>CM060990.1:342775197-347575197 GCA_030765065.1 Deroplatys truncata | reverse complement strand
TGACCATTTGTTACAGCAAGGGATTATTGTACCTTCAACTAGCAGCATGCTAGTTCTTGCTTCTTGGTTCCTAAACCGAGTAATGAATCACGACTTGTCATTGATTTTCGTAAGCTGAATAGACATATTTCTTTAGACGCTTTGTCGTTGCCTCAATTTCATGACGCTGCATATTATTTTCGCGATACACGAATCTTTACAACCTTAGACTTAAATCGAACCCCACTGACTCCGTCATCTCGCCCTTTAACTGCGTTCGCCACACCATTGAATTTATATCAGTTTCGCAGGGTTCCTTTCGGTTTGTCACCCGAAACGCAGGTCATTTCTGCATTATCAGATAGGATACTGCATATATTTAAATTTGTGTCTAATTATTTGGACGATTTAGTTATATACTCTCCAATTTTTCAGACTCATCAGGATCACTTGCATGCAGTTTTCGACTGTCTGCGTGAAGCCTGTCCATCCGTCAAGAGTAACTTTTGCAGCTTCACAAATGTCCTTTTTAGGCCATTTAATTTCTCTTGCTGGCATTTCAATTGACCCTTTAAGAACTCTAGCGATTCGAAAGTTTCCGGCTCCTAAGACTTTAAAGAAACTTGCATTATATCTATGCATGGTTTCATTTTTGCGAAGGTTATATCGCATTTAGCAACAGTGGCTGAACCTTTGCCCCTTTGTCTTCGCACGCTGTTGTTTATAAGTTATCAAGTTCTCCGATGTAGGATGCCGCCTAAATATCCTAAGTGCACCTCTTCGTGCACGAGCTGCTTTCCCACAATCTTCGTTTCACCAAGGAACTGGTAGACGTCTGGTGGGAAGACGTATGAGGGATGGAGCATTCGGCAGCGGCCATTATCACTGAAGTCAGGTACTCTATGGAATGGTTAATACATCAAAATTCGCAGTTACAGAAGTAGGCAAGACGCGAATAAAGTTCCGAGTCTGCTTTTTTGAATTGACATTTAGAAATATCAGTAGAATATATAGCAACCACATTTAAAATGATGACGCACGAGAAATTATCACTACAATGCATATCGGTAACGATGTTCCACTCCAAGCGAGTAGCACGCTGCACAGAAAAAAGACCCAAATTGAGATAGGAAAAGGTCCCAGATGCGTCAGAGAGAAAGGTTGGTTCTCCAGTCTTCAAGACGCAAAGATTAAGTTAATCGATTAGGTCAGAAATAAGGTTTCCCGTTGTGCATGTCCTTGGAGTCCCCAAACAGGATGATGAGCATTGAAATCCCCCAACAGTAAGTAAGGTGAAGGGATCTGGGACACCAGATGAACGAGATCACCCAATGCAAAAGGAGATGAAGGAGGAACATAAATGTTGCAAATGGAAAAACTAAACCCAGAAAAAGAAATATGCACAGCACAGCTTGCAAGGTAGTGGTGGGCGGAAGAGGATCCGAAAACACATCGTCGCGAATCAAGGTCCTAACACCGCCATGTGCAGGAGAACCTTCCTCCGGTGTTAGATCATGTCATCCTCCGTGGTGGAGTGGTTAAAATGCTAGCTTATAGCTCCCGAGGTCGCGGGTTCAAATACGACGCAGGGAAATGGACTTTTTCGGGCGTACAAATCCTTAGCATAGCTTCCTTTGGAAGAGAAGTAAAGTCGGTGGTCCCGTGACGTAGATTTACGGTACGTAAAAGAACCTGAAGCCTGATAAAAAGGCCTCTAAGCAAAGTTAGCTGTCTTTGACGCCCAATATGGAATGAGACACTAAGGACCAGCAGTTAAAAGGCGTCCATAAATAAAACTAAATATTGATGCCAGATCATAGCGCACCTCTGAGTATCTTCGAAAAGCAAATGCATTGTGAGGACCAAGCTTTGCGTCTTGCAGGCAAACGACAAGTGGTGTATGACGGCGTAAAAGAACCTCCATTTTAGCTCGTTGTTCCCGCACACCACGTGTATTCCACTGGAGAAGAGCCATTAGGAAGACGGGAAATCAAATGGGGCAAGAATACGCATGCCGGCGAGAAGAGAATTTTGAATCACCTTTGGCTAGGGTGGGTCGGTTCAATTTAATCATTTTCTTGCGCGTAGGACTGCGGCTCGGTCTAGTACGACCAACAGCCTGAAAAACAATCCGCTTCACCGACGCTGCTACCGGTGTCAGAGCATGTCGTCCGAGTACGAGAGCGTGAGCGACTTGTGTGGCGATGTGTGGGAGATTTGCTATTGGGCCGATCAGAAACGAAACTAGATGTGGAAGCTACAATGGGATTTATTGAAGAAATAGCCTGTTAATGCGTGTTTGTAGGAGAAATGATAATATCGTAAGCGGCATCGGTTTGGATGCTTCTAGAATCACGAGAATGACAGACGGAAGAGGTCTGCACCACGGCTTCAAATTTAAGCATGCTTTTGCGGACGGCAGCAGAATACCTAAGGGAGCTATTCGGTGCAGTTTTGGTTACGCTTCCGTGCTTCTGGAGATATTAGGAGTTCCTTGATGCTTATTTCTTGGATACCCCTCTCCTCTAGTAACCTCTTTGGAGTTGGATGGGTGGCCCCCACAGTTCATATAAGTGGGATCTTGTGCTGCACACATTGATCCGTCATGCACTTATCTTCCACATCGAGGACAAATAGGCGAGCCGGAACAAACGCTGCTGGGTGTGCCCGAGCTTCTGGTAGCAGAAGTAGCGCATTCAATTAGGTATATAAGGTTAGAAAGGCGCTCTCGCATAGCCGCATAAGATGTAGGTTGGTAATTCGGTCCGCTCAAAGATCAGAAAGACCGTGCGGAGAGGAAGTGGCCTTATCGTCCCTATATGAAGTAGTCTATATGAAGTAGTATCCCCCTGATCACACAGACAATTCACATTTTCCTCATTGTAGAGGTCGTCTAAACTGGCGGTTTAACCACGCCTCCGCTGCTACTCATAGTCCAGTGTTTATCCACCATAATTGGGTATGAACCCAAGAGACTGGTGTACAAAAACTTCGCCGGTTGTACGTCATGTGCCACTTATATTAGGAGCGTACGTTTTCGCAGATACGTTCAACTTCTACTTATATATAAAAGGGGCTGACATAATTCATCGACTTGCCTTCGCAGTTCAACCGCATCACAAGAAAAGGAGGTGTTGAGGAGGTTAAGCGCAGAAGAGCCATCATGGAAAAGACCGCCTTCCGGAACCGTCGGCGTCAACCTACTATCCGGGAATGTAAAAGAAAAGACATCTAAATCTTCCGGTCTGTCGGATCTCAAAGAATAAGTCAGGTGAATTACACTCAGACTGTCACTATTTACCGGTATACGACAGTTTCACCATAGGCAGGCCTGACTTTATGCCCCTACAACTGAAATAACTGCCAGTGGCCTCCTACTTTAGGCCAGGCAGCCTCAACGGAGCCAGCGTGGATTCAGGGGACTTGTAGTTGATTACATCGGGCTCCAGACAGCGGTAGCGTGTCGAGTCTCCCCAATCAACCCAGCCACGTGCCGTCGCTGAGCTGCCCGAGGGGATCCGTCCGCTTAGGGACTACGTGAGTGTACGCGGCTATGGAACGGCTCCGCTCCTAGTGTTGTACGATAGGGGTAGTGAGGACAGCACTCAACTTTCATGCTTAAGACCTCTGGAGAGCACACAAGTTAGAAACTACGCTGAAATCGTGGCACAGTAACCACGGGGATAGAAAAGATTCCTGTTTGTAAGACAGGTGTTAATAAACCTAAGGAGCCCGAACCAAGTATAAGAAAGTCATTCTAGAAGAGGAAAAGTAAAACAAAGCATATAACGTGGCTAGTCCAAATGGGGATGAGGGGATGACGATGATGATGACTGCTTCGGGCACCCCGGGTACGCCAGATCCATACTCACATAAAGTGAGCCCCTGTGGGACATTCTCAAAAGGTGGAACATATCACACACCCAATTTCAGCTAATATTGCGTTATGAACATTAGAAATTTATGGGATTGGAGAACTTTAACGGTAGCCTTCAATAAATGGAGCTGCTGCAAGACATCAGCTGTGAAACCATAACAGACTTTGGAAGAAAAACTTCAACGGAACGAGATTTGACTCGCATCATGAAAAATAGGAAGCGAAATTCTAGGGAAGAAAATAAGAATTAAGGGAGAAGTAGTTTTATTTATTGACACGCTTTAACTACTATGGTTTTAGCGTCTCATTCTATATTGGGCGAGAAAGACAGGAAACATTGCTCAGAAGCCTTTTTATCAGGCTTGAGGATCTTTTACGTGCCGTAAATCTACGACACGGGACCACCGGCTTTACTTCCCTTCCGAAAGAAGCCATGGTATGCAATTTTACATCCAAAAAAGAAATCTATCGTCTTCGGATTCAGAAGCAGGAGGAAATAGAAAAATCAGCGATTTATATGAGAATATGACTGGATGTGTGGTTGTTATGTTAAATATGCCCTGTTTTGCTGTCATTGAATTATACATTTCAATACCAAAATCCCAGCCAATTGACAGCAACCCTCTACATGACACATTCACAAAAAATGAAACATTCTGGTATTTCTTGAAGCTGAAAGAAAGCCCATAGATAGGTCCAGCAAAACGGGGCATAAACTGAGTTGGACAGTCGTTATCCTTTTGGTTGTATTTTCTCCGACCGAATGTTTTTAATGTCATTATTGTATGCTAAAAATATAAATGTCTTTACTATGAAATCAGCGGAAACTTTTTATTTACGTTATAATTGTCATTGGTAATTCTCACAGAGTAATTTGTCTCTGGTGAGGTTATTTACATAGTGATGAAAAATAGTGAAAGTTATTTGGTACGAATGGAACTGCTCTCTGTCGTTAAGAATCCCCTATTTCACAGCTGGAAACATGCTTTTGGTAGAGTGTGGCTAGACCAGCTGGGTGGCCTGTCTCACATGAGGTTTAAAATTCGGTGGGCACAGGGTATATATTCGGCGATACAGCATACCTGTAGGATCACGGGACAGGTGAGACCTGTTTTGTAAAATTTCTGAATATATTACTATACTCACCTTTTAACTACTATTGCATTATACATATTCCAAACTTATGGCTTTGGAGAACTTTAACGGTAGTCTTAAGTAAATGGAGCCGTAGCAAAATATAGGAGGTAAAACAATTGTAAACTCAACAAACAAAACTTCAAAAGGCTGAGATTTGACTCGCTCATGCAAAGAACCGAATTTCTGCGGAAGAAAAGCAACAACTAAAGAAGAAGGAAACAGAAATAGCAGCGATACATATGGAGGATACACACGAAAACGGGGAATGTCAATCTAAGGCAAACTATGAGTTAATGTTGCCAATATGTACATGATGGACAGTATTTGTTTTGTAAGGTATAACGCCCAATAGGAAAAGGGGGAAGCATCATTGACATATAACAGACTGTAGCAAACATGTACATGTTATGAAGGGTGAATGTCATGTCCGTACTGCTGAAGAAAGGGAAATGTCAGCTTGTGCATATGTTGGCAGTATGATATCACTATGTTACAGAATTCCAAGCTGATGTCCAGTTGTTGAGTATTCTAAAGTATATGCTGTTGACGTCTGTAGTTTATAGCAAATTTCTGTATAATTATGTCTGAAGAAGAATGCAGTATAGCAAGTACATCATCAATCAAGGGACCAAGTTTCGGTCGAGTAGAAGAGGTAATCAACAAACTTAGGTTACAGTCTCATGAACAAGGATAGATTGACATTTCAGGAGGCTATAATGCTTTACAAACGTTTCGGAAGACAACAGAATAATCCTTATTAATGATATTTAATTTCCTCACATCTAGAAATGTGCAAAGTAGCTACATATTTGGTCTAATAATGATTGCGACAGTTGCTCAAAGGAGGTCTAGAAAGGCGGAATTTGAAGCGCAATTTCATGATAAGGCCTAAGATATAAGGTTAGAGTATCGATAGTTGGAAATATGATAGAAAAATATGTGTGCTATAAAGTTTCCATGTCCAACTTCGGTATTTCTAGGAAATGGATAGAGACTTTACAGAGACATCTTAAGGCTGGTAAATCTCAGCTTGACAGATGAGAAAAGGAAAG
Source organism: Deroplatys truncata (assembly GCA_030765065.1). Taxonomy (NCBI): domain Eukaryota; kingdom Metazoa; phylum Arthropoda; class Insecta; order Mantodea; family Mantidae; genus Deroplatys; species Deroplatys truncata. Next base: position 347,569,152 of record CM060990.1, on the reverse strand, counting down.
AAATTGCCCGAAAAAACATTCAGATTCAATACCTCCTTCTACTGAAGATCGCATAAGATCTTTAAAGGTAAACAGGCCATTACAGTCTATACGATTCACAGAGGGTTTACTTGCCTGGCAGACTGGCAGTTAAGAAAATGCACTGTATGTTTTTAGATAAATAGCCAAATAGTCCTGCGTCACCTGAAACCTACAGGAAGGTGTTATGCAACAGACTTAACATCAGTTTTGGGTATCCTCGCACAGACACGTGCAGTACGTGTGATATTGATAGAGCTGAAGCTAAAATGCCAAAGCACAATGAGAGACACTCACAAATATTGTATAAAGCGTAAGACAGTGAAACTAAAATGCATAATTTAGACACCGATAACGAGTTACATCTGCAAAAGGCTGAATATTTTATACACGTAAACCACTTGCAAGACTTGCTTCACAGAAGGAATGTGACAGCGAAGAATAGCGATGGATTTCAGGCATAGCTAATATACCTACTAATGAAGCCTACTACTGTAGACAGTTTTCATTGTTTTTCTTCAATATACATGTTTCATCTAGTGGACATTCTGTTTTCTATATATACCCAAGACGGTTTAAAATAAAGGAGCAGTTGAAGTGTGGTCTAAGTTACATCACTCTATATTTTGTGAACTTGACAAGAAGGTAAAACGACTGACAATCTTTTGTGATTCTGCACCTGAACTTCAGTCGTACATTCAGGTGCCCTAGGGAATCGGAGATGGCCTAGACGGCTTTGGTAAAAACTACTGAGATAGGAGTATATTACATGGCATTAAGAATAGCAACAAATCCCATAAAGTTCATTTCAAAATACAGCAGTTGCAGTAAATATATACAGGAAAATCTAGCTGCTAAGCTCTAATCCATCTCCTCACGGCAGAGCTTCTTTGGACCGCGCTGTAGGGAAAATAAGGCAAGGAAGAGGTACATTTGCACATGTGTCGTGCAAGCTCGAGGTGGTGAAGTCCATCTCTAACACGGGAGATGGTTTGCTTGTCAAAGAGAGTTCTAAGGCACGGCAATAGTGTGGCACACGTGGCGTGAATTAAAGGATAAAGCAAATGTTTCTTTTTTTTATTTCGAGAAAGCATAGCGTACATAGTTGCTTGATAATGGAATGAGGTTGTATCGTCGAAGAATTAAGAATAACGTCTTCTAAGAGGGGAGGATTTTTAGGCAAATGAATAAAGGAAGACCGCAACCAGAGCTGGAGCTCTCCTCGACATACAAAGATAAAAATCCTGAGTACACAAGACATTTTAATGCCAGTAATTATATTAAAACACCCTGGTTAACTGACTGTTCTAAACGAAACAAAATGTTTTGCTGGCCATGTCTATGTTTTAGTACTGAAAGATCGGTTTGGTACAGGGATGGTTTTAGTGGTTTCAACAATTTATATAAAGATATCACAGAGCATGAATAGACAAAGAACATATTACATGTTTTTAAAACTTCTAAGTTTTCGGCGACTTTTGCAATAGAATTAATCTTCAACTCCATCACCAGCATTCACTGGAAATTACAAACATTAACGAGCAAGTAAAGAGATACAGATACAATTTAAACTGCATAATTAATGCAGTTTGTTTTATAGCTAAAGAGGAACTAGCATTTCGTGAGCACAATGGAGTTGATTCGTTAAACAAAGGGAATTATAAGAACTGCTCAAATACACTGCCGATATGACCTTCAGCTAAACAACCATTTAAAGATATCTACAGTGTTACGAGGCACTTCTCCTGAAATTCAGAATGATCTTATTTCAGCTATCGCCTTCAATTAATGGTGCAATAAAATCTAAATTTCTGTCCATTATTCTCGATGAACTAATCTAAATTTCTGTCCATTATTCTCGATGAAATATTTGATATTTCAAATCTATCACAGTTATCAACATGCTTACGTTACATGAATAAAAAGGGTGCTGTTCAAGAGAGATTTCTTTTATTCCTTGATGCAAGTTCCGGAAAATCTAGGAATTTGTTAAATCACGTCGAGGCAGTGTTAAATGAATTTGGAGTAGCAGATAAGATTGTAGTACAAAAATATAACGGTGCGCCTGTCGTATCTGGGTAATAACGAGGGTTTAGAAACGCCAGTTAGAGAAAGGTGCTCAGAGGCTCTGTTTGTGCACTGTTACAGCCATATTTTGAATATAGTTGTGCAACAATCCGTTAAGAACATTAAAGAATGTAATACTTTCTTTATTACACTGTAAGGAATGGCTTCATTCTTTTCTAAATCGTCAAAACGCACGAATACACTTAAATAGTTGAAAAGAATTTGCCTAAATTGGTACAAACGAGACAGAAATTTTCATCACACCTGGTAAACACAGTGAAAGAGAAAAATAGAGCTTAACATAGCTTTTTTAATCTATCGCTGATAATGCAGATTAATGAGATTCAGATACTGTTCTATAATCTGTTGGATGCATAGCTTCTTTAAAAAGCTTTGTATGTTGCTTCATGCTGCAGGTGTCTTCATCATTGTTTTCTCATATAGACATTCTGTATGACATAATATTGCAAAGTAAATGTATGTATATCGTTTTCTGCTGTGATAGAACTGGAGATCTTAAGGTGTTCAGAGACATGCTACAAAACGGATTTGAGAGAATCTGGAATGAAACAGGGAAAATACTAATGAAATGCCAAGAAAACGCAGAAACTTAGACACAGAAACTACATTTAAGACGCTCTTTAATGAAATTATGGATATCTTAAATATTAAGCTTTAATTTGGCGATTATAAGAGACTAGAGCTCACATCTCTTCTAGATTCACATAAATTTTTCCAAATGAAAACCACGTTTCCTGAGTCAGCTTACACATCGTTAAATATTTTAAACATTTTATTTGTTCACGACACTTTCAACTGTCAGGATCATATCAGCGTCGCCGTATTTTTACACCGTTGCAAACTACACACACCAAACATTTCGATTCTGCGAGGTTACAGGATAAGCTAATTGTACTGTACTCATCTTCGAACCAATAAATGCCTAGTAAACTACTGAATCTATTAATGAAATACATGAACGAGAAACAATTAATGTTAGCCATGCCAAAAATATACAAACTTGCTGCACCCATACTCACCATTCTGGCAGCAACTGCAACAGTGGGACGGTGATTTTCTGCCCTGAAGAGAATCAAAACTTAAACCAGATCAATCGAAGGACAGTAGTGGACTTGCGCTAATTACCACTGAAAAATAACCACTGGAGGAGCCATGAAATAATCCAACATTTAACTTCAGTGATACCATTATCAAAGCATTTTGCAGTAAGACAAGAAGGATGGAGTTAATGTTTAAGCGACTGGGGTAAGCTTTTTATCTGCACGTTATTTTATGGTAGCTGTAGTAGAAGTGGTAGTGGTAGTAGCAGCGTCAGAATTTAGAGATTATCCATGGTTCAAACCTATCCTAAGGCATTGACATGGGCAAAACAAGAACTAAGCGGTTATCAAAGGTTTCGAGCTGAAACCCCTGAAGACGGGGTGGATCACTTCTGGAGTGCCCGAAACAAGCCATCACCTTTCAATGTTATAGATGTTAATCAATTCATGAATCGTCCATGTACCAGGTTTTGACACCGTTGCACCAAAAACATGCCCATCTAAAACAAGACCTGTAAGAGAATTAATCATCTACATAGACTAGCCATGATTCATGGAATGCAGGGACACTTACAATGGCCATTGGTAGAGATCTTCTGTAAATGTTCCAAGATCAACTTTATACCTACCAGCAACATCAGTTAAAGAGTTTGTCCTTCCAGCGAGATCACATGAAAGTAAGTGGAACACTTATATGAGGATGCTCTTCACCCATTTATGAACATAAAAGAATATCTTGTTTCACCTTCTTATTTTCCTTTGCAGTTCTACTAGCAATATCCAAGGAAACATTTGCTGATTTAAAAGCCGTTAGATCATTTTGAGGACCAGAAGGAACATCCTTTATTGATATCCTACCTCACCATGATTAGGGACAGTATTAAAACGTGATAGGTAATGTGCTAGGAGATTGGTAATGTAAAAAATGTGAAATGACAATTCTGGGGTTATGATATACCACTGACATTCCCCTTAATCTTGTGACAAATGTATCTTCATAGATGTTTTTATTTTTAATAGCTTACAAAAGCTTACCACATTTCAGTACCTTATAGTTAGGAAGCCAATAAATTAAGTTAAACATCATATATATTGTAATTTATGTCCAATAATTACTCTGGATATTATTAAAGGTTTATACCTTCAAACTCATTTATTTCAGAATGTTGAAATTAAGACATTCCAGTTTTTCGCGTGTACCGTTCACATGAGTATATGACTGGATGTGTAGTTGTGATCGTAAAACCGCCTTATTTTGCTTTCTTGAGTTATGCATTCACGCCTTAAATCGCAGTCACTTGAAAGCAACCCTCTATATGACACATTCCCAAAAAGTGAAACTTACCGGTGCTTCTTCAAGCTGAAGGAAAACACATAGATAGTCTCAGCAAAATAGGCTTTAAACAAAGTTTCAACAGTAGTTACAGCCTTTGGTGTTTATTTTCTCCCACTAGCACGTTTAATTATATTATTATATAATTACACTCTATGTATTTTTACTGTTAAATCAGAAGCAAAATATTAATTCGATTATAATTGCCAATGGTAACTCTCACGACCTAATTTTGCTCTGGCTACGTTATTTCGGCAAAGAACTGCAAGTTATTTGGTACTAGTCGAACTGCTGTTTGTCGTTTAGACAGCCCCTATTTCACGGCTGGAAATATGCTTTTGTTGAGTGTGGCTAGACCAGCTGAGTGCTCTTTCTCAATTGTGGTTTAGAATGAGGTGGGCACAGGTTATATATTTGGCGGTAAAGCATATATGTTGGATCACGGACCAGGTACAAGCACCCAATCTGCGACCTGTTTTGTAAAATTTTGTAAATGATTCGGGTAGTATCACAGGTATTTAAGTCATTTTCACAGCCAATTCAGCTAGTATCGTGAGCATTTAAGCTAATTCAGCCAGTATCACAGGAGGCTAGATTCCAGAGGCTAACTGCATCATAGCTATGCATGATTTCACAGCTAATTCAGCTAGTATCGTAGGTATTTAGGCTAATTCAGCTAGTATCACAGGAGGTTAGATTCCAGGGTTGGGTATAGCATAGTTTCATATTTCACAGGTAATTCAGAGGGTATCGTAGGTATTTAGGATAATTCAAGTAACAAAGGTGTTTAGAGTAATTAAGCAAGCATTACAGGAGGGTAGGTTCCAGGGGTAGGTTATAACCTAGCTTCGTATTTCACAGATAGTTCAGGTAATATCGTAAGTATTTGAGGTAATCGACAAAGCTTCACAGATATTATTGATAATTTCGATCAGAGATTTGTGTCACAGCTATTCAAGGTAAATGCAGGTGATTCAGGTTGTATAAATGGTATTTGAGTCATTTTAACAGATAATTCATCTAGTATCATTGGTATTTAAGGCAAACCAGATAGTATCACAGGTGCTCGTGCTAATTTAGAGCAGGAATTCGTATCAGAGCTAGTTAAGGTAATTTCACATGATTCGGGTAGTATCACAGGTATTTAAGTCATTTTCACAGCCAATTCAGCTAGTATCGTGAGCATTTAAGCTAATTCAGCCAGTATCACAGGAGGCTAGATTCCAGAGGATAACTGCATCATAGCTATGCATGATTTCACTGCTAATTCAGCTAGTATCGTAGGTATTTAGGCTAATTCAGCTAGTATCACAGGAGGTTAGATTCCAGGGTTGGGTATAGCATAGTTTCATATTTCACAGGTAATTCAGAGGGTATCGTAGGTATTTAGGATAATTCAAGTAACATAGGTGTTTAGAGTAATTAAGCAAGCATTACAGGAGGGTAGGTTCCAGGGGTTGGTTATAGCCTAGTTTCGTATTTTACAGATAGTTCAGGTAATATCGTAAGTATTTGGGTAATCAGCATAGTTTCACAGATGCTCGTGATAATTTCGATCAGAGATTTGTATCACAGCTATTTAAGGTAAATGCAGGTGATTCAGGTTGTATCAATGGTATTTGTGTCATTTTAACAGGTAATTCAGATAGTGTCTATGTATTTGGGCGATTCAAGCATCATAGGTTTTTAGAGTAACTAAGCTAGTATCACAGGAGACTAGATTCAATGTTCAGGGTTTCGTATCAGAGCTATTTAATGTAATTTCACTTGATTCGAGTAGTATCACAGGTATTTAAGTCATTTTAAGGGGCAATTCAACTAGTATCACAGGTACTCATGGTAATATAGAGAGTAATTAAATTATAAAACATTTCTCATCCAACGTTACAACAATTTATATACTTTTTTCTAAATCTTACAAACTTATTATATGTTAAACAGTTATTGTACGATGCGAAGAGGGATAAACTGCATATTGGTTCACAAATTGAAAAGCTTTACGTCAACATACCTTTATTTTTGTGCGTTGTAGATGTCTCTCCCCTATTATCTAGGCTTGAGACTAGCACTTATATCTCCTGAATGAAAAGAGATAGAACAATGGGATAAAAACTAATCAATTCTTTGGAATGCGCCGCGTCATTTGGACATTGTTCCAAGTTGACCGGGATGCCTGGGTTCGAATCCTACGAGTGATTACAAATTCATCTTCTAATAACTCAGAGACTAATTAAGATAAAGACGTCAAATAAACTTTATTACATTAATGTCAGTAGGTAGTTTCTTGTAAATGTATATTTGGGTACCTGGTGTCCTGGGTTCGATCCATAATTTTAAAATCTCCATTATCTCGGAAACTAAGACAGCTAGAGGAATGGACCAAAACATGTTTGATAGCTCCTATAATGGGTAATTAATACTGTATATAATTTTTAATCAGTTGTCCCTAGTTCGAATCCCGATTTTTTAATGACTTCCTTAATTTTTCTCTATACTCTAGAATATATCACTTAGATTGATGCTGTAACTGCATACAGCACCTTTAAGCATATCAAACAAATATTGTAAATAATTTTGTTTCTGGTGTTCTGGGTTCGAATACTGATAAAATGTAATTTAATTATAAATTTAATAACTCCTAAACTAATTACAATAAAGACACCAAATAAACTTTATTGCATTTACCTTATTAAGTAGTATCTTGTGGATGTGTAACTAGATACATGACGTCCTGGGTTCGATCCTAATTTTAAAATTTTCATTATCTCGGGAACTAAGTGAGGTAGAGGAGTGGACCAAAGCATGATTGATAGCTTCTATGATGGGTAATTAATGCTGTATATAATTGCCAATCAGTTGTGCTTGGTTCGATTCCCCATCTTTTAATGACTTTCTTAATTTTCCTCTTTACACTAGAATATATTACTTAGATCGATGATGTAACTGCGTACAGCTTTGTTTAACATGTCAGACTAATATTATAAATTATCTTGTTCCTGGTGTTCCGGGTTCGAATACCGATTCAATGAAATTTACTTGCAAAAATTTAATAACTCGTAATTTAATTTAGATAAACATGTCAAGGTAAACGCAAACAGAGTATCTAGTCCTTAAATATCGTTATCGTGACAAATATTACTTTAAAGTACTCAGATCGAATCCCGAAGGGTGATTTCATATATCTTCAAGCTTATGGATCATATCAGGTTCGAGTAAAGATTAAATGGTAGATGCTGATATTGGGGAGCTAAAATACATTTAGTAAAAGTATTACCGGGTTCGATTTAGAAGCTTAGAATCTGTGTAACTCTGGAAAAATTGCTTTTCTCATGATTGTAGTGAAATGTAATGGTCTTTCTGTGAGAAGATGGAAAGGAAGAATTGAAAAGGGAATAAAAACATGAAATAATTAAGTAAATAAGGGGGAAAATCTTCTAGGTTTCCTTTTAAGCTTTTACTTTTAAGTATTGTGATAATACAGCTTGAATTAACCTTGGTACAATAGGTGGTGATGGTGGTGGTGGGCTTGAATTTGAAATATATGTCTGAATGAGCGTGTGGGAATACTTCTCTTGCTGGTGTGACAGCATGAGACGAGTTTAAACGTGTTTGATGCTGCCAGACATCCTGTCTCTGTGTGTGACGTCATAAACATCCTGTCTCTAGACTTGAGGTTATATGGTTGGGGGGTTAGTACACGTTGAGCGATCATATACAGGTGGTTATGGAACGAGTTTATGATTGATCTAAAAGGTTCGTGCTCCCTCTATAAATATGGTGATCTAGGGGATTGGACTTCATTGTGCTAATTAGTCTTGAGGTGTTAACATCGTGTTCTCTCCAAGAATAATCAGCTTTCTAAAGTGGTATCAAGGTGAAGAGGTCTACATTTCATTGATCAGTGATTAATACGTTATTACATCAAGAATAAAGATGAATAACTCAGCGTATAAGGATATTATTCCAAGCGCTACTGGATATGCATGCGGAAAATGTGGGAAGAAGTTCCTCCGAGGTTATGACAAGAGAAGACACGAGATGAGCTGCAAGAAGCTCTTCAAATGTAAACATTGTAATGTAACCTTCAAAGATGGTTATAAGGGGCAGCGACACGAAGATATATGTGAAATAAGCAGCCCTCAGAAGAAAAGAAGATTGGAGCCAACTAAACATCAGTTGCTGTCAACAATGGAGGACTGTGATATGAAAGAATAGGAAACTTCATTCGAAGGACGATTAAAATCGTATTTTATACGATGCGAGTCACCTAAGGACCTGAATATGTATCTGCAAGAGGCAAAACAACGTATAATCCAGGCTGTGCATAAAGAGCTTAGCATTCATAAGAGTGTTAAAATTAATCTGCTGGCTGAGTGTCGATTTGTTAACAGTATTGGAGAAACCATTGACAAAACATTTAAAACAAGGAATCATCCTGTTTTCCTAGAAACAGATCTGGACTCAACACTGGAAGCGAAATTCAAGAAATTGGTGACTGAAATGGAGGAGTCTCAGCTTAAGGGTAGCAGCTGGGCTTTGCTTGCTGTGGAAGGAGTTCGACTTCGTATCAACAAGTACAACCCGTTACGAGGAAGTAGCTACATTCCACTACCGTCATCTGTTGAAGCAAGAAAAGCGTGTATAAATATCCAGAACTTTAGTGATGAGAAATGTTTCATGTACTCTATACTAGTCAAATTCATCGAGAAGAATGCGCAGCGTGTGGGCAAATACAAGCAGCTTCAAGATAAGTATGACTTCAGCTGTGTTTCTTACCCTACTCCACTTTCTCAAATACCTAAATTTGAGAAGCTTAACAAGATGTCTATTAATGTTTTCGGGCTGGATGAGAAGCATGAAGTGTATCCGATAAAGGTTGTTGACATTGAACTAGCTGAACACTGTGACCTGTTACTATTGAATGACAGTAGTGGAAAACATCACTACGTGTATATAAAGAATTTTGAGAAGCTCGTTCGACGCCAGAAAACTAAATGTAATGAACGTGTTTATACCTGAAAGCGCTGCTTTACACATTTTGATAATCGATATGGACGAAGTGGACTGGAAAAACTACAAGAACATGCAACCATCTGTAATCAGCATGGTGTTGCAAGGGTAGTTATGCCTACAAAGGAGAAAGCAATTGTACAGTTTAAAAATGTTGAGAGGATGCTGAAAGTACCTTATGTCATCTATGCGGATTTTGAGAGTATTCTCACTCCATGCCATACGTGTATACCCAATCCTGAAACTTCCTATACAACCCCTTATCAAGAGCACACACCAATGAGCTTCTGTGTTTACGTGAAGCCTACATCCAGTGTTGAACATCTCGAAACTGGTCTTCCTAAGCAACCCTATGTGTATCGTGGTGCTGATGCTGCTCAGAAGTTTATGCTGTACCTGACATCTCTTGCAAAAATAATTGATGACATATACAAATCTGCTAAGCCTCTGAAACTTACGGATCAAGAGCAAAAGGATTTTGAGTCTTCTTCAGCATGCTACTTGTGTGGAAAACCCTTTACAGAAGAGAACTATAAAGTACGCGACCATGATCACATCAGCGGTGAATATCGTGGAAGTCTTCATAATGAATGTAATTTAGCCTGTAAAACACCTAAATATATACCAGTCTTCATGCATAACCTTAGCGGATATGACTCTCATTTCATTGTTAAGGAGCTGGGTTGTACAAGTGAACGTGTGGAGGTAATTCCTAACTCTGAAGAAAGCTATATCTCATTCACCAAGTATGTAGGAGATATAAAGCTTCGATTTGTGGACAGCTTCCGATTCCTCAGTACAAGCTTGGATAAGTTGGTAAAAAATCTAACCTCATATCCTGAAACACTAAAGTACTTTGGAGAAGACAAATTGAAGTTGATGACCCGTAAGGGTGTATTTCCATATGATTTTGTTACGTCATGGGATGCCCTGAACGAGAACTGCTTGCCTCCTAAGGACTCCTTCTACAATAGATTAAATGAAGAAGAAATTACTGATACTGACTACGATCATGCTAGAAATGTATGGGAGCTGTTTATCGTGAGAAACCTGGGAGAGTACAGCGATCTCTACTTAACTTCTGATGTACTTCTTCTAGCTGTTGTCTTTGAGACGTTCAGAGAGCAAACCCTCAAAACACACAAAGTTGATCCTGCCCATTATTTTACTTCTCCAGGACTTACATGGGATGCTATGTTACTGTATACTGAAATTAAGCTGGAGCTGTTACAAGATTATGATCAACTACTCATGGTGGAATCAGGTATAAGAGGAGGTTTATGCCAAGTTTCCCATCGGTATGCTGAGGTTAATAACACATATATGGAGAAGTTTGATCCGTCGAGACCAACCCAATTTATCACATACGAGGACGCCAATAACCAATATGGGTGGGCAATGTGTCACGCCCTTCCTTTTGGTGGATTGCAGTGGGTGTCACCTGAAGAAATCAACTTAGAAACACTACAAGAAGATGATCCTCATGGGTACATATTAGAAGTCGACATCGAGTATCCTGCTGAACTTCACGATCTACAAAACGATCTACCTTTCCTGTCAGAGTGTATGAAGCCATTGGAAGCATCTACAAAGAAACTGATACCTCATCTTGGACCTCGAAAGAAGTATGTAGTGCATTACATGGCTTTGAAGCAGGCTCTTAGTCATGGACTACGACTAACAAAAATCCATCGTGTGCTACAATTCCGACAGTCTCAGTGGTTGAAACCTTATGTGGAATTTAACAACATGCTACGACAACAGGCTGCAAATGATTTCGAGAAGGATCTCTACAAGCTCTTTAACAACGCTATGTTTGGAAAAACTATGGAGAACCTGCGTAACCGTATGGATATACGACTGGTGACCAATGAAAAAACTCTAGAGAAGCTGATCGCCAAGCCTACGTTTATCGACAGGACGATATATGCTGATAATCTAGCTGCTGTACATATGGCCTCTCGTCAGATTGTATTCAACAAGCCTATATACATTGGTATAAGTGTGTTGGACATCTCCAAGACATTAATGTATAACTATCATTACGACGTTTTGTTGCCTTATTATGGAGCTGAAAACCTGAAGCTTATGTATATGGACACTGATTCGTTCATTCATCGTGTTACAACTGAAGATGTGTACCAGGACAAACTACGTTTTCTTGAGCATCTGGATACAGCTGATTACCCTGTCAATCATATATGCCACTCTACTCAGAACAAGAAGGTATTGGGAAAATTTAAAGATGAGGCTAATAGCAAAATCATCCTACGCTTTGTTGGACTACGTCCTAAGATGTATGCCTTAGATATTCAAGGGTCAATGATAAAAAAGATTAAAGGTATAAAACGTAGCGCTATTAAGCAGTACATTTCGTTTGACAGCTATACAGACTGTCTTAAAACCAGTGAAACCATCAGAACACCTATGAATCTGATCCTATCACGAAAGCATGCCCTTGCTACAGTGCAAGTGAATAAAATTGCATTGACTCCGTTTGATGATAACAGAATTATTGCTGAGGACGGGATAACGACATATGCGTATGGACATTACGCCATTACAAACAGTGCTTAAAAGAATGTAAGTTAAAGATAAAGATTTTCTCGCGAGTCTACAATCTTAAAAAAGAAGGTTATCTGTGTGCTGTATATTCAGATAGCTGACGCCTGATGAAGAAAGAAGAAGATGGAAGGGAAGGTGGTAAACCTGCCATTAGGAGCAATCCTAGTGCTAGTCTCAAGCCTAGATAAAAGGGGAGAGACATCTACAACGAACAAAAATAAAGGTATGTTGACGTAAAGCTTTTCAATTTGTGAACCAATATGCAGTTTATCCCTCTCCGCATCGTACAATAACTGTTTAACATATAATAAGTTTGTAAGATTTAGAAAAAAGTATATAAATTGTTGTAACGTTGGATGAGAAATGTTTTATAATTTAATTACTCTCTATATTACCATGAGTACCTGTGATACTAGTTGAATTGCCCCTTAAAATGACTTAAATACCTGTGATACTACTCGAATCAAGTGAAATTACATTAAATAGCTCTGATACGAAACCCTGAACATTGAATCTAGCCTCCTGTGATACTAGCTTAGTTACTCTAAACACCTATGATGCTTGAATCGCCCAAATACATAGACACTATCTGAATTACCTGTTAAAATGACTCAAATACCATTGATACAACCTGAATCACCTGCATTTACCTTAAATAGCTGTGATACAAATCTCTGATCGAAATTATCACGAGCATCTGTGAAACTATGCTGATTACCCAAATACTTACGATATTACCTGAACTATCTGTAAAATACGAAACTAGGCTATAACCAACCCCTGGAACCTACCCTCCTGTAATGCTTGCTTAATTACTCTAAACACCTATGTTACTTGAATTATCCTAAATACCTACGATACCCTCTGAATTACCTGTGAAATATGAAACTATGCTATACCCAACCCTGGAATCTAACCTCCTGTGATACTAGCTGAATTAGCCTAAATACCTACGATACTAGCTGAATTAGCTGTGAAATCATGCATAGCTATGATGCAGTTAGCCTCTGGAATCTAGCCTCCTGTGATACTGGCTGAATTAGCTTAAATGCTCACGATACTAGCTGAATTGGCTGTGAAAATGACTTAAATACCTGTGATACTACCCGAATCATGTGAAATTACCTTAACTAGCTCTGATACGAATTCCTGCTCTAAATTAGCACGAGCACCTGTGATACTATCTGGTTTGCCTTAAATACCAATGATACTAGATGAATTATCTGTTAAAATGACTCAAATACCATTGATACAACCTGAATCACCTGCATTTACCTTAAATAGCTGTGATACAAATCTCTGATCGAAATTATCAATATCATCTGTGAAGCTTTGTCGATTACCTCAAATACTTACGATATTACCTGAACTATCTGTGAAATACGAAGCTAGGTTATAACCTACCCCTGGAACCTACCCTCCTGTAATGCTTGCTTAATTACTCTAAACACCTATGTTACTTGAATTATCCTAAATACCTACGATACCCTCTGAATTACCTGTGAAATATCAAACTATGCTATACCCAACCCTGGAATCTAACCTCCTGTGATACTAGCTGAATTAGCCTAAATACCTACGATACTAGCTGAATTAGCTGTGAAATCATGCATAGCTATGATGCAGTTAGCTTCTGGAATCTAGCCTCCTGTGATACTGGCTGAATTAGCTTAAATGCTCACGATACTAGCTGAATTGACTGTGGAAATGACTTAAATACCTGTGATACTACCCTAATCATGTGAAATTACCTTAACTAGCTCTGATACGAATTCCTGCTCTAAATTAGCACGAGCACCTGTGATACTATCTGGTTTGCCTTAAATACCAATGATACTAGATGAATTACCTGTTAAAATGACTCAAATACCATTGATACAACCTGAATCACCTGCATTTACCTTAACTAGCTCTGATACGAATTCCTGCTCTAAATTAGCACGAGCACCTGTGATACTATCTGGTTTGCCTTAAATACCAATGATACTAGATGAATTACCTGTTAAAATGACTCAAATACCATTGATACAACCTGAATCACCTGCATTTACCTTAAATAGCTGTGATACAAATCTCTGATCGAAATTATCAATAATATCTGTGAAGCTTTGTCGATTACCTCAAATACTTACGATATTACCTGAACTATCTGTGAAATACGAAGCTAGGTTATAACCTACCCCTGGAACCTACCCTCCTGTAATGCTTGCTTAATGACTCTAAACACCTTTGTTACTTGAATTATCCTAAATACCTACGATACTCTCTGAATTACCTGTGAAATATGAAACTATGCTATACCCAACCCTAGAATCTATCCTCTTGTGATACTAGCTGAATTAGTCTAAATACCTACGATACTAGCTGAATTATCTGTGAAATCATGCAGAGCCATGATGCAGTTAGCATCTGGAATCTATCCTGTGTTACTAGGCGAATTAGCTGAATTACCTGTGAAATCATACACTGCTATGATCCAGTCAGCCTCTTGCAATACTATCTGAATTACTTACCTGTTAGTGTTAGTGGGTTAGCTTTTCCCGTTGCAGGTCACCTTTTTCCCTTTGCTGGTCACGTTTTTCCCTTTGCTGGTCAACTTTTTCCCTTTGTGGGTTACCTTTTTCCCTGAGCAGTCACCTTTTTCCCCTGAACGAGTCACCTTTTCCCTGAATAGGTTACGTGATAGGTATGTCTAGAACATTGACATGAAACATATTTTCATGAAGTTCTCGCTTAAAGTCGCTTTCAAGGTCTAGTATCTCCCTCCTATTCCATATCTCTCCTGTATATAAGTCCATATTCCTACTGCTACACTACCTGTTTATCCTTGTATCTCTCCCGTTTTCCTATACCTCTCATAAAACCATACTCTACTCTCAGCCACTGTCTAGACTAGCACCTCTCCTCGTATGCCCTACCGCTCTCATATAAATGCATTTTCCTCCTTGAAAACTCTCTCAACCTAGCACCTACCTTCGTTTTCCCTATCTTTTCCCATATAGACGTATACTCTCTCATTCAGACCTTCCCGACTAGCCTAGCACTTCTCCTCATATTCCCCTACCTCTCTCATATAAGATGCATTCCCTCATTCAACACCGTCTAGCCTAGCATCGACTCTCGTTTTCCTCGTCTCTCCATATAAACGCCTGCTCGATCATTCAAAACTCCTATCCTAATACCTCTCCTCGGTTTGCTATATCGCTCATATTCTACCCTTCTAGTCCTGTTTAGTATAGCATCTTTCCTTGTATTCCCTATCTCTCTCGTATAAAGCGTATCCCTCCCTCCTTTAGCATCTGACTAGCCTAGCATCGACCCTCGTATTCCCTATCTCTCCCCTATAAACGCATTTTACTCCTAGAACTGTCGCATCTACCCTCGTTTTCCCTATCCTTTCCTATATAAACGCAAAAAACTGTGCCAGAATTCCTCTATATATCCTACTCATGCCAAAGTGCAATTGTTATAAAGCTAGATTTAAAATATTAGGCCAGAATTTTAGCTTTTTCTGCAAGAGAAGTTTTAACTGACAAAAATAACAAACAAATTTACCCATAAATTTTCAACCATTACAGCAAACTGGATTAAATATGAGATGTAAAATATTCTATATCATAATATATCTATGGTATAAATTTCAGGAAGTTAACAATATAGTTTAGAGTTTCAAATTTTAGTAATAGATATTTTCAATGCCGTAGCACGTTTGTGCTAAGGCAGTAATCATGTAGTTCACTTTAATGTAAGTAGTTATAGTATTTATGTGTACATTTCGAGTTTTTTCCGACCTGATCTTGCGTAGCGGGCTTTTGCAACTGCTATATTGTTTGTAGGTGACAAATAGTGCACTCTCAACTTCAATCTATAGTCATAAAATGGTTAGATCCACGGTATTACGAAGCAAGGGATCACAGGAGTGTATGATAGGTAAGTGTGCCATAATGGTATATGTTGTCGGTTAACCTAATTGTCAGAGAGCATGAAATAGGAGTTATCGCTTTAAGTTTCATCGTATAAACAGGTTATAAGGTAATTGCCTCACTTCCGTCACCCATACACTGAAGGTAGCCCTGCGTTGCACGTGGTTGTGCTGTATTACAATTGGTGAATCAGAGTGCAATACATTTATGGTAGTCATGGGCATATACTGGTTCAGGAACCACAAGTGGTTCTTAACGTTGCCGCATACGACAGAAGATATTGCGAAAGTTCGGTGTATGTGACAGATTTATACCCATGTACACGATGTAACCTATTAGCAAACAGTGTCGCGCCGCAAAATAGTTCCAATTGGAAAGTCGTGATGGCAGATTCTAAGTCTGTGTATAAACGCAAAATTCATGCCTTTGCCTTTTCAGTTGGAACTGTGGAAGGGACAGCTGCAAGAGGGGCATCTACATAATTTTCCCTCTTTGCAATCCCTCTAAAATACAAATAGGAACAAAGAGTTTAATTCCTTTCTAAGAAATCTAAAGGTTGAATTCTTAGAAAAAGGATTTGCAGATTTCAAGAGCCTTGGAAATGATTTTGACCTTTTTGTAAATCCTATGCATGTCGATAAAGGCTGGATTCGCAACTACAATTGAATCGCTATTTATTAAAAGGGCGGAAGTCCCATTTTTTCAAAATCCATTTTTGTTTCAATATATGTTCTCCTGCCATAGACACATCGTTTTATGCTAAAATGGGTTTAAGAATCCCAGTACAAATGGTTAAACTCGGCTCTAAACTTTAATAGTTTAAGTTAAAAGGCGGATGTCCTGGACTTCTGGCCTTTTAACAAAAAATATTATTTCTGACTATATTCAAAGTTGGTTAACCTGCAAAAACAAAATGAGTAAATGGTGCACAATAATGCAATACTGTTCTTTGTTTATTTGTTCACATAACATATTCTCACAGATGAAAGTTGTTGTTCAAGATTAGTGGTTCTGAAGATAAAGATGAAGAGTTTATTGGAAAGAGAAGAGATAATACTAGTGAATATAAACGAAATTATAATTAAAACGGCTAGATTAATGGGTAAAGGATATGATAAGCATGCTGGGAAAGTTATTACACCTAAAAGCATTGGGAATGAGTGTCAGTAAGTACAATATATAAATAATATTCAATTTGCAATTGCTAAATCCAAATATACGTAGTTATATTGAAATACTAATAAAAGCCTGATTCTGATTCTAGGTGCAAAAATAAATGCTTTGATACTGTTATCTCTGAGGAGAATCGGCTGTGCCTCTTCAGTAAGTTTTGTAACAACTGTTCTTCCAAGGATAAACAGGACATATTTCTATAAAGTCTAATAGACACTGAAAATGTGAAAAGAAAAAGACCAAGAAATGATCCAGTTAAGCAAAGCAGAAAGAGTTCATTCAAGTATCACTTAATGGTAGGCACAAAAAGAACAGAGGTATGTTTAACTGCATTTATTTCTATCCTAACTGTGAGTAAGAAGCGTATTAGAAGACTGAGAGTGCTCAAGTGCTGTGGACAAACGTGGGAGATATACCAGTTTCACACTAGCCCCTGACACTAAATAAAAGTTCACGAACATATCCAGTCGTTTCCATTTCAGGAGAGTCATTATAGTCACAGACAATTAAATATCTTAGCTCTGATCTGGATGTAAACATAATGTATAAGCTCTTCAAAGAGAAGTTTCCAGATACCAAAGGGACCTATTCTCCCTATTTCCAATATTATAAAGATAACTTTAATTTGAAATTTGAATAGCCACAGGTAGACTGCTGCTGTGTCTGGGAAGAGCTAAAATTAAAGTTAAAATTCCCACCTCTAAATGACACTGCAAAGCGTGTTGCAGCTGCTGAGCTGGCTGTTCACATAAGAAGAAGTAAGACGTTTTGCAGTGCCTTGCAACAAGATCAGATCAGATGAAAAAATGGAAAAAACAAAAACGTTCTCTCTATTGCTAGTGAATATATGCAAAACATACCAATGCCTAAAGTCTCTGCCCTGTATCTATTTTATTTGAGGCAATTGACTGTTAACGTTTTCTGTATACACAATATAAAAACAAATAAAGCAATCATATATATATAGATAAAGATATATATATATATATCATGAAGGTCAAGCAAAAAAGGGCCCTGATGAGGTATGCTCTTTTCTTCTTCTTCACTATTTGAATTCTGTCCCAGCTCAATATGATGAAATTCATTTATTCTCTGATAACTGCTCTGGCCGGAACAAAAGCCATACAATCCCCAAATTTTTGTTAAGTCTAATAGATACAAACAGATTTAGGAGAATTGAGCATTTCTTCCCAATAAGAGGCCATAGCTACTTAGGCTGTGATCGAGATTTTGCTATTATCAAAAGAAGCCTCCGAAAACACGACCGAATTTACACAATTCAGCTCACTGAACTGATAATTCAAAGTAGTGCCTCTCTTAAATTCACAATAGTCGAAGTTGGTACAGCCAATCCTATAATATACAATTTCAAGTGTTGGTGGCAGCAATGTTATACGAAAAATATTATATCTGTTGAAACTTCAAAAAGGGATCGAGATAAGAATGTATACTTTGGAATTAGTAACTTTTACCATTTTGTGTACGATAATCAGCATCCAGGGGCAGTTGTTGCAAGACATTTCAAACACGTTGTTGCAAGACAACTGAAAACACGTTCATCCTTCGCCACAATTCTCACATCAACATTCAGGTCCCAAATTCAGTGGCATACCCCGAGGCGAAACTACCATTGAAGGAGGAAAAAGTCAACGACTTGAAAAAAATTATCCCATACATTGAAGACATTTATAGAGTCATTTATGAACAAATAATAAATTAACATTCTGAAGTTGTGAACATAAAAAGCTTGCATTTTTCATATAGAAACTATATTAATATTGATTGCACAATGTGTTTTCTGTAAACGTTCACAAAATTCCCCGTGTGATCATTATCTTACGGAAAATAAGATGTTAACTTACAAATTACCTAATAATTATTGTTTGTGATTTCATTCACTAACATGTTTTTTTATATTTCATCGTGTTTTTATTAATAAAATGTGGTTAATGTAACTTTTACAGCAAACATATTTATATCAAACCACATTATTTGTTAAAAGGGCAGAAGTCCCAAGGTAAATTAAGACCATATTTGTTACCTAAATTAATGTTACACTTTAAAAACAGCTATAATATAAAGTGCTATGCCAAAACAAATTGTTGAGTCCAAAAAGAATGGTCCAACATACATAGTATTGCTGAAACAATTTTTTGCTTCTTCTGTAAAATTTACAATTTTTGGACTTCCGCCCTTTTAACAAATAGCGATTCAATTGATTTCTGTACAAAATGATAGGTTTTTGAAACATTTGTGCCACGGTAAGCTAGTATTGACGTATTTAAAGTTATCAGTTATAAAACAAATGCAATTAATATTCTTTGCAGCTAAAACTTTCGCTACATTTGCTTCTACATGTTTCTTTGAGCTACTGTTTTCACAAATGAATTCCTTCAAGTCAAAATATAGATTTCGTTGGACTGGCGAATGATCTATTTGTTTGCACAGCTGAAAATAGCTCTGCCGGAGGTAAACCCAACTCTTAACGAAATAATTGCAAACGTAAAGAGATGTAGGTAATTAATATACAGCGTTCTTTATAATGTCTAAACTGTTAATCTGTAGTCTAAACTGTATATAAATCCAAATCAGCACCATTTATGTAGGCATCAGCAACCGCCACTGCACTCATTGTCGTTTGCGTCTCCATCTACCGATTCGCTTCAAACTAGCTGGATTGACCAACTTTGCTGGTTGCATGTCAAGTTGTTCGGGGTTTGCCCATACATGATCTGTGGTATAAATTTCAGAAAGCCAACATTAAAAATTTAGGATTTGATGATGCCAGCCATGGCTATCCAAACGGCATAAAATGTCTCATAAAAATATTTATTTCACAGGTACAGAGGTCCGCATACTTTTGCAAGTTTAAGTTGTACATGACTAAGGAACGGATTCCTAAGTATACCTATGATTGAAATGCTAACGCCCGCTTCCAAACAGGATTCTCTGTTTAAGGACTTAAACACTGTTCAGTTAAACATGGCCTAAACTTTGTCTACTTTTGCATTGCTAAATCCATGTCTAGATGAGGTTTAGCTAACCAGCATTTAAAGTGTCATCTGTCCTGAAAGTGAACGTGACGTGATGATGATGATGAGGATGATGATATGCGGTTTAAGGGCGCTAAACTGCTAAGGTCATCAGCGCACTTACAATGTATAAAACATAGTCAAAATATAAAAGACAGGTAAAAGAACCGCATAATTAAAAAAGGGGCACAAACCCGCAATGTCCAGAAAGCTAAAAATAACAATAATAACAATAACAACAATAATAACAATACAAATATCCGAAAAACCAACACACTAAAAGCATAGGCAATAAAAGATTAAAACGTGTCAAGAACTGTAGAATGCGAGGGATATGGGCGCCATATGTCCACTGGGGAGTAAGCCCCTATTAAAACATACAGAATAAAATAACAAAGCTAAACGACGCTCAGCGCATCAAATGCGACGATTAAAACCAATGTCACTTATAAAACGTAAAAGACATTCTACAGCATGGGCGTCGTCTGCCAAAACGTTGGCTATGCCAACAGGCAGACCCACGCGAACGCGCAGTGGAACTAAAACTTGACACTCAGTTAAAATGTGACGCACCGTTAAGGAAACGTCACACTGCTGACACAGTAGAGCGGGATCACCACTGAGCAGGTAACTATGACTAAAACGGCAATGTCCAATTCGTAAACGGGCTAAAAGTACCTCTTCCCGACGTGAAGAACGAGAAGAGGTACCCCAGATGAACGGGAGAGGCTTAACCTCCCGCAACTTATTCCCCCGGAGGGCCGTCCACTCATCGCGCCAGCGCGAGAGGATGCGGCGACGTAAAATAACACACGAATCTGACGAGGGAACAACAGAGGTAAAAAATCTGGGTAATAAAATCGCCGATTTCGCAGTGGCGTCGGCAGACCCATTACCTGAGATGCCCACATGACCTGAAATCCACATGAAGGAGACGCTGATGCCAGAGACACCAAGCGAGTGGAGCAGGTCATGTATGCGCTGTACGAGTGGGTGGTAATGGTACAGCGCAGTAATACTCTGAAGGGCACTCAGAGAGTCCGTACAAATAAAACAGTGCCGTAAGTCGTGCCGCTGAATGTATAAAACGGATTGATAAATGCTAAAAAGTTCGGCGGTAAAAATTGAACATTGTCCAGGTAAACGAAACGTAAAACTACAGTGACCAAAAACAAAGGCACATCCAACTCCAGCTTCAGTCTTAGATCCATCGGTAAAGATAAAATGGAAGTCCCCGAATTGAGTCCGTACTACTAAAAAAGCCGATCTAAAGACTGAAGAAGGGGTCTCAGTCTTCGACATTGACGTTAGCCCAAGGTGGATGTGGGCCTCAGCGCGGGACCATGGAGGAAAACGCGTTTCCCCCGTGAAAGGGCCGGCGCTGGCGGAACCTCTAAATGCCGAAGGAGCTGTCGAAAGCGAACCCCTGGAGGGAGCAATGCAGAGGAGCTAACTAAATATTGCCGATCAAGTGAATCCTCGAAAAATGCCGCGAAAGACGGGTGGTCAGGCAAGCTGGAGAGTAGACAGGCATAGCTACACAAGAGCATCTCACGCCTGGAGGACAGCGGAGGCTCTGCAGCTTTAGCGTAAAGACTGGGCACGGGGCTAGTTGGAAAGGCCCCTGTAGCGACTCTAATACCACGATGATGAATGGGATTCAAGCGACGTAACACAGATGGACGTGCCGATGAAAAGACAATACACCCGTAATCAAGTTTGGATCGGACCAAAAAGCGATATAGACGCAGAAGGATGGTCCGATCAGCTCCCCAAGATGTGCCACTTAAAACACGTAAAAGATTAAGAGAACGGTCACACTTTGCTTTTAAAAAGGAAATGTGCGAGGTCCAACACAACTTTCTATCAAAGATCAACCCCAAAAATTTCGCCTCGTCTGCAAACGGAAGTATCCCTGGCCCTAGATGGAGAGAGGGCGGAGGGAAATACTTCCGGCGCCAGAAGTTGATGCAGACGGATTTCTCGGCGGAGAAATTAAAGCCGTTAGCGTTACTCCAGGCGTAGAGACGGTCGATACAGCTCTGGAGACGGCGTTCGAGTAGACAGGTCCGCCGTGAACTGCAATAAATGGCAAAATCATCAACAAAAAGGGACGATGAAATGCCAGGTGGAATACAATCAACAATGGGGTTCATAGCAATCGCAAAAAGTGTGACACTGAGTACAGAGCCCTGCGGTACTCCGTTCTCTTGAATAAAACGACTAGATAAAACCGAGCCCACACGTACACGAAAGACGCGGTCCGTCATAAACTCCCGAAGAAATATGGGAAGACGACCGCGGATATTCCATGCGTGAAGTGTACGTAAAATGCCGCCCCTCCAACAAGTGTCATAAGCTTTCTCCAGGTCAAAAAACACAGCCACGGTTTGACACTTTCTCAGAAATCCATTCATAATATGCGTCGACAAGGACAACAGATGGTCGACGGTAGAGCGATAGCGACGAAATCCGCACTGAGCGTTCGCTAAAAGTTTCTGAGACTCAAGCCACCATGTCAACCGCCCGTTGATCATGCGCTCCATCACCTTGCAAATGCAACTGGTGAGGGAGATAGGGCGGTAGCTGGAAGGTAGTTGGCGATCCTTCCCAGGCTTAAGTATAGGGACAATGGTGGCTTCGCGCCAAACGGAAGGAAACATGCCGTCTTGCCAAGTACGGTTATAGGCCTGTAAGAGAAAGAGTTTACTGTCGGCTGAAAGGTTCATTAACATCAGGACATGAATGCCGTCCGGCCCAGGAGCGGAGCAATGAGGAGCGTGCTCCAGCTCCCTCATTGTGAAAAGTTCATTATAACACTCAACATTAGCAGACCGAAAATTAAAGGTGTCGGAATCCAGCCGGTCTTTGATAGAGCGAAAGCCGGCGGAATAATGGTCTGAACTGGATACCGCCTCAAAGGCTGCACCCAGAGTGTTAGCGATGGCAGCCGGATCCACTATAGTGGCATTGGAAACCTGAAGGCCAGAAACAGTACAATGTGACACTTTACCTGAGAAGCGACGAAGTTTATCCCAAACAGCAGATGAAGGCGTAAAGCGATTAAAAGACTCGACAAAACGAGTCCACGACGCCTTCTTGCTATCCTGAATAATGCGACGAGCCCTGGCGCACGATTGTTTAAAAGTAACCAAATTATCAAGTGTAGGGTGTCGCCGAAACACCCTAAGTGCAGTCCTACGAGCACGAACGGCGTCCCGACAATCCTCGTTCCACCACGGAACAGGTGGCCGCCGAGGTTGAGAGGAGGAACGGGGAATTGCGCGTTCGGCGGCAGAGAAAATCGTAGACGTAAGGTGCTGCACTAGTTGGTTAATGTCGGCGAAGGGCTGATCGTAAAAATGCACGAGGCTGGAATACAAGCTCCAGTCGGCTTTTGGTAATATCCAGGTAGGTACTCTGGAATGCTGTACGTGGTGCGACAGAAGAGAAACGATGCAGGGGTAATGGTCGCTGGAGTAGGTGTCAGCGACGACGTTCCACTGAAGACGATGAGCAAGCTGGAGTGAGCAAATGGCAAAATCCAGGTGAGAGAATGTACCAGAAGAATCAGAAATAAAAGTAGGTGCACCTGTATTGAGGATGGAAAGATTGAACTGATAAAAAATGTCGGAAAGAAGAGTTCCCCTCGCACAAGCCCTTGGGGAACCCCACAGTGGGTGATGGGCATTAAAATCTCCCAACAGAAGAAATGGTGTTGGGAGAGCGGATAGGAGAGCTCGAATGTCCGCGGGAGCGAGGGGAGACGATGGAGGTGAATACACAGAGCAGACAGAAAACAAAAAGCCGGGTAAGTGAAGGCGAACGGCAACAGCTTGCAAGTCGGATGTAAGTGTGACAGGTTTAAAATGAACGTCGTTACGCACTAACAACATGACACCTCCATGAGCAGGAGTACCCTCCTCCGGTTCAAGGTCGTAGCGAACCGGAGTATATCCCCGGAGATCAAAAGGATCGTGAGGGCGAAGCTTAGTCTCCTGCAAACATACGACCATAGGCGAATGGGAACGCAATAAAAGTTGCAGTTCCGCCCTATGCGATCGTACACTACGTACATTCCAGGTCAGGATAGCCATGAATAAAAGGGATAAACTGTCTACTTAGAAGGGCGGCTTAAAAGAATCTTTTGCTTAACCTTTGGGCTCGGGCTTTTTGTATGGAGTTGGTCAGACTCCATAGCTTCCTCGGAGGGAGGGCCCACGCGCTCAGTGCCAGAAACCGATTCAAGCGCCGTGAATCGGTTCTGGGTGGCGATGGGTGAGGGGTGCCGCTGAGCGCGGCTTGTCCCAGGACCTTCCCGGGACAGCGACCTCCGAGGAGGAGAAGGTGAACTTTTGTTACCGCGCGCACGCGGAGGGTCTTTCAAAAAATCTTCCCTACGAAGTTTCTGCTTGGGTTTCTTTTCAGCGGCTTGCGACTTCATTGACTTTGGACCAGGTTTATAGGGCTTGGTAACATAGCTTTAATGGACGGCCGGATGGTAGTGGCGGTTAATCCAGTCATGGTCCAGGTCTGAGTTTCGGCATCTACTCGTGGTACTGGCGAGGCAACAACAGAACTAAATGTGCCAGATCGCAGGAGTGAAGGTTGGCGCGCATGGTAACGCCTCCGGGCTTCAGCGAAGGAGAGTTTTTCTTTTACCCGGATCTTCTGAATCGCCTTCTCGTCCAAGTACCGCGGACAGTCGGCTAACGAAGCAGAATGAGACCCTTTACAATTAACGCAGACGGGGGCTGTTGAACAGGTACCTTCGTGTGAGGGCTGGCTACATGTTGCACAGATGTTAACGGCACTCTTACATGAGACTTGCGTATGCCCAAAACGTTGGCATTTAAAATAACGCAGAGGTCTAGGAATATAAGGCCTCACAGAAATCCGTTCGTACCCTGCGGAAATGCTCGTGGGCAGATCGACGCCATCAAGTGTAATAAAAAGGGTACGAGTGGGTACCAATACGCCGTCGCGTTTGGCCTGCACTCGATGGACCGCTGTCACTTTCTGGTCTGCAAGATATTCTACCAGGTCCTCGTCCGATATACCATCGAGGCTATGGGTGGTAATAACGCCTCGACAGGAATTCAATGTGCGGTGCTTCTCCACACGGATAGGATAGCCGTGGAGAAGCGTAGCGCGCAACAAGGTCTTACTTTGCTGATCGGACTGCGTTTGTGCTAATAAGGAACCATTCCGTAGGCGAGTGCAGGACTGAACCGCACCAGCAATAGCATCAATGCCCTTTTGAATGATGAAAGGGTTCACCTTCTCAAAACTTTGTCCTTCTTCGGTTCGTGAAATGACCAAGTAACAACCAGTTGTCGGTGGTGTCACTTCTGTTACATAAACTTTTCGGCGCTTGTTGGTATTAATGGAGGAAGGGTGCTCCATAGCGAAATAAATCCTCCACCATTGCAACCGTCTCCGACCGCGGGCTCTGACTTCCCGGGCGTTACCCCGGCTTGGGTGAGTGGCCTATCTATACCGAGCTCACCCCAGGGTCACACCTCCCAGAACATAGACAGAGGGACCCAATGGCCGTCGGAAGTCAGCAGCTCATGCAATAGCCCCCCCGCGGGACTGCAGTTGAACAGCGGATACGAACACAAACCCTACATGATGACCCCGGGTGGTGGGGATGACGCCATTACCCACTCACCCAGCTGCGCACCCCGTGCGCGGGTATCCGTCAGGCTGTGTCCACGGAGGATTAAAAGAAAAGATAAAAGAAATAAAACTGGGTGGGCGTTTCGCACGCAAGGTAGGCCGGCCAGGAAGAAAAAGAGTTGTGTGAATGTCGTGGTGCGAAATGGTCGGAAAGTGACAAGGGAAGAAAGAAACGATGGTGAGGTGCGGTATGAATGGAATGTAAAGAACGCACGAGAGCCTACCTTGTGTCCACCGGTCATGAGAAGAACCCACCTCGACCAGATGGGTGTGAGGGGATGAATGCGGCGATGATTGGCTCGGGAACCCCCGGGTGCGCCAGAAACCCGTACTCACATAAGGTGAGCCCCTGAGGGAGTGAACGTGACCAAACACCATTCTGAATCTTTAGTACTTGGACACCACATGACGTAGTTGCTCCAGGAAGTAGCTGAAGGAAGCTTTGGAGTATTTCGACAGTCCTTTTTCTACCAGCGGCGCGGAAAGCTGAACGTCTATGCGAGTGGAAACTTCCAACACTACTGAAACTGAAATTCTTTCGTAAACATTAAAAAGTTTGAGATAGAAGATTACCAAACCATTGCTCGCTTTAAAAACAGCAATGTAACATTTAAAACCATATTCTAACAATATTAGAAATTTTAAAACTAAAATTTACAGCTTAAAAGCTATAAATTTGGCTGCCGTGTTAATCTGGAATACGTAAAAGTAATTCTATATTGCCGCAGCAGTTCTTTATTGAACCCCAAAAGGTAATATGAATGTGGTTATGTCGCGCCAAAAAGCAAATGCATCAAAATCAGGACTTGGTAGTAAGTACATTTAGTTTGATATACCGCTACAATGCATCTTCAGTATTCTCTCTCCTAATCTTCACACCAGTTAAGCACCTGAATGCTGCTCTTTGTCATACACTCAGCTCTATTCACTTACATGTCTGGCTTGTCGAAATGTGTTATTTAACGTGTTATTAGTCAGCATATTCCAATATTTTTGGTAGTCAAGTTTTACTCATAAAGCGCATATATTTTATGAATGTGCATAAGATGTATATTCTTGAAGCTCATTACACAAGATACCAAAGAACTAACGTGGTTTCACTTCATTCCTAACACCAGGAACGAATGATCGAACCACGTGTGCAGTAGTCATGCTTGCTTCTACACAGGTGCAGAAATGCTTTATCATGCCTGTATATATCAATTCAATCTTCTAAGCAACTAGTTCAAACGGCAGTGCAAAGTAATGAATTACAATTCATAATAACCTCCAGATTAGATTTGCTATCACAGCATGAAATCGCATTAAAAATGTGGTTAGGCAATCTCTTATTAAATACTAAGAAGAAATTCTATGCACATTTTTTCTCCTAAAACTCTGGACCTATAATAAAGCAATTTGTATGTATTAACCCAGGAGGAGAGGTACTAAATTATGCTGTAATATAATATTGTGAACGCAGGCACATCGTTACCTGCAGGTTGCCTCTCGGACGGGACCTCGGTGGGGAGGGCATCGGTCAGCCGTCGGAACAATAGCGAGTACGGAAACAATAGAACAATAGACGTTATATGCCGCTTCCCCATTCCAGAGAATTCCCTTTGGCCCTTTCTGGTGGGTACTTGTTCTCGAAAGTTTCTCTTGTATGTGAGACCTTGTTAAGGGAGGCAGCTCACGCCGAGTTCAATTCAGCCAGTGTCAAATTGAGTACATAATTCAGTTCATTTGAATACTGTTAAAACATACATAAACAAATTACAAGTGCTATGATTACTGCCTTATAATTTAAAATAAATCAATACATGGTTTAACAGGCGTACAAGTTTAAAAGTTTCACTGCACTCACAGTTAGTCCTCCCTCTCTCTCTCTCTCTCTCTCTCTCTCTCTCTCTCTCTCTCTGCCCGCATTCCAACGATAAGCAGTGTCCACAGCAACACTTCGCGCCAGCAGTTGAAGAGAACTTCACTCTGACTTGACACTGACGAATCCCACCCGCACATTTTTACCACCCTGTAACTCGTAATATATATGCACAATAGGGTGTAATAATCGAGGGTTTTTATATATTTCAGTCTGCTCTTTCTAATGGTGTATAAATTGGTTTCAGGTTTTTTAACAGTCATTGATGGTCCCTTGTGAGCAAAGGTAATGCGGAGAAGAAAATCAGTCAACACGGAGATGAAGGAAGGAGGCCCAACAGAAAGGATAAGCACAAAAGAGTATGTTGGCGTATGAAGTTATTAAATTGACTTTTTAAATAAGCAGGTATTTTAGGAAGGAAAGGTAGCGTCTCTCTGCACGATGATAGAAGTGACCTCGGGGCCCTCAGCAATTGCTCGACAGGCTGTAAGGTAGTATAAAGAGTCAGCGCAAAACTGTATGGTACTCCAATAAGGCGACCCCGGTAAACGCTGGAGACGCAGTAATTGTGTTGGGTCTCTTTAGAGAACTGACTCAGGAAATACTCCGGTGCAAGGGCCACAGGCAGGATAAGGCGAGAAGTGAGAAAATGGAAGAAAGATCGAGGTTAGCCGCTATGCGTCCCCCGAGTTTGAAGTCCAAGGGTAGCTTGGGGAAGAGTAAAAGTAAAACATTTTGTTCCCCTGAATATAGAAGGAATTCTCGGTATGCGCCCCCGTGGAAAGGATTTTCAAGGTTAAGCGGAGAGATACGAGCACTTCAATAAGGAAGCAGAGAAAAAGAAAGACATACCATTCCCCGGGACTTATCAACCCAGAGGGAGGGTTGCCCTCATCCATTTATTAAAATTATACATTAAAATGTTAGCTCCATAAAGGAGAACGTTTAGCATAAAAGATAAGGGGAAAAAGAGCATAAGTAAGCCGCAACATACTGCAGAGAACAAAACCCCGAAGGAAAAAACAAAAAGAAGAACAAGGACGGCGTATGGGCAGAGAGAGAGGTAAAGAAAGGAAAATTTAAGAGTAGAAGGCTAAGACGCATTTTCAAGGGTTTCAGGCCGGAAAAGGGAGCTAGAGAACCAGCAGCACGAGGAGGGAAAGGAAGAAACTAGAAAGTAGTAAGGAATAAAACAACCCCACCTTACTTAATAGATATTAACCCCCCTTGTGAAAGATAAACAAACGGAAAGAAAAGAAGGGAACTAAGACAACTCTTTGTAAATAGTAGTGATTGTTAAACAAAGTAGGCGCAGGGGCTTCGCTTATACGTTTGCATACCTGGAGAGCTGATTTTTCTCTCCTCCCTTTAGTTCAAAATTCGACGGTTAGCAAAACTGGTCCGCAAGGGAACACTTTCTCAAAATTTAACTCCCACAGCTGTAGCTGCCTCTAGGCTTACCATTCCCGGAAACAATTGAACTCCCCAGCCGAAATATTTATTTTCCTTGCCTTCAAACTTGCGGTCAAAGTAACAAATAATCTGAGTATAAAGAACAAGAGACGGCTTGATTGCTGCAACAAGTACAGAAGAATGGGACGAGAAAGCTCCAAACATGACACTTCAGATCTGAAATCTGGAAAAAACCTTCAGCTTCAAGAAAACAGTATGAGCCGCTGCTGGTACACAGGCACACGCCGAGTCAAGAGAAAACTGAGCCACCCTTAGGAATCTGCAACTTCAGCAAGAAGAAGCAAGAAACAGTGAAAGGTCGCTCTATGTCGCTAGGCACGGGAAACTCAGAGCGAGATCAAAGGAATCGCTAGCGAACAGGCCACCTATCGCACAACCCTTTATTTTCCAACCCCTGAGAGTTTTTCCGTGATTTCTTATCTTACGCAGGAGTAGCAGATAAAGACGGTGCTACCGAAGCGATAATTTGTAAGTCACCCTGACTGTGTCGGAGCATCCATAACTTCCTTCTCAAGTCCGCAGTCGTCCTCCGTGGACTGGTGGTACCGTGCTAGCCTCTAGTTCCCAAGGTCGCGGGTTCAAACCCGGCGGAGGGCGATGGATTTTTTCGGGCGTAAAAATCGTTAGCACGGCTTCCTTCGGAAGGGAAGTAAAGCCGGTGGTCCCGTGTCGTAGATTTACGGCACGTAAAAGAACCTCAAGCCTGATAAAGAGGCCTCTGAGCAAAATTACAGGTGTTTCACGCCCAATATAGAATGGGACGCTAAGAACCATAGTAGTTAAAGAGTGTCCATAAATAAAACTAATTTTTTTTTTAATTCAAGTCCGCAAATGGGACAAACTGTCAGAATCATATCAGCGCCGCTGGTGTGCCGGAATTTCGTACAGCAGATTTTTTTCATTTTAGTCTACTGACACGGGGCTGTCGCATTTAAGCACACTTAAAATCCATCGGTCTGGGCCAAATTTGAACCCACGTTCTTGGAATAAGGCCAGCGCCTAGGCAACTGAGCCACCCAGACCGACAAAAACAAACAAAAGAGTTCTGTCAGCGCACCCCTTCGACCCATTGTAAAGATTCCGAGGACACAATTTTGCGGCCCTGGGGGAGATATAACGACCCTTCGTGGGGCTCGACCCACAGCCAGGGAGTTGCATCAGATTTCGTAAAGTGGGAAACTGGAATAAACCAAGCAATGAGGACAGGGTAATGCTGAGCGAGCTTTGGTAGCTATTTATTGGTCGCGAATTTAGTTATATATATATATATATCGTTTCGCTGCTGTATAGAGGACAAGCGTCGGCGATAGCTTAGGTCACGAACACCGAACTTTGCATTTAGTTTTCTTTTAATCTTGTGCATCAAGCCCTGCCGGAACTCTCCAGTTAAGTCTGCGTGTGTCTTTGTAAGCAGGTCCTTGCACTTAGGCCTGCCAGTGGGCCCCAGCCCAAATGCTAGGGATGAAATGGTGTAGCTGTTAGTTTTTTTTAGACATCCTGGTGTTTTATTCACCACCCCCGTAGTTCTCCATGGCATTCTTTCACTCCAATCTGGGTAGCCTTTACCACCTGAGCTCACCCCCTGCTAGCAGCCTCAAGGTTAACACCCTAGGGTTCGCTACAATATCATTGGAATATGCTGGACACACAAGTATCATGAAAAATTAAAATCACCAAAATTACATAAAATATTGCGGTAATAATAAGGGGTATTTGAATATTAAAATTAAAAATATGTACCCACATAAATTTAGCTAAATATCTAAAGGCAATTAACTTAAAATTGGATATGGGGAAGAGCAGAAATAGGAGAACGGTGAGGAAGACAGTACATAAAGGAGAGCACATAAAATGTTCAGTAGCACTTCAACATAGTTTTGAGGAACTGCACCAATGAACACATTCTATATCAAAGTTCCAACAAAAGAAATGTGTGTTTATGAAGATTTAAAGTGGCTGCTTCATTATTTATTTATTTTTCCCAGTTGCACTGAACTGTGGTAGTCTTTGACAGGAAAGTGTGTCGCCAAACGAAAAAAAGAATAATAGGCTGACATAAACGTCTCGTAACATATACCACAGGGCAGTGCAAATACTCCGTAGCTAAGGAGTTCAAGGATGCATGACTGCTGCAGCCTGTTTAATGAGATGCCGGGGCAATCCTGATAGACCGTGCTTGAACCATGCCAATCATTGCTGTTATGTGGAGATAGGCACAGGAAAAGAGGTACTTCTTTCACCACAGGTACAGGAAGGGTGCAAAACTCAGATATGGATGTTACTATCAGCATAATTACAGAGAGGTCAACAAAAGAGAATAGGGTAGAATAACATAGGAAACAAGAGGAGAGAAATATGAAAGTTCGTTAGTTGGAGTCAAGAAAGATAGGGGTAAAAAGAACAAAAAAGTGTAAGTGACAAGGGAACAAAAGAAGATGATAAAATGAGATGCCAAAACCAAATATTATGCAAGACTTAAAAATCCTATAAATGCACTAAAATGATTTACAACGATCCCCAATAAGGTGATAACCTCTGGGGAAACCTTGTTCCACCAAGTAGTTTATGGACTCCATTTATTAACTGAAGGCACCAGAGGGAAGCTTCCATTACCTCCGATGATAATGTTAAATGGCAATGGAAGGAGAGAACCTACAGCTTTTACCGAAGACTCTGAACCATGTTGGAGCTTGAGAATAACTCACATGAGCTAGTCAGAGTTGTCTTGGATAGGGCCAACTAAAATTGCCACCCCAGAGCTGGAAATCCAACCACGGACCCTCAGCACGAGAGCTGCAAATAAAAGCACTGAGGTACACCGGCGCACAAAGGCATTAAAATAAAAAGGCAGCATAGTAATGCATATGGTATTAGCAATACACATACGGGCTTGCAACAAGAAATATGTATTCAACAACAGGATTTTGTGCAACACAAGTGCATAATCATTAAAGGGCACAAAGCTGACAAACAAATATCCCTTTATATATATATATATATATATATAAAATTAAAAACCTAACATAAAAGACAGAATGCCACTCAGCAACAAAACTGCTAAAGGTCGGGTGTCCATAAACAGTATTTCTCTCCTGGAAGAGTGTTCTCCGTAATTTCAGCATCTGTAGGTCAAATCAAAACAAAACATTATTGATGGACCTATTCCTTCTGCACACCCAATATACGGTTATGTTATCAGGAAGCAGAGGTAAATTTTGGCACTTAAGTGCACAGGTAGAAAAGGTGAAGCGATAGACACAGAGGGTGACCAGATCCGGGGCAGCAGGCTCGGACAGAAGCAAGGTCCCTAATGTCTCCAGATATGACACTCTGATACTCATGGGACACCCCATAGGCCTACCTCTCCCCATGAAGAGGTCTCTCTCAGGGCTCATCCCACACCAAATGTCAGGGCAGACAGTTCCACAAAGCTAACTCTGCTGCCATACACCTTGCCTACCATCCATGCCTGATCCTTTCACCCTGAAACATAAGAAAATGGCAGGAAATAAGCCCTATATATATATATATATATTCATTCATTCATTATCTGTTTACCCTCCTCTTATGTAGGACTTACACCCCCCAGGACTTACAAGCGGGTGCCTGGGGTCAGAGGCCCGTCGAGGAGCAGACACTCATGGATCGGACAGAGCATCCAGGATGGGTGATCAGCCCAATGCCTGGTATGGGATAAAGGAAGTAGATGAAACGAAATGTCGGTGAAATGGATGAAAGGAAAGGTGATGATGGAGCAGTTGGTGGAATGAATGGCGGGGGAAACCGGAGAACCCGGAGAAAACCCGCTCAGACGCCGCTTCGTCCACCACAAATCCCACATGCAGGTCCCTGGGATTGAACCCGGGCTGCCTCGGTGGGAGGCGAGCGGTCTAACCGCTCGGCCACGGCGCCGCCCAATATATAGATTAATATAATTTATTGATATTAAGTAATCAATATAACATGATGGCATTATTTAAGGAGAGCCAAAATGATTGTCAAACATGTACGCATGAACTATAAAATTTAAACAATACTATGAAAACTGATACGCCTTTACAGTTAATGTCTTGAGGTAAAGTGGTAGGGTAACATGTGTGAAAGGAAACAAATGAATAGAGTACAATCTTATGCCCACTCCCATCAGCATACAAGAGCCTAAACTCAAGAAGTGGTCAAATTAATAGAAGGTTCCCCAAGGGTCATAGCTGTATGTAGTTTGGATACCTGGTCTTGCAAAAGGTAAAAATTCTATTGGTTCATGGAGATTCATACACCATTGAAGGGTCACCCTAATCAACAGAGATGGGGAGGGGCAATGGCTCAAGTGAATCAGGTGTAACATCATATATATGGTGAGATAATGTCATTCAGGAAGTACACAGTTCAGGAAGCAAGTATCAATGCAGACCAAGGCATTATATTTTGTCAGCATATGAGAGACGGCCCAAATGTTTTAACTAAATAGATCTTCTCCTTTCTCTGGTTATTATGGCTTACATCCCCCAGGACTTACAATCGGGTGCCAGGGGTTAGGCGCCTGTCAGGGAGCACAGACTATGCATCACAGAGAACAGCCAGGGTGGGTGATCAGCCCGAAGCCTTGTATGAAAGCGAGGAAACAGACGATATGAAATGGCAGTGAGATGCATGGAAGGAAAGGTGATAATGGAGCAATTGATGGAATGAATGTCAAGAGAAACTGCAGAAAACCCATTGAGATGCCGCTTTGTCCACCACAAATCCCACATGCGGTTCCCTGGGATTGAACCCAGGCTGCCTTGGTGAGCGGTCTAACCACTCGGCCATGGTGCCACCTTTAACTAAATAGATCAAATAACCAATTATCACCATACAAATGAAAAATAAGATGCCTATGGCAGTCCATAATATAACGTTTGACAAATAAGTAGAATGACTGATATTTATAACAATGAGCCAATGACATATATGTTGGAAATGCACAATCATGACATGGGGTAAAAATTACGGTCTCAGTTGATGACCATGCTGCAGGTATTAATTGTTTAAAAAGAATGGGCGAGTGTGCACTAGCTGGAAAGCTCCAATATCACTAAAAAGTGATTAATGCTAGAGTAGGAGCGAATTAAATAAGGCCTGTAACTATGGAAAGTCATTGTGAATGGGAGAAAGAGGAAGGAAGGTTATGTAGGAGCTGCGATTAAGTGAGCAATAACAACGGGGTTAAATTAATTAATGTTTGTGAAGATAACAATTTATCGGTGGGGGTGGTGGTGGCGGCGGTGGTGTGGGCGGGGGTGGGGGTGGTGGTGGAATAAAGCATGCTAAAGAACATTTCGAGACTTCGAGTAACCACAGCAGTCATTGGCGCCGAGAAGAGAACAGTAGTTTTAATAGGTTCTATTATGTTCTTTATCGTAAAGCTAACTGCAGTATATTTGATACAACTGTGGTTTATTACCATCGCCGCAGCTTGCCTTCACTACGTTAAGGATTTCCATGGTAATATTACGAAGAAAGGATTCCATCATTCTAGCAGCATTGTATACGTCTTGTCTGTCTACAAGATTAGTTGAATGTTCCTGCCATGCAACAAGAGAAGCGACAATGCTTCGAGAACATCGTCAGAGAGGTCAACTAGCGGGCTTTAAGTGGTACACCACCTAGACATCCGACACTGCATACCATCCGGTAAAAACATTTCATTTGACTTAATTTATTCTAGCATTTCAGCTCGTAGGTTACTTCAGTTTAACCGGTATATAAAACGGTTGGTAGGCTTTAATGTGAATTATTTTAGTAGTTAATTATCTAAAGCATACTAAGAAATTGGTTGTAGAAGTCTCAAATGATACTGTTCACATAGTTAAGAAACGTGTGCAGTAGAAAAGGAATTTAAGGACATTATAATGTCGCATGTCATTGGCGCTAGTTTAACTTATATTGTTTTAGTAATATTTTATTAGTTAAGAATTAATCAATCTGAATTTATTAGGATTTGATTCTTACATATTCTTGGAAAAATGCAAGCTTAATAAGCTGATTAAGTAACAGGATGGAAGTGACTAACCTCTTCCGATGTCACTCCCAGTGGACGTTTTGATGCCGCCAACTTCCGTTGGTCTACGTGCACATTCGCACTTTGACGGCACACCGGATATTCTAGAACATTTAAGCTTTGGGTGTTCATTGGCTAAGTCTACCCAATTGGTTCTCCATATTGGGAGAACGGCCACCATTTGGAATGCCCTTCCGGGACGCCGCTAAATCTATTTAAGGGACTGTACACCCGACCGTCTTGTCTTTGACCGTCGGGGTAACCTCTACATTGTTGTGTGCGTCTTGCGGCGTCGCTCCGGGCTCAACCGGCTACCACTTCATCTCTTACCTCGCCTAGACACACCATGACACATTTCTTAAGGTAAGGCTTTGTATTAGTAACCCCATAATCAGAATAACATTGGCCAGGATTAACGGAATATGTTGCAAACCCCACCTCTGTAAACCAAACATGCGCAGCCAACAAATTGCTTAATCTTTCTTTATATATTAGCTTAAATTAAGTCCCGTTGTTATCATTGCTCTATCATCTGCCTTCCTTTTATCACCCTCAAATAGCTATCCCCCAAGTCGCCGAATTATGTTCGCGACATATGTTGGAGGCGCCGGTCCCTACATATTTTTAACGCTAGGGATTTGGTTTGGTTCCGTACCTCTATTTTGGTTCATTATAAGATGTTTATGGTCGAGGCGACGGCTTTTCCCCGTAATCAGTGTTTTATTAGGGAAAAGTAGAGTTCGGTTCCGTACCTCTACCTATTATAATTGTAGCAGGCCATAAATATTTCCTGCTCTAAACTACAGCTGGGTTACGAATGGTAGTAGTGGCACAGCACCGCCTTTTCAAGTTATTTTATTGTAGAGTTCAATTCACACATAGTAGAGTTATACTGATTCTAACAATATGTCACCCAAAAACCCTGCCTCGATTCTGCATATTAATTACAAACCTCCGAAAATTGTCTTTTTTTACTATACTATTGCCAGCACTGCATATCGTAAATGTAGTTTCGTTGCCTGATGTTTCAATTTATACCTCTGTTTCAAATTTCTTTCAGTAGCTTAAAAAAATTCAAAATTTTGTAATTCAAATACATTTGTGTTTTTATTTAAGAGTAATCTTTGGAGCATATTTATAGTGATTCTTCTCCTAAGCATCACAATTTGCTTTATTTTCGAATCAGTCGCTTTCGTTTTTTCAATACCCCACTTTATTCAACTGTATTTGCCTATGTTAGTAATTAATTTCAGGAGGCAAGCATTCGAATGCTAAAGTTTATGGAAATAAAATTTCCAGATATCTTTACGATGTTTACAGCTCGGTTGATTTACAATAGGAAATAGACAGTCAATATAGCATCTTGTCAGTACGGCACTATAAATGTATGCGATTCGCAACATGATGTTTAGATTTTTTTTCTTCGGCTGTTATGTCACTTTAGAAATTCGGTTTGTACTGAGTATCGACGTAATCTCTCCCACCCACCCTTTCCATCCTTGTGTTAAATGCCATGATTTTTACACTTAAATGTATGCAGTGACATGCATACGAGATGCAAAATTTTCAGTAAAGCCTTAGAAGATTACCCGTGCTACAATGGAAGTTTTGAGTATTAATCTGCACATGTGATTCTCCAATAATTCTCTTTACCAAAATAGTTTTATTTCATCGCTTATCTAATAGCTAGTTTATATTTCTTGGACTGTCACTTTAAATATTAAAAGGTTTCTCTATGGAGCGGTAATCATACAAGGATGTGGTTGCTTATCTCTTTCTATATATCCTGCCGCCGCAGCAGTAGATAACTGTTTTGATGCATTTACGTGTGTCACTCATATGCAAGTATTCGTAATTTTCTTTCCAACTCTTGGTTCTGGAAATTTCAACAGCTATAACAGCAACACAGATAACTGTGTCTTAATCCTTTGGCCATTCTAAAAGTAATTTTATGAATCTAATAGAACTGAAAAATCTAACATTTCATTAGATACGTAACTATTTCATAATATTTTCAATAATTTATATTGCGAGTTTATTCGTATGGTAAATCCCTTATAAACAATAACACGCGTAAGAGAACAACCATACAATTTGTAAATGTGCGATACAAGCGATATAGTCAGTTTGGTTCAAGACAAATTAGTAACAAATCTCCACCTGAGGGATCTGGAGGTTAAATTTTGTGTACAACCTAAGATGAAATGTTAGACGCGTATAAGTTTACAATTCTTGCCTTACATATCTAGTGTTTTGGGCATTTTGGTCGGTTGGGTCCTGAGCGCCCCTTACAAACATTCCCCCCATCAAGCATCCCGTACAAAACACCCCACCCCCCACCCAGAAGCAAGTGACCCCGAGCAACTACGCAGTCATTTACAACTAGACGGGATGTATAAACTGAAAACGGACTGTATGGTTTAAGTGTATGTTTAATCATATTGAATTACTTCTTATAATATTAGATATGTTTCGCTTATAGCTAAATAGTAAGCTAAGAACTTTATATTATCTCACTTTTCTATATTCTAACGTCCTGTTTGCTATGTTTAGTACATAACCATATTCATAATTTAGGCTCGTCAACATGCCTGAGTGATTAATATAATTATATTCTAATGTAAAGATAAGGTAACCCCTAAATAAGTTTATTACGAACGTAACAATACAACAATTAAACGATTTTATCAAGTCCATTTGATCTGCATTGAAGTTATTTGATGTTTTATTCCAAATCCGGTATTCAGTATACTTAGTTTGTCATTCTAAATTCAGGTAGCCAGGGATAAATTAAAATAAATCTAAACCGTGTTTCAGTAACACCAAAGGTAGCCACAATTACAATAATTGTACTATTCATAGTTTTCATAACAAGGTATAAATGTTTAATGCTTACTGAAAAAAAAGAAATGAACAAGTACTGATTATAAATAAACAGCACAATAGTTCATTCAATATAATATTGTAGCGGACCAGGTTGAGCACCGAGTATTACATCAGATGAGGTAAACCAGCATAAAGTGTGGTAACCAGGTTACCATAACACGACCACGCTAAAGAACGCCGAGTCAGCTCTTAGCTATATATTTATACTACGGGGGTTTGACTCGAGCGGGATCAGTTGTTCAATTGCGATCAGTTATCAGGAGAGTCGTCAGATCAGTTGTCAGTTGTTGAATCAGACTCGAGACCCTTGTCTGAGACATTGCGGGAATCGCCGCTGTAACATCGCCACCCTGCTAATCAGGTAAGAATGCGTCTCCTCTAAGTTCTGCTTATTTGCCGGGGCTTCACCCCAAACTGAGTGACCCAGCTACGGGCACGAATGTACTTACACTAAAAGCAATAATACAATCTACTGGGTCAATGCATCCCCTGTGCATTATTAACTACCCCCTGACCTAGAACGCCACCCTGGCCTGCCTACCACCCCAGTACCGACGCATCCCCTACCTCTGAGCTACCACCCCCCTAGTGTAATCACCTACTGCGGGGGTAACCATCCCCCGTGGGGTGTTACAATATGGTGGAGGCGCCGGGTACAACATGGTGGCGGTGCCAGCAACAATGAGGGTGAGCACAGGGGAAAACACCCTTACCTCTTCCAGCCAGGGATGTAATATTTTTTTCTCTTCTCCCTCTTTATTTTTTTGCAAGGTGTAAAC
Organism: Deroplatys truncata; assembly: GCA_030765065.1. NCBI lineage: Eukaryota > Metazoa > Arthropoda > Insecta > Mantodea > Mantidae > Deroplatys > Deroplatys truncata. The sequence continues at coordinate 347,530,249 of CM060990.1, read as the reverse complement.
CACACCCCATTTCGGGATAACCTTTTGCCTAGTTTATCTGCTGAAGACCCATCCTCCCACCCTTTGCATCATGAGTCACCTACACAGAATATAGTTTTTATAACTTTTCTCAAGTTATGTATATTGTTTTAGTGTAGTACATTTAAGTTATTATGCATGGCTGAACCTGCTCGAAACTCTACTAGTTCTACTACTAAAGAGATTAGAAATCTGTGCGCAGAATTAGCAGCTATACAGGGGGAACAATTTAAATTCCAAGAATTTCTAATCACTGATTTGAAAGGAATTTCACACGAGATCGCGGCACACGCAGAGACGGCAAATCAAATAAGTCTCCACTCTGGCAAGATCATTAACATCTCTAGTCCAAGCACAAGTAGGGTAGAAAAACAGTTAGCCATGAATAAGGGAGACGAACACACAAATACTATGAGTAAAATGGACTCACCTGTTTTAAGTAGAATGGTAACTGAAGCACCTCAACCCATGCACGTTAGTCGTCCACCATGGATCCGGGTAGCTTTGCGGGGAAACCAGGGGAAAGTATAAGGGACTATCTCCATAAGTTTGAGTTGATAGCGCGTGCCAATAATTGGAACGACCAGCATAAGGCGCAGTATTTACCATGCTACCTTAATAGTACCGCACTAAACTGGTACAAAACCTTTTCCCATAGAAATAGGGACGCCCAATTGGAAACATTGAAGCAGGGGCTATTAAAAGCCTTAATTCACGCGGCAGAGGAGGAAATGATGGGGTCAGACTAAGGCAGAGGGTGCAGGACCTTAGTGAGCCCACAGAGCAATACGCTTATGACGTTATAGCTCTGTGTGATCTAGTCAACCCCGAAATGACAGAGAAGGAACGGGTAAAACACATCGTGAGGGGCCTTAAACCATCACTAATACAATAGGTACTGCCCTAAAACCCACAAACAGTGGACGCTCTCATACAGTTTGTCCGCAGGGTAGAATCCGCCGGCTACCTGGAAGGTAAAAGGGTAGACCTAATCGATGCACAGGCCATTCCCCCTAGCATGCCAGACGATACCCTCCAGAAGCAGGTATCAGAGATGTCAAAGATGGTAGGCGAGTTAACAAAACAGGTGCGAAACCTGACAATGAACCCCCGTCCTCCACCCCAGAATTACAATCCACAGCGTCAATCCGTTAGGAATTACGGACAGCCGCCCAACGGCTATAGGAGCACATATAGTCAGAGAAGAACGGTGTCCGCGAGGCCTGTGTACGCCTACTGCAAACGCGTAGGCCACGTAATCGCTAATTGCCAGACACGAAGAAGGAACACAAATTTTCACGCGCAGCCTCGAAGCAATCACCCCCATAAGGGCCGCAGTAACCAACATAACGGAAAATATCAACCCTGGAAACACATTAAAAACTATGGGAACATTAGCAGGGACAAGGATCGACATTCTCATAGATACAGGCAGCTCGGTAAGCATAATCAATGACGACCTGGTAGGTACAAGCAAGCAACCAGCACCCCAAGTATGATATTGCGAACTGCAAATAACAATTTACTTGCTGCACAATACCAAACTAACACTAACTTCTATATGGGTGACGTGGAATTCAAAGAAAAACTAATAGTAGTAAAACACTTCCCCCATAGTTTATTGCTGGGCATGGACTTCCTTCAGAAACACCAAGCCGTTATAGACCTAGGGAACAACATAATAACAGTAACACTGCAGAATTCAAAGAAGATCAAGGTAAGCTGTCAGTGAAATCGAGAGTGCCCATTGATGCAAATTACACTTGAAGCAGACGCTGAAGAGACAAAAAGTACAGCAACATGTCAGCATGACGTAGAAATCCTTCCATTCACCACTACACAGATAGACGTCAAAATACCCTCACTTCCTACAAACACATTATTACTGGAACCATGTATTAACACTATGCAGAAAAAACACGTTAACATTATACCGGGTCTGTGCAATAATAATCAAAATCAAAAGATACATGTCCACAATAATACCGCCACCCCACAGAGAATATTTAAAGGGACAACACTAGCGCTTGTACACGAAGTTGCATTAGTGCAGGTAGACACCTTCACTCGTGAGACAGCAAAACAAATAGACATCAAAGACGCCAAATTTAATATTAATTCACGACTAGAACCAGGACAACACGAACTGCTACGAAATTTACTCGACAGGTACAGACATGCCTTCGCCACTAGCCTACAAGAATTAGGGACGGCAAACATTGCGGAGTTCAAAATAGGGTTAACAAACACGACACCAATTAGACAGAAGCCATACAGGGTGTCCCATAAACAGCGGGAAATAATAAATCAACAAGTGGAAGAAATGAAAGAGGAAGGGATAATAAGACTCGCAGAGTAGCTGGTGCTCACCAGTAATTTTGGTCAAAAAGAAATCGGGGGAATATCGGTTTTGTGTAGATTACAGAAAACTCCATGCACAAACAGCTGCATCCACCTATCCCTTACCACTGATTGACGACCTACTTAGCTATTTAGGAGGTTAAAAATGTTACTGTACGCTGGACCTGCTAAGTGCATATTTCCAAGTACCTCTAGCTCAAGAAAGTAAGAAATATTCGGCCTTTTGTACGTCGGACGGACAGTTCGAATTCCAAACCTTGAGCTTCGGGCTCGCGAATGCCCCTAGAGCATTCACAGAGATCGGAAATAAACTGTTAGGCGACCTGCGATACAAAAAAGCACTCATATATCTAGACGATATAATAGTGTTCGCAAATACATTTCAGGACTTATTGGCAAACCTGGAAGCAGTATTTAAGAAATTAGAACAACATAACTTTAAGCTAAAACCCCAAAAATGTTTTTTTCGGTATGGACAAAATAAAGCTCCTAGGATACGAAGTATCGGCAGCAGGCATAAAACCTGATAAAGACAAAATTCAAGCTATTACACAGCTCAGAACCCCTAGGAATGTCAAAGAAGTAATGCAGGTCTTAGGTTTATTTTCTTTCTACAGGAGGTTCATTAATAACTTTGCAGCGGTCGCGAGGCCACTAAACGAACTAACAAAGGCAGACCAAAAGTTTGTATGGGGCCAAGAACAGTAAGAAACCGTCCAAAAGCTGAAGGATTTAATGGTTAGGGCTCCGGTGTTGGCACATTTTATGCCGGGAGCCAAAACCCAAATGAACTGCGATGCCAGCATGCACGGAATAGGCAGTTGCCTCCTCCAAGAACGAGATGGAAAAATGCACCCAGTAGGCTTTGTGTCTAGGAGTCTAAGCAAAGCTGAAAAGAACTATAGCGTTTCGGAACAAGAGCTGTTAGCAGTTATGTACGGTTTTTCGAAGTTCCGCCAGTACATATATGGTTACCCTGTAACTGTAGTTACAGACCATGCTTGCCTGTGCCACCTAACTAGGTTGAGAGATCTAACATGGAGACTGGTACGTTACAGCTTGATGCTGCAGGAATTTGATTACACAATTCAGCATAAATCAGGGATTAAACATAAGGACACAGATTGTCTGTCTAGGATGCCGATAGACCCCCCTGTACCCGAAACAGCACAAGAGCAGGAAGACAGAATTACCTGTCTCATAGAACCCATAGAGTTAGCTAAAAACAAGAGGAGGATCCCCAGCTAAAACCCCTAATACAAGCCGTAAAACAGCCGGGTACAGCGAATGCTAAACTAGCACGACAAGCTGCAACATACGTGCTGAAATCGAATGCCCTATACCGAAAAAATGCTGGTAGTACAGGGAACATGCACTTGTTAGTAGTACCTGATAGTTTAAAGCAGGAAATACTATATAATAGTCATGACGATCCACTAGGAGGACACTTCGGGTTTTCAAAAACTTTTCACAAAATTAATTCACATTATTATTGGATTGGAATGAAGAGGGATATACAAAATTATGTAAGAAGATGCACTTCCTGTCAGCAACGAAAAGGTCCAGTTAATCAGCGACCCGCAGGTTTAATGCAACCCATAAAGGTCAACTATATAGTAGAAAGGTTCTCCATAGATATCTTGGGGCCTTTCCCAAAGTCCTCTAGAGGTAACAGGTACATAATTGTGGCAAGTGATTACTTTTAAAAATATTTGGAATTACGGGCAATCCCAAAAGCTTCTGTTGAGCATGTCACCGAATTTATCCTGGACGACGTCATCTGTCGTCACGGCGCACCGAAATATATTCTGTCGGACAGAGGATCCGTATTTATGAGCGAAGTGACACAAGAACTGCTTAAGATGATGGGAACAATACCGACTTTCACAACAGCCTACAGACCCCAAACTAATGGCCTAATAGAAAGGGCGAATAGAACTATCGCGCAAGTAATCAGTAACTACGTAAACACACAGCACACAGACTGGGATAATAATTTACATCAAATTCGGTTTGCCATAAACACAAGCAAACAGGGGAGTACTAAGTTCACACCTTTCGAATTACTGTATGCACGGAAACCGGTATCACCCCCAGCCGTTCAATTACAGGGCACCTCACAAAACCTATTTGTGCAGCAAACAAGGGAGGCAATAGTAAAAGCAAGGGCGTTAGCATCCCAGAACATAGTAAAGAGCCAGAGGAAAAATAAAAATTTATATGATTCAAAGAGGCGGCACGTCGAGTATAAAGTCGGCGATTTGGTGAAGCTATATACCCCTAAAAGGAGGGTGGGTTGAGCCACGAAACTTTTGATGCACTACACAGGACCGTATAGAATAATTAAAAAACTCAGCCCCTTGAATTACGTAATAAAATAAAAAAAATCCGTAAAACAACAGAATGTCCATGTTAGTAGAATTTCATTATATTATATTTAGTGGGGGTACAGTACGCTGGCAACACAGCGAGTAAACACAATCTTATTGCCACATATAAATAAACACAATAAAAGTCGCCTACGTATCACTCAATGTCTATCAATACACAAGTGTTGACATTATTACATGACGAAATGCGTTACACAACACCATCCACGCTGCAGTAAGGATGAAGTATTAAACAAACAAACAAACAAGAAACAGAAAGAAGGTAAAACATTAAACATCAACAATAGTTCTCAAATAGGTTAAGTAATAGGTTACAATGCAAGACGTAGTATATCTTCGGACCTCCAGCTTAAGTTAGGTTAAAAGTGATAATCCACGCGAGTCACTTTTACTGTTTTAATTTTTTTTTGCTCTCTCTTTCTCGTGATGGAGAGAAAATATATCTGGAAGTGAAAATATAATGGGAAATCCGATACGCGACCCTGTTATTCGCTTAATACAGATATCTATGTTGGGATACAGAAATTTGAACAATATATATTATTCCCCCCTCCAGGAGTTGAGAGTAGGGCCGAGGGACACAACAGAGAGCAAGTATAAAGAAATATTGTCGTTGTTCTTAAGTTCGGGGAGCAGAGTTAAAAAAATAGGAAAGAGAATAGGAAATAAGATTTAGTGGAGGTCGAAAAGTTATTTCATAGTACTGTTATTTATATAATTATTAGTTTAAGATTAATTTAAGATAGGTATCTGATAATTTGTTTTGAGAACTATAGGTTGATGCTAAGAATTCTTTTCATCGCACCTTACGCATGCGGTAGCGCATAGAGAATAGATAAAAGTAGAAATAAAAATCCCATCACGTCCACTCTGGTATGACAACCAAGCGCTATAAATTACATAAATGTCAAATAACAGATAAGGCGAAGCAAATCAACGTGCAAAATAGTAGGTAAATGTAACGTGGCAATTAAGCAAATTAAAATCAACACATTTCTCACACGACCAGGGCAAATAATACACGAAATGGACCAGGAATATAGAAATTTTGAATCTCGCATCCCGCCTCAGAATGAACACTAACATAGAGGGAGAAATAAATAAAATAAATAAATAAACAAAAAAGGCTCAAAATAAACAAGGGGATGAAGGCAGGAAAGGCACAAGTATCCTTCACGAATTACACCCACACAAAATACGTAACACTTTCCACTCACGCAAATAGGCACAGTTTTTTTTTTTTTTTTGCTGTTCACAAACTGAGAGAACACATATCGCCTGAATAAATATCCAACTCTGAATGAACGGTAGGCAGCGGCAGACAGCGAAAATTCTTGCCACGAAGTCCGCTGACACAGGTATTTGTCGCCTCACAAACAGAGCTTGACTTTGTACTGCTCAGTGGCGTACAGCACTGGGACAGGTATGTGAATAGAGGAAGAAGTGTAAATATGGTTTTTTTGTTGTGTTTCATTGGACACAACTTCTACAATATTAGTATTTCTGTGAACTAAAGTCAAAAATTAAGTCTGTTTTAGAGGATGTCCTCAAGCATGCAGAGAAACCACGAGGGAGGGTCAGTCTACAGCAGCCTCAGCGACCCTCCTCCCCGGGTTACGGAAGCAAGGAAACAGCAAAATGCCAAAAAGCGGACACCATCTAAACACCAACTACACACAATGAAACACACAAAAAAGTTTTTTTGTACATTTACAGACAATAATGATTGTATATGTGTACATACTTAATTTTTTTTGTTCGAACGAACATACCAAGGCAAGCAGAACTTATGAGTAGTTGCATCACACCTGGACAACAGAACTTAATGTTTTCTCTGTTCCATGTTTTTTCCCCTCTTTTTCAAAATTTGGAGAGACAAGGAATAGGCAGCGGTACTCACTCACTTTCTAAATTTACCTTTTCTCTGCTGTGTTTAGTCTCATCCCGTAAAAATTAAAACGCACTATAATCTTTCCCACCTATCCGAACTAAAATTCATCTTTGGAACAACCCTGTTGCTGCGCACCAAGAGAAAGTCAGAAGAGAAGCAACCAACAAAAAAGACCCATGTCGAACAGTGCCCACCAGAGTACGAACGCCAGTAACTCACCACGGGAGTCGCGCCAGAACACGAAGAATTGGTGCACTCTGAGGGAACGCCACTGCTTGACCAAAGAAATGCAGCATACGCGGAAATAAATCCTACGTTACCAAGAAAATAGCTACGTATGCAGAGTCAATCAGCAGTTCTGTACAGAACACTCAAATATTCAAGGCAAAGTTCACCTCCGGGCACGAAGTAAGCAACCAGCATAGAAGAGACAGAGATTTGCAGCAGGCGGCGGTGCGCAGTCGAACCCACCCCTAACGTACTCACCAACCCTTAAAAAAATAAATTTTGTCGCTGGTATCCGAGTCTTGGACAGCACAGTAACCCCGAGCATTTCAATTGTATAAGGCTCAAACCATGTTTTCTTTTTCTTTTTCTATCAACCCTCGTCTAAGTACACAGTTTTAGTTCCCCCTAAGATGTTTGACCTCCTCTTCAGTTTTAAATTCCCGGTCGGAATTTGGCGAACCTGGGACCGATGTAGCGGACCAGGTTGAGCACCGAGTATTACATCAGATGAGGTAAACCAGCATTAAGTGTGGTAACCAGGTTACCATAACACGACCACGTTAAAGAACGCCGAGTCAGCTCTTAGCTATATATTTATACTACGGGGTTTTGACTCGAGCGGGATCAGTTGTTCAATTGCGATCAGTTATCAGGAGAGTCGTAAGATCAGTTGTCAGTTGTTGAATCAGACTCGAGACCCTTGTCTGAGACATTGCGGGAATCGCCGCTGTAACATCGCCACCAGCTAATCAGGTAAGAATGCGTCTCCTCTAAGTTCTGCTTATTTGCCGGGGCTTCACCCCAAACTGAGTGACCCAGCTACGGTCCCGAATGTACTTACACTAAAAGCAATAATACAATTTATTGGGTCAATGCATCCCCTGTGCATTATTAAATACCCCCTATCCTAGAACGCCACCCTGGCCTGCCTACCACCCTAGTACCGACGCATCCCCTACCTCTGAGCTACCACCCCCCTAGTGTAATCACCTACTGTGGGGGTAACCATCCCCCGTGGGGTGTTACAATATACAAGAATAAAATATAATTGCTTAAGAATGACAACCCGCCAGGCGGTATGTAACGTAATTAACCCTTTTTATAAAGATGTATACTCTATCTGAATGCCTATGTTGAAGTGAAAATATTACTAATTATGATAACTCCAATATAAAACTCCGATAATAAATTACGGAAAGGAAATGTTATCACTACTTTAACAAACTCTCCTTGCTTATTTCTTGGAAAACCACTTAGAGCACAGGTTTGAAACAAAGTATAAAGCTAAGATAATAATATTCATAAAACAAGAATAACCATATTAATTATACATAATAGTAATAATGTTTAACATGGGAATAAAGTGCTAAAGTAAAACAATAACACAAATAATGTCGTTATTTTACCACAATAGGGAGATAAACATATTAGTAAATCACTCCATAATAATTAATAAGTAAATTATAATATACGCTTTCTTTTAAATTGACAACGAGAATGTAAATAATTCACATAACGATAAAGAAATAGGAAAATCCAATTGTTGAAAAAAAGGTAAAAACCTTTTAAGACAGTAACACCATGTGTTGACTTCAACATTCATCTCTTATTTGAAAGAGAATTGTCAAGAATTATTCTATGTAAATGCAATTGAATAAATCATAATGAGTTTACTAGCATAAGTAGTAAGGTTCAGCTAAAATAAAAACAATAATCATGATAACAATTAAAGAAAGCATTATTTTTGATAGCTTCTAACTATTCTAATATGATTTTAAAAGTATAGTTGCAAATTACAGTAAGAACGGCTATAATAATATTTTGTAAAGTAATGCTAATGTAAAAATTATTTTGCATAAAACTAAAACTTTCACTATCTGATATAGTTGAATTTGTATACATACAGATTAGTGATATAGTATTCGCACTAGATAACCTCGTGAAACTTAAAATCTTACACCCGTTTCAAAGATTTTGTGTTGCTAATTTATTTAAAACTACTACTGGTACTAAAATAAAAAAACAAGATTACATTAATAATTTTATTTTCTGGCAGTTTGTGTTTAATATTTTTACATAAAGTCATCTAAAGTTTGTGTTAATTAGTAAGCTGAATTACTGCTTAACAATACGATTGAGATGGAATCGCGATAAACTCAAGTAATATTCATGTTAAAACTTCGTTTTTATAATCTAGACTTCTCTATTTCTAAACTACTTATACTTAACAGCGAATAATTTATAACTTTCATTGCTCTTCTTTTTTTCATTAATTTATAGCTGAAATATTTTCTTCTTCTTCTTTCGTAGACTTCACCATTATTTAACCAGTTTTCATCTCATTGTATAAAAGCGTGTCTACGAAATCAAATAAATTCATGTTCGTAATTTGAAATAAATGCGCACCGGTTTAATCAAACTAAAAACAAATTGACATTTTCCTAGTTCGTTTCCATAAATCTAAGTAAGCATATTTAAAGTTACCTATCTTACGTTTTTTTATCCATTGGCGCCTATGATTTTATCAGATGAATTTCAGAAGTTTATACTTGACACACATGAGTTTATTTTCGTAAGAATTACCACACGAGAAAGTTTAACTTAGACAAAATTGGAAGAAATTACTTGATCGTACCACTGGTTCTTTAACGTCGACCGCTTTCATTACAAATCTGATATACGACTGCTTTAAAGCGGAAGTCTTCGCTGAAAAGCCTTGTTCTTTCCGGCCAACGTGACAAAGCTTTTACTGCATGTCATAAATTTCTCTTATCGTATTATAAATTCTGTCAGCTTTCATATTTCTTAATTATTGTAATTTTTCATAATCCCTATATTTTATGTACACAATTTTACTTTGCGTTCAGATGCAATTAGGAACTATCTTACTTTGATATCCTTCATAGAGCATAATTTTAATTCAATATTTTTAGCAAAACCTACTTAGAAATACATGCAAGTGTTGAAGGGAACACCGTTAATCTATTTCCTAAACTTTCCCTTGGATGTATTCCGTTCTTTGAGTAACGTAATGATTACTTTTACCTCTCACGTGTATTGACGAGTATTGATATATTTAGCATTAGTTGTTTAATGATTCAGCTTGATAGCTTGCCTTAAATATGCCTTAAGCTTTACATTTTTGCTAGTGCATACTTTAACGGTAGATAATTTCAAGTTTAATTTTTGACCGTCGATATTTTGGAAATCCTAACACTTCTGTAGCATTTTGCTATACTTTGGTTCTTACACTGTGTTTTTTTTTTATTTCAGAACGCGCTTCCAATTTGTTTTTCTCGTACTATTGCCTCCCACGTTCGGCACGAGTTTCGCAAGAAGTACTGAGGACCAGGAATAACCACTCAATGCCAGCATATGGACCAAAACGTTCCCATTTCTAAAGGTAACATTTTTTTGTATTCCATTGCATCTTTGTCTCGTTTGGTTACCGTGTATGTCCGGTATATGTTACGACATCTTATCGTGGATTTTCTTGTGGATGTGGCGTCACCGCACCCTGCTCTCGTTTAGTCTATACTTTGTATAGACTTTTATAGAAAAGGATGAAAAATGTTTCTTTTAATTAAATATGTTTGCTGAAACTTGGATTGTCAGAGGTTGTGTTTGTGTGAGAGATTTCGGAGGATAAGCTGAAGGCCCCTCCATGATTTTTTTTTCTTCGAGTGAGGAATGTAGGTGAAACGATTACTTTATTCATGGTTACACCTCAGGTTTCCATGAAAGGTAGTCTGTATTAAGAATATTTTTATGAGAGGTCAATTTCCGATTAATTCATTCCTTGAGTAAACCGCGAGGTCTCATGAAACATTAATCCATGTTGACAATAACCTTGGGATAGGTTATATTTGTAGTGAAATTAAGACTATTTCATTTGCTGGAGAAACCGCAGGGTCCCATCAGGTAGTAATCTTAGGAACATGTAGTTTGTGAAACTACGTAGAGTTTTAATGTGGTGCACACAAGAGTTATTTTGATGATAGCGGGTCGCTGCCGTAATATGTGTATATATGATGAGTTTTCAGTATCCCGGGATAGATTCCTAGACTAGTGAGAGAAATAATTAGCCTAGGATATTTGATCGTGGCATTGACCACCCACGGTCCTGATGTTATGTGTTTTTTTTTATTTGTGTATTTATTTTTCTCTCTGGCAAATTCTTAAGTAAATGTAGTACACAACTTACAAATACTAATTCAAATAATGGATGGATGTTATCCCCATTTCTTTAAAGTAACAGTTGCTGGATAATTTTATGTTAATCTCAAACATGTATAATGGAAACTCACTATCTTTTGTTATTGCATTGTTGCATTTTACTTTCAAACAACTTTTAATTTGTTTTTCACACAGTGCTAGATTTTAGTGAATGATGTTTTCAAAACTGGCTGTTTGTACTTGAGGCAATATTGTGTAGTACATTTTGAGAAGCTCATCCTATGATTCACTTTGTCTAATTAATGTTAGCACATTTCTGAATACAGTCGATAGTCGTCAGGGTGCCATTGTTCATTACACATTGCTTTTATTTGATCTTCTCTAAAACCTTATAGCTTCGTCCGCCTTACGGTTAATACTACGAAGTTGGTAGTAACAATTTTACGTATTACAACTGCTTTCTATAGGTTTCTTTAATTTTTCCTCTTTATGGGAACTTTACCTAACGTTCAATGCAAGCAAACATCACATTACGAAATGTTGGTTTGTTTGGAGGGACCGCCCTTTAGCAATATAGCTATCTCCGGGGAATTGTTACGCTATTTATTAAGAGAGGGTGATACCTATGAATCCATCTGTGGCTATATAATGTATAATTCATTGACTTGCTAAAGTATTGATTCCCGCTTTATTGATTGATGGGTTTTTTTCTGTGTGGGCACTCTTTTAGGAATATACACATTTTTATACTTAATTTTATCCACCCCTTATGGTTTATCTTTCTACTGTTTATCATCTCATAGTCTCCCTCGCACCCTACCGGTCTGATCTACGGTGTTCACAATGTTCTTAATAAATATACTGACTTGTTTATTAATATTTTATTCACTTACATTCTCTTCAATTGATCATTTCATGTTTATTTAAACTTTTCTGTCAGGCACACCTCTTATTAATTGTCCAAAATCTGATTTTGTAAGTACAACAGTTGTTCTGTTGGTGATGTTATGATTTTGTGCCTACTACTAAGGTCTACTTCATGTTATTTTCACTAATGAAGCTTAACGTTTTATTTTCACATAAATATTTACAATTCCACTCATGAATAGTAATACTTAATGTTTTATGTTATTTTCTTTCTTGTATTACACTGACGTTGTCATGATTCATTTTGTAATTTTTGTGTTCTGGTGAAACATCTGTGTAATCTTTTAGTTTGGTAGCACGAGTCTTAAATTTTAACCTCTGGCGCGTTGTCAGTGTCATTTGAATGTTTTATTACGTATTTTGTAATCTTACTTCTGCTACGCCATGTTGCATTGCCCAAATTTATTATTACCTAGATGTTTCACAACCTACAGTGTTAATTGTTAAATCTTAATTTGGCACTTTTCACTTAATTATGTTTGTGGTAGCACCGTTGTTTTATCAACCATCTTTCCGCTTTTTTTCCTTGGCGCATCTACCCTTTGAATTTTTTGACAATTCTCTCCCATCATCCTTCACCTGATTTACCTTATGCAGATGTTATTACCCTTATCATTAGGTGATGTTCCGTTCCTAATTCCTTTTTATTTTCTGTTTGTTTCACTGTCACCCGCATGACTACTTCATCGGCAAGGACACGTCTTTCATCAAGAATTTGCATCCTACTACAAACCAGATTTAACATCGTTTTTTCCTGGATGGACACAAGGACAGAGGATTTGCACACGTCGACCAGAACATGCTTGGATACAAAACCTGGTGTAACCAATAATGAACTTTGTCTCCCGCCGGACTTCCAGTGCTAATCGCATAATCTGGACATTGCGAGATGGCGCGTTACTTATGGGCGCCTATCTCTCGCCTTGGTGGTTGACATTTCACCAAGTTTGGGTTAACATTTGCGAACTTGGTATATTCGTCGAGATTCTGGTTCACGAGTGTGCTAATTGCAAGACAATTCTCTACCAGTATTCCTTAAGATCTAGCATGGAATTTACTTCTCTACATTATGGTGACCATGATACGATTTCTACGTCACTTCCCTACTTTAGCCTCCTTAGGCTCCCTAACCTTGTTCTCTTGCAGGTGCTACTCATTTTCTCAGAACTTTCTTGTATGTTTTATGTAATATTATAATTTTATTACGTTCTGCGGTGTTTGGTACCCCCCTTTCAATATTTGTTTCTTGCTATACCTGGTACTCTTGGTTTTTTTTAACAAGCGTCAGGGGCCGCTTTTCTTACCGTTCGGAGGTATGTCGCATGTGTCATTGGCGCGAGTTTATCTTATATTGCTTCAGTAATAGTTTATTAATTAAGAATTAATTAATTTGAATTTATTGGGATTTGATTCTTACATATTCTTGGGAAAATGCAAGCTTTGTAATAAGCTGATTAAGTAACAGGATGGAAGTGACTAGCCTCTTCCGATGGCACTCCCAGTGGACGTTTTGATGCCGCCAACTTCCGTTAGTCTACGTGCACATTCGCACTTTGACGGCACACCGGATATTCTAGAACATTTAAGCATTGGGTGTTGATTGGCTAAGTCTACCCAATTGGTTCTCCATATTGGGAGAACGGCCACCATTTGGAATGCCCTTCCGGGACGCCGCTAAATCTATTTAAGGGACTGTACACCCGACCGTCTTGTCTTTGACCGTCGGAGTAACCTCTACATTGTTGTGTGCGTCTTGAGGCGTCGCTCCGGGCTCAACCGGCTACCATTTCATCTCTTACCTCGCCTAGACACACCATGACACATTTCTTAAGGTAAGGCTTTGTATTAGTAACCCCATAATCAGAATAATATTGGCCAGGATTAACGGAATATATTGTAAACCCCACCTCTGTAAACCAAACATGCGCAGCCAACAAATTGCTTAATCTTTCTTTATATATTAGCTTAAATTAAGTCCCGTTGTTATCATTGCTCTACCATCTGCCTTCCTTTTATCACCATCAAATAGCTATCCCCCACGTCGCCGAATCATGTTCGCGACAATAAGACATGGTGATAAGCTAGTGAAACAAGTGAGATTACAAGCTCAAAGGCAAGTAAATGTTAAACTATAGCATGCAAGTAAACTTAACTACCAATCATGATTTTATGCTGGAAAGTGGTGATGAAATTTTAGAAAAGTTTAAATGTCAGAGAGCTGGCTATATATATATATATATTAAATGGTCAAACTTAAATGTGCTTTCGAGTTTCTCTTCACAAGTCAAAACCCAGGTTCTCTGGTAGTAGTAGAAAGAAGCAAATGTTCTTACGTCTCTTGTCATAAATTAATGACCAGCATAGAGAAATAGGATGTCACAATGGCAGCAGAGCATAACGAATCCTTCTAAGCTGCAATGTTAGTAGTGATACGGCCGCATTTGACTATGAGGAGAAAAATTTTGCAAATTTTTATAGTGTGGTATTTAGTTAATTGTATATTTAGGTATTAACATGGATTCCAATTTTCAGCTTGAGGTGCTGAATAAACCTGAACTTGCGCCGTTTAAAATTGCATGTTAAAGAAGGGGAGACATGGTCGTGTTTGCTCAAGAAATTGAAAACGGCACTAGCAGATCCCGCCGTTGGAACTGATGAGGCGAGTTTGGCTGAGGATTTCGACGCTGAACTTCATTTGGGTGAGATTGTTCAATGTTCATTTCAAGACCAAATTAATTCTCACAACCCAAATTAATCCAGCGCAAAAGCGCCGTACGCACGTTTGCGCTATTGGATGATTACAATCTCGAGATGTATCTTGGTAGATAAAGGAACTTATGTTAAATTTAAGAATTTATATGATTCATTTTCAAAATTACATGATGAGGTAGATAATATAGGGATGACGGAAGAAATGCCATCTACTTTATTATTTAAGAATTCTGAGTCTAGAGCTAAATCTGTTATTATGCCTGTTAAACCACTATTTCAAATAGAAATCGCAAAATTGCAGTTAACCAATTCATTACAATCCTTATAAGATAATATTCCAGATTTGGAAGTGGAATCTCCGGAACATATTTTTTAATTTTTATTATGGTTAGGAGATTTGATATCCTGTGCATTAACATTGGGTATTACTGATGATCAGTTAATCTTTATACTGAAAGCTAAGTTACTTGAACCACGATTTACAAATCTATTAGTCATGTTGTAAGCCGGAAACTATTTACACTTATTTCATGATAAATTTATTCATAAATTTTTGTCGTCTACACAAGTGCACGAATTAATTGGCCGTTATTATTTTCCTACACAAAGATGTGACGAACCGTTTGCAATGTTTGTAGCGAACATTAGAAGAGTTGTAAAAGTATTATTACTCCCGTTTACAGAAGCCGATATTGTTTTGCATATTAAGTCTCATTCAATTCATACTGAAATTCGTGCATTAACATTATCTCCCTCTGTTGTTTTATTTTATGCCGAGTTAGAAAACACAATAGTTAGGTATTGTTATGTGACTTCTCTTACAAGCAGAGGTAAAGTTGTAATAAATTCAGTTAGAACCTGTACAACTTCTTCGGCAATAATCCGCTACTTCTCTGAAATTTTTGGGGCATATTATTTCTCAAAATGGTATGTCTGTAGACCCAGATCGTACAATGAAAATTCGAGAATTTCCATTCACAAAGAATGCCAAAGGTGTTGCCAAATTCGATGGAATGCCACAGTATTTTGCACGTTTAATCCCTGAGTACGCATCCAAAGTTCGCCCGCTTAGTATTTTACGTAGAAAAGGTGTGAAATTTAAATGAGAAGCTGAACATCAATGCCCCTTTGAAGTGCTGAAATTTGCGCTTATTTTGCCTCCTATTTTGCCAATTCCGGACTTTGATAGACCGTTTGTACTTCAAACTGAGGCCTCTAGCAAATCTATCTCCGCAATATTGCCACAGGAGTGTTTGGAAGGTCGTAGAGTGATCCCCTACGCCTCATATATGTTTACTGATCAAGAGCAAAAACTCTCAGTCTATGAGCTAGAAGCCTTAGCTGTCTTGTATGGCCTTGAGAAATATCGTATTCATTTAGAACATGTGTATTTTATCTTGAAACTGATAATCAGGCGCTTAGTTGGGTCCTGGTCAGACTTAACCGCGCCGATAAGCTCGCAAGATCGGCATTGCGTTTTCCGCATTTAAGTTTACAGTGCGCCATATACGTGGAGCCTCGAATTGTCTCGCTGACGCATTAACGCGCATGTATTGGCATACAGTTTTGATTCCCAGGCCGAGGTTCAGCAAAAAGACAAACTTCAGGAGAACTAATTGAGCATCTCTTTAAGTTGCTCGGTCTTATCCTTCTTCCATTAGCTTATACAGACCTCTCGTAGCATCAACGTTCGGATTCACAATGTCTCAACTTATTGAGAAGCTTACTGCTGGAGAGGATTGTGATAGGTACAAACTGCAAAACGGATTGCTATGTAAAGCGGATAAATCTCGCTGTCGAGTTTACTTCCATTGGTTTTACGGGACATGGTATTTCATTTTCATCATGAAGGACCATACGGGGCACACTTAGGTATTTTCAAGGCGCGAGAACGTATCCGTGATTTATTTGTGTGGTAAGGAATGGATGGTGATATTAAAGCAAGGGTCAAGGCATGTCAGGTTTGTCGATTAAGCAAGCCTGCTCAAACCTTGCATGTCGGCAAGTTAGCTTCCCGTGTTGCCAACAGACCTTTGCAAAGGGTATTTTTGGACTGTACTGGTTCACTTCCTTGGAGTAAGCAAGGCAATCAATACATTTTGGTGGCAGTCGATGCATTCACGAAATAGGTTTCCTTGGAACCTATCCGTGAGGTTAATGCTGATACTATCATAACGGTTCTGAAACGAATCAGTAGGTATATATAGAGAGATCGAGCGCAGTTTTTTGCGTTTATATGGGAAAGGATAGGGAAAACGAGGCTAGATGCGACGGTTCAAGGAGGAAAATGCGTTTATATGGGCGAGATAGGGAATACGAGGACTGACGCTAGGCTAGACAGTGGTAGGAGGGGGAGTGCGCTTTATATGAGACAGATAGGGAATACGAGGGGAGGTGCTAGGCTAGACAGAGGTTGAGGAGTAGAGTATAGTTTATATGAGAGGTATAGGAAAACGAGGGGAGGTGTTAGGCTAGACAGAGGTTGAAAATAGAGTATGGTTTATATGAGTGGTATAGGAAAACGAGGAGAGGAGTTAGACTAGACAGAGGTCGAGGAGCAGAGTATGGTTTATGTGAGAGTCATAGGTAAACGAGAGAGGCGTTAGGCTGGACAGAGCTAGAGGAATAGAGTATGGTTTATATGAGAGGTATAGGAACAGGAGAAGAGGTGTTAGGCTAGACAGGTAGTGTAGCAGTAGGAATATGGACTTATATACAGGAGAGATAGGGAATAGGAGGTGCTAGACTTGAAAGCGACTTTAGACGTGAACTTAGTGGAAAACTGTTTCATGTCAATGTTAGAACGCTAATTCTAGACATGCCCATCACGTAACCTATTCAGGGAAAAGGTGACTCGTTCAGGGGAAAAAGGTGACTGCTCAGGGAAAAAGGAGGCCCACAAAGGGAAAACGTTGACTAGCAAAGGGAAAAACGTGACCAGCAAAGGGAAAAAGGTGACCAGCAAAGGGAAAAAGGTGACCAGCAAAGGGAAAAAGGCGACATACAACTGAAAAAGGTGACCAGTAAAGGGAAAAATGTCACCAGCAAAGGGAAAAAGGCGACCACCAAAGGGAAAAAGGTGAGCCATAAACGGAAAAGGTGACCTGCAACGGGAAAAGCTAACCCACTAACACTAACAGGTAAGTAATTCAGATAGTATTGCAAGAGGCTGACTGGATCATAGCAGTGTATGATTTCACAGGTAATTCAGCTAGTATCGTATGTATTTAGGCTAATTCGTCTAGTAACACAGGATAGATTCCAGATGCTAACTGCATCATGGCTCTGCATGATTTCACAGATAATTCAGCTAGTATCGTAGGTATTTAGGCTAATTCAGCTAGTATCACAAGAGGATAGATTCTCGGGTTGGGTATAGCATAGTTTCATATTTCACAGGTAATTCAGAGGGTATCGTAGGTATTTAGGATAATTCAAGTAACATAGGTGTTTAGAGTAATTAAGCAAGCATTACAGGAGGGTAGGTTCCAGCGGTAGGTTATAACCTAGCTTCGTATTTCACAGATAGTTCAGGTAATATCGTAAGTATTTGAGGTAATCGACATAGCTTCACAGATATTATTGATAATTTCGATCAGAGATTTGTATCACAGCTATTTAAGGTAAATGCAGATGATTCAGGTTGTATCAATGGTATTTGAGTCATTTTAACAGGTAATTCAGATAGTATCACAGGTGCTCGTGCTAATTTAGAGCAGGAATTCGTATCAGAGCTAGTTAAGGTAATTTCACATGATTCGGGTAGTATCACAGGTATTTAAGTCATTTTCACAGCCAATTCAGCTAGTATCGTGAGCATTTAAGCTAATTCAGCCAGTATCACAGGAGGCTAGATTCCAGAGGCTAACTGCATCATAGCTATGCATGATTTCACAGCTAATTCAGCTAGTATCGTAGGTATTTAGGCTAATTCAGCTAGTATCACAGGAGGTTAGATTCCAGGGTTGGGTATAGCATAGTTTCATATTTCACAGGTAATTCAGACGGTATCGTAGGTATTTAGGATAATTCAAGTAACATAGGTGTTTAGAGTAATTAAGCAAGCATTACAGGAGGGTAGGTTCCAGGGGTTGGTTATAGCATAGTTTCGTATTTTACAGATAGTTCAGGTAATATCGTAAGTATTTGGGTAATCAGCACAGTTTCACAGATGCTCGTGATAATTTCGATCAGAGATTTGTATCACAGCTATTTAAGGTAAATGCAGGTGATTCAGGTTGTATCACTGGTATTTGTGTCATTTTAACAGGTAATTCAGATAGTGTCTAGGTATTTGGACGATTCAAGCATCATAGGTGTTTAGAATAACTCAGCTAGTATCACAGGAGGCTAGATTCAATGATCAGGGTTTCGTATCAGAGCTATTTAATGTAATTTCACTTGATTCGAGTAGTATCACAGGTATTTAAGTCATTTTAACGGGCAATTCAACTAGTATCACAGGTACTCATGGTAATATAGAGAGTAATTAAATTATAAAACATTTCTCATCCAACGTTACAACAATTTATATACTTTTTTCTAAATCTTACAAACTTATTATATGTTAAACAGTTATTGTACGATGCGGAGAGGGATAAACTGCAAATTGAAAAGCTTTACGTCAACATACCTTTATTTTAGTTCGTTGTAGATGTCTCTCCCCTCTTATCTAGGGTTGAGACTAGCACTAGGATTGCTCCTAATGGCAGGGTTACCACCTTCCCTTCCATCTTCTTCTTTCTTCATCAGGCGTCAGCTATCTGCATATACAGCACACAGATAACCTTCTTTTTTAAGATTGTAGACTCACGAGAAAATCTTTATCTTTAACTTACATTCTTTTAAGCACTGTTTGTAATGGCGTAATGTCCATACGCATATGTCGTTATCCCGTCCTCAGCAATAATTCTTTTATCATCAAACGGAGTCAATGCAATTTTATTCACTTGCACTGTAGCAAGAGCATGCTTTCGTGATAGGATCAGATTCATAGGTGTTCTGATGATTTCACTGGTTTTAAGACAGTCTGTATAGCTGTCAAACGAAATGTACTGCTTAATAGCGCTACGTTTTATACCTTTAATCTTTTTTATCATTCACCCTTGAATATCCAAGGCATACATCTTCGGACGTAGTCCAACAAAGCATAGGATGATTTTGCTATTAGGCTCATCTTTAAATTTTCCCAATACCTTCTTGTTCTGAGTAGAGTAACATATATGGTTGGCAGGGTAATCAGCTGTGTCGAGATGCTCAAGAAAACGTAGCTTGTCCTGGTACACATCTTCAGTTGTTACACGATGAATGAACGAATCAGTGTCCATATACATAAGCTTCAGGTTTTCAGCTCCATAATAAGGCAACAAAAAGTCGTAATGATAGTTATACATTAATGTCTTGGAGATGTCCAACACACTCATACCAATGTATATAGGCTTCTTGAATACAATCTGACGAGAGGCCATATGTACAGCAGCTAGATTATCAGCATATATCGTCCTGTCGATAAACGTAGGCTAGGCGATCAGCTTCTCTAGAGTTTTTTCATTGGTCACCAGTCGTATATCCATACGGTTACGCAGGTTCTCCATAGTTTTTCCAAACATAGCGTTGTTAAAGAGCTTGTAGAGATCCTTCTCGAAATCATTTGCAGCTTGTTGTCGGAGCCTGTTGTTAAATTCCACATAAGGTTTCAACTACTGAGACTGTCGGAATTGTAGCACACGATGGATTTTTGTTAGTCGTAGTCCATGACTAAGAGCTTGCTTCAAAGCCATGTAATGCACTACATACTTCTTTCGAGGTCCAAGATGAGGTATCAGTTTCTTTGTAGATGATTCCAATGGTTTCATACACTCTGGCAGGAAAGGTAGATCGTTGTGTAGACCGTGAAGTTCAGCAGGATACTCGATGTCGACTTCTAATATGTACCCATGAGGATCATCTTGTAGTGTTTCTAAGTTGATTTCTTCAAGTGACACCCACTGAAATGCACCAAAAGGAAGAGCGTGACACATTGCCCACCCATATTGGTTATTAGCGTCCTCGTATGTGATAAATTGGGTTGGTCTCGACGGATCAAACTTATCCATATAAGTGTTATTAGCCTCAGCATACCGATGGGAAACTTGGCATAAACCTCCTCTTATACCTGATTCCACCATGAGTAGTTGATCATAATCTTGTAACAGCTCCAGCTTAATTCCAGTATACAGTAACATGGCGTCCCATGTAAGACCTGGAGAGGTAAAATAATGGGCAGGATCAACTTTGTGTGTTTTAAGGGTTTGCTCTCTGAACGTCTCAAAGACATCAGCTAGGAGAAGTACATCCGAAGTTAAGTAGAGATCGCTGTACTCTCCCAGGTTTCTCACATTAAACAGCTCCCATACATTTCTAGCATGATCGTAGTCAGTATCAGTAATTTCTTCTTCATTTAATCTATTGTAGAAGTAGTCCTTAGGAGGCAAGCAGGTCTCGTTCAGGACATCCCATGACGTAACAAAATCATAGGGAAATACACCCTTACGGGTCATCAACTTCAATTTGTCTTCTCCAAAGTACTTTAGCGTTTCAGGATACGAGGTTAGATTTTTTACCAACTTATCCAAGCTTGTACTGAGGAATCGGAAGCTATCCACAAATCGAAGCTTTATATCTCCTACATACTTGGTGAATGAGATATAGCTTTCTTCAGAGTTAGGAATTACCTCCACACGTTCACTTGTACAACCCAGCTCCTTAACAATGAAATCAGAGTCATATCCGCTAAGGTTATGCATGAAGACTGGTATATATTTAGGTGTTTTACAGGCTAAATTACATTCATTATGAAGACTTCCACGATATTCACCGCTGATGTGATCATGGTCGCGTACTTTATAGTTCTCTTCTGTAAAGGGTTTTCCAAACAAGTAGCATGTCGTAGAAGACTCGAAATCCTTTTGCTGTTGATCCGTAAGTTTCAGAGGCTTAGCAGATTTGTATATATTACCAATCATTTTTGCAAGAGATGTCAGGTACAGCATAAACTTATGAGCAGCATCAGCACCACGATACACATAGGGTTGCTTAGGAAGACCAGTTTCGAGATGTTCAACACTGGATGTAGGCTTCACGTAAACACAGAAGCTCATTGGTGTCTGCTCTTGATAAGGGGTTGTATAGGAAGTTTCAGGATTGGGTATACACGTATGGCATGAAGTGAGAATACTCTCAAAATCCGCATAGATGACATAAGGTACTTTCAGCATCCTCTCAACATTTTTAAACTGTACAATTGATTTCTCCTTGGTAGGCATAACTACCCTTGCAACACCATGTTGAATACAGACGGCTGCATGTTCTTGTAGTTTTTCCTGTCCACTTCGTCCGCTCTGGTCATCAAAATGTGTAAAGCAGCGCTTACAAGTATAAACCCGTCCATTATGGTTAGTTTTCTGGCGTCGAACGAGTTTCTCAAAATTCTTTATATACACGTAGTGATGTTTTCCACTGCTGTCATTCAATAGTAGCAGGTCGCGATGTTCAGGTAGTTCAATATCAGCAACCTTTATCGGATACACTTCGTGCTTCTCATCCAGCCCGAAAACGTTAATAGACATTTTGTTAAACTTCTCAAATTTAGGTATTTGAGAAAGTGGAGTAGGGTAGGAAACACAGCTGAAGTCGTACTTATCTTGAAGTTGTTTGTATTTGCTCACACGTTGCGCATCCTTCCCTATGTATTTAGCTAATACAGAGTACATGAAACATTGCTCGTCGGTAAAGTTCTGAATGTTTATACACGCTTCTTTATCTCCGACAGATGACGGTAGTGGTATGTAGCTACTTCCTCGTAACGGGTTGTACTTGTTGATACGAAGTCGAACTCCTTCCACAGCAAGCAAAGCCCAGCTGCTACCGTTAAGCTGAGACTCCTCCATTTCAGTCACCAATTTCTTGAATTTCACTTCAATCGTTGACTCCAGATCTGTTTCTAGAAACACAGCTTGATTCCGTGTTTTAAATGTTTTGTCACAGGTTTCTCCAATACTGTTAAGAAATCGACACTCAGCCAGCAGATTAATTTTAACACTCCTATGAATGCTAAGCTCTTTATGCACAGCCTGGATTATACGTTGTTTTGCCTCTTGCAGATACATATTTAGGTCCTTAGCTGATTCGCATCGTATAAAATACGATTTCAATCGTCCTTCGAATGAAGTTTCGTATTCTTTCATATCACAGTCCTCCATTGTTGACAGCAACTGATGTTTAGTTGGCTCCAATCTTCTTTTCTTCTGAGGGCTGCTTATTTCACATATATTTTCGTGTCGCTGTCCCTTATAACAATCTTTGAAGGTTACATTACAATGTTTACATTTGAAGAGCTTCTTGCAGCTCATCTCGTGTCTTCTCTTGTCATAACCTCGGAGGAACTTCCTCCCACATTTTCCGCATGCATATCCAGTAGCGCTTGGAATAATATCCTTATACGCTGAGTTATTCATCTTTATTCTTGATGTAATAACGTATTAAACACTGATCAATGAAATGTAGCCCTCTTCACCTTGACACCACTTTAGAAAGCTGATTATTCTTGGAGAGAACACGATGTTAACACCTCAAGACTAATTAGCACAATGAAGTCCAATGCCCTAGATCACCATATTTATAGAGGGAGCACGAAACTTTTAGATCAATCATAAACTCGTTTCATAACCAGATGTATATGATCGCTCAACGTGTATTAACCCCCCAGCCATATAACCTCAAGTCTAGAGACAGGATGTTTATGACGTCACACCCAGAGACAGAATGTCTGACAGCATCAAACACGTTTAAACTCGTCTCATAACTACCTGCTTATGCTGTCACACCAGCAAGAGAAGCATTCTCCCACGCTCATTCAGACATATATTTCAAATTCAAAGCCTACCACCACCATCACCACCTATTGTACCAAGGTTAATTCCAGCTGTATTATCACAATACTTAAAGTAAAAGCTTAAAAGGTAACGAGAAGATGTCCCCCTTATTTACTTAATTATCTCATGTTTTCATTCCCTTTTCAATTCTTCCTTTCCATCTTCTCACAGAAAGCCCATTACATTTAACTACAATCACGAGAAAAGCAATTTTTCCATAGTTACACAGATTCTAAGCTTCTAAATCGAACCGGGTAATATTTTTAATAAATGTATTTTAGCTCCCCAATATCAGCATCTACCATTTAATCTTTACTCGAACCTGATATGATCCATAAGCTTGAAGATATATGAAATCACCCTTTCGGGATTCGATCTGAGTACTTTAAAGTAATATTTGTCATGATAACGATATTTAAGGACTAGATACTCTGTTTACGTTTACCTTGACATGTCTATCTAAATTAAATTACGAGTTATTAAATTTTTGCAAGTAAATTTCATTGAATCGGTATTCGAACCCAGAACACCAGGAACAAAATAATTTATAATATTAGTCTGACATGTTAAACAAAGCTGTATGCAGTTACATCTTCGATCTAAGTGATATATTCTAGTGTACAGAGAAAAATTAAGGAAGTCATTAAAAGATCGGGAATCGAACCAAGCAGAACTGATTGACAATTATATACAGCATTAATCACCCAGTACAGAACCTATCAATCATGCTTTAGTGCACTCCTCTACCTCACTTAGTTCCCGAGATAATGAAAAAATAAAAATTAAGGATCGAACCCAGGACGTCAGGTATCTAATTACACATCTACAAGATACTACCTAATAACATAAATGCAATAAAGTTTATTTGGCGTCTATATCTTAATTAGTTTAGGAGTTATTAAATTTATAATTATATTACATTTTATCAGTATTTGAACCCAGAACACCAGAAACAAAATTATTTACAATATTAGTTTGATGTGTTTAAAAGAGCTGTATACAGTTACAGCATCAATCTAAGTGATATATTCTAGATATATTCTAGAGTATAGAGAAAAATAAGTAAGTGATTTAAAGATCGGGATTCGAAATAAGGACAACTGATTGAAAATTATATACAGTATTAATTACCCATCATAGGAGCTATCAATCATGCTTTGGTCCATTCCTCTACCTTTCTTAGTTTCCGAGATAATGGAGATTTTAAAATTAAGGATCGAAACTAAGAAAGGTAGGAATGGACCAAAGCATGATTGATAGCTGTTATAATGTGTAATTAATATTGTATATAATTTCCAATCAGGTGACCTTAGTTCGAATCCCGATCTTTCAATCACTTCCTTAATTTTCCTCTATACTCTAGAATATATCGCTTAGATTGATGCTGTAACCGTATACAGCTGTTTTAAACATATCAAACTAATATTGTAAATAATTTTGTTTCTGGTGTTCTGGGTTCAAATACTGATAAAATGTAATTTAATTACAAATTTAATAACTCCTAAACTAATTAAGATAAAGACGCTAAATAAACTTTATTGCATTTATGTTATTAGGTAGTATCTTGAGGATGTGTAATTAGATACCTGACGTCCTGAGTTCGATCCTTAATTTTTATTTTTTCATTATCTCGGGAACTAAGTGAGGTAGAGGAGTGCACTAAAGCATGATTGATAGGTTCTGTACTGGGTGATTAATGCTGTATATAATTGTCAATCAGTTCTGCTTGGTTCGATTCCCGATCTTTTAATGACTTCCTTAATTTTCCTCTGTACACTAGAATATATCACTTAGATCGAAGATGTAACTGCATATAGCTTTGTTTAACATGTCAGACTAATATTATAAATTATTTTGTTCCTGGTGTTCTGGGTTCGAATACCGATTCAATGAAATTTACTTGCAAAAATTTAATGACTCGTAATTTAATTTAGATAGACATGTCAAGGTAAACGTAAACAGAGTATCTAGTCCTTAAATATCGTTATCATGACAAATATTACTTTAAAGTACTCAGATCGAATCCCGAAAGGGTGATTTCATATATCTTCAAGCTTATGGATCATATCAGGTTCGAGTAAAGATTAAATGGTAGATGCTGATATTGGGGAGCTAAAATACATTTATTAAAAGTATTACCCGGTTCGATTTAGCTTAGAATCTGTGTAACTATGGAAAAATTGCTTTTCTCGTGATTGTAGTTAAATGTAATGGTCTTTCTGTGAGAAGATGGAAAGGAAGAATTGAAAAGGGAATGAAAACATGAGATAATTAAGTAAATAAGGGGGACATCTTCTCGTTACCTTTTAAGCTTTTACTTTAAGTATTGTGATAATACAGCTGGAATTAACCTTGGTACAATAGGTGGTGATGGTGGTGGTAGGCTTTGAATTTGAAATATATGTCTGAATGAGCGTGGGAGAATGCTTCTCTTGCTGGTGTGACAGCATAAGCAGGTAGTTATGAGACGAGTTTAAACGTGTTTGATGCTGTCAGACATTCTGTCTCTGGGTGTGACGTCATAAACATCCTGTCTCTAGACTTGAGGTTATATGGCTGGGGTGGGTTAATACACGTTGAGCGATCATATACATCTGGTTATGAAACGAGTTTATGATTGATCTAAAAGGTTCGTGCTCCCTCTATAAATATGGTGATCTAGGGCATTGGACTTCATTGTGCTAATTAGTCTTGAGGTGTTAACATCGTGTTCTCTCCAAGAATAATCAGCTTTCTAAAGTGGTGTCAAGGTGAAGAGGGCTACATTTCATTGATCAGTGATTAATACGTTATTACATCAAGAATAAGGATGAATAACTCAGCGTATAAGGATATTATTCCAAGCGCTACTGGATATGCATGCGGAAAATGTGGGAGGAAGTTCCTCCGAGGTTATGACAAGAGAAGACACGAGATGAGCT
Source organism: Deroplatys truncata (assembly GCA_030765065.1). Lineage (NCBI taxonomy): Eukaryota > Metazoa > Arthropoda > Insecta > Mantodea > Mantidae > Deroplatys > Deroplatys truncata. The sequence continues at coordinate 347,503,713 of CM060990.1, read as the reverse complement.
GCAAGAAGCTCTTCAAATGTAAACATTGTAATGTAACCTTCAAAGATTGTTATAAGGGACAGCGACACGAAAATATATGTGAAATAAGCAGCCCTCAGAAGAAAAGAAGATTGGAGCCAACTAAACATCAGTTGCTGTCAACAATGGAGGACTGTGATATGAAAGAATACAAAACTTCATTCGAAGGACGATTGAAATCGTATTTTATACGATGCGAATCAGCTAAGGACCTAAATATGTATCTGCAAGAGGCAAAACAACGTATAATCAGGGCTGTGCATAAAGAGCTTAGCATTCATAGGAGTGTTAAAATTAATCTGCTGGCTGAGTGTCGATTTCTTAACAGTATTGGAGAAACCTGTGACAAAACATTTAAAACACGGAATCAAGCTGTGTTTCTAGAAACAGATCTGGAGTCAACGATTGAAGTGAAATTCAAGAAATTGGTGACAGAAATGGAGGAGTCTCAGCTTAACGGTAGCAGCTGGGCTTTGCTTGCTGTGGAAGGAGTTCGACTTCGTATCAACAAGTACAACCCATTACGAGGAAGTAGCTACATACCACTACCGTCATCTGTCGGAGATAAAGAAGCGTGTATAAACATTCAGAACTTTACCGACGAGAAATGTTTCATGTACTCTATATTAGCTAAATTCATAGGGAAGGATGCGCAACGTGTGAGCAAATACAAACAACTTCAAGATAAGTACGACTTCAGCTGTGTTTCCTACCCTACTCCACGTTCTCAAATACCTAAATTTGAGAAGTTTAACAAAATGTCTATTAACGTTTTCGGGCTGGATGAGAAGCACGAAGTGTATCCGATAAAGGTTGCTGATATTGAACTACCTGAACATCGCGACCTGCTACTATTGAATGACAGCAGTGGAAAACATCACTACGTGTATATAAAGAATTTTGAGAAACTCGTTCGACGCCAGAAAACTAACCATAATGGACGGGTTTATACTTGTAAGCGCTGCTTTACACATTTTGATGACCAGAGCGGACGAAGTGGACAGGAAAAACTACAAGAACATGCAGCCGTCTGTATTCAACATGGTGTTGCAAGGGTAGTTATGCCTACCAAGGAGAAATCAATTGTACAGTTTAAAAATGTTGAGAGGATGCTGAAAGTACCTTGTCATCTATGCGGATTTTGAGAGTATTCTCACTCCATGCCATACGTGTATACCCAATCCTGAAACTTCCTATACAACCCCTTATCAAGAGCACACACCAATGAGCTTCTGTGTTTACGTGAAGCCTACATCCAGTGTTGAACATCTCGAAACTGGTCTTCCTAAGCAACCCTATGTGTATCGTGGTGCTGATGCTGCTCAGACGTTTATGCTGTACCTGACATCTCTTGCAAAAATGATTGGTAATATATACAAATCTGCTAAGCCTCTGAAACTTACGGATCAACAGCAAAAGGATTTCGAGTCTTCTACGACATGCTACTTGTGTGGAAAACCCTTTACAGAAGAGAACTATAAAGTACGCGACCATGATCACATCAGCGGTGAATATCGTGGAAGTCTTCATAATGAATGTAATTTAGCCTGTAAAACACCTAAATATATACCAGTCTTCATGCATAACCTTAGCGGATATGACTCTCATTTCATTGTTAAGGAGCTGGGTTGTACAAGTAAACGTGTTGAGGTAATTCCTAACTCTGAAGAAAGCTATATCTCATTCACCAAGTATGTAGGAGATATAAAGCTTCGATCTGTGGATAGCTTCCGATTCCTCAGTACAAGCTTGGATAAGTTGGTAAAAAATCTAACCTCGTATCCTGAAACGCTAAAGTACTTTGGAGAAGACAAATTGAAGTTGATGACCCGTAAGGGTGTATTTCCCTATGATTTTGTTACGTCATGGGATGTCCTGAACGAGACCTGCTTGCCTCCTAAGGACTACTTCTACAATAGATTAAATGAAGAAGAAATTACTGATACTGACTACGATCATGCTAGAAATGTATGGGAGCTGTTTAATGTGAGAAACCTGGGAGAGTACAGCGATCTCTACTTAACTTCGGATGTACTTCTGCTAGCTGATGTCTTTGAGACGTTCAGAGAGCAAACCCTTAAAACACACAAAGTTGATCCTGCCCATTATTTTACCTTTCCAGGTCTTACATGGGACGCCATGTTACTGTATACTGGAATTAAGCTGGAGCTGTTACAAGATTATGATCAACTACTCATGGTGGAATCAGGTATAAGAGGAGGTTTATGCCAAGTTTCCCATCGGTATGCTGAGGCTAATAACACTTATATGGATAAGTTTGATCCGTCGAGACCAACCCAATTTATCACATACGAGGACGCTAATAACCAATATGGGTGGGCAATGTGTCACGCTCTTCCTTTTGGTGCATTTCAGTGGGTGTCACCTGAAGAAATCAACTTAGAAACACTACAAGATGATCCTCATGGGTACATATTAGAAGTCGACATCGAGTATCCTGCTGAACTTCACGGTCTACACAACGATCTACCTTTCCTGCCAGAGTGTATGAAACCATTGGAATCATCTACAAAGAAACTGATACCTCATCTTGGACCTCGAATGAAGTATGTAGTGCATTACATGGCTTTGAAGCAAGCTCTTTATTCATGGTCTACGACTAACAAAAATCCATCGTGTGCTACAATTCCGACAGTCTCAGTAGTTGAAACCTTATGTGGAATTTAACAACAGGCTACGACAACAAGCTGCAAATGATTTCGAGAAAGATCTCTACAAGCTCTTTAACAACGCTATGTTTGGAAAAACTATGGAGAACCTGCGTACCGTATGGATATACGACTGGTGACCAATGAAAAAACTCTAGAGAAGCTGATCGCCAAGCCTACGTTTATCGACAGGACGATATATGTTGATAATCTAGCTGCTGTACATATGGCCTCTCGTCAGATTGTATTCAACAAGCCTATATACATTGGTATGAGTGTGTTGGACATCTCCAAGACATTAATGTATAACTATCATTACGACGTTTTGTTGCCTTATTATGGAGCTGAAAACCTGAAGCTTATGTATATGGACACTGATTCGTTCATTCATCGTGTAACAACTGAAGATGTGTACCAGGACAAGCTACGTTTTCTTGAGCATCTCGATACAGCTGATTACCCTGCCAACCATATATGTTACTGTACTCAGAACAAGAAGGTATTGGGAAAATTTAAAGATGAGGCTAATAGCAAAATCATCCTACGCTTTGTTGGACTACGTCCTAAGATGTATGCCTTAGATATTCAAGGGTCAATGATAAAAAAGATTAAAGGTATAAAACGTAGCGCTATTAAGCAGTACATTTCGTTTGACAGCTATACAGACTGTCTTAAAACCAGTGAAATCATCAGAACACCTATGAATCTGATCCTATCACGAAAGCATGCTCTTGCTACAGTGCAAGTGAATAAAATTGCATTGACTCCGTTTGATGATAAAAGAATTATTGCTGAGGACGGGATAACGACATATGCGTATGGACATTACGCCATTACAAACAGTGCTTAAAAGAATGTAAGTTAAAGATAAAGATTTTCTCGGGAGTCTACAATCTTAAAAAAGAAGGTTATCTGTGTGCTGTATATGCAGATAGCTGACGCCTGATGAAGAAAGAAGAAGATGGAAGGGAAGGTGGTAACCCAGCCATTAGGAGCAATCCTAGTGCTAGTCTCAAGCCTAGATAAAAGGGAGAGACATCTACAACGAACTAAAATAAAGGTATGTTGACGTAAAGCTTTTCAATTTGCAGTTTATCCCTCTCCGCATCGTACAATAACTGTTTAACATATAATAAGTTTGTAAGATTTAGAAAAAAGTATATAAATTGTTGTAACGTTGGATGAGAAATGTTTTATAATTTAATTACTCTCTATATTACCATGAGTACCTGTGATACTAGTTGAATTGCCCGTTAAAATGACTTAAATACCTGTGATACTACTCGAATCAAGTGAAATTACATTAAATAGCTCTGATACGAAACCCTGATCATTGAATCTAGCCTCCTGTGATACTAGCTGAGTTACTCTAAACACCTATGATGCTTGAATCGTCCAAATACCTAGACACTATCTGAATTACCTGTTAAAATGACACAAATACCATTGATACAACCTGAATCACCTGCATTTACCTTAAATAGCTGTGATACAAATCTCTGATCGAAATTATCACGAGCATCTGTGAAACTGTGCTGATTACCCAAATACTTACGATATTACCTGAACTATCTGTAAAATACGAAACTATGCTATAACCAACCCCTGGAACCTACCCTCCTGTAATGCTTGCTTAATTACTCTAAACACCTATGTTACTTGAATTCTCCTAAATACCTACGATACCGTCTGAATTACCTGTGAAATATGAAACTATGCTATACCCAACCCTGGAATCTAACCTCCTGTGATACTAGCTGAATTAGCCTAAATACCTACGATACTAGCTGAATTAGCTGTGAAATCATGCATAGCTATGATGCAGTTAGCCTCTGGAATCTAGCCTCCTGTGATACTGGCTGAATTAGCTTAAATGCTCACGATACTAGCTGAATTGGCTGTGAAAATGACTTAAATACCTGTGATACTACCCGAATCATGTGAAATTACCTTAACTAGCTCTGATACGAATTCCTGCTCTAAATTAGCACGAGCACCTGTGATACTATCTGAATTACCTGTTAAAATGACTCAAATACCATTGATACAACCTGAATCATCTGCATTTACCTTAAATAGCTGTGATACAAATCTCTGATCGAAATTATCAATAATATCTGTGAAGCTATGTCGATTACCTCAAATACTTACGATATTACCTGAGCTATCTGTGAAATACGAAGCTAGGTTATAACCTACCCCTGGAACCTACCCTCCTGTAATGCTTGCTTAATTACTCTAAACACCTATGTTACTTGAATTATCCTAAATACCTACGATACCCTCTGAGTTACCTGTGAAATATGAAACTATGCTATACCCAACGCTAGAATCTATCCTCTTGTGATACTATCTGAATTAGCCTAAATACCTACGATACTAGCTGAATTATCTGTGAAATCATGCAGAGCCATGATGCAGTTAGCATCTGGAATCTATCCTGTGTTACTAGACGAATTAGCCTAAATACATACGATACTAGCTGAATTACCTGTGAAATCATACACTGCTATGATCCAGTCAGCCTCTTGCAATACTATCTGAATTACTTACCTGTTAGTGTTAGTGGGTTAGCTTTTCCCGTTGCAGGTCACCTTTTCCGTTTATGGCTCACCTTTTTCCCTTTGGTGGTCGCCTTTTTCGCTTTGCTGGTGACATTTTTCCCTTTACTGGTCACCTTTTTCCCGTTGCATGTCGCCTTTTTCCCTTTGCTGGTCACCTTTTTCCCTTTGCTGGTCACATTTTTCCCTTTGCTGGTCACGTTTTTCCCTTTGCTAGTCAACTTTTTCCCTTTGTGGGCCTCCTTTTTCCCTGAGCAGTCACCTTTTTCCCCTGAACGAGTCACCTTTTCCCTGAATAGGTTACGTGATGGGCATGTCTAGAATTAGCGTTCTAACATTGACATGAAACAGTTTTCCACTAAGTTCACGTCTAAAGTCGCTTTCAAGTCTAGCACCTCCTATTCCCTATCTCTCCTGTATATAAGTCCATATTCCTACTGCTACACTACCTGTCTAGCCTAACACCTCTTCTCCTGTTCCTATACCTCTCATATAAACCATACTCTATTCCTCTAGCTCTGTCTAGCCTAACGCCTCTCTCGTTTACCTATGACTCTCACATAAACCATACTCTGCTCCTCGACCTCTGTCTAGTCTAACTCCTCTCCTCGTTTTCCTATACCACTCATATAAACCATACTCTATTTTCAACCTCTGTCTAGCCTAACACCTCCCCTCGTTTTCCTATACCTCTCATATAAACTATACTCTACTCCTCAACCTCTGTCTAGCCTAGCACCTCCCCTCGTATTCCCTATCTGTCTCATATAAAGCGCACTCCCCCTCCTACCACTGTCTAGCCTAGCGTCAGTCCTCGTATTCCCTATCTCGCCCATATAAACGCATTTTCCTCCTTGAACCGTCGCATCTAGCCTCGTTTTCCCTATCCTTTCCCATATAAACGCAAAAAACTACGCTCGATCTCTCTATATATACCTACTCGAATCGTATCAAATTTCAGTGTGCCGGAAGTAATGGTGGTAGATAACGCTTCATATTTTGCATCGCATTTATTTCAAACATTCTGTTTCAAACCTGGTATCAAGCTAGTCTTCACCATCCCTTACTATCCTAAACCTTCCTTAAGTGACCGACGTAATCGGAATTTAAAATCTGCCCTTATAGCGTTTCATAGTGAGCATCATACGTCATGGGATCAACACCTTTCATGGATACAGTTTGCCTTTAATACCACTAGGCATGAGGCTCATGGCGAATGCCCGTTTAATTTGATTTATTCATATCCTCCTAATTCTCTTCACGCTAACCTTTGGAATTTGAAAGACATTTTACCAGATGATCCACATGATCAGGATATTAACGCAATTTGGAAACGTGTGCGTAACAGTTTACTCAAGGCTCATAACAGATATGCTAGTCATTAAAATAAGGACCGTATTGATTCAAGGTTTACAATTGGACAGAAAGTTTTATTAGTAAATCATCCTTAGAGCAAAGCCGCAGATAAGTACTCCGCCAAACTAGCTCCTCGATTTTCTGGTCCTTTTATTGTTAAATTTCGTTCTCCATTTTCAGTGTTAGTGCGCCATTTAGAAACTGGCAAAGAAACCTTTGCTCATGTTTTGAAGATTGCGGCTATATAAAGGATTAAGGAATCCAGGGTTAACTTGATTTTTATGTGTATCATTTTATTGTATTTTGTGTGGTTTTATTACATCAATGTTTTTGTACATCAACATTTTGTTTACTGCAGTAACCACATTTATTCTCCCATTTTTATAGTTAACGTCCCGTATTACGAATAATTCTCCTAGAGCTTTAAAATCTTTGAATCCATTATTCCTCTACGTGGCTCATTTTCTAAGCATCGCTATGTTTTGATAAGTTTATTTCCATTGCGTAGGCACCAGTATTGCCACAAAAAAATCCCCAACTAGGTGGTCTTTGCGACGATTATTTTATCATCACATAAATGAAATAAAGCCAGTATTACATCCCATGTGATAACAGACACAAAGAATTGGTACCGTCACTGACCCTCGAAGTGAATGGCTCCGCGGAGGGATATTAGAGTTGAAGAAAGTTAGCCCACGCTGCCCATAGACACGCGTGACAGCGAGTACAGTTGAGTCTTCGCTTGCATACGCCAAAGTATTCAACGACGGATAGAATATTTTTGGCTGCAGATAGAACAAGATTGACCAGCATACCATATATGCATATATTCTGGAATAACGCATGCAAAAGAACATTTTGAGACTTCGAGTAACAACAGCAGTCATTGGCGCTGAGAAGAGAACACAGTATTTTTAATACGTTCTATTGTGTTCTTTATCGTAAAGTTAACTGTAGTATATTTGATGCAACTGTGGTTTATTACCATCGCCGCAGCTTGCCTTCACTACGTTAAGGATTTCCATGGTAATAGTACGAAGAAATGATTCCATCTTTCTAGCAGCATTGTATACGTCTTGTCGAAGTTTTGGCTGTCTACAAGGTTAGTAGAATGTTCCTGCCATGCAATAAGAGAATCGACAATGCTTCGAGAACAACGTCAGTGAGGTCAACTAGCGGGCTTTACGTGGTACACCACCTAGACCAAGGGTGGCGAAAACGCCTTTCTTCTTCGAGTCATCAAATGTACAATGCGCACTATACCACTCAGCAGCATATGGAAAGCAAATGAATAGACATCTAGAAAAGGAGTGGCGCCTGCAAGTCCCGTTTTCGCCACCACTGACCACCCATCTGACACTGCATACTATCCGGTTAAAACGTTCCATTTGACTTAATTTATACTAGCATTTCAGCCGGTAGGCTACTTCAGTTTAACCGGTATACAAAATGGTTGGTAGGCTTTAATGTGAATTATTTTAAGTTATTTATCTAAAGCATGCTAAGAAATTGGTTGTTAAAGTCTCAAATGACAATGTTCACATTGTCAGTTAAGAAAGGTGTGTATAGTGGAAAAAGAATTTAAGGACATTATAAGACATGGTGATAAGCGAGTGACACTAGTGAAATTATAAGCTCAAAGTCAAGTAAATATTAAACTATAGCATGCAAGTAAATTTAATTAGCAATCATGATTTTATGCTGGAAAGTGGTGATGGAATTTTAAAAAAGTTTAAATGTCAAGAGAGCTATCGATCCCAGCCATACATTTATATTAAATGGTCAAAATGAAATGTGCTATCGAGTTTCTCTAAACAAGGCAAATCCCACGTCCTCTGGTGGGAGTAGAAAGAAATACAAATGTTCTTATGTATCTCTTGTCATAAAGTAAAGACCAACAGAAAAACTGAATGTTAAAGAAGCAACCGAGAGAGACTATATGTCACAGGCTCTAAGCAAAATTTCCGGTGTTTCACGCCCAATACAGAATGGGACGTTAAGGGCCACAGCAGTTAAAGAGTGTCCATTAATATAACTCAATTTCAATTTTTAATTTCTGTACCTCGTGGGAAATAATAGTGGCGTTTAAGGTTAAGCAGTGTCTAAACATGGACGCGATTTAGACACTGTTTAGCACTAAAACATCGTTTGTGCAATGAGTTAAACGTTGTCTAAACATAGTTTTTGCAAGCGGCCGTTATACGGCTGGACTTAAGAAAAAAATATGCTGCATTATAATAAGAACACATCATTCTAGCGATTTGCTTGAGAACCACAATAGGAATTTAAAACTTAAAGCACATCTGCTTTCTCTTACTTTCTTTTATATTTTTTATTACTGCTTATCATTATATGCGTCCGAAGGACATACTTTATGATTTGGTACCTAAAAGCATTGCGTTAGTGTGTCATTAGAAATGTAGCGTTAGCATTCTTTACTGCTATTGTGTGTGGCAACAATCTTCTGGTGTTTCCGGATAATCAACATTCACTATGTATGCTTTATGTCTCTTAATTTCTTCTTTTAATCACACGTAGTAGCGAGATATTCTGCTCACGTGTACGTTGCGTCTCTTGTGAACAGTTTACTTTTATGATACAGAGGCCCCAGTTTTTGTATTATCTTATCTGGTCAGTGTAATTCATTAGAAATGTTATTGCTTTCCCCACTTTACACTCGGTGGTATACTTTCACTAGCTCTCCGATTTTATACTCTGCATCTCCTTTTTCGGCCATACAGACGCTTGCTTTACCCTGTCTGTTTTCGATATTTTTCATACCTAAGGAGCTTGCTTTTACTTGCTAACGAACAGGGCTTGCAATGTTACCTTAGGTTGTACGTCAGATGGTAGCAAGTGCTTTAGCGCACAGATGTGCTGCAAGGAGTGAATTTTGTGCTGCCTTATTTGCTGGTGTTGATTGCAAAACGAATTTGACGCAAATTACTATCGTAGTACAGATGTTGTGAGTTCATGTAGTTGCTTATGATTTGAGCAATAGCTGTGTTTTCTTTTTCCGTGAGTCTATTCGTTTGCGGCTTGTAAGAAGTTGTGAAATTTGGGAGCGTTTCCATTAATCTGAGTAATTCTAATGTGACTTCGCGCATGAACACTAAGGGCTGTTTAAGGATCTAAACATCGCCTAACCTTGCATTACTAAATTCTTGTCGGTGTTTAGCTAAGCAGAGCGTTTAAAGCGCTATCTGCCCCGAAAGTGAACGCGACAACACCGCATTTTAAAGCTTTCGAGCTTGTACCCCACGCGACGTATATGCTTCCGGAAGCAGCGGAAGAAGGGCTCAGGGAATTTCGATAGTCTTTTTTTCTACCAGGGGCGCGGAAAGCAAAATGTCTAAACGCGTAGAACATTTCGGCACTATTGAGAGGGAAACCCTTTTGGATATATTAAGAGAGTTTGAGGTAGACTACCAAGCCAGTGCTCGCCTTAAAAATAAACATATGAGATAACATAACACATACTTAAAAAGTTTAGAAGTGTAATTTACAGCTGACAAAGCACAAATTTGGTTGCCATAATAGTTTGTAATATGTAAACAAATGCATTAAAATTACTGAAGCAGTTGCTTTATTTAACGTGAAAAATTCTATATATGATTTTGTGGTGCCATAATGCAAATGCACAAAAATCAGGGCTTGTTAGTACGCCCATCCAGTTTGATGAACTATAACGGATCTTCAGCATTGTTTGCCAATGCTCACACTAACTTAACAGCTGATTCATTGCCCGTTGTCATACATTCAGTTCTATTCACTGAAATCTGTGGATTGACCAAATTTGTTATTAAATGTATTATTTCTTCAGCATATTCCCAATATTTTTGGGTAATAATGTTCGATTCATAAAGCCTATGTCTTTTATGGATGTGTATAAGAAATATTCTTGAAGTTCATCCTACAAGTTACCCAATTATTTCACTTCAATCCTAACACCAGGGATGAATGAACGAACCATTTGTGCAGTAGGTAATACAGCTTGCTTCATACAGGTGCAGCAATGCATTATCACGCCTGCATACTTTAATTCAACCTTCTATACTGAAACACTAGTTCAAACGACAGAATAAATAAATGATTTACACTTCGTAATAACCTTCACATTAGATTTACCTTCACTGCATGAAATCACATTAAAATGAGGTAAGGTAATGTCCACCTCATTGTTACATAGAGAAAAGCCTCAACACATTTCTTCCTATTAAAACTCTGCAACCCTAAGAAACCAACGTGTACGTATTAAATTGGGAGGAAGGATACTAAATCGTGTTGTAGTATATTATTATAAGCCACATGCACCGAGTGTCAGTCAAGTTAGCGGAGGAGGTTAGATTATTTTGACACATGATGAAGCGTATTTTTTGAATACAACTGCTGAAAAAACACAGGACGAATGAAACAGCGTGCGAGAGGCACAATCATTAATTTAATTTGTGTCAAAGTGTTACGGAGGTACTAGCTCTAAGACCACTTCGTTAATCAAATATGCATCTGGATTTATCACCTAAATATTGCTTCCCTTATTTTCCTTTCTGGGTGTAAAACTCCTTCATATCGTCTAGCGATATAAAAAAATCGCATGATCGTCATCTTGTTTCCCTGCTCTCGTTCTGTACCTCGTGGGAAATAAAAGTGGCGTTTAAGGTTAAACACTGTCTAAACCACATGTTATGCAGCGTCTAAACATGGACGCGATTGTCGTCCTCCTTAGAGTACTGGTTATCATGCTAGCCTCTAGTTCCCGAGGTCGCAGGCGGAGGGCGATGGATTTTTTCGGAAGTAAAAGTTCTTAGCATGGCTTCCTTCGGAAAGGAAGTAAAGCCGGTGGTCCCGTGTCGCAGATTTACGGCACGTAAAATAACCTGATAAAGAGGCCTCTGAGCAAAATTACCGGTCTTTCACGCCCAATATAGAATGATACGCTAAGGACCACAGTAGTTAAAGAACGTCCATAAATAAAAACACGATGTTTATGGACGCGATTTAGACAGCGTTTAGCACCAAACATTGTTTTTGCAATAAATTAAACGTCTAACGCTAAACGTTGTCTAAACATCGTTTTTGCAAGCGGCGCTTAACCTCGGTCCGATAGCATCGTCGGGCGGCAGATGAGATAATCCGGAATAAACTGAACCACGTGTTCCATGGAAGCCTTCGGGATTGCGTGTAGCTGCAAATATCAAGATAAGAATTTTGTGGCGACTAGTATAAAACAGTTGACTCTTTTAAGATTTCCGTAAGATCCTAAAACGTCAGTTTAAAATCTTTCTCCCTAATAATTTACTTTTGTGAATTTCATCAACCCCGCGGATCTCTTATTCACTTGTCTCTTCCGTTGATGACAAGAGACACGCAGTTTCCTGTAGTTTTGTACGTATTTTTTCATCCCATGTGCCCAACCAGTGCGTCATCGTGACTGCTGTAGATATTCTCTTTATTAACCCCGGATATGAGTAATAAATGCATTTCTTTATCCACCTGTATTTTCCCTATAAAGCACATCGATATTAACACGTATATTGAGACTTGTCGGGCCAACTTAACGTTTGCCGTGCTCGGCTTTTCAAGGCCTGGATCAGAGGTTTAAACTGAGGGTCATCCCCTTGCTTCTGAGCCATTTCTACGGTTTGTAATAAACAGGTGACAATATTCTCGCTTTCTTGCATTGCCTGGTTTTCTGAGAATCTACGGGCATTCATGACTGACAGTGTGCATCTTTATGCTTCACTGCCGATTTATTCTGGACCGTGTAATCAAATTCCTAAAGCATTAGGCTGGAACGTGCCGACCGTCCTGACAGTTCCCTAACCTTCAAAATTAAATATAAGGTTTATTTATGGACGCTCTTTAACTGCTACGGTCTCCAGTGTCCCATTCTATATTCGGCGTGAAAGACCGGTAATTTTGCTCAGAGACCTCTTTATTGGGCTTGAGGTTCTTTTACGTGCCGTAAATCTATGACACGGGACCACCGACTTTTTTCCTTCCGAAGGAAGCCATGCTAAGGATTCTTGCGCCCGAAACAATCCATCGTCCTCCGCCGGGTTTGAACCCGCGACCTCGGGAATACCTATCCTTCGTTAAGTGACAGGCATATAGTGTTTCAGGACCTCTGCGACAAACTCTGAGAAACGATAGATCTCGCAGCGTGGAACATTTTTAGTTAAGCAGCCACCATCCTCCGACGCATTGTTACGGACTTATTCACCCCTGTTGAAACGTATCCGGTAGGATAGGCTTGAGACACAGCCAGTACACTTCGACTCTCTATTTACAACCGCTGAATAAGTGACATCGACTCTTTCTTGTCTCTTACGTCTGGTTATTACTCGCGCAAAACTTCTGGAATCGTGATCTTGATTGCTACCCCAGCTGCCGAGCCTGGGAATGGTTTATGTTTAGCTTAATCAACGAAAGCGATATAACACCTTTGCTTACTCACAGTGCGTAACACATACAGTCCGCATAGAAAGTGCCTGCATCTGGTTGTAATTCTAAAGAGAGCAGTATCTAAATAGTACTTACTTTATATTTGTTATATTTATAACCATGGCTCCTATGTTTTCAAAGTTAAGTGGTAAGGTGTTACGTAGTCAAAGTAGGGAAATAATTGCAAATGTCCTCGACTTCATGAAGCAAGAAGCAGAGATGAAGGAAGAAAATATATGTTCATCCGAGTTCCAGAAAAGCCTTAAGAGAGTGAAAGAAAGAGTAGTCAAAGCAAGAGTAGTCACCGAGTTTCGTTTCCAGAGTTCTCAAAGATAAGAGAAAAAAACGTATGGATGAAAGAGTACCATTTGACACATCTGGATAGAAAGAAACATAAGGTCCCCAAACGTATTACGGAAATAGACGATTTCGAATGCGTCATTCGGCGCACGATTCACAATTCCTATGTGGAAGAAAAAACTGTGCTAACAATAAGCAGATTGCTCATCAAGCTGAAAGACAGCAGAAACTTACAAGGTGGTGCTACAAATCTCAGAAAAATTATTAAAAATTTAGGGTTCAAGTGGAAGAAACCGAAATCAAATAGAAGAGCTCTAACAGAAAAGCAAAATAAATAAATAAAATAAAAAATAATAAAATAAAAAAAAATAAAAAGTAAATGTTGCCATGATAGCTTAGTCGGTTAGACCAACGGCACGGAAAGCCTAAGATCCGTGGTTCAAATCCCGGCTATGGCATTGAATTTTTCAGTCTGATTCTACCTTTCCAAATGAGTATAATTTTATATGTACTTATATCAGTGTGTACTTATATCAGCATCAATTTTTAAGGTGGTGCTACAAATTTCAGAAAAATACTATAGTGTATGAAGATGAGTCATACATACACAGCAGTCGTACAGCATCTAAAAGTTGGAGTGACGATAGCGGACTAGGTTGCAGGTTCCTGTTGCTAAAGGGCAAATACTTATTATCGTTCACGCTGTTGGAAAGATGGGCTTCGTTCCAAATGCCCTTCTTTTACAAGTTGCAAAAACAACAGATTTTCATCAAGAAATGAATACAGAAAAGTACATGAAGTGAATCAACGCCATGTTGATACCTAATATGCCTGCTGGATCTGTTCTGGTCATCGACAATGCTTCACAATGCGTCAACACTCAATTGACAAACCACCTACCTCAAATTCCTTGAAAGAAGAAATGAGAGCTTGATTACTTAGACATAATATAGCTTTAGATGAAAGCATGAGTAAAACAAAGCTATATAACTTAATTAAAGCCAACAAACAGCTTCAGACGCCATACATACGTGACCAGATAGTAATACAACATCGCCATAATGTAGTTAGACTGCCATCGTATCGCCCAGATCTAAACCCAATCGAATTAATCTGGGCTGATATAAAAAAATGGGTGGCAATGCAGAAATATCACTTTTAAATTAAAATATGTGGAGCAGTTATAACGCCAGCAATTTGCTGAAATTGGAAGGCCAGACTGGGAAAATGTATGTCGACATTATGAATAAATTAAGAATCATTATTTCGAAAAATACGGAATTGCAGAAAATCAAATAGAAAGAATTCTCATCCAAGATAATGGTGCAGAAAGTAGTGACAGCAGCGATGACGGCAATAATGTGAGTGATTCCGCAGAAGAGGAAGGGTTGTTAGGTGTGGAAGAATTGGAGGCAATGATTGACATTGTTTTTTATATTAAGCGCTTTTTACAGCGTAGATTTTGATATACTGTATATAACTAAGTTTATCATTGCAGCGCATAACCGGTGTGCGGATATTTGACAATGACTGTCCCACGCACTCCTGCAGCATGCAGACAAGCGGTCACCTCCTGATCTGGTAAGCAACTCGCTTTTTAGCTCTCATTAAGTTTTTCACATGTCTAGAACTGTTGCGCCGATTATAGCTTTGGTAGGTCTGAGACGGACAGCCCAATTTAACTACGTGTTTGTGAACAGCTCCACGCATACCACCTTCAGATAGTACAGGACTGGGGCCGAAGGACTTCGCACCTCATACTCAGTTTGTTCAGTGGTTTCTGCCACGAAGTATCGCAGATCCATTTCCCGCGCATATCTTGTTTACTGATAAGGCCTACTTCACACGAGACGAATACTTCAACAGCAAGAATCGCAACATCTGGGATGTCGAGAACCCTCATACAGCGTTCCTAAGGCATCACCAACAAAATATTTCGTAAACATTTGGGATGGGATCTCTGGTGATTATCTGCTGGGTCCTTTCGTTTTGCCACCCCGCTGAGTTATATTGGGCTGTGCGTCTCAGACCTACCAAACCTAACTAGACGTAAGGGCGATGTCACTTAATTCAGCGTTTGTAAACGAACAGTCAAAGTGTACTGACTGTGCCTCTCAAACCTATCCTACCGGTTAGGCTTCAGACAGGATTGAATATCTCCGTAACGATGCGTCGGAGAATGGTGGTTGCTTGACAAAAAATATCTCCATCTGCGAGATCTATCGTTCCTCAGAGGTTATCGCAGACGTCCTGAAAACCCCTGTGTGAATGTGTGTATATAGCGCATGAGTCTTCTTATCCTGCGGATTGGTAACTAAGCAACCCTACATTTTACAGACAATATGAAATGCGGCGGATGACACCGCATTCACCATCCCGCTGGTTAGGGCTACGGTGGGGCTTGCTGTTAACGTGCTCTGGTAGCGCAATAATTAACATGCTGGAAAGTCATGGTGAAGGTCGGAAGTTCAAATCACGCCTTGAGAATACATTAGTTTTTTATTCATTTGTTCATGTTTCGAGAACGTTCTAGCAAATCATGATTTCTTTCCGAATGCACTAGAAAACGGATTTGGCTATAAATAAGTTCCAGCCGTTCGTGTTTACTGTGAAACAATGCTTTCGTATAGAATATCTGGACATGCTTTTAGTATTAGGGGAAGCGCAGTAGAATGCAACGGAGGCAGATCGTCTATACGAATCGAGGTTTACGCAGAGAACACTTCCTACAGATCATACGTTTTTGCGAGTTGCGAAGCGCTTTCTGGAATCCGGAACAATGCACAAGACACTACATTCCCGATGAGATCACCCTATCTGTGACCATGCAACGACGGATCGTGTAACTATATCATTCAGTATTCGCATTGTAGCAAGAGAGATTCACAAGCATTTCAATATTAGCCAATCTTCCATGTGGAGAATACTACATCATGCAAAGCTTCACCCTTATCATCTTCAACTACAACAGGAGCTACTGCAGCCGGACCATGGACGGAGAGTGGCGTTCGCTACATACGTTCGCCAGGTGGGTCATACGACAAACTGAACAAGATGCACATTTTTGGCAACTGTGCTATTTACAGACAAAGCAGGGTTCCACAACACAGGTCATGTAAATCACCACAACATGCATTACTGGAGCACTGTAAACCCACATTGGATGCGAGAGGCGGCCTTACAAGTCCGATGGGATTTCAATGTTTGGGCTGGTATACTTGGCGATGATCAAATAGGTCCGTATTTTTTATGGCCAACTCACTGAGAATCGCTATTTCCAATTTCTACACCACCAGTTGCCTACTCTACTGGATGAAGTACCGTTGCAGAACCAACTATGTGGTACCAAAATGATGGGTTGCCAGCTCAATCGACCCCTCGTGTAACGGCTTATCTCGATGCCACCTACTTTGAGCAATGGGTCGGACGGCATGCACCAACAGAGTGACCAGCATGCTCACCAGATCTAACTCCATTAGATTTCTTCTTATGGGTTTATCTTAAAGATATCGTGATACAGGAGCGGTCAATGACCACTCAACAGCTCAGGGAACACATTACCTTAGCTTGCCGTGGCATCACACCGGCCATAATGCGCCGGGTTAGGCTGGCTGTGTCGATTAGACTGAGATCTTGCATCCGCCTGCATGGTGGTCAGTTCGAACACCTATTACAACTGCACGGAGGAAGCGGTAAATTGTAAAGGTTTATCTGTGTGATGGTCCAGCATATCATAGTCACTGCATCTGGCGAGAGGTGGGAACACATAATGAACCCAGGAACATCCTTGAACATGATCGTTTTGGGGGTCCGGGTGTTATGGTTTGCGGAGGCATAATGTTGCAAGGGCACACCGACCTCCAAATCTTTGAGCACGGTACGCTCACTGGTCAACGTTATTGTGATACTGTACTCCTTACCCATGTGCGTCTTTTTAGGGGTGCAGTCGGCCCTGACTTCACTTTCATGGATGACAATGCGCGACGGCATCGAACAGCGCAGGTGGGGGATCTCTTGGAATGAGATGATATTCGGCGAATGGACTGGCCTGCCCGTTCCCCCGATTTAAATCCCATCCAACATGTGTGGGATGCTTTGGGGAGACGCATTGCAGCACATCCACATACACCAACGACCATCCAACAGTCTTCAACAGCGCTGGTGGAGGAATGGCACCCCTGCCACAAGAACTGCTTACCAACCTCGTGGCCAGCATGGGAGCACGATGCAGAGCATGCATTGTTGTCCATGGTGATCATACACGCTTTTAAGCACCATGTATCTGTTTCTGTAAATCTAGAGAGCCATCATGTCATACTGACTTTAGTGTAGCTTATGATCTATGAATAAAACTGACATTTCTGTTCGTCTCATTGCATATTTCGTTTAGTTGCCTACTGTAGCAGTTCCCTCTATGTATAATTCATTTTTCATCGAGCTATGTTACTTGGCAGTGTCACAGCAATGGAAGATTACTTTCGTCCTTAGGTTTTGCACACCAGTGTGTGTATATATAGCACAGAAATTAGATAAGCCATACATGACTGCTAGTAATTCTTGTTGTGAAACACTATAACTCCTTCCTGCCTTGCTCAGACTTCTAGATACGAACCCAACTTGATGCATTTTACCTCCCCGTTCCTGTAGTGGACAGCAGCCAATTCCATGTATGCTGGCATCGCAATGCATTTGTTTGGGCCCTTGTGTAAAGTAGGCTAAGACCAGAGCGATCATCATTAATTCCTTTAGCTTTTGAAATGTTCACTACTCTTGCATACCCCACATACATTTTTGGAGATTATTTTGTTAGTTCGTTTATTGAGCTTGCGACAGTAGCAAAATTATTTACGGACCTCCTGAAGAAGGAAAAATATCCTAAATGTTGCCTCACTTCATTTGGTCTCAGAGCATCATCGCCTGAATTTTAACCTTAACGGGCTCAAAACCTGGTGCCGAAACTTCGTATCATAGTAATTTTACTGTATTCATCGCCCAAAAACAATTTCGTGGTTTGAGTTTGAATGTGTGAGCTTCTAGTTTTTTAAATACCGTCTCTAATTTTGACTGTAGTTCCTAAATGTTTTGCGAAACTAGGTCTAGGTGTATTATACCGTAGATCTAAAATCATTTCCCATTTCTTTGAAGGCTCTTGGAGTGTTCACTAAACCAAACGACCTGTCAAACTGATACTGCCCATCCGAGATCACGGATGAGGTGTATTTCTTACTGTCCTCGGCCACCGCTACTTGAAAATATGCACTGAATAAGTCGATAGTACAATATTTTGAGCCTCCGAAGTAGCTGAGCAGATCGTCTATTATCGGTAGAGGGAATGCTGACGAAGCCCTTTGTGAATTAAGTTTTCTGTAGTCTACACAAAATCGGCAGTCTTATTCTCCGGTATTCTTTTTGAACAAAAGAGAATTCCAGCTGCCTTGAGTCTCTGATTATTAGTGCGTCTTTCATTTGTTTGACCAGACTATTAATAATGTCCATCTGCTTTATTGGTGTCGAATTAGTTAGCTCCAGTTTGAATCCTGCTATGTTAGTAATGCTCAACTGTTGCAAGAAGGTTGCGAAAATGTCTGTATTCATATAATAGTTTATGCAGCTGTTTCTGTTCTTCAAGTTTGGGAATTAACATTACATTTTGCATGTTTAACCTCTTAATAATCTTTGGTGTGCAGGTGTGTTATTCTAAACTTGAGCTACCTTGTTTTACGCATTGTTGCATAATATCGGTAGGATAGTGGCGTGTTTTTATGGCATTAATGCATGGTTCCAGTACTTAAGTGTTTGTAGTCAGCAGTGGTGGCTTTATGTTTAGTTATCTTATGGTGACTGGGGAAGATCTAAATCCAGATCGCATATTGCTTTATTTACAGTATCCGGCGCGTTTGCTTCGAGCATAATTTGTACCAGTGGGCATTCTTCATTATCTTTACCCACTATGCTGATCTTCGTGTCGTTCTGCAATGTCAGCGTTATTGTGTAATTAGCAAGAACTAGCACGGGTTTATACTTCTGAAGGGTATTCTATTCCCAATAAACAACTATGGGGAAAACGTTACTATTAGTAGTTGTTCTCGAAATTCTATTCCTCGCATTCGAAAATTTGCATTGGTCTGATATGTTGCTGCAAGTATACTATTTGCTGTCCGAAGTATAAAGCTTGGAGTGTTGCCTGTTCTCTGTAAGTCATCCCTGTATCATTTAATATACTTATTTCCTGTTTTCGAGTGTCCCTGTTTGCAATGCATTCGCGGTGTTACGGTTTCGGACACGCTGGCAACTACTGTTCCTACGTGGGGCAGCGGTTGATTGGAGGCTGGTTGCGAATGCTGGAATACAGGTAAATTCATTTTACAGAGCGAGTAATTAGCGACACCCATAATAGAGATGTGGTGTGCAGTAGAGCGACGCTGTTGAGTGTATGAGTGAGAGAGAGAGAGAAAGCAGTAGGAATATGTCGGTTGCCACGCAGCACGCTGTGCTGTCTTGTAATGGTTTTTATAATTTTTATCAGATTGTGAGTAAATGTGTTATTCTATAAAATTGTGTTCCTTAATTGATTTACAACCTCTGAGAGGATATAGTTATTCTCTATTCTCACATGGTAGTGGAGATCCGTAGTTTCGTCTTTTTTCTACTTGTTTCCACATGGGCTTTTGGGTGCCGTGGGGATAGCAAAACATATGCAAATGTTAAATAGCTGCTACTCGTGAAAGTGCCGAGCAAAAAAGTGACACTTTTGATAAACGTTATTGCAAGAAAAATAACGACTATGGTTAATTTAAAATGGTGAAATTTTGATGAAAATCATAAGGAAAGGAAAAGTAGCCAAGATGGCAGATGAAGTTAGAATTTCTGTTTTTGACCGCAAGGACTATGAGTGCTGTAAAAGGAGAATCACGATGATTTTAAAGCTAAAAGAAATGCGAGGAAGCAGTAACGAGAGAAAAAGTGACGGCAGATAAAGAGCCCGATTAGACAGAAAAAGATTTGAAAGATGTCATATATAGTGTTACGAATGATCAGCTACATTTCGTAAAAGACAAAGAGACGGCGTATGAAATTATAAAAAAGTTTGACAAAACGTATTTAAAGGAATCTACTGCACTGCAAATTTGCATAAAAAATACATTGTAAAAATTTAAGGTGAAGAACTTTGAAGATTCAATTGACTTTTTTTTACCGAGTTTGAAACGTTAATGAATGATTTGAAAAGTGCAGGTGCAAATGTTGGAGAAAAGGACAAATTAGGTTATATGATTAAAATGCTTTAAGTTCGTTAAGTTACATTGGTAACTTAATTGTTGTGTTGAAAGAAAGTGATCAGACTGTTGAATATGTGGAAAGTAAAATAAAAATGGTTGAATTAAAAGAAAAAGAAGGAAAATCAGTTAAGAGTGCATTCAAGACTGAAAAAAAGGATAAAGCGTGCTTGAAGTGCGGCAAATTTGGACATTTTAAGGCACTATGTATGAGCACGAGACCAAGCGAAAATTCGTGCAAGTCCAGAGGCGGCGCGCAGCGGCAAGGAGGCGGGCGCAAGCAACAATACCAACACTGACAACATCGTGGCGGCAGTGGCTGGAGTTAACATCGTCGAGGTGGCGGTTGGCAGCAAAATCAAGGATAAGCTCAGCGAAACGATGATGGTAATGCGAGTAATACGGAAATTGAGGCTAAGCCCGGTTTAGAAAAATCGAATGTTGAAGTAAATATGTAGTTCTGTCGGTAACGTAGGTTGGTTGCTCGATAGTGATTGCTCAGAACATATTAAGAATGATAAATATTTTATGAATTTGTGGAACTTAAAGAACCGATAAGTGTAAAAATCGAAGATGGTCGTTTCTTAAAGGCAATGAAAGTGGGAAATATTTTGCATAAGTTTAGTGGGTAATAGTGAAAATGTCGGGGACGTGCACTTACCTGCCGTATCCAAGCATTTTCCGGTTCCCCTCCGTACAAGATGGTTCCCCACCACTGAAGTAGGTGGCCCGGGGTGGGGTAGTCCACGTGGTCAGAGGTGATGGCGGCGGTAGGCCTTGGTGGGGTAGGTCACGTGGTCAGATGTGATAGAGGAGTGTCTTACATATATTGAATCGCTGTGTTGTTAGATACTTTGGTCCGCTCTTCTGCTATTCCAACTGGAATAGAGTAAGCCCAACGGTATGCAAGCAGACAGAAGATGTCAGGCCGGATGTTCTGATGGTCTAGGAAAGAGATGCTTCTGATAAGACTTTTTGTGCCCTTTGTGACAAGGACACCGCCACATCACGCCGTCCTGAGCATCCGCACGACGAACCTCGGTCATCTCTCTGCGGCGGATCTCTGCCCAATATTCTTTTCGCATCTTTAATGGTTGCAAATTGGCTAATCACTTGGAAATGGTTCATCTCGATGTCTCGAAATATCCCAAAATGAGACATTGGCACTAGTTTTAAAATGCAGATGTGGAGAAATTAAATAGCGCTGGGAAATCGCGTGGTTGCGTGGTTGCATGGTTAGGTATCATGGGTAGTCAAGTGGTAGGAGACGAAAAAGTGGTGTGACACCTTCTTGTACAGAGGGGAATCGTAAAATGCTTGGAAATGGCAGGCAAGTGCAGAGTTCGGACAATTTCACATCCGCTTAATGTTTATGAACAAAGTAAAAGTCTATAAAATGAAAAATGCTCTTTATGTCAAAGATATGTACAGAAATTTAATAAGTTATGGTAAATTAACTACATTTAATAAAATTGTGTCGGTAGGAAATATGTCAAAAGTTTATGATCCGAATGGAGATTTAGTTGCTTTGGCTATTATACTCGGCGCCAATCAAGGTGATTGACATTTCGCGGAGAGAGAGAGGCGACGTTGCCACTCATCGCGACCACGTGGAAGCGTGTTAGAACTGAGTCGAAGGGGATTGGGTAGCGCCTGCATTGTAGAGCGGATATCATTTATATTCGTATACGAAGACAATTGTAAAACAATGAATCTACGTGCAGAGGATAGAACATGCAAGAATATTTTAGTGTAAAGATCTGCGTTAACAGAAGAGACATACCTGTAAAATATCGATGCTTATTCTAATGGAAAAATGCCATTGATTTCCGAATCGCTTGTATCGCTGTTGTTGCTGCTGCTCGTTTGATAGACAATGTTGCCACCGTCGTCATCATCATTATCTAAAGAGCTGCTAGAATTCCCCTCGGAAATGACAAGCTGTTCTATAGTTTCATCCAAAACTCCTTCATTTTCCCAAGCTGCACTTATTACGCCCTTTGTATGAGTCACCCCTTTTTTTTGCAGTTTTCAGCTTTTACTGCTGTTAGTGCCTCTTCTTTAAGCTTTATTACTGACGACACAGTGAAAACTTGATTGTTTCGTCCAACTTAACACTTTATGTCGGCCCAAATTAATTCAATCGGGTTAAAATGATAATGATAAGGGGGAAGCCTAACTATTTTGTGACCAACCTGGAAGCCACAATTTGTTTGCTTTAACAAGCTCCAGTATCTCACTTTTCTTCAGTCCCTCCTTCACCGGTATATTGCGGCGAATCAAGCCACTGAATTATTTTCTCCTCAACTTCTCTTCTCTCACAGAGCATATTATTTCCCGCGCCTGTCCTTTAATTGGTATATCTTTACAAATAGTTATATTCGGTTCCCGAGTGCGCTCAGTTTTTCGATTGGCTGCGCTAACTTTGTCACTATTTTTGGACATTATTAAATATCCATTAAACGTGTTAACACAATTATTAATGCTCCCACAACTCACGCACGCACACACGTAACACAAGGCAAATACCACAAAAATAGGACGATGCAAAAGAACTTTTCAGAACGCAGGCAATCTCTAAACTGATACAAAAACATAAGCAAGCTGAGGCTAAACGGAGGACATTGTTTATAACTGCAGAAGATAAGACTGCAGTTTATGTTACTGCAACGGTCGCTCGCCCGGCAGTCATGCCAGTAGTTAAGTCCCCTCTTTAAGCAAATGGATTAACAATAATCCTGCCGCTAGGTGGCGTTGGTGTCGCGTTAATCCGGCTTAATCCCGTAGGATTCAGGTGGATTAGTGGAATTAGCAGGAAGTTCGAAACGTTGCCACTAGCGGTGAGGATTAGGGATAAGCCTTTTGCTTAAAGAGGGGATATGAGGTAAAGAAGTGTGGGTGGATGGATTGGTACGTGACTGAGAAGCTTATGGATAAAATATGATGAGTGGAAATGGAGAGGTGGATATTGGATTAATTGGACAAAGAGATATGAAAATGAGCAGGAAATAAAATGTGACGGATTAAGAGGAACGGGGGTCAGCGAGGTGTCGTTCGTGCGGTGTCTGGTAGCTGAAAGAGGGAAAAAAGATGGCGGTTGAGGTATAAAAAGTGAGTATAACAGGAAGTGACGTGGCGCGTAGTGATTGGTGAAAATAAGGCAAGATGCAATTGTGGAGGAAGGGGGAATAGATGGTGCGGATTGGAGGAAATAAGCTGTGTTGTGACTGGTTGTAAGAATGACGGGTATTTGAGGGGTTAAAGCAGATGGTTGGTAAATCGGAAAACGTGTGTACTGGAGCTGCGGAGGAATTTGGTAATTATCAAACAACTTATGACGAAGACGGAGAAGAGGGAGGTGAGGTAGATGGAGAAGGGGTAGGTGAGGAAGAGGTAGACAAAAGGAGAGTTGGAATTCGAGATGAAAATGATGACGTAGCTGAAATGGTGTAAGTTCATTATATGTTACATTTTCTTGCTATAATTGTATTACTGGTTTTTTATTTATATTTTGCTAATATTTTATGACTGCTATGAAAATATGGGAAGCGGGAAAGGAATTCTAGCTAGGTACAGGAAAATACATACTGGAACATGGCACATAAAATTAGTGAATAAAAATGAACATTATATTTAGCATAAAAGGAAAGAAAATACAGTGCAAAATAATGTTTTTAAAAAAATTTAAAAATATATATAAATGGGTTGTTAAAAGCAGAATATAATGAACATTGTAGATAAACCCATTAATAAGAATATAGTGCAAAACATTATACAAAACATGTATTCTTAAATTGAATAAAATGGTGTAGGCAAAACATTACTACTAAAAATGAAAAGACTGTAGCAACACAGATACGTTGTACACATATGAGCACATGATATAAAACTGTATACAGCACTTTTTTATGGGAGGTAACCTCCGCATCGAGCACAGGGACCATGATGACTGTGAGACAAATGTTTGTAAGGAATGTCAATATTATTAACAAAGCAACCACGGCGTGCTGGACATTGTAAGCATGTTGGTGCGTATATATTACGATTTTGGTGCACATAATACCACACGGTGTAAACGTTTAATATAGTTTTTAGCACTGTCATCGTATCGTTTGGCAATGCACGATGTGCAGCACCCAGATGATTTGTTACAACAGTACACTGTGTGTTATAAATGTATCTATGACAAGTAATGTCTTACGACATGAGAACTACACTTGCAAACAAACGTATATAGGTGAGCATATGGTATACTAAGATGATGTAATAAGCATATGCGGTAAGCCTGGCAAAACAAGCATAGCGGTTGGTAGACCGTATTGGGAAGACATACGAAGTCTAGCAGTTCTGAATCTGCACCAATGTGAATTAAATGATTTAAAAGTTCGTCGTTGGTAACAAAAGGCAACCGATGTGTAATATATTCTTTAGGTTCTCTTTGTTCGCTAATTTGGCGAAACGGACAACAAGCCATTAAAAGAATGAATGTAAAGTAGAATAAGAAAAAAAATAAATAACTTTTTTAAACAATTACACTTGTAATTTGGTAGGTGAGCATACGGGTTTTCATGACCGTTTAGGGAGCAAATGCGAAGTGACTGGGGGGAAAAAAGAAAGAAGAAATAACAGGCACTTTGGTTGGAAAACGATAGGAGCGCAAAGCACCTTCCATTCAAGATATATATAGTCATGTGGCAATGCACTAATATCTTGGCAATTTGTAACAAATGGTTTGTAAAAACAAATCTACTGACACTTTTGGTTGAGACGTGTAAACTTGCAGTCTGTGCACACCAATGTAGGTTTCATGATACAATTAAACAAAAGTACAACACAAAAAAGAAGAAAAGAAACATGTTTTACACATACAAAAAAATAACGTTTTTTTGCTTTTTGTTTTTTTTTAAAAAAAACACAACACATACCACCATACACACTTACGACAGGAGGTGTCTTCTTCAAATGCGCGTAGCGCACTCTGTGCTGCGGCGACAACAAAACTAGCGGTGCTATTTCCTTTCGCTTTAGCGTAAGGCGGCTTTTTGCAGCTGCTGTAATGGGTTGCAGCAGGGGGATGGCCAGTTGACTTACCCGGTCGTCTTCGTCGTGGTGCAGAGGTTCGAATCCCAGAAAATGGGCATTATAGGCGTCGTCGCCTTTGCTTTCAGCGTGAATACGCCAACCAGTGCTGTACTGCGAAATCGGGGTGGACGTGGCGTTAAACTCGGGGAGAAGGCTGCGTTTGGTGCTGTTGCTGGGGAATTTAGAGGCAAGCAAGGGCACAAGGGTGCGGAATGATGAGATGGTGGAGGGGGATTCTGTGGGGTTATAGGAGTGAACAGGTATTGTGCTGGAAGGGGTGATGGAGAGAGAGGTTGGCCGTCAATGTCCCTTATGGAAATGGGGGTGGATGATTGGATGTTTTTAAAGGAGGGAGAAGAAACAAAACTGGAGAACGGAGGCAGGGAAGAGCAGGAGGAAGAAGCTGGGGAATCGGATGGAGTTGTATGAGATTGGATGTCACTGGCTGACGAGTCTGATGAAATGTCGATGTTGGTGTACGACGGCGACGTCTGAGACGCTGCTGGCGGTGATAAAGCTGGCGGCGCCGCTATAGATGCTTCTGGAGACGCTGCGGGAGACGGGTGCTGTGCACCGCTGAGATCAGACTTTTGGGCCACGCAGTCTGATGTTTAGCTGTCTGAAACATCCACGATGCTACACGACGACTGCTGAGACGGTGGCGACGGCGTCAAAGCCGGAGACGAAGTCCACGTAGCTGGAGACGGGTGGTCTGTGATGGACAGTTCTGAAATTCTGGCGATGTCGTCAGATTGCACGTTCACGAACAGTGAAGATGGAGGCCGGTGGAAGCCGTTTGGCTGTTGGAATGTGTTTTCATACACCGGTGCAGAAGAAACATGCTCTGGATGGGTATATATTGTAGTAGCAGTGCTGGCGGAGTTGGGTTGTTGGTGTTGAAAAGCGTTTTCATAGGCCGGTACAGAATAATAAATATCCTCTGGATGGATATAGATGTTACTAGTAGTGTTGGTGTGGATAATGTGCCGCTCAGTAATTAGTTGCCTGCACGGGCGTCCAGAAGATAGTGAAAAAAAACTCTTCGCTTGTGACGGTTACGGTTCACACGTGTTGGTGCTGCATGATGCTACGTGCAGGTAAACAACAAGACTGGAAGTAGTGGCAGGGATCCGAAGTGGCTAGTTTTAAAGGACCGGTAATCAGCCGAGGTGATTTGCGTCACAACATGGCCGCCGAGATAAACATGTTTAAAGAGCACGATAAGTTTAAAAATGGGCGTGTGAAGGGAAGTTTAATTAGCCCGAAAATCTTTAAATGTGGCTGTGCGGTCGATGATAGGAAACTTTAATTGTTATCGCAACCGGAAGGTGCTGTGGTGCGTTGGTAAGACCGGAGGTGTGCTGGAAAAGTGTCTGATTGCAACTCCGGAAGTTGTGGCGCGATAACAGGCTTGGAATTTTGACGAGGACAATAACTTATCTCGCAAGCGGAAGTTCCGATTACGATAAGCTGCATATAAAAGCAGGCTGCGATAAGCCGCTTGCCGAAGTGAGAATTGTTTTGAAAATGGTGTATTGAAGAAATTATAAGTTTTAAGTCTATAATATTTATACGACTTCATGCGATGATGATGATGATATGCGGTTTAAGGGCGCTAAACTGCTACGGTCATCAGCGCCCTTACAATGTATAAAAGATAAGGTCAAAATATAAAACAGGTAAAAAACCGCATAGTTAAAAACGGGACACAAACCCGCGATGTTCAAAAAGCTAAAACTATCAACAGAACAATAACAAAATAACAATACCAACAATAACAATAACAATAACAATAATAACAAGAACAAGAATAACAATAACAACAATACAAAGTTCTGAAAAATCAACACACTAAAAGCAAGGGCAATAAAAGATTAAAACGTGTCAGGAACTGTAGAATGCGAGGGACATGAGCGCCATATGTCCACTGGGGATAAGAGTTCCCATAAAATCAGACAGAATAAAAGTACTAAGCCAACAGACGCCCAACGCATCAAATGCGCAGATTAAAATCACTGTCATGAATAAAACGTAAAACACATTCTACAGCACGCGTGTCGTCTGCCAAAACGTTGGCTAGGCCAACAGGCAGACCCACACGAGCACGCAATGCAGCTAAAACCTGACACTCTGTTAAAATGTGACGCACCGTTAAGGGCACGACACACTGCCCACAGAGTGGTGCGGGGTCACCACTGAGCAAATACCTATGACTAAAAACACAATGTCCAATCCGTAGACGAGCTAAAATTACCTCTTCCCGACAACAAAAACGAGAAGAGGTACCCCAGATCAACGGGAAAGGCTTAACTTCCCGCAATTTGTTCCCCCGGAGGGCCGTCCACTCATCGCGCCAGCGCGAGAGGATGCGGCGACGTAAAATAATACACGAATCAGACGAGGGAACAACAGAAGTAAAAAATCTGGGTAATAAAATCGCCGATTTCGCAGCGGCGTCGGCAGACTCATTACCTGAGATGCCCACATGACCTGGAATCCACATGAAGGACACGCTGATGCCAGAGACACCAAGCGAGTGGAGCAGGTCATGTATGCGCTGTACGAGTGGGTGGTAATGGTACAGCGCATGAATAGCCTGAAGGGCACTCAGAGAGTCCGTACAAATAAAACAGTGCCGTAAGTCGAGCCGCTGAATGTATAAAACAGATTGATAAATGCTAAAAAGTTCGGCGGTAAAAATTGAACATTGTCGAGGTAAACGAAAAGTAAAAATCTGAACACCAAAAACAAAGGCACATCCTACTCCAACATCAGTCTTAGACCCATCAGTATATATAAAATGACAGTCCCCGAACTGCGCTTGTAGTTCTAAAAAGGCGGATCTAAGAACAGAAGCAGGGGTCGCATTTTTCGGCATCGACGTTAGCCCAAGGTGGATGTGGGCCTCAGCGCGCGACCATGGAGGAAAGCGCGTTTCCCCTCGGGTAAGGGCCGGCGCTGGCGTAACGTCCAAATGCCGAAGTAGCAGTCGAAATCGAACCCCTGGAGGGAGCAATGCAGAGGAGCTAACTAAATATTGCCGGTCAAGCGAATCCTCGTAAAATACATCGAAGGACGGGTCGTTAGGCAAGCTTGAGAGTCGACAAGCATAGCTGCACAAAAGCATCTCACGCCGGAAGGACAGCGGAGGCTCTGCAGCTTCTGCGTACAGACTGGGTAGAGGGCTAGTTGGAAAGGCCCCTGTAGCGACTCTTATGCCACGATGGTGAATGGCATTCAATCGACGTAACACAGATGGACGTGCCGACGAATAAACAATACACCCGTAATCAAGCTTGGATCGGACCAAAGAGCGATAAAGACGAAGAAGGACGGTCCGATCAGCTCCCCAGGATGTGCCACTTAAAACACGTAAAATATTAAGAGAACGGTCACACTTTGCTTTTAAAAAGGAAACGTGCGAGGTCCAACAAAACTTCCTATCAAAAATCAACCCCAAAAATTTCGCCTCGTCTGCAAACGGAAGTATCCCTGGCCCAAGATGGAGAGAGGGCGGAGGGAAATACTTCCGGCGCCAGAAGTTGATGCAGACGGATTTCTCGGCGGAGAAATTAAAGCCGTTGGCGTTACTCCAGGCGTAGAGACGGTCGATACAGCTCTGGAGACGGCGTTCGAGTTGACAGGTCCGCCGTGAACTGCAATAAATAGCGAAATCGTCAACAAAAAGGGACGATGAAATGCCAGGTGGAATACAATCAACAATGGGGTTGATAGCAATCGCAAAAAGTGTGACACTGAGTACAGAGCCCTGCGGTACTCCGTTCTCTTGAATAAAACGACGAGATAAAACCGAGCCCACACGTACACGAAAGACGCGGTCCGTCATAAACTCCCGAAGAAATATGGGAAGACGACCGCGGATATTCCAATCGAGAAGTGTACGTAAAATGCCGCCCCTCCAACAAGTGTCATAAGCTTTCTCCAGGTCAAAAAATACAGCCACGGTTTGACACTTTCTCAGAAATCCATTCATAATATGCGTCGACAAGGACACCAGATGGTCGACGGTATAGCGATAGCGACGAAACCCGCACTGAGCGTTCGCTAGAAGTTTCTGAGACTCAAGCCACCATGTCAACCGCCCGTTGATCATGCGCTCCATCACCTTGCAAATACAACTGGTGAGGGAGATAGGGCGGTAGCTGGAAGGTAGTTGGCGATCCTTCCCAGGCTTAAGTATAGGGACAATGGTGGCTTCGCGCCAAACGGAAGGAAAAATGCCGTCTTGCCAAATACGGTTATAGACCTGTAAGAGAAAGAGTTTACTGTCGGCTGAAAGGTTCTTTAACATCAGGACATGAATGCCGTCCGGCCCAGGAGCGGAGTGCCGAGAGCAATGAAGAGCGTGCTCCAGCTCCCTCATTGTGAAAAGTTCATTATAACACTAAATATTAGCAGATCGAAAATTAAAGGTGTCGGAATCCAGCCGGTCTTTGATAGAGCGAAAGCCGGCGGAATAATGGTCTGAATTGGATACCGCCTCAAAGGCAGCACCCAGTGTGTTAGCGATGGCAGCCGGATCCACTATGGTGGCATTAGAAACCTCAAGGCCAGAAACAGTACAATGTGACACTTTACCTGAGAAGCGACGAAGTTTATCCCAAACAACGGATGAAGGCGTAAAACGATTAAAAGACTCGACAAAACGAGCCCAAGATGCCTTCTTGCTATCCTGAATAATGCGACGAGCCCTGGCGCGCGATTGTTTAAAAGTCACCAAATTATCAAGTGTAGGGTGTCGCCGAAACACCCTAAGTGCAGTCCTACGGGCACGAACGGCGTCCCGACAATCCTCGTTCCACCACGGAACAGGTGGCCGCCGAGGTTGGGAGGATGAACGGGGTATTGCGCGTTCGGCGGCAGAGAAAATAATAGACGTAAGGTGCTGCACTAGTTGGTTAATGTCGGAGAAGGGCTGGTCGTCAAAATGCACGAGGCTGGAATACAAGCTCCAGTCGGCTTTTGCGAATATCCAGGTAGGTACTCTGGAATGCTGTACGTGGTGCGAAAGAAGAGAAACGATGCAGGGGTAATGGTCGCTGGAGTAGGTGTCAGCGACGACGTTCCACTGAAGACGACGTGCAAGCTGGAGTGAGCAGATGGCAAGGTCCAGGTGAGAAAATGTACCAGAAGAATCAGAAATGAAAGTAGGTGCACCTGTATTGAGGATGGAAAGATTGAACTGATAAAAAATGTCGGAAAGAAGAGTTCCCCTCGCACAAGCCCTTGGCGAACCCCATAGTGGGTGATGGGCATTAAAATCTCCCAACAGAAGAAATGGTGTTGGGAGAGCGGACAGGAGAGATCGAATGTCCGCGGGAGCGAGGGGAGACGATGGAGGTGTATACACAGAACAAACAGAAAAGAAAAAACCGGGTAACTGCAGTCTAATGGCAACAGCTTGCAAGTCGGACGTAAGTGTGATAGTTTGAAAATGAACGTCATTACGCACCAACAACATAACACCTCCATGAGCAGGAGCACCCTCCTCCGGTTCAAGATCGTAGCGAACCGGAGTGTACCCTCGGAGATCGAAAGGGTCGTGAGGGCGAAGCTTGGTCTCCTGCAAACACACGACCATAGGTGAATGGGAACGCAATAAAAGTTGCAGTTCCGCCCTATGCGATCGTACACCACGTACATTCCAGGTCAGGATAGCCATTAAGAAAAAGGGGATAAACTGTCTATTTAGAAGGGCGGCTTAAAATTACCTTTTGTTTAACCTTTGGGCTCGGGCTTTTTGTATGGAGTTGGTCAGACTCCATAGCTTCCTCGGAGGGAGGGCCCACGCGCTCAGTGCCAGAAACCGATTCAAGCGCCGTGAATCGGTTCTGGGTGGCGATGGGTGAGGGGTGCCGCTGAGCGTGGCTTGTCCCAGGACCTTCCTGGGACAGCGACCTCCGAGGAGGAGAAGGTGAACTTTTGTTACCGCGCGCACGCGGAGGGTCTTTTAAAAAATCTTCCCTGCGAAGTTTCTGCTTGGGTTTCTTTTCAACGGCTTGCGACTTCATGGACTTGGGACCAGGTTTATACGGCTTGGTAACTGTAGCCTTAATGGACGGCCGGATGGTAGTGGCGGTTAATCCAGTCAAGGTCCAGGTCTGAGTTTCGGCATCTACTCGTGGTACTGGCGAGGCAACAACAGAACTAAATGTGCCAGATCGCAGGAGTGAAGGTTGGCGCGCATGGTAACGCCTCCGGGCTTCAGCGAAGGAGAGTTTTTCCTTTACCCGGATCTCCTGGATCGCCTTCTCGTCCAAGTACCGCGGACAGTCGGCAAACGAAGCACAATGAGACCCTTTACAATTAACGCAGACGGGGGCTGTTGAACAGGTACCTTCGTGTGAGGGCTGGCTACATGTTGCACAGATGTTAACGGCACTCTTACATGAGACTTGCGTATGCCCAAAACGTTGGCATTTAAAACAACGCAGAGGTCTAGGAATATAAGGCCTCACAGAAATTCGTTCGTACCCTGCGGAGATGCTCGTGGGCAGATCGACGCCATCAAATGTAATAAACAGGGTACGAGTGGGTACCAATACGCCGTCGCGTTTGGCCTGCACTCGAGGGACCGCTGTCACCTTCTGGTCTGCAAGATATTCTACCAGGTCCTCGTCCGATATACCATCGAGGCTATGGGTGGTAATAACGCCTCGACAGGAATTCAATGTGCGGTGCTTCTCCACACGGATGGGATAGCCGTGGAGAAGCGTAGCGCGCAACAAGGTCTTACTTTGCTGATCGGATTTCGTTTGGGCTAATAAGGAACCATTCCGTAGACGAGTGCAGGACTGAACCGCACCAGCAATTGCATCAATCCCCTTTTGTATGATGAAAGGGTTCACCTTCTCAAAACTTTGTCCTTCTTCGGTTCGTGAAATGACCAAGTAACAACCAGTTGTCGGTGGTGTCACTTCTGTTACATAAACTTTTCGGCGCTTGTTAGTAGTAATGGAGGAAGGGTGCTCCATAGCGAAATAAATCCTCCACCATTGCAACCGTCTCCGACCTCGGGCTCTGACTTCCCGGGCGTTACCCCGGCTTGGGTGAGTGGCCTATCTATACCTAGCTCACCCCAGGGTCACACCTCCCAGAACATAGACAGAGGGACCCAATCGCCGTCGGAAGCCAGCAGCTCATGCAATGGCCCCCCCCCGCGGGACTGCAGTTGAACAGCGGATACGAACAACAACCCTACATGACGACCCCGGGTGGTGGGGATGACGCCATTACCCACTCACCCAGCTGCGCACGCGGTGCGCGGGTATCCGTCAGGCTGTGTCCACGGAGGATTTAAATAAAAAGATAAAAGAAACTAAAACTGTGTGGGCGTTTCGTACGCAAGGTAGGCCGGCGGGGAAGAAAAAGAGAGATATGCGAATGTCGTGGTGCGAAATGGCCGGAAAGTGACAAGAGAAGAAAGAAACGATGGTGAGGTGCGGTATGAATGGAATGTAACGAACGCACGAGAGCCTACCTTGTGTCCACCGGTCACTTGAAGAACCCACCTCAGTAGGGTATATAGGACAGACCTGGGCCACTTTTTGCGTTTATATGGGAAAGGATAGGGAAAACGAGGGTATATGCGGCGGTTCACGGAGGAAAATGCGTTTATATGGCGAAGATAGGGACTACGAGGATCGATGCTAGGCTAGATAGAGGTTGAAGGAATGAGGATGTGCTTTATATGAGAGATACGTGGAATACGAAGAGAAGTGTTAGACTAGATAGGATTTGAGATATGGAATATGCATTTATATGGGAAAGATAGGGAGAACGTGAACAGATGCTAGGATAGACAGATGCTGAAGCAGGGAGAATATGAACATATATACAGGAGAGATAGGGGATGCGTGGAGAGGTACTAGACTATTCAGGGTTTGAAGGGTAGAGTATGGCTTTTTATATGGAGAGACGAGGAAAACGAGGGTATATGCTAGGGTGAGAGAACCTTCAAGGAGAAAAAAATGCGTTTATATGGGAGAGATAGGGAAAACGAGGAGAGTTCTGAGGTAGAGCAGGGACTGAAGGAGGGAGAGATATGCTTTATGCGACAGAGATAGGGCATGCGAGGGGAGGTGCTAGTGCAGTCAGAGGTTAAGGAGTACGGTATACGATTATATGAGGAATATATGGAGAACGGAGGCAGGTGGTATGATAGACAGAAGCGGGGCTACTTTTGCGTTTATATGGGAAAGGATAGGGAAAACGAGGGTAGATGCGACAGTTCAAGGAGGAAAATACGTTTATAGGGGAGAGATAGGGAATACCAGGCCTGATGCTGGGCTAGTCAGATGCTAAAGGAGGGAGGGATATGCTTTATACGAGAGAGATAGGGAATACAAGGAAAGATGTTATACTAAACAGGACTTGAAGGCTAGAATATGGCGTTTTATATGAGCGAGATAGCGAACCGAGGAGAGGTAACCACGTGTCGAGACGTAACACCACGTAACAAAGGAATCACGCTATGTAACAAAGGAATCACGCAATGTAACAAAGGATTCACGCTATGTAACAAAGGAATCACGCTATGTAACAAAGGAATCACGCTATGTAACAAAGGAATCACGCTATGTAACAAAGGAATCACGTTATGTAACAAAGGAATCACGCTATGTAACAAAGGAATCACGCTACGTAACAAAGGAATCACGCTATGTAACAAGCTCACCACGCTATGTAACAAACTGATCAGGCTATGTAACAAAGGAATCGCGCTATGTAACAAACTGATCACGCTATGTAACATAGGAATCACACTATGTAACAAGCTCATCACGCTATGTAACAAACTGATCACGCTATGTAACAAAGGAATCGCGCTATGTAACAAACTGATCACGCTATGTAACAACACGTACCAAGCATGTAACCAAGTAACAAAACGTAAGAACAACACGTAACCAATCTATTGCTAAGTCAATCTAAACTAATTCATCCTTCATAACTTAGACAATAAGTACGAGAGCCTAGCCCAGATTAACCCGACCAATCCTAAACGTTCCTCTCAGCATCTATTCTACTCGGTAATCGACTAACCTAATATGGCTAACCAAAGATAACCTCAACTTTCTTTTAGTGAAATTGCAATGTTTTATTCAGGCTTTATTATTCGAGAGTTTTAATTGAAAAGTTTACGTCAACATACCTTTATTTTAGTTCCTTGTAGGCGTCTCTCCCCTTTTTATCTAGGCTTGAGACTAGCACTAGGATCGCTCCTAATGGCAGGGTTACCACCTTCCCTTCCATCTTCTTCTTTCTTCATCGGACGTCAGCTAGCTGCATATACAGCACACGGATAACCTTCATTTTTTTAAGATTGTAGACTCGCGAGAAAATCTTCATATTCAACTTAAATTCTCTTATACACTACTTGTAATGCTATAATGTCCATAGGCGTATGTCGTTATTCCGTCCTCAGCAATAATTCTTTTATCGTCGTATGGTGTCAATGTAATTTTATTCACTTGTACTGTGGCAAGAGCATGCTGTCGCGACAGGATCAGATTCATGGGCGTTCTGGTAATTTCTCCGGTTTTAAGGCAGTCAGTATAGCTCTCGAAGGTGACGTACTGCTTAATAGCACTACGTTTTATACCTTTAATCTTTTTTATCATTGAACCGTCGATATCTAGGGCATACATTTTAGGTCGTAGCCCTACAAAGCGTTGAATGATTTTACCATTAGCCTCATCTTTAAATTTCCCAAGTACCTTCTTGTTTAGAGGTGAATAGCATATATGGCTTGTAGGATAATCAGCAGTATCTAGGTGCTCAAGAAAACGTAGCTTATCCTGGTACACATCTTCAGTTGTAACACGATGAATGAACGAATCAGTGTCCATATACATAAGCTTCA
This sequence comes from Deroplatys truncata, assembly GCA_030765065.1. Classification (NCBI taxonomy): domain Eukaryota; kingdom Metazoa; phylum Arthropoda; class Insecta; order Mantodea; family Mantidae; genus Deroplatys; species Deroplatys truncata. The sequence continues at coordinate 347,468,123 of CM060990.1, read as the reverse complement.
GGTTTTCAGCTCCATAATACGGTAACAACACATCATAGTGATACCGGTACATTAATGTCTTGGAGATATCCAACACACTCATACCGATGTATATAGGCTTGTTGAACATGATCTGTCGGGAGGCCATATGTACAGCAGCTAGATTATCAGCATATATCGTCCTGTCGATAAACGTTGGCTTTGCAATTAGCTTTTCCAGAGTCTTCTCATTTGTCACCAGTCGTATATCCCTACGGTTACGCAGGTTCTCCATAGTTTTTCCGAACATAGCATTGTTGAACAATTTGTAGAGATCCTTCTCAAAATCATTTCCAGCTTGTTGTCGTAGTCTGTTGTTAAATTCCACATACGGTTTTAACCATCGGGACTGTTGGAATTGTAGCACACGATGGATTTTTATTAGTCGTAGTCCATGACTAAGAGCTTGCTTCAAAGCCTTGTAATGCACTACATACTTCTTTCGAGGTCCTAGATGAGGTATCAGTTTCTTTGTAGATGATTCCAATGGTTTCATACACTCTGGCAGGAAAGGTAGATCGTTGTGTAGATCGTGAAGTTCTGCAGGATACTCGATGTCGACTTCTAATATGTACCCGTAAGGATCATCTTCTTGTAGTCTTTCTAAGTCAATTTTTTCAGGCGATACCCACTCAAATCCACCATAAGGGAGAGCGTGACACATTGCCCACCCATATTGGTTATTAGCGTCGCCATATGTGATAAATTGGGTTGGTCTCGACGGATCAAACTTCTCCATATATGTGTTATTAGCCTCTGCATACCGATGGGAAACTTGACATAAACCTCCTCTTATACCAGATTCCACCATGAGTAATTGATCATAATCCTGTAACAGTTCCAGCTTAATTCCAGTATACAGTAACATGGCGTCCCATGTAAGACCTGGAGAGGTAAAATAATGTGCAGGATCAACTTTGTGTGTTTTGAGGGTTTGCTCTCTGAACGTCTCAAAGACATCAGCTAGGAGAAGTACATCCGAAGTTAAGTAGAGATCGCTGTACTCTCCCAGGTTTCTCACATTAAACAGCTCCCATACATTTTTAGCATGATCGTAGTCAGCATCACTAATTTCTTCTTCATTTAATCTATTGTAGAAGGAGTCCTTAGGAGGTAAGCAGGTTTCGTTCAGGGCATCCCATGATGTAACAAAATCATATGGAAATACACCCTTACGGGTCATCAACTTCAATTTGTCTTCTCCAAAGTACTTTAGCGTTTCAGGATATGAGGTTAGATTTTTTACCAACTTATCCAAGCTTGTACTGAGGAAACGGAAGCTGTCCACAAATCGAAGCTTTATATCTCCTACATACTTGGTGAATGAGATATAGCTTTCTTCAGAGTTAGGAATTACCTCCACACGTTCACTTGTACAACCCAGCTCCTTAACAAATAAATGAGAGTCATATCCGCTAAGGTTATGCATGAAGACTGGTATATATTTAGGTGTTTTACAGGCTAAATTACATTCATTATGAAGACTTCCACGATATTCACCGCTGATGTGATCATGGTCGCGTACTTTGTAGTTCTCTTCTGTAAAGCCTTTTCCACACAAGTAGCATGTCGTAGAAGACTCAAAATCCTTTTGCTGTTGATCCGTAAGTTTCAGAGGCTTAGCAGATTTGTATATGTCCTCAATCATTTTTGCAAGAGATGTCAGGTACAGCATAAACTTCTGAGCAGCATCAGCACCACGATACACATAGGGTTGCTTAGGAAGACCAGTTTCCAGATGTCCAACGTTGGTTGATGGTTTAACGTAAACACAGAAGCTCATTGCTGTGTGCTCTTGATAAGGGGTTGTATAGGAAGTTTCAGGATTGGGTATACACGTATGGCATGGAGTGAGAATACTTTCAAAGTCTGCGTAGATGACGTAAGGTAGTTTCAACATCCTTTCAAAATTTTTAAACTGTACGATTGATTTGTCCTTTGTAGGCATAACTACCCTCGCAACACCATGTTGGCTACAGATTGATGTATGTTCTTGCAGTTTTTCCAGTCCACTTCGTCCGTATCGATTGTCAAAATGTGTAAAGCACCGCTTACAGGTATATATCACTCCATCATGCTTAGTTTTCTGTCGTCGAACGAGCTTCTCAAAATTCTTGATATATACATAGTGATGTTTTCCACTACTGTCATTCAATAGTAGCAGGTCGCGATGTTCAGGTAGTTCAATATCAACAACCTTTATCGGGTACACTTCATGCTTCTCATCCAACCCGAAAACGTTAATAGTCATCTTGTTAAGCTTCTCAAATTTAGGTATTTGAGAAAGTGGAGTAGGGTAAGAAACACAGCTGAAGTCGTACTTATCTTGAAGTTTCTTATATTTGCTGACGCGTTGAGGCTTGGTGCTCACGAATTTGGCCAATACAGAGTACATGAAACATAGCTCATCAGTTAAGTTCTGGATGTTAATGCAGGCTTTTCTTGCTTCAACAGAGGGGGTTAGGGGTATGTAGCTACTTCCTCGCAACGGGTTGTACTTGTTAATACGAAGGCGTACCCCTTCCACAGTAAGCAAGGCCCAGCTGCTACCCTTAAGCTGAGACTCATCCATTTCAGTAACCAATTTCTTGAATTTCACTTCCAGCATAGAGTCCAGATCCGTTTCTAGGAAAACGGCTTGATTTCTGGTTTTAAATGTCTTGTCACAGGTTTCTCCGATACTGTTAACAAATCGACACTCAGCCAGCAGATTAATTTTAACACTCTTATGAATGCTAAGCTCTTTATGCACAGCCTGGATTATCCGTTGTTTTGCCTCTCGCAGATACATATTCAGGTCCTTAGTCGATTCACATCGTATAAAATACGATTTCAAGCGTCCATGGAATGAAGTTTCGTATTCTTTCATATCACAGTCCTCCATCGTAGATAACAACTGATGTTTAGTTGGCTCCAATCTTCTTTTCTTCTGAGGGCTGCTTATTTCACATATATCTTCGTGTCGCTGTCCCTTATAACAATCTTTGAAGGTTACATTACAATGTTTACATTTGAAGAGCTTCTTGCAGCTCATCTCGTGTCTTCTCTTGTCATAACCTCGGAGGAACTTCTTCCCACATTTTCCGCGTGCATATCCAGTAGCGCTTGGAATAATATCCTTATACGCTGAGTTATTCATCTTTATTCTTGATGTAATAACGTATTAATCACTGATCAATGAAATGTACGCCTTGACACCACTTTAGAAAGCTGATTATTCTTGGAGAGAACACGATGTTAACACCTCAGAGATGATCAACAGAATGAATTTCAATACTCAAGTTCGCTCTATTTATAGAGAAAGCACGAACCTTTTTAATCAATTATATCCTGATTATTAATACTAAAACGGTGATGAAGCGTGTAAGCTCTTATATATTTCAATTTGTGTTACACTGATGTTCGAGCGTCTCCGTATAGCTTCGTATGTTTAGAGAGAAAGTGTAAAGTATTGTGAAGATGTTATGTATTGTTCGGCTATAATCGTACAGATTCGGAGAGCTTGACTGGTGAAGGTGATGAACGACCCGTCAACCGAGCAGGAGGCAAGCAGCCCAAGTCTAGAGACAGGATGTTTATGACGTCACACCCGGAGACAGGATGTCTGGCAGCATCAAACACGTTTAAAAACGACTCATAACTACCTGCTTATGCTGTCACACCAGCAAGAGAAGTATTCCCACACGCTCATTCAGACATATATTTCAAATTCAAGCCTACCACCACCATCACCACCTATTGTACCAAGGTTAATTCAAGCTGTATTATCACAATACTTAAAAGTAAAAGCTTAAAAGGAAACCTAGAAGATTTCCCCCTTATTTACTTAATTATTTCATGTTTTTATTCCCTTTTCAATTCTTCCTTTCCATCTTCTCGCAGAAAGACCATTACATTTCACTACAATCATGAGAAAAGCAATTTTTCCAGAGTTACAGAGATTCTAAGCTTCTAGAATCTAACTCGGTAATACTTTTAATAAATGGGTTTTAGTAATTTAGCTTCCCCGCATCAGCATCTACCATTTAATCTTTACTCGAACCTGATAGGATTCATAGGCTTGAAGATATATGAAATCACCCCTTCGGGATTCGATCTGAGTACTTTAAAGTAGTTATCGTCATGAAAACGATATTTATGGACTAGATACTCTGTTTACGTTTACCTTGACATGTCTATCTAAATTAAATTACGAGTTATTAAATGTTTACAAGTAAATTTCATTGAATCGGTATTCGAACCCTGAACACCAGGAACAAAATAATTTATAATATTAGCCTGACATGTTAAACAAAGCTGCATGCAGTTACATCATCGATCTAAGCGATATATTCTAGTGTACAGAGGAAAATTAAGGAAGTCATTAAAAAATCGGGATTCGAACTAGAGACAACTGATACAGTAAAAACAGACCTCATTAGTACTCATCATGCTTAAGCATGTTAACTTTCACCATATGACGTCACAGTCGGGGACAGTTTGACTATCGCAGCCATGTCAGGAAATGCATATTTTAGTCATCTCATATTTTAGAGTCATATACAGAAACCAGGCAAAACCATGAAAAATATGTCAGAGTGAACAACCATCGACAATCGAACGAGGGAAACCATCAGATTACTCTAGGAGCATAAAGTGCAACTGAAAGAAAATCGTGATAGCTGAGAAACCACTCCAGCATTCGCCTGCAGACCAGGGGAAACTATGAAAAAATCAAAGGGCCGAGCGAGTAGCTGATAGAGTGTGCGACCAACAGGAAATCAAGCAAAAGGTCTCTAGAGACAAAAAAGATGCAATTGAAATGGAATCATGATAGCAAATGCCGCTACAGCATTAGGTAGCAGACCGGCGAAAATCATGAGAAACGTAAGGTCAGAGTAAACAATTGATTGAAATCTAACCCCTGAACCCTAGAAATTCACAACAACTGAAAAACGAAACCCAGATGTAGAGGAAATTTTGTACACCCTTGACGAAAAAACCCCGTCCGCTGGGGAAGTAACCTTTAAGTATACAATTGACGTCTGTCATACCGATAAGGGACGGTTTGAAAGGCTTCCTAATTGCTCTACGCAAGTCACCTGAGCAAACACAGGAAATTCCTAAATCAGACAATTACAAGCCTGCTAAAACATTTTTTCCTACAATAAGTAATTTAAATTCTACATGAAGATTATTCCAAAAAGTTTCATATCTCTTATTTCCTTCAATAAAATATTGAATATGACTCTAGCACCAGGGAAAAAAAATTAAACGGAGGGAAGCGATATTTTCTTTTTACGCTGAAATTATAATTAAATGCATAGCGTTCTTGCATGAAAACCCCGCCCATATAGATTATAGGAATGGATTCTGTTTAAAACATGTATTTTCACGCGGGGTGTATAGATTGTATCAGTAAGCATTCGTGACTATTACAATTATTTCCAAGTATTATTTTAAAAAAGGTTGTCTTATTCTCTTAGTAAACATAGGACGAGAACGTTTTTTTTACTTGGTATTTAGGGGCGTTCTTGCAGGAAAACACTGCCCATATAGATTATAGGAATGGACTCTGTTTAAAACATGTATTTTTCACGCGTGGTGTATAGATTGTCTCAGTAAGCATTCGTGACTATTACAATTATCGCCAAGTATTATTTTACAAAAAGATTGGCTTATTCTCTTAGTAAACATAGGTTGAAATCGTTTTTTAAACAACTCTCCATTCGAGAGATATTTTTTGGTTATTCCAGCAGAGAGAGAGAGAGATCGAGTCATATTTGTTTAAAAAAGCTATTTTTTTTTTTTTCATTCACAGGAAATCTTCGAGAAAATTCGAGGAATTATTCAGTTGTACACCCTTGCTAAAATAGTTTGTATACCCTTTGAAGAATGTTTACCTGGCTGAGGGTGTCTTGGAAATACCTCTGTCGACAGGCTGTCGCCCGCATGACATCTTGGCCATTTATACATTAGGAAGGCTATTGTGCTTTAAAATGGGATAGCTATGTTTTAAGCTTACCACAAAAAATGTTTTCCCGATAATTAATATAATTCTACATGAAGAATATTAATGATTAAGCTTTTAATTAAACGTATACTGTATAGATTCTGTACTTAAACATTCGATTGTATCTTTGTCATTATTTAAATACTCGCGTACAAGAAATGCAAACATGATATCAAAAATTGTAGAAGTTTTTCCACCCTTATTTAATTAAAATTCATGTATATACTCTATTATTTAGCGATTTTTTCAATAATCATGTACATCATTCGTCAAAAAATCAGCGTACAATACGCATTTTTATACGTTTTAATGTTCGTTTATTTTTAAAACCGCTGCATTTGCCTCTAATTACGAACAATAATTTTTTTCAGATTTACTCAGATGTGTAGCTTGTAGAATCGAATTAGAAAATGTTTTAATAAATGTATTGTATGTTTTAGGTTAAAGCATCTTCATTTTTAAAGTTAGCATACCCGTTATTTGTATTCAGCGTAAAGATATTCATATATCATTTTTAAATCCCTCTTCTTAAATATAATGTATCGCAATCCATTTTTAAAATCAAATCATAAATGCGTTTAATGCGTATAATGATGTCTTCATATACCCAATATGGCTGCCTTCACGTGTCGGGAACCTAACATGGCGGCAGTCATCGTTTAGAAGCGTAACTTTCATGTCGGCATCAGCCTGGAGCGAGCGGCTGGCGGGGAGGAGAAGGGTTGCGAAAGGCGGCTGAGGGATGGCAGCTGGAGAGAGTAAGGTAGGATGAAAGGCTGGCTTCATAAGACGTTGAGAGCTAGCCAAGCCTCCAGTACGGCCTAGCGCGCCGTAAGGTTCGGACCGACCTATACGTAGTAGCATGCATACCAACGCAGCTCACGCCAGCGTCTTACGTAATTTAGTTTTTTACGCTCACTATACCATTTAAATATACATTCATCTAAGAGATATAATATTCGTCAGGATGTCAGATGTCCAAATATACATAACAAAGAAATTAGTTACTGATATAAATGTAATATCGTACGTTCACCATTTTATTTTAATTACTTTTTTTTATTTTATTCGAGGATGAATTTGTATTCATGTCACGGGATTCAATCCTAGTCCTCCAGCCGGACTTGGAACAACAATCAATAACGAGCTACAATCCAAGGATATAATCGGTAATAATACAAATATTTTGATAAAGACCATCAAATAAAAAGGCCTTTAAACGTATGTATTTCCCCTCACTTCCCCTCTTCCCCCCACCACACAGTAGAAAATAAATGGCGACTCTGGCGCACAGAGAGATGCCGCCATCTGATAAGGTTCTTTGATCTATGCCGCTAGCCCCGCCCCCTCCCTTTGAGGCCTCACATGCCGCCCTGACGGCACGTGCCACTAGCCCCGCCCCCTCCCCCCATGTGGTCTGGTCACGTGCTGGCGGCCACCCCTCCCCCACCCCTTCCCTTGTGACCTCACCCTTAAAAGCTACTGGACACCCGATCCCCCTACCCCATCCTTTCTAATCCTATCCCGTACACTGGGCACGCCCTCTTTGGGCTCTACTCCCACACTGGCCTCGGTATTGGAGTAGAGCAGAGAGGAGGGGGTATCATGGTCCAGTAGCTTTTAAGGGTGAAACCACAAAGGTTAAGTGTTTTCACGTGTGCTATTCTTTCACCGCAAATCAGAGACACAGGACAATGCATTATTGTTCTCATCGTAAATGGCGGTGTCGGAATAGCAAAAAGCGGGGGTGGGGGTCGGCGGCATAGAAGAAAGGAACTTATCAGTGGTTGCATCGGCTTTGAAGCTGGATTCGCTATTATATTTCTACTGTGTGGTGGGGGAAGAGGGGAAGTGAGGGGAAATACATACGTTTAAAGGCCTTTTTATTTGATGGTCTTTATCAAAATATTTGTATTATTACCGATTATATCCTTGGATTGTAGCTCGTTATTGATTGTTGTTCCAAGTCCGGCTGGAGGACTAGGATTGAATCCCGTGACATGAATACAAATTCATCCTCGAATAAAATAAAAAAAAGTAATTAAAATAAAATGGTGAACGTACGATATTACATTTATATCAGTAACTAATTTCTTTGTTATGTATATTTGGACATCTGACATCCTGACGAATATTATATCTCTTAGATGAATGTATATTTAAATGGTATAGTGAGCGTAAAAAACTAAATTACGTAAGACGCTGGCGTGAGCTGCGTTGGTATGCATGCTACTACGTATAGGTCGGTCCGAACCTTACGGCGCGCTAGGCCGTACTGGAGGCTTGGCTAGCTCTCAACGTCTTATGAAGCCAGCCTTTCATCCTACCTTACTCCCTCCAGCTGCCATCCCTCAGCCGCCTTTCGCAACCCTTCTCCTCCCCGCCAGCCGCTCGCTCCAGGCTGATGCCGACATGAAAGTTACGCTTCTAAACGATGACTGCCGCCATGTTAGGTTCCCGACACGTGAAGGCAGCCATATTGGGTATATGAAGACATCATTATACGCATTAAACGCATTTATGATTTGATTTTAAAAATGGATTGCGATACATTATATTTAAGAAGAGGGATTTAAAAATGATATATGAATATCTTTACGCTGAATACAAATAACGGGTATGCTAACTTTAAAAATGAAGATCCTTTAACCTAAAAAATACAATACATTTATTAAAACATTTTCTAATTCGATTCTACAAGCTACACATCTGAATAAATCTGAAAAAATTATTGTTCGTAATTAGAGGCAAATGCAGCGGTTTTAAAAATAAACGAACATTAAAACGTATAAAAATGCGTATTGTACGCTGATTTTTTGACGAATGATGTACATGATTATTGAAAAAATCGCTAAATAATAGAGTATATACATGAATTTTAATTAAATAAGGGTGGAAAAACTTCTACAATTTTTGATATCATGTTTGCATTTCTTGTACGCGAGTATTTAAATAATGACAAAGATACAATCGAATGTTTAAGTACAGAATCTATACAGTATACGTTTAATTAAAAGCTTAATCATTAATATTCTTCATGTAGAATTATATTAATTATCGGGAAAACATTTTTTGTGGTAAGCTTAAAACATAGCTATCCCATTTTAAAGCACAATAGCCTTCCTAATGTATAAATGGCCAAGATGTCATGCGGGCGACAGCCTGTCGACAGAGGTATTTCCAAGACACCCTCAGCCAGGTAAACATTCTTCAAAGGGTATACAAACTATTTTAGCAAGGGTGTACAACTGAATAAGTCCTCGAATTTTCTCGAAGATTTCCTGTGAATGAAAAAAAAAAAAAAAAAAAAAAGCTTTTTTAAACAAATATGACTCGATCTCTCTCTCTCCCTCTCTCTCTCTCTCTCTCTGCTGGAATAACCAAAAAATATCTCTCGAATGGAGAGTTGTTTAAAAAACGATTTCAACCTATGTTTACTAAGAGAATAAGCCAATCTTTTTGTAAAATAATACTTGGCGATAATTGTAATAGTCACGAATGCTTACTGAGACAATCTATACACCACGCGTGAAAAATACATGTTTTAAACAGAGTCCATTCCTATAATCTATATGGGCAGTGTTTTCCTGCAAGAACGCCCCTAAATACCAAGTAAAAAAAAACGTTCTCGTCCTATGTTTACTAAGAGAATAAGACAACCTTTTTTAAAATAATACTTGGAAATAATTGTAATAGTCACGAATGCTTACTGATACAATCTATACACCCCGCGTGAAAATACATGTTTTAAACAGAATCCATTCCTATAATCTATATGGGCGGGGTTTTCATGCAAGAACGCTATGCATTTAATTATAATTTCAGCGTAAAAAGAAAATATCGCTTCCCTCCGTTTAATTTTTTTTCCCTGGTGCTAGAGTCATATTCAATATTTTATTGAAGGAAATAAGAGATATGAAACTTTTTGGAATAATCTTCATGTAGAATTTAAATTACTTATTGTAGGAAAAAATGTTTTAGCAGGCTTGTAATTGTCTGATTTAGGAATTTCCTGTGTTTGCTCAGGTGACTTGCGTAGAGCAATTAGGAAGCCTTTCAAACCGTCCCTTATCGGTATGACAGACGTCAATTGTATACTTAAAGGTTACTTCCCCAGCGGACGGGGTTTTTTTCGTCAAGGGTGTACAAAATTTCCTCTACATCTGGGTTTCGTTTTTCAGTTGTTGTGAATTTCTAGGGTTCAGGGGTTAGATTTCAATCAATTGTTTACTCTGACCTTACGTTTCTCATGATTTTCGCCGGTCTGCTACCTAATGCTGTAGCGGCATTTGCTATCATGATTCCATTTCAATTGCATCTTTTTTGTCTCTAGAGACCTTTTGCTTGATTTCCTGTTGGTCGCACACTCTATCAGCTACTCGCTCGGCCCTTTGATTTTTTCATAGTTTCCCCTGGTCTGCAGGCGAATGCTGGAGTGGTTTCTCAGCTATCACGATTTTCTTTCAGTTGCACTTTATGCTCCTAGAGTAATCTGATGGTTTCCCTCGTTCGATTGTCGATGGTTGTTCACTCTGACATATTTTTCATGGTTTTGCCTGGTTTCTGTATATGACTCTAAAATATGAGATGACTAAAATATGCATTTCCTGACATGGCTGCGATAGTCAAACTGTCCCCGACTGTGACGTCATATGGTGAAAGTTAACATGCTTAAGCATGATGAGTACTAATGAGGTCTGTTTTTACTGTATCAGTTGTCTCTAGTTCGAATCCCGATTTTTTAATGACTTCCTTAATTTTCCTCTGTACACTAGAATATATCGCTTAGATCGATGATGTAACTGCATGCAGCTTTGTTTAACATGTCAGGCTAATATTATAAATTATTTTGTTCCTGGTGTTCAGGGTTCGAATACCGATTCAATGAAATTTACTTGTAAACATTTAATAACTCGTAATTTAATTTAGATAGACATGTCAAGGTAAACGTAAACAGAGTATCTAGTCCATAAATATCGTTTTCATGACGATAACTACTTTAAAGTACTCAGATCGAATCCCGAAGGGGTGATTTCATATATCTTCAAGCCTATGAATCCTATCAGGTTCGAGTAAAGATTAAATGGTAGATGCTGATGCGGGGAAGCTAAATTACTAAAACCCATTTATTAAAAGTATTACCGAGTTCGATTCTAGAAGCTTAGAATCTCTGTAACTCTGGAAAAATTGCTTTTCTCATTTTTGTAGTGAAATGTAATGGTCTTTCTGCGAGAAGATGGAAAGGAAGAATTGAAAAGGGAATAAAAACATGAAATAATTAAGTAAATAAGGGGGGAAATCTTCTAGGTGTCCTTTTAAGCTTTTACTTTTAAGTATTGTGATAATACAGCTTGAATTAACCTTGGTACAATAGGTGGTGATGGTGGTGGTAGGCTTGAATTTGAAATATATGTCTGAATGAGCGTGTGGGAATACTTCTCTTGCTGGTGTGACAGCATAAGCAGGTAGTTATGAGTCGTTTTTAAACGTGTTTGATGCTGCCAGACATCCTGTCTCCGGGTGTGACGTCATAAACATCCTGTCTCTAGACTTGGGCTGCTTGCCTCCTGCTCGGTTGACGGGTCGTTCATCACCTTCACCAGTCAAGCTCTCCGAATCTGTACGATTATAGCCGAACAATACATAACATCTTCACAATACTTTACACTCTCTCTCTAAACATACGAAGCTATACGGAGACGCTCGAACATCAGTGTAACACAAATTGAAATATATAAGAGCTTACACGCTTCATCACCGTTTTAGTATTAATAATCAGGATATAATTGATTAAAAAGGTTCGTGCTTTCTCTATAAATAGAGCGAACTTGAGTATTGAAATTCATTCTGTTGATCATCTCTGAGGTGTTAACATCGTGTTCTCTCCAAGAATAATCAGCTTTCTAAAGTGGTGTCAAGGCGTACATTTCATTGATCAGTGATTAATACGTTATTACATCAAGAATAAAGATGAATAACTCAGCGTATAAGGATATTATTCCAAGCGCTACTGGATATGCATGCGGAAAATGTGGGAAGAAGTTCCTCCGAGGTTATGACAAGAGAAGACACGAGATGAGCTGCAAGAAGCTCTTCAAATGTAAACATTGTAATGTAACCTTCAAAGATTGTTATAAGGGACAGCGACACGAAGATATATGTGAAATAAGCAGCCCTCAGAAGAAAAGAAGATTGGAGCCAACTAAACATCAGTTGTTATCTACGATGGAGGACTGTGATATGAAAGAATACGAAACTTCATTCCATGGACGCTTGAAATCGTATTTTATACGATGTGAATCGACTAAGGACCTGAATATGTATCTGCGAGAGGCAAAACAACGGATAATACAGGCTGTGCATAAAGAGCTTAGCATTCATAAGAGTGTTAAAATTAATCTGCTGGCTGAGTGTCGATTTGTTAACAGTATCGGAGAAACCTGTGACAAGACATTTAAAACCAGAAATCAAGCCGTTTTCCTAGAAACGGATCTGGACTCTATGCTGGAAGTGAAATTCAAGAAATTGGTTACTGAAATGGATGAGTCTCAGCTTAAGGGTAGCAGCTGGGCCTTGCTTACTGTGGAAGGGGTACGCCTTCGTATTAACAAGTACAACCCGTTGCGAGGAAGTAGCTACATACCCCTACCCCCCTCTGTTGAAGCAAGAAAAGCCTGCATTAACATCCAGAACTTAACTGATGAGCTATGTTTCATGTACTCTGTATTGGCCAAATTCGTGAGCACCAAGCCTCAACGCGTCAGCAAATATAAGAAACTTCAAGATAAGTACGACTTCAGCTGTGTTTCTTACCCTACTCCACTTTCTCAAATACCTAAATTTGAGAAGCTTAACAAGATGACTATTAACGTTTTCGGGTTGGATGAGAAGCATGAAGTGTACCCGATAAAGGTTGTTGATATTGAACTACCTGAACATGCGACCTGCTACTATTGAATGACAGTAGTGGAAAACATCACTATGTATATATCAAGAATTTTGAGAAGCTCGTTCGACGACAGAAAACTAAGCATGATGGTGTGATATATACCTGTAAGCGGTGCTTTACACATTTTGACAATCGATACGGACGAAGTGGACTGGAAAAACTACAAGAACATACATCAATCTGTAGCCAACATGGTGTTGCGAGGGTAGTTATGCCTACAAAGGACAAATCAATCGTACAGTTTAAAAATTTTGAAAGGATGTTGAAACTACCTTACGTCATCTACGCAGACTTTGAAAGTATTCTCACTCCATGCCATACGTGTATACCCAATCCTGAAACTTCCTATACAACCCCTTATCAAGAGCACACAGCAATGAGCTTCTGTGTTTACGTTAAACCATCAACCAACGTTGGACATCTGGAAACTGGTCTTCCTAAGCAACCCTGTGTATCGTGGTGCTGATGCTGCTCAGAAGTTTATGCTGTACCTGACATCTCTTGCAAAAATGATTGAGGACATATACAAATCTGCTAAGCCTCTGAAACTTACGGATCAACAGCAAAAGGATTTTGAGTCTTCTACGACATGCTACTTGTGTGGAAAAGGCTTTACAGAAGAGAACTACAAAGTACGCGACCATGATCACATCAGCGGTGAATATCGTGGAAGTCTTCATAATGAATGTAATTTAGCCTGTAAAACACCTAAATATATACCAGTCTTCATGCATAACCTTAGCGGATATGACTCTCATTTATTTGTTAAGGAGCTGGGTTGTACAAGTGAACGTGTGGAGGTAATTCCTAACTCTGAAGAAAGCTATATCTCATTCACCAAGTATGTAGGAGATATAAAGCTTCGATTTGAGGACAGCTTCCGTTTCCTCAGTACAAGCTTGGATAAGTTGGTAAAAAATCTAACCTCATATCCTGAAACGCTAAAGTACTTTGGAGAAGACAAATTGAAGTTGATGACCCGTAAGGGTGTATTTCCATATGATTTTGTTACATCATGGGATGCCCTGAACGAAACCTGCTTACCTCCTAAGGACTCCTTCTACAATAGATTAAATGAAGAAGAAATTAGTGATGCTGACTACGATCATGCTAAAAATGTATGGGAGCTGTTTAATGTGAGAAACCTGGGAGAGTACAGCGATCTCTACTTAACTTCGGATGTACTTCTCCTAGCTGATGTCTTTGAGACGTTCAGAGAGCAAACCCTCAAAACACACAAAGTTGATCCTGCACATTATTTTACCTCTCCAAGTCTTACATGGGACGCCATGTTACTGTATACTGGAATTAAGCTGGAACTGTTACAGGATTATGATCAATTACTCATGGTGGAATCTGGTATAAGAGGAGGTTTATGTCAAGTTTCCCATCGGTATGCAGAGGCTAATAACACATATATGGAGAAGTTTGATCCGTCGAGACCAACCCAATTTATCACATATGACGACGCTAATAACCAATATGGGTGGGCAATGTGTCACGCTCTCCCTTATGGTGGATTTGAGTGGGTATCGCCTGAAAAAATTGACTTAGAAAGACTACAAGAAGATGATCCTTACGGGTACATATTAGAAGTCGACATCGAGTATCCTGCAGAACTTCACGATCTACACAACGATCTACCTTTCCTGCCAGAGTGTATGAAACCATTGGAATCATCTACAAAGAAACTGATACCTCATCTAGGACCTCGAAAGAAGTATGTAGTGCATTACAAGGCTTTGAAGCAAGCTCTTAGTCATGGACTACGACTAACAAAAATCCATCGTGTGCTACAATTCCAACAGTCCCGATGGTTAAAACCGTATGTGGAATTTAACAACAGACTACGACAACAAGCTGGAAATGATTTTGAGAAGGATCTCTACAAATTGTTCAACAATGCTATGTTCGGAAAAACTATGGAGAACCTGCGTAACCGTAGGGATATACGACTGGTGACAAATGAGAAGACTCTGGAAAAGTTAATTGCAAAGCCAACGTTTATCGACAGGACGATATATGCTGATAATCTAGCTGCTGTACATATGGCCTCCCGACAGATCATGTTCAACAAGCCTATATACATCGGTATGAGTGTGTTGGATATCTCCAAGACATTAATGTACCGGTATCACTATGATGTGTTGTTACCGTATTATGGAGCTGAAAACCTGAAGCTTATGTATATGGACACTGATTCGTTCATTCATCGTGTTACAACTGAAGATGTGTACCAGGATAAGCTACGTTTTCTTGAGCACCTAGATACTGCTGATTATCCTACAAGCCATATATGCTATTCACCTCTAAACAAGAAGGTACTTGGGAAATTTAAAGATGAGGCTAATGGTAAAATCATTCAACGCTTTGTAGGGCTACGACCTAAAATGTATGCCCTAGATATCGACGGTTCAATGATAAAAAAGATTAAAGGTATAAAACGTAGTGCTATTAAGCAGTACGTCACGTTCGAGAGCTATACTGACTGCCTTAAAACCGGAGAAATTACCAGAACGCCCATGAATCTGATCCTGTCGCGACAGCATGCTCTTGCCACAGTACAAGTGAATAAAATTACATTGACACCATACGACGATAAAAGAATTATTGCTGAGGACGGAATAACGACATACGCCTATGGACATTATAGCATTACAAGTAGTGTATAAGAGAATTTAAGTTGAATATGAAGATTTTCTCGCGAGCCTACAATCTTAAAAAAATGAAGGTTATCCGTGTGCTGTATATGCAGCTAGCTGACGTCCGATGAAGAAAGAAGAAGATGGAAGGGAAGGTGGTAACCCTGCCATTAGGAGCGATCCTAGTGCTAGTCTCAAGCCTAGATAAAAAGGGGAGAGACGCCTACAAGGAACTAAAATAAAGGTATGTTGACGTAAACTTTTCAATTAAAACTCTCGAATAATAAAGCCTGAATAAAACATTGCAATTTCACTAAAAGAAAGTTGAGGTTATCTTTGGTTAGCCAGATTAGGTTAGTCGATGACCGAGTAGAATAGATGCTGAGAGGAACGTTTAGGATTGGTCGGGTTAATCTGGGCTAGGCTCTCGTACTTATTGTCTAAGTTATGAAGGATGAATTAGTTTAGATTGACTTAGCAATAGATTGGTTACGTGTTGTTCTTACGTTTTGTTACTTGGTTACATGCTTGGTACGTGTTGTTACATAGCGTGATCAGTTTGTTACATAGCGCGATTCCTTTGTTACATAGCGTGATCAGTTTGTTACATAGCGTGATGAGCTTGTTACATAGTGTGATTCCTTTGTTACATAGCGTGATCAGTTTGTTACATAGCGCGATTCCTTTGTTACATAGCCTGATCAGTTTGTTACATAGCGTGGTGAGCTTGTTACATAGCGTGATTCCTTTGTTACATAGCGTGATTCCTTTGTTACATAGCGTGATTCCTTTGTTACATAGCGTGATTCCTTTGTTACATAGCGTGATTCCTTTGTTACATAGCGTGATTCCTTTGTTACATAGCGTGATTCCTTTGTTACATAACGTGATTCCTTTGTTACATAGCGTGAATCCTTTGTTACATTGCGTGATTCCTTTGTTACATAGCGTGATTCCTTTGTTACGTGGTGTTACGTCTCGACACGTGGTTACCTCTCCTCGGTTCGCTATCTCGCTCATATAAAACGCCATATTCTAGCCTTCAAGTCCTGTTTAGTATAACATCTTTCCTTGTATTCCCTATCTCTCTCGTATAAAGCATATCCCTCCCTCCTTTAGCATCTGACTAGCCCAGCATCAGCCCTGGTATTCCCTATCTCTCCCCTATAAACGTATTTTCCTCCTTGAACTGTCGCATCTACCCTCGTTTTCCCTATCCTTTCCCATATAAACGCAAAAGTAGCCCCGCTTCTGTCTATCATACCACCTGCCTCCGTTCTCCATATATTCCTCATATAATCGTATACCGTACTCCTTAACCTCTGACTGCACTAGCACCTCCCCTCGCATGCCCTATCTCTGTCGTATAAAGCATATCTCTCCCTCCTTCAGTCCCTGCTCTACCTCAGAACTCTCCTCGTTTTCCCTATCTCTCCCATATAAACGCATTTTTTCCTCCTTGAAGGTTCTCTCACCCTAGCATATACCCTCGTTTTCCTCGTCTCTCCATATAAAAAGCCATACTCTACCCTTCAAACCTTGAATAGTCTAGTACCTCTCCACGCATCCCCTATCTCTCCTGTATATATGTTCATATTCTCCCTGCTTCAGCATCTGTCTATCCTAGCATCTGTTCACGTTCTCCCTATCTTTCCCATATAAATGCATATTCCATATCTCAAATCCTATCTAGTCTAACACTTCTCTTCGTATTCCACGTATCTCTCATATAAAGCACATCCTCATTCCTTCAACCTCTATCTAGCCTAGCATCGATCCTCGTAGTCCCTATCTTCGCCATATAAACGCATTTTCCTCCGTGAACCGCCGCATAAACCCTCGTTTTCCCTATCCTTTCCCATATAAACGCAAAAAGTGGCCCAGGTCTGTCCTATATACCCTACTCACCTCGACCGGATGGGGGTGAGGGGATGAATGTGGCGATGACTGGCTCGGGAACCCCCTGGTGCGCCAAAAACCCGTACTCACATAAGGTGAGCCCCTGAGGGGGGACTTCATGCGTAATACTTGTGCGTGCAATAACGGTATTGCGAGTAGTGGAGTGAAAATAGCAATTTGATCAACGTAGTCATATCGCATAAATACATTGGTACAAAAATCACCATACCTTTGACTTTAGCTGTTGTAGAAAATCATAACATAAAAGTCGTTGCAAATACAGCACTTTGCAGGCGCGTATAGAAAGTGTTTGTTTGCGAGAGAGAGAGAGAAGGTTAGGTGATAAGCAGCGTATAAAAGCAGGCTGCGATAAACCGCTTGCCTAAGTGAGAATTGTTTTAAAAGCGGTGTATTGAAGAAATTATAGGTTTTAAGTCTATAATATTTATACGACTTCATGAGTAATACTTGTATGTGCAATAACGGTACTGCGAGTAGTGGAGGGAAAAAAGCAATTTGATCAACATAGTCATATCGCGGGGTTGGGGGGCTATGGCATTGGGGTCGAAAGCGACGCCTTCTCGTTCGAGAAACTTCTGCACGTACTCCTCCTCCTCCGGCGAGTTGCAGTCCGACGGCCAGCCGGAGGCTTCGGTCTTGATCTTCTTGAATTGGTCCACATAGTCCTCGAAGAGCCCCTTTGCGCCCGACGCCGGGTCGTGCCACACCGTGTCGTACTCCCAAATTTCGTACACGCTGAGCAGCCGGTAACCTTCCTTCAGGGCCACATTCACCTCGTCCAGGACCCACGTTCCCGTCAGACACCACTCGTCCTCCGGGTGACGGCATGGCTCTGTGCTTTCCGCCTCCGCACATGCGCGGCACAGGACGAACATCAGCTTACCGTTGATGCGAGCCGGCAGCACGGGATGATACAGGGCGTTTGGAGGCAACACGGTACACTTGATCAAGTCACCCTGTATATCCTTCTGGTCGGAAAACCAATCCAAGTGGATCTTCGGGTGCCCCACGGGGTACGGCTTCATCTTGTTCACGAAGGGGTACAGGGAGCAAACGTCCAGGTAGAACAGCTTCGTCTCGCCCGCCGCCTCGGCGTAAGTCTTCGTGCAGTTGGTGCGCCCTCCGAAAAAGGCGTTCCTGGGATTGAGCGGTTCGGGGTGGGGGAAGGTCTTCAGGAATGCAGCCAGTTTGGGGTCGGATTTCTTCACAGCTTCGAATTCGCACTCCAAGTCGATCACGTGATATCCGACGTGTCGGATCTTAGTCGACATTTTGAGTGCTCTCGTACCTACCGGCCATGGTTTCTTTTCCCGTGTGCCGCAGAACCTTCACTTCGCGCCTTCTAAGGGCGTGCTGGATGGCGATGTTCTGCACCTCCACCCAAGACAACCATATGCAGGCGATGCGCGACTGCTTGTCCGCCAGGCGGTATCCGCCGGTCGGCAGCAGCGCGATCTTGCCGCGCGGCATAAACCGCTTTCGGTATACGTACATGCACGCATGCACAATGGTGACGCACTCTCGAAACGGGTCTATCCCGTTCTCGTGCAGGAATTCTCTTCTAAATTTGGAAACCCCCCGGCTCAGCAGAAACACATCCATCTTGCAGTACGTCACCATTTCCTGTTTCATGTCAAACACGTACCCTGAGGTCGCCCTTTCCTCGTGCCAGCGCTCGAAGTCCTTCCTCCCCTCCACCGACATGCCGCTTGGGCAGTAGTGCTTTTTATCGGGAATCGAACCCACGTAATGCTCGTTTTCCTTCATGTTGAAAAGGTATGGGAAATAGCCTTTGCCTTCCTTCAATCTGAAGGTCTTGGAAAAGCGAGGCAGCGGCATGGGAATGAAGTTGAGCGAGTCTAGAAACGTGACGTCACCATGTTTCATTTGGTAGATCTTGGTACCGTACATGATCAGGTCGGGCGTCCATTTTAGAGTTCCCACCATGTATTTCAATAGAAATTGGCCGTCGTAGGCGCGCATGTAGTGTGCCAGCAGCACGACGTCCCAGGCTTCGAACATCGGCTGCGTCACGTGAGCAAACAATTGCTTCACAGAGTCGTCGGAAAAAACGTGTTCTTTCGTGCCGCACTCGGTGCAGTACGCCATCTTTTCGCATTCGTCTATGCACAGGGGACAAGCTTGGTAAAGCACGCATAAATTTGGAACGTGCTCGTAAGTGTTCTCTTTGTTCATGTATACCGTGTTTTGCGTGCATTCAAAATCTATGAACATGAACACGAAGCGGTTTCTCTTGCTTGGTGAACAGTACGGCTGCATGTAGCACATGTGATCACACCTCACGTGAACCTTGCAATTGGAGCAAAATATTTCTCCGACTGGTGGACACCTTTTCGGTGTCTCAGGTTCAAGAGCTTATTGCAAGACCGGCACACTTTTTCCACGTCGCACACCGACAGCGGCTTCGGGTAAAAGGGGCCTTTTTTGCGTGGTTACGCAAAACACGTCGGCCCCTTAAACTCGCGGTTACACGCTGTGCAGCGTAGGTAAGATTTGTATGGCTTAGCGCACTCTGGTGACACTTTGAACACAGACTCTCACATTTATGAAATTCCTTTTTGCGTCGCCAGGGAACGTGACACTGGCGGCAATACCACGTGCATTTAAAACACATGTGCACGTCCACGATGGCGTTAAAGTGGCCCTCGTGATACATGACGTCAATGTGTTTAACGCACTGCTTATCTGATGCGTACAACGTGTTTTGCTGTGTGATCTCCGAAGACCGTAACAGCGTATCCCTTTAACACGATGTCAAAGCGTCTGACGTCATCTATGGTAAATGGTTCATTCATTTTTCCTACGCTCCGGCACAGGTTTAAATCCTTCTGTTTTTGAAAATACTCCGAGCGCCTAATGGTGGCATAGTTGACGTCGCCATCCACCTTAGCTTTGCAGACAGTAATGGCTCTTGCTAAGCACAGGTGGTCTTTGTTGGTAATTTCTATGATCCCTTTATTTGCTCTACAATAATCGCACTGTTTCTAGCTCGAACCCGAGACCTCCTTGGTCCACACAAGTTATTTTCAGCGGACCCTCGAGCAAGAACTGTTGATTGCTCTCATAACTTTTTAATAGCTTTTATAACAGCATCGCCATTCACTTGTTCCACGCGTCTAACGCTCATATTGAACGGCTTTGACGGTTGCTAGTCGTCCAAAATGCTTATGCCTAAATATCCGGGTTCGTTCTCCAAAAGGTTTTCCTTGGCGAAATTTACGATGTCGTTAAACAGCAGCGTTACCCATTGCTCTGGGTTTGCATCTTTGGGTCCCGGGATCACGGTAATGTTGGTTTCTGTAAAGCCGGAGAAAAGCCTTTTCATCACTCTCTGACTGCGAAATAATTTCGAACCTGGGCTGCAAGGTTATGTCTTCGCTCGCCCCGCGTTCCGACTCCATGGTGCTACAAGTGCTTTGTTAAACAACGCCTAAACCTTCTCTCTCTCTCTCTCTCTCTCTCTCTCGCAAACCAACACTTTCTATACGCGCCTGCAAAATGCTATATTTGCACCGAATTTTATATTATAATTTTCTACAACAGCTAAAGTCAACGGTATGGTGATTTTTGTACCTATGTATTTATGCGATATGACTACGTTGATCAAATTGCTTTTTTCATTCCACTACTCGCAATACCGTTATTACACGTAGAAGTATTACGCATGAAGTCGTATAAATATTATAGACTTAAAACCTATAATTTCTTCAATACACCGGTTTCAAAACACAATTCTCACTTCGGCAAGCCGTTTATCGCAGCCTGCTTTTATACGCTGCTTATCGTAAACGGAACTTCCGCTTGCGAGATAAGTTAAAGTCCTCGTCAAAATTCCAAGCCTGTTATCGCGCCACAACTTCCGGAATTGCTATCAGACACTTTTCCGGCACACTTCCGGTCTCACCAACGCACCATCCGGTTGCGATAACAATTAAAGTTTCCTATCATCGACCGCACAGCCACATTTAAAGATTTTCGGGCTAATTAAACTTCCCTTCACACGCCTATTTTTAAACTTATCGTGCACTTTAAACATTTTTATCTCGGCGGCCATGTTGTGACGCAAATCACCTCTGCTGTTTACCGGTCCTTTAAAACTAGCCACTTCGGATCCCTTGCTACTACTCCCAGTCTTGCTGTTCACCTTCACGCAGCATCATGCAGCACCAACACGTGTGTACCGTCACCGTCACAAGCGAAGAGTTTTTTTTTTTCACCATCTTCTGGACGCCCGTGCAGGCAACTAATTACTGAACGGCACATTATCCACACCAACACTATTAGTAACATCTATAGCCATCCAGAGGATATTTATTATTCTGTACCGGCCTATGAAAACGCTTTTCAACACCAACAGCCCAACTCCGCCAGCACTGCTACTGCAATCCATAGCCGTCCAGAGCATATTGTTTCTTATGCACCGGTGTATGAAAACACATTCCAACAGCCAAACGGCTTCCACCGGCCTCCATCTTCGCTGTTCGTAAACGTGCAATCTGACGACATCGCCAGAATTTTAGAACTGTCCATCACAGACCACCCGTCTCCAGCTACGTGGACTCCGTCTCCGGCTTTGACGCCGTCGCCACCGTCTCAGCAGTCGTCGTGTAGCATCGTTGAGGTTTCAGACAGCGAAACATCAGACTGCGTGGCCCAAAAGTCTGATCTCAGCGGTGCACAGCACCCGTCTCCCGCAGCGTCTCCAGCTTTATCACCGCCAGCAGCGTCTCAGACGTCGTCGCCGTCGTACATCACCATCGACATTTCATCAGACTCGTCAGCCAGTGACATCCAATCTCATAGAACTCCATCCGATTCCCCAGCTTCTTCCTCCTGCTCTTCCCTGCCTCCGTTCTCCAGTTTTGTTTCTTCTCCCTCCTTTAACAATATCCAATCATCCACCCCCATTTCCATAAGGGAGATTGACGGCCAACCTCTCCCTCCATCACCCCTTCCAGCACAATACCTGTTCACTCCTATAACCCCACAGAATCCCCCTGCGCCATCTCCATCATTCCGCACCCTTGTGCCCTTGCTTTCCTCTAAATTCCCCAGCAACAGCACCAAACGCAGCCTTCTACCCGAGTTTAACGCCACATCCACCCCGATTACGCAGCACAGTACTGGTTGGCGCATTCACGCTGAAAGCAAAGGCGACGACGCCTACAATGCCCATTTTCTGGGATTCGAACCTCTGCACCACGACGAAGACGACAGGGTAAGTAAACTGGCCATCCCCCTGCTGCAACCCATTACAGCAGCTGCAGAAAGCCGCCTTGCGCTAAAGCGAAAGGAAATAGCACCGCTAGTTTTGTTGTCGCCGCAGCACAGAGTGCGCTACGCGCATTTGAAGAAGACACCTGCTGTCGTAAGTGTGTATGGTGGTATGTGTAGTGTTTTTTTTAAAAAAAAACAAAAAAAATATTTTTTTTGTATGTGCAAAACATGTTTCTTTTCTTCTTTTTTTGTGTTGTACTTTTGTTTAATTGTATCATGAAACCTACATTGGTGTGCACAGACTGCAAGTTTACACGTCTCAACCAAAAGTATCAGTAGATTTGTTTTTACCAACCATTTATTACAAATTGCGAAGATATTAGTGGATTGCCTCATGACTATATATATATATATATATATATATATATATATATATATATATATATATATCTTGAATGAAAGGTGCTTTGCGCTCTGATCGCTTTCCAACCAAAGTGCCTTTTTTTTCTTCTTTCTTTTTTTTTGCCAGTCACTTCGCATTTACTCCCTAAACGGTCATGAAAACCTGTATGCTCACCTACCAAATTACAAGTGTAATTGTTTAAAAAAAGTGATTTTTTTTTTCTTATTCTACTTCGCATTCATTCTTTTAATGGCTTGTTGTCCGTTTTGCCAAATTATCGAACAAAGAGAACCTAAAGAATACATTATACATCGGTTGCCTTTTGTTACCAACGACGAACTTTTAATCATTTAATTCACATTGGTGCAGAGCCAGAACTGCTAGACTTCGTAGGTCTTCCCAATACGGTCTACCAACCGCTGTACTTGTTTTGCCAGGCTTACCGCATATGCTTATTACATCATCTTAGTATACCATATGCTCACTTATATACGTTTGTTTGCAAGTGTAGGTCTCATGTCGTAAGACATTACTTGTCATAGATACATTTATAACACACAATGTACTGTTGTAACAAATCATCTGGGTACTGCACATCATGCATTGCCAAACGATACGATGACAGTGCTAAAAACTATATTAAAAGTTTACACCGTGTGGTATCATGTGCACCAAAATCGTAATATATACACACCAACATGCTTACAATGTCAAGCACTCCGTGCTTGCTTTGTTAATAATATTGACATTCCTTACAAACATTTGTCTCACAGTCATCATGGTCCCTGTGCTCGATGCGGAGGTTACCTCCCATAAAAAAGTGCTGTATACAGTTTTATATCATGTGCTCATATGTGTACAACGTATCTGTGTTGCTACAGTCTTTTCATTTTTAGTAGTAATGTTTTGCCTACACCATTTTATTCAATTTAAGAATACATGTTTTGTATAATGTTTTGCACTATATTCTTATTAATGGGTTTATCTACAATGTTCATTATATTCTGCTTTTAACAACCCATTTATATATATTTTTAAATTTTTTTAAAAACATTATTTTGCACTGTATTTTCTTTCCTTTTATGCTAAATATAATGTTCATTTTTATTCACTAATTTTGTGTGCCATATTCCACTAAGTATTTTCCTTTACCTAGCTAGAATTCCTTTCCCGCTTCCCATATTTTCATAGCAGTCATAAAATATTAACAAAATATAAATAAAAAACCAATAATACAATTATAGCAAGAAAATGTAACATATAATGAATTTACACCATTTCAGCTACGTCATCATTTTCATCTCGAATTCCAACTCTCCTTTTGTCTACCTCTTCCTTACCTACCACTTCTCCATCTACCTCACCTCCCTCTTCTCCATCTTCGTCATAAGTTGTTTGATAATTACCAAATTCCTCCGCAGCTCCAGTACACGCGTTTTCCGATTTACCAACCATCTGCTTTAACCCCTCAAATACCTGTCATTCTTACAACCAGTCACAACACAGCTTATTTCCTCCAATCCGCACCATCTATTCCCCCTTCCTCCACAATTGCATCTTGCCTTATTTTCACCAATCACTACGCGCCACTTCACTTCCTGTTATACTCACTTTTTATACCTCAACCGCCATCTTTTTTCCCTCTTTCAGCTACCAGACACCGCACGAACAACACCTCGCTCACCCCCGTTCCTCTTAATCCGTCACAATTTATTTCCTGCTCATTTTCATATCTCTTTGTCCAATCAATCCAATATCCACCTCTCCATTTCCACTCATCATCTTTTATCCATAACCTTCTCAGTCACGTACCAATCCATCCACCCACACTTCTTTACCTCATATCCCCTCTTTAAGCAAAAGGATTATCCCTAATCCTCACTGCTAGGGGCAACTTTTCGAACTTCCTGCTAATTTCACTAATCCACCTTAATCCTATGGATTAATGCGGATTAACACGACACCGACGCCACCTAGTGGCAGGATTATCATTAATTCATTTGCTTAAAGAGGGGACTTAACTACTCATGCCAATCACGTGTTACGATATCGCAACAAGGCATTTGCGTCTATCGTTGCTATGGAAACGTCTTAGTTCTAATTGGTCCTTCTAATGGTTGCTATGACCGCTGTGACGTATTCATCCCCTCCCATTCATTTAAAGGTTTCCGTCACGGGGTTAGTAACTGTCAATCACCTTCTTGATTGGCGCTGAGTATAAAAATGATTTGTATCACAAGACAAGTGAAATTATAGCAAGTAAATTAAATTTCATAAATGGTAAATTGCCCAAAAAAGAAAAATTACATAGGACACTGCGACATGTAAATTTTAATTATTTGAAAACAGTATGTGATAAGCCAATGCTTGAAGGTTTGTCAAAATAATTGGAGTCTGATTATTTTAATTGTGGGATATGCTTGGAAAATAAAATGCATAATTTGCCATTTAAAAGTGAAAGAACAAGAGCAAAGGAAATATTAAAGATAGTACATATTGATTTGAATGGACCACATAAAACTACTGGCTTAAATGGGGAAACATATTTTTTAACTTTTATTGATGATTACAGTAAAGTAGCTACAGTTTATCTTATCAAATCAAAAAGTGAAGTATATAACTGTTTTGTTGATTATGTAAATTTAATTGAAAGTGAGACAGGAAAAAGGGTAAAATGATTGAGGTGTGATAATGGTAAGGAGTACATAAATAGACACATATATAGTTTTGCTAGAAAAAAAGGGTATATCTATTGAACCTTGTCCACCATATGTACATGAATTGAATGGCACAACAGAAAAATACAATTCAGACATTATGGATATGTCTAGATGTTTATTGGCAGAGGCTAAAGCAGATAATAGGTTCTGGCCTGAAATAGTTAAAAAAACAGCTTATGTAAAGAATAGAATTATTGCTAATACGGTAGTAAAGGACAAAACACCCTATGAAATAATGTTCAGAAAAAGCCTAGAACAGTTAAGAATTGATGGAAGTAAAGTATTTGTAAGTGCCTGAACAGAGGAGAAATTCAAAATGTAATAGAAAAGCAAATATAGGTATTTTGTTACGTTATGAAAGTATTCGTTATAGAGCTTTGATTAATAACAGAGTACTTGCAGCAATACATGTAGTAATAATTGAAGATGGTACAAATTATATAGGTTTTAAAGATAAGTCAAGAGGGGCTCATGATGACAAAGAAAGTAAAAATGAAAATGAACAAGATAATATTGATGAGAATTTACATGATGAAAATGAAGATTTAGGGCTGAGAAGGTCAACCAGGCAAAAAAGGAAGCCTACAAGGTTTAATGATGATTTTGTATATAATAATGTTGTTTATGTAAATTATATTAATGCTGAAAATCCTATTTCTTATAATGATGTTATTAATAGTAATGATTCTGAAAATTGGAGAAATGGAATGGATAAAGAAATGAGTTGTTTAAATAAAACTAAAAAAAAAACCAACATATATATATATATATATATATATATATATATATATATATATATATCAACAGAATGATTTAATTGATATTTACTCTCCAGTGGCAAGAATGCAAACTTTAAAATTTTTAATGGCATATCATTGTCAAAATGGTTTAAATATTGAGCAAATGGATGTAGAGACAGCCTTTTTGAATGGTAAAGTTAAATCAGAAGGTTATGTGAAACAGCCACAAGGTTAGGATGATGGTACAGATAGAGTACTAAAATTGAACAGAGCATTGTATAGATTGAGAGAAAGCCTGAGAGCTTGATATGAATGCTTTGATACTTATTTGAGAAGTTTAGGCTTTGAAAGAAGTGAAAATGATTGTTGTTTATATATATTAAATGATAAGGCGAATAAAACAATGTTTATTTAATTCTATTCATAGATGATCTACTTATATGTTGTAAAGATAATACAAAGTTAAATTTTGTTAAAAATTTATTATTGAGAAGATTTCAATTGTAAGATTTGGGTATATTAAAAACCTATTTAGGTGTTAATATTAATCATGATTGTAATCAAGGAAAAATGACCCTAGATCAAAGGGTTTATATCTTATCACTACAAAGGATGATATTGTAAATTTTAATTTGTATCCTACTCCTATGGAACAAAATTTTAAGTTGTGCAATCAGCATGTGTTGAAATTAAATATAGAAATTTAATTGGAGCTCTTTTGTATATTAGTTCAGCAACAAGACCTGATATAAGTTTTAGTGTAAATTGTTTTAGTAGATTTCAGAATTGATATGGTAGTAGTCATTATAAGTATGCTTTGAGAGTTTAAAAGTATTTAGTTTTAACCAAAGACTTAAAGTTAGCTTTTACAAAAATACAAATGCTGAAATTTTAGATTTTTATGTAGATGGTGATTGGGCAGGTGGTATTATTTATAGAAAGTCGACTTCATATAATTAAATTAAATGGAAATGTAATTTATTGGAAATCAAAGAAACAGAACAGCGTAACAAAGTCCTCCACATCAGCTGAATATGTAGTGTTATCTGAGTAAATTAAAGGTTGTAAAAGATATTTTGCTTGATTTTAATATTGAAATTTTTGATCCTATTAAAACTTATGAAGATAATGTTGATATTGTAATGAAAAGAATCTAGAAACAGTGATGTGTATTGAATTTATTTAAAGGTGAGTCGGAATTGTTACACTAACATCACTTAAGTTTACTCACTTAACATGTTTCGGGAAACGGTTGTTCCCATCCTCAGAAGTTAATTCGACTGGCCCCTGTTGTTGGTGTTTCCGTTTTTTGGACTGGATCCTGTGGTGGCATCTTGTGGTGGAGAAATGTACTTCCAGAGAGGATTTGGTGGCGGCAAATCAAAATTCATTAGATGTGTGTTGTGTTTTAGAATGGTGATCTTCTCCCATGCATCTAATTCGGCTGCAAATTTGGCTGGTTTGACTAATGTAATATTGGGTTTGATGTTGTGATTAGTGATCCAAAAATGGTGTGAAACTGCAGATTTGTGCATTTGTTTGTATTTAATACATCTCATGTGCTCCTTTAGCCTAGTTTCTAAGTTTCTTTTTGTCTTACCTATGTATACTTTATTGCAATCTGAACAATTGATTTTATAGATTCCAGCTTTTCTGTCTTGTGGAATGGGGTCTTTTAACTTGTTACAAAGTAATTTCTCTATGTTAAATTTGTTCTGTGGAGCTAGGCTGATGTTATGTTTCATGAAAATCTTCTTAAATTTGTGAAATGTTCCTGGGTGGTATGTGAATTTCTTGAACTTTAGCTCTTTATCTTGCTGGCTGAGATTTGTTGTGTTTCTGATGTGCATCTGTCGTTTGAATTTTGCAATTTTTTTGTCAATAGTTGCTATGTTGTACCCATTATGTATTGCTGTGTCTACTATATGCTGGTATTCTAACTGGTATTCTTTTTTATTTAAGGGGGTACATACCAGTCTATGTATTAGGCTGTTTAGTACTGCATGTTTGTGTGTGGTTGGATTGAAACTCTTATTTTTTATGTAATTAGTAGAGTGTGTTGGCTTCCTGTATATGCCAAAGGTTAGGTTCTTTTGTTCTCTGATGATTTTTAGGTCTAAAAATGGTAGCATGCCTTCTTTTTCTATTTCTATGGTGAATTTTATTGATTGGTTCTGTAGGTTTAGTAAGGCTAAGGAGTCTTAACAACCACTACGCAAAATTACAAAAATTGGAACTGGAATTATATGCTCTTCACCTTAAATTAACGGACACACTCGGCTACCCACTTTGGCAAAACATGCAATCAAAATTCCTCACTTATCTTAGCTACAGGATGAAAACAAAAACGCTGAAATTAAAGAAAAAACTAGACATACTACGCCGGAAGCACATTCATATAAACCTAACCTAAAAAATGAAAAAACGACATCATACCCAGACGTAATTAATCTTTCAAATGTAACTTTCACCAAAGCGGAATTATCGGTATTAAACCTTGGCCTAAAAACATGTGTTGGCTACACAAAAACAACCGATGAAATAGTCGCAGACATTGAGATTGCTACTTACAACCTAAATGAAAATAGTAAAACCACTATAAAAAAAAGAATGTGAAATGGTTCTCCAAGAAATACAAGCAGATAAACATAACAATTTCCCAACCAAACATGTGATCAAAACATTAAAATCAAAACCAGTAGTATACACAAAAGCTGACAAGGGAAATAAACTAGTTGTACTGCAAAAAGATGATTATATTGCCAGAGTAGAAAATATGCTGCAACAAGAAAATTACATACAAATTCAAGAAGACCCATTAAAATTACATTTAAAAGCCTTCAATCAAACCATCCAGGAAAGCAAAACTATAACAGACACTGATAAATCTAGATTAAAACCAGACCACCCCACTTTACCAAGAATGTATGCTCTACCTAAAATACACAAACCGGGTAATAAGATGAGACCAATCGTCAGCAATATTGATTCTTCTACCTACAAACTGGCAAAATGGTTAGTACAGAGATTCTCTTCACTACCAAAATTCAATAGCAAAAACATAATGAACTCAGAAGATTTAATACAGAAGATAAAATCCCTGGAACTCGAACCAGAAGACAGATTAGTTTCCTTTGATGTCACTGCACTATTTCCAAGTGTCCCTACAGATCAACTCCTGCGTCAATTAAAGAAATGGCTACAGCAGACTAACCTACTTGAAGAAGAAATAGAAGACCTCATACAACTTACCAATTTATGCATTGCACAAAATTGTTTTAGTTTCAATAAGAAGTTCTATCAACAACCAACTGGTCTAACCATGGGCAACCCACTTTCACCCTTCTTGGCAGATTTATTTATGAGCTACTTAGAAACACACATAACAACATCCTTTCCATACATGTTTAAAGTTTGGCACAGATATGTTGACGACATCTTCGCTGTTCTCCCTAATAGGTTCATACAAGACTCCTTAGCCTTACTAAACCTACAGAACAATCAATAAAATTCACCATAGAAATAGAAAAAGAAGGCATGCTACCATTTCTACACCTAAAAATCATCAGAGAACAAAAGAACCTAACCTTTGGCATATACAGGAAGCCAACACACTCTACTAATTACATAAAAAATAAGAGTTTCAATCCAACCACACACAAACATGCAGTACTAAACAGCCTAACACATAGACTGGTATATATCCCCTTAAATAAAAAAGAATACCAGTTAGAATACCAGCATATAGTAGACACAGCAATACATAATGGGTACAACAAAGCAACTATTGACAAAAAAATTGCAAAATTCAAACGACAGATGCACATCAGAAACACAACAAATCTCAGCCAGCAAGATAAAGAGCTAAAGTTCAAGAAATTCACATACCACCCAGGAACATTTCACAAATTTAAGAAGATTTTCATGAAACATAACATCAGCCTAGCTCCACAGAACAAATTTAACATAGAGAAATTACTTTGTAACAAGTTAAAAGACCCATTCCACAAGACAAAAAAGCTGGAATCTATAAAATCAATTGTTCAGATTGCAATAAAGTATACATAGGTAAGACAAAAAGAAACTTAGAAACTAGGCTAAAGGAGCACATGAGATGTATTAAATACAAACAAATGCACAAATCTGCAGTTTCACACCATTTTTGGATCACTAATCACAACATCAAACCCAATATTACATTAGTCAAACCAGCCAAATTTGCAGCCGAATTAGATGCATGGGAGAATATCACCATTCCAAAACACAACACACATCTAATGAATTTTGATTTGCCGCCACCAAATCCTCTCTGGAAGTACATTTCTCCACCACAAGATGCCACCACAGGATCCAGTCCAAAAAACGGAAACTCCAACAACAGGGGCCAGTCGAATTAACTTCTGAGGATGGGAACAACCGTTTCCCGAAACATGTTAAGTGAGTAAACTTAAGTGATGTTAGTGTAACAATTCCGACTCACCTTTAAATAAATTATGAAGATAATTCTGGTGTGATAGATATAGTAAGTTTGGTAATTTTACGAAGAAATAAAAATATATAGAAACTCATTACCACTTTGTAAATGAAAGTTGTATTAATGGTGAAATTGACATTGTAAAAGTGAATTCTGAAGAAAACATTGCGGATATTTTTACCAAGTCTTTAGGTCGAAAGAAATTTGATAAGTTTAGAAATATGTTAATGTAAAGTAATTGATAATAGTAAATTTTGGACTGTAATATGAATTTAAGGAGGCGTGTTGGAATACAGGTAAATTCATTTTACAGAGTGAGTAATTAGTGACACCATACAGAGATGTGAAGGTGTGCGGTAGAGCGACGCTGTTGAGTGTGTGTGAGAGAGAGAGCAGTAGGAGTATGTTGGTTGCCGAGCGCACACACTATCATTGTATCTTGTAATGGTTTTTATAATTTTTATTAATTTTTATCAGTGATTGTGAATAAATGTGTTATTCTGTAAATTTGTATTCCTTAATTAATTTACAACCTCTGAGAGGATACAGTTATTCTCTATTCTGACAGCAAAAATTTACATTCCTTCTCCAGTCTGGCAGTTCACTATTAGATGCACCATTATTTTGTAGTAATTGCAAATGGGTTTCAAGGATATTACTTTTTCTCTGATTAAAGGAGTTCTGGAGGATTTTGGCCATGTCCGCCATTTGTTGCTGCAGGCCTTGCTCATGACCGTTAGGGATGGCGACCTGTGTGCTAATTAGGTCAACCCGTTTCCCTGGTAGGTAGCGTGCTGTTTCTATTCTCTGCATGAATTGAATCGGGTCTTCCACCGTTTGAGGGTTGCTGGACAAGACTTGTTCCATGAGTGACGGTTTAAATTCCCTTAAAATATATTTGATGTGTTCCCTCTCTGACATGTCCGATTTACCAAGTCACACAATGCTAATATGTCATAGACATATTGCCCCTTTGGTTCACTCAAATCCTGCACATGTTGCCTGAGTTTAAATTCTACAATTTCTTCCTCTGCTGTGTGCAATAAGCCCTGCTTTAGGTTTTACCAAGTTGTGTTGGGATTTCTGCATGCAAGAGTTTTGTGCCAGTTTAGTGCTGTATTCGTAAGTTAACACAGTAAGTTTTGGAAATTGAAATTGAGTTTTATTTATGGACGCTCTTTAACTACTATGGTTCTTAGCGTCCCATTCTATATTGGGCGTGAAACACCTGTAATTTTGCTCAGAGGCCTCTATATCAGGCTTGAGGTTCTTTTACGTGCCGTAAATCTATGACACGGGACCACCGGCTTTACTTCCCTTCCGAAGGAAGCCGTGCTAATGATTTTTACGCCCGAAAAAATCCATCGCCCTCCGCTGGGTTTGAACCCACGACCTTGGAAACTAGAGGCTAGCACGGTACCACTAGAAGTTTTGGATCTTGTGCTGCTCAGCCCAGTTATTAATGCACGCGATCATTTCCAACTTGTGCAAGTAATCCCTTACGCCTTCCCATGGTTTACCTTAACATGTGCGTAGATCCAGAGGATGACGGTAGCCTGGAAATGTTATTCTACCATTGCTGCTATGCTATCTACTATTATGGGTGAGCCCATTTTACTACTTGAACATCTTACTTGTTCTTCCGCCTGGTGTTTACTCATGTTGAGTTGTGTGCTTATTTTATTATTAGTGGGCCTTGGTGCTTGAACTACTCGTCCCGACCGTAACCGTATGTGATTCACTGTCTGCAGGTCGGCAGATAACTTCTTAGAGATTACATGTAGGTCTGAGGCCTCAGATTCCTGAAATTCAATTGTTCGTCTTGTAACCCTGTGAACTAGCTACATGGTTTTCTAATTTCTGCTGACACAGGGCTGATCAGATCAGTTATGCTAATTTGGACTCTGCCATATAACTTAAGTTAGCCTTAATTTTTACCTTTAACATGCTAATTCCATTGAAGCAGGGGGAAAAGCTAAGAGATGGAGAGCAAGGGCGAGGAGAGAAGAGACGGAAAGAGGGAGAACAAAAATTACAACTTTGGTATAGCCTCTTACTTTTTCTGTCTGTGAGGTGGGGTAACAGTACCTTCTGTCTCAATTTATCTTGGTGAACTCTATGCCCAGTGCCTCAACCAATTTTGTAGCAAACCTCGGGGTGGAAAACCCCGGGGGTTGCTAACATCAGGGGAGTGGCAGTCTCAGAAGGAAGGGGCAGTCGGTACTGGTATTGAGGGATGCCATTGATAAGCTGGGGAGTGTCAATAACTACAACAGGTTTCATTAAAAGCTATTGACTAGCCCATTTAATTAATTGAGTTGAGGTAAATATCCTGTGTTACACTGGGGTTGAAGACCTAATTATAATGTAGATGCAATGTGTCTTCACAGCAGTGTGATGGCAACAAGACTGAGACATTGGCCAAAAAATGTGGCTAATAAATACACTACTCTATGGAACTTAAGCAACATGCTGTCCCAGTTACATGGTTTGTTCCAATTACACTGTTTTATAAAATGTGATGAAACTTCCCGGTTGTGGTTCAAATCCCATGAAGGATCATTACAGTATTGTTTTGGGAAAACTTGACTTAAAAAGGGGAGGCTAATTCAAGTGCAAATAACATATTAACTTACTTTAAGGAACCTTAAAGGTAACATTCAACACATATTGAGACTTTTCAGTTCACTGACATTTTCAGCTAATGCATCATAATTATAGTATTACTAAAATCTGTGGATATGAAGTTGACAGAATGCTGAGTTGACAAATCCAATTTAAAAACACACTCTAAAAGTTATGTCTTAAGAAAATGACATTCTTATGTCAAATCTCACCTCCCTGACTGTTCACATCTGCATTACTTTTATTTATTGTATAATTACAATCAAGAGTTCTACTTTACAGCCTATAATATGAAGCTTTGTCTTTCACCCCTGCATTAAATAGTCTCAGAAAATGCAGTTTTAGCTTCATTTTTATTTGCAGATATATCACCATTGAAGAGATACTGCAACGCTAATAATTTGGTAAGCTAATACTTCTTAAAATGTCCCTCAGCTTTGCCATAGGTAAACCCTAAACAAACATAGGTGTCATTATCATTATGTATATTCAAATTATCATTGACAGTGATTGATATTTATGGCATTTGACTATACTAATTGGATTCAGAATAATAGTGTACTTTTAAGCATAGTATTTTGTGACATACATATCCATAAATGTATACATTTCATCTCTTTGAATTATGCTGTAACACTGAATTTTCTTAAAATCATATTCCTCATTTTTAAATATGAATAAAGTGATATTCTTTATTATCTGCATTGATAATGGAATTCAACTTCATTTAAAAGAAAATTAAGCAAAAATACATAATTATACAACTTTTGTTGCAGGAAAAAAGTAGTCCAAATGTTATAATTTCTTCAGCATGATGCACACACAAGGTAATTACTATCTGGAAAATACATGGATGATTCAATAATTAGTGGCAATAATGTTTATATGTGGTGCTATCAGCGGTAAATGATGCAAGCTGATGACAATGAGAAAGAAGAGTATCTAATGTGTGTTATCTGTGAGTTTGAAGACAGTAATCTTATTTATAAGATATTTGTAGTGAGTTTAATTTGTTGACTGTTATCTGTAGTGCTCTAAAATGTTTAGTAGATAGAACAAAGATGCTTCATTAAAATTCAGATTGCAAGAGGCAAGAATGCTTGACAGTGCCATGCAGCATTACTGGAAGCTTGTGGAGAGACTTTACCATATTTTACCGTGGCTAGGTGGGCGCATGCATTTTGCAGAGGTAGGAAAGACATTCATAAAAAATGTGGATCTGGCATATCATAATCAGCAAGTGATGATGTGCATATGAATGCTCTTAGAGGACTGTTGGAAGAACACTGTTGTTGGACTTGTATTGAACTAGCAAGGGAAGTAGGAATTGCTCCTGGTGCAACTCTACACATACTTAAGAAGAAGTTAAAGATGAGGAAAATGTGCACTAGATGGGTTCTACACAATCTTAAAGAGGAAATGTGGGAGAGAATGGAAACAGTGAGATTACACTTAAAACGCTATGGACATGAAGGCAAGTGTTTCCTTCAATGTATCATAACTTTAGATGAAACCTGAGTTTGATGCTACCAACCAAAATTGAAGAGACAATCAAGTGTGTGGCGGCACAATGATTCCCCACGGCCAAAAATAACGGCAACAACAGGATCCACTTAGTCATGTTTATAGTTGTTTATGATTTTGACAGTGTTCCTTGTCACTCATTCAGTTCCTGCAAGAAATCGTGTGAATGGTGCATATTAGTTACTTTCTGGAACACCATTTACAACCAGCTGTGCATCATAAATGTCCAAATCTCCTAAATTCTCATCCTATTGTGCTACATGATGGTGCTCGCTCTCACATAGCTGCTCCTGTGATTAATTTATGGAACTGGGAAATACTTCCATACTCTCCAGATATGAGCCCATGTGATTTTGACCTTTTCACGAAAATGAAATTACCATGTAGAGAAGTTTACTTTAAAACCAGACAGGCAATTATAGCAAAAGTAGAGTAGTCTGTTCGAAGATTAGTATGAGATGCTGTGGATGGTATCCACCGTCTCCCTGAAGTAAGGAGGCGGGTTATTCATGTTGGAGGAGATTACTTCTGAGCACAGCAGCAATATGACTGTTCCAAAAATGGTTGGTTTCTTTCTTGGAATTCAAATGTTGACAGTAATTATTGAATGACCCATGTATAAGGTTTAAAATATGATTAAAAATTTGAAAGTATATGAAATCTCACCTTAAAACAAAATGTTTGCAGAATGTATTTTTGTAACAAGCATGAAAACATATCATTCACATTTTTAGCAGTGAACAGAAAACTTGTTCTTTACACATAGCTGATGCTCTGAGAAAAATCATACACCAGTACAATATTAACAATGAAAAATCCATTCAACAATATTGTGACTGCACATACGAGGCTACCTGTGGGTAGCCAGTAATACGTGCCTCTCAACCCAGCACCTGGGTGGGGCCTTCAACTGGCCATCAGGAACAATAGCTAGATCAGGGTCAATAGCCATTGTGTGTCACTTACCAGTTCCAGAACATTTCTTTTGGCATGCTCTAGTAGCCTCTCTTTCTAGAACTGCCTGCTTTGTATGCAAGGCCTATGTAAGGGGCTGCTCTTGCCCAGAAGCTCAGCTGAGTTGAGCTCTCTTAGTTCAGAAGTTATGAAGGAAAAGTGGACAGTGAAAATTAACAGTGTCAGTGTAGTTCACTTGTGAGTTGACTCAGCAGTTTAGTTGTGAGTTGGGTTCGATGGATCAGGTGTTGTGCTTCGAGTGTTTGACTCAAGTAATGCTTGTGCTACGCTGAGTGCATAGGTGATAAATAAAGTGTTTTGCGGTAACTGGTGTTCTCATTTGTAACGATATGTGGAACTACACAGTTTCATGCACAATATGAGTCATTTGAATAATAAAACAAAAAGAGGGAAAAGGAATATAAAGGACAACTAAGCTTTCAAGCCCTGCCATGGAACAGCACCTTCTCCAAGGAAGTATTGTGTAAGATATTTCCTTTTCTGTCCAGCCAGTCTGGAATAATTATTGCCTGAGGGCAATGCTATATCATTAAGTCCATCTGAAGGTGCATTTCTTCAGGAACCTGGCATATATTCATGGATTTTAACATTTTCCATATCCATTCATGAAGGCTGTAAATATTCTGTAGATATCTTTCTCTGCCAGTTAATAAGTGCACACGCTGCTTTGACAATTTTATCAACTTTATCTGGTCAAAGTTCTATGGGTCTCTCAAATATTCAACATTTTAAAACCAAAATTCCGAAAGTATTTTCAACCACATGTCTTGCACTTGATAGCCTATAGTTGAAAATCTTTTCTTTATAGCTCAGGGTACCATGCTTAGAAAATGGTTTCATTAGGTAAGGAGTAAGCGGAAATGCATCATCTTCAACCAAAGTAGCACCCTCAAGAAGGTTTAGGCTCTATTGTATTTTCCAGTGTGCTATTAAAAAATATGCCACTATCAAATGCTCTCCCAGCATTGCCTGTATTGACATAGGTAAAACAATGGGTGATATGAATAAAACAGAGAGTTTGCTTTTTGCTCCAATTCTGGAGAGATTGCTCTCATTCATATCAATAAAGTTTACTCCTTCCGCGAGCAATATTCCCCTCCAACAGATGTTGCTCCGTGACCTTGGGTTGGCAGCAGTATTCTCCACTTCTGCATCAATAAGAATTATAAGTTGCTCCTCTGTGGGAGAAGTTGCTCTCGAATATTGGAGCTATATCAGTAGGTGACACCTGCTTGATAGAGGAACAAGTTTTAAGTAGGATGGCTGAGTACATGATGGTTGTTCGTGGCATAAAAGTGTATAAGCCCCACCGAGATGCATTATTATTTAACTATAAGCAACTTTACCGATTTGAAAAGGAAAATGTGAGATGGTTAGCAAAACATTTCCTTGAAGAAGACGGCAATGAAACAAGAGGAGGAGCGTTATCTAAGGAAGAAAAGATGAGAATTTTTTGCATTATATAAGAGATCCTGGATTTCAAACTGGTGTGGCTGAAGATGTTGGTGTGAGTTAGAGTACAGTGTCCCTTACAATTTATAGTGTTATGGATGCTATATTAAGAAAAGCGCATATTTGGATAAGGTTCCCTAAAACTACCCATGAACTTGAAACTACAAAAGCTGAATGGCAGGAGCATTACACGTTCCCTGCTGCAATAGGGGCTGTTGATTGCACCCATGTTGTGATTAAGAAACCCAGTATACATGGAGATGATTATATTAATTGAAAAGGCGTTCCCAGTGTTAATGTACAGGCTACATGTGATTCTAAAGAAATGTTTACCAGTGTTGATGCTATTTGGCCTGGATCAGTACATGATTCACGTATATGGGCAAATTCAGATGCCTGTAGGGTTATGTGTGGAAATCGTGCAAATGCCTTAATTCTTGGTGATGTTGGATATGCAATTGGTCCATGGCTCATGACACCCTATCGCAATGTACTTACCCCAGAACAGATCTTACAATAAGTGCTTGAGTAAGGAACGTGTCATAATAGAAAGGTGCTTTGGTCAAGTGAAATGTTTTCCTATTCTCCAAGGCAAAATAACACTAGCAACAGAAAAGATTCCTTCCATTATGGTCTGCTGTTTTGTCCTGCATAATGTGGCTAAACATCTAAGTGACGAAGATTTCGAAATTGAAGACGCTTGGAAAGGGGAAGCTGTAGGACATATCAGGAAAAGAGCGCAGCAAAGAAGTGACGAGATAGCTGAGATTATACATGGCTTCCAAAATTAAGTGAGTAATATATGGATTTGTAAATACATTGCACATTTTAGCTTTAAAATTATTTTGGTCTTCTACTATAGCAATAACTTTAAAAGCTGTATTTCTTTTGTGTATTTTGTAGGCAAATATTACCACACTGGGCTTTCAAACAACTTATTTATAAACAATCACTTTTTTGTTTAAAAAAGAATTGAGCAACAATTTCTTCCAGATTGAATTTAAAATTTGCATATAGTGCAAACATATGTACTTGCTTATACATTTTATTTAAAACTTTCTCAAGACCGTGTTAGTGTGGTGGCAACATGCCTACTTCCCATTTAAGAGGCCCCAAGTTCGAATCTCGGTAACGTGGGTTGTCTAGATAAGGTTTTTATCCTCATAAAGCAAATGTCGGGCAACTCCTAGGGACTCTGGGCTCGTTTGAGTATTATTTCATACATTTCATTCATTCATCGCCTCTGTAAACCAGTGCAACTAAGAGAAATTTAAACAAAAAAATGTATTTGTTCATAATTACAATTTTAGAGTTTAAGACAAAAATGTTACTTTATTTTACAACGTTAAAGTGTCGGTATAACTCACAAGTCAATGGAGCATTTGAGAGAAAGATTAATAGCACCTTTCGCTTCCGTATCCAAAACAATCAAAACTGTAGCACGAGGAGCATTGTAAAAGGAAAATGACTCATATAATGTACACTACTTATTGCAGGAAACAGAAATTTAACCACATACTTTCATGGTGAAAATTTGATGAATGCATCATTAAAATTGTTGAAGTATTTTCAGTTCGCTTTATTGGCATTGGGAGGACTTGAATTGTTACACTTCTAAAACAAACTTTGGTATACAGTATTGGAATAGTCCCCAAGAATGCCACTAAGAGTTAAAAAATATTGTAACATACCTTAATGTCAAATACAATAAGCTTTCTTATGTTCGCTGACTTCAAGCTTACTTTAAAACATAAGGTTTGCACAATAATTCAGTTTTATTTCTGAATGCATAGAATGGTCTGAAGTGCACTACATTGCATAAACAACACTAAACTACAACTGAAAATGCTCTGACCCTGCAGCACTTAATTATTATCCTGTTGCACATCTCTCACCAATTTTGTCTCTTTAAGTATGAATACCTTTCTTTGTCTCAGCAAGACATCTCTTTGCAGTTCATATAGGGACATATGTACTGTTTCCTCAGTTTCGTTTGGGTTTGCTGTTTTCTTAGCACGCATCGAACCTTTCACTGGAGCAGAATCAGGATCAGGTGTGGAGCAGAATCCCGGCATGGAGAAGAATGGATGTGGTATATCCTGCAACTCAGGTGTGATGCTGGAATCTATATCTGCCTATTGCTGGTGATCTGCTATTGGTAGTGGTGAAACACATGTACCAACAGTGATTCCCCCTGAAATATTACAAAGATTAATTAAAAATAAACAATTTACATGCAAAATGGTTAAAATGTTAATGTACTGTGGTGGTAAAATAAACATTTATTCATGTTTCAGAAAGCATTACTTTAACTAGAATAGATTCTTACCTGTTAACTGCATTATGGTTGGGTTTGTCTCCCCTTGCATGAGGTCAAACAGTGTTTTTTCCCAGTCCTTTAGATGTACTTTTTTGGTGCCCGTTCTCTTCATATCTGTTTTTTGCCTCAACCTGCTCTTCATATTAAAAATTTTCTTAGTCAATTGTGACTCACTTATGTCAGAACCAAATTTCACCGTATACATTTTCATTTCTTTTAAAGCCATTGACTTTTTTTGCCTCATTTCCAGTAAGTGGGATTTTTCTAAAACCACAGGATGTTCTTTTAGGATTTCGACAAAACCCGCCTGAGATTCAACCTCACATTCTTCTTCGGAACTCCTCATTGTAATGATTAATAGCTAAATGTCTGTCTTCTCACTGCATGGTCACTCTGGCTGTATTGGTTGTTTGTTTATGCAGCTGCGAGGTGGCGATAAGAGAGGCGGACTAAATTGCTAGCACTATGGAGAAAATGCTATGCACACATAAACAGTTTTTATCGATACGAAACAGAGATTTTTCTCTTACAGAGTAGTTTACTCCGTTTTGCTCTCGAGAGTTTTCTCCTGAGAGATTGCTCAGTTTTATCGATATCACCCAATAATTACTATCAGCAGCAGCAAAGAAAATGATATTAAATGTCATATATTGCTTCCATTCTTCTTTCCTTTGCAGTAACTGAAACAATATGCAAGCTACCAGTAATTTTTTCTATTGTATAAACATATTAGAAATGCAGCCCTAATCCTCTCTTTCATTTTCCAGGAATTTGAGGATGTTTCACAGGAAATAATGGGTAATGTGGAAGAGGCAACCATTCCTAAACAGGCATTTTGTTCTTCTCCTGTTGAAGAGTTAATGATTAAGACTTAGTGTCATTAAACAAATCACATTAATGAAATTTGCAACATGTGATGCAATCAAAGAAGAAATTCAAGAGGGACATAAAGCAAGGGGAACATTTAAAGCCTCTTGAAGAAGCAGTCCAAGCTCTGAGGGCTACGTCTTCAAGAAAAGATAATGAAATTGATGCATTTGACAAAAGCATCAATGCACAGATGTGTAAGCTTCCTGAAGAAAAGGTTATTGGACTAATGAGTGAAATATAGGGGCTGGTTTCTGCCAAAAGGGCTGAACACCTAACAGAGTCAAGAAAAAACTCTACATCCTAATAGTAAATGATGTTCAATCACAAAAATGTATAATTATTCCTTCTGAAATGGCAATTGAAGCTCTTCCTTAATATTACAACAGTGCAGAGTAATGCAGAATAATTCTGATAATTATTGAATTTAACACTATTATTAGTATTGTAGCAGTATTGTTATATTAGTATTCCTTTAATGCACTGTAGTTAGCATCACAAAACTTGGGAACAAATTTTGAAATTGTGCTTTTTGGGACATGGTCAAGAAAACTGAAGCGATGAATATGAGTCACCACATGCAAGATACCTCAATGTGATTTGTAATTTCAGCTCTGGCGATAATGCTTCATGCATTAAAGTAACTTGTTTCTTTATTTCATTTGTTGCTTTCCCAGGAAAGGGATCTAAAATGCTCCAAAGTCATTCTCAAATAACTGTGATAGCTTTTTGGATCCTCTACAATGATTGCAGAGCATTCTAAAAATGACCTTCTCTGAATCCAAGGTCTAGTCCATATTCATTTCTTTCACATCTCTGCCGCTACTTTAGCTGCTGCAATTTCTTGTCCATCCATCTTTACAAACTACCTATGAAGAAAGATATTAAAAATCTATGAAACTACAGGATACACAACTATCACCATGTTAAAACTTGTGTGAATGATTTCATGAAACTAGTTGTGAAACCTAGTGTCGTCATGTAAAGTAGGCTTTAGACTAGTAGGAACTGAAAGTTCAGGAAGGTGAGAATGAGATGAAGAAAAGTGTAATAATAAGGGAAAATGTTGTTAGAATTTTGAGAATCAAATAACTTAATGATATGTAATGGAACTATAGGAGATGATAGAGAAGGAGAATTTACATTTGCAAATGCAAAGTGTTATAGACTATAGCCATGTCATATCGAGGAAATGCCATGTGTTTAAATGAGAGAGATTGCTACAAGTATGCGGAAGTGTTAGTTTTTGTACTGAATGAATAAAGCAAATAAGTGGAGATATCTGAAAAGTGTATTCTAATGGGCTGCAAAAGTAATTATGCAAGCTCCATCAAAGTGGAAAGTTGTATTCGATGTTTTCAAATTCCTGAAGACCCATTCCACCAAAATCAGTGAATTTGCGCCCTACTAAGATCCAATTGGACACCATCCGATGGGTCAGTGGGATGCATTAAGCATTTTCTCACAAGTGATATATCTTAGTAAACTTACATGCTAAAAAAGAAAGAAAAAAAAACAGGAAATCTAGTGATCAAAGAATAGAAGAAGCTGCCAAAAGACAAATTGCAAGAAGAAGAAGAAGAAGAAGAAGAAGAAGAAGAAGAAGAAGAAGAAGAAGAAGAAGAAGAAGAAGAAGAAGAAGAAGAAGAAGAAGAAGAAGAGAAGACTCAAGCCGAAAGTGAGAACAGAATAAATAATTTCAGTGTGTTTTGTGAAAAAGTGAGCAGCAAGTTAAATAGTCAGACTGGTGTGTTTTTAAAAATGAAGATTGTGTTGTTATATACCAAATCCAATTTGCCTTGGTACTTAAAATGAGCTGCAGTGTAAAAGTAAAGAAAGATATACAGGTTGAAACTCAATAAATGGGGGTGTTAATCCTAATAGCATGATACTGTATAATAATATTCCAGTATTATGGAATAGTGCTCTCAAGCAGTGTTCCCAGTTATTTTCTCTCTGCAAATTCTGTGAAAATAGGTATGTACCTAATGACAAAACCGTGCTTACATCCCAAATTTTGGAAGGCTTGAAAACCCTGAAAACATTTGCTGAAAATGATGCAGAAGATGTTATAAAGAAGTTGAATA
This sequence comes from Deroplatys truncata, assembly GCA_030765065.1. Classification (NCBI taxonomy): domain Eukaryota; kingdom Metazoa; phylum Arthropoda; class Insecta; order Mantodea; family Mantidae; genus Deroplatys; species Deroplatys truncata. The sequence goes on along the minus strand of CM060990.1, from coordinate 347,425,177 downwards.
TTTTGGAAGACCAGTTTTCTCTTCTGTTTATGAAAACTCCATGGTATACTGTGTCAACCATTTTAAATGCATTTGTGATTTATATGCAATCTGCAAAACGCTACAACACTATCACGCTTAATGATATTTTGTCATTACTTCATCCCAGATTTTTACAAAAAACTATCAATATGATTTGCCATATCTCTCACATTAAAAAGTGGCAACTTTAACTTTCTAACGCATGTAGTGAAGAAAATGGCAGGTTTAAAAAAGTTTGCAATCAAGTGCATCTAAAACAGATCATGGATTATAAGAATGGTCAACTATATGGAGTTTCTGCCAAACAGTTAGCTAAAACCATTGTTACTTTTCTAATTAGTTCTGCATTTGGTTCACTTAGAAGTTGTGACGCTAATTCCCGTAAAGCAGCTTAAAGTTTTGGAACTTGCAGATATGACAAAACACGTGATAAGACAAATCCTACGTTCAGTTTGAAAATAATTTCTGCTGTAGCTGATAACAACAGGGTTAACAGAGTACAATTTAGTGAATGAACTAAACACACTCAAAGTATTATTTTATAATGGAAGGCAGCCCTTTTAAAATATGTTCTGTATGATACTGTACATATTTTCAAGAATGTATGAAATAAGTGGGTAAATTTAAACAATGATGGAAAAACATTTCACATTACTTTCAGGAGCAATTTACAAAGCCCTTATAACTTGGCTATTCACAACAATATAAGTGATACTGTTGTTGAAGGCAGATTTTCCCATTTATGAGAGTTACACAAAAGTTAATTAAATTCATTAGTTAAATCTGCCCCTGATCTTAACCAGAAAATTCTGTACTTTAATACTTTCAAAAGGCAGAAAGTTAGTCTAGTTGTAAATATATTTAATGTAACAACAATAGCTGCATTAAAAAGGCATGGTTATGCAAGTACAACTTGTTTTTTAGAAATAATTTTGACTTGGTGGTACATTGTAAATATAAAGAGCCCTATGGCTCATGTGTTTAGAAATAATAATTTGATGGAGCCATTTAAAGATATTGAAGATTTGGTGCTTGTGCTTTTTTGAAAATGTTGTTAGTTTGTTGAAGAAGTGGAAAGAACTTGCTGCTGGTAAAAATCACAGTAGTGGGTGTCTAACAAATGACACATATAATGCTATCATTCACACCACCTGCGTGCTCAGAGAAATTATTGTATATGCTCTTACTATAATTAAAGTCAAATACATGTGAACTGTGAAGTTTCAAATGAACAATACAGAGGGTTCTTCGCAATCTATGGTGACAAATTTAAAACCCCCATATCTTATGAAAAACCACGCCTCCACCAGCAGTGATGTTCTATCCGGCAGCCTTTAGCTTGAACTATCAATCTGCAGCACAACTTCCACTGGAGCAAACTGCTACAAAATACAGGGATGTCCAGTTTATTCCATTCCTCCTGGCATCTTTCCAGAGCCCATCCAAAGTTCGCAGCCGTCTGCTTCCAAGGGCTCTTTTCAGTAACCCAAATGCACAAAACTCCATCAGTGATGCATCAGATGACTTAACACGGATGTCGCTGAAGGGTATGGAATGTATTCTCATTTCTCTGTTCTCCAAAAATGTGCCTGAAGCAGACGTATGACTTGATGCCTTATCATGATGCAACCAGACTTTGTTTATAACTGCACCATAGAGAACAGGGATTTCTGTATGGAAAATTGGTATCAGGATGTTAGTCTGATAATGTGCTGAGTTGATTTTCACATTTTTATGCCCATGATGAATGGTTAATTTGACACTGTAACTGTACCTTGCTATTACCATGAAATCAATGGGGAAATTTTCGTTAGTTTCCTTATACCAACTTTCAAATTTTTTTTCTCCCCTTGATCGGTAATATATAGCCCAGGGTTTGTTGCATTCACTTAGATAAACATATGCCTCATCTAAAAAGACAACAAATATCCAGTTTTCACCAGCTAGGTATCATTCATTAAGCTTTCTGCTGTTAGTGGCACGTTCTGCAATGTGTTTAGGCAACAGCTTATATCCCCGGCTCTTATGGTACTTTTCTAGGTTCAAATCCTGGTTGATTATGGTGTTCATAGTAGTAACAGAGATCCCTAATTACAGCGCAATGGCCCTTTGAGTTGCAGGATTTGGTCCAGAGGCATGGGCCTACACCTTCCAAATTATCTCCGGGGTGCGACTGGTGGCCAGTCGTGGATTTCACTGTTTCTTGTCCTTTGGAATAAGTCCTGATGTGGCCTTACCTTTTTGGTGAGTGCACACGAGATCACTTTTTTGGATATGGCAAAACCATGCCTCTTGCACTGCTTAATAATTTTAGAATGCAAGTATTTTGCATTGGAAAGGGCAATAATGTAACCTTATCAGAATGGTTCTATTTTTGATGCCATTTGGTGCAGCAAGAACAAGAGCACACAACTGAGCAAACATAGTGATGCACTCATACTGCCTGAACTTTCATTTGGTTCCACATGTTTCAGCGTGGAGCTATTGTGCTCATCTGATATTGTTACCATAGACCGTGAACAACCCTCCTTATTGAAGGCAGATTTGGCCAATACAGACAAATGACAGGTGGAAACTATGTTACTGTGACTCAAATAATGGAAGATGAAAAGAAATTACGAATTAAAAGTGTTGTTGGCTTAGAATCAGCAAGGTATGGAAATATTAAGTTTTCTGACCTAAAATGATAGGCCAGAGGACTGAATCTGTAAACCAAGGAAGTGGTGAAATAAATGGGATCTTTTATATAATATTAAATGAGAATAATACCAGTAACATTATATTTGACAAATCAGGATTTCTTTACATTTGTAGGTATGCTTCTTTTAAACTGAGTTGTAAGCGAAAGTGTAAAGCTTATGTCAATCTATTCTGCAATAATAGTGAATGTTTGGATACCTGTTTCCAGCCAATTAACAGAGGTGGGCTAACAGTGCCATCAGATCTAACATTACTTATAGGCAAGCATATTGCTGGAATTGCTCAGATGTTGATATCTTGTAAATATGAATCTAAGTTCTTGAACTCTAATTATCAAAACAATGTTGTAATTAATTTATGTAAAAAGACAATTGAAGCCAATGAAGCATGCTCTGTATTAAATGAAAGTTGTAATTGTGGTTCTGAATACTGCAAAATTCTCCCCAGCATTATCTGTTTACTAACATTTTTTAAAATAATTACAGCAAGATTAAAAATGAAACAGTCTCTAAACCCCAGTAAAAGAAAAATTGTCATTCTATCATAACGTTCAATAATAGCTGGAGCAGAAACTCCTAATGCAAATTACTTTGAATAACAAAGTTAAGATTGAAAATGCAATGCCTTATTTGACACAATATTCACTTCCTAATTTAACCTTGTCCAAGAAGGAAACGAATGAATCAAGGTTGGATTTTATTTAACAATAGTGAAATGGAAAGTTTCCCCTTACAAATTCCCTCATGACCTCTTCTTTAGCCAGTTCCTTTCTCAAAACATCAGAGCACTACGGCTGGCCTTGCAGAGGTTGTAACCACAGTGTTGCCACAAAGAAAGCCACGACCTTCCTGGATATAGCTATGCTATATGATATATAGTTTTGAAATGGAGGAAAATACTGTAAATTTCAAAATATTGAATGAAATAGTCTGTAGCAGTCATTTCCCTATAGTTATGGAAATAGATGGAAATGAACAAGGGGTGAAGGAACAAGAAGATGTAATACTACCGAAAAGAATTTAGAATCTTTAAATGGAGGGAGGAACAAAGGGAGGCATTTTGGCATGCCATGAATTCTAAGGTAGGGAATATTCTGGGATGTGGTATAGAGGTGGCTATTATGGCAGGGAAACCAGAAAAGGCATTGGAACTGATAGCATTAATAGTAAAAAGAGTAAACAGGAACGGAAGTAAGAGAAAGAGGGAAACAAAAAATACAGGATGATTTAATGAGGAGTGTGCATCAACAAAAAGAGAAGTGGTTAGAGTGTTAAATAATGAAGAGTAAGAGAAGAAAAAGAAGATAGGCAACATTTTCTAACTAGCAAATGGGATATGAATGTTTATTGGAGGAAATGAGAAAAGTGTGGCAGGCTAATATAAGGAAAATGATAAAAAAAGGCAATAGAGGGGGAAAAAAAACAGTAAAAAAATTATAGGAATTATTGAGGAGGAAAAGGAAGAAGTAGGAAACAAGATTTTGATAAAAGAATGGAAAGAGAGATGAAGTTAGGATTGAGGGAGATAGGGCAAAGCAGGATAAAAAATGAAAGACTAGATGAGCAAATATTAATGTCAGAAGTTAACCAGCAGATAAGAAACATAAAAAAATATCGAATTGGGGATTGATGGAATTCCAGGAGAATTTTGGAAAATGTTCAGTTAAGTTCAAGGAAGTCTGAAAATTATGGCAACATTACTAAATAAAATTAAGGAAAGTGAAAATATACCTGTAAGTTGGAACATAAGTATGATAGCACTGATATATAAAAGGAAGGGAGGGGTGAATAAACCAAGAACTACAGAGGAATAAGTATATTGTCTATCCTGGGGAAAAAGTATACAGGAATAATGGCAGAAAGACAAGAGTGGACAGAGTCAGAAGGAAAGCTGTCTCACTTTCAAGCAGGTAAACACACAACTGATAATATACAAATAATTCAGACAATAATTGGAGAGAGAGTTTTTTTGTTTTTTTTGAAAATGCATTCAACACTATTAACAGAGAAGCAATGGAGTGGAAATTATGGGAAAAAAGTGTAAGTAAAGACTTTAATGAGGGAATTAGAAAAATACATGAGGGCATAACATTTTGTGTAAGATAAAATAAAAACAGAATTATGGACATGGCTGAACAAAATTAGATTTAAGACAAGGTTGCAAACTAAGTCCGGTCATGTTTAATTCATTTATAGATGATATGGTGGAAAGAGTTAGGGAAAGAAATGGACACTGTCCTGTATTAAGGAACAAGATACCTGGCCTGCTGTTGCAGATAATCTGATGGTAGGGGCTATAACTATAATAGGCAATTAACAGCAATTAATGCAATACAGAATTCTGTACAGAATGGGGAATTCCAGTTAATGTAAAATATATAAAAAGTTATAGCTTTCAAAAAGAAAATAAATTAACAAAAGATGAACAATGAGATCTGAATGGACAATAGAAGTAGTAAAGGAGAGTGATTATCTAACAGTAAGATTAAGTGACAATGGTGGTTGGGAAGCACATGGGATGAAGGTGATAACTATGGCTAGGAAGTTGAGGAAAAATCCTTTTTTCTTGAGTGTCTGAAGATGAGGCCCAAAATTATATATATATATATTCATTATGGGTAATTTTTTAGCATTTGTTTTGACTATCACACCTTTGTTTGCAACTTTACCTTCTTTCGACTACATTTACGAATACACACAAAAGTTGTGTGCAGAACTGTTAAGGTTGGCAACAGCAGGATTTTTTTCCGCTAACAGTATACTGAGAGGACCCTTTCTATTACATTCATGTTGTTAGCACCAGCAGGGCGGTGAGTCCTGGAATGTGGAAGTCCTGCGAGAAACTACTAAATCCTCACTAAAATATCCCATTATTTCTGACCATCATCATTACAGTAACCTTGAGAAGGGGGTATGGGTGGGTAGGTTGTATTCACACCTTATTTTTCATGCAGTATCATAGTTTGTGGAAGAAATTCAGAATGTAAACATGCCTAAATCTAAGCCTAATAAAACTACTTTTTTTTTGTGACAGCTTGTACCTGAGTTTGGAGTGGAGGTATTTTCTACTGATAAAAGTATTCTTTTCTGCAAATATTGTGAGGTGAAAGTAGTGCACAAAAGTGGTTCCATGTCCAACAGCATATTGGGTGTGAGAAACATGCGAGAGTAGTCTTCCAGGATGCAGAGAAACAGAAATTGCAACTACTGTTAGGGCAAAGTAGTAGTGAATGCTCAAAGTTGTCTCCGTTTTACTAAGATTTTGTAGTTCTTTAGTTAGCATGAATATTCCATTAGCAAAGATGCGGAATGAATATTTCAAAATGTTTTTGGAACAGTATACTAATTGAAACATTCCTGACGCGTCTACCCTCCAGGAGTATGTGCACCGCTGCTATGAAAACACGATTGAAAAAATTTTGACTACGTTTCTGGATAAGTCAATATTTGTCTATTGATGAAACAACTGGTGAATTGGTCACTCCATTGCAAAGGTGATTGTTGGTATGTTAGAGGAGGACAAACCTGGGAAAATATTTCTTCTAACAATGAAAATACTGGAGAAAGTGAATCACCAAACTATTTGCCAGCTTTTTGACAAAAGTCTCTTTCTGTTGTGGTCACAGGGAATAAAACACGACAATGTTCTGCTTTCTAACACTGACGCAGCACCATACATGGTAAAGGCAGGGAATGCAATTAAAGCATTTTATCCAAAGTTGGTTCATGTAACCTGCCTCACACATGCTTTGCATCGAGTGAAGTGCAAAAAAGTTTCCCAGATCTTGACAAAGTGTCCAGTGTTAAGAAAGTATTCTTAAAATCCCCATCTAGTGTGTGGCATTTTTGTGAGAATGTCCCTGGCATACCTCTACCTCCAGAACCAATTCTGACATGGTGGGATACTTGGTTGAACCTGGCATATATTACTGATGATGCAGAGAAGATGCAGCTTCCATTGCCATTTTGCAAAATCTAATGGCTATACCTCAGATGAAGGACAGTCTGGTGTACATTAACAGCAATTTTACTGATTTAGTGACAGCTATAAACTACCTGGAAAAATGTAATGAAATCATTAATTCAGCGCTTTCAAAGGTGATGTACAGTAACAATTACAACAACGTGAAGGTGAAACTGGAAAACTATCAGCCAAAAGATGAGAGTGCTTGAAAAATCCAGGGATATGAAACCATGCGCAAGATAAGTGAAATATTGAAAGGAGAAAATTTTTATCGAGTGCTTTTGAAGACGAATTTTCTCCACGGGATCTTACTTGCTTCAAATATACGCCAATGACATCCGTTGATATGGCAAGAAATTTCTCAATATTCTGCAATGTGCAGTCAGAAAAGTGACAATCCTTTACACTTAAGAACCTGGAGATGACTAATGTGCTATACTGCAATGCCAACTGAGGTAAGGTCTCTGAAGTCCAATTTCTGTAATCCTAGAGTGGTTAAGCTAAATATGATTCTAGTTATACTTATTTTGATTTCTTTCTCCAGGATGTCCAATGTGGGTACACTGAATCCAAAAGAAGCATTTCTTTCATGCAGTTTTTTTTACACTGTGTATTACATACTGTAAGAATTGTGCATTTTTGAAAATATATAATTGAAACTAAAATTAGTAATTAATTTGGATCACATTTTTACATGTTTTTTTCCCAGTCTTTAGGTCTTTTTAGGCAATTTGTAGGTTTATAAATTCTGATCCCTATGATGGCAAATGGCAGAACTGCTAAGACAGGATTAAGAATTAGTAATTACAAATTGGAAATGTCTGTTAAATGGTTAGAAAGGATAAGTGAAGCATTAGTAGAATAAAAAATGTTATATACAGCAGAAATATAGTGGCTTCACAATTAAGCAAAACCATAGATGAAATATAAAGATAATTCTTCAAAAACTTTTGGGATTTAATCAGGTCAGCACCAAGGGAAGTAGCACTGCTAGAATAAGGAAGAACAGGGAGGAAAGAAATAATTATGGAAAGAATCCTGAAATATTGGTACAGGTGTCTTCAAAGAGAAGATGAAGAGGTATTACAGATTTGTGTGAATCAGCAGAAGGTAACTTCAAATAAGAATGGCTGGTGGGCGGGGATAGGAAGAGAGTTGGAGAAGATAGGAATGGGGGATATTTGGCAACTAGAGGAATAAAATGCTAACAGATTTTGGAAATTAGTGAGAATTAGGAAAGAAGATATAGAGGAACAAGAAATCCAGGGAAGCCTTGAAAATAAAAAGTCCTTAAGTTTATATAAAACAATTAAGAGGAATTGGGGGAGAGAAGGATATGTTGACATATGTAGCAGACAGCAAAGGGAAGGTTTAGCATGGATGAGAATAGAGGCAATGTTCCTAGGAGAGTTAAGAGGGAGAGAACCAGAAACACGTATCTATGTGGAGAAAAGGAAAGTAAAATACATTACTTAGCAGAATGTAAAGAGTAGGAGAAGTGGAGGCAGGATTTTTGGGATTCAAAGTGAACAAGGAAATGGTAGCCATTAAAATGTTAACGGATAAGGAGGAAAAACAAAGCAAGATTATGGATGAGTTATCAAAGAAGAGTGATTAAAGAAAGTAAGGAAAAAAGCAAGGGGAGAGGAGCAGTAAGGGTGAGAGCAAGGAGAATAGGAGAAAGCAGGAATCAGAGAAGTGGGAAAGGAAGTAAACGAATAAGGGCTAACCGAAAGCCAAAGGGTCAGGGTGTCAGACCCAAGGTAACCCTTGGAAGAAAGAAAAACTGGACTCGAATTGTGCAGAATGTAACCAACTTTAAGATTTGACATAACTTTATCTAAGTTTCTTCCATGTTGTTTAGTACAGAATAAATACTCTATTCTGTTCTATCATTCATGAAAATGTATCATATTTTAACATAAATTCTGATTAGCATTCCTGTAATATCAGGGGATCACATAACTTGCACCATACTATCACCAAAAAAGTACAATGTGTCTTCAAAGCAAGTTACACTATGGACTTAACTACAATAAACTACCTGGAAACTCTTAAAACAGAAACAATTTAAGCATAAAGTTAAACACCAGCTTTTAACCCACATGTTCTATAACATAAATGAGCTTATGACCACTTCATTTATATGACTTAATACCTTCATAAACATGAGCATTTTTTTATTGTTATTTGCAAGCTGTTGTTAGTCTAGTAAGCTGTTATATGATTGATATCTGTAAGGCTGCAATTTGTACTTTTCAAAGCATTTGAATTCCTGTAATTCTTTTGGTGAATTAAATGTCTGCCCATACATCCATCTGTTGAGAAACATGAAGCAAATTTTTATTTCTGAACCTGCCCCTATGAACTCTCACCTCCCTCTGTTAGGTACTACAATCTGAATTAGCTGTAGTTGTACACAACACCTTCTCTTTGTGGTTTTTGAATCTTTTTAAATATGTTAATCATTTTTGCTTTCCTTTATACTGTATACTTCTAGAATAAAATTCTTCTGTCATTTACCAACAAATTACTGACTAATTACAATTAAAATTAATTTCAGTGGTCATTCATTCTTATTGCTATTGATACTGGAATTATTAACTCGTATGATTCGTAATTTTATAAAGACATGATAGGAAGATAGGTAGGTAATTGTAATAAATAATTTTCATATATTGAATTAATGCATAATGGAAGAAGAAAGGGTTACAATTTTGTAAGGGAATAAGGAAGTCATTACAAGGCAAATAACATGTTGAGGAAAAGCATTTAGGTAGAATTCAAAGTAGCTAAGGCAATTAGGTGTTCTGGTGAACTCAGTCAACAAGAAATATATTAGCTCAAAGTTCAGGTAGCTGGAACTATGTGTGTTAAGAAATCAAAGGGGTGTGTGAAAGTGCACATAGACCAGTTCCAAAAATTAGAAAGGGAAAGAATCCTTAGAATTTAGCTAGTCAAAGAGTAAAAGTTGTGTTTCAGATGCAAAAGATTTGGTAACATATAATGTAGGAACTTTGTGAAGTAGGCAGGACTTAAATTAATAAACGAGCATGTATTTCCACCTTTTTTTCATGTACAGCCTGAGAGGCTTAAAATCTTTTATACTGATTGGCAGTCTATAGCACCACAAGACCGTGCTGGGTTATCGCATACTTGGTGGTAGCCAAAGGAGTTATTGCCAGATAGCATTTCAGCGATTCACAATAACTTACACTCCTCATTGTTATTACAGAAACAGTTACTTGAAACCATAAATTTGATTATTCAGAAGTGAGTGGCTATAATAATTCAATTGTTACAGTTTTCTCATGTTAAGATTCAGAATCAGTTTAACTCCTCATCTCAAATAGTCGGTAACTTGCTTCAATAGCTAAGTATTAGCTTACATTAAATTTCTAAGTAAATTTAACTGGTGTTGTCTATCCTCACCCCACCCACGCATACTGAAAGATCTCATAGCCCACCACTTTAGCAGCTGGTGGCAGATTCATCAGCAGATGTCAAAAGTGTTGCAGAGGGGTATGTCAACATTATGGTTTGAAAGGAGCTATAACAATATGTTAAGCTACTCCAAGACCAGAGTGGACCATGGCCTATTGCATGATTACATCATCTCTTTCCATTCAAATAAGACATCACAGAGATTGGGAAATGGTTTGTAGTCAGCATTTAAATCCTCTGGCCTAAATGAGTTTTTGGCAATTTTTATTAATGTAAATTCCATTCTGTTAAAACATCTGTGATTAGTAGTTCCACCATAAGTGGCCAGCCAGGTGAAGTAGGTGAACAGTTTTTTACCTAATATTTCCTGTTTACACCGCTTCTTAATTTGCTTTAAATGGGGCATTTAGTATAACATTCAAACTTGTCACTAGTTGCAAATGTTTAGTCCAGGTAGTATAGATGTTGAAGTTACCAACTTTCTCTTCTTTTGTATCCTGACGTTGAAGGCAAACTGGGATCCCTCTCCTGAGGGGAAGCTACAACAGCTCAACCCTCCAGCAACAGAAATACTTCCGCACTTTGTGTTGAGTATTTCTCTTGTTTGGGAATGTTGCCATGGTAACATGATGCCATTATTGCTTGTTTAGCTATGAAAGTGAACAACTCCTGTCTCAACACTGAAGCATTTCTTTTGCACCATCAGGTAGCAACTTGCAGGTTCTAACCTAAGGGATTTAGACAAGCAGTCAGTCAGTGAGTAGATGTGAGCCTGTGAACACTGAATAAAAGTCAATCTGTGTTTCGTTTCCTTATTTTTTGTTTGCTTGCTTATGTTTCCAACAAAATAAAATGTGTCATGTATACTTACAAGGAGTCAGTAAGTAGTGTGAGCATGTGAATACTGAATACAAGTATTTGTGCCTTGTTTCCTTCCTGTTATGTTTCCAACAAATGATAATGTGTGTATTTTCTTAAAAACTCCTATAAATATGAGGACAAAAAACAGCTTTTAATTAATGGGAGGCAAGTTTATTCCTTGCACATTTGCATAAAGAAAGAAACTGAAAGCTCTGTGAAGTCATATAATGTAGCATTAAACAATTTTTGGATTTCTAATTTTGTTGGTTATGCACCAGTGTTACCTTCAAATAATAGATAACTTTGCTTCCTTAAAGGACAGGAGGATTGACTTAATCTATAAAAATATGGGTTAGTAGGTAGTATTAATAATTATTTAATTTTTAGCACAGAATGTTTTACCGGCTTCCTACTCCACGAGCTGCCACTGAGTTTCACTTCACAAAAAAATCTGCAGTAGAATGACTGAAATGATTTATTCTCTTGAGCTAGCAAGCAGCTTATATCCCATCAAGAAATACAGGAGGAAAAAAAAAAGAGAACAAAGAAATTGCATAGCAACTATGAAGAAGAAACTGTTGATTATAATATTGGGAACAAAGGAATTAACTGATCAGGTATTACATAGCATATTCTGAAGTATCACTAACTGCTTTTTTGAACAGCATATTTTTGAGGTGGTAGGGAAGCATTTACTGCATCAAGCACTGAAATGAGACAGAAAGCAAAAATGTATTTTTCTCTTAATCTGAACACAAAGAAACAATTATAACCAACATGTATATGTCTTAATGCTACTTGCAGATTAAAAATTTTCTCCAAAGATATCACAGTATATATCAGGAATTTAGAAGCACCATACACAACAGTAGGATTGTAATTAGCAAGTACAGAAATCAATTTACCTTTACATTCTTTCATGCAGATTTTTTGGTTAAGTCCATTTTCCATCTTCTGTCAAAATTGTATTGTGTGGTGTAGGTGAATTGTGATTTTGTTCTTTAATTCCCAATCACCACAACATTCCATTGCAATTTTACAAAAACCATCAATATCCTTAAAATAAATATCACTATTATTTTTATTAAAAGTTATAAAGGTATGTAGACATTACTTGAATCACATACTTGCTACCTTATTGGCACAAAAATAACATTTATATTTTCTTTGCTAATTTAATTTATTTAGTGGATTCTTTTAGAATTAACATTGTTCATAAATATGAGATTTTTGTTTTATGAATGGGTTGCTAAAAGACACAGTTTTATGCAAAGTAACAACTGAAGTATACTTTTCAGAATCAGTTATCTCACATATTTATAACATGCCTTTATACTACTTAGAACACAAGACACACAATATTTCTAAGAATGATTAAGTTGTCACTAAGGTATTAAATTAATAAATAAAAAATAAATATTAAAGAACATGTAATACTGGATTTATAAATACTGAAAATCATAACTAAAAAAATGGTGATATCACCAAAAAAATTATGCCTTATCAATACTGATGGAAGCAAGATTACATATGCAAAATGTGCAAGTATCGCCGCATTAAAAAAAATACTTGTGGACAAATTCTTTACATAAAGAAATACCTAATACTGTTCACTGTAGTTGCATATGTAAATATTAAGAAGGTTCACAAAGCATTATGAGCAGCATGATATCTTTAGATCATCACATGCATATTTTGTTTTCTTTATTGTGCATGAAAATCCTTGCAGCTGTACCCATATTAACATGCTAAGACATAAGCTGATTGGGTTTCTCCTTCTATAGATGGTAATAAAAAGATAAAGTGAAGTAATTTAATTCTTTCTGGGCTATGTCTATGGTAAACTTTGGCAACTATAAAAATCAATTAATTTTGTTAATTGCACAATTAATCCTTCACTTGCACTGTGAAGGTGTTCAATCAAGATAATTCTCTTGCAAAATTATAAAGGTTTGGATTAATTCACAAGATTTGGCACTAAATCACCATTCTGTGATGAATGAAAATTTGTTCTTTCCTGGACTAAGCAATGGAGAAACCTTGAAAATAAAGGCTCCTTTCATGTTAAGGAACAGTTAAAATTACCTCCTAGCAATGAAGTGATTTGATAATACATTGCATAACCTACTGCAAGGAATATAAGGTTGGAAACTGGTGATGCATAAAATCTCAGTAGGTACTCGATACACATGTCACCCATTAAACAATAAGATATTCAAAATAAGAGTCATCATCTAAATTTCAATACTTGAGGCTTTGCTTGTCTTCTCAATTTTTACATTCTTCAGAGTTGGCAGTTCTGGCCAAGGATACACAGCTGGCAATGGACAGTCGTAATTATGATTATACATGGCTGCTTCCACAATTACTCGTTTGTCTTCTGGTTCTGGATATGTTGATGCCATACCTGAAAAATGATGTAGGCACAATAAATACTTTACTACTTCAGAATAACGTGTAAAAATATGGCATCCACTAAATGAAGTGAATCAGATATTAAAATGGAGAAACAAGAAGTTTGAATTCCGTTCTGATATGGCCATAGTGAATGGAACAATGTAATGGTAAATCTGGAAGTACAATTTTACTCACAAATACTAACATATTCGATTACCATTCTTTAACCCTCCGTTAGTCGCTAGGGGCCTGAGAGCCCCTGGCATTATATAAATGTTCGAACGCACCTATGCAATTGCCTGACTAGGACATCTAACATTACACCTTGCGCGATTATTTGCTGCAGCGATTACCTTATCTGTTTATTTGTTTGGCTGGAAGAATGACTAATCAGCAGTTACGTGTCGCACAGATCAACCAGGCCCCACACGCCTGCTCTCGTTACATATTGTTGACAGATTTGTTTCTCATTAGCTTTTGTGCAATATTGCTTTGCTATTGCAAGGAGCTGTTACTGCTTCGTCATGAATACAAGTAAAAGGTACGATCTACAAAATCCGATTGATTTGGAAGAAGTACATCGCCTACTTTGCGATGATGATGCCTTGCCCTTGGATGACAACTTATATGAATCAGATGATTCTGATTCAGAAGATAAACTCGAAACAAGATCTTTAGATTCAGAAACTGACCATGAAGATGAAGAGGAAGATGATGAAAGCAGCTTCTGTGATAACATGTATTTTATAGGTAACATCATATGCTTATCATAGTAATTCTTCTTCTTGTTCTTATTCTTCTTCTTCTTCTTATTATTATTATTATTATTGTTATTGACAATACATTCTGTTGTTATTTACAGGAAGAGATGGAACAAAATGGAAAAAAACACCTTGGAAAATAACACAGACAAGGGCTCACAATATATTGACCAAACTTCCTGGTGTGGGAGGAGCTGCCAAAAATGCGAAAACGGAAATTGATTGTTGGAACCTTTTTGATACCAAAGATACAGTTGATTTGATTGTTGAAAGCTCAAATACTTACATTAGCAGTGTGCAGCACAAATTTGATCATGAAAGAGACAGCAGACCTACAGATGTAATAGAAATAAAAGCTTTCCTAGGCTTATTGTACCTGGCAGGAATTTTTCGTGGTGGACGCCAGAATATTCACGATTTTTGGAGAACAGATGATCTTGGAATTCCTCTGTTCCGAATGGCTATGTCCAAAAAATTATTCAGTTTTCTAATACGCTGTATTCGCTTTGATGAAAAAAGCTCAAGACTGGAGCGACGAAGATTGGATAAATTGGCTGCTGTTAGAGAAATGTTTACCTTGTTTCTGAACAACTGTCAGAACCATTATTCTCTTGGACAAAACGTCACTGTCGACGAACAGTTGCCGGCATTTTGTGGTCGATGTGGTTTTAGACAATATATACCATCCAAGCCAAACAAGTATGGCATAAAGATATTCTGTTTGAGTGATGCAAAACTGTTTTATAAAACTAACATGGAGATTTATTGTGGACAGCAGCCGGACGGACCATATTTGCAAACTAACTCGGCAGAGGCTGTAGTGCTGAGACTAACTGAACCAATCTCTGGCACTGGACGAAACGTTACTGCAGATAACTGGTTTACCAGTGTAACACTGGTGAATGAATTGCACAAAAGACAACTTTCTTTCGTCGGTACAGTGCGAAAGAACAAAAAAGAATTACCCTCTAATTTCACTTCTCCAAAAGATCGCAGTCAGTACGAAAGCGTATTTGGCTTCAGAAAAAATGAAACGCTTGTTTCATATATTCCAAAAAAAGGATAAAACAGTAGTTTTGCTCTCAAGTCTACATGCTTCATCCACACAGTTATCAGAACGTGCTGAGAAAAAGCCTGAAATAATCCTGCATTACGACACTAAATCTGGAGTTGATATAGTAGATAAATTGTGTGCTACATACAATGTAGCCAGAACAACGAGAAGGTGGCCCATGGTAATTTTTTACCATATCTTGAACACTGCAGGTATTAATTCTAGGGTTAACTTCCTTGGAAACCAAAATAAATATTCCACAAGGCAGGAGTATTTGAAAGCACTATCTTTAGCTTTACTGTTGCAACAGCTACAAAGGAGAGCAACAGCATCAAATCTACCCAATGATTTGAAAGGCCTTTTGACAAAATATAAACCTGAAGAATCCGCTGTAGATGAATTGTGAAATGCACCGCTATGCACATTGAAAAGGAAACAATGTGAACCCTGCAACAAAGACAAAATGAACTGCAAAACTAAATATGCATGTGGGAAATGCAACATCCCCCTGTGTTTGAGCAAACATGCTAAAATTATTTGCGATAGTTGCTTAGTCGGGGAAAACACGGGTGAAATAGTAGATGATTCTGAGTAACTGAACATTTGAAATTACAAGTTGTATGTATACCTGGAAATGGCAATGTATTTATTTATACTTACTGTAATACAATTTATAATGTATATGTACTTATATTTTAGCTTGTATTTTTTATGTTGTAAGATAATACTTACTAATGAAAACCTTGTACGCTTAATCTAAATAAAGGTAAAAACAGAAAAAAAAAAATAAACGAAAGAAAACAAAAATACAAACAATAACAAAAATATAGGGCGGGTCTATTAGGTCCCGCGCGACTAACGGCATTCTACCAAAGCGCACACCTGACGGAGGGTTAATTACAGACAACAAAATATCATTGTAAACCTGTATGGTCAGTTATCTCTACAGTGACAAATAAATGCTCCACAAAAAATGTCCCTAATATGAATTCAGATATTCAAGCTTTTGTTTAAATCCAGCAGGAATTAACACAGTGAAGCCATAACCATTATTAAATTTATATATAGTTATCTGGAAACTTTAACTCTCACTATACTTCATTACTAAAAATGCATGCAGGGCATTTATGTACACTACTGAAAACTGTGTGAACAGCAGCAGATTTAACAAGTGAAAGAATATTAAACAAACCAATTTTAATGAATTTTGACATTATATAGATATTTAAAATTAGATGATATCCAAATTTATAGTTTTTACCAACAGAGGGCCTAAACATCACATGAAATAAGAAGAGTAGCATGTACGAATAATCAGACAACAGACAGCTGAGGATGTGAGAGGTACCTTACAAATGTCCTGCCTGTCTTTGTAGTAAGTCAAGTACAGTAAAACGTGTCTAAAGTGGTGATTGAGAAATGGCCATTAGCAAAGTGACCACTAAATTAAGGTTATGCAGTTTCCCAATTGGTCTGGTTCATTACATGATTAGATATAGCAGGACCTACAGTATATTAAAGGTAACACACATATGAATGCACTGAGTGATTAAGACCTTATTTATGTACAAAACAACAAATGAATTAGTAAACAGGAGAGCAGTTGCTTCACAAAGGCAAAGCACCCCATCCACAACCTCACCCGATAGTCAGTCCTTACACACTAGAGCAGGAAAACTCATTCATTGTCTTTGAACACCAGTAGCAACCCTGATTTTATGGAAGTGGCAACTATATGTTGATCTCACATGTAACTGCTGACTGCAGTGTGTGATGGTTGTTTAAGGGATATTAACACAGGCTTTAAGAAAAAATTAATCAGTTCCGCAGAAAAATGGCTGTTTATCGAGGTGACTTCAAAGTAAAGGTGGCCGTTTAGGCAGATTTGGCTGTATAATGAGTATTAAAGTAGACTTGTAACTATGTATTTTAATAATATTCAAGCTTTAATAACTTTCTTCATATACTAAGTTAAGGGCAGCCAGTAGACCTTGTCCTTATGTCTGACACTTATCATCATTCACACTTGCAAAATTGTTATTATGTACATAGGCATAAGATGCTTGTAACCCAAGTGGGATTTAATATATGTATTTGCAATCACTGGAAGACTGCTGTTGTGTTTCATTTCTTCATTTTCACACAATGGATACTGTGTTACAATGATAGTAACACTGTGTGAAGACATGGCTGATGTTGATGGTGGATTTATAAATGAGGAATACTCTGATATAACTCTGTTATATGGTGAAATGTGTTAAAACACAGACTTCTTTTATCAAGAAACATTTCTTATGCATTGGTTCCTTCAAAACACATATTCAAGCACATTGCGATGAGATTATGTGTTAGGAACATTTAGCCAAAAACCAATGATAGACAGACCTAGTGAGGAAAGGATACTACCTAAATTAGATATTTTCAGGAAAATCCTAAAGCTACCAAGTATCCTTTTTTGTGAGACAAATGAAATGTTTCGAAATCAAGAGTGACTCATTTAACATTTTCTTTCCTTCTTTCCTTAGTTTTTGAGGGAAGAGGTGTTAAATGTTTCAAGTATAAATAATATGATCTTTGAGTTGGTGAATGTTGTGAAATGGAATGATGGCACCGGTGTGACCAAGTCCTGGTGCCTACTCAACATCTGCAGTTAAGAGAAAGCTGTTGAGAAAATCCCCCACGCACAACATTGGAACCCAGGATCTACAGCTGAAAAGCAAGCACTTAACATCTACACCATTTAACCCATTCACCATCAGGAATTTGAAGTATGCCAGATCGCTGTATGTCAGCCAATATTGGATGAAATTCTAGCTGGCAATTTAACTCTACATGAATTGGTTAAAATGTAAATTATTCTATTATTTTTTAATACATCTGAATGAAACAAAAACACATTTTTACTGAAATTATAGCCAATAAGGGTTAACATACTAAAGGTAAGCATCAATTGCAGTTGAATTTGAAATTTTTCAAAACTTAGGTAGCTAATTTTGGCATAATATGCACAGAAGCTTGTTAGATACTTCACTTCTGCCTTGAGTGTAGATTTTGCAAGCTAGCTGCAGACACAAAGTCAGCAATTAGAGTTTAATGACCAGAAAAGAGTACCAAGAATTACCTGATGTGACACCAATCTCCTTGTTTATACCTTCTTGCCTTCTTATATTAATTTCTGTGAATCAGAAGGATCCTTTCTAGACAAAAATATAAGTCAAGACATGATGAATGACCTTGGTAACCATAACAAGACACAGAAATTTACATGCATGCTTCCTTTATTTTCAATAATTCTTCTTGCTATGATACATTTCAAAACAAGGTTCCAAGCAAATGGTGCATCACGGGGCACACAACTCAAACTTATTTTGTAATGGATTTTGTGTTGTATATATTAGAATAAGTAGACTGCCATATAATCAGCCGGAGCAAAAGATGTTCATATACACATAAATCATAAAATTACATGAAACATTACGCCAACAGGAGTAAAATCTTTCACAGCATGTTTTAGTTGTTACACTGGGTCTGTAACAGTTCATATAGTCCACTAGTTAATTGTAAAACAATGTTTTGTTTAAATTAGCATAGCTCTAATCCACATGCGGAACCATTCTGTCCATAACAGCTCCCAATATAACTGCACATTGAATGAGACTCACTAAAACATTACTCTAAAAATGTGATAATGTTTTGATATGGAAGAAAACTTTTGAGAGATTTTATTTCACCATTCTACAGTTCAAAGAAGAGCACCTTTAATCATGAATGTTCAAAATCTTCTTTGCAAAATATATATTATGAAAGAAAGGCATAAACCTCTCTGCAAACTTCATTTCAAAGAAAATCTACTTGTGGATAATTTCCCACATAGACAACATACTGCAGAAGAGTTATGTATAATTACTGGAGGACACCCTTGACTTCATACAACACTACGTGTGGGGTAATGAGCATTATTTTCTTAATGATACCACTGCCAACCCCCATTAATGGTGTCATGTAAGCAGTGGCAGCTCATGTTGCCCATACCTAGGGGGGCTGCACTGATTACTGGAATTTTAACTTACCTTAATTATTTGAAGATGAATTGCATACGGCGATCTTTCTTTGTAACAAACTTATTAATCACTCTCTTGTTGAACTTCGGGATGTTTTCTATCATTTCCTTTTGTATGGACAACATAGCATGTACAGTTAGTCTATCTTCTCAATAGTGTTCATAAGGAATTTAATTCTTTTCAGTGTAGAGAAACAGCGTTCAGATTCACTTGTTGTTAAAGGCAGAGTAATGGCTATTCTCAAAAGTTTTAACACTTCAGAAAAAGTGGAAGAAAGATTATTAGCTCTAAGATATTGAAATAATTTTACAGCACCACTAATATTCCAGAATTCTTCTCTTGAATAGATGACTGAAAGTTCTTATGCAGTTTGTACTTATCAAACACTGGAAACATTTTTACGCATTCACTGAACGCATTTTCTGGAAATATTGAATTAAATTGCTCAAATTGTGATTCTTGCAGCAGGGAAGACACAGAAAGATGTTCTCTAAACTGGAAGCGGAGATTCAATTGAGACAGTATAACATTACATACTTCCTTGGCTGCTACTGCTGCTGCTCTGGTCTGTGTGTTTGAAACAATTTTTCTTTTGTGTGGGTTTTCTGCTGCCAAATCACAGGACTCCACTGTGTTTCTTACTTTTATAATTTCAGCAGTGAAAGTAGATATGTACACTGGAACTTTAGCAGCATCTATGTCGTGATTCTGTAGTTGATTGTACAGTATTTCTACATGAGGCATAATTAAATGGAAAAAGTTAAGCCAGATACAAAACTCATTATTTTCAAGATACCCCAACATAGCAGATGCCTCATTTATTGTCGTGCTACTTGAAGTGTCTGATTCTGACAAAATTTGAAAACATTCTTTCAATGCCTCCTTCTTTTCGTAAACAACATTAACAGTCCTGGATTTGTAGTTCCACCTTGTTGATCCACCACTGGGTATTCTCTTCTTAACACACAAATCTAACACTGATAATCTGTGTTGAGAGCGGGAAAAGAAGGCGGGTATAACAGAAAGATTTGAAAAGAAAATCCTAGCTTTTGTGTTTTGCCTGGCAGGTCTCTCCATTATCACACTTAATTGATGTGCTAAGCTTTGTACAAAGTACACATTAGGGTGCACATCTCTAACTTTAATTTGCACTCCATTGATAGCCCTGCTCATTACTGCTGCACCATCAAAACTTTGACCTATGAACTTCTTCTTACCTTTTAATATATTGCCAAGCTCAGAAATTACAACTTCTGCAATTGCATCGGAATTTTGCCCATTCGGAATAAAAGATCCCTAAAATCACTCAACAGGACTACCTAAGGCATTACAATACCTTAAGACTATTACAAGCTGGAACATGTCAACAATATCTGTAGTTTCGTCGGCCATAATAGACACAGTCTGCTGCTTCAATTTCTTCTAAGATGTTTTCTTTATAAACTTCAAGAATGCACTGAAGTAACTCATTTTGCGTTGTCTTAGAAGTTTCTTTAAAAACTGAATGGTTAAGATGGCACTTAAATAGGGAATCAATTTCTGCTGTATATTTAATCAACACCCTCAACACCCCTTGATTTTGTGACCCTTCATCCTCTTCATGTCCTCTTAGGGGTAGCTCGTGATAACCACAAAATTTCACACAGTTGATTATCTTTATAAGAGTGTCCCATTTCTTTGGACTTAATTTGTTGTGACGATCTATTGATTCCTTAAAGGCTTGGCTTAAACATGCCTATACATTTACTGACCCAAGTGTAGCAAGATTAAGCATGTTATTAACATGGTTTTTGGATATTTTATGTTTATGACATTTTTCATATAGTCTCTTCAAGTCTGAAGTCCCCTTTTGAACCCATGCAATGTTGGCTGCATCGTCTTTAATTCCAAATAAAAGGCAAGGAAAACAGAAAAGGGAATTGCTGACTTCACAGCCACATATCCACTCATATTTCGTGTAAATTTCAGGACTGAAACACCTACTATATTGTTTTTGGCAGCTTGTTGCAGTTTGAATAATATTTAACACAGGAGTCGGTCTTCCACACACTTTAATGTCACATTTCTCTTGCAGTGTTAAAGCGCCAAAACGAAGCGACTTTAAATACTCGATTGAATTACTCATTGTTACAAGCACACAATTGACACCAGTATATAAAATCACATTTGATTATACTTTACTGTCAGGAAACAAAAATATATTTGAATCGCCGTGAAAATATTCACAAACAGTCTGATTTCGTGAAAATCCGCACAAAATTGCACTTAACACCACCTTTGGAACTGTAAACATTGCAGTCCAGTGAGTTCACTAAATGATGGGATGCGTTGTAAGCCGAAACATGTAGCGGGGCTATCAGAGAGGGAAATGGAAGCAATACTCATGTTAGCGAGTTGTACTGGCAGGCCTCTGAGGGGGAAGGGTTTCACATATGAACTTGCCGCGCAGCCCGATATGAACAAGTTGCAATGAATTACAATATATATAGGATGTAATCTATTCAATTTAGACAACAATATTACATTTGCTCTGGGGGGGGGCGCCACTGCATGTAAGCACTTACAAGGTTCATGATACACTTCAGCAAATCTGTTGGGGCATAAATGCCTGGTGTAGCATCTTTGGGAATCAGCTTACTGGACTTGCTTACTAATGAGACGGTTCCAAGTAGGTTTCCTACAAAGTCAGCTTAACTTGAAGTATCTGACACAGGAGGTTCTACATTAATTGGTGGTAAAGTACTGGTTCTTGTTGATGGTGCTCCACCTTATTATTTCCAGTCTATAATACAGTTTCTTAAATTAAGATTGTATACTGTAACACTAGGTAGGCTATACCATGCTGTTGCCACCATAATCATCTGATTTAATGCCATTACATGTTTTTTTTTACTTTCTCTAGCACCTACATAGGGTAGGTAGAGGAAGTACTGGATTCCATCCAAAAATATATCAAGATTTTACTGGAAATGCATATTTTGAGGTTTCTCGTATATATAAAAGAAAAGGGCATTTTAGAAAGTGTGTGTGTGTGTGTGTGTGTGTGTGTGTGTGTGTGTGTGTGTGTGTGTGTGTGTGTGTGCGCGCGCCCGCATGTGTGTGAACAGTATAACACAAAACTGAAAACCTGGATAAATACCGAACTTGATTATGATAAATAGACAAACTGAAAGTGGTATACAGTGAAGGGAAATGATGACTTATTTAAGTATCAATGAGTCAAAATTAACATTGAACTGAAAACAGAAGAAACTGAAGAATACATCAAGCTCACAAACTTAATCACACTGGTCAACAAAATTTAAGATTTTTGATGTGAAAAGAAATACAATGGGTGATTCTTTGACTTTTTTGTGATGATTTCAAATCTTTTTACAGAACTTTTCCATCGCTCATATTTTTTAATAATTGCATGAATAGCATTTCTGGTAATTACACATTTTAATATGTGTAACACCTTCGCTAGAATACCTTTAACATAACTAAAATAAGTGTTAAGTAGATTTTTGACTGCCTTAGCTTGAACATCTCTCTTGTCTGTCCAACAGTAGTCTGCTAACATATTTGGAGCCCATTTTCCATGGTAGCGTCATTCAATTTCAGCGATGTCCTGATGGAAATGCTTGCCATGTTCACCGCTGACAGTGCCGAGGTTCTCAAGGAAGAAGTCAAGATGGGAGTCCAACTTGTGTATTTTCAAACACATGTTACATCCCATGACCTTGTAGTTCTCAATCAGCTCACTGACAAGTTCTCTGTAATGTTCAGACCTGTAGTTTCCTAGAAAGTTTATGACAATGTTTTTGAAAGAGAACCACGCAGCTCATTCTTGCATATTTGACAGGCTTTCAAACTGTGAATCTGTCATAAGTTCTCTAATTTGGGGGCCAACAAATATTCCCTCTTTTAGTTTAGCTTCACTGATCTTTGGAAACTTAGTTTTCAGGAACAGAAGTACACTCTCATGATGATCCATTGCTTTCACAAAGTTCTTAATCAAACCTAGTTTGATGTGCAATGGAGGCAATAATATTTTGTCAGCACTTACAAGTGGTTGATTAACAACATTTGCCTGTTCTGGATTGAATGACTCACTCTTTGGCCAGCTCTTTTTAACATAATGATTGCTTTTATCTCTACTACCCCACATTCACAAGAAACAACAAAATTTTGTATAGCCAAGTTGTAATTCAAGTAAGATAGCTATCATTTTAAAATCTGCACATATTTGCGATGAAGTCATCATACCAGATACTCGATGGCACGAAATGCATGTTCATGTAACTCTCCTTCACACCAACTGCATGGGCTATAGGAAGGGATGGAGCAAGACTCCTTTCAAGCTTGTTTTTGAGGAGTCAATGAACAAACGCCAATCCTAAGGTTTATGTTGAACACCCAGGGACTCCATCAAAGAATCAACATTATTACAGAAAACTAAGTCCTCATGTTTAGAAAATAAATGTTCAAGTTCCTTTTGGCATTGATGGAAAGAAATTACTTTGGTGTCATCCTGCAGGAGGTGCCAGTCTTTCAATCTTGAAACAAGCAACTTGGCTTTACTTTTAGATAACCCAAGATCACGAACCAAATCATTTAGATTCCCCTGTTAGAAAGTGCGGTTTGTTTATGGTAACTCCTTCCACAAAATGTGGGTCACTCTATTGTTACAGTTCACCAATGTCATCAAGACTTTCAACATCTTCAGTCACATTTCTGTTGTCTGGTGGAGTTGGTATGGGAAGGTCCAAGAGGTCTCCTCGCCCATAAGGAACTGGTCGAATTGCTGATTCTAAAGATGGTTATTTAACAGTATGTTTGGACTTTGAACTTATCCCAGATATATTTGTCAAGCAGGAGTAACACACTGTTATATGATCCTTAGGTTCCCACCATATCATAGGAACTGCAAAAGGCATATGACAGAAAACTTTTAACCAGCCGGTTCATAGTGTTACACATTTGGTACAACAGATTTCTGGAGCCCAAAACTTATTCTGGTCTATTTTATTGCCAAAATAACACCCATAAACTCTTTTAATTTGAGGAGTCAAATTTCACCTCTGCACTTCTAAAGTGAACTCACCACAAATGTAACAAAAATTGTTTTTATTGTTTACACATCTACGAGACATTATTCTCCTAATTCACAATGCTTAAGAAAACACACCATTAGCTGACACTACACTTGTTAATTAACAACTGAGAACACACAGGATTAGCTTCTTTCATTAAACAAAGCTTCTACTCCTCTGGCAACTATGCAGGATCCTTCTATCTGTAACAGACCTTCCTTATCAGTTGTTGGAGTAAACACTGACCTGGGTGGGAAAGCCATAGTTTTGTGAGGAGAACCTCATTGTTGAACATTGTCATTCCTGAAGTCACAGACAATAATTGATTAAAGCAAATATGTCATTTGTTGACCTAATGAAATAAAATTATTTTCTAAATTCACAACTGAGAACACACAGGATTAGCTTCTTTCATTAAACAAAGCTTCTACTCCTCTGGTAACTATGCAGGACCCTTTCTATCTGTAACAGACTTTCCTTATCTGTTGTTGGAGTGAACATAGACGGGTGGGAAAACCATAGTTTTGTGAGGAGAAGCTCATTGTTGAAAATTGTTATTCCTGAAGTCACAAACAACAATTGCCTAAAGCAAATGTGTCATTTGTTGACCTAATGAAATAAAATTATTTTCTTTTAACTAGTACATTTACTGCCCTATGTGAATACACATGAAAACAGCTTTTTTAATATTACAAACAATTGGTGGGTGATGGAACATTTCTGGCTTCATTTTCGGATTTGGCAGATGCAAATACATAAGAATCAGCAGAAATTATTTATTTAACATTTTCATTGTTGACCAGTGTAATGTGTAGTTTTTGCTAATACTCTGTTGCTTTATAATGGATAATATGCTTTCCTTCAACTAAGAGAGCACCTAGACGGCAATTTCTCTTATGCTCCGAGAGGCACGTATTGATGCTGCATTGTGTTGTTCCAATATAAACTGCACCACATGAGCATGGAATCCTTTATACCCTGGCTGAAGAGAGTGGGTTCCTGATGTCTTTGGTTGAATAGTGAGACTGGAGTATCTGTTTTGTAGGCCTGAAAACTGTGTCTACTACGTTATGTTGTTTTAATAGCTTAGAAATGTGGTCAGTGGTGTTTTTCAGATATGGGAGATATCTGTACCACTCTTCTTATTAGAAGATGTGTCTGTCTGAATTGTGTGTCTTTTGGAATGTAGAGCTCTTTATTTCTTTGGCTTCATAACCACTGGAATATAATACTAGCTCTAGATGCTTTAACTCATCCTGTAGGTGTTCTGGTTCACAGATCCAATGAGCTCTGTCTACAAGGGTTTTAATCATGGATCATTTTTACCCTGGTTGGTGGTTTGAATTCTTATACAGGTATCTGTCAGTATGTGTGGGTTTATGATAAACTGTGTGTCCAAGGGTGCTGTTGTTCTTATGGACTAGCACGTCTAAAAATGGCAGTTTCCCATCTTATTTTTTCTTCTTTCTTTTTCGATGGTGAACTGGATACACGAACTGATACTGTTTATATGTGACATGAAATTTTGAAGTCTAAGTTCTTCTTTGTTCCAAACAGCAAAGATGTCTTCCACAAAGCGGCAATAGCAAGCAGGTTTACATGGGGCGGTCTGAAGAGTCTTAGCTTCGAAGTTTTCCATATAGAAATTGGCCACGATTGGACTAAGAGGGCTGCCCATGGTGATGCTGTCAATCTGTTTGTAGAACTCATTGCTCAACTGAAAATATGTGGTGGTCAGGACATGGTGAAACAGGGCTAAAATATCACGTGGGAAAATTTTCTTGAGCTGGGAGATGGTTTCATTGACTGAAACCATGGTGAACAGGGAAATGTCCATGCTCATGTGGTGCATTTTATATTCGAACAACACAACACAGCATCAATAAATGCCTCTCAGAGCATAAGAGAGATTGCTGTCTAGGCTAAAAAGAGAAAAATCAGCTATAGCCATACATGCTCTTTTAGCTGAAAGAGAGCATATTATCCATTATAAAGGAACAGACATATTAGCACAAACTATACATTATTATTCATGACTGTATTGTGAAATTATAAATATTTATAAATACCAAAAGAATTTCAACTGTAAGGAAAAAACTAAAAAAACTGCACATGGCATGGCATCCAGCCCTACAAAATGTTAAGGCAAAGAAAGCATATGAATCAATAAGAAACCACCCCACTTTTAGCAACTCCCAGGAGCAAGATAGAAAAATTAAATTGTTTTATTTATGGACACTATTTAACTACTAATCGGGCTTGAGATTCTTTTACATGCTGTAAATCTACGACACGGGATCACCAGCTTTACTTCCCTTCTGAAGGAAGCCATGCTAAGGATTGTTACACCCAAAAAAAAAAAAATCAATTGCCCTCCGCCGGGTTTGAACCCGCGACCTCGGGAACTAGAGACCAGCATGGTAACCAACAGAATAGATCCAACCCCCTTGTGAAAGATAGCCAATCAGTGCTCGAAGCCACAGACACTGCTGCTGGAAAGGCTGGTGCACACGCTTTGAGACTCTGCCGAGGCAACATGGGAAAGAAGAAGCCTGCTCTCTCCAAGCTCCCTTCCCAGGAAGGTAATGAAGTCAGCGTCACCAACGCCTCCGCTCCGACCAGCTCAGCCATTCATCCTCCGCCGACGCATCGGCCATCTCGGATCTCCGCGGTGGTAAGGGGGTTCACCGATAACTCCCGGTCTCTTTGATTCTCCGCGCCGCCCAGCACTTCTGGCCCTCTGTATCCAGAGTATCCAGTATTACGAATCATCGAGGACCCACGCCGCTGGTCAGGATTGAATTTCTGGAAGGGAGGACTACTTGGCAACCCTGAGCGTTCCTGTTAGGGCAAACCCTGACGCTCGAGGCCAGTCGCACTGTTCGTCCAGTTCCGTGCCACCGCTGCTGCCAATATGGCCACCTCGCCGAAAGCTGTGATGCCGCTCCCCGATGCCACATCTGCGGGAACCAATTGCTGACGGCCGACTTCCACGCTCAGACCTGACGCAACGCCGCCGCTACTGCGCTTCCTGTAGAGGCACGGAGAACTTCATCGGTCAGGTAGTTTGCCCACTTTACCAGCGCAGAACTTCGCCATGCCAGAGCTCCGCCGCACCGACCTCAACACAACTCACCGCGTCGCTTCGCCGTCTCACACTGCCACCGATACTTCGCCTGTGATTCTTCAAAAGCTGGTGGACATACAGGTGGAACTGCTGAACATCAATGAAAGACTAAACTGCATAGAAGCCATAGTCGATGTCAGAACAGATATCCACCCACGACATGACGAGGACGTTATCAGGTTTCCACTGGTGACCACAGTCGACCTCATTTCGTCACAGGCCAAGAACTTAACTCTCATCGAAAAGCTCCTCCAGAAGGAAGTGGCAGCCCTTCGGACGAAGCTGGACCAACTACTTCACAGACTATCAGAGCACCAAGCTCCGCCCAATTGGGCGGACACTAATGGACCACCACCATTTGGCAAGAATCGGTGCAGATAAAACTAGAACTTCGAGATCTTCACACCTTAATTCCTAAACACCCATACCTTAATCCCTTCAGTTCATCACTCTGAATTCCCCAGGGCGTAAGTAGAGCTTCGGCCATGCTTGCGTCCTCGCTCCTATTTCACCTGGCTTAGGCCCAGTTAGGCCGGCCAATATTTCTGCTCCATGAATGCGGAGGTGCAATAACGATACTGCTGCATATCCTCTTTTTCATTCTTCCTGTTTCCTTCTGGTGATTTTTTTTATAGTGAGCATGGCCACCTACTGGCGAGTCCCACACTCACGGTCTCCGAATTCCCATCGGGGCTGTGGTTAGCACGTAACTGTGCTTTTCTCCTCCAATCGAAAAAACAAACAAAACCCGACCGCATCAGTCATTGCCTAGTTAGCAAGAAGCATACGTCGAGCTTCCACCAAAGATGTCTGCCGTAGTCGCAGACGAAACTTCTGGGAAGATAAGAAGGAAGAATCCCAGTACACCACGGCCACAGAGCCTGGAAAACTTTTATTGTTTAAAAGTACACCTGTTTCTAGTGCGTTCAGATCTACCTGGAGATACTGGACTTTCAGTACACTCCTGTAATGGTATATTCTCTTAGGTGTCTGATGCAAACCCTCACTAATTGTGTGAATTTTTGTATTCACATCACTGCCTGATCCATCAGCTTCAATTGCCGGCCTTAGGTGTGTAATACGAGCGTAGTTTCGATTTTGTACATCCATATATCTTGTAAGCTAAATAGAAATACAGTATGGCTAAAATTATACATTAATGCTGAGTACTGTACATGATAACCGAGAATGTGAACTCTGTTCTCTGAGTAGACGCTCTAGTTCTGATATCTATCTGATGATAGATAACATGCTACCTTAAGTTCATCAAAGTAAGTCACAACTGGCTTATAACTGGTACTGAATTGCAGATAACTAGCATTTAGGCTGGTAAACAATTCTTCACAACAATCCACATTCAAAATAGGTAAAAGTAAAGATACGTATCACGGAGGGGCACCCGGTACTGGGACAGAGCACCGCACGCAGGCCAGTCGACCGTTTATGCTGCCAACATAACCCTGGGAGGGAAGGATGAGGGGAGAGACCCGAAGGGCGACCAGATCCGGATGGCGACGGGCGCAAGCATGGGCGGAATCTCTAACGTTTCCAGATAGAACGCATTCGACGCCGCACGGTCCCTGCCTACAAGTCAACAACCTCCAGGGTCCCCCGGAGCGGAGCCCCACGCTGAGGAGAAACCTGACTTAGCGGTACCGCAACGACGCCAGGGAAGAAACCTTTACAGAGCGCAAGCCACCAGCCAGCCGTAACACGCCGAACACCGTCGCCTGGTCCTACAACCCCGAAACAGATGACAAGGAAGATGATGGGTACAGGAAATGAGGGGAAGGAGAGTCGTGGTAGAAGATGAACCACCCCAGTATTCGCCTGGCGACCCGGGCTAGGAAAAACCCATGTGCCAGAGTGGTCCGTCGCCGGGATCGATCCCGTAACCTCCCGAATGCGGGGCACAGACGTAACCGCCTGAGCCATCCCGCTCGGTCATTCAAACTTAGGATTAGCTAACAAGTCAAGTCCACTAGTTGAATAACTTCCTGTCAGTAGCGACTCATGAGTATACATTTTGAGTGTTCACAAAATTTTAGCCAGACAGCCCTGATAATGCAAAATAACTTCTGCTGCATGATAGTTATGATATGAACGATCTGATACAACTGCAGCCACTCCGAATAATAATAATAATAATAATAATAATAATAATAATAATAATAATAATGCATAACTTATCTGATGAAGGAAAGGCTTTTTGGATGTTTGTTGTGTGCATAATTAAGTACACCATGTTACAGCAAGAACGAAGTAATGTGTAAATTAAATTGAGTCGAGATTACGGATGGTATAGAAAAACTGTGAGAAGTTTCCGTACTTGTGCACATTAGCTACTTCTGCTACACTAACTTCTGCCATAGTGTGCTACCACCTAGTGGCATTGACATAAAGTTGTAGTGACAGTATGGAAACAGAGTCGGGATGAACTTTGCACACTAGTGTACTTCAACTGTGCACAACCAGTATGTATTTGGCACCATAAGGTAATTACGTCATACCACTTGTGCGTGTGCAGAATCTCCTTAAAATGTGCACATGTCAAGATGTGCGAGGAACCCTGTTCCCATGTCTCGTCAAGTTAAGAAGAGCAGTGTGGTAGATTTAAACACTGTTGATTTTAAATTACCACATATACATTACATTTAATAGCATTTAAAGAAAAAATAATGAATAAATCAGCATGATGTCAAAAGTTAGGGTGTTCACGTGCTCATGTGCTTGTATGTAGCAGCTGCCACTGCTTTCTGGTACTCTAGTTGTGTATAATATTGCTGATTTAGAGTAAGCTTAACTCTTTTGGAACCTACTTTTACCTGAAGCTTGCAACACTACATCTGTTGATTGCATATTTTCTCATAAAACTGTTACAGCATATTTGGTGTAAAATATAACCATGTATTATTATTCAATTGAGTCCACAGAATATCATATAATTCAATTATTTTCTTATTGGATTCTTTGGGTATGTCTTTACGAGGTTATAACAATTTCACTGCACATTCTTCCTGATTATGCACAAGAGTTATTGAGTGCTTCTATTGATACACATATGCTGAAGCTTCCAACATTTTTCATTACTAGTTCCAATAAAGCACCAGAAAAATAGTATTGTTTACCTTTATCTGTGAAAAGCAAGTCACTTTCTACTTCCACAAATACACACTTTGTTCCTCCTACGCTCACTGGCACTGGAATTAACTTATATCCTGTAGACAGTTTGTGACACCAATGTCAGCAATATTACAAAATTTAGTGTATTCAAATTTGCAAATACAGCAAAATCACATATTGAAAATCACAAATAAGGTGTCTGCTTGCTTATTGGAAATGGTGGGAATGTGATCTTTGGAAAAATGTGACACACTTTTGCTCAATATTTCAATCGGTTTTGAAGGTGGTACTATGATGATTGAATTAGTCGTTTCTGGGCATGCAAAAACACTATTAAAATGTCAAAATTAAAAACTACAGAGTTCAACTGTATTAAATGACTATGCACACTTCATATTGCATTAGTAACTTCTATGTTTCTTAAGGTTTGTTCTGCACTTTTATTTAAATAACTGTTTATTTTATTTATAATTTCTTTAACTATTTGCTCATTAAATGTCATAGTGTCATTCCTGCAAAATTTTAGAGTTTGAACATAAGGATCTCTGATGTTTTTTATACTGTAGTATATGAATGCCTTTTATGCTAATATGTACATGCCAAAATATAAGACTCTTTGTACTGATATCATGGCTTTCAGAAGCACTGGAATTCTTAGCCTTCGGAATGATGGACATTTAAAAACATATTCTTTTGTGGAACATCCTTCGTTTGCAGGAGGGAATTAAAGTATCAAAAGGAAGGTAAAAAACTTGCGGTTCATGTGAGGTTTCATTTTTGTGTAAATAGTTATTTGTTTGAATTTGAAAGTAACTTAAAAAATGTAAACCATCGTTAAATATATACAAACCTTTATTTTTGTTCAATTTTTATTTCTTACGCAGAATATGGAATGTTAGTGCGTAAATGTTAAGTTCTGTCCATTGTCTGTAATAATATACATGGTACAGTCAAAAGAAAATTTCTCATAAGGCTCAGTATCACTTGAAACATGCGCACGTCAAGGCTGCACATGCGATATGACGAAACACAGACACAGTGTGAGTGACCAACTATGGAGATGAGTCAGCCACACCTTATCAACGAATGCCACCAGTTAAGATTATTTCATAATGCCTAAAGTTAAAGAAAAGAAACTGTGGAATACCTTGTGGTGTTGTAATCCCTTCAGATTGGAAAGACATTTTGAGAAAGTGGGTAAGAGAAAAGTAACAGAAAGTATGCACAAAAGAGTTTTGCATTTAATAATAGGTGATCCTATTTGTATAACTTACAGTGTTGGGATTTCTAAAATGAAAATTAAATCAGATGAGAGAGACTCGGAAGTTGCTAAATCTTCCACTGAAGAAGGGTGCGCTAGTACTAGCATAAGGAGGTTCAGTGAAGAGGAATATGTACCTGCTGAAGATACGCGGAGTACATTAAATACAATTTTAACTCCATTAGGTGAATCCCCTATTTCCAAATCAAAATTGTCTCACATTAAATCATACTTGCAAAGGAAATCTGCTTCTGTGGTCAGGACATTAAACAGAAGTATTTTCAAAACTGCTGTTAAAAAAAAACAAATGATGGGGATGAAATGATTTCCCAGTTTAAAGATAAATTTGTAATTTGTATGCATAAACACTGCAGCTGAAAAATACATATTAACTTGCCTTCCCAAAAGTTGGAGTGAACACAAAATGTGTTCGGAGTATTGTGTATCTAGGCATGTGACAATGCTGCAAAACTAACACAGACTCAAAAAGGCATTATGTCTACACCAGGCAGAAACTACCAACGTAATCTACCAGATGATGTTAAAACAGCAAACAGATTTTATGAAGAAGGTGACATCAGCAGAATGATACCAGGCATGAAGGATGTAGGTAAAATCTATAAATGGAGGAAAAAAGAAAGAAAGAAAGAAAGAGGTTACTTTTGGCAAATTTGAAAGAACTTTACAGAGAGTTTAAAATCAGGTATCTGGGAGCCAAGTAGGATTTTCACGATTTGCATACTTCAGGCCTAAATACTGCATTTTGGCAGGAGCAGCAGGAACACACAATGCGTGTGCATGATTTGTGAAAATACAAAATTAATTCATAAGCCTCGAGAATCTCAAACATGAGACTCACAATTCCTTCACAGAACTTAGTGATTTTGTGCATAAATTAATGTGATTTGATCTGTCACCAGATTGTTATTTAAACAAGTGTGAAAAATGCCCTACAGATACAGTTGAGATAGAAACATTGACAAATTCATTCTAGGCCAATCTAATAGAAGAAATTTTCTACAGGAAGTGGAAAACAATGAACAGAACACAGATGACCTTGACAAAAACACCACCTCCTAATTTCATCCATAATTTCATAACAAATTTAAAAAAATTAAAATCACACAATTTTGTTGCAAAACCAAAATCTAATTACTTAAGGCATCTGAAAACCCAAATAAAATAGGAAAAACTTATAGTTATTGGCGATTGCTCAGAAAATTACAGTTTCATCAAACAGGATGCTATACAAGGTTACCATTGGAGTCATTCTCAAGCAACAATACACCCCTTTGTCATTTATTACAGAAAAACAGATAACAATTTAGACAATATGTGTTTCCCAATAGTTTCCGAATACAGTTGAACCTGCTTTGTAAGTAACCTAGTTCTAAATACATCATATTTATACAAAAAGTTTTGTAGGTCCCGGCAAAATGTAATTTAGAAACGTGTTAATAGAACCTTATTTATAAACAGTGCATTTATACGTAATTCACTGTTATACATATTATATTTCAGTGAAATACAACTGAGTTTTACATAATTATAATAAGCATATGGCATACACTATCTTAAAAGAAACTCGAGGAGTATTTTCCTTATCTCTGTTAACAAAGATGTAAGCTGAGCACGCGGCTTTCAACCGCAGAAACAAAAGACAAAGATGTTTGCTGGTAGAGCCGGCTGCTTTCGGCGAGACAATGTCATAGCAACAAACAAGAAGTAAAGATAAACATTTTCGGGATCTGGTGTTTACTATTGAACAGCGTTTTTGTCTTTCAGTTCTCAGTTGCTTTTAATCAGCCATAGAGATCAGAAAAAAGAAATGTTATACATTAGTTCAGAAATTAAATGGCATATGAGGGGTGGAACTTAATCCACACAAAACCAAAACCGAAATTGCTTCAGACTTAGGAATTGCTTTTACCACGCTATGTACAGTCATCAGTAACAGAAATGCTATTTTGGATCAGTTTTTAAAATTGGGTGCAAACTCAACAAAATGCAACCGTCAGCAGGAAGGGAGATATTTTGATTTGGAAATGGCACTTTTCACGCGGTTCCAGCAGAAGCGGGCTGCAGCTCTACCAATCAGTGGCAGCATGCTGAAAGCAAAAGTGATAGATTTAGCTACAATTATGAACATCATGGTTGATTTCAAGGCTTCATCAGGATGGTTGCAAAGATTTAAAGATCATCATGGAATCACAGGGAGAAACAATTTGTGGCGAGTCAAATGCTGTGGATGGTGCAACACTGGAAGGAAGAGGTTCTACCAGGAATCATAAGCGATTATCAGCCTCAAAACATCTACAACTGTAATGAGACTGGCCTATTCTACAATCTCCTTCCCAGCAAGACATTAGCTGAAAAGGGTGACCCATGCCATGGAGAGAAGAAAAGTAAAATTCGTGTAACAGTTCTTCTTGCCACCAATGCAGACGGATCAGACAAATTTGTCCCACTTGTGATAGGAAAATCCAAGAATCGGAGGTGTTTTAAGGGTGTGAAAACAAAACCTGCAGAATATGAATCCAATAGGAAGTCTTGGATGGCTATGATTTTAATGGAACAGTGGTTAAAGGAACTGGACATTAGAATGAAAAAGAAACAGAAGAAGATCCTTCTTTTTATGGATTGATGTGCAGCACATCCACCTTGAATAATTTTGAAAAAAGTTGAGTGGAATTTTTCCCTCCTAACTGTACCCGTCGGCTACAGCCACTTAATTTGCAAATTTCAAACTTCATTATAGAAAAATGCTGGTTCAACATTTAATAACACTGACTGATGCAGGAAATGAAAATCTCGTCATTAACTTACTATAAGCTATGGAGTTTATTTCGGCTGCCTGGAAGAAGGTGTCATCCTCCAGAATCAAACACTGTTTCTTTAAATCTGGTATTTTACAGGAAGTGGCTGTCTGTGATGATGGTGATGGTACCAGTTGTGATGAAGTTGTACCTATAAATGAGCTAGCTATACTGGAGGGTGCAAATTTTGATGACAATCTAGCTGTGTGGGGGGAACTACAGGATGAGGAGATTATTGCTGATGTGTGTCAAAAACATGGTGGTGATCAAGAAAGCGGATCAGCTTCAAGCGACGCCAACAATAATGGGGATGACGACTCAAATCTTGAAATGCCTGAAGTGAGTGAAGTGTTAAGTGCAATAAATGTGTGTAGGCATTACATCAGTGCAAAAAGTTGTAGTGAAAAAGTTCTTAACAAGTTTCCAAAATGAGGTATGCACTTAATGCAAGAAAAGTGAAACTAGCCAAATTAACTTATTTCTTTAATGCAGGACCAAGTTCAAAATAATGTTTTCTTCATATATATCTTTGTTGTTTGTAAATGTTTACACATGTAGGCCCAATGTATTGCTTTTTTTAAAAAAAAATATGATGCATTATCAAAATGTCATTTGTAAGTAATTCTGAGTTACAAGTAATCTTCCCTCTTCCCTTGATATACGTATAAAGCAGGTTCAACTGTATTTAGTCCTGACACTGCAGGATTTCATCTTTTCCAGAAAAAAATGAATTGCCCATCTGAAACAAAAATTCCCACAACTCAAAAAAATATTTTATTTTAGCGATGGAGCTGTCACACAGAACAAAAGTTCTTAAAACAAAAGTTGAAAACTTGCTTCATCATGAAGATTTGGACGTGCAAGCAGAGTGGCACTTCTTCACCTCAAGCCAATGCAAAGATTCGTGTGATGGTGTGTGTGTGTGGAGTGGACTATAAAATGATTAGCTGCATGTGCAAGTATTCAAGGAACAATGATTAACACTCCCCAAGAAGTCTATGAATGGGCAAAGAACAATGTAGGTGAAATTATGCATTCATTTACAACAAATGAACATAAACCTGAAAGTGGTTTTCTAAATTCTACGAGGTTCATAGGTCAAAAGACTGCTTAGGGAACTGGAAACACTCATTATGTTGTGCCTGTAAATGCAAAAATACATGTGAAAACATACTCAAGCTCTTTGGAAATGCCGAGAGAAGTGGAAGTGTGGCGTATGACACTCCCGTACATAGCAGACATAGGCATGCAACCAGCAGCACTGTGCAGCAAGGAAGAGAGTAACTGTGCATGGCATGCTGGTGAGTTATTTTAATTTATTTAACCAAGTAATTATTGAAATATCAACCTGAAATTTTGGCAGCTTACAGGCAAATGTTATAACATGGGTAGCAAAATAATTATTATCAGCAAATTGTAAGTTTAGATATAAATATTTATAAATTGATTAATTAATTTTCTGTTATAGTAATTTTGTAGGTAAAAAAACAACAGGGTGTATTTGAAAGCATTGACATTCTTCTACTTAAAACTGCTTTCAGAATTTAATTCAACATTTATTATGATCATTAAAAAACATTCATTACAAACATGTCAGCAGTAGCCTTGAAATGTCAACTGTCTATAATATGAAAACTGTGGGGGTTAGGGGCATCATATTGCAGGTGATATTCGTGCATCATCTGCAAACTAACAGGCATACAAATAAACAATTTTCGAGATGTTGATGTTTTCGGCTGTCTGTTTTGGATGGAATTATCCACAATGGTAACACATTCATTAAACGTACTTAAGAGTGGCCTTTACTATCCATATTTGTTCTTTCAAAATATTGGTAATATCTTCAGTATTCTTTTCTCATGCTTTATTTGCTCATTATAATACTGAGCATCATCGTTGTCTAACATACCAAATAATACCTTCAACAACCTACATTTAATATTCCTCTTTTGTGCCTACCAATTCCTCATCCTGTCATTTCGTTTAACACTACAACTGCCAAGGCAGCATTCTGACCATTTTTACAATTTCAATATTTTATTATTGTGACAGTTTTCACTGTATGTCATAATGAGTTCATGACAAGAGACATAAGTAGTCTCCTAGACCATGTAGACACTGCAATATTTATTTTTCCAAATTTAGTTTCATACATATCAGCATTTATACTTAGAACCACCATGTGGTCATTCTGACCGCATCATGTTGCTTTTAGTGGAACTACACCATCATGACTTGTATACTGGCCATTCAAATTCAAAAGTCAACTGAATGCTCAAAAATGTGTACAATGGTTTCAAATCGCTATAAGCTGTTTCAACAGTAGTGTTAGCAATTCACTTGAGAAGTAATATTTGAGCACTAAAGATGTCGAAGAGAATGCAATGACCTCTCACAGATGAAGAAATACTGGCTTATTTCAAGGAAATTTCTGAGGATCAGTCAGATTTGCAGGACCTAATGGAAAGTGATAATGTTGCAAGAAGATTATCAACCAATCGATGTTTTTGGAAATAGCAGTTCAGAAAATGAGGATGACGTACAGACAATTCCACATGGAAATAAAGAGACTGTAGGTAATTTGATTCTTTTATAATCTTATACTACAGTTGTTATTGTTGTTGTTGTTGCTGCTATCTTTACAGATATCACCATCATTAGAAAAAATATGGCTTGGGTCAAAGCAATAGACTTTCATAAGCTAAAAGGATCTATTTGACATATTTGTCACACAGATGCTGAACCCCAATCAAATAATAATACTAACTTCAGTCAGGGTCAATCCTATGCAGGAGAGGGATTTGCAACACACCCTCAATGCAGAAAGGGAAACCAGAACAGGAATTCACTTCCAGTAAAGGGATCAAAACTTCTAGGCAAGGTTGGTATCACAGAATGGACTTTGATTGTATTTCTCCTGGCAGTTTCACCCAGCAGAATGTCTTGAAAGGGATGGAAGGGCCTACAACATATATGAAGTGTAAAATCAGAAGAATTAGATACATGCATTGCTTTGTTATGTGTAAGAGGTGCTCTAGGAGCCAGAAATATAGAGGTAGATGAACTGTGGTCTTCAAAATGGGGCCTTCCGTTCTTCAGTGAGACAATGAATCAGAATAGGCTCTGAAAAACTTTGAAGTATTTACATTTCGATATAAAAAGCACAGGGTCAGATTGTTTGAAAACAGTTAAGTTTAATTTAGTTTCAAATACCTAGAATAAATTTATTGAAAACTGCCAGCTGTGTTTTAGCCCAAGTGCAAATGTTACTGTAGATGAATAGTTTTTTCCAAGGAGAACAACATGCCCTTATCTACAATATATGCCGAACAAGCCTGATAAATTTGTATAAAATTCTGGCTACTAACAGATGTGAACAATAAATATCTTTGTAACAGGCACCCTTACCTTGGCAAAAATGAAAAGAGCGCACATGAAAATCTTTTTGAGAGTGTGGTCATGAGATTAGTAGCACCATACTTCAATAAGGGTTGGAATGCAACTACTGACAACTTCTTCATTACAATGAAACTTGGCAAAAGACTAACTGATGAAGGCACTAATCTTGTTGGAACTGTGAACCATGTAAAAAGGAAATTCCCAAAATTGGAAAAAGCATGAAAACTACTTTGTACATATCTGTTCTGTTCTCCTGAAGAAAGAAGATACTACATTGACTGTGTACCAAGGTAAACAAAACAAAAATATACTTGATGAAAGTGTATATATTCATACTCATCAGAAAATATTCAAGTGTATTTTATTAACTGCTTCACTGTGCGTGATTCCACTACTTTTTGGATAAAACAAAAATGTTCTTCTGTACAGTTCTATGCACTCAGAAGTTAAAATACAGAATAATACTAAAAGAGTTCCTGAGACAATTAGCTTCTACAATGAAGCAAAATTTGCTGTTGATGTCTTAGATCAGATGTCAAGAATATAATCAGTTTGTTCTGGTATTGGTCAATACATGTTTTTCATAACATCCTTGATCAAGCTGCCATCAATTCATGGATTATATTCAAGTCTGCGACTGGACAGCAGATAGGTCAGAAAAGTTTCATTCTGAAACTTGCAGAAGAACTACACACAGAATACCTGCAATCTCGAAATTAAACAAGAGAGGAAGAAAAAGAAAAGCTGGAAGAAGAAGATTATGTACCAAGAAAGAAACTGAGACAGAAATCTCAAAAGAAAAAGTGTGGAAGTCAGTCAGGTGCAAAATATGCGTCTGTGGATCATGCACAAAAGAAGTTCATAAAGAAAGTGATTTGTACAGTTTGTAATTAAATTTTACTGTCAAAATGATTACAGTTTGATTAAGTTTTAGATAATACATAACATCCAGAAAGAGAGAGAAGTAAAAACCCTATATTTTTGTAATGTATACCAGTGTGATTATACATTAATAATTCAAACATCAGGTACAGTATGTTTACTACATATTTTTATAGCTTTAATTCTTGCTATTTCATTACTAATTAATGAATATGAACTGACATATTAACAATGCACTGAAGGTTACGGAGTTAGCATTTGTATACTTTAGATATTTTGAAAGTAGTAGAAAAATAAATTGAAAAAAAAAACTAAATTTGTAATGTAAACCTAACTATAATGATAAAAACGCATGTAGTTTATTGCCAAGTAATCTTGTTACTTTATTACTAAATATCTTTTACAGTCAAAATGATTACAGCTCGATTAAGCTTTAGATAATACATAACATCCAGAAAGAGAGGGAAGTAAAAACTCTATATTTTTGTAATGTATACCAGTACAACTAAATTTGTAATGTAAACCTATCTATAATGATAATAAAAATGCATGTACTTTATTACCAAGTATTCTTGTCACTTTATTACTAAATATACTTAGTCGCACAAATTTTCACAATATTTGGCCACCATGTCTCTGATTCACTTCAAATTTTGTCCATGGATTGCAAAACCAAAGTGAATTATCGTGTAAATTCCTATTTTTTTAAAATCACAATATATTAAAACGTATTGCACAATACTACTTGTGTAAAGCTTTAAATTAGAAAAGTAATAAATCTTCTTCAAATGTTTAATTTCTTTTTTTAAAAGCGTTATCAGTTCTGTCTGAAAATGATGCACAACGTTGGTGTCATGTTTCAGGCATTCTGAAACTGAAACAAAATTCAGGTGACATGTTTCACTGCACTGCTTGAAATAGGCAACAAATGGGTGTACTGTAGTTTGGTTGCTATTTCAATGTATGCCTTGAACTGAATCTTGCACAACAAAAGCACAGTTTTCTGAAAAATCACAAATAATGATGCAATCTCCTTCCTCAAGGTTTTCCTTAAGATTTGCCAGAAACAAAGATTGTTGCTGAGCTAGAAACACATGAGGTATTAAATTATTTAGTTTAATTGCTAATTTCCCCAAATACTCTTGCACTGGAGATTCCAAACTTTCCAAATTTGTTCTGTCCGCAGAACCCACTGCTTATACCTAACATATTGTACGTCTTCTGCATCAAATCGTTCTTAGTGAAGTTATCAGTTCCAGGGCAAACAGGGCATTCCAAAAGATAACAATGCTGAGATGGAGGATTACAAATTATTTGAGTTATGGCATCTTTATAATTATTTATGACTATTCTGTTTTCTTCAGTAAGTTTTAGAACATCTACACCACAATCATCAACTTAACATTTTCATGATAGGCGCAGATGCACATGGTATGAGTTCCATGAGATCCAGGTAAAATACACTGTTTAGGTCATAACTCGGCAAATTTAGAAAATCCAATTTTCACTGTTGGGTATTCCTCCTTAAACTGCTGGTAGGTTTCTCTCAGAGTGCATAACATGTCTCTTTTGTTTTTGTACCTTTTTGCCGTTCTCTCTCAAACTAACAAAATTCTTCTTTCCTGGCATCACTCTACTTGCTTCATCTGAAGTGTAAAATTCTAGGACCTTTTGCACTGCTAATGGTTCCAGTTTTTCCTGGTTTTACATTCAGGTGTTGACAATATTCCCTTTTCTGCAGCAAGTTCTTTTGCCTTCCCAATCATGTGAAATGATGCATCAAAGTGTTGCTGAGTTTTTTATATTGCCAGTCTTCAAAAATGGATAGTATTTGTAATTTTAAATTCTTATTATCGGTTGCATGGTAAGAGTCTGTCAGTTTCTGTATGATAATGGAACTGTCACTTGATTTTGCATTGGAGGTTGAACTTTGCTTTTGCTCTGTATGAAATATTTTCTTTTTAAGGGACATTTCTATAGTTTTCAATTTTTGCTATGTATATTGTACTTGGGTTAGTTTCCTTTTCTTCATGGACGATTTGCCCAAAATCACTAAGCTTTCGTTCAGCTTAGAAACACATCTGAATTAGAAAAACCACCTGAAGATGAACTCTCAGTGTCACCTTCAGTACTCAAAACCACTTCTGGATTATTCACAGCACTGGTACTTGTAGCATGCAGCCACTGTTAGCAGTGAATGGTACTTTGGGAACTTTTTTTCGACATGCATCACATATTTTTAGGTCTGGTGATAAAGCTATGTTCTCCATTTCTAGGTTTAAGCATATTGCGGGTATCTAATCTTAATGATTTATGCTTTGTGTTAGGCTTGGAAACATTAAATGGATTGAAACAATAGCCATAACGTTTCTTCATTATGCACTTTCACAAACCACAGAGCTAAATATGAACTTCTAACGCAAAAAGCTGAACACTAACATTTAAAATGAAACTGCGGAAAGAGGCTTCATAGAATATGAGTTTCCAGTTGCTAAGTTATTCCAAACACCAGATGTGATAGCCCATGGCGTTAGTACTGTGTAACGCATTGGCCGGTCACCGCTGTGGCATGAAGCTGTCAGCAGTTTTATGTTCTGAAACGCTATGCGCTAACATAAGGTTTTTAAAAGCATACTTGTAATGAAGATTGTATCCTCATATTAACAGGTGTAAGGGAACATATATCACGGATTCCTTCTATATTTTTTCCAGATTTTAATATTAGGGGGTTAAATTAGATATTGCGGTTTAAAACATTTGTAATTAAAAAGATAGTTGTTTTTTTATTCTGAATAAATAGTATTTTGAATAAAGAAATCCAAAATATTTTTACCTACAAATTGATGTGTTGTTCTTATCCCTGACTATTCTATATTTTGAGAATAAATTACTTTTATGTAACATTGTGCGCTTATAAGAAAAATGTTAAGTACGCTGTAAATCCTAATATAATTTGATTTTCCACAAAATATAAAATACATGTCCATTTATTTTGTGTGGAACAGGCAAACTAAAATTCAGAAAATCCAGAGAAAGTGATGTTTTGTGTGTAGGATTTGATGTGGAATGACTCTTGTGCATAACTGTGTAGTGATTATTTTGTCAAAAATCTGTGTTAAAAGCAGTGGTCAAATTGGCTGCATGGCAGTTTTAAGTAATTACTAGCTCCAACGGTTCTAGTGTAAATAACCTTCAGTTTTTTGCAAATGAACTTATCTGCCATGTATTTTACTTTTGAAGTTTATACAACTTGGCCAGTTTTGTAACAATGGCTGAACCACAAATACTCCAAGTCATTCCTACATATCTTTCTAGAATATTCATTTTAGAGTCTATTTCTCATAAATCTATACACACTACTGTCTTCCACATGGCATTATACAGTTGGACTGTCCCTTTATTTCATAATA
Source organism: Deroplatys truncata (assembly GCA_030765065.1). NCBI lineage: Eukaryota > Metazoa > Arthropoda > Insecta > Mantodea > Mantidae > Deroplatys > Deroplatys truncata. Next base: position 347,382,822 of record CM060990.1, on the reverse strand, counting down.
CATACTTGGAGGAATGTGAAACTTCACAAATTCATATTTGATCTCCCCCCAATGTATTTCCGCACAAACTGATGACCACCACTAGTAGTATCAACATCTATAAATTAAATATTCCTTAATTTAATCTGCCCATGTTTGCCTTACTTTCTCAACTATGCCCCTCCTGTTTATTTTTCTTTGTTTTAGTATAAGGGTTTAATATGTTTATGTGCACCGTTATCAATTTTTTCCCCCTTTTTTAGTGTGGCATTTACAACATCTAGCTCAGTGGTTCCCAACCTGGGGCCATGAGAGATTTATAGGGGGGACGCAGACAGCTCAGAAGAAAGCAGAAACATGTGGTCAGACAAGTCAAAAATGTATTTTCTTGATGTAGATTGAGTCACACTTTTTTACACTCACCTTCACTAATTAAAAGTTACATTAACTACAGCCACCTTCTTTGTTATTTTCAATGTGTGATTTTGCTGTATTTGCAAATACAAACACACTAAATTTTGTAACATTGCTGGCATTGGTGTCACAAAATGTCTACAGAATATAAATTAATTCTAGTGCCAGTGAGTATAGGCAGAGCAAAGTGTGTATTTGTGGAAGTGGAAAGTGACTTGCTTTTCACAGATAAAGGTACACAATACTATTTTTCTGGTGCTTTGTTGGAACTAGTCACATGTAAAATGTTGGAAACCTCAGCATATGTGTGTCAACAGAAGCACCCAATAACCCTTGCGCATAATCAGGAACAATGTGCTGTAAAATTGTTATAACCTTGTAAAGATATCTACTAGGAATGCAATAAGGAAGTAATTGAATTATATGATACTCTATGGACTCAAATGGATAATAATGAATGGTTATATTTTACAACAAATATGGTGTAAAAATTTTATACCAAAATGTGCAATCAACAGATGCAGTGTTGCAAACTTCAGGTAAAAGTAGGTTCCAGAAGGGTTAAGGTTACTCTAAATCAGCAATATTATAAATAACTAGAGTAGCAGAAACCAGCGGTAGCTGCTGCATACAAGCACAAGAGCATGTAAACAGACTAACTTTTGACACCTTGCTGATTTATTCATTATTTTTTTTCTTTAAATGCTATTAATGTAACATATATGTGATAATTTAAAATAAATGGTGTTTAAATGTAGTACGCTGTTGCTATAAACTTGATGAGACATGGGTCCCTTGCCCATCTTCACTTGCGCAAGGAGATTCTGCGCATGCTTGCAAACCTCCAAGAAAATATTTGGAAAAAAAATTTATTTTTTTTTAATTACAAACTGTCATGGTCCAGACATATTACTATGAATAGTTTTGGAATTCTAGCAGATCATTGGAGGATCTACAGACAGCTACTGCATTGTTCTGTAAAGACAACTGAGGCTATTGTGAAAGCAAAACTATGTTGGCGCAATTTTCTGAGATTTAAGGCCACTAGCATGTATTTGCCACCATCAGTAACAGACACATGCCTAGAAGATGAAGAAGTGGAGGGAGATAATGAGAGAAGACACAAACTTTAGTTCTGTTGGAAGGGTGGGATCAAATGTTGCACCACAATGAATCTATGAAATTTGAAAGAGACTAGTGGATTTATTTATTTTCAGCTGGTGAAATTGCCACCTGGCAGAATGTAGTGGTGAACAGAGGCAAAGTTGTAGCAAGTAATTACAACAAAATGAAGTTATGTGTATCTTTCAAAAATACTTTGTGGCCCTTCCCATGTACTATCCTTTTCATTCTGTTCCATTTGTTGCAATCATACTTATAAATAACCAAAATGGTTCACTTTTCCGAGTGCAGCTTTGTGAAAACAATGGGCCAGATGGACAGCTCTGTGTGGTACTTTGAAAACATTTAATAAGGAAGTGGTCCCTTAACTCATTTTATAGTTATATTGATTGTCCAGTTGAAACACACAAAACTTAAAAAAGGGGGGGAAAGGAGTTTTTCTTTGCTTTGCTATCAGCATGCCTGGAATTAAAGCATTTCCTATATTTTAATACGATCATGGAAAAAGTATATTTTAGATCTGCAATTAGGTGGAAGAGGAGGCAGCTCCTTGCTTAACAGCAGCAACCTACCTATAGTAAGCAAAGGAAGTATTGTTATTCCAAACAAAAATTTGATATGGAGATTTCAATGGAAACACATTTTGAGGTACCCAAATAAAATAAAAAAGCAGCATTTTTACATTCTCTAATATGCAGTTACAGTAAGTAAGGAAGAGGGAGAGGGAGAGAGAGAGAGTGTACCAAACTCCATATTAAGTTCAGTATATTACAAAGATACAACACAAAGATTTTCAAGAAAATCCCAACACAAACTATCCATTGCATGGAAAAGTTACCAATTTTTTTTAAAAATGGTTCTAATGATTTTGACTAAACTACCATGCATTTAACCTGGCAAATAAAATGTATACCTTGAATTTTCTGGGAATGGTCTAGAAAGTTTGCCTCATTCAGAAGGGACTTTGTATAATTTTATATAAATGGTTAATGTTAAAAGATAGACAAAAATGTACTACACAAAAAATGTAAATCTCTAAATACAGAATTTAATTTGCACAACTTTTTTGTGGTATCAGCCATTTCAGAGATTATTGATTATTATTCGTTTGAACTTTTCAATACTTATGTCATTTTTTAAAGTGCTGTCGCTATGATGTTGTTTCTCATCATATCATGGAAACATTATGGAATTTGAGGCCAGCATATAGTGACTCATGTTTAATGATCAGCTATTGATTCAGTTTCCTCCAATCCCTTTTACATGCAACAAAATGTGTAATGAAACTCTTTCTGCAAAGGTTTATCTGAATTAACATGAAATAGAAAAATTAGCTTTCCTAAGAACAGTTTATAGAAACTGTATAAAAAGGGAAAGAGGGAAAGAGAGAGAGAACTCAAAAAGTTGGTTATATACTAGCATGTTCAAAAGATGCAACATAAAGATTTTCAAGAAGATCTCCTACTTTATACACCTTTACATGGAAAATGTTTCATTATTTTTTATGTTCTCATGAATGTCTCTTAACTTTTAAAATACATACAAGGAGTGTCATTTGAAAACATATTAAACCCCTCCTCCATCAAAATTTAGTTAAGACATGATTTCACACTTTTAGGCATGGCATCTTTCAGATTCTACAATGAAATTGTAGCATTTTTTTATTATATCACATGCTTTTGCAAGTTATATATTGGTTCAAACCAATTCGAAGTTCATATAGTGGTTCAAACTGCGTTAAATTCCCTGCATTTTCCTAAGTGTTGGTTGGGCTGATAGAAATCCAACACTTTTTCTTTAATTGTTAGCACTTGTGCGCCATGTATTGAACATCAGTTGCTTGCTCACTAGGGTACAAAATGAATGGCTCTACAATAGTCAGTGAGGGATCAAAGGGAAGAAGGAAAAGAATGCAATCAAAAACAAAAACGAAACATGAAGTGGAATAAATGTGAGTAAACTTATCTGTGTTAGAAAACTATGATTTCCTGTGATGAGATCTTCTACTTTTATATATACACATTTAAAAACCACCTAACAGCTGCTTAGGGTAGAAGTAAGTTTTAGCTGCAGAATCATATTATATTTAAATGTATGCAAATCATGATCCATATATGTGCTTTCAAATCCTCGTGTGGTCATAAAGAAGGTCGATACAGATATGGTAGTATTCCTGCATATTTTCTCCACAAAGCAAAAACTTTAGTGTTTAGTGTAGCAAAAATGCGCTGTAGCATGATCCAAGACTGAGTATAATCATAAAAGTTTCTACATCAAAGCTTCCAAAATCGGGAAGTTTCTAAAAAGGGAAAGAAAACAGAATGAAATTGTTGTGAAGTACAGGGTGTGCACAAAAAATGGTGGCAGTGGTGGTGGTAGGGTTTTTCTTTTTTTATATAAAGCAGATAGAAAATCTTAGATGCTAAATGGCAAGCAGCGTTCTCACCAACTAAAATCTCCTGTGAGTCATAAATAAGTGAATTGTTCTGAGAACCACTGTATGGTACTACTTCAAGAAGAAAGACTCAGAAGATGGTCTTACTCTGTCTCAAACTGTAACATAGTCCTACTCAGTGTCAGGCATTTCTTTTCACTTGGTAGATATAATTTTGTATGCTGACTTACAATTCCCCAGTTCTTTGCAGAGTGCAACAATGCAACATAGTTGAAATAAGGTTTGAAGGTGTAAGTTCTCCCAATTTAGACTCCACCTTATGTCGCTGCCTGTGCCATCAGACACAATCAAAGAATGTGTGTTTTGCAGCATCACTCTGTCCAACAATAATGACATTTGTCTGTTACAGAAATCCGAAGATGATGTAAATATGCTTTGAAGCATCTATGGCCCATTAGAACTCGAGTTAAGTGAAAATTAACTCTCTATGCTTCCATTTAAGCCAAGGCCATATGTCAGGTATCAATTTCTTGATCCAATGCGAGGTTCCATCATTGGTATCCCAAAATTCCTGCCACTGCGCAATCAACATATTGCGATCATCATCACAGGCTATCTGCTGACGTTCTGCAACCAATAATGTGATTGGAGTAATCCTTGCAACCACCAATAAAGCCATAGTGGAAGTAGTTCTGTAAGCACTGAGGATGCATATTGCTAATCTCCTTTGCACACTGAAGAGAATACACCGTTAGAGCTGCTTTTCTAAAGCCCTGCTCCAAATAGGGGCTGCATATATTATTAAAGAATTTGCCTCTGAGAGCAGCAACTGTCTTGTACATTCTCGGGGTCCCCTCTACATTGGGCATTAAATGAATAAGATGAGCTACCACCATTCCAGCCTTTGCTGCAGACTTACACACATGTTGTCCCATTCGCATATTTGTGTCAAAAAGTATCCCAAGTATTTGAGGAAGGGTGTATTACTAATCAGAACACCATCAACATGAACTGTAATGTTTGTAACCTTCTGGGCACCGCCAACAGTACGAACTCACCCTTGTGTGGTGCCAAGTAAAACTACCTTCTCCTTAACCAAGTTACAATGGCATGTAAAGCTGCATTAGTCGTCTTTTCCAACGTAATTAGCATCTTTAGCCATTAACACAATTCCTAAATCATCTGCATAGCCGATTAACAATACCCCAGCAGGCATAGGAAGCTGTAAGACACTGTCATAATAGACATTCCAGAGAGTGGGGGCCTAATGATGTGGCATTTGGTTATGGAAATGTATGTATTAACATTTCGTTATGGTAGTGTTTGTTTGGGTGGTTCTTGGGTTGGTAACACAGACCAGAATTAGGTCATGGTAGTGGGGAAAACCGGTTTTTCAGTAGCAAGCGTCTGTTGCTCTCTCTCTTGCAATGTAGTAACAGTACAGTGCGGTTGGAACATGGGGACTCTCCGCCGACAGCAGAAGGTAAACTGTAATTATTCTCAATATATTTTAGCCATCTAAACTTTTAATATGTGACTTCTTCAAGTAGCTAGATCCTTCTATCCTTCCACATCATGATCTAGATATATTTTTAGGTATTTTCAGGTATGTAAGAACTTAGTTCAGCTCGCCCCTGTCGGACCTCGTGTAGATTAATGTTTGATCCTGTTTTGGGTACCTAGCTCTATCCCCCTTGAGTATTATACAATGTAGAGGTTACGACAATATGGAACCCTGTGGGTGGTGTGCACCATGTTGGAGTAACTTGCTTCAGAAGTAACGTTTACTAAAGAAGTCCCCACTACGGGAGCAATTTACTCCGAAAGTAACATTGGAGAGCTCAATTATAATTTACTCTTTTAGTTACGACTACGGAAGTAAGAGCTCATTATTCCCGAAGGTATTATTTTGTTTGCGCGATTTACTTGATGCAATCATAAATAAGGTTATGTGCGATACGAAACGGGGAGAAACGTCAGCGAAAGAGTTAAATGTTTGTTGGTAGAAATAAAGAAAATCCATTTAAACAATATGAGTGTAATAAACGTGCGATAATGTGCATTACGTTGGTCTTCAAAGCCAGTGAGATAACGCCAACACTCGCAACGTACGTTCCTAATTACTTTTTATTTTAGGTTCATTAGTTTTTTACGTTTCTGATTTACGGGAGGTTACTTTTATTAACGTTTTCAATGAAGACTCGTTATGCAGCAACGCCATAACGTGTTATAAAGATGCTGGAAGTGAAATGCTGGAAAGTCGTGGTTGATGATTTTAACAATTCTAGCGACGGGAAACGTACTGAAGAGCAGCTTAAAATTCTGGAAACAATGTTTCTAATCTTCATTTTGCATCGCAGATCACTTGCGTGTTGTTAGAGAAATACCCTTTCTGATTTCGGAAAAGTTCACCATATTCACGAATGGGTACAAAATAGTAACATGCGTGCAGTCAATTACACACAATGTGTGGGAAATCTGTGAAAGTAAAGAATTGCCTTTTATTTTCTGAACACTCGTGTATGTATATGTGTAGGTACCTTACTCTTAACCTCTAAAGCGCTCTAACAACGCAATGAAATACACGGTCAGCAGACGCATGGTGAACGTTTAATAATAAGATCGTCTGTAATACCGGGATTATGATGAACTTTACTTAACGTGGCATGAAAATGCTGGTAAACTAAAGGTATAATTGGCATGCACTTAACGCAATGAGAATGACTCTTGATTCATAGTTCTTTTATTACTTCGAGCTAGTGCCGATTGGTTCTAATTACCATGTGAAATCAAACTTGACGTAACGGGAAGGAAAAGTTTGACTTTTTCAAACTTTTAAGTTACATTGCTTTAAGTCAATTCTAAATATCTCCATTTAACAAAGTGTGAGACTGTCACATTACGTTAAATTCATCGTAATGCCGGCTCAAGCTTCTTAAACATTCCGGTACGAAACACTCAGGACGCATAACAATAATTGCAGTTTGGATTATAGAGCTGAATTTGTGCCCGAGTTTTGTTGAAATGTTCTCCAAGCAGGTTCAAAAGGCGTGTATAAGATTCTTTCCTATTACCGAAATGTTCATTGAACTTTCTCTCTCTCACTTTCTTTCTCTGTATAACTATCATATGGTTCTCGCATAGCACCACAGCACTATCGCATTCTCGTTGTGTTTTTTTTTTTCTTCCCCCCCCCCCCGTCGAGATCATCAATGCAACCTAAGTAATCGCTGTTTTCTTCATCGAGATCAATGTAATCTAAGTAAACCACGAACAGATCATAGTCCTCCGTGGACTAGTGGTACCGTTCTAGCCTCTAGTTCCCAAGGTCGCGGGTTCAAACCCGGTGGAGGGCGATGGATTTTTTTCGGGCGTAAAAATCCTTAGCATGGCTTCCTTCGGAAGGGAAGTAAAGCCGGTGGTTCTAATTACCATGTGAAATCAAACTTGACGTAACGGGAAGGAAAAGTTTGACTTTTTCAAACTTTTAAGTTACATTGCTTTAAGTCAATTCTAAATATCTCCATTTAACACAGTGTAAGACTGTCACATTACGTTAAATTCATCGTAATGCCGGCTCAAGCTTCTTAAACATTCCGGTACGAAACACTCAGGACGCATAACAATAATTGCAGTTTGGATTATAGAGCTGAATTTGTGCCTGAGTTTTGTTGAAATGTTCTCCAAGCAGGTTCAAAAGGCGTGTATAAGATTCTTTCCTATTACCGAAATGTTCATTAAACTTTCTCTCTCTCTCTGTATAACTATCATATGGTTCTCGCATAGCACCATAGCACTATCGCATTCTCGTTGTGTTTTTTTTCTTCCCCCCCATCGAGATCATCAATGCAACCTAAGTAATCGCTGTTTTCTTCATCGAGATCATCAATGTAATCTAAGTAAACCATGAACAGGTCATAGTCCTCCGTGGACTAGTGGTACCGTGCTAGCCTCTGGTTCCCAAGGTCGCGGGTTCAAACCCGGTGGAGGGCGTAAAAATCCTTAGCATGGCTTCCTTCGGAAGGGAAGTAAAGCCGGTGGTCCCGTGTCGTAGATTTACGGCACGTAAAAGAACCTCAAGCCTGATAAAGAGGCCTCTGAGCAAAATTACTAATCTTTCGCGCCCAATATAGAATGGGACGCTAAGGACCATAGTAGTTAAAGAGCGTCCATAAATAAAACTAAAAATAAAAAAAAATATCTTCCTCCAAATACGATACGGTATTCTAGTTCAATCGACAGGTTAGTTACTCCATCCAGGTCGCAAGAGTAAATTCTAACCTATATTTATGCTCTATTTAATTCCGACGGTGGTGCTCTCCGACATTTACTTCTGCGGTAATTTAATCCGGGAGCATCTGAAAGTAGTAAAATTCTTCGGAAGTAGTTTACTCTCGCATGGAAGTCGCCGAGTGTTGACTTGAATAGTAATTTACTACGAAAGTAGAGCTTACTCCAGGTTGGTGCACGTCGCCCTGTAAGTTAGTAGCATCCTCCTTTGTTCCTCAATAGTTGATGTCTGATCCTGTAAATAACTGGCTTAAGTATTATAAAGGTAGGAGGAAATTCCCTTGTCATTCAGTTCTGAAAGTATGCCACCCCATGTAGCAGATTAAAAGCAATTTTGACATCTGAGTCAACAGAGCACAGACTTGTCTTCTACCATGGGGTCTGTACTTTACAGAGTCAACAATTTCTTGTACTTTTGTAAGGGCATTGATCGTGGATTTCCCTTCTTGAAAACCATGTTGTTCAGCAGCAAAGACTCCATGTTCATCCATTTTAGCTTGTAATTTCCTCAGAAGTAGTCATTCAAATAACAATACATTAATCAGACAGATTTGATGATATGCTTTAGGGCTCTGAGTAGTTCTAGATGTTTCTAACAACATAAGTTGCATTAATTTCCAGTGTACTGGAAAGCCTCCTGTCAGATGTACCTGGTTATAAACAGCAAGACATTTGTCTATATGAGCTCTAACAACTTGAACTACCTCAGGTTGTATCCCATTGGGACCTGCAGATTTCTTCTCTTTTATTTTATTGGATGCCTTCAATAATTCAACCACAGTAAATAAAGGCATAGCATCTGAACACAAAGGGCGTTTCAATCAAGTAATATATGGATGTGCAGGAGAAAGTTTCTTGCAATTTGTAATTGTTAGTCGATTGACAAACCTAATGTAGGAGTAGATTTAACTTTGTGGGTGACAAGCTGATAGCATTTCTCCCATACAGCAAAGTCAACTTCAGCTAACTGAAGCTTCCAAGCACTTCGTTTTGCAAGTGGTGGTGGTAGTGTTATTACTGCTGTTTTTGTGTTATATTAACTTTAACAAAAACAGAGATGAAAGAGGAGAGAAATTAGAAAAATAATATTGGAATTAAATCTAATAATTTGCAACGAGCCCAATAACTCGTCAACATTTGAGAATAGGACTGGAGCCACATCCAACATTGATCTGACATTATGTAATATGAAAGCAGTAAGAAAAATTATAAACTGAAAGTTGGACAAAATGTGATAGTAAAGCGACCATCAACTTATATACTTTGACAATGAAATTGCCTATGATAATATTAAAAATGTAAATAGAGGAAATAAAGTATGCAATTTTAAACAAGCAAACTGGAATAAAATTAAATATGAATTTAATAACATGCAAATTGGCTATTTAGGCAGAACTGTTTACAAGGATGCACATAATTTAGTAACCGCAGTGAAAGAAGTTATGGCAAAAACTATACACAAAACAAGACAGATACAGATAAAACCTGGACCAATACATTACAAAAACTAAGAAGAAAAGTTACGAAATTATTATCTGTACAAATCAAGAAGGAATCTGAGGTGAAGCTAGATAACACTAGTGAAAGTTCCTCAGTCAATAGCTCTAGAGCGAGGTTGCCTAGTTCAAGTGCCGCGCAATCTCACTGTAGGCTACGATTTCTATTTTTCAATTGCACTGTTAGAAGTTGTTAAGTACTCGTTAGTTATAGTATTATAGCTGAGTAGGGCTAAAAAGTGAACCAGACTGCCCAAAAACTGTGTCTATACGATGTTTGGTTCTTTGGTTATGTGTCAAAGCAGATATTTATGAGAGTTACTGAAAGACCTTGACCATTGTACACCACCACCAGCAGTATTGTGTTTACATTTGGTCTGTTTGTATATGGTCTCAAGAGCTTAGAGCAGTTGAGTTCTGAGATTAGTGAAGTGAAGGCGTGTCAACCTGAGTTCTTAATTTGCTGCTTGTATTTTACCTTTTAGACAGTGTATTTACATGCAAAAGTATTCTTTATATAAGCCTAAAGTTTCAAAGTTAGTGTTATAAGTGTAGTGGTTTTAATTAGGCATTTAACAATGGTGAAAGCATACCCACTGGACTGTGCGCCAAGTATCAGGGTGAATGTGTATGCTACATTGGCCATATCTTGCTTCATGCTGTGTGTCTCATCTCTCTCTGTCTCTGTCACACTCACAAACCATCTGCCAATGCAGCATTCCTATTGGTGCTCCATTAGCTTGCTTCAGATTCCTTCTCGTTTCATATGGATTATAAGACAGTGTAATAAAAATAAAAAAAACAATACTGGCAGAGGAACGTAATATTAATCTACTAAATTATAGGAAAGCTAAACAAAAATATAAGGTTAATTAATTTTGAAGATTTAGAAGCTAGGAGTTTAGAATATAAGGAGTTATTAGAAGAGATAGAGAAACTTTTTGGGAAAATTTATGGAGGATGCTCTAAGCAACAATGTTTGGGGTATACCATATAAATTAATTATTATTATGAAAAAAATTAAAAACCACAATAAAGGAAATGGAGAATTGATCAAGAATTGGATAGGATCGATAACTTTCTTACTAAATGAATTACTAATCTGGTGATAATATTGAATAAGATGAGAACGTATACATTATTAAAAGAAATGATATGAGAGAGAAATACAACAACACAAGGGTCATTTACCCTTTTGATATCACCAAAATCAGATTGGTAATTAAGAATTTAAAAAGGAAAAATCAGCTGGACCAGACAGCATAAGTAATGAAGTTCTCATATACTTAGAAAAAGGATTTTAACACTATACCTACACAAATTACTTCAAGGGGAACGAAGCACAAAAATGAATATTTCATTCACCATGTTAGTTTATTTGTGATCAGGAATAAATAACAACGCACACAGTTTCACCATCCCAAGGTGAATGGTTATGACCTGTTGTTGAGTAGACATGTAATGTTATGAGAGCCACACTGCACCCAGACAAGATGTATGCAGCATAGGTGTTTTAAAGGACTAACAAGTTTACGTGTTAATTACACTAGAGGCTCCTAACTTCTCTGAATAACAAAGAGCAGAACTAAAGTTAGCGAATTAATACCTACTAGGTAATAAACTGTAGTCCAACATCTGTTTTGAAAATGAGAGAACATGGTATCTGACCTTATCAGTTGAACCAAAAAAGAGTGATTTTGAAGATTTACACTATTCTGACAGTTATTCCGAGACAATTAGTGTGAACACCAAAAATCATGCTGGTTTCATCCATTGGTGTAAGTGTAAGGAATATACCCTATGAATAAATGGGCTATGAAAACACAAACTTGATGAAGAGTGATTTTGTATCACATAGCATCCTAATTTTCACAAATTATTTATATATTGTTATGTTTTGAATATTGTGAGGCATAATTTAGCGTTAAAAACAAAAAGTTGAGCTAAAAAGAAATTAATCACCGCCAACAATCCTGCTAATAAGACCTGGCGATATTCCTGCACAAACAATTAACAGCATGGATTAATTCATGGACTGCTATTGGACACAGAAGAAGAGTTGTATACCATCATGTGTAGTGCTCACTATTAGAAATCCTTTTCCAGAACTTAGTGAAGTAATAAATGCACAAATTAAAATAGTAAGTTTTAAATTCCATCATTATTAATATTTATTTGTTTATTTAAAATTGCATAACGTGTATGTAACGAACCTTTGACTGAAACTGTTAGAAGCTCTTCAATCATAGTAATTTTAATGGAGGTCGAAGCATGAAAGCTATATTCTTTGGTAGTGGCAGATCAATTGCTGCATCCGGTAATGGATCCACACAATGTGCGTGCAGAGATTTTTTTTATTTTATACATTATCAGCAGTTTCCATTCTTGTTAGATTCCTCATATTTATTTTTCAGCATCCAAGACCCAGATGCTTTGGAGTACTGAGTTTTGAAACTATTCTTTTTTTTTTTATTTATATAGAAATTGTGATCTGGCGCTGCTATCATGGAACTAAGTTGAAGGCCATTATATGAAAAATGTATTCTTTTCGGAGCATATCTGAGACGAAGGCTGAGATAACTTTCTAAATTGCAAGTATATATATATATAAAATGTCCAATATGAGCCAAATCTTTTACGAAGGTGCTATCCAAAATAATTTTCTTCAGAGCATGATAGGTGTTTGATTCACCTTTAATCCATAATTTATTTCCTTGGTCTTCTTCCGACAATTCATCATGTTCACAAGATTTCCATTCAGCGTTTTCTAGTCATTTATGTTCATTTTTTATATGGTGAAGAACTCATGTGAATTTTTCAATTAATATGGTACCGTTCTCATTGCAGTTTTGCGTAGCCCGCCATAAATGGTTATTTATATTGACTTTCCATATTATCAGCTCTGGGTATTTTATTTTCTACCATTCTATTTTTTTTCATTAGACTTTTATACAAATGCCATACGTCAAATTCATGTTTAACTTCTGGATACTGAGTTTTTAACATGTAATTTTCTACCATTCTATTTTTTTTCATTAGACTTTTATACAAATGCCATACGTCAAATTCATGTTTAACTTCTGGATACTGAGTTTTTAACATGTATACACCTTTATGCCTGTGGGAGAGAAAACCTTCAACTCTATACATTTCCTGTTTTGCAAGCCTAGTCATTGTTATCACAAGCAGCCTTTTCCAAATAGCCTTTCATCTCTTTGAACAAGTTCAAAAACAATAATTTTGCGAGAATTTAAATCCATGTCATAATTTGTTTGAAAATCCTGGGGAGTCATACTGCCCATCCCCTGCCAAGCATATAGGTATACCACAACCTTTTAATGAATTCAATTTTTTTTTTTTGAACCCAAAATGCTCTAACAACTGGTGCTGCCATGTTTAGAATGATTTTATCAAATGTAAACCTTGAAAACATTGCCAAACCCAGTGATTTGCTGGGGGACTTAAACTGCTGAAACAATATACCGGATAATAATAAAGAACTTGCTAGTTTTAGTAAAACATTTACTTCCAGTTTCTCTCCTAATAAACTTTGTGAGTTCGAACTGAATATATTACTGCAACAACACACTGTTTTAACACATAGCATTGTCCCTTTAATATAATGAGAAATTGTTTTGATTTCATTTCTATATAAAACACATACCTTGAAAAATAAAAGTACGGGTGTCAAAGCAAAAATGAAATATTCCGCTGTAGCTTCATTTCCATGTATGGTGAAAGAAGGAGAAGTCCTTCTTCTCGTTACCACTTGTGTCAGAACCTGAAGTATTAGGTTCATAGAAACTTTAATTCAGCTTATTCTGATCTTCATCATTGCTTGTTTCGTAGATATTTTCAGGTTCTAACAATATATATTTCCTTATGATTTCAGTACGTAGTTCACATTGCACTTCTGAATTCTTGGTTCTTTTATCACCTCCTATTCTGAACTCTCTTTCATCACTTTTATCATCATCGTCGTCGTTGTCAGTCTTATTGTAAGTAACACTATCGCATAGTTCAGAAATACACTTTTACGATTTCTAGCTTCATATCATTCTGTTCTTTGCCGTTTGCTCTTGGATGAAGATGTTGAAGGATCAATTGTCTTACTAGAACTTTATATCTGGAAATTGTCTTCATTTTTTCCTCATAGTAGGAATAGTTCCAAGTTTTAATAACACCCTCTGAAATTTTCATCCAGCATAAGCTGCTTCTTTAATAACTGTCTGTTTATAATCTGTGTCCTTAAAATGGAAGGAACATAAACAAGCACCGGGACCAGGCAAAAAATCTTTTCTTTGCAAAATCCCTATATATATCTTTTGAGAGATTTGGAAACACGTGAAAATGACTTCCCTTGTGTGTTTCCCTTCTCACATTACAGCCATATGCACAACATTGAGGTATTTTATTTTTCACAAAATTACGTTGTTTGTATAATAATAAACTGACTTAGTAACATCATCATCACCAAAACACCACCACAAAGTACACTACTCTTGAACTTAAATACCAACAAAAACAATTTTTGAAAACATATTACTGCATGTGCAGCAATGACTGACTTGTGATCTTCCAGCACACAGCTGACTCTGATGACGTATAAGGTGGTTATTATTTCGCTTGCTTAGCAGTAATGGTGTGGTGGAGTAAGAAAACAATCTTACCACTGCATTTTACAGGTCATATCCTTCATTTAGAAAGAAACATGATTCTTGTGTTTCATTTCCCTTTAATGACTCCCTATGGCAAGGGAGATTTCTCCATTGTTGGAAGGAGGTTAATGTAATATTACTTAGAAAAAGAAAGGATAAAGATAAATTGCAACCAAAATCTTATAGACCAATTTGCCTCCTTAACACCAAGGGGAAAATATTTGAGGCATTAACTTATAAAACAGTAAGAGAATTTAGGGTAATGATTGGAATGAAAGAAAGACAATACGGCTTTTGGGAGGGCAGATCGACAGAAGATACAATGAACTTATATTAACAATAGAAGAATAAAATGTAGAATATGTCATTGGCATCCTAGTTGATATGTCTGGAGCATTTCATAAACTCTGGTGGCCTGCATTTTTTTGAAAGATTATGATGTAAAAATTACCCTAGATGTATATATGAAATTTTGAGAGATTATTGTAAAGATAGAAAAGTACAGTATTAAAGACATAATTTATAGAGAAATTACCAAGGGATGTCCCAGGGCTTGCCCCTTGGACCGGACCTCTGGGACATTGTTTTGGAAACTTTATTAGATGATTTACTACAGGAACCAGATGTAACAAAAGCCATTACTTGGGCTGATGATCTATTTATTTTAGAGGGACAAAGTAGGCAAGAAAACTGAAGAATGTTCTAATAAGGTAATGGCAAAATTAGAGGTATGGTGCAAACAAACAAATTGGAAATAGCACCTAGTAAATCCAGTTTTATGCCACTAAAAGGACAAAATGATAAGAGAGATCCTATAATTAAATACAAAAATTAATCAGAATATAAGACATCAAAAAGAAGAAAAATATTTTGGAATTTATTTTGATGAAAAATTAAATTTTAGGAAACACATCAATTACATCTGCAGCGACCTTAGCCAGGATAACACAATCCAAATATAGAATTCCTTTAAATTCAATTACACGTATTATAACTACATATTTTCATCAATTATATCATATGGCATGGGAGTGTGGGGTAAAAGGATGAATAATGCACAAATTAAAACACTTTTAAGAAAATCCCAAAGGAAGGTACCATTAGGACATACGGGTGCTCTTAATACAACCCCAACTATGGTATTACTAGTTTTAACATGAACAATATCAATTGATTAACAAATAAAATTAAGTGGAGCAACTTATTGGTTTAAAAAGGGAAAACTGGATAAAGTAGAAGAAATAACAGTTAAAGAATGTTTAAATTTAAAGGAAATTAAGAATACTTCAATGCATGATTGGCAGATGGAATGGAATAGTATAGAAGTAGGAAGGAACTTAAGATATGAAAAGACTCAGTCTTCAACACATACAATCCACAAAAGGTTTAATACACTACCTCAACGGACATGGTCCATACAAAACATAATGACACAAAACTAAAAAAAGTTTTAAATAATATTGAGGCAGTATTTTAATGCCTAAATGATATTAATTGTGTTTTATTATAATTAAATTCAATAACAGCCCACCTTGAAAACAATATGTATATAATTATTATTTAAATTAAATATAAAGTCATTGTAAATACTTATATTTATTGTAAACATATTTATTAATATTATGTAAATGTTTATATACTCTAATAGTGCAAAAACTGTGAGAATAATATGTTTTAGGTTGTTAATAATGAGGTAATAATGTAATTTTTGTGACAATAATGTGTCTGGAATCTTAAAAAATACTGGTCATGAAAAGATCGGTAGTGACGTAAGTTTCGCTTACAGTTTGGAATTAGCCAATCAACAGTAAAGAAAAGTTTTAGTTTGAATACTTAAATTCTATTGGACTAGAATTAGCCAATAAGAGACTGGCATTACCAAAGCTATAAGGTTTTTACCGTTGGAATTAGTCAGTCGCAGACAATATGTGATAGCGTGCAGATGGCAAAAATAGTGTTCTCTGCTAGAATATATAAAGTGCTAACAGTTTTCTTTTATAAAGTGTTATGTTTATAGATGTGCAAGTATAAAGAGAGATAAAAAAAAAAGTGAAATTAAAAAGTAAAATTCTGTGACGTCTTTTAATTTTTGTCTTATCACTACCTGAAAAGAACTTATGTTTCTATAGTGCAACTGAAGCAGCCGAGGCAAATTTAAATAATATTATGTAAAACAAGCATCATCTTTACTACAAAGTTTGGCGTCCCAAGCATCAACCAACTTCAAAGTGTATCTTCATTACGTAACCTAAATACATTCTCAAAGTGACGCACATATGTGGGGATTCTCACATCTCATATCCAGCATCCAGCTAAATCACTTCTTCAAAGTTGGCAACAAATACAACAAGGCTCAATAACATTCTCAAAGTGGCATACAACTGTGGGGCAAACTCCTCCAAACAACTACGTAACCTATAAACTACCACTAATCGTATCTCAACGTGGAGCTAATAAAAACCATCACATAACTACCACAAATTGGCTCCCAAACGGGGAGCAAACAATAACCACCGCAATATATGCAATGTATGTCAAGTACCCGGAACACCAGAGCATACACCTTTTGAATGCCCAAAAATAATAATGAAGTAGATGAAGAAAGAAGAGTTTTAGAAGGATATCAAATTGGATTTATTATTAGAAACAATATATTACATAACCATCTAGATAACTTAGCAAATAAAATCAGCAGACTAGCATGGGAAGATAAGAGTGATTATAGAAGTACCAATAAAAAATACAATTACATCACAAAGAAGATCGGAAAGATTATTACAACAAATGACGGGGACAGCGGTAGAAGAGAAATTGAAGGCAAAATAGATAACAATTACGAAACAAATTGTAATAAAGGAACATAATTTGGCTGAATATGGGAAGAAGAAAGTGGGGGCAGATAAGGAGGAAAAGATCAGTGAAGAAGGATGACGTATGGCTAGGAGTGGATGGGGACTTAGCAGCTTGACCTAAGGAGATCTTTTGTGCCTAGGCTCCCAATGGGGCACCCCCAGGAGGGAAGGGTAAGGTGAGACAAGGGGGCAGATGGATCAGGAGACATGACAGAGCAGAGGGTAGGATCCCTACATTTTTCAGGTTGAAACTCCCCAGTGGCAACTGGTACAGCTGGCTCCCCTCCCCTTTCCTGGATTGCACAACCCACTGGGGGCCCAGGACTCGGAGACCGCCTCCATTCCAGGAATGAAGTGCTACAGAGAGCATTTTCTTTCCCTGCCATGCATCGCCGAGACTCTCACCAATACTTGCAACCTTGAAACAACCAAGCAGATGAAGGATGAAGTGAAATGAGAAAGGAGGTGAAATGGAGAGACAGGAAATTTGGGGAATGTAATTAAACTTCTCAGCATTCACATTAGCGATCTGGGGAAACCCCCAAAAAAACCCATGGGTCAGGAAGGTCAGCCATGGGAATCGAACCCAGGACCTCCCGAATGCGGTCACATGCACTACCGCCTGAGCCATCTTGCATGGTACTGAGGAGGGATAAATGCATTAATTAAATATTATATGAAAAGAATAGAGGAATGACATAGAAGAAGAAGCTAATAGAGTTGAGATGAAGGAAGAAGAGGAAAGGGAGAGGGAATTAGATGGAAATATGGAGAGGTGGGGGGAGTATTGGAGCAGAGAGAGATGGAACAGCATGCTGCAGTAGGGAAGAGGATGAACCAGATGGAGAGTTGAGAGGGTAGTAGAACCAGGGAGATAGAATAGTTGCTGATAGCAAAAGAGGAGGTGGAGGTAAGGGAGGATTGGGGGAAAGGATGGAACGAACTATTTGGACCTGAGGAGGTGAGTGAAAGAGTGAAGTGATGAATGAGAAGTAAGGAAGGACGAGATAAATAGTGAGAGTGGAATAGTGAAAGTGTGAAGTTATAAGTGAAAGTGAAAGTGAAAGTGAAAGGAAATAGTTAAAGTTAAATAAATAGAAGTAAGTGAAGTGATTGGTAGATGCTTAAATGTTGAAGACAAAAATATTACAGACATAGTGTTTAAACATAAAGGTTAAAAATATAGAGTAATAAATAATTAGGTTGGATATTAAATTAAAGTGGCAATATGATTTTATTACAGGATATACATGGTTAAACTTATTGATAAAATAATATGTGAAAGAAGTGTTTATGAACTTTAAAGTGAAAATGAGGAATATGTATTGTGATGCAGCAGTTATGGCCCAAGGTTATCAGGAGGTCGGCGCCAGGCAGTCAGACAGAGATAAACATTGATAAGCTGTGGTCTTGTCCAATGTAAACACCAAAAGCACTATTGGCAGATAACCCAAATCTTCTGGAAGTTTCTTTTCCCACACTTCTAGAACATGTGCCCAGATAGTTCTAGAATGTTCTATGGAAGATTCCATTGGCTATATAAATGAGTGTTCTCACGAGTGCATACCTGGTGAGATGAAAAGTGCAGTTCTCTGAGCAAGTTTGTAACAACTGCTGTGACGTGCAGCGAGAGCTACTGCAGAGCAAGAGATTTTAGAAGTCCTGTGTTTGACTCTGCAATGAGTGAATCATTTGGAAGAAGAGACTACATCAAAGGAAGTGAAGCAATGGGAATTGAACTAGTCCACATTAGTGAAGTGACAGTGAGAACTAAGTGAAGTCTCAGTGAAAGTTGAATTAGATAAAAACAGTATAGTGACACTGAGAACTTAGAGCAGTGACAGTTGAAAAACTGGACAAAGTCACAGTATTAAAGCATTTAAAAGTTAGTAAATGGAATTATTAAAGAACTAGTTAGAATATTCAAAAGAAATTAAGGTGAAATACAATATATATTAAATAAATCAACTAAATGCACACTTAGATTAGGAAGGATGCTGGTTACCAGTGTAGTTAAAAGTTTATATTAGGCTAGAATTAAAGGGCAACCAGTTGGAAGAGCTGCTGGCTTCCAGTAGCAAAAGTAATATTATTACTTACCTTAATGTAAATATTTATTTTGTTTTATTTTATGATTATTATTTCATTATTTTAGTTCAATTTAACAGGTTAAGAATATATCTGTGCAATTATGAATAGAACAAATGATGTAATAAGTAATGACTAACAGACAACAAATTTGGAATATACGTTCTGGATTAGGCAACCAGATGCCAGAATGACGTATTAGTAACGTATCTTATTTTTTATTATAATAACTGAGAATTCAAAACGTGAGGTAGAGTGATTGTTAACTTAACCTGTATTAATATCGTAACAATAATTAGAAGCCAGAGGTGTTGTCAATTATGGATACTTTATCAGACTTACATGCATGCAAATCAGATGTATGAATAGTAAATAGCAATTAATTACTACTCATATTTTACTATATGAATGTTGAACAATCTATTTTTGTGACTCCATGAAAACTGGATTTACTATTTAATTCCATATTATTCTGAAGAGAAAATAATCCTGTTACAAGCATTTGAAGACATTTTTGTTTTATTGCAGACAAAAACCGGAGGCCAAGTACAGCCTTAGTACAGTATGTTCTAAATTTTTTAAACAGTTGTTCAGCTTGGATCATACAACAATTAACACCACTGCAAAGGGGATAAAATCTCGAATAAGAGTTGCTGATAAGGGAGGTGGTAACAACAAAGAGCAACTTTATGCTTAAAAATAGAAGTATTATTGGATTTATTAAGAAATTCAAGGCAACTGAATCCCATTATGGTCAGAACAAGAGCCGAAGGCTTTACCTGTCAGCTGATTTAAATATTAACAAACTTTCTAAGTTACACATATAATTAAAGGTTACACCAGAATTGCATTTGAAGAAGTGGCATTTTCAATATATTTTTCATGTCCACTTCAACATCGGTTTTTATACTCTGAAAACCGATACATGCAGTTATTGTTCTCATATGACTTGGAAAATAAAATCTTGACCAGATGTGACTTCAAAACAGCATCTTCTGGCTGAACTAGGAGCTCACAAATTTAGAGCTAAACGGTTTTACAAATTAATGAAAGAGTGTCACTCTGAGCAGTCACATTCTGTTTGGACTTACAGCAGGTGCAGCCACTGCCAAAACTATGAATTTGCAAGGGTTACAACTATAGACAAATTGCATTTTATGCAATATGGATTACTGATATTCAGACTAAGTCTCCAAAATTCCACACATGGAAAGAGACTCAGGCTGTAAGGGGAGTGAATAAAGTAGCTTCGGGAATACTATCCTTTCTAGAAGAAAGCGGCTTGCAGTAGGTTGTAACTTGTATAAAGCTTTTTTTGTGATGCACGTCGTACATACTCTTGTTTTGGCTCCAATACAAAGCACCACCATATATTTACAAAATTGCAATGGGGACACCCTTTTTTACCAGGCAATAAGAGTGTTTGGAGTAGTAGAGAAAGCTTTGCACAAGAAGACAACTCCTACAGATTATAGGGCTGTCTATGAAGAACTAGGAACACTTATATCTTTTGGAGAGAACTGGACAATTCATGATTACAAATCGCTGTCTGCACATTTTAGGAAGATCAATGGATTAAAGATATGAAGCAGGTTTTGCTGAAGAGAAAAACAAAATCTGAAAAATCATGGGGTACTTTAAAATGGGACACACATTTAGATGCGATGATCCTTCCAAATTGGGAATTGATGTTTGAAATAGCAGTAAAAACATTAAGAGAGCCATCAATTAAAGAAATTATCCAACCTCTTAGTGATGCCAAAAAGAAAGATGTAGATCCTCTACTGAAAGTGAGATTTGTAGCCAATTGGAAAGAACTCAATGTTTCAAGTTTCTGCTCTTAATATCATATCGATGCAGAATATTCTGTTATATTAATAAATCTGTTGAATAATGTGACTGTCTTCTTGAAGAATCTGGTTTTGAAAGACTATGAAAGTGTCTGTTTTCCATATTATATAACCTTAATGTAAAGGTACTGAAAAATTACAATGAACTCTCAATTTTATTAACAGCAAATTTAAATGTTCATTTGCAAGATTCACTTAAATACACTACTTAGGTCTTATTATGTAATTAAGTTACTTTGCAAAGGTTCTGTCTCAAAGAAGTCAATTTAGCAAACATTATTTTGCAAAATATCAAAAGTGTTGAATCCAAATGCATTAAATCCAACGTGTTGTTTCCAAACATATTAAATACCTAACAATTTAAAGGTAAATTATGCTCATTGTAATTTTAATTGTATGTCAGTGGTCATAAATATACCCATGTTTAAGAGAGCATATAAACATGTAAAAGGTTAAAAACTGTATATAAACCTAACAGTTTTCTTGATTCCAGATTTAAACACATTTTGAAACAATGTTTGTTTTAATTACAATGCCAAATGTATAAGATATGTGCATGAGAAAGAAAATGTGTATCTTGAATTTTCTGAAAATAGTCTGTGAAGACCTATTTATTCTAAATGAATTTTGCAGTAACTTGTGTAATTGGTAAACCAAAAGAGATAGACAAAAGCTTAATTTAAAATATATATACACATACCAGGTGAGTCAGCTGCCCCTATTTATTTTAGAATTTATGCAACGTGCTAAGCAACATATTTGACTTACACCTTTCTTGAATGCCTTCTAATGGCTGATTTCCACAACACTTTATAGAGGAGGGATAGATAACTCGGTGCATAAGTGCTTTACAGGACAGAATGTAATCGCTATGTATGTCGATACAAAAAACATCCCCCGCTGGCACTGGGAGCTGCAGAAGCACTTTTAGCCAATTTTACGAACTTTTATTATTTAACATACATTCATGCACATCTTTGAAAATGCCCCTGAAGGAACAACCTATCACATGCATTGGTTGACAAAAACATTTGAAAACAAAATGGCATATCTATGCAGTGTGACCAATTAGATTTAAGCTGTCAGTCAACGTTGTACAACCTTGTCAAAAAATGCTAAGTATTAGGTAGATAATTTCACTTATGTCACAAACTATGGCATATTTCGGATCATACAGTAATTCTAATGACTGACGCAGTTTATTTCTTTGAATTAAAACTACCAAACTGAGCTCAAAACACTGTATGATGCTGCAAAAAGGTGTAAAGATTTGAGGCGGGGTCTAGTTCTGCGATTACTAATTCGTATAGGAACCTCAGCTGACAAGGTAGCATTGGCCTAATGGTATCATGAGTACTTTAACACTGTGCTACTTCAGTTTGGGTTCAAATCCTTTGGGTTAAATTCAAACTTTTTATTACTTTTTGTTTTATCTCTTTGGCCTATAATTTGATATTATGATATAAATAACATTTTTGATAACATAAGTGTGTACAAAATACAATAATCATGTTTTCCACCGCAAGGCTCAAATCATCTATGGGCACACTCATACGTAAAGAATGCAAGCAGATTACACCGCTCATGTTACCGCATGCAAGAAGGTCTCTCCAGCAATGTACACAAATGTACATTGATGAAGGGGGTTGTCATTTTGAACATTTACTTCGTTGATGAAATTCATGCTCCTTAACAATTTATTATTATGTTTACCCATGAACTTAGCACATTTACAACTCCTTTGTCAATAGAAGAAGTGAAACATAAGGTTTAAACATGAAACAAAAACTTTTATATTTAATATCATCGATATGCGCCCAAGAGAATGAAAGCTAACTACACATTTTACTGAACAGGAAAAAAGCAATTTTTGATTAATTCTGAATTTATGAGTAAGAACGTTTTGCAAATAAAGTATATATATACTTGCCAACTTCTTGAAACTGCAACCAGCAAAACTTTTCCTCATCTAGCATAATTTTGTGATGACATGAAATTTAGAATGTGTAAAATGTTCAGTGCAGTAAATGTACAAAAATTACATGTAATATAAGGAACAACACTGAAATGGAATAAAATATATTCACTAACCCTTTTCAAACAGAAGACAACTTGTACATATACATGCTGCAGGTTGACATCAAGTTCATTAAGACAACAATATTCACAAAACTAAGGGCCTGTACTACAATCACCAGATAAAACATTAGATATGCATGCTTTGGTTTACTAATCTGAAAGATAAAAGTTTTCTCCTGTGCTACCAACAAATTTCAACTATGGTATTGGTGTCTGCAAGAACTAGTTACATTTGTGTTGATTTACACAAAATATAGTAACTTTGAGTTTTCAACATAGGTAAGACACCATGTTTCCATCCAGAGGCATTTTCAATTACGTTCTTCCAAGTAGTTTCAATCTAGCTTCTGTTTATCCACTAAATTAACATTTTTCAGTTGTATAAAATGGAAGAAAAGAAATGAACAGAAAGTTACTCATTCGAGGAATTGCTAAAGTTACTAGAATGTGTAGTAAAATATCAGAATATTGTGGAAAATAAGTAGACTGTCAGGTGAAAAGAGAAGGTAAGTAAAGGTTATCTGAGCTTTTATTATATATGTATATTTATTAACATTTTGATATTTACAGCAACCAAGAATATGAATAGAATATTGTAGTCCATTATTTTGCAAGCACTATGGTTTCTAACTATAAATATTTCAATTTTACAGAGATTTGTAATCGGCTTTTAAATGCATACTGCTCCATGAAAAACAGTATTTTTTTCAATGAATTAACTTTCCAAAATAGTGTACCTGCCACAGAAAGACAGTTTCTAATAGTTTTTGCTTACCAGCACTCCATTAAATTGTTTCCACGTTTATTAGTATTGTACATATAACGTGCCTTTTTGGTAGAGCTTAGCTTATTAGCAGATTAGTTCACATCCTGCTTGTTGGTAGTTGAAATGGTTTGATAATTATCCAGAATATGTGTACTATGAGGTACCTTTTTAACTTAGGTGAAGATTGGCAACAATATAGGCATTTTGCTGTAAAGGAGTCAAGTCCTAGTATACCCTACAGCACGTTACAGAAGTGAAACAGATATGAGGTACCTCTTGCATGCACTTTCCTTCTTCCTATACACAATGTTGAATGTTTTTTGGCAGTTACTTAGGAAAATATTTAGCATGTGTTAAAATGAATACCCTCTAAACTTCTATACTATATTGAAACTTTGTATTATAGAAAAAAAAAAATTAATTTTGGTGCACCAATTTTGCAATTAGGCCTTATTCCAAGTTCTAAGTGGAATGGAGCCTGTGAGATGAATTTCATGACTGGTTACTTTCAGGTTTAAATAACTACTTGTTGTAATCCGTGTAATAGCAATTGAGCACATATTGCGCTTTCCAAAAGCATATTTTATCACCAGCTTCCAGCAGAAGAGACCTGCAATACAATGCAGTTGTATTTACACACTTTTCATCACCATTTTGCTTTGTGCACACATCATATCAAAATGAGCCACTGAGCACAGGCTAAGTAATTGTATATTTGGTGTATGTTGTTGAACCGGCAATAGTTATTTAATCTTTTCATACACTTTTCTTTAACTTGTCCTTCAATGACACTGCAGGATCCAACATGGCAGAAAATTGCTGAGGAATGCAACAGTGCTAACGCTAATATAGAACTACAAAAATGCTGCAAAGGAAACTTTAATCACTGAAAAAAGATGGAAGGAATGACACAGCTGTAAGTACTAAGACAGTGCAGACTGCAGATGGGTGGAGGTCCTTCATGTGAAATTAAACTGACAACAATCTTGGATAAAGTTCAAGAAATTGTTCAGCTGACAGTTGAGAGCCTCCCAAGTACATACAATACTGATAAAATGTGTAAGTTTCTGTGCAACAATTATGCTGGAAATTATTTTAACACAATATATTGTAACATTTATCTCATTACGTATTTCTCTTTTTCTAAAGCTGAAGCAGTAACAATATAGGCAGAAAACGATGCAATTAGGTAAGCAGCTTTGATCAAGATGCCTATCACAATGCACATAAAGTTGAGAGAGTTACTTATACCTGTCCATGTTTCCAATATTTTTTTCAGAACTGTGCTGTTGCAGAGGCCATTCCTGAGCTAATGAGTTTTAAAATGATGTACCTGTGATATCATGAGGTAGGCCAGTATATGCTTTCTTATTCCATATGTGCCATTTTATTTATTTGATATACATGCATTTACAGTTTTTTAATTGTGGTTTTCAAAAAGCCTGTATAACAACTACTAAGTCAGCTCTGCAATTGAGCCTCTGGACCAGTCAAGGCCTTCAGCTTCTTCAGTTCATTTTGAAAGTCCTGCTGCAGCTGGAACCTCCACACAAGGTCAGAAATATATGTTTTATTTGAAAAACTAATCAGGATAAGGAAGAAAGTATGTAAATATCATTCACATCATCTTCAATAAGCATGCCTTGAAAAAAATACAAAAGCAGGTTTGATAAAGCTACAAAACAAAATATGATGTATAGCATTCACATGTCTTTCTCTACTCAATCCTCCACAAACTATTCTTAACGAATCTTACTGTTCTGTCTACTTCATGTCAATTGAGATAAGCTTTTATTGCACATTTTGTTGTAGGTATAAGAAGAATAGAATAAGCTAAAGTGATAATCAGATTTATAAAGAGCATGTCACTGTGATGGCTTTGAAATTCTATGTTTCTTTGTATGACAAGAAAAACAAAAAGCAACTTACACTTGAAAAAAGTATACATATTTGAAAATATAAACCAATAACACAGAATTTTCAGAAATGGTTAAAACCACAAATATTTTATTTGTATGTTTTAGCAAGATCTATACCTTTTTGTGCAGTACGATTTTGTCTATTCCTTACAGTTTATCAGTTATACAAAAGTCATTCAGAATGAAGAGCACTTTAAGGCTACTCCAAGAAGTCAATGTACTTTTTATTTACCCTACAAATATCTAATACATTAGGTATTTTAATCAAAATTGTTAGAGTCATTTCTAAGAAAATAAAAAATAGCCAACAATTTTCGATGTAAAGAAAAGTTTGTGGTGGGGGGAATTTTGTTAAAAATCTTTGTGTCACATCATTGGGAAATGCTGGCCTTACAAAAAAAAAAAAAAACACACACACACACCCGCGCGCACGCACACCTCTTTGTCTGAAAACGCTTTTCTTTGGGTTCAGGGAATTTCAAAAATGTACTTCTGGTGAAATCTTGGTATCAAATTTTTGGCTGGAAGGCAATACTTATTATAGCTAAGTACTAGAGGAAGTAATAAGACTCTGAACTTAGCATTATTAGTAGTAACAGTAATATAAAAAGTTCCAAGTTCTGTTTCACACTTTCACATTTTGACAGTAACTCAATTTGAAATGACTTTAACACATATGCATAATAAGCATGCATTCTATGGAAATTTCTGACCCTTCAGATTATTATTACTTGGTAACCTATGTAGTCAATAGATCCTTGTTTAAATTAAGTGTTATTTAAAAGTTAGAGACAGTGAAGTGAAACAATAACTTAATTGAATCTTGAGTTGGTGGATACATTAAAATTTCACTTAGTTGAAATTAGTCGAACATGTTTTGAAAGCACCACTTACTTTCATCATCTGATGACACCACTTCCATGCCATCTACATCTATGGACCCAAATTCCCGGCATGCTCAGTCCGAAAAAAGCTGAAGATGAAAGCAAGCAGCGCTTTCAAAACATGTTTGATTAATTTCAAGTAAGTGAAATTTTGATGACACCACTTCCACACTACCTAATCTATGGAACCGAATTACCGGCATGCTCAGTTGGAAAAAAGCTGTTTACTGAAAACAATAGAGGATGTTGTGGGTGAAATCCTAGTCATATTTTTCAAAGTGTGTATATAAAAGGTACTTTATATTAGTTGTCTATATTTCTGAAAAATTACAAATAAACTGATCTCTTGCTTAAAATATTTGTCTCCCTCCCTATTTTTAGCATGGGGGGATATATATTTAAGTTCCTCTCTAATTATAATGTGTTTCTCATCTTCATTTGCTTGTTGTTTCCCTAATAACGGTAATGTAGACTTTCACATTTCTATGCAAGGTTTCCAAATAAAGATTAATATTTTAGTTCCAGCTGAAATTACAAATTGATGCCTTTATTATTTTGGTTGCTAAAGTAACTTTCTAAAGCCAGATTAGGTACCTGACAAAGACAATCTAATTCCACTCCAGTGCAGAAGAGCAGTTAATGCAGGATGTCCTCTAGCATGTATTTGCACTGAGGAACAGTGAATATCTAACTGCCTCAAATAAGTGACATTCTGCCTTAAAAGCTATAACTTTGTATGGGGAGAAAAAAGGGAAAGGGTTTTGTTTGACTGTAGTCTGGATAAATAGGTTTATATTGTAGAAATAAAGTATTGCATAGTGTTTGGCAAGATACATGTTTTGGCGTTCCTTGTCTCAATAAAAGTTA
Source organism: Deroplatys truncata (assembly GCA_030765065.1). Taxonomy (NCBI): domain Eukaryota; kingdom Metazoa; phylum Arthropoda; class Insecta; order Mantodea; family Mantidae; genus Deroplatys; species Deroplatys truncata. Next base: position 347,355,163 of record CM060990.1, on the reverse strand, counting down.
TGTACTTCTTCATGTACTGACAGGTCCTCCATCCAAGCATACCACGCCACCTTCAATAAATGGCTTAAAGTCTAATGCCTGGGTCACTGCAAAATCCAATGTGGGCACTTTGCAGCTGAAGCTGCTAAGGGAGCAGTTTGCAGAGAGAGAGAGTGAGAGAGAGAGCGAGAGGGAGGGAGAGAGGGGGAGAGAGGGGGAGAGAGGGAGAGGGAGGGAGAGAGAGAGGGAGAGAGAGAGAGAGGAAGGAAGCTATACAAATAAGACATGAAATTAAAAAACCCTGGAACATTTAAAAGAAGTGATATACAAATTAAGAGAAAAATCTTTAAAAAAAATGATGAAACAGAATTGAAATTTATGACATTAATTTCAACATGCTTATAAATACAATTTATTACATTTGTAGACGACAACAACGCCGCCGCCACCACCACCACAACAATAATAAATAATAATAGTAATAAACAGGTATTGTAAATGGATTATTGATTTAAACACTCTTGCATCACTTGAAAACACTTTTTTCCCATTACACATAGCTATAAGATATTTAGTTCATTGAATCTTTCATATTCATGTGACCCAATTTCCCTCTATAATTTCAATGAACATTAATGGAGCATTCCATTGTAAAATCATATCAACTTGAAAATAAATATAACAGTGTTTACCACCAAACATTGTGAACTCATGTTCTTGAGATACAGAGCTCATTGTTGAACTTTGTGGTATTAGTATGCTTTGTTCCATGCCAAGCAGTAACTTGTAAGCAATGAAATTGCATTTTAAGTAGCAAATGTGAAATGTCACAGTATGGGTTTGTTAAACATTCTACTCCAAGGAAAAGCAAAGATCCTTTCTATCGGTTTCCTAGTGAAACCTAGTTGAGTTGACAGTGATGTGATGTAGTTCAGTTATTACGAGTTATTTATTATTTTGTCCTGTACTTAGTCACAGAGTATATTATGGCTCAGTGTAAGTTTTCTATTTATTTATGATTCATATGTGTTAACTCAGCTCATCAAGTGAAAGTACGATTTGCAGAAAGATTTCCAGGTTAAAAGTCCCAGGCCGTACTACAATCCATGAACTTTATAATAAATTTCAGGCCACAGGAAATGTTCAGGCTAAGAAATCTAACAGATGGCATACGGTTCTTACGAAGAAATATTAGTTGACATCAGTCATCGTTTGGAAAATTCCCCCCAAAAATCACTTAGGCATCTTTCACAACAGCCAGGCATTTCTTATGGCTCTGCGTGAAGAGCTACCAAATTGCTGAAGTTAAAACCATATAAAATAACTGTGGCACATGCTCTTCAACTAAGTGACCCATATTTAATATTTTTCACGGACGAGGCTTGGTTCCACCTTCATGGATATGTGTGTACACAAAATAATCATTATTCATGATGAAAAAATTGGTGTATGGTGTGCCATGAGCTGAGAAAGACTTATAGGGCCAATTTGTTTTTGAGTCAACAGTTCACGCCTGAACATACGTAAATACAATTTTGCCCCCCCCTTTTTTTTAGAGAATTAACACACACGGAGCATGATTTTGCCTTTTTTCAACAAGACTCTGCAACAGCTCATACGGCCAATATTTCAATGAGAACAATTGAAAGTGTGTTTGAGGACAGAATTATTAGTAGAGATTTGTGGCCCCCTCGGTCCCCCAACCTAACGCCCTGCAATTTCTATCTCTGGGGTAACTTTAAACATTAAGTGTACAGGACAAACTCACACACCCTGGAAGAATTAAAAAAAAATATATCTGCCAGGAAATTGCCAGCATTTCTCAATGTGAACTACGGCGAGTGATGGATAGTTTCCTAAAGAGGTGCCAAAAATGTATGGACAGCAATGGTGGCCAGTTTCAGCATCTCCTTTCATAAAGTTGGTACGTAAAGCCTTTAAAAGTAGTTTTAAAAACTTTGTATGGTTTCATCTATGCCTTTCTATGATAGTGGCAGACAGCAACGAGTGTCGAGGATGTAGTTTTTTCGGCAATCTCTGTAGTACCATGTAATTTAGTGGTAGAAACTAGTAGTCCAATAAAGCATGACAACTCAGGAAATACCAAATCATTAATCACTGTGCAACAAACTTAAAACTTTTTTTCTGTCCTTTAGATGAAACCATGTGATTGTAACTAATTGAGATGCGCTGAATTCATTTCTGAAATACAAAATTTTCTATAACAAACCAATTTTTTTAATGCCACTTTTTAATTTTACAAGTTAGTTATAATGACAAACATAGCAATAGCAAAGAACAAAAACTTAAAATGTCTTTGTTGATTGTTTTCACTTATGGACAGCTTCTGGGCTATCTCTGATGGCTAACCAGCAGTATTCACCAAGCATACTTGCATTCCATATTCCACTGAATCGTTTTTCAAAGATGATATTTCTTGGTGAAACCTCTTGCCATGTTCATCGCTAACAGCACCATGGTTTTTTGGAGAGAAGTCCAGATGACAGTCCAGAAAATGTAGTTTCAATGACATATTGCATCCTATAAAATGAAAGTAGTGTAATAATTCACTTACTAAATCAGTAGACTTCATAGTCAACTGATTTTTTATTCCCAAGGAAGTTCATACACAGTGATTTAAATGCAAGCCAAACCATTTTCTCCGCTTCCAACAGTTTATTTTCAAAGTCTTCATCCTGGAAGGCTGCTCTTATTTGTGGACCAATAAACACTCCTTCCTTAATCTTTGCACCACTTAGATTTGGGAATTTATTTTTGAGATGCATGAAGGCTTGTCCTTCTCTGTCTAGTGCTTTCACAAATACTTTCATCAGTCCAAGCTTGATGTGTAAAGGTGGTAGGTTCACAAGTGGTTCATGGGAAACACTTTTGACTCCAGGAATGTAGGCTTGTCTTGCAGGTCATTCTTTACGAATGTAATGGTTTGCTTTGTCGCAGCTATCCCACTCGCACAAAAACAACAGTATTTAGTATACCCTTGTTGCATATCCTTTAAGAGTCCAATAGCTTTCAAGTCTCCACATATATGCTATTTGTATGAAGTATATTCAATGCATTGCATTCATAAGCTCAAAAATTTCCTTCATATGAATGGCATAAGTGATAGGAACAGGTGGGAAAATATTGCCAATATGGATAAGTACTGCCTTTAGACTTAGTTTGGAGGAATCAATAAATAAGTGAAAGTCTTCTGGATGATATTCATGTCCCAAAATCTGAAATAAACCATTCACATCATTGCAAAAAATTATTCCTTCCCTCAGAAAAATATTCAATAAAATGAGTTTTCGTTTTCCAAATGAAGTTATTTTAACATAAATATCTAAAAGATTCCATTCTTGCAGTGTAGAGCCCAACAATTCTGCTTGATTTTTGGAAAGGTTTAAGTCCCTTACAAGATCATTGAGGGCGTTTTGTGAGAACACCTGATGATTACAGGTTAAAGATGATGGGATGGCTGAAACTCTGGATCTCGAGTAGGACTACAGCCTGAGATGTTGGGTGTGTCTTCTTCTGAAACGGTGTACTGCTGTGGAGGCTTAAGTACAGGAAGATGTTCATTGTGAGGAACTGGTCGGATGGCTAAAGGTAAATTAGGGTACTGGATCTGTCCTTTTGATTTTGAAGTATATCCTTTTATATCTACCAAACAGAAGTAACAATCTGTTACGTGGTCCTGAGATTCTCAACAAACCATAGGTACAGCAAATTTCATTGCATTGCATTTACCTTGTAGACAATTTCTGAAATTTCTAGAGCATGAATTGCGGCATATGTGAGGTGCAAATGACTTAACTTGGTCTCCCATATGATTTAGGACTGTCTAGAATGATGCACCTTGCCTAAGTTGTTATTTATTTATAAAGGTGACTGAATAATTTACATACATGTTAGCACAATTTTACAAGCCAATTATGGTTTATCCAGTATATAATACACTCATTCAGTTTATAAATCCAATATTATGTATACATTTTTACTAATATACAAAAAAAAGGGAGGGAACAGAGAGAGAAAGAGCAGAAGAGGCTGTTGGTTCTGCTAGTTTGTTAATAATTGCTCCAATATTGGTTAAAAACAGACTTCAAAGGAATACTTCCATACAATGCCAAATTTTGAGTTTGAATACTCTTATAGCAAATAAGTTATATAATCAAAAGAGACTGCAATTATTAAAAACTAAAATCTGATGTGTTATATTTATTGTATCGTTTACCTGTTTTGTAATCTGTTCTTTTACTAAATACTTAATATGAATTGAAATAAGCATTTGCAGAAATTCTTTATTACACATTTTGTTGTAGGTGCAAGGGGAAACTGGAGGCTCAAGTAGTCAAATTGTTAAAATATTGGTTAATATAAGCTGGCTTTGAAATTACTCTCGTTGAATGAACAAGAGACAAACAAATAGTAACTTAACACTTCAAGAAGCGTACAGCATTTGAAAATTCAAACTAGTAACAATGAATATCTTGGAAATGGTTAATGCTGCAAAAATTTTTAACAGATATAAACTGTGTGTTTTAAATGAGATGTGCATTCTGTGTAGTAAGGTTTTGTTTATCTTATCAATTATACAAATGCATATAAAATTCATTATGGAGGAAGAGAACCTCATAAATGTCACAGAAAATTCAGGATATACATCTTGTCATGTCAATATCTTAATATGACATTTTAATCAAAATTGTTATGCTACTTTTGAGAAAATAAATATTTTTTTCAATGGGTAGTATGGGGTGGGGGTATTTTGTTTAAAATCTTCATATTAAATCCTTGGAAGATGCTAAACTGGTTGTAGGATTCCAAAGGGTGGTAGCAAATACAACTCTGGAGCATTATCTGCATCACAAATCATAACAGAATTACCAAAGTCCCCTCTCTCCAGTCTTGCCTTCAGAGCAGAATTGTTGAAAATGGTAACATCATGGGTGGACCCAGGCCATCTTGCCACAATGCCTGTAATGCATAGCCTTGCATCACACTGTTTGTGCATTAATAGAGAAGTAGTCTTTTGTATTGCGATTTTTTAATTTCTATTGCATGTCTCCTCCAGGGGACTTTATTTGCACATGTGTGCAGTCCAGTAACCCAATAGTATTTGGAAAGGCAGCTAATCTATAAAACTGGGCCTGAGTTGTCTGGATACCTCTTCCTTGGGACATTTCAATATAATCCCTCACCAAAGATGATATTGCAGTACTGACCCTGTTGACGACAGTTCCTGCTGTTACTTTATGCGCACCACAGAAGTTTCTCACTGATGTCAGTGTCCCTCCAGTTGCGTAAATCCTCAGCGCAAGCAGCAGCTGGGTCGTAGGAGCTAACGCATGATTTCTGAAAAAATATATAAGTAGTCTGTGGTTATACCTACTCTAGAAACACACATACAAGTAACTGATTTAGAAAGAAAAACACAATCCTGGTAAATTGTAACAAATAATAGGGCTACATTTTAGTAATATAAAAAGGCATTGTATCAGTAAATATATGGCAGTAAGCACTGTGATCAGCAATGTAACATTAACTAACTTTGTTATGGTTTACTAAAAGCAAATTATAACTACACTTCTGCTGCATTACAGCTTATTGATGTTATAACAGTTTTGATATATGTTCTGCTGCAGAACAGTCAACTCAAAACTTTACACAAGCACTAAAATTTTATTACAGATTACAATTTATAACCTCACTTCACCTGCAGAACACGTTACTGAAATCTTTATATAGAGATAGATTAGTAGTATTTCATTAGAGGACTTTTACTGTGGCATAACTACTAGCTCATATTATAATAACTTTAACCTGAGTTCTGCTACAGAGCTGTTCTTAAAAACTTGATATTAACATGACCTCAGAACAGCTGTTGAACATTTACTGAAATTTTGCAATACATGTACATATAACTTCATTTTAGTTATAATAAACAGCTTAAAGAACTACAGAACAACAAGCTACACAGAAACTTAGAATTTATAACCTCTACTGCAGAAAACTTGATATTAACATAACCTTGCAACAGCTGTTGAACAGATTACTGAAATTTTGTAATATGTGTATTATAACTTCGCTTTAGCTATAAAACAGCTTACAGAATTATATAACAACTTAAGATGCGCAGAAGCTTAGAATTTGTAACCTCTGCTGCAGGAAACTTGGTATTAACATAACCTTGCAACAGGTGTTGAACAGTTTGCTGAAATTTTGTAATACATACGAGTGTGGTCTGAAAAGTTTCTGACCTAATAAAGATACAAGACATTTTTTCAGAATTTTTTTTTTTTTTTTTTTATTTTTAACATTGTCTCCTTGTAACTCTACACACTTCTCCCAGCGATGCTCCCATTTCTGTGGCCTGTCCAAATAGTACTCGGCGTTTTTCTCTGCAAAATAATTGTTCACGAAAGTGATTGCCTCTTCATTTGACGAAAATCTCTGTTCTCCGAGCGCAATTTTCAGATGAGGGAACAAAAAGAAGTTGCTTGGGGCTAGATCTGGTGAGTAAGGCGGATGGTCAAGCAGTTCAAACCGTAATTTGTGGATTTTCGCTATTGCAACCGCTGAGGTTTGAGATGGTGCATTGTCTTGGTGAAACAGGATTTTCTTTTTCTGCAAGTTCTGCCTTCAGCTTGTCAAGTAATGATGCGTAGTATGCTCCTGTAATGGTTTTTCCTTTTTGAAGATAATCGATTAAAATAACTCCATGACAATCCCAAAAAACAGTCGCCATCACTTTCCCAGCCGAAGAAACAGTTTTTGCTTTTTTGGGAGCCGGCTTCCCCTTTGCAATGCACTGTTTGGACTGTATTGTTTCGGGCGTATAATGGTGTATCCAAGTTTCATCTACAGTAATTAATCAGTGCCAAAACTCTGATTTATTGTGCCTAAACTGCGTTGGAAATGTTCATTCGAACACGTTTTTGGTCTAACGTGAGCAAATGCGGCACCCAAAGTACGGACAGATTTCTCATGTCAAAATGTTGATTTAATATGTGACAAACACGTTCTTTTGATATGTTCATAGCCTCTGCTATCTCTCTCACTTTAATTCGGCAGTTGTCTAGCACCATTTGGTGAACTTTGGCAATGTTTTCGTCAGTAGTTGCAGTTTTTGGATGTCCTGAACGTTCATCGTCTCCCAAGCTCTTACGGCCATGAGTTTTTGGATGTCCCGAACGTTCATCGTCTCCCAAGCTCTTACGGCCACGTTTAAATTCAGCTGCCCATAATTTCACTGTGGTAAATGATGGTGCAGAGTCCCCATACACAGAATCCAACTCATCTTTGATTTGCGTAGACGTATTGCCTTTCAAAAACAAATATTTAATGACAGCTCGATACTCGATTTTGTCCATTTTCATAAAAACACTCACATCACCTCACTCAAACGACTGTTACATAACAACTGAGCGACCAAAATGGCTGAAACTTTGGTGAGTAACTGTCAACAGATGAACAATGAAATTCACTAGCTTTTATTTACGAGTACTGCCATCTTCATGTTGAGGTCGGAAACTTTTCAGACCACCCTCGTATATGTATTTGTAACTTCACTTTAGCTATAAAACAGAATACGGAACTATATAACTTAAGCTACACAAAAGCTTAGAATTTGTAATCTCTGCTACAGAACCGTTTGCAGAAAACTTGATATTAATACAACCATGCAACAGCTGTTGAACAGTTTACTGAAATTTTGTAATATAGGTATGTACCTATAATTTCACTTTAGCTATAAAACAGCTTATAGAAACTATATGGTAAAAACTTAAGCTGAACTAAAGCTTAGAATTTGTAACCTCACTTCATCTGCAGCAGAGATTGCTGAACATTTTATATAAAGACAGGTTACTGGCATTTTATATGTCAGTTTTGTTGCACAACAGGTTTATTTGTTTTTATTTACTGAGGTTCTGAACAGCCAAAGGCTTGCTTTAAGCACAACACATACAGCCATCACACCACAGACAGAGGTATAAACAACCCAAATTAAAGTAACATTAATATTATATATGTTACAAACACACATGCAGTTTATTAGGTATAATTTACTTATCATTCTACACTTCTCACTCACCTGTCAGTGGCAAACTCCAAATGATTTCTTATGGCACCTAGCAGATGCAGACTTGCAGAGCGGTAGATTTGGATACTCGAAAACAAATTAAAATTCTTCATCACCCACTCTTCAACATTATTTGGGCATGGCCTAAAGCACCTTGCTCTTCAAGCAGCAACAAACATTTGAGCCAAAGCCTCATCATCTGAATCCAATTCCAAATCAAAATCATCTATCAAACCTATACGACGTACAAACATCTTTGCTGTTTGAGCTCCATCTGTCAGATTGCCTGTTACGCGCTGCCCAAGCTTTCAATTAGCTAATCTAGGAGATACCATTCCGATTGTGAATATATAAGAGTTGTAGTATGCGTTTCCTACGTAATTTTCAGATGCATTTGGTAACTTTTAGATAATTTTAAACATTGCCTTCATGTGGTGATTGTAATACGGCCCTAACTAAACTATTAATCTGGGGATGTTTGCAGATATCATCCTACAACATAGAGAATAGAATTATGTTTCAGACTGTGGCAGTAGATGCAGAACCTTTTAGGCTTCCCCCTAAAGCTTTGTTAGCTCATCAGAAAGTCTCAACTGAAACTCTGTTCATAGCATGTGAATGCTGCTACATTTCAATTGAGAAATTGATTCCAATACCTTATTAGGCATCAGCAACGTGAAGTCAGTTCTGTTCTTTCTCATATGGCTGAAAGCACGTTCACATTCTGCATTACTGTGAGAAACAGTTCAAGTTGCCAATGTAACTGATGCTATTTTATCACATTTTAAGATTCCATCTGACCTACAAATACAAGCTTATCTTGCACATTTATTATTTTTCCCATTGAGCGGGATGGCTCAGGTGGTATGTGGCACATGCAGTGGATGTGCTTTAAGGAATTACACTGTTTCTTCCCCAGCATACAACCTTCTGCCTGTTTTTCCAGAATGGGGATGGGGGGGGGCACTGAAGGGGTATCTGGGTATGCTCTATCTGGAAATGACAGGAAAACCCTTATCGCCACACTTTGTACTCACTTACCTCATTCCTTCCTCACAGAGGTTTCCACTTCTTAATCCTACAATATTCCCTATTCCAATGAAGTGATCAGAATGCAAATTTTACCCCATTATCTGATTTTAAAATAAAAGGGAATGCCATTTCATAAGGATCCTTGAAGACCCAGTAGTGCAGCTTTTTTCTGTCACACATGTTGAAATTCTAACCTGGTACCACATATTAAATAGCAAAGAAAACCACTTTCTAGGCTTTACTCAGCTTTCTAGTCCATATTTTATGCTTCACCCTCATTTACTTGCTCATTGATTGGTGCTGGTTATCATTAGAGTGGTGCATTCAAGCCCCACAAAACTAAGTCTGCAATTTGTTGCAGCTCAGTTAAGGGGGACCAAAGTCACGATGAAGGTTAGATGCACAGATAAAATCTGGCCTGTCGTAGCACTTATGCCAATTAGCTGGGCACATTCAGACTGTTAACTGAAGCTAGTGCAAAGTCTTATTATCATCATTTTTTACAATATACTGTAACACAGTGTCATGTACGTGGTGTAAATCTGTAACCTGCAAGTTAAAGAATCACAAAGCTGTAAAAATCCTCTGTCTTAAAGTCATAAAAAGGCCTCAGCTCGCATACGTTTTATGAGCAAACCATAAAAGTTGACAAGTTTGCATACATTAAGATATATTTAACAAGTTTTTCATTCCATAATGGGAAAGATTTCTTTTTCTCTTGTAAAATAGCAATACAATAGTCAATAATTTTTCAAGTAAATCAGCAATAATGTTTAATACATTTTCCTGCATATGAATGATTATCTCTTTGGGGTTTTAACTGTGAAATCTCAGTTGGGTGCCTTTGTGGTTAACATTCCACTTCTCAACCCAGAGATCCTGGAATCGATTTCTGACAGGATGGGGGTTTTCTATGATGGAAAACCCTAATCTCCAAATAGTCATAGTGCATTTGGCATTAGCATAATGATTAATGTATAGTTTTTGGCCACATAATTCTAAATTGTGAAACCTAGAACTTAAAGCTACCATATGGTAGCCAAGTGGCGAGATACGGAAGATGCTGCATCAGATGGCATTCAACCCCGAGCCATTGCCCTGCAAATAACTGAGTTGCAGCCAGGACGCTCAACTAAATAATGATGTAGTGGCGCATCTAGCCAGGTTTTGTATATAAACCCCTGGTTCTATGCCTCATGGCCGATTTTGAACCGTCTTGCAGCAAGAGCCCACATCAGTCATCTTCTTGAACTGCCAAAGTGTTATTTTAAAGTGTGATAATCTTTGAGTGCCATGCGTCATCACCCTCCACGACAGGTAAGGTACTTCTTTATTCAATTATTTGTAAACTCCTTTCTGGCCTCGTGACATAGTTTATAATAAATTATATTTTTATAGAAGTGTGGGGCTAACATGTAATTGTTCAGGATGCTCTTGGTCATACCTGTGTTCTTTCCCTTAGCAAGTGCTATAAATATAGGAAACCTTAGCAAGTGCTATAAATATAGGAAACCGTAAAGACCTTCCCCAGCCTGGGTTTCCTTCTGTGTTCAATGAATCGCTCTGGTTCGAGTAAAGTTAGAAGTAACATATGTTAGTACACACATGGGTCTCATGCCACATTTCCCGTTTAATCCATACCAAAGATTTACGTTTTTGCTCGGTTCGCGAACAGTAGCTTGTTTCACTTCTTCCTTTAATGATTCAAATTTTTCGGAAGTTATTTTATTACATCTTGATGACCAACAACGATAAATACAACAAACTCTTAGGGATTATCAGGATGTTTTAACACACAAATTGGGTTCAGTTCGAGGTATTCAGTACAACATAGAGTTAATAAATAATTCTGTGGTGCGTTCACCCCCATAGAAACTTTCGCCACCAAAATTACAGCTTTCTCAGACTAAAGCAGACCAAATGTTACAAGGTATTATTGCACCGTCTATAGTAGTTTTGCTAGTTCTTGTTTTCTAGTTCCGAAACCGAACAATGAATCCCGATTGGTTATTGATTTCTGTAAATTAAATAAGCAAATACGCTTAGATTCAATACCTCTGCCGTTGTTACACGACGCAGCGCATTACTTTAAACAGACGAAAGTACTTATCACTTTAGATATGAATCAAGCCTATTATCAAATACCTTTGTCACCCTATTCAAGACAGATTAACAGCACTTGCAACTCCATGGAATTTGTATCAATTTCGTAGGGTTCCTTTTGGGTTATCCACGGGACTTCAGGTGCTTTCTAGATTACTAGATCGTATTCTCGATAAATCTAAATTTAAATTTGTGTTCAATTATTCGGATGATTTATTCTCCAGATTTTGACACCCATATAAAACATTTGCGTGATGTTTTTGATTGTCTGTGTAAGGCAGGGCTTACGGTTCGACCTTCTAAGATCACGTTTGCGGTATCCCAAATCGATTTTCTTGGACACTAATATCATCAGCAGGTATTTCCATTGACTCTGCTAGGACAATGGCGACTCGCAATTGAGGCCTTAACGGTAGCGCTAATGAATCCATCTGTACTAGCTATGCCCGATTTTGATGAGACACTTATTTTACAGACGGACACCTCTAGTTGTGGAATTTCGGCAGTTTTATTACAAGATCTAGGTCAGGGTCGACGCCCGATAGCTTATTGCCTTCGGACATTATCCACTCATGAACGCAAACTCTTTGCCTATGAGTTGGAAGCATTGGCTTTATTATCTGTCTGTGAAAAATTTCGTTCATTTTTAAAGCATAGACTGTTTGAGTTAGAATGCGATAATCAAACCATTACAGTGGGTGCTTTCGCATAAACGTCAAGCTGGTAAGTTAGCACGTTGGGCAGTACGGTTAAGTGCATTCCAATTTACAGTACGCCACATTAAGGGAGTGGATAAGTTGGTGGCAGATGCACTTTTATGCTTGTTTTTTGAACATGTAGAATCAGACCCTCCAACTTAACAAGTTGCTTTCCTTAATGTATTGTCAAGCCACTTTCCGGAGGTTTGTTTTGTTTGTCGGACCATCAACGCGAGGATTCCGTTTTGGGACCCTTATGATTGGAGGCTAAAGCCGGTAAACTGCCGGAGGGGTATGCTTTTAGGGATGATTTATTATTCGCTAAATTACCACGTTCTAAGGATTTGCATATTCTGTTGCCAACTAAATTACTACCTATTGTTCTGAAGTATTTCCATACTTCGCAGTTCGGTGCCCATTTATGTATATTTAAACATAAAGAGCAACATTCGACGTTATTTCGTCTGGGCACATATGTACCACGACATACGAGAATTTATAGATCACTGTAGTACTTGTATGGCTAAACCACCACACACCACTGGTTTTGGCCTCCTTAGCTCTAAGTTAGCCACCTATACGATGGAAAGAGTATTTTTAGACTTTGTCGGTCCTTTACCTCGCTCAGTTCGCGGCGATACTTATTTTACTTGTATTGGCTGATGCCTTTAATAAATTTATATGGCTCGTTCCTGTGTGCGCCTCGACAGCATACAACACCATTAATGTGTTGTCTTTTATCTTTGGGTCTTTTGGTTTTCCTCAAACCTTAATATCAGATAATGCTTCTTACTTTAGAGCTCGGATCTTTCGGACAACTTTCTTGTTTGAGTACAACTGGATCATACATCCCCATACTATCCGAGCCCATCTATGGCAGAAAGAGCGAATCGTAAGCTTAAGGGTACCTTGATTGCATACCATTCCGACAATCACTGCCTTTGGGATTCCCGGTTGTCTGCATTTCAGTTGGCATTTGATCTGGCTGAGCATGAAGCATATGGCCAGGTACCATTTAACCTCATGTTTAGATTCCAACCGGCTTGCCCCTTGACAAATGCATGGTGGCTTAGTGATTTACTTTGTGAGAAAGCGGATTCAAACCAGTTAAATGAGTTGTGGCATACTACCTTCAACCGCTTGTGTACACTGATAGACAGCGGCGGGAATGATGTTACAATTCCCGTCAACCTGTGCCATTTAAAGTAGGGGATTTAGTCTTGCTTAAGAATTACTTAGTTCGGTCCAACGAAACGTTATGTTGGACCTTATCGTATTGTTCATGTTGTCAATCGGGTTTCTTTTCGATTGAAACATTGTTTGACAAGAAAATACACAGCGGCACATGCAAGTCAATTACGATTTGAGTCCGCTACAGCCTTCTCTTGTTCCTAGTTGTGGCTCGGCAGGCTCGCATCAGTCATGGGTTTTTTCTTTTGGGTTGCATGCAGGCTCGCCTGAGTTTAGTTTTGTTTCAGTGAGATGCACGTCATATGTTTGTGTACCATGACAGCATTTCTTTTCTATTTCCTTTTTGTTTATGCGTTTTTTCTGTTTTATATGTTGTCGACATTGTTATTTTATGTATGTAGGCGCCTGTAGTTAGAGCTCTTTGTGTGCTAACTCTAAGCGTAGATGGTAGTTAGGGGTATCTGGGTGTTGTTTTGTATTCAGAGTTTAGTATTTTACTGTTTTAATTATGATTCGTTATATATATATATACCTCAATTGTATTGCAATTTTTATAGATATTTACATGATGCAGCCTTTTTTATCATTATTTTATGCTTCAGTTTTTTGATGCTGTTTATAATGCATTGTGAGCATTTGCAGTTTCATATTATGCCTTAGATGCACTCATGAATTGCTTGTCCTAATTCTTATTTATAATTTGTGGGATTTACTATATTGTGATATTCTCGCTCTGCTTCTATACTTGTATGTTATTTCGTCTTCCATTTATCTATGGCTTATACCAGTGCATTACATTATTTCATGTACTCGTCGCCCGGGGAAGTGCTCGCCCTTGCGATGGTCATCTTTTCTACAGCACCCGTTCTCGGCAGAGGGGGTTTGAGCCAGATAGGCTCCCCCTTCATAGGCATTATTACGCTGGTTTGGATTTTGGAACGTCTCTGCCATACTGAACATTATATGTAGTGGATTCCTTCCGTCTGTCTTGGAGGAATTATCTGCGGTAAGAGCTCGCTATTTTATCTGCTGGGTTCCTGTAGAAAACTCTCAGCAGATGTCAGCGTAGAAAAGTATAAGCATGGCGCTGTGTGACCACATAACACCAGGATCACGTGAGGGGAAGGCTTGAGTCACCCCTGGCATCAAGAGGACGAAGGGAATAGAGTCTACAGTCTTGTGACCGTCGGCCCTGAAGGAGAGAAGTCTTAAAGTCAGGTCTAGGGAAGCGATATCGTGCACACGCTAAAATTTTGGCCTTTTCAAAATTTGACTCAAAACACCTTTGTAAGCGCTTCTCAAAATTTAACATTAGAGCGTGTGCCGATTTAACTTGGAACTGTGGAATAACGCGAGAATAATTATTTTTTGCATATAATTGTAAAACTTTGTAATGGACGGAAATATGGCAAAAGGAACTCGCAGCTTGAAGCCGAATTTGTAAAACTATTTCATTTGCATTGTAATGTTAAAACGTGTTACATTTCTTTGAGAAAGAACATCTTATTGTATTGCTGTAAGAATCGAAAACCTTATTGAGTTTGTTGTGGAAGCCTTAAAGTATATCCTTTCCTGCTTTACCAACGAGTTCAAAATTTGTATCCTCTTGTGCACTTCAAGTTTGAAGTGTAGGAAATGGGCCTAGCATTTTTTTATTAGTATTATATCAGCATAGTATGAACTTATCTTGATTATCTTATACAGATAACATTTAAAATAAACTTAGAATCCATATTTAGAATATTGTAGCAGAATGATAGAACATTTTAGTAAAAAACCTTATATTATCATCATGCTACAAACTTAACTTTGACACTTTTATTCATTTATGCATTTGTTGAATAGGCCCAACTCATCTCACTTGCACTGAACGCTTCTTTCTCTTGATAAATGCTCATTTCATCTATTGTTGACTTCATGAAGTTCACATGACCTTTACATGCACTTTGCTGCAAAAATCTTGCTGGCATAAGCGTGACTGGTAACTGCATTACCAATAGTGTCTTAAACCTCCATTCTTTTCTTCTTTGGTTCACTGTGAGTTGTCACCACCAATTTCACTGCTGGTGCTAGCACTACTCTGAGAGGTAGTCTTTCAATTCAGACCATCATTCTGTCTTCATTAATGCTCTACATTCCACTCCCTACCTCTATATTATGGTCAGGAAATCAATCTTCAGCACTTGACTCTGCATTTTGGCTTATTGAGGATGTCAGTGTGACAAAAAGAAAGAAAGATGAGGCATGTACATTAACTACTGTAAAATAACTATATTTCATCATAGTCTGTATGGGCTGGTTGTGAGAACATAGAATAAAGTCCAGAATACCATTGTACTGATGAGTAGCATGATACACTTCTACTCTTTCACCAAATATAGTAACAAAATAAAGGTATGCTCTGTATATCCAACCAAGCTGGCTTTGAATAGTTTTGGCATAAAGGCTTAATTTTGGAAATAAAAAAGCTTCAAGAGCTTTACATTAATCCTCTGTTCTATGTAGACATTCCTTTACAAGGCATTCTCTCACAAATACAGCTTTAGTTTATTCTTCTTACTTTATCATTATCTGGAAGGAAGCATGAGCACCGCTGTTCCTGTATTAGCGATCTCGACCAATCTTACATGTGCGATTGTAGACCACCAACTGGACTTTAATACTCGCATTTGTGTTTCAATTCCATCAGTGAATAAAATTTTTCTGGACCAGAACGTGTAGTTCCTAAAGAAAGTCGAATGAAACATATTATGTTATTCCACATATTTATATCAGAATATATAAACTATACACCAGTTTATGACACTATATTATATATTGAGGCTATTACAATTTGTTTAGTTTGTGTTTGCTATACTTTTTAGTCTTATCTACTATTATTAGGAATTACAAATGAAATTACTAATATATGATTTATGATATTTCTAATTTTCGTAAATTAATAAAAGATATAGGTGCTATGTAAAATTAGGTAAACTGACATAATAGGATACAACAGGGCAAGCTACTGCACAGTTATGCAAAAAAGTATACGTTAGGTTGGGTGCATTACTTACTTCATCTTATGAAAGCATAGTATCAACCATTCTATTGTTACATAATAACGAAAGGAAGTGCTCCTGGTTTGGGCCTGAGATTCACTTGGGAGCTCCTTAGAAATCTTCCTATAAGCCCGAATGAAGCTGTCATGCAGATTTGCAATCTTTTTTTGGCAGTTTCCACTGAAAAATTAATTATTATAGGGCTATATTTGACTGTTGCAACAATGAATCATAATAAAACAATACTTTTTAACAGCAATACAATCAAATAAACGTTACTTACGATTAATGTTGAGGACTTCAGTTATGTGTTTTCCTTAATTCTTTTTGTCTTTATAGGTGGTATTTCTCTAATATAAATATTCTTATTCCTTGCACACTCAAGCTGAGAATTTTAACTGCTTCATTGATGAATCAATGAATAAGCAACAAGTAACCAATAAATGAATAAACTACAACGAACAAAATCAGAAAACAAACTTTGGAGAATAAAGACATAGTAACGTACTTGGAAAACAAAAACAGAAATAAACGAAAATTCAATTTGTTTCAACAACAAACTGCAAAGGACGCTTTCGCTAGAAGAACCAATGCTCATTGAATCTGAGGGAGTTAGGATACACATTAGTGAGAATTGCTTTCGGTTTGATTTTCCAAGCTTGCGGCTAGAGAGCTCTAGTGGTTGTTTCGTATCATAGTTGCCTTGAATAATTTCTATAGTGAAGAGTGTAATGTGCATAATACGAATCTAATATGCTGTTTCCAGGAATGAGGACAAAAAAGTTGAAGTGTGACCAAGCCTTCTTTTCCATTCCAAGAGCCTGGGAAAGCTTCCTATTAATTGTGAACACTGACTTTGTAATGCATGTATTTTAACTGCCGTTCTTGTTCTAGTTTCCAGGGAATCCTGCCTATAGTCCTCAGTTTTTCATTGATACTCCCACAACCTAATAAAGTTTTCTTGGACTTCAGGTTGACTAGGGATAATACGGTGAAGAGCTTGAACCTTAGTATGAAGAGTAGAATTGCTTGAAATAGACCTATAAGTTGGAGATGAGATTGTGCTTAGTGAATAATTCAACTTCTGCCAGTTGATACTATTTTTCAACTAAGTACATGTGCACTTTTTGTGGGTCAGTATCATTAAGGTGTTCCGATGATGAAGAGATGGGGGTTAAGGGCGCTAAACATCGAAGGCCATCAGCACCCTTACAACGTATAAAATTGAAAATCCAAAAACTAAAATACGGGACACAAAGCCGCTTAATCTAAAACACTAAAAAACAAGGTAGCAAGTTCTCAAAACCACCACACTAAAACCATGGTAAATAAACACTAAAAGATTAAAACAACTTGTCAGGAACTATAGAAGACAAGGGACAAGAGCGCCATATGTCCGCCCGGGAGAAGAGCCCCATTAAAATAGACACTATAAAATCACAAAACTAAAAGACGCTCAGCGCATCAAATATGCCAACTAAAACCACTGTCACTGATAAAACGTAAAAGACATTCTATAGCATGCGCGTCGTCTGCCAAAACGCTGGCTATGCCAACAGGCAGACACACGAACGCGCAATGGAGCTAAAACTTGAAACACTGCCAAAATGTGACGCACCGTTAAGGGCGCATCACACTCCTCACAAAGTGGTGCGGGGTCATCACTGAGCAGCTGTCTATGACTAAAAAGGCATGTCCGATACGCAAACGAGCTAAAATTACCTCTTCCCGACGAGAACGAGAAGAGGTACCCCAGATTAACGGGAGAGGTTTATTCTCCCGCAACTTGTTCCCCCGGAGAGCCGTCCAATCGTCGTGCCAAAGCGAGAGGAGACGGTAACGTAAAATAACAAAAACATCTGTGGCGGAAACAACAGAGGTAAAACATCTGGGTGATAAAATTGCCGATTTGGCAGCGGCGTCGGCAGACTCGCTCCCTAAGATGCCCACATGATCTGGAATCCACACGGAGATGCCGATGCCAGAAGCACCAAGCGAATGGAGCAGGTCGTGAATGCGCTGTACGAGCGGGCGGTAGGTGTACAGCACGCGAATATCCTGAAGAGCACTCAGAGAGTCTGTACAAACACAGTGCCGAAAGTCGTGCCGCTGGATGTATAAAAGAGATTGATAAATACTAAAAAGTTCGGCGGTAAAAATCGAACATTGCCCCGGTAAACGAAAGGTAAAACTATGTTGACCAACAATAAAGGCACACAACACCAATCTTAGAACCATCAGTATATATGAAAAATGAAATTCCTCAAATTTCGCCTGGCGTTCTAAAAAGGCTGATCTAAGGACTGAAGGGGTCTCATTCTTCGGCACTGACGTTAATCCAAGGTGACAGTGGGCCTCAGCACGCAACCAAGGAGGAAACTGCGTTTCCCCCTGGGAAGGGTCGGCGCTGGCGTAACGTCCAAATGCCGAAGAAGCTGGCAAAATCGAACCCCTGGAGGGAGCAATGCGGAGGAGCTAACTAAATATTGCCGATCAAAGGAATCCTCGAAAAATAACTCCAATGACGGGTGGTCAGGTAAGCTTGAGAGTCAACAGGCATAGCTGCACAAAAGCATCTCACAACTGAAGGACAGCGGAGGCTCTGGAGTTTCAACATATAGACTGGGTACTACCTTTCAAGAAAGTAAATGTACAGTTTTCGCGGGTCAGTATCATTCATGCGTTGAGTAGGGGGTATGGCAACTAAATCAACCGTGGCCGTGTATACTGTCGTGGTCGCCATTTTAGCATTTTCTTCGAAATCACGCACTAATAACTTAGCTGCAAGCGAACTGTAAATTTGTTTATTACGGCGTCTTACAAAGTGAAAAAGTTGGAATAAAAAGTATGACCACATACTAGGATTCGAACCGTGAACCCTGGGCACACTTGAAACAGCGTGCGTTTTATCAATGGGCTACGACAGCAGATGATCGTAGTGGGTTATATATAACATAGATGTTAGTTCTATTATAATCATCATTCCACGTGTTTTCCGTTTTCTTGCCAATGCCATGTAGTTAATAGCTCAGCGGCGAGAGAATTGTAACTTGTTTTGTGATATTTAGTCCACGTTTGGCCATACTGAGTTAATGTAGCCATAGAAATCTTCGAAGTGAGTTACACGCTAAAATGGCGACCACGACAGTAAACATCTACGACCACGGTCGATTTAGTTTTCATACCCCCTACTCACGGAACGCCTGAATGATACTGACCTGCGAAAAGTGTATATTTACTTTCTTGAAAGATAGTACAGGGCTAATTGGAAAGGCCCCGGTAGCGACTCTTATGCCACGATGGTGAATGGCATTCAAGCGACGTAACACAGATGGACGCGCCGATGAATAGACAAGCTTGAATCGGACCAATGAGCGATAAAGACGCAGGACGGTCTGATCAGCTCCCTAGATGTGCCACTTAAAACACGTAAAACATTATGAGAACGGTCACACTTTGCTTTTAAAAACGAAATGTGCGAAGTCCAGCTCAGCTTTCGATCAAAGATCAACCCCTAAAATTTCGCCTCATCTGCAAATGGAAGACTATCCGGCTCAAGATGGAGAGGGCGAAGGGAAAGCCTTCCGGCGCCAGAAATTGACACACGGATTTCTCGGCGGAGAAATTAAAGCCGTTGGGGTTACTCCAGGTGTAGAGACGGTCGATGCAGCTCTGGAGACGGTGTTCGAGCAGACAGGTTCGACGTGAACTGCAATAAATGGCAAAATCGTCAACGAAAAGGAATGATGAAATACCAGGAGGAATACACTCAACAATGGGGTTGATGTCAATCGCAAAAAGTGACACTGACTACAGAGCCCTGCGGTACACCGTTCTTTTGAATAAAACGACTAAATAAAACCAAGCCTATACGAAAGACGCAATCCGTCATAAACTCCCAAAGAAATATGGGAAGGCGACTGCGTATATTCCATGCGTGGAGTGTACGTAAAATGCCGCCCCTCCAACAAGTGTCATAAGCTTTCTGCAGGTCAAAAAACACAGCCACTGTTTGACACTTTCTCAGAAATCCGCTCATAATATGCGTCGACAGAGATACCAGATGTTCGACGGTAGAGCGATGGCGACGAAACCCGCACTGAGCTTTCGCCAGAAGGTTCTGAGACTCAAGCCACCATGCCAAAGGCCCGTTGATCATGCACTCCATTACCTTGCAAATGCAACTGGTGAGGGAGATAGGGCGGTAGCTGGAAGGTAGTTGGCGACCCTTCCCAGGCTTAAGTATAGGGACAACAGTGGATTCGCGCCAAAATGAAGGAAAATGGCCGTCCTGCCAAATACGGTTATAGACCTGTAAGAGAAAGAGTTTACTGTCGGCTGAAAGGTTCTGCAACATTAGGACATGAACACCGTCCGGCACAGGAGCGGATTGCCTAGAGAAATGGAGGGCGTGCTCCAGCTCCCTCATTGTGAAAAGTTCATTATAACACTCCTGATTAGGAGATAGAAAACTATAGGTCTCGGAATCCAGCCGGTCTTTGAGATTGCGAAAGCCGGCGGAATAATGGTCAGAACTGGAAACCGCATCAAAGGCAGACCCAGAGTGTTAGCAATGGCAGCCGGATCCACTGTGGTGGCATTGGGAACCTGAAGGCCAGACACAGTACAATGCGACACTTTACCGGAGAAGTGACAAAGTTTATCCCAAACAACAGAGGAAAGCGTGAAGTGACGAAAAGACTCGACAAAAGGAGTCCAGGACGCCTGCTTGCTATCCTGAATAATGCGACGAGCCCTAGCGCGCGATTGTTTAAAGGTAACCAAATCATCAAGTGTAAGGTGTCGCCGAAACACCCTAAGCGCAGCTCTACGGGCGCGAACGACGTCCCGACAGTCACCGGTCCACCATGGAACAGGAATACGCCGAGGGTGGGAGGACGAACGGGGAATGGTGCGTTCGGCGGCAGATAGGATCGTAGAGGTAAGGTGCTGCACCATTTGGTTAACGTCAATGAAGGACTGGTCCTCAAAAGACACGAGGCTGGAATACAGTCGCCAGCATTTGCTGAATTGGTAGGTAGGTGCTCTGAAATGCTGGACGTTGTGAAACAGAAGAGAAAGATGCAAGAGTAGGTGTCAGCGACGACTTTCCACTGCAGACAAGCAAGCTGGATGGAGCAAACGGCAAGCTCCAAGTGAGATAATGTACCAGAAGAATCAGAAAGAAAAGTAGACTCACCTGTTTTGAGGATGGAGAGGTTGAACTGAGCAAAAATGTCGGAAAGAAGCGTTCCCCTTGCACAAGCCCTTGGCGAACCCCACAGGGGGTGATGGGCCTTAAAATCTCCCAACAGAAGAAACGGCGTTGAGAGAGCGGACAAGAGATCCCGAATGCCCGCGCTAGCGAGGGGAGACGATGGAGGTGAATATACGTAGCAAATAGAAAAGAAAAAGTCGGGTAATTGAAGCCGAACGGCAACAGCTTGCAAGGCAGATGTAAGTGCGAGAGCCTAAAAATGAACGTCGTTAGGCACTAATAGCGTGACACCTCCATGAGCAGGAGTACTCTCTTCCGGTGCAAGATCGTAGCGAACCGGAGTATACCCTCGGAGATCAAAAGGATCGTGAGGGCGAAGCTTGGTCTCCTGCAAACACACGACTATAGGCGAATAGGAGCACAATAAAGGTTTCAGTTCCGCCCTATGCGATCGTACATCACGTAAATTCCAGGTCAAGATAGCCATGAATAAAAGGATAAACTTCCTACTTAGAAGGGCGGCTCAAAATAACTTTCTGCTTAAACTTTGGCCTCGGGCTTTGCTGATGGAGTTGGTCAGACTCCATAGGCTCTTCGAAGGGAGGGCCCACGCGCTCCGTGGCAGAAACCGATTCAAGCGCGGAGTATCGGTCCTGGGTGGCAATATGTGATGGTTGCCGCCGCGTGCGGCTTGTCCCAGTAGCGTCCTGGCGCATATGGTAACGCCCCCGGGCTTCAGCGAAGGAGTTTTTCCTTTACCCGGATCTCCTGGATCGCCTTCTCGGCTAAGTACCGCGGACATTCAGCAAATGACGCAGAATGGGACCCTTCACAGTTAACGCAGACGGGAGGTGATGCACAGGTACCATCGTGTGAGGGCTAACTACACGAGGCACAGATGGAAACGGCAGTCTTAAAGAGACTTGCGTATGCCCAAAACATTGGCATTTGAAACAAGGCAGAGGTCTGGGAATATAGGGCCTCATCGCAATGCGTTCGTACCCTGCTGAAATACTCGTGGGCAGATCGACGCCAATCGAAAGTTAGAAACAGGGTACGAGTGGGTACCAACATTTCGTCTCGTTTAGCCTGTACTCGATGAACCGCTATTACCTTTTGATCGGATAGATATTGAACCAGTTCATCGTCCGACATACCATCGAGGCTATGGATGGTGACGACGCCTTGACAGGAATTCAAGGTGCGGTGCTTCTCAACACGGATGGGATAACCGTGGAGAAGCGTGGCGCGCAACAAGGTCTTATTTTGTTGATCGGACTTGCTATGTACTAACAATGAACCGTTTCGAAGTCGAGTGACTTAACCGAACCAGCAATAGTCAATGCCCTCTGTTTAATAAAACGGTTCACCTTCTCAAAAGATTGTTCTTCCTCTGTTCAAGTAACAACCAGATGTGGTAGTGTTACTTCTGTTACAATAACTTTTTGGCGCTTGTTGGAAGTAATGGAGAAAGAGGGCTCCAATGCGAAAAAAATCCTCCACCATTGTAACCGTCTCCGACCTCGGGCTCTGACTTCCCGGGGTTACCCCGGCTTGGGTGAGTGACCTATCCATACCGGTCTCACCCCAGGATCACACCTCCCTGATATTAGACAGAGGGACCCAATGGCCGTGGGGAGTCAGCAGCTCATGCAATGGCCCCCCACGGGGCTGCAGTTGAACAGCGGATACGAACACAGGCCCTTCATGACGACCCCTGGTGGTGGGATGACGCGTATTACTCACACAGTTGCGCACCCAGTGCGCGGGTATCCGTCAGGCTGTGTCCACGGAGGATTAAAATAAAGAAAATCGTAAAAGAAACCAAAAAGGGTTCAACGGTTTCGTGGACTGCAAGGTAGGACGGCGAGGAAGGAAAAGAGATGTGCGAATGCTCGTGGTGCGAAATTCTCGGAAATAGAGCAGAGAAGAAAGAAACGATGGCGAGGGGCGGCTGGAATGAAATGCAAAGAACGCATGAGAGCCTACCTGTGTCCTCCAGTCACGAGGACGAACCCACCTCGACCGGATGAGGGTGGAGGGATGCCGATGGCGATGAGTTGCTCGGGATCCCGGGTGAGCCAAACCCGTACTCGCACGAAGTGAGCCCCCGGTGAGGTGTTTCGAGAGTACGGGTATGAAAACTAAGTCGGGCATGGTCGTACATGTATACTGTTGTGGTCGTCATTTTAACCTGTCACTCACTTTGAAGATTTCTATGGCTATATTAACCAAGTATGACAAAATAAGGACTAAATATCACAAAATAAGTTGCAATGCTATTGCAGGTGAGCTATTGACTACATGGCATTGGAAAATATGCAAGAAAATGGAAAAAAAATGTGGAATGATGATTTTAACAGAACCCACGCACTAACATCTGTCGTAGCTCAGTGGTAAAATGCACACTATTTCAAGTGCGTCGAGGATTCACGGTTCGAAACCCAGCATGTGGTCATACTTTTTATTCCAAATGTTTTACTATGTATTTCTTGCGCATGAGCAAAATGTTGTTAGAAGTTCTTCATGCACTGCATTCAAACATTTTCACTATGACTCCATCACAGTAAAGCAGCATGCCATGTCCATGAGGTTGTGTGGAGCTGACTGCAGCTCTAAAGAGTGAAATTTTAGGTCATGTTACCCATGGTGAAAGCGCCTGCAAATTGCCCGAGAATTGGTTGTGACCGAAGAACAGTGAAACAATGGCTAGACCGGCATCATGAGGGAGAAGTTGATTGGTTCAAATCGCGCAGACGTTCAGGTAGGACTCGTACAACAACACTTGTTTAAGAAGCTCTGGTTGAAGGTGTGAGGAACCAACCTTTAAGAGACAGGTCTGTCTTTCTGGACAAAACAGTTCAGTATGGTTGCTCATATGAAACCATACACCAACGATTAAAGGATGCCGGTGTTGTATCGCATCGTCCTGCTACTAAGCTCCTCAATAAGGCACACAAGGCAAGAAGGTTACAATGGGTACAGCATAATACTGATCTTCCTCAGGCGTACTGAGCCCTAGTAATCTGGAGTGACGAGAAGGTATTTCAATCCGACAGGCAAGGAACCCTGTCTGTATAGACCACAGGGAACTAGATACATGCCTCAGCACATCCTTCAAGCAGAACATTCGGGAAAAACTGCAGCACATTTCTGGGCCTATATGACAGCATCAGGTCCAGGGCAGTTAATTCAAGTGCTAGAAAGAATGACAAGTGCAGTCTCTGTAGATATTCTTGGAAACACTTTGCTGCCATTATTTTGTGCTAGGTTCCCAGAACAAGAAGAATATGTATATATGCACGACAATAGTGGTGTGTATGCCGTACATATCACCCAGGATTGGCTAAAGAGGCATCCAGAAATAATCTGCACGGAAATGGCCTCCAAGATCTCCTGATCTGAACTCCATTGAACAATATGGGCATCCATTGTAAAGGAATGGGAAGAACATTGATCAGACAGGGTGCGAGTGAAACTGGTTGCTTACGTGATGGAGCTATGGCAACATTATCAGCAAAACCCAAACTGGTGTTCTGCACTGGTTGTAAACATGCATGAAAGAATAAACAATGTAATGGTAGTTGGGGCGATTAAACTGTCACGTATGACATTGCCGAGATCATAACTGCATTAATTCTTTTATTTCAATAGTTACTTTTATAGGCTCGTCACATTCCTCTAAATTCTCAAGAAATCATATTTTAATGACTTGCTTAAGCTTTTCCAAGCTGTGTACGTGACGGAATATAGTTGGAATACCACATCCTATAACAGTCCTAGAGGACTTTACCGTGACATCACTTCCAGGATATAACAGAAACTTGTAGAACAATGTTGCATCATGCTGAATCATGTTGCATCATGCAACGCAAGAGATGTCACGCATCTTTAGGTGGTAGCCCACGCAAAACCAGGGCGGCGGTACACCATATATGATAAACGCCGCCACGACAGTAGAGACCCCCATAGGGAACCTGATGCTATATAAGCGAGCGTTTGGAGTTCGCCGGGGTCTTTTTATTTCTCTGGCTGCACGTCGGGCAAGGGACGCCACGACGGTCGACTCGGCCGAGCAGTAGATCTCGGCAGTGTATCATCTGCGACACATCCTAAAAGGTAAGCCCCTTATGGGGAAGCATAAGTAGATTCTTTTGTTTCGTTAGCTTATTAACATACCATTTTCCCCCTAGCAATTGTAAGCCAAACACCTCCATTTTCTGACTTAAATATACCATGATCATTCAAGCCAAGTTAGTGTTCTGCTTTATCAACTATTTCCCTTAGCTATTTTCTCCAGTCCCAACTTTGGCTATGACATATGGTGGAGGCGCCAGTTCTTTAAAGTTTTGAGAGGTTCGGTTCGATTCTGCACCTCGATGACTTATGCTGGAGTACCCTTTTTACTCACGGTTTCCAGCTCAACACAAATTGTCCCGGCACAATTGCCTACAGAACAAATAGTTCCCTCGCCAGAGCTTCTTGCCCACCCAGTCACTAACCAAGATGTAGGTGAGAAACAACCACATAATTGTCCTGAAGTAAAAGAAATACGTAGGGGCAGAAAGGAGCTAAACAAAATCGCTGCTAGTTGCTATCGTCAGAGAAAAAGAGCAGAGATTCAGAACCTTTTTTAGAAGAGAAAAGCTTGAAAGTTAAGAATGCAGAACTCCACACAAATATTGTTTTAACTCAGGAAGTTCAGTATTTAAAAGACCTCATCAGAGATAGAATCGAAATTAAAAACTCCTTAAGTAATTTTTTTTTTTGACATTTGATTTTGGCGTCCATTTTATAAAGTATGTTTTGCTTCTTTATACAAGGCCAAGGGTTCTAAATATGAAATGTGATACGGTTACGTTAGGATTAATTTCCCTAGGTCTTATGGCTTTATGCTATCTAGTCTACCTTATCTTATGACTGGAGGGAGTTATTCGAGCACCAAGTTGGTGTCAATACGAATGGGTTCCACCTTCTTGATTATATGGATCTACTGACACACTATCAGAGTAATAGTCCCATTAGCATAGAGATTCGGAAGTTGATACAGGATTATCAGGAATCACTAAATGCTAATATTCAGAATTATACGGGGGAAGTTCAGAACATCCAAGTTATCTCCTCTGATCTTGCACCTCTTTATCGGTCCATATCTAATGTCCGCATTCGCTCCAGCCGTAGACTTCGTGATCTAACTCCAATACTATATTTCTCCCCAAGGAAACGTAGTCTAAGTGTAGGTGATCTTGACAACGTAACAACCTCTGTAGAACCCCTTGCTCCGTTATTTTCCTCCCACTCTAGCTCAGCGGAAGATATTACAACCATGGCGACGGCTTCTACCTCGGCCGGACCCCCGGTCTCTGAACATTCCTCCCTTAAACCTATGGTTTCTTCACCATTACCTTTTGCCCGACCTTTTATCGATCCGGGCGTATTCGAGGGTAAACCCGGACAAGATGTCGCAAATTACCTGTATAACTTTGAGACAGTAGCGGCGGCAAACGGTTGGGAGGACCAGCACAAGAAACAATATTTACCTTGTTACTTGCAAGAAGCAGCCGCCAATTGGTTTAACACTTATTCTCCCCGTCATCCGCGACATGAGTGGATCGACCTGAAACATGCCCTTCAGGCGGCGTTTCTGCCCGTGGCACAGGAGGACATTCTAGAATGCCGTTTACGCCAGCGGGTGCAAGATCTCTCGGAGCCTACAGAGAAATATATTTATGATATATTGGTCCTATGTGACCAAGTGAACGATGGCATGGCTGAACCAGAGAGGATTCGCCATATCATGAGGGGCTTAAAACCCACACTGCTGGAACAGGTCCTTCCGGCAAACCCTAAATCTGTTGGGGAGTTGACAGATTTTGTCAGACGAATAGAAACCGCCGATACCTCGCAGGCCAAAGAGTGGACACGCTGGTAGCCTCCACTCCTAGGCCAGTTGCATTGGTCACCCAACCTAATTCTATCTCGACTGCAGACAAGTTGACGCAGGAAATTCGCAACCTGCAGAAACAGGTTGCAGTTTAGACAAAATAGGTCAGTAAACCCGCCTCGCAAGACACTCCAATCAAATTTTGCTTCAGGACGAGGTCGAGGTCGTGATACTTTAGCCAGCGCAGCAACCCCAATGTTCCCACTAGAGGAAATTGGCGTGGTCCCAATGCGGCTCGCCGTACTTCTGACGGCCGATCCACTTGCTTCATTTGTAGGAGACTTGGCCATATGGCCTTAAGTAGTAAACAACAAAAAAACCACCCAAACGGGCAAGGAACGTCACGGCAGTAAACGCTGTGGCGCCCGATGCCAACATCATTCAGAATTACACGACAGCGCTCGTTAGGCCGGCAAACGCTCTCACAATCCAGGGTACAGTCGCGAATGAACAACCAGTAAATATTTTATTTGATACTGGAAGTTCTGTAAGCATAATTAAGGAAAGCTTCGTAACCACACCCACCCGCCCCGTTCCTAGCAGGCTAATTCTTCGCACGGCGGACGGTAATTTGTTAGACGTGTGCCATGTTACAACTCTTTGTTTTCGAATAGAAGGCGTCTCCTTTAAGGAAGACGTCCTTGTAATTAGGATTTCGGACATGATTTCCTGTTGGGTATGGATTTCATGAACTGATATAAGGCGCATATAGATTGGAATCCTATACTATTACATTAAAGTTTGCTGATGGATCTAAATTGAACCTTCATTGTGGAGAAAAATTGGGTTGCCCATTGGCACAAATTACTTTGGAACCTGAGGAAGAAACTTCGGGTCCACATAAAGCATGTTGTGTGCAGGACATTCGCATTCCCCCTTTCACATCACTAAACGTCTATGTGAACCTTTCTTGTGATATGATGGGTCACATTCTCTTAGAACCCAAAGATGCCATCATGCAGAAGAAAAACATACAAATATCACCTATCTTCTGCAAAGCACGGAAGGAAGGTACCATTCCGCTACACAATTATACAGCGGAGCCAAAAACAAATTTTTCGGGAACCACTCTTGCCCATGCACAAGAGGTGGCACTTATACAAATTGCTAATTGGTCTCCCGAAGATGCTCACGCAGTAGATATTGACAATGCCAAATTTCACTTGAATTCCCAACTTGCACAGGCCCAACGAAATCAATTGATGTTATTTACTACAAAAATAGCGTAATGCGTTTACTACAAAATTATCAGAGCTAGGAAATACTGACAATGGGGAATTTAAGATCCAAGTTACTGATAATAAACCTATAAGACAGAGATCCTATAGAGTATCCCAGGCACAAAGAGAAATAGTACAATATCGAGTGCGTGAGATACTCGACGCCGATATCATCAAAGAGGAGCATAGTCCTTGGGCGTCCCCAGTGGTCTTGATTAAGAAAAAGAACGGTGAAATGCGTTTTTGTGTCGATTATCGAAAACTAAATGCAGTTACAGTGACATCATCTTATCCCTTACCTCTCAGTGATGACCTTCTCAGTTATCTAGGGAACTCTCAGTGGTACTGCACTCTAGATTTGCTTAGTGCATATTTTCAAGTACCAATTAAAGAGGATAACAAACAATATACAGGATTTTCTACAGATCAAGATTTTTTTCCGAAATCTTGGGTAAGCTGCTAGGAGATCTAAAATTTAACAAAGCGTTGGTCTATCTCGATGACATTGTAGTCTTTGCACCCACATTCCCCAAATTGCTTAACAATCTGGAGCAAGTATTTTGTAAATTGCAGACACACTATATAATAGTACAACAAACATCTCTGGTAAACTATCAAATTCACAAAATAACAGGGGTAAAGACTAAAGAATTTATAGTTCATATTTCACGGCTGTACCCTTATCATGAACTGTTTAGGAGAAATTAGATTTGCCATTCAAATGTGTAAGCACTGTACGTGACTATATTGAAAACTGACAAGAAGAAACAAAATATGTATGTATATATATAATAACGAAGCGTAAGTACCCAGCAAGGGATAGAAAATCCACCGATTCAGACAAGTATATAATTAAAGAATAATTAAACAAATATAGAAATAAACATATAAACTCCCAATTGTATATAACATAGTGCACAGTGCATGACTGTGTCAGGTTAGGGTTTAGTATAATATATCTTTATGGATTACTATAATAATCAGTGATGTTTTAGCTTATAATAGCACAATATGATAATCTTTCGTTTTTTGTGTGTTTTCTGGTTTCTTATCAAGGACCATGTTACTTTTGCTTCAGTAATGAATAAAATTTCATTAAATGTATTAAATATACAATATATATTGCGGTATCTTGAATGTAATTAAATTATTGTAATTCATACATTACAAAATTATATTTGAACAAGTAAGCATGTGTGTAAACTTAACACATAACTACTTGAAAAGGACAAATAACCCCATCGATTATATTCCCGCAATTACATATACAAGCAGTGCTTAATATTGCGATTAATAGGGACCACGTGTGTATATATCTCTCTCTACATATACAAGTATATTCAAATATTGTTTTTGAAAAAAAAAAAAAAAGCTGGCAATAAGAAAGGTCCTAATCACACTTATATTATAGGCATGATACGGTAGAGTAGCACATTGATGCTGCCTTGGGCATAATCTATACCTTGGTTTATTTGTCATCAAGTAGCAAGCAAAAATGTTTTTAAAGGTGTTTCCTTGTTTATTAGTTAGACACATAAAATATTCAAATAACCCCTACATCCCCTTTAAACAGTAATAGTACTTAGTGGTAATCTTAGGTTGATTACATTCCTTAGTAAAAACTGGAAATAAATGCAAGTCCATCGACGATGTTATTAATTATTATTGTATTTCGGCACTGTAATCTAGAACTGTAGATCATTATGCTCCCTTAATCTCCTTTCTTGCTGGAGCCCATATAATCCTTTTCGGGTCGGTAAACAAGATTCGAACTTACGGCCTCTCGAGGGCGAATCATAGATTAACAACCCTTTTCTTTCTACACAACTATACTATAACACATGTTACCAGTTTGAATACTTAATTTATATATAGTCTCCTTCTTTAATACCTTTGCAGTCTTGACGATCTATTTTCCTTGTGATACTAATTGTTATGACAATTTTTGTCTCATCTTTATAAATTAGCATTATTATGATCTGCTTACGTTCTCTCTTTCAGTGGAAATCGATAATTTGAGAAATGGTGCATATATATATATACTTGTAAGCAATAACTATATATATATATACACCAATAGTGCATAAATACATGAGTGGAGTAATAGCATAATATCTCATGCAACTTCTACTATAATACAGTTCCTAAAGTATGTCTTAATTTGTTTCCGCGAATACTTTCCTATTTCTTTTTATGCTGCATTACTTAATCTAACACTCCAAGATATATTAACCTTATTAGTTGCTATTTTTAAAGGAATACCAAAAACGATTGAAGCAAACCAATCACCATTATCCGACAAACAAAGGGCTAAAATTGTTGTTGACAGGTTAAAAGAAAAAGCAGAAAAAATGAAAGTTAAAGTGAAGAAGCGAAAGCATAAGTGGGAACCGAAAATAGGAGACCTTGTGCTTGCCAGAGATCACAAATTATCCAGCGCATTAAAAGGAAGAAATCATAGGTTAGAGCTCTTATATAAATGTCCAGTAATTATTACTGGTAAATTTGGGGAACATACTTTTGAGTTAGTAGATGTAAAAACTAACAAATCTATTGGTAAATGGCACAAACAACTTATGAGACCTTATAGAATATCATTGAATGTTCCTGATAAAATGCAAACGGTGTGAATTTTCTGGGAAACATTAACATGAATGTAGAAATGTCATTAGGTTATGAAAATTGTAAAATAAATATAAGAGAAACAGTGAAGTGAAAGTGATCAGTGAACAATGTGAAAGTGAAGTGAGAAAGAGAATAATATTCTCAAAGAAACAAAAACAAAAATAGATACTCCAATCAGAATAACAGAAAACAAAACATAATAAATGTTTAAATTCGAATGCTGTAAATTATCGAGTGTAAACTCTGTATAATAATGTTTAATTTAAATGATGATGTTAGTGAATGTAAATTTTGTATAATAATGGTTAAGGTGAATCATGTGAAGGGTAAGTCATATGTATGACCAACATATTTGTAGAAGGAACATAATTGTAAACAGTGTAAAGAAAGTTATATGTTGACGAATTGTAAAAGAATCATGTAACCAATTCAAGGTTTGCCAATCGATCACGAAATTACTAAGAGAAAAATGTTTCGGGCAAGACATACACATTGTAATATTATTGTATAATATGAAATGTATATGGGGGGCATTTGAAGCCGGAATTATAAAGGCAATAATTATCATAATAATCTGAGAAGGATAGTGATATAAAATAAGTAATAATATATTTAAAATCAGTGTATGTATTAAAAGGAGAAGCATTGTGAAAATTGTTGACTGTAAAAGCGACAGAAAGACAAGACAGGCACAGTTTTGTTAATTAGGGACCAGCCTCAGGTAGAAAGGGTAAATACCATTGAAGCAAGTTTTTCCTGGTACCAGCCAAGTGCAGCTGCAATTAGCCTGGTGAAGGCCACTCTCTAAGCATCATGACACCAAGTTTGAGGGGAGAGAGGGGAAGTTGAGGCGTTGGTTTTCCTTGTAGTAGCGTGGGTAGATCAGTCTGCCTGAGAGCCTGGTGTGTGCAGGATGACTTTCTCGTCGTGTGGAGAAGAATGGTGGCGAACATGCTAGAGGGTAGAACGCTTAGCTGTAGTTAATATTCTTCGGTCTTGGTACAGACAAAGTATCCTCGTATGCATTTAATAGTGATTGGCAAACCTAAAGCATTATTTTAAATAGTGAATAAAAATGTTCCAAGACAGCGTTTTTGTGTTTATCTGTACACACCCACGCATACCCTCAGGTTAAGGTTTCATGCTGGAGCAGCCGTGGCAAAAGAAGAACCAACTGGGAGGAGACAAGCAGCAACCGTGAGGCAAAGGTAGTGCTTCTGTGGTTGCAGGACGTAGTGTGGCTGCGTCATATTGTCCCTAAACGTGGGGAGAAAGAATTACCTGCGTCAGCTTTGTGGGTCTTAAAAACAAAACAAAAAAAAACCCACCACCACTCTGGATGAAACCAGATATGGTGTGGTCTGTATTATCTTGTTACCTTCTAAACACATCATGCGGCCTCGGATCCCTCGGTGTCTGTCTCATCGATGTTTATGGACTCCCCCGCGTCAGGGTGCGCCCGACATAACCATTCGGTGCACTGCCTCTATAAATTTAAATAGTAAACCCAAATGCACTGGTTTTCTATTTATACCAGTCTTCCCACCTCTAGCATGAAATGACTTATTTTCAGTAAACACTTACCAATACCAGGGAATATACATTCCGTAATGATGGGATAAATTGCTTCATCAGCATGTGCACCAGCAAGGGGTCTTAGTAACCCCCTGCTAATGCATGCATGAAAATAGGGATCGCGGCCTGGAACTAATCTAGGCATTGAACGGTCCTCAGAGCCGTTCCCCCAGTCTGTAGCTTGTAGTTGATTTGCTCAATTTGCAGGCTCCACAAATTTAATCTTTCCAATGCAGCACGGTCCATCCTGGTAAACTATCTCACCACTTAGTTTTTGAAGGCATATGCACAATTGGTTGTATATATATATTTACACGTAGTAGCAGAAATCCTTTCGGTTTTTTTTTTGTTCTCTTTTTCTGCATTTTCTCGGTAAATTGTCATGAGTTCTATTCTTTCTTTTTTTTCACTTTGTTTTTCCACCAGTAACCACCTCCGACTGCTTGCTTAGGTGTTATCTATATGCACTTCATCCAGCTGAATGCATAATCCTACTTTTTCTATTGTGAGGCATATCATACCCCTTTACATTTATATTGACCGGTTTTAACACTTTTGGGTACTTTGTTTTACGGTACAAATTCTTTCACGTTTTCAAATTATTTCATGTTTGCTAAAAGAGGGCCTTACACTTTTATATGACTTTTTTCTCCTTTTCTTACGATGAAAGGATTGGGCTCCCCTATTTGAGCCCACATGATCAGTGCTCTTGAGGTACCACTGTATGCTATTAAATACTCTTAAAGTAAATCCTTTCTTTTTTTCTGTCCTTATTTTTCAGTTTTTTTTACATAGAAATATTATATTTTTTTTCTGTATGTAACCTGATTACAGATGTTGTTTCTCCATTTACGCCTACCATTGCTCATGGCCATGATAACAGACGTAGCTATGGAAGATATCTCTGGTTAACCTGTGCGGATAGCAACGGGAGCAGCGATGAGGCATATGCTGCCTTCCATCAATTACCAAGCTTTGATCCCGCTTAGATTTAAAGTGCAATGTGAGCAAGTCGATATTCAACACCTGATGGCTCCATGTCCAGTGGGAGGGGGTGGCGCTTTCCCCCAGTCGCACTTATTAAGTTGAAAGATGACATTCATTATGTGGGTAGTATATTGGACCGAGAACTTAGTAAGTTATATGATGCTATCTTTAACTATACCAATAAAGAAACAGACCGTTCTAAGCATGGTATTGCTTTGTTTGGAGATATTTTGAATTTCTGCTGTGACGTAGCAACCTCTAATCAGCTTAATGCTTTAGCTGCTACAGATAAACAATTAGTTGAACAATATAGAATCATGGAACGTGTTATTACACAAGATCAAGCGTGATTTTCAGCTACGGGGGATACATTAAATGCCTATAGCAAAACAATTGCTCAATCTTTTGACAAAATAAATGACAGGTTGTCTAGTGTGATTACGGCAGCTAATCACAGTTTCTGTATTTTGCATTGCCAGATGGATGCTGTATATGATCATGAATATTTGTCTTTCTGAGAAATTTTACAGAACACAGCGAGCAGTTCACACCGTGCTTTTCCTTAAACAAATGGATGCCATGTTACAATGTAGAAATCATTTGTTTCCTTTGTCTCTCATCTCTGCTGACATTTTCGAGTATGAACTAAAAATCCTGAAACTTAGTTTACATAACATTTCTTTTGAATTGGTTACCGATGTTCCAGATATTCATCACTATTTTGAATTGGAAATTACATCCTGCTTTTTCAGTAAAACTTACATTATGGTCACAATTAAAATACCTGTGAAACAGAAAGTTATGATATAGGACATTTATCACTTCGTGGCCACTCCTTTTGGTTGGGTATCATCCACTTGCGTTATTATAAATGAGCCTACTTATGTCGCTATTAGTGGCGATCAGGTGTGTCCTATAACAGGAGCCACATTACAACAATGCGACCCATTTAGAACTAGTCTTTGTTATGTGCCTCGATTTTCAACCAATATCGTTTTTAATCCAATGTGAGCAGTGAAGATGATACACGGGTTAACTGCTACCGAAATGAATGAATATTGCCCTTTTCAGTGCCATGCCGCTGATAAAATGTTGATTACAGAAATAGAGCGAGATACTTATGTTATCGCCCATCCGTTAAGACCCTATTGAATTTATCTGTAATAATATGACACATTTGATTCCAAATTTACCATCAAACACTCCAGGTACTCTTCAAATTACTCTTCCTTGCTTGTGTGAATTACGGTTGGGTCGTGTAGTCCATATACTGAAGCGTTTCCACTGTTTTGATTTTTCCATCGCACCCCCTGTAACACTTCACTTAATTCCAGCACGGTGGTCCACTTTGACATCCCTGAAGGTTTCGCCCTTTGTGAACTCCGAGCACCTAACTTTTACAAATCTTTCACAATGTCTACATACAAACTGGTCTATGGAGGTGCCACATCTGAATTTATCTCAAATACCTTATACAAGTTTCGAGACGATATCTTGTTTCGATCCCCCATATACTTCCCCATTTATACACCTGCTGTTTGTTTGGACTACCTTATTAACTATTGTTACGGGGATTATGTTATTTAGAAGACCAGAACTTCTCATTGCTACAAGGCTCCCCGGTACAGTTGCGGTCGGAGGAGTCCTGAATGCGGTATATGATGGATTTGTTATTCTATTTACCATAATTTTACTTTTCTTTATTGGCGCAGTCGCTTATCGTACTTTTAAGTTATGGTTCCAGATATATCGTGTAAACTGAGCTGCTCTCGCCTCTGAAGCAGGATCTGGTGATAGACTTGGGACTAGAGGTGTTCTTCTTTTGACTACCCCACCTGTTGCTGTATGTCGGGCACCACCTACACCTCTGGAAGGGATAGCAGAAGCTGTTTCTGACTAAATTGCATATTATTTGGTAATATCATTATTCTGTTTTTTCTTTAACGTAGCTTGACTTGTGCTATTCTTCACCTGAAATTTTTTTGGAAGCGGCTGTTCTACCACTTCCTGTTATTCTCCTCCAATAAGATTAGCTGGAGCATCCTCTGGGTCACTAGTATAAGCGTGCATCTGATGCATCTTAATATCTTGCTTAGCCATACTTAAATTGTTTTTTTAATTTTTTTTACACCTAGGGCATGTCAGACTCTTAATCGTTATCTGTTTATACGATACTTTTCTTTTGTGAAGATAGCCTTCTACTGAGGGTGCACTGCGAAGTCCCCTTCGCTTTATGGTTATTTGATAATATTGTTAATAACACTTACTTTTTCATATCCAGACCTCGCAGTCCTATGCAACAGTAAGTGGTGCTACGCCTAAGAGAACTTTAGGGCGAAATTTTGTTCTCTTTTCAGAGAGAACAGTTATTTCATTTTTTTTTTGATAAGGAATCCGTGAGGACTTATCAGAAGGTAACTTTGAGCGATATTAATTAAGGGATTCATTAATCAATTTCTTATTCTCTTTTTCCCTTTTTCTGTGCACAAGTTGTTCTATATGTTTTTCTGTATCAGGATGTGCAGATCTCATCTAGAATACAATTAGTTTTGGATATTGAGTCCCGGGAGTTGCACTAATTACAGTGAATTAATTAGTTTTATATGGTTACTGGAGTAAGGAAAAAGTACGAATTGTTTTTTACAGGATAACGCTCATTATACCTGCTCAGAAGAATAGGCCTGCTAGCCATCTTATTTTTTGTGTTATTTAGTCTGACATCCCCTAGTGTGTTGGAACGACCCACTAAAAACCCACCAATAGAGGTCACAGCTGGTGGAGATTTTTATGTTTTGCCGAACATTACATTTTATGGGAGTTTGGTACCTGTATTGTTTTTTTCAACACAATGTTGGGTATACAGCCCTGTGGCTGCCTTTTGTAAACTGAACTCGAGCACTTCTGCATTTTGTAATTGGTTGACTTCTCATTTTAAAACTTTGCAAGATGTACATCCCTCTTTGTTCGGATCACAGGATGACCAAGTATAAAAATAAAGAAACAAATTTTTTTAGGAGAACTGTGTCTTGGAAGAATTAATATAATTCAAATAATACCCGAATTTGTAATTATTAATGTTGTGTATATAATTCCTCACTGCAGGGGGATGGTTCCATTTTTGGTTAGCAGTTTCTGCTAGTTGATAAACAACACAAACAATATGTTTACCTCTGATGCAACCATGCACAATATTTTGCGGAAGGCACTCGATATACACTATGTGATCAAAAGTATCCGGACACCTGGCTGAAAATGACGTACAAATTCATGGCACCCCCATTGGTAATGCTGGAAGTCAATATGGTGTTGGTCCACCCTTAGCCTTGATGACAGCGTTCACTCTCGCAGGCATACTTTCAATCAGGTGCTGAAAGGTTTCTTAGGGAATGGCAGCCCATTCTTCACAGAGTGTGGAACTGAGGAGAGGTATCATTGTAGGTCGGTGAGGCCTGGCACGAAGTCAGCGTTCCAAAACATCCCAAAGGTGTTCTATAGGATTCAAGTCAGGACTCTGTGCAGGCCAGTCCATTACAGGGATGTTATTGTCGTGTAACCACTCCGCCATAGCCGGTGCAGTATGAACAGGTGCTCGATCATGTTGAAAGATACAATTGCCATCCCCGAATTGCTCTTCAACAGTGGGAAGCAAGTAGGTGCTTAAAATATCAATGTATATCTGCGCTGTGTTCGTGCTATGCAAAACAAGGGGTGCAAGCCCCCTCCATGAAAAATACGACCACACCATAACACCACCACCTCCGAATTTCACTGTTGACACTACACACGCTGACAGATGACGTTCACCGGGCATTCGCCATACCCACACCCTGCCATCGGATCGCCACATTGTGTACCGTGATTCGTCACTCCACACAACGTTTTGCCACTGTTCAGTCGTGTAATGTTGACGCTCCTTACACCAAGCAAGGTGTCGTTTAGCATTTTCCTGCGTGATGTGTGGCTTATGAGCAGCCGCTCGACCATGGAATCCAAGGTTTCTCACCTCACGCCTAACTGCCATAGTACTTGGAGTGGATCCTGATGCAGTTTGGAATTCCTGTGTGATGGTCTGAATAGATGTCTGCCTATTACTCTTTACGACCCTCTTCAAATGTCGGCGGTCTCTGTCAGTCAACAGACGAGGTCGGCCTGTACGCTTTTGTGCTGTACATGTCCCTTCACGTTTCCAGTTCACTATCACATCAGAAACAGTGGACCTAGGGATGTTTAGGAGCGTGGAAATCTCGCATAGACTTCTGACACAAGTGACACCCAATCACCTGACCACGTTCGAAGTCCGTGAGTTCCACGGAGCGTCCCATTGTTCTATTTCACGATGTCTAATGACTACTGAGGTTGCGGATGAGTACCAGGCAGTAGGTGGCAGCACAATGCACTTAAAATGAAAAACGTATGTTTGTGGGGGTGTCCGGATACTTTTGATCACATAGTGTAGCTATTTTGTTACTATGATGAATACCGCATTTTGCGACCGAGTTACTAGTCTGAAGGATGCCATGACCATGCACACCTAGGACGCGGGTCTCTTATTTGAACTACTGACGCACGCCAACAATGCTGATCGGGTATATAGAATGTGTGCTACACATCTTTTGAACCCTGCAGTGGTGACACCCCACGTACTAGGTCAGGCGCTGGGTGCCATTACTTATAACAATTCCGGTTATAAGTTGGTCTGGAGAAAACAAGACGTTGGTAAATATTACTCGCCATCGATTGCTGATTGTTTATTTTCCACACAATACATTATGATAGGAATGCAAATTCCTCTGGCTCGAGAAGAGGCCCATAATATAATAGGTCGATATTTCACCCCTACCCCATTTGCATATTTGGAACAAACTTGCATGATTAATTTCGCGGGACGAGCACTTGAGATATTATATTCCCAGGAAATCTTTGAGTATTTTTTACCGTAGTGCGATATTTCTACATCTAGCCTCTGTTTGGTGACACTTGCATAGGGCCTACCAGCCCTATTTACTACTTGTACCTTTAATATTTGGCATGTCACCTCGGTAGCCAATTTGTCTAAAATCTGCCTGATGGCCTGTACGAACTCTGTGAAACCCATGATGTCACCTTTTGATGCGTTCACATTTATCCTCACACATGTAAACTCCTTTGATGCGATGCCCCGGTTTTTTTACAAAGTGATATGAGTGCCTATAGAGTACATCTGCCGTGCAAATGTAATGCGACGACCGCGCATTATTTTTTTGCACCTCCATGGTTATGCGCCTCGGCAGCCCCATCCACGGTGAGCATTCGACGCCTAATCCTGGCTCCATGGTCCTCTATCGAAACCACCATTTCCCCCCCCCCCCTATTATTCTGCAGCCTATCCGACATATACCTCTTTGGATCAATGTTATAATTTTGGCTGGCACGCTCGCGATTATTTAATTGTGGTCACGATGACATTAATTAATATTTTATTTTTTTCTGAACTTTCTAATTATTGTGTATCTCAGTTGGTTGGCACATCAAACGGCCTTTACCCTATTTGTTGGCATAATGTCTGGCCATGGTCGGCAGCATTGGCCTGTACCGATGCTCCATCTTCCACTGCTTCCCACTCTCGGCGTGGATACGATTATGTTACCGTTCCAAATCCAATACCTGTCCCGATGTCTCCTGCCCCACCTAGCCCCCCATTTCACGAGTATGAGACCCTCCAATCCGAGCTCAACGCCTATACCCTACCACGACCTGCCGCCCTAGCGCACGTTTTGCCGCACCCTACTAATAAGGCTTATGTAAATGCCTATGTGTGCCTCTCAGGTTTAATCTCTTATACTTCTAGTAAGTTTTTGTCAGAACCTGTACACTCAGTGTAACATTTTTGTATGTATTTTATTCCATTGGAGCTGTGTGCCCCACATTAAAAGGTATGAACAGCATCTGCATGGCCTTGATATGGGACGGTGCGCTATACAACTTTATTGTCAGCGCCCACCCCTCCATGATAATATTCTTCTTTTTTTTTTCTCTCGTCCTCGGTTTCGTTAACCAACATTTATTGGTGGTGATATTTTTTGGGGTTCGTCTTGATGTCGCCCTCAGTACTTGCCCTTTAGCTTCTCTCATGTTGCCACTCAGATGTTTTTCATGTTTACCTGACGTGGTTCACAGTGTTCATGTTCCATGCTCTCTATGTATTTTATGTCCACGGTATATATCATTCCAATTTACTCATTATGTTCTATCTCTCTAAATATATAATTGTATATCAGTAAACCTAATGTTACCTGTATAGCTTATCATAGGTGATAGGTAGCACCGTTTCCTTGTTTTTGTTTCACCCTCCTTCTCCTTTCCCTCTCCTTTTTTTCCCTTTTAACCCCCCCTCCCTGGATTTCACCATCGGTCCCTGATCTACTACTCTATTTTGTTTTTGGTTGCCTGCATCATCGGCATCACCATGCACGATCACCTACACCTTCTGCCAGACCTTTGATTGCGATGATGGTACGCTGCCAACCACGCCGATATCCCTGGGAAGGACTGCACAAATTTTCCCATTGGACAATGTTTGAACTTCAGTTTGTTGCGGTACACTTTTCTTCGCCTTCCAGTGTACTTGCTGTGTTTTTACACCGGATTTCCCGAGTGGCCTACGTTTGCTGGACTTGCTACACTGGCCCAGGAAGTGTATGTGATTCTTGTGGTGGCGTACAGTGCTGCATCCTAATGACTTTCTTGGTGGGATGTGTTCGGCATGTAGAGACTTGCAGAATGACCCATAGCTCATGTGTGTGTGCTTTTTGGCATAGAATGGTCCTTCGGTGGTGCATACTCAAGAAACTCTGGACTCTTTCGCCCTTTGCCGTGGGATTGTTAATGGGACAACCACTTCGTTCCTTTCCCTCCACCCTTCCCTTTCTTTTGTTCTGTCTCTGTATTCGTTTTTTTTCCTCTCTTCTCTTTCACTTTCTAGGTGCTACGATCTACCTTCGTTTCCCTCTACTTTTTGGGTTACAGTTATTATATTTGTTTTTATCTTACCTTAGTACATTGAGTTGCATAAGGGCCCAACATGCTCTTGTTACTATTGTATGTATTTTTGTGCCAGTGAGGTGTTTGGTGTCCCCCTTTCCTATGATGTAATTTTGTTTTTGCACTTGGTGCTTCTGTTTTTTTTTTAACTAGCGCCAGGGGGCGCTTTTATTACTTTCGGGGGATATGTCACGTATGACATTGCCGAGATCATAACTGCATTAATTCTTTTATTTCAATAGTTACTTTTATAGGCTCGTCACATTCTTCTAAATTCTCAAGAAATCATATTTTGTATTTTATTAACTTGCTTAAGGTTTTCCAAGCTGTGTACGTGATGGAATATAGTTGGCATACCACATCCTATGACAGTCCCAGAGGACTTTACCGTGGCATCCTTCCAGGATAGCATAGAAACTTGTAGAACACTGTTGCATCATGCAACGCAAGAGATGTCATGCGTCTTTAGATGGTAGCCCATGCAAAACCAGGGCGGCGGTAAACCATATATGATAAACGTCGCCACGACAATAGAGACCCCCATAGGGAACCTGATGCTATATAAGCGTGCGTTTGGAGCTCGCTGGGGTCTTTTTATTTCTCTGGTTGCACATTGGGTAATGGACGACACGACAGTCGACTTGGCCGAGCAGTAGATCTCGACAGTGTATCATCTGCGACACATCCTAAGAGGTAAGCCCCTTATGGGGAAGCATAAGTAGATTCTTTTGTTATGTTAGCTTATTAACATACCATTTCCCCCTAGCAATTGTAAGCCAAACACCTCCCTTTTCTGACTTAAATATACCATGATCATTCAAGCCAAGTTTGTGTTCTGCTTTATCATCTGTTTCCCTTAGCTATGTTCCCCAGTCCCAACTTTAGTTGTGACAATACCAGGTTCTAAAACACAAGATTTAATTTTTCTTTTCCATTCGTTGTTTTGACAAGTTACTTGTTCCAGGAGAAATACATTGTCTATAAATCTGAAATGTTTCAGAAATTAATTTATTTCTTCATATATGACATGGCTTCAGCTATGAAATAGCAGTTCTTTAGTTTGCTTTTAAAACACCATTATCCTTGGCTATCGTCTTCTTTTTGTTATTTCTAATAAATGGAGTAACTATGTTGTAACTAGCGGTTACACAAAATATACCTTTTCAGTTTTATGCATTATACTCCATCGAATTATACAAATTATATTTGCAGCTGTTTGTTTTTCTGAAGATGAGAATTTATCAGTTTCTTGTTATTTTATGTATTAGCTTATTGTTATGATCAGATGGATTGTATACAGCATTTAGAAATTGGCCCCATTAAAATTATCATTCAACGTCCTTGCATTTTCTTCAAAATCATGTAGTAATAGCTACCTGCAAGAGAACTGTAAATTTGTTCGTTACTGCATCTTACAAAGTGAAAAAGTTGGAGTAAAAGGTATGACCATATGATGGGGTTCGATCCCTGAATCCTTGGCACACTTGAAACAGCATGCATTTTACCACTGAACTACGGCAGCAGATGTTAGTGCATGGGTTATATACAACATAAATGTTGGTTCATTTAAAATAATCATTCCACGTGTTTTCAGTTTTCCTGCATATTCTCCAATGCCATGTAGTTAATAGCTCAGCAGCAAGAGAGTTGTTACTTGTTTTGTGATATTTAGTCCATATTTTATATTGGGTTAATATAGTCATATAAATTTCGAAGTGAGTGAAAGGTTAAAATGGCGGCCATGACAGTATACCTCTACAACCATGGCTGATTTAGTTTTCAAATCCCCTACTCATCGAACACCTTCATGATACTGACCTGCATAAAGTGTACATTTACTTTCTTGAAAGATAGTACATTTCTGTTCACGTTCATACTTTCTTTTTCTATTATCCTTAGTGACAGTTTCCATCTTTAGACTGTTTGCAAATTAAATTCTAATGTCTTAATTCCCCAAATGTATCAGATATTTCCTATGTACTTCATTTTCTCAAATGGAGACATTTTTGACATTTTGTTAGATTTAACCTGTAATATACAATTTAGGCATCCATATGCCTTTAAGGGGGGCATCTGTGAAAATAATTCTATTTTTCAAATTAAAATTCTTAAATGTTGTCGGAATACATCACATTTACACACACCAAATTTCAAGTTCCTAAGCAACCATTCTGGAGAAAAAAAAGTATTTGTGAATTTTAGATCATTTTCTATTAAATTCAAAATAGAACTCTTGCCAAACACATTCCATAATTACAGTTAAAATAATTTGTTACATAAAGTGTAGTAGCCTTTTTCTCTGAGACAAATGCTTTTGAGTATTTAATTTGTATAGTCGTAACTTTTTGCCCCCTTTTTTATATAAATTTCAAATTTTAATTTTTGTAATAAATGGACCATAAAATGCACAGTAAAAACCTTACTAAACTTTGTTCATTGACTTCTTATCTAACGTTAAAATTTACAGGCTGATTGGTTGAAAACTATGGCATGCTTACTGTTTTATATATTGAAAAATGTGAAAATTCTAAAATGAGGGAAAATTAAGTTTGAAGGTTTAACACTTCTAAATTTATGTTGACCAAACTTTGTGATTTACTGCTCGTCTGGAGTAACATGACACATGCGCTGTGCAGAGCCAATGCATAGGAATTACAGGAAGGGTGGAAGGGTAAGACTTAAGAGGGACAACAAACAGCAACTAGCCATGAAGATACTGGAATAGTAATGGCAAAATACTACAAGAATGGCATAGCATTTCTTCCTTTGATGGAAGGAGCAAATCATGGGAAAACCTGATATAACACCGAAGATTAAGCCAAACATGAAATTTAATCTAAAAGATAAAAATTACAAATCCTTGCAATTACCTTCATAAGATAAACAAAGCTAATTATCACTAACAATTTTTTTTTCTTTCTTCTCCAGCTTAAGGCAGGGGTTCAATACTGCTCAAGTCACTGAGTAATCA
Source organism: Deroplatys truncata (assembly GCA_030765065.1). Taxonomy (NCBI): domain Eukaryota; kingdom Metazoa; phylum Arthropoda; class Insecta; order Mantodea; family Mantidae; genus Deroplatys; species Deroplatys truncata. The sequence goes on along the minus strand of CM060990.1, from coordinate 347,311,473 downwards.
TCAACATTGCCACCACCACCGCATCCATCATCGTCGTCATCATCTGTGAAGCTCCCCGAGTCCTCTTCTCCGAGGTTAATGAAGATACGTTCTAAGATTTGTCAACCACTTTATCAAACTTCAAATAGTTCTGCTCAAATTTCACATGTCTGCACATATTCTTCTTCCATTATGCTGCTGAACTTTTCCTTTACAAGCCTTATAACACTGTCCAGATTGAAAGTTTTGTTTTTCTTGGCTATGTGGTTTTTAACTCAGGCCCAGGTAAGCTCAATGGGATCTAAGTCTGGATGATATGGAGGTAAGCAGAGGGATGAATGATCATGCTCTGCTAGCATTCTGTAGACTTTGTAAGTAACAAAACAAGTTTATGTAACTTTATAAGTGCATTAAGCTCTGGTTTGTATACTGTGCTGCAGAACAGGTTCTTTCATGCTATTAACCACTGTATCATTTCAGCTCTTCTTGAGCTTGAAGTGGGGGCTTTATTCACCAGCACATTGTGGTATGGAGTATTGTCAATTACCACAACTGACTTGGGTGGTAAGTTAAGAATTAACCGAGTCTGGAGCCACTTTTGATAATTTTAGAAATTCATATCATTGTGGTACACTCCAGTTTTCTGTCAAGATTTGAAAACCAGGCCATTACCAGGTATAAATCCTTTTTCATTCCCTGCATGCCTTTCTTCTGGTGGAAATAGGGGGCTGGAGGCCAGGTTCCTTATCGCTGGACCAACCTTGTTGCTTGGTATAAGTTGCATGGATATAGCTCTGATCCATATAAACTATTGGGCCTCCTTCTGGACAATACTGTTGTATTTTCTGGAGATAATTCAGTCACTTTTCTCTTATGTCTGTCTTTCCAATGAGGACTTTTCTCTTTTTTTTTTTCCTTTCTTTTCTTTTTCCATCTGAAGCCCAAATGTCTTATTGTTTTCCAAAGCACCTATCTCCCCCCTTTGAAATCTACTTTGTCTCTAAAAAACTGCAGAAGTGAATGTAATGTTGGACAGAAGGAAACTTGATAGTTCTTCTTACAATGCATTAGTCAAAGACATCAATATTAATTCTAATGTTTGAATTCTACTCTTAGTGTGGAGTAGAAACTGAATAATTCTTACCTTCATATATAGTATGGTTTAAGTTTGACCGTGATGCACCTATAGCTACAAAAACTATTTTCTGAAGCTTGTTGAGATCTACTGCAATGCCCATTTCCTTTTCTTTCTTCATACAGAAGTAAACACTGTACACAGTCTCCCTCGATTGATTGTGGATAATATTCTTCTTCTCACCAATCTTGTTGCCTTTGCTGGACATTGCTTCTTTTTGCACTAAACACAAACCTTTTAACCATACAAGCACTCTCCACCGTCTTTAGAGGAAAACTAAGTGTTGTTCACCCCACCCTCTCATTTCTGGAGATTGGAGGAATTTCTTTCCATTTTGTCTACTGTGCATCATATACCTGTGTGTCCTGTCATTCCAAATGGAAAGTAAAACTACCCATCTCCATAGGATGGGCCCTCAGCTATAAGTTTCTAGGCTTCAATAGCAGCTTTTCCCATTTAGTGTCCTTTTCTCTTTTGAATCACTAACTGCAGGTTCCACCACTTCACTGTGTGAGATGGATGTTCTTCTTCTTACCAATTTTTCACCCTGAATCACTTATTGAGCCCCAGAAACTTTAGCTTTCAATAAGCAACTAGACTCTCAGGCCATATTAAACTCAGATACTGCTCCAAAAATGTGGGTGCTCAGGCAGAACCCCACCCACTTCCTGAACTTCCTTCCCAATCCCTGGTTTAAAATACTATATATTTAGATCACTGTCATCTCATTCTGTGTTTGGTCACAAAAAATTCCTTTGGTCATTTGCCCCATATAATATATGCTATGTAAAATTTTGTTAGCATTCTTAGTTTTTCCCCTAGCACATCTTTGAAGCACCTCATTGGAAGCTAATTTTTGCATAAATAGGCAAGAATTTGGTCACCATATTCTGGGAGAGAAAAGTATTCAAGCTTTTGTTGTGTGATGGTGGTAGTTCATCTTTTGTAACTGCTTGGTTGTAAAAGTACCACGACTGTTCTCCACCTGGGCAGCTATTGTGCTTTGGGTTTTTGTCTTTGAAGGTACAATCATATAAAGTTGTATATACAGCTTGTTTCCTTTGAACTAATTTAGGTACATTGTTCTTAATTGCATTTTGATAATAATTATGCAGCTTAATAATTGTTTCTTCTTTCAAAGCACCTTTACCACCCCACTAATGTGTCTCCTTTTACTACTTTCACCAAATTTCTTAGCCCAGTTCCGAATCTTTTAGAGACATGATTTGCACATTCTTCGTTATTGATCATGCAATATGGCCTGCTGTAAGCTCTTCTAAATGTTATGAGTTCTGGCATCTCCATTAGATAATATGGTTGTACCTAGGTATAGTTATCTTACTCAGCTTGAAAAGAAACTAATTCAGAAACAGCAATTGATCATATTCACCAACAATGCTTACAAAACACAAAGCAAGTACATAATACAGCTCTGATCTTTGCTTGCTTTATTCTACTAATCTAGCTCTAAGAACAAAAAGGGAAAGAATACATCTTCCTTTTAGTGCCATCATTTGCAATTTGAAAACATAATGTAATGAAGTGATGGTTTCTGACACAATAAATGTTTGTATGTATAACATGTATGTTTACGCCCACTGTGCATGGTTATTTAATTCATCACATGATTCACTATTACAAGTACAAGGAACAAAATGAAGACTTGAATTTGAAAGTATATGTTTCAAAGCTTATTTTTAGCAATAAAAAAAGGCTTTGAGAACTTTATCAATTTTTGAGCATAATTTCACTGATGCCTTTCCCTAAGAAATGATAACAATATTGGTAAGATAATGGTGATAACAGACTTATGGTACTGGCTGTATTAAGTTTAGAGGAAGTAATAGATTGGACTATTATTTTTATTCTGTTTATTTTCTAATATGCCTGTCTGTTAATATCATAAAAATATATTTTTAAATGTAATCAAGGGTTCTGAAGCCTCATATGTCAATAATGGAACATTACAAAAGAGTATTTTCACTCATTAAAAATAAAGCAATAATATGGCTTGAAACTTAATAAATGCAAAACTCTGGCTATGGACAGGATATAATTGACCTGATTTGGATGATCTTTTAACAGAAGTTCACTCTAACGAATAAGGAAACAAATGTACTTACTTAACTTACTTATGTAATGGGGTATGTTCAAGCAATTCACTATACTCTAGACATCCTTGGGCTTCTAGCCAGATGAGGTGATGTTGATACATCAACGTTTCGGGAGGGTGCATCTCTCTCATCATCAGGATGCTGAATGACTTAATCGGGTGAAATGGCCTGTATATATACTGTCCGCCTCAGTGGCTAGCATGAACCTTGTAGAAAATGAGAGGCATTCCTATTGGATTCGCTGGGGCAGACCTTGTAGAAAATTCACCTACTCTTGTTGCTGCTTAGATTGTTTGTTTTTGTTTTCTGAGTCGGTCAATTTCAATTTTGGTGGCTGGTTTCCATGCAGAACTGAACTGTAGCCCAGCATGCCCCTCTCGGAGGAGATAGCCAGCACCTCCTTAACCCTGCGCTCCCAGTAACTGCCACATTTGGCCACAATGGTTGTGTTGCAGAAGTTGGCTCTACGGTCCATTTCAAAGCAATGTTCTGACAGTCCAGATTTTTCAGGCTGCATCAAACGGATGGTTCTCTCATGCTCCTTGACCCTGGTGGTTATGGTCCTGCCGGTTTGTCCTACATAGAGGGCCCTGCACTTGCAGAGAATGCGGTACATCCCCGGTACTGAGATCTAGCTGGTCTTTTACGGTTCTCACTAGGTTCTTTATCTTCAGAGGCGGTTTGTGAATGATCCTAATGTGTCTGGCTAGTATAAGCTTAATTTCTGATGTGATGGTCCCAAATTCAAACCTACACGATTATCAAAACACATTTTTGACTTGTGCATTTATGATAATTATAATATTCCAAATATAGAAACCTCAATGGCAAAGGATAAAATCTTGCAAAACATAACTACTTCTTCTATAATTTTTATTAATAAATTCAATGTTACTACAATAAGCAATTGAAAGTTAACAATTTTATGTTAAATCAAAACAACATGAAGTTTAGTGATTTGATTCTTCAACAAACAGTATATTCAATACAAGACCAATTACAAACAGGCCTAATTATTAATTTTTGTCGTAATAGTTTCAAAATTGAAACATATCAACTCAATTTATTAACATAATGATGAAACAAAATGAACTAAATCTAATGATAATGCTTTAAACATTAATATTTTAGCCCATCTACCCAAAATGTACTAAATCCTAATACAGTATTTTGAACATTAATATTTCAGGCCATAAAAGTAATGGAAAACTTTAGTAATGAAACTTTTCAAGCCCTGCAAACTGTTGTATTTCAATTTGTCAATTCTCAAAGGCTCATTGTAAAGAGGATGTGGCTCACTTTGACTTGCTCTGTCTCCTCCTAGGTATAATTTGCCATTCATCTGAATGATTGATTTTGTAGAATACTTCAGAATCCTTGTAGAGCAGTCCTCATGTGTCTGTGACAGTAGAATTACCCTTTTTCTTACCAGGCTGAGCAGAAGAATAATTGTTGATACATGCTCATAGTATTTAAAAAATTGACAATGCAAATAATGTATATTGCATGACTGAGTTTTTCTAGCTGCTTCTATTTTGGATATATAATGTGTAGGCGAATAGATTGGTGGAGTAAATAGGCGATCCAATGTAGAGTGGATACTGTTGACTTCCAAGTGTGTGCTCTTTCTCTAATATAATTTGTTCTATTTCCATGTTTTGTTTTGTGGAAGTATCTGACAAGACACTGATTAAAGCATTGTTTTTATTTTGATGTTGACAACTGTCAGAAATTGGAACAATTTTGCTTGCTGTATCAGACTTCTTCTGTATGAAATCTATGATTCAGCTAGTTAATTCGTTGCATGAGACTTTCCCTTATCCTTCATGCCAAAAGTACAAATCAACATCTTTTGTGTTTTTGACACAGATACTGAAATTATGGATTTGGAGATTCTGGCTGTAGCACTGCTTTGAAACTATCAGCTTGGGGCATAATAATACACTTTGAACATCCATTGATGCAACTAATTCCTGATATGGTAGATTCAATCTGTTCTTTGGCTTTACGAGCTTCCTCTTTCTTTCTCACATGAACACTGAACTCATTTTCTGTTATGTTACCCTCTTTTAATGACACCCAGATGTCACTCTGATCTTTTCTGGGCTTGAACACTGCAATGTTCTCCTTCTCCAGAATTTCAAAGAATCCCTTTCATTCTACATAAGCGATGCTTTTTTTCTTGGCATCACTATTTATAAATTTCATGCATGTTGTTAATAGATCTGAAATCAGGTTCTACATAGACATGGTTACTGGAGGATCAGCAGTAGTGTCTGGGCACTTTAGGAATTATTGACAGCCATTGTTTTACTGAATCTGATTTCAACTTCTTTGAAGTGGTGTTGTCATTTTCTGCTGGAAAATCTCTTTTTCTTTTTTCTGTGGGTTCTTTCTTCTTGTTAATGCTCATGTTGAAAGAGTTAATCCAGTCATCAAATACATCTTTCTTCATACCTGTAGTGGCTGAAACAAATTTCTGCAAACCTTCACTTTCTTTTCACCTGTTGTAGGTAACAGTCATAGCCAAAAGTTTTCTTTGGAGCATCTTCATTGTTTTGATGCCTTCTTCTCAAAGCTGTACGAAAATTCAATAGTCCACACATAAGCCTTCTTTTCAACCCACAAGTTAAAGCCCCGCATTGTTTCATGAATCCTATCCTCTGATTTTCTTCAACTTCTTTACACTTAAAACTCCTTTCATCTGATTTTTCCCCTTCCTTGTGTAAACACATTATCGTAAGCAATTTTTACTCTTTACGTTCAACTAGAGCATATTGTTTTCCTTCGTATTTTTACCCTGATATTTTTTTCCATGCAGTCTCAGCATTTTGTTTAATTATCTGAATTCTTTTTATCAGGAGCTTTTCTCTGAGGTTTTGCCCATTTCCCTCATTTTTGGTTTCTGTGGATTCACTTAACGAGTTGTCTGTCATTTTATGAACAATGTCTCTTATTTTGCTCTCTCTGTTGTCTGTTATGCAATGGAAAATTTCTCTCATTTCACCCTCTCCATTTTCAGTGTTTGAAAGCGCAAAAGGACCTGATAATTCTCTGGATGAAACTCCAATTATGACTGTGCTGGTGGAAAATATATCATAAGCATCAAAAGAACACATTGTTTTTTCCAGAGGAGTTAGTGCGCACATATTGCATTGTTCTATCTCAAAATTTAGTAAGGAGTTAACTTCGGCAATGTCACTGATTACTGTATGGAAGGACGTAGACATACCTTTGTACATATATGATATGATAGCATCTGGATAACTGGTAGATGCTGTAATAGGAACACTGATGGCAGGTAGATTCATGTAGTATGACGAGTTATTTTCAACTACATCAGGGAAAGGATCTGAATCCATTGGGATAGTAATGCAGTTTAAAATAAAGAGAGTTGAAGGTTGTTACACTACATCACTAAAATATTCTTACTTGAACGCGTTGAGGACATACTGACGATGGGAACAAGCTGTCTCCCGAAACGCGTTCAAGTAAGAATATTTTAGTGATGTAGTGTAACAACCATCAACTCTCTTTATTTTAAATTATGACACATCACTGTTACTAGCTTCTAAATCTTCAAAAATTAGTCAGTAATGCAGTTGTTATTTGGAACTTATGTATTATTACAGTACAACACTTAAGTCAGATGGTCCATTTAATTTTATAAAATATGTTACTTACCTATTGTAACATCATTTATGTCATTTCACTTTGTAGTTACAAGGGAAAGTTGTATCAACCACTTTCTAACACAGTTCTCATCTGGAATTCAAAATTATTCAATCTATTAATTAAAAATAAAATTAGAGGTAAATTAGGTGCTTAAACTTGATTATAATTATTAAAACGATGTACCTACCTGTCATAATTTCATGTATGTTTTCATTCTTTTTTGCAACCTCAAGGGTTTGCAACCTCTTTCCTCGGGAATGCATCATGTAATACTGGGAATTATGCATTCTGTCAGTGCCAGTTTGATGTTATGTGATGTATTGTTGAGCAGAAAAGAATAATTACAAACAGAACTAACTCTGGCATTGCTTATTAATTTATTGAGTAATCTCTGCAACAGTACTGAAGCTGAAGGACATACTATACTGAATCTGACTTAAATCTGCGATGTCCTTAGTTTAGAACAGTAAAAATACAAGTATTCCACTGTTGAGGATATTCATAGCATTGTAAAGAATAATTATTTAGCTTGTGCGCAAAAGGGCAAGAACTCTTTGTATGGAAAATTACTGTGTGTTCCATTTATCACGCAAGGGATTTGTAACAATGCTATTGAAAATCTGCTATGTGCTGGTTTCTTCACATAGCGGCTTTAAAGGACCATCTCATCACAAGGGGAATGTATGGTAGTGATAATGAAAATGCGCTATGTGCTGCATTCTTCACATAGCAGTTTTAATGGATCATTTATGAAGCTGTTACACAAAGCACTTTTTATTTTTTCATTAAACTAGCAACCATTAGATATTCACACGTGGAATTATAAGGGATGTTTCCTAAAAGCCTTCTGCTCCTTTTTGAACCACATTACTTATTTTCCACCAAAAAGTCACATAGTAGTTTTTCAAGGTGCAACGAGATATACACTCTGATAAATCCTGTACCTTCTTGAGAAGTTGATAGCTGCTTATTCAGTTGGTCGATTGGTAAATAAATAAACATGTCAAGTTTTACAGAGGAAACAGTGTGAGCAGATGAAATTACAGAATTGTAGATATTTTGCTGAATAAAAATGATATTGCGCTTGATGGTTTTAATGATAAGAGCGAAAGTTGCAGATACTGGAAGAAGAAAATCAACAACCATCACTCCTCAAGTTGATGTGCATAGTGTGTAAACAGGAGAATAATGTTGGATAGGAAATGTGACATTGTGTGCCCTGTTTAGAACCCTGATTGTAGGCAATGCGCAAACCTACCTTGGATAATTATAGCATTTGGAGTCTCCCACATAATGATGGTGCTATTTTGATTCCAAATAAAATATGTAAATTAACCATTATTGAAATTTTAGCCATTAATGTTATTGTATTCTTTCTAATGAATTTCCTGTGTGGTTGATGATTTTCAGTGTGAAATTTATGTTCAAAAGAGCTTTATAAAGTCTATGGTATACTCAATTACAAATATTTCAAATACTATTTGAAACCTTATGTAAGTAACCTCCAAAGGACTCATCACTAAGGTGAGCAGAATAGGCTTCTGAGCACTGAAAGAAAACTTAGTAATGAATGCTTAATTAATTACTATGAAATCCCTTACCTTTCTCGTAAGCATATTGAGCGATTCGAGTTGCAATTTTTATGGAACATTCTCTGATCATCTTTAATGGTGGATAGAGACTGCCTTTCTTTATGTCATCTTCTGTGACATGATCTGCTAATGTCTGTCAACGCAAATGCAAAGCTTTAGATTCATGTCTTATCTGCATAAAATGGTGCTTTTATCTGCAATATTTAAGTATATTCATACCTGAGCAGCAATAAGGAACAATTCTTCTTTAATGTGATGAATTCCTGTACAGATTACTCCTAGGGCTACTCCTGGAAAGATGTAAGCATTGTTTCCTTGGCCAGGATAGTATGTCCTACCATTCAGGGTGACTGGTTGGAATGGAGATCCACTAGCAAAAATGCATTTACCCTGTTAAGAGAGAAGGATTGTTTTTGAGGTAGCCAATGCAAGCTCAAAACTTAAATCTGCAGTTTATCTCATACCCTTCAAAGGGAATGATGCAAAATTAATGATTATACTGATTTCAAATAATTTTTACTATAACTGCCATACTTCATGCTCCGCAACTGAGATTGGCAAAAGTTAAAATATCACAATTACACATATAGCAGAAAGGAAATAACCTTAAAAACTCAGTGTTCTGTAGTAAACATAAATTTCAGTTAATTCATTACAGTAGCTTGTATACAGGTGACACTCAAAGGTTTCCGGATACAGGCCAAACTGAAACTCTCCACTGTATCTTCTCAAAACACATTTCCATACTTAGCTAACAGAAGGTAATTAAACTAAATTCAGAATTTACTGTGTGTCAAATAGTTAACACACCTTTTCTTGAAGGAGTGATGTAAGAAAACTACATATGTTTCAGAAGTGAAATGTAACAGATGGAGCTGGAATACAGAAGATAGTATTTGCACCACTGGACCGACAATGGATCACACTGGATGACTGCGTGCTGTTCAGTCAATTTATTCACAGGTTATGATATGGAAATCATAAGCAAGCATAATTTTTACAGTAAGGGGGAATAAAGAAAGAAAAAATATAATTCAGGAATACTGCAATAAGTTGTTAACTATTGTGTAAACAATAACTTTTGTTGGAAAGCTGAATCAAACTTGAAAAATTCAATGTTACAGCTGGGACTCAAACCATGGGTCCAAAGATGATATGACTTCATATTGTAGTGGATCAGGTTGAGCGCTGGGGATTACGTCAGATGAGGTAACCGAGCAAAAAGTGTTGAAATGTGGTTACCTCAACACGGGCACGCTAAGGAATGCAAAGTCAGCACTTCTGAAAGTATTTATACTGCGGGGGTCTGGCTCATGGGAGAGACGGAGCGCTGGAGAGAATTGTGCGATTAGTGAAAGAGGAGGACTTGTATCGTTGACCACTTGTGGTCTGTCTTCCATACACGAGTCGCCAATGCAACAGCAGTTACATAGGTAAGGATGCATCTGCTCTAAGATCTGCTTGCACGGGCTTCACCCAGACTACGGGCCCCATGTACTCACACTAAAACAAATACAATTTATTGGGTCCATGCATCCTCTGTGCATTAATTAACTACCACATCCTGGAGCACCGCCCCAGCCTTCCTGCCACCCCAGTACCGACGCATCCCCCTACCTCTGAGCTATCACCCCCCCTAGCATAACCAATTACTGCGGGGTAACCACCCCCAGTAGAAGTGTTACAATATGATTCAACTTTCAAACTTAGTGACTACACATGGCTGGTATGAAAGAACATTGTCAAAATAATTGCTGTTAAAAATGTATGCAGTGCACAGAGAATTACTACGAGGGCAAATCAAAAAGGTTTGCCCCTAATTTTTTTTCGGCCAAATTACGAATGTAAAACAAAAACCAACATATACATTCAAAGTAGAGGACTTTTCATGGGCCGGTTCTCATAGAGTTTCCAGCTGCTGCCGGGGGCAGCGCTGCTGTCAGTGCATTAAAAATGGCAGGTGTGCTTAACATGTCCACGGCTTACGAGCAACGAAGTAAACGCCCATCGAGATCCACAGGGAAATGCAGCCATCATATGGGGAAAGGTGTCTTGCTTTGAGAAGTGTGAGAAGGTGGTGTTTTGAGTTCGAAAATGGCCGTGCAAATCTGCATGACAATGAGCGTGCGGGGAGACTGCGTGTATCGGTGACTGATGACAATATTGCCCACGTGGATGCAATGGTGAAAGCAGAGCGGTGCATGCACATTAAAGACATTGCTCAGGAGCTCGACATTTCTGTTGAGAGTGCTTTTGAAATCATTCACAGGTACTTAGGGTCAGGAAGGTTTCATGTCGATGGGTTCCTAAGCAGGTGGATGACGTGATGAAAGGCAAGCGAATGATTGCTTCTTTGAATCATTTGCAACGATATGCTGAGGAGGGTGACAATTTCCTGGATCGCATTGTTACTGGCAATGAAACGTGGGTACTGAATTACACGCCGGAATCAAAACAGCAGAGTATGGTATGGAAACATCCGCAGTCTCCTGTGAAAAAGAAATTCCGTACTGCGCCATCTGTTCACAAAGTGATGTTAACGGCATTCTGAGATTGCCGTGGACCGCTTGTGCTGGATTTCATGCCGTGAGGTGCCACCATCAATGCCGACAGATATTGTTCCACACTGTCACTTCTGCGGGCTGCAATCAGAAAGAAGTGCCGTGGGATTCTCGATGTTGACAACGTGATCATCCCCCACGACAATGTGAGACCACATGTGGCAAACAAGACCGTCGGTAAGCTAAGGAACTTTCACTGGGAGTTTCTAGAGCATCCACCATACAGCCCAGATCTTGTCCCTAGTGATTTCCAGCTTTTCAGTCCACTGAAGAAATTCCTGGTAGGACAGCGATTCACTTGTGATGACAAAGTCAAGACAACAGTGCGACAGTGGTTCCGTAGTCAGACGGCCGACTTCTACCGCAGCGGCATCGCAAAATTAGTGCTGCGATGGGACAAATGTCTGAACCAGCATGGGGACTATGTGAAAAAATAGTGAAAGGAATAATATCTACATGTTTAGTTGACTGTATGTATCTTATGCTACCAGAAAAAAAATAGGGGCAAAGACTTTTTGATTTGCCCTTGTATAAGAAAATCAGTAATACAGCTGCATGCAGCATGTCTTTTAAGTGATGTAACAACTTCTTCTTGATTTATTTTCATTTAAATTTTTATTTAACATAATACTTTTGAAAATAGGCCTATACTGGTACTTAAAAGCAAGTTAAGTAAGTATGAGAGATTTGATTGTCAAGGAAGAGAAATCAAAGTAGTAAATAAATTTGACTATTTAGGAGTAAGATTAAGTAGTAATGATGAATGGAGTATGCAAAAAAAGTGATATCAACTAAAGGAAAACCTTTATTGAAAGCTACTAGGATTAGCACGTATAGACGAAATACCGGAATGGAAATAAAATGGTTGGAGTGTGTTTATTTGGTATGTTGAGGCTAAAATACTTTATGGAGTTGACATTTGGGGACTAAGGAAGGATGGGCAAATGTGATGTGATCCATAGAACGTTTTGTAATGAAATCCTTAGCTTGCCAAAAGATTCACCCAATAGCTTTGCACTAACAGAATAGGAATAGATGGTATGAAGGGGAAGCTATTGGAACGAGTATTGCAATCTTGGCTTACAATTACAAATTTAGATGAAAAGAACATTTACATCAATTCACATAAAGATGAAGGAAGTAAACATAGTGAAGCCTAATATATCAGTAGGAGACAGATGAGATGACTTAACACATTCTTATTGTTTCACTTACTCAAAATTTTGAGGACATGCTTCACAGGTCATTTGCGTGCATCATCAGCTCATTGAATGAGCTAATGAAGCAATAAGTGTGTGTTAAAGTCATCTCATCTATCTTCTATTACTTTACATCAATGTTTGAAAGTACTGGGAAGGATTAATCAAGGAGAAGCTTGGGTTAGTACAATTATGGAAACTTTGGTATTACGAAGAACATTACAAAGTTTAAAGAAAAGGCTTGGAATGGGCTAAAAGAGGGATTCTAAAACTGAAAGGATTAAGAGCCAGGAAATGGGATCTAGATAAATGTCCATGTAACCAAAAATATAATAATTGGCAATTAATCTTAGAAAGCGAGGAAATCAAAATTCTTAGGAGAAACTAGGATTAAAGAAATGGTTCAGTCCGCCAAGGGAAATTATAAGGAAAAATAAGATTAATGTATAATAAAAAAAGAACATAACAGAGGTAGGAAACTATTTAGGCAAAGTGCAAAATAAATAACACAGGAAAATGAGTTAACAGAATCAAGGATAAAAACAGATTTAGATATTACATTTACAAAACATTAATATGGATAAATAGCCCAATAACCACAGTGTTTGAATTTAATGAATCCCCAGAGAACTCAGGAACCTGCAGTATAATTTGTAAATGGATTATATATGTATATTCTCCCTCTTCATTAAATATTTTTCAAAGTCCAAACCATTATCCTTCAGCCATTGAATAATCTGTTCTTTCCGAGATGCCATCGGAGCTTTGTTTTCCCGCAAGGTGTGGTAAGGCGCATTATCGAGTACAACAATGCTACTGGGCGGGAGGTTTGGTATAAGCCTTTCACTGAGCCATTTTTCGTAGTTGGTCTTGTTTATCTCACTATGGTAATCTTCTGTTGCAGACTTAGAGTCGTAGATTAATTCTGCTCCTTTGATGAAACCATCTCACTGCCAGCATGCACCACTATTGCTCTTTACCCAGCAGATTTATTCAACAAAACTCCAGGAATAACATCATGTTGGCAACACTTCTTCACAGTGTAGTGGGTGTGTACCCAAGTTTCGTTGGTATAAACTACCGGTTTCCTGGGACCCTTTTCATTACTTCTTAGAGCTCCCAAATAGGTTGCTCTGCGAGCAACTATATCCTGGCGTTCCACTAAAATCTGCCGTATATTCTTGCATTTTTTGAAAGTAAATCCCATTTCGTGTAATATTCGCCAGAATGTTTTCTGCCCACCACCAAAATTGATATTCTCCTCTACTGCATAGAACAACTTCTTCACTGTTGGAATTTCTTTACGCACCTCATAATATTCCAAAAAGGTTCTGCGAACAACGCACTTATCAAAATCGTCCATTTGAAACTTCTTTTTCCGACTCCGTTGTTTTCCTGGAGTAGTAACTCGTGTACCTGAAATGCTAGCTTTTTCAAATTCTTTAGCGATCCTTTTTACTGTCGCTTCACTTTTTCCTACTGCTGTAGCCGTTCTAGCCACTGCCTTTTGCAAAGGAAGAACTAGACCATTTTGTTTTTCCTCTGTGCAGAACTGGAAAACTTTGTGAATAATCTTTCTACTTTGGGAGTTTACAACTCTCCGCGGTGACTTTGTTGGGGTTTCCATGTTTAAAACTTATTTGAGATACCCACTTTGTGATACACACCACACTGCACTACGGTACTCACGCGTCTCACTGCAGTTAACAACTAGACTAATAACTTAATACACAGCCTATAGCCATCGACACAACACGTGTAGTTCCCGCTTTTGCCATGCATAAACAAAGCTCAAGCTATTTGTCCCGGATAATACCATTATCCTTTAATTGGTGTGAGCAGTATGGCATACAGTGCAGACAAATTCAGACCTGCCTAACAGATGTTGTATGACTCCTAGAATGATGCACTTTTCTGTGCCTTCTAAGTTAGTCTTTATCCAACAGGTGCTTGGGATACATGCATATAAAGTGAATAAGTTTTGTGTTATTTAATCTTTTTTCATTGTGTATGTCATCTTGCAGTATCTGATATAGCCAAAACTACTTATGTATTTCCTTAGCACTGTATTTAAGCTTTGTTTGCATTTTTATGCTCAGAAATGAAAGGAAAAGGAGCTGAAGGGGCCTGAGTTTTTTTTTTTTTCTGAAGAGATCCAGAATAAGAGTGAAATACAGTCCTTAATGTTTGTACTGCATGAACTTCTCTCTTCCTAACTATGAGGTAGGTGTGACAGCAAGGGATATGTAGTACAGTTTGACGGTCAACTACTAACCATTTAGTCATTCCATCTTTTCCTGAAAAAAACACATCTTCCTAATTACTGATTCCAATTTATCATTTTTTGACACTTCTTTTTCTGTTCCTGAATCATGACCACTTTCATGCACATGATTGTTTTCTGAATCTGCAATATCACACACGTAGGTGATGTAACAGAAGTGTGATTAATGGGATGAAGTGTATAGCTTGTGACAGTGCATGTCATATTTCATGTGCAAAAGTGTTGAATATTGGAATCCCAGAAAATAACACTATGAGGTGTTGTAGTAGCAACCTTACAGACATTAACTTAGATACAGATTTTATTTGTGAAACACAAGATTTCTTAAGAGTGTTAGCTGATGACAATAACAAAATAGATATTAAAGTGGTTAAATTTGTTCTACAATAGAAGGACAGTATGATAAGTTTTTAAAAAGCAAAGCAGAAATTGTGTAAGATCAAGTAGAATATCTTAGAACAATTTTTAATAAACTTACGTCAATAAGGAGACAAACAAGAGGGACAAAAAACACAAGATGTAATCCCTGAAGACATTACTTGAAAAGGATGGTAAGTGTAGTGATGATGATAATTGTGGAAAATGTGATTGGTTGGTGTCTAATGTTGCGCCGTTGGCAGTGAAGCCTTTCGCTCTCTAGCACTCCAGTACTTTGATGACAGGTTGGTGTGTTGATCGAAAGCTGGGTGGTGGAGAAGGTGGTTTGTCTCCATTTCTTCAAGTTCACAGAAAGGGCATATAGGATATTCTGTTATGTCAATCCCATGTAGATGTTTGTTAAGGCAGTCATGACCTGTTAATAATCTAAAAACTGCTACAGAGGATTTTCTTGGTAGTATAGTAATTCTAGTCATGTTATGTAGATTTTCTCATTGTTTTTCTTTTGTTTGTGATACATATTATTTCATTTTTGTAATGTATGTTGATGTAATTACTCTTTTGATAGAGTGACAAGACAGTGGACCAGATGATTTTGATGTAATTTTACTACCTTTCTTGGCCAGAAAATCAGCTGTTTTGTTATCATCTATTCCACAGTGTGCTGGTATCCATTAAGTACTACTCTTTTATTTAAATTAGTTAACTGTTTTATAATTTTTTGGCATTCTAGGACATTTAGGCTTTTGGCTGCAGTATCTAATGCTATGTGTATTATAGCTGCTTTAGAGTCACATAATATCACATCTCTCTTAAATTTGTTTATTTGATACAGAAGATTTTGTAAGCTGAGAAGAAATGCTAAAATTTCACCATAAAAATTTATAGAAATTGAACTTAATCTTCTATGAAAAGAAAAGAGTGGGCATGCTGCAGCAGCACCGGCACCAGTACCAGTACCACCATTATTTGGTAAGCTGGATCCATCAGTGTAAACTTGTAGCCGTCATTAGCATCATTTTAAATTTATTATTTCTAGTGACATTTGTTTCAAAACACATGAACAGATTTCAGATTTTTTAAATTCTTCTGCTAAATGTAGATAGCGTTGAATATCAAATAGTTTTAAATGGTTGATTTTGTTTGTAAGTTTTCTTTTAAGTACAGGAGTTTTAATTTCTTTATGATTTCTTGGACTTCATTAAGAAAGCTTTGTTGAGTTTACCTGTGTTTTTTTTTTCTTTCTTTTTTCCCCAATTGCTATAGGGTAGTCTGATTAGTTTTTCATATTGTATGATAGCTGCTTTCTCAATGTCAAGATTAAGTATTATTTGTTAGAATTTGCAGAACAAGTACCAGGGTAGTTTTAACAGCTCCAGTTACTAAACAAAGAATTGATTTTGTAGAATATTAAGTTTTTAGTATCTCTTCACAATATTTGAAAGTTGGTTTAGTACATCTTATAAAAGGTGTTCAAAGCTTGTGTAGTACTTCCCCATTTTTCTCCTGGTAGTCTTTTTAATAGTAGTAATTTTTTCTCTATTGGTTTTTGTTTTTTTTTTGCAAATATTATCAATGTGCTTTCTCCAGTTAATTTTGTATCAAAAACAATACCTAAATATATGGCTTCACACATTTGTGTAAGTGTTTTCCCTTCTAGTCTTAGTGAAATATTTTATGGCTTCTTCCTCAGTGAGAAGAGTTGATAATCTGTTTTCTGGATATTTATTTTCATCAAATTATTATGTGCCCAATTCTGTAATATTATCAGGGACTGTTGTGCTATATTTATTAATTGTTGACTTTGATTTTTTAGTTCAGAGTTCCAGAAGACTACATCATCTGCAAACATTAAGATTCTGGATTCCATTTTTTTGTAATTGACAGAGAAGATCATTGCTATAAATATTGAAAAGTGTAGTACTAACAATACTGCCTTGTTATACACCTTGGTGTGTCTGTTGATATTTTGAAAATAATTATCATTATATTTGGTAGCTATAAAGTGTTGGATAACAAATTCACTTATTCAATGTAGCATTCTGCCTTGAACTCCTAAGATATTAAGTTTTTTGAGTGGTTTCTATCTTCAAATAGAGTCATATGCTCCTTGAAAATCAATGAATACTGCCAAGGTATCTTCTTCTTTATTCAACGAGTCTTTAATGCCTCGAGTAAAATTTAAAATTTGTTTATTTCTTGAACGGTGTTCTGTAAATCCTGCTTGGTTAATTGAAATTAGGTTATTTTTTTCTAAAAACCAATTTAATCGGTTGGAAATAATTTTTTCCATAACTTTTGCTAATACAGTAGTAAGTGCTATTGGGCAGTAACTTGAAAAATAATCTGCTGGTTTATATGATTTCAAAATAGGTATTATTATTGCTTTTTACCACTCATCTGGTACTTTTGTATTCCATGATGGGTTATATAAATTTAGGAGTGTCTTACTTTTGCTTCTTTTCCCAGATGTTTGATGAATTCTGCATGTATATTGTCGGGACTTGGAGATTTCTTTGATTTTATGTTATTAATTGCAATATTCAATTCTTCAATATTGGATTCTTGGTTTAACATATTATCTGTAAGTTTAGTTGTTGATTTTATGCACTCTTTGATATTTTTCTTCAGTAGTTTTTTTCTTTTTCATTATTTGCAGATAATTTATAAATATTAGCATAGTATTTGTTGAATTTGTTACCTATATCACTGTCATCTGTAATTGTTTTATTATTATAAATAAAAGGTACTTTTTGAATATCTCTCTTATTTTCTATGTTCTATATATGATTTTTTGTAGAAAACTATTAGAATGTTCTCTTTTACTACTTTTAATTTCTTTTTTGAATTCGGCACTCAGTTTTCTCCAATTTTGTACCTCTTTTGGATCTTTAGATTTTTCAGCTATGATTCTGGGTAGGTCTCTTTCTTTATCATTTTTTCTAGTTGTGGGTTCCAAAAAGGTTTGTAATTTTTAATTATTCCTTTTGGTGTGTATTTCTTTGCTGTTTTTAAAATTGTTCCACATATATCTTTGTTTAATTTATCTGGCTGTATTGATTCATTTAAACATTTTTCAAATTTGGTTTCTAATTCATTTGTATAGTCTTTCCAATTTGCTTTTTTAAAGTTCCTCTAGGTTTATGGTTTACTGGAGTCAAACTTTTCTTTTCAAGTTGAACAGTGGCAATTACAGTTCTGTGATCTGAACCAGGATCTTCTAAGATTTGTTTGGAGGTTTGTGTATATAGATTACAGGATACTAAAAGTAGATCAGGGTTGATACCAGCAGCAGAATAGTGGATAACGGTTGATGGACCTTCTTTATGGTATATTACTTCTGCAGTTGTTGAATTTAATAGACCTTCCAAGATTTTTCCAGCACTGATTGATTTATCATAACCCCATTGTTTTGAATGAGCATTGAAACCTCCAATTACTACTGTATTTGAATTTGTTATAATATTTTAAAGATTAGGAGTGTTGTTTGAGGGATTATATACACAGTAAATTTTTAAGTGAGATTTATTCTTCCATATATACAATTTAGTTATTTCTATTTTATCTATACTGTTCATTTCTTTAATGATTTTAAAGATGAAGTAAGGTATTTTAGAACTCCAACTAGAATACCATTGCTTATTTGTCATCCTTTGGGGAGTAAATTTACACTAAAATCTTGGAACTGGTAATATTTTAGATGGCCTAATGTTAGATTTGGCTCTTGAATTGTGAATATATCAATATTATGATCATATATAATTGAATTCAAGTTTTTTTTTTTCTTGCTTGTGATAGTCCTCCTGTATTCCACTGCAAAATTTTAAATGAATTATGGATATTCTGTTGTTTACCTTGAAAAAGAGGTCCCCACCCAGAAATCCGAATGGGGGACTATTTTACTTCCAGAATATTTCTCTTTCCAAGGAGACATAATTATATCTGGAGTGATTCAGACATATTGTAACCGTTTAACATAGGCACCATGTTTGGCACTTACATCACTCTGAGGAGAGAGAGGTATGGACAGGAATGAAAATTAAATGATCCCTAGGCTTTGAATACTCTAATACCATCGAGGTAGAAGAAAACAAGAGTTGAGTCAAGGAAGACTGGATAGGATATTTCTCTTTCCAAGGAGACATCATTATATCTGGGGTGTTTCAAACATAATGTAACCTTTTAAGATAGGCACCATGTTTGGCGCTTACATCACCCTGAGGAGAGAGAGAGGTATGGGCAGGAAAAAAATGAAATGATCCCCTAGGCCTCGAATACTCTAATACCATCGGGGTCGAAGAAAACAAGAGTTGAATCAAGGAAGACTGGATAGGAAAGGTTAAAGAAGCGTTCTGATATATGGAAAGGAAAGAATATCAGTCCAAGTCTGTAACTCACCAAGCTGACCAGTGCTTATTGCTGAGCAGCCCCTCTCTTTAGTTCATCACATGATTTTGTCCAGATTGGTGCCTTTAAGCCTTCAAATTTCAAAAGGAATTAAAGGGTCTCCTTTCTGTTAATAACAAGATTATCATGTGATTACTAACAGCTGCACCACGGGAAGTGAGGGATTGGACATAGGCTTTTGTTCACGTAGGTTCCTTTAAGCCTTCAATTATCAGAAGGAATTAAAGGGTGTCCTCCCTGCTAATAACATAAGTCTTTCCACAGCCATTTTGGAAAATGTGAAAAAAACTGTAATGCTGAAAATAATTTTAAATCAGCTGCAGAAAATTCTACTGATTCACAAAATGACAAACCCTATGGTCAACAGCAGTTGGGAGAAAGCAAAAACATAAAGTTGTTGTTGGGAATAAAACACAGTGCAATTTGAATGATTTTGAACTTAACAGTTGTATCTAAGACTGTTTTTTGGCATATAATATATATAGGATGTTAATGAACTACACCAAAATAATTTTAGAGATTGTAGATATGTCGGATGTAAGCAATTTGAGATAGGTGATGCATGGTCCATGGCTAAACAAAATGCAGTTAAACATATTGGTATCAGATGTAGATAAGTCAGTGTTAAAGCAAAGTCGGATCAAAAATTGGCTTAGAATGTGTTCAAAACTGCTGCACGAGTATAGAAATATTGATTTTCAGCATCTCATTATTAGCCTTCTCAAGATTTAATGCCACAAAAATCTCTCAAATCAATATAATCACTTGACAGTGCACAGTGAACATTTAACTGCCATCTTGCATTATGCAGCCTACTTTAAAGGTGTTTCTTCAGCTGCTCGGTGACTTAATGCATAACACCAAAATATGTCCCAAAGGTCATGGGTTCATTTCCTGTCATGCAGTTAATTTATTTTTTTTTTTAATTCCATACAAAGAAGTGCTGCACTATGTATATTCAGGATACAATTCTGATTGCCCAGTGTAATAACACTACTATCATTTCCTTGATTTGGCTCACTGTGAGACGGTAATTTGTATCACAAATTACTCAGATGTAATTAATGATAATAATATGAATATGTATTTTTATGTGACATTGATTTTAGAGGTTTATTAATTGTAAATATTATTGGTAAATAATAATATACGGCTCTACTGAAACTGTTAACAATAACGCAATAATGCAGCAAGGGGGTGAGTTGTTTATCGTTACCGGGAACCAGGAAGTTACGTAATGTTTCGCGCCTTTTCGGTAAAAAAGGCTTCCAGAATGTTCTCTAAAAGAAATATGTATTAGTGGTTTTCATTGGATGTTAAAATAGACGCTAATGTTGGCGCGTTTTATTAGCCAATAGCATTTCATTTATAATCATTAGGCGTATCTTGAGGCAAGCCTATAAATAGTGTAGATTCTCAACACATTACACATTGTCCCCCAGTTCAACAAGACTCTCGACACATTACACATCGTCCCCAGTGTGCAACAAGATTCTCAACACATAACACGTCAGCCCCCAGTTCAACGGAATTCTCAGTACAGTACATATCGTCAGTCAGTCCTTCATTTCGTCAAGTTACGCGTAGCAGAATTACAAGAAATCTTATAAAGTATTATACAGTTGAATATATAAAGTTGAAGTACGTGAGTTAAAAGTGATAAGCAGTTATTACAAACAGTTTCAGTATGGCGATTATCAAGATAAATCTGTGAAAGTGTTCGTGAACGTGTTCTGCAATAAAGATTATAAAACCAATTTCTTCGTCAATATCATTTCTAGACAAAAGATTCCTTTCCGCTTCACACCCTGCAAGAGATACAAGTTCTACCAAGAAAAGATGATAGCTAGCCGGAGGACAAAATACATAACCTTAAATTCTTACAGAAACTAATTCATACAAATTGCTACGACAGAGGGATCCACGGACCAGACCAACGAATGACGTCACACAAGACGGTAACACACGTGAAGTAAACACATATTTGCTCTTACAAATTGGCTTCCACAACGTGGTGCTATAAACACATATACAATGAGTGCTCTCGCAAATTGGCACCCATAACGTGGGGCGAAGCGACCAGGAAAGGAACTCGAGTAACCAGGAAAGGATCAGAAATAACCAAGAAGAATTGAGAGGACCAAAGGAGGAATGCAGCGGTGAAATCATCTACAAGACCCAGATTCAAGAAACAACAGGGACGACAGACTTCGATCGTAATTCCGAGATTACGAGGCAACAGGGAATTCAACGCAAAAACATCGAAACGACGTAGATTCATCACAACACAACGCAGAAGCGACATCAAATCTAGGAGAATGGGGCAGAACGCTGGACATCAAAGTAACAGCAACGGACAGCATTAGTAAGGTTAGAGTATATTAATTTTTTTTAGAAAAAAAAAAAAAAAAAAAAAGGGTAAATAAATGTACCTTAGGAGCGGTAGGATAATAAAAACAATGGCTGCGAGTAATACAGAAGAAATAATTATGGAGGAAGATAGTGTAACAGTTAGCTGTGATCCAATACAAATTACAGGAAATAGCCCAGATTTTTTAGGATTTGAAGATGAAAATGTTAGTGTAGAAAGTGAGAATAGAATAGCAGGAAATGTTAATCTTGATGCTAGTATGATGATGGAAATGCTGAGAAATATGAGTAGAGAATTGAGGGAAGAATTAAGGGAAGATATGGAAAAGAATAAGAGGGAATTGAGGGAAGAATTAAGGGAAGATCTTAGTAAGAGTATTACAGATCAATTAAGGGGAGATATGCAAAAGAGTAGTGAAAAATTAGAACAAAAACTAACTCAGAATATGGAAAAGAATAATAGGGAATTAAGAGAAGATATTGGTAAAAGCTTAGAACAAAACAGGGAAGAAATTGAAAAGAAATTCATGGAGCTAGATAGTAGTATGATTAGAATGAAAAATGAAAATCAAGAAATGATAGCAAATGAAATAGGTGAAGTTTCAAAGAAAATGTTAGACATGAGCAGGGAAATATCTAACCAAAAAAGTGAGGTTAATAATAAAATAGAGCATGTTAATGTAAAATGTACAGAGCTAGGTAGCCGAATGAGTAGCATTTCAAGTGAGTTAAAAGAGATGATGGAGGCTACAAATGCAGATTTAATACAGGTGCAAGTTAATTTCAGAGGGGAAATATCTGAAATTCAGAAGGAGTCAGAAACACAGAGAAATAAATTGTCTGATGAAGTTAAAGATTTGTCTAAAGATTTGAATCAAAAGCTAACTTCTGAAATTAACAAACACCAAACTGTTCAAAATGAGAATAATAAAAAATTGGAACAGACAATAGAAAATCTGCAGGGTACTGTAAATAGGTTAGAATTGAATTCAAGGGCAAATATATGTGATGTGAATGTATCAGATGTACAAAATAATGATAGAGGTAGTTCCTCAGGTATGACAAATAATGTGAGTGATGCGGCAGCTTCATCCATAGCTAATGCTGAAACTCAGAGTGCACAAGTAACACTAGAGAATTTAAATATGGGAATAGGGAATTTGCAAAATTACAATCATATCTTAAGTGATTTTCCACTTCCAAAATTTAATGAAAACTCCAGTCCAGTACAGTTCATTGCAGAATTATCAGAGTATTTTCAAATTAAAAAGATACCTGAAGCATTGAAAATGATAGTTGTCAAAAGATGTTTGGACCAGAAAACCTTAGATTGGTTACAAATGGTATCAGGGGGTGAAATTTCATATGAATCCTTTAAGAGATTATTCATGAACAGATTTTGGAATGTTACGGTACAGCAAAGAATACGAGCAATGCTTAGTCACGGTCAATTTAATCCACGAGATGGAATATCGATGACTGATTACTTACTAAAACATGCAAGTCAGGTTAGAAACTTGTCACCTCCAATCAGTGAGGAAGATTTTGTGAGTTTCCTCGCAAGGCATTATCCTATAAGGATACAAAATTACTTATTAATTGCAAAACCACGGAACATCTATGAGATGACAGAATTAATAACAGCTTTGGAACAACAGGAAGAAGATATGTCTCGGGAGTGGGAACATAGATTTTTAGATGTACAAGATAGAAGAAATTACCAAGGTAGTTATCAGCAAATTAGAGGACAAGACAGACATCATGAAATTAATACCAGACAACGGTATCAATCATACGTTCCACAATTTGAAAGATCAAGGATAGATAGGAGACCAGGCCGGCAGGAACAAATAAATTATGTCCGGACAGAAAGATTGCCTGAAAGAGGGCAAAATTATGGAAGGAGGTACACTAGACAGAGGGGAAATTTCACTCACTGGAGGGAAAATAATAACCGAGAAAGATCTGAGGAACGGCAAGAAAATTACGTGCCAAGGGGACAAAATGTCAGAAATCGAGGATTTCGAACTCGAGGAAGGGGAACTCAAAACAATGGTAGCGACACGGAGATAGATTTAGCGCCTGTTAGGAATGGCAGTCCCGTACGTGAACATGGAAATAACCAGGAAAACTGTTAACAGACTCCTGTGCAGTAGGTTCTCAGGACGTCTTTAATAATTCAGTATCCATTACCAATACAAATCATACGCCTACACATACACCCTGTAATAAGATTACAGCAACAAAAGATAAGGGAGAAAATTTTGAGTCACCTCATGTTAGAATGGAAATTGCGAAGAAAGAAATCATTGCAACTATAGATTCTGGTTCATCAGCTTCAATTTGCTCACAGAAATTTTACATAAATTTGATTAATGAAGGTAACAAGATTATGGCTCTTCCCACTAGTAATTTAGTTTGTCGTGTTGCAATTGGAAGAACTACACAGGTCATAAAAACACAAGCTCTACTTAGCATACTTATTGGCGGAGAGAATTTTGAGGTTATGTTTCTAATTGTAAACCATCTGATTTGTGACATAATTATAGGATGTGACTTCCTACATGAATATGAAGCATGTATAGATTTTAAACATGAAGAGTTAAAAATAACAAAAGAAGATAGAGAAATAAGGGTACCATTTATAAAAGAAAAAGTTTCTGTAATCGATATGACAAAGGATGAGAAAAATATTTGTGACCAAGAGTTTTTTGTGCAAATAACAGAAACTGATAGAAATAGTCAGATAAAGCAGGTAGTCACAGAATATGAAGGGAATACCACGCCATATTTTCAACAGCTAGCAGAAATGCCAGAAGAAGTAGAGAAAAGTGTAATCCAAACAAAAAACGACCATGTGAGCGAGACAGATAACAGCTGGAAGGAGAAGAGAAATGAGGAAATAATATACAAGTGTGAAGAAGCTTATAATCTTACGATAATGCAAAAACAAATCCTTCATGATGTTTTGATGAACAATAGTTCAGTATTTAGTAATATCCCAGGCAGATGTAATGTATATCAGCATACATTTCAAGTAGAAGACGTACCACCATATAGGCACAAGTATGACAATTTACCTATAAGTCTTCGAGACAAAGCTAGACAATTAATAAATAGCATGTTAGAAAATGGGATTATTGAGCAAAGTAATTCTCAATACATAAATTCAATCTGCTGGAGTATTAAACGAGATGGTAGTTTGAGATTAACTTTAGACGGTAGATATGTCAACAAGTATATGAAACCAGATCATTTTCAAAGTGAGGGAATTGAACAACTAATTACAAAACTTTCAAGAGGGAGATTTTTGATATCCATCGACCTCACTGCATCATATTGGCAAGTGGAATTAGATCCGCAAGTGCGTGATTACACTTCATTTCAGTACTCAGGGATCCAGTATCGCTTTTGTGTAAATCCTTTTGGTTTAAAAAACTCAGGAAGTGGATTTTTGAGAGCCATTCACAGTATCTTTGGAAATTCTGCAGATGACATTTTAATAAAGTATATTGACGACTTCTTAATCATTAGTCAAACATTTGAAGAACACATGAATAATGTCCATTATGTGTTAAATAAACTACAACAACATGGTATGACTGTGAACATACTAAAATCGAAATTTTGTGTTAAGGAAATAAATTTTCTGGGTTATGTAGTGGATGAACGAGGTATAAGACCTGATCAGAAAAGAATAGAAGCAATAATGAAAATTCCACCACCAAGGAACGTAAAACAAATTAGACGTCTCTTAGGGGTATTGAACTTTCAGAGTAAGTTCGTACCAAGATATTCGGCTGAAATAGAACCACTGCGGCAGCTTCTCCGAAAGAACAATAAGTGGAAATGGACAGAGGATCATCAAAAATGTTTTGAGAGAGTAAAGGAACTCTTTGCTAAGTCCATATTACTCGAGAGGCCCATAGAAGATTTGGAATATGAGATTTATGTCAACGCATCAATGCAAGGATACGCCGGAATTTTAGGACAGCGAAACATCAACAATGACTTTCACGTCATTAGTACAGCTTCTAGAGGACTTACAAATATTGAGCGAAATTCTTCAGTAACTCAGTTAGAAATTGGAGCACTATATTTCTCATTAATTCGTTTTAAAACCTATATTTATCAGAAAAAGGTGAAAGTATATTCAGACCACATCAGCTTAACTTTCATACAACGGTGTAGATTATGTAGTGGAAAACTTGCTAGATACATTCATGCAATATCTGCATTCGATATTGAGATTATCCACATTCCTGGCAAAAACAATACCTTCAGTGATTTACTATCAAGATTGAACTACAACCCACAAATTCCCGAAAATATTGAAAGGCCTAGAAATGAAGTCAAAATATTGACAATTGAAATTCCTTTAAGCAAAGAAATGATTAGAAAATTGAAAAATATGGGGGAAATTCAAAATGAGGATGCAAAATTATTTGAACTTAAAAAAAATGCACCATTGATTGAGGAGGCAAAGAAAGAAATTATAGCAATTCGAGATGGGACATTATACAAGAAGCATGGAAAAGAAATGCCTAGTTGGAAGATAATGGTTCCGAAAAGCATGGAAAAGGAACTAATTAAGAATTTTCATGAAGGGTTAGCACACTCAGGGACGGACCGAACAACTTCTATGATTTTAGAGAATTTATACATATCCAAATTGCGTCAGAAAGTTCGGAAATTTATATCGTGCTGCAACTTGTGTCAGAAGGCAAAGCAAATAAATGCAGCATATGCATTTGAAACTAATTCGGTTATAAGGGATAAGCCGAGATGTGTAATTAGTATTGACATTCATGGTCCGATGCCTCCAAGTCAATTTGGAAATAAATATATATTTGTCTGTTATGATATATTCAGGAAATATGTAAGAATTTACCCTTTGAGAAAACCTACAGGTTTAGCATGTTTAAATAGACTACTTAAGTCATATGTGATAGAAGAAGGACCTATTCAATCTGTATTGAGCGATAATGCTTCGTATTTCACAGGAAAAAAATTTATGGATGGACTGAAAGAAAATGGCATTAAACAATATTTTTCGTCAAGATACAGACCGAACTCCAACCCAGTGGAGAGGGAAATTAAGGAAATTTCAAATTATTTAAGGATGTTATGTCATCGAAAACACACTCAATGGTATGGATACATGAACTTTGTCCAGAACCTCTTAAATGAAACCATAAACAATGTGACAGGATATAAACCATGTGAACTTAAGTTGGGAAAGATGATCAATACAATATGTAAAAAAATTCCAGAAGCCATTCCAGAGGTGCATTCGATACCACCAACAGAAGAAGAGATGTTCCGAAAAGCATTTGAGAGGATGAAGAAAAAAGCCATAAAAAGAAAAATGAAACATGAAGAAAAGAAGAGAAAGGAATGGAGGATCAAAATAGGAGATTTAGTTTTGGTTAAAACCAAGAAATTATCGGATAAAGAAAATAAACTTTATTGGCGAATGTTTCTCAAATACCATGGACCATATGAAGTTGTTGAAGTGTATGGAACTAACACATATGAGTTATGTAATCCAACAACTCGAAAAAGCATAGGAAAGTTCCATATTGAGATGCTTAAACCATACAACCATGAAGATCATGGTGAAATAAAAGACAATGATGATAAACAGTAAATGCTGGATAGTTAAAGGCGAAATGCAGAATAATGTATTGGAACGTAAGAGGGTTAAATAAATATGTATGTCATAGGAATGGAGAAATAAATTGTGGTCATGACTAACTGTTTGAGAGGAAAATAACATTTTATTAGTAACTGAACATGTGAAATAAAGCCTGATGTTATATTAAAGTAAAGTACATAAATACTATTACAAGAGTATTGTTAAGATAAAGTACAAAATCACAAAAATTGGTAAATATAATTAAAAACAAATATTTATGCAGTAAATAGAACATGTGAAACAGTGCCTAGACTTAAGAGATGTAAATATTTGTGTAGAGGGTGAATATTTTGGTAAATATGTGTAATAATTACAAAAATCTTAAATGTATAAATTTTTGTCAACAATGTAAGAGAGTAAACAATTTTGAAACAGTGATTAAATAATTTAGGGTAAAGTATTTGCTATAAAAAAAAGTTTGTGATGTCAGATGAATATCTAAATTAATTAAACCAGAGCCAGTAAGTAGTGGCAAGATAAAACATATATCGTGTGTTAAATGCGTGTGAAGTGTTAAGTGAAAGTGATAACGTGTGTTCCAAGATCTAGGAGACTAAAAACACAATTTTAAAATTTCTAAACAAGTTATAAATATTTATAATTATGTTTCTAGTGGGGCATATGAGATGGTAATTGTATCACAAATTACTCAGATGTAATTAATGATAATAATATGAATATGTATTTTTATGTGACATTGATTTTAGAGGTTTATTAATTGTAAATATTATTGGTAAATAATAATATACGGCTCTACTGAAACTGTTAACAATAACGCAATAATGCAGCAAGGGGGTGAGTTGTTTATCGTTACCGGGAACCAGGAAGTTACGTAATGTTTCGCGCCTTTTCGGTAAAAAAGGCTTCCAGAATGTTCTCTAAAAGAAATATGTATTAGTGGTTTTCATTGGATGTTAAAATAGACGCTAATGTTGGCGCGTTTTATTAGCCAATGGCATTTCATTTATAATCATCAGGCGTATCTTGAGGCAAGCCTATAAATAGTGTAGATTCTCAACACATTACACATTGTCCCCCAGTTCAACAAGACTCTCGACACATTACACATCGTCCCCAGTGTGCAACAAGATTCTCAACACATAACACGTCAGCCCCCAGTTCAACGGAATTCTCAGTACAGTACATATCGTCAGTCAGTCCTTCATTTCGTCAAGTTACGCGTAGCAGAATTACAAGAAATCTTATAAAGTATTATACAGTTGAATATATAAAGTTGAAGTACGTGAGTTAAAAGTGATAAGCAGTTATTACAAACAGTTTCAGTATGGCGATTATCAAGATAAATCTGTGAAAGTGTTCGTGAACGTGTTCTGCAATAAAGATTATAAAACCAATTTCTTCGTCAATATCATTTCTAGACAAAAGATTCCTTTCCGCTTCACACCCTGCAAGAGATACAAGTTCTACCAAGAAAAGATGATAGCTAGCCGGAGGACAAAATACATAACCTTAAATTCTTACAGAAACTAATTCATACAAATTGCTACGACAGAGGGATCCACGGACCAGACCAACGAATGACGTCACACAAGATGGTAACACACGTGAAGTAAACACATATTTGCTCTTACAAATTGGCTTCCACAACGTGGTGCTATAAACACATATACAATGAGTGCTCTCGCAACTGAGGTTGGTATGTTGAAGATTGTCTGTTAGACAACCTGGAGAACATGTACGCCCTTCTTTGAACTTGCAGATATGCACCTTATTTATGGTGAATCAAGAAATAGTGGTTTAGCTGCTGCAGCACTGTACAGGGAACAGTATCCTGATAGGCACCAACTGCATCACTCCACTTTTCAGTCCATCAATAGGCTGTTGCGCGAGCATCGACCTACAAAGTAAACAGGGGCAATATGGGTATTACACAAACTCAGCACACAGTGCAATTTGAGGAGGATGTTCTGCAAAGAATTGCAGAAGAGCCATCTACCAGTGCATGCATTATTGCATGTGCACTGGGCACTAACCATGTTAGCGTATGGCAAGCCATACACAAAGAACAACTTCAATTTCACCATCAAGAGGTGCAAGCACTAAACTTGGGAGATTTTGGCCCTCAGGTACAATTTTGTAACTGGGCTTTGCTCCAGCAGCCTGAATTCTTTTTGTCTGTATTGTTTACTGATGAGTCCTTGTTCACCAGGGATGGTCTAGTTTTCAACTCAAGAAGCAGTTATATGTGGTACTATGTCAATCCATATGCTGTTGTGAAGAAGAGTCACTAGCAGACGTTTTCAGTGAACATATGGGTCAGAATTATTTCAGATGTTGTCATTGGCCCATATCTGCTTCCGCCTTGGTTAGGTGAAAATGCTTATCTTTATTTCTTATAGAATATTGTACTTGTATTTTTAGAAGATGTATCTCTGCCTATTTGTCATCATGTGTGGCTACATGATGGAGCTCTTTCCCATTTCTCCCTGGCTGTGTGAGAGCATTTGAACCAAGTTTTTCCTGCCCGATGGTTTGGAAGGGGGAGTTCAAAAGTAGCTTGGCCACCATGCTCTCCAGGCCTCAATCCAATTGATATCTTTTTCTGGGGTCACCTCAAGTCTATGGTGTATGAAATACTTATCACCTCAGAAGAGGACTTAACTGCCCAAATAATAGCAACATGTAACATTACTTGACACACCAGAAATATTGGACAGAGTACAACAATCGTTCACTGCTGTCAACTTTGCCTTGAAAATCCTGCCATTTTGAGCTGCTCCTATAAAACTGACGTAAAGACTTTGATGTTTTTACTCTTTCTTTCACCTGTTAAACCACTTCCAATTTTGAAATACAGCATCTGAATGTGTTAAGCATGATTCAAACTTTTGTTAGCATGGATTGTAATTAATTGTACTGATATGTTGAAATTAAAATGCATAAATTGAAACATGAATTTAAAACTTGGCTAAAACTACATTAATATGTTCTACTAAAAACAAAAAAAAAATGTGGTAAACGAGACTCAAAGTCGTAAACACTGACTACCTTTTACTCAAAAGCTAATGCCATAACCACTGCGCCAAAGAGATATGTTCTGAAACATCCCTTCATTTTTGTGTGTTGTGCTTTCGAATGATATCATCATTAGCCAGTGGCATACTGGCACTTTACAAACTTGCTTTCTCCCGAAACAACAATGGAACAGTTATAAAACTACTTAAAACCTACATTTCCTGAGGTTTGTTGTGAACAGTTAAATTCCAAACATCCTCACAGGTACTCTTCATTTAAAATTTATATTTCTGAACACAATGCTGACAAAGCTGTGGATCCTGATACCTGGTCAGGAGATGTTTGCATTCTTTGTTTTTTTTATATTGAATAAACAACCTCAGACAAAAACAACAGCCACAACATAAAACAATATGAATATATCTTTCTTGCTATGTCTACAATTAACACTTCTGAACGTGGAAGGTTTTGATAAAAAACAAAATATTTTAGAAGCATTTTTAAATGAGAAATTTTATGTTTTCATATGTATTTCCAAATAATGGTTAAATAATGATAACACTGAATATGCAAATATATCTAGATATATAAAAATTACACGTTTTGCAAGATCAGATTATAAACATGGTGGAACTGTTATTTTTGCAAAGGAAGATATTAGTTTATGAAAACTTGATGTAAAAAGTTACTGTTGTGATAAGCACTTTGAAGTTTAACAGAAGATTATATGTAATTTTAGTAAGTATATATTGCACCCCAGATGAGACACAAATATATTTTTATCAAGTTTAAATCATCATCTTCTTTTAAAACAGTGGTATAAGCACAAAGTAATTGCCTGAGGCAATATTGATTCTGAATTTGACATAACTACAAATAAAAGATCTGTTTTAGATTTTAATAATTTATTTTTGCAATTTGGCCTTAGTTTTCATAAGCTACTGCATATTTAGATAATATGTTCTTAAATATTCCTGCAGAACAATGTCCATGAATGATGAAACTTTTTTATATTTGGACCATTCTGCTCTTCATTTATCTGTAAATTTTCCTAAGCAGCAGTTGTTGGTCAACAAAAGATGTATAAAATACAGAAATTTTACTGAAACAATTTTTATCACTTTAATCTTAATATGAGTCAGGTTAATTGGGAAGGTATTTTATCTAATTCTGAACTTAATGCTAATACGTGTTTTGAGTTATTTTTAATTAAGTTTTTAAAATTAATCAAGGTGTGTTTTACGACACAGTAGAAATCATTGCCAAGAACTGTAATAAAATGTGGTATACAAGTGAATTATCAAATTTGAAAAATATAAGTATTTTAAGATATAACTTATATAAACAAACTGGCTCTGAAACTGATAAACAACTATCTCTTACTCAAAAGAAATTATAGAATCAAAATAAAGGAAGCTACGCTGAATCATAATATACATATAAGTGATAATTCTCAAAATAAATACAATACAACTTGACAAATAATAAATAAGGTTAAAAACAGGTAATATTAATACAACCAGCATTCCATTTAAGGCTGAAAAGTTAAATGACCTTCTAATAAATTCAGATGAAAATATTAAATCCAAAATAACTACATATAAGATTTTTTACAAAGAATTACTTAATAAGCTTAATGTTTGTGGGGCCAATTTTATTTGGAAAGAAGTCACAGTGTGCCATATAATAGAAATAGTATCTAATTTAAAAGCATCTGATAACAATGATATTTATGATTTGCCCAGTAACTTTTAAAGCAAACCATTGATAATAGTCCATTTCCTTTTACAGTTTGTATAAACAGAATTTTAATGAAAGGAATATTTCTGCATTTTTTAAACATTGCAAACATAACTCTGGTACATAAAAGAGGTCCAATTCAAGATGCTACAAGTCATCAACCTGTTTCATTATTCCAGTGTTTGGTAAAGT
Organism: Deroplatys truncata; assembly: GCA_030765065.1. NCBI lineage: Eukaryota > Metazoa > Arthropoda > Insecta > Mantodea > Mantidae > Deroplatys > Deroplatys truncata. Next base: position 347,279,173 of record CM060990.1, on the reverse strand, counting down.
AACTGAGTATGTGCTATATGATCAACTATATGAATATTTTGAGAGTTTCAACCTTTTATCTGACAATCAATATGGTTTCCACAAAGGAAAATCATAATACATGACATTGAAAATATATTTGAAGAGTTTCTACAGAATTTTGAAAATGGGAATTATGTTTGTGAGATGTTTTGTGACTTTGGCAGAGCAATTGATCGATTGTATTCATCATTAAGTCTTGAATGATAAATTGAATTTCTATGGCATTTATGTTAAACAATTAGATTTTTTATCTTACTTGTCTAATTGTAAACAGTGCATTCATTTAATAATGAAACATCATTTCTAAATACAGCAAAAAATGGTGTTCCTCAAGGCTTCATATTAGGACCTCTTATTTCTAATTGTTATTAATGATTTACTCAATAATATGGTTAATAAATCTACACATGCATGTGACACAACTGTTTTTCATGGCCAATAATAATTTAGATAGTTTAGTTACATATGTGGACCCACAATGGAAACAGCTTTGGAGTTGTTTAAGGCTAACAGTATTATTAAATGAAAACAACATGATTCAAATGGTTTTTAGCTTAAAATCACTATCAGCCAATTGTCAGCTTAATATGCAATCTTGTGCTAAATTTTTAGTCTGTATGTGATATGTGTACAGATAAACAATTAATATGGGGAATGTGTATCAATATATTTAAAGTCAAATTGTCTAATATCATATACTTATTTAGAAATTTTAGAAATTATATTCCCTTCTAATATATGATAACAGGTTACTTTTCTCTGTTTGAATCTGTAATTAGGTATGGTATAATTTCATGGGGTGGAAGTAAAAGAACCTAAGTTATTTTATTATTGTAAAAGAAGGTTATAAGAATTATTAAAACCTGTAATGAAAATTATATGCATGCAGTCTTTTATAGACTTAGGTATTTTAACTGTACATATAATTTGCATATTGTAGATATTTTAGTCACATGTATAAAACCATTAGGTAATAACTTTTAAAGAAGTGATAACTATGATCATAAGATGGGACAGAAAAATGATATGGATATGCCTACCATTTGTAAGGTTAAGCAAAACACAAAATAGTTATATTTACTTAGAACCAAAAATGGATAATAAGTTATCAATTCATATGAAACAAATATAACAGATTCCAAATCTGGGTTATACAAATCATTATCAGAAAATCCATTCAATTCTCCTGACAAATTTTTAAATATGAAAATGATTAATATGTGACTAATTTTATAATGTAAGTTTTTATAAATGTTGACAATGTCTATTGTCTTTATTGGCTTAATGACAAACAAGGTTGTGTTATAAATGGAGGAAAAGAAAAACTATGCTACCAATGTTAGAACACGTTCTTGTAATGTTATTACACATTTACTTGCAACCAAAATAAAGCTTGTGTAACAAAGACAGAAAAGGTATTCTGAAGTTATTCTTGGATGAAAATATATTTACGTATTACTATAACATGTACAAACAATATTTAATATTTATATCAACAAAGTTCATGGTAACTTTTCCAGGGACAGAGATGCCAAAGAAACAGATGTCATAGAGTTCACAGCTTTCACTGGTTTATTATATCTGTGTTGATCTCCAAGATGTTCAAGGAAGAATTTATCAAAGTTGTGGGATAACGCAAAGGGCAAAGGACTTGAATCATATTACTTACACAAGCGTGAAAACCGATTCAGGTTTCTCTGGAGATGCCTGAGGTTAGAAAATATTTTTGTTAGAGGTGTTCACAGAAAGATTGACAGAGTTGGCTGTTATTAGAGAGGTACTGGAACTCTTTACAAACAAATAGCCAAAAGTATTTCTCATCCAGTAAAAACCTTACTGTTGACCAATAGCTTTTGGCATTCAGAGGAAACTGCCTATTTAGGCAATATATTCCTTGTAAACTGGTGAAATATAGATTGAAGGTATTTGCCTTGGTTGATGTAAAAATGGACTAACTCTTAATTTAGAACCTTACATCCGTAAGCAACCAGATGGGCAATACAACGCCAGTAATTCAGTCAAAAATATTGTTCTTTGGGTGTTGGAACCAGTAGAAGGTCCAAATAGAAATATTACTGCAGACAACTGGTTTACTAGTTTGTCTTTGGTAAAGAAACTCCAGGCCAAGACACTGACATATGCTAGAATAGTACGAAAAAGCAAGAGAGAAGTACCAAAAGAACTTCTACCAAAAAAGGAAAGGGAGCCAAAATCATCTAGTTTTGGACTTCAACAACATTATACATTGGTATCATACCGTTCGAAGTAAAAGAAGACAGTGTTAGTGCTGTCAAGCAGGCACTTCGATGGTGCTATAGACATTTCAATGTGAGAAGAACAGAAGCCCGCAATGATTATGTTTTACACTATGACAAAAGTGGGGGGGGGGGGTTAGATCTTTTGGATCAGATGTCAAAAAACAATGTATTGTATTGTTTATTCATTCCTTTTCATCAATATTGTACATTTGTACATCTGATATAGAACATGTCAGAGTTAATACGATATACATTATTAATAAAAACACATATGTTTTACAAGAATAATAAACATTATTTATAGTAATAATACAAGGGTAGTATAAAAAGTAATGAGAATTATTTTTTTTCTCTGAAATGACTATTGACAAAGGTACTTATAGTTACACGCCTTCAATATAATCGCCCCCACTATTTATGACCTTTTGCCAAATCCGGAAGGTGTCGTATACCATCTGCGCGTCTATTTCTGTTGATGTCCCGTATTGACCGCCCTATAGCATGGATAATGTCATCTCTGGTGTTGTACCGGATCCCTCGCAGTGGTTCTTTCACTTTGGCAAAAAGATCGTAATCGCAGGGAGTCATGTCGGGTGAGTAAGGTGGATGTTCCAGAATCTGCCATTGCCAGCACCACAAGAAGTTCTGGACAGCAGCAGCAGCAGTGTGGAATCTTGCATTGTAATGCAGAATGATGGGTGCTGTTCCAAGAAATGCCCTCACTTTTGCCTGAGTGCTGGATGAAGGTGGTGTGCAGGAACGTGCAGAAGTAGGCAGCATCTATCATCACCCTTGGTGGTACAGTGTGATGGAGTATTACCCCATCAATGTCATATGCCACAATGAACAGCACTTTGTTTGGATGAGGAGAACCGGGAAGCCTCCATTCATTGGATTGGCATTTCAAGTTTGCTTCGTACGAGTGCGCCCAGGTTTTGTCCATAGTAACAATTCGTTGAAGAAAGTCGTTACCTTCCTTTTGGTATCAGCCCAACAAATCCTGTGTGACTGCATAGCGGTGCCATTGTTGCACCTCAGAAATTTCATGGGGTACCCAACGTGCTGCAATTTTGCGGTAACCCAGAATGTAGTGCAGAATGTGGAGCAGAGTTTTGTGGCATACTCTGCCTTCTGCTGCTAACTCACGTGTAGTCCAGCAGCGATCAATATGCAACATGGAAGCAAAGAGTTGAACAGTTTGAATCGTCACTATGGACGAAACCTGGACGTGCTCATACGAACCAAACTTGAAACGCCAATCCAATGAATGGGGGTTTCCCGGCTCTCCTCGTGCAAACAAAGTGTACGCTACACAAAGTACTGTGAAAGTGATATTCATTGTGGCATATGAAATTGATGGGGTAATACTGCATCATGCTGTACCACCAAGGGTGACGATAGACGCTGCCTACTACTGCATGTTCCTGCAACACCACCTTTGTCCAGCGCTCAGGCTAAAGCGACGACATTTCATGGAACAGCACCCCATTATTCTGCATGACAATGCAAGATGCCACACCGCTGCTGCTGTCCAGGACCTCTTGCGGTGCTGACAATGGGAGATTCTGGGGAATTCACCGTACTCACTCGACATGAGTCCCTGTGATTACAATCTCTTTGCCAAAGTGAAAGAACCACTGTGAGGGATCCAGTAGAACACCAGAAATGACATTATCCATGCTATAGGGTGGTCAATATGGGACATCGACAGAAAATGACGCGCAGATGGTATACAATGTCTTCCGAACATTCGGCAAAAGGCCATAAATAAGGGGGGGGCGATTATATTGAAGGTGTGTAACTATAAGTAAAACTGTCAATAAAGTCATTTCAGAGAGAAAAAAATAGTTCTCATTACTTTTTATCCAGCCCTTGTACAAATTCATTACAAAGATATTCACTTCCACTATTACAACAATTCTCTAATAAATACTGCATCGTTTTTGTTTTAAAATGTTTTATCTTACCTTTGGCTTTAATTTCATTTGGTAGTGCATTAAACATTCTTATGGCTGCATGAAGTACTCTGTTTTGTATTTGCTGATAGAGTATGCATATTTTTTAAGAATTTGGTGCTATGGTTGTGTATTTCTTCATTTATCTGAAAGAAAGAGCTATTTCTTTTTGCAAATAAAAGTAATTCTAATATGTAAACACAAGCCAATGGTAACATTTTTTGTTGTTTGAATAGTGGTCTACACGAATCTCTTATTTCAATCCCTGTCATTATTCTGAAGATTCTTTGTTGAATTTTAAATATTTGTTTTGCTAGTGGTGAATTTCCCCAGAAAATGATTCCATATCTTAGTAAAGAATGCACATTTGCAAAATATGTGGCTCTCATAGTTGTTTTGTCTGTGCAGTATGACAGAGTTCTTATTGCATATGTACTTGAATTTAAATTTTTGGCTAGGTAATTTATGTGTGTTTCCCATTTTAGGTTATGTTGAATTCATAGTCCCAAAAATTTTGTTTCATCTTTTATTTGCAATTGTACGTTGTTTAGCTTTAATATGAGATCAGGTCCTTTATTTATTTGTTTATTTTGAAATTTTAGGCAAACTGTTTTCCCCAAACTTATTATTAAATTATTTGCATTGCTCCAGGATGATAGTTCTTGAAGAGTTTTGTTAACTGATAACTGAAGTTCATCTTTTGTTTTTTTTCTTTAATTAATATACTAGTATCGTTTGCAAAAAAAAAAATGATATTTCCATTAGTCTTTACATGAGAGTTTACATCATTTACACACAGAATAAATAGAAGTGGGTCTAATACTGTACTGTGTGGTACTTTGTGTTTTATTATTTCTACAGATGAATAATAATTCATAATTGTACTCAAATCCTTTGAGTGTTTGATTTCAGTTATCTGTTTCCTATTGTTTAGATACGAGTTTGTCCATTTATTTGCTATTCCACAGATCCCATAATTAAATAGTTTCCTCATCAGAGTTTTATGCCCTACAATGTCAAACGCTTTTGTTAAATCTAAAAATATTCTTAATACCTTTTCTTTCTGGTCAAGTGATTTCTTACCGATATTTATAAAGTTAAAAATTGCTGTTTCTGAATCCATGTTGCAAGTCAGATATTACCTAATTTTATTTATAAATGAAATTATCCTATTATACATGAGCCTCTCAGTAATTTTTGAGAAGACAGATGGGTTTGTAGTTTTCAGGATTTTCTTTGTTTCCTTTTTTATGAATAGGAATTACTTTTACTTTTAGAATATCAGGAAATATTCCTGTAGTTAGCGAGGCATTACATACATGTGTTAATGGCTTTATTATTAATAAAGGAATCTGTTTTTAATATGATGTCTGGAACACCATCAATACTGCAGTGAATTTATTGTTTAATTTATTTATATTAGACATTAATTATTTTTCGTTTGTATCCACAATATATATGGTATTCATACATGAATTGTACGAATAATTTACTGTATTTTTCACAATGTTTTGAAATTAATTTATTGGCTATATTTATAAAATAGCTATTTAAAATGTTTGCTACTTGAAGTGGATTTGAGACACTCTTTGATTCATGAGTTAATTTAACATTGGAGTGACTCTGAGAGGTTTTACCTGTCTCTTTCCATACTACATTCCACACTGCCTTAGTTTTATTTCCAGAATTTTCAATATATGCAGAATAGCTCCTTCTTTTCGATTCTTTTATTACCAAGTTTAAAATTCAGTTATAGCTTTTAATATAGGATATGCAATCCAGCGAACATGTTTTTGTTTTTTGTACTTCATGCAGCCATTATTTCCTCCTGCATGATACCAATATATCTTGTGTAATCCATCTTTTCAGAGTTATGTATTTTAACTTCTTTTACAGGGCATGCAATTTCAAAACAGTGTAAGAATGATGTGATAAAGCTTTGGAATTTTCTGTCGTTTTCAACATTATAAACGTCAAGCCAATTCTCCATTGTTAACAGAAATTTCATGTAATTTACGTTTTCATCATTATAATGGCATTTATAAATAGTTCGAAATTACTTTGTAGTTTGTTTATTGGTATTTATTTCAATAATTTGTGCATTAAGATCATTAAAACCAGTATTAAATACCTGTGAACTATAAATAATATTCTTATTGGTTATATTTTGGTCAATAGCTGTTCTCGTTGTTTTTGTAATTCTGGTCGGTGAGTTTACTACTAGTTTTAAATTAAAGGTTTCAATAATGTTTATTATATCATTCTTCACTTTTGTATCTTTTAAAAAAATCTATATTAAAATAACTCTGTGATTATTTTTACAAGTAAAATTTAACAGTTGTTCTAAGTTTTTGAGGAATTTTCCCATATTACCCTCCAGTGATCTATACAATGCTATCACATGGATGTTAAGCTGTTTAAGTATTATTGCTGATACTTAAAAAATTAATCATTTACCTTAATTTGTACCTAAGTGGTATATTTTTAAATTTGACTCCATTTTTTATAAAAATACAAACTCCCCATGTCTCATTTAATACTAGAAGGTGGCCCATGGTACTGTTTTACAATATTTTGAATGTAGCAGCTATAAATGCTTTATGCATTTATAAATACCAATGAATGGCTTTAAATCAGGCTTGTTAAGTGGGGTAATTTTATAGAAAAAAATAAGTTAGGAACTAATAAAACCTCAAATAGAGTGACACTCCCTTATTACAAGCCTTCCATGTGAGATTCGAAGATGGGACAAATTATTGATAGGCACTCAAGAAATTGTCGAGCAGCTGGATCACATGGCAGGTTATAAATGTGGAAGAGCAAGAAATACGACAACCTATAGTAGGTGGTGTACTAAACGCAACAACTGGACCTGTGTTGATCATTTGAAGGACATACATGTAAACTGTGCAGACAAATAATGTGTTTTATATTTCAAACTGTTTGCACCTTATCATCTTAATGTTTGTATATGCCTATCAGTTAGGTCCTTGTTTTCAAATAAAAATTTTATGTTCTTTTTATAAAGATTTGCAGTGTTAAACATACCTCAATGTTTATATGGATGATGTGCAAAATTATTTGTTTTGAAATAGAAACTTAATAAATTCTTGCATGAAACATTTGAATGCTCAGAATATACTATAGTGTTTATATGAAGTAAATGTATTACACTTAGATTTAAATAAAATATTCCAGAAATGATTTACACCCTTTGAAGTACCCAATATACTGTTAAAGTTGGGGATGACACCCGTCATCTGCATGAGTAATTGGTGGTGGTGGTGGTGGTGGTGGTGGTGGTGGTGGTGGTGGCGGCGGCGGCGGCGGCGGCGGCGGTGGCGGTGGTGGTGGTGGTGGTGGTGGTGGTGGTGGGGGTGGTGGTGGGGGTGGTGGTGGTGGTGGTGGTGGTGGTGGCGGCGGCGGCGGTGGTGGTGGCGGCGGCGGCGGCGGCAATGGTGGTGGTGGCAGTGACAGATACTCTTTGAAAGCAATATATGCAGAAAAAATATGCTGATTTCTTCCATTTGGGTAGACTTAAGTAAAGCTAAAACTACTTAGTCGCTTCTTCTTTTCTCAAGTAGCTACCTTCCTCACTACTATGCCATTTTATTCTAACAGTATATGCAAAGGTAAATATAAGGTTTTTAGATAACAATGAGGCCAGCTGTCAGGTACACTGGAGAGACTGGTCAATAAGACAGTCCTTACCCTTGTTCCCCTCTAACACTCTCATCATCTGCCAGAAAACTTTTGTGTCAATAAAGATATATTCTAGCATTTCAGGTTTCATTTTGCACAGGCTTTAAAAATTCTTTATTTTAACTCTTTGATGATCTCTACTTCTGTTTCTGCAAGATGGCAGCTTGCGGTATGGTCACACATAGTGAGCAACAATATTTAAATGATAGTGAAAATATCCACAGAAGAATTGAAAAAGTGAGGGATGGCATTAGTGATGTGAAAAGCCATACAAGATTGTCTCCTGTGTGCTAAATTAAAGAACATTTTCTGTAGCTTAGCCGTATCGTGGCAAGTGGAACTTAAAACTATACATAAATCAGAGGTGATAATGCCACTTCAGGCCATTATAGATATTCTGAACGGAGATCTAAAAGATGCTTAATACAAAATTATAACACTCAGGTAGAAAATGGAGACCTGAAAGCTCAAGTACAACAAGCTGTGAGAGAGAATCAATCATATGCTGCCATAGCTAAACAAGAAACTATGAAACAACAGTAGGTGTAAATGCCCTCATGAAGAAGTTTGCCTAACATTAGTTTTATGGCGAGGAACAACAACAAACATGGAAATTATGAGTGTAAGGTGAATGAAGAATATACACGAGAGCTCTCAAATAAAAAACTGGAAATAAAATAAAAAGAAAGCGATGCTTTTAGGGGTGTCCATGCTAAAGTTGGCTGCAGATGAGTACAGAGAAGCTGGACATAGGGTGAGTAGCTTTCCTGCATTCCAAATTGAAGAGCTCTGTGGAAGATTTAAGGTTGAACAAATAAAAACCAGATATGTTAGCAATTCAATGATATCAAAAAAGGAATGATGACAGAAGATAATGGACAATATGATGGATTTAGTAGATCAAATCAAATTGGACAATCCATAAACAAAAATCATAATAAGCAGTGTACTGTGGAGATGTCATGTAAGAAAAGACAAAATTAGGTGAATAAACAAAAAACTGGACTGGCTGTGTTCAACTATAAACTGTACAATTGTGGATGGGAACTTGTGGATCAACAATGGAGGACCTCCAAGAGATGGAGTTTATCTAAGTTCTAGGCATTCAGCAACACTGAGCTGCCTCCTATGTAACACAATACATAGCTGCAAAGGAAACTAACAAAAGAGCAGGTGGATGTGATATACAAAGTGAGTTGCCATGGGGTGAAAACCAAACTTGCAAACTTCAATGTGCTATAGGACATGTGGGAATGAATCTAGGTCTATTAAGAAGCCCATGCCTCTGGCAATCTTTCAGCAAAACACATGCAGTTTATTAATTAAGCAAGTTAATACCGAGGTGCTATTGTTAACTGAATTAAAGGATGGTAAAGTAGACTGTAAATTTTCCAATTTTTTCCTCGTTTTCAAAGATCTGTACGGAAGATAAGAAATTCAGACACACATGTACTTCTGTTTAGTCTGGTCTTAGCAAAAGCTTGCCATATGTAGAAAATATAAGCACAGAAAGGTGTATTTTAAAATGTGCATGATGGAACTTGCCTTGTATGGAGTTGTAATTGTGTGTCCACAAATTTTAGTAGTTAAATAAACACTGACATATTAGATTCTGTACTAAGCTACTCACATGATGAAGGGAAGCATGTTGTTGTAGTAGGAGTCTTGAACATAGACTTCAATGACATCTCATGTCACCAGTAGTATACATCTATATTAAAAACATTTGATTTCATGTGGCTTACATCCGGTAGTGGATGGCTGTATGCAGTCAGAAATAATCAACAATCTACTATTTACCAAGTAACAAGACTCTGTGAAGATAGGTCTAGCTGCTATTTGCACTGGGTCTGGAGGATTAGAGACCAATAAGAATTAAGAGGGCTGGACCACTCCAAATATTTAAGTCACAAGCCTACAAACTTTCCTCACTAAGACACCACTAATCTGCAGGCAGCGGAGAGCCAATGGCGTGAACAACAGTGGGCCAGACACCTAAGTGCACCATACCTTGCTCTAAGGCAGGATGGCTGTGGCCTTGTTGTTCTCCCACTATGCTGTTCCATTATTCTGGAAGACTGAGTGCCATGTGTCACTGAAAGCTGTCTGAAAGAGGTCGCTTTCCTGTAGAAGTGACCAGGCACTCACCACAGGAGAATATTAGGGCTTTGACAAAAGCTCCGTTGAAATGTGTGAAAGTTAAACAGCGATGAGCCTGGTTACCAGTTGGAAGAGTGACCGCTGCTGTACGGTCATCTTAGCTGTCAAAGTGATACTGTTTCCAAGTTAAGTAATATCGGGCCTGGTCACTACTTGGATGAGTGACCATGTTTTATTTCCCCGTTTGTGGTAAAGATGGAAATTTCAGCTGGAGATCAGCCAAGCGCCCTCATGCATTTTGGCTATTGATGGATGGATCACCGTCTGCAGCTTTTAGAAGTCCATGAATGAAACAGCTGCCATCTACACCCCTTGGAGTCTCGAAGCACAATGTGTGCAGTGCATGTGTACCTGCCTTTACCCTACCCTACTTCATGCACCATGATGCCCGCTCCCAGTAGTGAGACAGCCACGGGCCTGCCATGCAGGAGCAGGAACCAACTCCAAGCACCAGCACTGGTGCCACCAGTGGTTCTTCTCAGGCCTCCATGTCTGGAAGAAGCCAAAAATTCAAGAGCCCCCGGCAAAGCAATAGAAGCAGGCAAGGGGGATTCTGACAACAGCCTCTTATGCAAGCATTCACTGCTATGGTTAGGCAAAACTTCGGAGTCAAAGTACTCGGACTGTGACAGTGACATCACAGCGTTTTCGGTCTGCTCGGATAAGGCTTCGGTGTTCTCCGTACACTCATCCATCATGGGAAAAGACGAGGATAGTCAGTCTCTCCCTGAGAGCGACAATGATGATTTAGTGTAGTGGGCAAAATCGGGAAGCCGGTGGCTACTGCAAACTAGAAAAAGACAGGACCCAGGAGCTCCATCACTTGCAGACAGAAGAGATGCCACATTCCTCCCATCATCGTTGACTCCTTTCAGGGGGTGGTGGACTTCTTTCGGGAGGTCATGCCTGTACTCTGTCAGATTGAATGGTGATGACGTGTAGGAAGAGCCATTACGTCTTCCAGCCTAGGACATCAGAGTATTATACTTTCCTTCCGAGTGCTCTTAAACGGAAAGATATCCTACAATTTATTTTGGCCTTGACAAGACCAAAGACTTAAAGCATGTTATCAGGAGCCTGCCTGTGGATACACCTGTCAGGGATATTGAGAGTGAGCTCATCCATCAGGGCATGAACTCTAAACTAGTGAAATAGCTCACTAATAATGAAGACTGAGTGTTGAAAATGGAATTGTTTGCAAAGTAACATTGATTGCTTCGTAGTACCTGCATGATTAAAAGAAGATCTTGCAAGGCAGCGGCCATTTTTGTGCAAAATGTTACCCTGCAATAAAAAATCATCTCCATAAAGTTGCTAATGAAGGTGCAACCTATATGGGTGTCATTTTTTCTTCGTCAGGATGAGCAAGTGATAATGGTACAAGATTATGGAGATATTGAATTCATGATGAATTAATTTCAGAGAATGAGAAGGATGGCTTGACAATCAACAACAAAAAAACAAAGTATATGTGCATAGGGGGAATTCAGCAACATATAACACTAAATAATAACGTGATTACTCAAAACCCAGAGAACTAAAAATAATTAGGCATTACGATTTATAAACATTGGAATTGAAAAAGAAATTCATAACAGAAACACTCAGGGCAGAAAAACGATATCCCTACTGAATGGAATACTGTGGAACAGACATATGACAAAAAGGAAAAAAGAGTATGTTTATGATTTAATAGTTAAGAAAATAATAGAATATGGTTCAGAAATTTGGCCAATGAAGAGAAGGAAATTATTAGCAACAGAAATGGATTTTTGGAGAAGAGCAAATAGAATTTCTGGGATAGCAAAAATAAGAAATGAAGTAATTTGGGAACAAATAGAAAAACAACATAGTGTAATAGATGGGGAAAAAAAACAAAAAAACTTGTATGGTCATATGAGAAGGATGGGGGAGAGGAGATTACCAAAGAAGATCTTTGGATGGACGGATGGAATCCTCGGGGCAGAAAGAAGAGAGGCAACCAAGAAGACATGATTTTATGCAGTACAACAACTACTATTATTATCATTATTATTATTTGTCGAGATCAGAATACATCCAGAAATGACATCGTCACAAAAACAATAGTGACATATATGTTTAGAGTTGTTATATAGATTTAGGTTATAGAATAATGTCAACAGCACTATCCATAAATTCACTGAGTAAAATGGCCTATTTACTAGCCAGTTGTCAATACATACTTTTAGCTTAACTGGGACAACTCTGCTGCATCTGGTAGTTTGTTGAACATATTAATACCATTAAAAACAAGTGATTGAGCTAAGAGTTAATCTGCATCTCGGATAGTCTAATTTATGGTTATTTCTTGTGTTAAAATTATGGAGATCAGTCCTGAAAAAATATTGGATAATATTCATTCTGATGTAAATTAATGATCTGTATATAAATAAATTGTACATAGTCATAACTTTTAATTTATAAATAGTGATTTACAGGGTTCCTTAAGTATTTGTAGTGCATTTTTCTGTGATAAAAGAATCTTATGAACCTCGGTAGAATGCCCCCATAAATATATTCTGTAGTTTGTGCGTGTGTCAAATAGTGTGAAGTATACCTGTCTGAGAGTATCCAGTGACATGAGTGACTTCAGTTTTCTAAAAATAAGATTACTCTGGATAATTTATTGCACACATCTTCCACCTGCTTTTCCCATCCAGGTTTTGAATCTAGACAGAATCCCAAGAGTTTAACAAATGGTAATTCATTTACCCTCATATCCGACGCACTAAATGTAAAATCCTGAGTTTTCTGTTCATTTAACATTAACTTGTTACCAACAAACCAGATCTTTGCAGTATTAAAATTATGTATTTTCTAAAAGCTTTAACTGATTATGTTCTGAATGTGATGTTTTAAAATTCTATCATGGGCATACATAATAAGATCTTGTTGCAGATTATATGCCAAGTTGTTAATTAGTAAAATAAAAAGAAAAGGACCTAAGATAGACCCTTGAGGGAATTCCATTATTAATATCCTGCACCTCAGAACATTTGTTCACAGTAACCCCTATCTGCCATCTATTACTTAAGTATGACTTTATAAGTTTTGTGCTTTCGCCCCTAATCCCATAGTGTTCAAGTTTATACATGAGTTGTTCGTGTGATACACAGTCAAAAGCTTCAGTGAGATCACACAATACTACAGACCCTGTTTCTTTATTTTCCTATACAGTTATTATTTCCTTTGTTAGCTATTCTATTGCAAATGTTGTAGATTTATTTTTATGGAAACAAAATTGCTTAGTAGTAATAACTGAATGTTGATCGAACCGGCTTAGCATGAGTTTATACATAAGCGATTGAACAATTTTAGAAAAAATTGGGACTAGACAGATTGGTCGATAGCTTCCACTGTGTTTTTTATCCACTCATTTATAGATAGGTGTAACTTTAGATAGCTTTAAATATTCAGGTAATAGCTTATCCAAGATACATCTATTAATCAAAAGTCAGTGGTATCACTATTGTTCCTATGATTTTCTTCACAAAAAAGTTGGAGAGACCAAAAATATCTTTACTATGTGAACAAGAGAAGTGAGAGAGAGCAGACATGCCACATGTAACACTGTAGAGTGCTGGAAATGGGGATCGACTTACGAACATATAGAGTGACAATTGGAAATTTTGGAAGGAAGAAGATCAAGAAAAATGGAATGATAAGATTAGTGACAGAAATAGGGGCAGTGATTATTATCATGATATTGATGATAGCAGGGGTGGAAATAAACCTAGGTGGAGATGGAGCAGATAAGAAAAATGATGGAAAGGTTACTAGGGGAAAAAGTGAAGGAGATAGGGAAAGAAATGAAGAACAACATAAGACACATAGATGAGACAATAAGAGAACAGAAAAAAGAGACAGACATCCAGTTAGGTGAATGTAAAAGAAGATTGGACAACATAGAGAGGAGGCTTGAGAGACAGCAGAGGAAGAAAAATTGCATTTTCTATGGAGTAAGGGCAGATTATATGAAACGACTAGCGGAAGTTGTAAGAGAAATTATTGAAGGAAGACTAGAAATGAAATTACAAGTTTCGGAAATAGAAGATGTGTTCTGACAAACCAGAAGAAGTAGAGGACAACAGCCAATTTTGGTAAAATTTACGACAGTGGTTATCAAATGGGAAACTTTAAGAAATGCAAGGAAATTAAAAGGCACCAACATTTTCATTGAGCAAGACTACAGTAAAGAGGAAAGAGAGATGAGAAAGAAATAAAGGAATTAATACAAAAAATGATGGAACTGGGGACTGAAGGAAGAAAAGCATTTGTAAAAGGTTTACAATTGTACATCAAAGGAGAGAGATGGGGCCTAAACGTGAGGGTTGGATGGACATGATCGAGTACATAATCAGCGAAACTACAAGGTCAACAGACAAAATGAGATGGGACAGCACATTTTTGATCAAAATGACAAAGTAAGAAACACCTAAGATATGCAACAAGGAGAAAGGGAGGAGTGGGGTGAAGGCAAAAAATCGTCAGCTGGCATAGGAGGAGAGGAGGGAGAAGTTGATGATGCCAGAAGGAAGCAGAGAAGGGGAGGCAGTAGGAGCAAGGAGAAGTAGTAGCGTGCATGTTCAAAGAAGTGCGAGTGGGAGGGGGAGAAAGTGCAGTGGCAACAGTTGGGGAGATTAGGCTTGTGGTGAGTCAGGAAGCAAACAAGTTGATAATGATGGAAAACTTAGAACTAATATCAAAGGATCAAATATAATAGGAGTAACAGAGACAGGGTTAGAAGAAAGAGACAAAATTGGAGTGAAAGGTTATGTGTATAATGAGGAAATATCAATGAGAAAAAGTAATAGAGGTAGAGGATCAGGAGTGTTAGGAATATTTTCAAAGTTAGAATTGAAATCAAAGTCGTTTGCAGGTGATGAGAGTAAAAGTAAAAATGTGTTATGGTTATTGTTTAGGCAAAGAATGGGAGAAGTGTTGAAAACAGCAATTGGGGTAGTTTATAATCCATCAGTATCCTCATGTTTCCACAACAATAATTTGCACAGTGAGTTGGAGAAAGATATGGATGCTTTTAGAAACAAGTATGCAGAGATCGAGTTTATTATGATGGGAGACCTGAAAGCTAGAATTGGGGAAGAGAAGGGCAGACAAGGAGGAAGAGATTACCTAGAAGGAGGGGAAAAGGAAGAAGTTAGGGCAAGGGTTGTAGAGACAGTGTTGCAAACAATGAAGGGAAGAAGCTGTTAGAATTTTGCAAGAGAAATAATTTACAAATATATAATGGGTCCATGGAGGGAGAAAAAGAGGGAGAATTTACATTTGCAAATGGGCAAAGTATTGTAGATTACATATTGGTGAGTGGAGGGATAGAAAAAAAGGGTGGAAAGGTTCAAGGTCTGGAATGAGATAGTGGACAGTGGCCATTTTCCATTATTTTTAGATATCAGAGTAGCAGGGCAAGAAACAAAACCAGAAGAGGTGGTGAAATTAAAGAAATATAATCCCCTGAAATGGAAGGAAGAGAGGGAAGAATACTTCAAAGGAGAAATAAACTTGGAATTTAATAAGATATTATAAAGAGAAATACAGCAAGGATTTACAAAATATGATATCAAAAAAGTATTAGAATTATTACAAAATTTGGTGGTGAGAACAGCTAAGGGGATGCAAGTGGGGACAGGTGGTAAACAAGTGATAGAGTTTCTATAATATATGGATAAGCTAGTAACAGTGACATGAATTTGAAATTATTTATAAAAATTGGTCTGAGTTGAAACACTTAACATCACTTACATGATTTTTGTCTTGACTGGATTCAAGAGCTATTGCTCCCATTAACGGAAAAAGGCCGACTGGTTCCTCGTGGTGTTTTCCAGTGTGTGTTTGTGTGTGGTGACATCTGATACTGGAGTGATGAATTTCCATAGTAGGTTTGGTGGCAGCAATTCAAAATTATTACATGGTGTTTATGTTTTGTGAGTAATAACTTTTCCCAAGTATGTAACTCTGCTGCATATCTTGCCGGTTTTAGGAGTGTTATATTTGGTATGATGTGATTTGTCGTCCAAAGGTGATGTGCAACTGCAGATTTATCCATCTGTTTGTATTTTGTGTCTCATATGCTCTTTTAATCTGGTCTGTAAATCTTTTTGTTTTACCTATGTAGATTTGGTCACATTCTGGGTAATTAATTTGATAGATTCCTGCTTTTTTGTTCTGAAGTATTTGGTCCTTTGATTTGTTGCAGAGTAATTTCTCTAGACTGAATCTGTTTTGTGGAGCTAAACAGATGTTGTGCTTTTTGAAGATATTGTGGAATTTGTAGTGAGTTCTTGGGTGAAAAATGAACTTTTTGAAAATCATTTTGCTGTTTTGTTGGATGAGCTTTGTGGTGTCCTTAACGTGTTTGTGTTTCTTGAAATGTGCTATTTTTTGTCAATTTGTTTGGTGAAGCTATTGTTTATAGCTGTGTTAACTATGTGTTTGTATTCTTGCTTATATTCTGTTTCTGTTAATGGTGTGTAAACCAATCTATGGGTCAAACTGTTTAGGACTGCATGTTTGTATGAGACTCAGTTGAAACTATTGTTTTTAAAGTAGTTTTCAGAATGTGTAGGTTTCCTGTAGATACCAAAATTGATCTTGTTCTGGTATCTAATTTTAAATCTAGGAATGTTAATGTGCATTCATTTTCAGTTTCCATAGTAAATTGTATAGTTTTGTTCTGTAAATTGAGTAATTTGAGGGCATCCTGGATGAGTTTGTTGGGTACTATTGCAAATATATTATTGACATATCTATGCCAAACTTTGTGAATGTGTGCAAGGAGGTGGTTATGTGTGTTTCTATATTACTCATGAAGCAGTCAGTGAGGAAAGGTGATAGTGGGTTGCCCATGGCTAAACCAGAAGTCTGCTGATAGTATTTATTGTTGAAAGTGAAACTGTTCTAAGTGATGCAAAGCTCTGTGAGATTCAAAAGATCATCCATTTCTGCTTCTATTATACTGTTTTGCCTAAGCCATTTTTTCCCTTGGTGTAGTTCATTTATTGGGATACTTGTGAATGAAATACAGAAGTTACGTGGTGACACTGCACAGTTACTTTGAGAGATATTTGTAAAAAAGTAGTCTAGAAAAGCTCCATATCTTGTAGGTTGAAAACTAGTAGGATATAGATTGTAGGACCTTAATAAGTTTAGAAAATATGCTGCTTCATTGGTGGGCATATTAAGGTCAATATTTAGATTTGTACCAAATATTACTTTACTTTTGCTTTTACTAATAATAGTTACTATAGCTTCTATTTTCTCAAAGAATACTGATAAATCTGCATTTGGCGAACGATAAACAGATAATAATATCACATTGAAGTCTGGTAGTGCAATTGTACAGGCTTCGCAAGATGTTTGTACTGAAATGCCATTAAGATGAAAAGGGATAAAGCAAACATCTTTCCTCATAAATATGCACATTCCACCATTGTTAAATTCTGAGCGACAATATGCACTACCTAATACAAAATTAATCAGAGTATACCACACAAACTCGTCATTTTTACACATGTTCATTGACACATATAACCTGAGGTTTTTCACTGTCACCTATTACTTCTAGCTCTTGTAACTTATTCTTCAGACACTGTATATTAATGTGCACTACTTTCAGTTTCTCACTTTTTTGTGTTTTGTACTATGACTGAGCTGAATGGTTGTGGGGAGCTAGAGAAGTTACCCTTTGCGAAGGGACCACATCCACCTTTTTCCCTACTAGTTTCCCCTGTCTGATGTTATGTCATTACACAGTAGTTTACCAAATTTGTAGGAGCCCTGTTGGTTTAGATGAACCAAAATTTTGGTCCTGTAACCAGGAAATCCCATTCACAAATAGACAATGTTGTTTTTCACCGATCCAATTTAGTTCACTATTTATTTTTTGCACTCTTTTATTGGTTATGTCACATCTTTGTAGCACAACCCTTACTATCACTTGAGCACTAGGCACAGCAGATCTAATACTGGTGACGATATCCATAGTTTTGCCCATTATCTCCTCTGCATATACTCCCCTCTTAATGTTGTTAGTTCCCACATGTAGCAAGACTACCTGCATGTCTTCCTTAACTAAATTAATTTCTTGCACCTTATGTTTTAGTTCACTGATTTTTATTCCTGGAAAGCAGTCAACTTTATGCCTCTGCTGCCTACATTGTTCCCTGGAGAATTCAAGTATTGAGTGTTCTAGTACTACTACTTTACTGATTTTACATTCTTTCTTCCCATACAGTTCACATTCCTTGCAGCCATGTTTGTTGTTGTTCTCATCTTCATGTAACAATTCAAATTTATTTGCATTTGTGAAGTCAGGACCAGTATCATATTTAGCTTGAAGTTAGTTCTGGTGTGTCCAATGAAGCTATCTGAGAACCACCATCTTTGTTTGCTTCCAACATATATTTAACCTTTGTCTTCGATTTCTACTTGTGATTCAGATTAAATCTCATTTTTCTCCTTTTCCATACTGTTGAGTTCCAGGGATCCTCATTCTGAGTTCAAAGAGATTTTACTTCTTGCTGAACAGCTTGAAGATCCTTGTTCAGTACCTATATCAATAACCAGCTGAAGTGATGCTACCACTTTAGCTTTACTATGCTTACTCCGGCTATCAGCCTGGAATTTTCTGTCCGATCATATTTCTCATCACAGTTTGCAAAAACCCTACCTTAATTTTCAGATCCTCCTTTATCACTCGAGTGTACAAATTCAACCACCTTTCTTAATTTGTCAGCATAATCAACACTATTTGTATTAATTTTCTGAATCCTACTTCATGTAACAATACAACTCACTGCCATCTTGAAGCGAAAAACATTCCTGATAAGCTGTGGAAGGATAGATAAGCTTGGAGATTAAGAATATGGAATACGTAGACATACATAAAAAGAACTGATGGATGGCTGTAATGGTGTTTAGGGCACTCTTATCTCAATTTAGGCTCTTTGTCATGAGTAACATCAAAAGTTAGCATATTATAGTGCTGATGGTTTCTACTTTCTCTTATTACTACACCAACCTATAATTTAATGTTGTTGGTTTTTTTTCTGCAGTCTTGGGATTGTTGCAAATGGGATTATCCACACCATAATGTGCCCTGAATAATCCATTAGCTCTTTCTGCAGCTCTGTTCAATGAAATATGGTAAGGAAGGTAGATATTTGTTTCGAAAATGCTGAGCATGCTGTGTCTGCTTTCTGTCTTGTTTCTCCTGTGTCCAAATTATATCCATATATTCACTCTTAGTGAACACTCCACCCTTTGCCAATTTGCTAGTAGTAAACCAATGTCACTAAACTAAAAGCTGGTCTATAAATATGACCAAAGAAAATGTAACAATACCAAACAAAATGTTTGATACTGTACTGTCCATTCCAAACCAGAGTGCCTTTCACTGAAAACAAACTCTTTGTATTATCCGTGTGAAAGTAGTTCGCAATCCCCGCACATAATGGCTACTTGTTCCCCTCCCACGTGCTTGTTGAACACTATTTAATCTTTAAAAACGTGCGCTGCGTGAGAATCATAGTTCAAAATGCAACCTGAGGTAACAATCGATTTTATAAGCATGCGGCAATGAACATTTTACTTGCGTTAATCACAATCCTCGGGCAAAAGTGCAATACCCAAATCCGAATCCTCCGAAGATGACTCAGCTGCCATATCAGAATCAGAACTACTCTCCAAAATAATGACAAGCTTATCCACAATTCCACAGCTCTGTCGCACTTAAAACAAGTTACCACATTTTATCCTCTTCTGTGTTGTATTATGTCTGTTTATATTCCCTGCTCGCTTTCCTTACACTTCTCACTGAAACGCCTGTAAAATCCGATATTAGTTTCGTAATGTGCAATAATGCAAGTATCGGGTATTTTTGTAATAGTAAGTTGAATATATGAAGTATTGTTTGTTTTTAGCTACTTTTTAACTGTTTCCCGTTTCTGTGTTTGAACAGTTTATTCGCACTACACGCACCTTCCTCTGCCATGTGAGCTCAAATACCAACTGACTAAATCACAAGATTTGACCTGAGCTGGGCATATGTGTGTTAGTGTATTATGAATGACTGTTCACTTATCATATATCCTGTGTTACGCAAAGTGTTTATTCGGTACTCAGATAGCACCTCCGGGAATTCATTGCATTGCATTTCTTGTATATGCAAGAAAGTGGCAGTCATACATATGGTTGGTATTAACCAGCAAGATGCTCTCGGCGTTAGCGCAACAGCAGGCGAAAATCATATTTTGTAATCTCTTAACAGCTAGTATATATTCATTACCTTTAACGATGAGTTCTTATGATAACCACAATAAAATGTGCAGTTCTATACCTTTACTGCTCTAATATTCATAATACAATACATGTATTAAGGAACTATTTACGTTGGCGTAAGAGTATATTCTTGGGTTCGTGACAAGCCGAAGCACATGCTTCTGTTTACATCAGAGGGAACTCTGGTTTGGAATGGACAGTAGCTACCCTGTGTGGAGTTGAATCCACAATTGGGAAGTTTCATCAGGTTGCGTTAAGTTTCAGAAAGTGTTGTAATGAAGGAAGTGCTAGTAATAAGGATGACAGATTGCTGAGCTGTCCCGAAATGGCCACATAAGTGGGTCAACTCTCTCAATTCTCTTCACAACCAGCTATGATGCGGAGGCTATGGCTGTTTCGGGTTTTGTACCCCAACCTAATTAGTAAATCTTCTAAACTGTGTGAGAAGTCCTGCCAGAGTCCCACAGCTGAGTCATGTGTCTGTATAGTTAACTTCTTGCATGACATACTCCTCCCTTCGGAAAGTCTACAACCTTACAAACAATTTATTGAATAATACGGTTAGTTTTTATAGAAACCCTAGCTCCTATTTCTCAGCCCTTGCTGAATGACCTCATGGTATCCTCTCATCACAGTACCAATCGCCTCTACCCTCTGAGACTACCCACCCCCTGCCCCCTAAGGGTCGCTACAGTATGCATGGATTGCTGTGCTTCTGTTTACTTTTCTCTTCTGACTATGCACATTCATAACCTGATATCATCTGCGGGTTATTGGTAGCAACCTTTTGGAAAAACACTGATTAGCTGTCCCAATTGTCATCAGTGCATGCAAGAACCATACAACTGTGAAGCATCGTAGTTACTGGCCATCTGGTATACATTCAGTCTGCTGTTATATATCAGCTTCTTGGCACGTAACAAACCAGGCCTTGCTTAAATTCAATAAAGAATGTCGTTTAATTAAGGTGAATCTTGATTTTTTATTATTATTATTATTTTTACTTTCTTATCTACAAGTTTCTTGCTAAAGCCATTGTTATTCACCACATGGAGTATTTGATTATGTTGGAGTTCACATTCAAGAGCTGATGATGCAGACAACTGCCTGGGAAACATGTAGGTACTCAAATTTTTGAAGCAGTAAGAGTATGTTAGATTGTCACATCTAACTTCTATTAATGTATAATGCTTCAATGTGTTTAGTTCCTTCATCTTATGTGAATGCTATGTAATATTGTTTAATATTTTTCTCTAGTATTTTAATGATCTGTGCATTAATACAAAAACCAAAGCTATTACCATGTAAGTGCATGATTTTCTTCTTTCATATTATGGTTTTTTATTTTTAATACTTTTGGTACAGAAGGTTCCAAATGTTTTCTGGTGGACCAGGGGTTGTAGATGAAGAGGGGGGAAGCAATGTCCTCTTGACTAGTCATGCCTGGCTACAGCTGATAGTAAGTGCTGGTATTGGCTCAAAGGTCACATGAGGAGCATCGTTTCAAACCCAATTATGTCCATCCTTGGACAAAATTGAGTTTGACATCATTTTGCACTGTTTCTTAAGCGATCTTTCTATCTATAAACCTAAATTGGTTAAAATCTTGTTTTGTCCCTGTATAAATTAACCTTCAAATGTGGTCATCGTTTCATATACCATTATGTCCATATTACTGGCTGGTGCAAACCCAGTTTTGTCCTCCTTTATCAATGTTTGCATGCCCTGGGGATTTAATTGTTTTGTGTTGGTTATACTGGTACATAATTATTGCTGAGCTATCAGTGTGACGTATTGTCAGTGAATAATAGTATTGTTCTGCTTAAAGATGGATGAAGGTGTTTTAGTTGGAGGTAATTCAAAGGGTAGTTGAAGGAGACAGAAGCAAAGGATAACAAGGCAACAGCTTCAATCTGAGGAAAGGTAAGTTCTGTAATTGTATATTACTCTAATAAAGCTACATAATGTCCTGAAGTATGTTAAAATAGCATTATGTTCGGCAAGGTGCACTTATACTGAAAGATATGAAACAACTTATAGGCTTATATCTTCCCCAATTTATGTTAACAGAATTTATTTTTTTTCTTCTTATCACTAGAAATCGTGATAAAGATCCAGACCTGAGAGAGTTTGTACTGCCATGTGAGCATAAGAAAGGCAGATTCCATCGTTGCAGTATTCCTGCTCATTTTCTTTCCAAGGCCAAAGATAAAGTATTCACTTGCAAAAGCAAATGCGAGCAAGACCATCACCTTTTTTTAATGATTCAAGTTTCGTCACCAAAAAGGTGCCGGCCAAGGGGGGGAAGGAAAAAAAACAGCAACTTCTATGACTGTGAAGTATCATGTTAGTGTAATGCAACACTAATAAATGTAAACTTGTGAATGGTTTTACATTGCTCTGTTCATAGAGTAACACAAGGTCCTCTTGAAAACTGTGTAATTTCATAATGAAGATATATTATTACAGATTCCAGTAAATGGTAGAATAGAACCAGTATGTTCAAAGTTCTTTGAAAAACTCTTCTACAATTGCGAAATGCATTAAATCAGGAGGAGGATGCAAAGAGTGTAGGGGCGGCGACTGCAAAAAGGACTAATACAGAGCCAGAAGAGAGAAGGTCATCAGTTTCATTTCCAATCTGAAAGCCAATGAAAGCCATTATAATAGAAGAAAGAGCCAACGGCTTTATCTTCCCTCAGAACTCAGTATCAATAAGTTGTTTAAATTGTATAATGCAAATGTGCCACAAGAACTTCAAGTGAGAAAATGGTTTTTGAAGAAACTTTTTAGCACGAAATTCAATCTAGATTTCAGTACTTTTGCAACTAATACTTGCAGCTACTGCCTCCGGATGAATCATAAATTGAATGACCTGAATGGGAATGAAAAATACATGCTTCTAGTCGAGATCGGTGCCCACAAACTGCGAGCAAAAACATTTCACAAAATAATGAAGGAACAACCTCCGAATTTTACAACTTTCTGCTTTGATTTGCAGCAAGTGCAACTTATTCCAAAGTTGCCCATCAATGAAGCCTACTATTCTCGTCAGATTGGATTCTATGCTTTCTGTATCAGAGACATAACCAATACGAACCACCAGTTCTATGTACGGACACAGAATGAGGATGAAAGAAGTTCCCTTGAAGTATTACCAGCTCTTTGCAATTTCTTTGCAAAATTTGAATTCAAACAAGATGTGCAGCATTTAAGGCTTTTTGCAGATGGCTGTGGAGGTCAAAACAAGAATATGCTTGTTGTACATGCCCTTGCTTATTACCTCCATAGTAACGCTCCTAATCATTTGAAAACTGTTACTCTTGTCTTCCCAGTAAAATAACATTCCTTCCTGCCAGCAGACAGGATTTTCGGAGTCATTGAAAAAAGTCTAAGAAGGCATTCAGAGATTTTGACACCAAGTGATTAACACAAAATGTACAAGAAAATAGGTTCGCTTCACGTTCTTGGAAAGGATTATAAAAAATTTCAAATCTTTGAGTGAACATTTTAAGAAGTGTGATGGGATCAGTGAGATGAAATGCATAATCCTTCAGAAAACTACGAAGGATGGAAAATGCTCAGTGGGTTATAAGATGGAACTATCCTATCCTATTGATGACCCTGCCAAACAGTTTTCTCAAGTGTTGTAACGAGGCAAGGTGGCACAGATGATTGTAGAACCTACAGCTGTACCTGCCTCAGGATGCAATGACTGGAGAAATGACAAAGTTTTGAAGTTCTTTGAAAACATCTTGAATTCTACATCCATCCCTGATGAAGACATCACTGACCAGAATAGTGGACTGTGTGACTGTTTAGAAGAAGAATGTGGAATGCATAGATTGTAAAAGATGTTTGAATGTATTATGCGAGTTTCTAAAATCATAATTGAATAATTGCTGCTTTCAATTAATTTCAGAATTTTTATTATCTCATTGTGTTTTTCTATATTTAATTCACACCATATATAATTTCAAAATTATCATAATCCTATGAGGCACTTTCTTTGTTTAAATGCATACCATATTGTATCAAGATTTGCTCAATGTACTTATGTTAAGAATATACAAAAATAAATAATTCACTATTCTACAAAAGTAAATTTTCCATGTGGTTGTTTCAAACCATGTTATGTCCACAACCCCCTCTCCATTTTCATGAAATGCATTTGAAAAGTGATTTCAATCCTTACACCTTATAAATAAAAACGTTTAGTAATATTTATTGCTTTTTTCAAAATTTCAGTAGAACTTATAGTTTAAGAGTATTGCATTTTTTGGATTTCCAGTAAAATTTTGCTTTTTAATGGGATTTGAAATGAACTCCTCATATTTACTTTTGTGTATGCTTGTGTATTTCAGCGACCTGACTTTAAGAGGAAAGAAGATGAAACTAAACACTTTTCTCCTTACTAGATCTATCCAAGCGAAATAAATTAACATTTTCTTACATAATATGTTGTTTAATATTCAGTTCTGATAATATTCGAGTAACGTTTTAAAAATACAGAAGCAAAAGTAATATTAATGTGTAATTGTTGAAGCAGTTTGAGCACAATTAAGTGCAACATTCAATTTTCTTCAAAATGAGATATATTTTGCATTTGTTACTGAGAAACGAATATAGATTGTATTATTTGAAACATAATTCCCCCTTCCCAAACTCAAAAGACAAAGAAAGAACATACCAACAGTATAGTATAGTAGACATAGAGTAAAAACAGTTATTATATGTAAAAGGAGAAAATGTTAATAGATACGAGGAAACAATGTTTAGCGTAAAATATGCAGTGTCTATACAGCTGTTTTATTCAGTTAGGTTAACATATAAGCTAAATTTTCAAAATAGTGACCCTAAAGTGTTAATGTACAATGGTTGATGTGCTTTTGTTAAAAATTAAATTGTTTTCAAAAGTAAACTTGCTTTCAAATTACAAATCTGAAGAAAGAAAGAAAAAAAACAAAAAAAACTTACATACTTTGAGTTATGACTCACGTTCTGAATTCTTAAAATGCTTCTCTTCCCTGGCCTGGAATGGAATGGGATGGAATGGGATGTATAACAAAGGGGACTCGACCCTGATTCAGTGAATGAGGATATTGTGCTTGCGCCCTCGAGGAGGCGCCCCCGGGAGGAATGGACGACGTAAGAGACACCGAGATACCGGGCGGCCGAAACCAGGACTACTAAACTACCAAAAATACACAAACTCGGCAACAAAATGAGGCCCATAGTGAACAACATAAACTCTCCCACATATAAACTAGCAAAATGGCTTTCAAATACCTTCAATTCCATGCCTATGTTCAAAAGTCTTAGCATAAAAAATTCTTTAGAATTAACCAGTCACCTTTCAAATAAAATATATCACCCACAGACATGATGGTATCATTTGATGTCACTGCACTCTTCCCAAGCATACCGAAAGAAGAATTATTACCACTCCTAGAAAATTGGATATTAAACAATGGCACACCTAGAGCACAAACAGAAGATTACCTGAAACTAACAAAATTATGTCTGGACCAGAATTTCTTTTCATTCCATCACAAAATCTTTAAACAAAACCTCAGGCCTAACTATGGGAAACCCCCTTTCACCATTTTTAGCAGAACTATATATGAGCCATTTTGAATCCCATATTACTAAATCTTTCCCACATCTATTCAAAACCTGGTATAGGTATGTAGATGATATTTTTGCTATTGTTCCAAAAAAACTTTCAGAAGATGCTTTGAAATTATTAAATTTACAAAAAAGATCTATAAAATTCACAATGGAAAAAGAAGAAAATGGCCAATTACCTTACCTAGACATCAGGATCATCAGAAATAATGCACACAACAAACTAACGTTCGGCATTTACAGAAAACCAACGCACACAGAAAACTATATTAAAAACAATAGCTACAATCCTACAAGCCACAAACATGCAATTTTAAATAGTATTACAAACAGGTTAGTACATATACCAATGGAGAAAGAGGAATACCAGAAAGAATACCAACACATTATCAACATAGCCACTATGAATGGATACCACAAAAAAACAATAGATAAGAAGATAAAAAGGTTTGAAAGACAGAAATACGTCCAACAAATGACTACGTTACTCAGACAACAAAAACCACAAGCATATAGAAAATTCACTTATCACCCTTGGACACATCATAAATTTCAAAGGATTTTCAAAAAATACAACATCACCCTGTCTCCACAGAATAACCACAATATACAGAAACTACTATGCAACAGAACAAAAGATCCTATCCCCAACGATAAATCAGCTGGTATATATCAAATTGATTGTAATGAATGTAACCTGGTATACATAGGAAGAACCAAAAAAAAAAAAAGAAATCTTGAAATAAGACTTAAAGAGCATATGAGATGCATTTACCAAAAGCAGCAAGATAAATCCGCAGTAGCACATCATTTCTGGTCTTCAAACCATGATATCACTCCAAACATAAAACTCTTAAAACTGATCAACAGCAGCAATGAATTGGACATCTGGGAAAAAATACATATTGTCAAACACAGGAATCACCTAATGAATTTCGAACTGCCGCCACCCAACAGCCTTTGGAGGTTCATCAACCCAACACCAGAGAACACCACAAACCACACACATCCCCCAGACGATGACCAGCAAAAATCAGTTGAGAGAAAATGCTGACGATGATATCATAGTGATGTAGTGTAACAACCCTCAACACCCTATTTTAAATATGACACATCACTGTTACTAGCTTTTAAATCTTTACTTTGGATGGGTCTCAAAATGTGTATTTCTGGTGAATCTCGTTATTCAATTTTTGGGGTGGAATACAATACTTTGTGTACCTCCTGTAGCTACATAGTAGAGAAAGTAAAAATGCTTACTTTGGATGGGTCTCAAAACGCGTATTTCGTTGAATCTCGTTAGTCAATTTTTGGGTGGAATACAATACTTTCTCTACCTCCTGTAGCTACGTAGTAGATAAAGTAAAAACATTTTCTTTGGCTTCAGGGAGTCTCAAAACAAGATTTCTGGTGAATCTCTATTGAATTTTTGGGTGGAATGCAATACTTTCTCTACCTTCTGAAGCTAGGTAGTAGAGAAAGTAAAAATGCTTTCTTTGGATTCAGGGGGTCTAAAAACGTGTATTTCCAGTGAATCTTGTTATTGAATTTTTGGGTGGAATACAATACTTTCCCTACCTATTATAGATAAGTAGTAGAGACAGTAAAAGGAACAGTTGTGGTATAGATAAATGGTTTTGTCATTACGGCATCTTCATGCAACCAAATAGGGAAAAGTGTAACTTAGACTGTAACTTGAAATAATTTCTGACCTAAATTGTTGTCACCATTAAGGTAAAGTGCACAGAAAAACTATACTTTATAAGGACATTATGATAAATAAAGAACATATGTTAGTTGATAATGGGTAGAGAAAATAGTGAATATTGAAAACCAAACCATTTTGCTTTAATACTTGCTTATTATACAATAATATGATACCTGTAATGCCTAAAAATTAGTTTGTATACTGCTTATGTCACTGTGCTGTAATGTTACTGCTGCTTTATTTTAACAGTTATTACTTTCTTACAGCCAAGTCTAAGGGAAATGTTTTGGAATGATATTTTCTTTAGCACTATTACCTGTTCTAACCTTGTAGAGCAGGTATGGGCTAAGGCACCTGGCATAATCTCTCGATAAGACATCCTGCTTACCCTCCTACAGGTGGAATGGAGAACATTTGGAACCGTTTGTGCATAATTTCACTCCATGGATCAACCTTCTCTAAATAAGATTGATCCGGACATTCTGATCAGATTCACTGTTATGCACTTGTGCTGAGACTTAAACATTATGAATTATAAGCTGACATATTCATACAAGAAGTTGAGACATCAGAATGTATATTAATGACAATATTGATAGCAAAGTGTAATGTTCATTTTGTGCATTGGGATGTCATTTGTTTGCAACTGACAAATGGTATGTTTACACCTGCTTCCATTTCAGCCAACATAATACACGTTGGCCAACGTTCAAATTCGATAGCATAAATATTTTGTAAATGCAGATCCATTGCTATTTCTGATTCCTTCAGTGGAAGTGCTGTAAAAGGTAATTCCTTTATTATGGTGTCCATTTAAGTTGCTTGTTCTTTACTGTTCTCTGTTAATTTATAACCAGGTTTTACTGTTTTTGTAGATTTTGTTATTGTTTTTGAAGTAATGGCCAGTTTTAAGTTGCATATAAACAAAGTGCAAATGGCGCTTTCACTAGAAAAATGAATGCTCAATGAATTTAAGCAAGTCAGGATGCGCATTTGCCAAAATTTCTTCTGGGGTCATTTTGTAACTTGGGACTAGAGACAGCCCTAGCACCTGTTTCATATCATGGCTGGCTTGAATAATTTCTGCAGTGAAGAGTCTAATATGCACACTATGGATGTAGTATGGCATTCCTGGGAATGGGAAAGAAAAAGTTTAAACTTGACCAAATCTTCTTTCCTGTTTCCAAGAAAGCTTCCCATTAATTGTTAATGTTCACATTGTAATACATGCATTTTAACTTTGTCATTCTTATTCTAGTTTCCATTCCCCAGTTATTGCCAACCAGCTGGAATCATCATCTTATTTTCCCATAGAAATTTTGCATCATCAACCTGTTGCTATCAAATGCTCTGCATGTAGAACATTTTTTAATTGCTTGATTTGACTATTAAGTAATTAGAAAGTTATATGCTGTACAATGAAATTGGCCCAGGCCACGTATTCAATTACACTGTAATCTGGCATTTCATACATGTATCATACAAAAACTATTTTGCAGAATATTTAACCTTCTAAGACACTCCACTTTATGGTTATATTGAAATGCTATAACAAACTATTTTGAAAAAGCTTTCACACTTGCTTCATTAGAGGAAAAGGAAACAAAACAAAACAAAATGGATGAAAATAACTGAATTCTTACAAGATCAGCAATACAGTACAAATTTGTTCCAAGTAGGGACTACCATAGGTGTAAGGTGCAATATTGCGATCAAAATATCATTTGTATATAGCTGCGAATGATTTGACCTGTAAGGGAAACACTGGAGGTGGGGGAGAGTAAAAACAACAAAAGTAAATAACCACAAAGAATTCTACCCTGGGATCTTTGCGTTTGCAATCACATATGCTGACCATAAATACTGGAGTTAAATGAAGTGAGTCTTAGTAAAGAACCTCAAGGAAACATTATGATGCAGATTCAATACTAAATAGACATGTGAAATACATTTGCAATATTTGGAAATGCATACTTGTAGTTCCTGCACTGATGTTATAACATTTCAATAATTTTTAAAAACCTTTCAAGTTGCACATAGTTCAAAGCACAATTGACAGTCATTTGAAACCTTTCAGAATAAATCACTGTCCACTCTCTAAAATTATATAAAACCCAAAATTACATTTGGAGCCCTTTTATTTACAAATTACTTCACACATTTTAATCAGAAACCAACCTGTTAATCAAATGCAATTTCTATACTTCATACCAGAGGGCATTTATGAACTATGGGAAAGCTCATAGAATTCCACTCATGTAAAGGTATTTGCATAATACGAGGAGTGCCAATAAAGAAATCGGAGTCGTGCTGTAACACTTTATTGCAAATAAAATAAAAAACATCAGTCAATGACATTGTTATCCTCTTCAATGTTGTCCCTTCCCCAGTCCCCATACTGCTCCATGCAAATTTTCCACTGTTGGAAGCAGTGCTGTAGGTCATCTTGTGTTATGCTGTTCAACGGTTAGTTGCTTTTGCTTTCACTGCAACCACGGACTCAAACCAGTTTCTTTGAGCATGGACTTGACTTCTGGGTAGAGAAAGAGGTTGTACAGTGCTAGGTTCGGAGAATACTGTGGAAGTTCCATCACTGCAACATTCTTTTTCACCAAATAACACTTCCTGCTGGAGGATCTATGAAGCATTCATCCACAGGTCTGGTCTCCTTCATCACACACAATTACGGAGGGTACCCAAAGAATTTTTATAATAAACCTGATTGACAAGCTGTTATTTTGATTTGCTCATGTGCAGTTCCTTCTTCCTGGGGGATTGGGGCTCTTCCAATGCATGGATTGTCACTTAGTCTCTGGATCATATTGAAAAATCAAAGTTTATTTACAAGTAATTATGTTTTTGAAGAAATCAGGATTTTTTCAATGTTTTCAAGAATGCTAACACAGCAATCCACTTGATGTAGATGGTGCATGGGTGTAAGGACTTTGGCACCGCTTTAGCACACACCTTTTTCATGCCCAGATCATGCAAAATTTGTGTAACACTTTCCTTATTGATATTGATAAAACTGAATTCAATGAACGGTCTCTTCAAATCATTTTAGCAACTTTCTCCAGATCCTCTTCAGTGTTTGTAGTGGAAGGAAACTCCAATTTTGTATCATTTCTGACGTCTTCCCCACTCTCCTTAAATTTCTTAAACCACTTGTAAACTTGCATATGAGATAAACACAGATCACCATAAACTCCTGTCAGCAATTTATAAGTTTCTGTGGCGGATTTTCAGAGATTTATGATGAATTTGATGTTAACATATTGTTATACTTCAGCATTCTGCACTATTCTAACAGAGCTCAGACACACAATCTGCTTCTAATAGTGGTCACGGCCTTACTAACCTCTGCATGTGAGTAAAATTTCATGTGACATTGGAGGGGATTCCACAGATCAATTCCTTACCCCTCTCTTCATTCTCAAAATGGCGGAAAATGAGTAACAAATTAGGTCTAAAATTATTTAGAAAATTTGAGTCGGAGTTGAAACAACTACAAACAGATCCAATACAAACAAATGGACAAATCTGTGGTTGCACATCACTTTTGCACAACTCATCATCACACCAAATATAACACTCCTAAAGCCGGCAAAATACACAACAGAGTTGGATACTTGGGAAAACTTATTAATCACAAAACATAAACAATGTGTAATGAATTTTGAATTGTCGTCACCAAACCCACTATGGAAATTCATCACTGCACCATCAGATGCCACCACAGACATCACCATGAGGAACCAGTCGGCCACTTCTGAGGATGGGAGCAATTAGCTCTCAAAACCGGGTCAAGATGAAAAATGTGTAAGTGATGTTAAGCATTTCAACTTCGACTAAAATTTTCTAAATAATTTTAAAGTTACATCACTGTTACTAGCTTATCCATATTTTATAGAAAGTTAGGTCCGGTTTCTTTATTGCCATACCACATATCTCTAAGAATGTATTTCTTAATCTACATGCTCATCATTTAAACACACTACTCTGCTATAAGAACTTACATCAGTATTTGTATATGCTTGTTCTGCTGTGCACTCAGCTTTGGAAGTTGGATTGCTTAGAGCAAAGATTACAGGATGTTCATTAAACTTAGCCATGTCCTGAAGGATTTCTGGGGTGAATGCTCCTCCAGCAGCTGAGGCACCTGTGAATTCAAACACGATATATCTATCACAGCATTAAAGTTTTATCTATGGCTGAAATATAACCCGTGCTTAAGTAGCAAGTAAAAAAAAAAAAAAAAAAAAAACACTTATTTTTCTACCCACTTCATGTTAATCAAGATAAACCTTTGCAGAAATAGTTACCTTACACATTTCATTGTAGGTACAAGGGGTATAGATGATACAGAGTTGATAGATGCTTAAATTACATCACTGTATGCTTGCTTTGAAATTCCATACTCTTTCCATGACACTGCGAGAAACAACTAAATCATGGTAACACTTTTAAAAATGACAAAAATATTGAAAAATTCAGACTATTAAGATATATTTTGGAAAAGGCTGTTATCAGAAAAAAGTTATTTGAAATAAATTGCATGTTTTAAAGAGAGTTACAACTTTTTTTAGTATGCTTTTGTCTATCTGAAAGTGTTGATAAGTTACACAAAATTATTCAAAATTCCTTCCGAGTGAAGAGGTCTTCACAGGCTATTCCCAGAAAATTCAAGATATACATTTTATTTATCAAGCATAAATCTTAAATGTATGGTATTTTAATCAATTCATTAAGAGACACTTTTGAGAAAATTGAAGATATTGAAAAATGTTCCATCTAAAGGATAGTTTGGGGTGGGGGAATTTTCTTGAAAATCTTCATGGAAATTACTGAACCTATATACTAAGTTTGGTATTTATTTCCCTTTTGAGTTATGATGTTCTGACAAACATGGATAGGAGCTTTTTTATAAAAATGCTGTTTTTGGATAAAGGGGGCCTCAAAACATGTATGTATGGTGAAATCTTGGCATAAATTTTTTTGTGTGGAATACAATACTTCCTCTACCACTAGGTAGATGGTAGAGAAAGTATAAACCAATGCATCTGGTGGAGATGCATTAGTTTTATGTGAGACTGCATGGAGGGACAATTTTCACAAGTACAGGTGCACAATCTTTGAAATTAAGTCCCATTTGAGTAGTAATTTCCACTGTATTCATGACGTCTACCTTCATGTGCACTCTCTAAACAGTCATTCCACATCAAACCGGACAGACTTCTGACCTCAGTTTTTCAAGCTATATTGTAACTTTTTGTATGCTTTTTATAGGCAAATTAAAGATACCCTGAATTTTTGTTTTGGCCAAACTTCATTATTTTGGAATTTTTGCAACATCAAAATTGTAGAAAGAGCACACACATTAATATATACAAATGCTTGCTTCGTGCAACATATTTGTCATATCAAGTTGCGACAAATTTTATTTTAAAGCTTGAAAGTCATGTCTTCAGGCTATATGCAGTACCTGGCCATATTATTAGATGCACCTGGTCTTTTTACAGTTCATTGAATTCTGAGTCTAGCTTAAGAACAATGCTCAACCTCATTGAACAATGTTAGGGGACTATTGTTTTCTACAATGAATGTAAAGTTATGCTTTTTCCTGTGTTTTAAGAGTCAAAATTGTTGCTTCACAAACATCAGTTGCCCTAGTGCTAACAAGAAGAGAAGACACAGGTTAACCTTGTACTATCAATACTTAAAATTTTCAGTTTATTTATGGTTTTAAAGGTGAAATTTATGATTTGAAAGGTGAACTTTAAGATTTTGTGTTTTCTGTTCACCACATAATGGGCAAATCATGTGATTTGACACCTCGAAAAGTTGCAGAGATAAAAACACTGATTTAAACTGATTTATTTTCAAATCAAGAGATTTCTCCAAGATTGAACAATGTTAGGGGACTATTGTTTTCTACAATGAATGTAAAGTTATGCTTTTTCCTGTGTTTTAAGAGTCAAAATTGTTGCTTCACAAACATCAGTTGCCCTAGTGCTAACAAGAAGAGAAGACACAGGTTAACCTTGTACTATCAATACTTAAAATTTTCAGTTTATTTATGGTTTTAAAGGTGAAATTTATGATTTGAAAGGTGAACTTTAAGATTTTGTGTTTTCTGTTCACCACATAATGGGCAAATCATGTGATTTGACACCTCGAAAAGTTGCAGAGATAAAAACACTGATTTAAACTGATTTATTTTCAAATCAAGAGATTTCTCCAAGATTGGGGGGGTGTCTGAATCATCCGCGAGGCAAATTAAAAAGAAAACTGAATTTGGTATGGACCTAGCCCCACAAAGGAAGATTAAAGAGCAGAACATTGCTTGAAAAACATTTGTGAAAGAACAGGTTTGCTAGTGGAAAAGAAATTAAATTTAAGCTTGAAGATACTGGCATTGCTTCATCCGAGAGAACTGTTAGGTGCAAACTTTCA
Source organism: Deroplatys truncata (assembly GCA_030765065.1). Lineage (NCBI taxonomy): Eukaryota > Metazoa > Arthropoda > Insecta > Mantodea > Mantidae > Deroplatys > Deroplatys truncata. Next base: position 347,244,971 of record CM060990.1, on the reverse strand, counting down.
GAAATGAATTTAAAAGCCTGCATGCCTGCCAAGAAACAAAAATTAACTGCTGCTATGCCTGCAAAACGACCCAGCTGGGCAAAGGAATTCAAGGACAAACTTTAACTTCTGGAAATCGGTAAATATGAAAATCTTTAGTGTAAAGCTTCTTATTGAGTTAAACCTCACACTTGAAATGCAATATCATGAACTGAAGTTCACATTTGAAACAATTCGTAGAGACTTCTTTTGTTTCAGGTTTGTTTTAGTGAAATTCTGGCAAACAGAGCTCAGTTTGTGTGAAGGTGTCCTGGTGAAATGTATCATCCAGATTATATTGTGCAGACTGTATTACATCCCACCAAAGTCATGATATGGTCAGTCATCAGTGGCAAAGGCACTGGACGTCTATATGTTGTTCAAGGGACAATGCAGCAAGATCAGTATAACGAAGTGTTGAGGAGTAGGCTGCTGCCTCAAATAAGAGACTGGTTTCCAAATGGAGGACCGTTCATATATATGCAAGATGGGGCAAGATGTTACACTACAAAATCAGTGATAGTTTTTCTGAGAGAACGGAACATTCCTTTGTTGCTGTGGCTAGAAGTTCATCAGATATGAACCCAACTGAAAATGTCTGGAAGTTAGTGAAGAAAGAAGTGGCAAAGAAAGTGATTATGTACTATGAAAACTAGGCTTATTGGAAAGATCATAAAGGTATGAAATAGGGTAGCCACCTGTTCTGATTTTGTAGGGATCGCCCCTGCTTTTCTATAATTGTCCCATGTCCCTACATGAGTATAATGGGACACCCTCAAGTCCCTACTTTTTTGGTTTACTTTTAAAGTTTTACATTTTTTATATCATATTGCATAATTTTTAATTTCATGTTCTTAAGTTTATCAACTTATTCTTGTTAGCCAAAGCCAATATGTATAAAATACATGAGAGAGAGCAACAAAACAATGGGTTTAAAAGTCAATTGGGTTGCCGCCTTATTTTCATAATAGTTAATTTTTTTTCTACTGGTTTGGTAGTATTTTATTCTTTTCATCTTTTTTGTTATGTTTTGTGAGGGGATTTTAATTTAATATCTACATTTAAATTAAATGAAGAAAATTGAATAATAATTTATGGAATATTAGGTTTAATATTATTTGCAGTAATTGGGGGAGGTATATTAAATTGAATAATTTTTTTGTGAATCTCGTGTGTTGTGACACAGTTTCTTTGTCAACTAATCTATCGCTACTGTATGTATCATTGCAATTGTGTGTACAAGACAGAGCAGGTGGTGGTGGTGGTCTGAAATAGACAAACAATCGAAACTCAACACAATAGTAACTGCTGACAGTCAATATTGACGAAAGTGAGATGCTGCACATGCAAATGTTGAAGAGGCAGTTGTATTTATGGAGTGAAGGAGGAGTATTGCCATGTTTCTTACTTTTGCTGTTCCGTAAGAGCAAAGCATTATTAATATTACAGTGATTTTAGGGTTTCCCGAAGTCCCATTCATATTTAAAATGCTCAGTAGATTAAGTGAAAATACAGATATCAGTGGCACTGAGAGTAGTGATGACAATTATGACAGTCAGAATGAAACCTAAAAGAAAAAAGTGAAAAGAATGTGTTCATTTCGTAATGAATGGTTAGAGGATAAACAGTTCAAAAGTTGGTTAGCTAATGGTGATGATGAAGGGATGGCAAAGTGCACTGTGTCCTGCCTCCTTTTCTAAAAAAAAGTGACGGCATTGGGGCCATGAAAAAGCATTTATCAAGAGAGAAACAAAGTTTCTCTTGCAATAACTTCCAAAATAAATTGATTGCAAATTTTTTTAGTGCAAAACATTCTTCTAATCAAAATGAAGTTTCAGCAGCCAAACTGTCACTTGTATATCATGGAGTTATGCAAAACCATAGTTATTTTTCTAGTGATTATGGTAATAAGCTAGAAATACAATTTTCAAAGACTTGAAGTCACATCCAAAACTTTATTGTGGGCGTACAAAATGTGAGATGCTGGTACAGAATGTGTTGGCTCCACATTCAGTAGAACTCTTAGAAAATGAATTAAAATATGGCACATTTTTCTGTGTTTCGACAGATGCCTCAAATAAAGGTAATATATCTGTGTCTAAAAAATATTTTTCTGAGGTAACTGGGGTCAGCTTCTAAGCTTCTATGATGATAGTAATGAAACAGTCGATACTATTTTTGGAAAACTTAAGCTTATTTTAGATGAACACAGTTTGGAAGTTTCTAACATATCAAATTTCGGGTCAGACAATGCAGCAGTAAACTATGGAAAACATCACTCAGTTTTTCAAAATTTAAAATGTTTAAATAGGAATATAATTAAAGCTTATTGTAACTGAACCATGATGTTATTCATAATATGGCCAAAAATGCATACAAAATGATTAAATTTGACGTTGAGAGTCTAGTATTGAAAGTCTACGAGTTCTCATCTTCTAGTAAGAAAACTCATGAACTGAAAAAATAATTGGGTTTGTTGAACAAGAATATTCAACAATTTGATGGCATATTCCTGTATGGTGGTTGTGCTTACTGCCGGCTCTAGAGCATTTACTAAGACACTGGGAAGCTATTTGATCGTACTTTCTCTCTCAAGGAGAAGAAGACACCAACCCTTTAATATGGACTTTCATGAAAGGAGTGGACAAAGAAGATGGTCACTTCCCTTTTTTTATATGCAGTTTATACATAACTAGCTATATAAGTTTTTTTGTTACATCAAGAATTTTACAACTTGAAAATCTGGAAACACAACCTACAGATCTTTATGACATTTTAGAATCCTTGAAGAAAAACCTTGAATTTAGACTAAAACAAAAAACAAACATTTTAATGTAAATCAAAATTTGAAGAGATTGAGCAAATCAGACCAGGACAAATTTAGAAAAAAAGATGCTGCTAATGTTTATCAGAGAAGCGTAAACTGTCTAAATAAGTGGTTTAATTTTGATACCTCACCTTTTAAGAGATTTGCTGTCTTGAACATGAAAGATGAAATGACCTTTGATAACCTTATAGATATTGTAAAAGACCATAGTATAAATGTAAATGGTGACGAATTGTACAATGAATTCACAGCATTAATAAGTGTCACTGAAACCTTTAAAATTTCAGATTTACCAACAGACCAAAAATGGGTTCATTTCTTTAGTAAAACTGCAGCCCCAAAATTATCCAAGATAGTGAAATTTGTGTTTTCTATTCCTAAGAGCAATGCATACATAAAACAAGTGTTTTACCTGATGAAAAACTTGTGGACTATTGAGCGAAACAAACAAGGTGAAATCTGTGGAGAGTGAACTTCTTGTTAAAATAAACTATAATATGAGCTGCTCAGAGTTCTATCAGCATGTTCTACATGAGAAGAAACTTCTAAAGGCCACTACATTAGACAAGTATGTCCCTAAGTTCCAGCCCTGCTGCATTGATTTTCAATGGTGTATAAAATAAACACTGTTAACTTTTAAATATTTTAAGTTTTGGTGTGAAGATTGACGAATGTTAGTAAGAACTGCACATTTAATATATTAAATGCTACCTTTTGTTTTAAGTACCCTGACTTTTGACTTGCCAAAGGTAGCAACCCTAGTCTGAAATCATCATCCACATATACAAGAGACAATTCAGGCATGTATAAATAGCATGCCAAGGTTAATTAAAGCATTAATAGCTGCCAAAGATGGCTTGAGTAAGTACTAAAAGTTTCATAAAATTGTGAGCATCTGACAATTCAGAAATATATCCAATTATCACCATAAGCATGTATATTTTACTTCAAATTCTTCATTAATGTTTAAGGAATTGTAATGTTTCAATGAAGGCAAATAAAAATAAAAATAAAAACAAAAATAGTTGCATGTTTTGCCTCCTAACCTCATATTATATTGAAAAATTAAGGTGCCTCTAATAATATGCCCAGGTACTGTATTTACTTTTTGTTAAAATACTTATTCACTACACATTAGATTACAATTATTAAATAAACCACATTTTTGTATGGTTCATACTAATTTAATTATAATTTTGAAATACAAGCATGATCTCCATTTAATTCTCTTTATGGATATAAAATTGAGCAAAAATTTCTAAATAAATGCATGCATAGCTAACCTGAGACATAAGTTGAATTCTGTACTGGACAAAGCATACTTCTGTTTATGAGTATCAAAGTCAGCTGAAATAACACTTCCTGTGACACCAATACCTCCATGGAAGATGCATTGTATGGTCTACCTCTCATTCTTTTATTTATAACCAGTTATGCAAAAGTCGTTCACAATGAAGAATACTTTTGGAGACATTCCCAGGAAATTCAAGATATACATTTTATTTGTCATAACAATATCTTAAACATAGGATATTTTAATCAAAATCGTTAGAGCCATTTTTGAGAAAATTAAAATTTTCGAAAAATCTTTCATGTAAAGGGTAATCTGGGGTGGGGGGATTTTCTTGAAAACCTTTGTGTCGCATCCTTGGAAGATACTGAACCTAAATACCAAGTTTGGTGTTTATCCGACTGTTCGTTACTGAGTTATGCTGTTCACAGACAGACACACACACAGACATGTTTCCAAAAATGCTTTTTTTGGATTCAGGGGGTCTCAAAACATGTATTTCCGGTGAAATCTCGGTATCGAATTTTTGGGTGGAATACAATACTTCCTGTACTTACTATACGTAGTAGAGAAAGTAAAAATGCTTATCATGCTTATTTATTTACACTAACTTCAAGGGAAAAGCCATAACATTTATTGTTTTCAGTTTGGTACCCTTTTGTCAATTGTCTGAAAGATAACAATAGGCCTCATACTAGTAGAAAAGTACAACATTGCCATAGATATGCATCAGAAGTATTTTGTTTTTAGTTTGTACAGTTAGTGTTTACACTAAATAAAATGAGTGACACAACACAATCCAGATACTATCAGTGCTTTAACCCTTTTAATGTCAGTAACCAATGCCATAGGTACAAAAAGAACATTTCAGGTGTGTTAGTTTGGCAGTGCTAAACAAACTGAATATGAAACACACCCAGGTGTCAATCTTAGAGTTTGTGGCAAATGCCGTAAGAAAATTTCATTATTACCAGGCATTGAACCCAGTGGCATCCAGGTCAACATAATGATACAATTCCTGGTTTTCTTTTTAATTATTATATAGGGTGGACCATTTAAATTGAGACTGTACAACATCTCCAAAACTAAGTGTTGTAGAAAGAAATGTCTTTGATAAAAGTTGCTTGATATTATGGGGGAAAGTAAATGCCATTAGTCGTGTTTTGGGGGACGTTATGATGGTTACTTTAGGATCAATTTAATTTTTTTTAAATGGGACCCTACAATTAGGGTAATTGTATCTATATTGAAATTAATTATACCTTTTAGGGACCTTAGCCTGGTCTTGGTAAGTTTTTAATATAGAGTCAAATGAAAAATTCAATGCCACAGCCGGGATTTGAAAGATTTTAGAAAGAAAACCTTAAGAAACACATAAGTGCCAAATATAAAAGTACTTGCGATGGCAGGTTGCCATTGAGATTGTCATCTCTCGTGAGATGTCTTGGTAGTCTATCTCGGAAACAACTTGAGTCAATTGGAGAATTCAATGTTCCACCGGCATGTTGCCACAGTAGCTCAATGGTTAGAGCAACTGCACGGAGAATGGGAGAACAGTGTTCAAATTCCGGTTGCAGCATTGAATTTTTCAGTTGACTCTATATTAAAAAAACAAATTATTCCTGGTTATTCTAGTGATCAAAATCTACTTGAGAAAGAAACAAGTTCAATGGACTCAGAAACTGATCATTAAAAATTCTCCAGACGTAGATTAGAAAAGCTTAGCAGAAATTTAGGATCAATGGGTGAAATACTAATGAAGAAGAAAAAACTATCACAGAAAAGGTATCAATTTCATAAGATAAAACACACCCTTGAGAAAAGGTTCTTGGTACTGAAAAAAAGAAGCAAAAATATCTCCCAAGGAGCAGAGTAAATGCTTGCAGTAGAATTAATGAACTACAAGGGTGTTTATGGAATACTGATAGCAGGAATGTTAAAATTCAGATTTCTGCTAACTTCGAGGATTGGCCATACAGTAAAATTAAGGAACACTTCGAAGCATCAAACCACATGGTTAGTGTTGCAAACAATCTAACTGCAGAGAAGGAATTCTTCCTATGCCACAAAGCAAACATGGAAAAAAATTTAAATGCAACTACAAAGCAGAAAGTACCTGATTATGCAAATAATTAAAAAAGTCACATCATGGTGGGAAAGAAAAATTTTGTTTCGATAAAAGTAGGTGGACACACAAGCAGAAGAGAATGCTATCAAATTTGAAGCAGACATTTAGTTGCTGCTAAATTTGAAGGAGGCATTTAGATCTTTTAAGGACAAATATTCAAATACAAAAGTCAGTTTCTCAAAGTTGTGTGAACTGAGACCAAACAACTAATTGTGTACTTCCTAGAACCAGTGGAACACATTCGGTTTGTGTATGTGGACACCATAAAAACATAAACTTGCTAATTGATAATGCAAACATTGTGAAGCTGACAACTGATCTACATTGCCCAACGCAAAATTACAAAAATATCCTTTCACAAATTATGTGTAAACCTGCATCACCTAGTTATTTCAGAAAGTATGTAGATTGCCAATCTACAGCAAATTTGATGCAATATTTTCAGCAGGCATTTGAAAATAAAATGATAGATGTAGTCAGCTACAAACAATGGGTTGACAGAACAAACTTAGAAATTCTTCAGTCTTCCGTTGATGGATTGTTGGATAAACTTCATACCATAATAGAAACTTTAGATAGAAGAAACTTTAACTCCTCATGCACTTATTGCTCAGAAGCAAGCAGCTTTTCTGGCAGAGAAGAAAGAAACTCTCCAAGACAGTGAATGCCTTGTAATTTGCAATTTTTCAGAAAATTATGCCTGTGTGATTCAACATTCAGTACAGGGTGTCCATTGGAGTAGACAGATCACACTTCATCCATTTCTCATTTATTACAAAGAGAATAACTAAACATGGCATAAAAGTTTAGAATGAATTTCAGTGTCTTAAAACACGATACAAATGCCTTCCACCTTTTCTGACAGGTAATTCATATAAAATTAAAAATTATAAAGAAGTATTTAAAACAGTGGAGCATGATAATAAAAAGTTAGAAGAACATTTAAGTTAGGAATTTCTAAGCATTTTTCAAGGTTGACAGAAGTTTTTAACTTTTGACTAATTAATTCATATTTTGAAAACTGATATAGGAAGTGTGAAAAGAGTAATATATTTTTCTGACGGGACAAGTTCTCAGTACAAAATTTGAAAAAAAAAAGTTGTGAATTTGTGTTTTCATTAAGACTATTTTGGTATAGCAGCAGAATGGCACTTTTTTGGGACTTTCCATGGAAAGAGCCTTCGTGATGGAATTGGCAGGACTACCAAAAGATTGGCAACAAGAGTAAGCCTTCAACCTAATCAGGATCCTATTATGACAGCCAGACATTTGCTTCAATGGGCAAGAAAGAATATCAGTGCAACTGAATTTTTCTTTGTGGCAAATGAGAATTTTAAAAATGAATGTGATCCACTACAGTCCTGATGAAGATAAAACCAATAAGTGACATGAGAATATTACATGCTTTCATACCAGTGTCAAAATCTAAAGCACTTGTTAAAGAATACTATCCTTCCAATGAAAGTAAACATCACTCTCTGAATTGCTTCAGTAGCTTGCAAGATTTAACTGTGTTACAAACTGTATTTAAGTGAATTTTGTTTAAAATAAGTGCACACATAATTTAGTAACATGAAGTGTACTTACTTAATGCATAAACTGACACGGTATGCCACTTATCCAATGCATAAACCAACACTATATGCACCCGTGCATACATAAAGCATGAGAAAGTCCCACAGTGAAGCTCCAGCCTACAATCTGGTACAAAATCCAGCATCCAGCAGGGTAAGTTAATTTGTTTTAATTACCGTTCTGAAATTTAGTACATGTGTAGCTTAAAAAACAAGGAATACTGACACCTGTTTTAAAATTTAAAACAAATAAGTTCGAAATGCATAAAAATTGAGTTTTAAAAATATTTTATTGAAAAAAAAATGAATTTAATATTTGTATTATTTTAAAAGAAACATTATAAAACAGTGTGCTTTATAACCTTGTATAACTAAGCTGTAGTTTATTAATGTCTGATAATTAGGAGCAGAGATAAATCCATATGTACATATTAGTGTGTATGTGCAAATATGCAAATTTTTATATTGGATTAATAAGAAAGTAATCATATTTTGAAAAACTAAAAGCATATGTGTATAATATTTTCAAACATTTGGTGCATTAAACATTTTTAATAAAAACTGCGCACATCATAGTAAACAATTTTTTTTTTTTAAGTTGTCCAGTTTGATGTGGAATGACTATGCTGACATCTTCATTCTCTCATAAATGATCTATCCCAATGTCAATATTTTCATTTTCATCATGAATTCATTGTTTGGCTATTTGCAAATACAGAGGATTTTACCACCTGTTTATAGTGATTAAATGTATTAATAAAGCTTCTGGCAGTAGATTTTTTGAACTTATCACATTTCAATAGCTTCCATGGCATTTTATAAAATCAAATACATATTTTGGGAAGAATTTCAGTAAATTGGTGACCATTATACACCAATAACTAGGAGCATGTTTCGGAGATCAATTGTTTACATTTTCAACCTATGTTCAACTGTTGATTCATTGTTAATGCTGATGAGGGTGTGTTGTAAGCCTCTTGTGGTGGTTCCAGAAACTCAATGAAAAAAATATTTTCATGGAATTTCAAAATCGAAAATTCTGTCTTTGTTTTTCCAAATGTAGATTTGCTCCCAAGTAGTCAGTTCCTGTTCCTTTGTTGATTATTTTAAGAGTAGTGGAGTGTAATTTATATCATGATCTTGGTCCAGAAATGAGCAGCTACTGCTGTTTTTCCTAAATACTTATATTTCAATTGCATGAAGGTTTCTTTAGCTCTAATTTCCAAACTCCTCTTTGTTTTCCCTATGAAGAAATGTTCACAGTTGTTGCATTGAATTTTATATATATCCAACTTTTCATTCAGGGGAATGGTGTACTTTGTTCTTGAATTTCAAAGATTTTTTAAAGACTTTGTTGACATAGTCAAAGGTACTTGGGTGGAATGTGAATTTGTTGAAGGTTATTATCTTTTTATCTTTTAGTGTAAAATTGGTAGTTTCTTTTAGGTGTTTGATCTTTTTAGCTTTGTGTATTTTATTATCAGTAACACAATGTTGATAGCCATTCAGTTCTGCAATTTCTAGGGTGGTGGAGGTTGTATTTTCTTTTATTTATTTATTTTTGTCATGTGCTCTATTTCTGAAAGTGGGATGGAAACAAATCTGTGAACTAAACATTGAAAACTACTTGTTTGTATGATCTGTGGTTATAGCTATTGGATTTTATGTAATTATCTGTTTGGGTAGATTTCCTGTATATGTTGAAGTGTATTCTATTTGCGCGTTTTATAATTTTGAAATCCAGGAATGGTAACTGGTCATCTTTTACTGTTTCCACTGTAATTAATTGCTCCTCTCTTGTAGGTTTGACAATTTTTTGCATCTACTAAGTGTTTTCTCAGAACAATGGCCAAAATATTAACATAAAGGAGTCAGTTTTAAGATCCATGGAAAAAGCACATAAATGACAAATCAGTAGTCGAGCAGTCTTTCCTTTCTTTCATTTGTTTTTAGTAGTGTTTAATGCCCATTCTTTACTAAATACAGCTCTACAGACAATGGACACTGATATACATTAAATTAAATGATAATTCGCAAAGGAAATTTGGGGCTTGGGTTTCAGATACCTCACTGGCATATACCAGTTATGACTCAGGAAAACCTGGGAAAAAGCTTAGTCAGGGAGGACAGACATGGTGGGATTTGAACCATGGATCTCCAAGGTTGAAAATGAACGTGATTGATCTACAAAACATGTCACTAGTCACTATTATTAGTGTAAGTGACATATGATGGTCATTAATCAACTCAAATTCTTCCCAAACTATTAAATTACACCATTGTCTTTAATCTCCTGAAAAGAAGAAGTATGATATCCATACAATTTCTGATTCTGCTTTTTGGAGTTATTTTGAGAAATTAGTCTCTTAATTCCAAATAGTTTATTTTTATTACATGGTTGTATGCTGGGCACTTTTACTGTCTTGAGGGGAGTGCACCTAAGGCTTTAAAGCAGAGTATTAGGAATTAGCTTTTCTTCTATTTTTCATAACCTATGTTATTTATCATGATAATCAATCTTTATTTAAACTATAAAGCAATTCCACACTTGTGAAAACTAGTTTATGCTGCTAAACAAATTGAATCTTTCTTGGACCAGATTATAGGCTGCCATTGGTATTTGCCAGTAGCCTGAATATTTCCCAAAAGGCTTAACCATGTAATGCTGGCTTACAGAATTGGAACATAAATTATGCTTACTTCAGAATCCAAATACATCCACCTCCTTCTCAAACAGTGGTTAGGAGGAGTATGACAAGAGTTTGTAATTCGCCAAATGCTTATTTGCCAACACAAAGATGTAACAGTCTGAGTATGAATTCTTTATGAATGCCTTTGAATGTACTATAGTGTTTCTTTGTGTTTTGTGTTTTTTTCTTTGTGTCAGTGTTTTATGTTTCTATGTCTAGTCTAAGCAGCATTTCTTTCAAAACTGTTAAAACTTCGCTCTCCCATTCAAATGTAAAACACATTCACAGGCAAAAAATATAACAAAACCGAATACTTCGAACCCAATGGATGGAATGAATAAAAATGAGAGATTTCTCAAAACATGCAATTTGTAAGCCAAATCTCACATTCATTTGAATAAAAATTGATGTCTGAAGCTGGACGTGACCTTGATCACGACCATCTCATTCACTAATGTGTTTGGACGCAATAAATCAGAGTTGCATCCTATATTTATGAGCCATGTCTACTAATTTGTTAAGTCACCTCAGTAGGTGACTTAACATGTGAGATGTAGGTTCCTGCAATAGATTATGGCGGATTTGGTACTAGTTGTGTTTCCTGAGCACAGATGGACACATTATAAAACCCGGAAGGATACTGAAGTAAATTACTACAAACTCTATAAATTTAAATGTGCAGTGGGCTTGCACAATGTTTTCTTCCTGAAACAAGAGATGAATGTTTATGCAGAGAAGCAAAAATGAGAATATTTCTTTGGCACATGGGAGACCAAGGATTTCATTGAGGCATTGCAGAAGATACAGACTTTCTCAGAGCAGAACATCCAAAACATTCTGGGAAGTTGTGTCTACTGTAAGGGATTGCGCATTTGATTGGATCTAACTTCAAACAAGTACTGCTACACTTCAAACAGCTAAAGCAAAGTGGCAACAGCACTATACATTTCCCGATGCAACTGGGGCTTTGGATTGTATCCATATATTAATCGAGAAACTGAAATTTTATTGGGATGAATACACTGAAAGGGAAAGGTGTTGTCAGCTTTAATATTCAAGCTATGTGCAATGCGCTTAAAGATTTACAAGTGCTGATGCAAAATTGGCCTAGTTCTGTTCACAATTTCAGGTTATGAGAAATCTTGATCTCTACAGAAATATGTGCAATAATAATGTGAATGTGTTACTTCTTAGTGATGTGTATTATGGAATTGCTCCATGGCTCAAAATAATGAACCAGAATCCTGCCAATGCACAACAAACAGCACATAACACATGTCTCACCAAGGAATGTGTTGTGACAGAAAGGTGTGTGCTTTCCAATACTTTAATAAAAAATAAGGCTAGCTGCAGACCGAATACCTTCAGTCATCGTGTGTTGCATGATTCTACATAATGTAGCCAAGCATCTCCAGGAAGATGATTATAAGATTCCTGTGGTGCTAGATGATGAAGAGGAGGTAGGAGCAGGAAGAACGGATGATGATGATGGATAGGAATCAGGTCATATTAGAGAAAGAGTACAGCAAAAACAGGGATCAAGTAAAAAAAATGAGAGCTTCACAGCCCTTATGATTATCCCCCTCATGAGTGCTGCTGATATGGATGGAGGACAACACCTCCAGATATATCAGGTCCTGTTAGCAATGAGGGGATCTCTCTTGGATATTGAGTGGAACATTGGGTAGACACTCAATACATACAAGAAGGAGGAAACAAAAGCACTCACCCAACCCTAAGGTGTGATGTGATCATGCTGAAGGGGTGCATGGTATATGGGAGATGTACCATTAACGGAGTCTCAGGGATACCACGCAATCTGACTATTTAGCCTTGAACCAGAGATTGAGCTACTCTGGTGCAGACTTATATTTCCCCAGTACTCATGGGAACAAATTGTTGACACAAAATTCCACTTTACAGACTGAGGTAAAAGAGAGACTAGCTGAGCAGGATACCTTGCAATCCCAGCCTGCAACAACATCGGAAGTCATATCGATGGGAATGGACCAGCTATATCAATGCAGGGTAAGATTCCAGAGGATACAGCTGGGGAAATAGCAGAGCAACTAGACCTGGTAAAGATTAAGGGCTTATCAGGGGCTCAAAGTAGGAAACTCCAAAAAGAGCAGAGACTTAGGGTGGCATGCACCAACCTAGAGTAAGCTCTACTTCCATGTTAAATTACTATTCAAGCCAACACTCGGCAACATTCTTATGACAGTCAACTACTCCCAAAGTATTTTACACCTTTCAGATACTCTCACAGTAAATTACTGCAGAAGTATATGTTGGAGAGCACCATTGTGTAGTATGTTACTACAGAATTAAATAGAGCATAAATATAGGTTAGAATTTACTCTTATGACCTGGATGGAGTAACTAACCTGTCGATTGAACTAGAATACCGTATCGTATTTGGAGGAAGATATTTCTGATGTGTTCATGGTTTACTTAGATTACATTGATTATCTCGAAGAAAACAGCGATTACTTAGGTTGCATTGATGATCTTGACGGAAAAAAAAACCCAAAAAACAACGGGAATGCGATAGTGCTATGCAAGAACCATATGATACTTATACAGAGAAAGAGAGAGAGAAAGTTCAATGAACATTTCGGTAATAGGAAAGAATCTTATACTGCCTTTTGAACCTGCTTGGAGAACATTTCAACAAAACTCAGGCACAAATTCAGCTCTATAATCCAAACTGCAATTAATGTTATGCATCCTGAGTGTTTCGTACCGGAATATTTCAGAAGCTTGAGCCGGCATTACGATGAATTTAACGTAATGTGACAGTCTTACACTGTATTAAATGGAGATATTTGGAATTGACTTAACGCAATGTAACTTAAAAGTTTGGCAAAGTCAAACTTTTCCTTCCCGTTATGTCAAGTTTGATTTCACATGGTAATTAGAACCAATCGGCACTAGCTCGAAGTAATAAAAGAACTATGAATCAAGAGTCATTCCCATTACGTTAAATGCATGCCAATTATACCTTTAGTTTACCAGTATTTTCATGCCACGTTAAGTAAAGTTCATCATAATCCCGGTATTACAGACGATCTTATAAATAAACGTTCACCATGCGTCTGCTGGCCATGTATTTCATTGCGTTGTTAGAGCGCTTTTGAGGTTAAGAGCAAGGTAACTACACATATACATACATGAGTGTTCAGAAAATAAAAGGCCATTCTTCTTCACTTTCACAGATTTCCCACACATTGTGTGTGGAATTGGCTGCATGCATGTTACTATTTTGTACCCATCTGTGAATATGGTGAACTTTTCCGAAATCAGAAAGGGTATTTCTCTATTAACATGCAAGTGATCTGCGATGCAAAATGAAGATTAGAAACATCGTTTCCAGAATTTTAAGCTGCTCTTCAGTACGTTTCCCGTCGCTAGAATTATTAAAATCGTCATTTACGACTTTCCAGCACCTTTATAACACGTTCTGGCTTTTTCTGCATTACTCTGGTTTTCATGGAAAATGTTATTGGCTTTGAAGACCAACATAATGCAGGTTACCGCACATTTTTTACACTCATATTGTTTAAATGGATTTTCTTTATTTCTATCAACAAACATTTATCTCTTTCGCTGACGTTTCTTCCCTTTTCCTATGGCACATAACCTTATTCATGATCGCATCAAGTAAATCGCGCAAACAAAACAATACCTCCGGGAGTAATGAGCTGTTACTTCCGTAGTCATAACTAAAAGAGTAAATTGTAATTGAGCTCTCCAACATTACTTCCGGGGTAAATTGCTCCCGTAGTGATCTACTTCTGTAGTGGGGACTTTTTTACTAAATGTTACTTCCAAAGCAATTTACTCCAACATGGTGCATGCCGCCTTGAAGCTTAAACCTGAACTATACTCAGGTAGTGGGAATTGTTCTGAAGATTGAAGCATGAATAGAACTTAGGCATATAGTTCTTAAGATTTTAGAATATGTCACAACTGCAACACAGGTATGGCTCAGAGATATTTTCTCCATTATTTCCTCTGTATCATTTTTTATTGCTGTTAACATTTGTGTTAAGTTTTGTAAGCCTATTTGCAAAAACATGACAACACCACCAGTTTTTTGTGGATTGCTTAGTGGATGGCATACAATTTTAGCCACTTTTGGTATATTTTGCTTCACATTTGAGTACAAGCTAAGCCGAATCACTTGATTTTTTCATATCATGGAATATTGTGGATTCAGTATATGATTTCCTCAAGAATTATGTACAAATATTGAATTATGCGCTGTATGCATATTTTCCAACAATAACATGTCATACCTTCTAAAATAAAGTTACAATGCACAAATAATGGGATTAAACCACTATTGGCATTTTTTAAAAAAATTCTTTGCAAATATGATAAAGGTCTCCTGTAAATATTCATTAAAACAGTAATCAAAATGATGTTACATATGAATCTACTACTAAGATAAGTATAATGCTCTGCCAAGGATGCATGCAATCCTCTCTAATCAGCTGGCATGTACAGTAGTTGTGGATACCACAAAACTTTAGTACAAAAACAGAATGTCGGAGAATAAAAGAAATTGCCATTTGGGGCAAGCACAAAAATCTGCTGTTGCAGACTATGTCATTCCACTGGAAGAGCATATGATGACATGAAAAACCAGAGGTTCTCTCCACAACAAACACTATTTTATGAGACCTTACTGAGAAGCTACAGATTAATACGAAAACAACATAAATAAGAAAGAGGAAGGCCACAAGTTGAACTGTGCATGGATTCCAGTACTAACCCTTCAGACTTTGCGAGTAGACGATCAATACCAGTGAGACCTTGCCCCTTCTGCCAAACAATCTTGAAGTTTCCAGGAGGATTAGTCTATACCTAAGTACAGCAAGATTTCAAAGCAACACTTGGTTCCTATGAAGTAATCTACCACAGTGTTGGATGAAACATCAGGTTTCAAAATGATAAACAATGGACCATGGCATCAAAGCCCAGGTCATGGATTATATTAATATAGACTACAGCCATGAAAACCTATGCCACTAGAACTGATGTTCAGTCCCTAAAATAAAACTGCAACTATTACCATTCAATTTAATAACACTACAGTAAGTTGGTTTATTGGTACTACATCACTTACTTTATTATAAAATGGGACTTCTTTTGAGAACTCAGTTGCTCCTATTATCAACCTGATGCCAACTGCTGGAGTGTGGTGTTCTTTTGCTGGAGATTGCTGCGCTATTGTCATCCTCTGGTGGCTTTTTGAGGAATTTCCTGCTGCGATTGTCGCTTGGTGGTAACTCAGGATTGAAGACTCAATCTTAGTTTTTCAAAATGAATATGTTCTCCCATAGTGTTAAGTTTTTCATATTTGTAATGCTTTTTAAAAGTACTAGTTCCAGATCAATTTCATGGTTCTCTAACCAAAAGTGAGCTGCTACTGTAGATTTTTCTTTCCGTTTATATTTCAGATTCTTGAGATGTTCATTTGCTCTTCTTTTTAATTTCCTTTTTGTTTTTCCAGTATACATTCTGTTGCAGTCTTTGCAGTTAAATTGGTATGTTCCTGATTTTTCTATTATTGGTATAGTATACTTTAGTTTTGAGTGCAGAAAGTTTTGGATGGAGTATGGGTTTTTTGGGTGCTACAATGATTTTGTGCTTTTTGAATATTTTCTGGAACTGGTCATATGTTTTGGGGTGGTATGTGAACTTCCTGTATGTGTATTTTTCTGTTTGTGCTGACAGTTGGGTGATTTCTTGTATTGTTTCCAGTTATTTTGCCTTCTGGATTTTTTGTAGATTGTTCTTCTCTAGAATCCACTGTTTTCTGCTATTCTGTAGATCAACTGTTTTTCTTTGTTGAATTCTGCCATGTTGAGAGGCAAGTGAAAAAGCCTGTATATCATATTGTTGAACACTGTATACTGGTGTGACCTTGGATTATAACGGTTGGATTTTAGTTGTCTGTGTGTGTGGGTTTTCTATACATGCCATAGGTGAGATTTCTGTTGCATTTCTGGATTTTGAGGTCTAGGAATGGTGATAGTTTTTCAGATTCTCTTTCAATATAAACCTGATAGTCAGTTCTTGTAGTTTCAGCAATTTCAAGGCATCTTCAATATGTTTTCCTGGAATGATGGCAAAAATGATATCCACATAATGGTGTCAGGTCTTGAAGATTCATGGAAGGACTTTGTAACCCTTATTTCCAGGTCGCTTTTAAACAGATAAGCGAAAATAGGTTATAGAGGGCTTCAGTTTGCTGGACTGTTTCTTTGTTGATATATCTAACTGTTGAGAATGAAAAGGTTATCTGTGATGCACAGTTTGGTTAAGTTGATGTAATCTTCTATCTTTTCTTGGTGGAGTTCTATGGATTTTAGCCAACTTCTCCACAGAAGCTCAACTATCTCACTGGAATTGAAGTGCATAATTTACATATTTAAAATTTTTGAGAAAATAATAGCTAGCTTTTACAGCAATTAAAATCATTCTGCTCCTGGGGATTAATGCTTTAACCAGAATTTCGCACCATTCAGTTCAAAGGTTAACGTATATAAATTCCTTATTTTTGTATGCTAAATATTTACTTTCACAGCTTCTAGTATTGTATGAAGTTGCGGAATCTCAAAAATTGTTTCTTTTCTTGAAGTGGCACCAAGCAGAACTTACATGTGTACTTAGCATTGTTCATTTTATATGTAAATAACATAAATGTGACATCTCCTAATAGTGTACTTGCTTAAAACATTATTCATGGTTCACCACTTTCTCACACATTGGTTTAATGTAACATCCTGAAATCTCCAAAGGAGAGGAGGGGGGAGCTTATTTGACATTATGGGGGTTATAAGCTGATGGTCCAGGGTGCACAGAGTCTATCTATTGCTCACTACTCAATGCATTTTAAAGAAAATCTTCTTCCTGGAGTAATCTCAATGGCTTTCAATAAACTTCTTGGGTAAATAGTGATTTTAACTCTTCCCCCAATTGCTTTCCAGTAAGCAGTCCTAAATTGTGTTTTGTATATTTTCATTCATGGTTTTGCCTCCATATTTATGGTATCTTTAATTCTCACTGGGACTTTAACGTAAAGATATGCACTTTTAATATCA
Organism: Deroplatys truncata; assembly: GCA_030765065.1. Taxonomy (NCBI): domain Eukaryota; kingdom Metazoa; phylum Arthropoda; class Insecta; order Mantodea; family Mantidae; genus Deroplatys; species Deroplatys truncata. The sequence goes on along the minus strand of CM060990.1, from coordinate 347,227,328 downwards.
TCATTACTTCTGATAATTGTGCAAAGAAACAAAAGGCTGTCAGAACTTCTGCAATGACAAAGCATGTCCTTATTCTGTTAGCATCATGTGTTTGTGTTAGATGAAAGAACTAAATGTTGATTAAGTGGGTAGTTTCCAAGAAAGATGAATTTATTGTTCATTATGAAGGTAAAGTCCTCTCTACAGCATGTAGTTAAACATATGAGATCTATTTAATAAAGGGAAATTGCATCTGGAGCAGTTAAGGTGAAATAACACTGTTTGGAAGTAAAAGTGATACTACCCGTGTTTGTAACATCCCTTCTACTGAGAAGGTTAAAACAATTATAAATCTGGAGCAGATGAAGGTATATGCTATAATGCACCCCCTATCAACAATGTCAATGTTATTGTTGCAGGTAGCACTGCAAGTTACCAAAATGGTTTATCTCTCTTCAGGTTATCTGTGCTCCCACATAGAGAAAGAAATTTTACGAGTGATTTACCATCTGAATCTTGATGTCATTGTGTATATCAACAGAACTACAATCTGTCCTAAATGGCATGGTTGGTAGGCACAATCTTGTGAGGTTTTACATTATCTGTCTGAACATTATAAAATGAGCAGTTAATTTATTATATACAATTTCTGTTTGCAACTAAATTGAATGTTTATCCTAACCCTTGATTCAAATTTATAAGTATACAAATACAAGCAAAACAACAGAAACACTTTTATAATTACAACTACAGTACTAAACCTGAATTTACAATTTAATAGATCTAACATCTATCTAAATGTGGCTTCCTTATACACAACCCCAGGGTTATCTACATAATGATACCCCCACTATTTAACTATTCAACCCATTTATATTTCAATTCTCTCATGTTTAACTCTAATCCATTACTCCCTTACATTTCCCTAATATTCTCTCATCATTTTATTCCTGTTTTTCTCCATACCAGTTAGCATTTTACTTTCTGTAATTTGTCCCATTTTATTTCATATATATCCTCCAGCCATCTCTTCACCCCATCACATTCTAATAAATAATGAAATATTTCCTATAACTCCCAACACATAATACACCCTCCCTTATCTTCTATGAAATCCTTTAAAAACAGCGCTCCTGATTGCATCCATGCAAATCCTTCCCTCCCATATTTATCACAACAATCCACATATTTCTCCCTCCCTCAATTTTTAAAATTATTTTATAACATTTTAAAGAACTCTTATCTCTAAAAATAGCTCAAATATCTTCCTATCTATATCTTCAATTCTTTGCCTAACTTCCTTCCAAAACCCTTCCCTACTATGATCTCCAAATTTCCAAGGCTCCCGCATCTCAATTTCTTGTAAAATTTCCAATACTTCACTCATCCAGCTGTTGCTTCTCATTACTTCCATTTGGAATTTCAAACACTTTTAAAACATTGTGATTTCCTAATTTCAAAATTCTGTGCCAATATTTTAAAATTCTCACTTTTTGGTGAAGATTTCGGCAATCCCAATATTCCTACAAAATATTAAGTCTATTTTCAACCATCCCTCTGAAGGTAACAACACCTCCAATCCATACGACATTCTTGATTCCACTACTGCTTCATACACTTTCTGTAACCACTTTACTGACATATTTGGAATCTTATACAAACCTATTCTAATTGCTCTCATGACTACCTTAACTTTAGCAATAACATCCTTTCTTTATGGTTCCCACTCTCTACTGCTTGATAACGTCACATCACACCCAAATAATAAAATTCTTTAACCACTTCCAAAGGCTCCCCATTAAATACCATCTCTCATCTCTTTTTAAATTATCTCCTTTTTTAAACACTACTATTTTTGACTTCCTAACATTTACTCTTAAATCGCATTCCGCACAAAATCCACCCATTTCATTTATTCTCATTGCAGTCCAATTACTGTAGTAGAATCTACCATTAAATCATTACAAATAATAAACTTGGTATTTCTTTCATTCCTACAACTGGACAATGCAAATTACACTTTAGAATCCCTTCCAAAATATAATCAATTAATTAAACAAAACTGGAACTCAATTTGCAACTTTATCTCAAACCCATCTTCTGATTCACCATCCCTGTAATCCCATTTCCTGCACATTTAACACAGAATTTAACTCCATCATACAACTTCTGCAGCTATGAAATAAACTCTACACTTACGCCCTTACTCCTCATTTTATACACCAGTACAATCTCTTCTAATTGTAACATGCCTTTTCAAAGTCAGCAAAACACATACACTCTACCTCTTTTGTTCCTGACATGTTTGCTTACTATAGTTTAAATTATCATTACATTATCAACAGCGCTTCTGCCTTTTATAAATGTTGCCTGATATTCATTCAACTTCCCTTCCAGTTGCACCTATTGCTGTAATCTGAGCCAGTGTAAATTTTACCTAGAATAGTTAACTGATTCCTCTTTAGTTTCCTGGACTATTCAAGTTCTCTTTACCCTTAAACAGCAGTGCAACTATACTTATTTTCCAGTTTTGAGGCATTACCTTGCTCATTTTCACCTTGTTAAATAAATCTGACAGTATTCTTCACCCATTGCATGACTTGTAAAACATTTTCCAAAATTCGCCTGGAGTCCCATCTATACTTGCTGCCTTATTCTTTTTCAAAATTTTAATTTGGTGTTCAATTTCATTACTTTTTATTTCTTTATCTAAACATTCAATCCTTGCTGCTTTTCTATTACAAATCAACTCAGTACTTTTAACAAATCCCACACCAGCCACACTTTGAAAATATTCTTTTTCTGTTTACTTGGTGTAATCTCATTTCCTGTGCTAGTTTTCTTGTAAATACTTTGCATAATTATTCATATTTCTTTGTTATTCTTATCTCTTATTGGCTTCTTTACCTTATCATTCATTTTTGTTGCCATTCCTCTTTTTTCCTTTCTAGTAAACTTTTATATCCCCATTTCTTTAACAAAAAGTATTGCCTATCCCTATCGTTCTCTGCATCTTTATAAATCTCTAAATACTTCTCTCCAAGCCTCTATACATTGTTCATCACCAATTTGTACACCTTTCATTGCTTTTCTGTTTCACCTCCATCATCACACCAGTTCCTTTCATTATCAATTCCAGTTCATTCACTATCCCTTCCACACCTCTTTAACCACAGTACCTTTCTATTCCATATTTTTCAACTGAATATCTGCTGATCTCAATCTGAGTTTAAATAGCTCACTTAATTCCTTCCACTAAAATGTATTTATAAATTTAATTCCTACAATGCTTTATCACATCTACCTCTTTCCCCTAAACTAATACTCATTAGCAAAGGAAAATTATGACTTTTTACCACTTCATTAATCACTTTAATATCTGCTAGTTTTTCATTCACCCCTTCATTACACAAAGAATAGTCAAATACACTTTGATCATTTGCATTCATAAATGTGAATTCACCATCAATATCCGCTCCCCTAACAGCATTACAAATTGATAAATTGTGTATAATTTTTTTCAAAACTTGATAAATACAGAATATTGACTTTTTCAAGAAATGCATTTATTTTCACCTAGAGAGAGACATTAGAAGAATTTAATATTTTCTCGAGTATTAGATCCTATTGATTTAAATAAAATGTCTTGTAAGATATATTGACACAAATTTTGCAATAAGCAGGATTATAGGATGATTTATTCACGTTTTTTCAAAAGTCACTAAATGCATGAATACACAAGAGAAAAGATTTTTCTTATTATGTATTATAGTTTGGTTTTTGTTTTTTTATTTGTATGCACTTATTTATTTATTATTACAATTATTCCTATACATATATAAGTTTTGCAGTGTATTATTGACTACATTATTACTTATTATATACCAAACATTTACTTAACATTTATTTTTTAATTTAATTTTGCTAACTTCAATGAGAATAAACATAATAACAAAAGTATAACACAAAATGAATAATATATTAACATGCAATGATTTTTATCCTTAAGGAGGGAAACGGGTGAAAATATGACCAAAAATGCAAAATTTCACATTTTGTGTTTTTGTACCAAAGAATACTAGGTGATTTGAAGTGAATATATGCAAAGTTTTAAAGCCCTACAGTGCCTGGAAGTTGCTCTAATTACATCATATTTAAAGGTCTGCACTCCTTAAATGTCCCTGAGAAGACATGGCAGGTGATGAAATCGCTGCATGAAGCAAAAATTCCGCTTTTGTTTAGCAATTTTTGTGGGATTTTATCTGCGAAGGTTAGTTTCTGATTTGTCACTGAGCCACCATGATCGGTATAGCATAGTAAATAGCAGCTCTGCCAGTAGATGTCGTGTAACATCAAATTAAATGTTGTTTTATTTACATGAGCCAGAAACAAGTGTAAATTATGTAAGTAATACCGTGATGAAAGGTTAGATGAGTAAGAATGTGGTGTACAAAACAAAAATTTAAAGCAGAAACAGCTGGAGGATAATTGTGAACATACACCTGCTGTAAATAATGAAGACTGTAAATATATATTGGTGGACATAAATTTTACTGTCATCATTGGCGACTAACCTGAAGTGTAATGACCACAATCAAAAGGTTTGTACATAGGACTTGGCACCAAAGGGCTTGGCTTATGCCATAAATTAGAACTGATTTGCAGTGCTTGTAATGAAACAAGAGTACAAATTACACATCTAAGCTGGACACTTCTAGGAAGGTCTGCAAATCATCATTTCTGGTTAACTGCACGCAAAATTTTAAACTCATGTTTCCTCACTTTAATTTTTGTTACACTTTTATTCATTCAAAACAAAATTATATCCACAAATTAAGTGTTAAGTGTTGCTGTACATTCTATAAAGCATAACAAAAAAACTGACACATGGAATTCAGCATTAACTTAGTACTTTTTATTTTTTGAGATAAAAAATAAAATGTGTGTAGTGACCGCAACAATTTTCAAATTTTTGCTATGCAGGTAATTTTTTTTTTAATTTCCCTTAAAGCTAAGATATTACAAAACCCATGCATCAAGTGTTTTTCTAAATGAGTATCTGGTTTTGTAAAAAAATTTTAAACCTTTTTCAAAAAAGTGCGGAGTAAATTTCATTTTGAAATTTGCAAATTTTTTGAAAGAATATTTTCAATAATTCCAAAACTAATCGGCATATGGACATGAATCTCTGCCAAATAGTTCCACATAACACCCCAAATATATGTATAAAAAATCAAGTATCTAGCTTCAAAATTGTGGAAAACAGAAATTTCACCCATCACCCCCCCCCTTAATAGTGCATAAAGTAGAGTAATCCAAACTACTAAAGTCATTGTATCATTTACAGAATATTGAACATTCCTAGTCTGATACCTTGACATTCACCGTGTCATTTATAGAATGTTGAGCATTCTTAGCCTGATACCTAGACATGGTCAGATTTGTTGTTGTCTCCTAGGACAACACATCTTTGTAGAATGCAACTGCATCATCTAGTACTCCAAAATACTTTAATGTTGCACAAATGTCCTTTTCCTTGCTAATCACATTTTGCTTTGGTAGAACAATGGACGATAATAGTGCTGAATGGCATGGTTTTCTTCTAAGAACATGAACTTCAACAAAATCTCCAAAGTATGTGTCTTTCACTGATACATTAACATTGTTCTTTATCTTCTTGCATACAATGGCATGCTGACTATTCATTCTGAATGGTAACCTAGGCTTCAGTACTTTTTGTGCATTGTTTAGGTTTTAATTTCCCAGTCTTCTTTCAGGGTCCTGTGTTCTGTTAAGGTGTCATAATATTCTTTAGGAGACAAGATGCTTTCTTTTTTTCTGTATGATTTCTAAATTCTGCCAAAGAATCAGTCTGAAGCCATGTAACTATGTCCACCGATTGGAAAGAAATGAAGAATATTCTTGAATCTTGAACTTTTTCCCAAGAATGCTATAAATGTCGTCATATTGCAAGTATTTTTATTTTGACTGCTGCAGGAGTTGGTAAATAGTTGCATAGTGCAGGGACCATCATTTGGTAGTTTCTTCTCTAAATCAAAAAGAAAGTACAACAAAGCCATGCAACCTGGTTGCATCCTCTTGAAGACTCTGTTTCCAGCCATGTACACAAAACAATATTTTCCTGTTTTTGCTCATTAGCATGGAGCATGATGCATAGATTGTATAACCATACTTGCTTAGCATAGAAAATTTCGCTCACTGACAGTTTTGGAAGTGGCTGATTTTGCTGCATATTGAAGGCAATCTTAATGACATCTGGATTTTTTTCTTTCATTATTCTATAAAACTGCTGAGCATGAAGTTTGTACAATCCGTGACCAACTCCTAATTCATTTTTCTTCTCCAAACACTTCTGTAATTTTATTTTCATGGCACCAACCTTACAAGTGGAGCATTTCCACCCTGCAAAGCTCTGATTATAATGTGAATATACACTCTCGATTTTGTGATTTTACATTAAAAATTCAGAACATTTCACCAGAAATATAGATATACACAAAGTTAACAGCAGACAAATAATGAATCTGCATAGACCTAATGCTAGCCTGACTTGTTATCATAAAGGCATTCATTATGAATGTGTTAAACTATGCTTTCCCAAACAGATTAAAACTGTTGTCATTTAGTGATAAAGTTAAATACATATTTGCTCTTACAGAATATTTGTGCAACAAAGCCTATTACTCTGTAAAGAATTTCTGGATGAACAGCGATTACCTTAAATGCATAGTGATTTAAGATTCTCTGTGACAATGTGTTACAAATACAGCAATATTTTTTAAATTTAGTTAAAGATATGTGTAAATAACTTATTTTATTTAATATATCAATTAATTTCTATTACTGTACTTGGAACACTTTTTAAAGCCGGTGGTCCCATGTCATAGATTTACGACACGTAAAAGAACCTCAAGCCTGATAAAGAGGCCTCTGAGCAAAATTTCCAGTCTTTCATGCCCAATATAGAATGGAATGCTAAGAACCATAGCAGTTAAAGAGCGTCCATAAATAAAACTTAATGTAATTTAATTTTGGAATGCTTTTGAAATCTGATTTCATTGTAAGCCTCCTGTGATCATAAAATTCCCTATATTATGCATTTATCTATTTAGTAGTAACCTATAGAATGGACACCTTAAGGCAAATGATATCTCCACCTAATTACTTAACAGATTTACATATTTAAATGGGTGTTCCAAGTTACCCACAGCAAGAGTGTTACTTGGAATGCTTATGCTTAAACTTTAATATTCCAAGTTTGAAATGCTGCAGTTTTCTTGGAACACAGAGGATGTTTTCAAAAAGGATAGACAAGAAAGAAAATAAATTGAAAAATCACAAGTAATACTCTTACAGTACTTTTATTGAAAAAAAAAAAAAAAATATCATAGAGATTACATTTTACTCCTCAGAATTTCTCGAAGCAGAAGCGACCTCTTTTGGTAAATGTGGGTTTGATAACTGTCAGTACATTGTCCAGACCTACTGTAGAAATATCTGGAATGTTTGGGAAATAGAATATTCCTGCTGCTCTTATTGATTCCCTGTGAAGTTTAGGGTGACAGTTTGTGCTGCAACTTCTTCTACCTATACTACAAATGTTTTCTTTTGCTCTCTTTTAGTATTTTCATCATCAGTCAACTGCACTTTAGCAAAATCTCTTTTTCTTATCTTGCTGGTAGAAATATGTACACGATTTCCTGCAGCAACAGTGTCCACATGTAGTGCTGCTTCAGTGAGTGTAGGCTCATCAATGTCAGATTCTGAGTCCATAATTACTGGATGATTGGAATAAGTCTTTTCTTTGGTTTTGCTACATTCAGGTTGAACAGCAAGGTCTTCCTCTATTAAACTTCAACCAAGAGGGACATTTGCTCTACATTTTTTGGTTCTGTGTGTTATCTTCTCGCTGGCCCTTGTTACTGAAAGAAATTCCTGGAGACTTTTCCTCCACTATTCTCCAATTCCATCTGAATTCACAGCTGATAGACTGTACAGACAATCTCTTTAACACCTGCTGTTTATCATTGGACAAATGCCACATCCCTTAAACCCTGATTTTAGTTTAGAGGATGCAACATTATTTTGGTTGAGCTCTTCAAAGGCTTTCCTCAAGAGAGCTAGAAATCAATCTTTTGGTAAGACCCCTCTATCCTTTAGCTTCCAGGGGTTCAAAATCTCTCTCTATTTCCCTTTTAAAGGCATAAAAAATGCCACATCAAGGGGTTGAGTTAAGTGAGTACTGTTAGGAGGTAGAAGCATAAACCTGATGTTGTCCTTGCACTATTGCAATACATTTAGAGAAACATGGCTACTTAAATTACCCCCAATTAATATCTTTACATCATCTTTTGGTAGCTTTTTAAAATATTGTAGGGCTATTGTTTGGTACCATTACTAAAAAATAATATCATTCAATCGTCCAGATTTGCTTCTAGCATAATGACAACCAGGGGGCCCTCCTTGTTGCCAAGTATTAAACAGATGCTCTGATTCATAGCATACCATAGGGGGAGCAATACTCTACTTCCACTGCTGCTAAACATCACTGACACACTGCATTTAGAGTGATCTAATATTCAATCTAGGTATTTAGTACCTCTTCTGGTACCCCTTTGCCTTCCCAGGCTTATCTTGCATATTGATTTCATCATGGTTCAGAATTACACTTGGAAGAACATCTCTCAAGGTTATTTCCAATTCATTAAAATAATCACCGATTATCACATTTTCTACAGAAGCCCTGGTCCTTATAATATTTTGTGCAAGTCTTATTGTTACTTCTTTATGTCTGAAAACAAATCCTTTTGGCCAGTCTAATCCCAGGAGACTGTTCTTTAAACAGTGCTCATTTACACTTCTCCTATCCAAATGTCCCTTGACAAATCTTATGTCAAAATCTCTTAAGTGGAAAATCCCAATCCTTGCCATTAAAATATCATCTCTTAGGATTTGTTTATCTTTTGATGAACATACAAATGGACGACCAACTTTGTTGAAGTTGCGGCCCCGAAACTTTCTGTTAAGTGTGGATTTGCCATACCATACTTTTATTGATTGACAACCCATTTCCCATGTTCAGTAGAACTGCATCCAATGTTTCCACAGCATAATTTTGGTAACGGCATGACCCTGGTGATTTTTTTGTATGTTCTTCCCATTACCTGGTAAATTAAAATATAAACATTAATGATAAACACAAATGTTCCAAGTAATTCCACTCATCCCCCATATCATCTAGTTTTACATTTTTTAAAAACTTGTTTGTGATATTTAATTTTTTTATTATTTGATTACATAACATAGATTCAAAAGATATTATGTATGATATTGTCATGAATTTAGGCAAAAGCAAGTCATGCCTCTGTAAGAAGTTGTTTCTTCTTAATGTTTTAAAACAAACAAAGGCTGATTTTATTAATTTATATAATATACTTACATATATTATGAAGCAAAGCCCACAATATATCTTGATCTTTGTTCTCTCTCTTATGTAATGCCATTAAAAAAATGTGTGTTTTGCAGGAACAATGTTGCCAACATACAAATTTTTCATTTGCCACATTTTGTTCCAAGTTGCCTTATGTTCCAAGTTTTATGGTACCAATTATTTTATCCTCTTTGACAAAGTATTTCAGATATTGCAATATTGAATTATTGTTATACTGAACTACTGTAGATGAATTTTAAAGTTAGTTGATCTTTGTTGTTTATAAATAAGTTATTTTTTTAATATATCAACTTATTTTTTTTATGCTAATTATTTCATTCTGATATAGTATTTAAAATACTGTACTACCGTAAATGAATCCTAATATTGTGTACACAGCTGTACCTCCTAGTATAACTAAGATGTAACAGGTGTCTGCTTGTTCCATGTTCTAAGTACCTGAACCTATGGAATGCTGTCTGTCCATCCATCCATTCATCTATCAATCTACCAAAACATAGTCCAAACCAGCCAAATATGCAGCTGAAGTAGGAGGGCGTAAATTTGCCATTAAAAAAAACAACAGAACATACATAATGAATTTAAATTTGCCAGCAACAAATACCCTCTGGAAATTCACTACTAATAATGAGATCATGGCAAACATGTCAAAACCAGTCAATAATAAGTAAAGTAGGTACTGCAAAGCAACTCCTTATTCTTCAACTGAACATATTGTTCAAATGAATGCAAAAGCTGTCTGGGATCTTTTATAGTAAATGCACATAGTTAAGTGCATTGTGCAATATATGAAACACTGCATACAAAACAAAACTGTTACATAAACCGCAACTTTATAACAATATTTGATCAAGTTTCCCTTCTACAAATTGGTAATAAGGCTTAGTGTTACAGGTTTTTAAATAACCAATCATGTCCTTGATGGATGAAGTAATGAAACTTCATTAGCATTTAGTATTTGCTGACAAGTTCAAGTGAAGATAGGAAGTTACAACTTTCTAGGTTGAGAGCTGCATCCAAAAAAGGTCACAAATTTTATTTCAATAGTTTTGAAACCCATAGTAAAACAACCATTTTAGATTTTTGTTTAACATGGAATTTCTTTGTAGGGGCAATTTGAATTTATGTGTATTATACTAAAGGGTTAATTTGAGGTTCTGATGCTTCACTACAACACAATTTGACATAATATATTCAATACTTAAATACTGAAATTCACTAAAGAATTCTTAAAACTGATTTTTTTCTCTCTCCCTCTTTCTTTCCTGTTGTATTTATAGCACTCTGATGAAATTTCATACATGTTACTTATACGAGGTTAAATGGTTTCTGAGTATCACAATGGCTAAAATGGAATCACATTCCAGTTAATCATTTTATCTAAACATAGTGAATTCGTAACAGCATGCATGCTCTCCATGGATGCAGTGATTAAAATAAGGGTGTCACGTGAAGGTAAATTTAAAATAATTTCCATTACAACAGTTTACTGGTATGCACAAAAATTTAAAATGGGAGTATAATGCAAAATATGGAAAATATCTGTACTGTAATTCTATACTGTATTAGTAACTTCCAATTTTGGCTATTTGTATTATTTGTAACTAACAATAAACAATTTTTCTACTGGTGTTTCTGAAATTATCAAGTAACATACTGGAAAACAAAATGATAACAGGATCCACACTCATAGCCAAAATATATTTTTCTTGTCCCATTAATGAACTGAGATTTGAAATTGTTCACCTCTCTATGAGCTGCTGTGTTTATGTATTGGAAAAAAAATTATATAAAAAGAAAGAAAATGTTTATAAACTTTTTTCAGAACACTAGAATGAAAATTTGATTTCAATACAGTACTGACAAATTTAGGATAAAAAGCAAGTCTGCAGGCATTTATTTCTAAGTATTGGGTATTTAAAATAGATGAGGGTAATTGTGTGCTGAATAAAAATAACTGTCACTTATATTTTACAATTACCTTGGGAATAAATGAAGGAATATTTTTGAAATGTCTGGGAACAGTTCTTGGCACAGCATCTGCATTACACATTTGCAATGGTTTCTGCATGGACTTTCATGTAAACAACAAGAAACTTACCAATTAGTACAGATGGCTTTAATTCCTGTACAACTTCATTAAGATTCTTCATTACAGCATGATCTTTGGCATATAAAATCTTATGACCTACAAAATATAAAATACAATTCAATACTTAGCATGCTCCTGAAATATAGAATTATTTACCAAACTATTTTTATTGTTAAGAGTTCCATGAAATTTCAAACATGCAGCAATTTTTCATGCACTTTGTAGCATTTCTTTGTTATTCCCTTAACCATAAAAAATGTAGTTTTAAATTACAAAACAATTAACATTTCCATACGAATTTAGAAAAATTCCAATTTTAAAATAAATTCTCGCAAAGTATTCTGACTTTTTATCTAACCTTTAGGTAATATTTCTTAATTATTAACATGTATTTTGTCCTGAACGGCATAAAAAATGTTCATTACATTAATCTAAAAGCAAAAGAAAGTGGAAAAAGAATATGCAAAACTACCAACTTGCAGATGCACAGTTGTTGTTTGGATGTATACAGCTAATTGTCTACAACATATGGCTCGGACACATTGGAAAACATGCATCCCTTATACAGTGCTTTTCCTTAACATTGTGGGCACCATGCGGCAGCTCGTGCGCTGGTCACTGCAGCTCAGACTTCTGCCAAAACAGTTATAATATTCCCAGCACAGCACCACCTCATATTTACATATTTACAATTACAATGGTAATAAGCACATACTTTATCATAAGAGATGTTGAAAATGTCCTATTTTTGGCATTTTTTCAGGAACTTTTCATTCACACTGAGGAGTTCAATATCTGTAATTTAGTGAATTTCTCACCTGATGTTTTCTTTTAGTTCTTTTAATATATGGAGTTTGTTACATAGATCTATTTTTCAAGTTTCCCCATAGATAAAGCTCACATAAGAGTTAAATCAGGAGATTGTGAGGCCATAATTCTTTACTAATTACCCTACCTTATATTTCCTGAATTTACTGACTTATCAGCTATGTGTGCGGCAACAAAGTCTTGTTGGAAAAATCCAGACTGACATTCAACATCGTTGATCATTAAACAAAATAGTGTAAGTCATTCCTGTACCTCTCTGCAATTATTGTTTGACCAAACAATATAGGTCCATTATTCTGTATGCATTTACTGCACAAAATTTTTACGTCATGCAAGGGAATCTTGTGTTTAAAATCTAGTCTCTCTGTACTCCAATATCTGTTGTTTTGCGACAAAACATAGGCATATAAACGGAACTATGCTTTGTCAGAGAAGAATATTCAGTGTGGGTCAATTATTCTATCATTTTGCAAAATCCAATTACAGAGTTTTATACGACTCTGATGATCATATGAAAAATAAGGTGTATGGAATAAACCTCATACATTGGAACAATTATAAAAAAAAACATCATGAAAAAATTAATTCAATTTTGGATACTGAACTCTTAAGTGTGAATGAAAATTTCCTGAGAAGATGCAAGAAATATGTGGATAAAGAAGGACAACTTATGATAAGCTAAGTGCTTATTATAATTGTAACTATGAGAACGTGAGATGATTGCGGGGATATTAGAAATGTTTCAGCAGGAGTCTGAGCTGCGACAGCCGGAGTGTGAACAGCTGTGTGGTGGCCACAGTGTAAAGGAAAAGCACTGAATTAATTAAAATGCAACCGTATTCACTTATTTTGCATCATATGGACATTATATTGGCAAAACTGTGGCAGATTTTCCCAATGGCAACTTTTTCTGTGTGCACTGATTGCTGAGTTGGCATGATTGGATGCAAAGATCAAACTTAGATTCATTATTAAAAAGAAAACAGAAAAAGTCTTAGGCAATGTAAGGAAAATCAAAAAAGAGAAGTCTTATGTATCTGATGTGTCCAGTTATGGTGTCCCATGTTATGTGTACAATAATGGGAAAGTGATTCTGTGTCTCTGGATGAGAAAACACTTAAATAACTTGGATTAATCTATTCTGTGGCATGTGGTCAATGTGCAAATATTCCAAGCTGTACATTTTCCCACCACTTCATGATTACTACTATTTATAAACACATTTATTTTTAAACATTTTTATTGACAGAATTGCATGAATTACAGCCATATTACATATTAGTTAACATCTGGAATTTAATACATCTTGTTTTGCAGTAGTGCACTGTAATGAAAATGCACAACACATGTCGTTCGACCTGGTTAATAACAAAGAAGTTTACTACTTATGTGAAATGAATATTTAATTCAATCATAATTAAAATAAAATGCTGCACTTACATATATGATTAAGTAAATCATGTTCTTCCTATTATGTTTTAAATCTCAGATGTGAAATATAAATGAAATTTTAATGTAACAAGTATTAAGGATTACAGCAATAAAGTCTCAGCCTAATGAATTTCTTAAATTTACTACAATAATAGCTACGATATAAACTATGGATATTGGTGTATTAAATTCTATGTAATTTCTCAACAGAGAAAATCATTATAGAACATACTGGAATATTGTCACTGCTGTTGTGTTTAGTATTTTAATACTTTTAAGCCATGATTAAAAATTTATACTTATTATATAAAACAATAATACTGCTAAACTGGAACAACATTGAAATACAGATACTTTAAAACTTGTCTAAGAAATAAAAGATTTTAACAGGATTCTATTTATTGCTTGCTCATACCTTCCAGTCTGCCTTCTGGTCTATTTTTAACTAACAGGCCATCTATATCAAACATCCACACTTTTTCTCTGGCAGCCTGCAAAGCTGTTCCTTCTGCCTGCATAGCTCTGACTGTTAGATTTGCTATTCCAATTGCAGCCTCCCCAGCACCCAAAAACAGGAATTTATTCTCTGAGAGTGATCGCCCAGTGATACGCCGAGAAGCAAGTAATCCAGCAACAGCTACAGATGCAGTTCCTTGGATGTCATCATTGAACGTGCAATATTTATCTCGATATTTATCAAGAAAGCGGAAGGCATTATGATTTCCAAAGTCTTCAAACTGAAATAAAATTTAGAAATAGTAGTACCAATACAACAAAATTGCATTAATTCATTTACCTGAGTACATACACAGAATTCATGTGGTGGTAAGTCATGAATATAAGTCAGAATAAAATTAATACAAAATACATGTTGTTTTAACAATTATTAGTAATTGTAAGAGATATATCATTTACAGGATAGGAGAAAATCTGATGTGTAGCAATTTCGTGAGCTTCTGTACCATACAGTTATTCTGAAATATTTTTTCACAAATTGATTACTATAAAGCTACCTCCTTTTTACCATGAATAGTATTCACCAGAAATGGTTTCAATATTCATTTTATGTAAAGGACTCAATTATAATACATATGTACATACATACTGTGCCACAGTGGCTATCGCCCAAGGTTATCGGGAGGTTGATGCCAAGCAGCCGGAGTAAACAAGATAATGGCCGTTTGCCAGGATAAACACCAGGCATGCTATTGGGAGATAAGTAAAACTTTCTGGAACCTTTATCTCTCCTCCTCCTCCTCGTCCAGAAAGTGTGTTAAAATAGTTCTAGAATGTTCGAGAACATTCTGTGGAAGATTCCACTGATTACACATACAAGCGAGCATTCCTGTGCGGTCAGTTGGCATGTGTCAAGTTACGGCTGTGGTGATAGTCAGTGCGACTTGAGTGCAAGGTGACAAGTGGCGACAACAGAGTGAGTTGCATTAGTCAGTCAGTCCGTCAGGAGTAAGTTGGCAGGTAAGTTTTCCATGTGACGTGCAGCAAGTGCTACTGCAGAGCAGCGGGTTGTGGAGGTCTTGTGCTCGACTCCTGAGTGAAGTGAACCATCTAGCATGAACAGGCTATGTCATGAAAGAAGTGAAGTGATGGAGAATTTAACTAGTTCACCTTAGTGAAGTGTTAGTGAGAATTAAAGAACTGCCAGTGAAAGCGAACTAAAAAAACAGTGACATGAGAACTGAGAGAAAAGTGAAAGTTGAAAAACTGGACGCACGCACGCACACACACACACACACATATATATAAAATTCAACAATTCAATTCTTTTCTTTCTTAAAGCAAAGAACTACCCTAACCATGGGGATCAAAGTTGCAAAAATTGCAAATTTCTCTCAAACTTGCAAATTTCATTATATAAACAAATCATGAAAAATGCCCAGGGAAAATGTAACATTTATAGTCGGGGTGACTAGAAAAACTTCATCTTTGGGATGGCATCACACTCAGAAGCCATTAGTCTCAACCACAAGCCTCAGCAACATTTACATTGGATAGTAGATGAGGAATAATGGAAGCTCTTTAATTCACGCATTAATCAAGCATTTTCCTCTCCCCATAAAATAAAACATTCAAGCAGATCCACAGATGGTCTATTTCATCAACCACGGCATCAGCATTGCCAACATACAATAACTTTATAGCATATGCAATCCATGAACCAAACTTTTGGATTTTTCCACAAATTTTATGTTCATTGTTTTCAACATCATTCTCACAGTTCTTAAAAGTGAAACCTAAGCACTGCAAGCATATTTTTGTTGAAATTCTGCAATTCTTAGGTCAATACTTCAGCACACTAGAAAAATGGCTATTTACTTTTGCTGTTGCACGAATATGACCAGCTACATATTTTACTATAGTTTTGCACTTTATTATGAACTCAATTGTAATCATCACTGCATAAGAACACTGGAAGGAGTATTATGTGTTTTCCCAGTTCAGTATTATATTTTTACTATTTTACTTTATATTATCTGTTTCATTTGACTTCCTGTTGTACAAGTATAATACTTATTTATGACCTACTCCAATTTTATACAAAGTTCACTGATAAAAAATACATATAAATCACTCTTGTTGAAAAGAAATACAGACTTTTGCCAATTTTAACTTTTCATTGATTTACAATGTGCAAAGTATTCTGCATCTGTTTGAGTTGAAATTAACCAATTAATATGTGTTCCTTGTCCTTCATTTGAGATTGTCAGACTTGCTATTCGGTGTTGAAAGGAATTAACTACAAGGTCATCAGATTAAGCGGCAATGCTGCTAGCGGCACCTGGGTCACGCATGCATGCCACTCGCCTGGCAACACTTCATCCCCGCATGAACCATCATATACATTGAAACAAATAGATGAACAGACAAGGTCAACTAGTACCATTATTATTTCGCACATTACAATATTGAATGTCTGTTACATTGCTTAACTTTTCAAATATGATGTTGGAAACATTCTCTTTGTGCTTAAAGAAAGACATTGCAGCGTCTTAACAGACGCATATATGGCAGCTCTTCTTAGGAAATGTTGGTTATTTTTTCCGTATATTATTTTGGAGTTTTTGTAATGTTTGGGGATTTTGGTTACATATTTTGTCTTTTAAATTGCCTCACAAATAAAAAATCGCAGGGCATGAGGTTTAAGAACTGAGCAGGCCACACTCCTACACTGATCACACCATCAGCAAAGACATCAGGAATTGTATCTTAAGAAGTTCGAGCTGTAGCCCCATCTTGTTGAAATATGCCGTGCATTCGCTCATCTGTCAACTGAGGGAAAAACTGCTCCAAAATTAAGGCTTGGTACTCTGCAGCGTTAATTGTTTCGTGAAATTATTCTAGCTGCTCTCACAGCACACCAAACACCAACCTTAGGATCATGCAGTGGACTTTAATGTATGAGTATGAGGGAAACTGCGCGCAACGTGATCCAGTGATGCTAACAGCATTGCCACTTTATCTGATGACACTGTACTTAAAATACTACTGTTTTCAACGTAGAACTATGAAGCTTCCAAGTTAATGGTCATGTGCTAACAATTTGTGCCTTATTACTCATGTAGCCTGCAATATCTAGTGCAGAGCTGCTCATGAGAATGCCCTGAAGGCTCACTTGGTGCACCCAGGTGCAGGAGGGGCAGAGTGCAGGTATAAGTGGAAGCATGCAACTAACAAGCCTTGCTGCGAAGGTGGTGATTATGCTTAGAAATGAAATGGGGTTCTTCTTTCAAACAACATATGAAATCAACTTATTACACTTTTACAAACAAAAGTGTTTTAAAAAAATAAAATATGGGACACTACATGGGTGTCTATCATGAGATGAATAACATCTGGACATAGAATCACAGAAAGCAAGCTCTTATCACTTAGCTGTGAACTATTGTTCGTTTTACACATTTCTTGAACACAGAAACCCTGTTCACATAAGAAGTGTTGACATAGTATGTTTACGTACTCATCATTTGTGCTGCAAGCTTATTCAATCATGGAAAATGACCAAATGAGACCCAATGATAGAATGCCGCTAAATGTCCAGCTATTTTAAATTTCTTCTCAAGAAAACTGTCACATTTTAGTTCCATTAACTCCATTTGAAGCATGGCAGGAACTGTGGATATATCAATGGAAAATGGGACATAAATATTTGAAAATCCAACAGGAGGGATTATATTTCATTAAAATATCATTCCTCAAACATCTTAACTAACTTAGTCAAAGACTCAATAAATAAAGCATATTATGAATCAGTAACATTAGACAAAACTGTTAAGTTTGAAAAATGAGGCAAAATGCATTCTTGCATTTATTGTGTCAACAGCTTTGATTTTGTTGAATAAATCAATAATCAAGAGATCTTTTCTTTAAAAGCAACAATTTAGGTCATTTAAATGATCTGATATCATAACCAGTCGCCCTGGGAAGAAGCTCAACATAGGTTGCATGAAACGTCAGCAGAGTGTACTTCCAAAGTAACAATGCAGCCTATACTGGAAGCCAAAGGAACATGCTATGATCTCACATCTGTCAGGAAAGCTAAATTTACAAGTCAGGACTGATCAGGCAACTAGACAAAATATTTTCTCTTTGTATTAAGAAACAAACTAATGTCTTCAATTAATAGCAAGAAATGTTGCAACATTTTTCCATGACTCAACCACCAGACCTGACATAACAAAGGTACATCAGTATATTCTGAACCAAAAGATTCCAAAAATTCTCTGAACTGTAGTAAGCCCTAATACCTTCTCAAATTTAACAACTTTTGCACATAATGCACCTTGATTGACATAATGTATACAACCGATTTATTGATCAGCAAGCAATTGTTTTTCTAAAAGTCCCACAACACTAATGTTATGGTCAGGCATGGCTGCAATGCTGTCTGTTGCAGCTGAAGTCAGTAAATCCCACGACAATTGTGATATTTCTTTACTTTTCTTAATGGCACAGAAATTTCATCTGTTGCATTACATTTCATGGAAGCAATATCTAGAAAATCCTCCATAATAATGAGTTGTTTGACAACCCCTGGAACAGAAATAGGTAAATCAGCTCTATTAGTAGATTGTCCACACAAATGGAATAAGAAATAAATTTCTTCACTTTAAAATAATTCTTTCAAGTCTTGACTTAGTTCTTCAATATGGCATATCACAATGTGTATAGAGAGATATTTTACTTGGTTTATCTGTTTCAGTAGGACACATGCACTCTGTAGCCAACTGTAAACACTCCATTAATGGACCAATGTTGAGCTCTAGTGTTACAAGTTTGAAATTCTGTAACTTGCTCTCAAAGCACTGTCATTTCTTTGTTCGCTATTATTCTGCAAATAATCATTAAAACAACAATAAATAATTGCAGCATGTTGTCATCATCATCATAATCTGTTTATAAAACTAATAAAGCAACTTCTGTTTAATAATAGAACATACCCCTGTTGGCAATGTGATTTTCGGATCCACAGCCATTTGTGCATGATCGACTGCAGGGATAGAGTCATCAGTATCAGAATGCTCATTTTTATAGTGGTGCTCCAAATTATATTCTCATTAGAACTATGATACCACATATCAAACATCTTACTCATTCACCCTTTTGTTGAGAGCAGTATTAATCTTCCGAGTTCTTTTTCTGGAGCTAGATATCCCATATCACTGCACAAGCTTTTTGGCAGTGTTAATATTCATGTTGTATGATGTATTGTGTTGTACTAAACCAGAACCCCACTTCTTCAGCTCAACCCATGCACTGTTACATCATCACAGTGTCATGTCCCATACTCCGCCCCAGCTCTATGTGTACACCCTGAGTGCAAGTTGCTCCCTATGACTATGCCAGATCTAGCAGGCTTTAATACATCTGTACAGACTGACTGTTGGCAGTTTGCCACATTAAATGTGTAGTTCTGGTTCTGTTCTTAATATTATATTGGATGATCATGGAATATGGAATACATAAAGCCACAAAAATGAAAAAGGATCAACATCATGACAAACTGTACCCTAAGAATGAAGTTATAAATGCAAGAGTAAACGAGTCAGTGCCTAAATAATACGGGAATAAAGTTATCCCAAAGACAACTACCCATGCAGATAAGAAATAATAATGTTTTGCTTGTACTTTGGCCATTATGTTTTCGTGTAATTTTACAAAAGGGGTTATAAAGGTTCTGGCCAAGAAAATACATGATTTAAGAGAAATAGCTTTTTTATCCAACTTAAGTCACCTAGTAAACCAATACATTTATCCAACAACTTTCCAACTTTTTAACACCCTCAGTAAAATAAGAGTTCTCCAACTGTGCAAAATAAACAATATCTCATCATTTGATGTGAATCTTATCAACCCAGCCTTTTCTTTAGGTTGGGGTACAAAACGTAATCCCTGGGAGCCAAATTCATCAAATATGGAGGATGTGGAAGCACTTGGAAGCTCAAGCAGTTTTGCAGCAACAATCACTGACACATGTGAAGGCACATTATTGTGATGAAAGAGAACTTCGTTTTTTTCAAGCTGTGGATGTTTAACCTGGACAGCATTCTTCAATTGGTCTAGTAATGAAGCATGATATTCCCCAATAATGTTCCTAACCTTCTGGACATAGTGTCTATGAGCAGCACACCATAAATCCCAGAAAATCATAGCCACTACTTTTCCTGCAGTTGGAACCAGTTTTGCTTTCCTTGGTACACTTTCAGTTGTTGCCACCCATAACAACTCCAATGGAATTAATGAAACTGTTAAAGTTTTTGAAAGAAGGAATGAAAATTTGGACCTTAATGAAGTATATAAACATTTTTTATGCTGTTATGGAAGAATCTTTTTTGACATAAATCAAATATGACCTAATTACTATGCTCAAATTTGGAATGACAGAGTAAGCTATTCTAAAAATGCCTTAAAGGCAAACTCGTAAGACTTATTTTCCCATCAATATCTTTTCAATCTGCCAACACACCTTCCAAACACAAAAATCCTATCATAAAACACAAGACCAAAAGTAACAATAGAGAGAAAATCCTTTGGCACTTTTGTTAAGCAATTAGGTAGCAATACTAAAACCAAATTTAAACCTAAACAAATATTACCCACTGCTCACAAACTGAAAACACCAAAGCCAAGGAACAATCCTACCATTAGGTTTTATGGAATTCATAAACTAACTAGAGGTGACCGATTTAGAATTTAAAAGAGGCGCCAAACTTCGCTCTTTTATGAACTCTGGATACATTTTGCTTAGAAAACAACATGATAGACTGCGAAGAGTATAAGGTTATCAATATTGGACAACTAATGTCCAGAGAGGTAAACAAGTTTTGTCTGAACTCAAGAAAACTGCGGAACAATTAAACAGACTTATTATGTATTCAGGAACCTTACATGTGCAGAGGAAAAGTAACATATGTGCCAATCAGAGTCAGAATGATAAGCTACACGGAGAATCCAATGGCATTTTTTATTATTATTATTTATAATACAAGTTTGTAAATAGTCAACATCACACAACTATAAGATTCACATGCAAATTGTATTGAAGTTACACATGACAGTGGTAAAAATCAGTAATATTTTTAAAAACCAGGAGCAAATTTTTACCTGCAATTCCAACGGCTGACGTATAATAAATAATAATAATAACAATAATAATAATAATAACCAATAATAAAATATGATAGAGGAGAAAAATTAGAAGAAATTATTTCCGAACAAAATCTGTTTATTAAAAATGAACCTAAAACCCTACTACTTTTGAAAACAGAGTCGGTGCTACAGCACATATGTAACATCACTCTATGTAACTTAAATTCAAAAAAACAAAACCTTAAATTGAAAAGTTGTATGACATAACAACTAATGACCATGGATTAATTTACTTTGATTACTGCATTGGGAAACCTAAACACGAAGAGGGTAGAGGAGATAAAATTTATAACTACTAGGCATGCTTTGAAGTACTGTTTTAATATTTTGCTGCTGCAGCGCTATGGTCATGATTTTGAGCATCCACGATCACTTCCTCCAGTCATTATGAAGCCAGATGCAGCTGTGGGCAATCATCACTTTGTGTTTTGTTGTTGTTGGAGTGTTTCAACATGTTTAAAACAATCGAACAAACCACTGACTGTGAAGTCAGATCAGTCATTCGGTTTTTGGATGCGAGAAATGTTACGCCAGCAAACATCCATTGCCAATTATTGTGTGAGGCTTATGGGGAAACAATAAGGAGTGATGGAATGGGTTAGACAGTTTAACAAAGGTCATGAAAATGTGTATGATGAGCCATGGAGTGGTCAGCTGTCTGTGATCATTGATGATTTACTGCAAGCTGTGGAAGAAAACATTCGCGTGGATAGATGTTTCATCATATCAGTGTTGTCTTCACATTTTCCACAAATTTCAACTTCGTCCTCTACAACATTGTGACAGAATGCTTAGGATTTCAGTAATTGTGCTCAAGATGGGTGCCCAAAAATCTTAGTGATGAGCACAAGAACAAGCAATCTGTCACTGCACTGACTTTTCTCATGTGATTTGCTGAGAAAGGCAATGATTTGCTAACACACATCATTGCAAGTGATGAGACATGGGTTTCTCACATCACTCCTGAATGCAAAGCAACAATCCATGGAGTGGAGGCACACAACATCTCCTGTGAAGAAGAAATTCAAACAGACAATGTCCAATCGCTAGATCACGTGCACAGTTTTCTGGGGCAGACAAGGTTTTTTGCTCATTGAATTCTTGCCCAGGAATGCGCCAATCAAAAAAGTCAGCTATTGTGAGATACTAAGAAAGCCCCATCATGCAATACAGAACAAAAGGTGTGGAATACTTTCACGTGAATCATTTTGGTTCAGACAATGCCCAGTCACACGCAGCCAAACAAACCCTTGATCTGATCTCGTCATTTCGTTGGGAACTCGACCACCCTCCCTACAGTCCGGATTTGGCACCAAGCAATTTTCATGTTTCTTCATCTGAAGAAATTCCTTGGTGGAAAACATTTCAATAATGATGATGTGAAACAAGAAGTTCAGATTTGGCTTTCATCCCGGTGGCATCATTCTTTGATGAAGGCATACACAAAAACTGGTTGATTACGACAAATGCCTGAATATGGCAGTGACTATGTGGAGAAGTAGTGTAATGTAATGAATAATAATGAAGAATTTGGAAAATAATGTTCTTTTTTTTTTTTTTTTACAAAATTACTGGTACTTACTTTTAAAACATGTCTTATATAAACAAGTGGACTGGGATCTTTTAAGACAAGAGTTAATAACTTGCAGATTGAATATAAAGTGGAATCTAGTGACAAGGATGCTAAAGCTTAATCCAAGCAATGCAAAAGGTGATAGAAAAATAAGTTCCTATGATTAAACCTAAATAAACTATGACAATGCTTGCACAGACGAATTCAGAAGGCACATAGTAATGTCAGGAAACTTAGAAGAATTTATCAAAGATCATCAATTGCAAATAAAGGAGAAAGAAACTGGAATAAATATAGAGAAGCAAAAATAAAATACACAGGCAATTTAAAAGAAACTATTAGAAGTTTATGGAAACAATTTCTTGAAAATGAATCAGAAAGCAATATCTGCGGAATGCCATATAGGATGACAATGAAAAAAACGAAAAAACCTGAAATTTTAAACACTCTGCAAAGGATAATGGGGAAATGCCAACAAAACTCGGTAAATGTTCTCCTAGACAGGTTACTTCCTCAGAATGATAAAAGCATGGACAACATTTTACACATAAAAAAAAAAGAATCAATATGAATATCCTATATAGAAATAACACATTAATTTTTCCCTTTGACATTTCCAAAATTACACTAATTGCAAACAAGTTAAAACTGAAGAAAGCAGCAGAGGCAGATGGCATAATAAACTAAGTTTTAGTAGCCTTGGAAGATAAAATTCCACCATATTTATTGCAACTTTTTAATGACTGTATATGGAAAGAGCACTTTACTTATTGTTGAAGAGAGGCTTAAGTTATTATTTTGAAGAAAGGTGCCAATAAGGACCCAAAAGAGCCTAATTCTTACAGACCAATTTGTTTGTAGAATACTTTAGGAAAAATTCTAGAAGAACTAGTTTGTAAAAGATTAAAATAATTTAGATTAATGATAGTTATGAATGATAAACAATTTCGTTTTAACTAAAGAAAATCTACAGAATATGGAATAAATTGTGTAATGGAAACTGTTAAGATAACAAAACTGTAAATATTTAATTGGAATTTTAATTGATATTTCCAGTGGATTTGATAATTTATAGCGGCCAGTATTGTTCAAAAGACTACAGGAGAAAGGATTCCCAAAATGCCTGCATGTCATCTTGAAAGATTATTGTAAACACATAAGGGTCTACATAAAGGGAATAGAACATACAATTTACAGAGATGTTACCAAGGGATATCCACAAGGCCTGATTTTGGGACCACCCTTTTGGCACATTGTTTTGGAAACACATGGATGAATTAAGTTTTGATGTAAATAGTATATGCTGATGATGCTTTATTCTTAATAGAAGGAAACAATAAAAGTGAAATAGAAAACAGAGAAAATAATACAGCTAATAAACTAGGCAATTTGTGCATTAATACTAAACTCCAAGTAGCTCCAAATAAATCAGGATACATAATCCTGAAAGGCAATCTTAAGAGAGATCCATGTATAAAGTATGACAACCAAAACAAACATAAGATACCAAAGAGAAGCTATATATTCAGGTGTTTGTTTAATGAATGTTTAAATTTTAGAAAAAACACACTGAATACATCTGGAAAAAATCTTGAAAAAGTTATGATATTAGTCAGAATAGTTGAATCAAATTTTAAAATTCCATTAAATGCCTTATCAACCTATTTATAATAGTGTATGGAGCAGGGGTCTGGGCAATAAGAATGAACGATGCATGGATAAAAACTTGACTATGAAGATCTCAGAAGTGTGTTTTTAAGATTTACGGGAGCATTAAATATCACACCAACCCTGGACGTATTAGTAATAATTACCGAGGTAAAGGCATATGGCCAATTGATTTATTAATAAAATTTAAGAGGTAAGCTTTTTGGTTTAAGAAAGGAAACTTGGATAAAGTAAATGCAATAACTGGCAGGAAATGTAATAATATAAATGATATAAAATTTAGTTTGAAAACTCAATGGCAGTGTGAGTGGGAAAATCTGAATCAGGAAGAACAACTTTTAACTTATTTAATAACATCTAGGAATGATTAAGGTTACAACACATACAATCTACCAAAGGAATGGTTCAATACCTTACAGGTCATGGACTATATAAGACTTATTGGAAAAAAATTAACACAACACAGGATATATAAGTAGATTTTGTAGAACACAAAGATAACCCAGAGCATATTTTATTTGAATGTGCTCAATTTATAGGTGAAATCAGAAAAGAAAGGATAGCCTTGAGAGGCTATCAAGTGGCTAATATATTGAGAAATAAAGAATTAAATACATAATTAGAGCACATAGCTCTAAAAATAAGTAATTTAGTGAGGGAAGTAGTGACACCACAAGAAGAAATATTAAGAACTAATGTAGAGGAAGCAATAGTACGAAGATCAGAATGCAATCTATTTTAAAGGAAGAAGAAGTAGGAAAGGAAGAAGGTACTGAAGAAGAAGACGAGGATAATTATAACAGAAGGAGATAGTTTTGGACCACAAAAGGAAGAATAGAATGGGGAGAAAGAACACGATATTTAACCAAAAGAGGTGAAAATGAAATTTATGCAAATTATCAAAAGGGAGTTGCGGAATGTAAAAGAAGGATGAGAGAGATGGAAGATAAGAGAGGAAGAAGAAGAGAGAAGATAGATAAATTTTAAGAAGATAAGGTAGGAGATGTAAATGAGGCAGTAAAGAAGAGAGAAGAATTTATAGAAGATTTAAGGGTGATGGAAGATGTAAATAGTGCAGTGGCATAGATAAGGGGGGGGGATGTTCAGGTATAGACACACCCCAAAATATAAAAAATGAAAGAAAAAAAGAAAAATGCAAATAAAAGTTACAACTGTAAATAGGAATAAAGCAACACTGTGAAAATGTCTAAATTGAAATTAAATATGGATATACACCTTGATGTGATAGCCATAAAAAACCAAGGGTGGGAAACAACAAATAAAGATCCAGAACAATCATAACTAACAGCCAACATACATAATACAAATGCAAACAACACAAACACCATATATTGGACTAGAGTCCTCCTTTAGGCTAAGAGAACCATAAACATACTAATTTCACAGCGACAGGCAGCAGGAGTAATGCCAACCTGCCAGTATAACAACCTTCTTGCGAAAGGCAACATTAAAAAAGTATAGGTGGATGGAAAACCCGGGTAAACCAAATTGTTTGTCATGTGCTGGCTGAACAGAAGTTTTGCACTTTAGTCATCCAATAATTTTAACAAACAGCATTTCAAATAATCAATAGGTAATAAGACATCTGCTGAAAACGCCATTGGTTACTGTATGGTTTACACTGGCACATTCAATGAATTATAATTATATATATATTAACCTGTGCATGTATGTGTGTGTGTTTAAGTAAACACTTTGGGGAACTATAGTTCATGAGATCAAACTAGACACCCGAAAAAAAAAATTATGCCACTGAAATAATGAGGTGAGAAAAAAGAAAAGATAACAGTTAATAGAATAAGATTTAAGGGAGGTGGAAGATGTGAATTATGAGGCGGTGAGAAGAGGAAGGGGAGAGGAAGAAAAAGAGAGTAGTAGGAGGGGAAAGAAGAGGTAGAGAAGAAGGAAAAAAGATGGGAGGAATAAGAGAAAAGGAAGGAGAAGAAAGAAGAAGGAGGGGAGGGAAGGCAAAGAAGAAAGAAGAAGGCAGAGATGCAATAGAGAAGGCATCAAGACCTAATTTGTCCATACTGTGACTGCATGTGCAGTGTTACCTGCAGGCGTCAGCCTGGCTTGGGACCTGGGTGAGGCCTGTGACAGGTCATCGGAACAATAGTCAGCATGGAAACAATAGAACAATAGTGAGTGTGGAATAAAATGCCCCTTTATGTGTTGCTTACTTGTTTCAGAACATCGTTTTGACATGTTCTAGTAGACTCCTGTTCTTGAAAGTTCTGCTTTGTATGCGAGGCCTATATGAAGGACTACTGTCGCCAGAATGAGCAATGTTGAATTCAGTTGACTTCAGTTAGAAGCAACAAAATGTAATGTGGACAGTGCAGTTTAATTGTAACTCAGAAGCCAGTTGTGAGTCTTGGAGTTCAGCAGTTCAGTTGCGATTTGACTCGCCAGATCAGTTGTGTTGTATTCCAGGTGTGTGCCAAAGTGACTCAAGTGTAAGGTTTGTGGTACACTGAGTGCCTAATAATAAATAAAGTGTGTTTTCGTAGTAACTGGTTATCTCATTTGTTACACTGATGTCAGAAGTGGGATACAAATGTGGCAATGGAGCAACTACTTAACAAATTATTAGATGATGTGCAGACCATGAAATCCGGAATGGAGAAGATGGAGATGGAAATGAAATTTGAATGGAGAAAATGGAGATGAACATGGAATCCGTAATGGACAAGATGGGAAGTGAAATAATGACAGTAAATTCTGCAATGGAGAAAATGGAGACGAATCTGGAATGCAAAAGATGCAGACAGAAGTGAAGGCTGTGAAATAAATGTCCCAGATGAGGACGGAGCTATCAACCAAGATTGATGAACAGCTGGTCGGGGTGAAGAAAGACATGGAAGGGCTCAGCAGAAAGGTGAAATACCTTGGCTAACGCGTAAACGCCCTGGAGGACTTCGGCGAACGGCTCAGCATCCTGGAAGGAACACACGACGGCCGTGTCAATGAACTGCACGCCATGGTGGAAGAAATGCTTACCGGAAGACTATTGGACTTGAAGGTCGGGAGTCAGGACTCAGTAAGAAATCCACGCGCATCAAGACACCCAAATACGATGGGACGCCAACTTTCGAAGTCTTCCGCCGAAAATTCGCCGACGTTTCCGCCCACAACCGATGGTCAGCAGAGGAGGAAGCCACACAGCTAGCAGCCAGCTTCCAGGGACAGGCAGCAGAAATTCTGAATGCGATTCCAACGTCAGCGGTGTTTGGAAACATCTGAGAGGCCCTCGAAACCAGTTGGGGGACCAGTGTTTCCCAACAGCCTATCGTAGTCAACTCATGTCGAAGCTGCAACAGCCAGGGAAGACGCTGCAGGAGTTCGCCCTGGCAACTGAACAGCTAGCGAATAAAGCTATGGTGAACCTCCAGCCGTTACGTAACCCAGGAGGCTGCCTAATGCTTTGTCGAAAGGATGCATAATGCCGAGATACGAGAGCGTCTGATGCTCGGCCATTACAAGACCATCAACGAGGCGCTAACGGCCGCGTTGAGGATGGAGGCGGACAAGGTAACAGCGGCACCTATCTCGAAGACTAGGAGCATTCTTTATGGAGGGGACGAGAGGATCGACCCAAGGAGGCCGACGAAGATTTTCAAGTAGTGTGATGGAAGTGTGGCCAGCCAGTTCACCTAGTAAGGGAGTGTCCACATCAAGCCAGCGAGCAGACCGGAAAGGAATAAGCACCGGCGTGCGAGTGGCACGTCTTCAGCACCTCTTCGATTGAAGCTGCGTGCCTTGGGCAGGAGAATGGATGATAGCCTCGTCGCGGACGGCTGGATACAAGGGAAGCGGTACCGGGTACTAGTCAACACAGGTGCTGCCGTGACCATAATTAGACCTGACGTAGCAAAGATTGAATTTGATTTTTATATAATTCCTCAAAACGAATTAAATCCACATAATATTCGGCTTCTTGTGGTATATAACCGTATTACATTATCGCTAAATACATTAATACGAATTTCAATTACATCAGAAAATGTAATTCATTCATGAACAATTCCAGGAATTGGGGTTAAAACTGATGCCGTTGAGGAAACCGAATCGGCCCTACCAACTAGTGACGGCATCGGGTAACACTTCGTCTGTGGAAGAGGCGTTACTTGAGCGCCTCGGGCTGAGCATCGTAAGACTGTGGGTGTTCGTCGCAAGTGTGGATGATGTGGTACTGGAACTGGATGAATTCGGAAGCCACGAGGCGTCGGTCAACATTGGCAGGAGGGTCTTGAGTCGGCCGAGACAGGGTGACGCTCCGGAGCCCAAACGAACAGCCAGGGATCTACAGGATGATTCTGACTAGGGATGTGACTGTGCCCGCAAGAGGCGAGGTAAGGAACCTGGTTTTAGACCGAAAGACACCATTGGATGGATTATGCGTCGCCAAGGCATTGTTGCCTTGCTGGGAGGAAATTCTGCGAGACTGCTGAAACCATCGGACACCGAGCAGGATATACAGGCCGGGACGAGTTAGGGGAATGCGAGCCAGCTGCGAGTGTATCGCCTTGCGACGGATCCGAGGAGCCAGGACCGTCTCAAGATCTGGGTCCCCGGCTGGAAGACGACGGCAGACCAACTGACCGCGGTACAACTGAAGAAGGTCCGGCACCTCCTTAGGCAATACCAGTCTGCCTTAGTAGTTGGTAATTGTTCCTTTAAGCACAACACCGACACAAGTAACATGTCTTTAATTGGGTTTAATTGATTTTAATTGGGTTTAATTGGTGTTTCGTGCAAAGCCGACCTAAATAACATGTTCCTTCTAGCACAGGTCACGTGATGTTTGGTATTGGAAGGGTCTTTAATTGTTTCAATTGGTGTTTCGTGCAAAGCCGACCTAAATAACATGTTCCTTTAAGCACAGGTCACGTGATGTTTGGTATTGGAAGGGTCTTTAATTGTTTCAATTGGTGTTTCGTGCAAAGCCGACCTAAATAACATGTTCCTTTAAGCACAGGTCACGTGATGTTTGGTATTGGAAGGGTCTTTAATTGGTTCAATTGGTCTTTCGCGCAAGACCAGACCTAAAGTGTGTGAGAGTTCACCATCAAAACAAGGATACGGGCGAGTTGACAGTTTGTCATTCCCGGCCACGTGGAGGGCTTTACTTGAAGAAACATTTAAAAAGTCTCCTCCTCGGCTTTGGGGTGGGAGGAGGTAATCAAAATAATGTCTGCATTTCCAGTCAGCTATGAGACATGATTCACCCACTATAAAGTACACAGCGTTAATTCTAATCATATACATCAAATAAAAAAAATACAAGTTTCAATTTTTGTGGCGAACGCTCCTAACGAGTGAAAACCAAATCGAAAGGTTTAATTTTCACCATCCTACCGAGACTTGCTGCTTTCTACGACATGAATAACATGCTACTTAAAACCGTGTATGTATACAGTGAGGTCTCCCCCACGCCAGTGTAAAAGACGATCGTTTGAGTATTCTCTCGCGTCCCCTCTGTCTGGAATGCCCGGTCAATTAAGGCTATTGACTCACCCTTCGCATAAGCGGGGACACCTATTCACGGTATTGATTTTTTCCCTCTCATATAAGGACTCCCACACCATTGTAAAAGTTCGCTTCATCTACGCTAGATGCCATAAGGTTACAGAACTAACATTTGTAATTCATATCTGACACTATAGAGGCCGACAGAATCCGACCCGCTATTGATTTTTTCATTAAAACTACATGAGATTCAAACACATTAGCTAATTACAGTGTTACAAGCTGTATGTACAGTGAAATAAAAACGAATCGCATTTAAAAAAAAAAAATTCTCATATGTTACACTCACATGACTTTCTCTACTCTTGTACAAACTTGAGGGGGTTGCCATGCGACGCATTCCATTCTCTTTACATGCCTAAGACATAAAAAATGAATAACGAATTCGAGAAAAAATATAATTATTGGGGAATAACAAGCAATATCTCGAAAATATTTCTCAATAAAACAGGGGGGCCTCAAAACATAAATATCCGGTGAAGTTTCGTTATCGAATTTTCGCGTGGAATGCAATACTTCCCTTACTTACTCTACATAGTAGAGAAATTTAAAATACTTAGTTATAACAACGGGAAAGATGTCTTATATCTTTTTTCCCACGAGGTGTATGATTCATACAAGGTAATTGAACAATGTCTTGTTATTTAATTAACAGTACACCAAAAGGCAGACCATCTTTTACAGAATAACTTAAGTCATTTCCGGAACACGTGTATGCTTTTAGAAAGAAATATCTAAATGATACCTTCATTCTAATGTAGGTTCAAAGGCATTAGTGGATTGATCATTTCCTGCATTATTTCAACAAGAGCACATAAAAAATATATTACGTAAAGATGATTCAGCGTTCGATTTCATACTGAACTAAAGCTTGAAACAAATATTCAGTTTTCAGAACGCTAAAGTACGATTGAAAAGGAATATATACGTTAAATCAACTTCCATTTCCACGTAACGGATTACGACAAAACTAGAAGAGAAAGACAAAAGTAGACTAGAAAATGAGAAAGCAAGCGCAAATAGTAGTAGTTATTTGGGGACTTTAGCTACTTTCAACTGCAACTTATTTTAACTCAAGCAACCTTAAGACAGGTCTTCTATTAGCTAATTTTATAATTAATAAAACAATTAATGTTTGAAAAATACTTCATTAACATACTAATTAACAAAAATTAACTTAACTCTGAATTTTTCGTTGAAACTCTGTAATCTGCTATAAAATAGCTTGCATAATATATAAAAAATACTCTTACGACATACAAAAAGCTTAACATACTTAAAGCTTAACCTCGAATGTCCACAACTGAAAAAAAAAATTGAAAAGCGGTAATATGCCAGAAAATGGAGTATAGAATATAAGGAAATTATCCTTTTCTTCATTCATCAAGTTTACATGCCTAAATGATTATTTCCAGACAAGACGCCAGTGAAGAAATACCAGTTCAGCGCCTGCGATGGTATTATTATCTACTTACGGGGAGGTATATCAACGGTCTCCACTTCAACTCCAGACATGGTCAAACTTTAATGTTTAAAACACTTCTGAGCTATGGCACTTAGACATGCTTGACAAGTGCATTAAATTTTACAGCACTAATTGGAATGTTCCGAATAACTAGGCAAGTGTCCCTATGATTTGTATCTCGGAATGGTAAAACATAAATGTTTAACTGCTAAACAACTGTGATACTCGCGTGGGATAATAATAATCCTACAGCATTATGTGGATATATTGGAGGGGATTCTCAGGTATACGAGATCCAGATCGAGTTTTATCTTCGTTCTTTCTCTCTTTCTTGATGTACATACATACATACAGACACATCCACACACATACAGACATACACACAGCCGAACACCTCCCCAAACACACGGCCAGGTACGAAGACTTACGAATATATCCGAACATACACATGCATACCGACTCATTCACGCAGATAAATACTCACAAACAAGCAGACTCAGAGATACTCACACACAAATCAAAACAAGCAGACTCAGAGATATACATACACACACATATACTTCCAAACATCAGGAATGAGCGAAGACCTTCGAGCACACTCGAATACATGTACAGGCAATATACACACACAGGAACATACCAAACACCAACAGAGAGAGAGAGACGCTCTTACCTATAAGCATGGGGGGGCTCTGTTATAATATAGCTTCATATATGAGAGGCTCTGTCTTTAGATGATTGTATTGATTAATGTAGCGGTGAAGATGACGGGAATTGCGGGATTAGGGAGCTATGGTATTAATGGAGTTATGTGGTGGCGGTGGCGAATGTGTAGAGTTACGGTGCTGATGGAGGCAGGCGATGGTCATGGACGTATAAGTTAATGTACTTGTAAGTGTGAAGGAGTATTTGTGATGGTGGTGATAGGAGGCGATGAGGATGGTTATATTGTCGGGAAGGCTTTTGGAAATGATGGTGGTGATGAGAGGTGGTGTTCATTGTTTCGCTGATGCTGATTCTTTTTTTTTTGTGTGTAGAAGGGCACACATTCCTTACGAAGAAATACACTAACACTGTAAAACATACCGAATTGTTGCGAGTAGCACAAAATCTTTTATCTGTGTATAAAATGGTTTCAATGTCCTTACAACATCTTAGAATACTTATAAAGCTGCAAACGGTATCGAATTCCTTTTAAAGTGTTCAAAGTTCTCGATTTACGAGAACATTTAAGTGATGCATGGATCCAATGAAGCTAAGACAGGCTCTCCATTCAGCATATAAGAGACTTCACCTAGATTAGGCTAGGAGCGGTAAAGCCAAGATAGCGTATATTGTGTAAAGCCACTTTAGGTTAGACTGGTTGAGGTCATGATAGGGGTCACAGATAATTAGAGGACGGGCTAGTTTATAGCTTTAAGTTATGATCGCTTGAATAGATGATGGAGGGCTACTGACTAAGATTGAGACACGTTAACATGCACGTCATCGAGCTAGGCTAGCTAATAGCAGCCTGGACGTGAATCCTGCTTATACTATCTTAGGATAGGTTAGGATATTCAGTGCTAGCTAAGGAATGGCTTGTTGGACAGATTATAAGAAATGGTATCATATTAGGCTAGATAATTACTGGGCAGAATACATAACGATAGGATAGTCTGGGAACAGGTAGTTAGGCTCGCACGATTGTCCGAGTTTGAAGAACAGGCTAGCATAGAATGTCTTAGGAATGGATTCGTCATGATTGTTATGGTTGGCTGCGTTTCACGGTTAAGTTATTTACGTTAGTGGTTACGTTTACTGGTTACGTTGGTTACGTTTACTGGTTACGTTGGTTACGTTTACTGGTTACGTTGGTTACGTTTAGTGGTTACGTTGGTTAAGTTTAGTGGTTACACTGGTTACGTTTAGTGGTTACGTTGGTTACGTTTAGTGGTTACGCTGGTTACGTTTAGTGGTTACGTTTACTGGTTACGTTGGTTACGTTTAGTGGTTACGTTGGTTACGTTTAGTGGTTACGTTTACTGGTTACGTTGGTTACGTTTACTGGTTGCGTTGGTTACGTTTACTGGTTACATTGGTTACGTTTACTGGTTACGTTGGTTACGTTTGGGCTAGGTTGGACGATGCCAAGATAGATAATGAAAGGATCTTTCAGAGCAGGTAAGGCAGGGATAGATTGGCTTAGGTTGGTCGCTTGTGGCTAGGTTAGACTACTCCAAAATACCTAAAACTAGCCAATTCAGGGATTGTGCCTATCGGTCTCACATGTTAACTACTTAACATATAGAAGCTTACAAAATTTAGAAAAAAGGACTGAAAGTATATATATTTATTCTAATAATGGATAAGAAATGCTCATAAAGTATCAAAATCAGTGGAAAATACATTAACTCTTGAAATTAGAATAAATACTTGCTTTAATGCACTGACTTACAAATGAAATTCCACTCTCCATATTACAATAGCATCCTAAAAGCATGTCACAATACCTCATTCACATCTTAAAATACACTGAAAGAGGCTCAAATTCTCTTACCAGAAACTTTGAAAATAGCTGCAGCGCGCCTAAAGAACCCTCAGAATACTGTAAAGATCTGAGGCAATATCATGAACATAACAGCTCCTACTTATAAAACCGTTCATAATTTTCCAAAAACCTGTGTCTAATAGCTCATAAACGCCAGCTAAATGCTCTACAGTTCCTATTCCAGTGGCTAAAATGCAAGCAAACATTTCTAAAAACACACTACAATGCCTGTTACAGGATGAAAAATATATTCGAAATACCTACATCAATCCCTCCGTCTGTATTTTGAAAGATACTTTAAAAAAACATCATAAAGTATATTCAAAATGTTCTGAAAATCTTAAAAAAGATGCATCAATATCCTGAAAATGAATGCTACTACTTTAAGAAACAACTAAAATTCCCATTCAAGTATATCGGGATGTCCTTAAAGCCTGTACTCATATCTAATTCCATAGACTGGAATACCTTTAAAGAGTCACAAACACTCCTAGCACGAGCTTTGAAAACGTCTTGAAAATTGTCACAATACCTTAAAAAAGCATAAAATGGCTCCACATAATCTAAAAAACCCGCTAATTCTAAAAGCCCTTCAGGACACTCTAATGACATAAAAATACACGCTACACTTCTAAAAAGCCATTCAGGATCAGAACCATAAACAATACACATAAAAGTGTCAAGAGCATCTAAATACACTGTAAAATACGTCAAAATGCTAAAAAAGACCCTTAACGATAGCATGAAATACATGGCGTAATTTCTAAAACCCTCGCACATAAATAGTTCACTGACAATACCATGAAGATAACTGCACCTCACTGTAAAAGAGTATCCTAGTGACCTATACAATACAGCTAAAATACCTGCCACTATTTATAAAACCCATCAGCATACTCCAAAGACTTGGACTGACCTAATTAAATACATTCTCTTGTCTATAGAACCATCAGACTAGGCTTAAATGCTCAAAATATATGTATTAAACCTAAAATACACAAAGGATAAAATCTAAACATCAGGCTTTATTATGAATAGGGGCAGAGGCTAGAAAGGCAAATCAAAAGAAACACTTAAGTCAATGGTGAAAATATCTTTATTGAGAATTATTATTATTTGATTTTACATTAAGCAAACACTAGAGCATTGAACAGAAGCAAACAAAATTTTAACACACTCATTCATTCAAATGCGAAAGCTCTTTATTATACAGAGTTCAGTCTCAATCATGCTATAATCCCAGTGCTCTTCAATACTTGGATGATCTTATTAATCTCAATAGAAAAGTCGTTTTTACCAGCTTCATGCGACATCATTAACAGTCTTAGCTGGTGTACTAAGTCATTAGGATCTGTACAGGGATATAAAATCTCGATATTCGCATTGGATACATCACCCACACTGGACGAGTTAACACTAAAATGTTTATTTTCACTCAGGTGATTATTCAGAGTTTCATCATCCAAAGACACTGCTCTTCTCACATCTAACATCCCTGGTCTTGAAGAGATTTCAGTAGCACTCAGGGGTGATCCAAGCGCTTCACAGCTTAACTCTAACATCCCTGGCCTTGAA
Organism: Deroplatys truncata; assembly: GCA_030765065.1. Lineage (NCBI taxonomy): Eukaryota > Metazoa > Arthropoda > Insecta > Mantodea > Mantidae > Deroplatys > Deroplatys truncata. The sequence goes on along the minus strand of CM060990.1, from coordinate 347,191,500 downwards.
TAGATTTCAGCATCACTTACGGGAGTTCTAAGTATTGCACACTTCAATGATTCATTACTACATCTTTGACGGTGTTGTTTAAGTCTTGAAATAGATCTGTTTTTTAAAATCCTACTGCACATACGACACTTGACAGAACTACTCTTCTCATGGGTAATATAGGAAAAATGAAGCTTTTCGTAAGCTGGCTGTATTTGAATGTCAATAAGGGAATCCATGCTTGTTCTAGAATATCATATACTGTATATGATTTCGAAGCTGCAGCCGCATATGTCATCAGGAGACTGTAGAATTATTTGCTTATTTCCTAATTTTATCGGTAATCTCACATCATTGATAACCATAAACCTTACAGTCAAGTTATATAAGAAACGGGACTATGACAGAATTCCACATTAATTGCAGCTACTCCATTAATTACGTAAGCTCACCATGCATGAAATGAAGTCTACCCTTACTTGTAATATTGGAGGATATATGACGCAACCTCATTGAATATGTTAGCACTCGAATATGCAATGTTTCAAGGCTAGAAGGTCACCCATACAGATCGTCCTATGAAGAAGCATACTACAGGGAAAGTGAGCAGTACACAAGTTGAATATTTCGAGACATGCTGAGGTCCCTAACGTTTCCAGGCTATAACATCTCACTTTACAAGTCCCCAATGTAACGACTCATTCCACATAGCAAGAGGAGAGGAGAGTCAACGAGGATCAACCGAGCATTTTGTGAAGTCCTTAAATGTTATAAGATAATACCATATACCTACCAAAGTAACCAAAATATTCCCATACCTTGTAAATGTAACCAATATATTTCCATACCTTCTAAATGTAGTCAAAGTATTTCCATACCTTCTAAATGTAGTCAATGTATTTTCATACCTTCTAAATGTAGTCAATGTATTTCCATACCTTCTAAATGTAGTCAAAGTATTTCCATACCTTCTAAATGTAGTCAAAGTATTTCCATACCTTCTAAATGTAGTCAAAGTATTTCCATACCTTCTAAATGTAGTCAAAGTATTTCCATACCTTCTAAATGTAGTCAAAGTATTTCCATACCTTCTAAATGTAGTCAAAGTATTTCCATACCTTCTAAATGTAGTCAAAGTATTGCCATACCTTCTAAATGTAGTCAAAGTATTTCCATAGCTTCTAAATGTAGTCAAAGTATTTCCATAGCTTCTAAATGTAGTCAAAGTATTTCCATACCTTCTAAATGTAGTCAAAGTATTTCCATACCTTCTAAATGTAGTCAAAGTATTTCCATACCTTCTAAATGTAGTCAAAGTATTTCCATACCTTCTAAATGTAGTCAAAGTATTTCCATACCTTCTAAATGTAGTCAAAGTATTTCCATACCTTCTAAATGTAGTCAAAGTATTTCCATACCTTCTAAATGTAGTCAAAGTATTTCCATACCTTCTAAATGCTTGGTTGATCCTCGTTGACTCTCCTCTCCTCTTGCTATGTGGAATGAGTCGTTACATTGGGGACTTGTAAAGTGAGATGTTATAGCCTGGAAACGTTAGGGACCTCAGCATGTCTCGAAATATTCAACTTGTGTACTGCTCACTTTCCCTGTAGTATGCTTCTTCATAGGACGATCTGTATGGGTGACCTTCTAGCCTTGAAACATTGCATATTCGAGTGCTAACATATTCAATGAGGTTGCGTCATATATCCTCCAATATTACAAGTAAGGGTAGACTTCATTTCATGCATGGTGAGCTTACGTAATTAATGGAGTAGCTGCAATTAATGTGGAATTCTGTCATAGTCCCGTTTCTTATATAACTTGACTGTAAGGTTTATGGTTATCAATGATGTGAGATTACCGATAAAATTAGGAAATAAGCAAATAATTCTACAGTCTCCTGATGACATATGCGGCTGCAGCTTCGAAATCATATACAGTATATGATATTCTAGAACAAGCATGGATTCCCTTATTGACATTCAAATACAGCCAGCTTACGAAAAGCTTCATTTTTCCTATATTACCCATGAGAAGAGTAGTTCTGTCAAGTGTCGTATGTGCAGTAGGATTTTAAAAAACAGATCTATTTCAAGACTTAAACAACACCGTCAAAGATGTAGTAATGAATCATTGAAGTGTGCAATACTTAGAACTCCCGTAAGTGATGCTGAAATCTATTCAAGGCCAGGGATGTTAGAGTTAAGCTGTGAAGCGCTTGGATCACCCCTGAGTGCTACTGAAATCTCTTCAAGACCAGGGATGTTAGATGTGAGAAGAGCAGTGTCTTTGGATGATGAAACTCTGAATAATCACCTGAGTGAAAATAAACATTTTAGTGTTAACTCGTCCAGTGTGGGTGATGTATCCAATGCGAATATCGAGATTTTATATCCCTGTACAGATCCTAATGACTTAGTACACCAGCTAAGACTGTTAATGATGTCGCATGAAGCTGGTAAAAACGACTTTTCTATTGAGATTAATAAGATCATCCAAGTATTGAAGAGCACTGGGATTATAGCATGATTGAGACTGAACTCTGTATAATAAAGAGCTTTCGCATTTGAATGAATGAGTGTGTTAAAATTTTGTTTGCTTCTGTTCAATGCTCTAGTGTTTGCTTAATGTAAAATCAAATAATAATAATTCTCAATAAAGATATTTTCACCATTGACTTAAGTGTTTCTTTTGATTTGCCTTTCTAGCCTCTGCCCCTATTCATAATAAAGCCTGATGTTTAGATTTTATCCTTTGTGTATTTTAGGTTTAATACATATATTTTGAGCATTTAAGCCTAGTCTGATGGTTCTATAGACAAGAGAATGTATTTAATTAGGTCAGTCCAAGTCTTTGGAGTATGCTGATGGGTTTTATAAATAGTGGCAGGTATTTTAGCTGTATTGTATAGGTCACTAGGATACTCTTTTACAGTGAGGTGCAGTTATCTTCATGGTATTGTCAGTGAACTATTTATGTGCGAGGGTTTTAGAAATTACGCCATGTATTTCATGCTATCGTTAAGGGTCTTTTTTAGCATTTTGACGTATTTTACAGTGTATTTAGATGCTCTTGACACTTTTATGTGTATTGTTTATGGTTCTGATCCTGAATGGCTTTTTAGAAGTGTAGCGTGTATTTTTATGTCATTAGAGTGTCCTGAAGGGCTTTTAGAATTAGCGGGTTTTTTTAGATTATGTGGAACCATTTTATGCTCTTTTAAGGTATTGTGACAATTTTCAAGACGTTTTCAAAGCTCGTGCTAGGAGTGTTTGTGACTCTTTAAAGGTATTCCAGTCTATGGAATTAGATATGAGTACAGGCTTTAAGGACATCCCGATATACTTGAATGGGAATTTTAGTTGTTTCTTAAAGTAGTAGCATTCATTTTCAGGATATTGATGCATCTTTTTTAAGATTTTCAGAACATTTTGAATATACTTTATGATGTTTTTTTAAAGTATCTTTCAAAATACAGACGGAGGGATTGATGTAGGTATTTCGAATATATTTTTCATCCTGTAACAGGCATTGTAGTGTATTTTTAGAAATGTTTGCTTGCATTTTAGCCACTGGAATAGGAACTGTAGAGCATTTAGCTGGCGTTTATGAGCTATTAGACACAGGTTTTTGGAAAATTATGAACGGTTTTATAAGTAGGAGCTGTTATGTTCATGATATTGCCTCAGATCTTTACAGTATTCTGAGGGTTCTTTAGGCGCGCTGCAGCTATTTTCAAAGTTTCTGGTAAGAGAATTTGAGCCTCTTTCAGTGTATTTTAAGATGTGAATGAGGTATTGTGACATGCTTTTAGGATGCTATTGTAATATGGAGAGTGGAATTTCATTTGTAAGTCAGTGCATTAAAGCAAGTATTTATTCTAATTTCAAGAGTTAATGTATTTTCCACTGATTTTGATACTTTATGAGCATTTCTTATCCATTATTAGAATAAATATATATACTTTCAGTCCTTTTTTCTAAATTTTGTAAGCTTCTATATGTTAAGTAGTTAACATGTGAGACCGATAGGCACAATCCCTGAATTGGCTAGTTTTAGGTATTTTGGAGTAGTCTAACCTAGCCACAAGCGACCAACCTAAGCCAATCTATCCCTGCCTTACCTGCTCTGAAAGATCCTTTCATTATCTATCTTGGCATCGTCCAACCTAGCCAAAACGTAACCAACGTAACCAGTAAACGTAACCAATGTAACCAGTAAACGTAACCAACGCAACCAGTAAACGTAACCAGTAAACGTAACCAACGTAACCAGTAAACGTAACCACTAAACGTAACCAACGTAACCACTAAACGTAACCAACGTAACCAGTAAACGTAACCACTAAACGTAACCAGCGTAACCACTAAACGTAACCAACGTAACCAACGTAACCACTAAACGTAACCAGTGTAACCACTAAACTTAACCAACGTAACCACTAAACGTAACCAACGTAACCAGTAAACGTAACCAACGTAACCAGTAAACGTAACCAACGTAACCAGTAAACGTAACCAACGTAACCAGTAAACGTAACCACTAACGTAAATAACTTAACCGTGAAACGCAGCCAACCATAACAATCATGACGAATCCATTCCTAAGACATTCTATGCTAGCCTGTTCTTCAAACTCGGACAATCGTGCGAGCCTAACTACCTGTTCCCAGACTATCCTATCGTTATGTATTCTGCCCAGTAATTATCTAGCCTAATATGATACCATTTCTTATAATCTGTCCAACAAGCCATTCCTTAGCTAGCACTGAATATCCTAACCTATCCTAAGATAGTATAAGCAGGATTCACGTCCAGGCTGCTATTAGCTAGCCTAGCTCGATGACGTGCATGTTAACGTGTCTCAATCTTAGTCAGTAGCCCTCCATCATCTATTCAAGCGATCATAACTTAAAGCTATAAACTAGCCCGTCCTCTAATTATCTGTGACCCCTATCATGACCTCAACCAGTCTAACCTAAAGTGGCTTTACACAATATACGCTATCTTGGCTTTACCGCTCCTAGCCTAATCTAGGTGAAGTCTCTTATATGCTGAATGGAGAGTCTGTCTTAGCTTCATTGGATCCATGCATCACTTAAATGTTCTCGTAAATCGAGAACTTTGAACACTTTAAAAGGAATTCGATACCGTTTGCAGCTTTATAAGTATTCTAAGATGTTGTAAGGACATTGAAACCATTTTATACACAGATAAAAGATTTTGTGCTACTCGCAACAATTCGGTATGTTTTACAGTGTTAGTGTATTTCTTCGTAAGGAATGTGTGCCCTTCTACACACAAAAAAAAAGAATCAGCATCAGCGAAACAATGAACACCACCTCTCATCACCACCATCATTTCCAAAAGCCTTCCCGACAATATAACCATCCTCATCGCCTCCTATCACCACCATCACAAATACTCCTTCACACTTACAAGTACATTAACTTATACGTCCATGACCATCGCCTGCCTCCATCAGCACCGTAACTCTACACATTCGCCACCGCCACCACATAACTCCATTAATACCATAGCTCCCTAATCCCGCAATTCCCGTCATCTTCACCGCTACATTAATCAATACAATCATCTAAAGACAGAGCCTCTCATATATGAAGCTATATTATAAGAGCCCCCCCCCATGCTTATAGGTAAGAGCGTCTCTCTCTCTCTGTTGGTGTTTGGTATGTTCCTGTGTGTGTATATTGCCTGTACATGTATTCGAGTGTGCTCGAAGGTCTTCGCTCATTCCTGATGTTTGGAAGTATATGTGTGTGTATGTATATCTCTGAGTCTGCTTGTTTTGATTTGTGTGTGAGTATCTCTGAGTCTGCTTGTTTGTGAGTATTTATCTGCGTGAATGAGTCGGTATGCATGTGTATGTTCGGATATATTCGTAAGTCTTCGTACCTGGCCGTGTGTTTGGGGAGGTGTTCGGCTGTGTGTATGTCTGTATGTGTGTGGATGTGTCTGTATGTATGTATGTACATCAAGAAAGAGAGAAAGAACGAAGATAAAACTCGATCTGGATCTCGTATACCTGAGAATCCCCTCCAATATATCCACATAATGCTGTAGGATTATTATTATCCCACGCGAGTATCACAGTTGTTTAGCAGTTAAACATTTATGTTTTACCATTCCGAGATACAAATCATAGGGACACTTGCCTAGTTATTCGGAACATTCCAATTAGTGCTGTAAAATTTAATGCACTTGTCAAGCATGTCTAAGTGCCATAGCTCAGAAGTGTTTTAAACATTAAAGTTTGACCATGTCTGGAGTTGAAGTGGAGACCGTTGATATACCTCCCCGTAAGTAGATAATAATACCATCGCAGGCGCTGAACTGGTATTTCTTCACTGGCGTCTTGTCTGGAAATAATCATTTAGGCATGTAAACTTGATGAATGAAGAAAAGGATAATTTCCTTATATTCTATACTCCATTTTCTGGCATATTACCGCTTTTCAATTTTTTTTTTCAGTTGTGGACATTCGAGGTTAAGCTTTAAGTATGTTAAGCTTTTTGTATGTCGTAAGAGTATTTTTTATATATTATGCAAGCTATTTTATAGCAGATTACAGAGTTTCAACGAAAAATTCAGAGTTAAGTTAATTTTTGTTAATTAGTATGTTAATGAAGTATTTTTCAAACATTAATTGTTTTATTAATTATAAAATTAGCTAATAGAAGACCTGTCTTAAGGTTGCTTGAGTTAAAATAAGTTGCAGTTGAAAGTAGCTAAAGTCCCCAAATAACTACTACTATTTGCGCTTGCTTTCTCATTTTCTAGTCTACTTTTGTCTTTCTCTTCTAGTTTTGTCGTAATCCGTTACGTGGAAATGGAAGTTGATTTAACGTATATATTCCTTTTCAATCGTACTTTAGCGTTCTGAAAACTGAATATTTGTTTCAAGCTTTAGTTCAGTATGAAATCGAACGCTGAATCATCTTTACGTAATATATTTTTTATGTGCTCTTGTTGAAATAATGCAGGAAATGATCAATCCACTAATGCCTTTGAACCTACATTAGAATGAAGGTATCATTTAGATATTTCTTTCTAAAAGCATACACGTGTTCCGGAAATGACTTAAGTTATTCTGTAAAAGATGGTCTGCCTTTTGGTGTACTGTTAATTAAATAACAAGACATTGTTCAATTACCTTGTATGAATCATACACCTCGTGGGAAAAAAGATATAAGACATCTTTCCCGTTGTTATAACTAAGTATTTTAAATTTCTCTACTATGTAGAGTAAGTAAGGGAAGTATTGCATTCCACGCGAAAATTCGATAACGAAACTTCACCGGATATTTATGTTTTGAGGCCCCCCTGTTTTATTGAGAAATATTTTCGAGATATTGCTTGTTATTCCCCAATAATTATATTTTTTCTCGAATTCGTTATTCATTTTTTTATGTCTTAGGCATGTAAAGAGAATGGAATGCGTCGCATGGCAACCCCCTCAAGTTTGTACAAGAGTAGAGAAAGTCATGTGAGTGTAACATATGAGAATTTTTTTTTTTAAATGCGATTCGTTTTTATTTCACTGTACATACAGCTTGTAACACTGTAATTAGCTAATGTGTTTGAATCTCATGTAGTTTTAATGAAAAAATCAATAGCGGGTCGGATTCTGTCGGCCTCTATAGTGTCAGATATGAATTACAAATGTTAGTTCTGTAACCTTATGGCATCTAGCGTAGATGAAGCGAACTTTTACAATGGTGTGGGAGTCCTTATATGAGAGGGAAAAAATCAATACCGTGAATAGGTGTCCCCGCTTATGCGAAGGGTGAGTCAATAGCCTTAATTGACCGGGCATTCCAGACAGAGGGGACGCGAGAGAATACTCAAACGATCGTCTTTTACACTGGCGTGGGGGAGACCTCACTGTATACATACACGGTTTTAAGTAGCATGTTATTCATGTCGTAGAAAGCAGCAAGTCTCGGTAGGATGGTGAAAATTAAACCTTTCGATTTGGTTTTCACTCGTTAGGAGCGTTCGCCACAAAAATTGAAACTTGTATTTTTTTTATTTGATGTATATGATTAGAATTAACGCTGTGTACTTTATAGTGGGTGAATCATGTCTCATAGCTGACTGGAAATGCAGACATTATTTTGATTACCTCCTCCCACCCCAAAGCCGAGGAGGAGACTTTTTAAATGTTTCTTCAAGTAAAGCCCTCCACGTGGCCGGGAATGACAAACTGTCAACTCGCCCGTATCCTTGTTTTGATGGTGAACTCTCACACACTTTAGGTCTGGTCTTGCGCGAAAGACCAATTGAACCAATTAAAGACCCTTCCAATACCAAACATCACGTGACCTGTGCTTAAAGGAACATGTTATTTAGGTCGGCTTTGCACGAAACACCAATTGAAACAATTAAAGACCCTTCCAATACCAAACATCACGTGACCTGTGTTTAAAGGAACATGTTATTTAGGTCGGCTTTGCACGAAACACCAATTGAAACAATTAAAGACCCTTCCAATACCAAACATCACGTGACCTGTGCTAGAAGGAACATGTTATTTAGGTCGGCTTTGCACGAAACACCAATTAAACCCAATTAAAATCAATTAAACCCAATTAAAGACATGTTACTTGTGTCGGTGTTGTGCTTAAAGGAACAATTACCAACTACTTGCCTTCAGCCAAAGAGACGGCGATTGCGGCCGCATCGACCGGGTACCTCACCATGTAGATACCGGAGACGCCCGACCTATGCGGCAACCACTAAGGCACGTTCCTCTGGCGAAGCAAGCGGAGGTACGAGACATGCTAGAGGACATGAGATCTAGGGGGATTATCGAAGTGCCTGACAGCCCTTGGTGTCCCCCTGTCATCTTGGTAAAGAAGAACGGCGAGCTATGTTTCTGTGTTAACTATAGGAAGCTGCATTGTCACCCGGAAGGACCGTTTTCCCTTACCCCAAATTGACGATACTCTGGACTCTTGCTGGTGCCCAGGGTTGTTCACCCTAGACCTGAAATCGGGATATTGGCAAGTGGCCTCTGGATCCCAGAGATAAGGAAACGACCATGTTCTCGACAGGCCAAGGGCGCTGGCAGTTTAGGTTATACCCTTTGAACTCTGCCATGCGCCAGCCACTTTCCAGCGCCTGGTGGAATCCGTGGTCAGGGGATTGACTTACGATGCCTGCCTGCTGTACTTGGACATGATCGTCATTGACAGCACTTTGAAGATCTAGAGAACCTGACCAAGGTATTACAGAGACTGTAAGCAGCTAACCTGAAACTGAACGCGAAGAAGTGCCAACTCTTCTGCAAGGAGGTTAACTACTTGGGCTACATAATCTCGCCAAATGGGGGTGGTCACGGGACGGAAAAGGCTCGGGTTGTGATAGAATGGCCTCGCCCAAAGGGTAAACGAGAGTTGCGCAGTCTTCTCGGCCTATGCAGCTACTATCGCCGCTTCTCAGAGGTTTCACCCATATCGCGAAGCCCCTCACTCGTTTTACGGAAGAACACTGGTCTTACATGTAGACAGAAGAGACCGAAGACGCATTCAAGCGCTTAAGTCAACACTCTGCAGCGCGCTTGTTTAGGGTTTTCCACAATCGGGCGACGATTTTACCCTGGGAACCGACGCCAGCGAAGTGCTATTGGAGGCGTACTATCACAGGTCCAGAATGGGCAGGAGCGGGTAATAACCTACTACAGCAAGACGCTCTCCAAGGCGGAAAAGAACTAATACGTTGCTCCTGGCAATTGTGAAGGCACTGGAATACTTCCATGAGTAGGATGCGGAGAGTTGCACGTCGGATAAAAAATAAAATAAATATATAAAATCTGAATATACTATCCCGGCACCATGGTTACTACACCAGGACATACATTCAAACTTTACATTTATTCTCACAACACATTTACATTTTATATTACATCAATTTTTTCAGATAAAATAACTACAAACTACACAATGTCTACAAAATAATAACAAATAAAACTAAAAGAAAGAGAATAGAAATCATTAAATTAGAGTAATGGCATAAAAAGCTTAATTACAATCTAAATTCTTTATTTATCTACACTTTCTGGAAACCAGCAAACTTAGCAACTGGTAGCCAGCTACTATCTACTCCTATTTAACTATATTCATTATAAATCAGCGAAAATGTACTGGTAGCCAGCACAAAACTTCTACTAAGCTACTAATCATTTTAACAAGCTTATTTATATTTCCATTTTATTTAAAAAATTTCTTTAATATTATAAGATTAAAGTTATCTATTTCTTAATAATTATTTGATTTAGAATAGTTTAATATTTTATTTAATCCATTTATATCTTTATTTATGCATTTGTGTTTATTGTTCATTTATTTACCTTTATGTAATGTCTATATTAGTTTTCTATTACCTTATTTTTTATTTATTTTATATATAAAATTTAAATTTTATCAGTATATACTAAATCGTTACCTCTTTTAACCAAACAGTAAACCTTGTTTCTTCTATCACTACATATTCACTCACTTTACCCCACAACATTTCACTTCACTCACATCCTTATTTTATTCTAACACCAACTCCACCTCCAAACTCCACTCACTATCCCTTCCAAACCACATTAAATGCTCCTCCAAGGATGGTAAAACTGCTGGCTACTCCTCCAATAATGGTAAACCTGTGCCCCAACACCACCGTCATCTTCTCTCCTTTCCTTTTCTTCCTCCGTTCTCGTTCTATAATCACCACATTTCTCTCCTCCCCACTGTCTTAATTACAATCTTCTTCTCTCTACTCATTCCTCCTCCTCTTCATTCTCCGTCAAAGTCAACATTTGTAAACTAACCATTTCTTCACTTTTACTTCTATCTTCTCCCATATCTAAATTTTGATTTATTATTCTAATCCTCTCAGATCCTCCAATTTCCTCTCTCCCTCTCGGTAATTGTTTCCTCCATACTTTTGGTAATATACCTTTTTCCCACGCTGTTTTACTTACATAATTTGTTAATTGTTGTAAATATTTAATTAAATCAAGATGTCTTTAGGGTACATCCTCCTAAATGTTTACTTTCTTCTAATATGTGTTGATTGTATGCATTACAATAAAAACTGTATGTTCCGGTGTATCCCTAATTCTGCAACTATCGCATATGTCATTTGTTCTGTTAATTTTATTCCGATACGTCTTGTATGGACCATGTCCGTAATAAAGTGTATTAATCCTTTTGTTGGTTGTATGTATATTAGTCGTAATCTTTCTTGAACATTTGAAAATAGCTGAAAAACTCTTCTTCCCGCCTCTATTTCCTCCCATTCATGTTGCCATCTTGTCTTCAAATTTAACTAGCTTTCAACAACTTCTGGGATTGGTCGGCGTTGTTCGTCTCTATTAACAACACACCCTCTTTTAAGTTGCGCCAAATTCTTTAACGGACCACAGATCTGATCTACCTCACGTTTGGTACAAAAAGGGCTAATATTCTTTCCATGGCCATTTCTCTCACAATAACTTTCCCCATTTCTAGTAATGTCCTACATTAGCTTTGTTCTGGTGCACAACCAGCATTAACTCACAAAATGCTCTTAAGATTATATATCCATTTTCTCCCATCCTTCTTCTACTTCCCATATTTCTATTCCATACATCAATCTTGAAGTGATTTAATTATAAATAAAAGAATCTGATGTGTTACATTCACACAACTTTCTCTACCTTTTATCATTTATTAAAGGGTACACAAATTATTCTTACGAAAGCTTATTTTTCTATCCACTTCACTTTAATCGAGATAAACCGTTGCAGAAATAGCTACATTACACATTTCGTTAAGGTACAAAGGGAACTGTGATACTCAAATGTTTGACAACTGGATGCTGTATGCTGGCCTTAAAATTTTATACTCTTTCCATGCAATTGTGGGAAATAAGTTAATGTCAACAGGACTTTAAAGAATGACAAGAGTATTGAACAACTCAAATCATTAATAACGGATACATTGGAAATACCTTATGCCACAAAATGTGTGTTTTAAAGGAATTTACATTTTTTGTGTAGTACGTTTTCATCTATCGCATAACGTTTACCAGATATACAACATTGTATAGAATTCCTTCAAAATAAACAGGACTTCACAGGCTGTTAACAGAAATTCACAGTTGTCATAGAAATATAATTAATTTCAAAAATGTTCCAAGAAAAGGGTATTTGAGGATGGGGTATTATCTTGAAAATACTCGTGTTGCATCTTTGGAAGATATTAAACTTAAATGCCAAGTTAAATATTTATTCGACTTTTCGTGTTTGAGTTATGCTGCCCACAGGCAGTTTACATACACACATGAACCATTATCAAAAGGATGGATTCAGGGGACATCAAAACATGCATTTCTGGTGAAATATTGATATCAAACTTTTGTGTGAAATGCAATATATTTTCGACGCACCAATTTACATGGTAGAGAAAGAAAAAATATAATTTTTTACGCTATTTTGTGCCAAATTTTACATACACTTTTGCTTTCCCAATCATTTATGTTTATTCATATTTATTCTGTAGTTTATTTATGTTTTGCTCAATTTAAGTGTTTTGTGTTATGGTATTACTGATTTTCAATTTTGTGTTTTGGCACATATTTGTGTGTGTTATACCCAAGTTTATGCATATTTCACTTTTATTTCCCCTTATAGAGAACATGCATTACTTATCTTACATATGCATTCATTGCGTGTGATGTCCATTCTTTTCCAGCTTGTTCTCTTATTCAAGATGCACATTTTAACATAATGTGTACCTATATGTTCTTTGGTTAACGTCTAGCGATGTTAAATATTACATTGTCAGCAGCTGGCATCCAGCAAATACACAGTTTTAGTGTTGATACTTCAATAATGTGCTGCGCGCTGTCACAATAGTTAAGAGTTGTTGCAAAGAATTACCATAAAACTTAACAATATATCATTATCCTAAAACCGTGCTTGCAAAAAATACATTGGCCTACCATCAGTCCCTACTGCCTTGGTTTTCTCAAAACCCTCCACTTGCTTTTAGTACTTCATTATTTGAAAATTACCTATCCAGTTCAATATAATCGCATGGTAAATCAAGATTCCATTTTCTTGGTAAAATTTTCTCCCCTTCAAAGATTTTCTTAAAATACTGTAACAAATGAAAACAGTTACTGTGAAACAGGCTTTATTTATCACTTCGACATTCAGTGTAGCACAAACGCTACATTTGAGTCACTTCTGGCACACATTCAGAACAAAACACAACTGCTCTGTGCAATCATAACTCACAACTGAACTGCTGAGTCAACTCACAATTCAACTGTACTGGCACTGTCCACTTTTCACTTCATAACAACTCCTTCAGTGGCTGAACTCCTCACAGGCAAGAGCAGCCCCCTTAAAAATAAATGCCTTGCACACAAAACAGAATGTTCTAAAAGGGGAGACTACTAGAGCATTGGAAAAGATAGCTCCGGAACAGAATGACTATTGTTCCATGCCAGCTTTTGTTCTGACGACCGGTCGAAGGCCCTGCCCAGGTGCTGGGCCGAAGGCGCTTACCGGTGGCCCGCAGGTAGCTTCGCGCGCTCGGCCACACTACCCCCTCCTCAGACTGGTCATCCCGAACAACACTGTAAAAGCAGGCGAGACGATCTAGGCGTACCACCAGTAACTTTCCTCGGGGCTGCCTCTGGATGCGGTAGACTACATCGCTGATCCCCTTTAGCATGTGTACGGTCCTTGCCATGGTTGATGAAGCATGGATCGTGCAGGGCGATACAACCACCAGATCACCCTCCTGGAAACCTTGGCTGTTGGCTTGACGGTCGTAACGGGTCCATCCGGCTGCTCGTCACCTAGATGTGTTTAAGGGCTATCTCATGCACATCGTGAAGACCGTTCACGAGGTTCTCTACGTAGTCGATTGCCAACTGCTCTGCCCTAGGGGGCTCCCAAATATTAGGTTGCATGGAAGATGCAGCTCCCTACAGAAGACCAAGCTGGCTCGTGTCAACCCAGTGGTGTTGTACGTTGACGAGCGGTAGGTCAGCAAGAAAAGTGGCACCCTGATATCCTAGCCCGTCTGGTGATTGTCCACGACCTTCCTCAGGTGTTCAAGAGTCCTGATATACCACTTGACCATGCCGTCTGACTGCAGGTGGAGAGGCGTTGTGCGTGTCTTGTGCACTCTAAGTCGCTCTGTGCTTTCCTTAACAGGTTTAACTCAAAGTTGGTGCCTGATCGCTGTCTAACTCTTGGGGTACCCCGAAGCAGCAGAACATTCTTCCAAGAGGCAGCCCGCGATCGTCAAGGCCTCCTGGTTGGGAATGGCGAACACTTCTGGCCACTTGAAGTAATCCATAATCACCAACAGATACATGTTACCCCTAGCCCACACGGGGAACCGTGCTACTACATATGTCAATGGCGATGCGTTTGAAGGGTGCTCTCACGTTATAATGCCGCATGTGTTCCTGGTTCCTAGTCTCTGTGGGCCACGACTTGCCGCACACATGACATTGGCGGCACCACCTCTCAGTGTGTGCCCGTAGCTTTAACCAGAAGTACCTTTGTTGGAGCCTGTGATTGATCGCGGCTACCAATATGCAAACTGGTAACCAGTTCTTGGGATTGCTGGTTTCCAGTAGAAATGGTAGAATATTAGGGAAGGTATGTATTAATTTTTTTAATTAGCTAATTAGGTTAAGATTTAATCTGTACAACAAAAGGTGAAAACAATTATGCATGAAGAATTAAATGATCGTGTATTTGGAATATAAGTCCAGGCTTACACATCCAGATGTGAGGATAATATATTATAGATCTATCTTATATTATTTTTTTATTTTTGGATTGTTTGGTTGGGTCCAAGTTGTCCTCCCAAACTCCCCACATGTACCTCCTCCAAGAATTCCATCACCTACTCCGACGAAGGATCAACTTCTCTCTCTCTCTTTCGCTCTCTCTCTCTCCTCTCTCTCAATCTCTGCGTCTTCCCGTCAGGTGACTCCCAAACTCTGAACAACCATCTTCCTTGGTCTCCAGCGAGTTCCATTGAGCCCAGTAGGACTTATACACACAACTCCTGGGTGCGACGTCTTCCCAACTCGGCCTAGTTCCTGCCTCCGCTTCTCTCAGGAGCGACCTCGAGTTGGCGTCCGTCACCTGCTGCCTACTCGGACCTGTGCTATCCCATCCATCTGCAGGCACCACCTAAATCACAAACAGCTGCAGCGCGCTCCTTCTCCTCCACCTTAATACTTTTGCCGTACTTCCCTGGGCAAGTTCTTGACATGGCATCTACATTGGAGTGGCTCCTTCCTCTCCGACGTGAAGCTGTATTCTTGAAGCCTCTGGACTCAACTGGCTCTCCAGGCCCTTAAACTCAATAGCCAGGTGAGGGCGTAGTGGTCAGCCCTCGGCTGGAATGGCTGACCGTACAGATACTCATGGGAGTGTTCCAGTGCCTTCACTACTGATAGGAGCCCCCGTGGGATAACGCAGTGGTTCTTTTCCGCCCTGGAGAGTGTCTTGCTGTAGTACGCTATTACTCGCTCCTGCCCATCCTGGACCCGGGATAGTACGCCTGTATCGCTGTCGCTGGCATCGGTGCCCACAATAAAATCGGCGCCCGGTCGTGGAAAACCTATAACAGGCGTACTGCATAGTGCTGACTAAAGCGCCTGGAACGCATCCTGGGTCTCTTCTGTCCAATGTAAGGCCGGTTTTCTTCTGTCAGACGAGTAAGGGGCTTCGCGATTTGGAGAAGCCTCTGACGAACCGGCGGTATTAGCTGCATAGGCCCAGAAAACTACACAACTCTCCTTTATCTTTCGGGCGAAGGTGGGAGCACCCTCCGAACGCATGGCCATCGACATAGCTGGGCCGTTCCCCGTGTAGGGGTAACAAGTATCCGTCGCTGGTCATGGATTACTTCACCAAGTGACTGGATGTATACGCCAGCGGTTCCCAAACTTTTTGAGTCATGGAGCCCTTTTTGAAGCAGAAGTTTCTCGTGGAGTACCAAGAAATGCTTACAGGAAACACAAAAAAATGGAGGCAATATTACTTATAATATAAATCTACAAAATATGTAACAACTAGTTAAGACAGGTGAAAAATGTTACAATATTACATGTACATCCCATGTTAATGTGTGTTGTCGTCCTCCGTGATCTAGGGGTACTACGTTAGCCTCTGGTTTCCCAGGTCGTATGTTCAAACCCGGAGGAGGACGAAGGCTTTCTTCGGGCGTTAAAATCTTTAGCATGGCTCCCTTCGGAAGGGAAGTAAACCCGGTGGTCCCGTGTCGTAGATTTACGGCACGTAAAAGAACCTCAAGCCCGATAGAGACCTCTGAACAAAATATCCGGTCTTTCACGCCCAATATAGAATGGGACGCTAAGAACCATAGTAGTTAAAGAGCGCCCATAAATACACAAATAAAAAATGTTAATGTGAACAATGAGCCTGCTTCTTGCGGCAGAGCTTGTCAATGTCCGTGTCACGGAAGTCAGTTGAAGACGCATACCATTTGAGCTCAAACGAGCTCGATATTTAGTTTTAGTAGACGTGAACCTCGAAAAGGCCGCTTCGCGGAGGAACGTAATACCAAAAGGCAGTAAGAGCAATTTAGCTTTTTAACTTAATATCCAAAAATTCTCCAACTGAGCCCAAAATTCGGAAAGTTGTTTGCTTTTAAATGATGCCCGACAGTGAGCTGTCCGAAACCATGTCTATACGGACCTTATATTCTGCCGTAGTGAGGGCTGCTGATTTTGACGTCACTGAAAATGGATCTCTAAATCCACACAGAATTCATTTGAATCGATTCCTGAGTAACCCTTGGACAGTATGAGTTGAAATTTGGAAGCAAATCGTTAAGGTGTTCTTGTATTATTGCTGCCAATGATTCATCCAGTCACGTTACGTTCCTCTAAAAGGTTTAAGTTAATCAGAAGCATGCTAGATCCTATGCCTCGACGCTTTCTATGTAGAACGCTGTTTTTCTTCAGCGCAGCATTTTTGTCATTGGCATCAAATATTGTCTTGTTTCCCTTGTAAGAATGTGCTGAATCCGTTCATTTTCGAAAAAAATGTCTACAAAGTAACAATTTGCGCAATCATCCCTCGTTGTTCAAATAATGTGCTAGCAGCAAACTGGTGCGGTGAAGAAACTTCCGTTCGAAGTTCAAGTAAACGGGACAATGCTTTGCCACGCGACAACCGTCGCACTCCTGTGTGTATAAGAATAACCTGTGTATATTTTCCATATCTTAACACATTATTTTGAGCAACCTACACTGCAAAGGTCGTGCCTTAACAAAATTGATAATTTTGGCAGTGTTGTCTACTACTTGCTTTAATAACGCTGGCATTTTTTCGTTGCAAGGGAGTGTCGTGTAGTACACAATAACTACTTGTGCAGTATTTTTTAAACTCTCTTGATTTTTGTAACAATGCCAGTAACATGACCTACCATGTCCCTTGCACCATCTGTGCACACGTTAATGCAATTTTCCCTTGATATCGAGTTTTCAATGAAGGTATCAAGCAGGGAAAACATGTCACTACCGCTTGTAGAGGATGGAAGTGACTTACAGAATACAATGTCTTCACGAAGACAACCTGAAAATTCGTAACGCACAAACGTCATTACACCTGTTAATCCGGCAATGTCTGTGGATTCGTCCAGTTATTGGGGAAATTTCGTTTGACTGATACGGGAAATTATGGTATCTTTAACATCGTTTGATAGATTCTGGATTCGTTTACGCACAGTATTGTTTGATAAGGGCACACTGGAGATCAAGTTTGCAGCTTTTTCCCAACATGCTCTTCACTACCTTCACTAATAATGGTTTTATGAGTGTTTCCGCAAGGGTGTGAAGTTTACCAGCAAGAGCCAGATCATGACTAACCACGTAAGATGCTTTCACCGCTTGCTTATTTGTCTTTATATAATATACAAATTGTGTCTGAACTGCATGAAATTCCTCACCTTTTCTTTTGAAATAGTCCGCAGTTTTATTTGTGAAGTCAGAATGAGTATCGAAATGCCGTCTAAGTTTGGAAAGGAACATAGAGCTATTGGACAAAACTTTGTTACTGAAGGCCTCTGACGAGAAAACGTTTGCGGGGTGTTCTGCTATCCGGAGGAGTGAGGGGGAATAGGCAGCTCACAATGATGTCATAAATAGATGTACTATTTACGTTAGTCATTGCGCAACGTTAGTATTCCAGCATGTTTCACTTGGAGCAGTGTCTAAGTGTTTCCTAGTGATTCATAAAGTTATTTACAATGCCCAGTAAGAAAGTAACAACTCTATACAGTTCAAGCGCGAGGAGAAGTAGTTGCTAACGTTGTTAAAATCTATGACGAGAAAGCAAACAAAAGCAACTGGTCATTCAGAATTGTTAGCAGAAAAGCGTATGTTTTTTAAGATGCCTTTAAGTCTAGTTGATATGTTGAAAGTAGAGCCGTAATCTTCCTCCGATAGCGATAGAATTGTTGATGTCAACAAATTCCTTACAGGCACATTCTCGTGAGAGGAACGCAGCACATTTCACATGCTGTGGACGTACATCAATAAACTCAGTGAATCCCATGTTTAAATATGAATCAAATATTTTCGTTTTTTACTTTCTTTCGGTATTAATATCTCGTCACTAGGCATGATAGACGCTGAAACAACATATTGTGCAGCATATTTTTAACTCAAGCTCAAGGAATTCTCACAAATTTTCGAAAGTAAAAGTTACAGCGCTTCTTATCCCCCTTTGATTGGGTACTACTGGTTGACGGATGACGACTATCAGGTTTAATGGAGCCCGTCCTAAGCCATAGTTCCATTTAAACGAAAGTTTACGAGCTAACACTTATGCAACAATGAAATACAGTAAATCAAATTACTCTTAAAATCATATGTGAACCTAACCTAAATGTATAAGTATTAATATATCACAATAAACAAGCCTCCTTATAAACAGGCTGCCAACAATGACACAGCGTAACACAATGATATATAATTGAAACTTTAAATACTTTCTAAAAATGGATTTCAAACGAGAGAAAATGGGCCAATTAAATCTAACCAAAAAAATTAAAATCTGTACACAGCCTGCAATATTCATTTATACAACGTAATTATAATAATAATAATAATAATAATAATAACAATATTAATAATAAATCGGTAGGTAAACTTGCCTGCCGTAAACTGAAGTATTAGGAATTTTTAGTTCAAGAAGCTTAATAATAAACGATGCGGCCGGAAAACAGAACCAAAATACATACGAAATTTATTCCTTTAACATGTAGGCCGTGACTTTTCGTTACTGCTTCCATCTAGTGGGGGGAAACGAAATTACTTTCATCAAGCGAAATGCATGTACTCAGCACCTCAGCTGGGGGTCAGCCCAGTTCGATCGAGCCGCATAGTAATGTTGCTTTTCCCCACTAATAAATAATAGCATTTTTCATCTTCATAACTGCTGAAGACGGAGTCCCTGAGAAGCACTTGCGCAGCCACAGTTTGGGAACGATGGCTCTAGAGTTACACCGAGATCAGGGCACCAGCTTTGAGTTGAACCTCATAAGGAAAGCATTGGGCGACTTGGAGTGCACAAGACACGCACAACGCCTCTCCACCCGCAGTCAGACGGCATAGTTGAGTCGATCAGGACTCTTGAAAAACATCTGAGGAAGGTCGTGGACAATCACCAGATGGACTGGGATATTACGGTGCCACTTTTCTTGCTGGCCTATCGCTCGTCAACGCACGACACCACTGGATTGACACCAACCAGCTTGGTCTTCCATGCGACCTAATGTTTGGTAGACCCCTGGGGCAAAACAGCCGGCAATCGACTACGTAGAGAACTTCGTGGACTGTCTCCACGATGTGCATTAGATGGCCGTTCAGCACATCCAGGTGGCGAGCGATCGGATGGACCCGTTACGACCGGTAAGCCAACAGTCAAGGTTTCTAGCAGGATGATCTGGTGGTTGTATCGCCCTACTCGGACCAAGGGGCGTTGCTCCAAACTTCAACAAACACGGCAAGGACCGCACCGCGTGGTAAAGAGGATCAACGATGTAGTCTGCCGCCTCCAGAGGCTGCCCCGCGGGCAGCCGGTAAGCGCCTCTCGGTCCGACACATTGGCGGGGCCTTTGACCGGCCGTCGGAACAATTCTGCTGTTCTGTTCCAGAACATTCCATTCGGCATGTTCTAATAATCTCCGCTTCTAGAGCATTTCGCGTTGTATGCGAGGTTTCTTGCCCGTGAGGAGTTGAGTCATTTTAGGTGTTACGAAATGAAATGTGAACAGTGCCAGCTCAGTGATTGTAGATGGTTGTAATCCTCCAACTGTAAAAAGAAAAATGAATCAAATATTCCGTAAATTATTCAAATTTCTTCTCTTAATTTAAATACTGGTACTAAATTCTTCACTACCATTATTATTAGCAGTAACATATCTTTATAATAATTTAAATTATTTAGTTCTTTCGTTAATTTATAAAAATGATTTTACAAATTTTTATTTGTATCTTAGAATAATTTTGGTATTTTGGGCTAAAATATCTATATACACTATGTGATCAAAAGTATCCAGACACCCCACAATCACAGTTTTTCATCTTAGGTGCATTGTGCTGCCACCTATTGCCTGGTACTCATTATTCGCGACCTCAGTAGTCATTAAACATCGTGAAACAGCACAATGGGACGCTCCGTGGTGTCGCGGTATCGTTCGTGTTATCTTATTTGCTGAGCGCCTGTTATTGATTTACTATTTTTGAATTTTGGGTTCTTTGTCATCCGGCTAGCTATTATTACTCAGTCGAGCAAATCTCTTGAACAGGGTGTGTAAACGGAAAGGAGTTGTTACTAAACGATAACACTGATAAAAGAATTTGTTTTTACACTTTTATTGCCGTCACACTTCATAAATTTCACATATTTACTCTTGATACACACCCGACTGAAACTGTTATATTTTCGAATGTAACTATAATCACTTATTTGCCGCACATTATTAATTCGAGTATTTCACATTTTGTAACTAACTTTACGACGCGAGAGATTCTGTAGAATTGCGTAATGTATACTTCGTGAATGCTTGTTGAACTGCGCGTCATGCAACTCGTGAATGATTCTGTTAAACTGCGCGTTACCTGTCTTTGCCTCGGAATTTATACTCCCTCACCCCGATATGCCTAAACATTATAACAGAGCTGCTATTGGTTAATAAAGCGCGCCAACATTAGCGTCTATTTTTATATCCAATCAAAATTACGAACACATATGCTCTAGGGAAGATATTCCCTCCATTTCTAAAGAAAGGCAAGCTACTCTGACGTCATTTGTTTCTCTTCTAATTGATAAACAACTCACCCCCTCGTTTCATTGTTATCCGCTCCTATTGTCAGTTTCAGTGAGACCGTGTAAACTTATTTCCTAACAATGCTTATAATTAACAAACATCTCAAATCATTGTCATACAATAATGTTAATTTACACTACAATCACTCTGGCATTTACAGTGTTGTGATATAAAATACTGCCTCAGTGGAACTCACGGACTTCGAACGTGGTCAGGTGATTGAATGTCGCTTGTGTCAGAAGTCTGTACGCGAGATTTCCACACTCCTAAACATCCCTAGGTCCACTGCTTCTGATGTGATAGTGAAGTGGAAACGTGAAGGGACATGTACAGCACAAAAGCGTACAGGACGACCTCGTCTGTTGACTGACAGAGACCGCCGACATTTGAAGAGGGTAGTAAAGAGTAATAGGCAGACATCTATCCAGACCATCACACAGGAATTCCAAACTGCATCAGGATCCACTCCAAGTACTATGACAGTTAGGCGTGAGGTGAGAAACCTTGGATTCCATGGTCGAGCGGCTGCTCATAAGCCACACATCACGCAGAAAAATGCCAAACGACGCCTCACTTGGTGTAAGGAGCGTCAACATTACACGACTGAACAGTGGCAAAACGTTTCGTGGAATGACGAATCACAGTACACAATGTGGCGACCCGATGGCAGGGTGTGGGTATGGCGAATGCCCGGCGAACGTCATCTGCCAGCGTGTGTGGTGCCAAAAGTGAAATTCGGAGGTGGTGGTGTTATGGTGTGGTCGTGTTTTTCCTGGAGGGGGCTTGCACCCCTTGTTGTTTTGCGTGGCACGATCACAGCGCAGACTTACATTGATATTTTAAGCATCTTCTTGCTTCCCACTATTGAAGAGCAATTCGGGGATGGCGATTGCATCTTTCAACACGATCGAGCACCTGTTCATACTGCAAGGGCTGTGGCGGAGTGGTTACACAACATCATCCCTGTAATGGACTGACCTGCACAGAGTCCTGGCTTGAATCCTATAGAACATCTTTGGGATATTTTGGAATGCTGACTTCGTGCCAGGCCTCACCGACCTACATCGATACCTCTCCTCAGTTCCGCACTCCATGAAGAATGGACTGCCATTCCCCAAGAAACCTTCCAGCACCTGATTAAAAGTATGCCTGCGAGAGTGAATGCTGTCATCAAGGCTAAGATTGGGCCAACACCATATTGACTTCCAGCATTACCGATGGAGGGCACCACGAACTTGTACATCATTTTCAGCCAGGTGTCCGGATACTTTTGATCACGTAGTGTATATAGTACAGCTGGATGGAGCAGATTTGTTGTGTTCCGAGTGTGTGCTAAAAGTGATTCAAGTATAATGTTTGTGCTACGCTGAGTGCCTAAGTGATAAATACTGTGTTTTGCAGTTACTGATGCTCTCATTTGTTACATTTTTCATTGTTGGGGTCAGCCAATTTATTATGTCCACTTGGTAGAACTTTGAACCCATTCTGTAGTTGCATATTACTACTGTAATAAATAAGAACACCAGTTACTGCAAAACACACCTTATTTATCATTGAGGCATTCAACGTAGCACAAATGCACTGGTCACTTTTGGCACACACTCGGAACATAACTGCTCCGTCGAATCACAACTCACAACTGAACTGCACTGGAACTAACTGTGAACTTTTCACTTCTAACTCCTTAACTGACTGAACTCCTTATGGGCAAGAGCAGCCTCCCTTATATAGGCCTCGCATATACAGAAAACAGTATACTGGAATTCACCAAAAACCAACTGTGACATTTTCCCCCCTATTATGGTGCTGTGTGGTTATATTTGGTATATTCGATCTGTTACATTGCAATAGTACCACTAACTGTTCGTAAAATATACCCATGGCAAACATACCACCATAATTGCATCTGTTATGTTGTCGAAAAGGTCGCTATTTTGAAGGTAGATGCAGGTGAGGAAAGATTGACAAATTTTGATAAAATTGATAGATTTTAAAACAAGATTCTGTTATTTAGATGCCAATATATTTCTTGTGTGTGCAAGATTTTGTTTTGAATTGTTTTACAGCATATACAAATATTGTTATTGGTATTAGTGTGTTCACAAAAGTAGTGCATTAAATATATTACGATATTTAGCATTCGGAAGTGAGTTTACCTAAAAGGGTTATTGCAAAACAAGATTTTTCAAAGCTGAGTACATCATGTTTTGTATTATAACGATGCAAAAACATTATTAATGTTTAAAAGCATCTTACTTTAACCATATGATAATTGAGGCTAAGGCTAATGCTAAACATTACTGATGTTTATTTTATTTCCTTTAAAGCCTGTATATAAATCAAATGAGTAAGAGAAAAACTAGTGAGGAAAGCCATTATCCAGCTAAAAGAAGATGCATGCTTAACAACAGTTTCCATAAAGCAATTGTTAACGTGTAGCAAAAATTGAAAGCTGAAGCTGAATAAGAGAATGTCTGTACAAATTAAGTAGCTCTCATGACAAGAATTTCAAGTCATTTAGGGTAAATAGACAATATGTTTCTCGTATTAGCTACACAATGGGTGCTTTAGAATTTCTATGGATTCATTTAATAAAAACAATTAATGTGTAATGTTAAACTTCATTACATTTAGGCAACATTAAGGTGCTTTCATAGCTTCTCTGCTAAGGTAACTTTAGAAAAGGTGCTTAATAACTTCTATGCAATAAGTTGCAATCCGTAATTAATTTATATATACATATACCGGGTATTATAGGATATCTGGGCAAACTGCATTTAGTTTCTTTGGTGGATTTGTGGATTTTTAGGAAATGTATGTATTTATTTTCAGCTGGTGTTAAAACCTAATATTTGTATACTTATCTTTATTACAGCATTAATTTTGTACAGTGTAAAAAGTAATAAGGACATTTGAGAAGGGGGAGCCATTTGTCTCACCTGGGAAACAACAATAGTCCTCAATCGTAATTGGTATCAATGATTTTGCTAAGGAAGCTATTGGACGATTTATACATGATAAGTCGTCCTCCGTGGTGTAGTGGTTGCCATGCTAGCCTCTAGTTTCCCAAGGTTGCGGATTCAAACCCTGCCGAGGGCGATGAATTTTTTCGGGCGTAAAAATCCTTAGCATGGCTTCCTTTAGAAGGGAAGTAAAGCCCATAGATTTATGGCACGTAAAAGAACCTCAAGCCTCATAGAGAGGCCTCTGAGCAAAATTACCAGTCTTTCATGCCCAATATAGAATGGGATGCTAAGGACAACAGCAGTTAAAGAACGTCCATAAAGAAAGCTCTATTTAATTTTATACATGATAGAGTAAACCATGGTAATACAAATTCTATTTATGGTTTACAAGCACAAATATACTCATATTATATTCTTCTTTGATTTATGTGCAGGGGAAAGGTTAACAGCTAAGCTTGTGCTGCAATATATGAGAGAGAATTGTGAGTAACACATCTATATAATGGATCACTCGTGTCAATAAGAATAATTTTAAAGGACATGGGCTTTAAGTGGACCAAGGAGAATGGCCTTGTGTAGAAACTCCAGAGATTCAATTCTTGAGGTCTTGCTTTTTAAGAGAATATGTGAGAAACCTGAAAAGTTTAAGACCAAAGCCTGTGGTCTTTCTGGAAGAAACATGGATTTTTATGAATGGTAAACTTGTAACAATATTTAAGATAAAATGCATGGATAGTAGCTTTTTAGAAAACATTTAGTGTGAAGGTATTAATCTTTATTATTTGAATTTCACATGTATTTTTCAGGGTCTACAACATAATCATGGAGCAAATCTAAGATTGCTCATGGTAAACCAGTGAAACATTTCAGCAATGGCTGGAGAAACAGATTGAGGAGTTTAGGTACTTATAATGTTTATGCATTTCAAGAAATAAACCATGTTTATTAATTGCATTTATTCAGTATGAAATCCTATTTTGCTATTTGTTTTCAGACTTGGTTGAGACAAAATGGAGTGCCAGTGTCAGACAATGCAAACAAGAATGAACTGCATCAGTTGCTCAGAATGAATCAAAGCAACCTCTAACGGTAATTCAATTTCTTTCATAATATCAAAGCTAAATAATTCCTACTTCCGTTAAGACTTATGTGTTATAGAGTAACAAGTAATTAAAATGCTTCAGATATGTCAGCAATGAAATAGTAGTGAAAGAATCCATTCAATATTGAGGCTTCCCCCTTAGCACTCGTTTTTCAATGCCATAGAACTTATGTGGTCAGTAACAAAGAATTATTATAACAAGTAAGTAGATTCATGGCCAGAAGATGGGCTTGAATAAGCCACAGCTGTGTGGAAGCACTCAACTAGGTATGTAGACTTGTAGTTAACTATAAGAGTTTCACAACACCTTTCACAAACCACCACCACCACCACCACCACTAATGTCGTCCTCCGTGGTGTAGTGGTTACCATGCTACCCTTTAGTTTCCGAGGTTGCGGGTTCAAACTCGGCAGAGGGCGATGGATTTTTTTGGGGCGTAAAAATCCTTAACACAAATTTCTTCGGAAGGGAAGTAAAGCCGGTGGACCCATGTCATAGATTTTTGGCATGTAAAAGAACCTCAAGCCTGATTACTGGTCTTTCATGCCCAATATAGAATGGGATGCTAAGGACCATGGCAGTTAAAGAGCGTCCGTAAATAAAACTCAATTTAATAATAATAATAATAATAATAATAATAATAATAATAATAATAATAATAATAATAATGCTTCCAAGGTGGAGAAATGAAGTAAAGCCTGCAGAAAACATAATTATGAAGTACAACAATGAAAAAACAGAAATGAACCAGAGGTAGAGGAATTTCTTATGGAGCTAAGAGAAAGCAATGAGGATAGTCTGGAGGAAGAGGGAGAACAATTGGGCATCCGTTTGGAATCAGTTGCTGAAACTTCTGGACTACATTAAAATATTTGTACTAGCATTGCATGTCACACACGCTAATATTCCTTACATAAATGTGATTCATTATAACATTGCATTGAATTAATTACAGCAGTAAGTTATGCTTCGTTTTACAGATTACTTCTACCAGCAATCCAAATAGAGAACCTAAACAAAGCTGGAGGGTATGATGAATTGACTGCACTTTTGGAACCACAAAACATGAAAACAAAGGCTAGTGATAGCATTAATGGGATGGAAATTAACAAACTTTACAGTAATTAATAGCATGCTATAAAATAAATTGCCACAATAGTTACGTTTATCAGATGTTTTCAATGGTCTTCACAATATGGACTAAAACAGGAGGACCACTCTTTCCAGATTAGCACATAAAATTTTAAGATAAGGTCAGTATATGCGTTCATGATTCTTGCCGAGTATTGTTTAAGCATTTAATTTGTATTTTTTATTTCAACTTAGCATGTTGATTATTACAGAAAATTAAAACTAGTGTTACAAATCAAGTGAAACATTTGGTTCTATATATAATTTCTATAAATTATATAACTTATTTCAGTTGTAATGCCATTTATTTCACGAAGAATATGGTTTTAAACTTAATTGCCACACAAGATATTTCAATATAATTCAATGTAGTTCAAAGCATTGAATTATCTCATTTCCCTTTAATTACCATATTTATTTCAGGAAAAATGTTCTCATTCCTCATTAGCATGCAATTTTTTCTGCAATATTATGTTTACAAGAAAACTAACCTTTTGAAAACATTTTGCTTGCTTACTTTGAGGCAGATAGTCTATGGAAGAATCACTGGGTCTGCTACTAGCATTGATGGTGCTGCTCCTATTAAATTATTGAAAGTAACTTTATTTTAGCTGTGCCTACTATAATGTATAACGCAATATCTGATTTATTTTTGGGTTCTTAAATGATAATGGTGCATTTTAACTGACACAATGATTATATTTTTGATAAAGTAAACAGTTTACTTAATACTTTAATTACCACATTGTTTCATGCACAACATCAGCTCTAGTCGACTAGCATGAGACAATATGCTGAATAAAATTTGACATAATATAATCAGTTAACATAGCTTCAATCTGTAAAAGTCTCAATTTTTTATCCTCAGTTGCGCATCTCAAATATAATGCTATGTATATATTTACACTCTTGTTTATTGTTCTTTTTTATGTTCTTGAGAGGTGAGGAGTACTAACTACAGTGCATGAAGATTGTGAAGACAGCCTGCCTATTACCTTTGACAAATATAAGAAGCTAGTACTACTCAAGTGATGGAAAAATTATTTGTAGACATTGCATTAATATAAATATCTGTGTTAAGTTTCCTGTAACCATTTACTTTAAATTTGTGTTATGATTTTTCCTACCATTAAATTATATATTGAAATTTTCACAATTATTGATGATGTATTTATGAAATGATACTTCTATCTGAACATTCTCTGAAATAAATGACCACAGCCTATTAAATAACTTTTTAAATAAAATCATTATAACAATATT
Organism: Deroplatys truncata; assembly: GCA_030765065.1. Lineage (NCBI taxonomy): Eukaryota > Metazoa > Arthropoda > Insecta > Mantodea > Mantidae > Deroplatys > Deroplatys truncata. Next base: position 347,163,661 of record CM060990.1, on the reverse strand, counting down.
ATTGTCAAGATTCTCATTTCTTTCTAGTAATTTGCTCCTAAATGATTACTGTTTTGTACAGTATTATTTTCGGTGTTGTGTATCTACCATGCAAGATAAGATGTATTTATCTTCACTGCTTCCCAATGTATATTTATTTGAAGCTTGTATGACACAAAGCAGAATTAAGTTGCATGCATTTTTTATGTTGAGAGAACAGCTCAGTCAACAAAACTTGTTAAAAGGGTGAAATATGCTTAGATACCTGTGTGATTATGACCTTTAACAATCAAAAAAATTTCCCCTCCAAGCTTAATTCCCATTTTGTTTAGGAAATCTACATATATATTTAGATTTGTTTCCTCCTAAGACTACTTGAAATACTGAATTAGCTTTTCTTTGGATTCCAACTTGTGGAATTGTCAAATATCTCAGCCTTCAGGAATGAACCTGTATTTTTTCATCAGAGGCAGTAATGCATAATTAGTCCTGTGAAATTCCAAAGCCACAATCCATACTATGCTCTAGTTAAATGCATTGCATAGGCACATATTTTGGGGCTTGCACTTTGGGCTAACTTCTATGTAACAGTTGTAATTGTCTGCAGTATAAAATTGCTTTAGTGCATTATTTTTGGAAGGTTATTATGGGATTTGCTTAGATTATGGGTAAAAGCAATTGGGGAGGTGGTCTTCTCTTTTGATAAGGGGAATACTTGGCCAGCTTTAATTAATAAAGGAAACTGAAAAAAAAATTGTTTAGGTAGCCTTAGCTACAACTTTATCAAGGTCCATACACATTAAAAAAAAAACGAAAGTAACAAACAGTGATCATAGAATTTTAGAAAAGCATCATGCTCATTCTGCAAACAATATATAGCCTTCCTAAGTGCAGGAGTCCAAAGCTTGAGAAATGGGTCACAGTCCAAAATAAACTTTATTTCTACCAGGAAAAACAATGTTAGGCTACCTAGTTCATCCATATCGAATTCAGATTTATAATTTTCCTTGCTGATTTTTTCTTTCAATTTACAGACGTGGATAAATTATTAGACTAAAGAGAATTTTTGGCATTGTATAGGTATTTATTTATTTATTCAAATTTATTCACCGTTTGATTTCAATACAGAAATATTGGCTTCATTTCAACAATACAATTATTAGTACAAAAAGAATAGGTCAAATTAGATGTAATGCACAAATACAGAAATCCTAATTTATTACATGAGTAGATACCTATACTAAATTTTGGAATTGTAAACATAGTATATTCCATAAGAAAGCTTATAAATTAATTCATTTCTAGATATTCTTCTACTAAATAAAAACATCCCTGTATTAGGAATTCTTTCAAATCTTTTTTGAAGACTGTTAAGGTTTTAACTTTTTTAAATAAGTGGGGAGTTTATTAAACAATTGAATGCCATTAATTTTGCTTTTAAGCTGTGTTACAGTTATTATATCACTACATATGATAACATTATTTGTATTAAGTACTGGTATGCATCCCTTTTGCCTTGATAACTGCTTGAAGCCTCTTTGGCATACTGCATACAAGGTTTTTGCAAGATTCCTGAATTTGTTCAGGACCTTTATGCCAAATATTTATCAGTGACTCTATGAACCCCACTTTTGTGGTAATACTGATTTTCTTTAGTCTCTTCTTAACAATTGCCCAAAGATTTTCAATGGGATTCAAATCAGGACCATTTCCTGGCCAACCAAGGAATTTTATGTGGGAATCTTGCAAAAACTTGATAACCATTTTTGCCCTATAATACAGTGCGCTATCCTGCATAAATATGCAGTCTTTGTCTGAAAACCAATCTCTTACTTGTGGCAAAAGCCTATTTTCTAGTACTTTTATGTACCGATCTTGTTTCATGGTGCCTTCAACAGTGTATAGTTGCCCTGTTCCATGGATAAACATCACACTCCATACCATGACAGATATTGGATGCTTCACTGTCTGGGCAACACATTCGGCACGAAATGCTTCTCCTTCCTTCCTATGCATATACTGACTACTCTCGTCACCAATGCTGAATGTAGACTTATCAGAGAAGCAAACCTGGAAAATATTAGGTAATTACAGGAAGTTATTCTTGATTTTAAAAATGGCAATAAAGCAGGTCACAACAAAATAAATTTACTAAAAATATGAATATACCCGTTCTCAACCCAATACAATGAATAATCAATGCAATAAATTGTACTATGTATATAGTGAAAGGCAATTACCTTTTCCCAGTCCTGTGCAGACCAGCTAGCACAGGTTTTGGCACAATTCAGTCTCCGTTTTGCCATGGCAGGAGTGATCTTCGCCTTCTTTCTGGGTCTTCTTGCAGGTAAGCCTTCATTGTAAAGTTGTCTGTGAAGTGCTCTTGCTCATACATGTACTCCAAAAGTAGTCAGAGATTTAGACAGCTCGGTGCTGGTTGCTCTGCAGTATTCCTTTGAAAGGTTAAGTAGTTTTCTAACTGTTGTTGGTTTAAGTTTCCTCTTTCTATCACATTTCCCAACCCAATGATGGTCATACACCACATCTTGATCTTTCTTTATTTTCATTCTGCTGACAGATTCTTGAGACATTTTTAGTTTTTCTGCTATTTGCTTCTGTGTGTAATGCCCTTCATCGAGAAGATGCCTGGCAATGCCGATTTTTCTCAGAGATAGATCCTGTTTTCTACACATAACCTCACTTATCTCTCTTCTACCAGAAATCTGAAACATATTAATTATATTAGTTAGTTTATACTAAAATAATTAATTTAAATAATAAAAGATGTATTGGATGTTAAAAATGTATTTAAAAGGTTATTTCATGTGGAAATATAACAATAAACAGCCTTTTACCTTATCTGAATTTTCAGCCTTGTCGCAAGCCACTGATAAACAACCAGTATTACGAGCATAAAACTGCCAAATTTTAAAATAAGTACATACAAAGTAATTAAAAAGGATTAGAGGGCATTTTTACAAACTATGGCGATGCTAGGCATTCTCTTAAAGTGTTCTTAAGTAAAAAAATTTCACAAGAACATGCATTAATCAGATGCAGTCTAATAATTTGTCCAAACTGTACAAGTGGAGTAAAAGGTTTTTGTAAGAAAAGGATTTAATTTATTTGTGAATTCAAATAAAAAATGTGCTTCATTTAATCCAGAAACAAGATGTATCTCCTTAAATATTTAATGGTTTCAGTATGAATTGTTGCTTATGCAAATTAAATGCTTTTTATGTATCATAGCATTATACACTTTAATTTACACCTTTATCAAAACAGGCTTTACAAAGCATGTCCTGTTTCCCTAGGGTTTAATCATTGGCTTGAATTAGTAATTTGCATTGTAGGTTGGCAGTACTACAGCTTAGTGTAATGTTGGCCATTTTGAATTCTTGGGAACTGCCATTAAGATGTCTGCCCTATACAAAGCAGAATGTTCTGGAACAGGTAAGCAGCACACAATGGCTAATGCTCCACACTAGCTATTATTGCCACAGCCAGTTGAAGGCCCTGACCAGGTGCCAGGCTGAGAGATGCTTACCAGCTGCCCACAGGTATAGATGTGTTGTGAGCTCATGGACCCAGGAAGGAATGCATAAACATACACACAAGCATACAGACATTATGACGTAATGAATAAAAAAATCGCACACAGTTAGACAGGGTGTTGAAAAATAACATGCAGCCTACCTTATATTAGTGGCTATGCTAATCCCTTATCCAATTCTTACATTAGTGAACTACTTCATTCACTACACTGAGGTAAGTAGGCTATGTGAATGCTGACTAAGATCCTATTGTTTGTTGCATAGCGGCTTGCTGCGTAACTCAGAATGCTTTTTTCTTCTCCCCACACCTCATTCCGTGGGCCTCATGAGCCCAGAACACAACTATAGCTTTGCACACTTGGTCACAATACTTTACGCATACTGTGGCTTTATTGAAATTATTTTATTCATTTTTAGTGCATTTCCTTACCATCTGCCATATTTAGTTAATCCCATTTGTGATTATCTTTGTTTCAATTTCCCACCCATTTTTCCGCCCTCTACCATTATCTTAAAGCTCACTTTTACTTGAATCATATTTTCTCTCTCTTCTCTTCCACTGCTCTCTCTCCATAATTCTAATGCCCTTCTGACTTGATTTCTCAAAGCTTTACATTCCTCATCAAACAGCCATTACATTTAATAACTTGTCTACTATACTTTCTCATATTCCTTCCAGCCCATTTTAATATAACTTGATATATCTCGAGCACTTCACCCACTCTGAAGACATCTCTCAACTACCATCCTTGGATTGTCTTTTCAAGGTACTTATCCATAATTTCATTCACTTCTTGGATTGGCCACATCCAGGGCCGTATTTAGAAGGGGGGTTTCTAGGGTTCAAATCCCCCCCTGAAACTTCTGACAGTTTTATTTATTTAAATTCATAGCAAACCAATATGGGAAAATGCCGTTAGATAACAGTAAGTCTATTGCTAGTAGCACATTTACAAGAAAAAGGGAAACTTAATATGTCGACTTACATAGGTAAGGTGACCATACATTCCGATTTTTGAAGCAGTCTCCATGCTTTGTGCTGTAAGGAATATCCTCATTCTGGTGAGTTTTTCTTGTCTATGTAATGTCTCCAAGCAATTTTCTTATCCATGTAACATCTATATACTATAGAGTAGGTACATGGTAACTGTGTGGGGTACTGTTAAGTTTAGACCTACTTGTGGAAAACCCTCCCCAAAATTTTTTTCTGGGTACGGGCATGGCCACATCCTTCTTCTCTCCTTCACCCCATGGAATACCAAATTCAGTTTTCTACATCTCTCTCTTCCATCTTGTCCACTCTTATCTTCATGTCTCCATCTCCCTATTCATCCTCTGGACCTCTAGATTTCTTTTTTAATTCCCGTTGTAGCTGTATTCATTCTGTTGCTTATACGTTCCTTCATACCTTCCAGTCTGGACATTATATGCTCCAAAATTGTCTGTTGCTCCATTGGCCCAGGATACATCTCTGTGCCAACAATTATTAACAATACCATAATCACCATTGACACAATATAGATATTGCTTAAATCTTGCACAAACTCTTCCCCGCTACATTATCTTCTTTTCTTGTTGTCATATGCACCAATTCGTGTTCTATATGTCTGAATATCCACTAGCTGTGTATAGGACAAGGTTAGAAAGACAGAATCAGATTGAATCACACTAATAGTTGGTTCAATTATGATGCCCAGGGCTTAAAGTACTTACAACATTGTAAGTCGTCATTAGGGTATGTCATCTGAAAATAATTTGAGATCTCTTTGTGGTTTACTGGAAAAAATGCGAGTCAGTTGGGGAATTTAATATTCAGCCCGTATGTTGTCATGGTAGCTCAGTTGGTTAGAACAACTAAACAGAAACTGGAAGAACCATAGTTCAAATTCCCGCTATGACATTGAATTTTTCAGTCTGATTCTACCTTTCCATCCAATTCCCGTTGTTTCTTTTCTCATTTTCTCTTTCAGAATCTGGAGCTCTGTCACACCACAACCTTCCACCTTGGCTGCCAACTTAGCATACCTGTGATGATGATGATGATGATGATGAGATGCGGTTTAAGGGCGCTAAACAGCTAAGGTCATCAGCAACCTTACAAAGTATAAAATTTACAGTCCAAAAATAAAAGATGGGTAAAAACCCACAGGGTTAAAAAACGGGACACAAACCCGCAATGTCCAAAAAGGTCAATGGTCAATAAAAGAGTAAAACAACGTGTCAAGAACTGTAGAATGCGAGGGACATGTGCGCCAGATGTCCACTGGGGAATAGATGCCCCATTAAAAAGACAATATAAAATCACACAGTCAAAAGACGCTCAGCGCATCAAATGCGTCAGCTAAAACCAATGTCACTGATAAAACGTAAAAGACATTCTACAGCACGCGCGTCGTCTGCCAAAACGTTGGCTAGGCCAACAGGCAGACCAACACGAACACGCAACGGAGCTAAAACTTGACACTCTGTTAAAATGTGACGCACCGTTAAGGGCGCATCACACTGCTCAGAGTGGTGCGGGGTCACCACTGAGCAGGTATCTATGACTAAAAAGACAATGTCCGATTCGTAAGCGAGCTAAAAGTACCTCTTCCCGACGACACGAACGAGAAGAGGTACCCCAGACTAGCGGGAGAGGCTTAACCTCCCACAACTTGTTCCCCCGGAGGGCCGTCCACTCATCCCTCCAAAGCGAGAGGATGCGGCTACGTAAAATAACAAACAAATCTGTGGAGGAAAAAACAGAGGTAAAATATCTGGGTAATAAAATCGCCGATCTGGCAGCGGCGTCGGTAGACTCATTACCTGAGATGCCCACATGACCTGGAAGCCACAAGAAGGAGACGCTGATGCCAGAGACACCAAGCGAGTGGAGCAGGTCATGTAGGCGTTGTACGAGGGGGTGGTAATTGTACAGCACGGTAATACTCTGAAGGGCACTCAGAGAGTCCGTACAAACAACACAATGCCGCAAGTCATTCCGCTGAATGTATAAAATGGATTGATAAATACTAAAAAGTTCGGCGGTAAAAATCGAACATTGCCCGGGTAAACGAAAGGTAAAACTATGTTGACCAAAAACAAAGGCACACCCTACTCCAACATCAGTCTTAGACCCGTCAGTATATATAAAATGCACGTCCCGGAATCCTGCCTGAAGTTCTAAAAACGCGGATCTAAGGACTGAAGAAGGGGTCTCAGACTTCGGCATCGACGTTAGCCCAAGGTGACAGTGGGCCTCAGCGCGCAACCATGGAGGAAAAAGCGTTTCCTCCCTGGGAAGGGTCGGCGCTGGCGTAACATTCAAATGCCGAAGGAGCTGTCGAAATCGAACCCCTGGAGGGAGCAATGCAGAGGAGCTAACTAAATATTGTCGATCAAGCGAATCCTCGTAAAGTAACTCGAAGGACGGGTGGTTAGGCAAGCTTGAGAGTCGACAGGCATAGCTGCACAAAAGCATCTCAGGCCGGAAGGACAGCGGAGGCTCTGCAGCTTCAGCGTACAGACTGGGTACAGGACTAGTTGGAAAGACCGGCACACCTGTGAATTTTATGTAGACCCAAGGAAAAGAAAGAAAAAAAAAACATATGCTGAACATTCATGTGACTTTCACTACTCACTATTCTACAAACTCTTACTATTCTAGCTGCTTTTTGTTAATCCCGACAGACTTTCAATTCACATTTACATATTTTGTTACATGATACAGTAGATAAAGCAATATATTTTTAAAGAGTGTGTCCTTATAAGATTGCTTTAAAATTCCATGCAGTTTGCATGACCACGAGAGAAAAAGAAATCGGTTGTGTTACATTTATATTACTGTCTGCTTGTTCTTCAAAAACTATTATTACAACTATTATCTACTTCAGTTAAAAACAACTAGACCAAAAAATATACCAAATACAAGGAATATGTAAAATGTAAGAATTATTCAAGTGCATAAACTACCTACAGAAATAACAGAATTTAAGAATGGAACAAAACTCACTTGCCAATGCAGGGTATGTTCTACTTAGAAGACATACTCAAATGCTATATGAAACGTAACTATAAATTAATTAAAATAGGACAAATGAATGCAGAACGTAGTGTATTTATATTCAAGAACCATACAAAATAAATGGTATATTATACAATACCACTTAAGGCAAGAATAAGACTGGTAATAATTTGATGGTGACCATAATTAAAAACACCCAAACCTACACATAGTTAACGTATTGCAGATAACTAACACAAATTGTATTGAGCAATGGAAAATTTATTCTTTCACACCATTATTTCCATATGTGATGACTTGTGATTTAGTCATCACATAGTACCTTATCTCACAAGATCAGAAACATTATTAGAATTTTTACAGATCTGGAATTAATACATACAGTTGATGCTAACGCAAAATGAAACTGGTGGCATAATACAATAAGAGATGAAAAGGTACAAAAACTTGAAGTAATTTTGGAACTAAATATAATCATAAAGAATGAACCTCACAAACCTCCAACTGAGCATATAAGATCTAACTCAGAAAAAACAATTGTGAAACTAGCTAGAACAATTCAGTTAAAATTTTAAAATATAATTAAATGTTGTTAATATTTATCAAAGCAGTATTTTTGCAAGGACAATCCCATATGCGGCTAGAATGTGGGGCCACAAGAATGTATGATATACAAATTAAGAACCAATTAAGAAAAATTCAATGCAAAATGCTACCGTATTTTACAAACTACAAGACACACCTTTTTCTTTGAGAAATTGCCTCCAAAATGCAGCGCATGTTATACTCGAAACTGATATTAAAATCTCCAGTGTTTGATTTAAAATTCCCGCCAGTCTTAAAAAATGGCCGTATATTGATGCCGAGGGAAATCTATTGCTATCTGCCAACACTGGATTCAACTGGCAGTAGCAGCGCACCAATGTGACGAACAAGTGTTACAGGGATTCACAACACTGCCATCTGTCTCCCTCCCACCCTGCCATCACAAGCTATGTATACTGTCTAGTATGAAATGCGTTATAGTAGTCTGCAGTGCCAGTGAACTTGAATTGAAAGCGATATATGTTATCCGCAACAGTACAATATTTTTGCTATTAGTTAGTTTTGTCATGAAAAAAAAAATAAGTAACGCTCCTGATGGCAGTGAAGACCATCTTATATACGAAGAGGACAACGATGACGATTTTCTGGAATTTTAAAGTTCAGTTCGGTTTTATTAACTAATAAAAAATTATTTGTTTAATCTACCTTCGCAATCTAATGATAAATATTAAAAATGTTAGTTTTGAGAAACTTGCTTAAAAATTAAGGTGCGTCTTATATTCCGTAAAATACGGTATTACTTTATACAGGGGTAATTAGTACCACACTTACAATTGTGCTATTCGTATCAACAGGCATCTGGCCCATAGATTTATTAGTAAGACTAAGGTGAGCGAATTTTTTGTTTAGGAAAACAAACTATGAAAAGGTTGAAGCAATAATGGCAGAAATAAAATATAATTTAAGACAAATATGGCAATGTGAATAGACCCTAATGAGAAAAGACGAAACTTATTACATTTTTAACTGAAAGGCTACAATTAAAGAATATAAAATCAACCAAAGGATCGGTACACCCCAAGAAAAGAAAAAAAAAAGAAAAAATAAACAGACTGTAGAAGCGTATATTTGTCGAAGTCCAAACCGTTTCCACGGTCGGTTCACAATGGTGTCTCAGGACGCGTGCCATTAGCTTCATTCTATTGTCAACTTTCATATTGAGTGCCAGCTACTGAATATGCGCTGACAGTCAAGCGTTATAAGCGGATACGTAACAATGAGGCCTACGAGGTTCGTATCACGAGCATAATCTTGTTTTTTTTTCTCAGAAAAACGCAGTATTTATTACGCATATTATAATACAGTGCCTTCGTTTTATGCCCAAGCCATAACCGCCTTATATGCGTATCGGCCGAGACGGCAGTGACCTCGGTATTATACCACTGCGCAGCAGCGGCTCAGGACGTGTCATGGGTACGTTTATCAGCTGTGAGCTGTCTCAGTCGTTGCTTTGTCTTCGTGTTGTGATGTGTTTCGAGAATAGTGTGTTGTGTGTGATTCCCTTAGGAATGTTATTCGCTTATTATTACACGGAAATGCCTGCCAAGAAATTCATGTTTGAACAGCGTAGTTTTATGTACGTTACATACGTGAAAGCTGAATAATGCAGACAGATGTGTAGACAATTTCAGCAGCAATTTCCTGATTATCCAGTTCCGGGTAGAGACACTGTGAGATGTTTGTTCAATAAATTTAGAACGGGATCGCTAAACGCTAAAAAATAAAGTTTATAGGAACAATCCCCACGCCATAGACGAACTTAAGGACAATATAAAAGCAGAAATTATGAACATTACGCAAGAACTTATGCGTGTGATGGTAATTTCATCCGACGATTTCAAGAATGTCTTCGCGCAGATAGACACCACTTTCAACAACACTTATAAGGTTAGTACTCATTACATATACAGGGTATTAGGTGTGTAGATAGTGATAATTGGTACCTTAATGCGTATCCACTTCAGTGTGTTAGTTGTTTTTTCCCCTTAGTATAACAGTCTTTCCACAAACACATCACATAGCTTACTACCTGATGTTTTCTGCAGTCATAACTGCGCCGCGAAGTGAACGCCTGTCAGTGCGGACTATCCGTTTTGCTTCCATGCGTTCACACTGCAATACCTGATCTGCTGTCCAAGTAGTCTAGGGTAGGGAAGCCTAGCAGAAAGCACTCGAACTCAGTTCCAGTATAAAGGAGGCATTCTCCTTTTGCAGAATTAGCTGATATTCATCTAATTTATGGAGAAGCAAGGCAATCTGCGGAAATGGCAAATGAGATCTATCGTCACAGATTTCCCAATCGCCGCATTCCAAACGCAAGAACCTTCATTGCTGTGCACTAAGGACTACGAGACATGGGATCTCTTCGCCGTCATTCGAGGGTCGTGGACCACAACGGGATGCTGGAGCATTAAGACGTGAGGAGGAAATTCTACGAAAAGTTGAAGAACAACCCACCGTAAGTGCATGAAGTTTGACACATCAAGTAGGAGCATCGAATTGGAGCGTTCATCGCACGTTGCGTGAACAGCAACTGTATCCTTACACTCTCCAGAGAGTTCAGCATCTCTACGAAGCGGATTACCCACGAAGACCTGCATTCTGCACCTGGCTCTAGCAAAAGTGTGAAAATAACGCAGTTACTTCAGAAAGTACTCTGACAGATAAAACCACGATCACTCGCGAAGGTCGTGTGATTACGCATAACTTTCACAGCATTCGATGGGGTAAATTTCAAGACAGATTTGCTCTAAACATTAGGCCGGGGTCTTCGTAGATACGCTGCTGGGTCCATTAGAGCTGCCCCCCCCCGAGGTTGACAGGTGCTAATTATCTTAACCTATTAGAGTATTCATTGCCAGAGTTTCTGGATGACATTCCACTTCAAGAACGTCTCGAGATGTGATTTATGAACGATTGGGCACCTCCCCATGCCAGTAGAATAGTTCGTCGGTATTTAGATCGTCAGTTTCCAAACAGATGGGTTGGCGGCCGGGGAGGCTGTGTTTGTTGGCCGGCCAGATCCCCGATTTAAATCCACTGCATTTTTATTTCTGGGGGCACGCCAATGAGCTAGTCTACAGAGACGTCATCGACGATGCAGCAACTCTAAGAAGAAGAATCCAAGAAGCTGCCACAAACATCAGAGCTGACGTTGGGGTATGGTGATCGGTCAGGGCATGGTGGTATCGTCACTTACAAGCTTGCCGTGCAGCTGAAGGAGACCATTTCACACTTGCTTTGAAGGAAGAGACAGGCTTCTGGATTGTTTGTCTCGTATGGAAGCTCAAAAGAGTCTTAATTTCGCATGTTCTGCTTGTTTAAAGCGCCACAGATTTTGGAATATTCCTTTGTTTTGGACCTTAAATAATTTACGGTGTTATGTAATATGTCTCAATGTTTTCCGTTTGTTTTGTTTTTCAAAGCGCATCAATGTTATGCACATTAAAATAAACAATGCAAAGATAAGTATTAAATCCTCAATTAAACGTATTTAAACTTCCTTTCTCATTTCTTTCTCCTGTGGTAATGGTGGTTGTAGATAATACAAATAATGACTGACAAATGATTGTTCTTTCACACTAAGCATGTGTGTAAGACAATGATGAATTGGGTACGTCAGAACCCTGACTGTTTCCTCCAGTTGTTATTAGTTTCGTGAGAATGACCTCGACATTCGTTATCGGGAGGCCTACTGCTCTGCTTTACCCCTACCAATAACCCCTCCTGTGCTCACGGGGAAAATAAACATTAACGGCTTGCTTGTGCCACGCGTACTTGGAGGTATCTACTAACCAAACTAAAAACATAATACTCTTAATATCTATAATTATTAGTCTGCAAATAAGCAAATACTGATGTAATGTTGTTCAGTACACTGTCCTCAGCCATCAATAGAAATATCTGCACTTATACCCCTAACAGCTTGTATGTTACTAACACTCGTAAGTAACGCGGGAGTTACGGAACGGAAAACCCCGCAGTGTAGTAGACTGTGTGCGGAGGACGCATTCGCACGATCCGCGCCTTAGCATAAAACGAAGGCACCATAATTTCCAATTTGATTGTATTTTATTTCAAGGCATTCATGCTGACACACAAAAACTGAAACACTGTCGTTTTCATTTTCAAGCTAAATATGAAGTAACTATATATTATATTCCGAAATGAAAAAGCAAATAAAAATAGAATTTAACTTAATATCGGGTGTGTAAACCACCTGCTTCTATTATTGCCCACATTCTACGGGCATGCTTATAAAATGCCTAGTCAAATTTCCACGAGAGGATACCTCCTCCCAGGCATCCTGTATTTGATCTCACAAAACCTCTCATCTTGCAGGCCAATTTAACTCAAAAACTTTAACCTCTGCCCACACATTTTCAATAGGATTGAAATCTGGTGAGTAAGGTGGCTAATCAATCGTTGTTATATCTTGCCTTTGTGATTACCAGTTTGAAACCTGCTGACTTGTGTGGTCAGGGTGGTTATCCTACTGGAATTCAATCATTCCATTTGGGATATCTAGTCCTTACAGAAGGAACTATGTTTTACAGGAAGTCTTTATACTGATAGAGATTTAATGTGCCATCAAGCTGCAACAATACACCTAGGCCATCTCATCACATCCAATCCCAACACAATACAGATACGCGGCATTGGAAGTCCATTTGTGCCATTTATAATGCGTCTTAACGTTTTCCTCTGGGGCGGTATACAATTACTTTCCCCCATTTGTAGATGAAAATGTCACCTCGTCTGTGAATATAACCCTATTCCAGCTACGGCTGACATTTTCTTCTGCAAATACGAGGCGAGAGGGTGAGGGGATGATAATGGTGAGAACTGGCTCGGACACCCCGAGTACGCCAAACCCGTACTCCAATAAAGTGAGCTCCTGGGGGGGGGGGGGCAGTTAGGTTTTCTCAGTTCCAAAATTGTAGCTTATCCAATGGAAAGTCTGCTTTTGGATTATATAGGGCGCTTGCCCCGATCATATCGTGACAATACATACCTTTGTATTGTCATAGATACATTCACAAAGTTCACGTGGTTAGTTCCAGTTCAAGCTGCTACTCTTCTGGCATCCGTTTCGATATTATCAGGAGTCTTTGCTTCCTTTGGTATTCCACGCACTATGGTTTCGGATAAAGCTTATTTTTGAGTGCGTGTATTTCGTACTTATCTATTTGAGCGAGGCATTCAGTTTGTTCGAACTTCACCGTATTACCCGCAACCTTCATTGGTTGAACGGGTAAATCGCACTTCGAAAAGTACTCTCATTACGTTCCACTCTGATGATCATGCCAGTTGAGATACCTCCTTACATCATTTTTAGCTTGTCTTGAATACAGCCACGCATGAGGCACATCACCAGGTCGCGTTTCAAGCAATTTTCAAATTTTCTCCCACTTTCCCTCTTTCTAATCGTTGGTAGTTGCTTGATCTACTTTCACATTCTTCCACCAACGAGGATGTCCAGAAGTTCTCGAACACAATTTTCCAACCACTTCCTCGTGATTATCAACAGCGTGCAGAACGCTATAATCTTCAACGGAAACCTCCTCCTTTTCAGTTTGAGGATCTCGTTTTTAGGGCCCATTCTTTAAGTGATGCTTCGCGGCGTTTTGCTCAGAAACTGGCTCAACAAAATGTCGGACCTCTTCGAGTAGTACCTATAATTATTTGTCTCCTTTTAATTACAGGATTGTACCACAGGCAGGTTAATGACAGCACATGCCTTCCAATTTAAATCTATACCGCAACCGCAATGCTAGTGCTTTGGCTTGATTTCTCGCTGGCAGGTAGCCGCCTAACCTTTCCACGCACTCGCAATTATGTTGTTCTTGCTCTCATGCTCAAGCGCGGATCGGTTTGTATCTTTTCTGTGGCAGCTACCCACCATTTCCATGCTTTATTTAGCTTTTCTGTGTAACATTTTTTTTGTTTGACCCTTTCGATTTCCTTTGTCCTTCCTCAGTGTGTTTTGTGTTTGTGTGCGCACTTCCTATTGACTTCCTTCCCCCTTTGTCTTGTAATGTTTTGTTTTGTTTTTCTGTTTTTCCGTGTCTGTGATCCTTACAGCGCCTTGATCATAAGTCCATTTATGTCGGTCAATATCCTTCTTATGAAATTATAATTCTAGTGGGTCGACGTGTTTTGTATGCATTGCAGGGCTACGTGCACTTCTGTATATTTATGCTGCACATTGGTACGGAACCTTGTTATCATAGGTTTTATTACCCATCATTGTATTTTTCATTGTAATGTTAATTTCACCTTATCACAATCACCATAATATTGCATTTATTCAATGTTTATTTGGATCAGGTGGATACGTTTGTTCGAAATATTGCTTGCTATCGTGTCCCTTGGAGTGCACTGTCGGTGATTGAGCTATGAGGCTGGAATTTTTTTATCTATGTATGCAGTCTTATTCTATTCGGCGCCGAACTTACTTTATGTAAATTTGTACTGTTGGGTTCTCTAGTTTTATGGTTATATTTTATCCTGTACTATATTGTTACTTTTACTTTTGTGCTTATGTTTTGCCTTGGCAACCAGCCCCTCTTTGTTTTTGCCCTTGAGGGGCAAATACAAATACCATGACCTATCATTCCCCGCTATTCTCTTTGGAGGTTGTCAGGCCGTTTTCAAAGTTCCGTGCCCTCTACCTTGCTCTCCACTTACTTTTGTGCTCTCCTTTTATGACTTGATGCGTTTTACCTTATGCTGCCTCTGCCTGCTTTCCTCTGGAGGGGGTATTACACCAATTTGGCCCCTTTACTACTTTATGGAGTTCATGGAGACAGCCAGTTCGCGAGTTCAGTAATGACACCAGCCAGACGACATCTCTCCAAGTCGCAGCAATAGGTTGCGGGCGAGTTGTATCAAGGAGCTCAACTCTCGAAAATCGCACGGCAGGACGTCACCGGTCACATAAGGGTTGTGACCTACAGACGAATGGTTGGATGGGTTACGACCAGAACGCGTCAGTCGGCACAGTGGTGAACCTGCATGGAGTGGTGGCAAGGCAGAAATCGCACGACTGCTATAGCATATCGTGTTTTTAGCTTCACATATGATGAGTTTATTAAATCTGATTTTGCAATGATATTTTGTGCCAGTCGTGTGGGATAGTAATGCGGATTACAAATAATTTCCGTTCAGAGAGAATCTTTTAAAATTTATTTCTATGTCTTCACTCAACCGCTCCGAGGTGGATTGCAAGTGCATAAATATTTTTTACCGTGAATGATTAGAGAACTGGTAATTATTTGCGCACGCGCACACACACACGCATTCACACATTAATATATATATATATATATATATATATATATATATACATACATACCGTCTGTTCGTAGATCGGCCGGACCGTTCCGCGACGGCATTGGACTGGATGAGGAGTGGCGCGCCTGCCGCCAGAGTAGCGCTGTAGCGTCAGTGAGTTGGAACTGTCGTGAGGGAAAGACGTCTGTGCGCGTGTTTAGAGTGAAACTGTGTTGCCTCTTGGTGATAAATTATCCATTAATAATGGTTAAGTACACTTTAGAACAACGTATTTTTCTGTATTGTGCACATGTGAAACGCTCTTCTGCAAGAAGGGGTCGTAGAGAATTTCAACATCGGTTTGCAAGTGCTCGAATTCCTAGCAGGTCAACTATTGACGACCTTGTCAATAGTCAGCATACAGGATCTCTTTTGAACAAGAAACGTGTTCAATAATGCCGTGTGCTGAAGAAGAGAAGCTTGATGAAGTAGGGGCCTGGTTAGAGCACTCACCCCAAAAATCACTGAGATGTTTAGCACAGGAGGTTAACATTTCTAACACGTTAGCTTTTGTGGCAATGAAACTTCTGAAACTTAAGCCGTACAAGGTAACTGTAATTCATGCTTTGCAACCACAAGATCCTGCAAGTAGGGTTAATTATTGCAATTGGTTTTTGCAGTCTGCTTATAATGGCAATGTGGACCCACTTTTAACATTCTTCACTGATGAAGTGTGGTTTTATCTTCAAGGTCATATTTCTACTCAGAAGTATAGATACTGGGCTACCGAAAATCCTCATATTATTCATGAAGTTCCTCACCATGCTGCAAAGGTTAGGGTTTGGTGTGCAATGAGTGTTGAATATTGTCATGTTGGTAATGGAAAAATGTTTTTTCGTTTGTTACTCTGTGTTGCAATAAGAAATAAAAAATGGCAGTTGAAGTGAAAATGATTGTATAATTTATGTAAAAGTAAAAATACGGAGGACATTGGTATGTAAAATGTAACAAAGAAAAAATAAGAAAAACCAACAGGTTATGGACCCAGGATCTTGCCCCAGCAGTAAAACAAAGAAGGAAAAACAGTGTGCTCCTAGATGGCATCGATGAAAGTGGAAAATGATGAAGTTGCAAGTTTACAAAAACTGAAAGACTCGAGTACATTTCCCATGTGGCATTTCGAAGTTAAAATTCTGTTCACAGCCAAGAAATGAATGAGTGGGTGGATGGTACAGAGCAACTGGCATTTACTGAACGCAATGATGAAAATCGGGAAAAATGGAGAATCAAAGATGCCATAGCTAAGCACGTGATTCTAAGAACAATTGATAACAATGTAAAAGTGCATCTCATGTCATGTGAAACTGCCAAAGAAATGTATTACACTCTACTGAGAATATACAAGAAAGAAATCGGTCAGCAAAAATACCTACTGCTACAGGAGTTCTACAACTTTGACAAATCCAAAGATGTCAATACCAACATCAGTGAACTGCAAAATGTGATTTGCAAACTGAAATGCCTCAAAGAAGAAATAACAGAAACAATGCTGATCTCCAAGGTAATGACTGTGCTTACAGAACAATTCAAGCATTTCAGCAGTGCATGGGATTCCACTCAAGAGGCTGACAAAACTCTGGAGAATCTCATCGCAAGACTGATGCTGGAAGAGGACAAGATGAAAATAACCTCAAAGAAGACACAAATGTATCCTTTAAAGCTGAAATGAAAGTCAGGGGTAAAAAGAAACTAATTTGTTATTCACGTAATGAAGTAGGGCATATTAAAACAAATTGTCCAAAGAAAAAGTGTTATTCAATATGTAAGAAAAATACTCACACTGAGAAAGATAGTCACTTAAAAAATGAGATGTGTAACATTTGCAAGAAATCAAATCCAAAAGAGGAAGATTGTTTCTTTAGAAATAAAGGTAAAAATTGCTAAACATGCTAAAATTGTTTTTTTGTGTGAAAATGTAGAGCTTAATGTAAACAGTGTTGAAGTAAACAAAGCAGAAGTTAGTAATAATCATTTTGAATTCATAGTCGACAGTGGAGCAAATACTCATATGGTAAATGAGGCTGATTATGTATCAGAACAGTAACATTGTGCAGAAGAAATAAAAACTGCTAAACAAGGAGAAAATATGTCTGTAACAGGTGTAGGTTCCATAGAGTTTGAAAACTGTATAATGAATCAAATGTATTGTGTTTCTGAACTGTCAAAGAATCTCATGTCTGTGAACAAAATAACACGAAATAAGGGTGCTGTATATTTTGATGATGAGAAGGTTTATATCTTGAATAAGAAAGTTGTGTTGCTAAATAAATTTGTTGCACTTGAAGGTAACAAAAATAAGAATGGTATGTATGTTATAAAATTGAATGCACAAAGTGAGACTGCTCTGTTTACAGAACAAAAACGTAACACACTACACATCTGGCACAAAAGGTTAGGTCATCTAAATCTAAAACAATTGCAGGAAGTTCCTGGAATGTGTGAAGGTATAAATTTTAAAAATAAGACTTATATAGACTGCTCCATATGTGCTAAAGCTAAACTGGAAAGACTCCCATTTAAAACTGTGAGGCAAAGAGCAGAAAGACCCCTTCATATCATACATAGTGATTTGTGCGGTCCAATCAATCCCCCTACATATGTTGGTAAGAATTATTTCCTAACATTGTTGGATGACTGGACACATTTTGTGTTCTGTATTTGCTTAGTACCAAATCTGCTAATGAAGTGTTTATGTGTGTAAAACAGTATGTAAATGAGTCTGAGGATCATTTTAACCTAGAACTCAGTAAATTCATATGTGATAATGGTGGTGAATATAAAAATGCACAACTCATTGCTTGGTACAAAGGGAGAGGTATTGTGTTGGACTTTACTATCCCTCATAATCCACAATTGAATGGGAAATCTGAGAGACTAAATCTAACATTGATGAATAAAGCAAGAGCAATTATGTTTGATGCAAAATGTAACAAAGAGATGTGGGGCGAAGCTGTCCTGACAGCGGCTTATCTCATAAACCGAAGCCCTACAAAAGGATTAAATATCACACCAGCAGAGAAATGGTATAAAAAGAAACCAGATCTGAGTGAACTTAAAATTTTTGATAAAAAGGTATATGCAAAAATATTAAAACCTTTGAAGAAGCTGGATAACAGAAGTAAAGAAGCAATGTTTGTTGGATACGCCACAAATGGTTACAGATTATGGGATCCAGAAAAGAAAGACATTTTTGTAAGTAGAGATGTAATCTTCACTTCCTCATTCTTCTGTCAGAATGAAGAGCAAGAAGAAGAAAATATCCAAATCTTTGAAGAACAGCAAGGAGAAGAGATAAATAAAGAATTAAATCAAGAAGCTGAGGAACATTCACAAGAAGTAAGAAATGAAGAAAGAATACTGGAAACAGAAAATGAAAGAGCAGGTTACAATCTTAGAGCAAGAGGTGTTCTCCAGAACCTAAAAGATTTGAAGATTACAGCCTTGATGAAGAAAAAGAAGAAGAAGTGTTTCTGACGTACAGTGAAACAATGGAGAGTACAGACAGGGAGAAGTGGAGAAGAGCAATAGAAAAGGAAAAGGAATCTCTGAAAGCAAATAAGACCTGGGAACTGGTGGACAAAAGTGAAGCTGTGGGTAAAGAGTTGCTTACAGCTAAATGGATTTTCAAGATTAAAGATAGTGGAAAATACAAAACCCGTCTTGTGGTACGAGGCTGCCAGCAAAAGGAAGGTAGTCTTGGCTACAAAGATACGTTAAGTCCTGTTGTTGATACAAGTGCCTTGAGATTACTATTTGTAATTGCTGCTAGAGAAGATTATATAATTCAAACATTTGATGTAAAAACAGCTTTTTTACATGCAGAGTTGAATGAAGAAATATATATGAAGTTGCCTGAAGGGTACAGTGATGCAGGAAAAGTCTGCAAATTAAAAAAAGTTCTCTACGGTCTGAAACAAGCTTCATGCAGGTGGAACAAGAAGTTAACAAATTCTCTGAAGCATGAAGGACTAAAAAAATTGCAAGCTAATCAATGTATCTTTAAAATAAAAAAAGGATGATATCATCATAGCCATACATGTGGATGATGGAATTGTTTTTGGAAAAGACAAGGCGCAAATTGAAAAACTACTCGAGAAACTTGATAAAAATTTTGAGATGACAAGAAATGAAAATCCTGGAACATATTTAGGAATGGAACTTAAAAATAGAAATGACTTGTACATATATCAAGAAAAATACACAAAACAACAGTTACAAAAATACAACATGATGGATTGCAAACCAGTAGCAACCCCAATAAGAATTCAAGATTCAGGGAGTGTACAAAACACAAAAGATTGTACAAAACCAAGTAATGATTCTTTTCCATATAGAGAAGTAATTGGAAGTCTCTTATACCTAACTTGTAAAACAAGATCTGATTTAACATATGCAGTGAGTTATGAAAGTAGGTATATGGAAAACCCAAAAGATGATGATGTTCAAAATGTAAAAAGAACTTTGCGGTATCTGAAAGGTACTCAACAGAAATGAATTAAGTTTTCTAAAAGAGAACAGTCAGAAAATGAACACATCGAATTGATAGCATACTGCGATGCAGATTATGCTGGAGATAAAGAACAAAGGAAAAGCACTACTGGCTATGTAGTACTGTGTGCTGAAGGTCCGGTTTCCTGGTGCTCAAGAAAACAAAGTACAATAGCAAAATCAACAACTGAGGCAGAGTGCATTGCCGCAGCAGAATGCTGTACAGAATTCACATATTTAAGGGCTTTGATTGAAGAGCAGACGAGAAAAGCAGTGAAAGTAATTTTGTATGTCGACAATCAAAGTTCTATAAAATTAATCAAATCAGGCAAGTTAAGTCTGACAGGAAGACAACACATTGAAGTGAAATTCCATTATTTGAATGAGAAATACCAGAATGGAGAATTTGAAATAAGATATTGCCCCTCAAACAGTCAACTGGCTCATATATTCACAAAACCTCTATTGCGCTTGAATTACAATAAATTTAAAGATATACTAATAGTATGAGAGCACTGTAAGATAGTTTTCTTTTGTTTTAGAAACTTGTGATATGAGTAAGACTGATTCTTTTATTTTTTAAGAAATGAAAAAAGAATTGAAAGTTGTATTATGCTAAAATGTCAATTATTATACAAGAGACATTATTAGTGTTAAAAAATATACTAAGAAAACATTTTACCATTAAGGGAATATGTTGAATATTGTCATGTTGGTAATGGAAAAATGTTTTGTCGTTTGTTATACTGTGTTGATAAGAAATAAAAATGATTGTATCATTTATCTAAAAGTAAAAACACGGAGCACATTGGTAGGTAAAAAGGTAACAAAGTAAAAGTAAGAAAAACCAACAATGAGTGTGCGTAAAATTATTGGTCCCATATTTTTGGACACAACAGTTGATTCACACATTTATGTGAATTTAATTTTAAATCAATTTTTTCTGCAACTAACAAGAAATGAAATATTGTGTAGCAGGATGCAGCTATAGCATACACTGCTGCGAATTCTATGTATGAATTGCAATGTGTGTATGGTGACAGAATAATTAGTCGAGGATTGTGGTCACCTCATTCCCCTGACCTATCTCCAAGCAATTTTTATTTATGGGGAACATTAAAGAATGAAGTGTATGCATCAAATCCACACATGTTACAAGAATTGAAGGTCAACATTACAAGAGAAATACGGGCAATCAGTCAACATGAATTTTTGCAAGTAAACCAGAATTGTTTTCGGATATATAGGGAATTGTTCTGCTTGAAGGTCAGCAATTTCAACATCTGTTGTGATGCAGGTAAGCCTTATGTAAGTTAGTACAGTAGTTAGTGTTCCATACCCATGACTTGTCGGTCGTTTATGTGTAACTTGAAAAAGTAGTTTTCTCAATCTAAAGTTTGTAACAATATTTGCCCCACGTAATGAAGATACTTTGAAGTGGTGGAGATGATGCTTGTTTTACATAATATTATTTAACTCTGCCTTGGCTGCTTCAGTCAAACTATAGAATCAAAATTTCTTGTTCAGATCGTGATATGACAAAAATTAAAGACGTCACAGAATTTACTTTTAAATTTTACTTCTTTGTATTTCTTTATACTTACACATTTATAAAACACAACACTTTATAAAAGAAAACTGTGAGAAAACTTTATACATTCTTAATGTATTTACTAGCGGAGAACACAATTTTTGCCATCTGCACACTATCACATCATGTCCGCGACTGACTAATTTCAACATTAAAAACCCTGAAGCTTCGGTAATGCCATGTCTTATTGGCTAATTCTAGTCCAATAGAATTTAAGCATTCAAACTAAAACTTTTTCTTTACTGTTGATTGGCTAATTCCAAACTGTAAGTAAAATTACATCACTACCGATCTTTTCATGACCAGTATTTTTCAAAATTCCAGACATATTATTCTCACAGTTTTTGCACTATTAGAGTATATAAACATTTACATAACATTAATAAATATGCTTACAATAAAAATAAGTATTTGCAATGACTTATATACAATTTAAATAATAATTATATACATATTGTTTTTAAGGCGGGCTGTTATTATTTTTAATTATAATAAAAATACAATAAAAACCATTCAGGCATCAAAATACTGCCTCAAATTGCCCCCTTTTAGAAATATTTAAAATTTACTCTTTTTGTTTTGTTCTTTTAAATTTTCAAATATTTTCTACAAGTCTCCTGAAAGAAAGAAACATAACTTTATTTTGCACTTCCTATCTTTCATTGTCACTTTTTCTTCAACACTCGTGTATAGCTGAACACTTCCTATTCACTTGTGTAGCACTTTTCAAGGTCAATGACCTGAGCTAAGTTTGCTCATTCACTATCACTTTCACTACTAAACACTTTATATGCTTTACATTTTTATATACAATTATACATGTTAACATTTGTTTCCTAAAATTTCTAACTTATAATATAATTGTAGTTGCTACTTAGATTTTCTTACTAACAATGGATTTTTAATGATTCTGCTTCTAAAAACTTTCCTTTGTTATTTATCATTTGCTATATTTAGTAAAAAAAAAAAAAAAAAAAAAAAATTTACAATTTTAAGTTACATTGCTTTCCCCTTTTATGCTCCAGATACATTAATTTCTTTCTTTTATTGTGCCTCAGATTGTTTACTTTTATATGGCTTTAACATTTATTTGTGGAATTTTCCAATTATTTTATTTGTGTTATTGTTTCTAAGTTTGTATGTATCTGTTCCAAATATATTTATTACTTCATAAGGACCATGGTAGCTCAAAAATAATCTCCAATATTCTTTACGAAGTTTATTTGATAATCTTTTGTTCTTCAGTAACACTTGATTTCCTAATTTTATTTTCCAAATTCTTCGTTTTCTTTCTTCGTGTTTTTGTTTTCTTTTGAGGACTTTTGCTTGTATTTTCAAAAATGCTAATTTGAAGATTTCTTCTTTCGCTGGTAATTTAGTTGTTTGGTCTTCAATAACTTTTGGTATATTAGGGCTCAAAGTGTTATACAATTTTCCATGGTGAAGCTCAATTGGTTTAAATCCTGTAACTGCATTTATGGATTGATTTAATAGATTTTGGATAATACTGATGTACGAGTACCAACTGCTCTGTTTGTTATGACATACTACACATAGATAATTTGCAATTTCTTTAATATCTCTTTCCACTGGATTGGCGTTTGGTCTGTATCTTGATGAAAAATACTGTTTGATTCCCAAATCTTTAATTCCATTCATAAATTTAAAACTAGTAAACACTGATGCATTATCACAAAGTATGGCCTCAACTATTCCTTCCTCTGAAAAATATGATTTTGTTAGCTTGTTTAAGCATGCTAAGCTGGTTGCACTCTTGAGTGCATAAATTCTAACATATTTACTAAATACGTCAATGCATACAAATAAAAATTTGTGTCCAAATGTACTTGCAGGCATCGGACCATGTAAATCTAAACTCAATAAACATCTGGGTTTATCTCTAAGTAGTGAGTTTGTTGTATAGTCATAGGCAACATTAATTTGAAATAGAGAGTTGAGGGTTGTTACACTACATCACTATGATAATCTTAGTTGAACGCGTTTCGGGAGACGGCTTGTTCCCATCGTCAGCATTTTCTCTCAACTAATATTTGCCGGTCATCGTCTGGGGGATGTGTGTGGTTTGTGGTGTTCTCTGGTGCTGGGCTGATGAACCTCCAAAGGCTGTTGGGTGGCGGCAGTTCAAAATTCATTAGGTGATTCCTGTGTTTGACAATATGTATTTTTTCCCAGATGTCCAATTCATTGCTGCTGTTGATCGGTTTTAAGAGTTTTATGTTTGGAGTGATATCATGGTTTGAAGACCAGAAATGATGTGCTACTGCTGATTTATCTTGCTGCTTTTGGTAAATGCATCTCATATGCTCTTTAAGTCTTATTTCAAGATTTCTTTTTGTTCTTCCTATATATACCAGGTTACATTCATTACAATCAATTTGATATATACCAGCTGATTTATTGTTGGGGATAGGATCTTTTGTTCTGTTGCATAGTAGTTTCTGTATGTTGTGGTTATTCTGTGGAGACAGGGTGATGTTGTATTTTTTGAAAATCCTTTGAAATTTATGATGTGTCCAAGGGTGATAAGTGAATTTTCTATATGCTTGTGGTTTTTGTTGTCTGAGTAACGTAGTCATTTGTTGGATGTATTTCTGTCTTTCAAACCTTTTTATCTTCTTATCTATTGTTTTTTTCTGGTATCCATTCATAGTGGCTATGTTGATAATGTGTTGGTATTCTTTCCGGTATTCCTCTTTCTCCATTGGTATATGTACTAACCTGTTTGTAATACTATTTAAAATTGCATGTTTGTGGCTTGTAGGATTGTAGCTATTATTTTTAATATAGTTTTCTGTGTGCGTTGGTTTTCTGTAAATGCCAAACGTTAGTTTGTTGTGTGCATTATTTCTGATGATCCTGATGTCTAGGTAAGGTAATTGGCCATTTTCTTCTTTTTCCATTGTGAATTTTATAGATCTTTTTTGTAAATTTAATAATTTCAAAGCATCTTCTGAAAGTTTTTTTGGAACAATAGCAAAAATATCATCTACATACCTATACCAGGTTTTGAATAGATGTGGGAAAGATTTAGTAATATGGGATTCAAAATAGCTCATATATAGTTCTGCTAAAAATGGTGAAAGGGGGTTTGCCATAGTTAGGCCTGAGGTTTGTTTAAAGATTTTGTGATGGAATGAAAAGAAATTCTGGTCCAGACATAATTTTGTTAGTTTCAGGTAATCTTCTGTTTGTGCTCTAGGTGTGCCATTGTTTAATATCCAATTTTCTAGGAGTGGTAATAATTCTTCTTTTGGTATGCTTGGGAAGAGTGCAGTGACATCAAATGATACCATCATGTCTGTGGGTGATATATTTATATTTGAAAGGTGACTGGTTAATTCTAAAGAATTTTTTATGCTAAGACTTTTGAACATAGGCATGGAGTTGAAGGTATTTGAAAGCCATTTTGCTAGTTTATATGTGGGAGAGTTTATGTTATTCACTATGGGCCTCATTTTGTTGCCGAGTTTGTGTATTTTTGGTAGTGCATATAACCTAGGTATGATGGGAAAATCTGGTTTAATTCTGGATTTTTCGGCTTTTGTTAATGTTTTGGTTTCTATCAATGTATTCTGGAGTGACTTGGTGCATTCTTTTAATGGATTTTTGCTGAGTTCTATGTACTCTGGGTTATGTAGTAATTGCATAACTCTAGATTCATAATCTTCTTGGTCTAATATCACTAATGTGTTTCCTTTGTCTGCTTTGGTGTATACTACAGGTTTTGACTTTAGAGATTTGATAATTTTTTGATGTGGTACGTAGTGGTGTTTTTGGGCTTGTATCTGGTCCAATATTGGTTCACACTGTGATTGTATTAAACTTTTATCCTTATCTGTAAGGTGGTTGGAGGCTATTTCAATATCAGCAACAAAGTTTTCTGTATTTTTTGTGAAGTTGAAACAGGTTTTTAGGCCATTGTTCAAGACAGATAGCTCAGTGCTGGTGAATGGTTCTTTTGAGAGGTTAACTACATATTGGCCTGTGGTAGGTTCATTGTTTAGGTTATGTTTATATGTTGCTTTCCGTTTTTGGTTATGTCTAGGAGATTTTTCCCGGTATTCCAGGGAGTTTTTTTGTTTGAATATAAGGTTGTTTAATTTCTTTTTCAGTTTCATTGTTTTGGCGCTCATTTTCTTGCTAAGTTGCGTAAGGAAATTTGAAATTTGAATTGGACATCTGGGAAAAAATACATATTGTCAAACACAGGAATCACCTAATGAATTTTGAACTGCCGCCACCCAACAGCCTTTGGAGGTTCATCAGCCCAGCACCAGAGAACACCACAAACCACACACATCCCCCAGACGATGACCGGCAAATATTAGTTGAGAGAAAATGCTGACGATGGGAACAAGCCGTCTCCCGAAACGCGTTCAAGTAAGATTATCATAGTGATGTAGTGTAACAACCCTCAACTCTCTATTTTAAATTATGACACATCACTGTTACAAGCTTCTAAATCTTCAAAAATTGAGCTTAAATTGGACTTACAAGTCTATAAGAAGCAAAGAATAAACACCGATATTGCCGCACGTAACAACTAAAGAATATGGAGGTAAGCACAGATTTACACAGATTCAACGGAAACTTTGGAATTAAACAGGACATAAAATTATACTTAAAACTAGAAATCAAAAAGAAAATCACGGCTGCAAACATAAGATTCCTAAATCTTTGCTTAAAACACAAAGTTACGCCAAATTTCGTTAGAAAATACGTAAAATTTAATCACAATGTAAAGCATCAAACAGCAGCAGACAAGAAAGTAATTGAAATAGAAAAGAATAAACATTATGCAAATTTACAGGATTTGGACCTTAGAATCTATGAATTACACTTATGGTTACCGAAAGTTTTAGGAATACCCTTATGGGAAAATTTACGGTCAAATTTCCTTACGCAACTTAGCAAGAAAATGAGCGCCAAAACAATGAAACTGAAAAAGAAATTAAACAACCTTATATTCAAACAAAAAAACTCCCTGGAATACCGGGAAAAATCTCCTAGACATAACCAAAAACGGAAAGCAACATATAAACATAACCTAAACAATGAACCTACCACAGGCCAATATGTAGTTAACCTCTCAAAAGAACCATTCACCAGCACTGAGCTATCTGTCTTGAACAATGGCCTAAAAACCTGTTTCAACTTCACAAAAAATACAGAAAACTTTGTTGCTGATATTGAAATAGCCTCCAACCACCTTACAGATAAGGATAAAAGTTTAATACAATCACAGTGTGAACCAATATTGGACCAGATACAAGCCCAAAAACACCACTACGTACCACATCAAAAAATTATCAAATCTCTAAAGTCAAAACCTGTAGTATACACCAAAGCAGACAAAGGAAACACATTAGTGATATTAGACCAAGAAGATTATGAATCTAGAGTTATGCAATTACTACATAACCCAGAGTACATAGAACTCAGCAAAAATCCATTAAAAGAATGCACCAAGTCACTCCAGAATACATTGATAGAAACCAAAACATTAACAAAAGCCGAAAAATCCAGAATTAAACCAGATTTTCCCATCATACCTAGGTTATATGCACTACCAAAAATACACAAACTCGGCAACAAAATGAGGCCCATAGTGAATAACATAAACTCTCCCACATATAAACTAGCAAAATGGCTTTCAAATACCTTCAACTCCATGCCTATGTTCAAAAGTCTTAGCATAAAAAATTCTTTAGAATTAACCAGTCACCTTTCAAATATAAATATATCACCCACAGACATGATGGTATCATTTGATGTCACTGCACTCTTCCCAAGCATACCAAAAGAAGAATTATTACCACTCCTAGAAAATTGGATATTAAACAATGGCACACCTAGAGCACAAACAGAAGATTACCTGAAACTAACAAAATTATGTCTGGACCAGAATTTCTTTTCATTCCATCACAAAATCTTTAAACAAACCTCAGGCCTAACTATGGCAAACCCCCTTTCACCATTTTTAGCAGAACTATATATGAGCTATTTTGAATCCCATATTACTAAATCTTTCCCACATCTATTCAAAACCTGGTATAGGTATGTAGATGATATTTTTGCTATTGTTCCAAAAAAACTTTCAGAAGATGCTTTGAAATTATTAAATTTACAAAAAAGATCTATAAAATTCACAATGGAAAAAGAAGAAAATGGCCAATTACCTTACCTAGACATCAGGATCATCAGAAATAATGCACACAACAAACTAACGTTTGGCATTTACAGAAAACCAACGCACACAGAAAACTATATTAAAAATAATAGCTACAATCCTACAAGCCACAAACATGCAATTTTAAATAGTATTACAAACAGGTTAGTACATATACCAATGGAGAAAGAGGAATACCGGAAAGAATACCAACACATTATCAACATAGCCACTATGAATGGATACCAGAAAAAAACAATAGATAAGAAGATAAAAAGGTTTGAAAGACAGAAATACATCCAACAAATGACTACGTTACTCAGACAACAAAAACCACAAGCATATAGAAAATTCACTTATCACCCTTGGACACATCATAAATTTCAAAGGATTTTCAAAAAATACAACATCACCCTGTCTCCACAGAATAACCACAACATACAGAAACTACTATGCAACAGAACAAAAGATCCTATCCCCAACAATAAATCAGCTGGTATATATCAAATTGATTGTAATGAATGTAACCTGGTATATATAGGAAGAACAAAAAGAAATCTTGAAATAAGACTTAAAGAGCATATGAGATGCATTTACCAAAAGCAGCAAGATAAATCAGCAGTAGCACATCATTTCTGGTCTTCAAACCATGATATCACTCCAAACATAAAACTCTTAAAACCGATCAACAGCAGCAATGAATTGGACATCTGGGAAAAAATACATATTGTCAAACACAGGAATCACCTAATGAATTTTGAACTGCCGCCACCCAACAGCCTTTGGAGGTTCATCAGCCCAGCACCAGAGAACACCACAAACCACACACATCCCCCAGACGATGACCGGCAAATATTAGTTGAGAGAAAATGCTGACGATGGGAACAAGCCGTCTCCCGAAACGCGTTCAAGTAAGATTATCATAGTGATGTAGTGTAACAACCCTCAACTCTCTATTTTAAATTATGACACATCACTGTTACAAGCTTCTAAATCTTCAAAAATTGAACATTAATTTGCTTTGCTTTCTGACAGAGGTCACAACATGATATATATTTTCTAACTTTATGTCCTAATTTTGAGATGTATAAATTTTCCAAAATGGTTAGGGTTGTCTTCTCTGTACCGGCATGTATTAATCCTAAATGAAATTGCTCTATTATTTCTAATTCCATGCTCATTGGAATATATGTTTTCCACCTCTTTATTTCTTTTCCATGTTTCTTGTATAGTACACCATCTTTAACAGCGATTGTACTGTTCTGTGCCTCTTCTATTGTTGGAGCTTTATCTTTTAAACCTGCTAGTTTAATATCTTTGTCTTGCTCTTCCTTAATATTCTTGAATTGATTCTTCAACTCTTTCCTCATTGGAATGTCAATTGTAAGCACTTTAATTTCGTATTGTTGTCTTGAACAACTTTCAGGAAATTGTTTGTTGTGATTGATCCTTGATATTAAATCACTAAATGTATTTTGTTTGCCTGGAATTTGTACAATTTCAACATCAAATTCCATTATAGCAAGAATCATTCTAGTTAACTTGCCACTATATAACCTACATTTCTGAATGAAAGTTAAGCTAATATGATCTGTATGTATTTTCACTTTCTTCTGAAATATATATGTTTTAAATTTTAGTAGTGAAAAATATAATGCTCCAATTTCTAACATTGTTACTGATGCATTCCTTTCAATATTGGTAAGGCCACGTGATGCAGTACTAATAACATGAAATGTGTTGTCATGTTCTCTTTGTCCAAGTATTCCTCCATATCCCTGACAAGATGCATCCACGTACAACTCGTAATCTAACTCATCTCTTGGACGTTCCAATAATATTGCATTTGCAAACAGCTGCCAGACATTTTCAAAACATTCTTGTAGCTCTGCCGTCCATTTCCATTTATTTGTCTTCTTCAGCAGTTGTCTTAAAGGTTCTACTTCTAAAGCATATCTTGGTAAGAATTTACTTTCATAATTCCAAATTCCAAATACACGTCTTAGCTGTCGAATATTCTTAGGTGGTGGTATTCTTAATATGGCTTCTATTCTTTCTTCATCTGCTCGAATGCCTACTTCATTTATCACGTATCCTAATAATTTGATTTCAGGTACACAAAATTTTGACTTTTTGATGTTTACTGTCATGCCATGTTTATTTAATTTGTTCAACACATAAATTACATTTTCTAAATGTTCCTCAAAGGTTTGACTTATAATTAGGAAGTCGTCAGTGTATGTAATTAAGAAATCTTTTGCTGTGTTACCAAAGAAGCTATGTATTGCTCTCAGGAATCCACTAGCACTATTCTTCAATCCATATGGATTTACACAATACCTATATTGTAATCCAAAAACTTGAAAAGCTGTATAATCACGTACTTTAGGATCTAGCTCGACTTGCCAAAATGAAGCTGTAATATCTATGGAAGAGATATATTTGCTACGTGATAACTTTGCAATTGTTTGTTCTATACTTTCATTTTGAAAGTGATCTGGTAGCATGAATTTGGTTAAATATCTGCCATCTATAGTGATTCTTAAACTATTGTCTTTCTTTACTGTCCATCAAACACTATCTATATATTGTGAATTGCTAAGTTCTATGATGTTATTTTCTAGCATACTAGCTATTAACCTTTTAGCTTCATTTCTTAAATTCACTGGTAGATTATTATACTTTCTTCGAAATGCTGGTACATTTTCTACTGTGAATGTGTGAACATATGACGTACACTGTCCTGGAATTTCACTGAAAACATGTTTATTGTCTTCTAACACTTTCTCCATTATTAACCTTTCATTGTCTGTCAGTATTGTATTTGTCATCAGTGTGTCTGTATGTATCTTCCTGTCTTCAATCTCTGTTGCATAACTATCTTCTACCTGCTCTAAAATATTTTCTTCTGCATTAGATTTTTTTACATAAGGGTTCCATTTGGTAAGGTCATTGTTCTGTTCTTCGAAGTTAAGGGTCAATAACCTTTCTTTATTTTCCCTGCTCGCTTGTACATTAATTATCTGTATGAAGCACTCTTCTTCGTATACTGCATTTTCTTGCTCCATCCTTTGTACTTTACATACTTTATCTCCAATAAATGGCACATATATCTTCTTTTCTTCTTTATTTAATATAAGTCTGTCCATTTTAAAATCAACTATTGAAGAGAATTCTATTAAAACATCACACCCAATTATAACTTCGAATATCAAGTTTGGAACAATTAAAAACATAACCTCCAATGTAATATCTGCTATCTGTACAGGTATCAATGCTTGTGATTTGATGGTTTGTGTTATTGTATCTATAGCTACCCTACATATTAAGTTGCTGATTGGTGCAATCATGAGTTGTATTCCTTCATTTAGTAATTGTTCAAAACATTTCTTCGAACAGATAGAGCTTGATGATCCTGAATCTACTGCAACATTTACTTCCTTTCCTGCTATTATAGTTTGTATGTACGGTGAATCATATTTGTGTTCACAATTCCCAGTGTTTGCACTTAAACGATAACAATCAAAGTGTGTAGATATTTTACTTTTGCCATTTAGAGCAGAAGGTACTGTATTACCAGAATCTACGTCAGGCAATACATAACTTAGTTTTCCTGGTAAGTATTCTCAGTATTTACCAGATTGCCATGTTGTACCGCAGTTACAATTATTTCATTATCATCTATATTTGAGTACGAGCCACGCCCCCTAGCTCTTGTTCTTCCTCTGTAATTGCTACGTCCTCCGTGTGTATATTCTTCACGATGATCGTCGCTCGTCTGATTATAGTTATGCAAGTTTCCCCTGTTTTGCATATTTCCTCTATGTTGGAATCTGTTATTACCCCTCAGTGAAGTAGAATTTTGCTGATTCATTCTTTCAGTTCTCACATAATTTATGTGTTCCTGTCTCCCTTGTTGTCTTGAATCTCTGATTTGTGTGTTGTAGTTAAATCTATTCTGACCTGAAATTCATTATTTCTTCTGTTTACATTGCGGTAGCGTGTATTGTACGGCATATCATTGCGTCTTTCTCGCCTATGTGGACTCCACATTTCATTACCGCAACTTTCTTGTTGTTCTAGTGATGATATAAGCTCTGTCATCTCGTAGATTGTTTTGGGTCTAGCAATTAGGATGTAGTTTTGTATGTGTAGAGAAGTGTCTAGTAATTAAATTAATGAAATCCTCCTCATGCATAGCTGGAGTTAAATATCTGATATATCCTGCATATTTAATCAGATAATCGTCATTGACAAATTGTTGTCCCGATTGTACTTTGAGTAACTTAGGCACGCCCTAAGCTTATGTTGTGCAGTGGTATTCCAAAATTTTGAAAGTTTCAAAATTCATTTCACTGTCCGCTACCATATGTAACCATTCTAGTGTTTTGTTGTCTAAGCATTTTCTAACTAGGACCATTTTTAATGCTTCTGGCACATTTTTCAATTTAAAATACTCTATGAGATCATTAATAAACTGCAATGGACTTGAGGAAGCATTAAAGTTAGGTAATGGTAACTCATTAAGCACAGAATGATAGTTTGATGCCTTGTTTGGTACATGCAAATGTGTTTCGTCAATGTTGCGTGTTTGAGAAGCTGATGCTATGGAAAAAGCAGTAGCATCTCTCTTGTTGCTTGTTAACAATAGTGATATACTTCTTTCTGTACTTGTATTATTTACATACATTTGGTTAGCATTTACAGAACTACTTTTACTTGCATTTATCCTTGGTACATTTGCACTTAAATTTTCAAAGCTATTTCTAAGCTTATCAATTTCCTTATTACTTTCTTGTACTTTATGTTTGATTTCGTCTATCATTAACCTTACTTGTCCTTGCCCTGTATTTGCATCTTCAACTGCAGCTGCAGCTGCATTTGTTTTAACCATTTCATGCACTTTACTAATCTCCCCAGTTAAATCTATTTGTATTTGTACAAGATCTGCATTAGTATTCTCTACCATTGTTTTCAATTCTTCACCTTGCTTATCTAATTTATAACAAATACTCTGTTTAGTATCAGTGAGTTTTAACTCCATTTCAGTTACATTTTTGTCAATATAACTTGACAAATTTTGTTCTAGCTGTTTACAACCTTTGTTTACTCTTACATCTATGTCTTTTTGAATTGCTTTGGAAGATTGTTCTAGCTTTATTTCTAACCTCCTGCTTTCAGCTTTGCATTCTTTCATACAAGTTTCTATTTGTCTAGCTA
Organism: Deroplatys truncata; assembly: GCA_030765065.1. NCBI lineage: Eukaryota > Metazoa > Arthropoda > Insecta > Mantodea > Mantidae > Deroplatys > Deroplatys truncata. Next base: position 347,130,695 of record CM060990.1, on the reverse strand, counting down.
GATCAATTTTAATACTAGATAACTCTGTATTAGTTTCTGTTAACTTATTAGTTTCAGTTAATTTATTATTTAAGTCTGCACTAGTTTCATTTAACTTATTGTTAAATTCTTTACTTAATTCTACTTTCATTTCTTCTATCTTATTACTTTGTTCTGTACTAGATTCTTTTAACTTGTTATTAAATTCTTTTTTTAGCTTCGCCTTACTTTCATTTATTGCTTTTAGAAGACACAAAAATTGTTGTTGTAAGAAGTTTCCTTGCTCTTGTTGGCTAGATGTGTGAGGGATAGCATCTGTTTGTGTTGTTGCTTGCACTAACATTTGTAAAGGTGATTGACCTTGTGTACTACTGCTGATTGACTTTGCATACTATTGCTATCCCTTTCAACATCTATTCTGAATTTTCAGATAACTGCTCATATACTTCTACATTACAGTCTATAATAGCTGACCTAACATCAACTACCTCCATACTATCTTTGTTTATAGTTTCCATTTTATTGTTTCTATTTACTTTTGAATTATTTAATTTAACTTTTCCACTTCTCAACAGCATGAATTTTACTTAAAATCAACAATATTTTCCTAAACTTTATATTTACAATATGAAAAAATTGAATGTTCTGACCTTTCGTTTTGGTGGTATTTAATTTTTAATACTCAGTGTTCCCACGTAATTTGTTGTTAAGATGTTAACCACGTGCCCCTTACTCCTGAAGAATTGTTGTTATCCTGGATTCCTCTGTCAATTTGGTGTCAATCTCAAAATTCCAAGCTGCAGTCTCGCTGTATGTTTGTTGCTTCTGGCCGCCCTGTCGAATTCTCTGATGTCACCAATTCTCGTCGTCTTCGAAGCCATCCACATTGCGTGCCACTTTGAAAAAGTAGTTTTCTCAATCTAAAGTTTGTAACAATATTTGCCCCACGTAATGAAGATACTTTGAAGTGGTGGAGATGATGCTTGTTTTACGTAATATTATTTAAATCTGTATTGGCTGCTTCAGTCGAACTATAGAATCAAAAGTTCTTGTTCAGGTCGTGATATGATAAAAATTAAAGAGGTCACAGAATTTACTTTTAAGTTTCACTTCTTTTTATTTCTTTATACTTGCACATTTATAAAACACAACACTTTATAAAAGAAAACTGTGGGAAAACTTTATACATTCTTAATGTATTTACTAGCGGAGAACACAATTTTTGCCACCTGCATACTATCACATCATGTCCGCGACTGACTAATTCCAACGGTAAAAACCCTGAAGCTTCGGTAATGCCAGTGTCTTATTGGCTAATTCTAGTCCAATAGAATTTAAGCATTCTAACTAAAACTTTTTCTTTACTGTTGATTGGCTAATTCCAAACTGTAAGTGAAATTACGTCACTACCGATCTTTTCATGACCAGTATTTTTCAAAATTCCAGACACATTATTGTCACAAGATTGCATTATTATCTCATTATTAACAACCTAAAACATATTATTCTCACAGGTTTTGCACTATTACAGTATATAAACATTTACATAACATTAATACATATGTTTACAATAAAAAATAAGTATTTGCATTGACTTACATACAATTTAAATAATAATTATATACATACTGTTTTCAAGGCAGGCTGTTATTATTTTTAATTATAATAAAAATACAATAAAAACCATTCAGGCATCAAAATACTGCCTCAAACTCTGGTGGAAGGCGTGCCAATCCTTACGCAGTCCAATGCCACCGCGGAACGGTCTGAACGATCTATGAACGTGCTGTGTATATATATTGTGAATTAGAACAAACTAATCTGGAATGTCACTAATTGAGTGCAAATCTTGTGAACAACACATCATTTGTATTTTCAAAAACTATAAATGTCACTAGGTTCTGCGAGAGGGTTTTAAGTATATATTTGTATAATGTGAAATTCTAATTGTTCATCTCATGAAGAAAAAAAAAGAAAACATTGCTTTGAAAGATGTTGTGCTGATACGTTTGTAAAATGGAACCTTATTAATGTATTAGTGTGAGCCATTTACTGTTCCTTGTAAGGCAAAAGATTATTAATCATACATGACATTTAATCTGGGAGTTTGGCACTGCAAATACTGAAGGCTACGTAGAATTATCTTGAGTTGGAGTAATTGCTGAGTAATTTTCCTTACGTAGGCAATTATCCCTAGTAAAGGAAGCGAAACATTAATAAGGTTCCGTGTACGGATCATTGTTGTCAATGCATTAAAAGTTATTGTAATTTTCTCAGGAAAAATTCTACTTAACCCATGTAAAAGATTTTTATTAACTATATGCCCAGGAGCCAAAACATTACATACTTAACTGTATGAACTCAAGATTATTTATATTGTGTTCTCTAGTCAATTCATTAGAGGAAATAAATTTGTCCATAGATTACTTGTACTGGTAGTTTCTTTTGTTTTAATCTGGTAATCCTAGTTGTTCATTTCCTAAGCCACGTGTACCTATGGTACAGACTGGGGAATTTTCTGGGAGTATTAAACTAGTGATATACACCTATTCTGAGATATATAAGCTGAGCCATTTAAGTTGAGACTGTACAATATCTCCAAAACTAAGCGTTGTAGAAAGAAATGTCTTTAATAAAAGTTGCTTGATATTATGGGGGAAAGTAAATGCCATTAGTTGTGTTTTGTTTGGAGGACATTATGATGGTCATTTTAGGGTCAATTTAACATTTTTAAATCACCCTGAAATAGAATCTATCTGAAATGACACTTATAAGGGGTAAAGTGGAGAATTCACCATAAAAATCTTAATTGTACAAGAATTTCATAAAAAACAGCGAGATAAATTAAATTAATTTTCCAATCAAGTTTAAAAAGCTACCCATGCTTACCTATTATTGTATCTTAAAAATGCATAAACGCTTGTAATGCATATCCCAGTGTAGGGAACCAAAGCACGGGGATGCAGTATTTCAGATTTTTATTTTATTTCCTTTATGTACTTCATGTTAATCAAGATAAACATTTGCAGAAATGGTTTTATTACCTATTTCCTTGCAGATACAAGGGGGATTAGGAAATACAGCAGGCTTAAGTGAGTCAAATCCTTTAAGAAATGGGTCTTTATATGATGGTTTTGAAATTCCCTTTTCTCTACATGACCAAGAAAAAAGTTCTAGTATGTTACATTTACATGACTTACTCTAACCTCTATTGCCTACTTAGTGGGTATACATACTATTACTATGAAACCTTATTTTTCTATATACTCCATTTTAATTGAGATAAACCTTTGCATGAGTAGCTACATTACACATTTCATTAAAGACACTAAAGGAATAGTAAGTCAAATGTTTAAGAACTGGACACTACATGCTAACTTTATCCCTTTTGATTCCAAATTGTATTATCAAATTATTTCCAAAAATTTCATCTTTTTCATAAATGCAACATAACACACATATATCACTTTCATTGTGGTAACAATGCATTCAGTGACCAAAAATGAACAATCCAATAATGAAACAGTGTGAACAAATTGGTGCAGGTACATATTTGAAAAATGTAATACATCACATATCGTCGCTAAAAAGACGAAAAGGCATAAGCGACATAAGTGTAATTTTACAGGAGAGCAGTTTAAAGAAAAGTGTGTTTACTTAGGGACCTACGACTCAAAAGCACAAAATGATTCATCAAATATAATACAGTGATTCAAATCTTTAATGGTTGTTCTCAATAAGGACTAATGTTAGACTCTAGAATTTGGATACCATATATGCCAAAAAGGCCTAAATTGGAGATACGTCGGTTTGAAAGATTTCATCCATGATAGTAAGGCGCTTACACCATACACATGATCAATATATTATGCTGATAGATTCTATCGTATCATTACTTATTTCTTTTTATGTATATTTTTCACGTATATATTTCTATTCTAAGTACATAGTACAATGTAAAGGGTTGGAAGTCAATAAAATAAATAGAGGTACCTACCTATTTAACAACAGTAATATCAAGTATTTAAGTGTATTTTATTTATTTTTAATTACCTGCAATAATTTAGCAAATAATATATTTGTTTGTTTACACATCTTTAAAGAAACACAACTTCTGAACTTATTTTAGCAATAGCAAACTCAAGCGTATAGGTGAGCTATTTTGAATGACAATAGTTTGATGAATAATGTACAATAGTATGTTTACAAATGCTTTCAGGAAACAAACAGATAAAAAATTCTCTTTAACCGTAGCAATATCAAGTATTAATACATACGCTATTGTTTTTTTTTAATTACATACAATAATGTTTTGTTTTGTTAGCAAATGCTTTTAGGAAATGCAAACAAGTATTGAAAATGTCCATAGGTTAATGCAGCTTAGAAGTGTGGCAGTTCCTTGTACAACGTTTTGTAAGCAGCATCTCTTATTACTGGTGTTGGCTCTTTGCATAACTACTGTAGATCGCTTGTACTTCTCAGCCGAAAGCTTTGGAGAGGTTACATTAAGTCGAGGCAGAGGAAGCTTCAAAACCCCTGAAGTGTTCCTGGATTTCAGAGATAGCCGCTCATAATGTTTGGCAAATGATGTTTTTACAAAGATGCAAGCAGCATCGTCTGTGGTCACTTTGACTTCTCTGATTGAAGTCCAATCCACTTTGTTTCCAGATTGAAATCTTCGGGGATCGGATCCGTAGGCTCTCTGAAATGCTTTTATAGTCCAAGAAATCTTCTACCCTCATAGAATGTGTTTCATACGGAGCAGCTGGTACCGCCAGGTACCAGTTGGCAAGGTATGTAGATGTTCCATGCCTGAGTGACGATTCTTGAAATAGTGCTGTGGACAGAATCACCTTTATTTTGACCATGGTTAGGTTCAAAGAAGTACAAGTTGATAGACAGTGAATTCTTTTGAGTTGCTTAGAATGTACAAAAACATGGTCACTGCGGTGGTACTCTTGCTACTGCAGGCATCAGCAAACAGCCTGGCATCCTTTACACCGTGGACATCAAGATGTTGAAGGTAGATTCCCACACAGGTTGCAGGCTCAGATGATCCCCTTTAGCTGATAGTCTCATTTCACAGAAAGCAAAGACAATCTTTGATTCAAATGTTGTAAACCATGAAATTATGTCCTGACAAAAGCATTCGATAGAATACAGCACTTTCTTTGGAAAGGGGCAGCTGAATCAGTTGCTGAAGATCAAATACCGCAGAGGAATATCATCTTGGGTTTTCTATGGCAGCTATTTTAGCATTGTTTTTCTTATTTCTTACAGCATTCTTTTCTTCAGTGTATTTGTTGTACATATTCAGCAACTCCATTTTCTTTGCAGCATCACATGACGCTAAGTTGCACACAAACTGCAGTAGTCCTCCTTAGGATACTGGAATGATAGACTCATTGATTTGTGTACTCTGGAGTAAGTTTTCAATGACTGGCTTTGGGCTGTGAGATGTTATCTTCATTATGCATAAATACATTTTAGATAGTGTCAGGACTGGATGTAAATATTCTTAAGAATACTGTTCTGGACAATGGTAAGTGCATTCGTTATTGTTATTTAATTCTTTGTACATAGCAAACATAAAGGGCAAATCCCAGAACCTTCATTTTTGCAATTGAGAAACTGATAGTTTTCACTATATGGTGGATCATAGTTACTACTATTACAGTCACTAAATGGCTACTCCAACTGGCGTATTTCCTTTTCTTGATGACAACGCTATTCCCTTATATTAGTACTGTCTGCAGATGTAGCATTTACATTTTCAAAACTGTCTTGTGTGTGGATCTTTAAAGCACTGAGAGCAACATCCATACACTCCGTTCCTGATTTGTCGTTCCGATTTTCCTTTGAACGATCCATCTGAATCACTTTCCAATAATAATACTTCCTGTCTGATAACCACTATACATAATTTCAGGACATATCTTTAATGCATCACTTTCAATGCATTAAATTTCGTTGCATTATACCACATTCTAGATACATCTCTCCGCTTTACTAATAAGACCATGTTCATAACAGACTTCTGCTTTACTATCGTCCTCCGTGGACTAGTGGTACCATGCTAGCCTCTAGTTCCCAAGGTCGCAGGTTCAAACCCGGTGGAGGGCAACGGATTTTTTCGGGCGTAAAAATCCTTAGCATGGCTTCCTTCGGAAGGGAAGTAAAGCTGGTGGTCCCGTGTCGTAGATTTACGGCACGTAATAGAACCTCAAGCTTGATAAAGAGGCCTCTGAGCAAAATTACCGGTCTTTCACACCCAATATAGAATGGGACGCTAAGAACCATAGTAGTTAAAGAGCGTCCATAAATAACATTCAATTTCAATTTACTGCTTTACTGAGACTGCATTAGTTTGTTGCAGGTGTTTTCAGACCAATCAATATCGTTGAAGCAGGTTTCTCTTGTCCAAATTTATAAACACATGTTAATTGTTGGCATCAGCTGGCAAAAATTGGTCTAGAGTGGCTAGCGTTACACTGCACACATAGACATATTGACCAATTTTAATAAAGGTAGTATCTATGGAGGAGACGTAAGCGACTTGCGAGTCTCATACGCCTGTTCATCTGAAAAAGAATGAGTGAGCAATGGCGTTTACGACGATAACACAATCTTTACTGCCAAGTAACCATTAGAGATGGAGGTACGCCAGTTTGTCAGAAAATAGATATGGTCCAATGGAGTGTACAGGCAAAATATCTCAATTTTTTCGATTTTGGCGCTTATGCCACTTTGTCAGATGAGCGACGATATGTGTTTTGACCGGTTTCAAGAGCTACTGGCTCCCATTGTAAGAACTGACTAATTGGCTCATGGTGGTGGTGGTGGTTTCCGGTGTGTGGTTGTTTGTGGTGACATGTAGAGGTGGAGTGATGAACTACAATAGTGGATTTCTGCACATGTACAAAGTTTGGCATAGGTATGTCAATATCTTTGTAATAGTACCTAAAAGATCATCCAGAATTTTTTCAAATTACTCAACTTATAGAACAAAGCTACAGAATTTACTACGGAAAGTGAAGGCACATTGGTATTCTGGGATGTAAAAGTATTTAGATGCCAAAACAAGATCAATTTTGGTACCTACAGAAACCCTACACATTTCGTAAACTACATAAAAGCAATAATTTCAACCCAGTCCCACATAAACATGCTGTCCTAAACAGTTTAATCCATACATTGGTTTATACTTCTCTAACAGAAGGAGAATACAAACACATAATTAACGCATCAATATACAATGGCTTCACCCAACAAATCATTGACAAGAAAATAGCAAAATTCAGAAAACACAAACACATTAAGGATATCACAAAACTCACCCAACAAGTAAACAAAATGATTTACAGAAAGCTCACATTCCACACAAGTACTCACTATAAATTCCACAACCTCTTCAAAAAACATAACATCTACTTAGCTCCACAAAATACGAGGGCTGATCAACAAAGACTGAGACTGATATTTTTCTGTAGCTTCCGTGATAGTTTCATATCTGTAACATAAATATTTGAAAAGAACAGGTTTTTATGTATAATGTTGGTAGGCGGCAGCACTCTCATATTGGTAGGTTGGTAGTAATGCTCTATTTTGTAGACCCTATGTGCATTTTGCATACCATCTGCGTCTCTTTGCTGATGGAGGGGATGCATTTTTTAAATCGATTATCACCGGTGATGAGCCATGGCTGCATCATTATGATCCTGAAGGAAAACAAGCCAGCACAGTGTGGAAATCGCCAGGTTCTCCAACACCAAAAAAGGCAAAAGTTGTTCCATCTGCAGGGAAAGTGATGGTGATCACATTTTTTGACTGTAATGGAATGATTTACCAGCATGCAGTTCCCCCTCACACTACTGTTACAGTAGCATACTACACGTCAGTATTGGCTACACTGAGGAAGCACATTACAAAGAAACGACCAGAGCTTTCTTGGACTGGGCGGCGACTTCATCATGACAATGCACGGCCCCACGTCGCAAATCAAGTCATGCAGTTTCTGGTTCGATTCAACATTACCTGTGTACCACATCCACCTTATAGCCCCGATCTTGCACCCTGTGACTTTTTTTTATTCCCATCACTAAAGGCAAAGCTTAGGGGTATTCGATTTGAGAACTCTGAAGCAGTGCTCAAGAAAAGTGAGGCGATTCTCATGGACCTGACAGAGAATGGTCTGCAGCATGTGTTCAAGGACTGGCAGAGACGCTATAAAAAGTGCATTGAAGTAGGAGGGGACTACTTTGAAAAAGATCATGTAAACATTGAATTGGAGTAATAAACATCTGTGAAAAAAAATCAGTCTCAGTCTTTGTTGATCAACCCTCGTAAATTCAACATAGATTATTCTGAAACAAGGATCTGATACCTCAGAACAAAACAGCAGGAATTTATGAAATCAATTGCCCAGAATGTGACAAAATTTATATTGGTAGAATTAAGAGAAAGTTAGAAATCAGATTAAAAGAAAATAGGAGATACATCAAATACAAACAGACTGATAAATCTGCAGTTTCACGCCACTTTGGACAACCAATCACATCACACCAAACATTAACACTACTAAAACGTACAAAATACACAACAGATTTGGATATACTGCAAAAAGGACTTAATCATAAAACACAAACACTGTTTAATGAATTTGTAATTGGTGCCACCAAATCCACTATGGAAGTTCATCAACCTACCTGTAGATGTCACCTCAAACATCAATCACATACTGGACAACACTACCATGAGCCAGTTCCGCACTTCTGATGATAGGAGCAAGTAGCTTTTGAAATCGGTCAAAGCACAAAACATGTGGGTGATCTGTTTCAATTCTGACTCATTTTTTCCATGAAAGATAATTAAGTTTTGTTATTAATCCTTGAACATATTACATTTGTATTACAATGCATAATATCACCCTTTACATTTCATGATGAAATAGGATTTAGCAAACAAAAAGTGGGTACAAGTACAGTTCTTACAATGTCTTCATTGTGAATTAAACTGGAAAGAAAGAAAGAAAGAAAGAAAAACAGTATCCAGGGGACTTTTAAATTCTTTACATTGTTTAGCTGTATTTTTCTTGTATTACCCAGGAAATTTAGCAATACACTTGTTGGTCGACCACTGTTATCATGTTAACGTGGAGTGGCTGGCCAGCAGCAGGAAGGGGAGGTGAACATGTCACAAAAATCTGTACACCATTGTAAGCAGAAAATGTGCTACACTAAGGAGCAGAACAAAATTTGACTTACTTAATTTTGAAGTGAAGATTGCGATTTCTGTATAGCCATCTCACTTGCTGTATCTGTAGAGCTTCCTTTTGATGTGCTGTCTTTAAAGGATGGATGTCACCTGTTATGTCTGCTTCACTTGCTGTACCTGTAGGACTGCCATTGTCATCTTCGGATTCCAGAGAACTAATCTATTTCTTCCTCTTCATCACTGCTATCCAAACCCACATTGATTACTTTTCTTTGTATTTCTTCTTCCATCAAGGCATCTCGATGCCAGTATTCTTGGTCTATGGACTTCACTTTGACGCACATGTTTTTCCAGTCCTCTTCAGTGATATCATTTAAACCTGTCTGGTTAATCCTTTAAGTGCATTTAAATTAATGGAACATACATTTTTTGCTTCATTATATTCCATATCAGTTCATGGGGTTTAATCACAGTGATAAGGTGGCAGTCAATCCATGATTTTTCTAAAGTTTATCTGTGGTATATACTGGAGGTGGTTTGTTTGTTTTGACAGCTTCTAACATCTCCCTCTTGGTTAAATATTCACTGAAGTCCAAACCATTATCCTTTAGCCATGCAACAACCTGTACTTTCAGAACTTTGTTGGAGCTTTGTTTTCCTGGACAGTGTGGTAAGGTGCATTATTGAGCACAACATAGCTATTGGGTGGGAGGTTTGGTGTAAGCCTTTCACTGAGCCATTTTGGTCATGTCACTGTAATAATCTTCAGCTGCAGATTTAGAGACATAGATTAATTTTCCTCCTTTGATGAAACCCATCTCAGCGATAGCATGCACCACTATTGCTCTTTGCCCAGCAGATTTATTCACCAAAACTTCAGGAATATTGTCATGTTGCCAACACTTCTTTACAGTATAATGGGTATGTAACCAAGTATGGGTATAATGGGTATGTACCGGACTCTTGGGACCATTTTCATTACTTCTTAGAGCTCGCAAATAAGCTGCTCTGCAAGCAACTACATCCTGGCATTTAACTAAAATGTGCTGCATATTCTTACATCTTTTAAACTACATCCCATTTCCTTTAATATTTGCCAGAATGTTTTCTGTCCACCACAAAAGTTAATTCTCTTCTTTACTGCATAGAACAGCTTCTACACTGTTGAAATTTCTTTATGCAGCTTATAATATTCTAAAAATGTTCTGTGAACAACACACTTACCAAAATCGTCCATTTCAAACTTCTTTTTCCGATTTCATTGTTTTGCTGGAGTAGTAACTTGCATGGCTGAAATAGTAGCTTTTTAAAATTCTTTACAATCATGTTTACTGTTCTTTCACTTATTCCTACTGCTGTAGCTGTTCTAGCCACTACCCTTTGCAAAGGAAGAACTAGACCATTTTGCTTTTCCTTCATGCAGAACTTCAAAACATTATGAATTATCTTTCTGCTCTGCAAGTTTATAACTCTCCGTGGTGACTTTTTTTTTTAGTTTAGATGCTCAACAGTTGTAATTTGGGACACCCACTTTTTAATATGACACTACACTGTATTATAGTACTCGTCTGTCACACTTTAATAATAACTAGACTAACAAACTTAAATACAGCATGTAGCCAATGTGGCTACATAACTAAGGTGAGCCACTCCGGGGTGAGAGCTGCCATTGGCTGCCCGCCTGTGACGTAAGTGAGAGTGAAGACGAGTGCGCGGAATACATACACAGCGCAGTGAACACACTAAATTCCTCCCGATTAACTCCCAATTGTTTATTATTAGCACGTTCTTCCTGTTTTGTTTAAAAGGTATACTATTTCTGAGCTTTCTACAAACATTGTGGGCTAACCATAAAGCAAAACGAATGGAAACTCCATTACATTAGTAATATATTTACATATAAACAAAACTACTGGAACACATCCAGTACTTCAACGTAAACTGTAGGCGCTACATGAGATTCAAACATACATTACTTTAGTACTAAAGCAAAATTTACAACTACTCTAAAGGAATTGCTAAATGGATATGCTAGTGTATTTTTTTTACCGTAAGAAATGAAAACAATAATACCAGAATACATTATTCTGTTATAGGATGTAAAAATGAAAAAGACATACCTGCAACATTCCACTTGTACTTGGACCTTCACTAAGTGCATATCCATGCCAACTGGGAATGAACTGCTACGAAACTGCATCTGGGAGCAGAATTTTCTTAACCGGCAAACCTAAAAGTTCACTCTTCAAATCCCGTTTATAGTCACTAGGAAGAAAGTGCACTGAACATACACATGAATTATCAGCGTTAAATTTGTCAGTACGCTTACAGCGAGACACCCACACGTGCTTTGATTGCTCATTTTTTTGGAAATGTGTGATAATTCACACCAACCGTTTTAAAACTGTAATTACGGTATTGTGCTACAGCACAATACATTCTACTCTTAACGTTCTCACTCATTGCACACCGACTTAAACACTTCACCAAAGCAGAGAAAACTGAATCTATATTCAAGATTCTAGTTTAAATATGTGTGTGCAACTTATTTGTTGAAGTGGGGGGGAGGCATATGACTGAGTGATAAGGAACAATGCACTTTCGTACATCTGTTGTTAAGTTGTGAAGTTTCCGCCAACATTGCGAGATAAAGTAGGATAATTTACCAAAACAGCTAAAAATATATTATACTTTCAAAATAAAGCCAGAAGCATATATTCCCTTCCGATATATGAGTACATCTTGATTTATTGCACTTGTACGCGACTTTTAAAGCAAAGAGAAGCTCAGATTAATATCTGTTGCCTTTTACGCAGTTGAGCGGCATAATTATTTCAAAGGAAATGCTGTTTGCTCTTACAGCCAAAGTTTAACAACCTTTTTCCATTCACTGTGGTTCTGTAAAGGATTATATACCTGGAAAAGCTTGCCATTTTCAGGGAAGAATACCTTTGGCCCGCATTACATTTATTTTCATGTGCAGACTTATGAGTCGGCCTACCTGCCAAAAAGGAAGTTCTTTATATTCCTCAGGAATGTGTATTAAACAGTAATTATTGTGAGCAGAAGCTATTTGAAGACCAAGTATCATATAAGCATGATCCGGATTCTGATGACATGCCATCTTTTAATTCTTGCAATAAAGGTATTGCTTAAGTGTACACAAATCCTTATCATGGGTCCCATATTAAGAAAATATATATTAGGTCATTTTAGTAGTTTCAAGTTTTCTATATTGGATAATCTTTTTTTTGATATTACATCATTAATTTGTAATTTCTTTGTCCTTTGCCGCTTTATTTGGTAATTTCCTTGCATAAGTATAGAGTATATAAAGATTATTGGTTGGTCTGGAAAGAGTTGCTTGTGGGTGGAGAGATGGTTATTGTCAGGGAAACAGGTATAACTACTGTTATGAATTCATGTCCAAAATTAGGGATGAGGAGGTCAGTTTTCCCTTTTTTGCTTAATAAGTGCGTATTGCTCTTATTTATGTATGACATGGACTGTGAAATCCTCTTCATTCGCAATAAACATTGCATATTCTGAGTTCTCAAAAGAGTTAATGCTACACTTTTGTAAGACCTGTTTAAAAACGCAATAAGTTAGAAAATTAATTGAAAATATATTTGTTCTATGTTCTTGTTTGGAGAATCTGAAAAGCAAAGAAAATAATGTTCTTACTTGTTTGAAGAATCTGAAAAGGAAAGTAAGAAAATTTTCTTTTCTTTTCAGATTCTTTGAACAAGAACATTTTCACTGCTCTTTTACTTATTTTTTCTTCTTGTATAGGAGTTATATCAATATATAAGTTAATTTATAACTTTCTGTACACTAATTTTAATAAATCAAATAAATCTCATTTTAGATAATTTTTTGTAACTACAAAGTCATTTTAAAACAAATGTAGTCATTTTAAAAAAAATTAGTCATAAAATTCCGCGCCCTACTTATAAAACACCGCTCTGACCTTATTTCCTCTCATGTATTTACGTTCATCTCCCCTGTATTTGCTCATATAATATTGATTTGTTTCATAAAGCCTCTCCTGCCAGTTTGGTGTGAAATGTGTCCATGTTTTATACAAAATAACGAAAACTAAGATACGAGTAAGTTATTGCACTTTCCTTGCATAAATACTAAATAATATAGGCACCTAATTACAATTGGCAAGTTCCTTAGATCTACCTCCTTTTAAAAAGATCAGTGTAATATGTTTCAATGATTGCCAGTGCAATACACTAATACACCTCCTTTTAACAACACCCACTTTCCCATGGGTGAAAGCATTACATTTGTGTGCTTTTAAGGGTATTGGTTGCGAGCGTATACTAAAGCATACAGGAAAGGTTGTTCTAAAATTAATATCTCCAAAATATTAAGGCTAGACGCATCCTTGTTCTTACTCTTTCAAGTAGGAAGGATCAAATGGGAACTATGTACAATTAATTATTCATTAATTAAAAAATTAAAACAACTTTATACTAGAAATGATTAAGAAACTAGGTTTATACACGCACATTCTCAGCCTAAATAATAAAGCCAAAATATCCAAATTCTGAACACATCATTCGAATGTGCACTACTCTGTAAATTCGGTTTATTTGAAAATTGGAGGATATTTGCAAGACTTGCTGTTTTTCAGCATGTGTCGATTATCTACTTCAAGTAGTCGAATGTTATGTGAATTTAATTCATTTTGTGGAGTTACTCTCTTCTGCCAAAATAGTTATATTAATAAAATTCTTTTTAAAAAAATTATTTTAAATATGCATGTTGATTATTCATGCTAGATGAAAAAACGCGAAAAAAAGTCTCGGAAAAAATGCACATATATCAAGTTTTCAGCTATCATGACTTTTAAAACTGTTATGTTTAAGTCATATTACATAATAGCATGATCAACATACAGTTTCTCTCATTAAGCTGCGTTTTTCACAATCCATAAACAAACAATACAATTTAATTTCGAATCAAAGTTTAAGACCCGATAGCATATAATGTTGAATTTTATATAGCGTATAACGTATTTTATTTTCATTGCTAAAATTGGCCGAATAATGTGTTATTGGTTTTCTTTAACATAATATAATAAAAGTCAAGCAATAGCACACACTAAGAAAATGGTTTTAAAGCTTGCAACTTAGAGCTTCTGAACAACTTTAATATAACAAATATCTGCTTTATATCTACATATCTCTCTTTCTTTGAATAACATATATGCTGTAAGTCATCCCTCAAGATCAAATTTCATATATCAACAGCTTTTTAGTGAATATTTCAAGGAGAAATGAAATTGGCGCCAGTTGGGTATTTAGCTGTAAAAAGACAGGTTTGTGTTTATTATTTCCAAGACTAAGTCTAGTTATAGATGCAATTTTGTTTCAAGTAGTATAGGGTCGAAACAGATCGTATAACGAGAATATTATACAAACTTTTATGCCGAAAAGTACGGTGCAGAATACTGGCTAGCTAAAACTTCACTCTCGATGACGTCATGCAGCAGGCGGGCCGAAAGCAGTACAAGCGAAAACGGTGCGGGAAGAGACCCCCCCTGGCATGTAGCCATCACTCACAACATGCGTAGTTCTCCCTTTAGCCACGGATAAGCAAATGCAAAGTTATTTGTCCCAGGTAGTACTAGCGCATCTTAGTTGTTTACCCAGTATAATAACCAGATGCTCCTATCCATTATAGCTCACATCATTTGCTACACTTTTGTGTTCTGGCTTTGGGTTCTGGATTGGATGTCTAGGTGAATGAAGTGTGCGGCATTTCTGAAAACAGCAATTTACTGTGTATGTTGTGAAGCCTAATAAATCAGAAGATTTTCCTTATACTGTGATGTATGTCTGTACAATAACCCGGTATTGTTCACTGATGAATTGAGAGGGAAAGCAAGTAGCTGATAGTACCACCTTTTTGTTCTGAAGTTAATTCTATACTTTGCTACATTTTCATCCAGTCTGTCAAATCCACTTCGCCCGTGTATTATAGCTAGCAATGGCAGCAGGTGTGTTTATTTCATTGCATTGTATTTCATATTTTCCAATAGGCTGTACACCATTTCTGTTTGATGCTAACTGATAATATAATCATGGTACCAAATAAATAGAGCTTTCATCTCTCACTTGATCTAGATTCTCTTTTCATCAGCTCCGGATCTTTTAAAGGTGCCTTCTCAGTCCTGTTTGAATGAACTGTTCCTGTTCCAGTGCATCCTCTCTTTCAATGCATTTAGTGGGGCAACAAAGTGAAATAATTGTTGAATATCATAGCCTTGATCATCTAAATAAGCCACTTCAGATATCAAACCTAAAACAACTGAGCCACCTACATCGAGCTCAGTTCTGGTGTTCCCTATTGTGGCACCTTGATAAGGTTCAGCTTGTATTAGATATTGCAGTCATGTGCACAAACAGACTTCATAAACAAACCATATTGGTTTTACTGCCATATGTTGTATGGCACCATGTCTAGCATAGTATGGTATCATGGCTTCATCAGTGCATAAGTTTTTCACTATTAAATGCTCATAGCCACTCTTCATTTATCAATATTCAAAGTGGTTGAACTTTTACAAATCTATCATTTTGTGACAGGTCGCTATTGTCACACACATACAAATACTTAACATTGTTTTAAATCTTCCGCTGGACATAGCTTATAGATACAGCTACTTTGGGACAGTCTTTACTCAATTCCCAGTATTTGTATCTATGCAGGGGATTATAACCTTCAGTTGTTACAGGCAGTGAAATATCCCCATATTGAATAGCACAGATGTTTGCAAAATATATATCTATCTATTACTGTTTCATCATAAAACATTTCAAAAAGCCAAATGGGTTACAAATCTTCACCCAAAAATGTTGGCAATTCCAAATTTTCATCCCTTGTTAGTTTATGTAAGTTCTTGTCCAGATTCTCTGTCTTTTTTCTTTCATACCTACCTGTCTTTGTTACAAATTAAAAATTCAGTTTTATTTATGGTCACTCTTTCACTGATATGGTTCTTAGCGTCCCATTATATATTGGACATGAAATGCCAGAAATGTTGCTCAGAGGCCTCTTTATCAAACTTGAGGTTCCTTTACGTGCCATAAATCTAGGACACGGGACCACCGACTTTACTTCCCTTCCAAAGGAAGCCATGCTAAGTATTTTTACACCCGAAAAAAAATTGATTGCCCTCTGCCAGGTTTGAACACGCAACCTCGGGAACTGAGGCTAGTTTGGTACCCCTAGACCATGGAGAACGACACCTTTGTTACAGGAGTAGTAAGTGACTAAGATGCTGGTATCTCAGGATCATGAATGGTGGCACTATAATTTGAACATGATGATTGGTTCCAAAATGAATATTGCGTATGAGCATGCAAAACAAGACATACAGTAGAGGTATAAAATAAAACTCCTATTTTACACTTGTCTGCAGACCACTGAAAGATGTAAAATCAAGGAAACCAATGAAAAGTTTCACAATGCAGTTTTTTTCAAATTAACATACTGTATAATACTATATGCAAAGAACTGAATAAACAATAAATTAATAATGAATAATATATGAACAACAGCTAGTAAGACTTACAAAATATTACTTACTCAGCCAATCTATTATGGGAACCTGTTTAATTTTCTCTATTAATTTAAGTCTGTAAAGTTGATTTTCAAGCTTGTTGCACATCACTAAATGTTCACTAACAATGTCAAAAGAATGCAGGTATCTTCTTACTGCATTCAAGCTACTTAACACCTCATCGAATGTATGTTTTAGTTGCTCTGGTTCCTCTTCCTCATTACTATTTTTTTCTGTGGTAGACACCTGCTGCCCCAGAACTTGGTCTATGGTTTGTACTTCATACACTGATAGTTCATTATCACAGTTGACATAGTCATTGAAGTCTATTTCAATGGAGTTTATACCATTTTCCATGCCATTCCTCTAACTCACCAGTCCAGCTGGCTTAAGTTCATCCAAATCAAGACTCCTACAGGGAAACCAGCTTTCCTGAAGCAGTTCTGGATGGAAGGTTGGTTGAGTCACAGCATGCCATGCTTCAGAAATGAAGTTCATTACTTGGAGAACACTTATTTTGATTGTTGCATCCATCCCTCCATTGTCAACCATTGCAATTGCTTTGCACACAACCTGCTTCCGGTAAAAATACTTGAAGTTGGCCAATATGACCAAAACTAAAGGCTGCAATTTACTGGTACAGTTTGCAGGAAAAAATACACATTCACATTTCTTAATGTTGGTGCAACATTCTTAAGGTGTGCCACATGCTGGTCGATGAAGAAAACAATTTTACAATTTTGTGACCCCATCTTTCTGTCAAGCTGCAAAAGATAAGTTTAAAAAACGGCTCCATCATCCAATTTTTTTTTTATAATTATTTATTTTATTTATGGACGCTCTTTAATTGCTGTGGCATTTAGCATCCCATTCTATATTAGGTGTGAAGGGTCTGGTGCTGACAGCGGTAGGAGAAGGTCATGCGGAGCGAGAGCTGAAAAATTGACGGAGTGAAGGTGAAACAGGAACGGCAGAAATGAACCAAATAATGGAATCCGAGGAAAACTCAACACGACTAAAAGAGGTTATGAAGAAGCAGAGAGAAGAGATGGTACTTCAGATAACGAATTACAAGAAAAAAATTTAAGATATAGAGAAAAGATTTGAAGCAGGACAGAGAAGAAAGAATTGCATAATTTTCGGTGTGACAGAAGAATACGAAAACCTAGAAATAGTGTACGCGATCATGGAAGAAGGACTAGGTATAAAAACGTCTGGTTGGGAGATAGAGGACATGTACCGAATCGGAAAAAGAAGAAGAAAATCTAGACCCATTTGTATAAAAATAACGACAATGGATAAAAAGAAGGAAATTTTAAGGAACACCAGGAGGTTAAGAGACTCAAAAATTTTTATAGAGCAGGACTATACGAGAGAGGAACAAATTCTGAAAAAATAACTAATTGACAGGATGAGAGAAGCAAGAGCAGCTAGGAAAAAGGCATTTTTGAAAGGTTTAAAATTATTCGTGGAAGGAGAAGAATGGAGTATGAGTATATGGAGGAATGAACGAGAAAAAATGTGCAAACGTCAGCAGAAACAATGGCCCAGGACACATACAAGTCAAAGAACCGAGAGTATAGCTGAGTCAACAGTTTGGAGAAAGGAGCAGAAAACAGCTGATCAAGTCACAAAATTGACAGATGCGAGAAACAACCATGAAAGGAGAACAGAAGAAAATAGAGAGGAAGATCCAACAGCCATGGAGGTAGAGAAGGAGATAACATTGGTAGCAGCGGCGGGGTGGGAAGAGATGCAAAAGAGGAGAAGTGGGGAGAAGCTGACAGAAGAATATAGGGAGGAAGAAGAAGCAGCAGCTAGGGAGGGGGAGGAGGAGGAGTTAACATTGGTTGCAGAGGTGGGGCAAGAAGAAATGCAAAGAAGAAGCAGCGGGGAGAAGCCGAGTGAACAGATGATTAACAGTGCAGCAAGAAATATGTATGCAGAAGAGGGAGGGGCATGGGTGAGAAGTGGGAAAGTAATAAGAGTGAGAACAGTCAGTGAAGCAGAAGAAATTGCAGGAAGGGGAGGGTATAAAATAATAGATTTGAGAGAAGGGAGGATAATGCTACAAGGGGAGGAAAGTGTCGACCCAGTATCCAGACGTACTAGACTCAGAAAAGCAATGGAAAAAGTTACGTATCAGGATAAAACAAAGAACAAATAGGGAAAGGAAGTAAATTGATGCAAAAGAAAATAGGAGTAAGGCAGGGATGTAAACTGATTTCATATTAGTAATCTATTCATAGATGATATATTAGGAGTAGAAATAAGAAATTAGCATTATACAGTAATAGGAGATAAGGAGATTCCAGGTTCAGGTTCATTATACGTAGACGATTTTATGGTAGGCACTTATCGTTGATAGGGTTACAAAAGCAATATATGAAATTCAAGAAAGTGTGAAAAATGGGGAATTGGGGTAAAAATCATAAAGATGACCAACTCAATAAAAGGCTCTAAGAAACAAAACCAAGGACTTGAGAGAATAATAAAGAAGGTAAAGGGAAGAAAATGGTATAGAAAGGTAAGAGAAGTAAGGGCCGCTCAGTGAGCGAAAAGGCCAGGTAGCCAAGTAATCTGAGCGGCCCAATATGAAAACAAGCACCAGATAAATTGTACAATAGATGTAGGGATATAAACGAATATACATTATATGTATTGTAAACATGTAGAACAAATTGTACAATAAATCCATTCATTCATTCATATTAGGCGTGAAAGACCAGTAATTTTGCTCAGTGGTCTCTTTATCAGTCTTGAGGTGCTTTATGTGCCGTAAATCTACGACACGGGACCACCGGCTTTACTTCCCTTCCGAAGGCCACATTAAGGATTTTTACGCCCCAAAAACTACATCGCCCTCCACCAGGTTTGAACCCGCAACCTTGGAAACTAGAGACTACCCGTCATCCAAGAGTTGCAGCTAGCTTTATAGGGAGTTGGCAGTGGATTAAAATGTTTTGAAGCAGTGTGGCTTCTGTAATCTTCCAATTACCATTGGTAATAATTTGTCGCTTCTATTAGCATTACAGCATAACAAAACTGTAAGCCTTTGCTTCGCTTTCACTCCACCATAACTTTCCCCTTCATATGCCAGAGTGTTTTGAGGCTGAAAATTATAAAACAACCTGTTTAATCAGTATTATAAATGTCTTTCACTTTCATAGCCTTCTATTTCCTTAAGGAGAGCTCCAGCTTTCCATTCTTCCACAGTATCGATGCTCACACTTCCACTTTCCCCAAAAAGACTTTTGTACACTATGTTGTGGTGCTTTTAAAATCCATCTGTCCATCCATTCGAAGCCTTGAAGTTGCAGATTCCAAGCTGAGATGCCAAGTATGCTTTCTTCCAGAGTACACTACCATCCATGGATATGTTAGCATGGGCTTGTTTGAGCCATGATCCAAGAACTGATTCCAGTTCTTGGAAAGAAGACTGCTTTAATGATTTGCATTTTGCAAAATTACTTCCAAGCATGTATGCCTCTTCAATTTTTACATACATACTGGTATGCCAAGTTACTAAGCTAAGTCCACACATGTTCCAAAATTTGCATTGACCTGATTTGATTTAACATTTTCATTTGCTCATTAACCAAAAACATTTTCAGCTATTTTGCCTTATTTCTCTCCATTCTTCAATATACCAAGTGGAAAAATCAAGTTTCAATAATCACTGATTATGTGGATTCAAAAAGATTTGCACGATTCGATTTCAACTTTTACAGCTTCAAAGCAAATGCAAAACAGACCAGAACATGTATGTGGATGTAGTGAAGGGAAACTGATGCCGGTCAAGGTAACTTTTTTGTAGCCAGCAACTTTGCACATGCAAAAGTAACAATCGTCATGCTGATTCTGCTGCTCTCTCCATACCATTGGTTTGGCAAACGGTATTGCCTTCCATTTTCCTTCATACCAATAACGTAATCCCTCAACACAATATGCAATATGAGGTGCGAACAATTTATCCTGATCACGAACTTTCTGTTTGAAATATGAGTAATAAAGTTTCATCTTGCTGTAGACATGTTTTGAAAGTCATCGGACAGATGAACAACAAATTGTGCCAGTTGTATGATTTTGCAAGAGAATTCTATACTCTCTGGACTAACAAAGGATTTGGCAGGATAAGGGACTTACGTAAATGAAATAAGGTTTCAATGAAATGTACTCTGGATACATTGCTGTATGTAAAGAAATCTAAATGTTGTCTTCATGCATGGCCACATGATAATAATTGTCTTAATATTTCTACACTCAATGGGATTCACAAACAGAATAAAACATAATTTTCAATTGCTTAATAGGTTTCAACAATGCACTGAAACGTAATAATTTTGTATATTCATTACTTTTATACGTCCAGCATGCCAGACAGCAGCTCAATTTGCTTTGTATCCTAAAAAGCTATGACTTCTCAAGCTCATTAGCAGAAAACTGCCTGCGATTTTGTCACGATCTTATGAGAATCCACTATTATGACTCTAGAACAGAATAACTAATGAAAATAAAAAATGTGAAATTGAGATAAATATTGGCCATAAAAAATCATTTTTGAGACATAGAAGTGCGGAAAACATAGAATGGAAAACTTAAATTTGAAGAAAATTTAATATTGCAAATTACACTGGTCAACACTGATTCTGCAGTATAAATGAAAATGAAAATCAGTGCCCTGATTTCAAAAATGAAGTCCGTTTTTGGCTATTACATTTAGTTTTTATGACATATGTATGTATGTCTATGGTGCTAAATTCATTCAGCTTATACAGCTTACTGCTAAGTTTCATTATGTAATTCTAAATCTGTTGTTGATTTTTTTCCTAATCAACTCACTTCCGTCCACCCTTATCGCCCAGATGTTATGTTTATATTCCCAGCACTTATCAGTTTTGTTTTATGGGTTATGTCTGTCTTTTTGCGAGGTATTTACCTTTACATTTACAACTGTCATAGATCTCAACTTCAGTTGAGCTGAAAACTTGTGTTAATATGCATCTTCTCTATGTGTAGTGCTAAAATAAAAGCTCCAGTATGACTTCTACATCAGGATTATGCAGGAGAAAGTGTCTACAAAGTCCTCAGAAGTTTTGTTACATTTTGACAGGAAAGTATCATGTAAAATAGATTCACAAACAAAGAAACTATATTACTCATATTTCAAACAGAAAGTTGGTGATCAGGATAAATTGTTCGCACCTCATATTGCATATTGTGTTGAGGGATTACGTTATTGGTATGAAGGAAAATGGAAGTCAATACCGTTTGCCAAACCAATGATATGGAGAGAGCAGCAGAATCAGCATGACGATTGTTACTTTTGCATGTGCAAAGTTGCTGGCTACACACACACACACACACACACACACACACACACACACACACACAAAAAAAAAAAAAAAAAAAAAAAAAAAAAAAAAAAAAAAACAGGTAGGAATTAAATATCCAAATCTGAACTCAGCTACACTGCCTATTCCTCATGGACCCAAATTACCCATACCTACACCACCGGTAGATCTCAATTTTAGTAAATCTGAAAGCAGCACCATAACTTCCGACAATGAGTTGGTTTCTGATCTGTAAGAATTTGACAATTCAGCACAACAGTTTAATAAATTTGAGTTAAATGATTTAGTGAGGAATTTAGGCCTCACAAAACAAAAAAGTGAATTATTGGGCTCAAGACTACAGGAGAAGAATTTGTTATCACCTGGCATTACATTTTTGTGGTATAGGAATTGCGAAATACAGTTCAAGTACTACACAGAAGAAGATCAACTTGTGTTTTGTGTGGATGTGTGTAATCTTATTCAACAGTTGGGCAGGGAAGCATATGAGCCAAGTAACTGGCGTCTTTTTATTGATTCTTCCAAACAAAGTCTTAAGGCAGTGTTACTTTATAATGGCTTCAATACCAATAATGTTATGTTAGCTTCAATACCTCCTGCACATTCTACGAACCTAAGAGTCTTATGAAACTCTGAAGCGGGTTCTTGAGAAAATTAAGTACTGTAACCATGAGTGCCAAATATGTGGTGATTTGAAGGTCATTTGGTCTGTTGCTGGAACAACAGAAGGATACACAAAATGACTGTTTTCCTTGCAAATGAAATAGCAGGGCAAGGAATAAACTTTCGGAAGCTCACCATGGTCTGAGAGGCAGCAACTGGAACCTAGATAAAAAAATGTTACTAATATGCCTCTTGTTGATCGTCAAAAAATTCTACTCTCTCCATTACACATAAAACTTGGCATGATGAGACAATTTGTGAAAGAGCTTGACAAAAGTTGCCCTTGCTTCCAGTATTTATGCACAAAGTTTCCATCATTGTCACAGGCTAAAATCAGAGACGGAGTATTTGATGGACCACAGATAAGGAAATTGATGACAGATGTTAATTTTACCAGCTCTATGAATGAAATTGAAAAAGATGCGTGGAATGGATTCAGAGAGGTGTTAAGGAATTTCTGGGCAATGTGAAAGACCCTCAATACAAAGAAATTGTCAGAAATATGCTGGAAAATCTCAGACTGATCAGCTATAATATGAGTTTGAAGCTTCATTTCCTCAAATCACATCTTGAGTGCTTCCCATCGAATTTAGGAGCTGTTAGTGAAGAGCAAGGTGAAAGATTTCACCAAAACTTGAAAGGTGTTGAACGACGTCAGGGATTTTGGGACGTACATATGATGGCTGATTACTGCTGATGTCTTTCAAGCGATGAACTTACCAGAGAACACTTGAGAAAATCACGTAACTGAAGTTCCATGGAAAACGAAAAAGGGGTACACAAGATAACTAATATACATTCTCAAATTCAGATATGCTTTCATGTTATTCTTCTTCTTTATTTTCCTTAAAAGTTGTATATGAGTGTGTAATATTTTTTGCAAATTTTACAGTTATATTTCCACTGAACATTGTCATATTGCCAAAATGAGATGTTATACAGAAAAACGGAATACATTTTGCAATTCTGCGCACCGAAATTAGAAAAAAAATCGACTATTTTTAATTGTACCACAGAAAAAAAAGTTTACATTTGTAACCTACTGTTATTGGTACAATCCCTAAAATGTTGGCATAAAACTGTGAAAAATATTAATTCAAGGACCGTAAAATTTAAGTTTCACCATAATTACTGTTTCAGAATAAATAATTATTACAATGAACTCTGACTCCTCAGGTCCAACATTAACAGCTCACCTCCTGCAGGTCAGAGATCACATCACTTACCTCCAGAAAATTCTCCTTCTTCATCTAATAAGGCAAAAAGTTTGTCAGTAGTCAGCCTAAAATAAAATATATAGTTTTATTTCTATGCTCCCGTTCAACATTACTGTTCCAGAAGTGGACATGCAAAAGCCGTTGTTCATTGTTGAGAAGTATTTAGAAACCAATATGTGAACGGTCTAAATGGTAGATGCCTCTTCTATACTGCGCGAGTCTTCTCATCCTGCAGATTGGTAACTAGGCAACATTTTACAGATGATGCAAAATGCAGGTGCTGACACTGCATTCACCAGCCCACTGATTAGGGCTGTGGTGGTGGTTGTTGTTAACGTGCTTCAGTAGCGCAATGGTTAATATGCTCAAAAGTCATGGTGAAGGTCGGAAGTTCAAATCACGCCTGTAAATAAATTAGTTTTTTTATTCATTTCTGTTCATGTTTCAAGAACATTCTAGCAAATTATGATTTCTTTCTGAATGCACTAGAAAGTGGATTTGATTATAAATATGAAGTTCCAGCCGTTTATGCTCACTGTGGAAATTTTTTTCGAAAGAGAGTATCTGAACATGCTGTTAGTAAACGGGTAAGTGCAGCAGAATGTAACTGAGGCGCATCGTCTATACCAACAGAGGTTTCTGCAGAGAGCACTTCCTATAGATCACACGTTTTTGCAAGTTGTGAACCACCTTCTGGAATATGGACCAAGTGCACAGGACAACACATCCATGAAGAGATCACCCTATCTGTGGCCAAGCAACAACGGATAGTGAGACTGACTCTGTCATTTAGCATCCGCATTATAGTATGAGGGACATTCACAGGCATTTCAGTATTAGCCAATCTTCCATGTGGAGAATACTACATCATGCAAAGTTTCACCCTTATCATCTTCAACTACACCAGGAGCTACTGCAGCCAGACCATGGGCGGAGAGTGGCATTCGCTAGGTGGATCATACGAAACACTGAACAAGATCCACATTTTTTGGCTACTGTGTTATTTACAGACAAAGCAGGGTTCCACAACACAGGCCATGTAAATTGCCACAACATGCATTACTAGAGCACTGTAAACCCACATTGGCTGCAAGAGATGGTCTTAAAAGTCTGATGGGGTTTCAACGTTTGTGTTGGTATATTCGGTGATCATCTAACAGGTCCGTATTGTATAATGACCAACTCACTGGGAATTGCTATATCCACTTCCTACAATACCAGCTGTCTACTCTGCTGGATGAAGTGCCATTGCAGAACCGACTAACTATGTGGTACCAACATGATGGGGCACCAGCTCATTTGGTCCATCGTGTAATGGCTTATCTCAATGCCACCTACCCTGGGAGATAAATTGGATGGCATGGACCAATAGGGTGGCCAGCATGCTCACCAGATGCAACCCCATTAGATTTCTTCTTATGGGGTTATGTTAAAGATATCATGTACCAGAAGCGGCCAATGACACCTCAACAGCTCAGGGAATGCATTGTCTTAACTTGCCGTGACATCACACCGGCCATGTTGCACCGGGTTAAGCTGGCAATGATGGTTAGACTGAGGTTTTGCATCCGCTGGCATGGTGGCCAGTTTGAACTCCTATTACAACCAAATGGAGGAAACAGGTAAATTATAAAGGTTTACCTGTGTGATGGTCCAGCATGATGTCATAGTCACTGTTAAATGGACTACTTTGGGAAACCAGAGAGGTTCACAACCAGCATAATATGGGCTTACAAATGTTATCTAGTTTGTATGTAAGTACTGTATCTTGTTAACTCTCAGAACAATGTATTGGCGTTCTTTTGTATGAAACAATAGCTTTAAATAGCAAAATATTATTTAATGATGCCTTATGTTTGTAAGTTATAATTACAATGTTATAAGCATTTATTTATGATGTTCATTAAAGCATATTCTAACAAATAACAATTTGTGTTTTAATGAAATTCACATAATTAAACTAATTAAGTGAAATGACAGTTCCATGCCAAACTATCAGTTCTCGTTAAATTTACTAAACATAAAAAGTACCTTCAAGTGGGACCTTCACCACTGAAAGCCAAGTGCACACACTGTTGCACTACGAATACAAGTCACTGTACACACAGCGGTGCAAAGCAGTAATTTTGGCCAAAATTGATACGATGCAATGTAGTGAACAGTGTTTACGGCATAGCCTGTACAACGCCGGGACTGTATAACTTCTCAATTGGCAGGCTGAGAAGACTCATCTGGTATTATCACAATGCAGAAACATAAGATTTTATAGCTATTTCTTATACTTACTTTTCCTTTGAAGATATTTCTTAGGAAAAATTTTCTTCTTTTTGGGTTAACAATGTTGTTTCTTTATGTTTAGTTAGCAACCATTGAATGTAAAGTGAAGTTTGAAACCTCTGGAGGTAATGTAACGTTACAAACTGTACAAAGAATAAACTTCCTACTTACAGGAAAATATCAGATACATGATCTAAAATGGATCAGTGTTAATGGGTTAAGATTACATACTTTTTCCATGCAATCACTAGAAACAGCTGAAGATTAACAGGATTTCAAAAGAACGACAAAGTACTGAACAATTAAAACTTTAATAATGGACATCTCAGAAATGTTTATGTAACAAAAAGTTTTGTGTTTTAAAGAAATTTACATTTTTTGTATACTAAGCTTTGTTTATTGCTCAAGTACACCAGTTATACAAGATTAATAAAACTCTTCTGAATAAAGAGGACTTCAAAGGCTATTCCCAGAAAATTCAAGATATACATTTTATTTATCATGTAAGCATGTTAAACATATGGTATTTTAATAAAAATCATTAAAACCATTTTTGAGAAAATCAAACATTTCCATCTAAAGAATAGTTTCAGATGAGGGGATTTTCTTGAAAATCTTCATGGAAGGTACTGAGCTTAAATATCAAGTTCGGTACTTATAAGAATTTTCTTTTTTGAGTTATTGTCGCTGTTATTCCAAAACCTCCTAAATCCACCAACAGTGAAATTGAGATATTAGGTAAAACGAATGCTTTATAACACTCCTGAGCGGTCTATAGTATGTTATAAAGGAATCACCCAGAACTTTCCCACCAATAACAAAATACAAAACCATGTACAATGCAGTGAGGTCATTTCTGTTAGTCAAAGACCATGTAAACATAGTGTCTTGATTTACAAGGTTCTCATTCTGAGAACACAAAATCTTGTAAATGGTCAGTATGTCATGATT
This sequence comes from Deroplatys truncata, assembly GCA_030765065.1. Classification (NCBI taxonomy): domain Eukaryota; kingdom Metazoa; phylum Arthropoda; class Insecta; order Mantodea; family Mantidae; genus Deroplatys; species Deroplatys truncata. The sequence continues at coordinate 347,103,462 of CM060990.1, read as the reverse complement.
GTTAAATTTATGAAAGCACCTATGATAGCATTGGAAATGTGAGGAGTTGGCATTACTGATTTCCATTGGCTGATATGCATGCTTCTTTGTGTGCTTATCATTGTATTATTAGATTGCAGCTTTGGTTTTACTGTATGCAATTTTGTTTAGGTAAGTAGATTATTATGCAAACAAATTTCAATATTTTATACATTTGATTACAGTCACTGATATTTAAGAAATCAAAGTATTTCACATACTATTGCAGTTTACTTCCACTAAACCTCTTGTTCTCAACTACCTTTTAAATCATTCATTAATAGTATTGATCTCCTTTTAAGGGCTTGATAGTTACATGTGAACGGTATTGTGAGAAGAAGGGACGTGAACCACACTTATGTAGACAGGATAAATGAAAACATACAATGGGTTTGTGAGTCATTAAAGTGTACATATGTAGATATTAACAAACAGATAGAAACGGACTGCTTAGGTAGAGATGGACTACACCTAAATAGGAAGGGATCCTTCAAGCTAGCAAGTGTAATGAAAAATGTAATAAATCTCTGTATGGGACAGGGAAACTAAAGCCTTGGGGATGTGCAATAAACCACTCAGGAGGAAAGAAGAATGTAACTCAAATGGAAACACAGGAAGGTGAGGTAAATGATTGCGTAAATTTTGCCAAAACAGGAATACTTTAGGGTTTTCCATCAAAGCATACAGTATATAGTTAACAAAAGAGCAGCAATTGAACACTTAATCATAGAACTACAGCCAAATGTACTAATCTTTACAGAACATGGGTTAAAAAATTATGAAATGGAGGCAAATTGTTACGGAAATTATGTTTTGGCTTCAAGTTACTGCAGAGAAATGCATAAAAGTGGTGGGGTTGCAATATATGTGCAGAGGGATATTAACTATAAGCAAATTGACTGTAATATTTATTTTTGAGATGCATTGTGAACTATCGGCAATTGAAATTATATTTAAGAAAGGAAAGCTCATTGTATTAGGGGAAAACAGTCCACCTAAAGCAGATAAAAAGCAATTTTTAAGTAAATTACAGTCATGTCTAAATAATTTGATAAAAAATAACAAAGTTATTGTAATAGGTGACTTCAATATAGATATCCTGGTAAAAAGTATGAAGAAAAATTTATTGATAGAAGTGATGAGAAGGAGTAATTTAAAGTTAATAAAAACAAGGCCAACAAGAGTGACAAATCTATCATCTACTTGCATTGATCATGTATATACAAATTTGGGAAGGGATGATCTAAAAGTATCCATAATTAAGGGGGGGCTTAGCGACCATTTTGGTCAATTAATAGAAAGTGAAGCAATAAAAACATTAAAGGTAAAAGCAAAAAGACTAACGGAAGTAAAAAGAATTGTAAATAAAGAAACACTAAACTCTTTTAAGATCCAATCTTGGTCTGATGGAATGGAGGGAAGTAATCGAAACAGCAAATGTACACAATAAATTTAAGCAATTTATGAACATATTAACATCATGCTTAGAAAAATCACTTCCATTACGCAAAGTAGTTTGCAATAAACATAAAACTAGCAATTGGTCTACGAGAGGCATACATAAATCAAAAAAAAAAAAAGAAGAGAGTTGCTAAATAGCTTAAAATCTCCCAAGCTAAGCCAAAAATCACATGTATACATTGTAAATTATAAAAGATATTAAATAAAGTAATAAATGAAGCAAAGGTGTTACATAACAGAAGGCTTCTTCAAAAAGCTGAAAATAAAATTAAAAAAATGTGGAATATTATAAAAACTGTACAGAAAGAAAATAATGCAAAATGGGGGGAAAATATTAAAATTGTGATAAAAGATTTGATATTATCAGATCCAGAAGAAGTAAGTAATGCATTTAATGACTATTATGTAAATATAATAACAAATCTGGGGATTAAGAAAGTAAGGCTTCAAGCTACAAATGACAGAAGCATTTGTAACTCTATGGTAATCAGGGAAATCACAAAAGAAGATGTACTTAAACAAATTAATATATTAAAATGTAAGAAATCCAGTGGCCTAGATGAATACTCAAATGAGATGGTAAAATATTGCAAACAGGAACTAGCTGAAACTCTCTCGCATATAATAAATGAAAGCAATTTTACCTATTTTCCCAAATAGGTTAAAAAAAGTGATAGTTAGGCCTATATTCAAACAAAAAGGGTGTAAACAAATGGAAAATTACCGGCCAATATCTCTATGCTCGGCTATTTCCAAAGTGATGGAAGGAATTTTTCTAGAACAACTCCAGAAGTACTGTAACAAATTTCACATTGTGTCAGAGTTCCAATTTGGCTTCCAAAAAATGAAATCGACTATACATGCAATAAGTAAGGGAAATGACGTAATTATTAAAGCATTAAATAGAAAAGAATTAGTGGCAGCAATTTTTCTTGACCTGTCTAAAGCTTTCGACTGTGTGGATATTGGAAAATTAATGGTAATACTTGAAAACAATGCCATTAGAGGCATTCCATTAGACTGGCTAAGATCGTATTTAATAAATAGAGAACAATGTGTAGAAGTAATGCATAACAGAGATGGACAGTTAATCAAAGTCCAATCATTGTTTAAACATATAGCTTATGGCGTACCACAAGGGTCAAAATTGGGGCCATATTTATTTTATATATAAATAACCTATTCAAAAAAATTCATAAAGCAGGTGGACAAGCCATTGGATATGCAGATGACACAACAATTATTGTTACAGGCAAAACAGGGGCAGAATTACAAGAAAATGCAAATACATTGTTGGAGACAGTCGTTACATACTGGAAGAATTAGGAATGGCATTGAATACAAAAAAAAAACGGAATGGATGCAAATCAGTATAAACAACAAAACACAAGCTAGCATATGTTTAGAAATAAAAAGTGAGCCAATTAGGCAAGTTAGAGAAACAAACTTTTTAGGGCTTGTCATAGATAACAATCTGAAATGGAACAGACATATAGAAAAACTCTCTAAGAAACTCAATAAGGGTATATATATTCTAAAACAGGTCAAACAAATCATGGATGAAGATACCACAACACAAGTATATTATGCATTTATGCACTCACACTTGGGTTATGGCATCATATTATGGGGATCAACAGGGAAGAAACACATATTAAAAATATTTAGGCTGCAGAAAAGAGCAATTAGAATCCTTAAAAATATCCAAAAGAGAAACACACGCAAATCCACTTTTAAAAACTCGGTATACTAACACTGTCCTGTCTATATATATATATGTATGAATGTCTAAAATATGTTATAAAATCCTATAAAGAAGACAAAAATACAAATACTCATGAACATAATACCAGAACAAAGAAAAACTACTTTAGAAATAGATTAAGAGGCTCTCTTGAAAATAAAAGTATTGAAAGTAGGGCAAAAGATCTGTACAATCATTTACCTCACTGGATTAAAGTAACTGATGAAGAACCAACAAAAAGCGAACAAATTAAGTTATATCTAATTAAGAATGCATTCTATACAGTGGAAGAGTATAAAACTGGAAAAACACATTGTTATCTTTAAAATTTAAAATTGTAATGCTAAAATTGTACATATAGATTAGTACCTCTCCATTATTAATGGTTAATAATGTATACTTCTTTAAATTTTACTTGATGAAACCTTGTAAATTTTTACAATTGGTGAATAAATCTGAATCTGAATGTGGTAGACCTTTTGTGCCATTTTCTCCCCCTCTGCAAGTCTGGACTTCTTACATAGCAACAGAATGGCATATTTCAAGATGGCGCAACTTAGGTGCAGGAGTATGCCATTGGCATACAAAATCGCCAATAGTGAAGCTGCAGCCCTGCAACGGCGGAATTGGGAACTATCCACCTTGGTCTGCTTGGAGCGACTACGCACGAGATACAACAGGTTGAGACACTGAGAAGGACTGCTACCGGTAGCATGCGATTTAAAAAATGTGAGTCAAGTTGCACTAATTTTGGACTTGTCAAAGTTCATTATGAACACCTTTCGGTCAGTGAACTTCTAAATTTAGTTATACCTATAGTGCCAAGTTACTGGGAAAGGCAAACAAAGAGAGAGACGGCTGTAAAATTTGTGTGGGTTTGTTTGTTGCATGACAAAGGGGGGAGAGCAAGATAGAAACAAGATATTGTCACGGTGAAGTTCTACAATTATAGAATTTATCTAAATTATTACATAAACAAATATATGTGAATAGTAACTTCAATGTATAATTTCCAGCATGGTTTACAATTTCAAATGTTGTATTCAGATATGTCTTTGAAGTTATGGAATGAAAAAACATGAAAATACTGTCACTGAAAAATTAAAAACAGTTTAACTACAATTTTCAAAAAGGCTTTTTATACCATTAAAAGTTGTAACGTTAGAAAATAAAATAGGTAAAGTGACATTTGCTTTACTTCCAGAAAGTTCATACTCATACCAAGTAAGGATAAGTCCTTATCCTTAGCACACTTTGCTACTTCTTGTGATATACATATATAATAGGGTTATGGGAGAGGTAGGAAAATAACAACATTACAAAGAAAATGGCTGCAGTGTCAAGTGCAAAAAAAAGCTATGATGACTATCACGTTACAAAATGGTAGCAGGTGGGCGAGACATTACTTCTATAACGGAAGTTCCAATATTGCACAATGATAAAATTAAGTGCGTGTTCCAACCTTATATAACATTTATAACGTATGCGCTATATAACACATGTTGAAATTTTGAAGGTGAAGCATTTTTCCTTCTCTTAGCTTACGTATCGCTTATGGCGTTTAAGTGATATACACAGTACTTTGGGACATTTTAGTAAATGTTATATGTCCCTGAGTTTTCATCTTGTATATAGGTGGCTAGTCATTTAGGAGAAGTTATCAAATGCATTTATATTAACATTTTTTCATATTTGATTCGGTGGGTTCCTTATTTAATCCTTTGCCCCATTCTATGCTTCGGCCTACTCTCTTTGTTTGCTCTTTCTCTTTAACACTTGACTCATTATGGCATTATCAAATATTGACCTTTTACGGAAAAAAGAATTGTTTTCTTTGTTTGAGGTCATGAGGAGTACAATACGATGTAAATGCAATTCTACCGGTCTTGTTACATCTAGTACACAAAAATGTGGAAGTGAATGTAAATGGAAATCATTTTTCTAAAGATGAAGTTTTGGATTTTATTCCCGAGGTGGGTTTTCGGTTGAAAGAATTTCAAAATCTACTCGCAGAAAATACGATGATTTTTCCCTGCTGTGGTGTGGTGTTTAAGAGCACGATTAACACACCATATTGAGAGAATTAAAATTTTGCTTACATCACCATTTATAAAGGAGTCCACATCCGATTTGCAACATTTACTACGCTCTTATTAGGAATTATTATTTTCTTTAGCGGATACTTCATCTTTTAATACGGAACAGAAGAGGCTCATGTCTGGGCAACAAATTAACGTTCTAATGTATCTACTGATTGTGGCAATTCAACTACACTTCTTTCTTTAGCTTCGGGGTTTTCCTTTCATTCATTGCGTATTCAACATCCTGTGCAAAAGTTAATAGATCACGCGCAATACATAGTGAACGATGCCCCACAAGCTTTAGAATTTGTTAAACTGTTTCTCCATTTAGGCGATGCGTGTTCTATATCGGTATTCAAGGTTAATGAATTTTACACTTCACTTCTTACACTGGTAGAGGGAAAACTGAATTTTTTTGTTACAGTCAGCTTTGTAGCAAGTCAATGACCTTTGCACCTTTAATTCTTGGGTCTTAGTTTTTTCTTTCCAGCTCGGATTCGTGTACATCTTCTCTCGGAATATAACTACGACCTAAGAAAGAGACAGAATATGTGATTACCTTTATAGATCGCGTTAAAAATGTTTTGCGTCAATTTCAGCTTACAGGTACTGAACATATATCAGCTTATTGTTTTGGGACTATATATATACACATTGACATTTGCATCTATTCCAAATTCATTTGTTGACTTGGATTTGTTAGTTACTAAGCTACAAAAAACAGTTGAAGTATCATTTCCGAAATCTACTTCAGATACTCGGCCATTGCAGTTACCGCAAAGTTCAAAATTGCCTGTTTTAAGTTGGCCACATTCAACTGCAACTTCCTTACCTGTAATTCAATCTTCATTACCATTAATTACTCAAAATCGGGCACGATCCCAATTATTACCAACTACTTCTCATTCTTCAAAAGTGGTTTCTACATGTACGTTACCACATTTTTGCACATTTTGTGGGAAGTCTGGCCACACTTATAGATATTGCTTTAGACGTAAACGTCAATGAATTCACAACATGCCACACCTTCATGTTTGGCACTAAATACTCCATTTGATGCCTATTCACAACTTTTTGGTATTCCATTTCTTACATTACCGCCGGTTCAAATTGTGTGTGCAGAATCTTGGGTACCGACCTATTTAGATTCTGGGTCGGCATTTAATTTGCTTGATAAAATATTTTGGCATACCTTACCTACTAAATTTCGTCGAAATTTCCATATGGTAAACGGGTGTGGTGCTATGATTTCAGGAGAGCCTTTACGAATCTTAGGAGTTGTAAAGCTTCACAGTTGATTATCTTCATTTTCGTGGGATATTAAGTTTCATTTTATGGAGCATTTACCATATTTGATGATTTTGGGATCACCATTTATGTATAAAACTCAAATTGCTTTAAATTATGCTAATTTTATGGCGAGTTTTCCTTTTAGTCCATCTGTCCTTATTCCTTTTGCTTTAGGTTCTCCTCAGCAATGCATGTAGGTTAATGCTGGTTTGGATTCAAAAAGTAGAGACTTGGACTTATTGATTTATCGCCGGCTTCTTGTTTGCAGGTTTCGCAAATTTTAGAACAATTTCCGGATGTTTTGACCCAAGAACTGGGTACAGTCCGGGATGCGGAATACTCCATTCAATTGTCTAACACAACTACGGTTCGGTCTTCAGCTTACCACGTCACTCCTCCTAAACTAGATATTTTGCGTACCAAAATAGATGACATGCTTCGTCAGGGAACTACTGAAAAATCTAACAGTGCTTACTCTAGTCCATGTTTTCTGATCCCTAAACCAAATAATGATTTTCGTCTGGTGGTGGATTATAGAAAATTGAACAAAAATATCATTTTGGACGTTATGCCATTACCAGATTAGCATACATTGGCACATTATTTCCGTAATGCAAAGGTATTTACAACATTCGACTTAAATCAAGCATATTATCAAATTCTATTGGCAAAGTCATCTAGACACCCTACTGCATGTTCTACCTTGGAATTTGTTTCCGTTTTGTCGCATCTCTTTCGGTTTATCAACCAGTACTGAAGTTTTGTCACAATTGTTGGAGCAGGTTTCTCATACATTTACATTTAAGTTTATCTTTAACTATCTTGATGATTTGGTTATCTACTCCCCGGATTTTCCTGCACACCTTCAACATCTCTAATTGGTTTTTACTTGATTGCAGTGTGCTTTTTTTACTTTAGTTCTTTATATTTCTTATAGGTTAAGTGGGCCCACTATATTTATGTACTTATTATATTGCTTTTTTGTTTAGGTTAATGTTTACAATATATTATTCTTTAGGTTTAATTTCTTGTTAGTTTTTATAAGGAGATCTCTTAGGGTTGTGTTTTATGTATGTGTATTTCCTTTCCTTTTAGTGTTTTATATACTTTCTCTAAGGTTTTTATAACCTTTAGTCCCTTCAGGACTTTATTTTCCTGTGTATTTTTGGCCAGATGATCTCGTGGCTTTTTGAATACTGTTAATATACGGGCTTATCTTCTTGGCCTTTTACATTTTAGTATTCATTCTTATTGCTTTAGATTTTTAATCTGTTCTATACTTTATGCTTCTCCTTTTGGGTTAAATTTTATTCTTTTCGTTGTCGTAATGTTTGCCTTTCACTGTTTAGTGCCCATGCTCTGTATTAAATTTCTGTTAATGCACCTTAGACTTTTGTTGTGCTACTGTCGACTGATCTCTTCATTTTCCGTGTGTTGTGCCCAGTGAATGGTGTTGCCCATCTGTTATCAGTGGCCTGCTGCCCATTTTCTCTCCCTCTGCAAATCTGGACTTTTTACATAAAATTACCGGTCTTTCACGCCCAATATAGAATGGTACACTAAAGACCATAGCAGTTAAAGAGCGTTCATAAATAAAACTCAATTTAATTTAATTTACGTAGCAACATATTTTTTCAACTTAGATGCCGGAGTATGCCATTGGCATACAACATTGCCAATAGTGAAGCTGCAGCCCTGCAACGGCAGAATTGGGAACTATCCACCTTGGTCTGCTTGGAGCGACTACGCACGAGATACAACAGGTTGAGACACTGAGAAGGACTGCTACCGGTAGCATGCAATTTAAAAAATGTGAGTCAAGTTGCACTAATTTTGGACTTGTCAAAGTTCATTATGAACACCTTTCGGTCAGTGAACTTCTAAATTTAATTATACCTATAGTGCCAAGTTAATGGGAAAGGCAAACAAAGAGAGATATGGCTGTAAAATTTGTGTGGATAAATAGTTTGTTGCGTGACAAAGGGGGGAGAGCAAGATAAAAACAAGATATTGTCACAGTGAAGTTGTAGGATTTATTAAATAATTACATAAAAAATTTATGTGAATAGTAACTTCAATATATAATTTCCAGCATTGTTTACAATTTCAAATGTTGTATTCAGATGTGTCTTTGAAATTATGGAATGAAAAAACATGAAAATACTGGTCACTGAAAAATTAAAAACAGATTAACTACAATTTTTATACCATTAAAAGTTGTAATGTTAGAAAATAAAATAAGTAAAGTGACATTTGCTTTTTTTCCAGAAAGTTCACACTCATACCAAGTAGGGATAAGTCCTTACCCTTCACACACTTTGCTACTTCTTGTGATATACATATATAATACGGTTATGGGAGAGGTAGGAAAATAAAAGCATTACAAAGAAAATGGCTGCAGTGTTAAGTGTAAAATAAAGGTATGATAACCAGCACATTACACTTTGGAACACTGAAGAGGAATACAACTAGTGCAGTACGCTCTTAGGTTGCTTACTGATAACAAAGATCCTAATGATCATTTCAAAGAGAAACAACACTTTACTTGTCTTCAGAACAGAATTCCAGAGTGGCAATCCTCATTAAATATTTGGAGAGGTTTGAGGTATATCAAACATATGAACTCCAAAACAGTAACCAAAGACTGCTTGATAGAGGCAGCGAAGTACTTTCAGTAATAAGGGTATTAATTTGTTTTACCATCCAAACTTTTATTTTTGAAGTTACTCAAGATATAGCCAGAATTTTTTTTTTTTTCTATTTGGAGAAAGCAGGCCACACTTTACATCCTAGAATCCTATTAACAAAAATATATATTTCACTGCATATCTCAAATAGTTATGTTATTACTAATAAAGGCTTTAAATTATAATTATAAGCCTACTGTTAACTCTATTATTATCTGGAAGGGAACACACTTTTGTTTCTCCATGCTATGTTTTATTTTATGGAAGCATATGTTGCTATCGTAATGAAATAGGTTTAATTAATTCCCTTGTTAAAAAATCAATGTTATCGTTAAATTGACATAAAATAACTTCCTTAAAAGGAATAATGCAGTTAAAATTCTAATGATGTTATGGTAGAGGCAGACTATGTTTAATGCTGAAAGCCTTTTGTCTCTCTTAAATTAACAACAAGAAAGTCAGGAGCTGTTTTTTCCTTTATACACCCACAACATTATTTTATTACTTCTACAGTTTTATACCCATGTGTGTTAGTCTGCCTTGGAAATCAGACTTCTTATTTAGTTTTCTGTGTAATAAAAATAAATAATAATTTATTTTTGAGTCTTTCAATTCCTATTTCTGGCTTTTCTGTTGTCCAGATGTAAATACGGAATGTTTCATAGGAGAAGCCCATAGTGCTAATTTGGCATATATGATAGCGTTGAAGAGGTGTCTGACCCTCTCCATATAAATGTTGATTATAAAGGTGGCAGTGATGGTTATCAAGATATTAATGCTGTAAATAATAATAGTAATAATAGTTAATTATAATACCAAAAGTAGGCCACAACCTACAGTCATGGAGAATGGAATCACTAAAAATATAAATTCACTAAATCCTGGCACAAATGAAGTTGACATATCCACAGTAAGCCACAAAAGAGCAAAGGGGGGAAATTCCAATCCTAATGCATTGGTTAAAGGCAAAAATGCTCTGAAACGACTACAGGATGAAGATTATAAGGGAAATGTAGAAGTGATGAAGGAAGATGGCTATACGACATTGATCATAAGGCCAGAAATTTGAAACCACCATGTGGTGCTAATCATATGAAACAGAATACCCATATGTAACCTTTCCCTGAAGAAGACAAAAGAACAATGTTTAAAAAATGTTCAAACATATCTTCTTGGGGAGAATGCTATACTTTCATAACATGCATGGTTGAATATGAGCCCACAAAGAGTAACAGAAGAATCTTAGAGGAGTCCAGATAAGATTGCAGTTCTGTCACTTTCTTGAATGCAATGGAACTAGGCAAAGAGTGTGTAAAACACAGTTTCTTAACACATTCAAAACAGGAGAATGGACAGTGGTTAATTGTGGAAAGAGTAATGCACGTGTGGAACAGTGTGACAATGGGGGTTATCCGAGCTATTGTAAGAGTAATAGAAACCAAGGTCCTGATAGACAAAATGGTATTATTTCCTTCCTAAATGCTTTGCCCAAGGCAGAGTCCCATTGCTGTCAATTTAGCACCACAAAGAAGTACTTTCAACCTTGCTGGCAAAGCGTTTCACATCTCTACAGAGAGTACAAGTTCTAGATACACAATTAAATCACCATCATGGTCATTTTCTTCACAACATATTATTCAATGGATATTGGGCTCTTTCAACACAAGAAAGACCAATGCAATGCATATTGTGCACATAAACTAGGCGGTGGGTGTATACATAAAGCAAGCATTGGCTCATATCTGACTGTAGCCCCTCGCAAGCAAAATCTTGCTGACCTTAATTGCTAAGCTACTGCTCATAATATGATATAAATAAAACCAAGCCCTGCTCACTTTTTGTAAGCTTTTGCTTGATTTCTTGAGATACCTCCCTTGCTTAACTGCATTTTATTACTATGGCAGAGTTCGTGATAGTGGCTCCTGAGCGGAAAATAAAAATCTGATGTTTTACATGACTTTCTGTACTCACTCTTCTGCAAACAATTCTTACAAGATAAGAGGAATGCAGTAAACTAAATCACATCAAATCTTTTAAAACTGGGTTGCTATTTGATGGATTTGAAATTCCATTCTCTTTAGAGATTGTGGAAGACAGAAAAACAATTTTTATGATGTGTTGCATTCACGTGGACTTCTCTAGTTATTCTTCTAAAAACTATTCTTTAAAAAAAAAGGTATTATTCTAGCTATTTCTTGTTAATCCAGATGATCCTTGAATTTGAATTTACGTTCTTCATTCTATGATACAGTAGGTATAGTGAGTCAGATTTTTTACACGAAAATATCTTAAACATATGGTATTTAATCAAAATCATTAACACTATTTTTGAGAAAATAAACATTTTTGAAAACCTTTCCATGTAAAGGGTAGTTTGGGGCGGGAGGACTTTCATGAAAATCTTTGTGTTGCATCCTTGCAAGGTGCTAAACCTATATACCAAGTTTGGATTTAACCAACCTTTCCTTTTTGAGTTATGCTCTTCACAGCTATAGATTTACACTTTTAATTGCATTCTTGGAAGGTGCTAAACTTAAATATCAAGTTTGGTATTTAACTGACCTTTCCTTTTTGAGCTATGCTCTTTACAGACACTGATATACACTCTTTGTGTAGTAAGATTTTGTCTATTTCTCACGGCTTAGCAGTTATACAAAAACGTAATTCAGAATGAAGAGGCTTCACAGGCTATTCCCAGAAAATTAAAGATATACCTACATTTTATTTGCTATGCAAATATCTTAAACATATGACATTTCAATCAAAATCATTGGAGCCGTTTTTGAGAAAAAGGGTAGTTTTGGGTGGGGGATTTTCTTGAAAATTGTGCCACATCCTTGGAGAACACTAAACTTACACAATTTGTAAGAGAACAAATTGTATATGTTTTAAGCCCCACGTATGGGAGCCAATATGCTGCGGTATTAAAGTTGTAGATCATTAATTGTAGCTCCGCGTTTGTAAGCCAATATGCAACGGTTGCTGCTTTACGTAATATTGTTGTTTACATCACGTGTGTTGAAGCCTTCTTGTGACGTCATTCTTTGTTTGGTTCGTAGCTCCCTCTGACGTTAGCAATTTGTATCAATTAGTTTCTGAAAGAATTTAAGGTTATGTATATTGTCCTCCGGCTAGCTATCATCTTATCTTGGTAGAACTTGTATCTCTTGCAGGGTGTGAATCGGAAAGGAATCTTTTATCCAGAAATTATACTGACGAAGAAATTGGTTTTATAACTTTTATTGCTGAACACATTCACAAACACTTTTACAAATTAATCTGGATACTCGCCAAACTGAAACTGTTTTTAATAACTTCTTACTTATCACTTTTAACTTGCATACTTCAACTTTGTGTAGAATTAACTTTATAATAATTTAGATTCTCGTAATTCTGCTGCGCGTAACTTGGCGAAATAAATGAACTGAGAGACCGACGTGGAGAGTACTGAGAATTTTGTAGAACTGGGGGACCGACGTGTATAGTATTGAGAATTTTGTTTAACTGGGGGCGATGTGTAATGTGTTGAGAATCTTGTTGCACTGGGGACGATGTGTAATGTGTTGAGAATCTTGTTGCACTGGGGACTGGGTACCTCGGACCTGGCTTATTTATAGGCCTGCATCAAGATACGCCTAAAGATTATAAATGAAATGCTATTGGCTAATAAAACGTGCCAACATTAGCGTCTATTTTACTATCCAATGAAAACCACTAATACATATTGCTTTAGGAAACATTCTAGAAGCTTCTCAACGGAAAAAACGCGCGAAACATTACGTAACTTCCTTGTTCCCGGTAATGATAAACAACTCACCCCCTTGCTGCATTATTGCGCCATTACTGACAGTTTCAGTAAAGCTGTATATTATTATTTACCAATAATAATTACAATTAATAAACCTCTGAAATCAATATTACATAAAAATACATATTCATATTACTATCATTAATTACATCTGAGTAATTTGTGATACAAATTACCGTATCAAATTTTGTATATATATTTATATTTTTTATTTATTTATTTTGATTCAGGAAGTCTCAAACAATTTCTGTTGAAATCCCAACATGGAATTTTTGGGTGGAATGCAATACTTCCTCTACTTACTACACACAAGCAGTAGAGAAACTAAAAATTGATACAAGATGCAGGGACTCTGATGTGAGCAGATATAAACAATTATACCATTTTAAAAGAGAAAAAGTAGTCTAGCTTGCGCAACATTTTCTTCCAGAGGCAAATGAAACACAAGGTGGACCTCTTAACCATGCTGAAAAGATCCTGAAGTGATTTAATTTTGCCTGGGTACAATAACGCTAAAAAGAATGTGAGGTCATAGTGATTTGCTCTCATTACCAGAAGACTGATAACATGACCACAGTGATGCACACATGTGAACATGTACATAGAGCAGAACACTTGTACAAATCAGAACCAGGTTATAACTGAAGAATTAAGGAAATGAGGGATTTAATTTAGAAATGGGATGAACATTGTGTGTTGAAAGTTGGGCGAATTTCAACTTCTATTTCATTTGTCAAATCTTTAATTATGTTTGTGTTATTTAAAATCTGCATCTCCATTAGGTTTCTTAAATGAGGGTATGTTTAACATGAATAAGTAAATGAATATTTTAGTGCAGCAAATATTTAAATTGCCTCCTTCTCTATGCCTTTTTGCTACTGAAATACTAAATATTTTCTACATTTCAGTATGTTCAATTCTTGGTTTAATTTCTTTCCAAAAACCTCTTTCTTTTAATTCTCTATCTCTATCTCTCCAGGTTATCCCCAGGCCGATTTTTTGCATGGCATCTTTAATTCTATCAGGGATTTATACAAATGTCCAATGTGTGAAATAAAAGATAACCACTAGGCATGTACATGGAATTCTGATAGTTTATTTTGATCTTCTGCACATTTTTTGTGTTTCCGCTAATATACCAGTGTGTAACTTCCCTAACATGGATAATAGGCCTATTCCTTTATAGTTTACTCGATTATTTATATCCCCGTTAACAATAAATATTGGCACTATAATTGCTGTCCTCCATCCTTTGAAAACTTCACCCTCTTCAAACATTGCCTGACATATTATACTCTACATAAAAAGGTTATTCTGCTGCTGTAGACTGCATGTTGATATTAAAGCAGCATAATTATCAGTAGAACATGCCAACCTCTTTTCATAAAAACATCATTTGTAAGGCAATCCTGAGTTCATGATCTGGAGTAAACCAACACCACCTTTTGATTCATGCTAAAAACATGTGTTTTATATCATACCTGAATCAAAGTGTTTTGTCCATATCTCTTCACAACGGCTTGCATAAACTCATCTATGAAATCATCATACGCTGCACCTGTCACTCTCTTATGTCGTAATCCAACATACAATGGATCTTCCAATAATTGCTAAAATAAATAAATAAATAAACAGTATGATAAGTTTTAGTACAGAATGACTACATAATACAAAGAATATGAGAAATAATTAAGCCTCCAATTTAATGAGTATGTTACGAAAAGCATAGTTTAATAATATAAAATACATCCTTGTTTATTCAGACTCAAAAGCAGTAAATAAAACAAACACACAAAAAAACTGAGTTTTATTTATGGACGTTCTTTAACTGCTGTGGTCCTTAGCATCTCATTCTATATTAGGCGGAGAAGCCCAGTAATTTTGCTCAGAGCTCTCTTTATCAGGCTTGAGGTTCTTTTATGTGCCATAAATCTAACACATGGGACCACCGGCTTTACTTCTCTTACGAAGAAAGCCATGCCAAGGATTTTTATGCTCGAAAAAATCCATCTCCCTCTGCCAGGTTTGAACCCGCGACCTCAAGAACTAGAGGCTAGCATGGTAACCACTACACCATGGAGGACGGCTCTCGAACAGTGGATACATTACAGTTAATCATCTCAATATTACAGTTGTCTTGTCAGTCAGTCGAACTTGTTAAGTTATGCTTAATAATTCTGGTTTATATGTTTGGGGGTTACTGAAATCACACAAATATGAACAACAAGAGCTGCACAAAAGATCTGTAATAAATTATGTCAATCTATCTTTCCAAGGTGTGCATGTTTCTTTACAATGGACTATGGCCTTCATTTAATGTTGCAGTATGCATACTAAACACAATAAACTATTATTCATTATAAACTAATACTTGATGACCCAAAAGAAAAAAATTATTTAATCCTGTGGATAGCTCAGATTAAATATTGAGTGAACATGTAACTGAAATCAGGCACCAAGGATGTGTTATAGCTATCTTATACAAATGGAAGGTAAGTATTACACCAAATGTTACAAAAGGTGATTTTTCTAAATAAAATGAACAAATATTTTAATACATTTTGTTACCTAAAATACTGTTTAGGCAGAAAAAAATTGTTTGTATCAAATGTTCAAAATGTTGCAGTGTGTGAATGGATTGGAATAAAGTTCTGCTGAGTGTAACAAGGGACACCTAAACTGTAGATGAAGAACTGCTTTTATGACTTTTTATCATAAATTCAATAGCTTAGACAAACTTTTAACTTGAAATGTTACATAATACCTAATTTCTGAGCAAAATTTCACAATGTTGGGAATATGAATGATGTGTGTTCTAGGATGACATAAACAAGGGTTGAAGATAATGGAACCTGGTTATGATGTAATATGATTACCTCACTATTTAAAGGTAGGCTTTAGCCAAGCTTTACATGTGGCAATTTAGTGTTTAATTCTTTTGAGAATGATGCAAGGATCTTGTTCAAATTAGGATATCAGGAGCAAAATAAAACTGTCTCAAAACAACTCAGTGTATTTACATTCTGCATTAACGTCACACAACTACCAACTATGATGCCTTCACATTTCCTTTTGAGCATCTACAAATAAGGGAGGAGGCAGTCATAATTATTCATATCTTGAGTATGCTGATAGCATTATCATCTAATGTAAAGCTCACGTGAGTTTGATTCCAAATACAAACATGATGAAAGAACAACACAATAGAAAACTCTTTAAAAACATTTTGTCTTTCCTCTCCCTTTTCTGATAACATGCTTCAGGTATATGAAACTAAGGTACATTGGTCCTCATGTGGCTTCTTTGATAGCAATAAACTGGTGTTGCCAAACTGCAGCTGAAATGCAACATATTTAATAGAAAATGACAGAAGATAGAAACTTGCTTTTCTAAAAAATCTCAACCTCATCTTCTAGAAGTATTCACTGTTTTATTTTGGTGCAATGGTTACCTTCCATCCTGTAATCATCCTAAGGGCCAAGGCAAAATCCTGAATAAAAATCCAGGTAGGAGCTTGACTAAAATGGAATTTGAACCTTAGCTCATTGTATAAAAAGCAATCAATAATGTTAAACCACATTGCCTCAATTGCTAAAATGTAAAACACAAATATTAAATGCTTCTCCAAATATAAGGCAGCTCACTGTGATTGCTGGCTCAGCAACAACGTTGTGCTACATGATGTTAGGATTTTATGTGATAGCAGTATCTGTACAACCATCATTCTGTACATTTTCTCAATTTCAAGCAGCATCTGCTGATCTTAACACATTGCCCATGGCCATTTAACCCTTTCAGTGACAGCCCACAGAGCAAAATACTAAGTGATAAGTGACAAGTAATTTATGAGAAAATGCACAATTTTAAACTACTATTTAAGCAAGCAATGAATGGATCTAACATTCAAACTTTAATATTTTCAAGGAAATTACCTTCAAAGATTATGTTTAGGAGACTATTGTCTCCATATCACCTGTAATCCACTGATGAGTTGCCTTGAATGGCTGCATAACATAACATCTTAATCTGTAGACCCTATAGTGACCTAGACCAGCTTAAAGAGAGCTAGTCTACTCTAGGATGTAGATTACGTCATAAATACATAACTACATTGTGTACTTGTATGCAAATAAATTGTAGTTCTTATGTAGAGTACATTAGAGCTAAAAAATTTTAAAAAATATTATTTATACTTAATGTATTTATAAAATTTGGTAACATTTTATAGTCAGTTATTTTTTTGAATGAAACAAATCCTCCTCTGTATAGAAGGTGTGAGTGATGATAGATTTTTAATGCTAACTTGAATTTATTTTTATTAGTTTTCAGGTTCCTTAATATATGATGGAAGTGAATTAAATAATACTATACCATTGTAGTAAGCCCCTTTTTGGAATACTTGTAGGTTATTGCTTGGCCTGTTTAAGTCCTGCCCATTTCTGGTTTGTTTGCTGTGTATGTCTGAATTTTTTATGAACACTTCTAGGTGGTCAACCACAGTTAAACGTACAACTAAAATATACTCACAGGCTAATAGTAGGATTCCAAATGTTTTGAATAGTGGTTTACAATGAGTTGATTTCTTTACACCTGCCATTATTCTTATTACCTTTTTTTGCAAAAGAAATATTTTTTTTGCATCTACTGAATTTCCCCAAAATGTTATTCCATAAGTCACAATTGAATGAAAATAAGCATAATATACTGTTTTTAGGATGATTTTATTTGTAAAATGAATTAATGATTTAATTGCAAAACATGCAGAGCTTAGTTTTGGTAGGATGTAGTCAATATGGTCTTTCCAATTCATATTATGATCTATAACAAGACCAAGAAATTTTATGCTACAAGTTTCAGTAATTTCATTGCCTTCATGTTCAATTCTTATGTCTGCAATACTTTTATTTTTTGTGCGAAAATTAATATACTTAGATTTTTCAAAGTTTATATGAATTTTGTTACTATCGAACCAATTATTTAGCACACTAAAAATACCGTTGGATAACTCTGAGAGGCGACTGATGTTGTGTTCTTTAATTATAATACTTTTATCATCAGCAAAGAGAACTGAGTGAGCATGTTCATTTATTACTCTGGGGAGGTCGTTGACATATATTAGAAACAATAATGGACCCAAAATCGAACGTTGTGGAACACCATGCTTTATTTCTGACCATCTGGAATATATTTTGGAATTATCTGCAGTATTTATTATCCCCTTTTAATGTCTATTTGATAGGTAAGATGCAATCCATTGATATGTTTTATTCTTAATGCCATAATATGATAATTTTGATAAGAGTATGTTATGATTTTCACAGTCAAATGCTTTTGATGGGTCACAGAATATTCCTAGTGTCATACATTTATTATCAAGTGATTTCAAAATTTCACTCATTAAGTTGAAAGTGGCGTCATTGGTTGACACGTTTTTCCTAAATCCAAACTGCTCCTTTGCTAAAATATTATTTTTAATTAGGTGGTGACATATTTGTTTTAACATAAGTTTTTCAAATACTTTGGAGAAAGCAGTTAGTAATGATACTGGTCTGTAGTACAACAGTTGTGACTTTTGCCCTTTCTTGTATAGTGGTTTAACTATAGAATATTTTAGCCTGTCAGGAAAAAGCCCCTGTTACAAAGGAGAAGTTACATATATGACTTAAAGGTTTGCTAATTTTATCGGCACATAGTTTTAATATCTTAGTAGTTATTTTGTCATAACCCAATGAATTCTTGCTTTTGAGGGATTTTATCATTTTATTTACTTCTATCGTGCTCATGGGTACTAATTCTATAAAAATAGGCTGTTCTAAGCTTGCTTTTTTCAAATATGAAATAGGGTCCTCCGGCGTAGGGAAGTGGCGACCCCATCGCCCAGTGGGAAACCACTGCAAACAGCCACCCGAGTATTGGCGGGAAAACCAAAACCTTATGGGACTGGGAGGAAATGCCCAACCCTACCTCAAGAACTGAGGCTCCCTTAGTACCCTGGGGGTAAACAGGGACCTTAAGCGTTGGGCTAATCCCCCACCTTAAGTATTATTGGATTCAAAAGGATAAAGTGAGCCTCGGAAAGGAACAGAATAGACGAAGACTTCGCAAGAAACATGGTTTACGAATTGGAACATGGAATATAAAAACACTAGTTGGTAAGGAGGTAGAGATGATAGAGGAAATGAAGAAATATAAGATTGGAATATTAGGAGTTAGTGAAACAAGGAAGAAGGGACAGGGCACTCAAACACTACATGGTAATTATGAAATGAGATATATAGGTGTCCCATGGAAAATAAGAGCAAAGGAAGGTGTAGCCATAATTGTAACGGAAGAATTAGACAAAAAAGTAACATCATGGGAAGGATTTAGCTCGAGACTGATGACAATAGATATGGAATTGGAGATTCCTTTAACTATTATTCAGGCTTATGCACCCACTGAGGATGATGAAATAGAAGAAAAGGAAAAGTTTTTTGAAGATCTACAAAACTTAATAAACAAGGCAGAAAGAAAGAAAAGGAAAGTAATTGTAATGGGGGACCTAAATGGAAGAGTAGGAAATGATAGGAAGAAAAGCAGAAAGGTCTTAGGCCCTTATGGAGGAGAAAGTACAGTAAACGGAAATGGAAATAGAATAATAGATTTGTGTATTGGCAACAGATTTATTGTAGCTAATACATTTTACAAACATAAACGTATACATCAAATTACGTTCAAATCTACTCAATATGAGAGTATAATAGACTATTTCCTACTCCCGAAAGAAATAAAAAATGTCTGTAGGGATGTAAAAATAATAAGAGGGGCAGAACTAGCTACAGATCACTTTCTCCTGGTGGCAGATATGACCTTCGCAGGTGAGAGATGCAGGAGGCGAATGGGCTACCAGAGAATAAGGTGGGAAGAGCTGCAAGAAAAAACTAAAAGAGAAGAATTCTGTATGAAGTTGGAACAAAAATGTAGCGAAAGAAGTATTCCTGAGAAAGAAGAAAATGAAGTAGAAGCTAAATGGAAATCCCTTAAGGAAGATATTCTGATAGTTGGTGAGGAAGTATGTGGTATGAAAAAAGTGAGAGAAGGGGTCAAGGCAACTAAATGGTGGAATGAAGATGTACAAAAAGCCGTGAAGGAGAAGAAAAAAGCTTGGAAACAGTACTTAACCACCAAAAATATAGAGCATAAAGAAGAATATGATAAAAAGAAAACGGAGTGCAAAATAGTGGTGAAAAGAGCAAAAAGACAAACGTGGAAAGAATTCGGTGAGAGTATGGAAGATAACTATATACATGACAATAAGAAATTCTGGAAGACCATGAGATACCTAAGAGGGAAACATGGCAGAAAAGTGTATAGTATAAAAGACAAGGAAAATAGATTGAAAACAGAAACACAGGATGTACTAGAGGTATGGAGCAGGTATTATGAAGAGAAATTTAGGAATGAGCCTGTTATGATGGAAACAGAGATCAATTGGGAAGAAGAAGGGACAGATACAGATATGGACAGTGATTTAGAGATTGATTACTGGGATGTACAGATAGCAGTGGGGCAAATGAAAAGCGGTAAGGTAGCTGGAGTAGATGGAATAGTCCCTGAGATGATTAAAGCCGGAGGTAAAACCATGATTAACCAGATGAAGGAGTTGTTTAGAATAGTATGGAGAGAGGAATATATCCCGAATGAATGGAATCAAAATATAGTAATCCCCATATATAAAAAGGGAGAGTCTTGTAAATGTGAGAACTATAGAGCAATTTGCTTAATAAGTACGGTTATGAAGTTATATACAAGGATTCTGGAAAGGAAATTGAGAAGGTATGTGGAAAAGGATTTAGAAGACGAACAAGCAGGTTTTAGACCCAGTAGACAGACTCAGGACCAGATATTTGCGCTAAGAATCATCACAGATAAATGGATAAGTAAAAATAAAACAGCATACCTTGCATTTTTGGATCTACAAGCAGCCTTTGACGCTGTACCAAGAGTAGAGATATGGAAGGCACTATATAAGAAGAAGGTACCCTTAAAATTAATAAGGGTAATCAAATCTACATTTAATAATGTAGAGGGCATAGTAAGGCTGAAGGGCAGAGCATCAAAACCTTTTAAGATAGAAAAAGGTGTTAAACAGGGAGATAGTTTAAGCCCATTATTGTTTACAGTATTTTTGGATGAAGTAATGAAAACTTGTAAAATGAGAACAAGCAAGGCACTAGTGGGAATGTGGAATTTAAGACCTATATACTGCCAAACTTTAGCTTATGCAGATGATATCGTGCTTATATCAGATTCAGAAAATAAATTACAGCAAGCAATAATAGAATGGATAGAAACATTACAGGAAAGGGGGATGACGGTTAATCTTAATAAGAGTAAAGTAATGATGGTAGCTAGGACAGAAGACCAGATAAAGGAGATCAAGATAGAAAAAGAGGGAAGGCAGTTAGAGTTAGAGCAAGTGGAAAGCTATGAGTATTTGGGAACAGTGATAAACCAAACGGGTAAAATACAAGAAGAAAAAAGAAAGCGTGTAGAGAAAGCTACTAAAGCGTATTATACACTAAGTAAATGTGTTTTTGGGAAAGAAGAAGTAGATAAGAGGACAAAAACTAAAGTATATAAAACAGTTATAGAACCAATACTTATCTATGGAAGTGAAAGCTGGATAACAACAAAAAGTGAATTAAGCATGGTGAATGCAACGCAAATGAAATGCTTAAGAAGAATAGTTAGAAAGACACGACAAGATAGAATAAGGAATGAAAGGATAAGAGATGAACTCAAAGTGCCATCGGTAAATACGAGGATAGAAGAAAGACAGTTTACATGGTATGGACATGTAAAAAGAATGGATACAGACCGGAAAGTACGCCAATTTTTAGAAGCAAGACCATTAGGAAGGAATCCGAAAGGAAGACCAAGGATAACCTGGGAAGAAGTGATTAAAAGAGCGGTGGCTAAAAGAGGAAAGACTTGGGATCAGTTTAATAGACTGGTAAAGGATAGGATGGAGTTTAAAAAATGGATCCGAGGCAAACCCCTGACACCTCGATAGTGGTAGAACAGGGAAGTTGAAGAAGAAGAAGAAGAAGAAATAGGGTCCTCCACATGTTTGGACTGTAACAGTATATTTTCTGCTAAATGAATATAATACTCATTAAATAATGATGCTATTTCTTGTGGTTCTTTTGTGGTGATATGATTTACTGTAATTTCTTTTAATTAACTTTTTGTGTGATGTTTACCAGTCTCTTTTTTTATAATTTTCCATATTGTATTAGGCTTGTTATTTGAGGACTCTATCTGCTTTTCATAGCAGAGTTTTTTTTTTAGCTACATTTATAACCTTTTTTGAAATTTTACAATATTCTTTATAGTGTTGCCTATGTTTCTCACAGTTGCTATCTCTAGTAGCCATGTAGAGTTCTCTTTTGTGTTTGCAGGATATCTTAATACCTTGTGTTAACCAGCCATTTCTAGGTGTGTTAATAATTTTCTTTACACGAGATGGAAAACTTGAGTTATGAATCCTTATGAAAGTATTTAGAAAGGAGTTAAACTTGTCATTCATGTTGTTCTTTTTGTATATTTCTTCCCAGGATTGTTCTGAGAGCTGGTAATTAAAGAGTTTTATGTTCTCACTGTTAATGACTCGGTAGTTGGATACATGATTCGTTATTTTGGAATGGAGAATGTTATAATTGATTTTAAGCAACTGTCCATCAAGGTCTGAAAGTCCATTAGTTAAGGGTTGGATTTCATGGCACTCATTTTTAGACATATCTATGAAAATATTATCAATAGCTGTTTTGGAATTTTTTTGAATTCTAGTTGGAAAGTTGACTGTATGCATAAGGTTGTATGTTCTTAATAATGAACAAATTTGTTCCTTTTGGTTGTTGTCTTTAATGAAGTCTATATTTAAGTCACCACAAAGTATAAATTAAATTTTAGGCTTCAATAGAAATTTTAGAGCAGCATCCAGATTGTATAGGAAGTTTTCAAAATTGGCAGCTGGGGCTCTGTTTACTGTTAATATAATTAGTTCGTCTGATTTTTTTATATGAACTGTGCAACACTCAAATGTTTGTTCTATACAGTATTTATCCAGATCAATATTGTCAAACTGTATGTTTTTCTTAACCAAGATACTCACGCCTCCTTTACAGAGTTTTTTTCTACAGTAATATGCTGCTCTGTTGTAGCCTTCCATTGAGATATGTAATATTTCCTGTTTGTCCATGTGATGTTCCGTTACGCATAAGATATCTGGGTTTTTACTTCCATTTTTGAAAATAATTAATAACTCAGAGATTTTATTTCTTAAACTTTGAATATTTTGATGAAATACTATTAATGAGTAATGTCTTTTTGTTGATTGTGTGCAATATTTGTCTAATTTCTGTTTCAATTACTGTTCTTCCATATCTCTTATTTAGCCTAAAAGAGGGGAGACACTACTGTTAACAATTGCAGGAATATTACTGGTATTGCCCATGGATGTATATGAAATGATGAAATGCTCTCAGCAATGAGGTGCGTCAGCATATCCTCGCCATGAGCGCATAAATGCAATCCATGTGTAGTATAACCATTCCTCTCAATGGATGATACATCTATAATTCTAATGTGGCCTGATCAAGTCTTCGATTAACCACCCTCACCTTCTTGTTAATCCAAGGCTTGTCATGCCTCCAGAAGAGATTCACAAAGCTCACATTTGTGTGGCTACTGGCATCAGCAATGTGGTTCATATCCATCTCAATTGAATAATTGAGATTCCTATCCAAACTATTTCCAGGTCCCCCTGCTATTAACACATGATCTTCTTTATTGAGATCCTTTGAAATGTCTGCAAGATTCCCCACCACATGGCTAAGACCAGCATTGGGATTGAAAACACTGCTAACAGTATATTTTTCACCCAATTTCGCCTGGAGCCTTTCTCTGATGCCCCTAGCATGACTACTTCCTAAAACTAAAACCCTACCTTTGGCATCAGAGGACCCCTTTCCTGGCTTGGGTTTGAGAACAGACCCCACCTGCAGTGACGTAGCAGGCACTTCCTCCGGCAAAGCCACGGAAGACCCCACCTCCGGCACCGCCAAAGCCGAAAATCTGTTTTTCAACTCCAACTCAGAAACTTTTAAAATTACTCCCTGCCAGCCAACTCCTGGTGTAGGGGGAGCCATGGCACAGGTGAGAGTACGCCCACTCTAGCGCAAGATTAACAAGCTCCATGTCCGGATCACTAGCGGGCCGACCTCCCACTGCTGGTACTAGAATGCAAGGTAGAAGAATCAGGATCGGGACCCATTAAGGAAGGGCAATTGGTCGGGCGATTCACCCTTACAGGGAAAACCGCGCGAAGGTCACCCCCGCCATCGGACATTACCCGAAGATCCACGACGCCACGCTCTGACTGATGCTACCAGCCAGGAATGCGACTCGCATGCACAACCGGATCCTGCTGAGGAAAGGCCCTATTCACAAATCTTCCACACCTAGCATGCACTCGGACAAAGCGTATTAATTTACTGATTCTTCCAAGCCCGTTCCCTTGGCAGTGGTTTCGCTAGATAGTAGATAGGGACAGAGGGAATCTCGTTAATCCATTCATGCGTGTCACTAATTAGATGACGAGGCATTTGGCTATTTCCTGAGAGATAAATCTCCTACTTCCGAGTTATTTAAGGATGCTCGTCATCCTGGCCGACAGAGAGGCTGGTGTAAAAAATTATGCAATTGGAATTTGGCATCTTCAGAAAAGAAACTGATACAAATGATTACATAAAGAAAACATGCCATATTTAACAGCTTTCTTTTCAGATTGGTAAATACACCTATGGTAAACATAGTGCACAAAAGAATGTAGACACATCACGGAAATAGCAAACAAGAATAACTTCCAGAAGGATCTCATTGACAGAAAAATCCAGAAGCTTGTCAATGAGGAACTCGCAAAATAATCCACACTGCAAAAATTCAAAGAGAAGGAAACATTAAAAAACGCACATCATATCCCACCCCTGGGTGCACAATGAATTTAAAATCTCTCTTGAAAAATTAGTACAGCTTTGGCATCTATCAACATGAACAGCATTAAAAATGTTATTACGACAAAAACATAGGACTAAATTCCTGTTCAGAAAATGTCAGGCACATATAACAAACTACAGAGACTGTGGGAAAAAAGGTTATTCTTAAAAAACAAAACAAAGCAGTGACCTAAGGCTCAAAGAGCACCAAAGTACGAGAAAAAGGAATAGAAAAATCTGGAGTAGTGTGTCATTTCTGGGAAACAAACCATAATATAAAAAATCAGAAAAAATTAATAAAAATTATTCACAACCTAAGTGAGTCAACAGTTTGGGAAAAGCTGCTGATACAGAAAAACAGGAACTGACTAGAGCATTTCAGTTTCTCAAGTGACAACACTGTCATTTATAAATACATCCATCCAACTGCAACGCCTACAGCCACACCAGGTACTCATCAGCAGATCAAAGCTGATGGTGGAGACAAAAGCCTCTAAAGCATATGTTTGAAGGTAATTTACCAAAAAGTAGTGAAGTTTGTGTGTTAAATCCATTCATTGTTTTCTTAAGTATTATTACACTTCACTGTGCTTTTCCCAAAAAGTTAAATGTGAATTTAAACTATCAGAACCAAGTGATATTGCGAGGTGGTTGTCTTTTAATTTGCAGTAACTAATTTCTCTTGTTGCATAGTGGTCATTATATGGCTGAAAAGACTCTTCAGTATTTATAAAAATGAAAAAAACACAACAACACTTTGAAAAAGAAAATTAAACATCCTAAAAGAATCAATGACAAAGCATGCAGAACCTTACAACACAGAACAATCCGACCAATAACATGAAAATAGATATAATTCTTCACTAAACCTGCATAACTTTTGGTCTAGTGTCTAAAGTTTAAAATATAAGAGTGCTAAGCCAATAGTGGAGGAGAGTGAATGTGTGGTGAGCTAGGTCCTGGGTGTTAAGGAAAAAGGGGAACAAGACACAACAGAATTACTATTGCTGAATACAGAGGAAAAATTGAGTCCTTTAATAGAATAACATTTAATAAATTCAAGAATAAAACTGTTGCAGAAGAGATGTTTCTTTTGCTGGCTTTGGTTGGTACATTATTAATTATTGGCAGAATTGAAGTCGACCCTGGACCTAAGGCAGAGCAAGGAGGCATAGAAGAGATCATGTCAAGAATGGTGGGTATGGAGGAGAGATTGGGAAAGAAATAACAAAACTGACTCTGGAAATGTAAACAGAAATACAGGATGTTACAACTGAGATTCAGAATGTCAACAGAGTAGTGGAAAGTATAGAAGAAAAGTTGCAGGTACAACTTGGTGATCCTCGTAGTGGAGCAAAGAAGGGGAGTGTGGCCTGTGCAAGAAGTTACAGATTTTGGAAGGAAAACTGTGAATGGAGCTGAAAGAATGAGAGCTAGGAGAAGTTTTCAGGGTTTGAAGAAATAAAGGAAGAAGGATGTTTGCCGAGGGATTTATACACTATGTGATCAAAAGTATCCAGACACCTGGCTCAAAATCATGTACAAGTTTGTGACACCCTCCATCGGTAATGCTGGAAGTCAATATGATGTTGGCCCACCCTTAGCCTTGATGACAGCGTTCACTCTCGCAAGCATACTTTCAATCAGGTGCTGGAAACTTTCTTGAGGAATGGCAGCCCATTCTTCATGGAGTGCGGAACTGAGGAGAGGTATCAATATAGGTCGGTTAAGCCTGGGACGAAGTCGACGTTCCAAAACATCCCAAAGGTATTCTATAGGATTAAAGTCAGGATTCTGTGCAGGCCAGTCCATTACAGGGATGTTATTGTCGTGTAACCACTCCGCCACAGCCCGTGCAGTATTAACCGGTGCTCGATCGTTTGAAAGATGCATCACCATCCCCGAATTGCTCTTCAACAGTGGGAAGCAAGAAGGTGATTAAAATAGGTCTGCGCTGTGATCTTGCCATTCAAAACAACAAGGGGTGCAAGCCCCCTCCAGGAAAAACACGACCACACCATAATATCACCACCTCCGAATTTCACTGTTGGCACTACACACACTGGCAGATGATGTTCACCGGGCATTTGCCATAGCCACATCCTGCCATCGGATCGCCACATTGTGTACCGTGATTCGTCACTCCACACAACGTTTTGCCACTATTCAATCGTGTAATGTTGATGCTCCTTACACCAAGTGAGGCGTCATTTGGCATTTTCCTGCGTGATGTGTGGATTATGAGCAGCCGCTCGACCATGTAATCCAAGGTTTCTCAACTCACGCCTAACTGTCGTAGTACTTGGAGTGGATCCTGATGCAGTTTGGAATTCCTGTGTGATGGTCTGGATAGATGTCTACCTATTACTCTTTACGACCCTCTTCAAATGTCGGCAGTCTGTCAGTCAACAGGCGAGGTCGGCCTGTATGCTTTTGTGCTGTACATGTCCCTTCACGTTTCCACTTTGCTATCACATCAGAAACAGTGGACCTAGGGATGTTTAGGAGTGTGGAAATCTCGTGTACAGACTTCTGACACAAGTGACACCCAATCACCTGACCATGTTCGAAGTTCGTGAGTTACACAGAGCGTCCCATTATGCTGTTTCACGATGTCTAATGACTACTGAGGTCGCGGATGAGGCAGTAGGTGGCAGCACAATGCACCTAAGATGAAAAACTTATGTTTGTGGGGGTGTCCGGATACTTTTGATCGCATAGTGTATCTGTAGAGATGGTATATGAAGCTCTGAAGAGATTAAAACACTTAAAGCACAGATATTTTTATCAACAGAGATTTATCACTGGAACAATGATCCCTAAGAAAGAGTCTGATCCAACAAATGAGGAAAAACAAAGCAGCAGAGAAGAAAGCATTCATTCATAACTTAAGGCTATGGAAAGACATCCAGATAATAGCTACACAGGAAAGTGATCTAAGGGATATGGAACCAAGTTAAGAAATAGATATGAATCAACAAAGTTCAGCCACAACAGCAAACAACACTGGGGAGGTCAATTGGGGAATGATACAAGAAAAGGAGCAGCCAAAAACTGTCACATATGCGAGACAAAGATTCTCAAGGACAAAGGACAGATGTAAGATGACAAGCAGGTACTCACAAGTTTGTGACATAAGAGAAGTGGAAAGGAAGATTGTACAACCAGGAGAAAAGAGATGGATACAGCGTGTGTCCTGGCTGGAAGAGTAAAGAAGAGATGGATGCGGAGTAGTGAGGAGAGTACATAGGAGGGAGAAGATGACAAGGACAGTGTTGTGTCTTCAGAATGCAATAATATCCTGGGCTGAATAAAAATAAGGTGAGTTAAAGAGAAGGGATCGAAGTTATGTAGTAAAGGATTTCATGCATGTGGGAATTAAGGGACAAAAGCCAGCAATGAAAGGGAGAATGTCTGATGGAATAGGGTTTTTTTTGTGAGATCATTGAGTAAAGGAATTAGAGCAACCTGGTCTATGCAAAAAAAAAGTGCATTCTGAGTCATAATGGAAGACATAGGTGAAAACATAGTATACTTATTACACTGTCTACAATCCACCTGACTTTTCAGTTTTACACCCTGACCTATCGAAACAACTGGAAAATGATCGTGATAAGTTAAGGGAAAAGTATTATGACTTTGTCCAGTTTTTTTTAACTGTCACTTCGCTTATGTGAACTACTTCAACTTTTCACTGCCACTTCACTTTCCTCATGAGGTAGCGGCTTACCATAATACGCATGATGTAGCCTCCTCTTCTGGGTGGTTCATTCGTTGAGGAACTGAAAAACAATATGTTTCCTATCTCTCCTATGGCAGCACTCACTGCATGTTACAGCAGCCATCACAAACTTGCTAGCAGAACAGCACTTTTCGTTGCACAAGAAATGCACTCGCGACAGTGATTTCTTATATAGCAGCTAGTTATAATTCCTTAATGTTCTAGAAGGGAAACTTAAAAAGAATCTGATTATATGATGATAGCGCTTCCGGTGTTTACGCTCGACGAGCGCGTTGTCTGTCTGTTCACTTCTCCACTGCCCGGCGCCGACCTCCCCATAACGTTGGGCCATAACCGCTGCGTCACACAGCTCCCACCTCAGAGCTGGTCGTCCCGAGCAGCTCCGCGGGCAAGCCGATCAAGATCTATCATCAGCTTTCCTCGGGTTGACGCCGAATGGGTATACCACGTTGATACGGGTGATTACCTTATACGGGCCGTCGAAGGAACGTTGCAGTTTCAGCTACTTCTCTTTAGTCCCGTTGGACGGCAGAGCCATACGCGGGCACACTCCTAGAATCCGGCACTAATTGCCAGTCATAGTGTGCCTTCATTCGATCCTTGTTAGCTTCAGGTGCTCCCCGGCGAGATGGTGGATGTCCTCCAACCTGTCCGTTAGCGACCTGACATAAGCCGTTCATGGCTGTTCAGTATCAAGAGGCGTGCCGAACAACAGATCCTAAGGTAGGCGTAGCTCCCGACCGAATAGCATGTTGGACTGTATCTTGCCAGTGGACTCGTGTGCCAATGCTCGGTAGGCCAGGAGGAATAATGGCACGTGCACATCCAAAACTTATTGATGGCTGGATACTACTTCCCGGAGGTGATCCTCGAACGTCTTAATTTAACACTCCACCATTCCGACCGACTGTGGATGAGGAGTGGTACACGTCTTATCGATCCCGAGGCGCTGCAGAAGCTCTCGCATAAGGTTGGATTCAAAGTTCGTTTCCTGGGCACAGTGGAGCTCCCGCGGAATCCCAAACTGGCAAAAGAAGTTCAACAATGCATTACCCACGTCGAAGCCTCTTGATTGAGAATCGTGTAACCCTCCGGCCACTTGGTGAAACAATCCACAGCCAACAGCAGGTAGTGATTTCCTGTGTATCTCCTTGGGAAAACGCCTGCCACGTTGATGGCAATTCTTTCGAATGGCGACCCGACGTTGTATTGTTGCATCCGATCCCGACTTCAATTCTGGGGCCCACAATTTGCCGCGCAGATGTCGCATTGTTGCCACCACTTCTCCATGTGGCTTCAAAAACGCAACCAATAAAGTCGGCGACGGAGTTTCTCCAAGGTTTTATTGACATCTAGGTGCCCTCTGGTAGTACCAGCATGGGTTTCCTTGAGTACTTCATTCATTTTGCTCCTCAGCAGTACTAAATGTTCCACCTTAGTTCTTCCGTCTGCGGATTGCCACACGCTTCAATATGAATGAATGATTTATTGTCTACATTGAACTTACATGCAATTTATACAATGTTTACAATACAATGGAGCTGTTTATTATTTCTCTTTCACTCATATTTAATATTCTGTTGTATATATAATGGGGAAGTATAATATTCCCCTATTTACTTTTTTGCCTTGTTACCCTTTTTCCGTATCTTCTCAAATTTGCTTCACGCCTCTTTTAACCACTTTAACCTAATTTTTCCTAAATATTTTCCTGCTTTTTTCCATATATTCATTTGATCTTGTATGAAAAATATTTCTATCTTTTAGCTCCATTGGTAATTTTTTCCATTTCTCCAATGTTAAATTCTCTCTTCATTTATCCATGTCCTCACATTCCGGAATAATGCCAATTATCATGTAATCCATTTCATTTAATACCCTTCTCTTACCCCTTCTTCTTCCTGTTAGACAAATTAAATTCGTTACACCTGTTCTCGTCCATGCATACCCCATTCTGGCATACTTTGACGTAACTTTCCTTTCCCCATTCCGTTGTAAAATAATTATAATCTATTAATGACCACTCTTCAATATAGCGTTCCTGACCACCAGGGGCCAAATAGCTCTTACAAAACGGGTCCCTTTGAGCGAGTACGCCCACGCACCTGGTTAATCACATTCCTTATACGTCAGGTACACATACGCCTCGATCATCAGCTGCACTCCCCTCAAGGTATCTTTGTGCCAATCGACTGCAAATTGACACGACTGGGCATATGCCTGCAACACATTCCTTCGCCTAGACCTTTATACAGTAGTTGCAGTTTTCCTGGCACGGTCTTGGGAAAGGGCGTCTGCATTAGAATGGCGCCTTCCTGCTTGGTGCTCCGGGGTAAAACTGTATCCCTGCAGCCGTTGGACCCAGCGGGCGGTATGTCCTTCCAAATTACGGAAACCCAACAGCCTAGATAGGGAGGAATGGTCCGATCGGAGGTGCAACTCCTGCCCGTAAAGGTACTTGTGGAGGTGGCTCAGGGTCTCTATAATAGCCAGTTATCCTGTCTCGCAGTAGTTTCCTTCGGCCTTGGATACGACTCTACAAAGCACGCCAGCACTCGCTATTCTCCGTGCTGCTCTTGCATCAGGATACCCTCAATGCCAAAGTGACTGGCATTCCTGTCCACGATAAACCTTTTGCCGGAAAAGGGTATCCTAGTAAGCGGAAGTACACAGCGCGTTCAAGATCTGTATTTTTTCGGACGTAAAAACCCTTAGCATGGTTTACTTCGGAAGGGAAGTAATGCTGATGGTACCGTGTGGTAAATTTACCGCACGTAAAAAACCTCAAACCTGATAAAAAGGCCTCTGGGCAAAATTTCCGGTCTTTCACCCCAATATACAATGAAATTCTAAGGACCATAGTAGTTAGAGAACGTGCATAAATTAAACTCATTTTATTTTTTTCAGGACCTGGAAAGGTATCTCTGCTTGCTCGGACCACTGGAAGGCTCGTTGTTGCTGTGTCAACGGTTTGGCGACGTTTGCATACCCCGCGACGAATTTCGGAGTACGTGCAGAGGCCCAATAACCCACACAGTTTTTGTTTATTCCGGGCAGCTTCTAGTTTTTGGGCGGCCGCAGCAACTCCACCAGGGCTTAGAATGTGTTCTAGGTAGCGTACTTTCTTTTCAAACATCTGATACTTCTAGGGATTCACCTTAAGTTTGGCCTAGCGAAGCCTTTCGAACCATTTCCTCAGATCGACCTCGAATGTCCTGCCAACAACAATGATGTGAGGTAAAGGAGACAAGTGTCGTATGTGAGGCCCCTCATCACAGATTAAGTCTCTGGAACGCTGCGGGGTCATTGCAGAGTTTGAAAGGCATTACTGTAAACTGTCACAGCGCATGCCCAGTAGAAAATGCTGTCTTCTCCTTGCCGTCGGGGTGAAGTGCCACCTGCCAGAACCCCGACTTCAAGTCCAGGGTGGAAAACTACTGGGCTCCCTCTACGATTTATAGGATGACGTCAATCTGTGGTAGCGGAGAGCAGTCTTTCTTGGTGAGTCGTTCAGCTTCCGGAGTCACCGCAGAAGCGCAGATCTCCATCCCTTTTCACTAGCACAACCGGTGATGATTATGGGCTACCGGATTCCTCTAATATGCATCTGATTTCATGTCCGATATGGGGTTGTCTCTTTCCTTTTGCTTTGTTTGCGGGACACGGCGAGGTGGCTGTCTAATCGGTTGAGCATCGCCAGTGTCCATGCGATGCTTCACTATCGGTTAGGCCATAATCATCTTCCGAAAGGCTGAGATGTCTTGGAATTCCGCGAGTAGATTAAGGTGCACTTTTCCTCGCCTCGAGAGACGTTCTTAGTCGCCTCCTGGACAACGTTATTCAGATGCTATCTAGTTTCTTGGTGTTGTGTCGGCCTTAAGTGTCTCGTCACAGGTATTATTGAGGGGATCGACTCACAACTTCCCAAGATAGTGCCAAGCAGCTCCTGGTCCCGATAGATTGGTGGCATTAAAGACCCTAACAGGACGCTCTCCCGAGCATAAGTAGACCCTAGCAACGTAAATCCCATCTCGGTGGGATCCTCCATCAAAAATCATGTTCTACATTAGGGGTTTCTCTGCCCGCGTCGTCACTACTCCTTCGCTCCACGCTGGAACTATCACTCTGCAAGAATCCCGTTCACTGCAACCTCCCTTCTGGACAGATCAGCAGGATCTTGTTTGGCAATATGAGCCGCCCGAAGAACCGCCCGAAGCCGCATCGAAGAACCGAAAGGCGTCCAGGGCCAGAATAACTTCCTCGGTAATTACGGCAATGAACACCCGCATATGTAGCTTGTTGCTGCCAACGGTAAACTACAGGAAGGCTTCCTCATTCACGGGCAGGGTTTCACCCGAGCAGTTAGTAGCTCGTAGGTCTGACCGGTCTTTTTTGGCAGTCTCTGCACCACATGGAGCCTGTCGACAGTCAAGTGAGACACCGTACCCACCAGCACTCTACAGGGACTGTCTCGAATCCATCCATGAGCTACCACATCACCCTCGCCGTTACCAGCCACGATATTAAACGTGAAACAAGGGGAAATTGAGGGCAGCGCCAACGTTCCCATCTTTACGGTGTTCCGCCAGGACAAGCTGCTGTTTCACCTCCCAGCCTATTACTCCGCTATGAATGCGTGGGCTGCCTTTCCTGAAACATTTACCGCCAGAGCCCGTGCTTTTTTAAATTTATTTATGCACGCTCTAACTACTATGGTTGTTAGCGTCCCATTATATATTGGGCGTAAAAGGCCGAAAATTTTGATCAGAGGCCTTTTTTATCAGGTTTGAAGTTCTTTTACGTGCCGTAAATCTACGACACGGGACCATCGGTTTTACTTTCCTTCCGAAGGAAGCCACGTTAAGGATTTTTACGCACGAAAAAACCCATCGCACTCCGCTGGGTTTGAACCCGCGGCCTCGAAAACTAGAGGCTAGCATGGTACCGCCAAAGCCCGGTATGCCTGTCCCTCCACCTTCGTGGCGAATTCTTGTATGATCTCGCTCACTTGTTGCACTCTTGCCTTTAGCTAAGCCCAATAAGCACCGCACCAAAAGTTTCGATAAGAGCCGGTTGTGCGAACTTGGAATAAATCTTGCAACACTTATTTTTGGAATACCCATAAAGGGTATAAACCTGGCGACGAGTTGTACAAGGCAGTTTTATTCCTTAGATAGCTATTCGACATTTGGTAGATTTAAACGTAATAATGGCGATATTGTGAGTCACTCATGGCCAGCTTGATACGTAATCACTGCTTTGTTTCACATTGTTTTCACAATTAACTGATCCTAAACTATTATTTGTTTGAACCGCTGACAGTACTGTGAAATAATTATGAATGCTCACAAGCCTGTATGGATGCAAAATTATAATTCTACAAATTACTTTATACAAAATACAAGCACAGATGCTGTGACTTTTTGCGATAGAGCAAGATATGGAGTGTATAACCTTACCTTTTGTGCAAAGTTGTATCTCGTGCTGGTGTTACATAAGTTTACGGTATCTTTCTTCCTCTATCCTCAAAACAGCCAAGGCACTTAATCTGGCTTCTGTCACTGTATTCCTTAAAATACTTTCTTAATTACATTTTTGAAAAATATATTTTAATTGTTGCGACGTCATTGTCAAACTAAGACTGTACCGCTTTGGGTACCCCGTGCTACAGCTTCAACCTTATTAGACTTTACCCAAGCTACAACGAATTAAGGACCGGGGGGCACTTCAGAAAACACCATATCACTAGAAGTGGCATTCGTTTTGATTACTGCCGCTCCTATGCTTAGCGTATGAAAGTGACGCAAGAGGTTCACCAAGTTGCCGCAGTAGTAAAGGACAGGATGGTCGCAGCAAGCACTCTCCCTCCTCGGCAAACCTCAGCTGAGAAGTTCATCCATCTTGGAGACTAGAGAGGGCGAGAGAGGTAAAGGGAGAGAGATTCGCCGAGGTCGAAATACAGCACACAGAACCATTTGGTTCAGGAAGCAACGCGATACGAGGCGTCTAAATTTGACGTTGTATAAAATCAATAACCTGTTTTCTAAGTAGTTTCTTCTAAATTATAACCTGCAGACGTAGAACTGTGTTTTTCCAAGTGCTAGAACGTTTCGGGTTAAAAGGAAGGTTAAATTTAAAACATTTGCTTATTTAAAGAAGCATTCGTAACTGACAAAATTTAAGCCATTCGAATTGGATACTATATGGAGTTTGAAACTGTAAAATGGAGTCCAGCCTAATTTCTCTGCTTTAACTGCACATACACGTTAATCAATTTTATATGTTAACTTTAGGATCAAAATGCTGTTGCGTTACAAAATGGTTTGCTCTCAGGATATTTTCTACTGTTAACTCACATCCAAAGTTTACACGAAAATGTCGTAATGAGAACTTGTCATACTATTGCAGAATGCTCATATATTTGTTAAACCGTGAAAATAAGACAAATAAGATAGCAAATAGTAAAGTATTTAAAATTGAATTGCACTGCAACTGTCTATACGATTCCGGGACATACCACATTCCATTATTAGTCATTGTAGCCCTTTAAGTTGTGTTGTGAAACGATCTGGCTTCTGGAGGGGCAAAGGTGAAAGTTTGAACAAAACTCACTGCTATATAACACCACGTTTCCACTGGGTCCACATTCGTAAGGAAGATGAACTGTTTTACATTTGATAAAACTTGCGTGATAAAATGGCATCGGAGCGTTCCAACGCTTGTAGTTGTTAATGCTACATTAATAAGTGATTTAGCGTCACAAACGTATTCCTTTGTGTTCTTTGCTTTAGGGGTTTTCATTGTGTATTTGTCCTGCACATGATATACACATCTCACATTATTCTCTCTCGCTCTGCGACCTTGTATATTGTACTGCAGTTGCAGTTATTTACCTCATTCTTAGGGGGTGTTTTGCATTATTATAATGGCATTGTCTAACCTTCAACTCCGTAGAAAAGTGGAAATAATTTCCTTGTTGAAATTCCGTGCTTTACGCAATGAAGTAACACACGCTACCGGCTTTAATTCAGCTCTTATGTGAAAATGTTAATGTCAGTCCGGATATTTCACAAATTGTATAGTCAGATTTTCATTATTTTTTTTCAATCAGCCAAATTGCCACTTTCTGAATTTCAACATTCTTGTTCTAAAACGCTATCGCCATATACACCGGCAATGCTACGTAGATATTAGCGTGTTTCTTATTATATTAAGAGATTGCAATTACTTTCCACTACTCAATTTGCTAAAGACGTCGCGTCTGAATTACACGACTTAACAACAGCTTATTCCACGCTTTTCAAATTTCTTTCTGATCATATCAGTCTGGTAAGGGAACAAACGATTCCCATTTCTACTATACAATGTGCAAACCAAGTTGACGCGCAATTATTTTCGAATGGGTTAATCATCCGTTAGTTATATGTACAGTGGGCTTCAAATGTTTTCCGATGGGCCAAGGGGTGAAGAGGGGGAAGAAATTTCTTCTCGACTAGTCATGTCTGGCTATAGCCAACAGCAAGTGCCGGATCACAGCCCACTACACTACAGGCCTGAGCGCTGATTTCAATATGGTGGCAGTCGAAGGCGGTGGGCAATGAATTCCACAGTTCCAAGCAAAAGGACAGAGGAACGTAAAAACTAAGTTAATTTAAAATAATAGCAACTAGACACTAATAGAACACAAAGATAACATTAAAGAAATAATGATAATTCATTGTATTTTATAAAACAAATCGTGACTTTTAAGTATTTGTGCATGTATTGGATTTGAAAAAAACTAAAATAGTGCTATAATCGGCGCAACAGTTCTAGACACGTGAAAATCTTAATGAGAGCTATGATGTGAGTTGCTTACCAGATCAGGTGGTGACCGATGGACTGCATACTGCAGGAGTGCGTAGGGCAGTCATCGTCAAATATCCACACCGGTTATGCACTGCTTTGCGCTGATAAACTTAGTTATATACAGTATATTAAAATCCACGCTGTAAAAAGCGCTTAATATAAAAAAACGCTGTCAATCATTGCCTCCAATTCTTCCACACCTAACAACCCTTCCTCTTCTGCGGAATCACTCACATTATTGCCGTCATCGCTGCTGTCACTACTTTCTGCACCATTATCTTGGATGAGAATTCTTTCTATTTGATTTTCTGCAATTCCGTATTTTTCGAAAAAATGATTCTTAATTTATTCAACATGTCGACATACATTTTCCCATTCTGGCCTTCCAATTTCAGCAAATTGCTGGCGTTATAACTGCTCCACATATTTTAATTTAAAAGTCATATTTCTGCATGCCACCCATTTTTTGATATCAGCCCAGATTAATTTGATTGGGTTTAGATCTGGGTGATGCGATGGGAGTCTAAGTACGTTATGGCGATGTTGTATTACTATCTGGTCAAGTATGTATGACGTCTGAAGCTGTTTGTTGGTTTTAATTAAGTTATATTGCTTTGTTTTACTCATACTTTCATCTAAAGCTATATTATGTCTAAGTAACCAAGCTCTCATTTCTTCTTTCAATGAATTTGAGGTAGGTGGTTTGTCAATTGAGTGTTGACACATTGTGAAGCATTGTCGATGACCAGAACAGACCCAGCAGGCATATTAGGTCTCAACATGGCGTTGATTCACTTCATGTACTTTTCTGTATTCATTTCTTGATGAAAATCTCCTGTTGTTTTTGCAACTTGTAAAAGAAGGGCATTTGGAATGAAGCCGATCTCTCCAACAGCATGAACGATAATAAGTATTTGCCCTTTAGCAACAGGAACCTGCAACCTAATTCGCTATCGGCACTCCAACTTTTAGATGCTGTACGACTGCTGTGTATGTATGACTCATCTTCATACACTATAGTATTTTTCTGAAATTTGTAGCACCACCTTAAAAATTAATGCTGATATAAGTACACACTGATATAAGTACATATAAAATTATACTCATTTGGAAAGGTAGAATCAGACTGAAAAATTCAATGCCATAGCCGGGATTTGAACCACGGATCTTAGGCTTTCCGTGCCGTTGGTCTAACCGACTAAGCTATCATGGCAACATTTACTATTTATTTTTTTTATTTTATTATTTTTTTAATTTATTTATTTATTTATTTATTTTGCTTTTCTGTTAGAGTTCTATTTGATTTCGGTTTCTTCCACTTGAATCCTAAATCTTTAATAATTTTTCTGAGATTTGTAGCACAACCTTGTAAGTTTCTGCTGTGTTTCAGATGGATGAGCAATCTGCTTATTGTTAGCACAGTTTTTTCTTCCACATAGGAATTGTGAATCGTGCGCCGAATGACGCATTCAAAATCGTCTATTTCTGTAATACGTTTAGGGACCTTATGTTTCTTCCCAGGTGTGTCAAATGGTACTCTTTCATCCATATGTTTTTTTTTTCTTATCTTTGAGAACTCTGGAATCGGAACTCGGTGAAACACCAGTTGCTTTGACTACTCTTTCTTTCATTCTCTTAAGGCTCTTGTGGAATTCGGATGAACATATATTTTCTTCCTTCATCTCTGCTTCTTGCTTCATGAAGTCGAGGACATTTGCAATTATTTCCCTACTTTGACTATGTAACACCTTACCACTTAACTTTGAAAACATAGGAGCCATGGTTATAAATATAACAAATATGAAATAAGTACTATTTAGATATTGCAGCTCTCTTTAGAATTACAACCAGATGCAGACACTTTCTATGCAGACTGTATGTGTTACGCACTGTGAGTAAGCAACGGTATTATATCGCTTTCGTTGATAAAGCTAAACATAAACCATTCCTAGGCTCGGCAGCTGGGTTGGCAATCAAGGTCACGAGTCCAGAAGTTTTGCGCGAGTAATATAAGTAATAAGCACAGTAGAATGTGTAGCTATAGTCGTTATGAGCCTATCAAATAATGTAACTGCAGCAGTATTATGGGTACTTTGTTTTAATGATAATAAATGAAGAAATTAAAACAGAACATAATTACTATGCAGTCAAGTTAAACAGCATTAAGTTACACAGGTGCACATAAAAGCCAATTCACCTTATTACAAAGAAAGTGGATCGAAATATGACAATATTAAATTTAATTATGCTCTGAACATCTGTGTTATGTTTTGGGACAAAATATTATTTTCACTAAACTCCTACCTTTATATAATCATATGTTTACAATCTCAACTTCAAATGGAATGAAAATAAACAGCTAGATAACACAAATATCAAACATTTCAGTTTATTAGGACTTACCTACCTTACAACACTATTGTAGGAACTTATTCTCATGCTTTATATATTTCATTACAACAGGAATAGCAAAATTAAGGATTGCAAAATTGTACAAAGAAGCATTTTTGGGATATGATTATATTTATTCCACTCAAAAGCTGTGAATATACAATAAAAACTAAAATATTCTGCAGTAATTTAATACAATGGAGCAATTTTTCTCATTTACCACTGTACAAGTCAATACACATTGACAAACTTTTGTAAGATTTCTTTTGTATTTACTGAAAACTAAAGTCAACATAAAAGCTAAAGTCCATCCACTAAATCTGCTAATGTTACTACTGGTAATATACTAAAGCTTGCCACATACTTATTAGTATAGTAAAAAGAGTAAAATTACTGAAATATATGATGTGAAGCCAAAGTCAAATAGCCTCAGTGTGTTCATTATAAAATATATACAATAATTCATGTTACAGAAAAAAGTGGCTTTTAATACACAAATTATTCCTTGTAAATATAATAGAAATACTGAAAGTATTGTTTCCTTCCTCATGGCAAGCACAAAATGCTCTTATGAATTCACAGACTAGTCAGTTTTTTTATTTTTCTTTTATCACAAGACTTTTCTTTCTTATCCTCAGTTACCATTCTGGAGTAATTATTTAGAATAATTTTGCAAATAATTGCACATACATCCTGAAAATAGTCTTCAAATTTATGGTTGCATTGATTGATGATCGTTTCTCTGGTTTCATCCATAATGTTTACTATATAGGGACTGCACAAATTCTTCAACAAGGCAAGATGATTACTGCTTTTAATAAAATCATCGTAACACTCTTTGACTAAGCCTTGAAATAGTTGGATACACATTACTTTTACGCAATATATTGTGGGTTTCTTTAGAGAACCTCTACTTAAGGAATCAATCAGCCTTGCTGCACCTTCAAACTCATACTCTAAAGTGTCATTTAAAATCAATAACTCAATGCATTTGGGGCATATTATACCATTTGCTACCTTGAAAGCAGTATAACCTGCAATGTAAAACACGATAGGCATTACATCATTATCCACTGGTTTTGCAATTTCAATTTCTATTTCACAAAAAGGCAGCAATGATGGAACATTTTTGTTTTCAGAATCTATGCCCACATTTAAGCCTCTTACTGGAATGTTACCATTTTTTGATGAAAATGAAAGCAAATTTTTAATTCTGATCTTTTTCTCACTCTCATATAGCTGTTGGAGAGAAATAAAATAATTACTGACAGACAACTGGCGGTAAAGACTGAATCGCTCTTCAAGAGGATCTGTTTGAAACTTGCCAAACAGAACATAGTTTACTTTTAATTCTGTTAGAGCATAATTTGCTAAACCATAAAGGCCTGAGCATGTCTGCATTATTGCATCAAATGTGCGCCTAGACAGCCCTTGGTATACATTTCCCCTACAGAGATGTTCCCAATTGCACAACCATGCTGAAAATTTATTCAGGAAAATGAACTCTTCTTGCTCGATGGCAAAGACTGCTTTGTAATCAGCATTTTTATACCTTACATCCTTATATAGAAACGAGATTTATCGGTGGAACAACGGGCCTTGAAGAGGGATTTAATTCAGCAAATGATCTTGGCAATAATGGAAGGGAAAGGGGCCTTCATAAAGAATCTACGACTGTGGATCGACGGGCGCATGGTGACGGGATACGAAAGTGACTCAAGGAACAGTACATGCCAGGAGCAGGATATGAGTCAGCGAAATACATCCGAGACCAGAGAATGCAGAGGAAGTCCAAAGAGCGATCGGAGACCAGAGGACAAGGATCGACACATGGAAGTTACATCACCGACACGTGGAGCTGGTGGAAAGAAGATGACGGTGTCGGAGACAAGGCGTGGAGATGACGTAGCCAGAACGTCAGATCAGAGTGACGCAAGGACATCAGCTGGCGAAAGAAGGAAAGTGATTTCACCAAGGAGGGAGGAAGCTAAACTGGCACGTGATCTGGCTGTGAGTAGGGCGGGGGCGTGGTCTCAGAGTGATGGAACGGAGGGAGAGGAAAGTATTGTGTCGACTCCCAGTGGGAGTACACTGGTTTTGGACAGAAATTTAGCGGGTCTGTCAAAGGAGAAAACAGGAATAGAATTACGAAGTAGGAAAGTGTTGGACAGGTTTAGAAGTAGAACAGGTTCACAATAGGGAAAGGAAAAAGGAAGAAGGAAGATTGGGTTCTGGAATTGCGAGGGATTAAAAAATAAAATATTTACAGGGAAGTTGAGACATCTACTAGAAAAGGTAGATTATTTAGGGGTAGCAGAAACCTGGCTGAGGGAGGTAAATATAGAGGTTAAGGATTATACATATGTTGGAATAGAAGGGGAGGGGTTAGCAGTGAAGGGAAGAGCCTCTGGCGGAGTGGGTTTATTTGTAAGACAATCCATAGGGAAAGTAGTAAGAGATACTTGGTCGAGGATTAAAAATGTTTTGTGGATTATATTGGAAGATAAACTGATAAATGAGAAAATCATGTGTTTAGGTGTAGTGTATAATGCACCAGCTCCCTCGCAATACCACAATCCTAAATTGTTGAAGGCGCTAGAGAGAGATATAAATAGGTTAAGAGAGAACTACGGGAATACGGAAGTAATAATAATGGGGGATTTTAATATCAGAATAGGTGAAGGAGATGTGAATATAGAGTGTGATATGTTTGTTGGAAATGAAACACGTTCCAGAAGGGAGCAGTTCAGGCGAAGTAAAGATAAGTGTATTGATAAGTCAAGTGATGGTTTTATCGAATTTTGTGAAGTGAACGCTTTAGACATATTGAACGGTAAATATGGAGATGATTTGGAGGGAGAGTTTACTTTTGTTAATATGAATGGGCAAAGTGTCATTGATTATATATTATGGCCGATTAGCAAGGCATATACAATAGAACACTTTAAGGTACTAAACTTTGTATCTAATAGCTCCCACTTCCCGCTGGTAGTGGAGATTCAAAGGCGATCAGAGGAAGTACGGGAAGTCAGACAGGAATGGGGAAAGAATACTAAGCAATATATTGAATTTAAATGGAGGGAGGAACAGAGGATAGAATTTAAAGGAACATTAGATTCCAAGCATGGTCAAATATGTCAACAGGGAATGATTTTTATGATAAGGAACCAGGAAATAGAGAATGTAAACAATATTTTTAATATGTTAATGCAAAGAGCAGGGGAAGGGATGAGAAGGGGGAGGGGCAGGGTAATAAAGGAAATAGGGTGGTATGATGAGGAATGCAAAATAACAAAAAAGGTGGTGAAACAGGCATTAGTAAGATGGAAAAAGAGAGGGTATGAGGAAGATAAGAAGGAATACCTAAAGAGTAGGAATTTATATAATGCACTATTAGAAGAAAAGAAACAAGAATGGAGAAATAAAGAACAAAGTAATTTGTTTAAGTATTAAGGGAAAACAATGCCAGTAAGGTGTGGAGTGTTAAAATCCACGTATAATAAATGGTTAGTTAAACCAAATATCACTTCAGCTGATTGGATGGAGTATTTTAAAATGTTATTCGAGGAGGAGGGCTTTATCAAGATGAAGCCAGTGGCGGATTTTGGAGTGGGATACATAGATATATTAGATAGTGAAGTAAGAGATGAGGAGGTAGTGAAACAAGTGAAGGTAATGAAAAATAATAAGGCAACAGGTATTGATGGAATTCCTCCCGAGTTTATCAAAGAATGGTGTAGCGATGAGACTAGAGTAAAGATGTTTACTGATTTGTTCAATGTAATAAAAACCAAGGGGTATATACCGAAGCATTGGAGGAAAGCAATAATTCATCCTATATATATAAAGGTAAGGGGAGTGTTGATAAGCCCAATAATTACAGGGGAATAGCATTACTTTCAAATGTTGGTAAGATTTTCACAGGGATTTTAGCTAATAGGATACAAAACTGGGTAGAGGAATATAATATCCTCTCGGAGTTTCAAATGGGTTTCCGTAAGAGGAGGAGAACGGTAGATAACTTATTCATAATTAAAACTCTGGTGGATAAGTATTTAAAAGAAAAAAGGGGAAAATTATACATGGCATTTGTTGATTTGGAGAAAGCGTATGACCGCATTGATTTAAATTTGTTGTGGCACAAACTTTTGAGGAAGGGAGTAAGCCAACAGATGGTGAATTTATTTAAAGCTCTATACAAGGACAACACATTCTGTGTGAAAGTAGGAGTAGGATTGGTGACAAAAGAAGTAAACCAAAGGAAGGGGCTACGACAAGGATGTAAATTAAGTCCAGTGTTATTTAATCTGTACATTGATGATATCCTCACTGAGATAGGAAGGAATAATAATTGGTTGCCTACGATAAATATGGTATCAATCCCTGGGTTATTATTCGCTGATGATTTAGTGATAGGATCAGTTTCAACGATTGGTTTGAAGCAGTCCCTACAGCAAATGAATAAATACTGTGATGAGTGGAATTTGAAAGTAAATCAAGAGAAGACTCAAATTATAGTGTTTAAGAAAGGTGCCAAACTGAGCAAGTATGAAAAGTGGAAGAATGGAGAGAAGGAATATAAAGTGGTCAGAGACTGTATATATTTAGGGGTTAAAATGGATGGGGGTGGAAAATGGGAGAAACAGAAGAAACTGGTATTGACAAAGGGGAAAGGGGCAATGGCAGCGATTAGAGGGTGCAAATATAGAATACCAGATATAAATGTTAAATGACTAGAGAAAATATATAACACAGTAGTTGAAGCAAAAATGTTATATGGTAGTGAAATATGGGGAGTAGAACGAGGCTGGGAAGAGATAGATATGGTACATAGGAGTTTCTGCAGAGAAGTTTTAGGCCTGCCAAATGCTACAGTTAAGGAATTTGCTCAAATTGAAATGCAGAGAGTGGGGGGGGAAAGGGGTAATAATGGAGAGAGCTCTTAAATATTGGTACAGACTATTAAATTTAGAAGAGAAGAATTTGTTGAGACAGTGTTTGGAATTCCAAGAAAGGAGCTTAAAGAAGAATGGGTGGAGTCATAGTATACAAACTAATTTGGAAAATAGTGTTCATGGGGAAATCTGGAGAAGGAGGGAAAATAATGCTAAGGGTTTTTGGAAAGAAGCTAGGCAGAGGTTTGAAGATATAGAGATACAAAATTTATTTAGCAACATTGGGAACAAAAGTTCCTTGGAATCATACATATTAATAAAAAATGTATGGGCTAGAGAACAGTATGTGGATAACTCAAATAAGGAACGAAGAGAAAGTATTGCCTGGGCACGAGCAGGTGTATGGAGATTAATAGGAA
This sequence comes from Deroplatys truncata, assembly GCA_030765065.1. Taxonomy (NCBI): domain Eukaryota; kingdom Metazoa; phylum Arthropoda; class Insecta; order Mantodea; family Mantidae; genus Deroplatys; species Deroplatys truncata. The sequence continues at coordinate 347,059,040 of CM060990.1, read as the reverse complement.
TGAGAAATGGGTTCCCACAGAATCAGTGCCCAATATGTGGGGAAAGAGAAGATTTAGAACATATCGTTTTTGACTGTAAAGGTACACAGCATTGGAGAAAGGTAGCTATAAACGGGAAATGGTTAAAACGGGACAGGAAAGTAGCTTTAAGCAAGATTTTTAACAAGGATAGTAAAAAGGTAGGAGAATACTTGTCCAAAGTTAAAAAGAAATGGTTATGGACAATAAAAAGAGATGTAAATTAATTTCATCAAGTGATGTTAAGTTATGTAATTATATTATTATTATTTTTATATATTATTACTATAAGATTATTACTTTGGTATCATTACTCTTATTTTTACTACTATTTGTATTATTATCATCATTTTTTATGTTATAATAAGAGTGTAATATGGGTAGAATATGGCAAGATAACAGCTTGGGCTGATGTATAGCCATATTCTAAGGAAGATTGCTAGCACAAATAAATAAATAAAATAAATAAAAATATAGAAACTTAACAGTTACAATATTCCACCATTTTAGGATAATATTTTAAAACTCTGCTGTTCTCCATAACCATCATTGCATTCTAAGAGGGCATTAATATTTTCATAATTGAAAATTTTACACACCAGACTCACTTTTTGTCTTTCAATATTTGATGAATAGACCAGCTTTTGCATTTAACTTATGACCAAATTTCAGCAATTGATTCTTTTCTTTGTGATAAAGTGATCTGAGGTGACCGAAAATTAGCACTCTTAATTATATCTGGATTTTCAAAATAAGCAAAGTTAAACATAAGATCTTTCTGGTTTATCCAATTATTCCTTACATTTTTTAAAATATGCACAGTATCATAGAGCAAAAACAGAGGTTGTGATTGCCTAAAGGGATTTACTACTGAAGAATAACCAAATGTATGTGGCGTGAATTTGTGAAACAAAGATTTGTTGATCTGATTATTATCAGCTATGAGACTGATTACTTTTACATCAAGTTTGCCAAGTTTGCAGAGAATGTTACTCACAGTAGCATGTAAGAAGTTCCCAGAATTTCTACTGACTGGCAAAATGGCAATGACATCTGAATAATTACCAAATGCAGCATTTACTGAAAACACTTACACTGTTTCAGCAAGCTCATGTGTATTTGTTGCACTAGTTCCTACCAATTCACCACCTTTAAAAGTTAACTCTGGTGAAACATAAACTTCATCCATCAAAAGATTAACAAATCTTTCCTCAGGTTTCAAGAAACAAATGCGACCAACAATGTAGGAATTGCTAACATTAAAATTTCTATCACTTACATTTAGACTGGCAACCAGTTTTCTTAAGTTACTTGGATGTGGAAGAGATAGTACCTGTGACTGACCTATGGTTCTGTAACATGCAGGAGATATCAGGAACATTCTCAGAGCCAACCTAAGAAGATCTGATGAAAATCTGTACCTTTCCTTCTTAAAGGAGAATAATCCTATCTGCTTTGTAAGGACACTTAACCTCACTTTTATACCAGCATCTAGCACCTCATGTTCTTTTAACAATTTCACTGCTGCAGCAAGTTTATTTTCTTTAAAGTTTGACATAGGCACACTACACAATTCAAATAATGCATCCACCTGAGATTTCTCCAAGATAACACTTAATTTGAGATTCAGTTCATTAGGATTCAATTCTTTGTGTATATACACTTTAAAGCACCTATCACTAGAAACCACAAAACTAATAACAATATAAGGCACTGATACTGTATTTATTTTTAGCACTGTAATAGCACTAACACTAATTGAAAGTGCCCAATCTTTTCTCTCATTCACACATTTTTTTTTATATAAACTCTTACATCTTCATATGTGAGTTACTTGTTATTTTCTAATTCCTTATCATATGAAGCTAAACTTTAATCCAGGGCTGTTTGAAGTGCTTCATCTTCCCTTTCCTCTCTTGTTCTTCTTTTCTTTGGAAGTGAAAGGCTTAAGTGGGGTGTGCTTTCATTAACAACTGTAGGAAAAGCATCATCAGTAAGGCAAGGATTAGCACGTGGAATGAAATGCACTAGTCCATCTTTATCCTGTCATTTATCCTCTCGAATAACCATTTCTTCTGGAAAGTGTTAATGCAGACTCTAGCATTTTCAGTGAACTCAAAATTCTGCCTGCATATTGTGCTTAGCCATAATTTTTACCGTTCCTCATCTCTGGGGAACCTAAAGCAGGTTACATATGGAAGCTCATAATTCGATCTGCAACCTGGTACTGAACACTTGAAAGGCATTGCAGCTCTGAAAATACAAAGAAAACACTGTTGTTTTATACATTTACAATATAATTCTCTGATAAAAGCATACAAATACTTATTAGTTACTTTCAGAGTTGTGCCAGACATAACCAAGTATACTTCTGCAACACACTACAATAACAGATATGATAACTATAATACCAGATATTTTACTTACTCCAATGTGGTTTGCAATCCGTAGAAGTGGGGGTAAAAATCGAATACTTTCACACATGAAATAACTCAAAATATGCACAGGAGAACCACTTTATTCATTGATAGAAAATCTGCAACACAAACATGCTTTTCCAACGTTCGCCACCTGCACTAGGTCACGTGACCATGCCTTGACGGCAGAGCACGCAAGCCAGATATGTAGTAGGCTGTGGCCGGATCGTCTCAAACATTACATTTACTTCCTTGTATGGTGGTATAATTCAGCGACCTGACTCTAAGACGAAAGAAGACAAAACCAAATATTTTTCTCTTTACTAGAACTATTCAAGCGAAATAAATTAGCATTTTCTTTGCACAATATGTTGTTTAAAAAATAAATTTTACACTCTTTATGCAGGTGCTGCACAAGTTTAAGATTCATTAATTTTCTTGAGAAACTAGGTTCGCATAATGTATATCTTGTTTTTAACGTTTGTTGCTAGTAATAAATAATAATGTTGATAATAATAGTTTCATAATTATCACCAATAGAACGTTCTACGCGTACTCCAAGGGTATATATTACCTTGAATATAAGTACATTTTGCTTTTTAATTGTCATAGATATTGATCACAATGTTTAACAGTGTGTAGTTCCATACAGTTGGCACATTCATTTCTGATAATACTGAAGTAATGTTTCAAAAATATGGCAGCAAAAGATATATTAACGACAAACTGTTGAAGCAGTTTGGGAACAATTAAGTACAATATTAAATTTTCTTCAAAATGAGATATATTTTGCGTTTGTTACTGAAAACGAATTAAGATTCTTTTATTTGAAACTAATTCCCCTTACATACACACTCACAGGAGAAAGGAACAAAAACCGTGCCAGTTGTATAGTGGACGTAGAGTAAAAACACCTATTTAGGTATTGTATGCAAAAGGAGAAAACGTTAATAGATACGAGGAAACAACGTTTAGCACAAAATATGCAGTTTCTATATAGCTGTTTTATTCAGTTAGGATCAGATAAACTAAATTTTCAAAATAGTGGCCCGAAGTGTTAATGCAGATAGGTTGATGTGCTTTTGTTGCAATTGGTTCATTTGAAAGCACTCTATTCTGAAAACTAAATTGCTTTCAAGTTACAAATCTGAAGATGCCCCCCCAAAAATGACTTCGTATTACGATTCACGTTCTGAATTCTTAAAATACTTCTCTTCTCTGGTCTGGAATGGAATGTGTAATGGAGGGGACTCAACCCCGATCCAGTGAATGAGGATATTGTGCTTGTGCCCCTCGAGGGGGCGATCCCGGGAGAGAGGGACGAGGTGAGAGACACTGAGCGGCCGGAACCAGGAGTGACGGCACAGCAATGACAAGGTTCCTAAAATTTCCAGATTGAGACGCCCTGACAGTTGGGCAGGCAAACTGGGGACCCCACCCCAAACAGCGGTCCTTATACCCTGGCAACCAGCCGAAGACCAAGAGAAGGATAAGGTTCCACAGAGAGCATCCTTTTTCTATTGCCACGCCACACCGGAATACGATCGCCGACACTTTCAACCCTAGAACAGACCTAACGGGGTTAAGGATGAATGAAATGAGAAATAGAACGATATTCGGGGGCTCAGAGAAATCATATCAGTATTCGCAAAATCTCGAAAAAAAACCTGTGGGTCAGATTGGGCGGTAGCCGGGAAGCGAACTAGGGATCTCTCAAATGCTAGTCGCATGCATTACCGCGGTGCCACCTGGACGTAAACTGGAAGATCCGTAGTTCAAACCTCGGCTATGACATTGAATTTTTCCAATCCGATTCTACCTTTCCAACCTTGTCCTACACACGGCTTGAGTGAAAGAGTCTTCTTGTTAATTGAAATGAACTGCCATTACAAACTTCGTTGTAAGTATAAGAAGAATGCAGTAGCTCAAATGATAGTCAGATTTTTATGTGGTGTCTTTGAAACTCCACGCTCTTTGCATTACGAGAATTACGATTAGGAAGAATTATATTTAAGTACAGATTAAATTATTATTTTAAATTGAACAAACTAATGTGTTGCATTCACATATCCTTCTCTTTTCACCATTCTACAAATTCTTTTTTCTAAATCTCATTTTTCTGTCTACTTCTTATAATCCAGATAAACTTGCAAATCACATTTAGCTCATCTGGGTGCTGTGGGGGTCTGCCTCACATTCAAGGGGTCCCGAGTTAGAATCTCGGTTAAAGTGAAATACCTGGGTAAAGTTTATTCCAGGGTTTCCTCTTATCCTGAGAAGATGAATCTCAGATTCTAATTTCTAGGGACCTCGGACTCAATTGAGCATCATTTTAACTATTTTGTTCATTCACCGTCCTAATGGCCTACCCGGTTAAAGTACTTTAATTAAATACCAAACGAAAAAGTTCACATTTACACAATTCGTTGTAGTATACGTAGATAAAGCGATAGTCACATTTTCAAAAAGCATGTCACTACGTGTTGCTTCGTAATTCCATGCTGTTTGTATGACCGCGACAAAAACAAAACGAATAACGACTTCTTAGTTACAAAAATATTCATACCAATAACAAAAAATATCTGGGAATTAGCTAATCTCATAAAATATATAACAAACTGCGTGCTTTAACGGGGTTTGCAAAACTTTGTCCAATCTTTTAGAGTTTACCAATTATACAAAAGTCATTCAGAATGAAAAAAGACTTAGAGGCTCTTCTCAGTCAGTTCAAAATATATATTTAGTTTGTCATGAAAATATTTTAAACAGTGAGTATTTTAATCAAAATCATTAGAGCCATTTTTAAGAAAATAAATTTCGAAAATTTTTCCATGTAAAGGGTTATTCAGAATGGGGAGATTTTCTTGAAAATCCTCGTCACATCTTTGAAAGATGCTGAACCTAAATATTAAGTTTGGTATTTAACCGACTTTTCGCTTTGGATTTATGTTGTTCACAGAGACGCAAGCATATGGAGCTTTTACCCTAAAATATGTGTTGTATTCACATGACTTTCTCTACTCACTCATCTTACAAAGCTAATTTTACGTCTATGTCATGTTAATACCGATAAACCTTCATCACTTATTTTCACAATTCGTTGTAGGTATAACCAGAACATATTAAGCTGAAGCGATAGCCAAATCCCTCAAAGCTGATCGCTACGTGATAGCTTTGGATTGGTTGGCTACGGAGGGGACTCGGCACTGATCCAAATAGTGAATATTGTGCCTACGCCTCACAAGGGGCGTCTCTGGGAGGAAGGATGAGGCGAGACAAGACACTGGGCGTCCGGAACCAGGAAAAACGGCAAAAGGAATGGCAGGGTCCCTAAGTTTTCAGATAGATTCCCCGTCAGACGGAGAGGCAGACCTGGGACCTCACCCAGCACAGAGGGTGTCCAACGCCCCTCAAGGAAGTTAGGATACTCTCGACAGTAGCCGAAAGCTGAGGGACATATAAAGTCACAAAAAGAAAATTTCAGAATAGGTCAATTATGAAAGTTATTTGACGTAAAATAAAAATGTTATTTGATATAAATGTTGTGCTTCAACAAGATCTACAGTTGTTGTGCGGTAAGATTCTCTCTCTCTCTCCCTCTATTTGCTAATTATCAAAAGTCATTGGCAATAACGACTAATTTACAGACTATTCCTAGAAAATAAAATATATACATTCTATTTATCATGAAAATAGCTTCAACATAAGTATTTTAATCACAATCCTTAGAGTCATTTTTGAAAGAATAAAAAAATTCAAAAATGTCCAATGTAAAGGGTAGTTTGGAGTGGAGGATTTTCTTTAAAATCTCAGTGTCGCATTCTTGGAAGAAGTTGAACTTAAACACCAAGTTCGGTTTTTAACCAACCATTTGCTTTTGAGTTAGGCTATTCGTGGACACACACCACACACACTTAGGTCATTTTCTAAAAATAAATTTATTGGATTCAGGGGTCACAAACTGATTTCTGGTGAAATGACGACATTGAATTTTCAGATGGAACACCATACCTTCTCAGCTTACTGTAACTACGTAGTAGAGAAGGTAAAAATACTTTCTTTGGATTCAGGGATTCTGAAAACGTGTATTTTCGTTGGTTATCGTTATTCAATTTTTGGGTGGAATATAATACTTGATCTACTTACTGTAACTACGTAGTACAGAATGCAAAAATGTTTTATTTGAATCCAGGGATTCTCAAAACGTGTATATCAGGTGAATCTCATTCAATTTTTGGATGGAACACAATACTTGCTCTACTTACCGTAACTACGTAGTATAGAAAGTAAAAACGCTTTGTTTGGTTTCAGGATGTCTGAAAACGAGTATTTCCGTACCAAGTATTAATCTTGTTATTCTATCTTGGATGGATTACAATACTTGCTTTACTTACTGTAACTACGTAGTAGAGAAAGTAAAAATGTTTTATTTGGATCCAGGGATTCTCAAAACGAGTATATCCGGTAAATCTCGTTATTCAGTTTTTGGGTAGAATACAATACTTTCTCTACCTCCTGTAGCTAGTAGTAGAGAAAGTAAAAATGCTTTGTTTGGATCCAGGGGGTCTCAAAACGTGTATATCCGGTGAATCTCATTCAATTTTTGGGTGGAACACAATACTTGCTCTACTTACCGCAACTACGTAGTATAGAAAGTAAAACCGCTTTGTTTGGTTTCACGAACTCTGAAAACGAGTATTTCCGTTCCGAGTATTAATCTTGTTATTCAATTTTGGGTGGAATAGAATACTTGCTTTACTTACTGTAACTACGTAGTAGAGAAAGTAAAAATGCTTTTTTTTATTCAGGGGGTCTCAAAACGTGTATTTCCGGTGAAACTCTTTATTGCATTTTTGCATGGAATACAATACTTTCTCTACCCCCGTACCCATGTAATGGAGAAGGTAATAATGCTTCCTTTGGATTCAGGGGGTCTCAAAGGTGTATTTCCGGTGAATCTCTTTATTGAATTTTTGGGTGAAATACAATACTTTCTCTACCTCTGTAACTACGTGTTAGAGAAAGTCAAAATGCTTTATTTGGATTCAGGGAGTCTCAAAGCGTGCATTTCCGGTAAATCCCGTTATTAAATGTTTGGGCGGTATACAACAATTCCTCTACTTACTGTAAGTGCGTAGTAGGGAAAGTAAAAATGCTTTCTTTGGATTCAATGGTGCTCAAAACGTGTATTTCCGGTGAATCTTGTTTTTTAATTTTTGGGTGTAATACAATACTTCCTCTGCGTAGCGGGAAAAGTAAAAATGCTTTCTTTGGATTCAGTGGCTCTCAAAAGGTGTATTTCCGATGAATCTCGTTTTTTAATTTTTGGGTGGAATACAACACTTCCCCTACTTATTATAAGTAAATAGTAGAGACAGTAAAAAGATGAGCTGTGCAATATATAAGCGGCTGTTTGTCGTTACGGCATCATGCATGCAACCAAATTGGGAAAAGTGTAACTACGACTGTAACTTTAAATAATTTCTGGCCTAAATCGTTGTCACGATGCACGAAAAAACCACACTTCATAAGGACATTATGAAAATAAAGAACATATGTTAGTTGATAATGGGTAGAGAAAGCAGTAAATATTGAAAACCAAACCATTTTGTTTTAACACTTGCTTATTATACAATTATATGATGCCTCTAATTCCTAAAAATTAATTTGTATACTGCGTATGTAGCTGTGTTGTAATGCTATTGCTGTTTTCTTGTCACAGCTATTATATTCTTACAGCCAAGTCTAAGAGAAATGTGCTGGAATGATATTTTCTTTAGCCTCCTACATCCCTTAACCTTCCTTGTAGAGCTGGTATGAGCTAAGATACCTGGCATAAGCTCTCGATAAGACACCCCGCGTGCCCCGCTACTGGTGGAACGGAAAACATTTGGAGCCGTCTGTACTACAGTTGAATTTGCACCACATGTGAAGCATCGTTCCCAATCATTATTAGAGAAGGCACACTGTGTCGTTAATGATGTATCAGTGTCATTGGGTTTTAGGAACTATTTTTTTTTTTTAAATTTTTGGGATCACTGTGCTTATACGCGGCACTCTAAGATATAATTATATACGTTGCTTTTGGCCATCCTAAAGGAAAATTGGAGTTTCTACTTCAAACTGCCTTGACGAAACAGTTGTCTTCGTATTATTTCATTCTTCCGTACTTCAATCTTTTTCCACACCACGGGTCTTGAATCAGTATCTTTCACAGCACTATTATTCTAGGCAAGCAAATTCGGAAGAACTTGTCGCGTTTGTGCAGAGAGTAAAACGGTTTCCATGTTTATTTCAACTGAATGATTCTGAAGAACAAATTCGTACCGTTATACTATCAGGACTTAACTCCCTAACTCGCTCTCGTTGCAACTTTGCTATTACTCCTCATACTTTTCATGACTTGGATGGGCTACTTTCACGGTATCATCAAATGCAAATTTGCACGTCATATGTGACCGGTACCTCCAACTGAAACACCCGTAGCTCAGTCGAATGCGGCTTTTATTCATCCGATTCGAATTGGCGATTCAACTTCTAAAATGGTTTACCTTCGGTCAGAGACACAGCATAAAACGAGTGTTTCCTCCTTTTGTCAAAAGTTAGGTAACATCCACAATTTTTGTTTTACGTGACGTCGACATTTGAGTGTTTCGTCTACGCGTTTATTATGCCAATCCGTTTCTCGGGCGCCAACTTCATTGGTTTCTCCGAGTTTAGTAGGGGTCTAAAATCTTTCTGCGCTCAGCTATCTACTTAAGCGCTGTTGGATTCAGGATCTTCCATTAATTTACTTGATGCATAATGTTTTGATACATTACCTTTTAAACCCTGTCCCTTTTAGAATTATCGACACTGAAATGTTATTCGGTGTCTGGTTCACAATTTTCTACTTTGGGTAAACTTTACTTGCATTTTAAAATTTATGAATTTTGAGGACCTTGTCGTTCCATGTCGTTGGCCATATACCATATGGCATGATTTTGGGTACACCATTTATGGCTAAGTCACAAGTACCTATGGATTTTTCAAACTTACTATGACGTTCGCATTTAAACCCCAAATGTTTGTGAAATTTTCCTTGGGCACTCGTCAGCAGGCACGTTTACTTTACCATTCTTACGTACACCTAATTTTCAAGTACCGTTCCGGCATTTGACGACCGATCAAACTGATGGAATTCTGCGTTTGCTTTCGAAATTAAGTTTTTACCGGCAAGATATGTATAATTAAGGGAGTTCATTACGAATACAGTTTAAATATACTACTCCAGTTCGTTCTTCGCCATATAAATGTACACCTAAATTGGAAATATTACGCAACATGGTTCAGAGAATATTGGAACAATGAATTATTGAACCATCTAATAGTGCCTTTTGACTGGTTGTTGATTTTCGAAAATTAAATAAAGGTACCTTACAAGATTCTATGCCACTGCCCGACTTGCATTCGGCATCACACTTTCATTACGACTTTGGATCTCCATCAGGCTTATTACCAAATTCCGTTACCTGAGTCATCGCAACCGGTTACATTTCCAACTCCGTGAAACTTATACCAATTGTGTTGAGTACCCTTTGGTATTTCGACCGGTGCTCAAGTGTAATTATCTCGCCTAATCGATATCACCTTACACAAGTTTAAATATAATTTTGTGTTTAATTATCTCGATGGCCTTGTTATCTATTCTTCGGACTTCAACACTCATACTGAGCATCTACGTAGTCTTTCAATGCATTCAACAATCTGGTATTACCGTTAATCACAAGAAAATTAAATTTGCCGCTAACAAAATTTCATTTTTGGGCCATTTAATTTAGCCTGCTGGGTCTCTGTTGAGGACGCACCTTGGCAATTCGTCAATTTCCGGTTTCGACTACACCGAAACAGCTCTCGTCCTTTTTGTATATGGTAGCATTTTTCCAAAATTTATCCCGACATTTTCTTTAATAGCAGAACCCGTTTTTGCCCTTAGGTGGAAAGACGCAAAATTTCATTGACCAGATATACATCAACAAGCTTTTCTTCGCATGAAATCTGTGATTATGAATCCTCAGGTATTAGCAATGCCTGACTTTACTTTATCTTTTATAGTTCAAACTGACGCCTCCCGGGCAAGTCTCGGCAATCTTACTTCAGGATTCATACAAAGGTGGTTAGCCTAGTTATTACATTTCGCCCCGTCTGTCTGACGCGGAACGAAGAATTTCTGTTTGAGCTTGAGGCTCTTGCTGTTCTTACAGCTTTGGATAACTTTCGCAAATTTTTGGAACATACACCATTCCAACTTGAATTGGATAATAAAGCGTTTACTTGAGTCTTTTCATTCTCTCGTAAAAGCTGAAAGTTTGCACTTTGGGCTGTTAAACTCAGCTCACTTCAATTTATCGTTCGCCACATCCGGAGTTCGGATAATGCTGTAGCCGATACACTATCCCGCATGTTTCATGACGGTGATCCTCCTTCAGTCTGTGCAGCTGCAACTTTTAAAATAGATTTCCCAGCAGACTTTACATCTTTACCTGCTCATCAGCAAGCGGATTGAGTTCTTGGTCCTATCTGGCGGGACCGTAAAGCTGGTCATATACCTGCTGGGTATGACTTTAAACATGACTTGTATGCCCGATTGCCTCGTTCACAAGATTTTGTTGACGGCCAACTTAATACCTTTGGTTTTGTAGTACTTTCATTCATCTCCTATTGGCGCTCATTTCGGGTTTTAAAAAACTAAACTGTAAATCCGCCAGCATTTTGTATGGAAATGCTGATTTTCTTCAAAGTTGTCCTTCTTGTGCGTTTGCTGAACCACCAAAATCTACCAAAACGGGGTTTCTTGGTTCGAAATTAACGACCTTTCCTATGCATCACACATTTGTTTATTTCGTGGGTCCTCTACCTCGTTCTGGTGGTTATCCAAGCATTTTCAAAACTTATTTGGTTGGCACCGGTTTATGCATCTACTTCTAATAGTGCCATGGCAGTTTTACCTAATATTTTTGCTGCATTTGGCTTGCCATTCTCCTTGGTGGCGGATAATGCTTCGTATCTTCGTTTGCGTCTTGTCGCAATTTTCTCTTTGAAAGGTGCATTCAATTTGCACATATACCTCCCTATTAACCTCGCCCCTTTGGCGGAACGGGTGAATCGGAACCTTAAAAGTACTCTTATTATCCTCCATTCGGAAAATCCTCGCTAGTGGGATTTGCACTTGTCGGACCTCCAATTTGCATTTTATGTTGCTATGAATAGCATGAATGAGGCTCATAAACAAGTTGTATTTTATATTATGTTTAAATTCAGGTGACAAATCGGTGGTTTTTACATCACTTCCGGATCTATATCTCCCAGATCCATTCGCCGTGTTTGACATGTGGCTTTTCAACATCTTGACGGGATTTTGAAAAACGTGCCATTACAATGCAGATCGTATTCCGGTTCCATTTTCAGTGGGTGATACAGCCCTTCTGGGTATTTATCCTTCGAGTGATGGTTCTAGACATAATTTACAGAAGCTTGCTCCGCGCTATGTTGGACCATATCGTATTGCAGGGGCGTAATTTCAGAGGAATCTAGGGAATCGGAGATGGCCCAGACGGTTTTGGTAAAAGCTACCTGGCATTCATAATCGCAACGAATATCATAACATATTATTTCAAAATGCAGCAGTTGCAGTGAAGAAAGCCTGGCCGCTGAACTGTAGTCCATCTCACCACGAGAGGCTCTTCGGACCATGCTGTGGGGAAAATAAGACAAGGAAGAGGTACATTTGCGCGTGCGTCGAAGAAGCTGCAGCTGGCGAATTGAGTAGTGAAGTCCATCTCTAGAATGGGAGATGGTTTGCTTGTCAGAGTTCTAAGGCAAGGCAATATTGTTCGCACTCGTGGCGTAAATTGAATGGTAAAGCAAAGCGTTTCCTTTTTATTTTGAGTAATCACAGCGTACATTGTTGCTTGATAATGGAATGTGGTTGTGTTTTTAAGAATATCGCCTTTTGGAAGGAGGGACTTTTTAAACAAAATAGCCATAGTTAATAGAAGACCGCAGGAAGAGCTGGAGCTCTCTTCGACATACCAAGATAAAAAATCATGAGTACACAAGACATTTTAGTGCCAGTATGTATATTAAAACACCCTGGTTATGTTCTAAACTACACCAACGGTTTTGTTGGTCATTTCTATGTTTTAATACTGAAAGATTCGCTTGGTCCAGGGATGGTTTTAGCGATCTCAACGATTTATCTAAAGCAATCACAAAGCATGAAAAGACAAAAAATCATATCACATTTTTTTTTTAACTTCAAGTTTGGGAGATTTTTGTAACAGAACTTATCTTCACCTTGGTCACCAGCATTCATTGGAAACAACAAAGCATAATGAGCAAGTAAAGAGAATATATATATTATCTTAGGCTGCTTAATTAATGCAGTTTGTTTTCTAGCTAAACAGGAACTACTTTTCGTGGGCAAAATGAAGGTATTGATTTGTTAAATAAAGGGTATTATACAGAATTCAAAATACGCTGCACGATATGGTCTTCAATTAAGCAATTGTTTGAAGACGTCTACTGTGTTCTGAGACACTTCTCCAGAATGATCGTATTTCAGCTATAGCTATTAGAATAGTGCAATAAAACCATAAGGAAATGAACGTAAATTTGTGCCCATTTTTCTCGATGAAACCTATGGTATTTCAAATATAGTACAGTCATCAACATACTTACGTTATGTAAATAAAAATGGTATTGCTCAACAGAGATTCCTTTCATTCCTTGAAGTGAGTTTCAGAAAATCTTATAGAGATTTGTTAAATTGGGTCGACTCAGTGGTAAATGAATTTGGAATAGTATATAAGATTTTAGGACAAACATATGACGGTGCGCCGGTCCTATCTAGTAATAAAAGAGGTTTACAAACGCTAGTCAGAGAGAGATACCCAGAAGCTGTATTTGTGCACTGTTACAGCCATATTTTGAATATAGTTCTGCAACAATCTGTCATGAACATTAAAAAATGCAATACTTTGTATATTACACTATCAGGGATAGTTTCATTCTTTTCCAAATCGCCCAAACGGACTTAAACAAATGGTTGAAAAGTAGCCTAGACGGGCACCAACGAGACGAAATTACTCATCACATCCGGTATACATAGTGAGAGAATAAGCCGAGCGGGGTGGCTCAAGCGACAACGTCCGTGGTCCGCATTCGGAAGGTTCCGGGTTCGATCCCCGGCGGCCGCCCACTGTCCAATGGTTTTTCGAGGGCTTTCCCGGGTCGTCTGGCGAATGTGGAGTGGTTTCTTCAGCCCCGAATTTCCTATCCCTCTATTTCGTTCCATTCGTTATTTCATTCATCCTTCAAACCGTTGGTGTCTTTCAGTGTAGGAATTGTCGGCGATGGTGTTTCGGCGCAGCGTGGCAGGGGAAAAGGATGCACTCTGAATTCTCTCCCTCGGCCTTGTGCTGGCTGGCTGCCAGGGCATTGGATCTCGTGTGTGGGACGGGGTCCCCGGTCTGCCTGTCCGTTTGCAGGGTGTCAACTTCTGGAAACTTAGTAACCCTGTCAATGTTGTAACGTCGCTTCTGGATCCGGCCGCCCGGTGTCACCTCTCGCCTCATTCTTCCTCCAGGGGACAACTCCTCGTGAGGCGTAGGTATAATATCCCCTCTGGATCGGTGCAGAGTCCCCTCCGTTAAGGAATATAAGGGAATAAACAGCTTAAAACATTTTTTTAATCTATCGTTGATAATGAAGAAGAATGAGATTCAGATACTGTGCTACAAGCTGGTGGTACTTTTTTAAAAAGCTTTTTGTGTTGCTTCATGCTACAGGCGTTTTCATAATTGTTTTCTCATACAGAAATTCTGTATGACATACTGGAAACTAAATGTATGGATGTCTTTTTCTGCTGTGAAAGAATTGAAGATATTAAGGTGTTCAGAGACATGTGTGTAAATGGACTTGAGAGAATTTGGAATGAAACGCAGGAAAATACTGATGAAATGCCAAGTAAATGCAGAAAGTTAGACAAAAAACTGCATTTAAGGCGCTCTTTAATGAAATTATATGCATCTGAAATGTTCCGCTTGAAGCTGCATCTTTTAGTGAAATACACGAACAAGAAACAATTGTTAGCCATGCCAGAAATATACAAACTTGCTGTACTCAAACTCGCCATTCTGGCAACAACCACAACAGTGGAATGCTCATTTTCATTCTGTCCTGAAGAGAATCAAAACTTACAAATAAATCGACCCAAGAACAGGAAAGAATGAGTGGATTTGCTCTTATTTTCAATGAAAATTAACTACTGGAAGAGCTAAGAAATAATCCAACATTTAACTTCAATGATGCCGTTTTTAAAGCATTTTGCAATAAGACAAGACGTATGGAGTTCATGTTTAAGTGACTGGAATAAGGCTTTTATTTGCACGCTATTTTGCAGCTGCAGCGGTAGCTGCGTCAAAATTTAGGGATTATCCATGGCCCAAAGTTACCTTACGCCCTGTCGTATTATTAAAATTGTTAATCAAGTTTCCTAGCGCTTATAAGATTAAGTTACGGGTAAGATTACTACCGCCCATGCTCCACAAATTAAATTAACTGGTCATGGCATGCTTTAGTTCAAGTTTTTTCTTTTTTTGCTCTAATTTCTCGAATTGGCAAGGCCCTTCTCCCTTTTTATACATGCGTTTGCTCAAACTTTTGAGGTCCTTGGGTAGATGCATGGTTTTCTTTTATTTTCTGTGCCAGTTGGGTTCTCCCCGCCAGGTTTATTCTCGCTCCTCATATTTCTTCCCTTTTTCTTGTCTGGAGGCGGTTTTCTTTCCTTTTTTTTTCCTGTTATGTCTTTTATAGCTTGTAGTTTTGTTTTATGTATTTATAGTGTGCACCCGTAGATTTATGAGTCAGCCTGAGGCTCACTTATTTATATGTATTTTTATATGTTAGTATTTACATTTCTTCTAAATGTTTACTTATTTCCATTCTTGATTTTATACAGCAACCTCTACTTTTTATTTTCCTAGAGCGCTCTATTCCCTCTGCCTCCCTTTTCCTAATTTTCTTTTTGTGTTCAGTCGTTTCTTTTACTTGTATTATTTTGTGCAACCAGAATGTTTTATTCTTGTGTTACTCGTCCACTGTTATAGTACTCCGATTGTTGCCTTCTCTTCTCTCTTGCATTTCGCATTGCTTTTTGCCTTTACAAGTTGTTTCCTTTATGTACGCGCTTCTCCTGCCTGTTCTTTTTTCATGTCTTCGGTTGAGGAGGTGGAATGGTCCTTCCCTGCCCTTTCACTTCATCGTGCAGAGGAGGATTGTATCGTTTGGGGTAACCCCTGCTACAGCTTCAACAACTTCTACCCAAAATACAAAGAATTAAGGACTAGAGAGCACTTCAGAAAACGGCACATCACTGGAAATGGCATTACTTTTGGTTATTACCGCTCCTATGCTTGGAATATGAATGTGACGCAGGAGGTTCACGAAGTTGCCGCAGTAGATGAAGGACAGGACGGTCGCAGCAAGTACGCTCCCTCCTCGGCAAACCACACCTTCGAAGTTCATCCAGCTTGTGGGGGAGGGACGGAGAGGGAGGGAGGGGAGAGATATTTGCCGCGGTCGAAGCACGACAGCAAAAACATTTTCGGCCGAGGATGAGTTCCAGGAAGTAGTCTCTCGAAGAAAGCAGCGTGCTGCCCGATTGGCTGCAGGGGGCGTGCCGTTTGGCCAATCAACTGCAGCCCATTCTGGCTCCGCCCATTCAGGGGCTAGAAGGCATGTTCCGCCGATTATCGTGGACGACTTCGCTGGGTCTATTGGCTTCCTTAGGGAGGTCATGCCGATCCTTAGTGGGGCGTGCACGGTACGGCGGAGTAAAAGCCGCTTCGTGTTCCAGGCTAAAACAGTCGGCGATTATACCATCCTTTTGCAACACCTAAGGAGGAGAGGAATTCCCCACTTTACCTACGGGCTGGACAAAGCCCGTGATCTGCGGAGGGTCATTCGTGGTCTTCCGGCCGACGCAGCGGTGGGAGATATTGAGGCAGATCTCATCCGCCAAGGTATCTCCCCCAGACTGGTGAAGCAGCTCACCAAGCCTGCTACCAACGGGCAAGGGCTCAGAGTCCCCATCCCCCTCTTCCTTGTAATAGTGGAGCGGGCCAACGACCCGGAGGCCAAGATTGATGGAGTCGCTTCCATCTGTTACCTCCGGGTTAACATAGAACCATCCCGTGGCACTGGCGGACCTCCCCAATGCCACCGGTGTCTGGGATTTAACCATTCCAGTCACTTTTGCCAGCGCAACCTGCGCTGGTGCTCATCCCAAGGAGATCTGTCCCCGTACTCTCGACGATGTACCGACCTGTGCAAACTCAAGGGCGAGCACGTCGCCTGCTACGGAGGCTGCCCCACCAGGAGGGCGATTACCTCAAGAACACCAGCAGCTGAAACCAACCAGGGTGGGCAACCGCCTCAACCAGCAAGGGTAACCCAACCGGGGCCCTTACCGTCGAAACAACGACAGGATTCAACACCTCGTCAGCCACAGCAGCGACCCTCATATGCCGCAGTGACACAGAGGGCTACAGATGGCCCTGGCAGATCACGGGCTCAAACACCACAGCCACCCACCCACAACACCAACACCAGTTCCAGCCCCCCGGTCTAAACGCCGCCCCAAAAGGTTGAGACGACGCCCGGCGAATCAGGAGCCGAGATCGGACGCCGTCTCCCCGCGCGATCGTGGCACTCCCACGCGAGCGGGTCAGTCGGGGGCGGGACAAAGCACTACTCAAACGGCGCCTCAGCGCCCTTCACCTCCCACTCTCCCAAGACCACCCTCCCTCCACCCTCTGTCCCACAGCATCCTGATGTGCTTGCCTGGCTGCAGCAACTGCTGCAGTCCCACGGCCAGTGCATCTGTGATCTGCTGGTCAGATTCCTCTCTGCCACCGATCCGGCCGCAAGGATGGCTATAGCCATGGAAGGGCTCACCTTCTCCAGCGTCATCCGCATGGGACAAAATGGCGAATCGTAATGGGCTTCGTACCTCATTCCGGTTCGCGTTTTGGAACGCGTGTGGCCTGACGCTCCAGGGGAGTGAGCTCTAGCACTTTGCCGGCTTGCATGCACTGGATGTCATCCTAGTTTCGGAAACACATCTCCGTCCAAATACCACTTTCCGCCTACCGGGCTTCAACTGCCTCAGGACCGATCGTGTGGGCCGTCCCGTGGGCGGCACAGCGGCCTTCGTGAAAAGCAGCGTAGTCCACCGACCCGTCCAGCTCCCTCCACTTCAAACCCTAGAGGCCAAGGCAGTTTTTGTTGACCTCGGCGGGACAGAAGTACTGATGGTGTCTGTATACCACCCTCCTCGGAGGCAGTTTGTTGCTAACGATTACCTCTCCATTTTAGCCCTACATCCTGACGTCATCATGGCCGGGGACTTCAATGCCAAGAATCCGCGTTGGCATTGCGGCCCCCGACCTGATGCACGAGGCAATGAAATAATTCGCATAGTAGACGCGGACCCTCAGCTCAGAGTAGAGGGTCCCTGGGAACCCACCCATCATCCACGAGGTCGAGGACGGACATCTGTTATTGACTTCGTGATCACCAAGCACTTCCCCTTTCATACGTCACTCATTTCGATCAATGCACTCAACTCAGATCATAATCCGGTGTTGGCTGAGGTTAACACCCGGGTTGCCAGTCACGATCTCAAGATTCAAAACCGAGAGGTTGACTGGGACTGTGTAAGGCATTGCCTCAACGTCTCCATCCCGCCTAACCCAAGACATTAACCGACATCCCATCCCTAGAGGCTGCGGTCTCCTCCTTCACTTCCACCGTGGTGAAAACTGTCCAAAACCTGACTGTTCTCACTCCTCCGCCCCTACACCCAGATGTTCTACCTGTAGAACTTATCCTTCTCATCCGACGATCCTGGGCAGCCCGCAGACTCTATCAGCGGCACCGCACGGCTCACAGTCGAGCGCTTCTGAGGCGCTTGCGCCGAGAGGTCGGGATCCGCCTTCGTGAGCAGAGTGCGCGCGTGGGAGGACACCATAATCCGCACGAACCTCGAGAGTGCAGACGTGTGGCAGATCGCCAAAAGACTTCGGAACCGGCAAGGCCAATACACCTCCCCGCTCCAAGGCACCCTAAGCCTGGCCTATGAACCCCAAGCCAAATAAAATGTGTTTGCGGACTATCTTGAGCGAACCACGAGGCCCCGAGATGACCCCCAGGACGACGCCTTTTCCGAGCACGTCCGCCAGGAGGTTCGCCAATTCGTTCGGCGTCCCCTGAACGAGG
Organism: Deroplatys truncata; assembly: GCA_030765065.1. Lineage (NCBI taxonomy): Eukaryota > Metazoa > Arthropoda > Insecta > Mantodea > Mantidae > Deroplatys > Deroplatys truncata. The sequence continues at coordinate 347,040,285 of CM060990.1, read as the reverse complement.
CGGCTCGGCCTCCTGTCATCAAACCCAGTGAAGTCCAAGGCGCACTCCGGCGTCTCAACATCAAAAAGGCTGCGGGACCTGACGGGCTCACACCCGCCATGCTCCGCCGCCTTCCCTTCAGAGCCATCCTCTTTCTCACAAAGGTCTTCAACATGTGTCTTGCCCTATGTCATTTCCCACGAGAGTGGAGAGAGGCAAGGGTGATCTGCATCTTGAAGCCGGGGAAAGACGCGGTTCACCACTCCAACTACCACTCCATCAGTCTCCTGTCAGTCCTCTCGAAAGTCTTCGAGAGGCTAGTACTTGCCCGCTTGTGTCCTGTACTGAGCGACATTCACGCCATCCCTGACCACCAGTTTGGGTTTCGTCCTGGACACTCGACACTTCAGCAGCTGCTGCGGGTGGTGGAGGTCGCTGCCCTGGGTTTCCAGGACAGGGCTTTTACTGCCGCGGTGTCTCTGGACGTCGAGAAGGCCTTCTCCACGACCTGGCATGCAGATCTCGTTTACAAGCTTATCCAGTTGGAATTATCACCACACTACATACACCTGCTACACCCATACCTCAGACACCAAACTTTTTCTGTTTCAGTTGCGGGGAACAAATCAACACACAGGCCAATACGAGGCGGAGTCCCCGAAGGTTCTGTATTATCCCCTACGCTCTTTGGCGTGTATGTGGCCGACATGTCAAAAGAGCAGCGCGTCAATATAGCCCAGTATGCTGACGACGTGCTGCTATACTGCACAGACACCCCCACAGAGCCTTCAACCCAGTTCAGCGACACCTCCGCCTCATCCAAGAGTGGTGTAGGCGTTGGCGATTGTCCATCAACCCGGAGAAAAGCCACGCCATTCTGTTTACACAGCGCCGCTTTCCCGCCAACTTCCCCTCATTTACCTACCTCCAACGTAGGATAGAGTGGACGAATTCCATCTCCTATTTAGGTGTTCAGCTAGACAGACTTCTAACTTTCTGGGGACACATCGCGGATCTCTCGCGTCGGGGCATGGCGGCTACGGCCGCCCTGTACCCCATGCTGGGATCCGTGATGCCGATACCGTTTAAGTTGCGTCTCTTTAGAGCACTTATAATCCCCGTCCTGCTCTAGGCCTCTGAAATCTGGGGCATAGCCGCAGACTCCAATCTGCTCCGACTGCAGCGGGTACAGAATAGGAGCCTTCGAGCCATCTATTCTGTATGCCGCGCTTTCCCCGTGAGACTACTCCACGAAGCCTCGTCTCTTCCATACCCGGAGGATGAAATTAGGCGCCGGGCTAGAAAACTATACGACCAGTTGCCATTCCATCGGAGTGACCTCGTTCGGTCTCTAGGGGACTATAACCCCAGAGAACGCCGCTTCAGGCATCACCGGGTTTCCTGCATGGCTTGCGGGCACCCCCGGTAACAAAGGAGTTACTCCAACCAGCAGCAAAAGCTGAACTCCTTATAGTCCTACCATGAGTTGCTTGGTAAATTCAAAATTTAACCCAAACAATATCATCCACCAGCGGTGCACTAGGGCCGTTGCACCCTGACTTGCAGTCGTCGAGGAACTCAATGCTACCTCCTATCACCCCCACAACCTCAGTCTCAATCGCCATCCTGCAAAACCCTTTCCTACCTACCAGTGGTTAAACCCTAGCAAGGGTAGGTACACTACATAACACTTCTTCGGGCTGCCCTCAGCCTGCCAACCTGACGACGACGGCAAAATACACCACACAGAACCATTTGGTTCAGGAAACAACGCAACGTGATACGTCTCATTTTGGCCTTATCTAAAATTAATCAACCTATTTTTAAATGGTTACTTCTAAATTATAACCTATAGACTACAAGTGTGTGCTAGAACATCTCGGGGTAGAAGAAAAGGTTAAATTTATTTGTTTATTTAAGCATTCGTAATTTACGACAAAATTTAAGACATTCGAATTGGTGACTATAGAGCGTGAAACTGTAAAATGGGGACGAGCCTAATTTTTCTGCTGTAACTGCAAATACATGTTAATTTCTGTGTGTTACGTTTTAGAACAAAAATGTTCTGGCATTACAATACCTTTGTTTTTCGGATGTTTCCTAATGTTAACTCACTTCCAAGTTTATACGAAAATGTCGTTATGAGGAAGTGTTATATTATTGATAAATATATTTGTTAAAATGTGCAAACAAAAGAGAAGAGATAGCAAATAGTAAAGCAAATTTTCTACATTTGTGTATACCTACGATTCCGTGACATGCCACATTCCATTCCTAGTCACTGTAGACCTTTAAGTTGAGTTGTGATACCATCTGGCTACTGGAGGGTCAAAAGTGAAAGCTTAAACAAAACTCACTACTATAACACCACGTTTCCACTGGTGTAGGTACATTCGTAGGGAAGTTAAAATAAAATTACATGGCAAGATACAATTGAATTGCTGCGCAGTAATCAATTACCCAAACAATTTTCTAAACAAGTATTATTAACCAACAGAAACACTAGAATGCGTCGTACGAATAGGATATTACGAAAACACTCCCATTAAAGCTCGCATTTTGCTGATAGCAATACTTAAATGCAACAGTTACAAATATTCAATGAAATTAATGACACAGAGAGCGCTATTTTTACTGGCCGTGTTCTCTATTGTACTAAAAGTTGTTTCTAATATCAGCCGCTGCCCAGACAAGTGGCAGTGATAAAAATGAGTTTATCTCCGTATTCGTTTGAGTAAACCCACATTGTAAACACGCAGAAATTCATAAGTTCTGCTCGAATAATTTAAACTTAATCTTAGATTAAATATGGGAGCTCTGAAGGTCTCTACTATTCGGGTCATCACCGATACCTCCTCCCTACATCGTGAAGCTTGTGGCGTCATTAGCTTAACCGTGTTAAAATTGCACATAATCTCCAAATACTGAATGTCACACAGAACATTCCCAATTGTGGCTATATTACGTTTTAAATGGTGTTTTTGTGTTCAGGCCTTTGTGTTTTGTCGATAACTTAACCTTACTCTTTACATTGCTATGCGTCTTAGTAATGAATATTATCCACACGGTATTTTGTTTATATTGAGTAGTATTTAACTTTACCGTTTACATAAAACTAGATGTATTTTGCTGATAATACTCTAGGTACGTTATACTGTTTCAAATAGTAGATTTATTTTATCTATCTGCCTGTTGTATGTTCTAAATCAAATTATCTCAGCACGATATTCTCAACTTGAATCTCATTGCCGTCGTATTCATTTCTCGGAATATCCCTACAACGTATTTTATTAAGCTTCCTGGTTCTCCAAAACATATTATAAATAGGAATTTATAATTTATATCGGGCTGAATTGTGGCCAGTACCCAAGCAGCTATTTTCCTTTTGATACTCGATTCACGGAATAACGGTTTATTCCCACATGGAATAACTTGGAATCATTCAATCAGTTTTTCCAAGATTATTCTTTTGACAGGCTCTATTCCACTGTCGCACAGCACCATTTGGCGCCTAACCATGGAATAAATTCTAACAGTTTTATTCTGAGTTCGTATAGCTGGCCCTGAGTCGTCTCCCGAGACTCCGGTGGGGAAGGTGGGAAGGTTTGGCTGCTTGTCCCTACAGGGCAGCCATGCGATATGTGGTTCTCGGTGCCGGCGTCTATGCATATCTGGTCTAACAGTTTTTGTTGCTGATCTAGAGGCTCTTCCACCGCATTATTTTTTCCTTGTCAAATTTAATTTCCTCTAACTCCTGTGCAATGTCATCTTTCAACTCTTATCAGTAACGCATTCATGTAAGATTTTAGAGTCGATGTCACCATAGGTATCGCATTTTAATTTCTCCATTTCGGCCTTCATTTTTTTTTTTCATCTTGTGCATTCTGGTTTCCATGTTTATCTCCATACTCTCCATTTCGTTCATTTCTTCCTTAACACCATTCATATCCGCTCCCATCTTCTCCATTCCAGATTCAATCTTCTCCATTCCGGCCAGTAATTTTTTTAAGTATTTCTTGCATTTTGGATTTTCTATCCCACTTCTAAAAGTGTGACTTTGTCCAGGTTTTTTAACTGTCAATTCTCTAAGTTCTCACTGTCATTTCGCTAATGTGAATTAGTTCAACTTTTCAGTATCACTTCACTTTCTTCGTGACGTAGCGGTGTAACGAAATACGCACGATGTAGCTCTTCTTCCTGACGGTTCATTCGCTGGAGAGTCGAACACAAGACTTCCCCAATCTCTCCCGGAGCACACTCTGCACGTCACAGTAGTTGCCACAAATTCGTTATAGGAGAACAGCAGTTTTCTTCGCACTAGAAACGCACTCGCTAGTGCTTATATAGCACCTGGAGTTCCAGAACTTTCTAGGTAAAACTTCCAGAAAAGTTTGGTTATCTGACAATAGCGCTTTTGGGTTTTACACTGGATGAGCGTGCTACTTATCTCCGTTTACCTCTTAAATGCCCACCTCGCGATAACCTTGGGCCATAGCCGCTGCATCGTAGTATGTAAATGCAGTGTTCGTAATAATGGGAGATTTTAATAGAAGACTAGGAGAATAGGATGGGGGGTTAGGGAATAACTGGATAAATACTGAAAAAATGCTCAAAAAAGAAAGTATTAGGAGAAGTAGACAACGTTATGGATGGTGCAAGTGAGAAGTTTATTGAGTTTCCTGAATAAAATACATTGGAAATTTTGGACGGGAAATATGTAGGAGAACTTAAATGGAGAATATGCCTTCATCAGCAAAAATGGACAAAATGTAATTGGCTATATCCCATGGTCTGTCAGTGTGGAGTATACTTTTTTTTTAGCGATTTTAAGTGCTTAATTTGAGTTCTAGTAGTGGAGATTTCCCATTGATAGTGTATGTAAAAGTACTAACAGAACAAATTAGTAAAGGTAAAGTAACAAAGGTAAAGATAATGGTAAACATATTAGATTCAAATGGAGAGATGAGCATTGTAATAAATTTAAGCAAGTACTGCTTTCAAATTATGGAGAAATTCAGTCAGCAGTGGATAAATTCAATGGCAACAGAAAATGAAACAGAAAACACAATCAACATTCTCAATGTTACAATGCATAAAGCATGAGAGGATGGGGAAGTGGGTATATAATCGGGGTGCAGATTGGTTTGATGGAGAATGCAAAGTAACCAGAAATTTAGTGAAATTTAAGCTATACAAATGGAGAGAAAAAGGAGATCAAGAATCTTAAGATGGACATATTTATGATAGGCAAATTTATAATCTATTGTTTGACAAAAGAAAGTAGAGTGGAGAAAAGAAAGGCAGAGAAGTCAAATTAGGATTTTAAAGTAAAATAAAGCAAGTAGGAAATGAAATGCTATAAAATCAACCTAAAATAAGTATGCAGATAGGCCTAGTATTATTCAGAAGAGTAGTTACTATATTTCAAAACTTTGTATGGTGAACCCAGAGGCATCAATATGATACCAGAATTGGAAATTAGTAATACACATGCACACATTTTGGATACCATAACAGATGAAGAAGTCATGAAAGAAGTGGGATGGGTGGGTGGGTGGGTGGGTGGGTGGATGGATGGATGGATGGATGGATGGATGGATGGATGGATGGATGGATGGATGGATGGATGGATGGATGGATGGATGGATGGATGGATGGATGGATGGATGGATGGATGGATGGGATGGATGGATAAAGCAGCTGGTACAGATGGTATTCCAGGAACATTTCTTAAAGAATGGTGTCATGATGTGAATAGAATCAAAATACTAACAAGATTGCTCAGAGCAATTAAAGAAAAGGGATATATACCAGAAAATTAGAGGGAAAGCAATCATCCACCCAATATAAAAAGGGATGGATAACACAAACTTAATAGTTATTGCGGTATTGCACTACTATCAAATGTTGGAAAACTCTTTACTGACATTGTTGCAGAATTGGGTTGAAGAATATGATATTCTTTTAGAATTCCAAATGGGGTTTAGAAAGGGGAGGGGAACAGTTGATAATATATTCCATAATAAAGACATTAGTGAACAAATACCTACAGGACAAAAGTGGAAAACTACATATGGTGTTTGTCAATCTAGAAAAAGCTTATGATAGGAAAATAATTGAGTTTTATTTATGGACGTTCTTTAACTACTATGGTTCTTAACATTCCATTCTATATTGAGCGCAAAGACCAGAAATTTTGCTCAGAGGCCTCTTTATCAGGATTGAGGTTCTTTAACATGTTGTAAATCTATGACACTGGACCACCGGCTTTATTTCCCTTCCGAAGGAAGCCATGCTAAAGATTTTTACACCCAAAAAAATCCTTTGCCCTCTGCCAGGTTTGAACCCTCGACCTCTGAAACCGGAAGCTAGCATGGTACCCCTAGACCACAGAGGATGTCTCTTAGGATAAAGTTACAATAATTATTAAGGCTGGTTCACAATAGCCCAAGAACGGGAATGCATATTGATGACCATATCGATCACAAAGTAGTGTGTCAATTTTGCACACTGGGATTTCATTTGTTTTTAACTCACCAATGATACTTTTTTACATGCTTAAAATTCAGCCAACATAATGCAGTGTATCTAGTAGAGTTCCCCAAAGTTATTTATTATTTTATATAAAAGAATAACAATGTCATTGGAATAGTATGTTCAACTTGTATGAGAGGGGAAATGGACGTGTGTGCTTCTACCTTTGACCTACATTACTTAGCATAATATAAAGATAGTTATAGCTTTAACTAATTGCAGTTCCTAATTTTGATGAATGATACAGGAAATCTGCCAAAACCAAAATGACAGCTTTCAAGACTGATATTATACATGAATACAATATGCATATGGGTGGTGTCAATTTAGTGGATAAGGTATTGCAGGCACTTTCCTCTTCATGAAAGACTGTAAAATGATACAGAAAGCTATTTTTTCACATGTTGGACATCACCATATACAACTGCTTGGTAACTTGGAGAACCCAAAAAAAGGAAGGGAAACTTATTTGGAATTCCACATTTCACTTGTTCACAGCATAATTGCAAACTACCAAATTCAGAGGCGGACTGCTTATATGCACAGGGGGTTGAAAATCGAAAGCACCTGCCACCCTCAGAGTGGAAAAACACTTCCCTAAAAGTACACTCTTACAGGGAAAAAGTTGCATCTGTTTTGAAAGTGTGTGGCATGCCACAAAAGGGGTACAGACAAGAAAATCAACATGATTTGTGGTGAATGCAAAGATATACCCTTATGTCACTACCCATGATCATTCAAAATGCAACTTTTGAATATAAGGTTGAACTATTTTATACAATTTAAGTTTCATTTTTAAAGAAGTCTTAAAACAATTAAGGGTTGAAAATCATTAGATTTGTAGCCCTGCTAAACATCTATACATGTCCACATCGGTCGGGTACATTTTATATTGGACATCTATACACATCCATATCAGGAAAGAGGTTAACAATATATTAATCCCATGCCATTAAAAATACAGGAACTATGTGCTATAGATAAATTAAAACTGGATCTCACTCATGTTACCTTTCAGCAGAAAAACTGCCAAATTCTATTGCTTCCATTAGGCTATGCACGATATGATACATCATGTTATGATTACAGATGAGCATATTGTAAACTTCTTCTTCTTTATCTGTTTAACATCCTTATATGTAGGACTTACACCCCCAGGACTTACAGGCGCGTGCCTGGAGTCAGAGGCCCATCAAGGAGCAGACACTCGTGGATGAGACAGAATATCCAGTATGGGTGATCAACCCGATGCCTGGTATGGGAGGAAGGAAGTGGATGAAACGAAATGATGGTGAAATGGATGAAAGGATAGGTGATGATAGAACAGTTGGTGGAATGAATGGCAGGGGAAACCGGAGAACCCGGAGAAAACTCGCCCAGACGCCACTTTGTCCACCACAAATCCCACATGTGGGTCCCTGGGATTGACCTGGGCCGCCTCGATGAGAGGCGAGCGGTCTAACCACTCGGCCACGGCGCCATATTGTAAACCAAGACTGTTAATGACTGTTAACAAGGCTTTTTAGATTTGTAGTTTGTAGAATTTAATTTGCATATTTAAAAAGTAGTGCTTCAGGACATCTTGGTAAAATCTTTACGTTTTGAGAACATCCTTGCACCATTTCATATTCTGTTAAATTTAAAAATTTTTGTCTTTTTTTTTTGTATTGAGAATGCTACTTACACAAGATAATACTACATACATTCTTTATTGTCTTACAATTTTATATATTTACTGTTCATACTTCCTACAGTTTCTTCTACCACCATGCACTCCAGCATGTAGAAATTTGAAGGCTGAATTGGTTGAAGCTCTAGGGATATTTTGAAAAGTTGTTAGTTCAAATATAATTCATCATACTTTTCTAGCGTGACTGAAAGTAAGGTGTTTAAAGCGAGCAGTGAAATAACAATAAGTATTAGGTTACCATGCAAAATATAGCATAGTACAGAAAGATAAATGATTTGAGGATAAAACTAGTTTGGAATTTTGTTTTCATATTTTAGTAAAATATAACTCACAGTTTGGTAAATTACTCTTCATACACTCAAGGCTCTAGTTATAAAGGCCTCCAGTAACCATCAAATCTTTTACTTTGATTACATATATCTTAAAAATGTCAATAATTTTAATGTGTGTGTTGGGTGTTCAGTGAGGTTCCTTTGGAAGTGTTCCCGTTTCAAACTTATTCCTTTTCTAAGTTGGTTAACCTAAGCTGATAAACAAGAATACAAGTAATTTCCTGAATGTTACTAAAATGAATATTGAATTGGATGGCTTTACATTGCTAAAATATATACTAACAACCTGCTGAAGCGAGTCAATCACTAATTACTAAAATTTTTTGATGACCATGACAGGACAAATTACATTATCCTGATACATTATATTTAAAACATGGAATAACTTGTGTGTCAAAGAAGAGCTACTCCTGCAGCTTTTATGAGAGCTTTAAATAAGTGAAAGAGAGCCTTGAAGCACCTGATAGAGAGAAAATTGATCTGAAAGTCTCTTATAATTTACTATAAGAAAGAGCTGCAGAATTGCATGCAATGGATGCTAACATTATGGATCTATTGCTGAAAGATGAAAATGCTGACCTTGACACTGAAATGACAGCAGCCGAAGATTATCATGGTAAGTTCTTAAATATGAAAGACAGAACCTCAAGATACTTTCTTGTGGTGAGGGCAAGCATAGTGTAACCAGTGAGAGGCACCAAAGTGATAGAAAATTTGAATTGCCAAAACTAGATTTTAGGAAATTCGGAGGCGAGTTAAAAGAATGGTTGCTGTTCTGGAGTCAGTTTCAAAAAATAGATCAGGACATTGATATGGCACCTGAAGATAAGTTCCAGTTTTGATTCAGGCTATGGTTCAGGAATCAAGAGCTAGGGAAATTGTGGAGCATCTTCCTGCTACAGCAGAAAAATACCCAAAAGCTGTAATTAAGCCTCAAGTCAAGGTTTGGAAGGAAAGATTTACTAGTTGAAGTTTACATGAGGGATATCTTAAAGTTAATATTGTTGAGCAATGAATCAAAAGAAAGGGTGGTTTTATTGATAAGCTCAAGTTGTATTTGAGAGCTCTTGAAACACTAGGTGTCACAACACATGGATGCTCTGCAAAATTATTTCCTTGGTAGAATCATGTTTCCCAGAAGATTTTTTAAGAGCTTGGCATAGGAGTGCTAATACAGAGAAAATGAAGGACCCCAAGGAATTTTTGAAAACTATGGTGGAAGGGAAAGAAAGAATTTCCCTTGCATTAAATGGAAACTAGTGCAAGCAAGTATTAAGAACAAATCCACAACCTAATACTACCCTAAAGAGAATATATTTTCTACAGAAGCAGGACTATTGTCAACATCAAAGGTTATAGATGGTAGAAGAGCATGTATTTTTTGTGACAAATTTCACAGCAGTTCCAGTTGTTTTATTGTTCAAGATATGAGTATGGCAGAGAAACATAGTCCTGAAACAAACATATGAAGCAGAAAAGCTGTATGTTTCACAATGGAAAGAAACTGATACGCTCTTGTTTGGGGGCATAAATACTGAGGGCAGTAACACCAATGTTACCAGATAACATTAAGAAATTTGGATGATACTTTTACCTGTAATTTTTTTTATCTGATCTATTGTCATAGAGTTTCTTCTATAAAAGATGGATCGTGGATGGTTGAATTGAAGAAGAGAATCATTTCTCCGATATTCTGATGCTGCCGTAGTGATTCTTACAGGAGCTGATGCCACAGAGAGACTGCTGACTTGTTGCCGTGAATAATTATCATCAAGACTTGTTGCACTCAAAACTCCTTTGGGCTGGACACTTATGGGGAAAATCCCTCAGGAGGAGGCAAGTGAATCAAATGTTGCTATGATAATGATGTCCTTATTTATTAAGAGTAAATCTTTCAGATCTTTGGAAATTAGGCCAAATAAGAATTACTGACGTGACTGATACAAAGTCCAAAACTGAACAACACTTACTGACTAAACAACATTTTTTGGAAATGGCGCAAATTAATAGCCAAGGGCAATATGTAGTTTTAGTTTGTTTGCCCTGGCTTGAAGGGCATTCACCTCTTTGTGACAATAAGCATATTTAAGAAACCACAAAGCAGCTTGAATCCGATAACCTTTTCGAAGATTATGATAACATTTTGCAACAATGGTTGAAAGAAGGGATCACTGAAGAGGTTCCAGTAGGAGTGGATCGGTATAGCTACTACTTACCTCACAGGCCTGTAGTAAAGGACAGCAGCAGCAAAGCTATAATTTTACATGCATTTGATGCATCTGCCAGAGCCCCAAATCAGCATTCTTTGATCAAATGCCTGGATAGTGGCCTGAACCTCATTAAGCTGATAGCAGGTATTTTCTTAGGTTTAAACAGAATAGATTTGTGTAGTTGCTGACATCAAACAGGCATTCCTTCAGATCAGCTTAAATAAGACAGACAGAAAATTCCTTCGTTTCCTTTGGTGAGACAAAAACTGCAACTTTATGAAGCTTTTTCATCACACTTGAATAGTTTCTGGAGTCACCTGCAGGAGATGTTATTGCTTACTATATTCAAAGTATTTCTGATTTTGATGAAGATGGTGTACAAGATGGTTTACAAAAAATTTCTATGTTAACAATTTAGTGACAAGTAAAGATAGTGAAGATGAGGTGTGAGAGTTTGTCTCATATCTACAATTTTTGGCAAAAGGAAGATTTGAATCAAGAGGGTGGGAGTCTTCCTTAAATAAAGAGGGAAGAGTTCCTTGTCCTGTTTTAGGAATCTGTTGGGATAAACTAAGTGATGCTTGGCATCTTAATTTAGATTGGATGAGTACAGTTAATAAGGAACCTCTCACTAAGGGAACACTGAACAGGATGACTCAGGCAGTAACATCTGTGGCCCGCATTTGGGAGGTTGTGGTTCGATTCCTGTGGCCAACCTTCCTGACCCATGAGTTTTTTTAAGGGGTTTCCCTGAGTCACCAGGCAAATGCTGGGAAGGCTCATTATATCCACCGAATTTCCTGTTCCTGAATTTCATCTCCATTCTCATTTTGCTTTGGTTTTCATCTGTTTGGTTTCTTTCAAGGTTGCAAGTGTTGACGGGAGATCTCAGCATGTGCATTGCAGGGGAAAAGAATGCTCTGAGGAAACCTTCGCCCCCAAAACTGCAAGCAGTCTTAGAGTCCCCCAGGGGATGTTTACATCCAAAGGGGGGAGGGGAGCTGGCTGCACCAGCCACCACACGGGGAGTTCAAATCTGTAAACAGTAGAGACCCTGCCCTCTGCCAGTCATGCCTCCTGGTCCGGCTGCCCTCTGTCTCCTCTCACTCATCCTTCCCTCCCTCCCAGGTCACCCCGTCAGGGGCCTAGGTACAAAAGATCTGTGTAGGTTGAGGTGCTAAGTCCCTCTCTGCTTCTAGTCCTATCCTATCCTAAGAGAACAATATTGTCTGTGACACACAAACTCTTTGAGTCGGTTGGAGCTACCTCTCCTGTGATGTTATGTCCAAAGATATTATAAAGAGCTTGGAAGTTGGAGGAAGACTGGGATGCTGAAATAACAGAAGATCTCGAAGAGGAATTCCTGTGATTGTTTCATGAACTTCATGTCCTGAGAGAAATCAGAATTCCCAGATGGTTGGGTACAACACCTAATGACCAGATGAACTGCATAGTGATGCGAACTTGAAAGCCTATGCAGCTGTTACATATTTCAGAATAGAAGCAGAGAATTATGCAGTCAGTCTTCTAGTATCAAAATCTGCTGCAGCTCTGCTAAAAGACTAAGTTGCTTGCAGGTTTGATTGGAGCATGCTTGGCCAAATCTGTAGTAAAAGGGCTACAATAGAACATTGAAGAACTGTATTTCTGGAGTGATTCTACCACAGCCCTTGCCTGGATTTTTGGAGATGAGAAATGGTCTATATTTGTATGAAGCCAGATCAGGGTATAAGGTTACTCATTTGTGCATAACCATGTGGTTATGTTATGGGAAAAGAAAATCCTGCTGACCTGTTCTCAAGAGGATGTGGAGTGAAGCATTTTGTCACAGAGAAATGGTGGGAGGGAACGACTTGGATGAAAATGCCAGTTAAAGCAAGGCCATGTTCAACACAGTACAAGGATGCTTGTGATGAAGAAGCTGTGAAAAGGGAGAAGATGAAAACCGTCAGTCAGTTGACACAAAATTGCAAAGGGAAGGATTACTTTTTTAAAAAAAATTCTCATGTTATAAACAAGACTGTGAGAGTTATGGCTTGGATATAAAGATTCAAGCGGAATTGCTTTCATCTGAAAAAAGAGCAGCAATATGGGGGAATTACATCTGAAGAATTCTATGTAACTGAAAAGAAGATAATAATCCACCTTCATAAAAATCATTCACAGATGAGAATGGTGAGAAACTGTGAACTCTGGATGCCTTCAAAGATTCTGATGGCATATTAAAGTTACAACAAAGATTGTGTATTGGAAGAATAAGGAAGACTTCAGGAAACCTATGATTTTGATTTCTAAACATGAAGTGGTAGAGAGACTTATTTTTTCATACCATGTTTTACACTGCCATGCCGGTATTACTTAAAGTACTACTAGAGAGATATTGAATTTTCAATGGTCAAAAGGCAGTAAGATCAGTGATATCAATATGTAGCATGTATAGAAGATACACCTCAAACAGACTCCCAAAGGACTGCACCTCTGATGTTAATTTGTGAGTTTTCCTACAACTCAAGGTGAGAGAATGTTGGGTGTTCAGGAGGCTTTTTTGGAAGTGTTTTCATTTCAAACTTATTCCTTTTCTGATTTTTGTTTTTCTAAGTTGGTTAACCTGAAAGCATGTGATTTCTTGATTGTTATTAAGATACGCATTTGTAATGACTTGCATGACTTTGCACGCCAAAATAAATACTATTACCTGCTGAAATGAGTTAATCACTAATTCTTAACCATGTAAGGTTTTCTTAAACATACATAAGACAAACAGTTTAGAGGTAAAATGTTTCTCATCTATATATTAGCTAGTTCTGGATTTTGCATTTAAAATGTAAGTGGATACATTCAGGACTGCATTTACAACTACAGTAGTATATTTACCTGATTGTTAGTTCCAACATCAAGGGTAATTGGCAGGCACTGATGGGGTTTGATACCTGCCAAAGCAGTGTATAATGCAAGTTTACCCACAGGAATACCCATTCCACAAGCACCCAAGTCACCAAGGCCCAAAATTCTCTCTCCATCAGTAACAACAATGGCTCTAACATCTGGTTCTGGCCTGAAACCACCAAAGCCACTCAAATCTTATTAGAAAATTCTGAATAGGTAAACAGCTGTTATGCACAGTTTTTCATTTAGGTTTTAAGTTGCACTAGAAGAGAGTGCAATGCAACAGGACATATATTTCCAAGTTTGTTGGAATGTGCACTGCAATAAGCAAGCAATTCATATCAGGAAGGTCTAGTTAAGTATTCACAAATTCACAGGGAAGCAACAAAAATTTTAAAATTGCTATTTCTAAAGGTTACAGATCATAAGCTCACATGAACAAAAATATCTATCTCAATAGTTCATGATGGCCTAAAGAGATTCTTTCACAATGGTAGATTTCACAACAAAGTAGAACTTCGTTACACTGCAATGTTTACATGATCCTCTGATATGACTGGCAGGATCATGTAAGTTTTAATAATCTAATTCTAATGACTTCACAGAAACTTTGACATTCCAACATTACACATTCAAGTCACTTGTTTTATAACATGGCCTATGTATTGCAAGAAATTGGAATAAAAGAACAAGATTGTTCTGAGTAAAAGCTTAAAAACATGCAAAGTCGCACAGTAAAAATGTTCAGTATTTTGGGTGTAACTCTATCAGGAGATTAAAAATATGCACAAAAGGAAAATACAGTCAGTGGTATCCTGCACTTGTTAATATAGCATTCTTTGGTGTTAATTATTCTTTTATATCTTCTTGAGTTTTATTTATTGCAAGTGTCCATAAAAAAATGTACACACTTAATGAACACAAATTATTTATTGTGTTAGTGCTGGACTTTGTTATATATCACAGATTTAGTACAAGCTTCTTATACCTCTTCAGTTATTTTCAGTTCTCAAAATGGTTGCAGTTAGCATACAGACACATATCACAATGAGGAATGTTTGCTTGAACAACATTGGTAAATGAGTGTGTGGGGATTTTTGCACATGTTACTGTAACCTCTTGATGAAGGGCCTCCAGCATAGATGATTTGTTCTGATATATGGCATCCTTCAAGGTCCTCCCAAAGGTAATAGTCCAGAGGCATTAAATCTGGTGAACAAGTTGTGAACTCAAATACACCTCTTCATCCTATCCAATGTCTCTGCAGATTCTCATCCAGGAAAGCCTACATGCCTTGGTGGTAATGTGGGGGTGCCCCGTGTTCTTGCTGGAAGAGCTCTGTTTCCATAAAGGCACATATCACTGGAAAAATTGATGTGCTTAGAATTTTCAGATACCTGATGGCAGTAACTGTACCTTCAAAGAAGCATGGTCCTCTTAAACCCCTGGATCAGTTCACACCAGACATTAACCTCCAGTGGATTGGCTGCCTTATCAACATATCTGGATTTACTGGTGCCCAGTAAACACATTTATGGCTCACTGTTCCATTAAGTGTGAGTCCGGCCTCATCAGACCAAACAACCTTCATCACAAACTCATCCTTATTTACCATATGCTATAACCATTCACAAAGCTCTGTTCAATGACCAAGATCATCCTCATAAAATGTGCAATAATCTTGGTGCGCTTCTTGTGCATTCCAAGTAGCTGCAGTACTTCCTCCAGCTGGTTTGACTCGAAGTTGGAGCCCTGATCATTGTATAGCCCCAATGGTATCCTAAATCGGCAGAACAGTTCTTCCACGCGGCATTTCGCGATCGTCTTGGTCTCCTGTTTAGAGATAATCCATTACCATCAACAGATACACAGGGAACGGTCCAACTATGTCGATGGCGGTGTGTCCGAAGGGTCACATTATACGGCTCCTAGGATGTCGGTCGCGACTTGCCGCCCACACGACATTAGTCACTAGTTCAAATCCGGCGAAGGGCGATGGAGTTTTTCGGGCATAAAAATCCTTAGCATGGCTTCCATGTCATAGATTTACGGCACGTAAAAGAACCTCAAGCCTTATAGAGGCCTCGAGCAAAATTTCAGGGTTTTTGCGCCCAGTATAGAATGGTACGCTAGGAACCATAGTAGTTAGAGAAGCCATAAATAATACTCAAGTTTTTCACGACATTGGCGGCGTCTGCCCATAGCCTCAACCAGTAGTACCTTTGTCAGAACTAAATGTGCAATAATCTTGGTCCTGGAATTTCTACTCAGTGGCTTTCAAAATGCATTGTACACTTGCACTGCAAACTCACAAGCAAATTGAAGATGTATTGTTCTTCAACTTGCAGATAGTAGGTTGCGTAAATATTTGGAGGAGTTTGCCCCACAGTTGTACACCAATTTGAAGAAGGCAATTTAGCGATGTTTTTGGTTACGTAAATATTATTAAGGTTACGTAATGGAGATACACTTTGATGTTGTTTGATTTTTAGAACGCCAAACTTTATAGTGAAGTTTGATGCTTGTTTTTACATAATATTATTAAAGTTATTTGCCTCAGCTGCTTTCAGTCGCACTATAGAAACACGAATTCTTGCAGGGTTGTGATAAGACTCAAATTGTAAGATGCCACACAATTGGTTTACTTTTTAATTTTTACTTCTTTTTATTTCACTTTATATATGCATATTTTTATAAACATAACACTTTATAAAATAAAACTGTGAGCACTTAATAAATTTTTGGCGGAGAACACAAATTTTATCATTTATACTTTACAACATTTTTACCCACGACTTTCACGTCTGTTCTGTCTAATATCTTGCCCGAGACTTTCATGTCTGCTGTGTACTACATCTTGCCCGAGACTGACTAGATTCAACGGTACAAACCTTTAGCATCGGTAATGCCATTCTCTTATTGGCTAATTCTAGTCCAATAGAATTTAAGTATTCAAACTAAAAATCTTTCTTTACTTTTGATTGGTTAATTCCAAACTGTAAGCGAAATTACGTTATTACCGATCCTTTTCATAACCAGTACTTTTAAAATTCCAAACACATTATTGCCACCAAAATTACATTATTGCCTCATTATTAACATCCTAAAACATAGTATTCTCACAGTTTTTGCATTATTAGAGTATATAAACATTTACATATCACTAATAAATACGTTTACAACAAAAATAAGTATTTACAAAGACTTTACATAAAATATAAATAATAATTATATACATATTGTTTTCTAGGTGGGCTGTTATTGAATTTAATTAATAAAAAATACAATTAGTATCATTTAGGCGTTAAAATACTGCCTCAACATTCAGCAGTAGGCTTCTGAAGTAACATTGCAAACTTTTCTAAGAACAGCAGAAAAAGCAAAAACTTGTAGCTGTGCAAAATCTTCTGGGTCTTTCCTTGTGCTAACTCAAAATGGTACCATACACCTCAAACTTATCATAAAGCCATGTAATTGTCAAGCATGCTGGAGGCTGTATTGCAAACTCACGCCTCCATGCACACTGCACACTGAACTTCAACATTTTCAAACTTAAACCACCACTTTAAAATGAGCTTCCATTCCTCAAACATTCAGCATGCCCCAGACATTTTGATTCACTACAATACCTATATGTGAAATCTTAGTTATAAGAGCCATATGAGTACTGACTTCTGTTAAAAAAACGCAGATAATTCAATGCAGATACCATTCGTTAAAGTGCTGTTCATTTTTTTTATGGATCTGTGTGTATTTAAAACCACGTGCACGAAGATGCCAACAGACAGTGTCAGTGTGAGAGCATACCCAGCCCCTATACCTAGCCTCCTGGATTGTTAGCACCTTCAGCCAGCCTTTATAACAACAAAGGGCCTGTGTGATGACCTAATCAATAAACCCTTCATGTACGCTCCCTGCTTTTCTGAAAATTTCCTTGGCGACAGATTTGAGAAGCCACCCTATAGAGAACATCCTGCTTTGTTGCAGGCTATATAAGGGGCCTACCTGTGCAGAGTAGTGGTTGAGGTCAGAAAGAGACAGTCAAGTGCAGTCGGCAGCTAAGTGCAGCAAAGAAGTTGGGCTAAGCTGAGCATCTAAGTGATGAATAAAGTTGTTCAACAGCAATTGGAGCCGTCATTTGTTACACTGGTGTCACAAGTGGGATTGAATGCTACAATGGAGGCAATGATTGAAGAATTGCTAGCTGTAATCAAGATGGACACAAAATGGAATTCAGAATGGAGAAGATGGGAAATGAAATGACAGTGAGTTCAGCTGTGGAGATGGAGGAGAAAATGGAGAAAATGCAATCCCAAATGGAAAAGATGGAGGAGAAAATGGAGTCTGGAATGGAGAAGATGGAGGAGAGAATGAAGTCCAGAAATGTACATACACACAGAAATGTCCAAGATGAAGATGGAACTATCAACCAAAATTGATGAACAACTGGCCGGTGTGAAGGACATGGAAGAGCTCAGTGGAAAGTTGGAAGACCTTGGTCAATGCATTAATGCCCTGGAGGACTTCAGGGAATGGTTTAACATCCTGGAAGGAAGAGTCGATGGCAGCGCCAAGGAAATGAATGCCATCCTGGAAGGAATTGTTGATGTAAGGCTTAAGGATTTGAAGAATGAGACGCCAGGATGTGACACATCTGCACGTGTCAAGCCACCCAAACATAACGGAACATCAACCTTAAGCCTTCCGCTGACAATTCATCGCCATCGCCGCCCATAACTGATCATCAGCAGAGGAGGAAGTCAAACAGTTGATAGCCAGCTTACTGGGATGGACGACAGGTTTTCAATGCGATTTCGATGTCCAGAGACATCTGGGAGGCCCTCAAAAACCGGTTCAGGACCATAGCTTGGCTGCAGCCTACTGCAGTCAGCTCAAGTTAAGGCTGCAACAGCCAGGAGTACACGCTGGCAATTGAATAGCTGGTAAACAAGACTCTAGTTAATCTCCCGCCCAGCTATGTCTCCCAGGAAGCTGCATACTCCTTTGCCGACAGGATGCATGATGGCAAGGTACGATTGCTTCTGATGCTCGGCGACTACAATACCATCCACGAAATGCTAACGGCCGCGTTGAGAAAGGCGGCGGCCGAGGTAACAGCAGCCCCACCTTGAAAACCAGGAGTGTTTAATAAATCAAGAACAGAGGATCAACCCAGGGGTGACAACCAAGATCTTTAGGTGGTGTGTTGGGGGTGTGGCCAGGCCCAGGCGGGACACCCAGTGAAGGACTGTACACACCAAACCAAACAGCATCCGGGAAACGAATGAGGACCGGCGTGAAGAGGGGAAGGGCGGGACCATCTTCACCATCCCGAGTGACACTGCGTGCCTTGAGCAGAAGAATGGATGACAGCCTCGTCGCGGACGGCTGGATACGAGGAAAGCTGTGCCGGATGCTAGTGAACACGGATGCTGCCGTGACCGTAATCAGACTTGACGTAGCTAAAGACTTGCCGTCAAGGATATCAAATCAACCCTACCAGCTAGTGACAGCATCGGGGATATCTTGCCTATGGGGGAGGCCCTTCTGGAGTTGATCCTGGAGCGCAGCATTAAAAGCAAGCCTGTGGGTGTTCGTCGCGAGGGTGGCCGAGGATGTGATACTGGGATTGGATGCCCTCAGGAACCACGAGGCGACGGTCGACGTCGGCAGGAGGGTCTTACGACTCGGCCGAGACGAAGTGTCACTCCGGAGCCCCAAAGAACATCCAGAGATCTGCAGGGTAATGGATGTGGTTGTGTCCACAAGCGAGGTGGTGATGAAGGCGCGCCTGGAAGGCCAGCGGTCAAGGAACCTGGTTTTGGACCGGAAGACACCACTGCACAGATTATGCATTGCCGGTGGCAACCAACAAGATGAGTTCCTCTAGTGAAGCAAGCGGAAGTACGGGATATGCAGAAGGACATGAGATCCAGGGGGATTATCGAAGAGTGCGATAGCCCTTGATGCTCTCCTGTACTCCTGGTGAAGAACGGGGAGCTGCGCTTATGTGGACTACAGGAAGCTGAATGCTGCGACTCGAACGGACTGTTTTCCTTACCCCTTATTGACGACACCCTGGACACACTCGCTGGTGCCCAGTGGTTCTCAACATCAGACTTGAAATCAAGATACTGGCAGGTGGCTCTAGATCCCATAGACAATAAGAAGACCGCGTTCTCGACAGACCAAGGGCTTTGGCAGTTTACGGTTATGCTCTTTGGCTTCTGCAAAGCATAAGCCACCTTCCAGTGTCTCATGGAGTTAGTGATGATGGGGGTTGCCTTATGGTACCTGCCTGCTATATCTGGACATCGTCATTGGCAGCACCTTCGAAGACCATCTCGAGAACCAGGTTAAGATATTGTCGAGACTGCAGGCAGCAAACCTGAAGCTGAATGCGAAGAAGTGTCAACTCTTCTGCAAGGAAGTTAACTATTTTGGGCTACACAGTCTGAAACAGCTGGTGTGGCCACGGGCCCGAAGAAGACTCGGGCTGCAAGAGATTGGCCTCGAGCAAAAGACAAAGGAGTGTTGCGCAGCTTCCTGGGCCTAAGAGGCTACTACCACCGGTTAGTCACAGGTTTCTTCAAAACTGCGAAGCCCCTCACTCATCTGACGGAAGAACACCGGCCTACATGTGGACAGAAAAGGCCAAGGATGCATTCCTGGGGCTTAAGTCAGCACTCTCCAGTGCCCCTGTTCTTAGATTCTCCACAGCCGGGAGGCGATTATATCGTTAACACCGATGCCAGCGATAACGGTATTGGAGGCGCATTATCCTAGGTCCAGGATGAGCAGGAGCGGGTGATAGCATATTACAGCAAGACACTCCAAGACGGAAAAGAACTACTGCGTTACACGGCGGGAGCTGCTGGTAGTAGTGAAGGTGCTGGAACATTTCCATAGGTACCTCTATGATCAGCCATTCCACCTGAGAAAATTAAATTGAGTTTTATTTATGGACGCTCTTTAACTGCTGTGGTCCTTAGTGTCCCATTCTATATATGGGCGCGAAGGACCGAACATTTTGCTCAGATGCCTTTATCAGGCTTGAGCTTCTTTTACGTGCCGTAAATCTACGACACGAGACCACCGGCTTTACTTCCCTTCCGAAGGAAGCCATGCTAAGGATTTTTACACCCGTAAAAACCCATTGCCCTCTGCCGGGTTTGAAACAGCGACTCGGGAACTAGAGGCTAGCAATTCCACCCGAGGACTGTCCACTCCGCCCTCACCTGGCTTTTGAGCTTCAAGAACTCGCAGAGCCAGACAGCCGTTGGGTCCAGAGGTTACAAGAGTACACCTTCACATCACAACATCGGAGAGAAAGGAGCCACTCAAATGCTAATGCCATGTCAAAAAGACTCTGCTTAGAGTAGTGCGATCACTGCACTAAGGTGAAGGAGTGTACCGCAGCTGTCTATGTGATTTCGGCGATGCCTGCAGATGGATGGTATAGCGCAGGCCTGAGGGAGCAGCTGGCGGACGCTGACTTTGGGCCGCTCCTGAGAGAAGTGGAGGCAAGGATAGGCCGAGCTGGGAAGACATGACACCCTGAAGTAGTATGTTTAATCCCTACTGGGCCAGTGGGACTCACTGAAGACCAAGGAAGGTGTGTTGTTCAGAGTTTGGGAGTCACTTGACCGGAAAACACAGAAAGCAGTTGATTCTCCCTCGAAGTAATGTAACGGAAGTCCTGGAGGAGGTGCATGCGGGGACTTCGGGAGGACATCTTGGACCCAATTGAACAATCGACAAGCTCTGACAAAGGTACCACTGGTTGAGGCTTCGGGCAGACGCCGCCAATGTCGTGAAAAACTTGAGTATTATTTATGGCCTCTCTAGCTACTACGGTTCCTAGCGTACCATTTTATACCGGGAGCAAAAACCCGGAAATTTTGCTCAAGAGGCCTCTATAAGGCTTGAGGTTCTTTTACGTGCCGTAAATCTATGACACAGACCACCGCCTTTCCTTTCTTTACGAAGGAAGCCATGCTAAGGATTTTTATGCCCGAAAAACTCCATCGCCCTCCGCCGGGTTTGAACCAGCGACTAATGTCATGTGGGCGGCAAGTCGCGACCGGCATCCTAGGAGCCGTATAATGTGACCCTTCGGACACACCGCCATCGACATAGTTGGACCGTTCCCTATGTATCTGTTGGTGGTAATGGATTATTTCAGAAAGTGGCCGGAGGTGTACGCCATCTCTAAACAGGAGACCAAGACGATCGCGAAATGCCACGTGGAAGAACTGTTCTGCCGATTTGGGATACCGTTGGGGCTATACAACGATCAGGGCTCCAACTTCGAGTCGAACCAGCTGGAGGAAGTACTGCAGCTACTTGGAATGCACAAGAAGCGCACAACACCTTTTCACTCACAGTCAGACTGCATGGTTGAGCGGTATATCAAAGGTCGTGGCCATTCACCAATGGGACTGGGATGTCAGGGTGCCGCCTTTATTAGTGGCCTACAGCTCAACGCACGACAACACAGGTTAACACCAGCCAGATTACTCTTCGGCAGGGAACTGTGTCTAGCATGTGACTTAATGTTTGAAGCCCCTTCTGGGACAGAACAGCCAGCAATTGACTATGTGCAGAACCTCGTGGACCATGTTCACAATGCGCATGAGATGGTCCTTCAACGCATCCAGGTAACGAACGACCGGATGAAGACTCGTTACGACCGCCAAGCCAGCAACCAGTGTTTCCAGCAGGGTGAGCTGGTGTGGTTGTATCGCCATACCCAGAGCAAGGGGTGTTGCCCCAAGCTTCAACTAACATGGCAGGCCCTTGTGGTGAATACAATTATATATTCTATCGTGTCCATAGGCTACCCCGAGAGAAGAAGCTAGTGGTACACTTAGATGGTCTAGTCTGCTACGACGGTGCTCAGAACGACCAGCACTGAGGGAGGAATGTGACCATGTGCGCGAACATGTCAGCGGTCCCCGCCAGTGTGAGAACATGCAGGTCCCTTTATCTACATGCCTGGATTGTTAGCGCCTTCGGCCGGCCTTTAGAACGAAGGGCCCACACAATAATGATGAAAGCAACGAATCCTTTATGTGTGCTCCACGTCTTTCTGGAAAATTCCTTGGTGGCAGGTTTTTGGAAACCGCTCTATGGAGAACATCCAGCTTTGTTGCGGGCTATATAAGGAGCTTGCTTGCACAGAGTCATTGTTGAGTTCAGTCAGAGAGACAGTCGAATGCAATCGACAGCTGAGTGGAGTGAAGAGGTTGACTACGCTGAACATCTAAGTGATGAATTAGGTCGTTCAACACCAAATGGAGTTGTCATTTGTTGCAATATTGTGCTGGCATTTTTAATGCAACTTTAATACTGTCATACTTTAGCTTAAATCTAAATATTGTACTACATGGCTTTGGTTATAAAATTCACTTATAGTGTTTTAAAATCTGGTTATTACATTTTCCACTGCCAGCAACATCTCCCTTTTTAAAATAATTACAAAAATACAATATTGGAAGCACCAGTGTAAATGTAAAGCATTTTGATTGTAAAGCAAAGTGTATTAATGTAAAGCAATGCAAAAATCATAAATCCCTGGGCACAGGCGACATAAATCAGGAACTAATCAAATACGGTTCAGAGGCTGTAAAACAAAGGTTTTGAACTTCAACATATGCTGGATGAATAAACATATATCAAAAGAGTGGTAAACAATAATAATCAAAGCAATATTTAAGAAAAGGCACTTAGTTCTTATGCACAAACTACAGGGAGATAAGTTCATTATCTCCATCAAACAAAATATTTGCCCAAACAATGGTGCAATGTCTAAATATTATAATGGATTCCTTAATCTCCAAAAATTAAAGTGGATTTAGGAAAGGAAGATCTTGCACAGATTGTATACATACTTTACAGCAGTTATTAGAGAAGAGACGAGAACACAAATTAGAAACACATTTACTGTTAATAGATTATGGGAAAGCTTTCACTGTATTCAGTGGAACATACTATGGGACATAATGATAATGAAAGCAGTACCAACACAACTACTGGAAATAATAAGGGAGATGTACATATAAACCACCATAAAAGTAGATATAATGAATATCATTAGTCTCCACACTTTTGAAATTAATGAAGTTAAACAAGGATGTCCATTATCTACTTTATTTAACTTATGTATTGATGATGCCATATGTAATTGGCATGGTTTTAATAAACATTTTAAAATTAATGGAAAAGAGATGGACACTATATTGTATGCTGACGATCAGGTAATAATTGCAGAATCAGATGATGGCTTACAAATGAAAGTACAAATGTGAAATAAATTATTGGTGAATTACAATCTGAAAAATTAAAATATTAATATTTTAGCATTTGTACGTAAAGAGCACACAAGAAGAAAGATTGTACTAAATGATGAAATCGTCAAACAAGCTCCAATATTTAGTTACCTGGGATGTGATTTAACTGCTATAATAAATGAAGAAGATGTAGACAATAAACTTCATAAATTTAATCTCATGCGTGGCACAAGAAGAAGAGTACTCAGACAGACAAGGAAGAGGAGACAGATAAAATTTTATAAATCAATAGCAGTTCCTGTACTTTTATATTCAAGTGAAGTCCCTATGCAGAAAGCAGAAAAGAAAACTTGAATCGGCAGTAATGACATTTTTAAGACCTGTTGCTGGATACTCTTTGTTGGATTGCAAATACAGTCAGGAAATAAGGGATGAATTGAAAATATTTAAACTCATAGAAAGGATTAACTAAAACAAGGAAAGCTGGATACACAATATTCAAATGATGAATAAGCAAAGATTACCAAAAATATTAACAGAATAACAAACCATTAGAAACAAAATACAGGAAGACCAAGGCGTAGATGGAGAGACAAATTTGATTAATGGGGATGGAACGGACCTTGAACAAGGTCCAAACCTTGATGATGATGATGATGATAGTGATGATGTAAACATAGGATTATGTCACTTCTGTAAACAATAAAGTACCAGCATCTCCAGTTCTACATGAAAGTTTACTGTGTAACTGGTAATGATGTCTCAGTTTTGTTTCCTCAAATGGATTTCAACATCTTTGTTCTAATGTTTAAAAAGAACACAACTAAGAGGCAACTATCAATATTCTTGCTGTTAAGAAATTTCATTCCTATAGTTTTATGTAATAATTAAAGACTGGGTGCTTATGGGTTTTATTAATTATATACATATAATTAAAAAAGAAAAACCTTAAGTATCAAAGTACTTGCAATGGCAGGTCGGCATTGAGATTGTCATTTCTAGTGAGATACCTTAAACGTCTATCTGGGAAACAACTTGAGTCAATTGGAAATTCAATGCCCCACTTGCATGTTGTCACAGTAGCTCAATGGTTACAACAACCGTACGGAGAGCGGGAGAACCGTGTTCAAATCCTGGCTGTGGTATTGAATTTTTCAGTTGACCTTACTTAAAAACAATATTTACTTTAGAATTAAATATTGAAGCATTAATTTTATTGCAATTAACTATGTATCAATTTCGTTCCATACCGATTTAATGGCATCAAAATTGTCAGAGTAAAACATTGCAGCTTCTAACCAAGTAATCCATCTAGTAAGGATGGGTTGAGGGGGTAATGGTAATTCAGGTAGACTCTCTTTGTAAGCAGCTACATGTGCATGGGTTTTTGAAAACACTTGTATAAAACAAAATATCAAAATGACTAATTTATTTTTACAGCTTTGGGACCATTAAAAGTGATACAAACCTAAATTTTACACATACCTTTTTATTTGAGGATATCAAGTTATTGAAATTGTCATAATTAGAGCGTATTGCTTCTGCAACACGATGGAGCCCATGAGCAAGACATGTAATGTGTTTTACATTTGGGTAGAATATTTGTGGTTAGCAAAACCACAAGTATTTTTACGTGTGAAAATAGTTTTCATTTATTTTTACACAAAATTAAATTTATTTTGGCAAATACATTATGTGGGCTTACCCGATTATAAGATTTTAGAACATAAATTATCCTCAGTGTCGATGGATCAGGGACATCTTTTGATGTATACTTCTTCAAAAAAAACCTTATGAGTTGGATTTCTGAGTTTCTCAAGTGGTATATTTGCTCCTACAAAAGCATCGCACAAATTCATGTAAAAATTTTGTAGACCTTAAGTGCAGGAGCAGTAATAAATGACTGTGTTGCAGATTCTTTTGGTTTTCGCATTCTTGCAATATGTGACACAGATGCGACATGCTGATCAACTTGAAATTTTTGTCTACACCTTATCTGAAATTATTACAGATCTTCTGGTAATATGGATATGATTTTTAAAAAAACTGGCATTCTTATTTAATTAATTATTTAAAATACTTGTAATGTTTTACAAAGAACAAGTGCCACCAAAATTTTTCGGAAAAAGAATAGTCTACCGTTTTACTAGAACAATCAAACAATACTACGTCCCCATCTGATCTAATAAAATTCATTCCCTTTATCCACTGTGCAAGTACAATTCTGGAACTTTTAATTGGAAGCATATTAGAAGAACATTAACACACACAGAGTAACACAGACATTTGCCACTTACAAGGCACCCACACATACTGCAAAGACAGTTTAGTGAATGATTTCAGTTTTAGAAGAATTGCAATTGCTAGTGAGGTTTGGTCAAATTCTACAAGAACGTCCTGCAGCTGCATCTTTGTTGTGTAAGCGGCGGTACCTTACCTGATTTAGAAATCTAAATTTCCATTGTCACAAAAGGCTTGCCATTGAATTTTGTGGATAAATAAATCTGTTAATGACAGGAGGTCTGCAGAGGGCTGTCGGTAAAATTCTGAGAAAGTCATACTATTGTGAGAATCTTAACTTTCTATTTCTGTAATTTCTCCTCCCCTCTTTTTCTTTCTTCAATCCTGATTCTGAAGTAAACATAAGGATAATTTAATTTGAAAAACTGAGGTGTCTGCTCAAAACCATTAAAACATGCATTTAAACTGAAAATAATGTATATTATATGCATAATTTAGCTAAATGTGCCTTATATATGCATTGCGCATGTTTTTATCGCCAAAAAGATCAAAATATGCAAATATGCATGGATAAAGTACACACATTTGGAATCAGAAAGTAATGAATCGGATAAGTACGAAGCTTGAGCTATGTCCAATGATCCTATAAAAACATGCATTTGCATGGAATTCTCATCTTTAGTAATGATACTTATTCCATGCAAAAATAAGCAGCGCTAGTATTGCGCCGCATCTCTCATAACAGCTCAAGTAGTAGAACATGGTTAACAAAAGAAAGCCTGCTGTAATACAAAATAAAATAAATTCTTCACTGTCTCTGTGGTCTGGTGGTTGCATGCTAGCTTCTAAATCCAGAGGTCCTGGGTTCAATTCCCCACTGGAGGATAGGAATTCATTTTAGCCAGGATTATTTGCAGTCCTCCTTAGAGTCTGAAAGCATGAGTGAGAGTGTAAATGTGTGGGTGAATTTAATGTTTATACAGCAAGCCCAATGTACATAAATCCAAAGATTAGCAGAATAGTAAACAAGTGAACATCACTACAGATGAGAAATTGTTCCAAAGGTAAAGCCGCCAGTATGAACTTAGATGTTAAAGGCACCATATAAATGGAACACAAAAAAAGAAATTCTTAAAGCAATAAACTACTGATGACAAACAATTCAAAGGCTGATGCTTAGTTCCATTGACCATCAACAAATGCCACATGAGGGAAGTTAAAACTAATGCTTCATAAACTTCTGCAATATCATGAATGCTAATCACATCAAACTGAGGACTCCTAGCACAAGTTTGAGAGGCTTGGCAACAAAAATGTTTGCAATGTCTCTTTTCTTTAGCTGTGATAAACACAAGACCTTTGAAAACAAGCACAGCTAATATGCTTCTGTTGTAATACATGTCACACTACCTCATGTAAGGTGTGAAACTTTGGAACAATTGTCATTAAATTAAATGTCATTTGACAGTCATTATTGACCAGTAGAATGCCCTAATTATCTCTTCCTGTTTCAAAAAGCATTTCAGTTGACTGCTGTCAAATACAAAATTGTTACCAACACAACCAACTACAATATTCGTAATTAATAAACTTTTACTACAAACTGTCTGGATATTCAGGGAAAGGTATAGCTTTCTGCACTATGTCTGCCAGATGATAGAATGGATACATGTGTACAATCAATGGTGCCTATATGCCAGGAAAATATGCTACTGCATAATATTTCTGAATAACTGCTGTAGCCTTTTCACCTCCTGGATACTTAATAGTGTGGGCTTAAGGAAGCAACAATTTAACAAACCATCATCAGTTTGGCAATCTTAAATGCCTTGATGGTAGTTGGTGAAACCAGTATGAGTTTTTTTTAATTATCTTAAGCAAAGTCACTGCAGAGGCAAATAAGGCAGCTGCTCTAAAAATTACATGAGGCAACAAAAGGAAAGAATGTAGTTAAGAAAGTAACCAGTTTGCAAAAAAATTAGCTATTAATGGTATTACCATAAATCACAAAAAGAAGTGTAAACTTCAATAATAATTTTGCAAAGGCAGTTCTAGAATGCATAATATTCAAACATGATAATATTAATGAACTGGGGATTATATATGTTACAGATAAATACTTTAAAATGAGCAGAAAAATTGCGATAAAAGAAATGTTTAGTAATAATTGTGTAAAATTAGGACTGTTCTGACACAAAGTGAAAAAATCAATGGAACTGGACAGCAAACAGGAATAAAGAGAAGACTGACCATAGTGCAAGAAGACATTGATCACAGAGAAATATACAACTGGAAATATGTGTATAATTCAGTAAGGTGTGTATTTATGACAATATTACAGAGAGCTGTTTGCAATCTATGGTAACAAACTCAAGACCTCCTTACCTTATGAAAAACCACGCCCCCACCAGCAGTGATGTTCTATCTGGCAGCCTTTAGCTTGAGCTATCAATCTGCAACACAGCTTCCACTGGAGCAAACTGTTATGAAATACAGGGATGTCCAGTTTATTCCATTCCTCCTGGCAGCTTTCCAGAGACCATCCAAAGTTCATGACTCTGCTCCCAAGGGCTCTTTTCAGTAACCCAAATGCACAAAACTCCATCAGTGATGCATCAGATGACTTAACATGGATGTCCCTGAAAGGTATGGAATGTATTCCCATTTCTCTCTCTATGTTCTCCAAAAATTTGTAGGTTGAAGCAGACGTATAGCTTGATGCCTTATCCTGATGCAACCAGACTTTATTTACATCTGCACCATAGAGAGCAGGGATTTCTGTATGGAAAATTGGTATCAGGACATTAGTCTGATAATATGCCGAACTGATTTTCACATTTTCATGTACACAACAAATGATCAATTTGCCATTGTAACTGTACCTTGTTATTGCTATGAAACCATTGGGGAAATTTTGCTAGTTTCCTTATACCAACTTTCAGATATTTTCTCCCCTTGGTTGGTAATATATAGCCCAGTGTTGGTTGAAATCACTTAGATAAACATATGCCTCATCTAAAAAGACAACAAACATCCACTTTTCACCAGCTAGGTATCGTTCATACAGCTTTCTGCTGTTAGTGGCACGTTCTACGTGTTTAGGCAACAGCTTATATACCCGGCTCTTATGGAACTTTTCTAGAAAATTCTGGTTTATTATGGTATTCACAGTAGTAACAGAGATCCCTAATTACAGCACAATGGCCCTCTGAGTTGCAGGAATTGTTTCAGAGGCATGGGCCTTCACCTTCCAAATTATCTCTGGATTGCGACTGGTGGCTGGTCATGGATTTCCCTGCTTCTTACCCTTTGGAATTGATGTGGCCTTACCTTTTTTGTTGAGTATACATGAGGTAACTTTCTTGGATATGGTAAAACCATGCCTCTTGCTCTGCTTAATAATCTTAGAACACAAGTATTTTGTATTGGAAAGGGCAATAATATACCCTTATCAGAATGGTTCTATTTTTGATGTCATTTGATGCAGCAAGAACAAGAGCACACAATTGAGCAAACACAGCGATACACTCATTCTGCTGAACTTTCATTCAGTTCGACATGATCCAGTGCGGAGCTATTGTGCTCGTCTGATATTGTTACCATAGATCGTGAACAACCCTCCGTATTATTAATAAAAAAAAAATGCAGTTAATAAACTAACACAAATATAAGTCATTCCACAACAAACAGGGGAAAACAAACAAAAAAAAAAAAAAAAAAAAAATCAGGTGATAATTAACCTTTGAGTTTCCAATTTTCTCAAACTCTTATCAGTGTATTCTGGTGGATAAAACACATGGCACACATAGAAAAATATATATATATCACCATTATTAAGTATCACTGTTATTGAAATTTCTCAGATGTCTTCATTTAAAACTAAGCATATCTCTGGTTGTATTAATGATAGAGAATTGTCATATAGGCTAAAATTAAGCATGGTTTTCTTAAATTTACTTCATAAAGATAAAAATAAAATGTGAGACATCTCTAGGTATCTTATTTTTATAACATATTTTAACCCAAAACAATCCTTTAAAATTATACATAAGAAATACAGTTTAATGACCGCATCAGTATTGCATAACACTATGAAACTGCAGGATGTAATTCCCAATGTTATATCAGAATTAAATAGCTTCCATGGTGGAAGTGTGAGCAGGACTGAGATACATCACCGAGACTACGTCCTTGATGTGACACGCTTGTAATAAGCAGTTAGCATTTTAATTCAATGGCATTGTTTCACACAAGTAGAGCAAGTAAAATATTCAGGACTACCACTAAAAATGAATACAATAATATAAGTAAACATAAGCTAATGGAGAAGAATACAGTACAACAATCTTTATAAATATGAATAAGCTTTCCTCCATTTTCAAAAGGGTTAAGACGAATGATTACAAAAGTGGGATAAACAAATGTAAATCTAACATGTCAGGTATTGGTTTTATTTTCTCATATCTAAGAGTTCAGAACTTCACCATATTTTTGTGTTGTTCCACAATAAAAAATTTGAAATTAATGTTTTTAATACTTTTTGAGCTCAGATAAATATTTTACAGGTGTTGTGATGGGATCCTGACTTGTTTGGAGACTGGACTTTATTGCAAGTCTTTTAGTGGCACTCCTAATGCCATTGTATGGCCCCATATCCATGAGATGTCATGAAAAAATGCCATTCAGCACTAATAATAAAATCCTCTTCTTGGAAGTACAAGTTTGCCAATTTATTTTTATTTTTTATATTACCTATTCATTGGCTTCACTGGAAACATCAATAACTTTTTTAACATTTGCTATTTCCTTTTTCACAAATTTCATTATTCCAGTTTGAAAAAGATGGACAGTGTTTCTGTCTGCTTTAGATACTCTGAAATTGCTACAAAGTCTTTGTGTCTTATAATACCATTCTCTTTGTAATCTACAACAAAAGAGTGGAACATGGCCTGCCTATTATTCCAATGAACCCCTTGAACAGAATTTTGTATCACAAACTCATAATTGATATGTCAACAATTCTAATGCATTCTTCCAATGCCAACTGCACTTTCTGTTCTTTCCGTTCTTTTAGAAACAAAGACTGCTGTTTAGCTATAAATGTAGGAGGTAACAAGGCTAACAGTTTTATGTATAATTTATGTATCCTTAACAGAAGACTGCAATATCTTTAAGTTTGTATGGTCGACTGTTACCCATTGTTTATAAACAATCCAATCTATATCCTCTGCTCCAAGTATTTCCTATGGTATTTAATTAGATTGTTTGTTACTGGGCAGCTAACTTTATTAAATAACAATCTGATGATGGAAGATTACCGACTATTTGTATCAATCATTATAATTGCCGCTTACCAAAGATTGAATTTTCTGAGTCTAGCATCAATCTTTAGCTTTAAATTTTCACAGTAAAAATGCAAACAACATGTGTGCTGTGCACTCCAGGAAGTAAGCATTGCCTTGGTCTCAACTGCACAAATTTTGAAAAACTAATGTTCAAACTAGAGTGTTGTTGTTTAAAACAATGGTAAGCTTCTTTGAGATTGCTGAACATTAAATGTTTCTGTTTATGGATTATTTTTACCATTTTCCTTTGCTGTAACATAATTCTTTTACCCAGCAATATTCTCCACACCATCAGCTCTGATTTGTAAACTTTTATACCATAGAAATTTCTAAACTATTCCCGGATTTCATTTGAGATGTGGCCAAAATTCACTTTTTTGCAACTAATTGTTTAGCAAATCTTATGATTTGTGCAGATGTTTGAAAATGAAGACAAACTTTTAAAATTTCTATCCTCAATAGCATGAAATGAATCGATCATCTTTTGCACTATACTTTAACTATACTGATTTTTGTTTTTCATCTGAAGTGGAGCCAATTTCAATATGAAATACCTTATCTTTAAGTGTGTTTCTTATTTGTTGTAATTTCTGACGGGTTAACTTTTCTAAATGGCTTTTCATAATGGGAGCTTCTCCTAATGATCCAAGCTTTGACTGACATTAGATAATTGGGCCTTTTTCTCCGCTTCTTCTATACAAACTGTACCAGACAAGTTTGTATCACCACTTTCTGAAGTTTCATGGATACTGGATATGGGAGGACTTAGACAACTTAACACACAGCTCATTAGTTACATGTTCAGGATAAGCAATTTTTGAACTTTCTGCTTGACAATTCTCATTCCTGATGTTGATTCTCAGTTGTGAGGACATAACTATTTTCCCCAACTTCAATTTCACTAACATAGCATTTAACACAGGATGCAAAGACTGTGTTTTTATATGTGACTTTTTGGTTAAATGGATTAAAACATGCATTATATTTGTGTTTTTTTGCATCACTCTTTATGCATTTAATTCACGGAGTATTCTGTGAAAACCTGGCTGATGATATTTAAACTGAAAAGGATTATTCGTGAATAATGCATTAAATACAGAGGCACTTTAATTTCTTTACTCCCTTCCTTCTTCTGAGCAGGCCATTAAATTCATGCAAGGCCTGTGTGAACATTAAGTGCTTTAAATAAATACTCATTAGTCCTTCCTCCCTTCTGTGCCAGATTACATAAAATAAACAAAATATTTACGTAAAGTAGGCTGTGCTACAAGCCTTGGTTTCAGAGTGGCACATCCCAAATTAACATTTATTTTACATACTTCTAAAAGGAATTCAACTTTAATGTTTTGTGGTCATTACAACAAACATCAAGAAATATGCTAATATATTTTCTAGATATTTAGCATGTTACTTTTTCTTAATACTACCTGTGTTACATGACATTGCATTGGTACATTGTACAACAAGTTGGAGGTTAAAAATAAGGATAGGGATGATTTTTTAAAGTTGTAAGTAGTGTAATTTGTACTTTTAAATAATATGTGTTGAAAGTTTTGTCCAGATTGGTCAAATAGTGACAATTTATACGCAAGTGGTTGAAAAATGAGTATAGTTAGCTTCTTTAAGCTGTATGATATCCTTTAATCTTCAAAGTCCTATAGCCCAAGTGCACAAATTTGTGCCCTGCTTGAACTAGCAGTACAGTCTTATTTATAATGGGTTGAAAATAAATTTTAAAAATTCTGAGTACTATATAATTCAAAATAAGGATTAGGTGGATTTTGGAAGTTATAATGCAACCTTGATTTTTGCCAACTCCTACTGTACAATAAAAGTGTACAATACTTTATCATATGATTTAAGCAGTGCAGATTTTTACATAACAAGCTGAAAATATGGTAGGGGTAACCTTTAAGGGTTATAAGGTAGCTTATAATTTTTGTTGCATTCTGTATATGAGGGCAAGGTGAAAAGTTCTCGGCATGGTGCAGAAATGGGGTTGATATGAATGAAAATTTGTTTTGTCATATAGGTACATGTTTCGTAATACTGTAAGGCAAGTTTCAACTTGAGCTATTGAACAGTTTTGTTTCTATGCTGTTAACAGTAAAGATGTAAGATGGCGTCGAGCAGCATCACTACCCGTAGCAAAGTACCGAAAATCAGTGCAAATAGTGGTAATACGATCACAAAACCAAGTGAAGAAACCAAGTTCGTAATCAGTAAAGATAAAGGAAGACCTGATAATAAAGGTAAGGCGATCGCAACTAGTGAGAGGGAGCAACACAACCAAACCATTGACTGCCGAAATAAGCATAGAGAAGCTGAAGTCGTGACATCACTCCAGCTGGTTATAGACCTACTTAACAAAGACCTACAAGCTGCCCTGCTTGATAATAAGTGGCTTCAACTGCAGATTGAAGATGATGATAAAGGCTATGTATATGTGGGCAAACAAAGACACTGTTTTTCAGATAGCGTAATTGGGTCTAATCGCGTAAACCAAGAGAAAAAAAGTGATGTAGGAATTGCTTTCACGAGTACTAATAGATATGAATTACTACGTATGGAAGAAGGAAGCAATGTTGAACTGGCTTACAGCAAATGCATCTCTCACAAAAAGAGAAGACAAAATAAGAGCAAAGTAGTGGTGCTAGGTGAGTCAATGCTAAAGTTTCCCAGGGAAGCATGAAGACAAGAAGGCTATAATGCTAACTGTTTTCCAGGAATAAAAATTGATGAGATGAAACATATGGTGGACGAAACTGATTTAATTAAAGAAGACACTGCAGTCGTCTTGCTACATGTTGGAACCAACGACATGAAAAGAGGCATCTATGCTGAAGAAATTGTGGGTGATACGATGGATCTCATTACCAGCGTAAGATCTATTGTTCCAGAAGCTAAAGGATAGTGAGTGGTGTACTACGCAGACGTGAATTATCCCATAGAAAAGTGCAGCGAATAAACAGTGAACTGAATTGACTGTGTAAGATGCGACAGTGTACATTTGTGGACAGGAATTTTTGGATCCAGAACCATGACTTTGCAAGAGATGGTGTGCACCTTACTCACAGAGGATTCCATAGATTTGGTAACCTACTGTGTAGTGTTATATCATCGCTAAAGAAGGGAAACTAGTATGGAAAGCGATGGATGTATCTACTAACATAACCTATAAATCACAAACATGTGCAGTTAGTAACAGTTGATAAAACGGATATTAGTCGCCAGCACTGCTTGCCTCAGGAACCAATGATTCAAACTTTAGGACTAAATAATAACTTTAATATTTTGTACCAAAATGTTCAATGTCTCAGCAATAAGCTCTTGGAAGTTGCTATATTTATTAATGCATTTGAAAATATCCATGTTTGTTGCTTTAGTGAGCATTGGCTTAAGAACATGTATTTGGGCTTGGACTCGGTCATATTCTCAAACTTCATTATATCTGACTTATTCTGTAGGGAAAATTATACTCATGGGGGCACTATGATCACAGTTATAAAAAGGCGTCAATTATAAGTGCTACACACAAACTAGATTTTTAAATGAAGAAAAGGCGTTTGAGCACTTTATAGTCGAAATCAGTGACCTAAAACTATTTAGTGTTTGTATATATCGGTCTCCACATGGTGATTATGCATTAGTTTTAGATAAATTTGATGTTATGATTACGGCGCTTCAAAGGCATTCTAAAAGAATTATAATATGTGGTGACTTCAATGTAGACTTTCTCAAAGATAGTCCTCTCCGCAAATTAAAAAATCTGCTTGCCTGCTACAATCTTTCAAATGCTGTACATAATCGCACAAGGGAAACTGACAGCTCTGCAACTGTCATTGATGTAATGATATTTAGATAAACTGATATAGATTTTGGGTTAAACAACATCAGTACAGGTTATTCAGACTATAACGCAATTATTTTAAACTTAAAGAACCTCTCTAACCCCATCAGTAGTGTCTTGCCCAAATATTCATATAGAAGAATATTTTCCAAAGATAATGTTAAGTACTTCAATATGCTGCTAAGCCAAGAAGATTGAATATAATGCATCCACAGTAAATCTTATGTTTAATGAATTTATGGAAACTTTCATGCACCGCTTAACACAGCCTTTCGCTATAAAATAGTAAGAAGTAATCCTGCACGCAAATGCAATAAATGGATAACGAAGGGAATAATAAACTCCAGTTGGAGGAAGAGCTACCTTACACAATTAAGTAAAACTCATAAGGAAGAAGCGTTTATAAATTATGTAAAACAATATAAGAAGGTGTACAGTAATGTCATCAAGGCTGCCAAAAAACAATATGTTGATTCATGTATCACTAAATCCTCTAATAAGAACAAAACAATCTGGAATATAGTAAAAAATGAAACTGCTGGATTTAAGGTGAATAACGCTAGTAAAACTTCTCTAATAATAAATGACATAACAGTTGATGACCCTCTGAAATTAGCAAATGCTTTCAATAACCACTTTACCAGCACTGCGGACAGAGTAGTAGTGCCTCATAAAAACACAAGTCAAAACCCTGTTATGTTGACCAGAAACAATAAAAGTATTTTTCTAAGACCAACAGAGTATAATGAAATACAGAGAATAATTAATTTAAAAAAGGACTCATTTTCAGTTGGCATTGATGAAGTACCAGAATTCGTAATTAAATCTTGTAAAGATCACATAATTCGGCCCCTAATTGAAATATGTAATACCTCTATGTACTCAGGAATGTTTCCTGATAAATTAAAATTAACTAAAGCTGTTCCAGTTTTCAAGAAAAATGATGCACATAATATCAACAACTAAAGACCTATAGCAGTACAATCTAGATTCACAAAAATCTTAGAATCAGTCATGTACAACAGAATAGCACCTTTCCTTGAAAAATATGTGCTACAGGAGAACAAAATGGGTTCAGGAAAAATAAATCTATACTAAATGCTTTGTATACATTTTTAAAGAGAACGCTAGAGGGAATAGATAGTAACAAATCCATGATAGGCGTTTTCATGGATCTGAGTAAAGCGTTTTACTTGGTAGACCACTAACGAAGTTGGACGCCTGCAGCATAAGGGGGGTAGCCCTCAATTGGGTTAAGTCCTACCTGACCAACAGAAGACAAGTTACGGTAGTACAAAGTACATCTGATGACACTTACGTGAACTTTGACACAAAAATGGTTAGATGTGGCATCCCCCATGGCTCTAATCTCGGCCCGCTGTTTTTTTTTTTTTGTATATAAATGACCTACTCTTAATATTCCTCATGCAGAAACCATATTATACGCTGACGATGCTAACCTTATACTAACCGGAAATACTACCGCCGAGTTGCAGCATTAGGTTGATAACATAATGTTAAATATGAAGCAATGGTTACACAACAATAAACTTCAACCCAATGCCTAAAAGTCAAACTGTATGCATATCACATTATCCAGAAATAATGCTACACCTGCACCAAAAATAATCTATGATAATGAAATGATAAACTACATTTCAGAAACTAAATTTCTCGGAATAACAATAGATAAACTACTTAGTTGGAAATCACACATTCTGAAGACTGTGACAAAGCTTAATAAGGCGTACTATGCAATATATGAATTACAAAGCATTTGTAATCTGCTAACTCTAAAAATTGTGTACTTCTCATATGTACAATCCTCACTTACTTACGGCATTCCTTTATGGGGCTCTATGGCAGACATTAATTCACTTTTCATACTACAAAAGAAAATAATTCGGTGTATGCTAAATTTAAACAGAACTACATCCTGCAGACCATATTTTAAAGAGCTTAATATCCTCACTTTACCCTGCCTGTATATATTAGAAACAGTGTGCTTCATAAATAACAATATCCACTGTTTTAACATCAATAGCTCTATATACAAATCATATTATAAGGAACTGTAAAAAAAATACACTTAAATACTACTAGAACCTCAAAATAAATCCAAATTACAAGGTCAAATTTAGAAAAGATACCAAGAATTTTTGGATTGCTCAATGTTTTTATAATCTGAATGACTTTTATGACTATTTTAAACATGATTTGTAATTACTGTATATTATTGTTAGTCTTTATTGACGAAACAATGAAATTATAATATTTTTCTTATGGTGAATAAACATACATACAATACATGTTTGTGCTCCCTAAAATGGAGAAACTGAAATACTGTGCACTCATAAAATTCTTTGTTCTGGATGGTTTATTGCCAAAGGAAATTCATCCAAAGTTGTTGAACGTTTATAAGGAGTCTGCTCCTTCATTTTCAACAGTTAAGAAATGGGCAGTAGAATTTAAATGTGGTGGTACTTCTCTTGGAGATGATCAATGGACACCCCAAAACTGCAACCACTGAGAAAAACATCAAGAAAGTGCACAATATGGTACTGGACGATCAGCAATTAAAGGTGCATGAAATAGCTGACACCACAGGCATACCAGAAGAACACGTATGGTACATTCTACATAAAGAATTAAAGATGAGAAAGCTTAATGCTAAGTGAGCACTGCATTTGCTGAATGCTGACCATAAGCAAATGTGGAAATGACTTTAACAGCAAATGTGGACCATTTGAAAAAGAATTTTGTGCGCTGATTTGTTACTGTGGATGAGATGTGGGTCACCACTACACGCCAGAAATGAAACAGCAGACAAAGCAGTAGGTGGAAGCTGGCAGCTCTGCAACAAAGGTGAAGTGGATTTCATCTGCTATAAAGATCATGGCAAGTGTTTTCTGGGATGCAAAAGGGAGTCTTCTCATTAATTACAACAGGGAAAAACAATAACTGGCAAATACTATGTATGTCTCCTGGACCAACTGTGTGAAAAAATACACAAGAGGCCTGGATTGCAAAAGAGAAGAATCATCTTTCATCAGGACAAATACATCTGCTCACAAAGGTGCTTTGGCAATGGGAAAACTGAGGGACTAGAAGTACCAATTGTTGGAACATCCAACCTATTCACCAGATTTGGCATCCTGTGACTTCCACCATCTATTCCCACATCTAAAGAAATTTGTCGCTGGAAAACATTTTGCATCCAATAAAGACCTTATGGCAGCCATAGATGGGTATTTTGCAGACCTTCCAGCATCACACTTCAGGCATGGAATCTAGTCATTGGAAACAAACGATGGACAACGTGCATAGACCTAAAAGGGGACTATGTACAAAAATAAGTGCATTTTACCCGAGAAAACGCAGTCTCTCACTGCAAGGCCAAGAACTTTTCACCTTGCCCTAGCATAAGCAAGTTTCACCTAGATATGCCAAAGAAAGTTGATTTGTATGTTAGGGGTTGAAAATAGGGACTGAATGTAAGGGTAGCTTATCATTTTTGTCAGTTTCTAAAATCCAAATGTACCTGGTTTTGTCAAAATCATACCAAAAATATTACTTGGTAAAACTTCAATGAAATATGAGGGAAATGTGGTGATATGAGTGATACACAAGCCCCCTAAAATAACTCAGTTTTAAACTATTTTAAGGCTCCCTATTTAATAACCTTTTGGGCTCAAGTCATTGAAAATCTTCCATATGTGCAATAAAGTGCCAAAAGTAGCCTCTGATAACCATATTCAACAAAAGGGGATTGAAACTAGGTAACATGAATATGAGAAACAATCCTCTAACCCCGCCCAGTTTTAAAAATTTTGGAAACATTATATAGCCTTGACCTCTGGGCTTTTCAATGGTGAAAGACTTATCAAAATTGGTAGAATAGCTTTTGAAATTACCCTACATACACACAACCAAACACAAATTTTCTCTCTCTATAATATTAGTATAGGGTTTCAAAATCAATGTTAAAATTATGTTAAATTTATTTTTCTTTAATCTCAATTACGTTTGAAGTTATATAGTTTCAAAGACCACCTTTTGAGCTACAAAATGAACCATGATTAAACTGGTAGGATAAACAGGTTAAAAGATACATGTGTTTATAGAACACCTTAACTAGCCAATGTCTATAAATTTAGTTTTGTAAGAAATTATGTTAGATAAAATTTAACACAGTGTGGTTATTAATGTATTCATCTTCAGGGCTTTGATGCCATGGTCTATTGGTTTCCATTTTAAATCCTGACATTTTGTCCAGCGCCATGGTGGACTTCTTCAGTTGCTGCTAAGATCTGACAGACTGATATACCTAGAACCTTCACAGTTGTTCAACATGAAGCACAGTTGTTGTGGGGGGAGGGGGAAAGCCTGGGAAGAGCAAAGTCGCGTGAGTATTGATTGTCTGTTTACCGAGAAGTATGTCCAGCTAACGCAGGAATCTATGTGCAATTTAATTTTAAAACCTTCCTCTTTTTATTTATGTTGTTGGGTGTTCATGTATTTCTATGGCTTCTCTGTAAAGTCTTGTAAATAATATTTGGTTGTGGGGAGGACCTCTTTTTTATCATAGTCATATTATGATCCCCCAATGAAATAACATGGCCTGCAACAGCAGATTTTTCTGCTTGTCCCAAACTACAGTTTCTTTTATGTTCAGATACTTGCGTTTTTATGCTCCATTTCGTAATACCGATACAAAACTTTCCAAAATTACATGGTATTTTGTACATGCCAACTGCTGAGAGCAGATCTTGCACATCTTTGGCACAGTGTAACACTTGTATTTTTGTTGTGAGTTTATATGTAATCTTGATTTTAGGTTTATTAAACAGTCTGCCTATGTGGTCAGTTACATTTTGAATGTAAGGTAGGAATACCGTAATCCTGTATGATGGAGAGTTTGGAGATGTTCTTTTCTTCATTCTTTTTAGGTGCATGGCTCTTCTAAATTTTTGGTGGAGTAACCATTGTCTTCAAAAATGCCAGATCTTAGCAGCATTCAGTTTCTCTGAAGATGTCCACCACAGTGCTGGACTAAATGACAGGTTTTAAAATGGAAACCAATAGACCACGGCATCAAAGTCCAGAAGATGAATATATTAAATCAGACTGTGGCCAAGAAAGCCTACACCATTACTGTGTGGTCACTTAATCTGATGTATGCTGTTCACTAAACAAGTTTGAACCTTTTATAAAATTTAGTCCTTTTTAAGTGTTATATTTCACATTGAATGACTCTTATATAAATCTTCAAATGAATAATACTGCCACAAAACTCTAGTTAACATGTTTTTCTTTATTTGTATCCTACAATTAAAAATGAAACTGAGCAAGCAATTAATAATCTCAGGAATATAAATGGTGGCAGTTATGATGAAATGGCTATTTTATGCAAAAGTGTGTGCAAGTATATTTGCCTGAAATAGAAACCAATAGAAGTTTTTCTCGTTCAGCAGGGCATAATATTTTGTGATGACATGAAATTTAGAATATGTAAAAGGCTAAGCGCAGTAAATGTACACCCATGGACAAAACAAAATAGTAGACGTGTCTTGAATGCCAAATTTTTCCATGTCCTACATGGCACAGCACCTTGATTACACCATATACAATACAGCTGTATAGTCGCTGTAGCAAGTTGTACAGATTACTAAACATGCTACCTTTCATGTGTCTTCTCTGTAGCCCTGTGGCAAAGCTTAGGGTACTTCTGTGGTTAAGATCGTAGATTAGCTTCTCACATG
Source organism: Deroplatys truncata (assembly GCA_030765065.1). Lineage (NCBI taxonomy): Eukaryota > Metazoa > Arthropoda > Insecta > Mantodea > Mantidae > Deroplatys > Deroplatys truncata. The sequence goes on along the minus strand of CM060990.1, from coordinate 346,999,164 downwards.
TAGCAAACACTTTCTTTTTTCTTCACTTTCTCTTAAACTATAATGTTTAATCAACACATAATGGCTACTTATTTTCGATTTACTGCATTTCATACATGGCATTCAATAACGTTAATAATAGGATAGTTATTATAATGCTTCACAGAACATGCACACAAAGACACCGGCACAAGGAGGTCTCTCCTTGCAATAGTCAATGTAGCAAGCTTTACCACTCGTGAAGCTGCAGCTCAAATTAGAGTCCCTGCAACTACACCACAGAGGTGGGTGAGATTACCCAGGGAAAGGATTGAATGCCATCATCCTAGTTCAGAAAGAAGATGTGCGTCCACTCCCGAAATAGATGCAGATTGCAGTAGCAGAGAGGAATCCTTTCCAAACTGCTTCTGAAATGATGGCACATCACAATTCAGTGGATCAGCTCTAACAGCTCTGCAACATGTAAATGATGCAGGATTTCTTACATGAACGGCACCTAAAAAGCAACATCTGACAGACAATCACAGATTGTTTCGCCTTGCATTTGAAGAGGAAAATGCGAACTGCGACTGGAATAACATGATATTCTCAAAGTGAAATTTTCTTCCACATGTAAGGGAAAGGTGATTGCCTACTGTCCAAAGGAGTCCTGATGCAATGCAAAATACCTGGCTTCACAATTTCAACAAGGTAGCATATCTGGAACTTGTAGGGGTAGATACCAAGGGATGGTTCAGGTGTGTTGCGGTAGCTTGAAATGAAATGGAGTTTTATTCATGGACGCTCTTTAACTACTATGGTTCTTAGCGTCCCATTCTATATTGGGTGTGAAAGACCAGTAATTTTTGCTCAGAGCGCTCTTTAGCAGGCTTAAGGTTCTTTTACATGCTGTAAATCTATGACACGGGACCACCAGCTTTACTTCCCTTCCGAAGGAAGCCATGCTAAGGATTTTTACGCCCGAAAAAATCCATCACCCTCTGCCAGGTTTGAACCTGCAGCCTTGGGAACTAGAGGCTAGCTGCGGTAGCTTGACTATACAATGAACAGTGCACAATACACGGTAATACTTGAGAATATTTTGATTCCTTCTGTGAGAATGAGATGGATGTGTAGACAGGATGATTATCCTGTCTACACATGTTAAAAAGTTTGAAGTTGGTTCTCAGGCAGGATATCAGAATGATAGACTGGTCTCCCTATTCACCAGATTTGAACCCTACTGAAAATGTGTGGGCTGAGGTGAAAAGGGAACTGCCCTCAAATTTACCTGCAGATGAGTGAAGGACAAAAGATGGCTCCTGGGCACAAATTCAAGAAGCCTGGGATGTTGTAGCATCTTGTCCATGTTACTGCAGGGATTTAATTTCATCTATGCCCTGAAGATTGAGGGCAGTTATGCTGCTGAGGGTTCATACACCCGATATTAAGTTTGTTTATTTGTTATGTATTTTAGTTATAGAAGATAACAGTTTACTTGCATTTATTTGTTAGTTATTTAACATGAGTGTTTTAGCAGAAGTATGTTTTTGTGTGCATAGATATGCCTAAAACTTCTAATGTTGAAGTCACAGGAATGCAATATTATGTTCTACACATCCATTTATAAAATTAACACATAAAAAATAACTAATGCGAGATTTGAACCAAGGAGCTTTGAGCACAAGCAGTGCCTTCTTAACCTCTCGGCCACCGTAATGTTGTTCCATGTTCTGTTTTCAGTAACTTAAAAGGTGAACATTGCGTTCACAGGCATTCTATAGTGCCTGCAAGTGCATTGTGAACCAGGTACTACGAAGGTACATGAAGCCCTTCGATCTGCACATGGAATCTGGGGATGACTCTTTTGTCCATGGGTGTACAAAATGTTCGTGTAATATCAGCCAAAATGCTGGAATAATAACACATATCCACCAACCTTTTTCAAACAGAAGACAACTAGTACATATACGAGGTGTGATCAAAAAATAATGGGAATTCTTGGTTTTCTTAAAGAATTTTTATTTAATCATCAACATCAACTTTGTCCCCTTCAAAGTAAACCCCCTCAGATATAATACACTTGTGCCAGTGCTGTTTCCAATCTTGGAATCACTTTTCATTATGGTGTTCAGCTCCTTCACCGATTCTGTTTTTATCTCATCAATGGTGGCAAAATGTCGTCCTTTCATGGTTCTCTTCAGCCTCGGGAATAGAAAGAAGTTGCAGGGGGCCATGTCCGGTGAATACGGTGGCTGAGGCAGCATAACGGTTTTGTTTTTTGCCAAAAAATCATGAACAGGCATTGAGGTGTGGGCAGGTGCATTATTGTGATGCAATTTCCACAAGTGGTTTTGCCATAATTCTGGTCATTTTCTTCGGATTACTTCAGGCAAATGGCACATAATTTTCAGGTAGTATTCCTTATTGACCGTACAACCATAAGGCAGGAAGTCATGATGCACTATCCCATTGTAATCAAAGAAAACAGTGAGAAGAACCTTCACATGTGATCGAACTTGTTGAATTTTTTTGTCTTGGCTCTACAGGTAGTTTCCATTGGGATGATTGGGCCTTAGTTTCAACGTCATAACCATATACCCATGTTTTGTCACCTGTTATAGCCTTCTTTAGAAGTTCTGGATCGTTTTCGACTTTATTCAGCAATTCCTGAGTGATGTCTACGTGACATCGTTTTTGGTCGAAATTCAACAATTTCGGAACAAACTTTGCTGCTACATGTTTCATGCTCAAAAAATCCAAAAACAATTGCTTGGCGTGAGCCAAAGGGTATGCCGACATCATCAGCAACCTCTCTGATGCTGATTCGGCAATTTTCCAGAACAATTTTCTTTACTTCTTCCACATTGTCGTCAGTAATTTATGTTCTAGGGTGTCCAGGGTGGTTGTCATCTTTGTCTTCTCAATCCTCTTTGAAACGTTTATACCACTCGTAGACTCCTGTCTTACTCATAATAGATTCACCAAAAGCCACAGTCAACATTACGAGTGTGGTGCTGCACTTTATTCCCTTTTTCAAGAAAAATTTAATGCAAATTCTTTGATCCATCTTTTTCGAAAGTAAAAATTCACTGAGCACTCGAAAGCACATATAACTTTTTCGACTGTCAACAATAAACTAAATATTCAAAACAGCTAAACAACTAAAAATTAGGAATTATTGTTTGCAGGTATCATTCTACATCATGACACATGGAGTTACATTTAATGCTGCAGCAATAGACACAGAACCTGCTCAGCTTTCTGCTGTAGCTTTGTTAGCTCTTGTCAGAAAGTCTTTAATGAAACCCTGTTCTTAGCATATAGTAGTGCTGCTGCTTTTCAACTGAGAAATTGACTCCAAAGTCTTATTTGACATTCAGTGACCTGAAGCCAGTCTCTCAAGACTGAACAAAAAATCACATTCAACATTACTGTGAGGATTAGTTCAAATTGTCAACATAATTAATGCCATTTTATCATATTTTAACATTCTATCTGACCCACAAATATAAGCTAATCTTGTCCACTTATTATCTTCCTCACCAAGAGGGATGGCTCAGGCGGTAATGTATTTGGGAAGTCCCAGGTTTCATTTCCATAGGACCAGCTACTCTAACTTTTGGATTTTTCAGGAGTTTTCCAGGTTGGTAGGCAAATGCTGGGGAGGACTTTAGGCTACATTGTATTTTCTTTTCCTTTATTTCCTTTCAGGGGATGCAAGACCTGGCACAATGGTCAGTGTATGTGATGCATACTGTGGATGTGCTTTAAGGAGAGAACTGTTTCTTCCCTGGCATGGCATAACCTTCTGCCCAAACCTGTGTGTCCATTCTTCCGAATATGAGGGGGGCACAACCAAAGGGGGAGTGAATCTGGGGATGCTCTATCTGGAAACAATAGGAAAACCCCACTGCTCCAACCTCTGTTTTCTCTCACCTCATCCCTTTCAACCAGAGGTTTCTGCTTCTTAAACCTACCATCTTCTCCTACTTCCAATGATGTGATCAGAATGCAAATTTTACTCTATACGATTTTAAAATAAAAGGGAATTCCCTTTAATAAGAATCCTTGAAGACCTGGTAGAACTGTTTCTTTCTGTCACACATGCTAAAATTCTTCCTGATACCACAGATAAATACACGAACAGCAAAGAACACCACTTTCTAAGCTTTACACACATGTTTAGTCAACCTTCTAAGTTTCATGGCATGAACAAACTATAAACAAAAACTGTCACAAGCATGGGAAATTCATATACCACAGCCACAGAACACAAATTAAATAATTTACATAGGTGATATGACTTAACAATTAAAGTCATCCATTATCAAATGTTCGCACCCATTTATTGATCATCGGTTACTGCTGGTTATCATTAGAGGTCACTAATGGTGCAATAACATTTTAAACACTACAAAACAAAGTCCACACTTTTTTTGCCGCCTAGTGAAGGGAAATCATAATCATGATGAAGGATAGTTGCCAGATAAGATCTGACTTATCACAGGACTGTTTCCCAATTAGTGCAGTACTTAAGCTAGTGAGATGTCTTACATTATCATCAACAGATTACAATACAGTGCAACGGAATTTAGTGATTTGCCATGTACATGGTGAAAATCTGTAATACTTTAATCTACCCACAAATTGTCATAAAAAGACTTCCACTGGAGTCCATTTTATGAGCAAACTGTAAAAGTTAGATTAAAACCTTTCTATTTGCATTTTCAAAAATAATGATTGAAAAAATTCTGTATTTAGGATATTTAAGGTAGCTTAATGCTTTATTCAGATTTTCAAAAGGGAAAAATCAATCAATATCACTATATTTTCATTCTCAGAAAAAATATTGAGTGCTAAATACAGGAAAGAATATACTTATGAATTATTCATGTAATTATTGAAAGTATTTGATCCTGTGGACCATGATATTCTAGGGCATCAGAAGTTGTACAAACGGAGTGTTTCATTCATACAACTAATAGGGTGGAAATTTATAACTTGTAGTCAGATCAGCATATGTCCAAATCTGTTGCATCAAGGGGTTCAATATTGGGGCAAGTTCTTTTATAAATAATTTTCTATGATACATGATTAGTGCACACATTGTTTTACTTCAAAATAAATTTTAAAGTGAGACAACACTTAAACATTCCTCCTCTACTTATCTAAAATCATTAAGACATCAGCTATTTGTTGACTGCAGACATTGAATACCTCTCTGGTGTTGGAACTCAGATGTGCTACTGGCGGAGGCTTGGTGAACCTGGAGATTCTCCAGGATGTCAAATTTCTATTTACAAGTTTAAGCAACTTTATCTCCCTATTTGTCTCAGAACTATGCTGATACTGCTGATTTTTTGGTTTATTGACAATGCGTGAGAATGTTTAAGGTAGGTTTCAAGGTTCCTCTTTGCCTTTCTAATTTTATTTTGTTTCAGTCCAAGCATTTAACCCTGTACTTATATTTTTTCTATTTTTTCCCCTCTGTGAGAAGACTGATTTTTTTGGGGGGGAGAGTTTTACTTATTGTATGGCACTAAGATAAGTTGTTATCTTTAAAGATGGTCTGAAACTTATTCATGGTCCATCAATGGGATGGTTAATGATCTTTTTTTAAAAACTGTCTTTCAAGTGCTTATATTTTTAGGTCTGTTTTTCTTAGATAAAAACCATTGGCCTTTAAGTAATAGCTGTCAGTGTATGTAGCTTTCTTGTGTATGCCAAATTCAACTGTTGTAGCCATCATAGTAGTTTTTTTTTTAATGGAGGGGATACACTTTATGTGCACCATCTGCTAGTGAGAGAATGGCATGTGGGACTTCCAAAAGATATACCCACTCTGAAACCCCTCCAAAACTCTTGAAGTATTGCAACCATGTAATAAAGCAGCAGAGCAAAAGCAGTAATATAGTAGTAGAAGTCAGTAGCAGTATGACGGCAGTGCTTTAGGCTGCACAACTGTCAAGGTCATTAGTGCATTAGAATTTGAGTGTGTGACTGAAGATTTCCTCTACCTACCTATACAAAACATGAAGATTTAGGTGAATGATTTAGTGATAAAAAACTCAAAGAGATTGGCAAGAAAAAGAAACAGGTTTAGCCCATGGCATGGGGAAACCTATGCCTTGTCTGTAAATGCTATCTTGGAATGCAAAACAATGTCTGATCAAGGAAGAATTTTCTGAGGTGTAAGTATTCTTCCTGGAGGGTACCTGCCAGCTCAACACATTGGACCACTTTCTTAGATAGGCACATGAGCAGTTTTTCCTAACGTATGCATGGGAATAAGGAGTTCATGCCAAATAACCAGCATACCATTAGTAATTTTCAGTTTTGCAATTTCTGTAATACTTCAAATGAGTTTTTGATGCTTAGGCTCTCAAAATTTGGCACTTACTGGAAGCTATTCAGAATATATTTGGCTAGATGATTAGCAGGCAGAGGGGTTTTAGCAAATAAACAGAGCAATCGTATCACTGCACAGAGTAAAAGTGACGTCAGGTACTGGGATGAACATTACTCTCTCCTATACAACAGCTGGTTTTGTTGCAATTGTTCCATTTGTTCACTGCATATAGTCCAGTGGAGAACTGTGGGAATATCCCTAAGTAAAGAAGAGCTCATGCATCAAAAGCATCATCAAAATTAACATTGTTTGTGTTGTGACAGAATTTGGCAGGAAACACTTCAGCACAAATGGCAAAACCATCAGATGTAACATAGAGCTCAGAGGACATTTAAAACATGTCAAACAACACTGTAATTCAATATACCACAAGGAATATGCGACATTATTAGAAAGGAGCAAAGGAAAGTTCACCTCCTCAGCCCCATACTACAGATCAGAATTTTTCAAGGATCTGTGTCATGTGCTAATAAGAGCATACATTCCTTTTAATAAAGTATCCTTGTTTCATAGCTTTCATAAACAAATATACTAACAGAAAAATACCTTTGGAAACACAATTATGCAAAACATACTTGCCAGCAGCCTATGATAAATTCTAAATAATATAAGAGATGCAGTAACAAATAAAAAGGTTTTCCTATCTATAGACAAAACTAAAGAGGCCACTAATAGGTCAGTCACTATGTTGTTGTAGGAACCCTTATGCCTGATGGTCCAGGTAAAACATGTCCCTTAACCTCTGAAGAGATGGAGGAGGTTAATCATTGTACAAATACTCCCTTGTTTAATTATTCCTTGTCTCTGTTGTGGCCTGCTGGTATTAAGAAAGAAAATGTTTTGCTACTGGTTATGGATAGGACTTTTTATATGAAGAAGGCTGCCACAGCAATCATATCCACATTTAATACATGTAACCTGTCTAGCACATGGTCTTCACCGAGTTGCAGAAGAAATTAAATTAGAGCCTGTTTCCCAAATGTTGATAGTTTATAATGAACGTGAAAAATGTATTTTCCAGGCACCCTCAAGAATGCGAACATTTAAGGAAATTGCATCTGCCATTCCCTTGCCTCCACAACCAACTGCAACTCAGTGAGGAACATAGCTACAGTTGCAGTATATTATACTCAGTATTACAACAAAATTGCTAACTAACGCATGTGTTAGATGAGGAGAAAAATGCAGCTATACTTGCAGTGAAGGAAATAATTTCACCAGCTTTGTTGAAGTTCTTTCAGATACTCAGAATTATTTCAGTAATATTGCAACTACATTAACATATTTACAATCACCACTACTTCAAATTCCAGAAGCTCTTAGGCAATAGAACAGGTTTCATAACATTGAGTGAAACACAACTGTTAAATGAAAGCATGGCAAAGAAACTTAAAGAATTCTAGAGAAGGTTACGCAAAAATGTGTCAAATGCGCGATGTGATACTCAGGCAGGAAATATTAAACAATTACGGTATTTCATGTTTTTTATTTGCTTCTATTATGGCATGTGACGTGGAACATGGTTTTTTTGATAGTATATTATGCAACAAGACTATAATGGTAGCAATTAAGACATAAGTATGTTTATGAAATGATGGTAGCCAGCTTCATAATTTTCATATGAGCATCTTAATTACCATTATAGTCAAGTTGCATACTACTGTTTTTGGTCGACCACACTATAATTTCAAAACTTTTGAGTTTTTAAAAACATCTTACCTTGTTAACTGTGTGTATTTACATGATCTGATGGCAGCACTGATGACAGGGCCTTGAGCATGTTTACGAGCAGTGCAACAGATGGCAGCACTTTGAGCCCATGCCACATTTATTGATTCTTTGCAGGTAACATGAAAGCAACACATATTGAAGCAAAGGAAATGAACTCAATTTCTTAGAATATTAAAATTACAATGAACAGAATTTATTTTATTTTAAATAGACATTTTCATTATTTATCTGGGGAAAGGATTCCAGTGAAAAGTTTGAAGGTGGGACTGCTGCTTTGAAGGGTTAAAAGATATAGGCGATAGGGGAGCTGCACGCTCTATCGAGTAAGATCATAATGCGTCACTGAAGTATTATGGATGACATAACAGTTCAGTTACAACACATGTAATCAGCATATTATAGTGTGGTGGACCAAAAAAATATAAAAACTGTCTGTGTGCTTATTGCATGTGATTTATGTGCCATGAATTTCTGAAATACATTATTGTATATTGTAATTCCTGTAAGAAAAGCCAATTTAACTCAGTTTTCTATATACATATTAATACCTTAAATAAATAATGAGGTAACTTTATTGCGTACTATCAATAACTACACATACATTGTTTTGTTCCTTGTAATACTTTTTAACCCTGGTCTACCTAATTTTGAAGTAGGGTGTACTGTTTTCAACTGTACATAATGTTTCTTTGCAGGGAACACTGCAAGGTTACAGGAGTTCCCACCTTTCCTCACTACCATCTATTCATGTTCTAACTTCATGGTTCACATACTAAAATCCTTCTGCCTGGTTATAAGGAGTGGTATTTACATAGCTGATGATGGATTGCAGTTTGAACTTCTGGAAAGTTCAAATATCTCAACTAAGGTTGGGTGATTGGGTTTTATGGAAAGATATAAGGATTATAATCTTGTTTTCCCTAATCTCATTCATTTAGTGAATGCATTTATTTAGAATCTAAGACTACAATTTTATATATTCAGCATGGAGCCTGATAAATTAAACTAGAAAAAACTCTCCATCCTCCCAAAATATTAAAATTAAAATAAATGATGTAATTACTAATGATCCTATTATTGTAAGTCAAAAATTTAATGATTTCTTTTTAAGCGTGCCCACTCAAATGCCAAACTTAACAAATTATGTGAACAGCAATCCTTCAACCAGTTTCTCATTTTTTCTTAAGCCAACTTCAGAAGCTGAAATCAGCAAAATAACAGAAAATTTACCAAATAAAATGGGCAGTGGGTGGGACAAAATTAGCGCTAGGTTGCTAAAAAGCTGCAAAAATGTCATAGTAAAACCATTAACCTACTTAATCATTCTCTTGAACAGGGTCAATTTCCAGAAATTCTGAAATTAGGAGTGATCAGACCAATTTACAAAAAGGGGGATGAACTACACTCTGATAACTATAGAGCTATCACTCTAACATCGGAAATAGCGAAATTATTTGAAAGAGTGATATTAATAAGACTAAATAACTATTTAAATAAATACAACATGCTAAACATGGCTTTAGAAAAAGGACAATCCACTATCTCTGCCATCAGGCAATGCAAACACGAAATAATTGGGAAACTAGAAAATCATGAGAAGGTAAGCACTTTATTCCTCGATTTATCTAAAAGTATTTGACTGTGTGGACCAAAATATTTTAATTAGCAAGCTTGAAAATTATGGCATTAGGGGGAATTCCACTAGAATTAATTTGAAGTTACCTGATTGGAAGAAGGCAGTATACAGAACTACCATATAAAAAAAAGGGATAAGAATCTGTAAGGTAAAATCAAAATTAGATATTGTGAAGTATGGAGTGCCGCAGGGATCAGTATTAGGCCCTTTATTATTCATTATGTATATCAATGATATAAACACATGCAAAATACATCTATAGTGACTTATGCGGATGACACTACAGCTGTGTGCTGGAATAAAACCTTAGACGAACTAAACAAAATGCTCAATAAAACCACTAATGTGTTGTTAAATTATTTTCAATCCATAAATTTACAGTGTAATTTGCAAAAAACTAACATAATGCACTATACCTCATGGAAGAACAGTAGCATGCTAAATCTGAAGGTCAATAACATAAATCTACAGGATGTAAAAACATTAAAATTTTTAGGTATTATAGTGGATAACCGGTTTACTTCGGCGCAACATATTGAGCACATATGTGGAAAGATCAGCAAGTCATTCTGCCTGTTGAGATATTTTAGCTATAAGAACCCCAATGTCTAAAGCTCATTTATTATGGATGTATTTATCCTCATTTACTCTATGGAGTTGAAATATAGGGGGTTGCAGCAAAGACGCACATGGACAGGCCACTTATATATCAAAAGAAAAGCATTAGAATCATGTTCAACTTAAAAGTTAGAGTATCATGTAGGGAGACATTTATTAGCAAAAGGATATTTACCATCTACTCTCTGTATGTCTATAGCATAATAATGTTTTTAATAGTAAAGTATCAACCTATAAAAACTAAACAAATATAAGAGTATAATACAAGAAGCAACATGAATTATTTCAAATGCAATGTAAATAAAAATTGTCTCAGTCAAGGATGTTCTATATCAAGGGATTAAGCATTTTAATAAATTACCTCCAGAAATTAAAGCTCTTGCAGATGTGTCAAAGCGACAATTCCAAATGAAAATTAAGATATTTTTATTAAATAAATGTTTGTACAATCTAGATGAATGGTAAATAATTGCAACTATAATTATGTACATAAATTTGTAATGACATGTCCAAAATCAATGTACTGATAGACTGGATGAAATAAATATTATTATTATTATTATTATTATTATTATTATTATTATTATTATTATTATTCTAATAACCAGAGCATTGTTGTGGTGTACACAGATTTATAGTATACCTCCTTAGAGTTCAAGGAATTGTATATGTGCTTGTAAGGCTTTCTGAAGCCTTTTGTATTTTGCATCCCTTCCAAAATATTTGCTCAATTATTTCTAATTAAACTCTTATCCATGTTTTAATGGTTGCCTAAATATCAATGATAACTCTTCTAAAGTACTTGAAAAATCTAGGCATGTCTTTATTCCTGAGTTGAGAAACTGCAGCTCCACACTGTTGAATGATTTGGATGTTAAGTTAACCAAATTGTGGCTAGTTATGCAATTTTTCATTTCATAAGTGTGTTTTCGGTTGGACGTGGCATAATTTCTTTCTTTAGGCTATTAGCTGTTTTGCAAACTTTCACGTTGATATCTTCAAATTTGTTATGATGTAAGTTATCCCAGAATATATTTGACAAAAACTTGCTTAACGGAAGCTATACATCATACAGTTTTACATCTGAATTTGCTATTTTGCTGTGATGTATATTTTAACTCCATTTTGATAAGTCTACATTTACCTTTAAGCTTCATGAAACTTCTTATATCTGATTTACGAATGTATCAATGGATGTTAAATGAGTTTTAGCAAATGGCTGATAATCCAAATGTTATCTTAAAGCCCCGTTAAAACTCCATTACTATTAACCATGGAGAACAATGATAAAACTACCACTGACAGCACTAACATTCAAACTTTACATTATAAATCTTAAATCATTATCAACAACCAATAACAAATGATCACAGCAGCACAAAATTTCTAAGAGTAACAACTGATTCTTTATTATTCCAGAATGGTTATATTTTAAAGATAAGTGACAAATTGGGTGAGCAGCTTCTTGCAAAAGCGAGCAGTGGCTTGATTTTACGTATATCAAATGAGCAATCACTCAGCAATCAAGGTCATGAGCAGTTGGTAGTGAAGATATTTCAGAAACCTGTTTATCTACATGCAGCCAGGTAAATGCTTAGAATGAGTTTTGAGCCACTGCTTGCTTTTATTTATACCACTTAATGTCTTTGTAGGCTTAATTTTAATGCATAACCTTAAATTTTGAATTTAAAAACATGCAAATGCTCTCTCCCCAGCTTATGTGACATACTTTCTTCTGGATTGCAAGTATTTGCATCATTGGTTGCATGTTTCTTTTTGTTTTTCTTCCAGAATTTGTTATGTATAAATATATGGCTACAATTCAATATCCTCTTACCAATTTTTAAGTACATCAAAGCAATGTCCTCTGTCATTAATGGTAATGAATAGACCTCTGGGCCTTCGATAAATAAGGCCAAACTTTTGACAGGCCAAGCCAACAGTTGGGGTATACACAATAGGCATCATCTGCTCAACATTCTCTGCCAACAGTCGAAAGAAAAGGCGCTCATTTCTGTCCTGTAATAAATATACTAAGTTTAAGGGCTTATTCTAAAAATTATCATTGTTTGTTCTCAAAGAGAACAACTACATAATTCTATTGTGATTACAAAGGTGCCTTAAATTAAGCTACAAGAAAGATAAAAGGTCTTTGGGCATATCAACTGGGACAAAATGTAATTCAACCTGTCAACAATTAATTAAAATGTCACTCCTGTGTTCTTGTTACAATTTTTACAGTTTAAAACTGCAAAGGATACAGCAAAGTTATTGCTGAGATAGCTACTGTAAATGTAATGAAACCCATGTTGACAGTATGGTATGTAGATGAAATATTGTACTTATTTTGAAGTTTAATTAGCAACCATGTTCCACTAAGTTGAACTTTGATTTCATGTGTAAAATAACAGTTTACAACAATCTTTATTGGCAGAGATAAAATACTGCATTTGGTACTATTATATACAACGTTGATCATATTTTCATTAATTTTTATAAGTGAACAGCTCGTGGCTATTTTAAATAATCTAGTCTTAATACCTAACAGGAATGTAGCAAATTGTTTTAGTAGACAATAATAATAATAATAATAATAATAATAATAATAATAATAATAATAATAATAATAATAATAATAATAATAATAATAATAACAACAACAATAATAATATTAGCCTTGTAGGTACATTCAGTTGTCACAACAATTGCACCTAGTTTAAACTACACAAAGTCATATACAATATTTTTCTTGTAAGTAGTGAAGTGAGGAACTACCGTCAGACATTAGTAGATGGTTCTTCAAGTTGAATGTTTATTGAATTTATTCTTTTCGCATAGTATGTGATTTTTTTTTAAAAATGCTTTCATGAGGCCAGGTAGAAAAAGGGATAAAGGATGTATATATAAACTGGAAATTGAAAAATTGTACAAAAAAAGGAAGCATGAGGAATTTATAGTCTCAAGTGCAGGGGGCAACTGAAGGCTTATTTCTTGTACAGTAGAACCTGCTTAAACAAACTAAAGGGGGCAGGGCCTTTTGGATAATGCATTTTTTTGGATAATTGATGGTAACAGTTTTTAGCAGTGAAAGGAAGAAAATAATTATACTGCAAATGTATGTAATAATGTGAAGAAAAAAAATAGGTACTACGTATACAGTATTAAAATATGCATTACATTTATTTCCAAACACTATTTCATAAAATCAGTAATTGTTTTTCTCAGAACTTTCTACTTGCATCACTTGAGAGCCATATCAGCCACCATTTGATAAGTGTTATACTTGTTGATTCACTGCTTTGTTTTATAAAATGCAAGGCAACCTAAAAATAAAAGGTTTTGTGTTATTGATAGTGCCATAATTCAATACTTCCCATTAAGATTTTAATACAAATGTGTAGTCTTTCTTCTTACCTCTAATGATCATCTGCTCTCACTCTGTCATTAATGGCTTCAAGTTTCTGTTCAATGCTTATTGCAGCATGCTTTCTTTTCACTGAGATCTTACACACAAACCACACTGACCAAAACCAACAGTAAAAATAACAGTTGAATGCATGTGCAAGCAGTTAACACTTGTTATAACTGTACAATATTCCTTGGAATATGGGATAGGGGGTTGAGGATTAACTGCATACAATACCAAGTACCTGTATTGGAATTTAGGGTTGGGGTGAAAGAACACTGCCAATTATTGCAGCAACATTGCCAGCATAAATTTGAGCATCTCATATGTTTTTGTTCATTTCTTCTTACTTTCTTTTTTTTTCCTCCTCCATCGTTTCGGTTAAGTGAGGTTTTACTACAGTGTCAGTGATGAATGTGCAAGCCTTTCAGATTCTGTTACTTTGCCTACTATTCATTCTAAATGCTTATCTACAGCCTCATCTTACCAACAACAGGATTCTTCATTATCTCCACCAAAATAATTATTTCTTCCACCACACCTGCCATTTAGATACCAAGCTAATGCTTTGGATGATCCAGGAAACTTCTTTCATTGAAGGCTGCTTACAAGGGAATTGGTGCTAAGCTAGCTGGGGAAGAGAGAAGATGTGTGAGGAGTCAGCTCTTGGAGTGGAAGGAAAAAGGGAATAAGAGACAATGGGAGTAAGCATTGAGATATACAGAGGGAGAATTGGAACCTTTAACAATATAAAGCAGAGTATGAATAAAACAATACAAGGCCTAGAAGAGATGGTGAATATATTTCTTACACTTAGTGTAATAGCCACTTTACTGATAATTGGTGGAGTTGAAATTAACCCCGGACCTAATGGAAATCAGGCTGTTATGGAGGAAATTTTGGATAGAATAAAGAACATGGACGAGAAAATTGGTACAAAATTGAATGGAATGGAGAAAGAACTAGTGGAAATCAAGGAAGAAATAAGAAACGAGGTGCAGAGAGTAGAGCTACAGAATGTTAAAAGGAGAGTAGAGATACTGAAAGAGAGACATAAAAGGTTTAACTTAGTTATTGCTGGAGTGAAGGAAAGAAGGGGTACAGACATTTTTTATTAACAAGGATTTATTGGTGGAACAACGTGCTACGAAGAAGGAACTTATACAACAAATGAAGAAAGTGAGAATAGAAGGGAAACAGGCATATATTCGGAATTTAAGGCTGTGGATCGATGATAAAATAGTGGATTCACAAGAAAGTGACATAAGCAGCATTAAACCACGACAGCAAGAAATTACTCAGCTTGATCCATTGACGGCCAAAGAAACAGAGTTCACAGGAAGTCCAAAGGTCATTATAATACCAGCTGACACAAATGTGTGGGATAGACAGAAAAAACATATGTTATTGACATGGAAGAGCGATGCCAGAGTAATAATTACATCAGGAGATAGTTATACTGATGACGGAAAGTATATGTCAAAAACGAAAGAAAGAATGACAACTAGAAAACGTATTTCACCAAGGAAGGAGGTTTGAGTGGCACTGGACTAGCAGCGGGCAGAGCGGGGGCGTGATCACAGAGCAGTGGAACAGAGGAGGGAGGAGAAAGTATTGTTTCAACACCGAAAGGAAGTCTATTGGTTCTAGACAGTAACAAGGCAGGAACATCAAGAGAAGGGAGTGGTATTGAACTAAGGAGCAAGAAGATATTAGATAAATTCTGGAGCAGAACTGGGTCACAATAGGGAATGTAAAAAGTCAGGAAGTTAGGTTTCTGAACTGCGAGGGTTTGGAAAACAAGATTTTTACGGGAAAAGCACAACAGTTGTTGGATAAGGTTGATTCTCTGGGCGTAGTGGAAACTTGGCTAAAGGGAGAAACAATAGAGTTAAAGGATTTACATATGTTGGGCTAAAAAAAGAAAAAGGGTCAGTAAAGGGGAGAGTGTCTAGGGGTGTGGGCTTTTTTGTAAGAAAGTGCCTAAATAAAGTAATACGAGAAACATGGCCAAGGATGAAAAACGTGTTGTGGGTGATAATAGAAGATAAACATATTTAACACGTTAATGCAAAGAGTAGGAGAGGGGATGAGAAAGGGAAGGGGAGAGAAGGGTGAAGTGTGGTTCGATAAAGAATGTAAATTAGCAAAAAGAGTGGTGAAGCTGGCATTAGTTAAATGGAGAGAGGTAGGAAGCGATGAGGTAAAGCAGGAGTAGTTAAGTAACAGAAATTTTTATAGTTTATTGCTAGAAGACAAGAAACAAGAGTGGAGAAAAAAAAGGGAGTGTCTTCTGATTAATATATTGAGAAAATAATGTTAATAAAGTGTGGAAAATGCTAAAATCTACGTATAATAAGTATGTAAACAAACCGCATATCACTCCAGTAGAATGGTTGGAATACTTTAAAATGCTATTTGAAGAGGGCGATGACATTAAAGTAAAACCAAGGGTGGATTTTGGAACATGCTACATAGAGATAGTGGATAGTGAAGTGAGAGCTGAAGAGGTAGCTAAACAAGCGTAATTAATGAGAAAAAATAAGGCAACAGGAACAGATGGGATCCCCCCAGAATTTATAAAGGAATGGTGTAATGATGTAAACAGATTAAGATACTTGCAAAACTGTTTAATCTAATTAAAACAAAGGGATGTGTACCAGAACAATGAAGGAAAGCAATAATCCATCTCATATATAAAGGCAAGGGGAGTATAGACAAACAAAATAGTTACAGAGGTATAGCTCTATTATCAAATGTTGGAAAAATCTTCACAGGAATTTTAACAAATAGGTTACAAATGTGAGTAGAGGAATATAACATTCTCTCCGGTTTTCAAATGTTTTTTCGTAAGGGGAGAAGAAGTGTAGATAACTTATTCATAATTAAAATGCTAGTGGACAAGTATCTAAAAGAAAAAAGAGGAAAATTGTACATAGCTTTTGTAGATCTAGAGAAAGCGTATGACCATATTAATTTAAAACTGCTATGGTTTAAACTCTTTGAGTAAGGGAGTTTAGTCAGCACATGGTAAATATTCTTAAAGCTTTGTACAAAGAGAATACATTTTGTGCGAGAATAGGAGCAGGAATGGTAACAAACGAAATAAATCAAAGAAAGGGGCTAAGACAAGGGCGTAAATTAAGTCCTGTGCTTTTTAATCTGTTCATAGATGATATACTTACTGAGATAGGGAAAAATAATAATTGTCTGCCAGCAATTAATAATTTAACAATCCCAGGGCTATTATTTGCAGATGATTTAGTGGTAGGATCCATCTCAATAGTTGTGCTAAAGCAATCTTTGCAGCAAATAGATAAGTACTGTGAAGAATGGAACCTGAGAGTTAACCAGGAGAAGACTCAAATTATAGTTTTTAAAAAAAGCACAAAATTGAGCAAGTATGAAAAGTGCAGGAAAGAAGATAAAGAATACAAGGTGGTTAGAGAATGTGTATATCTAGGGGTCAAAATTGATGGGGGTGGGAGATGGGAGAAACAGAAGAAGTTGGCTTTAGCAAAAGGGAAGGGAGCACTGGCAGCGGTTAGAGGGTGTAAATACAAGTTACCAGACATAAATGTAAATTGGCTGGAAAAAATATATGATATGGTAGTTGAAGCAAAAATGCTATATGGAGCTGAAATATGGGGACTGGATGGCGGATGGGAAGTGGTGGATAAAGTACACAGGATGTTTCGTAGAGAAGTGCTAGGTTTACCAAAGGCAACAGTAAAGGAAGTTGCTCAAAGTGAATTAGGAAGAGTGGGAAGGAAAGGTATGATTATGGAGAGAGTCCTTAAATACTGGCATAAAATGCTAATTTAGATGAAAGCAATTTGTTAAGACAATGCCTGGATTTCCAGGAAAATAATTTAAGGAATAGTGGATGGAGTTACAGTATACAAACTATATTACAGAAAAATGGGCTGGGCGATATCTGGAGAATGAGAGAAAATAATGTAAATGGGTTTTGGAAAGAAGTTAGGAGGAGATTCGAAGATATAGAAATACAAGAGTTGTTTAGGAATATAGGAGATAAAAGATCACTAAAATCATATGTACAAATAAAAAATACATGGGAAAGAGAAGGATATGTGGACAAACTGAATAAAGAACAAAGCGAGAGTATTGCTTGGGTTCGAGTGGGTTTGTGGAGGTTAAAAGGGATGAGAAAAGGTTTCCAATAGAACTTGTGTCCAATTTGCGGAGGGAAGGAAGATTTGGAACACATAGTATTTGAATATAAAGGGACAGAGCTTTGGAGGAAAGAGTGTTTAAGTGACAAATTGTTTAAATTAGACAGAAAAGTAGCTTTAATTAAGCTTTCTAGCAAAGACAGCATGAAGACAGGTGAGTATTTAACTAACGTTAGGAAGAAATGGTTGTGGTCCTTAAGAAGAGAAAAAACAGAGGCTTAAGATTGAGATGTGTGTGAAAATAAACATTAGTAGCACTAATTCGAACACTGCACACATTTAAACCCTCATCATTATTGTTACTATTATTTATGAGCAATGTTACAAAAATTGGTATATAAATAACATTAGCAACATTGTATCATTGTTAATATTATAATTATTACTATTATTATCTTTGTAGTGGAGTAGTAGTAGTTGTAGTACTAGATACAAGGATAATTGGATTCGGAGTATGGCTATGATAACAGCCTGGGTTGATGTTAGCCATATTCTGTGTATGATGGCTTAGTACATATAAATACAAATATAAGGGAATCTTTTGATCCCACCTCCTTCAGTATGTTACCTAGCTCATTTTGAAACTCATGAGAATGAAAATTAGAAATAATACTCAAAATAAGCTAAAGGGCTTAAACCTGGTTAATAGTTACTACAAGGAATTCAACCTATTGAAATATTGTACAATTGAAGGGTTGATAGCAAAAACTGGTGAAGTCCAAAGTGTTGATTTTTCAGAATAGAAATAACTCTCCCTTGCATTTAAGTTACAACATAGTAACCTAAAATAAACGATGTACGCAGCTTTTATATGTGCCAACAAGGTTTTGATGTTCTGTTCTCAAAGGTTTGTCAGAAAAAAACAAAAAACAAAACAAAACAAAAAAAAAATACTTTTGGACATATCTAATTTTTGCAGAAAGTTACTGTATGCACATATTTGATATGAATTAAGGTATTTCAAAATGTGTTATTTCTATCTTTTACTGTTACAAAAACATACAAATAGGTATTTTATTATATTCAACATATGTCCAAATGGTATCTGAACTATTGTGTTTACATTACTTGTTATTTTCTCAATCATAATAATACACTTCGGTATAGTTTTTCAACCATCACACCCACTGCTATTGTTGTCGTCATCATCATCATCATCATCCACTCAACATTCTTCTCATTTTGGTGACTTGCTTCTTCAGGTCTTAGATTTCTGTCACATACGTTTTGATAGAATGCTCAGTTTGATGGCTCACTCAAGTATAGTCCTTTTCTTTGGTAAGGTTGAATTCCTGGGTCCTCATGGTAAAGCACATTAAGTTCCATTGTGTTTGTTATTGGTGTCTTTGTCTAATAATATGAGTGTTCTAAGGTCCAAAGTAAGTGTTTTTCAGTTTCAATTTGCTATTCTCCTCTGTCATTTGTATCATTCTTACTTCCTTCAGTTTGAGAGGCGGTTTCGGTGTTTTTACAAAAAAGGTTCACTAGCTGCTTTCATATCCTTGAAATAATATGTAGAGCACAAGGAGTAGGATATTTTCAGGCTCTAATGATGGCATTATCCCACATTTCAGAAACATCTGCAGCTATAGTGGCTCTCTTTTTATGAGTTATGAGAGCAAAATCCTGGTCATGGGAAGGTAGGTATGGCACCTTACATGAAAAAAAAAAAAAAAGTAAGATTTTAAAATATTTTGAGGATCTGGACTAAGCAGTAAATGAACTGCACAACTGTTTTATTTTTATTCTGACCAGGACAACTATCACTGATCAGAACAAGCTCATCAGATCTTTCAGCATGTGGGGTGTTGTTTAGGTAGTCAAGAAGCATAGACGTGACTTCATTAGGTCCCTTTTTCCCCTCCATGTTCACAGTAATGTATATTGTGACAGTCATATCCCCTATATTATGAATGCCAAATACATTGTACCAAAGTTGAATTGTATAAAATGCAATTATTTGCATGTGTGGCAGCAGCAAATCCTGCATGAAATCAAATGACAGAGTATGTTTCCTTGTTTGGCTCTCATTCTGTATACCTTCTGAGATCGGAAAGCATCTGCTTTTTTAAGATACAGTTTTTTCTCCATTTCTAACCTGCATCCGTCTTCTTCTGTTTTCCATTGATTTTAATCTTTGTTCCATAGAATCACGAAAAGAGCACATATCTGTCCTTGGATAACCAAAATTAATATTAAATGTCTGAAATACTGTCCAACATGCTTTATAAGATATGTTTATGTAAAAAGCTCATGCATGATAGAAATATTCAAATCTTCAGGTAGATATTTTCTATCTGGATTATCCTGTAAACAATAATGTGACTTTCTAGCTTGAAATGAATTTATATGATGTTTTACAAGCTTGATTATTTCATCTGGAAGTTTAGATGGACGATTACCATATTGGCTACACTTGTCTTTTGGAGTCTGACCAGTCATTATCAAGCTTAGCTGGAGCCTACTAATCTGTGTTTTTTAATTCCATGAAGCTTATGAAAGCCTTTTAATAAACAGGAACCTCCTTACCTGCTATACAAAGTATGTATGTAAAAGCTACTGCATGGACGAGGTGGACAAGAAATAGTACTTCTCTCTGAATGTGCATTTTTGGACTTGTCCAGTTTTTATCAACCCTTCAATTGTAGAACTGTTTGCATAACTCATTTGATTAGTAAAGCCACTTTCAAGGTACACATTCATGATTTTAATTCCCCAAGGGTCATAATGCTGTTTTGAAACAAAAATTAATAGAGGAAAGCTTTATGACATGGATAGAAATAAGTATATCCAGGGTCAATGGGTTCTAAGTGAACAAACAAGGATGCTCTTTGTGGTATATCGGCATCTATTTACATCAAGGATCAGTGCATTGGGTCTAACAGTGAAATTGGAAAAGTTATTACTGGCAAGAAGGATCCATTAAACATAGCCAATGATTTTTGCAAGCTAGAGATGTGAAATTGGAAATTTTGACGAGTTTTTGAGTTCCCCAAGAGACAAAACACTACTGAGTACTTGTATGATTGTATGAGTACTTATTACATTTACTTCAGTAAACACTTGATGAAGACAGACTTGATTGCTGAAGGCTTCTACAAGCCGGATAAAATAAAGGAAAACTAAGATATCCACAGAACTTGGGAAGATGATGCAACAGTGGAACTAGTAAGCCAGGCATTATGCGCACCTGCTTCCTACATATCAGAAATGCACCAATAATTCAAAAGATTATCAAAACCTAAAAAAAAGGTAAAAGAATGGGTTATAGAATCCAGTAACAAAAAAGTACAGGAAGTTTGAGGGACTGAAGAAAAAGTCCACAGTGAAATATTGTAAACAGGTTGTGAAATAAAATGGTACTCAGAGAGAGAAGTTTAAAAGATATATTATATTACACATTTACACACGCTACAGGCTCTGTAAGGAACCAGGAACAAAGGTGGTAGGCGACAGCTGCTGTACAGTCGGGGGAAAGAGGAGTGGTCACAAGCACATGGTGGTTTGGTGCAAATTGGGCAATGCACAACTTTGTTGTTAAACACTAATGCACTACATATTATGTAATAACATTATTCTTTGTCGCTGGATTTTCCTTCACAGTCAGAATCCTGGAGGTGTACACACAATGGAGTTAATTTATACAACAAAACTGCTGCTAAACAGCCAGCAAATTTATACAAACACACACTGAAACAGATTATCACATGGATGTGACTATGCTGCTGCACAAGTGCTTTCATTTATGATTGAGACTTTAGGAATGATTTAAGCCCAGTACATGATACAGATTTACAAATTTGGGGACCAAATTATTCAGAAATATTAAATGTACTATTGTAGGCATCATCTTACTGACTCCATAGCTTCAAAAAAAAGATTTTAAATATCAACCAGAAAATCGAGAAAGCATGTCAGCAAAAACTATGGGAAGCACTGCAAGAACAAGTTGAAACTGCAGTAAAATTTCTCAATATGAAGATTTACTCATTATTAATACAGATCAATCCAGGCTACGAAATGAAACCAACTAGAATTCTGCTAATATGATAGAAGAGAGACTAATGCAGTCCCACAGTTACACCATATAATACACTATGACCAAACAAGGAGTTGTTTTAACTAAATTTTAGCTTTGTATAAAAGGAAACAAGGAGTATTTGGATCATGGGTATAAACAGAAATTGATACTGTTCTTGTAAAAATTCCAAATGGAGTACTACAATGTAGAACTTCAGGAAAGATGGAAAATACTTAAAAAAGGAATTCAGTAAATGTGTAATGGCCCCTTATATAAATAAACACGTTATATTACGACGGTGGTGGCGGTGGCGGTGGCGGCGGCGGTGGCGGTGGTGGTGGTAGCTGTTTGAGTAGCACAAAACTACTGTGGTCATCAGCGCCACCCTCTGGCTGTAAATTTATTCCTGTCGAATACATAAGCAATGCATACAAAGCAATTACAGAGTTAAGCAACTCAGATTGTCGTCCTCCGTGGACTAGTGGTACCGTGCTAGCCTCTAGTTCCCAAGGTCGCGGGTTCAAACCCGGCGGAGGGCGATGGATTTTTTCGGGCATAAAAATCGTTAGCATGGCTTTCTTCGGAAGGGAAGTAAAGCCAGTGGTCCCTTGTCATAGATTTACGGCACGTAAAAGACCTCAAGCCTGATAAAGAGGCCTCTGGGCAAAATTACCGATCTTTCACGCCTAATATAGAATGGGACGATAAGGACCATAGTAGTTAGAGAGCATCCATAAATAAAACTCAATTTCAGTTTTTCTTTCAATTTCAAGCAACTCAGATTACAAAAGTAGAAAAATAAACTACAAATAACGTAAGTTATACACAAAAAAACCTCACAAAGCAATATATACCAGAACTAATCCTCAGCAAAAACAAGCAGTTAAGTCAGTATTGACACAGTTTGAAACTCATGAACACACCAAAAACTACACAATTAAACTTTTGTAAGGAAATCACTGAATTTAACACAGCAAAAAACCTTGAAGATAGAGGCAGTCATCCCCTAAAAGTGTAATTAAATTAAGAGGGAATCCAAGTCATTCGCGAAGGGCAGAAAAGTAACAACACTGGGTGAGAAAATACTTCACCATCAAGGGCACATTGCAGTGAAGACGAGGTGGGGGTTCACCCCTAAGGAGGTAGCCATGACTAAAACAACAGTGGCCAATGGAAAACGTTGTAGCCTTGACCTCTCAGAGTTTGGCGGTAGATGTAAACCACTCCTCATGCCATTGAGAGAGTATCTTTCTGTGCAAAAAACCCTTTAAATCCATACATAGGTAGTGGAGAAGCCATTCATCAGGTTGCAGAATCACAGCCTTCGCTGCTTGATCTGCCTGTTCATTTCCTACAATGCCACGATCTCCAGGAATCCAGACAAAGATCACCCAAAAGCCAACAAGATAGAGAGTGTACAATTGATCATGGATTTTCTGAACAAGAGGGTGTTGGCAATAGAGATCCTGTAAATTAAGTAAAGCATTGAGAGAATCAGAACAAATTACACTGGAGTGCAGGGTAAAGGAGCGGATGAAAAACGTGGCTTTAAATATAATATGCAGTTTGGCAGTGTAAACAGAAATGCTAAGGGGTAAGCAAGTCTTGTGAATGACATGTGAATCAATAACCACAACACAGCCTACTCCTTGATCTGTTCAAGAACCATCAGTATACAGAAAAGATATCCAGAAAAGTCTTATTTCAAAGCCATGAAATGGGCTGCATATATATATATATATAGATAGATAGATAGGAGTGGCAGTAGTGTCCTTGGGCAACTAAGCCAGATCAAGACGACACAAGAGGGGTCCACATATCCAAGGAGGAAAACGAATTCCCCTATGGAAGGGCAGGGAAGTACATGACTAGTACAAAAAGCTCCCATGGCTAGTCTAAGGCCTTGATGATGGACAGGATCCAATCTATGCAGAATAGATGGTCTAGCAGAATAGACCATGGACCCATAGTCGAGTTTTGAGCGTATTAAAGCCCAGTAGAGACACAGCAAGGATAAATTATTGGCACCCCAAGAAGTGCCACCAAGGACACAAAGTAATCGCAGGGAGCAAGCACAGTGTCCACCAAGGTATAAAATATGAGCTCTCCAACAAAGCTTAGGTGAAAAATGAGGCAGAGAAATTTAGCTTCCTCAACAAATGCAAGTTTCACTCCACCAAAAGAGAGATGGGGCAGGAAACTCCTTACGACACCAAACATTAAGCCAGTGTGTTTTCTCCACTGAAAATTTACACCCATTCTCCAAACTCCAAATGTTTTAAGATATCAAGAAAGCACTGGAGGTGCCGTTGGATAAAGTGCATATGCCCAGAGCTATAACAAATTGCAAAATCATCTAAAAAGAGAAACGGAGTGATGCCTGATGGATCGTACTACACTATGGGATTAATAGCCTTAGCAAACAAAAGAACACTCAACACCGAGCCTTGCAGCACACCGTTCTCCTGTCTAAAGACCAGGGGGAAAGAAGAATCCCACCCATACTGGAAAGGTATGGATATCCATAAACTGCTACAAAAAGACAGGTAGATGGCACCGGGAGTTCCAACGGAAGAGGTGGCGAAGAATTCCCATATGCCAGGAGGTATCATAGGTCTTCTCCAAGTCAAAAAAGACAGCTACCATTTGTTGTCTGCTCAAGAATCATAAATGTGAGTTGCCAATGAAATCAAGTGGTCAACAGTAGACCACCATTGTTGAAAACCACATTGTACAGGAGTGAGAGCAGCAAAGGTTTCAAGACGCCACATTAATCGCTTAGTGACCATCTGTTCCATTACTTTACAAATATAGCTTGTTGGAGAAATGGATCGGTAGCTAGTGGGCAACTGTGGGTCTTTTCCAGGCTTAAGAATAGAAACGATAATGGAATTGCATCACTGAGATGGGAAAGCGTCATGCAGCCAAATATAGTTAAAGGCGTCTAAAAGAAAGAGCCGACTATTTATAAGCAGGTGTTTAAGCATTAGTGCATGTATACCATCCAGGCCAGGAGTGACCAACAAGGCTAATTCCAATTCAGGTAATGAGAAGGGCAGATTATCGTCTTCAACATTCTGAGAGATGAAATCAAAACCAGAGGACTCTACCCGAACCTTGACAACCAAGAATTGGGGATCATAGTGGGCAGAACTAGAGGCAAAAGAAAAGACTCCACCTAGGGAATTGGCAGTATGATGGGATCAGTAGCAACATTGACAGCCACAGAAAGCCCAGGGACAGATGAAGTAGGTTTAGCACAAAGTATGCAAAGTTTATTCCACACCCAGGAGGAGGAGTTGCAGTGTGACAAAGTGGAGAAAAAATGTTCCCAAGTAGACTTCTTACACTGTCGAATTATTTTATGAGCCTGGGCATGCAACTTTTTAAACGTATTCATATTCTCTAGCGTTGGATGATGCTCGAGCACTTTCGAGGCCTTTCAGCGAGCTTGGAGAGCTGCACTACATTCTTCCGACCACCGGTGTACCTGAGTACATTGTCCAGCAAATGACATTTGAGGAATGGAAAGCTCAGCACCATCTAGTATCGTGTCCCGAAGATATTGGATCCATGTATCAATATGAGGTACGGAGGCAGTATTATCTAGGGCCACAAGTTCAGAATAACAGGGCCCAGTCTGCCCAACTGAACACCCACTTCGGTGGGCAAGTAGGATTAACCCCATGAACCACCATATGAAACAAAACAGGGTAGTGGTCATTGCCCATATGAAACAAAACAGGGTAGTAGTCACTGCTGTAAGTATCAGAAACCATAGACCAGCACAAAAAGGTAGTGGACTTAACGAACAGAAGGAAAGGTCAAGACAAGAAAAAGAGCCAGTAGAATCACAAAGAAACATGGGAAGCCCAGAATTGAGCATAGCTAAATTGTGGAGATCTGCAACTGCAGCAATCTGAGTACTCCTAGGACACTCGCGGACTGAGCCCCATAAAGGATGATGGGCATTGAAATCACCTAAGATAAGAAACAGTTGCAGGAGCTGGGGAAGCAAATCTAGAAAGCCCTCCACAGCCCCAGATGAATTAGGTGGAAGGTACAAAGAGCAAAGTGTGAAAGAAAGTGATGGCAAAGTAATACGGAGAGCCACCACTTGTAAATCTGTATATAGCTGGACCGGAGTGCAGTAAAGGTCCCGACACACCAAGATACAAGTCCTCCCATGGGCATGACCACCATCAGGAACAGGAGATCATTACGAAAAACCATATACTGAAGAAAGTGCACATGGTCTTCAGGGTGGAGTTTAGTCTCCTGAAGGCACAAAGACAAAGGCTGATAAGTAGAAAGCAAAAGATCTAGCTCATCCTTATGGGAACAGTAAACATGCATATTCCACTGCAAAAAGGCCATAGTTCCAAGCAATTTTGATACATGTCTGTTTTTTCACTCATAAACTTTAGAGGTCAAGTTGTTCTTCCTGGAGTTTGGCGATAAAGATGGTTTAGAAGGCTTCTGCTTGAAAGATTTATCTGTAGCGCTGACAGCAGTGGTGGACTTCACAGCAGCTTTGGACTTCTTCTGAGTCTGTAATTTAACACTGGTCTCCACAGGTAAAACTTTTGCTGCGCAAATGTTGGAAGTGGCCTGGGACAGATCCACAGAAGCAGCTGTGGACAACTCCTTGGAAACAGGAGACATCACAACAGGAGGTGTTGAAGAAATGTCCCTATCCACACCACTAGTAGACGGGGAATTGATGTCCTCAGTGCTGTCAGAGACAGTGTGGGGCGAAGGTGCAGCAGAAAGCACTGGTGGATGGGAAACATCCAATGTGTCTAAATTACCAGGATTGCTGGACATCAATGGCAGAGTACCGGAGATGCAACATCGCAAAGGTGTGGCAAAAGGAGCACCCCTGATGCACTCCGGAGGTTCCCGCCATAGTGAATGTGGTGAACAGGTAGTTCTCTCAAAGAAACCAGGAGTAGCACCCACCGGGTCAGTATCCATAGATGGGTCAGCATGATTATCCAAGGGTAAGGTACCAAACTGATTGGCCACTTCAAGTGACGGTCGGAATGTGGAAGGTTCCTGATGCTAATGAGATTTGGAAGAAGTAACATGTTGACAGGGAGCTTGGAGGATTCTAAAGGAGTGGAGAGGGAAGGGGGCTGAAAAGGAAATAGGGTGGGGATAGGAGAACTTTCATTGTGGCTAGCTTGCGAAGTACAGGTACAAATGCAGGTATAGTTCAACTCAAAGAAGCAGGAGTAGTAGTAGCTGCAGATCGAAGAACCTGACTGAAGTATCTGCGAACTAACTTTATGGGAAATAACAAGCAAAGTTTCTCCTTCGTCTCTCGATAGCCAATTTTTTCCTTGACCCAGAGTTCTTGAATGGCATATTCTTCCTTATACATAGGGCAACTGTGAGAGTATGCAGGATGGGCACCCTCACAGTTCACACATTTGGAGATGGAGGTGCAAGGAGAACCGTGTATTGATTTGTTCCACACAAAGGACATAAAGACTGCTGCTTAAAGGACAGTGCTATATGTTCAAATCCTTGACAGGAGAAACAATGTAGAGGGCTGGGAACATATTGACGAACATGCAGTATCCCATAGCCAGCCTTAAGAGTGGTAGAAAGCTGCCTCAAAGAAAATGTCAAAAAGACCATTCTAGTAGGTACCTATTTTGCACCTTCCCACCACAGGAGCCCTTTAGCTGCACTGACCCCTTGGCTAGAAAGGTAGGCAACAACTTCTTCTTCAGAGAGGCCATCTAAGATGGAGGAAGTCACAACACCTCAGCAGACATTCAAGGAAGCATGTGGCTCAACAATAACCTCTTGGGTTCCAAAGTGTTGTACCTGGAGTAAACGAAGGGACTGTGGATCATCCTTAGTTCTCATCAATAAAGGACTCCTTGCATTGCCGGGTACAGTTCTGTACTAGGCCAACGATTTTGTCCAAGGTGGCCTGAACCACGAAGGGGTTCAAAGAGCTAAGCGATGTTTGGTCTGGTGTAGCTGAGCGCATGATTAAATAACGGGGAGTGTCACACTTTCCTGACGTAGAAACATTTCCTTCCAAGACAAATTCAACTACAGGTCTCTTTTTGGAGGTTACTAGATGAAAATCAGTAGTAGTGTCCACAGCTGCAGTGAATGCCATGCATGGAGAGATGCCACTGGACCCGTCTATCTCCATGCCAAGTGGAACCTCATGGCGGTCCCAAAAGGGTCGACTGGGACCCCGTGCCACCCCAGCTATCCTTCAAAGAAGTAGGAACAAAGCTGTTTTATGGGCAGGGTAGTTAACCCTAACACAACCCCCGAAACCTAGGGGGATCGAAAGCTTGGGACCCCGGAGTGCCAATTCTGTACTTACCAAAGTAAGCCCCTGGGGGCTTATATTGCTTCTTGACAGCTACAGTGCACAAAGGCATAAAGCATTGGACAAATCTGATTTTGAGGTAGAAACTGTCACAATTCCATGAGGCAGTATATCCCTTCTGCAACCACTGGAAGTGATTGGGTTTTGAGAAGTAAAATTCTTTGCGATTAGAATGTATGACTTAAATGTGAAAGGGATATCCTTTGAGAGAGCAAAAGGAAACACATATTACAAGTGTGATACTTTGGCATTTATATGGTTTGCATATATAAGGATATGCTTTGTTTTGAGCATTTGTTTAATGAAACTTTACATGATTAATTACAGGGTTAAGTTCTTTTGTTGGAAGGAAAGAAGGTTACTACTGTATTTTGTTTGCTAAGGCTACTTGCTTTTTACTAGAATTTTAAAATAAATAAATAAAAAAGAAGAGGCAGAAAGGGTTGCAGAGGACTTGAACATGGGTCTCATACTTCAGAGCCAAATATGCTATCCAATGTGCTAACTTGATTCAGCACTTCTCCTATATCCATTATATATTTATGTGAAACTATTTCATGAAGTTTGTAAATTGGCCTTTTAATGACAACTTTAAAATTGTCTTCTTCTTCTTCTTCTTCTTCTTGTCTCTGAAAGCAATAAAACATGCTAGCTATCATTTAATAAATCTGAGGTGGTTTGATGCAAAGTTTCCCTTGTTTATGGAAAAATGTCCATTAGTTGTAATTTTCCCTTAGACAGTACAAATAGACATCCTCCTTCAGGTTTATCCTCTTGTATCTTGATAAATGGTAAACACGTTCAAGAAAGAGATACTGACCTACTGATTTTGTTGCAGCCATTTTCTTGCAAGCCAGGTTAATTTGAGCAATGTTTCCAAGCAAGATTAAATGGATTGGAAACCTTTGAGCACAAAGGTCAGTAATGATGAATGCTCCAATCAATGTATTTCAAAGGCGGCTGGCCAGGTGTAATAGCTGAAGTATTTCCTTCTTACACCATTTCTTAATTTCCTTTAAATGCAGCATTTAATACAACAATCAAACTTGACAATAGTTGTGGAATGTTTACTCCAGGTAGTATACGATGAAGTTGCCAAATTTCTCTTTTTTTGTATCCTGACTTTGAAAGCCTGCTCGTTACCTTCTTCCAAGGGGAGAGGAAGCCACAACAGTTCAACCCTCCGGCAAAAGAAATATTTCGGCGCTTCAGGTTCAGTATTTCTCTTGTTTGGGAAGGTTGCCATGGTAACGTGACCTCATTATTGCTTGTCTAACTATGAAAGTGAAGAACTTCTGTATCCACACTGAAGTGTTTCTTTTGCACCCTCAAGTAGCAGCTTGTAGGTTGTAATGTAAGAGCTTTAGATGAAGAGTCAGTCAGTGGGTAGATGTAAGCATGTGAAAACTGAATGTCTTGATTCCTTCTTTTTTTTTTTTTTGTTCTTTTTTGTTTGTTTGTTTGTTTATGTTTTCAACAAAATAAAATGTCATGTGTACTTGCGAGTAGACAGTATGTAGTAAATATTGAATACAAGTAAATTTGTGTCTCTTTTTTATGTTTCCAAAAAATTATTTGAGTATATTTTGTTAGAAACTGTTTAATACATGGAATGATGAGAACAAGAAAGATCTTTTAATTGCTGGGTGGCCAAGTAATTCATTGCAAATTTCAATAAGAAACAAATTAAAAGCTCTGGGAAGAAGTGTAATATAAAATGTAAAGATTTTTGGTTTTCTGGATTTTGTTGGTTATACACTAATGTATACCTTCAAATAATAGATAACTTTACTTCCTTAAAGGACAGAAGGATTGACTTAATCTACAAAATGTAGGGTGAGCAATATTAATATTTATTCCATTTTTAAAGTTAACTTTTTTTTTTTTTTTCCATACAGCATTTTTCACCTGTTTTCTACACCATGAGCCACCACTAATTCTAAAAAGCAAGATTACATGGATTGCTACAAGGTCAGTAATGATGAATGGTCCAATCAGTGTATTTCTTAGATGGCCAGTTTCACTGGTCATGTATGAAATAGCAATGACAAATTGAACTACACTACAAGCCATGAAACTGAAGATTAAACACAAAGGGGGAAAAAAAATTGGTAAGAAGTACTGGTGACAAACACTGCTATAGTACAGCACTTTGAATAGGCTAAAAAATCCATCTTGTGTGATGACAAGGCTGATGATAATTAATTGTTCTTCCACACATACTGTATGTAGGCTAAAGTTAGAAAGGTAAAATCAGACTGAAAAGGTTAATGATATAGCCAGGATTTGAACCACAGATCTTTGAATTACCATGCTGCTGCTCTAATCAACTGAGCTACCACAGCATCATGCTGACACAACATTAAATTCCCCAACTGACTCACTGCAGTGGCACAGTAAACCGAAGATCCATGGTTGAAATCTTGGTATGGCACTGAATTTTTCAGTCTGATTCTACCCTTCCAACTTTAGTCTATGTACAGCAAGTGTGGAAGAACAATTAATTATCACTGATTGACCTAATATGTTTAACTATGGAGCCCAGGACTTAAACAGAAAGTTTCACTGAATTCATCAAAGAAGGTGGCACAATAGGTCATTGTGAAACAGATTCTTTAAAAAATATCTTACAGAATAACAATTTTGACATTCGGAAATGCAGAGGCTAAGGGTGTGATAAGAAAAAAATATTAATATAAGTGTGTTCATCTAGAGTTTGCAGTATCAACCAGAATGTAATCTTTATATCTTGGGCCCGCCACAATCTACTATATCTGAAGCTAGGTGACATGGCAAAGTGTAACCAACATACCATGACATTCTTCGGATATTAAAAAAGGCTGTAGGCATTTTCTGTGTACATATAGTGCTGGACAATTCTCACTAGCTTTTGTCAGAAACTGATTATAAAACCACATTCAGCAACCAGATGGGAATGCCAATGAGGATGTGAAGCCAATAAACTTGCAGAAATTTAATGTGCTCTGAAAGAAGACTCCAACAAAACATGCTGTTGCTGGATCTAAAGCATCTAAATCATTATCATTGCAAAACTACAGCACCAATTCTTATAACTTGATTTTGGGAGTGATAAAATATATTTGCAATTTACTCCTCATATATAGAGAGGAGTATCTTTTCAAAGCATGATAAGCTCACAAATACAAATTTTCCAGGAGAAGCTAAAAACTAATATTGAATAAAGTTTTCTAATAATTTACAATTTAAGTATACAGATTTATTAAGAGTTCTGAATATAGAAAAATAGGCTAAGTGGGAAAAAATCTCACTCTATTTAAAGGACTTTTGCAAATTTAGTTTTGAAAATCTATGGACTTGTTTCATTTTGCACCAACCTAAAGGGCATATTATTGTGTTTTGAAATCATTTTATACGGAAATAATGCAGGAATTTAGTATTTAACTTTTACTTTTAGCCAAATGATTGATACAATGAAATAAATAATTCAGGAAGATGTTCTCAGCCAATTCATTTAAATAATATAATCAATCAGACACTTATTTTCATGGTTACACACTGTTTCTTTGAGAAATGTCCATACATTACTTAAGCACTGCAAACAAAATTCTAATTAAGGAGGGCATTTTCAATAATTATTAAACACATATGGTCAAAACTGTTATCTACCTTAATTATATGTGTTTTTTCTAAAAATTATTTTAAGCAATTCAGTCAGTAATTCAGCAAGTTACTTTCAATCTTATATTAGAATAACAGGATCAAAATTAATTTGTTCCTAAACAATCTGCAAAGTTCTCTTTTGGCTTATATTCCTACATTAAGAAATACAATCAGTAGTAGCAGTAATAATTTACAATAACATTTAGATATTCATTAAACAAAGCAGTAAAAAACTTAACTTGTTTCAAAATAAAGTGTAAAAACCTATTTTTGTAGCAGGTATTAGAAAATAAAATCATACTGAGCTGATGAATATCACCATTAAAAGTAGTTTTGCAGACTATTGTTATCACATTTTAGTTAAAATGTTGAAATCTGAATAGATATTATTGCTCGTATTCCTCTTCAGAACATTTGATATCCAGGTTCCTCCTCCAAGCAGTCACACTCTTCATCCTCAACTTGCTCTTCTACATTGTTTATTACATTGTCATCTCTCTCAAGTACATCAACATAATATTTCAGGGTTTCATCCTTCTTCCAGCTATCCCCAAATGTGTTTCAGAAGAGTGAATGATTTTATACTGTGTATCAAACTGACAGCATTTGGGTCAGGTATCTGATCTGCTACATATATTTTTGATACTTCATCCAATCTGTATGAGGGCTCCATTTTAAAAATAATGGAGGTTTTCTTCTCACTGAATTTCTTTTTCAGTATTATCCATTTCATGTCTCTTATACCACTAGCTTCTTTAAATCACAGCAGAAATCCTTGAAGTTTAAAACATTCCAGTCTATCCATAATTTTTGAGTGCTTCCCATTTTCTGATAAATGTTATATCGTTCAGGAATTAATGTTTCAGACTGCTTCCGAAGACTCTTTTCCACTATGCGAAAAGGCAGTTCACAGGCAAGTAGGAATGACCATGTACGGAGAATGTAATGCATATCTCTTTCATTGAGTCTTGAGAATGTTTTTAGAAGCCAGGGTTAAAAATTGTGTTTTGAATCAAAGCAACACCATAGTTTGATGCAGACCATCTTTTGGAGTAGAAATCCACTTCAAGCTAATTTATGTCTGCAAGTGGACTTATCGCCTTTTGAAACGTCGCTACTTTTATATATTAAGAGAGAGAGGGGGGGGAGTGTGCACTATGTGCATTTGGCCACTGTTTCCCTCTTCAATGTATGCCTTAAGCAATTTTAATCCTTTTTGCACATGGTGATGTATTTGTCGTACTTATTATCATACAAACTGCACACATAATTATGTTTCATTTGGTGTATAGTATGGACTGTTTTTGCAGATTTTATGATGAAGTCCATGTGCTGCTAGTCTCATTATTACATGTTTCAGTTTCTGGTTTGGTCCAGTCCATGATCATGGCATCTGTTGAATAGAAATCTTCCTATATACCTTCCCGTTTTTTTGTCTTTCTTGGTGGTGGTGGTGAGGTAGGTGGTATGTAGTTGTTCTAGGAGAAATGGCTCTTTGCACATTCATACACTATCCTGGATGATGTATTTATGGTAAGGCACAGTATTAATTTCAGAAATCTGGCTTTCACTTGTTCTAGTTTTTTAGGATCTACTTTCCCAGTTTTTCCCATATTGTACCTATTCCATTTGTTAGTATTAGTAATATTTTAGCCTTGAAGATTCTGACTGATGCTTCTATGGAGAGATTTCTCATACTCTGAATTATGTACATACACTTTATAGCTGTAATTGTTTTTTCAGTTATGTGCATTGTGAAATATGTTGCTGTTGATTGTAAAGTTACTCCTAGGTATTTGTAGTGATTTGTTGTTTTCATGGGATCTCCTTCAAGGTAATTTGTTCAGTCTTCCCTTTTCTTATATGTATGTCATACATTTTGTTTTGTTTGAATTTATGGTGAATTTATTAACTTTGGCCCATTCTATGACAGTGCTGATTGCCTCTTGTAGTTCTATACTTTTTTATCCTATGATCATGCCGTCTGCATACATTATCAGTTATATAACCTTATGTTTGTTGGTGGTCTGGGTGGCTCCGTTGGTTGAGTGATCTGATCCCAAAGTCACAGGTTCAAACCCAGCCCAGGCAGATGGTATTTTTAAGTGTGCTTAAAAGCAACAGCCCCATGTCAGTAGAGTTACTAGCATGTAAAAGAACTCCTGCAGGGCGAAATTCTGACACTGTTGGTGCTGGCAATTGACAGTATCATTATCAAAGAAAATATTTAAATTTCTTATTCTGTTGAGTTTTTCTTTGAGATCCACTGTTGTTATATTGCATAGCCATTCTCTTCTTTTCATTGCTTTTAGGGTGTAGCTTCCCTAGAGGCTGAAGAAGAATTTATAATATATTACTTTCTTCCTTTATCAATGAAGCTTTGAGCCAGGTCAGTATGAAGTTTAAATTTAAAGAATATGCAAAGCGTTTCTCTTTCTGTATAAGATACATGATTTGCATGCTACAACAGAAGAAGATATAGAAAGAAGTTGCAAAACCTATCTCAAGAGCTTCAAGATGGCAAGGCTTTTGATGTAGATGGTTAAGAACTATTTTCTGCAGCCCATCTGTGATTCCTACCACAATCAAGGAGAATTTTTTCAGAAGTCTACATCTGTACTTTTAGGCAAAAATGAGCTACGTATGTTTGCTACACAATTTGATAGCCAGCTTTTCGATTCTGTTGTTCATTTTATCAAAACTTTACAAGTGCAATTGCTATTGAACTGCGAAATACTTGGAATTCTGCAAAACTAGACAAGTGCATGCATTTGTAGAGTTTTGCTATAACGAGGATGCATTTTGTACAGACATATTTTAATTTACACATTGTAAACAGAAGAAAACTTGGTATCTTAATAATGTTTCTTGCTACCGTCATTTTTAAACAGTGTCCCAAGGCTGCCCATGGTGATACAATGCAATTTGGTGAAGTCAGAAGCGTGCGAAGTGGGCTATAATGGTTTATCTTATGAATTGTGATACATTAGTGAAAGTACAGCATACAATGTCAAATGACAATCCAGATTACGCTGAATCTGTTAATACAGTTCCTAGTGGAAGGAAAAACAGAAGCAATGACAATAGTGGCAAGAAAAGGAAAAGAAAACCTCATTACAGGATATTTAAACCACAGATTGCCTGCAGTCATCACAAGTCTTCCAAATCAGGAACAAAATGTTGTATCAATGAGATATCTGCCTTGAAGATATAACATGTAAGAAAATCATATTTTTACACTCTTGGATGTAATTATTGTTAATGCTTATTATGGTGTATTTTTTCATACTACTAGTCTGTAGTAACTAAAACACAAATCACTTTAAAGAGGTTTCCATTCTTAGCTACAACATAAATCCCAGACTGATGAGGATAAGCTTCTTCTCAAATACATGCATATTCAAACTCCATGGTGCAGAGTTATTGATCTGGATGACAGTAAAAAGCCGAAGACCATATCTATAAAATATTAGTTAAGAAAAAATTATGCCACATTGGTTCCAGTGTGTGGTGCCAGCTTTAGGAGCATTACAGGTGACCACAAATATTTTTACTTCACCTACATACTATTGACCTAAAGGTAAACAATGCTGTTCTTTATACTCTATTTACCATTGATTCAGGTGTGTCTGTTGATTTGCTCACCAGATTAGCCAGAAGTTTTCATGCAAAAGGAGAAGGTACAACAGAAAAGAGTGGTGGTGACCAAAGAAAAAGGAAGACAAACTAATTACAGAAACTATTAAATATCACATCAAATAATATAAATGCCAAAAAAAGTCTTTACTCATGGGGAAAAGTAAGTAGAAGCTACCTTGAGGCAGTATTTTTAACACTTAAATGATTTCAGTCTAATTATATAATATATAATTCAATAACAGCCCACCTTAAAGCAATATGTGTATGTAACAATATATAAAAAGTGTATATTACAGTCAATGTTTATATTATTGTATACATGTTCAATAATGTTATGTGAATGTATTACGTAATTTAATAATGTAGGAGCTGTGAGAATAATAGGTTAAAAGTTTCTAACAATGAGGTAACCTTGAGGCAATAATGAATTTGAAAGTTTAAATGCTACTAGTCATTATTGGAGCAACAATAATGTAAATTTTGAGGCAGTTTAATAAACAGCCAATCAACAACCAGAAAAAGCTTTAGTTAAATGAAGGTATTCTATTGGAGTAGGATTAGCCAATCACAAATTGAAATATAGCAAAATTTACAAATTTAGGCGGTAGAAATCAATTCAGTTGCTTGTAGACAGAGCTCATAACTGGACGTATTGCTTGCAGACAGTGTTCCTAAGCGGACGCGATATGCGTCCTCGAGAAGTATAATACGTATGCAGTGTGAGATGAAAATAGTTTACGTGTTAAAAGGTGCAAGTAATTAATTAAAAAAATCTCACAGCTCTCTCTATATCAGTGAAGTGTTATTTAAATCGTGTCAAGCATTAATAAAAGGAGTGAAGTAAAATTATAATCTGTGTAAGCCTACATTCTTCAGTCACACCACAACCCTGCAAAGAGAACATGTCTCTAACAGTAATACTGATGCAGCCGAGGCAAACATAAATATATAATATTTAAAGAAACAGTCAAATTACAAAGTTAATATTTTTAAACATTTTTTGGAGGGGCAAAGGCCACCGGAAAGTACATTTGGGGAGAAGGCTACCGGAAAGCGGGTACTATACGTGCGGTTGCAACAAACTTCAAGTTCGGCTCCCAACAGTTGAAATATAATACAACTCTTTCAATACAACCTACTTCAAATTGACACCCAAAACGTGGGGCAAATAATTTAAAGATAATATCTACTTCAACCTACCAACAGACCTAAATATTAAAATAGGCAAAGAAATTCAGATGGTTTTACGTGTATGTTACCAATCTAAATTCCAGACTGTATTTTATACAAGCTTTAATTTGGGTTTTGGGAGTCCAAAGACAGATGCCTGTTCAACCTGCAAAGGATATTTACAAAAGATAATAAATGAGGTATATCTAGACAAAAAATGAACACCATACAATGTATAGGTTACATAAAATGAGAGCCAAGAAATTTGTTTTGACCTGCAGCAGAACCAGCCTCTAACAAAGCTTCATGTTGCTGAAATATTTTATTCTCGATAAGTTTGGTTCTATAATTTAACAATAATATTACATAAGGAGGTTCAACACCCAAGTGATACACATTTCTACTGTTGGCTGCAAACAGTATCATCTCACGGGGCCAATGAAGTACCATGTGCATTGGTGCATTTCTTAAAAGAGCTTGAACACATGAATGCATCTGAAGAGTAACCTAATACGTTCATCTGTTTTCTGATTCATTCATAAGGCCAAAACAAGAATGCCCTTTTGATGACTTCTTCAATGATATTTCTTATGGAAAGTGAACTATTTAAAAGTATAACACATTTTTATCCAATCTGTGGAAATAGTTGTAGACCAGCAGACAGGGTGTTTGGCAGTGTCAAAAAAATCTTCAGAAAGAAGGAAACTATTCTCTCTCCTGATGAATAGTACGGCATTCTAAGATCACAAGGGAAAGTGAAACATCTGGGAAAAGAATGGGGAGTCTATGATCCTCTGCGCAGTAGGTATTGCAGACTAAACTTGCTTTCAAGATGAGATACTCAAATATTATTAACTGAACTACTATCAACAGCAAATGATACTTCCTGAATTGAAAATAAAAAAAGTATACACACGATGTGGTAAAGGAGTTGATGTGGTTAAACCAAAAGAGAAGACAAATTTAAAAAATATATAGGACCTCAAAAATACAAGCTAGAAGGAACATCATGGTAAGTTTCCAAAAAGCAAACAATGTGATAAAGATTCTTAGGTACAATGATGTACAATTTTACAATGATGTAAAGAGAAGTTTGTGTAAAATGAATCCTTCAAATGGTAATACTATCCCCAGGACATTGTGATTTGTTATGATGAAAAATAGGATAATCTAATTTTTTAAATTCACGTTGAATTCAGTTTTTATCGCTTTAAAGTGAAGGGTGATTATCGTGATTATTTTGAAGAAATAGTTATTAAAGTGAGAAACATTTTTTGTCCTTGTGTTGTAATTTAATGAGGTATTTTCTTGTGTAAAATACACATGTAACAGTATTATGTCTTCTGTGTTGTTAAAGCTGTGCATTATATATTTCCTAAGTATGACAAAGGTTTCTATAAACAACAGATCATATGGAGGGTACTGTGAAAACAGTTCTAAAAATAAGTAGAGTTTTGAAAAAACTTGTAAACTACAATCACAAAATGCTTTGTAAATCATATTATTTTAAACTTCATTATGTAATATTATCCATATTATGTATTCACAGGGTTTAACCAAAAACCAAATGTTTAAAATGCATAAGACACTGCTATAAAATAAGCAGCTCACTTTCTGAAAACGTTTATTTTTGCATATGTTGACTTTTGAAAAAATGCACATTATCTAACTCAGAGGTCATAAGCTCAGAGCAAAATACTTTGGAGGTGGCCTGCTCGGCTATTTGGAGGGTCGGGAGCAACGGGGTGAGCAAGGAGGGGAAGTGCATGACATCGCACATACCGAAGGTCAGTGGTGAGGAAGGACTCTGATGTTATTCTCACACTACACTACATTCAAGAATAATCAAAACATAATGATTCAATCACTATGGAAGACAGATCAGCACAACGTAGGCCATAGACACCAACACTTTCAGTTCTTCATGGGAGGAAAGGTATTTCATCATGCAAGAAAATACAGCAGCAAAATGTTTAATATGCAATAAAATAATCAATCATATTAAAAAATTTAATTTGCAGTGTTCATTACTCCTCTTGTCATGCCAACAAGTATGATAAATATGAAGGCCAAGAAAGGACAGCTTTATTAGAAGAACTAAAAAATAACATGCGCAGGAGGTATGCAAAGTTAATATTATCTTGCAGCTCATTTGCTATTACAATATTTGATAAATCCTACAGGTATGATTAATATTTTTTAAAAGTATTTAAATGCATTTTTAACAGGAGGATATACATGCCTGTGAACCTGCTGTATGAGCCAGCTACAAGATTACTTTGGAGATAGGGCATACTTTGCGACCTTTCAGTGAAGGTTTGTTTGTGAAAGAGTGTGTGCTTCTGGCAGCTGAGGCAGTTTGTCCAGGACAAGCGAGTGATTTTCAATCCATTAGCTTAACACCTTCTACAATTATGTGATGGATAAAGGACCTAGCTGATGATGTTCAATGCCAGTTGACCAGCATTACAAAAGATTTTATAGCATATCCACTGGTCATAGACGAGAGCATGGACATTAATGACACCTCCCAACTTGCTGTTTTTATCAGAGGTCTAAACAGTGATCTTGAAGTAAGGGAAGAACTGTTAGATATCGTGTTAATGAAACACACTACAACTGGTTTGGATATATTTGAAAATCTCAAACTGATAGTGGAGAGATTTGGCCTCTCATGGGGAAAACTAATGTCTATTGCAACGAACCGGGCAGCTGCAATGTGTGGGAAGAATGCAGGGGTGGAAATACATATCCATAATAAATTAAAAGAAATGAAAGTGCAACATGATCTTTTGGATGTGCACTACATTATTCATCAAGAAAATCTGTGCACAAAACACATTCTACTAGGAACTGTTATGTCTGTAGTTATTAAAACTACTAACTTTATATGATCAAAAGGACTGAACCATAGAGAGTTTCAAGAGTTTCTGGTCAACATTGGAAGTGAATATGGCGACATTCCTTATTTTACAGAAGTGTGATGGTTAAGTAGAGGAAATGTTTTACGTCGCTTCTATACCCTCAGGAAAGAAATAGCTCTCTTCATGGAAATGAAAAATCAATCATTAGAAGAGCTGAACAATGCAAAATGGATATGGGATTTGGCATTTCTAGTGGATCTCACTGGCCACCTTAATGATCTTAATTCCTCCTTACAAGTCAGAGGTCTTAAAATGATTCCCCTCTTTGACCATATAAAAGATTTTTCAAAGGAAACTACAGTTGTGGGAAGGTCAGTTTATAATAAAAACACAGCACATTTTCCCAGTTTGACTGCAGAATTGT
Source organism: Deroplatys truncata (assembly GCA_030765065.1). Taxonomy (NCBI): domain Eukaryota; kingdom Metazoa; phylum Arthropoda; class Insecta; order Mantodea; family Mantidae; genus Deroplatys; species Deroplatys truncata. The sequence goes on along the minus strand of CM060990.1, from coordinate 346,959,083 downwards.
ATTTACCTTCAAATGAATCTGGTTTAACATTAGAAGTATATGAAGATGTGTTAAGGAAACTAGATGATGAGTTTGAGAACAGGTTTCAAGATATTCAGGCATTACAAAAGGATTTTCAGGTATTTGCTACGCTCTTCTCAGTGGATGTAAACACTATTACGCCACAGCTACAACTAGAGTTGATTGACTTACAGTACAACACTGAAGTGAAAGATAGGTTAAAAAACACGAATAGTATGACAGTTTTATGTTCATTTTCCACAAGAAAGATTCCCTAGGTTGCACAAACATAATGCAAATATTTTAAGCATGTTTGGATCCACCTATTTTTTCAAACAGCTTTTTTCATTAGTAAAGATTTGTAAATCTAGGCATAGAAGCAGACTCACTGATCAAAACTTGAAATGTGCTTTGCAACTTGCTAGTATGCAAATAGTGCCAAACATTAATATAATTATATCTAAAAGAGCCCAAAAATCCCATGGAGTATATGTACACCAATAACGCATTGTACTTTTTTTTTTTTTCTTTCTTTCTTTCTTTTTTAGTCAAGGTGGTCATATGTGTATGTGTTTCTTTAATACCAAAAAAATTAATGTGTAACAAATACAACAGAACTTTTATTTTTATTAAACAAATGAAAGTGCCCCAATACCTTAGTTCATAAATGCCATGCAAATTACTTTATTCAGGAAATACTGTATAATGCTATGTTGTTTCTTATGTCTATCTGTCTATCAATAATTTTTCCCCTGCAGTTCTATAATCTGTATCATATAAACCAAGCTTAAATTAAGTACAGTATGCACAAACGAATCCATATGTTGGCATTAACTCCGTGCAGTTACTAGAAGTGCCACCACTGTATACACAAAGGTTCATGCTGCTCCATTACCATGTGGTATCCATTTGTCCCAAGCGGAGCAGGTGGCGCCTGCTCCCTAAAGCAAGGTGGTTGTGACCTCTGATCTAACTCTCCTTTTAAATTCTCTTAACGGTTTACTGTTGCCTCAAGAAAGTGCAGTTTTTCAAGGCTGAAACTCATTAAAAACTATCTAAAGGCTACAGACGCTATTTAATGGTTTCCATGACTTCCAATGAAAGTGAAATGACTGACAAACTGTAAGAGGAAGAGTTGATGGAGTTTTTTACAAAACAAGAAAAACTGTCTTTCTGTGAGCTATGCTAGCTTAAATAATCAGACTGTGCTGTAATGCTTAATAGTAAGCCTAGATTACAGATTTAATATTTATAATTGTTGTGTTAGTAATGGCTCATAAGAGCCATGATCTTGGAGTATCCAGCTGCATAGTCCTAAGTTGATCATTTTGTACTGTTTAATGCCCATTCGTACTGCGTATGGCACCACAGGCAGTGGATACTGATACATGAAATTAAGTGATAATTGGGGAAAGAAATTTGGGAAGGAAACATTCCAGGTTTAAGTTTAGGGCACCTCCCTGGGATTTGCCAGTTATGAGGTCTGAGGAAAGCCTGGAAAAAATCTCAGTCAGGGAGGATGGTCCTGGCAGGATTTGAAATGAGTCTCCCATTCATGAGTCTATGCCTTAAAGACCTTGACTACCCTTGTTGATAAAGTTGATTGTGACCCATTATTATTATTATTATTATTATTATTATTATTATTATTATTATTATTATTATTATTATTGCTACTGCCGCTATTAATTTCATGATCTCAAATTTCATATCCTATTTACTGGAACTGGCACCTCAGCATTGTCTAGAGAACCCCATGCTTTGTTTTTACCTCAAGCCTCGCAAATCACTGCTACAGCCCTGTTGATTATAATGTAATATTTGCAGCATTTATTAATTCACATGCCAAGTGATCAGATATTTGTAACACTAACAGAATATGCTCTAAACTAAAACAGTTAATTCTTCAATTGCTTGCTGAAATATGTGTAGCACTCCCTGAGAACAGTTTGTTTATGTTCAGGTGAACAGCATATGAATAATTAGGTAACTCCAGCTATAGGTGCATTTCTATGCACAAACCTGCATTAAAGCAGCTCTTAATATAACTAAGGAAGAGACAAAAGTAGATAATGTATTCCTATGGATATTTAAAAATTGGGTTAGATATGTTGTTTTCACAATAGTTAAAAAAGAAAGGAAGGGAAAATAAATCTACAAGATACTCTTAAGATTATTAAATTTGCTAAATAGTTACTATGTAAACAGAATCTGACAGCTGCTTCCATGCCTAATAACCTAGGCCTAATAATTATGAAGAATAATAAGAAATTAGAATTTGGCATCTACAGAAAGAACAGTTATACAGGCAACCACATTAAAAACGACAGTTATAACTCCATCATGTAGGTTGTGTATTTTGACTACAGATTAAGGAATATCCTTCTCATTCAAAAAGAATACAACTTGGAATACCAGGAAATCTTAAGAAAGGCTTGAAAATATAGCTTCAATAAAGAACTGGTGGATAAATTAATCGAAGAGTTCAGGCAGCGAAAAATGAGTAGAGAAAACAACTCTAAAATTACAAAAGAAAAAATCTGTGTTTAGAAAAGTTAGACTTCAGAAGATCTTCAAAGAAAGCAATGCAACACTCTTCCCTAAAAATAAATTAGACAAAGGTAACCACAAAGACAGACCTCCGCCAAAAAAAAAACTGACTGGGATTTACAGGATAGATTATAAGGATTGTGGAAGTACTTACATAGGCCAAAGGAAACAAAACAGAAAGAAGGCTTAAAGAACACTTCAGGAGTATTAGATCCAAAGAAAAGGAAAAATCGGCATTGTAGTGTATTTTTTTATGAAAGGGCATGAAATTTTTAACTCAGTGACACTAATTAAGTATGCCCAAATATCCAGTGAACTTAAAATTTGGGAAAAACTAATATTATGGAAAAATTGATCACATTAAAGAGATTCCAATTGACAAAAACATCATTACAAGTTTCTTACAACCTCAGGGACAAGTAGTCTGCTATGATCATCAAGTGCAGGTTATCCAGTCACAGTCAGCTGATGACGAAGACACTCCTCAAAACTAGTTCTGAGGGAAACACCTAATTTAATGAAATTTGTATATGTGCAACCAAAACTAAAATTTTTAAAATCTGCACAGTACTGTTACTTGAAAAAGATGTAACTTTACACATATTTGCATTATACTGGGTGATCAGCATAGAGCAGAACAGGTTTCGCAGCTCTTAGCTGGCTGGTGGTGCTGGTTGCTATGTGCACTGAGCGGGTTACAGCATGTCTGCATTAAATATACTACAGTTTGTCATGTAAGTTATTTCTAACAAAGAAACAAAAACTAAACACTTAAAAATAAAAGTACTCACATATATCAAGCCAGGAGATGTTGGAAGTGCCTCTCATTATTGTTCAAGCATTTCTGGCACCTGCTTAGGAAATTGGCCATTACATGCTGCAGTTCCCTCTGAGAAATGGCAGCAATTTCTTAATAAGTGTTATTTTTAAGTTCTTCTAAAGTGTGTGGATTTGTTTTGTAAACTTTCTCTTTTAAACCCCCCTCCCCCCCAGAGATAAAAATTGTAGCAGCTTAAATCGGGGGAATGTGGGGGTCATGTGTTGTTAGTGATAACTCTATCTTCAAACACTTCATGGATTTCCTGTAAGGAGAAGTTAACTGTATATGCCATCGCAGAGACCTGCTGGAAAGTCCCATAACTTCTTCCCTCTCAGTTAATTTGCCAACAAATGGCCACAAAATGTTTTGCACATACCTCTCACTATTAACTGTTTCCACAAAACAATTGGACCTATTATTCTCTTGCCGCTAATAGTACACCACATTCCTATTTTTTGATCATGCAGGGGCTCCTGGTGAAGGTGGTTAGGTTCTCAGCATTCCAATAATGATTATTTTGTGTACTACTATGCCCACTTAGGTGGAATCACAGTTCACCCGAAAAGATAATTAGATTACTGTCCATTTGACTATCACATACTGATTCAAAGCCCATTCACAAAATTGCATCCTTAATGCAGGGTCACCTGGTTTAAGTTCTTGCACTACAGTAATCTTATAGGATTTTAACTTGAGTAACTTTATAGCCGTTTGAACAGTCATAGGAGATTTCCATTTGCTGGAAAAGATGTCAAAGTGATTTTCTAGGAGACCTTTCCAGAGCATCTCCAATGTTATCTAGAGTTTCTTCTGTGAGTACTGTACATGGTTTCTTATGTTTATCAAGAAGACTACCCGTTTCACGTAATTTATTTACTAATCTATGAATCGTAGTTCGACCTGGAACTTCAACATCAGGAATTCTCTCTTGAAATAATCTCCTTACAACACTTGCAAATTCTGTACAGACATATAAATCATAAATGAACACATTTTGGAAAACAGAATACCAGTACCCAAATAGAGCCATTTCACTTAATATGCACTGTATTGCGGCAACTAACAAACACCTGCCACATTTGAAAGAGTGCAACTTACAATGAAGTCTTGTGCTTCACCACCAGCTGGCTAAGAGACATGAAACTTGTTCAGCTCTATGCTGATCACCCAGTATGTATACCTGGATAAAGACTATGTCATGAGATGTGATTCAGATCACAAGCCCTGATTAAACAAAACTAACATCAGTCAATATTTGTGTAGGTATGTTATGAATTACCTGAAGCTCAATGAGGTAAAGGTATTTATTAAGGTCTTCTTGATAACGATCAACACTGGTTTTACACAGTTCCAATTGTTCTTCTTGAGTTTTAAATCTTGCTGGCATCAGCCCATGGATTCCCAGTTGCTGTCTTTCTTCTAATGTAAAGGCAAGGCCCTGAAACAAAGTTTCATTAATGTTTTTAAGTATTAATTAAGCATATAAGCTTTAAAGGGAAAGCACAAACATATTAATCACTGAACACTTTTTCACAAATATGAGAGTGAATCAATAAACAACCACAATAATTTTGTAACTAATATGCAATGATTTTATTTCATTCACTTACAGCTACAAAATGACAAAGTATTACCCGCTCTGTGAAATTCATTATTCCAACAATTTATCCATTGTTATAAACGCTTTCTGAACTACTTTTATGTAAGTGTGTTGAATATATCAATGGCCAAATTGTTATCACTTTGAAAATGGCAATCATGATTCTTTTCACTTCTGGGATTTTTGCGTATTCTTCCTCTGGAAAGGTGTGATATCGGGAGAATAAGTTGTATGAGACTCCCTCTGTGCCCCCTTTAGGTTTAAAAATATGTGGTTTCAATGAGCTGGTGCATGGTTGTAGTTTAAGATATCTCCCATCCTAGCAAGATTTGCTTGCTTCTCTAAATATTTCACTTCCAAGGCCCCTTAAATCCATCACAATAGCAATCTGTAGTTACTGTGTAACTGCTGTCACTACATTATCACACAGGATATCCACTTTATAAAAATAAAATGTGTTAGATTCACATGATTTTGTCCACCCACTCTTCTACTAACTATTCTTACGAAAGCTTATTCCTTTATCAACTTCACGTTAAACATTTGCAGAAATGCTTTTATTACACACTAGCTGTCTTAACCAGCATTGCAAAGATGTGTTTTGATACTTACAAGGAGTAAATCTGGAACTGTAAAAACCGATATCTTAATACCTAACTAAACAGTAGCAGAAATAACACTGAGATATGGAGTTTTGTCAATATTTTATCATGACAATTTTGAAAGAACAATCCAGTTGAATTTTCAACACTACCTACTATGGTATTGTACACTTAAATACTCTTAACTTCTTACTCTATAGGAATAAGGACAAAATAAAAATGGTGATCTTATTTAGTTTACCCCTGTTAAGAGCTATATTGAAACTTTGTTCTATTAAACCAATAAAATCTGCGGAGTTTTGCTGTACAATCTTTGTAACTTACTTTCAAAAACATCAGTGACAAATTAATATGGTTGGCGATATTTCAAACTTCAGTCAGCCTTATTAATTTGTGGTGTTTTGCATGTCTGGCACTAGGCAGTACAAGAGTCTTTTTCTTTATATAATTATTTAGCATCCAGTGGTAATGAACTCTACTGCATTCAGAGGAAATACAACAAAATCTTCTTACATAAGGGTTAATAGAAAATTTTGGCGTAAATATCACTGTTATAGGCCGATCTGGTTGTCTTTTAATTTGCTGTTTTTATTTTCTCTTTTCTAAGTGGCTAAATCATGAACAATTATGAATAATGCTCGGAATTATATATTTGCTGTTTTTGTTTTATTTTACATGCATTTTCTGTGGAATAACAGCAACTATTTTCTACTGCATGGCATTCTCAATGAAAAGTCAAAGCCTTCTTTGCTAGCATGTATTTTTTATGACTCTATGTTTGCATTCTAATACATACATTATTAAATCCTTTTTAGTCTTTCAACCATTTAGGAGTTGAAATTAGAAGTGGTCTCATAGCTCATCTAGAGAAGGGGGCGCACGCGCGCCCACCCGCCCGCCCGCGCGCACACACACACACACACATTCTCTCTCTCTCTTCCCCCACAATCACCCATGCCCCTTTTCCACTTACAAACAACCCTCCCTTCTTTAAGACTGGGAATTGGATTTCTGAACACTGTCCATAAAATACTCCAGGACGATTAAATAAAAATGTTGCTTCATTTAATCGCGTTATGACAGCAACAAGGAAATCAGGGTACATTTAATTTAATCAATATCCACAGAAAGGAGAACTATGATACTATGCAATAAGGAGCCAGTGAAAAAAATGCAATAATGATTATTGTTAGCTTTTAAACATGCACTTAAACTTTTATAATTTGGAAGACACAGTGAAATGATGAAAGTTTTAGACGTGGTCGCACATATACAAATTTCACTAAATTAGATGTCTACCTAAGAACTAATTTCAAGATAAAATACCTAATTTAGTGAAATTTGTATATGTGCAACCACATCTAAAACTTTTATATACTTAAACATTTAAAATCACTTTAAGTCTTTCCAGTGCATTTTTCATACATATACAAAAATACATATTTGTATACAAATAACAATGCTTTTTAATTGTATATTAAAATAATACATCATAGCTCAATTTCCCACACAAATCTTTCTTCATTATAATATTCATGAAGAAAACATTTAACAAAGCAGGCAAGCCTAAACAAGTAAGCTTCCTTAGTGAAAAGAGTGCCAAGCACAACACAGCCTCAACATAAAAATATTTAAGTGTATTTATATTTGATAGGATGCATACATTTATGAAGTGTAAAAATGTTGCAAAACAGCAAGATAATGAAATATAGTTTTAAAATCATTCATTATACTTTAGCTAAATGTTGGAAGATACAAGGCAAATCCTTGACTTCAGAAACACCTATTTCCTTAATACATTCATTTTTAAGGCCCAATCTTATGTACAAGTTTGCAAAAATAGCATAGTAGGTCCAATGGATCTTTGTCTGATTTGTGGATCTGTTTTAATTTTTGTGTGGGGAGAAGGATTGTTTTAATTTGCTGTTCATCTAATATTTTGCAGATTCTGTGAGAAACGCCTTTAATGTATGGCAGAAACATCTTAGCTCTTGGGTTAGGTTGATTTGCTTTCCTTGTGAGATTTCTTAGGATGAATCGCAAAATTAAAACAGATCTACAAATCAGTCAAAGATCCACTGGACCTGCTGTCTACCACCAGTGTTTATAAGTTACCGTGTATATGCGGCCAATGTTATATTGGCACAACAAAATGCAGCATAAAGACCTGCATTGCTGGACATAAAATATGTTGTCACCTTGGCTACACAGACAAATCTGCCATTGTAGAACATGCCCTCATGTTAGACAAACATGATATTATGTTCGATAAAACAGATGTACTTGCAAACATCAAACATTACTACCCTAGAATGTTCAGAGAAGCCATAGAAATATACAAACATCCCAATAGTTTCAATAGAGAAGAAGGATTTAAGATAAATCAGGCTTGACTTCCTGCTTTACAGTACATTCACATTGGTCAATACAATAGCCAATCACAATAGAGTAGTCCATAAACAACCCTCCCCCCACTGCAACAGTATAAATTACCATCCACTGCCATTTGAACCTGCAGTCGTCAGCAGTTCTTGCCACTCTTCTCTTCTGAGGATGTCCTCTACAGTTGAGGATGAAACATCAAATTTTAATAACTTTATTGTTCGACCACGGCCTACAAGCCCGGAAAAAATGTCATATTTTACTGTTATTTCCTTCTTTAGTATGTTTGTTAATTGCCATTGGAACAAATGGACAGCACTTCTATCATGTTTTAAACTTTCTGATATGACATTAAATTTTTTATACATTAAGCTATTGCTTTCTTTAAAGTAAATTACAAATGGATGGATTGTTGCCTGGTTATTATTCCAATGTACCCCCTGAACAAAATATTGTATGACAATCTTGTATGTATTTTTTTCTGAACAATCACAATTTACATTACATTCTTTAGGTTTCAAATTATATTTCCATTCAGACAAAAATGCAGACTACTGTTGAGCTGTAAAGGTATGAGTTAAAAGATCTGACAATTTTTCCGGAAAGTCTTCAACAGGTGATTGTATTATTTTTAAATTTGCGCAACCTACAGTTATAAGTCACCTTTTTCTTCAAAATGTCACAAATATTATTCACCAAATTTTCAGTCCCTGGGCAATTAACAGATTTCCTTAAACAGCTATCTGCTGATGGGGTTATAAATTATTTGAGACAGACAACCCTTATAACTACACAGAACAATACCCGAATCTGCAATAAGATGGAACATGTTCATTCAAGCATCAGTTTCGCATTCTCATGATGTGCGCAAACACAAACAGAATGCATACCTTGGGCGCCTGGAAGTATACTCTCTCTTTAGGTCTCAGTTGAGAGAATTTTTAGAAACTTATTTTGGTATTAGGTTATTTATCTTTAAAACTGCGGAACTTTTCTTTTAGATTGCACAAAATTAATCTTTTCTGTTTTTGAATTTTCTGTCCTCTTTCTTTAACAGAAACTAATTGTTTTTTCCCACCATGACTCTGCTTACATTATCAGAAATGTGAAGCTGTAATACTCTTTCTACCATGGAATTATCTAATGGTTTACAAAGATTTGGTTTCAGAAGTCAACAAAATGCCACTCTATTAAGATAATATGGTTCAAAACACTATTGTCAAACTTTTCCTTAATTTGGTTGTAAGACTAGCTTTTGAAAATAGTCAAAATCTGAATTTTTAAGTTCCGATAATCTGTACTATGAAATCCAACTATCAGCTTCTGAATTATTTTGGAAACCTGTTTTTCTTCTGTGACCTATTCACCTTCTATACAAAATACCTTCTCCTTAAGTTTTCCTGTTATTTTTTGTAATTTCTGGGATGGATATTTTTTTTTTCAGACAGTTTTATTTTCTTTATGGGCGATTTGCCTAAGATTGATACTAAACTAGAATTACAATTTGAAATATCTACACTTTCCTTAATCTCATTTGCATCACTACTCTGATCTGAAAGTGAGTTATCAATTTCTGAGCTACTTTCATTTCCTGACTTGCCAGGATATCATAGGTACAGGGTCCAGCATTACTAGATTCACAAACATCACTCTTATTTTCACTCATATCTGGAATTGAAAAAATCTTATAGGACATGAGGCACACAGTCTTAGTTGTGGGGGAAATATGTACATCCTTCATTCTCAGTTTTAAAAGCATTTTACAAATCACGGGTATACATATTTTGTTTCTTTCTTTGAATATGTGTTTGCTAATTTTGAACTGTTTTGTAGCAGTACCGGTACTACTCATATTAAATATTTAACAAACATTCACAACTAAATTTAACAGATTAAACTCACAAACAACACAGTGGTCTCTCTCCACAGACTAAATATTCTGGACTGGTCTTCTGTGGAAGGAAATGTCTAAACTGGTTTGCCGTGATAAGGGTTTGTATTTTAAATTTGTCCTCCCCTCTGTTTTCACGCTTCAAGAGGAAGCTGCTGCACTATCTTATCATGAAGAGGGTTTCAGCTGAGAAAATATTTTCTTATAAATATCTTTGAATGAATGTCTTCCCGAAGCTTTGAACATGTATGCATTACTAACTGCAGAATACGTGTGTATTTAAGAAATATTTTTGGGTTGTTGATATATAACACAAAATTGAACTTTAAAAGTTCAATCTAGTATATGTTGAAAGTAGATCACATAAGTTTTAAAATGAGTCCAATATGGAGTTCATATGAGAATTTGAATGGGAGATAAATGGGATAATGCTGGGGTGTAACCAGCTTTTCACAAATTTTGACTTAGGCCGGTATTCTAAGTATTCAAGTTAGTGACAAAAAAAGCATCTTCTATTTTAAAGCATCAGATACATACAAAATATTTTGAAGAGATTTGATGACTTGGTGTTTCATGGGTGTTTGACTTCATATGGAGTAGCTCATTTACAGTATCAAGACTTCCAATCATTCCCATCTCCTGGAGTTTAAACTGAAAATGCACTTCAAATGAATTATTACTACAGTGGGAGGAACTCCATTTAGGGCACACTTTAAATTTATTATGAAAAAGAAGAGAGTTCTAACTTACTGTTTTTGGCATAAAAAATTGTTAATGAAAATTAAATTCAATGTTTTAAATAAAACTTATCTAAAAAAATCATGCACTTCTCTGTTGCATCTCTTCTTTAAACATTTGTTTTACTTAGATTGAGAGTCATTTGAAAAAATAAAGCAGAGGCAAAAGTTGCTTTATTTTATGCAATCTTTTATCCTAAAATGTTTGATATGGACACAGTGAAAAAATATGCCACTATAACTAATTTGTGCAAACTAGAAAAGAATAATTTCCCACCAGGCTAAAGCCTTTGGGACGAAAGTTAACATAGGAATACTTCCATTTGTCCCCTACAAAAACTTCTTGCCTAATAAGTTACATCAGTTCAACAATCCTTTCTTGTTAGTACATATTCACAAAAAAAAACTTAGAATGAACAACTTACATGGATCCAATGTCAAGAACTGTCAAAACAAAAATAGCAGATATCGACATTGGAGATGCAGATACAGAGGCACACCTATACCCAAAGTAGATGTTGCAGAGTTACAACACATAGAAGCCTTTGGTGTTTCAATTCTGGCAATTTACTGTAGCATGTATGTCTTATACAGGGCACTTCCACAAGAAACTGGACTTCACCCAGGGGTGTATTTTGGATTTTCATAAAGGGCATGCTGCGTAACTCCATTTACTTTCTCTACCACATACATAGTAGGTAGAGAAGGTATTGAAATCCACCCAAAAATTTGATACCAAGATTTCACCACTGAAAATACGTGTTTTGAGGACCCTGAATAATAAAAAAAGCATTTTTAGAAAAAGGTCCATGTGTGTGGGTGTCTAGAACAGCATAAATAAAAAACGAAAAGCGGGATAAATACCAAACTTCACATTTAAGTTCAGTATTTTCCAAAGGTGCAACACAAAATTTTCAAGAATATCCTCCCACCCTGAACTATCCTTTACAAGTTCACATGGAATATTCAACGTTGTTGATTTTCTGAAAAATGGATAACAATTTTGATTAAAATGCCATATATTAAATATATTTACATGAAAAATAAAATGTATATATAATTTTCTGCGAAAGTCTATGAAGTCCTGTTCATTTGGAAGGAATGTTGTATAATCTTTTGTAACACGTATACATTAAGTGACAGACAAAAACGCACTGTACAATAAATGTAGATTTCCTTAAAACACAATTCATTTAAATGTTGGTACCTGATAAACAGGGATAGCTCTATATGTTTCATTGAACTCAAAATAATACAATAATGAACTTAAAAATTAGAATTATAAATTATTCATTGTAAATAATATAACTCACCAATACTGATGCCATTTATGAAATTACAAGGAATAGGGTTACCATAAGGGAGAGTCAAGAATTTAGGATTATATTCCAACATATTGTAATTTATTACTTAATTTTTATATTATCATAAAATATACACAGAAACTTTGCAATGTATGTATGTGCAATGGCTACAAATATCATACTTGAATGCATCAGTAAGTCTGTTAGTTTTATTAACCATTCTTAGTCTTACATCAGTCATATTTTGCTGAAGATCTTCTTCAGCAACACATCGTTTTGCATCAGATAGTCATGAAATTCTAAGCATGACATGCTTTTCAAATTGGTATATTGAAACATCAGGATTGCTCCAGTGGGTTTCACTTTTAGCCTATTCCTGTTATCTGACTATTGTGCATTCATCATGGAGAAAATTCTTTCCACACATACATTATGGGCAAGCAAACAGAACTGGGCAATCTTTAGTAGTTCTGAATATTGCTAATTATTCTTACTAGAACTGAAAAATTCCACCCATTTGTCAATAGACAGTTTTTGCATTAAATTAGTGTCAGAGTCTGGCTCATTCTATTTTTCTTTCACAAAGTTTATTAAGCACACTGGTTGGTTAAATGCTAATCAGTCAACAACTCTGTAGCCATGCTTCAATAAGCATTTAACAGTGGCTTCTTTATGCCCACCCCAAGTTGGTATTTCCTTCAAGAGCAACCAATGGAAACATTTGAGATCAGTGAAAGAATATAATCACTTTTGTAAATAATCAAGACAATTGATACACATGCCAATTTTTTGCTTCTTGTTCAAAAGTCTATACATTGGCTAAATTATCAATTTCTTCTAAAATGTATTGCACATTAAGAGGCAGAAAATGCTGCTCATTCCTCTCTTTAAGAATGTTTGCAACAAAGTTCAATTCATTCACAGTCTCTATTACATATACAGATTCTATCTATGCTAATTATAGATTTATGAAAGACATGAGAGAGTGACAAAACAAAATAAAGAAAAGCCTTGCCAAACAGATTCTTAAAAAATCTTAGAATTCTCTACTGCATTGACTCAAATGGTATAGATTGAAAATCTTAATAATTACAGTTTCTACATCAACACTTAAAGACATCAGTACTAGCATGTAGTGTGTTTGTTGTGCACAATATGTAACTATCATTATAGTCTTTGGTGCTAATTCTTGTAGTAAAGGTACAGCAAGTTGTCAACAGTGCAGTGCTAGCATTTGTGACTGCAATTCAAGAATAACAGGTCTTCATCACTCAGGACATTTGATGATTTGTTCAAAATCAGGCAGGACGCTTTTCCATGTAATAAAATTCAGAAAAATCCCGCTTTCCAGGACTTATGGTAACCCTAACCATGAAGGATGAAGAAATAGTTTATACATTTTTACAGGTCACTGTAAAATAACTGGAGCTAAGTATTTAATTTTATGTTTGGTTTGTGTAATAAAATAATATTTCCCTATATACATAATAAAATCCATAAGAATTTGCATGAACGTCACCATATCACAGTTTATTTAATTGTGAATCCTGCTCTTCTATTTTGAGTAGTAAATTCCTTTATGACTTTGTCATAAAATGTGGCAATGATTTCAGCTTCAAAAGCAGATCTTTTTCAATGGATAATATTCCAAGGGAACTCAATCTTTCTTGTGACTGGGTTGGTCTTACATAATTACGTAATCTCCTTAATGCTGAAATCAATCTCTCTACTGATGCAGTAGTGGCTGGTACAGACAGAATTAAAGAAACTATCTTTCACTCAAAATTTTCTGAACATTATTGGTATTAATATATGATACCAGCTCATGGACAGGCTTATTTTCAAAATCAAAGGAAGAATAAAGAGAAATCAGCTCATTTCTTAGCTTATCGAAGTCAAATAACTTATTATATGGACTGGTATCAAGTTTATTTAATAGGAAGTCAAGAAAACTAGACTTGTAAAAGGAAAACTTGTCTTAATTCAGAAGAGCCATAATTCCAGTTTGGTAATAGTACCAAATCTCTCACATATTTGATTTGAGGTATTATCTATGATTTCATAGTGTATCCGCCCATTTTCATCTTTGTCACACAACAACCTTTTTGCAGGAGGTTCATTGTTTCCTGTGGGTTAGACTTTTTCCATACTTGTTCAAAATAATTTCTTTGCAAAAAAAGCTGTTCTTGAAATCTTGAAATTTCTTCTTTACAATATTCATAATCGAGGGTTTTCTTTTGAAGTGCATTAAAAAGTATGTCATAATGGCAAAATATTCTTAAGAAAACCTCCACAAGAAGAAGTTCTTGACATCTGACAAAAAATTAATAAATCCATGTGCTTATGTTACACATAAAGAGGACCAATCTTCATAGTTCTCTATAATATGATCAAAAACATTAACTAGTTCCTCATTCCATGAACTGTGTTCACGAGTCTTGAACAGAAATTGCATCGGGTAGGAGCTGACCTAGGTATTTTTTTCTCTATGAACTGTTTAAGGGCATGGGTTCTTTTGGATGATGTTGAAAAAAATGCAGCTAACCCAGAACAAAATTCAATTGATTTTTTATTTATGGATGCTCTTTAACTGCTGTGGTCCTTAGCGTCCCATTCTATATTGGGTAAAAGACCAGAAATTTTGCTCAGAGGCCTCTTTATCAGGTTGAGGTTCTTTTACGTGCTGTAAATCTATGATGTGGGACCACCAGCTCTACTTCCCTTCCAAAGGAAGCCATGCTAAGAATTTTTATAGCTGAAAAAAATCCATTGCCCTCCACCAGGTTTGAACCCACGACCTTGGCTAGCATGGTAACCACTACACCATGGAGGATGAAAAAAAAATAATTAACAGTCCTTAATTGCATAAGAAGACTGCTGTAGTACTAAATTTAAAGCATGGCTGCAACAATAGGTAAATGCAGCTGAAAGATATATCTCCTGTACTCGAGTTTGTAGGCGAGCTATTTGTCCTGCCATGACTGCAGCTCAATCATACGTCTGTCCAACAAATTTTGAGGACATGTTTACATAGCTCTTCAGTAGATCGCTCTGCACTTACATCAGAAAAACAAATACATAAATCTTTCTTGTGGTTCCCCTTTATTGTTCATGTATCTCAGGCATGTAGACAATTGTGATTAGAATCTGTTGTCCATCTAGAAGAATTGAAACAAATTCAGATTCATCTATTTCGTGTTTGATAGCATCCACAGTCACTTTCAAAATGGAATTTATTAGACCATTCTGAACTGTAGCTGGTGTCCCATGAAAAACTGTACTCTTTTTTAGGTAGTTTTCGAGCATAACATCATATTCACTATGAAGGTTAAGCAATGCTATGTAATTTTTCCCTATTTAAGGACTACTCAGCAGACTCATTGTGGCCCCTAAATGGGAGTCTTGTTTAGCCAAAAAGTATATGCAATCTATCAAACTTTTTAAAATTTGTCTGTTTTTTGCCACAGCCTCATTATGAAGCTGAAAAGATATTTTCCTTTGTTGATTTAATTGCAGGTCTATTCTTGTTCGTCCAAACATTGAAAAGCTGGAGACTGGCTCTAATGGGGACAAGAGGTTTGTCATGCCTTGTAGATAAATTGGTAACACATTCAAATTACTAAAACTATATTTTGTCCATATATTTGTTCTGTCGACAGTGAATAATAGATAGGGCCAACAAAATGGTTTCCCTTCAACTTCACAACCCATTAACCAGCTGGTTTTATCATACTGTGAAGTTTGAAAATGCCTTACATACTCCTGCTTCTTATCCTTATGTTTACTGGATAAACTAGTCGAAAAAGTGCAAGGTTGTCCTTTTCCAACTATATGTTTTTCTGAGAATGATCGAATGCTGAATGGTTTCTTAATCAGGTCTCCAATAATGCTTTCCTTGTCATTTGTACTACATTTGTATGTAGGCTTAATATTTCATATACAATGACACTTGCATTCAATGGCAAATAAAAAATTAGTAAGACATATAAAACATAAACCAAACAATGACAATTAAATACACATGTGTAAAGCGGTATGATGCACAATACTGAATTGAACAAAACAGTAAAATGTTTTAACACAGCTATAAACATTTAAGAGAACTGTCAACAATTACTTTCTGCACACTTAAGTAGCTGTAAATCTACGGCATGCAGTAAGAGACAAGCGGAGGGGGAATGCACTGGTAACTGTTTGTTCCGTGTCAATGCAAGCATAGATACTCGCAGCATGCAGGGGTGGAAATAGTAACAGCATGCAATGAATACGTTAAAATCACAGCTACAAACAGGACATAATTTGTGTCACTAGGACCCTTTGTTCTATACCATTGCTGTTATAATTAAAAATAATAGATATTATCAATATTCCACAACACTTTCTAAAAATTGGAAGAAAAATCTAAGATTGCAGCACATGCATCTTATGCAAGGAGAATAAGCTTCTGACATCACCAGTGAATTTTCAAAATAGTGTTTTCAATAACAAAACTATATGAAATAAATCTGAATATGTTGCATATTGCTCCTCCACTACATTTAAAAATCTTCTCAGTAGTACAGAAGTTTTGTTCCTTTACTTTAGATGACAAAACTAAAAACCAAGCTTTTGGCTCGAAAGTGATGTACTTTAAGATTCATGAAATATGTATTTCCAACTTATGATTAATACTATGTTAATACTATACATTCAGTCTTTGTAAACTAATTTATTCTTAGGAAAGCCTATTAATTTTGTTTAATTACATTATTTTACATTCAGTTTAAGTTAAGCACTTCTTTTATACTGTAACAAATGAGAACACCAGTTACTGCAAAAACACACTTTATCACTAGGCACTCAACGTAGCATAAAGGTTACACTTGAGTCACTTGGCACACATCCAGAATACAACACAATTGACCCACTGAATCAAATAACAACTAACTGCTGAGTTACAACTCACAATTAAACTGCACTGTCCAATTGCACAATCCACTTTTCATTTCATCACTTCTAACCACACTCAACTCAGCTGAACTCAACACTCCAATGCCCATCCTGGTGACGGCAGTCCCTTATATACGTCTTGCATATAATGCAGAACTTTCGAGAACAAGAAGCTACTAGAAAGACCCAAAGGAATCCTCTGGAGTGGGAAAGTGGCACACAATGGTTGCTGTTCCATGTGCCCATTGTTCTAGAGGGAGACAGGCCATTAGCCTAACCCGTGGCAGGTAAATGATCCAGGAGGTGCTCGTACCATCAATCTGCAGGAACTTAGTGCACATAGTCACACATCTCCCCTCCCCCAGGGCTGGTTGTCCCGACCAGCACTGTCATAGCAGGTGAGACATTCTAGGTGAACCACCAGCATCTTCACGGGGCAGCTTCTGGATGCGGTAGATTACATCGCTGACCCTCTTCACCATGCGGTACAGTACTTGCCATGGTTGTTTAAGCTTGGGGCAATGCTCCTTGATCCGGTTAGGGCAATGCAACCTCACCAGATCACCCTGCTGCAAACTTTGGCTGCTGGCTTGGCGGTCATAACGAGTCTTCATTCGGTCGCTTGGATGTGTTGACGGGCCATCTTGTACACATCGTGATGACGATCCACGGATTTCCATGTCTGCGGCGTCCTAAACGCGTCCTCACAGCTCGCTCGCGTCTCGCGGGGACGACCCTGCAGATCCCAGGATGTCCGTTGGGGCTCCGGAGCGTCACCTTATTCCGGCCGAGTCGCAGGACCCTCTTGCCGACGTCCGACCATGACGTCGTGGCTCCCGAGAGTATCCAGTCCCAGTATCCCATCCTCAACCAAACCCGTGAAGAAAACCCAGTATTACGACGCTCCCCCTTAGGGTCAACTCCAACAGGATCTCCTCCTACTCCTCCTCCTCCCCCACAGGCAAGGTGTCACCCGATGCCGTCACTATCTGATACGGCTGATCCGATTTCCTTGACGGCAAGCCCTCCGCCACGTTGGGTCTGATTACGGCCACGGCTGCACCCGTGTCCACTAGTATCCGACGCAGTTTTCCTTGGATCCAGCCGTCCGCGACAAGGTTGTCATCCATTTTTTTGTCCAAGCCACAAGTCACTCGAGGGGGTGGCGATGGCAGCTCCGAAGTGCCCCTCACCACGGCGGTGCTTATTCGTTCCCCGCTTGCTCGTCGGTTTGGTTGTAAACAGCCCTTCACTAGGTGTCTTGGCTGGGCACAACCCCAACACAAACCTTTTGACACTTGTCGGCTTGTCTGTGGGCAGTCCTTCGCTAGGTGCCCCGGCTGACCACATTCCCAACACATACCGCTTGACGATCTTTGAGGTCCCTGGGTTGAGTCCCTATCCCCGTCATATCGAATACTCCTGATCTCCAAGGTGAGAGTAGCTGTTACTTCGCCCACTAGCTGCTCCCTCCTCAGGCCTGCACTATCTCATCCATCTGCAGGCACCGTCTGCTGTTCGGCTTGGTGTGGGCAGCCCTTCAAAGTGTGTCCTGGCTGGCCATATCCCCAGCATACACCACTTGAAGATCTTCGTCGACGTCCTTGGTTTGATCCTCTGTCCCCGTCGTATGGAATGCTCCCGGTCTTCGAGGTACGTGCAGCTGCTATCTTGACCGCCTCCATCCTCAACGGGCTGTTAGCGTCTCGTGGATGGTCTTGTGATCGCCGAGCATCAGACACTGTCGTATCTCGACGTCACGCACCCCAACAACAAAGCGATAGGCAGCTTTCTGGGATAGGTAACTGCGCAGGAGGTTAAAAAATTAAACTGAGTTTTATTTATGGACGCTCTTTAACTGACGTGGTCCTTAGCGTCCCATTATATATTGGGCGTGAAAGACCGGTGATTTTGCTCAGTCCTCTTAATCAGGGTTGCTCTTTTACGTGCCGTAAATCTACTACACGGGACCACCGGCTTTACTTCCCTTCCGAAGGAAGCCATGCTAAGGAGTTTTATGCCCGAAAAAAAATTCATCGCCCTCCGCCGGGTTTGAACCTGCGATCTTGGGAACTAGAGGCTAGCAAGGTAACCACCACACCATGGAGGACGACACGCGGGAGGTTCACCAGCTGTTCAATTTGCCAGGGCGAATTCCTGTAGCGTCTCCCCTGACTGTTGCAGCCTTGATTTGAATTGACTACGATAAGCTGTGGCCAAGCGATGGTTCCCGAACCGGTTTTCGAGGGCCTTCCAGATGTCTCCGGACATAGCCGACGTTGGAATCGCAATCAGAATTTCTGCTGCCTGTCCCTGGAGGCTGCTACTAGCTGTGGCTTCCTCCTCTGCTGAACATCGGTTGTGGGCAGCATCGGCGGCGAATTGTCGGCGAAAGACTTCGAAAGTTGACATTCCTTAGTATTTGGGTATCTTGGTGCGCGTGGAAGTCATGTCTCGTCCTGACTTCTCGACCTTCAAGTTCTTTAGTCTTCCGCTAAGCGTTTCTTCCACCATGGCATTCAGTTCCTAGGCGCTGCCGTCGACTCTTCCTTCCAGGACGCTGAGCCATTCACCTCGTCCTCCAGGATGTTAACGCGTTGGCCAAGGTCTTTCACCTTTCCGTCTAACACTTCCATGTCTTTCTTCACGCCGACCAACGGTTCGTCAATCCCAGTCGATATTTCCGCCTTCATCTTGGATATTTCTGCCATTTCTTCCTTTACACCCTTCATTTCTTCCTTCACGCCCTTAATTTCTGTCTGCATCTTCTCCATTTGCGGAATTCACTGTCGTTATTTCACTTCCCATCTTATATCCCGGATTTCATTTTTGCCTCCATCTCCGATTTCATTTTCGTATCCATCTACTCTATTCCGGATTTCATTTCCGTCTCCTTCTTATCCATTTTGGCCAATAATTTTTGTAGGACTTCATCCACTGTGGCTTTGAGATCCTACTTCTGACACCAATGTAAAAAATGAGAACACCAGTTACTGAAAAGACCCGTTATTTATCACTAGGCACTCAACGTGACACAGAGGTTATACTTGTCACTTGGCACACTCGAAATGCAACACAACTGGCCCGTTGAATGAAATCGCAACTGACTGCTGAGCTACAACTCACAATTAAACTGCGCTGTCCATTTTTAACTTCTAGCAGCACTTAGCTGAACTCAACATTCCACTGCCGCCCACCCTGGCGACTTCAGTTCCTTATATACGCCTCGCATACAAAGCGAAACTTTCGAGAATAAGAAGCTACTAGAAAGGGCCAAAATGAATCCTCCAAGAGCGGGGAAGTGGCACACAATGTCTATTGTTCCAAGCGCCCATTGTTCTAGACAACGACCGGCCATTAGCCTAACTCGCGGAAGTTACATGAGGCGCTTGCAGCGCCGTGAACTCAACATTCCACTGCCGCCCACCCTGGCGACTTCAGTTCCTTATATACGCCTCGCATACAAAGCGAAACTTTCGAGAATAAGAAGCTACTAGAAAGGGCCAAAATGAATCCTCCAAGAGCGGGGAAGTGGCACACAATGTCTATTGTTCCAAGCGCCCATTGTTCTAGACAACGACCGGCCATTAGCCTAACTCGCGGAAGTTACATGAGGCGCTCGCAGCGCCGGTCCGTAGAAATTAGCGCGTGCGGTCACAATACGTTGTGCATTTATGTCTTTTTTTTCTGAGGTCCTAACTAAACTCCCGTGCTTTCCATGTTAATTTACTAAAGATGCACGTTTTGAGTTTATTTGTTTTTTTTACACTTATTCGATCATATTTTCAAGACTCTTAGCGTAGAAACACCATTTATAAGTTTAAAACATATGCCAAGCTGTTACAAAAATGCATATCTAAATGCAAATATTTTGTATATATGTACTTCTTTTGGAGGGCCGGGTTACAACTATCGTTAGCAGTGACCATATGTTATGACTCTAAGTCAGGCCAAGAAAATCCTTGCAAAGCATTTGTAAAAGTTCACTGCTCATTAAGCAACTTTGCATCTGCAAGTTAGCCTAATGAACATGAATGGGAGAAAGAGTTACAATTGCTGATAAGTTAAAAATTCTGAAGATGATGGAAAGTGGAAATAAGATGCACGAAGATATTGTCAAAGAATTAAGGATTGCCCCATCCATGTATTTCAATGTATTTATACAGTCGTGAACACCAAAGATGCCTAGAGATTGTCGCTAGATATAATGATTATATATAAACACGCAAAAATAATTTAAATAAAGCTAGATAAAATGCGCGTAACAGAAATTGTTTAAAAGCATATAGATAAGATTTTAGTAAAATGTTCCTTAATTTTTATAAAAAGGATTGTCAGTGAGCCAGAACCATAGAACTGACACACTGTGCGTCTGAGGTAAACAATTAAGCATTTTCAAAGCAGCAATATGGAACCACTTTTTGCTTTCTTTTAGCCTAACATTTGGTACGTTAATTAACATGGAGGGACGTGGGGAGGAAAGGAGGCATTTTGTTCGGTTAACGCTACTGGTGCAGGTTTGGAATTGCATCACAGACGTTGCTTAATGAGCAGGACTTTGAGATTATACGCGTAATGAACGTTTGTTCTCTTTGTAATACGCTGCTTTGTAGATCATAACTAATGTATTACTGGAGGAAAAAAATAATACATTTTCGCTTTTACTTTTATTCCGATTCTGGCAGCGGCTCTATTCCTTCCAGATCAGATTCGGAACCATCCCCTGAATCATTCTCGGCGGTATTAATGACCAGACGGTCCACTACACTCTCTGTTAAAACAAGCGCATGGAGACGGAACACCCGAAGATAAACGGACGTTCCCGAGCTTAACGGGTATGACCGATATCCGCCCGAAGCTTCCGCATGTATACAAATTGAAAGCGAATAGCGCGACTTCTCCCATGCTGAGTCTTGAAACCAACATCGAAGCCACCTGATAAAATTGCCATGCCGAAAATATAAACATAAAGCTCAATTTTCGTATCAACGAGCAATTGTGTAAATAAAGGAGTTCCTAGTGATACGTTATTAATATTGAGTAGCAAATAACGTTCATTCCATGTTTAAAACTGGAACATGACCAGAAAACCTAGTAAGGTAGAAGACAGGTTATGTATCGAAAGTCACAACGTTAGTTGTTTTAATGAAAAATTTAAATATATACAGTGAAAACAAGTATTTGTGTTTATGTCTTAAAATATAATTTAAAATTCTACAAGTGCTGTAAAATGTATCAAATAACCCTTGAAATAATAGCTTGTGTTACATGCTTAACCAATAAAGATAGCAAGTTCCTATATTTTAAATTAATGTTAACTGTGACAGTGAATTGAATCTGACGTAATTGTTTGCATGAACCTGTACTGGTTCATGCAATACATTTTTTCACAGGTGCATAAACATGCACCCACTACAAAACAATACTCCCTTTCTCTATCAGCGTATAAAATGCATACGCTGTTTTTATTTCTTAGAAGTTAATCTGAAACTGCGACTGCGAATTTAATCTGACACAGGTAAGATACACCCACCACAAAACAATAGTTTCTGGTTCACGCTCATAAAAGACATTGGTTGTGTACCAATTGGTTTTAGTTGCAAGCTGAAGTGCAAATCTAGTGGTATCTTGTAAAGTACGGTGTATATATGTTTGTGTGTCCTCTAGTTCAGGAAGTCCAGGGTTCAAACACGGCGGAGGGCGATGGATTTTTCAGGCGTAAAAATCGTCAGCATGGTTTCCTTCGGAGGGGAAAAAGCCGGTGGTCCCGTGTCGTAGATTTACGGCACGTAAAAGAACCTCAAGCCTGATAAAGAAGTCTCTGAGCAAAATTTCCGATCTTTCACGCCCAATATAGAGTGGGACGCTAAGAACCATAGTAGTTAAAGTGTCCATAAATAGAATTCAATTTCAAAATGAGCAACTTTTAAAGAAACAAATTAAATTGTGCTATAGCAGTGATCTAATATAGGAACAAAAACGTTTGAAGTTATGTACCACAAGTTTCCTAGAGTTGATAAACTAAGACAGGTGTAAACAGTGATAAATTCAAGCCCGATAATGCTCGAGTGTACTCAGTACATTTTCGCACAGACTATGAACGTGACTTAAAAAATCTCTTTGTTACATTCAATGACTTTTTCTACCCTCTATCGCTTATTAGTGGATATACAAATTATTCTTACGAAAGTTTATTTTCCTATCCACTTCATTTTAATCGAGATAAACCTTTGCAGAAATAGCTGCAATACACATTTCGTTATAAATAAAAGGGAGCGATAGTCAAATGTTTACGAACCTACCCTGACCTCAAAATTCCAGTCTTTCCATGACATCGCAAGAACCAACTGAAAATCGACCGGACTTTCAAAGAATGGCTAAGTATTGATCAATTCGAACCATTAATAACAGATATCTCGGAAATTACTGGTGTTATAAAAGAGTTATTTGAAATAAATTGTGTGTTTTAAAGAGATCTACAGTTTTATTCTGGCGCATTTTCCTCTGTTGCATAACGTTTACCAAGTTACACAAGATTATACAAAATTCCTTCCAAATGAAGAGGACTTCGCAAGCTATTCCCAGAAAATTCAAAATACACATTTTATTTTTCATGTAAATATCCTCAATACAGTGGCATTTTAATCAGAATCCTTAGAGACATTTTTCAGAAAATAAAAAATTTGGTAAATTCTTTCATGTAAAGGGTAGTTTGGGTGGGGGATTTTCTTGAAAATCTTTGTGTCGCATCTTCGGAAGGTACTGAACTTAGATACCACCAAGTTTGGTATTTATCCAACTTCTCATTTTTGAATTATGCTGTTCACAGACCTTTTTCTAAAAACACCTTTTTGGATTCAGGTAGTGTCTCAAAACATGTGTTTCCGTGAAATCTCGGTATCGAATTTTTAGATGGAAGCAATGTTTTCTCTACCTAACATGTACGTGGTAGCGAAAATGAAAATTGCTGCTATAGAGGAGCAAAATTCCAGAAAAATCGCCAGGGGGTAACATCCAAATCTCCTAGAACAGCATGAATGATCACTTCTAAATGTTAGTCAAATTTGTATTACAAAACAGGCTATTTCAGTATATCTTAGCAGTACCCAAAATATTTGTTGTGACAGCTAAGTCGCTTGTATCAGTGTAAAGGTTGACAAAGATAACCTATTCATTTTAACTGCAAATGGCTTTTTCAATATATGCTATTATTCATGTTATAGTTGAGTAGTTTATAAGCACCGATTTACGATATGTATGTACAAATTCCTGCTTTGAAATGCATGGCTTTACGTATTCGCTTACAATTGCCAGTCGAAAAGCGCGCTCGGCCTCCACATTACGTATTTCACCGCAGCCAATGGGAGCAAAATATGCCGAATGCACTACGTTCCCTTTCCCACTTACCTTGCATTGGAATGTCCCTTAAGAACGTTCGCTGTCGTCGTTCATTTTCGGCATTCACTCAACTTCATCGGGCAACTTCGGGTGTTCCGTCTCCAAGCGCTTGTTCTGTTAAATTGCCCAGCTCCGCCACCTTTGTTTCCTAAATATTTACGACGCCACACAATAGTCTCTGACAATAATCACTTTTGTTTTTTTAATGTTCAAAAAATCAAAGCCAATCTGTATTAAATCAGATTAAATAAACCGAAGTTCCTTTACCACAATTAAACCACTACCGTCATTGTCCATACCGTGAATAAACGGCAATAACTTATTGGTTTTTCTCCATTTATATCCATCTTTTATAACACAAGTTTTTTTCCCAACAACACTGAAAAGTCCTCTCTATATATTTCACTAACCACAAATGCTTCGTTCTTTCCTGTTAGGCAGACAAGTTGCACCCAGTCGTGAGGGTAATAAATAGGAATACCATACTTTTTGTCTTTCTCTATGATTACATGGTCTCCATAGCTCTCCACATGTGTATGACCAGGTATTATAATCGGCGCAACAGTTCTAGACAAGTGAAAATCTTAATGAGAGCTATGATGCGAGTTGCTTACCAGATCAGGTGGTGACCGGTCGACTGCATACTGCAGGAGTGCGTGGGACAGCCATCGTCAAATATCCACACCTGTTATGCACTGCTTTGCGCTGATAAACTTAGTTATATACAGTATATTAAAATCCACGCTGTAAAAAGCGCTTAATATAAAAAACGCTGTCAATCATTGCCTCCAATTCTTCCACACCTAACAACCCTTCCTCTTCTGCGGAATCACTCACATTATTGCCGTCATCGCTGCTGTCACTACTTTCTGCACCATTATCTTGGATGAGAATTCTTTCTATTTGATTTTCTGCAATTCCGTATTTTTCGAAATAATGATTCTTAATTTATTCAACATGTTGACATACATTTTCCCATTCTGGCCTTCCAATTTCAGCAAATTGCTGGCGTTATAAATGCTCCACATATTTTAATTTAAAAGTCATATTTCTGCATGCCACCCATTTTTTGATATCAGCCCAGATTAATTCGATTGGGTTTAGATCTGGGTGATGCGATGGGAGTCTAAGTACATTATGGCGATGTTGTATTACTATCTGGTCAAGTATGTATGACGTCTGAAGCTGTTTGTTGGTTTTAATTAAGTTATATAGCTTTGTTTTACTCATGCTTTCATCTAAAGCTATATTATGTCTAAGTAACCAAGCTCTCATTTCTTCTTTCAATGAATTTGAGGTAGGTGGTTTGTCAATTGAGTGTTGACGCATTGTGAAGCATTGTCGATGACCAGAACAGACCCAGCAGGCATATTAGGTCTCAACATGGCGTTGATTCACTTCATGTACTTTTCTGTATTCATTTCTTGATGAAAATCTCCTGTTGTTTTTGCAACTTGTAAAAGGGCATGTGGAACGAAGCCGATCTCTCCAACAGCATGAACGATAATAAGTATTTGCCCTTTAGCAACAGGAACCTGCAACCCAATTCGCTATCGTCACTCCAACTTTTAGATGCTGTACGACTGCTGTGTATGTATGACTCATCTTCATACACTATAGTATTTTTCTGAAATTTGTAGCACCACCTTAAAAATTGATGCTGATATAAGTACATACTGATATAAGTACATATAAAACTATACTCATTTGGAAAGGTAGAATCAGACTGAAAAATTCAATGCCATAGCCGGGATTTGAACCACGGATCTTAGGCTTTCCGTGCCGTTGGTCTAACCGACTAAGCTATCATGGCAACATTTACTTTTTATTTTATTTATTTATTTATTTTGCTTTTCTGTTAGAGTTCTTCTATTTGATTTTGGTTTCTTCCACTTGAACCCTAAATCTTTAATAATTTTTCTGAGATTTGTAGCACCACCTTGTAAGTTTCTGCTGTCTTTCAGCTTGATGAGCAATCTGCTTATTGTTAGCACAGTTTTTTCTTCCACATAGGAATTGTGAATCGTGCGCTGAATGACGCATTCGAAATCGTTTATTTCTGTAATACATTTAGGGACCTTATGTTTCTTCCCAGGTGTGTCAAATGGTACTCTTTCATCCATATGTTTTTTTTCTTATCTTTGAGAACTCTGGAATCGGAACTCGGTGAAACACCAGTTGCTTTGACTACTCTTTCTTTCATTCTCTTAAGGCTTTTGTGGAACTCGGATGAACATATATTTTCTTCCTTCATCTCTGCTTCTTGCTTCATGAAGTCGAGGACATTTGCAATTATTTCCCTACTTTGACTACGTAACACCTTACCACTTAACTTTGAAAACATAGGAGCCATGGTTATAAATATAACAAATATAAAATAAGTACTATTTAGATACTGCAGCTCTCTTTAAAATTACAACCAGATGCAGACACTTTCTATGCAGACTGTATGTGTTATGCACTGTGAGTAAGCAAAGGTATTATATCGCTTTCGTTGATAAAGCTAAACATAAACCATTCCTAGACTCGGCAGCTGGGTTGGCAATCAAGGTCACGATTCCAGAAGTTTTGCGCGAGTAATAGGAACTTGTGATCAATAGACTGGAGGGTTGGATGTTCCTGAAGTATGACCATACAAATTACTGCCATGTGACTGTTTCTGTTTTGTCCTTGGCAAGAATCAGAATACATGATATTTTTTACATCTGGATGAAGTTGTTTAAGGTACTTGTAAAGGCAAGAACCTATTTCATTAGCCCCTCTTAAGGCCTGTCCATCATGCCACATGAAGCATTATGCTTGTCAGACATCACAATTGTAGATTATCAAGTTATAGGTTCAATATAATAGTTGAAAGCAATAGCAAAGAAGATTTACAAACTCTAGCGAGCAAAATGTTGAATGATATATCTAAAAAGGTTTGATAAAAACAGCTTAATAGTAAACAGAGATAAGACACACTTTAATTCACTTTCACCTTTACCAGAATAAATGTTCCAAGGAAGTAAAATTAATGTATCATACCAACGAAATTAAATACATGGATACCACTGAATTTCTTGGTCTCCGGATCCAAGAAAATTTAAAATGGAACACACACATTGAGCAACTAAATAAAAAAAATGAGCACATTATACTAAAACTTTAGACAATTAGCACATACAGTCAGTGTAGATACATTCAGGAATGTCTACTTTGCATGTGTTCATTCCAGCTTGAAATATGGTATAACTCTATGGGGTAACTCGCCTCATTGCAGCTCACTGTTTATAATACAAAAAAGGTTTCTAAAGATAATGGGAGGAACCAGTTTAAGTTCCTCACGCAGACCAGTGTTTAAAAAATTTAATAACTTACCTCGTCCATGCATTTTTATTTTTGAAATTCTATTATTTGCAAAATTAAACCTAAACAATGGAAGTGCCTACTATATTTTTAACAATGTAATTTATGATCACAGCATGAGACAGAAAACGGACATTCATGTACAGAGAACCAATACCAGTGCTCATAAAAACAGAGTTATAAACTTAGAAATAACATTTTTCAATAAATTACCACTACCTAACAAAACCATATACAAAATGTCGGTGTTTAAAAAGGCAGTATTGGCATACTTGCTTCACCATTGCTTCTGCTCAATTAATGAATTCCTGGGAACTTGATAATCTTTATTACTAAATTTTGAAATACAATTTTCATACTTTTATGCTTGTGTTATATTTATAAGTACAATAACATAACACAGTCGTCAGTAATGAATATAACTCTTACTAGCTCATTTATATATTTCAATTGTTTTATAACTGTGCCTTTTAATGTAAATCTTTGTAAATACAACTAAAAATTTTGTAAACAATTTTGCTATTTTGTCCTATATCATGGTACCTATATATATATATATATATATATATATATATATATATATATATATATATATATATATATATATGTATGATTCACAAAATCAATACAATCCATCCATCCATCTGTCCATACAATCTGTCCATTCATAAAACTCTCATATCTTCAGCTCAGTCTGTCACATGTCTGGCATGTGTATAGTTCTAGTTTTTTTATAGTTAAAAGATCATGGAAAATAGCTTAGTAGATTCTCTTATTAAAATGTTTTTCAGGAACGGCATTTAAATATTCTTTATATAATGCACTTAAGAGTGACATGAGATGGTAAAATTTGCTGTGTTCATTTTTTCTGGAATAATGGCTTTTGTATGTTGGAATGGAAAGAAAATGATTACGGGCCGACAATTACCTCACTGTCAAATTTGTTACCAGGTTCATGCTTGCCCCCTCCATCTAAAATACCAGAAATGTTAACCAGTTTATTTTGAATTGCTGTTTCTATAAACCCTTGTCTCACAGAATACTTTCAAAACACAAGATTTACACACTTGTTCCAATTTTTCATTTATGTGTAAGTGATAATCAACCATAATTTGTAAAAAATTTGCTTCTGCATATCCCCTGTTCTTGGTCTTTAGTAGCTTTGTCTTTTATTTGTATCAAATTACATATGTATGGAACCCTCTTATCAAAATTACCCATCTTCCAGTAATCATTATTAATTTGTTTTATAGCATCATCACATATTTATTCTTTGTACGAGGGCTGATCAACAAAGACTGAGACTGATTTTTTCCTGTAGCTTCCGTGATAGTTTCGTATCTGTAACATAAATATTTGAAAAGAGCGGGTTTTTATGTATAATGTTGGTAGGCGGCAGCACTCTCGTAAGTGTTGAGAATTTCATATGGCAGTGTGTTTACAATTATGCATGACCATCTCCATATGACCCGAGTTTGTGCTCATTGGGTGCCATGTCTGTTGACTCCTGAACAAAAGGCTGTGCGAATGGAGACAAGCCGTGAGGTGCTGCGTCTCTTTGCTGATGGAGGGGATGCATTTTTTAAATCAATTATCACCGGTGATGAGTCATGGCTGCATTATTATGATCCTGAAGGAAAACAAGCCAGCACAGTGTGGAAATCGCCAGGTTCTCCAACACCAAAAAAGGCAAAAGTTGTTCCATCTGCAGGGAAAGTGATGGTGATCACATTTTTTGACTGTAATGGAATGATTTACCAGCATGCAGTTCCCCTCACACTACTGTTACAGCAGCATACTACACGTCAGTATTGGCTACACTGAGGAAGCACATTGCAAAGAAACGACCAGAGCTTTCTCGGACTGGGTGACGACTTCATCATGACAATGCATGGTCTCATGTCGCAAATCAAGTCATGCAGTTTCTGGCTCGATTCAACATTACCTGTGTACCACATCCACCTTATAGCCCTGATCTTGCACCCTGTGACTTCTTTTTATTCTCATCATTAAAGGCAAAGCTTAGGGGTATTCGATTTGAGAACTCTGAAGCAGTGCTCAAGAAAAGTGAAGCGATTCTCAAGGACCTGACAAAGAATGGTCTGCAGCACGTGTTCAAGGACTGGCAGAGACGCAATAAAAAGTGCATCGAAGTAGGAGGGGACTACTTCGAAAAAGATCATGTAAACATTGAATTGGAGTAATAAACATCTGTGAAAAAATATCAGTCTCGGTCTTTGTTGATTAGCCCCTGTACTTCATACTACATGATTCAAGGGCATTTATAACTTTAGCCTCTACTACTTTTCCTTTCTGAGTAGTGTAACTTTTCCCACTGTTTCTTGCACAATTCCTTTCTCTTGCTGGTTTTTCTTGTATCCCCTTTCAATCCTTGCTTCACCTCATGTCTGATACCTATCTGCATCTGCTAATATTGCTTCCACTTCGTTTATTTCATCTTCGGTAACAGACAAATAATTTTCTACCTCACAATTTTCATCTTCCAGTTAATTCTGTTCATCATTTATATCACTAGATTTATTGTTTAAGTCTGACGTTATTTTGGATTTTTTCTTCCTTATCCTCTCATCTCTGAATCTGAGCTAGTGTTATTCTTCAATGTCGAAATCTGGATCTTTACAGCTGTCGTCTGAATCCTCTACAGCAGTTTGTATAGCATCCGAAGGTAGTAAATAGCTCTTCTCTAAAAGAGAAAGGTAGTTTGTTCTAGGCTGCACTGTATTTGTGGCAACTTTTGTTTTGTATTCCATTTATATCCCACCTTTAACTGCAATGGTTATATCAGTGAACTTTCACCTTTGGAACATATTGCCTTATTGGCAATGGTGTTAACTTGTATGCGCTTATCATTGGATTTCTAGTTTATTTTGGGTTTTTTGTACATTAGACCACACTCACATTCATACTTCTAGACTCTTGGGAGGATAGGGAATAATCTTGTCATAGAGAAAAATTCTGCTACCCAGCTGGGAATCGAACCCAGGATCCCTCGTACAGCTGGCAGCTCTACTTGACTGAGCTACAGGGCCAGTCTTGAGGTAATTATACAGATGTGATCACTGTCTAAAAGTGATGAAATAAATGCTTAAACTTAACATAATTAGCAGTTTCCTTAGTAGTCAGTTCAATCAGTTTTCTACTTCTTGAACTCATCATGTAGCACCTCGCTTCACAAGATACATGTTAATAATAAGCCACCAATCTATTAAAATGTGAGGAAAGTGCCACTGGTATCAATGCTACATTATTGGAGCTGCAAACAATCATTGTTAGGTTTTAGATGGCAATGCTTTATTGAAATAATATATACAATTGCAATATTTCTTTTCATCATCAGTATTGTTGACAAATCATAGTAGTTCCTTATTACTAAGTGTTTGCATTACTGCAATGAAAATAAATACCTGGTCACCAGCCAGGTGTAGTGTCAAGTTGGGTGAGTCATTTAAACTTGTAGTGCACAGTAAGTTAACTCTATAACTGGCTTACCTAATTTTGCACTGCCAGTTTGATGGTGTAAAATAAGTTAAGTCAAAAGTCAGAGACTTAACAGTATTTGCACACACACAACTTAGGACTTCTTGACGTACCTCCTATTGCACATTCATTCTACTCGGCTATTATAAGCAATATGACTTAACCGATTAGACACTAAGGTATAGCAGATAATATAAAAGGCTGTGAAGAACTTATATTCGACACTTTTTGACTTAACTGCTTTTGCACGCTCAGTCAATAATTACCTCTTTCAAGTTTAAGAAATTTGGGACTAATCAGCTGTTGTAAGACTTTCTGCAATAAAGCATAATGAAAAAGTTAAATCAATAGGTACAGATAGTTCTTAAATGCCTAATTCGTATTGTTTTCTGGCAAAACAAGAACTAAGTTTCTCTGGTAACAAAGCTCTCATAACAAAAGGAATTAGTGAGAAACGGTTGACTTTTTAACCACAGGAGAATTTCACTTAAAAGACCATCTGATTCATAGCAATATATTTAAAAGAACATCTCCAAATGTCCATAACCTCATTGTTGTATTACACATGTACTCAATAATCAGATTTCTAATGAAGTTGACAACAGCCCTTTCATTTCCGTCCAAGCGGATATCATTTTGTGTTTCAACAAAATCCTGCTCAGTGTATTTCACTAATAATTTATAAGGGAAAATAGAGAAAGATTTGTAAGTTTTCATGACACATCCAGTAACCAAACAACTGAAGTGTGGCTAAGATATATCTTACATAAGATATTAACTGAAAATTTTGAAAGAAAAATCAGTAGTCAGATGTATGCAATGTGATGGCAAGACAAATTAATTGTGTCATTATACTCGTAAAACAAGATTTTCCACATGCAATGTTCATCTATTTTTACAAACATAGTTTGAACTTAGGTGTTTCACTGTTTTAAAATTAATAACACATGTTAAAATTCTATTTCAAATCTTACCAGATTTAACAGCTTTTTAGCTGTTCTAGGAAGAGAAATGAACTGCTAATAGAACTTGGATTCAAAATACCAACTCCCAGTGATACTACGTAAAATTAATTGTTCTAAACTACCATTCTACAACATTACAAGTAATTATGCTCTACTCTAAATGAAGCTGTGGAAAATGAAGGCTGTGATAAAAATTCCATTCACCAAGCTGAAGGGTTGATTAACATCTTACACTATGTGAAGCTTATATTTTTTTCCTTAAATAACATATTTATGTTTAATGATTAGATATGCGAAAGGCAAGGTTATTCTTTGTGCCAAAAGCAGGGTTACTTTTGTTAAAAGGTGAGACTATTCTCCCTATAAATTATTTTAACAATGATTTACTTACACATTTAGTAATAATATATATCTCATATTTACATCAACTGGTGTATTATGGTGTCCTTTGATGTTAAAGCACTAACAAAAAAAATTCCAACTCAGCTAAAGAAATGGCTGAAATCAATTGATATGAGCGCCACAGAAATAGAATAAATCACACAGTTGACAATGTTGTGCATACATCAGAATTTCTTCACATTTAATAACAAATTTTACAAACAGGCACAAGGTTTGGCTATGGGTAATCTACTGTCACCTATATTAGCCGATCTTTACATGAGTAATAAGCATATGCATATAACTAAATCTTTCCCTCACATGTTTAAGTATGTGGATGACATCTTTGCTATAGTTCCTCACAAATTAAAAGATGTTTTGAAATTGTTGAATTTGCAGGACAAACATATTAAATTTACGATATGATGAGATAGAATAAAATGATTACTTACCTTTTTTGGACTTAAAAGTTTAATTTATCGACTCAACAGTATTCCATTAGAAAAATAAGATTATTTGGATGAATTTCACCACGTAATCAAGACTGCAAAATTAAATGGTTTCAACCTTGCTTCCATAGCCAAAATGATTAAAACTGATAAGAAACAAAAGAGGTTGGCACAAATTACTACTTTAAAGAAAATAGAGGATACAGATTGGAACTATAAGAAATTTACATACCTCCCTCGGGCTTTTAAGAAATTTGAAACATTTTTCAAAACCTACAAAATTAGATTGGCATCACAAATAAATACAGTTTGAGGATATTATTAAATAAAGCACTTACGAAAACCATAACATATGACTTGAATTCTGGTATCAAATTAAATGTGAGGATTGTGACAGATCTTATATAGGCATGATCAAGAGGAACTTGAATGTCAGGTTGAAAGAACATAGAAGAAATATCCATTTAAACAAATTGATATATCAGCAGTAACATCACTTTTGGACAGACCATCACAATATTGGAAAAGAAATTTAATTGTTGAAACCTTTGACGACCACCACTCATCACATGGGAAAATTCCTCATTTTTAAAAATCCAATAGCCTATTAAATCTTGAGATCCCGCCAGTAAGCAACATCATTAAGTTTACCTCCAGATGGCAGCAGTTGGATGCTCAGCATGAGGAAAGAGGAAGGTGACAGAACAACTGTCAGTCACCACAATGCTAAGGATGGAGACAAACGTCTCTGAAAATGTTCCACGATTTTATAATTTGACGTAAGTGAAGTGTGAATATTGACTCATTCATATAATATTAATTAAAATGAAAATAACTTCACAGTTAATAGTGCTTCTGTTTTTAATAAATATTTATTATGATTACATCTAGTTTTCAAAAGCAAAATTTGAGAAAACAGCAAAATTATCTTATATCACATTCGTTCACTTTTCCGCAGTAACCTTGTAACAAGACAGAAAAGTTTACAGTTTATATCTGTGCAAGGAAAAGAATTGGTGAAGCTTAATGAAAGAAGTGATATAAGAGTTCAGATTTTATTTCTAGACAATGTGAGAATGGTGTTAGAAAGGGCGAACAGGATTAAGGTCTTAAAATTTGTGTGCAATTCAAGGTTTGGATAATGAATTGCACTACTATGAAATCATCATACAGTGACAACATTAATGCCATGGCTGAAGAGACACACCATGTTACTATCCTGTTACAAGATAGTACTCTAGGAGCAGGTCCTGCCTACCTGTTCTCTATCTGCTTGAACAATTTGTTTTTACAGAGTTAAGAGTGGTGGAGAGAGAAGGCAAATGTTTTATTTCAAGAGTTTCTGTCATGGCTCATCTGCTGCCCAAAGAATAGCGATGCATGGTAAGAAAGAGGCTAATCAAATATGGATACCTCACTCTTAAGAACTGTGAAGTAACCACTCATTTTATGAACTGGCAGTTCAAAAACTTCAGAACATTTTCTTCACTAATCATTGTTTGCTTCATAACATTCAGTTCACCACTCTCATAAACATTATCATAAACTCTTTATAACCTTCTCAGTCCATTAACCAATTACTGCTGTCATGTGTCATTTGCTGTTTCATTCTTTTTCCTATTCCATTTATAAGTGTCTCACATGCACTACATACCCAAGGATAGTAAAGTAAAATCCTTAACTTGTGAATCTGGAAGCAAGATAGCAAGGAATCCACATTTGATAATAAATGTGGTGTTATCCTTCATGGAGGAATTGCGTGAATGATTCTTTACTAATTAAACAAAATAATTCTTTGAAGATTAGCAGAATTCACAGCTGATAATAAGAGTATACTCTCCAAGTGGGAATTGTATGCACAATGCTTAACAAGTTTAAATTAACACTTTAAAAATTGGCCTATTTTGGAATAATCACACAATTTGAATGAAAATAAATGAACTTGATATAACTTTTAATGCAAATGTTTTAATTTATGTTTACAAAACAACCTGTTCTACTGTTTTCCCAATTAGGTTATTTGTTCTGAACCTGACATTTTACATTTTTAATTTGA
This sequence comes from Deroplatys truncata, assembly GCA_030765065.1. Lineage (NCBI taxonomy): Eukaryota > Metazoa > Arthropoda > Insecta > Mantodea > Mantidae > Deroplatys > Deroplatys truncata. The sequence goes on along the minus strand of CM060990.1, from coordinate 346,924,176 downwards.
AGCATAATTCATAAAAATGAATAAAATCAAATGTAAAATTGATTATTAATTCTCTAAGATATACACATGCACATTTAAGTGGTACTAAATATAACTTTATCTTCAATTGCATTTTCAGAGTAACATCACTCTTTTCTGTTACCTCCGCCCTCCCATGTGGTTTTTAACATTGGTATTTTCACACACTGTTGTATTAGTTAGCATACTAGAATAAATTTAAAGATGGCGACTTACCAGCCATTTGTGGGTTTTTTTTTTTGGAACCTGTTCAATAATTTCACTAATACTATTGGAATAAATTTACAAGCTTTTGCTGTATAAAGCTCAACAATCTTACTTATAACACTGACGAAACTCAATAAATTCTAAATAATTAATAATGTGCTCAGTGCCATCTGTTGACTTTCAAGAAAAAACCTCGAGTCCAAGTTTAAGTGAAAAATCTGGAATTTTTCAACTCTGACACAAGTGAAGCTAATCCATTCTCTGAACATACTCTATCTTCTCCTCCTATTGCCTCTCTTCATTAAAAAAAGAGAAAGAGAAATCTCCTACAAATTGCACCCTTAAAGTCCAAGCTTTTCAATAATGTTTATATAAAGCACTAATTGCAAACAAAATTAATACCTTTGATAAAAAAAATAATTTTTTGATGTAAAAAGGGCTTCAGGAATAGATGGAATTCCGGGAGAATTTCAAGGAAAGATTTGGAAGAGAGCATATTGCACCTTTATATTAAGTGAAATGTGATACACATAATCCAAGTAATTATAGAGGATAAAAAAAATGCATTTGCACTGATACTGGATGGTATCTGCGTAGTGTTTTCAGAGTTACATTGAATTATCTGTAGAATAAGTGGTATGGCATTTTCTCAACAGATGTTGGTACCCATATGGCTCTTATGGTTAACAAGTGATGTATGATAGTGAATCAAAATGGCAGGGACAAGCTTGATCTTTAAGCAATAAAAGTTAATTTTAAAGTGGTGGTGCATGGAAGTGTGAGTTTGCAACATAACCTCCAATAGGCTTGACTATTATACATAAACTTGAGATGCATAGTGTCATTTGTGGTGTACTCAAGAGAAAATCCAGAAGACCTAGTACAGCTACAAGTCCTACCTATTTGATGATGGTCTTAGAAAAACTTGAAATGTCACCTCAGAAGTCTGCTATACAATATGCTTGAAAAATTTAAATTGAGTTTTATTTATGGATGCTCTTTAACTACTATGGTCCTTAGCGTCCCATTCTATATTGGGTGTGAAACACCGATAATTTTGCTCAGAGGGCTCTTTATCAGGCTTGAGGTTCTTTTACGTGCCGTAAATCTACGACACGGGACCACCGGCTTTACTTCCCTTCTGAAGGAAGCCGTGCTAAGGATTTTTACGCCCGAAAAAAATCCATTGCCCCCCACCGGGCTTGAACCCATGACCTTAGGAACTAGAGGCTAGCACGGTACCACTAGTCCACGGAGGACGACAATATGCTTGTGATATATGGGTAGCAGTGTATGGTGATCAACATAACTGTGTTTACTGGGCACCAGAAAATTCACACATTCATGTCCACAAGGCATTCTACTGAGGGTGAATATCTGGTGTGTACTGTTAACTAGGAATTTAACTGGAGTCTTCTGCTTTGAAGGTACAGTTACTAATACCAGGTATCTGGAAATGCTAAGCACATCAATTTTGTCAACTACAATGCACTTTATGGAAACAGTGAGTTCTTCTACCAACAAAAGGCAATCCCACACTACCACTAATACATGTGTGCTTTTATGACAATGATCTGCAGGCACACTGGATAGGATGAAGAGAGGCATTTGAGTTCCATGCACATTCACCAGATTTAACACCTCTGGAGTTTTAACTTAGGTCAACCTTGAAGGATGCTGTGTATCATAGGAAACTGCCTATGCTGGAGGCCCTTTATAAGAAATTACAGCAGCATGTGCAAAACTCTCCATGTACACAATGACCAATGACTTTCAATCAATCAATCATTTGCCATTGTGATATGAGTCTGGCTGCAACCAGCTTTAGGATCCAAAAGTAACTGAACAGCTGCAGAACTCTTGCATTAAACCTGTGATGTATAATTAGTTTAGTACTAACACACAATTAAGAATTTGTGTTCATTTATGTGTATATACATTTTTTTGATGGACCCTATAAAAGTATTACTTTGTTATCTATCTTAGGTCAAACATACACTGGTACATTAGCTGGAAGGTTGCACATGTGTCGAAACAGAAGGTACATGATTAGAATTTCAAGCAAGTTTAAAAAAAGAAAGAACAGTTAATAATATTGTGAGAGAGCCCTCGCCAACCCTCCAAATCACTGGTAATAGTTATGTTCTCCACTGGCAGATGACAGGGGGAGGCACTCTGGAACGCTAATCAGGATGTGAGGAAAAGCTTATAGATTTCCGCTTCCCATCTTGTACAGAACTCAAGGTAATCTAATGCAAGTACAAAAGGAAGTTTGGTTGCTGTGAAAGGGTAGGGTAGTTGAATGAATTTATTTCACTTCCATTATACATAAACTGTTTTAACTCTCTAAAACTATTTCTATTACATATAAATATACCAACTCTTCCTTTCTAATATACAATATATATATATATATATATATATATACTTGAGTTGCACCTGGTGCAAATGTAGTAAAAACTGTGGTTATTAACACATTATACACCAGGTTCTTAACTACCTACATGTAAAACATACTTATTTATTATATATACCAATTTACTTGATAGATATCCTTGCAAAATACAATTTTATAATTTTGAAATTCCTCGTATATTTTTGTTTAGTCTTTCCTAATAGTCTACCCAATTTTATAATCTCTTCTGTATTTTTAAGCTTTCCAATTCTCATTTTAATTATTGGTCTCGGTAATTTTAGTCTTTCCTAATAGTCTACCCAATTTTATAATCTCTTCTGTATTTTTAAGCTTTCCAATTCTCATTTTAATTATTGGTCTCGGTAATTTCAACCACCCAACTGGTATCCATTGATCTCTCCATTGTTTAGTCTCGTTACAATCCAAGATAAAATGTAGGTCATTCTCCATTTCCCCACATAAATGACACTTCTGTGGATCCATTCCCCTTAACTTCATTGTTCCAGATCTAAACCATGCCCACCCTTCCCTTTCGATTTTATTGCACACTTCAATATACTTTTCCCTGCCCCAATATTTTTTAATTTGCCTGTACAAAATCAAGGTTCTCTTGTCCCTAATACTGCTAAAGATATCTTGTATATTGATATCCTCAACTTGGATTTCCTTCCAGAACCTTCCTCCTAGTAATTCTCTCTCTCTCTCTCTCTCTCTCTCTCTCTCTCTCTCTCTCTCTCTCTCTCTCTCTCTCTCTCTCTCCATACATTCCCCATTTCCTCAATAATCTTTTGTACAGATAAGGCCCAATTACCAGGCACTGGCAATTTCTCTTGCATAATAATACATTGTTTTACAATATTCTGGTCATCCAAAGCTCTAACCCGATACCAAAACTTTATCAATCTTTCAATTATTAACCCATTACTTCCTAATCTCCCTAGTTCCAACAATGTTACTCCCTTCGGTGATGCAGCTGGTAAACGCAAAATTAAACGACCAAAACTTCTAAATATTAAATCCACTCCTTGCCACCCTTGATCATATCCCCAAACCTCAATCCCATAGAGCATTTTTGCTTCCACTATTGCCTTATATACTCTTTCTAGCCACTGGGTACGGTGGTTAAGACGTTCAGTGCTGTCTACATGACAGTTCTGTGTTCAATGCCTCAGTGAGCAAAACAAAAATAATAGAGGCCAGAAGGCAAGTCCTGTGTTCTACACTTTGTAAACAGTCGGTAGAGGAATGCTGTGTTCGACACTCTAGTGAGCGACCAGAAGAGAGAAAAGGTTGATTTGCATATCATTAATTGCAAGGATAAACCAAAGTGACAGAGAAAAGCGGATGAAGTCACAATATAATGATAATTCATCCTATAGTGGAAAAATATCTGGGAAATGAAAGCGGTAGGGTGTATATATTTACTGGACGTTTCCAAAAGACATTCACCACATAAATAGGGAAGCAGTGACATAAACTGAGATGTAAGTCTACAATGTATTTATTCAAGGGTTTCAAAATTGATATGAAGGAATCAGGTTTTGTGTCAGATGTGAAAATAACAGAACTACAGATTATCTAGGGCAAACTTGGTTTGAGATAAGGATGTAAGCTGAGCCCAATATTATTTATCTGTAAACCAATAACTTTTTGGAAAGACACAGTAAAGCACATTAATTGTTTCAGTAATAATTCCAGTGGATCAGTCACTTGAAAACTTCACTACTTTTTGAGTATACCCAAGTTTCAAAGGCATGTTGCCTCCATCAGCAAAGAGCTACTGACATGATTCCTGGCTTTGACAAAAGTTTTGCTTCTGGCCAGATGTATTTGGAAATGTGATGGTCAGATGCAAGGTTAAAACTTGAGATATGGTCGTTGTCCTTCTGTATCAATTATTTTTCAACTCTACTGGTTTCTAAATTGCCTTTATTAATGTCACTTCTTTACAGCTGTCAAGATTTGCTGTCCAAAAATGATACAGAAGCACAGAATTTCCCAGTTCTTATTTTATATTCCTTAGATGAAATAAAGAGCACAATGCAAAAAACTGTTTTAAATTGGGTATTGGAGAAAGGCAATATACAAAATCATAACAGAACCTGCTATAAATAATGGATAAGGACATCAAGGCAAAGGAAATAAAACCACTATATAAGAGAGATTATGGGTACTGTGTTGTCCTCCATGGTCTAAGGGTACCGTGCCAGCCTCTAGTTCCCAAGGTCGCAGGTTCAAACCTGGCGGAGGGCGATGGACTTTTTCAGGCATAAAAATCCTTAGCATGGCTTTCTTTGGAAGGGAAGTAAAGCTGGTGGTCCAATATCATAGATTTACAGCACATTAAAGAACCTCAAGCCTGATGAAGAGGCCAACGAGCAAAATTTCCAGTCTTTCACGCCCAATATAGAATGGGATGCTAAGAACCATAGCAGTTAAAGAGCATCCACAAATAAAAAACTCAATTTAATGATCAATCTTCTGCAGAGCAGTGACTACACAGAAATTACAGAGGAAACAATGGAAAAAGACTAAGCACTTTAACACAGAAGCTGAAGAACACAAACGTCCTGAATGAAAAAGAAAAGAAGCAACTCATACCTACCTTGCAATCCTGTTACACCTAGAATATATGGACCACTGAAAATCTATAAACCAGTCAAAAGTTGAGGTAAATTATAAATATAATAAATTTAACCACATAAAAGCTCTTAAATTGGTTAGCTAAAGAATTACAAAAGCTCTCACAGTTCCACAACCTGAGCAACTTGACCTAATAGAAAAAAATCCAAAACATTGAACTCGTAGATCAATTACTGACTTCTTTCCACATTAATTTCTCTATTTCTGAGAATTCCTAGGGAGAATTTGCTATCATACATAAAGCAATAGTTAGCACCAACTGACCTACAAAACAGCACGTAGAAGAATGCCTAACTCGCATAGAGAAATGCATAAACCAAACTTTCTCCTACTCCGTAAAAACTTCTACAGACAAACCAGTGGTCTAGTAATGGGCAATCCATTGGCACCATTCTCAGCCATTCTTTTCATGCATTTTCTGGAAACTCAAATAACTGATGAATTTCCATTGATTTTCAAAACTTATTACAGATATATAAACAATGTTTTTCCCATAGTTAACAAAAAGCTCTCAGCAGATGCTTTAAGCTGCTAGATCTAGTAAACCGCTCAGTAAAATTCACAATGGAAACTGAAAGCAACAATCGGCTCCTGTTTTTTTTTTAATATAAAACCATCAGAACTAACAACAAACTACAATTTGGGATTTTCAGAAAACAAATATATGCAGATAATTACAAACATAGAATACAATTCCAGGTCACACTAACATGAGACAGCCTAGCCTTCAGATTTGTGAATGTACCCATGAAGGAAAATGAATATAGAAACAAACTCAAGTACTCACAGAAGTAGCCCATAGGAATGGTTTCATAAGACAACTAGTATATAAGGAATTCAGGAAATTTGAAAACCAAAAGGAACTAAGCCGAACCAATATATTACAGAAAATTACAACAGCAAAGAACTTCAAGTGATTTGAAGTTTTCCACCATTGGGCACATGATAAACTCAAAACAAATTTCTTAAAAAATGTAAAATAAGCACAACCAACAAACACATTCTAAATTAACATTTTGAAAATACAACAGACAAAAAATTTACATAAATAAGAAGCCAGTCATTTACCAGTCGTTGCAATTTTTCTTCCTTTAAAATAGTGTTATGCTCATTCTTACTATATATGGCACTACAGGCTCTGGACACTGATGATAGATGAAATGAAATCATAATTTGGAAAGGTTTAAGTTTAGGTTACCTCCCCAGCATTTGCCAGTTATGAGGCAGTCAGAGAGGACGACGCTGGTGGGATTTGAATTGGAGACCCCCCCCCCCCCATGCACAAGTGCAAGCCTTAAGGCAATGCATCTGTGAAAATCCACAGTTGTCTTCTGATTTCTTTGAATTTTTTATCATATACTGTAACATAAAACATACAGCGCATGTAAAATTTTAACGAGTTATGTCAAACTGTTATTAAGATATTCATTTTGTTATTCATAATTAATCACTTTTTGATATGACAATATGAAATGCTCCTTGGACCCTATGGTTCATACCACTCCCAAATTTTTAATTTGAGCTTATCATACAAATATAATGAAATTGTTATGAGCTGATTGTTGCTTTCAGTTTCCATTGTGAATTTTACTTAGCTGTTTACTAATCTAGTAGTTTAGAGCATCTGCTGGAAGGTTTCTGTTAACTATGGTAAAAAGAAAAAATTAAGAGCAACTGCAGTCAAATGTGCCTGTGGTAAAGGATGGTGAGGGCCCAAGTAAACAATCTGTGTGATGGTAAGCTTGATGCTGGGATGGTTACATTTGACTCCAGTTGCATGGATCTTGCTTTTTATTCTTAAACAAAAAATACCACAATTTTATTGAAAAAATTTAATATTTTTAAAATATAAAACAGCTATAAACAACTGTATTGTGTTGCTGAAAGTTAATATAATATATAATTAAAAAACAAAGTCATTAAAAAGATTAAAACCTTAACAAAACACCTTTGTATAAAATATGGTACACAAGGCACTAAGGGGTTAAAGAATATCTGAGGAATATAAAATACAAGGAAATGAGAAAACCTGCACTTACATATCATTTTTGGATAGCACATCATTGCATTAAAAAAAGAAGCAAAATTAATGAAGTCAATCCAGAAGCCAATAAAACTGAAAATATGGGAAAAACTCCTGATACAGAAGTACTAGAATCACTCGTTAAATTTTTGCCTCTCATTTCACCAAGATACCATCTCCAAATACATCAGGCCAGTAGCAACAAATTGTATCAAAGCCAAGAATCATGTCAGTGGCTATTAGCTAATGGTAGAGGCAACTTACCTTCGTAATATGTTTGAGGTAAATACTCAAAACGTAGACAAGTTTGAGTGAGTGATCCACTGGGATTATTGTTGCAACAATTATTTAATCTATTTACAGGTGATATTTTTATAGAACTATGAAAAGTTAAAGGCGCTGTCCAATTACTGCAAAGGAGGAAATACCAGCATGGCTTTTAATGAATGATCATCTCATAACCAAAGTGGTTATGGTGACAGTAATTAGCTATCAAGAATTTGTTAAGACTTTTGGGCAGAAAAAGGTTTAAGGATAAACATTGAAATCAAATATATTATATATGTTTTCAGTTTTACAATGTACAAACATTTTTACAGCACCCAAGACTATAGTTTTTAGTCTTATCACTTTTCTCCATTCGTGCCTATTGGACCATAAATCTTCCTCAATTTCCCAATCCATCATTGCCCCTATAAGTCCTTGAATGTATGTGCTATGTAGTCTTCCTTTTCTCCTCCTTTCTGGTGGCATCCACTCCATTATTCTTTTGGGAATCTTTCGTCTTCCATTCTTTTAGCATACTCATACCATTCTAATTGTTTCTGTTGAATAAAATCTAAAATTGAATTTTGAACATTCATCTTATCTTTTATAATCTCATTTTCCAATTTTTTATCTTTTAGATATCCTAGCAGATCTCCAATAATCCATTTCTGTTGCCAATAATTTTCTTTTTCACTGATAGTCCAGAGTTCACATGGAGCTATATGTTATAATACTTCTATTGTTTTAAAAGCTGTAGCTTTAGTTTCTTTAGAGACCTGTTTATCCCATAATATACCTTTCAAAGTAGGTATAGCATACTTTCCTAAGTTTAGCTTTGATCTTATTTTCTTTTCTTGTTTCCCATTTTGTGTAATCTTTACTCCCAGGTATTTATATTCTCCTGTGTGTTTAATTATCCCCATTTCATCTTCCAGTTTTAAATCTTGATAAACATCTCCAATGGCCATATATTTGGATTTATCCATATTTACTTTTAGGCCACATTTGTTGTATTCTTCAATCAATTTCCTTGTAAGATATTCTACGTCTTCATATTCTTGGGCCAGAATAACTGATCATCTGCAAATTGTAGAGAGTATATAGTTGAATCGTCATCTATTGGAATTCCCATAATTTTACCTTATTTTCCAACCTTCTATAGCTTTTTCTGTGTAAATTTTATAAAATGTAGGAGATACACAGCATCACTGTCGTAATCCTTTATTAACATAAAATCTGCTTGACAAGCATTTTCCCATTTTTACTTTTACATGTGCATTTTTGTATAAATTTTTAGTTCCTTTTATCAAAATAGGTCTAATTTCCATTAGTATTACAGCTAGCCATAATTGTGACAATGCCACATTATCATAGGTTTTTTACTATATCAATGAACCACAAATGGAGTGGTTGTGTCCTAAATATCAATAAACACCAAATGGAGGGGTTGTGTTCTAAATATCAATAAAAAATAATACCTTTTTAAATAAGGTTCAAATTAAGAAAAGTTGAGAAGTGGTATACAAATGAAGATGCAGCGTTAGAACATGTTTTTATCAAGTCCCTACACTACCGATGAACTGGCTAGAAAGTTTATATGAAGCACAGAGTAGAAGTTTGGGGAACATCAAAGGGATGGCGAAAGAATGATCTGGTATACAGGATGTTTTGTAAAGAAGCTCTTGTTTTCCAAGTTTTCTCCAAGGGGAATGAGTATGGAAGAACTGGGAAGTATAAGAGGGAATGGAACAATAGTGGAGAGAATTTTGAAATATTAATACAGATGTTTAAGACAATTCAATAGAATATGCTCAAAGAATGTCCGACATACCAAAGAGGTGAAGTTGGAAGAGAAAACTGTTTTGGAGGCAGGGAAAAACTGTTGCATGAGATTAGAATGGAGGATGTTCGGCAACTGGGAGAGGGTAATGCTAGTGGATTTTGCAAAGAGATACAACTAATAGTGAAAGAGACAGAAGCAGATTTGGACTAGCTTTCAGAACAGATGTTCTTTAGCTCTACATAAAATAGTTTAAAGAAATTGGGGATTTGAAGTAGTTCAAATTCACTGCTACTAGTTATCTGTTCAACTGGCCTTCTGACGCAAGCTAGAGAGAGCTCTGGTTCAGCTGGCATCTCGCCAGCATTCCTCTCACCCCACTCCGCCCTGAGCAACAGTATATATTCCCCTCACTTTGGAGTAATTTGAGCAGTCGCTTCCAGGAGAGTCTAAACATACTATTACTGGAACCATTGGGAAACCTGTAGATGCTCAGCATGATGGAGCATAGCTCAGCACATGAATCTGATGAAGTATTCTGCTGGTTTATGCTTTTATGCTCGGGCATTATTGAAGAGATTCCCAAGATTACAAATGTTTACTTGCAGGCCATTGTAATTCAAATTTACCAAATCAGTATTTTAACCGTGGTTAATCATTGCAATAGATATTGTGACTCAGAATGAATAATTTTATTGTGATTAACTGTAGTAGAATTAAAAGTAGAACAAGTAACGGATGAAAGGAGTTGCATTTGACACTACAGAGCAAATGTTACTTTATTCAAGCAAATAAAAATTATACTAAAATTAAATGTAATATAATTCAAAGATAAAACAAGCATTGGATGAAAGGAGCTTCATTTAGCACTACAGAGCGAATGTAACGTTTTTAATCTAAATTGAATATCGCTTATAAAACTTTCCAAGCATTTTTACTGCTATCAGTTTTCAATTTCCATTCTATTCTTGCTAACTATTCCTTTAACTTCAATACATTGTTTATAAATGAGTTTACTTACAATTGTTAAATAAAATCACAACTAACCATATTTGACTGTTTACTACGGTTTCCCCTTGTAAATCGATCCACTTCTCATTTTCTTCCACAAACAATAATACTCTACATTCTGGGCAAAGGGGCCTTGTGTGAGACATCAAATGAATGCCCGGTAGCGAGTATAGCAGTTGGGAGAAATATGTACATTAACCGAGATCAATTTGGAAGAAGAGGTCTTGCATGGACACATACATAGTGGCATTACATATTGTTAAAAGGATTAAGGGAGTGTTTTGCAGAAACATATATTATGTTAGGAAATTGGATGATTCTTTCTACAGTCTCACAGAGTGTGAAATGGTAAACTGTTAAGTGGTGGCATCTGGGATGAAAAATAGGATGAACCACAACAATGTATAATGGGAAGTAAAATGTTGCCAGATAGAAGGGTAGAGAAATAATGAGGGAACTTTTAAGAAAATAAGGGATGAGTAGATGAGAAGCTTAAAGGAACATGAGAGGATACATATATGTGGCAATTTCTTTTAGAGGCTCAGGTTGTATGTGTGATAAAGAGCCTAGATTTCACTAAATTGTATTATGCTTTTATATAGTATGTAACTGTTAGAGTTATAAATTGAATTCAATTTTATAACATATATGAAGGCTATTTTTTTTTCAACCTCCAATAACTCTGCTACATTACCAGACAAGCATAAGGAGACAGATCTGCACACTGTGATACTGCGCAATTATTCCACCATAACATCCGCCAAGGCCAAGTTCAATACATCAGTTGGAGCCAAGCTACAGGTACTTTAACATGGCCAGTATAATTGATTCTCCCGCAAAGCATGAGTTGCGAAGTGTCATTTGTTTTCTACAGGCAGAAGGGAATAGTGCAGCAGAAATTAACCACAAAAAGAGCTGTGTTTATGGTGCAAACTGTATGAGTGAAGGTGCTGTGCGTGAATGGTTTAGGAAATTTAAAGAAGGCAAACTGATGTTCATGATGAAGGTGGACAAGGATGCAAGTCTGTCGCTAGTGAAGACCTTGTTCAGCGAGTTGATCAAGGGGTTTGAGAGAGATGGAGATTTGCCATCAGTAAGTTGTCTGTAGATTTTCCAGACATTTCAAGGTCAGCTGTGTACATGATTGTTGCAAAACACCTAAGTTGTGAAAAATTTTGTGCACGCTGGGTTCCCAAAAACTGCCTGAGGAATACAAAGCACATTTTTTTTTTAACTCCATTGAGACAGGAGATGAAACATGAATTCTTTATGACAATCCAGAATCAAAAGAACAATCCACACAATGGATGCACACACTCCCCGAAAAATCAAGACAGGTCAAACAAACTTTCAGTGACAGGAAGTACATGGCTACTGTTTGCTGGGATCAGAAAGGCATTTTGCCCATGGAGTTTATGGAGCCACGGACTACAATCACTGCAAACATGTACTGTCAGACATTACATCACCTGCAGAGAGCCATTCAAAACAAAAGAAGAGGTATGCTGTCATCTGTAATTGTTTTGATTCATGGCAACGCAAAAATACATACTACTGCAGTAACCCAACAGCTGCTTACTTAATTTCATTGGGAAGTGTTCAAACACCTGGCATACAGCCCAGATCTAGCGCTGAGTGACTTTCATCTTCTTTGGCAGCTGAAGAAGGTCTGAGAGGACAGCGGTTCAGCACCAATGGAGAACTTCAAGACACTGTGAAGACCTATCTCCATAAGCAACCTTCTATGAAGAGAGTATTGGAAAGCTTATCTATCAATATGGCAAATGTCTTAATCTTCATGGTGACTATGTGGAAAAGCAACTTGAGTGTACTTGACTCCTGGTAATAAAACCATTTTGTGATTCACATTTGTCTTTCTGTTATGCTTCATCAGAGGTTAAAAAAATATAGTCCTCATAGGTTTGAATGATACATTATATCACTCATAAAATAAAAAGGATAAATATGGAGAAGCTGACTTGCCAATGAGAATAAATCAATTACTTCCAGCAGTACATCTTTCTTTGGGTAATATTTGCTGAAAAGTTTAATTTTTGTGTGACAAATGTATTAATTATGGATGATCTCTCTCAGTAGTATCGAACTGATTATTTGTAATACTTGTGATGATTTTACCTTAGCTTGTAGTATTAATAAATGAGGTTAATAATTTAGCTTCTAATTTGTATCTTCTACTCTAAACATTATGCAACAAATATTTTTCAAAGTGCACGCTATTAGCAGTATTAATAATTATGTTAGTTTACAGATCATTGTGCAACAGGCACCCAAGCACACTATTAAGAGAGCAACAGAACTTATACAGCAGGGCTTCAGAAAGAGCAATATCCAATCATAAGACACTTAGGATGTCTTTCTTTGACCAAATTAACTTTCAGTGGCAATGCAAATTATGAAAGTTATGATAGTATTCATGATATGGAGGATGCAGTGTGTAAAATAATTACTGATGATATTTTATCAAAAACAAAGTCAGCCAAGTGGTATTCAATTATGATAGACACTGACATTACTCAAACAGAATCTCTAATCATGTATGTGAAAATAGTGCAGAAGGGGAAAATGTACATACATTACTTAACACTGTATCCGCTAACAGGATGTACTGCAAGAGATACATATTCATGTGTTGTAGGAATTTTGGATAGGCATGGCATTGATAAGAGTAAGTGCTCCTCAATTAGTACTGATGGTGCATCTGTTATGATAGGAGTTCGATCTGAGGTGGCAATTCTTTTTGAAAACAATTACCCCATATATTATCTGTGCATTGCATGGCCCATTGGATAGCTCTAGCAGTCAGCCAAGCAGCAGAATACTATTCGGAGCTTGTGAAGTTTCAAGATATTCTAAACAGTCACCAAAGAATTCCAAAGCACTAAAAGATATGCAAGAAATACTGAATGAGCCAAGAAAAAAATATTTTTCATTCACGGGCTCTCATTGCGAGAGACAGTAAATTTACAATATGTAAATTGGAATTCTTTGGTATCTGTGCTGGAAAAAGATAAAAGACCAGTAGCTGCTGGCTTACTAAAAATGTAGTGTCTAAAATTGTTGTCACTATTATCTTTTATGAAACATGTCATGTTTCTTGTTAACAAATTATGTTTGACTTTTCAAAAGTCAAATTTAGATCCAGAGTGCATGCAAATTTGCGTGAACTCATACATACAAGGGCTCGAGGACCTTAAATTGAAACCTGGTCCTAATTACAGTTCTTTTCTTGATAAACTACCTCCAGAATTTCAAGAAAGTGAGTGTGAGTTCGAGCTTTGTGGAAACATAATGCAAGATTCACTGCAGCATAGAAGTGTTGTAAATTCACGATTTGCAACTTCTTAGATAATTTGCTTATAAATTTAAATGACAGACTAGGGGATTTAGATAAAATTGGAGTATTTTAATATACTGTATCCTATAAAATACAAAAATGATGGCGAGTATGACAATAACAAAATCACAGAAATACATGCACTAATTAATTCTGCCACATCTATGAATTTAAATAATCTGTTACTTGAATGGGCATTGTTTAAGAAGGTGTTGAACAGTAGATGCAATGGAATGAATTTCAAAGAGCTAATAGAGTTCATTTATGTTAACAAGATAAGTGAACAATTTCCTCTTATGGATTTAATTATAGAATATGCTGCTACTATTCCCCTGCACACAGTTGACTGTGAGCAAGGGTTTAGTTGCATGAACAATATAAAAACAGAAATCGCCTTTCTGTAGAAAGCGTTAGCAAGCTTCTGATAATTAGTATTGAAGGGCCAACCTGCAATGACTTTGATTTTGAAAAGGCATTCACTGTGCAGTATGCATAAAAACCAACATATTCTAATGTGATATGATATAATGTAATGCAAAATATGCAAATCAATACTGACAGTTTATTGTACATATAATATGGAATGTGTGGATCTATATGTGTAAAAGTTAATTTAAAAAAATAATATTTCATTTAGCAGATTACTGTTGGCTTCAATTCAATATACACACATTTCACTTTTAAAACACTCAGCAGTATAATTTATAAAATTTTCTATCAGAATTTTGCACAAATGTAAATTTTGATTTGTGCATTTTTGCAATGTTGTTTTATTTTCTAGCTTAAACATTGGTTTGAAGCAATATGGTTTTAATTCATCCATATCCACATTAATTTTCAGTATATTTTTGAAGGTTGTATGATAATTATACTTCATGCTCACACTCCTCTTGCTGTGTGGGGACAGGGAAAGGGGGAGTGACCTATTTATTGTTGCGTATACTTGGAAAACTGAAGATACAATCCTGGAGTTTTCTGAATTCTGTTCCCTTTACATTACTGTATGCTCATTCCTTCATATGTGCTTTTTCAAATACCGTACTTTTCTGTATGGAAATCCAAAGCGTGAAATGTTTTCAACGCACTGCACTTTTTAGAACCAAATAATACATAACATTTTAGCATCTGCTAACAATCATTGTTTAGCTAAAGTAATTTTCTTTCATGCATGCAACTGCTTAATGTTGATCTGGAATGCCATGCAAACAGTATGTGACATCAAGGGTTCCACACAAATCTGCATTTCTAAAAAGTGAATGCTAGGATTTTTAATATTGCAGTTGCACTTCTTTATTCAAACCCATTATTTCCAGTTTTATATGATTGTGAACCAGACTGCTCCTTTAAAACCATTCACTACCACTTCCTATACTAACTACTCCCTTTTACTAGCATTTGTTTATGCACTCACCTTGTTCAGTCTTGGGTCACGAAGATGATCAATCCCTTGCACCATGGAAGGACAAATAATATCTCCAGTAACTTCATGGTATCCTTTGATGTGCGTTTTTTGAGGTATGGACAGAAGTTTATGGAGAGACCCAAGAGTGCCAAGTCTTGTGGAACCACCATGTCCATTGCAAGCATTTCTGAAAAACAAGTAATGAGCTATGTTATGCCCTATATTGTCATTCCATGGAGGTTTCTCAAATTGCAGATGTCAGTATGTAAATAGTAATTTAATGTAGTAATTTTTTTTTATTGTTAACCCAATTAATTGTACAAATTTATTCTTAACCCAGTTTCAAAAATAACAATAAAATATAAATAAAACTAACCTCTTAACTACTGGTATCCAGCAGTATGGAATACTGGTAGCCAGCATTCCTCCTAATCTAAAAGTACAATTATCAATTTATTTAATCTCCAATACTAACTATAGCTTGAGTTGCTTTCTTTGGACCTCAACAAACTCAAACCTTGAGGTTGTGTTGTTGGGTCCTACTTGCAACATATCAAATAGAAACTACTGTAATTTAATACTCATTTGCATCTTCCTTGCTAATTTTCCTCATTCATTTTGCTCTTACTCTGCCCAAAGTTTCCTACTACTTCTATTATATTTTTCCTAGATTTTATATTTACTAACTTTTTAGCTTGAATTTCTATTGGTAAATTTAACCATTCTCTCTTCTCTATCCTCTTTCTAAGCAACTTCGTTGTATGTAAGTAAATACAGCTAATCTTGCATATGGTTAAGCAGCAAATGCCACCAATTAGGTATAGAAAGTATCAAATTAATATATTTTGGAAGGCTTTCGGAGACACATTCCTCAAGATATGTGCTCATAAAGTGGTTAAAAATGTCCATCTGAACCAATTTATCTTTCCTAATGTTTCTTTAAATGGTTAATTAATATGTTTGGTAATTTACACAAAATATTTAGCAGCACAGTAAGTAAACTATCACCTTTCTACGGTTTCAGAAATGCTTCTAGAATTTAGAAATGCTATTAATCCTCTTCATGATCCGTATTCTTGAATGGGAAGTGTAAACACACAAGTAAAAAGTATCTATTGATAACACTACTTGTTTGTGACCACATATGTACTACAACCAGTGATTGAAACAAATCAAATGGTAGGTTAGTTTACAAGGAATACCACATTAATAGCCAAGTAGCGGAAAAACCACTAGTAAATGTGTTTTAAAATTTGTGGCAGCAGTTCATTTTCATACCTTTAAGTACATTTAAAGGACATGTCAATATAATCTATTTACGTTATATACAAGTAAAGTTTTGCACAGTTTTTCTATGTTTAATTCCTCTATACTATAGGACACATTTTCAGTTAAATATTCCTTTATGATTTTCATCATTGCTTGTTTGATTTATGTTATTTATTTCATTTAGTAGTTTACTGAATAATTTCCTTCCTACAATTTCTAATGGACAATTATTTGATGTTCCCCTTAGTGTTGTTCTGAAGTAATCGTCAGTATTTCTCAAACTATGTATATGTATATTCCAATTCTTTTGATGTCTTTTATCTACAGTAGTTTTTATACTTTTGTGTGTGTGTATATACATACATATATATATGCAGGGTGGAAGGGAACTTCCTATTTCTGACCTAGTTTCAGTAGGAGCTATGTGACATCGTACAGGGTCTTGAAATAATTAATCATTTTCCGAACACTGTTTTGCAGACTAATGTGGTTGGAGACATAAGCAACATTGCTAGGTCAAGGTAGATCAGTGTGAGAAGCGCTCCTGGTTGTAAACAAAACAGCATACCTGAATTGGAAGGTGGGGGGGAGACTAGCAGTTTTGTTTTCCACATGACACTTAATCCAAATACGACAAAAGGGTGGTGTAATGTTTTGGCGAAATGATAGGTACAACTTGGTAGCTATTGGCCTACACTAACAGTATGGAAGTAATGCCTTCATCATCCAATAAGCGTTTCAAGATTGCTGACTGAAAAGCACACCATGTTTAAGTCAGCTTCACTAGAAGTTGAGTCATTATAACAGTAACATCATACTACACACATGTAACATCATACACTCACAGGTTTAGTGGTAAGAACCCAAGGTGTGTTTAGTGGATAATCCTATGTACAGCACAAGGTTTACAAGATACCAGCCTTTTCAAATTGTGAGTACCTTGATATGTTGTTAGTGTATGACCTGCAAGATTACCAGACATGAATCTTCTCAACCTTTTCTTCTTGGGGTATATGAAAAGCAGGGTCTGCAAAACATTGATTACTAATGTCAAATCTTTGAGACAATGTATTCATCTGGCTGTGGAAGAAATATGCAACAGTAAAATGTCTTTGCTAGAGTACGATCTAATTGCCTACAGAGGTGTGAAGCTTGCAGGTATCATTCAATAAAAGTAAAGGTGAAAAATCATTCTCACGCAGTCTTCATAAAATCATACAGTCCTTATATGGAAATATTCTTAATATGTGCATAATGCAGTTTATAAAGATAATATCTAATTTAGTGAGCAGCACAATTAGCAGTCAGCGCATACTTGCTGGACATGTTCCAAATACAGAAATTTCTTACAGCTCCGGCATTTGTTCCTGGTGTATCAGTTCTTTGAACAACCACATTCACAGCACCTCTTGTCTTTTTTGTGCCATGGTCCTCTCCTGTAGGTTGGATTGCAACTTCATCTGGAAGAGACTTTGAATATCTTGTTTGAGGTTTTTTGGGAATGATGAACACTGAGAATGTTGATGCAAGTAATCATCTGCTAGATTACATGCTAGAAGTTTTAGAAACTCACTATGCCTAGTGCTAACATCAGAATTATTTGCATGGTATATTATTTGTGCATCTGTAGTTGCAATGTTCATCCTGCTATAAAAAATCACCATATACCATCTGTTGCTTATTCTAGATACATTGCATGTGTTGCACAGCTGATTGACAGTATCGACCCCTGATTTGGTTGCATTATAAAAGGTTATCATCTCCAGCTCTTTATCAGAAGTTGCATAAAATGCATTATCACGATGCATTGCGGACAGAACCAGAACCACCTTGTTTTTCTTGGCGACACACGATATTAGAATTCAGTTTTTCTGAAACACAAAAAATGTTGTTTCTACCTCCAGGTTCTTTGCTAGTGTAAACTCTGGGGGAATTTCAGACTTGTTCTTCCTCATGTTCCAACAAGAGTAAGATTATTCCGAAGCAAGTAATAAGCCAAATTTAAGGAGTTGAATCAACTGTCTGCAGTTATATAATTCCCAGTTCCTGATATCACAGAAATGAGATGTTTTACATCTGCTGGTTTGTTGCTAATTTCAAATAGTCCTGCAGGCTGTTTACCAGCATAGATTTCCAAGTTGACGGTGTAGTACATCCTAGCGTCCACCAAAGCAAATATTTTAAGTCCATACTTATTCAGTTTGCTAGGGATGCATTACCTGTAGAAACAACTGCCCCTAAAAGCTTCTAGCTTTTCATTAATAGTGCAGTACTCAACTGAATAAACATTTTTGCAATTTTCCACAAAGGAAGTAAATGTTTCACATATAGGGGCTAAATTATCAACTTTCTTTCTTTCCTCTCGGGTATCCTTGTTGTTGAACCTCAAACAGTGTAAGAGGAGCCTGAATCTTCTTGCAGTCATTACAAGATGACATAACTCAATTCACATTTTATTAGAGGTCCATATATCTTGGGTGCCTGTGGTTGTCTTTCCCGGATGCACATACATACAATATTTCAAACAGAGTTTTTATTTCAATTACTCTGTCAAATGAACTTTCCTTTCTCTGAAACAATGTCCTTGTACTTCGGATATCTTTTTATTAGTGTACTCAACAAGGCTAGATAGCAATCCATTGTCGAAAAAGCATTCAAAAAATTCCATTGGTGTTCTCACATTCTTCACGACACCTTTCACTTCCAGTAAACGAGTGACAATATTCTGTCGGCAAGTCAAACATTTTTTGGTGCACACACTTTTGACCATTTTGAAGAACTGTTCCTCCCCAGGAAATATTTGTCGATATGATTATTACTTTCACTATTACTAGAGTCCACTTTTTGCTCAGTGTCTGTATTTTCTTCTCTCATTTCTACTCCGTCTTCTTCCAGGTCACTATAAACATCAAAGTCATCACCTGATTCATCTTCTTCCTGCAACAGCCAGAGTACAATTTCCATATCATGTGCATTTCCCAGATTGTACATCTTCTGTGAGGTCATATGGATCTGAAGATAAAGAAATACCTATTAGCAACAGCTATTATTAATAAATATTAAAAAATACTAGATTGAATAAAAAATAAAATACCAGCAGTAAGGGATAAGGTTGCGCGGCGTCTGGTAGACTCCAATGATGCAGCTTCGGAAACAATCTCTTCCCTCGAACACTGAATTGCAACTAATGTGGTATTGATGAGGAAAATATGTTTGTATGTCGTTAATATGAAGGTAGATGGCACAGCAGGTCAGTCGGTGTATCTGCTCAACAGCAGTGCAGAAATAAAATACACCTGGCATCTGTGAGACACCACGCAACCACTGCAGGGTTAATAGACTTTAATTTTGGTTGCCATTCATACTGCTTTTTATAAAGTTCTTATTGTTTGTTTTATTTAGAGCACAATGTTGGCTGTCTTGACATAGGTTTTATGTTTAGATTAGATAAGGTGAGTGCACCATTGTGCTTTACTTGTACATAACAAACTGGCCCAAGTTTGTTGATAATCAAATACAATTGTACTGTAACACAGAACAAAATGTTGTATACTTGAACTAAATCATTCCTTCTATGAAAAGCTAAATTTAACACATTTAATAGTTTATGCAGTTCCATAGTAATATTTCTTTTTTTTCAATTACATTCGATCAACTGCATCAGGACTGGAAATATCACAGTTTCTCCATTTGTGTTCAATTTCCTAACTACAAGTCTCAATGTCGCCAATAATGCACTCCATTCTTCTAATCTACTAAACTGAAGCATTCTTTCAAACTCATTATAAGTTGTCCTTGTGCTGAATAATTTAGTCTTTATACCTATTTTATCATCCTCTTACCCAGCTCTCTTCTTCGTAAATTTCCTTCTTCATTCCCTTCTTCCTTCTTTTTATGTTCATCTTCATATTCAGTTTCTCCATTACATGTCTATTTATCTTCAACCTTAAGTGATACAAAAGCTTCACTTTTTCCTTTCCCCTCCTCTTCTTCGTCTTCCCTTAATGTATCATCTGACATCATTGTCTGATAATCAACAGTAATTTTTTCTCCTACTTATTAGTCCAAGTTCGTCTATTTGATGTATTCTCCTTTTGGGTGGTAAATTCCATCAATTTTCTGTAAATAGTTACTTCATTTTTGTACCCTTGTTTAGTGCACATAAATGTTTTCTATTAAGTAACTGATTAAATTTTCTTCCCCTGTTTGTGTACCAATTTCCTTTTTATTCTCAATTAATCTTTGCCTCTGCTCAGCAGCCCTTCTTTGAATTCTCCGTATACTACTTGGGGTATTTGTCTTCTTGTGTCTTTTATGACTTTCTTTCACCAAGGTCTTTTTACTCATAGTCAATTCTGGAAACAGGCCAGTTTCACCTTATTTTATATGCATGGCATTCTCTCTCTCCTGAACATTGTTTCTTCCTTAACACACAAGGTATACATGTGGGAGTTGGTCCTTTTTAGTACATTCCTTCTTTTTGTGATCCTGCTCCCCACAGTGACCACACACATTCTTTTCCTTACTACAAAATGTTGCCAAATGTCTCAAATCATGGCATTTATAACATCTTGCAACCGAAATAAAATCTTTAACAAGTTGAAAGCCCCCCTCCTTGTATCATGATTTTTCTTAAATTTCATAAAACTTCAACCACATGATGAATGGTGGCCCTGTTTTTGATCCAGTTATAAACCTAAATTTTACGTTGTTCTCAAATTCTTCTCTGGTCATTTAGGTCTCAAAATGTTATTTATATAGCTGGTCCTT
This sequence comes from Deroplatys truncata, assembly GCA_030765065.1. Taxonomy (NCBI): domain Eukaryota; kingdom Metazoa; phylum Arthropoda; class Insecta; order Mantodea; family Mantidae; genus Deroplatys; species Deroplatys truncata. The sequence goes on along the minus strand of CM060990.1, from coordinate 346,903,015 downwards.
TAACTCTCATTCCTTATCAAAAGTGAAATCATAATCAGCTTTCTTTTCCTTGGTAACTCAATCTTTAAATCTTTGTCCTTTAGATTCTTACCATTTATTGCTTTATTAATATCATCTGCAGGATGAGTCTCCAAAATTACATTCTTGTCAGCAGACCGCAAACTTTGATTAGGAATGGGACCTTGATACCATCAATACTCTCAATACTCGGTATCAAAGTATGTCTAATACTTTAAGATAAACCCTCGATACTTTTTCAATGTTTCTAAATTTTTAAGTTTTGCATTATTGAAAGTTGCTGCATTTAACTTTATGCTAGATAAGGAATGAAAGGAGTCGAGACTTCATGTTATTGTCTTGCACGTGTCCCCAAAGTGTTGCTGAACTATAGTTCTTGATAATCCTTGACTGCATTTCCTGTGTGTGAATCAATACAACATTCCATAGGCTGTTGTATCTAAATGAAAACATGCAAACAATGGGGGAAGGAGTAGAGGTACTCATGTAATATGTAGTGTTAACTAGTTATGAATGAAGCTGCTTTAGCTGATGCACTAAATCATGTTTCTGCAATAGTCTGGCTTAGTGACTCACTCTCAGCCATTGCATTTACCCACTACAGTGACCAGAATCTATGAATCCATCCAGAAGAAACAAATCAAAACTTAAGATGTGAGATAATGCAGTACATGGAAATATTTTTTCTTTCCTTTCATCTGTTAGTTTGGATTTATGCAAGTCAAACTCAGGTTACAAGCATAGCTTATCAGGTATACTATATGTTTAATTTCCGTAATGTGGATAGAAAATTCTTTAAAAGAAAGTTGTCAGCACAAAATATAGTTACATAACAACGAAAGCAAAGGAACTATTATTATTATTATTATTATTATTATTAGATTATTATTATTATTATCATCAGCCTTGACTAATAATAGGGGATATATAATCTATAGCATTCTCGAGGTAAAAAAAAATTGCTGTCAATTGGAGAATGTCAAACAGGAGCGATTTCAGAATTACAATTAGCATACAATACAAAATTGGTTACATGTGTTTATACAAAGAAAACTACTAATAAGAACGTAATTCAATGAACAAGCCATCGCCTTTACAGTTTTTTATAAAGTATCAAGTATTGAGCATCGAGGATTAGTGCTCAAAAATCAGTATTGGTATCAAGTATCCAGCAATAGTGGTATCATCCCATCACTACTTCTGATCCTTATTTTTTCCTCAGATGATTTCAGATGCTTGGTTATTATTTGCTGCACCTCTTTTGGATTGAATTCTTTGTAGAGGAGATGACCACATGCTTTTTCACTTCCATCATTTGTTGGTGTTTTCACAATTTTTCATTCACTACAGGTGCAAGTATGGCTGGACCAGTCCAAATGTTATTGGTTGTTCATATATTTTCTTTTCCTGAAACTCTTGTTATTAGATTATCAGTTTTGAAATTTTTAATTTTCAGCCTTTAATTCATCATGAAATTTTATTAATTTGGCTATCAAAAATGTACATTTCCTTTTCTTGTCTTCTGCTAATTTCTTTACTAATTGTTGTATTCAATTCTAACACTACTTCACCAAAGTTATCTCCTTTAGCTTCAACCTCCATAATGGTTTTTTGTACTTCCAACTCTTCTTAGTGCTACATCCCTCTCCGTTTCCTTACTAATCCTTTCACCACGCCTTACCAGCAAGCGACTTAATGATTTCTTCTTCTTTTCCCCGGTGCCTTTTTAGGCATCAGGGTAGCCTTATTCAATCCAATTCCTCCATTCTAATCTACTGTCACTTAGCCTTTTTAGTTCTGCCAATATCTTTCCATATTTCTGCCCAACTCTTTCAATCCTCTCCTCCCATGTCATTCATGGTCTCCCTCTACCTAACCTTCCTTCCACATTCATTTCAAACACCTGTTTCATTTTTCTTTCTTCACCCATCCACATGTCCAAACCATTTTAATTGTCTCTCCTCTATTGTATCAACCATTGCATTTTCCTGCACAATCTCTATCCTAACCCTTTCATTTCTTATTCTATTTCTTCTGGTTTTCCTCGCTATTCTTTTCGGGCATTTCATTTCCACTGCTGTAAACTTATTCAAATGCTTATCTTGTAATGCCAAGCTTTCTGATTCATATCGTATTATTGGCTTCATTATTGCTTTATAGAGTTTCGTTATGTTTTATTACTTATTTCCTTTTTCCTTATTAGTTTACTATTCATTCCATAACAGGCTGAGGTACAGTTTGTGTAAATTGTTGTGACACTCCATATGTGCAAGAGAGGAGAAATGAGTAGTAGTGGTGAGAGTGGTGGGGAGCAAGTGATATCAGAACTCGGAGGCAGTCACATACACAACGCATTATAAACAAATGTGTAAGGTTACCTTGCATTTGAGCTCGCAGCAGTTGGAACACTGACCCCCACCTCTTTTATTATGCAAGTGGACTGGTCAGTGCTATTGCACATATGTGCTTCAGAGTGGGGGACTGTCACGACGATTTATATAAACTGTAACTTGTTTAATCCTATTCAATAACCCTGTTCTATTCTTCCATCGTTACTTATCGTGCCCAAATAACTAAAAAATTTCTACCTTCTCCAATACTCATCCTTTGCATTCTATTTTTAATTATTTATTGTGTGTGTCTTGTTTTGACACCCACATTACCTTACTTTTATCTGTGTTTATTTCCATTCCCCTCCTTTTTAGTTCATTCCATTCCATTATGGCCTGTTGAAGTCTCCTTATTGTGTTTGCTATTAGTACATCATCCACATATAACAATGTCTGTAGAAATAGCAAGTCACATTCTCCACACTCCTATCTTGTTACTTTCTGTTCTTCTTCTACATATTTTTGTTATTTCATCCATAAAAACCTTAAATAGTAGCAGGCTTAAGCTGCCACCCTGTTTTATACCTTTTTCCATCCTAAATTCACCAGATATTTTGCCGTCAATATGCACAACTCCTATTGGTTGTTCATGTGCGCATTTTATAGGATTTATTATTTATTAGTCTTACTGGTACTCTCTTGGCTACCAATGCATCCCATATATATTGTCTTGGTACCAAATCAAAGGCTGCCTTTAAATCCAAAAGGGCAAGGTGTAAATCCTGGTTCTTTGCAATATTCTTCTCTATTGCTGTTCTTAGCATATAGATATGATCCTGGGCTTGACGTATATGATCCTGGGCTTGACGTTCTGGTCTAAAGGCTGCTTGTTCCTCCTCCATATCTTCTTCCACCACTCTCCCCAATCTCATTTTCCAACACCCTGGTATATGTCTTATATGCTACTGATGATAAACATATTGTTCTGTAGTTATTACAGTCGTATCTGCTCCCCATCTTGTATAAGGGTGCAATCATGTTTTTCTTCCATTCTTCTGATACAGTATTTTCTTCCCATATTTTCTTAAATAACTTTCTGGTGATATTCCATCTATTCCTGCTGCTGTTCCAATTTTAACTTCATCTATAGTTATTTTCACACCCATTTCATCTATTTCACTTTCACCAGTTTGTTCCATATTTTCTAATATGGTTCAATCATGACCCCTTCTTCCGGCATATTTCCTATTTTCTTAAACTTATTTTCATGTTTCCTCCATAGTTCTTTCTTTTCTAATATTGATTTATTATTATTATCATCCTTTGTCACTCTCGTCTGATTTTCCTCTTACACTTTTTGTCTTCCAAACTTTTTTGTACTCCCTTCTCTTGCTTTTTTTCTATCATATTTCCAAATTCCTCCCACGAGTTATCTTTGGCTTTTTACACTGCGATTTTTGCTTCCTCTCTCTTCGACTTAATAATTTCCTTGGTAAAACTAAAATAACTTCTGTAAGCTCCTGTTCCCTTTATTCATATTGTAAAATAGATATTACTAGGGGAATATCTATCCCCCCCAAATTTATTTATGTAACCAGTTTGGGTATTTAGTATTTTTATTACCATAGTGGCAATAAGCTAACAGTATACTGCAAACCTGGCAAACAATGATGGTGGCGATGACTGACCACACAGAGTAAACAACAGACCATCTAACACACTTTTTGGATGTGGACAATAGCAGCAACAGCAGCCAGGTTAAATGACCGGCTGACAATATTTGCTTGTTATCGCTGTTATTTTTTAAAATACTATTTCCTTTTAATTTGAATGTAATAGTGTGTTACTAGTTAGAAGTGTTACCAATATTCACTACTTAATAAGTACTTACAGTAATCCTCTTCTTAAAACTAATCACTTTAAAATACTTATAATGAAAAAAAAAACACACACACACACAGAAGACGGCTGAAGCAGCATGTCCACACCACTCAGAAGTCAGAGCAAGAGTCCATTTCTAGATATAACAAATACCTTGAACATTAAAAGTAGAGATGTCCAAGCAACAATGAAATATTCCGCTATAACTTCATTTTCATGTGTGGTGAAAGGCTCTTTTTCTTCTTCCTTGCAATGACTTGTATCAGAATCTGAAATATCACATTTGTAGAAATTTTCAGTTTATCTTGCTCTACCTCATCATTGATTATTTTGTAGATATTTTCAGGTTCCAACAATATACATTTCCTTATAATCTCAATACCTAGATCACAAGGTATTTCTGAATTCTTAGTTTTTCATCACCTTCTATTCTAAATTTTTTTTTCAACTACTGTTACCATCACTGCATTCATTATCAGTCTCATCGCAATTAACACTATTATTACATAGCTCAGAAACTACAATTTTATGAATTCTAGCCTCATAACACTGTTCTTTTTCATTTGCTGTAGGATGAAGATAGAGGATCTATTGTTATATTAGAACCTGATGTTTGGAAACCTTTTCAATTTGCCCTTATAATAGGAATAGTTCCAGGTTTTAGTGAAGGCCTCTTGAAATTTTAATCCAGCATAAGCTCTATTTTTAAAACCTGTGGCCTTAAAATGCAAATGAGCATTAACAAGCTTCAGGACCAGGAGAAACAGTTTTTCTTTTGCAAAATTCTGCCCATATCCTGTATCTTTTGGGAAATTATGAAAAATGAGTTCCACTGTGTTTTTTACTTTTCAATTACAGCCATATGCACTCACAGAGGCATTTTCTTTTTCACAATATTACATTGTTTGTATAATACTTAAAGTGACTCCTTAACACCATTACCAAAAGCACCACAACAAAACACACTTCTCTTGAACTTGAATTACCAGCAAGAACAATTATTAAAACATTATTAAAACACACTGCATATGTGGCAGTGATTGATTTCTAATCCAATGCACAGCATTCACTGATGATGTATGATGCAGATTTTATTTAGCTTACGCAGAGATAACAGTGCAGAGGTATGTAGAAATAATCATATCACTATATTTTACAGCGCATATCTTTCATTTAGGAAGCAATATGTTTTATATGCTTCATTCCCCTTTAAATAAAACACAAACGTTTCACATGCTCTTAGACATACTAGTGTGGGTAACAAACATCAATAGAAGTTTAATATGTGAAGTACCCAATATAGGCAAACGAATGCCAAACTACATAACACAGTGTAGAAAGCTTATAAGATTTAACATGAATGCTTGCTTTTAAGAAAAGTAAATATGCCAGAAGTTTGCTTGAAAGTAGGTATGGACAGCCGCTGCATATATCTGATATAGTTTCCTTACTTCAAACAGCATGAGCTCTGATTAGCTGTCACTCTTCCTTTCCAACGGACTCCATTCAGAGGGATGCCCATTACAGGTACTCATCTACGGTGCAACGTATATTGCACACCACATTTCTAGGATGCAATAAATGTGGTGTATATTGTTTACACATAGCATGCAAGTTTGCAGTATTTCTTGTTGTGCAGCTCAAAAGGTGGCTTGCCCATGGAAATGTCCCACAATTTTTCACATGCGTAACTTTTCTAGTCAGCTGTTTAATGATTTGGTGACCATGTCCTCTAATACCGAAGCTCTATCTGCAACACACTTATCTTGACTCATATTTTACTACAGCAATGAAAACAAAAATAGAAGGCAGAAAAAAGTATGTTGGGTAAGAGAATGTCACTGGATTTTAAGCGGAGTTGTCAATAACTTGCTAAAAGGGATGTACATTGGAGATCAAGCTTTCTTTAAGAACTTCCTACATATGTCAGCAGTTGATTTTGATTACCTGTTGAAAAGAATAACGCTCTTAACCTTATTAACACTAGGTATGGAATCAATATTAACTAGCATCAGGAGTCCAACTGGACAAGTAAAACTTAAAAAGTTATAATTATGAAATTTTGTATGAAAATATGTTGAAATTTAATAATAATTGAGCATTAAATAATTAACAATCAAGATATTCTACTGTTTCATACAAAATCAATTCAAAAAAGTCACCCATACTTGTAGTGCTGATATTTAATTCATTACATTTTCTTGGCCTTAAGAGTTACTGTAGGAAGGAAACTTCTCGTCAGTTTTTACTTTCAGTTTTTAATCTTGACAGTTTACCAACACTACATTTTTAAAGACTTAAGAGTGTCTTAAGCACAGAATTGTTCATTCAAGACTTTATTTCTATTTCTAAAGCATCTTAATCTTCCCACACTTCTGAGAAAAAATAATTTTCATTGCATTGTATTATACATAAAATTTTCTCTACATGTCCTTCCCTACCCGGTTAATATTCCTCTCTTATTTTGTTTGACATCCCCCCCATAAGCCTAACTTGTAACATCTGATTGAAAGTCAGAAACAAGAATGATGGCTTATATTTTCAGAGAATGAAAGCAAATTTTGAACTCAACAATTGAATAATCAACATTACAAGCAAAATGGACACACAGCAGCCAGATTGCCCTTATATTTATTACCAACTTTGAAAACTTTTTATGAAGAACCTAAGGCTATGAGGGTGTAAGTAGATCCAAATATCTATATTAACAGGTAATATTAAAACCATTCATATGTTTTGAAAGATTACCTAATAATCTGGAGCCGAAGTGCACACATTTACCACACATTTAAAAATTAGCATCTACTAAACAATGTTTAAAAAATTAACGTTGTGGTCCAGATGGACCCTACATAGACTAGGAAGATTAATACATTTTGTTTAATTTCCCTACGTATCATTTAGGGCATTGTTTATTTCTAAGGTCAAATTTTCAAAAGCATTCTTCAGCATCAGTTAACATGTTAAATGCCAATAGGTATATGATGAAATTTTCTCACAGACTGCTATGGTTTTTTTCCCTACAACCCGATAATGGGCACAGCAAATGACTTAGTGCAAATATTTTATAAGCATTATTATAAAAGTAATTCTGGCAGTCCCTGGAGACCACCGTGGTACCAAACAAGATATTTTACTATGGGACCAGTGGGCCTGCATAGCATTCTGTGGTAATCTATACAATATATTTGAATTTGTTGAACTAGACTTGGTTGTTTCCCTCAGAGAGCCTCTGTTACCTCAAATTGCATGATGTTCACTATGTTAGTTTGGCAGCCCTTAGCATAATGTAGAAAATGCGCTTTTGGAATGCTGATCATTATTGAGCAGGATTGTCGCCTTCATACTTGTGCTAATAATGCATACAGCTGGTGCAAACAAAATAAGTGAGCATGCTAGAAGAATTCTGGAAATGGTATAATATGTGTCATTGGGCAACTGGCAATAAGCTGTGAATAATCTTAATGGTCTTGCATATCTCAAGATCTAGATATTTACGCTACATCAATTTCTCCTCTTCACGTATCCATGTTATTCCCAGGAAGATGCATTTTCTTCAGATTCAATTCAGGACCCTAAGTATTTTTTCAGCGCTAGTGACATCCCTGCTGAAGATGACTATGTCACTCCATCTCAAATGATCTGGACATTGCACCTCCTGGAAAAGGAAATGCTGTGCCAGTGCCTCCGATTGCCTATACAACTTGGAAAGATCCAGTAGGAAATCATCTAGATTTTTAATAGAACACACCTTATGGTGTAAATCCACTGTATGCTGCGCTTTAGAAGATACGAACCTGTTTGATTATTTTTCTGCATTTATTGATGATAAAGTTTTGGACCACATGGTCAATCACATTAATATCTAAGCTAGACAATTTCTTAAGTCAGGTGCTGATGTTTCCAGTAGTATGAGATTGCACTGTGGCAACCAACAGATAAAAATGACGAGGAAGAATTTTGGGGGGAATAAGTATGATATATGGGATTGGTGAAAATGCCAACTGTGCATCATTACTGGTAAAAAAAATTCTCTTAAAAGATAGTTTTGAGCTTTTACTAAATTCTGGCATTTCAGTGATAAGGAACTTTGTCCTGAAGGCAATCCATTGTACAAGATACAGCTACTTGCAGATATGCTTGTTAACACATTTCACGATGCTTATACAAGGTACAGATGAGTCATTAATATATATGGAATTTAAAAATTTGTGCCAGAAAAGAAGATTCTGGTGGCTGTGTAACATCAAACATTGTCCTGAAACTATCTTAAAAGCTCCTGGATACAGATAGAACAGATTTAACTGATAACTATTATACACATTTTGAACTGAAAAACAAATTGAGGAGGGTTTTTGCAAAAGTTGATAGATGCAAAAAATTTCTGAAAATGAGTTATATATTGTGTCTACATATCTTTTAGCATCTGAATCAATCTATGAAATCAGATTTAGTTAAACTTGATCCATGCAATAATTAGAGACAACTAAACATTCCAGGTTTTTTTAAAACTCAATAGATGCAGTCGCTTAGTTAAAGCAAAACTCAAAACATGCTGGACTCATTGAAATATACACAAGGACAAGTAAAATGTTTTTCACCATAGTATAAGGCTTTAAGTAAGAGCATTCTCCAATGTCGTAATATTCCAACTACTACATTTCTAGGATATGGTTCTGCGATTCTCAAGTGGAAAGGAGCAAAATATGAATCCTTGCATCCTTGGACATACGTTGGTTGCTTATATAGTCATATTTAAAGCGTTTAATGTCAAGTGTGAGCTAACGTTTTCCACTTAACTTGTACTGCGCTGAAGTAACATTTGTCTCTTCCCACACCGTTTTTGCTTGTTCTGCTTTCGGTCTGCCTGCTGAGTGACATCATCGAGAGTGAAGTTTTAGCTAGCCAGTAAACTGCACCGTACTTCTCGGCATGAAAGTTCAGATAATATTCTCATTATACGATCTGATTCGACCCTACATCACTTGAAACAAAATTGCATCTATAACTAGACTTAGTATTGGAAATAATAAACACAAGCCTGTCTTTTTACAGCTAAAAGCCCAAGTGGCCCCTTCAAATATTCGCTAAAAAGCAGTCAATATATGAAAGTTGGGCTTGAGGGATGACTTACAGCACATGTGTTATTCAAAGAAAGAGAGATATGTAGATAGAAAGCAGATATTTGTATATTAAAGTTGTTCAGAAGTTTGAAGTTGCAAGCTTTAAAACCATTTTTCTTAGTTTATGCTTTTGCTTGACTTTAATTATATTATGTTAAAGAAAACCAATAATGCATTATTCAGCCAATTTTAGCAACAAAAATAAAATATATTCAACATTATATGCTATCGGATCTTAAACTTTGATTCAAAATTAAATTATATTGTTTTATTATGTATTGTGAAAAAAAAACAGCTTAATAAGGGAAACTGTATGTTGATCATGTTATTATGTAATATGATTTAAACATAGCAGTTTAATGATAGCTGAAAACTTGATATATGTGCATTTTTTCCGAGACTTTTTTTTCGTTTCTAGGCAAAAACATGAATAACCGACTTATGCATACGAAACTGTGTCCACATGCTGAAAACATATATCTGCACGGCAAGCCTTGCAAATATCCTCCAGTTTTCAAATAAACTGAATTTCAGACAGAATAGTGCATATTCTGAATGATGTGTTCAGAATTTGGATATTTTGGCTTCATTATTTAGGCTGCAAATGTGCTTATATAAACCTAGTTTCTTAATTGTTTCTAGTTTAAAGTTGTTTCATATTTTTAATTAATGAATAACAAATTATTTGTAGATAGTTCCCATTTGATTCTCCATACTTGAAAGAGTAAGACCAAGGATGCGTCTAGGCTCCAAATTTTGGTAGATATTGATTTTAGAACAACCTTTCTTGTATGTTTTAGTATACACTCGCAACCAACATCCTTAAAAAGCACGCAAATTTAATGTTTTCACCCACGTGGAAGTAGGTGTTAATAGATGTATTAGTGTATTACACTGGCGATTATTGAAACATGTTACACAGACCTTTTTAAAAGGAGGTAGGTCCAAGGAACTTGCCAATGGTAATTAGGTACATATATTATTTAGTATTTATACAAGGGAAATGCAATAACTTACTAGTATCTTAGTTTTCGTTATTTTGTATAAAACATGGACGTATTTTATGCCAAACTGGCAGGAGAGGCTTTACGAAACAAATCAATATTTTGTGAGCAAATACAGGGGAGATGAACGTAAATACATGAGAGGAAATAAGTTCAGAGCGGTGGCTTATAAGCAGGCCCCGGATTTTGATGACTAGTTTTTTTTTAAAATGACTACATTTGTTTTAAAATGACTTAGTAATTACAAAAAATGATTTAAAATGAGATTTATTTGATTTACTAAAATTAGTGTACAGAAAGTTATAAATTAATTTATATAAGGATATAACTCCTATACAAATAGAAAACATAGGTAAAAGAGTAGTGAAAATGTTCTTGTTTGAAGAATTCTGAAAAGAAAAGAAAATATTTTCTTTTCTTCTCAGATTCTTCAAACAAGGAAGAAAATTATTTTCATTGCTTTTCAGATTCTCCAAACAAGAAATAGAACAAATATATTTTCAATTAATTTTCTAACTTATTGTGTTTTGAAACAGTTCTTAAAACAGTGCAGCATTAACTCTTTTGAAAACTCAGATTATGCAATATTCATTGCGAATGAAGAGGACTTCACAACCTATGCCATACATAAATAAGAAGAATAGCAGCTTGACTGTTCACACTTAACGCAAAAAAGGGAAAACTGACCTCGTCCCTAATTTTGGAAATGAATTCATAACAGTAATTATCTGTTTCCCAGACAATAACCATCCCTCCACCCACAAGCAGCTATTTCCAGATCAACCAAAAATATTTATATACTCTATACTTATGCAAGGAAATTACTAAATAAAGAGGCAAAGGACAAGGAAATTACAAATTAATGATGTAAAATTGAAAAAAGGATGACCCAAAATGGAAAATGGCATGAAACTACCAAAATGACCTAATAAATATATGTTTTCTTAATGTGCAACCCATGATAAGGATTTATGTACACTTAAGCAAGGCCTTTACTGCAAGAATTAAAAGATGACATGTCATCAGAATCCGGGCTGTACTTATATGATACTCGGCCTTCAAATAGCTTCTGCTCACAATTATGCTGTTTAATAGGCATTCCAGAGGAATATAAATAACTTCCTTTTTTGGCAGATAGGCCAACTCTTTAAGTCTGCACACAAAAATACATGTAATATGGCCAAAGGTATTCTTCCCTGAAAATGGCAAGCTTTTCCAGGTATATAATCCTTTACAGAACCAAAGTGGATGGAAAAACTTTGGCTGTAAGAGCAAACAGAATTTCCTTTGAAATAATTATGCCACTCAACCACCTAAAAGGCAATGGATATTAATCTGAACTCCTCTTCATTTTAACATTCATGTACAAGTACAATAAATCAAGATGCACTCATATATCGGAAGGGAATATATGCTTCTGCCTTTACTTTGAAAGTATAACATATTTTTAGCTGTTTTGGTAAATTATTCTACTTTACCTCGCTATGTTGGCGGAAACTTCACAGCTTAACAACAAATGCACAAAGGTGCATTGTTACTTATCACTCAGTCATATACTCCCCACTTCAACAAATAAGTTGCACACACATATTTAAAACTAGAATCTTGAATATAGATTCAGTTTTCTCTGCTCTGAAGTGTTTAAGTTGGTGTGCAATGAGTGAAAACATTAAGAGTAGAATGTATTGTGCTGTAGCACAATGCCATAATTACGTTTTAAAACAGTTGGTGTGAATTATCACACATTTCCAAAAAATGAGCAATTAAAGCGTATGTGGGTGTCTCGCTGTAAGCATACTGACAAATTTAACGCTGATAATTCATGTGTATGTTCAGTGCCTTTCCTTCTAGTGGCTATAAACAGGATTTGAAAAGAGAACTATTAGGTTTGCCGATTAAGAAAATTCAGCTCCCAGATACAGTTCCGTCGCAGTTTATTCCCAATTGGCATGGTGATGCACTTAGTGAAGGTCCAAGTACAAGTGGAATGTTACAGGTATAACACGTTTTACGTTTTTATATCCTGTAACAGAATAATGTATCCTGAAGTTATTGCTGTCTTAATACTGCAGAAAATGTAATAATTAACCATTTCAGCTCATTCTATAGGTTTCCACTGGTCGAGATATGCGGCATGAGGTCCGAACTGTTAGGAAGCGAGCCTTGTCCACCTTTGCTTTTGTATCTCCGAAGAAAAGAAAAATCTAGATTAGGCCACTATTACCAATCCAGTTATAGAAAATAGCGATAACAAATTAGAAAACCTCAAGAAAGAGATTGAAGTATTGAAAAGAAAAAATGCGGCTGCTTTGGCGGCGCTGAAAGAAAAAACGCGGCTATTAAAAGAATTTGGGGTTCAAAGCTTGCCGTGGCTATAAAAAATCTAAGTTCATCTGCTAAGGTCACACGAGTTGCTGTGGAAAATAGGGCAAAAGAAGTGCCATTAACATATTTCGCCCAGGGCAAATAAAGTGTCTTTTAAGTGGGAATAAGGGAGTGAAATGGTCCTCCTAGGATGTAACAAATGCCATTGCACTAAGAGCACTTTCTCAAAAGGCGTATGAATATTTGAGAAAAGTAAACACTCCTCTACCTGCTCGTTCGACTTTGCAAAAATGGATACGTAAAATCAAATGCAGACAAGGTATTATGAATGAGTTAAAATATCTGTTAAAGGCACAGGCAATGAATTTTCAAGGTTTAGAAAAGTTAGCTGTTGCTTTGACGAGATGAACTTAGATTCTCGCATTTGCTATGATATGTCAGACGATATAATACTGGGTCTATATTTTTCCAGCTATACTAATGCTTTTGCCTGGCACCCTGGCCTTCTGGCTCATCTAAACATCCCTTGCTGCCTTTAATCCCTGTTACCATCCACTCCCTCCTCCGTTTGCCCTTCTGCCTTTCTTATCTCTCATACTTTTCCAATCCATTTCCCTTTCACTTTCTTTAGAAACTCCCCCACATTCTTATTTTTCTTTTCTTGTTAACATTTTAATTGCTACTATTTTTCCATCATTTTTTGCCCATTTATCCTCTCATACTTCTCTTCTCCATTCTGCCAATTCTTTGCATTCTGTCATATAATGCTCTGTGCTTTCACTACCTCCGCATAATTCACAAATTCCGTTTTTTCTACCTCTTAGCCCTCTCAGATACAATGATCCTGTTGTGATTTTTTATTCTCTAAGCTTCCCCAGATCTCTTATCTTTCTAGGTCCTCCACTGTATTTCTTACTGTTATCCAGAAGCCATTACTATTTCTTTCTCCTGCTCTCCAAATATCTCCCATTCCTATCTTCTTCATAATTTTTTCTACCCCTATCCACCAGCTATTTTTATTTTTCATACTCTTTTGTTGTTCCATGCAAATCTTTAAAATTTCCCCTTCATCTTTTCTCAGGCATCTAAACCAAAATTTCAATATCCTTTCTAGTATCACTCCCTTTCTTCTTGTTCTTCCTAATTCCACTAATGCTACTTCCCCTGGTGCTGATCTTGGTAACCCCAATAGCTCTTTACAAAACATTCTATAGCTCTGATCTATTTTTTTGTTTACTTCAGATCCCCCCCCCCCAAATTTCTACTGCATACAGCATTCTTGCTTCTACCAATGCTTCATACATTCTTTCTATCCATTTAGTTGGCATTTGTATTTGCATATCCTTACTCCTAACACTGCCGCCTTTCCTTTAGTCATAACCTTCCTACTATGCGCTCCCCATTCACCATTACTGCTTATTCTCACCCCCAAAATAATCAAACTCCTTGACAACTTCTAACTTTAAAACTCCCATTTGCCATTTTGCTTCTTTTTTTAGTTTATTTCCTCTTTTAAATATCATAACTTTTGATTTATTTATATTTACTTTAATTCCCCATTCTTCGCAGAATTCATGTATTTTGTTGATTGCTTTCTGCAACCCAATTACCGTTATAGCCCCAACCATAAGATCATCTGCGTATAGTAAACCTGGTATCTCTCTATTTACTATTATGGGACAGTGTGCCTTTCTTTCTTTCACTCTTTCTAAGATGTCATCTATAAATATATTAAATAATATAGGACTCAATTTGCATCCTTGTCTTAATCCCATTTTTTGTTCAGTCATTTCTGTAGTTCTATTATTTTTACATCTTATACAAAATTTTATGTTTTTATAAATTTTTCTGATTTCTTTTATAAAATTTTCGCTTACCCCTTTCTTGCTTAATTTATACGTTAATGCTTCTCTGTTTATTGTATCAAATGCTTTTTCAAAATCACCAAAAAACATGTTTATCCTTTCTCTTTTCCTGCTCAAATACTTATCTATTATAGTCTTTATTATAAATATATTATCTACTGTTTGTTTACCTTTCCTAAATCCTGCTTGATATTCTGACAATTTTCCTTCCTCTTCTACTCAATTTCTTAATCTGTCGGCCAATATGCCTGTATATATATTTTCCCTAATATTGATAGTAAACTTATTCCCCTATAGTTTTCTGGTCTATTTGCTCCTCCCTTCCCTTTGTAGATTGGTGCCACCATACTTATTTTCTAACATTCTGGCACATTTTTTTCTTTAATAATTTTGTCATCACTTTTAAAACGTTTTGTTTTTCCCTATACATTTTCCAAAATTCCCCTGGTATTCCATCTATTCCTACTGCCTTGCATTTTTTTTTATATTCCTTATTTACTGGTAAACTTCCTTCTCCGTGATTTTACCATCTAATTTTTCATTAAATATTCCTCCTAGCCCTGCTTGTTTTGTGTTTAATTTTACTTGCTTCCCTTCTCCTATTAGCTTTCTAAAATACCCTATCCATTCACTCAGTGTAATTTCGTTTTTCACCTCTCTATTCTTAGTCACCATCCTCACTGTTTCCCATATTTTTTTACTATCCTTACTCTCTATTGCTGCCTTTAATTTTCTTTCTATATTTCCCTGCCATTTTTTCCTCTTAGCCACAAGCAAACCTTTATATTCTCCCTTAAGTTTCACCAGATTTTGTCTATCCCTTTCTTTCTCTGATCTCCTCCATCCAATGAGTTCTTTAAATACCTCCCTTTTTTTGCTCTACATTCTTCATCAAACCACCCTTTAATTTCTTAACCTTTTCCATGCCTTCCTTCCATCTCTGCTCCGCTCTTGTTAGTAATAATTTCAATAGCTGTAATAGTTTTTCTGGGTTCCCCTCATCCATAGCCATTTTTATGCCACATTCGACAATCTGACTTGCCTTTGAATTTAATTCTTTTAAAAAGTCCTCTTTTAATTCCTCCCTCCATTTATACACTTTTATTATTTTTATTCTAGTTATTTGCTTTCCTTTACCTTCTGTTCTACTGTTCTAAAACACTTATTTCCATCATTAATGGAAAATGATTACTACCTACTACTTCATTTATTATTTTAAATATAGCGATTCTGCTCTCCAGTTCCTCACTACATACCATATAATCTACTACAATTTGTCTGTTTGCGTTTACAAATGTAAACTCCCCTTCCTCGTCTCCTTCCATTACTCCATTACATATTAACATGTTATTTATCTCACAAAATTCTAGTAATTTGTTTCCCTCCCTATTAATCACTCTGTCCCTGCTTTTCCTTGGCCTTATCACATCCCTATCATCCTCTTCCTTCTCTTTACCTAATGACCTTCCATTCACCCCCCCCCCCCTATTCTCGCATTCAAATCCCCATCACAATAAATTCTGTCTCTGGCATCTTTTCTCTTATTTCTTCCATGTCTTCTTCGAGCTTACTATAAAAGCTACTGTCGTGAAAATATGATACTTCTGGCGGGTTATATGCCACCCCTATTCCTAATCTTACTCCATTATTCTGTTTAATTATTGACCATAACACATTGAGACCTCTATTCTCCATTTTTTCTATATCAATAATTGTTTCAATATCTTTCTTTATAAACAAACCTACTACTTCTAATGCTCTTCCCCTGTCGTACCTTTTCCTTGCCTTTTTCTCTATAAACTTAAAACCTTCTATGTCTACTATCTCTTCTTTTCCCAACCATGCCTCTGTTACAAAATCCATAAGACACACAATGTTTTTAATTTCACTGCTACATATCTTATTTTTTAGTCCTTCCACATTCCAAATCATTAGTTTTTACCCCCTTTCCCCATTTAATCTTTGGCTGTTTTTGAAACTTAAAACTCTCCATCATTTTCCTGTATCTTGTAGTTCTAGGCTCCCTTTCCCTATCTTCTCTGTCGTCCTGTATGTAATCCTTGGATATAGTTTCTAAACCTTTCTTTTTTATTATTTCTTCTGCCTCACTCATGGACCCTACCAATGTCACTTCCCCACTTTGCAGTTTAGCCCTCTCTGCATTTGCACTTCTCTCTGTCCCCCTTCTCTCACTACTCACAATTCCTGCTGCCTCTCTTCTGCTTTCTTCTGGCCCGTCCTTCTTGGTCATTTCGCTCACCAATGTTGCTTCTTCGCCTTCTCCCTCCACTCCCAACTCTTCGTCCTGTCTTCCCTTTGTTGTCTCTTGTTGGTGTATCTCCCTTGTCTCCTCCTCTCATTTCTCTTCGGAGCTGCTTCTCCCATTCCTTCTGCCTTCCTGATCATCTGTCGTTCTCTCGTGTTGATGCCCTCTTCTTACCCATGTTTGGCTTTGCTGAAATCCTGCTGACAATCTCATTCTTTGTTCAGGCCATTGTCCTGTGTTTTCCGGCCATTCTGTATTTTGCTGCGGTACATATGTTCCTCTGGCTTAATTTCTTTTAATACTCATATTCCAATTTTCCCCTTCCACTATTAATTGTACACCTCTTAGATATGCTTTTTTTTCCTACTGCCCTTGCTTCATTCATTTTTTTAATTAATTCTTTCCTTTGGTCTTGTTCCTCTTTCATGTAGTCCTGCTCTATAAATATTTTTGTCCCCCTTAGTCTTCTTGTTTGACTTAAAATCTCCTATTTTTTTCTCATTGTTGTCAATTTCAAAATGACAGGTCTTGGTCTTCTTCCTTTCTTTCCTATCCTAAACATATCTTCGATTTCCCAGCTGTACAGCCGTATTCTCATCACATCTTCTATAATTTCATATACTGTATCTTCCAGATTTCTTCTGTCCTCTATCACCCCAAATATTACGCAATTTTTTCTTCTCTTATCCATTTCATATCTTTTTTCCATCCCATCTATTCTTTCTTTACATTCTGATATCTGTTTCTCCAATTCTTCTCTCTGAAATTTTATTGTTTCTTTCAGCTCTCTTGTTTTGTTATCCATCCTTTTTCCTAGTTGCATTCCCATCTCCCTTATTTTTTCCATTAATTTGTTCATTTCCACTGGTCCTGGCTTCTGCTCCACTCCTCCTATTATCATTAATATCACGATTACCATCATGATGACTCTCTATATCTGAGTTTTCATTTTTTTCCCCGTCTTTTCTTACTTTTCTTCTGCCGAAACTTCCAATTCTACATCAGTACGTTTGAACGTCCACTCCCATTTTCCGTATCACCATCTAATAATTTCAGGTTGCATTCTAAATATACAGAATATTCCCAAGATCTTTCAAGGCGTTTTCCATAACGTATTACTATCACCCACTCCTCACCGACTTGGCCATTACAGAACACTTACTGGGTCTATATAGCAATGTTCAGTTGCTCATGGTCCGAGGATTGTGTTCCAAGTAGAAACAGCCTTTATACTATGACTTTGATGTCACAATGACATCAGAGTTGCTTCACATCATTATTGAAATTGAAGCCTGCCAAATTGAAGTACACGCTGTGACTTGTGACATGGGAGGGAAAACCTTGAAAGTATGGAACCAATTGAATGTCAGTATATCCGACATTCTTTTACAACCCCAGTGATAAACCCAGGAAAATCTGGGTGTATTATGATGTGCCACAACTCCTGAAGCTCCAATGCAACCATTTTCTGGATGAAGGGTTTGTTCTACCAGACAACACTGTGTTTAAAAAAGACGTTATTCAGGATCTGTTATCTCAACACAGTGCAGAACTTACAATTGTTCATCACATCACTGATGCCCACCTGAGCATTACAGGAAGATCACGCCAGAACGTGAGATTAGCAGCGCAGATAAAAAAAATGTACCAGCATATCCATTTAGCGAAGTTGTAAATTTTCGTTAAGTACTAAAGTGATGCATGTTTGAATTTCTTGTAGTGCCTACAGTTTACGCTGAAGTACTGCATGTGTTCCAGTAGTTTTGTTTACATTTAAATATATTACTAATGCAATGCAGCTTCCATTCATCTTGCTTTATGGTATATGCCCACAATGTTTGTAGAAAGCTCTGAAATAATATACCTTTTAAACAAAACTGGAAGAACGTGCTAATAATAAACAATTGGGAGTTAATCGGGAGGAATTTAGTGTGTTCACTGCGTTGTGTATGTATTCCGCGTGCTCGTCTTCACTCTCACTTACGTCACAGGCGGGCAGCCAATGGCAGCTCCACACCCCAGAGTGGCTCACCTTTAGTTATCTAGCCACATTGAAACCATGCAGATGCAAAGCTAGCAGATTCCTCTCATGACTTTTCTCTTGGTTGCAGATCAGTTCCATAGTTTCTGACTCTCACTTGTGTGAGAATAATGGATACAGGAGGTGAATTTATTATGGTTCAAGAAACAAGTAGCTAGTAGAAAATCAAGATCTAAAGAGAAGAATCCTCATACAGTTAAACGTAAGAAAATGGAGCATAAACCAAACATTTAATGCTCCCATGGACTAACAGACTCTCTCCATGCAGTCCAAAAGCTAAAGGAAGCAAGCAGTGTAAAGTCTATTTCGAAATAACAGATGAGGCAAAGGACTGCTTTACAACTGTTGCAGTGGAGGTGTCCCATTAGACTTTTGTGATAATTACAGTTTTGTGCTAAAATTATTAATTTTGTTCAGTTTAATTAATGCTCTAACTAATGAGGTTCCTATGAATAAAGATTGCATCTATCGAGTTTTGAAGAAACCTCAGTTTTTTAGAAGTAAAACAGACCAATATTTAAAAAATGCCCAGCGGCAATTCTGGCGGCTTTGAAACGAAGAGTTAATTAATACAATCAGATTTTTTGTCCATTATACCATTACACTTTGGCTGTAGTAATTATACAGAGAGAGCCAAAAAACTACGAACCGGCTGCGCTGTGTTTTTCCTGTCTGCATTCTCGGCGCTCGTTGCCGTCTGCCACTATCATAGAAAGGCATGGATGGAACCATACAACATTTTTAAAACTACTTTTAAAGGCTTTACTTAACTTTATGAAAGTGTGTCTGAGGACAGAATTATTAGGAGAGATTTGTGACCCCTCGGTCCCCCAACCTAACCTCCTGCGATTTCTATCTCTGGGGTAACTTAAAACAAAGTGTACAAGACAAACCCACACACGCTGGAAGAATTAAAACAAATATCCGCCAGGAAATGGTCAGCATTTCTCAAAATGTGAACTACGGTGGGTGATGGATAGTTTCCTAAAGAGATGCCAAAAATGTATGGACAACGACGGTGGCCAGTTTCAGCATCTCCTTTCATAAAGTTGGTAAGTAAAACCTTTAAAAGTAGTTCTAAAAATGTTGTATGGTTTCATCCCCGCCTTTCTATGATAGCGGCAGATGGCAACGAGCGCTGAGGATGCGGACAGGAAAAACACCATGCAGCCAGTTCGTAGTTTTTTGGCTCTCTCTGTTCTATGGTACAACCTCTTCCTTCTGTGGATGCTGATCCATGAGTGAAAATTTTCGTGGTAGAGTTACATTTGTCCAGTAAAGAATTGAACATTTGCTTGAGGATACAAGAAGGTGTTTGAGATTTCAAGTGAGATGAAAGTTGAGTATCAATTGGTGGACTTTGTATATGCCAGTAGGGTTTGGTGTAATCAATATAGCTGTGATATATCAAAGGGAAGTGTTATTGTTGTGTGTTCATTATCACATTCATTCATGTCTAAAGGTTCATATGCAATGAGCAGTGTAAGTATGATTTATAAGGCATATTATAAATATTAATATTTAAACTCCATAGAATTGAGAGTATTAATTCTTCCCATTTAGTTGTGTCCTTGAGGTCACGTACTAGCTTTTCTGAATTTAGATAACTGTTGTTTTAACTTATATACACTGGCAGAAAAAAAAATGCAACACCATCAAGAATTGCTCAAATTTAATGAATAGTTGAGTGAAAGGTAATACAGCATGATAGCATCATATAATAAAAAAATCAGTGCAATGCAAGCAGACATGTCACAAGGAGGTGTATCCCCCCTCAGGCAGCATTGTAGGCATGTATTCATGCAGGCAGATGATTATACAGATGGCCAATGGCATCCTGCGATAAATTGTCCCAGGCATCCTGCATCTGTTGCAATTCGGCAATAAATGTGGATGGCTGTGGAGACCCAGTAAGTTTTTTCCCCATCATGTTCAATGGGAGAGAAGTCGGGGAACTGTGCTATTAAAACTGCACATTGCCTTCCTGTCAAAGAAATAGCAACAGCACAGGATTTAATAACCCGCTGGATGCAGCTGACACTGGTTTCACGTCCCTGCACAAACACCAAAGGCGATCCTGAGTTGTAACTGACTGCACCCCACACCATGAAGCCAGGAGTTCAACCTTTATGTCATGGGTGAATGCACTCTGGACGATTACGCTCACCAGGTCTATGTCGTACGCGTACACGACTGTTACTTGCATACAGGCAGACCCTACTTTGATTACTGAAGACAACAGAGCACCATTCCATTGTCCATTTGATCATTTTTCGACACCAGTGGACACGTGTAGCAGTGTGTGTTAAGAGGTATCCTGGCCCGAGGCACACGCGATTTGAGTCTTGCTGCAAGAAGATACTTTCCAATAGTCCATGCTGACAGTCCAGGTGCTAAATGTGGCCGGATTACTTCCCTGGATACTGTTCAGTCGCCCATCGATGCCTGTAAAATCCATCCAAGTGTGTGGGAATGTTCCATAGAACACTGCTGAAAGCACCGACACTCCACTGATACACTGTGCCCAACATGTGCAACAATTTGTCGATAGATCCATCCAACTTCACGCAGATCAACAATTCCACCCTGTTCAAATGGCTGTAGCTGTGCAACAGGAGCTCGTTTGCATCATTCCGGCATGGTTATGCCCTAGACTATCTTTTGATACCACCATTCAACTGTTATGACACCACAGTGACCACTTGCAGAGTCTACACAGAAGTCATACAGACATGTCTGTGCAGTGCCATCTGTTGTCCGCTGACAGCGACACATCAATCACCACTACCATCACCTCTCAGTATCCACATACTATGCCCATGTTTCGATTAAATTAAATTCAGTTTTATTTATGGACTCCCTGTAACTGCAGTAGTTCTTAGCGTCCTATTCTATATTGGGCATGAAAGACCAGTAATTTTGCTCAAAGGCTTCTTTATAAGGCTTGAAGTTCTTTTATGTGCCGTAAATATATGACATGAGACCACTGGCTTTACTTCCCTTCCAAAGGAAGCCATGCTAAGTATTTTTACACCCAAAAAAATTCATCACCCTCTGCCAGATTTGAACCCATGACCTCAGGAACTAGATGCTAGCATGGTAACCACTACACCAAGGAGGGTGAACCCATGTTTCGATGAACACAATCCTTAGTGGTGCTGCTTTTTTTTTTCCTACCAGTATAATACCTGTAAAGTTCATTAGCAATTTCAATTAAATTAATTACCCCATGGAAAGGACTCTCTTTTCTAATGATGTCACCAGTTCCATATTAAGCAATAACAATGTTTGATTTCTTTTCTCAAACACACAGATGTAGTAATTATTTTGCTTTCAGATGAGTGACAGAACAAAATTCATACTTAGGCTTGTAAAACAAAGAGACAGCGGTTCTTATTTCATAAATATGCCAGAACTGTATTTCAATTCAATTCATACCTGTGACATATCAGAATGCTGTATAAAGTCAAAAAATGATGGTAAAATACTACCAATAATCTTATGTGTTTTACATTGCACAACATAACTGCCACTACAGCAGTACGCCATAATGAATGCCTATAAAAAGAAAACTGAACAACTGTTACTCTCAGTGGGTGGGTGGGTGGGTGGATATTTTATCTCACTTCATTAATCACATAAATTAATTCACATATACAGTTCTATAATGCATAATTTTATCTCTACACATTACCGTTTACATATCATTTTCTCTTTCACTAGGTTGCTGCATTTCTAAGGGCCCGTAACATCCAACACCATGGTTGTCGAGTTACTGGGTTCTATTTAATTTTATGATTCACCCAACTACATTTTCTTTCTATTCCCTATTTCTAATTTTTTTTCAGCCATTTATTTCTCACTACACTTAAATATTTTACTATTTCTAATAGACTTTCCTTGGATTTATCTCCTAACATCCTTTTACCTATAATTTCATTTGGTAATCTAGACCAATTGTTTCTTTGCAATTTTTTCTTCATATTCATTGTTCCTTCACATTTTAACATTAAATGCCAATAATTATTAAACTTGCTATTACACAATGGGCATTTGCCTTCATTTTCTCCTCCTCCTATGCCTTTTAACCTCACCACCCCTGACCTAGCTCATGGAAAGCCCTTTCTTGCTGTTTTATTACAAAGATCAACATAATTTTCTCTTTCTCATGCCCTTTTAATCTCTGTATATACACACAATGATCTTTTTGAATTAAAACTACCAATTATTTCCTGTCTTTCCATATCTTCAATCCACAATCTAATTCTTTTCCAACACCCCTTCTCATGTGATTCTGTACATCTCCATCTCCAAATATCCCCACACCCTATTTCATTGAGAATTGCATCTAGGCGCTTGTACCAAGTATCCTCTTTATTTAGCTTTCGCTGAACCTCCAAACATTGTTTTAAAATATTATTATTCTCTAATTCTTCAATTCTCAACCAATATTTCACTACTCTTTCAATAATTTTAGCCTTACTACAGAATCTCCATTTGTGCAACCCCATTGGGTGAGGCTCTTGATAGATCCAAAATTATTTTACAAAAGCTCCTATGTACTTTATTTACCTGTTCCCACCCCTCCTCGATACCTCAAATCTCTGCACCATACAGCATTTTTGCCTCAACTACTGCTCCATATACTTCTATCCATTTTACATGCATCCCAGGTATTTTATCTAAACATGCTCTAATAGCTTTCACTGCCACTTTTCCTTTAGCTAAAACCTGTTTCTTTTGTTCACCCCATCTACCATTGCTACTTAGTCTTACTCCCAAATAATCAAAATTCCTAACAACCTCAATTTCCTTACCTTTCCAACTACATTTTTCATCCTTTCTCAGCTTGTTACCCTTTTTGAATACCATTATTTTTGTTTTGCTTGTATTAACCCTAAGGCTTCACTTGTTACAAAACCTCTCTATTGCTCCAATTACTTTGTTTAATCCCACAGTTGTAACCTACACAGTTTATATATATTTTTAAATCAATTATTTGCTTCTCCTGTGAAATTTATAATAATACAATTACAAGGTTCACATTGCCTACCATTGATATATACCTGCCTTGATTACTGTAATCGATGTACACTACATTTGTGATCCAAGCAGTTCATTAACTCCTCAAACAGTTATTGCTAGAACAGATGTATTGTACCACAATAAAATGTGGTTGCACTGTTCATGCCACTTTCAAATGCTGCAACTTACTTTCTTCTGCTGTGTACACAGTGAACATTTTGTGTGCAACTCAAAACTGTAAATCATGTTGCAAGCCATTTAAGACACATTGTGGACTACCTTTTCTTTACCAAGATTTGAACTTCTCTCCCCATTTTCTTTTACTGTTCACTTTCCTGTTTGGCATTTTAGTTCTCTCTCTAGTGGTGTAGTCGTTACTAGCCTCTAGTTCCCAAGGTCGTGGATTCAAACCCAGTGGAGGGCGATGAATTTTTTTTGGGCGTAAAAATCCTTAGCATGGCTTCCTTCGGAAGGGAAGTAAAGCCGGCGGTCCCGTGTCGTAGATTTACAGCATGTAAAAGAAACTCAAGCCGATAAAGAGGTCTTTGAGCAAAATTACCGGTCTTTCACGCCCAATACAGAATGGGACACTAAGGACCATAGCAGTTAAAGAGCATCCATAAACAAAGCTCAATTTCATTACACAAATTCACATGAAAATAAAAGACTGTGTCTAAAGTGGGACTTGATCCCACAATCCTCCATCTGATGGAAAACCAAAGCCAAACACTCTAGCAGCCACAGATATGAGGACCGTCACCTTATTAGTATATGAATGCCATAACACCCAAACACAAAATACAAGGTGACCATATCAAGTTTTAATTCTTAAAGAAAACATGACAGAAATGTGTGACAAACTTCATGGTCCCCATTTCAGATTTCCTTTAGTGCACTATTCAGTTTATTTTATAGATGATAGCCAAACATTTATCAATGTTGAATCATATTGTGATGCAGCGGCTATGGCTCAAGGTTATCGGGAGGTTGGCACAGAGCGATCAGAGTAAACAACGATAATGGTCGCTCGCCAGCGTAAACACCAGGAAAGTGTTGAAATAGTTCTCGATTGTTCAAGAACCTTGTGGAAAGATTCCACTGACTATATATGCAAGAGCTCTTCTGGGAGTCAGGAGTCGAGTTCAATGTGAGGTAAGGAGAGTTGTTGAGTAAGTCAGTGAGCCAGCAAGTTAGCGAGTGCATCTGTGCTGTGACATCAAGAGCAATTCGAGTGAGTTGGCAACGGCTGTGGTAACATGCAGCAAGTGCCATTGTGGAGCAACGGGTTGTGAAGGTCTTATGTTCAACTCCCAAATGAAGTGAACCATCAAGCGTGAAGAGGTTACGTCACAAAGGAAGGGAAGGGACAGAGAATTGAACTAGTTCACCTTAGTGTAGTGAAATCCCAGTGAAGGTGAACTACATAAAAACGAAACTGTGACAGTCAGAACTTAAGAGAGAAAGTGACAGTTAAAAAAAATTGGACAAAGTCACAATATAGTATTGAATTGTTTGCTAATTTACTTTCACATATTAACATCAGTTCACACGCACGCACGCACGCGCACGCACACACACACACACACACAAACACTAAACCTAAGGCTAACCTCAGATTAAATCTAGAAAACACAGGACCCCTTGATTTCACTGCAGTTTGCTATGGTGATGATGAAATGGAGTTTAAGGGCGCAAAACCAGAAAGGTCATTAGCGCCCGAGAAAGTTAAAATGGAGGTAAAACAATAGTTAAAAGACCACCATAAAATAAACGAAAAAATAAAAGGCCATAATAAGAACAACTAGAAGAATGGAATGAGACAGTGTCAGAGGCAGTAGAACGCGGAGCTAAAACATGGCGGGGCTAAAAACTAAAAAGTAGAAAACACACTAAAAACCATAAAACAGTGCAAGGACAGGTCAAACGCTGTCCTGTAGATGGCCGCATCGAAGAAAAGTTAAAACACATTCTACAGCTAGTATGTCATCTGCTAAAATGGCAGGCAGGGTGACGCTCATCTGTAGGGATGAGTGAGGACAGCAAAGGAGTGACACTGCTCTAAAACATGCCTAACTGTTAACGGCGCACCGCAACGACCGCAGGCTCATGGCGCAACAAGTGACAGTGGCTAAAGCGACAGTGCCCGATGCGAAGTCTACATAAAATCACCTCCTCCCGCCGGGAGGAACGGGAAGAAGTTGTCCAGGTTTAATCAGCCGCAGTTTGTTATCCTGGACAGAGGACCATGCAGAAAACCAACATGAGAGAATAGACCCCCGTAAAAAATGGCTAAAATCATTTGCAGGGACAGCAGAGCTAAATATCTGGGAGAGAAAACAGCATGCTTGGCAGCGGCATCCGCACTCTCGTTACCCTGAATGCCAACGTGACCAGGAACCCATATGAACGAAAGTCTGACACCATCGGTGGTAAGCTGGCGGCAGCAATCCTGGAGGCGCTGAACGATGGGGTGGCAAGCGTACAGCGCACGAAGGCTAGACAGGGCACTTAGGGAGTCCGTGCATAAAACACAACTCAGTAGACCTCGCTGACAGATAAAGAAAGAGCTAGCTCCAAAGCAAAAAGTTCAGCAGTAAAAATCGAGCACTGATCAGGAAGACGAAAGCTAAAATGTTCTACACCAAGCACGAAGGCACATCCAACTCCACGGTCATCCTTTGAGCCGTCGGTATAAACAAAACAATGGTTGGCGAAGCGTGACTGAACTTCGGCAAACGCCGAACGGATGACCGGACCAGGGGTGGTGGACTTTGGCATGGATGTCAAATCAAGATGGCAAGAGACGCCTGAAGGTAGCCAAGGAGGGAAATGTGTTTGGCCTCTTGGGAGCATAACCGGCAAGACGATGTCCAAAGTCCGAAGGAGTTGGCGGAACTGAACCCCTGGTGGGAGCAAGGCAAGGGGCCGAGAGGCATATTGCTGATCCAGCGAGTCCGCAAAGAAGGACGAGTATGTCGGGTGGTGAGGCATACAGGATACCCGGCAAGCATAGCCGCAGAAAAGAACGTCGCGACGATAAGAAAGCGGAGGTTCGGTAGCCTCTGCACAGACTTAAAACAGGACTGGTGCGAAAAGCACCAGTAGCTAGTCGGATACCCTGGTGGTGAATAGGGTCCAAGCGACGCAAGATGGAAGGCCGCGCAGCGGAATACACAATACAACCATAATCAATCTTTGAGCGAACTAGTGATCGATAAAGTCGCAAGAGGACTGTACGATCTGCACCCCAGTATGTGCCACATAAAACACGTAAAACAGAAAGAGAACGTTCACACCTTGCTTTCAGGTAGGCTATATGTGACGACAAACACAACTTCCTATCAAGGAGTAACCCAAGGAATTTGGTTTCGTCCGCAAACGGGAGGAGTGCTACACCAAGCCGGAGAGAAGGTGCAGGGAACTCCTTCCGGCGCCAGAAGTTAACGCAGACTGCCTTCGCAGCAGAAAATTGAAAGCCATTTGCAATACTCCAGGAGTGAAGGGAGTTGAAACACTGCTGTAGTCGGCGTTCCAAGACACAGGTAAGGCGAGAAGGTAGACGGCGAAGTCGTCAACAAAAAGCGACGAGGAAATTTCGTGTGGAACACAGTCAACTATAGGGTTAATCGCAATAGCAAATAGTGTGACACTGATTACCGATCCCTGAGAAACCCCGTTCTCTTGAGTAAAAAAAGAAGATAAAATCGATCCCACGCGCACACGAAAAACCCGGTCCTTCATGAACTCACGAATGAAGACAGGAAGATAGCCACGAAAACCCCACTGATGTAATGCACGAAGAATACCGGTTCTCCAACAAGTGTCATAGGCCTTCTCCAAATCAAAAAAGACAGCTACAGTTAGGCAGCCCCTCAGGAACCCGTTAAGAATGTGTGTCGAGAGATTGACAAGATGATCAATAGTAGAACGGTGCCGACGGAAACCACATTGCAGGTTCGCGAGAAGGTTCCGAGATTCTAGCCACCATGTCAACCGACCATTGATCATGCGTTCCATAACCTTGCAGACGCAGCTGGTTAGGGAAAATGGGGCGGTAACTGGAAGGTAGATGGCGGTCCTTTCCAGGTTTCAGTATCGGGATAATGGTGGCCTCGCGCCAAACCCTAGGAAAGATGCCAGTTTCCCAGATACGATTGTACACCTGAAGGAGAAAGCGCTTACCATCAACCGAGAGATGCTGAAGGAGCAAAACGTGTATAGTATCAGGACCGGGAGCGGTATGTCCAGAGGACGCCAAAGCAGACTCCAGTTCGCGCAAGGAAAAAGGAAGGTTATACTCTTCGCGGTTACTGGAGCGAAACGAGATCTTTTGGGCCTCCACCGCAGCCTTACGAGCAAGAAAAGCCGGGTGATAATGGGCAGAGCTGGAAATTGCCGCAAAAGTCTGGCCCAAAATATCGGCGAGAGCATGGGGATCAGCATTCAAACAATGGCCAATGCGAAGACCGGTGACATACGAAGGATTAGCCTTACCGGCGACGCGCCTAAGCTTCCCCCAAACGACAGCGTCGGGCGTTGAATTACGGAAGCGTCCACGCTTACTGTTGCGAATAACCCGACGAGCTGAGGCATGCAGATGTTTATAGCGCACCAAATTGTCCAACGTAGGGTGATGCCTAAATACCCTGAGAGCACGCCGGCGCTCACGAACGACTTTGTCGCATTCCTCGGTCCACCAAGGGACCGGCAAACGTTTAGGGTTGGTAGACGTACACGGAATGCAACGGTGGGCAGCAGAGAGAATCACGGAGATAAGATGCTCCACCAATAGGTCTACACTGGAAAAGTCGCAGGAAGAAAAGTGAGCGAGACGGGAATAAAGCGACCAGTCGGCTCACTCTTATTGGAATTAGTTTGTTTTGTTTGTCTTGTTCCTTGATGCTGTGATAAGCAATGCTATGAGGTATCAGTTCATATAGTACCTGCCATTAAATCAACACACTACATATTTAAAGATAATTCAGTAGAGTTTATTAGCATGTGCATAATTATATCAGACTGTGGACCTCACCAACAATATTGTTATGGCTAAATTAACTATCATACTTTAATATCCCCACTATCTGCAAAAATGAAGTTATACTTACTACTTTGTTCCGTAATTAAAATAATGATTCAAAATGTAGAATGTGTGGATATTTTGCAATATCTTTTGTTTCTATCATGAAGAAGTTGTGTTTACGAGACACACTCCATAATTTCAGTGAATTTGGAAGTTTATTATAGATTTGAATTGTAGTGTATCTACCTTTCCAGAGGCATTCAATGGACTTGCTAGTTTGTGCAAATTTAGCTGCCTGCCTATTGTTGTGATGATTGTGCACTGATTGGTATTATGTATAAACCATGTGATTATTAATGGTATGATGTATAATATACTGCCAGGCAAAAAAAGCATAACACTTAAAATTTCTTTGAAAATGGCTTTATAATTTATTAGATAAATTGATATCTAATTTTCAGATAGAGTATAAACATTCATTAGAGCAAACAAACAATTTGTATATAAATTCTACAAATATCTTAAAGCAATAACAATACTATTTAATTTTCATTTAGGGCATTTTAATCTGTACACGTTTTCAGTTTATTTTTTTTAATCTCTTTAATCTTTGAGTTGAGTAAACTGGAACACATGTTCAGTACATGCAGTAAGGGGTGTTTCTGCCCCTAGCTTGAATAACAGCCCGCATCCTGGTCGGCATGCTTGTAATCTTGGTATTAATGTCAATTTGCTGAACTGCATTCCATTCCTGACCAAGGGCTACCCGAAGATCATCCACTGTGTGGAAAACTCGACGAATACGGCATCCAAGCATATTCCACACGTGCTCGATGGGACTGAGGTCTGGGCTTCAAGCAGGCCACTCTAAAGTTACGATCCCCACTTCCTCCAGAAATTGTGACACACATTGAGCACTATGGGGTCGAGCGTTATCATGGATAAGAATGAACTTCTCACCGAAGTGTGGAGCATAGGGAATCACATTTGGAAGTAGCATCTCTTCAATATATCGGTATGCTGTTAAATGTCTATTTTCAATGAAAACGAACTCAGTTTGTGCAACAGTGCCTACGCCACCCAACACCATAACTGAGCCTCCTCCATAAGGAACCCCTGGGGAAAACATGCAAGCAGCATAGCGTTCTCCATATCCTACTTCTTCCATTCAGAGCCCTGAGGTTAAATTTGTACTCATCTGTATAGAAAACTTTGCTCCATTGCTCAATTGTCCAGTTTACGTGCTCTCGAGCAAAATGAAGACAAGCACTCTCTTCGGTACTGAGGAGTTAACAGAATATCTCTTAAGAGCCAAAAGTTTTCATATATTTGTTTGCAAAGTACAGAAGGAAACAAATTCTAGCAATGTGCCTAAATGACAACACATTTCAAATGAAACTAAATTTTTGCAAGTCTTTCACCATTTTTGCCTGGCAGTGTATATTATGTACACTTCAGTAATAGAGAGAACATACTCCCTTTTTAGAAAGGGGTCTGCAGGAGTGGCAACGTCTAACATAGAAAACAAGATGAACAGCTCTTTTTTTTTTTTTAATACCTAAAATATTTTCTTGCTATGCGCCAAATTATCCCAGACAATTCCTATCTCACGACAGAATGGAAAAAAAGCAGCAAAGTAAACAATTTTCAGTTTAAGTGGGTGCAGAAGTTAATTCGTGTTTTTCTAAAGCAAATATGACTAAGTTTTAGAAGTGTAATAAGCAATAAATTGATTTTTAATTTAATTATAAACATAATCTAGTTTTAGGAGGCAAGTATATTCCTACTAGAGCTAGATTAAAAGTAAAACTACCTATATAACATTCAGAACTGAAGCCCATGAAAGGAAATGTACAATACAGATAAAACAAAAGGATACAATCTGAAGCACCAATCTGGATTTGGCCAATTCCACAATGAGGAAATGAATCTTCACCACAACACTTTAAGCAACTTAGGTGTCTTGCTTGAAGAGCTTTGCTCTTTGCCTTGGTCCAGGTTATTAGATGGATTCTCAAAATACCTTTGAAAATAGGTATTTTTTCAGGTAGAAGTTGGTCAGTTAGAAGAATATTATCATCATTAACTGGAGTCACCTCAATTCCATGGCAACCCTTGGAAAATTTCTCATATATCTTCTCCTCTTGCAACAACTGCATCAGCAGTTCTTTTAAGGTAGCCACCTACACCATAAAGAGTTCCGTTGCCATGGCCACTCTCACTATAGTGCCAGTCAATTTCAGCATCAAAGATTGAAGCAAGATGTTTTCCTATTAAGTAAAACATTTTTCAGTTTCTGTATCGTGTTGCAGGACCATCACTCAAAAAGTGTACATTGGAATCATCATCTGTACCTCTCTAGCTATTGGTTCTGTGTGTACACAAATGACTGAAGGATCATGTCAGAGACTACAAGAGACTGTACAACATTTTGACTTTGCAAGAGAAGATTGTGGGCATTTATAGTAAACTACAACTGTGTGTAGTTTAATTTGAGATTTGGATTCCCCAAAGTGAATTGACTGGATCTCTTTCCCATACTTACATAGTTTTCGGAGAAATTCATATGTATCAATACTTCATCAGATGCTAAGTTTTGCTTTACGACAGAAACAGTAGCCTGTTGGTGTTTTACATTGCAAACATGTTTCAAAAAATGTACCAAGGCATTTTACCAAGTGTGCAAAGGCTTCTGCCTTTGTTGACTTCACTTCCTCTTTTGTAATCCGTTGACAAGCCTTCTCTTTCCTTTTTATTATTATGTTAATCTTGTTCATCAGCCATTGCTCATAACTGATAAGTTCATCTCCTGAGTGAAGGAGGATCTGTGGAAGAGAAGTACTGCCTTTCAGCACGTTGATGTACTGCCAACTTTCAGTCTCCATCGAGAGTATTTCACACGACACGGATTGCATCTCAACTTCTTAGGCAAGAGGGCACTTGCGTGTCTCATAGCAGAGGAGTTGAAGTATAATAATCGTGATAGGCATGTTCCTGTTATTGTGGGTGTCAGATCTTGTTTTTTAAGAAGGTAAAAAGGAGGCCCATACAGACAAAATCCGTTGCATATGTAAATACTGATGACTCCCCTTCAATATCAAAATATTAATTTGGTTTATATCATCAAAACATACGAGGGTTAAAGGATAAAGTAGATGAGCTAAGCTTACATATCCAAGATATAAATTATATCACAGTAATCTGCACAACAGAGCACCACATAACAGAAGTAGAGCTTAAAAGTGTGAAGTTCAGTAAGTACACATTATATTCCAGTTTTTGCAGAAGTACATTAAATTGTGGAGGAGTGAGTATATTTGCTAAAAGCACGATAAAGTTAGACCAGCATAAATGTTGCATCTTTTTGAGAGGAAAAGGAATTTGAATGCTGTTCAGTATAAATAGGATTTGGTAGGGAGACATACATCATTTTAGCAGTATATAGAGCTCCCACAAGGAACTTCCAAGCAGTTATAAATAGATTAGAAAGAACTATTTCATAGATTTACACTCAAAATGCTAAAGTAATAGTTTGTGGAGATTTTAATGTTAACATGCCTAATGACAGTGAAACGAAAACTCATTTCACCTCCCTATTACATACATTTAATTTGGAATAGGTGGTTCATTTTAACACCAGAACTTACATGAACACTGCAACAGCTATAGACAACATATTTTTAGACTTAAAAAAATTCCAAATTATACCATAATTCCTATTGTAAATGGCATGTCAGATCATGATACTCAGGTACTGTTGGTGCCTGTCATAGCCAGCAAACAGATTGTTAATACAAAAAGTAAAATTACAACAAGAATAACTAATGATGAACATATCAATAATTTTAAATTAGTGTTAAAAAAACAAAAAATAGGCTTCTGTCTATTCCAGCACTCGTGTAAATGACAAATTTGATGAACTCCTTAAAACAGTGCTATTAGCATTTGAAGCTATTTTTCCTAAGAAAACAACCTCATCACAAGTAACAAAGGTCAAACCCTGGATTACTTCAGGTATAAGGAAGCCCTGTGTAACTAAAAGAAATTTGTTCTTATATATCGCACAACTAACGATTCAAACATTAAAGCACACTACAAAACATATTGTAAAAACTACTTAAAAGAGTAATTAATGAAGCTAAAAGAAAGTATTACTCGCTGGCCATTGATGATTTGAATAATAAAATTAAAACAATGTGGAATATAATAAAAACTGAAACAGGCAGAATTCAAATAGTAATATTACTCATATAACTACTGAAAATAAAGAAGTCAGTAATTGCTCCGCCATTGCTAATGGCTTTAACACATATTTCCTTAATGTAGCAAACAGCAAAATAAACAGATCTGACCCAAACCCAGCTGAACTTAAAATGTTAAAAAAGGCACATCTCAAAATGAATTGTGAATTTAAGATGGACTCCACAACACCAAGAGAAATAGAAAATATTATTAGCTCATTGAAAAGCAAAACCTCTCATGGATGGGATGAGATAAGTGCCAAATTGTTAAAACATTGCATAGAAGAGTTAAGCAAGCCTCTAAGTCATATATGCAATCATTCCCTTATGTCAGGAATATTTCCGGAAAAAATGAAACACACAATGGTTAAGCCTCTATACCAGAGGTGGCGAAACGTCCGTTTGTTTTTCACATGCTGCTGAGTGATGCAGTGCGTGTTGCATATTTGGTAACTTGCGGAAGGAAGTCGTTTTCGCCACCCTTGCTCTATACAACAAAGAAGACAAAAGCCTGGCTTTCAATTATAGGCCCATCTCTCTTTTGACAGCCTTTTCTAAAGTAATGGAAAAAGCTGCATATAATTGGGTTACAAAATGCTTGGAGTTCAACAACATTCTCTCAGTATCCTAGTTCGGATTTAGGAAAAAAATGTCAACAGAAAATGCAACATACATGCTCACTTCTGAAATATTAACAGCCTTGAATAAAAAGGAACTACCATTAGAAATATTTTGTGACTTAGCTAAGGCATTTGACAGCATAGATCACAACCTCTTGCTGCAGAAGTTAAAAATTTATGGCTTCAGTGATATCACTACAAAATGGTTCAGATCTTACTTAACAAATAGGATCCAGAAAACCAGAATCAATTGTTGTGATTCAGAACCAGGTGTTATTACTAGAGGTGTCCCACAAGGTTCTATACTTGGTCCTTTGTTATTTTTTATATTTGTAAACCATCTGCCATATTATCTTAGCAAAGATTCAATAGCTGTGCTTTTTGCAGATGATGCCAGCATACTTATATCTGAAAAGTTGCATCAGCAATTAAGAAATTCTGTCAATAAAGTGTTCGAATAGCTCAAGTTTTGTTTTAAGCTAATAAGCTTTCATTAAACTATGATAAAACCAATTTTATTCAATTTTAAATGAAGCATAAACAAGTGAGTGAATGAACAATCAGGTACAACAATTACACCATAAATAAGGTATCTGATACAAAATTTCTTGGGCTTCAAATAGATGGAGAGCTCAACTGGAGAAAACAAATAAAAATCACTTAAGAAGCTCCACCAAAATGCCTTAAGAACAGCATATTTTGCCTACTTTCACTCCCTGTTGCGATATGGAATAATGTTCTGGGGTAATTCGGCACATAGCAAGCAAGTATTTATACTACATAAAAAGGCCATATGTATTATCTGTGGTGTTGGAGACCCTTCAAAACCCAAAAAATTCTTACTCTCACTGGTGAATACGTAGCTTCTCTCTTGAGCTACCTTACAGATAATTATGATAACTTCACAATGAACCTTCCTGTGCATGAGCACAATACAAGGCACGTAGGCGATTTGCATAGACCAGCAAATAGCTTAAAAGTGTTCCAAAAAGGATGTTACTATTCTGCAATAAAAGTTTATAATAACCTTCCATGCTACTTAAAACTATTAGGCAAGCATAATCAACATAACATCTTTAAGAAAGAGCTAAAGTCTTTCTTATATACTCACTCCCCATATACTATGGAAGAATTTTTTAATATGTCGTGTAACATATAAATATTCAATACATAGGGCAGATGGCATATGATGGTATCTTACGCTTATTTGTTATTGTCCTAATGTAATGCATGTTGAGATGTTTACTCTTGGAATGCTGATGGTTTGCAAATTTTCATTTCTTAAATAATGCATGGTGTGGAGAGAGTGAGGGGAGGGAGAAATGTTCTTGGTGCTGGGTATGTTTATTAGTTACGCTGCATATTTCATAATTGTATGACGTGTTCAATGTCCCTGAGCGTTGCTCACAGTGGGACCAAATGGACAAACAAACAATAAATAAATCAGTGATAAGTGATTTCTCTTTGCAAGAATTGCAAATTCTCATCAAGCACTCTGGCTTTTAATGTTCATTTATTCAACATAAGGCTTTGTATAATTCATATGGGATACATTATTTATTTACTTTAGTCTGATACAATTTTCCAGTAATATGAGCCATTTTCATGAACTGAGTACAAAAATGTGTTTCTATCTGTAACTTTGGTGACACTATCCAAAATGCATGCAATCTGCAAAAGGATGTAGAACTTAATCTATGTATTTTCAGAAACAATTTTTTATGAAAGCTAATAAGCAGGTCATTAAGCAGTCTCTTCTGCTTCTTGGACTTCTTGAAGGTGACTGTGTCCTTTTTGTCTGGACACAATCTGCTATTTTCATTCTTTTCTAAAAAAGCTGCAACATATTGGCTTGCTACTCACAAGTCTCCAAGTACTCTCGTTTTATTTTGCTCTTACACCATCTCGAAGCATTTTGTATGATACATGTTACCAATCTGAGATAGGAGCCTACACTTAAGTACCTTACCAGCTATACAGCATACAATTAGTTTAGATTTTGTTCGAGTTTTGGAATTCTGTTTTAATGCTTTGCTATAACTTCACCAAAGAGGAGCTTCTTTTTTACCTCGGGTGATGTTGACCTCTTGTGAGCTCTGTCAAATTTTTAGTAGGTGTATCTTTTATTGACTTGTTGCGGCATGTATACCCTTTTTTTTGTACATCTGAACTCTTTTCCCACATGTCTTCAGTTTGTTTTCTAATTTATTAATTTTATTTATTAGATGAGTTCTGTTTCTTTGTTCTCTTTTACACAAGGATTAGCCTGTTGTTGTTTCTGACCCCATTAGTTCCACTTGGTCCAAGTTGGGGACTGGGCGGTGGTGCACTTTTCTCTAAAATGTTGTTAAATTTTCTCATACCTTTTTTTTTTTTTGACTCATATCTTCCAGCTCTTCCACGCCAGTCTGTTCTAATCTTTCTCTGCTCCCATTGACTAATGTCCCTCATAAGCTTTGCTTTTCCTGCTTCCTTCCTAGCACGACATTACTCCCTTTCCTTTTTCTTGACTTCCTCATATCCACTTGAATCACTTTTTATTGCTTACCTAATTATTGCATGGATTCTATTTTCCTTTCACTAGAAGTTTTCTGACATTTTGCTTTTTTTCCTTGGCCATTATATTACTGTAAAAGTAAGGGCTAATTTTATGAAAATAGTTATTATTCATGAAGTTATTTTTAATGAGTGGAATCACCAAAAACAAAATGCACTTATGTGTATTCTAAACTTTTTTTCCATAGCATTGTCTAGGCCTATAATAACTTTAAAATAAAAATAAAATTGTGGTAAGAGTTTCCTGGATTAAGAAATATTAAAAGTGAATGCTGATGAAAAGTGATGTTGATTCACATTAATTTATAATTATTATTATTAACTCAAAGAAAACCAAAAGGCAATGAATGAATTGCTTTAATATATACAAAAAATTTGTGGAGAAAAATTAAAAGTACCTAACAAATGTGCCATTGTCGATTTGATGTCCAAGAAAATATACTTTATGAACTGGTGAGACAATAAAATTAACAGTGTGCATCAGAAAAATGTGTTCCTCAGTTTCATTATTTAGGTCATTGATTTATGTTCTAATGGGGTTCAATAAAACATATAAAACAAACTAATGCATTATCAACTCCTTTACTTGTTCTCACCTCCATGATTAATATTTAAAAACAATAGTAATGGAGGTGAAATTTTCCTTTAAATTGAACTTCACAACTTTTGAGGTAAGGAAATTCCAATTTGAGAGTTTAAGTGTGTATTCCTTATGGTTATAATTCATAACAATATTCAACATTTAATCACAAAAGTGTTCTTGGTGTAGGTCTTGGAAGTGAGAAATTCTAATTACCAAAGGTGTACTAGCACATTTATACAAAGAAAACAACATCTTGGCTTTACATTGATCACAAGATGGCTGCCAAAAGTAGGAATCCCATTAAGTTAAAAAGCCTGTAGTGTCATCTCTGGGGGTATTAATCAATTATTACAATTTTTCCCGGAGGTAAGATTTCACCTGGCGACAGGCATACTAATGCAAAAAAAGTTGTGTTTATAAAGTAATTTGTTTTCCAAGCATCAATGAGTAATCTTTAACTCTTCATTCTAATTATAGCAACAAAATGATCTGTAAATTAAAAAACTTTTGAATTATGAAAGAATGAAAATACCAAATCACTCACAGGAACATGAAATGGAAGATCTCGCACACTGTGCTTTAAAATGTAGAAAATAATAATTATTTAAAATGTGGATTATTGAATCAAATTGACCTTTGTTAAAACTAACTTACAGTAATAATTCATTGCTCATAAAAACATATTTTTCATCAGAATATCAAGTGGGACTAGAATCTGCACTTTATCGAAGAATGATCCGTTACCATAATGTACTGAAAATGGCAAAGGGCTTTATTGCATTACTTTGGTGTTCACTAAAAACGTTAACAAAAGCAACGGTTAAGCGGCCCTTCTTATATAGTCGTTTTTGGAAACTTTTGGAAGGAAATCTGCTCTTAGTTCTCTTCCTGGAAAATGGTTATAAAAGCAATAGGAAAGTGAATAAATTGCCTTAAGAGTGAGTTTAAAAGTGGATGTGATCTCTTCAATAGCTTGTGACCACCCCTTTCTGGTGTTTTACTTTTATAGACAATTCGCATTATGAACACAACAAACGTAGCCATTTTTTCCCTAAATCACATGCAAAGTGGGAAACTGCCAACCTAAATGAAAAAGTGAAATCTGCTAAATATGTGATGTGTTGTTACTAGAATTTCTTCTTTTTCGTTTAGTGTTGCTGCTGACAAAAATGCAACGCATTCAAGTAAGAAAGACTATGCACCAAAATTTTAATTTTTGTATTCTTTTTGTGAAAGTTTGTTATATTAATATGTTATTTCCATTAAATAAAGAAGTTCCTTTACTGTAACAGTGGTAGATAGTTAACGCAAGCTTACATAAAAAAAACACAACCTAAGGCTAACTTTTTGTGAATCCAGAAACGTAAGCTTATATAAAAGAAAACTAAACCTAACCTAACCTCCCGTGAATCAGAAACCTAAGCTTAGGAACGCACGCTTGCTTCACTCGTGTGCTTTGATGTAACCACTGGTAACAAATTAAAACAAGGATATATATATAAAAGTAAATCAGAAACTTAAGCTTATATATAAAAAAAAAACAAGAAACTAAACCTAACCTAAACTCTCATGAATCAGAAACCTAAGCTTAGGAATGCAACTGCTACACTCCTCTCCTAAAACACATCCCTCAGCTACGCTTTGAGGCTGAGGGCCCTCAATCTCTCGGCTACGCCTTAAGGCTGAGTATCTTACAGGCTTTGGCGGCATTAGTTATTCATATGTTGCCAGCATTGCCTTAGAGCTAGTTATGACAGAGTGACATCTGTTGGACATATAACACATCATTTTCCTCACTCAGAAAGAGAACTAAGAGCAGATTGTCGGGAATTGCTGCCAACATGAATTATTGAGTTTCAGACGCGCAGATTCCTCGCTACGCCCTGTCATCGCTTCACAGTTGCGGCCTGCTACACTCCTCTCATTCCAAAAAACATCCCTCGACTACGCCTTGAGTCTGAGGGCTCTCAACCTTTTCAGCTATGTTGGCATTTCAAATATCGGCTTTGAAGATCACCGTAATGCAGGTTACCGACGTTTTCAATTAAGACCAAAGTAATGCAAAATAGCCAAAAATTCCTCTATAGTGTATGTATAAACGAAACTTTCATACATAATTTCATAAGAATTTAAATCTGTGTAAAGGAAGGAAATCTGTTACTTCGAATTAAGCAATTCGGTGTGATGAGAGAACATCCTTTCCAATTCTATACCAAGGTTACTAATTCAAGCAGTGTATTTAATGTGTAATAACTTGTCAATTTCTAACTCTTTGGTTATCTTGTACCAGTTAGTGAGCTACCCTAACGCATACCATGAATGACACAATAAAAAGTACATATATGCATAAAATACGACTAAGAAACATTATGCACAGCATTCTATTCTGTTTATGAACTGCATATTATACTTACATGGAAGTTCTTATTAGGGAGAAAAACATTTTTACTATTGCCATTAACCAGCCAATGTGGCTATACAATTAGTTTGGCAATGCGCCACACAGCTGCAGGGTTACCAGATTTGTAACACCAAAAGTAGTGAATTCTAACAAAGGTAGTCCAAAACTTGTGCTACAAGTAAAACATAGTAAATGTTAATATGAACGAATATCCTCGCTAAATTAGGAATTGTTATAGTCTATTCGGCATTACTTGAGGACTCAAGCTTTATACGACGGTATAGATGCAAATCCACTTTTGACGATTTTGAGTAAACCGGGAAAAACATTTTCACGACATATTCATTTAGTATGGCCATTTTTGTGCTTATAATGATTATTGTACAAAACATGAGGGATTATTTTACATTTTGTAAATCAGGAGCCACAATTATTCTACATGAGTCACCGTCACTAGCTTGCCCTGTGACGTAATCACCCAGGGCAAGTTAGCCCGGGAACCCGGGAACAAGGTAAACGGGCACTGGCTTACTCAGCACGACTGACGATAGGGCAGCAGAACTGTACACTGGCTGGACTCAGATCTCAGCGACACATCTATTAAAGATCTTGTTTTATGAATTACAAACTGTAGTGATAGCTACAGTATATAAAGACAAAGGAAGGTGTTCAATATTATTAATTTGAATAAAATGACTGTTAAAAGAAATGGAATTAATTGCGAAAGAAAAAATACTACATATCACGTAAATAAATTATATTTCACATACAGTTTACAAAATAACTTCCTGTATTATATGTCATAGAAATTATGATGGATTCCTGATGAGGATATTTAAAGGGGAACGAAACATAAAAACCATGTTTCTTCCTAAATGAAGGATATGACCTGTAAAATGCAGTGGTAAAATTGTTTTCTTAATCTGCCACACCGTTACAGCTGAGCAAGGGAAATAACCACCTTATACATCATCAGAGTTAGCCGTGCGCTGGAAGCAGCAGGGAGATCACAAGTCAGTTATTATTGTTGCACGTATTGTAATACGTTTTCAAAACTGTTCTTGTTGGTATTTAAGAACAAGAGTAGTGTACTTTGTGGTGGTGTTTTGCCGACGATGTTACTGAGTAGGTTTAATATTACACAAACAGCGTAATATTGTGAAAAATAAAATGTCTCAATGTCGTGCACATGGCCGTAATGTGAGAAGCGAAACACGTAAGGGAGCTCATTTTCACGCGTTTCCAAACAGAGACAAATCTCCCAAAAGATATATGAGATGGGTAGAAATTTGCAGAAGAAAATATTTTTTGCTTGGTCCCTGTGCTCAGTTATGTTCCTTCCATTTTAAGGACACAGTTTATGAACAGACACAGTTATTAAAAAAAGCAGCTTATGCAGGATGAAAATTTCTGCGGTCCTTTATTAAAACCTGGAACTATTCCTACTATAAGGAAAAATAAAGACAATTTCCAGATATCAAGTTCTAGTAGGACAATTGTTCCTTCAACATCTTCATCCAAGAGCAAACGCTAAAGAACAGAACGATATGTGGCTAGAAATCGTAAAAGTATAGTTTCTGAGCTATGCGATAGTGTTACTTGCAATGAAACTGACAACCAAGGCGATGGTGATAAAAGCAGTGAAAGAGAATTCAGACTAGAAGGTGATGAAAAAGCCAAGAATTCTGAAGTACAAATGTGAACTAGGTACTGAAATCATGAGGAAATATATATTGTTGGAACTTGAAAATGTCTACGAAACAAGCAATGATGGGGAAGGTCAGGATAAACTGAATTAAAGTTTCTACGAACCTGATACTTCAGATTCTGATACAAGCGATAACGAGGAAGAAGAAGAAGAGACTTTCACCATACATGGAAATGAAGCTA
Organism: Deroplatys truncata; assembly: GCA_030765065.1. Classification (NCBI taxonomy): domain Eukaryota; kingdom Metazoa; phylum Arthropoda; class Insecta; order Mantodea; family Mantidae; genus Deroplatys; species Deroplatys truncata. The sequence goes on along the minus strand of CM060990.1, from coordinate 346,861,823 downwards.
CACTGAATATTTCATTGTTGCTTGGACATCTCTACTTTTATTTTTTAGGGTATGTGTTTTATGTAGAAACGAAAGCAAAACAATTTCTCATTACATTAAAGGGACAATGCTGTGTATTAAAACGGCGTGTTATTGCGGTAATACATTCACTTGGAACTCACAACGTTTATCAGGAAAGAAACCGGAAGGAAATGCTTTAATAGCAAGTTCTTTAGTATTATCTGGTATATTGTTTCTGCAGTTTTAACTCCTCAGCAACTGGGTTTGGCAATGTTTTCAAGACGTACATTCGATAAAACCATTCGAAACATGGCAGAACCAGTTGCGAGCATTTTGCGCTCAAGAAAAACAAACCTTGAATTTATTAAACTGTTGTGATACACCTATGTGGTTGGCAGGGGTTGGGAAGTGTGTTCCCCAGGATATCCAGTCGAATGTTTAGTCTAATCTGTCATGGATTTAAATTCCCGCAAAATTATTGATTTTGAACTTGTTTAAAGAGGTATGGTGAAAGGGGATTTGGAAAAGGCTGCTTGTAATAACATGACTAAGCTTGCAAAACAGGAAATGTGTAGAGTTGAAGTTTTTCTCTGCGACAGACACAAAGGTAAGATACATGTTAAAAACTCAGTATCTGGAAGTTCAACATGAATTTGATGCATGGCATTTGTATAAAAGTCAAGTGAAAAAAATTAAAATGATAGAGAAAATACCCAAAGCTCATGGTATGGAAAGCCAGTATTAATAACCATTTATGATGGGTTGCGCAAAAGTGCAATGAGAACGATACCATATTAAACGAGAAATTCACATCAATTCTTCATCATATAAAAGATGAACCTAATTGGCTAGAAAACGGTGAATGGAAATCTTGTGAACATGATGAATTGTTGAAAGAAAACCAATCAAATAAATTAGGGATTAAAGAGGAATCAAACGCCTCTCATGTTCTGAAAAAAAATATTTTGAATGGCACCTAAAAGGATTTGGCTCATATCCGACTATATATATATATATATATATATATATATATATATATATATATATATATATATACTGGCAGTTTAGAAAGTTGTCACAGTCTTCGTTTCAGATATGCTCATTTTTCATATAATGGCCTTCAATTTAGATCCATGATAGCAGCGTTATATCGCAATTTCAATGTAAATAAAAAAACTGGTGTCAAAGCTCAGTAGTCTAAAGCATCTGGATCTTGGACCATGAAAAATAAATAAGGAATCTAACGAAGAATGGAAACTGTTGACAATGCGTAAAATAAAACAAATCTCTGCACGCACATTGTGTGGATGCATTACCGGACGCAGGAATTGATCTGTCACTACCGAAGAATATAGCTCCCACGCTTCGACCCCCATTAAAGTTACTATGATTGAAGCGCTTCTCGCGTTTTCAGTCAACATAAGAAGGTTGGTCACAGACATTTTACACAATTTTAAATCATGATGATAATGATGATAATAATAATAATAATAATAATAATAATAATAATAGTTGAATTTAAAACTTACTATTTTAATTTGTGTGTTTATTAGTGATGCTTGAAGTCTATATATACTTCGCTGGGTTCTGGAAAAGCATTTCCAATACTAAGCACTACATATGATGGTATACAGCTCTTGTGTGTCCAATAATAGCCCATGAATCAATCCACGCTGTAAGTTGTTTGTAGCAGGAATATCGCCAGGTCATATTAGTAGGATTGTTGGCGGTGATTAATTTCTTTTAGCTCAACCTTTTGTTTTTAACGCTAAGTTATACCTCACAACATTCAAAACATCACGATCTATAACTAATTTGTGAAAATTAGGATGCTTTGTGATATAAAATCACTCTTCACCAAGTATGTGTTTACATAGTCCCAGCAGCACACACTTTCCTCAGCATCATACATAGGTGCACTTTCCTTACACTTACACCAATTGATGGAACTAGCACGGTTTCCGGTGTTCGCTCTAACTGTCTCGGAATCGCTGTCAGAATGGTGTAAATCTTCAAAGTCGCTCTTTTTCGGTTCAACTGATAAGGTCGGCTAACACGCCCACTCACTTTCAAAGCAGATTGTTGGCCTACTGTCTATCACCTAGTAGCTATTAGCTGGATTATGAAAAGTGATTGGCTAGCTTTAGCTCTGATCTTTGTTATTCAGAGAATTTTGAAGGTGCTAATGAAATTAACATGTAAACTTGTTAGTCATTTAAAACACCTATGCTGCGTACGTCTTGTCTGGGTGGAGTGTGGCTCTCATGACGTCACACATCAGTTCAACAATAGGCCGTAACCTGATATCCATTCACCTTGGGATGGTGTAGCTGCGTGCGTTGTTATTTATTCCTGACGACAAATAAACTAACGTGATGAATGAAATATTCATTTTTGTGTTTCGTTCCCCTTTAAACAAATCTTTCTTTTGTCCTTGTGAAAATTGTATTTTTATTTTACAATGCATACACCGTTGATTTAACCAGAGTATAGATTTACTATAAGCCTGTACTATTTCGTCAATATTTTTTAATTCTTTTGTCCTTCAATAGTTTTTCAATATTCGGCACTATGTTCTGACTCACACACAAAGGAAGAATACATTTTAAGTTATGGTCTGATAGTTGGTTTCTGTGGCGTGGTTTACAAGTCTTCTACAGTGAAAAAGAAAACTTCTGACATAAATATGTAGATGCGAACATGCTAAGATACCGGACAAGAAAATGATGAAACCGTGGAAACCATGATCGAAGGAAATTGCTCTAGAAGTCACTCAGATTCTTTCTATTTTGGAATGTGTCTAAGAGATCTATGTCATTATGCAAATCTATCATTTCTAGTTGCAGTGTTGTAGGAATCGTATCAATTGCAAGGCAGAAAGATGTAGCAAATAATTGAGTATCACGTTCACGTCTATTATTTCTTAAAGCTGGAGTCGAATTCTTCAACCAAATCTAGTATTATGGGTGCATACTGCTGAAAACTTGAAGGTGTGGTAGACTGGAATACACTACTAAGTTTGGGAAAATATGCATGTTGGTTAACTGGCGTTCCCAAAATGCCAACTTCACTTTAAAAGCTTTCATTTTGCTGAAGAGATCACCTCTTATCTGATTTTCCCCTGTAGCGAAACATTCAGTAAATTCATGTGAGCTGTTAAGTCTGCCAAAAACAAGACAAATCATATATCCCATTTACGCCATTGAGCTCAGATAAAGGTTTATCTTGCATCTCAAGAAACCGCTTTATATGTTCCCTAAATTCAAAGAAGCTATCTAGTACTTTTCTTCGGCCCAACCAACGCACTTCAGAATGGAATGGGAGATCACCATATTCACTTTCACATTTCTCAATAAATTGCTTAAACTGACGATGGTTCAAACCTTTTGATCGTATGCTGCTCGTTGTTTTCACTACTATAGACATCACATTGTTGAGAAGGGTGCATTTAGCACAAAGTTTTGTTGATGAATGATACAATGCAGTGGCGATTGTTCCATAAAGAATGTGAGAATCATCTTATACTTCATAATTTATCTGCATAAGCGTTTAATAGCGTTCATTGCCACAACTAATGAGTAAATAACGTATCACAACTAGAAAGCAAATGACAACACAGCGTTGAAAGCGCTCACGGAAGGAAGTCAGCTGTTTCATTGTGAGTAGGTTGGTCAAACGAAGAATGTCCCTAGTTCATCTTATGTAGTGCATAGCGCTGAGACTGCACGGTTAGGAGAATAGACAGGTGGAGATTGGAGAATTTCCGCGCAGTCTGGCGATTGTTGTGAGGACGTAATTCGTTCATCCGACATTCAATTCTTTTCCTAGCTCTTCACACAGAAGCGTCATTTCTGTTTCTGCTTAGGGGGAGGGCAAGATTTCCTGTAGCATTTTCCCGAATTTTCATGTGAATTTTAACGACACATTTAGCCTAAAAGAAAATGATCTTTTACTATCAAATGTGAAATATTTAATTCGTTTAATTAGCATTAAAAGTACAGATGTCGTAATTTTTCTTTTGGTAGAGCAATAATAACAGCAACTTAATTATTTCTCACAACCTAGGTGGGCAATTGATCCCCCTGCTCCCCCTAAATGACGCTCCTGAAATTACAGTACCACATCATAAAATGGCTTGTAATGCGAGAGCTTCAAAATGGTGAAAATCCAGTGCCGGTAAATGAACTTTGCGATTTTGTAATCGAAAAGCTAATGAAAATTTTTCGGTTTATTAAGCTACAAAGATAAAAGGAAGTGGGTTCTAAGGTACAGCCAACACCACCATTACGAAATATGAATCTGTTTCGTAAAACAAAGTAAAATAGTGAAACTTAATTTGTGTATATCTAAAGCCCTGTCCACGCTGATTAACATTTAACAAAACTTGTCAAGTGCAACATGTTAACAGATTGCTTGCTGGCCAAATTTCGATCACAGAATTGACTTAACATGTTAACCAAAAGAGTTGTGCTTGACACTTTTAACATGTTGGGTGTTTCCCGCTTTTAATGGAAAACTTGTTAGGTCAATTCACTTTCACTGCATGTGATTGGGTTAACTTCGGAGGTTTCCAGACTGTAACCATGGCAACGGAGTACTTCTGATTCCTTCATGCTGCTATTGTGTTTGGTAGTTCTGTGTTGACTTGTTCTGTGCTCGTATCCTTGATTTGGTTTGCTTCATGTGAAGTTATGGAATGGACGGAAGGAAAGACACTTTCATTAATAAAATCTTTTTTGAGGCTATCATTATGAAACATTGTAATATATCTAATAAAAATAATGTACAACTATACCAAACTAAGCACAATTTATTGTTGCTCCAAAGGCAATATCAGGAAAAAAATGCCCCTCACTTTGTTAGAGAATTACAAAAAAGACTCAAGTCTGGCAGCTGGAATGGCTGCTCTCAAATGTACGTCCTTTTTGTGAATTATAGGTTAGGAACCTTGCTCAAAACAAAATTGAAGTCACTTTGATTTGTTCTCAAGAAATTGAAGTCAAACCTGCTCCGAATTTTAAACTCATTCAAAATATTTTCACTCCTATGCCGATTAACAAGATAGAGCCTCATCACCTTCTACTTTTCTTCTTATTACATACCAAGCAAGATAAAAATAGCAGTAGTCAAATCCTCATCACTGGAGTCCATTTTGCTTTTAATTGAGAGGTTTTGTTGTCCCAACAAGTCAACTGGTGTGGATGGAATGTTAAAGGTTCACAGTTATAACATGTTGAACGAATTTAACATGTTGAACACATTTAACATATTAAATGAAACATTTTGTTAATTGTTGAATGTTAATTGTTGATATGTTGAACAGTGTGGACTCACCATAAGTACAGAGAAATGCCGTGGTTAAAGGGTGTAGATATGAATTAAATAAACGTTCTGTTGGCCATGCTTATTGTTTTGTAACCAAATGTGTATTTGGAACAATGAAGGCGTAACTGATTTAAATAATTTGAGAAATATTCTTCGTAAACGTCAACAAATAAAGGAACACATTGTGGCTTCATTTTCGCTAAAAGAGTTCGAAAAGTCGGAGACAAGAATAGAATTTTGTCTAAGTAAAGCTTATAAAACAAACATAGAAAAACACAATGCCAAAGTGAAGAGTAATCGAAGTTCTTTAAGTCTTTCGGCTACCTGGTGATCTTCACCTTTTATGGAGTAAGATTAACCATGTCTCTGCATCAGATTCTAATTCAGTCACAGAACGTTCCACCAAGACGCAACGATTGGACACTATCAGAGATGACCCTGAAAACTCATTTCGGCGGCTGTATTATGAAGTGCTGGATAATGTTATAGTTTATGTGGAAGAGAGGTTTTATGATCTAACCAATTGCGATTTATTGCTCTATTAGATTTCCTCAATTTTGAAGAGTACTCATGTAATTTCCCAAATTCTCATATTCAATCTCTTATTAAATAACCTTATGGGCATTTATTTTATGGTGCTGCGCTTAACTTCGAACTCTCTTACATCTAGAAGTTTTCCATCATTAAAATTGCAGCCAGTTTCAGAATTTAATGATTATTTAATGTGTAGAAAACGACTTTAGTGAAACTTTCCCACCACTGCCAATCCTCATGAAACTAATTATGACGACACCAGCTTTAAGTGCCACAGAGAAAGGTTTTGCTAGTCTAAAACGAATCAAGACCTACTGCAGGAATTCAACTAAAGATTGCTTGAACGGATTATTCACTTCCATAGAAAAGGCCTTATTTATAGAATATAAAAACCACCAGAACCTTCATGACACAGTTATAGACATTGTTTGCCTCTAAGGATAGGAGGATTGAACTGAACTACAGGTAGACAACATGTGATTTGATATTATTATTATCATCAACTTATTTAATGTTTCGGTATATATTATAAACCTAGGTTCTAATACTTCGTTCTCACCACAGATTCATCCTTCACACCTATAAAAAACGGAAGTCACCGCTAATACAATACAGAGCAAAAATATCACGATTAAGTTCAGACATTTTGTCCTTAATTCGCCCAAAAACTCCACGTGTAGTCCCTACCATGGAAGGTGCTTCATTTGTTGCTAAAGATGCAAGATTGTACCACTGTAATTCAGCTTCTTCTACAGCTCGCTGCAGAGTAATAAACATGTTCAAACCTGTAGTTCTGTCATGCATTGGTACGATATATACATATATAACTTACTACGTTCCTGGAGGTTAGCATCAACACCCCTTACAAAAATTGATAATTAAGGGGTGTCGGAAATGTCAGTGCTCTCATATTAGGGCAATGAAAACGCTATGAAGTTCTTCGACACCTTTACGAGCTGTTCACGAACATCGCCAGCCACATCCTGAATGTGGCGCATTACTGTACTTGGAGACAAAGTGATTGTCCCACATTCATGCACTTGAATTGGGAAAAGTTCTGCAGCTCTCATAATTATACAATCTGCTAAATTTTGTGATCGTCACTGTATGATCGCAATTTCTTGGCAATGTCTAACGGAAGTTTGAAGTTCAAGCGCATTGCCGATTCACTGACAGAATGCTCTTCTATTTCACGTAGATTACTTTTTAATTCTTCTACAAGTGTTACTCGGTCTCTCCTTTATATCTGTCCTAGTCACCAGCATGGCATGTTGCATAATGGTGTTATAAATTATACTCCTTTACTTTCTGAAGTACTTTACCACAAACCAAACACTTTGAAATTAAATTGAGTTTTATCTATGGACGCTCTTTAACTTCTGTGGTCCTTAGCGTCACATTCTATATTGGACGTGACAGTCCAGTAATTTTCCTCAGAGGCCTCTTCATCAGGCTTGAGGGTCTTTTACGTGCCGTAAATCTAGACACGAGACCACCGGCTTTAATTCCCCTCCGAAGGAAGCCATGCTAAGGATGTTTTGCCCGAAAAAATCAATCGCTCTCTGCCGGATTTGAACCCGGACCTCGGCAACTACAGAGGTGTGAAAATTATTAGACTCAAGCACATTTTGTGGTAAAATGTTGTTAATTTCTGAGTTTGAAAATAGTTTACAAATATCTAAAATCTAATCATAACCTTATGTGAAAACTAGCAGCTATTTTTGTCACTGTGTATACGTATTTTTACGCAATAACAACATTGCATTAGTAATTTTTCTTGCTAAAATATCAAATTTCGAACCCAGGGCCTCAAAAATCGACATGGAAAAATGGTACATATCATGGATCAAATATCTAATATTTAATTTTCGGATATAATCTTGAAATTTCACAGATAATACTTAGGTGAAGAACGATTGAAATCGATCGTATAAAATCTATTTTTGGTAAACTTATTTCACTGAAGAAAAAATATCTCCTCCTGTACAGTACTACAGGATAAAAAAGTTGATTCTGTGGCTTTATTCAACTTTTTATATAGGCAGTCTCTTAATTCCGACTTGTGGAAAATTATATAAGCATTTTACCACACTTAGGTTCAGTATCTTGGAGAGACAACCTCGAGCAATAAATAGCCAAAAATTTGTTTGAGTCTAATAATTTTCACGCCTCTTTAGAGGCTAGCATGGTAAGCACTACAGCACGGAGGATGACATTTAAACACTTTGTTATGCTACCATGATCAGTACATAAAATAGTTCTTCCCAAACTTGCAAAAACGTTGGTGTTAATGGCCTTGCATTAACGTCTGTGCCTGCTTTTAACATTGTTCTTCTGGAATAATATTAGACTTCCACACACGAGCCCCCACGGAACAAATCATAACTGCATCTGCGTTACCGCCGCTATAGTATACCTACTGATACTGGATTCCTCTCTGCCCTGTCCGTGTTACCCACAAGTCAATGCGTGTCCTGGCGTCATTCCGCTTCGCAATGACGGCCGCTGTTCTACATAATCGACTTGAAATGTTGGAAAAGTCTGACTTGGCATCTCAAGTATCTTAAATGTACAACAAAAGCCCGAACCAAGGTTTGTAACTCGTAAACTTTTATTAGTATATTATTATGTATTATAAGATATTACCAATTCAAAAGATTACCCATCCCCTTAGAAAAATAATTCTCATTACTTAGACCTAATGTTTTACTGATAATAATTTGTTAATTAATTAAATCGTCAAATTGTTTCATTACACATATACAGATAAGGATCGATGTCTCCTTCCTTTCGTTCAAGCTTGAATCTTCAGAGTGATTGTCAGCATGTTCTGCATAAGTTATGTTTTTATAGAAACCAAGATTGTCTCATTATTGCTCGTCTTCTCTATACTGTTTTGTTAACAGGCTTCTTACATCTTTAAGTTTTTCTGCCTTTATGGGCATTTTAATGGGCATTATTGCTGGTTTAATAGGATGTACGTATACTTTTGCCACGTTTGATATGTGATTTTTGATTGCCCAAAATCAACGGGGTAATGAGGCTCTCCTCTGATGAGAAAATTATTAGACCCTTGAAGTGTAAGTATTAGTACTTTAGCACATTAAGTTTGAAATGCCATTGCCCTGGGGCATTAACATGTATTGAATTGAAGCCCTTCAGTCACACACTTTATAATCATGTCTCAATAGGTGCACGGTCCCAAATTTCTTGAATATTGTAATATATTCCTCTGGCGTTGTTATAGTACCCCCCTTTTAGTTTCCTTCTCAATGTTCCCGAACACTCTATCAGGTGGCATGAAGCTATGCTCAGTAACTGGGAAAATTATTCCATCTCTTCTATATGTTTAGAAGCACCAGAGAGCCATTTGCAACACATTCCAACCATAGTGAATTTCTGTCTTGGCCTCTTCATCCATCGGCCACCAGTCTGAGAATCCTTACTCCTTCAGGCACTTCAATGGAATTGAGTGTGACTACAGAAGCAATTGCATTAGACGCTTTGCGATGTTCTGTTTCTTTCCAGGTGTGAATGCGTATGGCTGAGCAATTCAGTGGTCCAGAAGAAGTGCTACTGTGTGTGAAGTTATACAGGAATAGCTGGCGAGAATACTATGCTGCCTGATCAGGTACCTTTGGGTGAACCATTTTTTTTGTCAGTCATAGCTCAAAATCAAAATTTAATGATTATATTCCTTCATGTATGCAACAAATGAATAAGCTTTTAGTTTATGATAACGTTGCCGAATTATTAAGTCAGTGCTTTTCTTGGGATCTTGTTCATTTTTAATTTTCTCTTTGTAATTAAGGCATGTAGAACAGGCATCTGTTACAGGACCCCAAATCCAATATTATACTGTGAGCAGAAAATGGGTTGAAAAAATGAGTAACCCCTAAACTTGGTTCAACCTTGGTATTATACATCCTCCCCAATTTCTTTATATATAGACTACTTGATAACTAAGCCAAAAAAACTAGTCTGCGGTGTACAGTGATGAGTTCCCATGTATTGAAGTGACTTTATGAATTCCTTGACCGGCATTCTTGACTTTCTGATTTATGTGATGCACGATCAACACTCCGCTTTACTTTTGACACTTCGGCAGAATTAATATGTTCTCTTACCAAAAATGTAACGCGATCCTTTTTAACTTGAGGAATTCCTAGAAAAGCATTCGACATGCAGGCACATTCCTTTTGTGGTGCGGTCGCCGAAAACATCGTACTTACAACAAAAGGCCCTAGGTTTGGAAGTTGCTCCATATTTTTTCTCTTAGGTGCACCGACTGAACAATATTTTAATATGAAACTGTCATGCTTTGTTTGCATAAAAGTTATCGAAATGCTTGTATATCCTTCATACTCAAACAGTTCTTGCACTGAAAGGTAGCAGAATTCTATTTTCCATTGTGCTGGCATTGTGAATATAAAGGAAGTTCTGACGGTTTGTACCTGTAGGTTAATAAATCAAGTTTGTAATTCTAACCTGAATGTGTAATGAAATTAAAACTACACCCATTATTGCGCGTATTTATGTTTAAGGATACCCTTCAAACTTCTCCCTTGTGCGTTTCCAGTCTGCAACATTTCTGGTCCTGAAGGTTTAATATAATTTTCCATTATATTTCTTTGCTACAAGCAGATTGTTATAATAAAATCAATTACCGGAAAATACAGCTGTTACAATATTAGCGCGCGAAAAACATTCAGAGAATTGTAACCCCCGCCACAATGACTCTCACTGTTCACGTGAGGGGAAGCACGCTCCCTTATTGGATGCCTGGAGAGGTCAGTATTTGCTGCTCGAGTCTGGTTGGAAAGATCTGCATTTGCAGATAATTTCACATTTCAAGTGTGAATTGTAGTGCCAAAAAAGTAGCATTTTGCACCGTATCATTAACTGTACCAATAGAATAATGCAAGATATATGGAATACATCTATCTCAATTTTTACAAAAAGTAGAAAAGTCTGGGTTTGCATCTATACCCCCATATGATCCACTGGTTATATACTGCTGTTGTGAGACCGATATGCATTCCTGGCCCGGTGACCTAAAACAGAAAAAAGCAATTGCCTGTCTGCAGACAGTTCAAAGGCTAGCTTGTTTGAGTATAACTGGAGCAATATACACCTGTCCTACAGGAGCTATAGAGGCGCTAATAGACATGACATTCCTACATATTGACGTGAGGAAAGCCACCTTATCAAGTGCGCCTAGACTGCTAATACAATATTTTAATCTGGTGATCTAATTGGCCACATGTAAATTCTTTGCAAAAATAAAAAGAAGTTCATGAAATTATGGGACTGGATGGCAGCGAAACCCCACTTAGATAATTCCTTTATAGTTTATTAACTGAAGGTAGAATTTGAAATGAAAAACAAACTAATTTTGAAAAATAGTCACTTATATAGTATACAGATGGCTCATAAATGGACGGGGAAAACCAGTGTTGGAGTTTATGGGCCTAACGTTGTCTCAGGAATTGTTCTGTGTGATGATCTCATCATATTTCAAGCAGAAGTCCATCCTATAGAAATATGTGTTCACATAAATGTCAACAAAGGCATTCGTGGTGACACAATCTGTATTTTATCGAACAGTCAAGCAGATTTAAAAGCTCTTAGCGCTTACACTATTCAGTCAAAGCTTGTTGAAGTCTGTATGCATATATTAAATCAGCTGGAAAAACGCAACAAGGTCATCTAATGTGGGTGCCAGAACATGAAGAAATTTAAGGCCATTAAATTGCTGATCGCCTAGCCAAACAAGGAGCCAGTACTCCATTCATTAGCCTAGAACAATTCTGTGGAGTACCAGAATGCTATATTAAAGAAAGGATAAAACCCTGGGAACGCAAGAAAATAAATTGCTATTGGGAACAGGATCCAAAGCTAAATCAGGCTAAACAGTCCATAAAAGATACTCACATTCAGCAAACATGAGCTGAGGATTCTAAATGGCCTCCTTACTGGACATTGCCCTCTTAAAGATCATCTCTATAAGATGGACAAAGCTGAGATGAAGATATGTAGATTCTGTTTAGAAGAAAAAGAAACGGTAAGGCATACACTTTTAGAAATCCTAACAACTGCCCAACAAAGAATAAGGCACCTAGAGTTTGCTTTTCCAACACCAGGACAAATTGCCGTAACATCACATAGGATAATTATAGGCTATATTAAAAGCATTAAACTAAACTGGAACTTAAGGAGCAGTGTATTTTGCAATATATCTATCTAAGGGTCGCAGTAAACAAAAGGCGGAAGGTTTAATCAATCGCATATTAATCTAATCTAATCCTCGTAAAATATAATGAAATATTAATAATAAATAATATATAACAGAATAATTGTAATGATATATAATAGCGGCTACACTTCTACTATGAACGAAGGGCCTGGTCTCTGTGACTCTAACCAATGATGGTACCAGAAAACTCGAAGTAAGCAAGATTTGTTGCCAATCCACATATAAAAATGTACGGAAAATGGCTGTAGTTGATTTACATACAGGGCATATCCGTAGTAACAGGTGTTGCCACCGCTATTATTATTATGATTGTTATTATGATCGTAATTATCATAAAGCAAATATAATACAGATTTATAAAAGAAAAGGGCAACTTTAGGGAGGCAGTTTGGAATGGAGACATTTTCACGAAGTTCTTAGTGTAGCATCTTAGAAAACGTTGGACTTAAGCAGCTTGCTTCTTATTTATCCGACTATTGATATGGCAAAATGTTATTGTAGATACATATGTTTGGTTTCCCTGAATAAAAAGAGAATTTCTTTAAAGAAATTTATCTAATATATTTATTATTAAAAACACAGTTCTCATACACGAAAAGTAGATGAATACCGAATGTTGCGCATTACATTAATAAAATGCGCAGAACTGCCATGAAAGAAAGAAAAAAGAGATACATGTATTTTCCCACTCACACAAAAAATTGAATTTTCTCACGCATTATTGTATCGCTAATTTCACGCTGTATTGTTATATTTCATCTTGCTATAATTATTATTGTTGTAGCTATTATTAGCATTATTATTATTACTTAACAATATAACATTATCTTATCCATACATTTACTTGGAACCAATTTCAACACACACTTCAAACGCAACTGTACTGCTTAAACCTTTCCCATATTATTCCTGTTTTTAGCAGTTGTGTGCGAGCAGTAAAATGATGATAAAGTCTTGGACAAATACCTAACGTGATATTTTTAAAATACGATAACTCGAAGCACTATTATGAGAAAAAAATACCTTTACTGAAAACATGTTTCTAATTCATAGAAATGGGTTAGTAAAATGTTTGCAAACAAAACATAAATGTAGGCCTCAGACACATGATGGACGTTCTGAGGGTTTTATTCCTCTAACTTTTACACAATCCTATTTTTCCGAACCATAAAACGTAAATATTCAAGGTTTCGTGCATATCTATTAATTTCTGTTATTGTTTTTATGCAAGGAGTGGAAAACAAATTAACTTTTTCCGCTACCAAAAATGACGTTAAACCGCTTTGAGTTACTAAACTTGTCCTTGTTTGCACGCCTTGCAAAAGTATTATTATTATTATTATTATTATTATTATTATTATTATTATTATTATTATTATTATTTTCTTTCCTCTGTTCAAAACAAGAAGTATTAAATGTGGGGAATGTTCGAGAAAAGTAGCTCTAATACAAAATTATGTTCAGAATCCTTCATTATATTTGGTATGGCGAATGCAGTTTCATCATCACTTTCGTAACATTTTGATTAATACAATGACGGAAGCTTCTCTACGTGAAGAAATTAGTGGCGACGAAACAAATGTTTATTTACTAGCGTGTCAAAATAACGCAGCCAACCATTAATACCTCTATGCTTTTGATAAGTTTCAAATTCTTGGTAGCGGAAAAAATGAAGTATGCAACATATACAAGAAACTTCATTTTGCACTGGGCGAGATTTTAGAACTCGCCTAAGGCCCCTTATAAAATTATAAAATTTTATTACGGCGAGCATAAAAAGAAAAAGAGAGACTCTTTCTGAACGTTTTGCATATTTAACTATTTGGAAGCAATAAGGTAACTTATATAAACTTTCAAACATCTATAATACATTTTTATTTGGAAAAGGGCAATCAAACAATGTGGAACATTTCGAAAACTGCTAACGCAAACAAAAGAATTGTGTGCCTCAAATTTTAAATCCCCTTTAAAAGAATCTCGGGCCACGATTCGAAAAATGAGTCCCGTACGCTTTGTTTGTTTATCCTTAGGCAGTGGTGCGGGTTAGTGCGCATATCTACAAGCTTCGGGCGACCAACCGGTTCTTGACTTCTACGTTCTACATTGCTATTTTAACGCCATTACTCTATACTTTTATAGGATAGTAGTCTGCACTGATAGAAACTTAATTTAAGAAACGATGTTTTTCTGCAAATAATCACTTTTTCGATTTTATAATTTGAAGGGGGATCAAGGAAGAAAGAACCGTGCACTTTTAGCACAAGGCATTCATGCAATTGTAATATGCCAGACGATACGTTTGCTAGTTTAATTAAGGATACTAATTGTTCATAGGATTCTTTACTTTTTGGAAATTGTTATAACTAAATTTTGTTTAAATACGTATAAAATTAAATCACATAATGGTCACATTGACTTTTCGCTCTTGACAAACAAATCTTAACAAGAAAATTTATAATAATGATCGCGGTAGTAATGGAAGTCGTTTTAAGAGCACACTACTTCAGCGTTTAATACCACCCTAACAGGTTAATAACAGCATTTTTTACTTTCTAAGCTTGCATCAGTGGAAATAATATGAAGTATACGACGGATGTAAAAGAATGTTTCGCTTACATTTGGTTATAATCAGATATTCAATTACAAATGAATATTTGGTTTATACCTGTAAAACGAGAGAGCTTCAGTTAACTAAACAACTCTATCGTATTCTTTTCGAATATTGTAAAACACAATTCCCTACTTCAGCTTTAGAAGTCGACGCTCTACCAAAGAACTACTGTGGTGTCGAGCACTGAACTTTAATATTAATCCTCTGCTGGACACGTGCAAATAGTTACTAGAATTGACACTTGTGGTCTTCCAGCACTCCATGGCACTTTGATTGTTATACAAACTGCTTGCTATTGCTTCACCTGTTATAATTTTATTGTTATATTGTTTTGTGACTTTGTTATGAAGTATACGATATATTTTCAATGCTATATTTATAATTTTATAATATTATAATTACTTATTATATTTATGTTGCATTTCACTTATGTATATTAGTACAATTCATACAAATAAATTTAACTGTGGCTTCTATTCTAATACTTTCAAAACGCGATTCATATCATTTATAGCGTCGAGAATCTTTTTATTAGCTGTTAGACAGAGAAAATACTACAATTCTTGTTTTAGCATTGAAAACAATAAATTTTGAATTCTCCCCAAAACAAATGAATTGTTCCTACTGCTACTTAAATGACGGACACGTTTGTTTCACAATTACATCATTCATATTCTACGCAAATCATAATAATTTTCCTTAAATGGGAACCGCAGGCAAATTTTGCAAATTTCTGACATGTTTAATTTGTTTGTCAATACTTAACATATGGAACACCTTTGTCTCTTTCTATCTTGTTGTTGATGTATAACCATATTGTGTGTTCAAGGTTAATAGTGATTTCCAAGGAAAGAAGACATATTTGCTTCCTTTTGCATGTATGTTCCGTTCATTGGTCTACTGTTGATGTAAGCACAGTGGCAGACGCTGAGGTATTATACTGGTGGTGCAAAAAAAGTGGAAACAGATCCCTGAAATAATATACGTTTACGAACTTCGTGCAGTAGCATCGAACGTATTAGGCAATTAACAAGAATTGAATGTACTTTCATTTTAGATTATACGAGCCCACTGTCACTTATTCCGGTCTTATACAATGGACATCCTCCCCAAATAACACGTAATGAAAACTAAAAGTAACAGCACTGTTTTCCTCACAGCCACAAATTCATTTGATCTTTTAATAAATTTCCGGATTAAATTTCCGGCATCGATTTTTTATTGCTGCTGCAGATTCGGACTCGGCAGTGACCTATCCAATGTTTTCATCTGAATTTATTTCATTCAAAGTTATTTTGCTAATTGGGGTTATAATGTTTCCCTTGCTTTGTTCACTTTTGTAACCTTCACGAACAATTGAATATTCACTTAAAGAAAACCCTCTACACTGTTTTAGATACCTGACTTCACGGTGAACTACATCTCTGGATTGAGATGTTACTACATGGACATAGACAGAAATACCTGACAATTGCTTTGAAAACAGGTGCTCAAGACATGGTGAATACGTTGTTTTTTTGTCCTGTGATGAATAAGATACCACATATTCAATCATAAACCCTGCTGCTATGAAATATACAAATATTGAAGTAATGCCTCTTAGTTTCAAAAACTAAGGGATGATTGTATTCAAAAGCTTACATTTTTATTTACAGGATATTTTGGTGCATTATTTCTACATTAGATTTAATTCATCATTAATTTGTGCTTCCACACGCATTACCATTAAATTGCAGCAAGATGGAAACACTGCATTAACGAAAGATTGTCCGCGGAATACGTATTCCACCATTGTCGATAGGTTCTGTACTTTACTGCACTCCAGCGGGTGGAGCGTAAGCTCTGCGTCAGAGCAATCTTGGCTCCACCTCCCCCATAAGAACTGTGTAGAAACGTATACCCTAAGTCTAATACACTGTGCTTATGAGCGTAGACGGTGCCAATCTGTAACTGGATCCAAGCTTCAGAAAACTACCGGCAGAGCACGCGCCGCTTAACGCACCCGTTCAAATGAGACAATGGATACTCGAAAACAATGCTTTATGCGCAATTCCTATGCACTTGTCTTTCTTTCCTCCTAACACAAGTGATGCTACTGCACAGCGGCATTACCCCAGAAGCCGCCCCTGTGTAAGTACTCACCAACTGTCTTCCTATCTGCTGTAGAAATTATCGCCTCTTATTAGTAGAAGATAAACTTTCTAGGTAGTGATGTAGCCATTTGACCATAACGGCAATCCCTGCAGTGTCTATCATATTATAGAATAACACAAGAGGCCAACATTTGGTGTTAGGTTTCACACTGTAAATGTCTAAACGTTGATCAGTGCGACTATTCCTTTGTATTTGTTATAATATTGTATTATTTCTGGTTTCTTCTCTTCACCTTTACTGTTTGCGATGAGCGTAAGGAAGATATTGGTATGACTGAGGAGGAACACAAATGATATGAGTGACAAATACTCAGAAAATCCGAAGACAGAGAATGTACTTCTCCAAAAAAGGTTTGGAAGTGGGGGTTTCCTTTTTAGAACCACAATTTTCACGAAGAATATTATGAGACAAATTTTGGTATATACTAACAGGAAACCCTTTATACCATACCATTCCTTTTTTCCAGTGAAAATATCTTGCACCAAAATATCATTAGAACTTACTGGAACACAAGTATGCACATCAATAGTTTTAATTATTATTTCTTCCTCTTTTACCTCGTCTTAATCTTCTTTCATGTGTGAACACAAATATTTATTGTTATTCGTGTCAAAACTCTCTTCGTTTATCATTACCTGTCTCATAAAACAACTGAAGGAGAATGTGGTCAGCATCTTTATCAGGGACAAGCTTCCCATCAGTCCTATTTATGTAAAAATATATTTTAACTCTAGCCTATTCCATTACAAATATGCTGCGTTATTGTTGAGCTACCATCTTTCAGGATTTATGTTAGTGACAATGAACAAATAGTAATGTTTTTTTCTTCTACTTTTTGTACAACTTATAATTAGTATTAGAAGAAACTAAATAGTATTCGATTAGCTTACATCTGCCGCTTCCTGCAGTATCTCTTCGACGATGCTGTCTATGGTTGTCCAGATGCACAATTTAATTATTGGATAGGTTAGCCAGCAAAGGCTACTACAGAAAATGCCAAGCAGTTGGGCTTGCAGAAGAGACTTGCGGTTATGAATGAAAAGGTTTCAGGAGGAGGGTGAAGAGGGCCTTAAGACAAAGCAAAAGCAAGGAAGACCAAAGAAGACCACAGCAGAGGACGACATACCTATTCTAGAGTTCCACAATGAGAATCCCTTCCTTCCAGTGACAAGAAGCTTAATCTCCCAGTGGATGTTGAGACGGTCCGTCGATGACTCCATACTGCTGGCATCCGACATCGCAGGACCGCGAGAAAGGGTGCCCTTAAACAAGAACACCGGGAAGCCTGCGTGACCTTCTGCATCCAAGTCAAGACTTCTGGGAGATGATAATATGGTGTAACGAAGAAGTGTTTTTGTCAGACGAGGATGGGAGACGTCTTTGTGGCGACCCGACAACGCTCGCTTCGAACCTAAACACGTTATTGTCACTGCACGGAGCGACAGGATTAGCTTAGCTGCATGGGGCTGAATGAGCGCCGGTAGGGGGGCACCTTGAAGTCTCTAACATAGACTCCCAGGAACACGCTGCAGCCCTGGAAGAAGGCATGCTCCCAGCATTGCGATCTATCTACCCGGAAGAGGAAATGTCTGTGATACATTTCATGCACAAAAGCGTGTGCACACATCCCGGTCCACAGAAGCTTGGATTCAGCAGCACCCAGACATTTCGGTTCTGGAATGACCTGCGAAGTTTCTGGACCTTAATGCAATTGAGAACATCAGGGCATTAATGGTTCGGGACTGCGAACAATGTCAAGAAAGCACCAAAGAGGCACTGAGAGAACATGTCTGGGAAGTCTGGGAAAGTATGAGGAGAAGACTCAAGTCTGAAACTCTTTAGTTTCCTCATTACCTCGGAGACTAAATGAGGTCATTGAAAACCAAGACTGGTGGCCTTCATATTAAAGAATAAAAAACTAAGCCAACCAAAAGCGTTTTGCATTATTATTATTATTATTATTATTATTATTATTATTATTGAATTTATTGTAAACACATCGCTATTGCATTTATCATTTGGTGAATTTGTGTTAAGGAAAATATATTTAATTTCTATAAATATATACAATTTTATTATTTTTCTACTATTGCTATTTAAGTGATATCCACGATGTTAAAATCTTTGTATTTGACACAGTTTACCGTCTTTGTAAGCTAGTGTAGTGAAAAGGAACGTTATAAGCTATATACAACTAGAATGAGGTTAATTTGTATATAAAATCACAATTATGATAATGGTAATAATAATATTTTTATTATACTATTATGGGAAAATATTAGAGATCAATATCGGGTTTCGAATCACAGATCTTTGGCTTTCCATGCCGACGCTTTGCCACTGAGCTCTTGTGGTCGCCTGACGCACTATAAACGAATCTAATGCACGTGATTGTACTTCTAACCCTTGCCTACACACCAATAAGTTCTTTCCACTTTTCCAAGAAGGGACTATCATATGTGACAACGCATAATAAGCAAACTGTGTATAAGTCTAACACACAATGTAAGCGAGAAGATATTTAACCAGTTGTGATAAAACGGTAAAGTTAAAGTGGCAAAAGTAAAACGAAATGATAAGAGTGAAAAACCTAAGTAAAATAAATATCAAGATAACAACTATACTTATTATATAAGTGTATACAAATATTTGAAAATGACAATTCAACCTTTGACAGCAGCAACTGCTCTGCTATAAATGGAATCAATATTCTGCTTGAAACGTTTGCATACTTTTACAAAGAAGCTTGGTGTTATGCCTCTCACGCCCACCAACTTCAATAGAAGTCAGATTGATTTGTTTATATAAAAAGGGCATTACTGTTATTATTGTAACCAGGTTTAGGAATTTTTAGGTACGCACCTTTTTTCTTAGGGCAAGTTAAAGCTGTGCGGAAAGATATCACAGTGTGAAATTTTGTTTCCAGTTGCGAAAAGAGGCATTTTCCTCGCACGTTTTTCCCTTTTTTGGGACCTTTACCGCTTTTTGGCACCTTTATCCCATTTCTCCCCAACCATGCCCATAATCCCTATTTTCTCCCTTTTTTCTTTGAAGTTTCATTCCAATTTATTCTTTAACTTTCAGTTAACGTCTCCTCAGCTTGCTGTGTACGTGCGAATGGTAAGCCTACCTCTTTCAGTAAACGCAGCGCAGGAATTGAAAGCACACCCGCTACAATGGAAAATAATTCTGTGTTCTACGAAAACCTCGTTCTCTCGCTTTACCGCTATAAAGTAGCCTGCAATAATGCAATTGACAATGAGTGATTCTATCCCACCAGAATCAGTAGCCTGCTGTTCGTGAATGTGAGTTTGTTACTGTGAGAGGCGTCATCTGTTTGCGTGAAGGCGAAGTCTGGGCACGCAGAGACGGCAGTAATCTCACACGCGCAGTTCTGAGAAGTATTAAGACTGGGTTATGCTCGAAACTACTAGAAATCGCTGAGACTGAAGTTCCAGCATGAATGAGAACATTCTGGTAATTGTCGCGGTGTTATAAGTGAATGTGGACAGCGAATTGGCGCAAGAGTGAGTTGTATGGCAGTCGCATTGTGTTAGCAAGTGAACTAGTGCTAGCTCTATGTTACATTACCATACGAGTGTACTAGTACTAGATTTTACCATGCCAAAGGTGTTCAGTGCTCGATTTATTGTTCTGGCTGAGGAATGCAAACAAGATTTCATAGACACTGATGGAACTGTTAGGCGATGTGCTATTTGTGATTCAGGAATTTTGTTAGATGAAGAAGACGACCAGCGAGATCGCATCAAACAACACATTTCCAGCTCTAAGCATCAAATGAACAAGACTCCTCAAGCAAATAAATCACGGCAACCTCTATTACGAAATGCGTTTCAACAGAGTTGTTCAAAAAGCCAAAATTTGAAGGAATTAAACATTGATTTGTGTGCAACTCATACACAAGCAGAAATTCCACTCAATAAGGTGAACCAGCCTTCAAGGGATTTCTTGAAAAATACACAAAGATGTCAATGCCCGATGAGAGTACTTTAAGAAAAAACTAGATGAAGCCTGTTTACCAAGAAACCAAGGAAAGAATCAAGGAGAAAGTGCCTGATTGCGATGTGAGAATCATTGTGGAGGAAACCATAGACTCAATGGAACGATATGTTTTGAACATTTTAGTTTTTCCCTTAGCAGGGGAGGAAGTTAAGCCCATGTTGTTAAAAATGCACGCGCTACAGAAAGCCAATGCCAGTACAGTAATTCAATCCATTATGGACTTCTGCCAAAATCTCTGGCCTACTGGTATCGAGTTTGAAAAACTTCTTCTTGTGGTTACGGACCAGGCTCCATACATAGTTTCAGCTGTTAACCAATTGAAACCTTTACTTCCTAACTTGAAGCATGTGACATGCTTGGCTCATGCTCTTCATAGGGTTTGTGAATCCATAAGGAACGAATACAACATCGCAAATCAATTCATCTCTGCCCCGAAGAAGATTCTACTGAAAGCTCCGAGCCGTGTTGTTTACTACAGGGAAATCACTGGCCTGCCCCATTCAAATTTCCCAATCATTACTCACTGGGGATCTTGGATTGAGTGTGCTGCTATGTTGTGTGAGAATTTTGACAAAATTAAAGAGTTTGTGATTTCTTTGGATCTATCCGACACAGGTGTAATTTCCAAGGCACAGAAACTTCTTTTACCGGAGAAAGTACATAATTTGCAGACAGAACTATATTGTGTCCATAGTTACAAGTACCTACCTGCAGCTATTAAACGATTGGAAGAACAACGCCTGGAAAAGGAAAAACAATGGGATACTTTTACTTCCGTGAGGGAGGAGTTAGATGGCTTTGCCAAAGACAAACTTGAATCTAGTCTTCAGAAGAATCCAGACATTGAGGAATTCGCCACATCTGTAGAGTTGCCATTCCGAGTGAATACAAGGTTTGCCCCACTGGTTTCTGTGGATGTTGAAAGAAGCTTTAGCATCTGCAAAGACATTGTATTTGCTAATAGAAACAGACTTACTTTTAAAATGTGGAGATGCTTAATGTCTTGAAGTACAACAGATTCATGTTTTTTCCTTCTTTTGATGAGTGATAATTTGATGTACTCTTTTGTAGTTCAATAAATTAGAATAGAGGAAAGAGAAGTCGTTGAATTAGTTAAGGGAATGCACAACTGAAATTAACCCCAAATCTCAAAAAATCTAAAAAAACAAATGTTTCCAAAAAATTCTCCATTGCTTGTAGTTTTAGAATCCACTTTTATTTTTGACATAGGGAACGTTTCAGGATCGTTATGGGAATTTTTAAATACCCTTGCGCATTTGGTTGCTAGCTATTTATATTTTTAAAACTTGATTTTAAGGAGTTTCTTATTTTCAGCATTTCTGCATATTCAAAATGTTCCACACAATGTAGTTTTCATCCATTCATATTGACATTTTTATGCTTATTTAAAAAACCGAAATAAATAAAACGGACATATAATTTTTCTGTGTAATGAATAGTTTTTGCGCTACTAATTTTTTAAGATAAAAATGTATACAAAGAAAAACGAAAAAAATTGAAATATAAAGCTGCAAATCTTTTTTCTCTTGCACTAAAATAGTAGAAAACAATTATATGGCATATTTGTAGTACCTTGACATAGAAGCAACATAAGATTTTTTTTTAAAAATGCATCATGTGTTGCATTTTGCATATACCCATAATTTCATATTTTGAAAATTAATAACTTAAAAACCAATTAAGATTTTGGATTGAAATTCCCAAAACAATTATGTCTATAGAAGGTTGACATGTGGTTAAAATTTCAGCCTAATTGAATGGATAGTTTAGAAAATAGCAATTTCAGTTGTGCATCCCCTTAAATAATTCAGCACCTTATTGTCCCTTTTTTCACCTTATTTGAGCACCTTTTCCCTTCCTTTTTTCATCTGAAATTTGCACCTAAAAATCCTAACCCTGATTATAACATATATTATCATCAACAGAAAGACACACTAAATAGAACATGAACTTGGATTTTGAATACATCAAAACAACAACAATAATAATAATAATAATAATACTCATAATAATAGGACATTGATATGTAAAATTACTTATACAGGGTGGACGATTTAAGTTGAGGCTGAACAATATCTCCAAAACTAAGCGTTGTAGAAAGAAATGTCTTTAATAGAAGTTGCTTGATGTTATGGGTGAAGGTAAACGCCATTAGTCGTGGTTTGTTTGGAAAACGTTATGATAGTCATTTTAGGGTCATTTTAATTTTTTAAAATGGGAAGCTACAATTAGGGTAACATTAAATTAACCCTAAAACGACCATCACAACGTCCTCCAAATAAAACACGAATAATGGCATTACTTTCTCCCATAATATAAAGCAAACTTTATACAAGGAATTTCTTTATATAACGCTTAGTTTTGGAGGTATTGCACAGTATCAACTTAAATGGTCCACGCTATGGAACAAAACATGTAAAACGAGCAAATATATATTTCTAAAAGGCACGGAGGCAGCTTATTTAGCCGAAAAGAGAAACACAATTCCTATTCCCAAACTTGAACACGAGACCTCTGCAATGCCTAGGCATAACGCTCCCCTCTACAAGAAAGCAGTCATAAGTAAGCAGCAAAAATTAAGTAAAACCTATTTTTGTGCTACTTATTTTTGCGCTTAGTTTTTCATTTGATGTCTCTGGCACCCGCTTTACCCTTTCCTACACTTCCGTCGAAAGGGTGAACAAAGTACACGGAACAGCTCTGCGTTTTACGGCCCCAGATACATTTGAGAGACAGTGTACAATTCCCTGCATTTTAGGGCATCTCTTAAGGTTTTCTGCTTACACAAAAGTATAGAAAATTCATTCAGAATGGTGGGGACTTCACAGCCTATTCGCAGAAAATTCAAGATATTCATTTTGCTTGTCATGAAAATAACTCAAACATATAATAATCAAAATCACTACAGACACTGTATAGAAACAAAATATAATACAAATTGATTCAAGAAAAGTGCATTTGGGATGGAGAGTATTTCATGAAGTTCTTATAAACGCGTGCGAAGACACAAACACACACATACAAACGCGTGCAAACACATTCTAAAACCACACACTCACTCCCTCACACCCACATTCTACAACTCACATACACTCCACACACACTCAGAGTCACGCACCCACTCTCACACACACTCTTACACTCACACACGTCACCTAACACTTACTCAAACACACACACACTCTCTCTCATCCAATCACTCTCTAACACACATCTCACAACCATTGTATCGCATACAAACTCACACTCTCTCAAAATCACACTCAGCAGTGGATAGTGGATATATCCATTTACAATCCTAGTAATCGGAATGAAACTGAGGGCCAAACAGCAACACAGGCATCAGCGAGGAGTTTAGATTTTCCTACCATTGAAATTAAAGCTGAACAGCAGTCAAACGAGACTGTTCAATTTGCTAAAGTTCGTTTGCGATTTCTTGGCAACATATTATAGATTATATGGGTAAGGTGGCTACTAATACAGCGGAAGGAATTTTGCGTTTTCTTCTGAAGATAGTAACGCTTAAAGAACAAGTTTTTGCGTATGAAGTCTCCGATAAGGTTTGATGCAGTAATTTGTATCACAAATTACTTAAATGTAAATAATGATTGTAATATGAATATGCATTTTTATGTGACATTGATTTGAGATGTTTATTGATTGTAATTATTGTTGAAAAGAAGTTTATACCGCCTTACTGAAACTGACAATAATTGCGTGCAATAATGCAGCGAGGGGGTGAGCTGTTTATCATTATTGGAAACGAGGAAGTTACCTAATGTTGGCGCGTTTAGAATATTCTGGAACGTTTCCCTAGAACATATGTATTCATAATTTTCATTGGATATAAAAATAGACGCTAATGTTGGCGCGTTTTATTAGCCAATTGCAGCTCAGTTATAATCTTTAGGCATACCTGGGTGAAGGAGTATAAAAAGAGTAGGTTAGAGGTAGACCCCGTCAGTTCATCAAAAATCTTTGTACACTACACGTCGTCTTCGGTCCGTCAGTTCATCAAAATTCTTTGTTCACTACACGTCGCATTCCCGTCAGTTCGTCGAAAGTATTTGTACGGCACACTTCGGATATCAATTTGCAGGTTACGCGTAACAGAGTTATGAAATCTCAAGTGTTATAAAGTTAATTATACAAAAAGTTGAAGTACGCGAATTAAGAATTATCAGTAATGAAGTTATTATAACAGTTTCAGTTTGGCGAGTGTCAAGATCAATATGTAAATGTGATAGTGACTGTGTTTTGACAATAAAAGTGTATAATAAATTTCTTCATCAGTGTTATCTTTGGATAAAATATTCCTTTCCGTTTACACAACCTGTATAAAGAGAAGTGCTCGACCCAAGAAAAGATAATAGCTAGCCGGAGGAATGTAAACAAAAATTAAAACAAATAACAGTCGCATTCTTTCAAACACTAATACTACCGCAAATTGCTAACACCAGATGGAGCTAACAAACCTAACAAATGAATCACGTCACAAGATGGCTTCAACGCGTGAAGTAAAAACAAATACACAAACATTATAAATTTACCATCGCAAATTGGCTCCCAAACGTGGGGCTACAATAATGTTAAATAAATACAACATAAATACCGTCGCAAATTGGCGCCCAACGTGGGGCAGAATAACCAGGAAGGGGCAGAATTAACCAGGAAGAAGTGCGATAACCATGAAGGGGCGAATGGAGATGTGAACTGAACTACAAGACGCAGATTCCAGAAACAACTATAGGAACGACAGACGACGCGGATGATTGGACATCGTAATTCCGAGATTAAAAGGCAACAGGGGAATTCAAATACAGAACATCAAAACGACGTAGATTCATCATGATACGACGCAGAAGCGACATACAAACCTAGGAGAGAGGGGCAGGAAGCTGGACATCAAAGTAACAGCAACAGACAGCATCACAAAGGTCAGAGTATCGTAATTTTTTTTTAGAAAACAAAATTGTAACATTCAAATGTACTTGAGGAGTGGTAGGAAAAAGAAAACTATGTCCACTAATAATACTGAAGAAATAATTATGGAGGGAGATAGTGTAACAGTTAGCTGTAATTCAATACAGGTTACAGAAAATAGCTCAAACAATGTAAGATTTGAGGGAGAAAATGTTAGTGCAGAAAGTCAGAATAGAATAGCAGGAAATGTTCATTTTGATGCTAGTATGATGATGGAAATGATGAGAAATTTTGGCGAAACAGTAAATAAGAATATTGAGAAATTGAGGGAAGATATTATTAAGAGTGTAGAACAAAAAATAGATCAGAGTTTTGAGGAATTGAGAGAAGCTATAAAAAATCGTAGGAAATTAATTGAAGATATTGGTAGGAGTAATAAGATATTAGAGCAAAAAGTAGATCAAAGCAGGGAAGAAATTGAAAAGAAAGTTATGAAGCTAGATAGTAGTATGCCAAAAATGAGAGATGAAAATCAGGAAGTGATAGCAAGTGAGATAAAAGAAATTTCAAAGAAAATGCTAGACATGAGCAGGGAAATAGATAACAAAAAAGGTGAGGTTAATACTAAAAGTGAACATGTTGATGTAGAATGTACAGAATTACGTAGTAGAATGAGTAACATTTCAAGTGAGATAAGAGAGATGAAAGAGGTTATGAATGTAGATGTGAATCAGGCGCAAGTTAATTTCAGAGGGGAGATATCAGAAATACAGAAGGAATCAGTAATGCAAAGAAATAAATTGTACGAAGAAGTTAAAGTTTTGCCTGTAAATAATCAAAAGCTAAATTCTGAAGTTAACAAGTACCAAGATGTTCAAATTGAAAACTCCAATCCAGTACAGATTATTACAGATTTGTTAGAGTACTTTCAAAGTAAAGAGATAGTAGAAGAATTGAAAATGACAGTTGTTAAAAGATGTGTTGTTCAGGAAACTTCAGATTGTTTTCAAATGTTATCATGGGACGAAATTTCATATGAATATAAGAGGCGATTCATGAACAAAAATTTGAAGGTTAGGATACGGCTACGAGTAATGTTTAGCCACAGACAATTTGATCCAGGAGGGTATATAGCAGTGAGATGTAAAGTAAATGCTGGATAGTTAAAGACGAAATGCAGAGCAATGTATTGGAATGTAAGAGGGTTAACTATATATATGTCATGAGAAAACAGAAATAAATTCAGAACAAATCAATAAAAAAATAAATAAATAAATTCAGAACAAAAAAAAGTGGGGTAAAAATAATTAAAACAAATACTTATGTAGCAAACAGAAAATGTGAAACAGTGTCTAGATTTAAGAGATGTAAATATATTTATGTAGAGGGTGAATATTTTTGGTAAATATGTTTAATAATTACAAAAATTCTTAAATGTATAAATTTTTGTCAACAACTTAAAAAAGCAAACAATTTTGTAACAATAACTAAATAATTCAGGGTACAGTATTTGCTCTAAAAATTTTGTAATGTCAGATTAATGTCAAAACACATTAAACTAGAGCCAGTAAGTAGTGGCAAGATAGAGGAAAAACATATGTCGTGTGTTAAATACGTGTGAAGTGTTAAGTGAAAGTGATAGCGTGTGCTCCAAGATTTAGGAGACTAAAAACCCAATTATAAAATTTCCAAACAAGTTGTACATATTTATAATTATGTTTCTAGTGGGGCATATGATGCAGTAATTTGTATCACAAATTACATAAATGTAAATAATGATTGTAATATGAATATGCATTTTTATGTGACATTGATTTGAGATGTTTATTGATTGTAATTATTGTTGAAAGGAAGTTTATACCGCCTTACTGAAACTGACAATAATTGCGTGCAATAATGCAGCGAGGGGGTGAGCTGTTTATCATTATTGGAAACGAGGAAGTTACGTAATGTTGGCGCGTTTAGAATATTCTGGAACGTTTCCCTAGAGCATATGTATTCATAATTTTCATTGGATACAAAAATAGACGCTAATGTTGGCGCGTTTTATTAGCCAATTGCAGCTCAGTTATAATCTTTAGGCATATCTGGGTGAAGGAGTATAAAAAGAGTAGGTTAGAGGTAGACCCCGTCAGTTCATCAAAAATCTTTGTACACTACACGTCGTCTTCGGTCCGTCAGTTCATCAAAATTCTTTGTACACTACACGTCGCATTCCCGTCAGTTCGTCGAAAGTATTTGTACGGCACACTTCGGATATCAATTTGCAGGTTACGCGTAACAGAGTTATGAAATCTCAAGTGTTATAAAGTTAATTATACAAAAAGTTGAAGTACGCGAATTAAGAATTATCAGTAATGAAGTTATTATAACAGTTTCAGTTTGGCGAGTGTCAAGATTAATATGTAAATGTGATAGTGACTGTGTTTCGACAATAAAAGTGTATAATAAATTTCTTCATCAGTGTTATCTTTGGATAAAATATTCCTTTCCGTTTACACAACCTGTATTAAGAGAAGTGCTCGACCCAAGAAAAGATAATAGCTAGCCGGAGGACAGTAAACAAAAATTAAAACAAATAACAGTCGCATTCTTTCAAACACTAATACTACCGCAAATTGCTAACACCAGATGGAGCTAACAAACCTAACAAATGAATCACGTCACAAGATGGCTTCAATGCGTGAAGTAAAAACAAATACACAAACATTATAAATTTACCATCGCAAATTGGCTCCCAAACGTGGGGCTACAATAATGTTAAATAAATACAACATATATACCGTCGCAGGTTTTACTTCAAATGTTACATTCGCATGTATATTCTGCTCTTATGGATATTATTTTGAAAGCTTTAAGTGACGACCGTTCTTTAGATTCGTGTCATGCGAGAGTAATTGTAGTTCTTGTCCTGCAATATAAGTTTATGCCTTATTAGTAACCCATTATTTTAGGAAACAAAGAGCATTAGAAGATGTTTTTAGAATTTATGCAAGATATTCTTGGGGTTGCTTAAGCGTTGAAAGTTCAATATAGTGAGTCAGAACCAAGCGGGATGGCTCAGGCGGTAACGTCTGTGGCCCGCATTCGAGAGATCATGGGTTCGATTCCCACGGTCAACCTTCCTGGCCGATGGTTTTCTTTCGGGGTTACCCCGGGTCGCTAGGTGAATACTGTGAAGTTCATTACATCCCCGAATTTCCCGTCACTACATTTCACCTAAATTCTTATTTCACTTCACCTTTCATCTACGTTGTCTGTTTCAGGGTGTGAAGTGTCGGCGGAAGTCTCGGCGTTGCATGTTAGGGGAAAGGATGCTCTCTGTATAACTTCTTCCCCGGAATGAGGGTGGCCTCCGAGTCCCGGGTCCCCAGAGTATGTGCAAGCCAGCAGTGGGGAGGGCAGCTAAGAGTTTCAATCTGTAAAACGTAGGGAGGGACCTTGCCCTCTTCCGTGTCGTGCCTCCTGGTCCGGCAGCCCTCTGTCTCCTCTCTGCTCACCCCTCCCTCCCGGGGTACCCCGTCAGGGGCTTCAGGCACAAAAGATCTTGTAGGACGAGGAGCTAAGTAGCTCTCCGCAGTTAGTCCTTGTCCTATAGTGAGTCAGTTATACTGAGAGACATCGGAACAATTTCGCGACACCCAGAAGTATTTACGTATGTGCGTTCTTTGTAGTGAAGCCACAAGTTCAAAAATTTAAAGATTTAGAAGAACTTTCTATAAAAGTAAGGTATATGAAAGAAGTTATAGAAAAGCCTATTGAGACACGCGAACAAGGGAAACTTAGTTCAACGGGGTATGCTGAACTACAATAAGATGGGTCATGTGAGGTCACAATGTTATAAGAAGTTACTCCCGATTTTAACTCAAGTTGTGTAAAACCCAGTAATATGGCTAAGGAATGAGAAGAAGAGCCCTCGGCCAATTTGAGGTCAAATTTAAGCAATTGTGCTTTGGTAGGTTGAAAATAATTCATTGCCTATGTATCAGCTATTCTTAATAAAATTCCATCTATGGCTTTACTGGATACCGAAAGTGTTGTCTCGGTAATGCATGATACGTTAATAAACGCACTAAGTGTAACGATAACCACGTTAGTAGCAAAATGTGTAAGTATTGCCGGCGAATAAATTAATATTTGGGGAAAGGCACGTTTACACGTGAAAGTTCATTCCTTTTCGAGGTGTGTGTATTGTTTGATCGCGACTAAAATAGCTACCCAATGTATTCTAGGAAGTGATTTAATTTCAAATCAGGCATGGTTCTGGACTTACAGTAAGAAATTCTGTATTTTATTTTCGTCCTCCTGTATTGATTCCCACTTCTAAACAAACCACTCAAACAAGGTTTCTTCATGGTTTAGAAAACGCTCATAAACAAGAACAAGGGGAAAGTTTAGTTTATAATTTACCGCATTTGACTGATCAGCAAGGCCAAGCGTTAGGGCAAGCTATTGCGCAATTTTCGAATATCTCAAGGACTAGATTAGGGAAGACGAATGTTTTGGAATACCAAATGCAGTTGGAAGATAGTGCTCTAGTTCGTCTTCCTCCATATCGCTTAGCTTCCCAAGGGGTTGATGGGGAAACAAATTAAGGAAATGTTGGAAAAGAAAATTATTCGGCCTTCGTGTTCCAGTTTGAGGGGAGGTTTCACCAAACTTAACATCTATAAAATTTTCAATTTTGTGATACTGGTGTATTCTTATGCTTTTGGACCAGCTGAATTCATTCGCGTAGTGGAAATTTAGCTAAGCTGAACATCTACTGCCGTAAAAGGTATATGAAGAAATACATTTTTCACAGCACTTAATGTCTACTGGCTATGGGGTTTTATAAAAGTGAACATCAATTTACAAACTTGATATTATTTATTTCAATTTACTCGTTTTCATAGTTAGGAACTGTATATTTATTATTTTAACTTTAGCCACACTGGTTTGGTTGTCCCTTTCACAATAATTGAAATAGCGTTATTGTTAAAAAGTGAAATGTGGCTGTGCACCAGATATTAAAGTAGTCTTGCTGTGTGTAAAGTGAAGTGTCTGATTGTATTTCTCTTCATTAAGAAGTTGAAAGAGGACTTAAGGTGTGCAAGATAATATCTATTGCGAGGAAACCGTTGAAATATGATGATCCAGATAAGGAAACTATATAGCTTCTTATCGTGGCTTAACTGTGTATGCTGAAGGTGGAAATAAAGGAAGTAACTGCTCTGAGCTAATTTGTCTCAATGATTTATTTAATTTTAGACAGAAATTTTAGCAAAATGATCTTAAGGTAAAACAGGACATATTTTTGCTTAAAATATAGTAATAGCATCATCTGCAAGAAGTATATTAGAGCACGAAAAGGTAAGGAATAAAAGATCAGTGTCTGTAGTATATCAGGTGAAAAAGGAAAATGGTGGCACTGCGATATACGTATGCGCGGCCACATACGCTAACCACCCAGTGTGCCAAAAAGCAGGTGATTCGTTTACCTAAAACCCGTTTTGCGTCAGGGGAGATTCCTTTAGAAAATCGGGAGGTAGAAGACTGACGGTAAGGGATGAAGAGTAAACCCAACTTATTAAGACGAACGTATTAAAATAAAACTTCCCAGATGTCCATTTATTAGAACGGATTGTTGTCGTTCTTAACTGCCAACTGAGCTAGATATTAAGTTCATGTGGAGAAGATACTGTGATGACAGTATTCGCAAAAGTCGTTTATCATATTCCCTTTCAAAATGCAAATCATAATTCTACTAACATTTTAATCTTGAATTTGGAAATCCCCGCTCAGACTCCTGTTCTGATTGTGCTGAGTGGTTTTTGAAAAAATAATTCTACACCTAATTTAGAAGAAAACAAAATCAGGACTAATTACAGGCTCACTAAGCTATGGGTATAAAGGATTTCTAAAATAATTGAGGAAACAACAACAAGATGAAGGAAATCTGTTTTAACTGGAAACAAAATCAAGAAGATCCTCCATTTTTTCCCATTCATGGTCACATAATTTTCCTCCAGACCGCATCTTCGGAAATATTGAGAAAGGGTACTGAAGACTATATAGGATCACTTTATCTTCAGAATGTCATGCTATATTAGGAAAACGTGTTAGGTGCCTAATTCTTGGTAGAAGCTGACAGATAGTGATTTTAAATTTAAATCTCAGGGCATTTTGAAAAAGAAGCTTCGATTCAAAATTTCTAACGTCAATGTGCTGCAATATAAGAAAGAACAAGTATCCAAGAAAACAGCACACATAGGGTCCAGTATTGAAGTTGAAGTTGTGAAGCCGAGAATAAGTAATGCGATGACCATTGATACAACTGTGCAACTAGCATTCATAAATCACATTAGTGAAGAAAGCAATGTTGGAAAAGAAAGTTATTCGGCCGTCGTGTTCCAATTATTCGAATCCGGGTATTTTAATTTTCACAACCAAAACCGTACTGGAAAGTAAGAACTGTGGTTAATTATAGGTAGTTGTATGAGAAAATAAGCATAGACTGTTCCGTTACCTAAGGACCTTGAGAACCTCCATTGTTTTAGTAAAGCAAAGTATTTGCGACTTTTGGTTTGAATCAGGCCTATTATCAGATCGCGTTAGAAGGTTCGAAGAAATATACTGTATTATACAGATTGGAATGTATGAATTTAGTTGTGTACATTTGGAATTGCCGTAAGAGTTCAGATTTTAGTGAGAATTTTGGAAAAAGCATTTGATGATTTAAAATAAAGGTACATATTACCTTAATGGTTTGTGTGTATACACTGTCGATTGTGAAAATTGCACCACCAAGGAATAACTTACCTAATAACTCCAAACTTGGTGGAAGTATAGAA
The DNA here is from genome assembly GCA_030765065.1 of Deroplatys truncata. Classification (NCBI taxonomy): domain Eukaryota; kingdom Metazoa; phylum Arthropoda; class Insecta; order Mantodea; family Mantidae; genus Deroplatys; species Deroplatys truncata. Next base: position 346,829,143 of record CM060990.1, on the reverse strand, counting down.
GAGCGTGAAAGGAATAAGTGATTAGGTTTGTAGAGAGATGGGGTACACGTAGGCCGAGCAGAGCCCTTTCGTGTCGGTCCGATAAGGTCAGTGTTGCGCCCAGTGTAGTCAGTGCAGAGCTGTCAAACAAGGTGGAAACAATAAAGTGAGTGCCAGTATGTCTCGTCGACGTCAAAGAGAGCCATATCGGCATGTGAGTGAGTTCGAACGGGACAGAATGATCGGTCTCCGGTAAGCGGGTTTGTCATACAGTGACATTTCTGCTCGTACAGGGCATACTACTACGACAGTGATGCGTGTGCAGAAGCAGTGGATACATGAAGGTCGTACGCAGCGAAGAGCGGGTACTGGTCCACGGAACATGACCACAGCACGGGATGACCATCATCTTGTCCGCATGACCATAACGGAACGTACAGCTTCATCCACAGTGTTGGCTCTACGCCTGGAGCACTGCAACAGGTGTGAACTTGTCTGCATCAACGGTTCGTCGGCGTCTGCTGCAGGTTGGACTGGTTGCATACATGTCATTACGTCGGCTTCCATTGTCCAGAAACCACAAGTTCCTCCGACTGCAATGGGCACGTTAACACCGTCACTGGGATGCTGAGTGGCAAAATGTAGTCTTTTCGGACGAGTCTCGCTTCGACGTGTCCTGCAGTGATGGCTGTACACGTGTCCGGCGGTGCCGTGGTGAGCGCAACCTGGAGAGTTGCATTGTTGAGCGGCAAAGTGGCAAATACCAGGTGTGATGGTTTGGGGCGCCATTGGTTACAACAACCGAACTTGCCTCCTATGAATTGAGGGCACTTTGAACAGCAACCGGTACCGAACAGTGGTTGTATAGCCTAAGGTACTCCCTCTGCTTCAGGTATCTCCACAGGTCACATTCCAACACGATAATGCCCGGCCACATATTGCAAGGACTGTACAAGCCTTGTTCGAAGAGCGACGGGTATCATTGCTTCCCTGACCTGCGCGTTCGCCTGTCATGTCGCTCATCGAACATATCTAGGATATGGTTGCTCGGCACCTGATGCGTCACGGTCCTCCAGTAACCAGTGTCACGGATTTGTGGGCTCGAATACTAATTGCATGGAGGGAAATTCCTCAGGAATTTATTTAGAACTTTTTTGATTCAATGCCACGGCGTATAGCAGCTCTAATTTCAGTGCATGGAGGCAACAGCAAATACTCAATATTAGGGCTAAAGGTCATGTATAGATTTGAAAAGTTTATCATTTGTTACTTGTCATGTACCTAACCTATGGTATTAAATTCATTGCATCATTGAATTCATGCATCTTGGTGGTGCAATTTCCACAAACGGCAGTGTATTTGTAAGTATTCGACGAACATCTTGGAGCATGTACGTGATGTGTTGCATAGATTGAGAAAGGCTAATTTAACTGTAAATCCCGGAAAGATTCAGTTTGTCAAGCCTGAATTACGGGCTTTGGGCCATGTTGTATCTCCGCGGGGAATTATTGTTGATTTATAGTGTACCAAAAGTATACGAGAATATCCCATTTCTAAAACTCCCAAGCAAATTGCCCGTTTTTTTAGGAATGGTGAAGTATTTCCAGCACCACATCCAAGATTATGCCGACCTGATTACCAAATTAAAATGTTACCAAAAAAGAACACTAAGTTTGAATTGACAGAGACTCAGCAGGAACTGTTGGAAAACTTAAAGAAACTTAAATTTCTCCCCCTATTTTGATGGTCCCCGACTTCGATCTACCGTCTTTATTAGAAATGGATGGCTCTGGAACAACTGTTTCCGCCATTATTTCAACCGTATCCTCAAGGACGTAGGGTTATGAGTTATGCATCGCGAATGTTAACGTATTTGGAAAAGAGTATTCCACTACGATCTCGAAGTTTTAGCAGTTCTGTGCGGTCTAGAAAAGTTTCGGATATGTTTAGAACATGTAACTTCTGGAATGGAAACCCATAATCAGGCGTTGTCCTCGGTTTTGAGTTCAGCTAGAAAAACAGAAAGGACAACCTGTTGGGCATTACATATTATAATTTTTAAATTTGAGGTTAAGCGTATAAGAGGGGAAATTAACTGTTGCCGATAAACTCTCCCGTTATCGTGGAGCAAAAGCCGGATATCCCTCTGGGAGGAGTACTAATTTCTAATTTCGCAATGCTAAGCGATTGTCTGTGCGCTTTTCAGGATATCGCCAATCATCAATTAGAGAATGCAGAGTTATCAGATATAATTTAACAAGTATGTTGGCCAAATATGATTTGAAAAATGAATTACTGTCCATTAAGGATAATAAGGGCAATAGTAAGGTAATAGTTCCTCGTGAGTTGGTAACTCCCTTGTTTCGGTATTATCATGAAGGATTATTTGGTGCCCATCATGGTTTAAGACAAGACATAAAATAGGACAATACTTTTGGTGGAAGGTTCATTTTGATCCTAGTAGGCGCTTTTTAATAAATATGTATGGCTTAATTAGGCTCGTGAGCTGATATAAAAACACAATTGAAGCTTTTAAGACCATTGTGATATCGTTTGGAGTACTAGAAGATTTGGCTTTAGATGATGCGATGTATTGTGCGTAAAAAATGCTGCGCACATTGTGTTTTCAGCCGGAATTAAGCATACTACCGGCATCCCATTTTATCCGTCGTTGAGCGAAAGGATAAATAAGAACTTAAAGGCTGCGCTAATTGCATATCATTACAATGATCATACTAAGCGGGATGTTAACCTCCACTGGTTACAGTTTGTATTTAACTTGGCCCGGCACGAGAGTCATGGGGAATGTCCTTTCAATTTGATTATGTCCTTCCCTCCAAATCGTCCTTTGGCAAACATGTAGAAAATCCAATATTTACTACCAGATAATCTTGTTCCGCGAAACTTTAAAGAAGTGTGGAATCGTGTGTGCAATAACTTGCCATTAACGCAAAAGCAAAACGCATATACATAGAAATAGAAAGTATCACTCAGTAAAGCTCGTTAAGGTGCTTTATTTAAAGACTCATCAGTTAAATAGCTCTAAGGACAAGATTACGTCCAAACTAACGCCAAGGTACAAAGGTCCTCTTGTAGTAGTTAGGCAAGTATCTCCCGTTTCGTTTTTGTTGAAAGAGAAAGGTTTTAAGAACCTGCAGAGCACATGTATCTCAATTGAAATATTAGAAGCAGGGAAAGATGAACATTTTCATATTATGTATTCATTATCATTTAATTTAGTGTAATATATTTAAATATGTGTATACTATTTACATATACTCATTAATACATTGTGGATATTTGTTTCCCGTGAGTATACTATTTTCTGAGCAGCGTGTGCGTGTGTGGGTGTGTGCGTGGGCTTTGGTCACTTGTTTGCATTGGCTGTAATGGTTCTGTTGAAGAGGAACATCCACGCACAATTTTCTAGTTTGGGTTGCCTAAACGTCCTGGGCAAGCTCGAGGTGGTAACTCCTCATGGCGGCACAATGAGTACGCTTCCGTATGAGCACGAAGGATGGTTCTGAGGTGGAGGACGTTGCAAATTTTAAGGCATGCAGACCATCATCAAAGTTACTATTCACGTCTCTTCTATACCAGTGCAGTGTTCCAGTTACGGTATTAAAAATACGTTCCTGTACATCCTATGCAGTGGAGTGCATGTGAACTCAAACTAAGTGTACACGAACAATATGTAGAGAAGGGAGGAAATTAAGATAGCTTTTTCAAGTGGCCGGGGGAGAATGTGACGTAAATTACGCCACCAGAATATGTGTGATTAGAAGAATATACCAATACAGGATCCTCGGACGATTTAACATGGGAATGGATGGTGACACGCGACGGTGACACATCTAGCGTAGCCGTCTGGATTACATACATCAGGTGATCTAACTCAATAGAAATGATGCTGCGACACATGTCGTGATTTCTGTTAAAAGCGGAATAAATACGCCAATTTATGTATTTTCAAGTTTATATTTCAAGTTTGGATTGAGTTAACCTTTACAGGTCACACAATATAATTGTTTAAGGCCTACATTAGTGGGAAGAGTATCAAATCCAATAATTATAAGATATGCTTTAAAGCTCAGTGGTTGATCATTCATAGGTTTTGTGGTGCTACCGAATAAAATGTAACTTTAACACAATTGTTTTGTGCCGCAAATACGAATATCGGGATCTGCCAAGGTTTATTTCAGAGAAAAGCGGATTTTTACCCAAAAATCTTTCAAAGGTTAGAAAGGCTAAAATCGAACGTATCTAGCATTCAAATTATGCCTAAAACACGAGACTTTCAGCTTTTGCTTTACTCAGCTCCTCAACAGTCTACAAAAGTTTCTGAATGAAATGCTCTTAGGTCTTCATTCCATATTCATTTTGAAATGTGATAGAATGCACAATGTACAACAAAAACATTTGTAACTTGAAGTTTGAAAATCCCTCTAAACTAAGACCAACATTGTAAGCGTAGGCATAATTTGATTTTAATCATATACAAATATTTATTTGAACAAATAGCTGAAATTTTCCATATTTTACTTCATTGGTTTTAATTGGAAAGAGTACTCCAAATTACCTTAAAGACGTAATTAATTTGCGATACCCCACTTTTTTCTTTTTATGTATGACTGCAGGCAACTACTTCGACAGTAATAATTTACCTTCATTGTTCAGAATCTGTTTTGATATATATGCTCCAGCAACCACCGAGATATATTTGAGTACCCAAAATAAAAGGTTTTAATCCTCAAATTCTGTGGCACCCTATATGATAGAATAAAGACAATTGTCTGTCATTGAAGAAAAATATTAGTTGCTTGAACACAAACAAATAATTGACATAGTAGCCCATTAATGGTTAATACAAAGTTTCACTTGATATTATGGTATCTATGTTTAGAACTGAGTATTAACATTCTATAAGCATAACCATCTTCACCCTTTCCTAAAAAGTGGATTTTGTAATGAATAAAGATATGTGTAAATACTTTTTCATTTCATTGGTGTATTTTCATAATATGCCTTTATGTTTGTAACTTCAACGAAACGTAACCTCGTGGAGAGGTATTGGTCATGTGCTTTAAAACAGTACTTAACTGTCTCTATCTCGAGGAAATCGAAGAAGGAAACAGCATTCTTTTGCAAACTATAGTTCTGGCAATAAAATACCACACACACTTTCCCGTCCTTGAAGGTTGTCATTGCTTAAAACTCGATAAAGCAAGAAAATCTTAACACCTAATTCTCCATATTCATTACACAGCTGATACAAATCCTTCAGACCGCTGCATTAAGAGCGCTAGTGTTCCATGCCCACGCTTTCTCGGCCGACTTTCCTGTATTGGTATTATATGGTATTTGTTAGAAGTGTATGTTATATGTTGGGTGAGTTATAGTTGTTTTCTGGACAGTGAACCCAGCGAGATGAGGTGTGGGGAGAGGGAAAGATGCAATCTGAGTTACGCAGCGGGCGACTATGCAGCGAACAACAGGATCCTAGTCAGCATTTACCTGTAGCATTCACATAGCCTACTTTGCTCAGTATATCCAAATAGTTCACTAATGTAAGAATCGGATACGAAATTAGCAATGCCACTAATGTAAAATAGGTTGCATGTTATTTTTCAACATCGTGTCTAATGTGCGCTAGTTTAGATTCATTACATCATCATGTCGGTATACCTGTGTGTATGCGTACGCATTCCTTCTTGGGTTCACAAGCTCGCAAGACATCTATAGTATGTTTGAGTATATAATGCAAAGTAGGAGAAAGCGTCGCCTTCTCTCACGTGTGACGTCAGACTTTGGCCTGCAGAGAGATTTGTGTAGAACAGAGGGACCACAAACAAGGACATAACTTACGATATGATTACAGAAATTGACTGTCACTAGGATTATGGCAGAGGTTGAGAACTTGGAGTTTACAAGTTCTGCAGTGATCATTTTATTCTCATTGTTCTGCTTTACTAACTGCCGTCCTTATTATTTATTTCAAAAGGTATGTATGAGTGTCAATTATAACTTGTAGAAGGATATTTGAGTACAGGTAATTCTCTGAGCGTTCATTTCTCTGTTGTTCGTACGCTTAGGTAAATTAGAGCAAGAGATTTAAGTAATTAGTACAGCGAGTTTGGTTGGGAATGGTACTCCATGCTCATAGGCTTACGCAAATGTGATGGCATTAAATTATGTAATAGTGAGATGAGAGTTCCATTCTGTTAAATCTTTGTATTGTCTTTTATATGCCAGTTATACACACTCTACTGCATTTTAAGACAGCTTCAAGTATTGTTTTAAAGTGTGTTGTTAAATGCAATTTATCTTACATGTTTACAAACATTAATGTATTTTGAGCTATAGTTTCACAACCAAGATAATCTTAGGTATTTTCTGAAGTGTTTTCTATTTTATATGTACTTCAATACTCCTCAACAATTATATATTTTGTTAATTCTTGTTAGCAATATTTAAATTGAGATTTATAATAAATATTGGATAAACTGAATGTGTTCTCGTCGCCTGTACCTATGAAAACTACTTATGGAAACCCAGAACCTATTAGAATGGATAGATCTAGCTTAAAAAAGGACTTGGCCACAGTTTGGGATGCCGAAGGTCAAAACAACGGGGCAACTCTCATACTTACACTGTAACACAAATTCACACTCTCACACACATTCGCACTCATTCACAGTCCCACACTCACACAACTCGCACACACACTCATTCACACTCACACTCACTCTCAAATAGACATTCATAGTATATTCTCACGCACTTACAGACACACACATTCACAGTCTCACACTCACATAACACGCACATACTACTAATATTCACACACCCTCACATACGCACTCAAAGTCACTCACACAAACACTCAGAAAGCATACTCATACACCCACAAAACATATATTCACACCATTCCATACACCACTCGTATTCACACACCCTCACATAGGTACTCAACTCTGTGGCCCTCACATTAACACTCACAAACATACTCACCCCCTCACACACACACACACACACACACCCACACACAAACACACTCGCAGTCACACTATCTCACACATACACAACCTCAGTCACACGCTCACACACTACAACTCACTAATTCTCTCTCTCACACACATACACTCACTCTCGCACACATACACTCGCACTCCTTCTCACACATACTCACACAAACACACTTGCGCACACACATTCACACAACATGACACACACACACTAACTTACACTTACCCTGTCTCTCTCACACACTCAATCAAACTATACAACATACACACTATCTTACACTCTCAAACGCACACAATCACGTTCTCAAGCACACACACACAAACACACTCGCAGTCACACTATCTCACACATACACAACCTCAGTCACACATTTACACACTACAACTCACTAATTCTCTCTCTCACACACATACGCTCACTCTCGCACACATACACTCGCACTCCTCTCACATACTCACACAAACACACTTGCGCACACACATTCACACAACACAACACACACACTCACTAACTTACACTTACCCTGTCTCTCTCACATACTCAATCACACTATACAACATACACACTATCTTACACTCTCAGTAGGTAAATATTGAGAGAGCTGGGCCACTTTTTGCGTTTGTATGGGAAAGGATAGGGAAAACGAGGGTGGATGCGGAGGAAAATGCGTTTATATGGGCGAGATAGGGAATACGAGGACTGACGCTAGGCTAGACAGTGGTAGAAGGAGGGGGAATGCGCTTTATATGAGACAGATAGGGAATACGTGGAGAGGTGCTAGGCTAGACAGAGGCTGAAGAGTAGAGTATGGTTTATATGAAAGGTATAGGAAAATGAGGAGAGGTGTTAGGCTAGACAGAGTTGAAGGGTAGAGTATGTCTTTTATATGAGAGAGGTAGGGAACAGGAGGAGGGGGTGCTAGGCTATACAGAGGTCGAGGAGTAGAGTGTGGTTTACATGAGATATAGGAAAACGAGGAGAGGTGTTAGACTAGACAGAGTTGAAGGGTAGAGTATGTCTTTTATATGAGAGAGGTAGGGAACAGGAGGAGAGGTGTTAGGCTAGACAGAATTGAAGGGTAGAGTATGTCTTTTATATGAGAGAGGTAGGGAACAGGAGGAGGGGTGTTAGACTAGACAGAGTTTGAGGAGTAGAGTATGGTTTATATGAGGGATGTAGGAAAACGTGGAGAGGTGTTAGGCTAGACAGAGGTCGAGAAGTGGAGTATGGTTAATATGAGAGGTATAGGAAAACGAGGAGAGGTATTAGGCTAAGGAGGTTGAGTATGCGTTTATAAGGAGAGACGAGAAAACATAGAGATCATATGCTAGGATAGACAGGTGTCAAAGGTAGAATGAGTTTTATATGGGAAACCAAGGAGAGATATTCAGCTAGACAGGGGGTGGGAGAGGAATGCGCTTATGAGAGGTAAGGGATACCGGGAGAGATGCTAGACTAGACAGAGGTTTAGAGTAGAGTATGCGTTTATATGTATGAGAGGTATAGGAACAGGAGGAGAGGTGTTAGGCTAGACAGATACTGAAGGAGTAGCAATATGGGTTTATATACAGGAGAGATAGGGAATAGGAGGGGAGGTGCTAGACTTTGAAAGCGACTTAGACGAGAACTTCATGGAAAGCTGTTTTTTGTCAATGCTAAGACACAAATTCTACACAGCTGCAGCACGTAACCCACTCACGCAAAAGGTGACCCATTCACGTAAAAAGGTGACCCACTCACGTAAAAGGGTGACCCACTCAGCAAAAAAGGTGACCCACTCAAGCAAAAAGGTGACCCACTCACGTAAAAAGGTGACCCTCTCACGCTAAAAGGTAAGTGATTTAGCCACTATCACAGAGGCTGGGCGTATCAGAGCTGTATATGATTTCACAGACAATTCAGCTAGTATCGCGGGCATTTAAGCTAATTCAGCTAGTATCACGGGAGGGTATATTCCAGAGGCTGACTGCATCATAGCTGTGTATGATTTCACAGGTAATTCAGATAGTATCGTAGGTATTTAGCCTAACTTGTAACTTTGTAATCATTTTGGGCGAATAGTAACATCCAACGAATCCGTTGACATCTTACATTGTAATTTTCACATTAGAATGATAGCTAATATATAGAGGAGCCCATGATGGAAAGAAAATAATAAATTTATCCGAAAACTTTAAAACGAAAATGTGTATCACTGAGATCAACAATACGGATAATTTATGTTGTTCAAGAGCAGTGATTGTTGCTTTAACCTATCATACCAAAATCTTCTTTGATAGGGAGCTGATTAAGAACGAAATAAAATATGTTAGAATGGGAAGACCACTACAAAAGAAGCTTGTTCTAGAACTATGTAACATATTAGGAAAATACAGTGAAGATGGTTTCACTTTGGATGACATGAGAATGTCAAGCAATGGATGAACATTCAAATAAACATTGTGTGTGCCGAAAATCTCAACACCGTCATCTATAGCGGTCGTGAAAGAAAAAGTCAAATATATCTATATAAAGCTCAAAGTTATTCCCACGTCATCAATAGCATGCAAGGTTTCTTTGGACCATCTTATATTTGTAAAGGTGCAAAAACCCATACTGTTAGAAGAACAAGCACAACTGTAAATTGGAACAGAATTTAGGGATAATGTGCGGTTGTAACGAACACCATAGAGAAGAAAATGAAATATATTGCGAGCAATGCAATCGATGTTGTTGCAATAAGGATTGTTTGAAGAACCATGAAGTATGCGAGACGGCGTACAAGTGTAAAAAATGCAACACAATTTGTTTGAGATCTATTTAACACAGGTGTAGTTACGATATGTGCAGCAATTGTGGGCAAGTGGTAGAAATATAAAAACTCGAGTGTTACATGCAAAAAAGAAAACAGAGAGGTGGAATTTGCGAGAGAGTGTTTGATGAGGTTATTGTTATAGGTTGCTCTACTGTAGTAAAATTTTTGTACTAAGTTGTATATATCCGTGTGGAACGGAAGACGTCGTGTCATATTATTATTTTGAATGTTGGACATGTTTTAAAGTCAGTAGAGACAGCACCTTTAAATGTGATTGTAAAACATCCTAAACCAAAGAAACATTGTGCTTACACGGAGAAATACTTTTGGTTTGATTACGAAGCGCAACAAGAAACGGGAATTCACGCAGCTAATTTAGTTGTTGTTCACAAGTTTGACGGTGACATGTATAGATTTAAAACTAACAATTTTGTAAATGGATGATTTCAAAAGAGCATAAAGATTACATATTTGTCGCTCATTACGTAAAGTCGTACGACTAAAATAATTCGTAGAAAATACGATGCAACCGTATACGATATACAATGGAATTAACTCATGTTATTTAAAAAGGGTTCGTTAGGTATCAAGATTATCGATATCAGTAATTTTGTACAAGGAGCTCTAATTACGTTTCCGAAAACATTCGGGTTAAAATAGCTTAAAAAGGTTCACTTTCCTAATTTGTTCAACACGAAAGAAAACGAAAATTATATGGGTCTATACCCAATGCTAAGTATTATTGTGCCGATACAATGAAACGGAAAGATGTTTCTCAAGTGGCACGAAGAAAGAGTTAAAGATATTTACGTGTTTGCCATGAAAAATAGATTAGCGAATATTGTAATTCGGATGTGGACATTTTGAGGAGGTGTTATTTAGAGTTGCGAAAGCAGTTTTTGGAAATTGCTAATATCAATCCCTTTTGCTATCTCACAATTGCCGTAGTATGCATGGCTATATATAGATCCAAGTGTCCAAACGTTGGAACCATTGCCGTCCTACATATAGAGAAAAAGAGAACTACAGTAAGGAATCCATATCCTGATTAATTTCCTTGCGAAATAAAGATATTCGACATGCATTAAATGGTGGCGAATTAAACATTCAGATGTCAAAGTTTATGGATATGACGAAGAAACAAAAGCAGTGTTTCTGTTTCATGGCTGTTTCCACCACACCTGCCCTAAGTGTTATCAGTCGGAAAGCATAAACAATGTAAGTCAAGAACCCATGGTAGATATTTATCAGAAAAGGCTAGAAAGAAGTAAAAAGGGAAAAAAATACACGAAGCCGGATACAATTTAATTGAAATGTTGGAATGCGAGTGGGTCAATTCCCAAATGCACAAAACTACGAAAAATCCTGAAATTTTTTAACCGCTCAATCTAAAAAACGCTTCTTTGGCGGCAAAACGAATGCAATTAAGTTAAGAGTTACGGTGGATGGAATAAACTCAAAGATGAGGTATGTCGATGTATGTAGTCTGTATCCCACAGTGCAGTTAGACGATTATTATCCCATTGGTCATTCCAAGAAAATGTATAACCCTAAATATTACGTCAGCACTTGGTATGGTTTTATAAAGCGTAAGGTAATTGCATTCCGTAAACACTGTCGCGCTATATTACCCGCGAAAATGTTGTTTCCATTGTGCGTAAAGTGTGTATATGAACAGACCAGCAAGTGTGATCACGCCAATAGAAGTTTTATGTAGGTACTTGGACAACGGATGAAATTAATAAAGCAATCGAGAAAGGATATAGGATTTTAAAGTTTTCGAAGTCGGGACTTTCACTAAAAGGAGTAATAATTCGTTTAAATATTATGTAAAGGACTTCATGAAAATAAAACTACAAAACGAGTCCGTGGCAAGACGGTTTTGAGACTGTAGAGGATTGTATTCAAGCGGTCTAGAAAAGATTAGGCATTGAGTTGGATAGAGCTGGAATTCAAGCAAATCCTGGTAAAAGAGCGGTTTCAGAAATTTGTTTAAACTCGCTATGGGGTAAATTAGGCAAAAGGCGTAATATGAAGAAAACGGGATATGTAACCAATCTGCAAAGATTTCATCAGGTTGTTGGACGATCGATTGGAAAACATACACGCAAGTTTTATATCCGAAGAAATGGTTCAAATGCGGCATAACTTTAAATATGTCTACGTGGAAAGCAATACTGCAACGAATATATTTATTGCAGCTTTCACTGCTTCAAATACATGACTGAGATTATATAATATGATTGACCGGTTAGGAAAGGCTCTTCTATATTTTGATACGGATAACATGTTTTACATCGATGACGGTAACAATACTGTTCAAACAAGATGTACGTTAGGTGACTGGACAGATGAATTAGGTAAAGACGTTTGGAGAACTAACTGGACTTTTACGGGTCCAAAGAGCTATTAGTATGAGAAAAATAAGGGAGATCCTGTAACGAAAATAAAAGGGTCCACTTTGAATAATAACAACTTGCAAACATTACATAAAAACAATGATAGAATTAATGGAAAGCGAAGTGAAGAAAAGTATAACACTCGAATTCAATCAGATAGTGAGAGATGAAAATATGAAACATTTGCTAAATCAAAATATAACAAAACAGTACTCGTTCGAATAAGATAAACGGGCATTTCTTCCTAATTAGGATACGGTACCGTTCGGTTACTGAAGAAATGTTAGTAAATAAATAGATGTTTTATCAAAGTCAAACAAGCTCCTAAATAAGTTTACGAAACTATCCGAATTGACAACGTGTAACAAGTGCTGAGCATACCGAAACCAAATTTGGTACTCAACTCCTATACTCTTAGTCATGCTTAACGATAAATTTTACCTGATAAACGTATGCGCACTTTGGAAGACGAACACCTACCTTGCATCGAAGGATTAAATGTTTTAATAGAGGTATGCAGCCGTTCAATGAAGGCAGTCCATCCACGTGCTCGGAGTTCAAGTAGCATGAGGACAGTCAGCCCATTATCTATCGGCGAGCCGGGCCGGTTAGTAAAACTGCACGGAGACTGTGTGTAGGTGTGGCGATGAAGACTGTGAAGGCCGCGCACTAACGTCACAGTGGGCACTCAGTTGCCTATACCCAAGAAATGATGTAATGTCATAGTGATTACGAGCGAGATTGAACATTCGCGCCCTATTAAGTGTGAAGGCGTCGATGGGAGCATAATTTCTCTGAATAAGGCGTAACAAGTTACCATGTTACGCTATACTTCATATCCTAATCGTATGTGATGTCCAGCTCACGGCTGACTCCCATACGAAATTAGCAACGTACAGTAGTTTGAACTCCCTGATATAATAGTAATGACATACAATATGCACGTCATCTCTACTTCTGTAATTCTTTAGAGAAAAGGAAGTAGATCTGACGTTACTTAATAGGTTAATTGGTAATTAATATTTCCTATTCAGTAGTGCAAGAGCCCATACAGAACAGAACGTCAAAGTATTCGATATGCAAAATTTATTTATGTGCAGTTTAACCTACCGTTTTGTTCATAATTATCTTCGCATATCGATTATTTTATGTGTAGATTTATACTACATTAAATCTGTTATTACTGAACTGTTCTGAACGGGAACCAAATACTATGGTTTCTCCCTAAGCGCACAATTTTTGCATAAATACACAATTATTTACAATATTCTAAGTTAACTAGATTGTAAGAAAAATTTGATGATCACTAGCTGATAATTAACTAGATAAGAAAAACGTCAAATTGATTATTTGTTTAATATTTTCAGGGATTGGACTCAGGGTACGTGACACCGTACTCTGTTCCGTGTTTTATTCTTTGATATTACTTGAAAATAATTGTGTATTTATGCAAAAAAGGGGAAAATTGTGGACTAAGGAAAACATGGTAGTATTTGATTCCCCTTCACAACAGTTCAGTAATAACCGGTTTAATCTAGCATAAATCAACGTATAAAATAATCGATGTGCGAAGGCAATTAGGAACAAAGAGTAGATTAAATTGCACATAAATAAATTCCGCATATAGAATATTTTAAGGTTCTGTTCTGAATGGGCCCTTGTACTACTCATACACGCAATAATTCACCCTTCCCACGCACACTCAAACTCTCACACGCATATTCAAGATCTCACAATCTACCAGTCCAACACATACTCACACACAATATGCACACTTTTACACTAACACATATATCATACTCAATCGCTCTCGCACACACACACACACATACACTCTCTCTCCCTCTCTCTCTCACACACACACTGACACAAAGTCACACTCACAAACCCACTCGTACACACTCACTCTCCCACAGGCATACACTCACAATCCATCACACATGCACATACTCACAGTCACACACTCACACATCCACACACACTTGCATACACAGTGACACTCACCCACTCTCACACATATACACCCAAACAGATATTCACCCACAGACGCACTCACACACCCTCACACTCTCGCACACATACACCCAAAGAGATAGAAGACGAGGCCATTATGGCGGAAGAAGTGGATAACGTTGTTGAAAGTGCTCTGGAAAACTTAATAAGTGTTACAGAAAACCGCGTAAATCTTCGGAAATACTTGAAGGAAATAATCTTAGAGTCCGTGAGTAGCCTTAGCAATGCTTTCTCTACAATTAGTTCATGCATAAGTACAAATAAAGGACAAAACAATGCTCTGAGTACGAAGGTGAGGTTAATGGAAGCAATGCAAGATCTATTCAGAAGTATAACGGGACAGGTTGTGCCATCTACAGGCCGCTCTGGGAAACTTGCAGGAGGGAACTGCTACATCTGGAGTCCAGCACCGAAGCTTTATTCCGAAGTCGTCTGCTCAGCCAATTAAAATGTGGATAGAAGGTTTTAACTGACTGTGACGTTCAAAATAAAGTAGTCCAAAGATGCAATGAAGACCGTATTAAAAAGTAAGCTTAATCCTATAGTAACAAATTTTGGAATAAACACCTTCAACTCGCTTAAAGACGGCAGAGTTCTCTTCGAGACAGGGAGAATAAAGTTGGGACGCTTAGCAAGATAATTAACTCCAACTGCGGTCAAACCTTCGAAGCAAAAGTAAAAAAATTAAGAAACCCTAATCTAGTCATTTATAATATCCCAGATGAAATTAATTAAGATAATACTGAAGAAATTACATTGCTAAGAATTCAGAGAAACAGTTGGAGAAAGCATATTAAGCCAAAATTCATCTTCCGGAGCAGCAAGAACATGAACCGAAACTTAGTCATTGAGGTGGTGTCCGAAAAGCGGAAGAAAATCTTGCACAAAGGCCAAAATAAGGTGGATAATATTTAATATACATAGAAGATTAGGTTTTTCCTATTAGGTGCTTCAAATGTAGCAAATATAATCACAAAAATGTACATTGCCTGGGTGAGCAAACCTGCTCATTGTGAGCATGAAAACACACTTTAAAAGAATATAAAGTCTTTCCATCAGAATTCAAATGCCTAAACTATGACACTTCTAATAAATAAAATAAAGACGAAAAGATCAACACCAGTCATTCTTCACTAATTAAGACTACCCTAGACTGCTTTCGGCTATAAGAAGGTATAAGGAAAAGACGGATTATTAAAACATGCAGAATAAGAGGTATTTACCTTTTAAATGTGCGCAGATTAATCTGCAACACCCAAAGACAGCGACTTAAAACGTTCTACAGCTATTTAGGCACTACATACAAAAGGACATAGCGTTTGTTCAAGGGCCACATCAATTCGATAAAAAACAAATTGGAATACCATTAAAACAACAAATGATCATATCGGGAAACGGAAAATGCAGGGGCAGCAATACTTATGCTAAATAAATCAAGCAATCAATGTGTTGAATATAAGTCAAGTTTCTGATGCAGATACCACAGTTGTACAAATAAGTTTTGGGTTACTCAGCATTGTCGCGAAAAGTATTTCCCTTGACAGTTAAGGAGACTTCGAATTAGACTTAGTTCAATTAGGGAGTATTTTAAACTATGCTAAAGGGAAATATATTTTAATATCTATGGGCAACAATTTCAGATCCAAACTCTGGCTCGATGAGATAACAAACAAAAGGAAAACGACTTGAAGAAATCTTAACAGGAAATTGTATATAATAAATGAGGACATTGGCTTACCATAAATGGATCTAGTAAGGTAAACCTCATACTGTGCAACAATAAGTTATTACCGCATGTAGGCAGCTGGGAGAGCAACACGGCAGAGAGTTGTTCGGAGTATAAAGTGATCGCCTTCAACATAGCAATACACACAACCAGAGAGGTGGAGATTAACTTCATAGGAACTAGATTCATAGGCAAAACGATAAGAAAACAATATAGTAGCCACATCAGTGCAAAAATTAGAGAAGAGTACAATATACAATACACCTATCCAAAGAAGAAAGATACAGAAGTGCTTAGAATATTAACAGAAGAAACCCACCCAGAAACTGTAGCTGAAGAATTTCAGTTTATTATTGAGAAATCTAGATGAAAACCATTCAGAATAAGCAAGGCAGAGGACACGTAGTAAAAGGTGGTTCCATGGTGGACAACGGAACTAACGCTAACTAGGAAAAGACATCGCTTTAAGAAGAAGATACCAAAAGACAAGAAATGAATTGCGTAAAAGCAGCAAAATCCAGTATGAGACAGTTTAAAGGCAGTATCAGTCAGAAATAAGAAGAAAAAATTTAACTAGTGGAAAGAATATTGCAGCATAGCAACAGTGAACCCATGGAATGCTGTGTACATAATGATGTCGGGAAAGATAAGGAACAGCACCACACTAACGACGCTAAAGAAAACAGACGTCATATACACCAGGGATTTCCCTTACACACTGAGCTACATGCTAAGTCACTTCACACCTGATGATAATGAAGAAGATGGCAAAGAATATCACAAACAAGCAACGGAGGTACAATTAAACACTCCAGATGATATACCAATCACAGCAGAGGAAATAATACGAATACTAGAACACATATAAAAAGGTACAACGTATAGACGGGATCACAGTCTCATATTACGACTCAAATTCTACCAAACATCAAAGTATATGATGGCAATATACAACCAGCGTTTAGAAACAGGAAAGTTCCCAAAGATATTGAAAATTACAAGGATTGTACCCTACGTGAAACTAGGACAAGAAAAAAAAAGAAAACGAAGAAGTTACGAAGTACCGACGCATCGGCCTATTAAAAGTTGCTGGGAAATTACTTGAAAAAAAATCATAAATAGTATAATACACTTCTTAAACTCCAAGCAGTTGCTGAACAAGAATCAATACGGGTTCACGCCACAAACAAGCACAATGGAAGCAACACCGGCTGTAAAAGCCTTAATAGAAGTTGCCTTGAGAAATAAGCAACATATAGCTATGTAAGCCTTGGTGTCAGGGACGCCATTTGATGCGGCCTGGTGGCCAAGAATCTTAAAAGCTCTGAAAGGCTTTAAATGTCGAAAGTACCTCTACCAACTGACAAAGATTTATCTGAATGAGAGAAGCAGTATTTTACAAATGAATAATTGCGTCATTAAAGAAACAAGAGGATGTCCTCAAGGATAGTGTTGTAGTTCAAGGCTGTGGAATATCCAGTATGACTCCCTGTAAATCTTAGGTACAAGAAATTCACGAAAGTGAATGCTTTTGCGGAAGATGTAGTAGTATTAGTAGAGGACAAACAAGACAGGAAATTGAAAACAATGCAAATATTGAAATGCTTAGGATTACAAAACCGGCCGCAGATAATAACATACACTTCAATGAACATACACCAAAACTGATGCTAATAACGAGAAGCAAAGTGACTGATGGGCAACTTTGTGTTTATGTACATAACAAGCCACTGGAAGGAGTAGAGAAGGTAAAATATATTGGAGTAATCTTAAATAGAAGACTTCACTTCGACCACCACATAGACTACGTAACCGAGAAATGCACAAAATTAATACATGGACTCTCACGATCAGCAAAAATAATTTGTGATTTAAGATAAGATGTATTTAAAATAATATACAAAGCAGCTGTACTACCAGCTCTGTCATATGGAATTCCAGCCTGGAATGAAGCATTAGAAACACAACCACAATGCTATAAAATACGAAGGGTATAAAGACTTATCAATTTAAAACTAGCTACAGAATATCCTACAACATCCCATGAAGTACTTTGCATAATAGGAGGGCTAATTCTAATAAAATTATAATTTACATAAAAAGTAAATTAATGCAACACCATCCGAGACAAAAAGAAAGACAGCTTAAACGTTAATGGAGAAGAACTGAAACGAGAAAAGCAGATACCTAATAAGAAACGGTTACATCCAGCAAAATTACCACTTATAAAAGAGACAATGGATAGTAAGAAATATGTCAGTATCTACACTGATGGGAACAAAACATAAACGGTAGTAGTATCAAGGATAGTAATGTATATTAATGATATACCATTGCACATGCTCAAGTTCAAATTAAGGAATAATTGCTCTGATAAGCAGCCGAGCAACCCTGAAAGCCCCTGAACAATTACAAAGGGTACCTGACTTGAACGACAAATAAAATTAGCTACAATCCATGTAGACAGCCAAGTAATAATAGCTATAGGAATCATGGTAAGGACAACAGCCTAGACTAACAAATAAAGGAAAACATAGCCATATTCCAAACAAAAGATTGGACAATACGTCTCACTAGGTTAAGGTCCTCGCCGTCAACGAAGGGAATAAAACAGCAGAGGAGCTGACCAAAGAAGCAGTCAACAGCAAAGACCTTCTAGTGGAGTACACCACAATACCGAAAAGCGCAGTGATGAAGAAATTGAAGGAAAGGAGTGAACAACTGCGTGAAGCACAGTAGCCAGCAACACATAATGGAGGGATAAAAAACATACTTCAGCACAGTACGGGAGGGGTTTAAAGGCCAAACTACCACTAACCCACAAAATAACAGCGATACTCACAGGACATAGTAAATTCGGAGACAATTTTCATCGATTTAAGATTGTGAAAAATCCAAGATGCATGTGGAGGGAAAGTGAGCAAACAGCGCAACATATCCCGTGGAAATTTGGACCGTTAAAAAGTGAAAGAGAAGATCTTAAACAGTGAACTAGTGAAAACTTTCAAAGCTCAATTTCTGAAATGTGTGAAGAATATAAATTTTGAGGCTTTGCAATCTAATAATGTACGACTGAAAACAAAGCAGGTAAAATAAAATAATAACAGGATAAATATATGGCTTAGAGCTATGTTAATACAATTGCATGTAGTATTGGATACTTAATTAATGTATTGAAGCATGCAGCGATAGAGATATTGTTAAAAAACCCAAAGAGATAACCACCGCAGACACACTTACATACACACATTGTTACAGAAAATCACACTTACACATACACTCACGCTCACACACACACACACTCACTCAGGTTCACACACTCTCACAAACACCCTCAGACACATTCACACACCACACCGAAAAACATACATTGACACACACTTCTTACTCACCCACACACCACTCACACCCCCACATTCTCGCAAGCACACACATATACACTCGCTGTCATACACCCATACACTCACACACCCCAGTCTATACACGCACGGTCACATACGCACTCACAGTCGCTAACACAAACACTCGAAAACACACGCACACATTTACACACATACACTCACACCATATGCCTCGCAAATTCACTTACTCACACACATACACTCAGTCACATTATCTCACACTCAATCTGGTACACAAGTATTCAGAGCCTCACATATACACACATTCTCACTGACATTCACACTCTAAAGTTCATTCACATTCTTACACACACCATCGTTCACTCTCGCACAAACACTCACACCACAATTTCGCATACACTCTCACACTCCGCGTCTCACAACTTATCATATACATATTAAATCACTCTATCTCAATCTGACACACGCTCAAACACACAACCACACACACATACACACACACACTTGTCCTCCGTGGTATAGTAGTTACCATGCTAGCCTCTAGTTCCAAGGTCGCGGGTTTAAACTCGACGGAGGGTGACGGGATTTTTCGGGCGTAAAATCCTTAGCATCGCTTCCTTCGGAAGGGAAGTAAACCCGGTGATCTCGTGTCGTAGATTTACGACACTTAAAAAACCTCAAGCCCGATAAAGAGGCCTCTGAGCAAAATTACCGGTCTTTCACTCCCAATATAGAATGGGACGCTAAGGATGGTGATGATGTTATGGGGTTTAAGAGCGCTAAACATCTAGGGTCATCAGCGCGCTTACAATGCATAAAATTTAAAACCCAAAAACTAAAATACGGGACACTAACCCGAGGAGTCGAAAACACTAAAAAACAAAACAGCAATTTCTAAAAACCAACACACAAAAAGCATGCTCAATAAAAGAGTAAAACAACGTGTCAAGAACTGTAGAATGCAAGGGACATGTCCGCCGGGGAGAAGAACCCCCATTAAAATGACAATATAGAAGCACAAAACTAAGAGATGCTCAGCGCATCAAATGCGCCGATTAAAACCACTATCACTGATACAACGTAAAAGACATTTTACAGCATGCGCGTCGTCTGCCAAAAAGTTGGCTATGCCAACAGGCAGACACACACGAACGCGCAATGGAGTTAAAACTTAACACTCTGTTAAAATATGACGCACCGTTAAGGGCGCATCACACTGCTCACAGAGTGGTGCGGGGTCACCATTGAGCAGGTATCTATGACTAAAAAGACAATGTCCGATTCGTAAACGAGCTAAAATTACATCCTCCCGACGAGAAAAGAGAGAAGAGGTACCCCAGACTAACGGGAGAGGTTTAACCTCCTGCAACTTGTTCCCCCGGAGGGCCGTCCACTAATCGCTCCAAAGCGAGAGGATGCGGTGACGTAAAATAAACAAATCTGACGAAGGAACAACAGAGGTAAAAAATCTGGGTAATAAAATCGCCGATTTGGAAGCAGCCTCGGTAGACTCGTTACCTGAGATGCACACATGACCTGGAATCTACATAAAGGAGACGCTGATGCCAGAGGCACCAAACGAGTGGAGCAGGTCATGTATGCGCTGTACGAGGAGGTGGTAATTGTACAGCGCGTCAATACTCTGAAGGCCACTCAGCGAGTCCACACAAACAACACAGTGCCGTAAGTCCTGCCGCTGAAGGTATAAAAGGGGAAGTTCGGCGGTAAAAATCGAGCATTGCCACGATAAACGGAAGGTAAAACTATGTCGACCAAAAATAAAGGCACACCCTACTCCAGCATTAGTCTTAGACCCATCAGTATATAAAAAATGACAATTCCCGAATTGCGCCTGAAGCTCTAAAAAGGCGGATCTAAGGACTGAAACAGGGGTCTCCTTCTTCGGCATCGATGTTAACCCAAGGTGACAGTGGACTTCAGCGCGCAACCAAGGAGGAAACCGCGTTTCTCCCCTGGGAAGGGCCGGCGCTGGTGTAACGTCTAAATGCCGAAGAAGCTGTCGAAATCGAACCCCTGGAGGGAGCAATGCAGAGGAGCTTAATATATATTGCCGATCAAGCGAATCCTCGAAAAAAAATTCGAAGGACGGGTGGTCAGGCAAGCTTGAGAGGCGACATGCATAGCTGCGCAAAAGCATCTCACGCCTGAAGGACAGCGGAGGCTCTGCAGCTTCAGCGTACAGACTGGGAACAGGGCTGGTTGGAAAGGCCTCCGTAGCGACTCCTATGCCACGATGGTGAATGGCATTAAGGCGACGTAACACAGATGGACGTGCCGATGAACAGACAATACACCCGTAATTAAGCTTGGACCGGACCAAACAGCAATAAAGACGCAAAAGAATGGTCTGATCATCTCCCCAGGATGTGCCACTTAATAGACGTAAAAGATTAAGAGAACCGTCACACTTTGCTTTTAAAAAGGAAATGTGCGAAGTCCAGCTCAGGTTTCTATCAAAGATCAACCCCCAAAATTTCGCCTTGTCTGCAAACGGAAGTATCTCCAGCCCAAGATGGAGAGAGGGCGGAGGGAGCCTTCCGGCGCAGGAAATTAATACACACGGATTTCTCGGCGGAGAAATTAAAACCATTAGCGTTACTTCAGTCGTGGAGGCGGTCGAAACAGCTCTGGAGGTGGTCTTTGAGCAGACAGATCCGCCTTGAACTGCAATATATAGCAAAATCGTCAAAGAAAAGGGACGATGAAATACCAGGTGGAAGACACTCAACAATGGGGTTGATAGCAATTGCAAGGGTATGACACTGACTACAGAGCACAGCAGTACACCGTTCTCTTGAATAAAACGACTAGATAAAACCGAGCCCACACGTACATGAAATACGCGATTTGCAATAAACTCCCGAAGAAATATGGAATGACGACCCGTAAATTCCATGCGTGGAGTTTACGTAAAATGCCTCCCCTCCAACAAGTGTCATAAATTTCCTCCAGGTTAAAAACACAGTTACTCTTTGACACTTTCTCAGAAATCCATTCATAATATGCGTCGACAGAGACACCAGATAGTCGACGGTAGAGCGATGGCGACGATATCCGCACTGAGCGTTCGCTAGAAGTTTCTGAGGCTCAAGCCACAATGTCAACTGCCCGTTGATCATGCGCTCCATCACCTTGCAAATACAACTGGTGAGGGAGATCGGGCGGTAGCTGGGAGGTAGTTGGCGATCCTTCCCAGGCTTAAGTATAGGGCCAATGTTGGCTTCGGGCCGAACGGAAGCAAAAAAGCTGTCTTGCCAAATACGGTTATATACCTGTAAGAGAAAGAATGTACTGTCGGCTGAAAGGTACCTTAACACCAGGACATGAATGCCATCCGACCCAGGAGCGGAGTGCCTAGAGCAATGGAGAGCGTGCTCCATCTCCCTCATTGTGAAAGGTTCATTATAACACTCGTTATTAGCAGACCGAAAATTATAGGTCTCGGAATCCAGCCGGTCTTTGAGTGTGCGAAAACCGGCGGAACAGTGGTCAGAATTGGAAACCGCCTCAAAGGCAGCACCCAGAGTGTTAGCAATGGCAGCCGGATCCACTATGGTTGCATTGGAAAACTGAAGGCCAGACACAGTACAATGCGACACTTTACCGGAGAAGCGACGACAACAGAGGAAGGCGTGAAGCGATTAAAAGATTCGACAAAACGAGTCCAGGAAGCCTTCTTGCTATCCTGAATTATGCGACGAGCCCTGGTGTGAGATTGTTTAAAAGTAACCAAATTATCAAGTGTAGGGTGTCGCCGAAACACCCTAAGTGCAGCGACAGTCCTCATTCCACCATGGAACAGGAATACGCCGAGGGTGGGAGGACGAACGGGGAATTGTGCGTTTGGCGGCAGATAGCATCGTAGAGGTAAGGTGCTGTACCATTTGGTTAGTGTCAGTGAAGGGCTGATACTCAAAACACACGAGGCTGGAATACAATCACCAGTCGGCTTTTCTGAATATCCAGGTAGGTGCTATGGAATGCTGGAAACGATGCAGGGGTAATGGTCGCTGGAGTGGGTGTCAGCGACGATGTTTCACTGCAGGTGACTAGCAAGCTGGAGTAAGCAAACGGCAAGGTCCAAGTGAGAGAAAGTACCAGAAGAATCAGAAAGAAAATTAGGCTCACCTGAAGAAGTTGAACTGAGCAAAAATTTCGGAAAGAAGCGTTCCCCTTGTACAAGCCCTAGGCGAGCCCCACAGGGGGTGATGGGCATTAAAATCTCCCAACAGTAGAAATGGTGTTGGGAGAGCGGACAGGAGATCTCGAATCTCCGTGTTAGCTAGGGGAGACGTCGGAGTCGAGTAGATGGAGCAAACAGAAAAGAAAAAGCCGGGTAATTGAAGTCTAACGGCAACAGTTTGCAAGTCGGACGTAAGTGTCAGAGTCTGAAAGTGAACGTTGTTACGCACTAATATCATGACACCTCCATCAGCAGGAGTACCCTCATCTGCTGCAAGATCGTAGCGAACCGGAGTAGACACTCGGAGATCAAAAGGATCGTGAGGGCGAAGCAGGTGACCTGCAAACACACGACCATAGGTGAATGGGAACGCAATAAAAGTTGCAGTTCCGCCGAATGCGATCGTACACCACGTAAATTCCAGGTCAGGATAGCCATGAATAAAAGGGATAAACTTCTTACTTAGAAGGGCGGCTCAAAATAACGGGGCTGGGGCTTTTGGTATGGAGTTGGTCAGACTCGATAGCCTCTTCGAAGGGAGGGCCCACGAGCTCAGTGCCAGAAACCGATTCAAGCGCCGAGAATCGGTTCTGGGTGGCAATGGGTGAAGAGTGCCGCTGAGCGCAGGTTGTTCCAGGAGCATCCTGGGACTGCGACCTTCGAGGATGAGGAGAAGGTGAACTTTTCTTACCGTGAGCACGCGGAGGGTCTTTCAGAAAATCTTCCCTACGAAGTTTCTGCTTCGATTTCTTCTCAGTGCCTTGCGGCTTCATAACCTTTGGACCAGCTTTAGATGGTTTGATAACTGTGGCTGAAATGGACGGCCGGATGGTAGTGGCGGTCAATGCAGTCATGGTCCAGGTCTGTGTTTCGGCATCCTTCCGGGGTACTGGCGAGGCAACAACTGAACTAAATGTACCCGATCGCAGGAGCGACGGTTGGCGCGCATGGTAACGCCTCCGGGCTTAAGAAAAGGAGAGTTTCACCTTTACCCGGATCTCCTGAATCGCCTTTTCGTCCAGGTACCGCGGACAGTCGGCAAATGACGCAGAATGAGACCCTTTGCAATTAACGCAGACGGGGGCTGTTGAACAGGTACCTTTGTGTGAGGGCTGGCTACATGAAGCACAGATTGTTACGGCACTCTTACATGAGACTTGCGTATGCCCAAAACGTTGGCATTTAAAACAATGCAGAGATCTAGGAATACAAGGTCTCACCGCAATACGTTCGTACCCTGCTGAAATGCTCGTGGACAGATCGACACCATCAAAAGTTATAAACAGGGTACGAGTAGGTACCAATACTCCGTCGCGTTTGGCCTGCACTAGATGCACTGCCGTCACCTTTTGATCTGAAAGATAGTCGACGAGTTCATCGTTCGACATACCATCGAGGCTATGGGTGGTAACGACGCCTCGACAGGTATTCAAGGTGCGGTGCTTCTCAACACAGGTGGGATAACCGTGGAGAAGCGTAGCGCGCAATAAGGTTTTACTTTGCTGAACGGAATTTGTTTGTACTAATAAGTAACCATTCCGTAGACGAGTGTAGGACTGAACCGCACCAGCAATAGCATCAATGCCCTTCTGAATAATAAAAGGGTTCACCTTCTCAAAACTTTGTGCTTCTTCTGTTCATGAAATAACTAAGTAACAACCAGATGTCGGTGGTGCTACTTCTGTTACAAAGACTTTACGGCGCTTGTTGTTAGTAATGGAGAAAGTGGGCTTCATAGCGAAATAAAGCCTCCACCATTGCAACCGTTTCCGACCTCGGGTTCTGACTTCTCGGGCGTTACCCCGGCTTGAGTGAGTGGCCTATCTATGCCAGTCTCACTCCAGGGTCACACCTCCCAGAACATAGAAGGACCCAATGGCCGTCGGAAGTCAGCAGTTCATGCAATGGCCCCCCGCGGGACTGCAGTTGAACAGCGGATACTAACACATACCCTAGATGACGACCCCGGTTACTGGGGATGACGCCATTACCCACTGACCCAGCTGCGCACTCAGTGCGTGGGTATCCGTAAGGCTGTGTCCACGGAGGATTAAAATAAATAAAATGGAAAATAAACCAAAAGTGTGTGGGCGTTTCGCACGCAAGGTAGACCGGCGAGGGAGATAAAGAGATGTGTGAATGGGTTTGGTTCGAGACGTTTGGACTGAGACTAGACAAGAAAGAAACGATGGCGAGGGGCGGCATGGAACGAAATGCAAGGAACGTACGAGAGCCTACCTTGAGTCCCCCGGTCACGAGGACGAACCCACCTCGACCGGACGAGGGTGGAGGGATGATGATAGCGATGAGATGCTCGGGCACCCCGGGTACGCGAAACCCGTACTCACATAAGGTGAGCCGCTGGAGGGACGCTAAGGAGCACAGCAGTTAAAGGGCATTCATAAATAAAACTCAATTTAATTTTAATTTTTCACACACACACTCTCTCTCTCCCCCCCGCACACACTATACAACACCCACACCTTCTCTCTCCCTCTCTCTCCCACACACACACACGCGCACGCGCACGCACACACACATTGGTATTCTCACACACAAACTCTCATATTCACTCAGCCAAACTCACATTTACACAAACACGCGCGCGCACACACACATTGATGTTTTTTATACACAAAACTCTCAAATTCACTCAGTCACACACACTTGCAGAGTCAATCACACACACACTCACTAACAGTCGCACACTCACACATCTCACACTCACGCACCCACACAAACGCCCATACCCCCTCACACAACTCAACTCACCTCTCACATACATACACATAGACATTCACGGATTAACATATGTACTCACAATCTCTCCCACACTCACACTCAAATTCACTCGCACTGTCAAAGATACACTTGCACGCACTCTCAGACACTCATTCACTATGCTCTAACACTCTCAGACACACTCATATACCACACACACAAGCCTATACATACACACACCACACATGCAAGGATACTCAAATTCACACACTAACTCTCCACAGCTGAAGCTCCCACACACTCAACATACATAACTCATATTCACACACCCTCACATATGCACTCAATCACACACGGAGACACTCAAAGCACACTCTTAATCTATGACTCGCATATTCACACTTAGACACACATACTCACCCCACATGCACACACACACTCACACAACATAAGTCACACTATCTCTCGATCACTCTCACACATACACGAACACTCGCACACACTATGCAACAGCCGAACTATCTCACACCCTCACCCACACACAAACACGTTCCCTCACACTCACACACGAGCGCTCATGCAACCATACCACTCTCATACGCACATACACACCAACACAGCTCCACTCGCGCATACACCCAAACTTTCGCTCATCCACACACACACTAATATACACACACACTCACAAACCCCCCACACATGACACTCACAGTTACACTCGCACATTCGCTCACAGACAGACTCTCCCACACTCACATACAAACCGCACACACATTCACACACTCTCACTCTCACGCACATTCATATAACCTCACAGTCAAAGTCACAAACACTCACTTTTTACATACTCGCGTAATTTCACACTCACCAACACACTCACGCACATACAACGTCACACACACTGACTTTCGTTCTCACACACCTACACACTAAACCATTCATACGCCAGAACCCACACCAAACTATTATTACAAACATACACTTTCTCTCACATAAACAGACACTTCCAATCTCACACTACTCACAAACACCATAAAACTAACACACACTATTTCACACTCACTCTCGCACGCACGCACACACTCACGTTCTCTATCGCACACACACTCCATCAAACTCACAAACTCACTCACACACGCTCACTGAAGTCAGACACACACCCAAACAAACTCACATAACTACACATAAAATCACAATCATACACTCACACGCATACACAAAAATTCATACACGCCGCTTACTCACACCTAGAAACTCTTACACCTATACTCAATCTCTCACACACACTCTCCCACTCTCTCTCTCACACATACATTCCCACACAGACACTGAGTCATACACTAAAACACACTCTCTCACAAACACACCCACTCACATTCACACCCTCACATACCTACTCACAGACACACTCAATTACACTCACTCACTTCACATACTCATACAATCTCGCACACTCACACACCCTTACATTCACACACATTCTTAGTAACACATACAGCACACACACATTTACACACCCACACTCACGCTCACTGACACTCACAAAAATACATACACCCTCAAACTCAAAACACTTTCAGGCACACTCGCACTTAAAACCATCCACATCCTACAACTCATTGAAAAATTCACAGACATATTTACACTCCCGCACATACTACCTCACACTCACTCTCTTACACAAACCTTCAAAACTTCACATATACACACACTTAGTCATACACTCTCACAAACACTCATACTCTACAACTCACACTTTCACAAAGACCCACACTCGCTCTGACGGACTCTTCCATTCACATATGCTCACAAACTCATTCACATACTCGCACACAATCACACCCACATAGTCACTCACAGTCATACACCTTCACACTCTCACACTCCACAAATAACATACCCACAACTCACGCATATCACTCAAATTAACACACCCTCACAATCGTAAGCACATTTACATACAACCTCGCAGTCACACACACTCAAAACACTGATACTCTACAACTCACACATTCACACACCTCAATGTCACACAATTCACTTCTCCAGCATAGCACACTCTCTAATTCCTACACACTGAGACACAAACACAATGTGACATACACACACTCTCTCACACACACGTTTACACTCAGTGGCATTCTAAAACTTACATCCACTCATTTTCACACACACACATACTGACACACCATCTCATACTCCTCACACTCACACAAACACACTCACAAACTCTCAAACCCCCACAAACGTTTTTACACATACACTCACTATCTCACTCTCACTCTCCTACAGGCATCCAATTACACTCCCTCACACATACCCGCTCACTCACAATCACACGCTCGCACACATAGTCTATCAGTCACACTCAAACATGCACACAGACATTCGCATACACACTCATTCAGTCACACACATCCCCAGACAGGTTCATACACGCACACTCTAGCACACACACACTTTCCCAGACTCACAAACTCGCACAAATCACACCCACACACCATTCACACTCAGTCACTGACAGTCTCTCGTACACATATATACAACAGTTACAAACTCACTCACACCCTCTTAAACACACACGAACCTCTCACTCACACCGTCACACAAACTTACATTCTGATACAAACACTCAAACTCTAACATACACACTTACACACTCAAACACACAAAGTCACAGTTACACTTTCATACTCACAGTCACACCATCACACTCACGGTGACACCCTCACACACACCCACGCTATACCCCCACGCTTATCCATGTACTGGCACATCTCTCACTCACACACACTCACACTACCCCGACACATACCCCTGCATTGGCACACACTCTCACTCACACTCACTTATTGACACACCTACACATTCGCACACTTACACAGTCTCTCACTCACATACACGCGCTCTCTCACATATATACTGTTCAAACCCACATGCACATATATACTCAAACACGCACACTCGCCCACGCACGCATACACCCACACACACACCAATACACTCACGCACGCCCACACACATGCTCACACACACGCCACTCAGACTTTCTCACACACACCCATACACTCACACACGCCCACACACATGCTCACACCCACTCACACTTTCTCACACACACCCATGCACACTCGTACCACTCATTCACTCACAGACTCACACACACTCACAGTCACAATCCCATACACTCATACACACACCACACTCACACTCCACTACTCGTTCACATTCACACACCCACCACTCATAGACATGCACCAAAACACACTCACATAAAGTCACGCACACTCAAAGTAACATACTCTCACATGCCATTCATAGCCACGCCCACCCTCCCACACACTCTCACACATATAAACATGTAGTTAAACACAGTCACAAATGAAAACACTGTCTCACACTCGCTTTTTCTCATACACACTCACACTTAACCACAAACACTCAATCACTCTCACACAGTCCCTCACACTCACACACACACTCTCACAAATTCCTCATACTCTCACACACTCACGCACACTCATGCTCAAACTCTCACACTCCCAAACACACACACACACATAAACCTATTGACACTTATTATATCACCTAATATATACGCGTTCATCAAGTTTTTTTCATTACCATCTCATTCCAATAAAGTAATACAACAATATGTTTTGTGGCGCAAAGACAAACGCTTCCGTTGTTTTTTTAATAATACTTGCTGTTTTTGTATCACTTAATTTACACGTGCTCATCAGTTTTTCCATTATTACCTCGTTCCAATAAAGTTTGTCTGCAAGGAAACGCTTCGTATAGTGAAAAGCTATTTCGTTTTGTGTACATAATATGTGAGATAACGTGTTTGCTTTGATATTAATGCATATTCATTGGTTATGAATCAACTTGCATGTTTTATTAACTTTGCACAATAACTATCTTTAAATACAAGATATATAATAACGAAAGATTCCTTAATACCGGACCTATTTCTGTTTTACCTTAATGACCAAACAAAAAGCTACATGTAACAACTAAACCATTAGTCAAATGCAAAAAGCAAATTTCTTTATGCCCTGACGTATCACTAATTTCATTCTGTAATGTTAAATTTTCTACTTGCTTTTATATTATTATTATTATTATTATTATTATTATTATTATTATTATTATTATTGCTTAACAACGCAGTATCTTAGCGAAGTACGCCACACACTTACTTCGAACCAATTTCAAGACTCTTCAAACTGCAGCTCTAGTGCTTAAACCCACCGCATATTTTCCCTGTTTTTATCAGTTGTGTGTGTGGAGTAAAATAATAATAAAATCGGGCAAATATCTAATGTGATATTGTTAGTACCATTGTGAGAAAAAAACCTTTACTGGAAAAATGTTTCTCATTCATAAAAATGGATCATAAATTTTGCAAGCAAAAGAAATTTAGACCTCAGACACATGACGGACCCTCTGAGGGTTTTATTCCTCTAACTTTTACAGAATGCTATTTCGCCGAGTCCTATAGCGTAAATATTCAACGTTTCGTCCACATCTGTTAATTCTTCTTATAGTTGTTAAATAAGGAGTTGAAATCAAATTAAATTTTTCCGCTATCAAGCTGCAAAGGATGCCATTGCAAAACTAGTTTGAGTTACCGTTGGACTTGATTTCCCGCAGTGTAAAAAAGCTTCTTTTTCTTTCTCTTGCATTCTGTTCAAAGCAGGAAGTATTAAATGAGGGAATCTCCGGGAAAAGTAGCTCTAATACAAAATAATGTTCTGACTCCTTCATGGTATTCAGTGTGGTGAATGTATTTTCATTATTACCTTCGTAATATTTTCATTAATACAATGCCCTAAGCTTTTCTGCGATAAGAAATTAGTGGCGACGAAGTAAATGATTGTTTACTAGCGTGTCAAAATAATGCAGCCATTCATTATGGATGCTTTTGGTAAGTTTCAATTTTTTGTAGTGGAAAAACGAAGTATGCAACATACACAAGACACTCCGTTTTGCAATGGGCGAGATTTTAGAGCTCGCATAAGGCTCTTATAAAATGCCTTATAGTGAATTTCTAACCCCTCTGTAAATTTAAAGCGTCTACCATCACCCCACAATCTATTATCTCTACCCTTATACTTAAATTATCTGTCGCATACACTTTCCCTAGTGTCTCATAAAACTTACACCTTTCACCCTTTTTTCCTCCTTTCTTACAGTCACATGCTTTGTTTACTACATAACCTTTCGGAATTCTATTTTACGCATTTCAAAATCCCGTAAAATAAACATCCTCAATGACTCCCGCTTTTAGATTGAGTTACAGGTTTCAAACAATTGTACACATTTTTCAATCCTTCCATACTTATAATTGTCGCATTAAACCTACATCCGACACCTTTTTGTATGCACATGAACAATTCGATATCAACTCGTGGTCCTTTTTGCACATCGTAACATTCTTGAATACACCTATCTCGTTATCTACTTTAAATCCACATCTTCCAAAACTCACACGTATTTCCTGCGCTCTCACTATTGTAACAGTCATCAGTGTGATCCAAATCCCCTTCATTGTGTGCTATATCCTCCTCCCTGCGTTTTCTTTTTATACTACCCGTCAGTCAATCAAATTATTTCTCTTTTTTCATTCATATTCATCCTTTCCTCCCCCTACCCATCAGTTGTCGTCCCTCCACCGTTCATATCCTTTCAAGGTAAGCGTTTCCTCTTAGTTTTTATCTTTCCCTCATTTTGTTTCACCCGCATTTTGTAATATTTCTTCTCATATTTAGCTATGGGTGAATTGGTGAAATACATGCAAAGCTCTATGCCTCCATCCGATCTTACCCCTGAAGAACGTCATGTCATTGCCATGTTAGGTGCAGCCTTCCTTCACATGTATCCACTCCGTGATATCAACCAAGTGTGGACATTCCTGGATGGTCTTTGTTAGACAGCATTTCGACCCTTCTTAAGGTGCACCAAGCACTGGAATCTACCTTCGCAAAGGGTCCACATCGATGGCCCTGCTTCTCTAGTCGATAGCTGTATCTTTTGTAACTCTACTGATATTTAACATTTGTAATATCTTTAATAAAGGCCACAAATGGCCAAACTTTGGTTGGCGGACCGGATCTGGGGTAAGGTCAAAGGTTACTAGAGGTCAAATTGCTTGACCCCAACTTCCGGCTCTGCTCGCCGAGGGTCCTTACTACTGATAATTTTTTATCACCTCAAGCATAAAAATAAAAACAGGGATTCTTTCTGAACTTTTTGCTTATATTTACTATTTCAAGGCAGTAAAAGTAACTTATGAAAACTTTAAATATCCATAATACACTGTTAAGTGGAAAAGGGCAATCAGACAAGGTGGAATATTTAAAAAAAACTGCTTACGCAAGCAAAGGTCTTGTGTGCCTCAAATTGCACGTTTTCACTGCATTTTAGGGCACCTCATGTGGTTTTCTGGTTACTCAAAAGTATGCCAAACACATTCACTATGGAGGGGACTTCACAGCCTATTCGCAGAAAATTCAAGATATATATTTTATTTGCCATGTAGATATCTCAAACATATAATAATCAAAACCGTTAAGGCCGCTTTGTAGAAAACAAAATATAACACAGATTTATCCAAGAAAAGGGCAGTTTAGGGTGGCAGTTTAGAATGGAGAGAAATTCATGATGTTTTTAGTGTAGTATCTTAAGAAAAGGCCAAACTTAAAATAGAAACCTTATTATTTATCGGACCATACCTATCAGCTTTGTTGTTCATAGATGTGCATGAACACAAACACACTCTCTCTCTTTCTCTCTCACAAATACACACTTACACAAAGAATCTCACACTCACTCTGACCCAACCGTGTACTCATACACTCTCACAATGACACTCTCACACCCAAAACACTACTCTCACTCAGACACTATCGCATCCACAGCATCATTTTTACACAATTACACTCTTCAATTCGCAGTCCCAAGCTCAGTCACACACCCACACATGACAACAAAGACACATTCTGCTACACTCGTGCACATTCCCTTACATTCATTCTCAGTCACTCAAACACACTATCTTACATCACCCTCTCCTTCTCTGTTTCGCTCTCACACACGCGCTACAGCTCTCACACTCATACATTGCAAAACTAACAAACATTACTCACACTCCACCACACACATTTACACATCCACATCTAACGATAAACACACAGAACCTCTAACACCCCCTTCATACAACCTCTCATACTCACTCTCCTACACACACACACAGATAGACTCATGCGCTATTTACACTAACACACCTTCACACTCACATCCACACACCCAAATGGGCACTGACACTCTAGAGCTCACAAACCCTCACACACACTCACACAAATACATAAACATGTAATATTACATGATGATGGAGCATGGTATTATTAAAATTAAAAAAACACACGCACATTCACTATACAACAAACACCTTCGCACTCACATACGCACACTCAGATTCTAACACAAAAATACCCATACCCTCAACTAAACCAAATAGTCACACACTCTCGTACACGCTCACAATCTACAACTCCCTCACACTCTAAATCACTTTCACAGACACGATTATACACACACCATACACACTCCACAACTCGCACACTACCTCACACTGACTCAGTCACACTTAGAAACACACACACTCTCTCTCACACACTATACAACTCACACACACTCATACACACAAAATCGAACACACTATCTCACACTCTCACATGCACGCCCTCGCGTTGTAGCACAAAAAAGGCAAGCACACTCACTCAGTCACACTCATATTACTACACACACACACACATACACCTACTCACTCATACAAAATCGCAACTCATTCACAAAAACACAGTCTCATACTCACAAAACCACACAATCACACATATACAACTAAATAGTAACTCACCCACAAACACTATCACAAGGTTTATTTTTACAAACTCACACTCCCAAACGAAACTCACTCACAGTCACACCCTCACACAATCACAGTCCCACACTCACATATCCACACACACAGTAACTCACACAAACAACCCTCAAACGCACACCCTCAAAAACACATGCTCACATTGAGAAGGAGTCAATATGGCGCCAGCTTGTGAGGACATGGTAGAAAATACTCTGAGTATTCTAGTTAGTGTGACCGAGAAAAGCAGTAATCTGAAGAATGATAATAAGAAATTCTTGGCGCTGTGAATACGCTCAGAAAGCAAATTTGTGCTTTAAAGTGTGAGTTAGAAGACAGGAAGAAGACAATTTCTGATCTAGAAGCCAAAACCGTAGAAAGGGATTCCATCTTATTAGCGCTGCTGCAGTCTGGGGGAGTAGCAATGAGGGTACAACCAGAAAGTGCCTTTCTTTGGCTTTCAAGGAAGCTGCAAGGAGAGTGAGTGGCAGATGGTGCACTCAACTGGTAGACCGCGGAAGCTGTACTCTCAAGCTGTAGGAGATAACTATCAAGATAACGTCTTCAGAGATAACAATACATATAAGTTATTTGTTAAGTCGAAAAATGGCCAAAGTGCTGAACACATTAAGACTTTAATTAAAACGAAGGTGAACCCAAAGAAAATCAAAGTAGGAATCAGTGCTCTAAAGACACTTAAAACGGCCAGTTATGGATTAAGTCGAATAAAATACCAGAATTGCAGAAAGTATGCCAGGAAATAAATAACGATGCGGGGAAGACCTTGAAAGATATTTTCCTAAATTCAAGAACTCCGGGATAGTTAAGTTTAGTGCACTGGAGTATATTGCACCAGAGAATAAAAATTAAATTCAGTTTAATTTATGGACGACCTTTAACTGCTGTGGTCCTTAGCGTCCCATTCTATATTGGGAGTGAAAAACCGGAACGTTTGCGCACAGACCTCTTTATCAGGCTTGAGAATCTTTTACTTGCCGTAAATCTACGACACGGGACCATCGGCTTTACATCCCTTCAGTAGCTTATTTAGAGGAATTCGAGCACAGTTTTTTGGGCATATATGGGAAAGGATAGGGAAAACGAGGATAGATGGGGCGGTTCAAGGAGGAAAATGGGTTTATATGGGGGAGATAGGGAATACGACGACCGATACTACGCTAGACGGGGTTGAAGGAGGGAAATACGTTTATATGGAAGAGATAGTAGAGAGGTGTTAGGCTAGACAGAGGTCGAGGAGTAGAGTATAGTTTATATGAAAGGTATAGGAAAACGAGCAGAGGTGTAGGGCTAGACAGAGTTGAAGGGTAGAGTATGTCTATTATGTGAGAGAGGTAGGGAACAGGAGGAGGGGTGTTAGGCTAGACAGAAGTTGAGGAGTAGAGTATGGTTTATATGCGAGATGCAGGAAAACGAGGAGAGATGTTAGGGTAGATAGAGGTCGAAGAGTAGAGTATGGTTTATATGAGAGGTATAGGAAAACGACGAGAGGTATTAGGCTAAGGAGGTTGAGTATGTGTTTATAAGGAGAGACGAGAAAACGGTGAGAGGTCCTATGCTAGGATAGACAGGTGTTAAAGGTAGAATGTG
Source organism: Deroplatys truncata (assembly GCA_030765065.1). NCBI lineage: Eukaryota > Metazoa > Arthropoda > Insecta > Mantodea > Mantidae > Deroplatys > Deroplatys truncata. The sequence continues at coordinate 346,793,387 of CM060990.1, read as the reverse complement.
TTTTATATAGGCTAGATAGGAACCCAAGGAGAGATACTCAGCTAGACAGGGTCAGCTGGGGAATGCGCTTTATGAGAGGTAGGGAACAGCAGGACGGGTGTTAGGCTAGACAGAGGTTGAGGAGTAGAGTATGGTTTATATGAGAGAGGTATAGGAAAACGAGCAGAAGTGCTAGGCTAGCCAGAGGTTGTGGAGTATAGTATGCGTTTATTGAGAAAAGATAAGGAAAACGAAGAGAGCTGTTAGACTAGACAGGGCTTGGAAGGGTAGAATAAACCTTTTATATGGGAGATATAGCAAACCTAGGAGACTTTGAGTATGCGTTTATATGTATGAGGGATATAGGAACAGGGGGAGAGGTATTAGGCTAGACAGAGTTGAAGGGTAGAGTATGTTTTCATATGAGAGAGGTAGGGAAAACGAGGAGAGGTGTTAGGCTAGACAGAGGTAGAGGAGTAGAGTATGGTTTATATGAGAGGTATAGGAACAGGAGGAGAGGTGTTAGGCTAGACAGATACTGAGGCAGTAGGAATATGGACTTATATACAGGAGAGATAGGGAATAGGAGGGGAGGTGCTAGACCTTGAAAGCGACTTTAGACGTGAACTTCGTGGAAAACTGTTTCATGTCAATGTTAGAGCGCTAATTCTAGACATGCCTATCACGTAACCTATTCAGGGAAAAGGTGACCAGCAAAGGGAAAAAGGTGACCCGCAAAGGGAAAAAGGTAACCCGCAAAGAGAAAAGGTGACCAACAAACGGAAAAAGGTGACCCATAAAGGGAGAAAGGTTACCCATAAAGGGGAAAAAGGTGACCCATAAAGGGAAAAAGGTGACCCATAAAGGGAAAAAGTTGACCAGCAAAAGGGAAAAAGCTGACCAGCAAAAAGATAAAGGTGACCCGCAAAGGGAAAAAGGTGACCCACAAAGGGAAAAAGGTGACCAGCAAAGGGAAAAAGGTGACCTGCAACGGGAAAAAGGTGACCTGCAACGGGAAAAAGATGGCCAACAAAGGGAAAAAGGTGACCAGCAAAGGGAAAAAGGTGACCAGGAAAGTGAAAAAGGTGACCAGCAAAGGGAAAATGTGACCGGCAAAGGGGAAAAGGTGACCCATAAAGGGAAAAAGGTGACCCATAAAGGGAATAAGGTGACCCACTCACACTAACAGGTAAGTAATTCAGGTAGTATCACAGGGTAGGACAGATCCCGGGAAGCGGATATAGCATAGTTTCGTATGATGTTACAGGTAATTGAGAGAGTATCGTAGGTATTTAGGACAATTCAAGTAACATAGGTGTTTAGAGTCACGCAGCTAGTATCACAGGAGGCTAGTTTACAGGTGCAGGACGTATCATAGCTGCATATTTTTCTCAGGCAATTCAGCTAGTATCGGGGGCATTTAAGCTAATTCAGCTACTATTACAAGAGCCTGACTGCATCATAGCAGTGTATGATTTCACAGGTAATTCAGTTAGTATCGTAGGTATTTAGGCTAATTCATCTAGTATCACAGGAGGATAGATTCCAGGGGTTGGGTATAGCATAGTTTCGTATTTCACAGGTAATTCACCTAGTATCGTAGGTATTTAGCATAACTCAAGTATCATAGGTGTTTAGAGTAATTAAGCTAGCATTACAGGAGGGTAGGTTCCAGGGGTCGGTTATAACGTAGTTTCGTATTTCACAGATAGTTCAGGTAATATCGTAAGTATTTGGGTAATCAGCATAGTTTCACAGATACTCGCGATAATTTCGATCAGAGATTTGTATCAATGGTATTTGAGTCATTTTAACAGGTAATTCATCTAGTATCACTGATATTTAGGGCAAACCAGATAGTATCACAGGTGCTAGTGCTAATTTAGAGCAGGAATTCGTATCAGAGCTAGTTAAGGTAATTTCACATGATTCGGGTAGTATCACAGGTATATAAGTCATTTTAACAGGTAATTCAACTAGTATCACAGGTACTCATGGTAATATAGAGAGTAATTAGATTATAAACATTTCTCATCCAACGTTACAACAATTTATATACTTTTTTCTAAATCTTACAAACTTATTATATGTTAAACAGTTATTGTACGATGCGGAGAGGGATAAACTGCATATTGGTTCAGAAATTGAAAAGCTTTGCGTCAACATACCTTTATTTTAGTTTGTTGTAGGTGTCTCTCCCCTTTTATCTAGGCTTGAGACTAGCACTAGGATTGCTCCTAATGGCAGGGTTACCACCTTCCCTTCCATCTTCTTCTTTCTTCATCAGGCGTATGCTAGTTGCATACACAGCACACGGATAAACTTCATTTTTAAGATTGTAGACTCACGAGAAAATCTTCACCTTCGACTTACATTCTCTTAAGCACTGTTTGTAATACTGTAATGTCCATACGCATAGGTAGTTATTCCATCCTCAGCAATAATTCTTTTATCATCAAAGGGATTCAATGTAATTTTATTCACTTGCACTGTGGTAACAGCATGCTTTCGTGATAGGATTAGATTCATGGGCGTTCTGATGATTTCACAGGTTTTAAGACATTCTGTATAGCTGTCAAACGAAATGTACTGCTTAATAGCGCTACGTCTTATACCTTTAATCTTTTTTATCATTGAGCCTTGAATATCTAAGGCATACATCTTAGGACGTAGTCCAACAAAGCGTAGGATGATTTTGCTATTAGCCTCATCTTTAAATTTTCCCAATACCTTCTTGTTCTGAGTAGAGTAACATATATGGTTGGCAGGGTAATCAGCTGTATCGAGATGCTCAAGAAAACGTAGCTTGTCCTGGTACACATCTTCAGTTGTAACACGATGAATGAACGAATCAGTGTCCATATACATAAGCTTCAGGTTTTCAGCTCCATAATAAGGCAACAACACGTCGAATGATAGTTATACATTAATGTCTTGGAGATGTCCAACACACTCATGCCAATGTATATAGGCTTGTTGAACACAATCTGACGAGAGACCATATGTACAGCAGCTAGATTAGCAGCATATATCGTCCTGTCGATAAACGTAGGCTTAGCGATCAGCTTCTCTAGAGTTTTTTCATTGGTCACCAGTCGTATATCCATACGGTTACGCAGGTTCTCCATAGTTTTTTCCAAACATGGCGTTGTTAAAGAGCTTGTAGAGGTCCTTCTCGAAGTCATTTACAGCTTGTTGTCGTAGCCGGTTGTTAAATTCTACATAAGGTTTTAACCACCGAGACTGTCGGAATTGTAGCACACGATGGATTTTTGTTAGTTGTAGTCCATGATCAAGAGCTTGCTTCAAGGCCATGTAATGCACTACATACTTCTTTCGAGGTCCAAGATGAGGTATCAGTTTCTTTGTAGATGCTTCCAATGGCTTCATACACTCAGGCAGGAAAGGTAGTTCGTTGTGTAGATCGTGAAGTTCTGCAGGATACTCAATGTCAACTTCTAATATGTACCCATGAGCATCATCTTCTTGTAGCCTTTCTATGTCGATTTCTTCAGGCGAAACCCACTGAAATCCACCAAAAGGAAGGGCGTGACACATTGCCCACCCATATTGGTTATTGGCGTCCTCGTATGTGATAAATTGGGTTGGTCTCGACGGATCAAACTTCTCCATATACCTGTTATTAGCCTCTGCATATCGATGGGAAACTTGGCATAAACCTCCTCTTATACCTGATTCTACCCTGAGTAGTTGATCATAATCTTGTAACAGTTCCAGCTTAATTCCTGTATACAGCAACATTGCATCCCATGTAAGTCCTGGAGAGGTAAAATAATGTGCTGGATCAACTTTGTGTGTTTTGAGGGTTTGCTCTTTGAACGTTTCAAGGACATCAGCTAGAAGAAGTACATCCGAAGTTAAGTAGAGATCGCTGTACACTCCCAGGTTTCTCACATTAAACAGCTCCCATACATTTCTAGCATGATCGTAGTCAGTATCAGTAATTTCTTCTTCATTCAATCTATTGTAGAAGGAGTCCTTAGGAGGCAAGCAGGTCTCGTTCAGGGCATCCCATGACGTGACAAAATCATATGGAAATACACCCTTACGTGTCATCAACTTCAATTTGTCTTCTCCAAACTACTTTAATGTTTCAGGATATGAGGTTAGATTTTTCACCAACTTATCCAAGCTTGTACTGAGGAATCGAAAGCTATCCACAAACCGACGCTTTATATCTCCTACATACTTGGTGAATGAGATATAGCTTTCTTCAGAGCTAGGAATTACCTCAATCCTCTCACTTGTACAGCCCAGCTCCTTGACAATGAAATGAGAGTCATATCCGCTAAGGTTATGCATGAAGACAGGAATATATTTAGGTGTTTTACAGGCCAAATTGCATTCATTATGTAGACTTCCACGATATTCACCACTGATGTGATCGTGATCGCATACTTTGTAGTTTTCTCCTGTAAATCCTTTTCCACACAGGTAGCATGTCGTAGAAGACTCAAAATCCTTTTGCTGTTGGTCCGTAAGTTGCAGAGGCTTGGCTGATTTGTATACCGTATTAATCATTGTTGCAAGAGATGTCAGATATAGCATAAACTTCTGAGCAGCATCAACACCACGGTATACATAGGGTTGCTTAGGAAGACCAGTTTCGAGATATTCAACACAGGATGATGGCTTCACGTAAACACAGAAGCTCATTGGTGTATGCTCTTGATAAGGGGTTGTATAGGAAGTTTCAGGATTGGGTATACATGTATGGCATGGAGTGAGAATACTCTCAAAATCAGCATAGATGACATAAGGTGGTTTCAACATCCTCTCAACATTTTTAAACTGAACAATTGATTTCTCCTTGGCAGGCATAACTACCCTTGCAACACCATGTTGATTACAGATGGCTGCATGCTCTTGTAGTTTTACCAACCCGCTTCGTCCATATCGATCATCAAAATGTGTAAAGCATCGCTTACAGGTATAAACACGTTCATTACATTTAGTTTTCTGGCGTCGAACGAGTTTCTCTAAATTCTTTATATATATATATACGTAGTGATGTTTTCTACTACTGTCACTCAATAGTAGCAGGTCACGGTGTTCAGGTAGTTCAATGTCAGCAACTTTTATTGGATACACTTCATGCTTCTCATCCATCCCGAAAACGTTGATAGACATTTTGTTAATCTTCTCAAATTTAGGTATTTGAGAAAGTAGAGTAGGATAGGAAACACAGCTGAAGTCGTACTTATCTTGAAGTTTCTTGTATTTGCTCACACGTTGCGCATTCTTCTCAACGAATTTGGCCAGTACAGAGTACATGAAGCATTTCTCATCGCTAAAGTTCTGGATGTTTATACACGCTTCTTTAGCTCCGGCAGATGGCGGTAGTGGTATGTAGCTACTTCCTCGTAACGGATTGTACTTGGTGATACGAAGTCGAACACCTTCCACTGCAAGTAGGGCCCAGTTGTTACCCTTAAGCTGAGAGTCCTCCATTTCAGTAACCAATTTCTTGAATTTCGCTTCCATCGTTGACTCCAGATCAGTTTCTAGGAAAACAGGTTGATTCCGTGTTTTAAATGTTTTGTCACAGGTTTCTGCAATACTGTTAACAAATCGACACTCAGCCAGCAGATTAATTTTTACGCTCTTATGAATGCTAAGCTCTTTACGTAGAACCTGGATTATGCGTTGTTTCGCCTCCTGAATGAAAACAGATAGAACAATGGGATAAAAACTAATTAATTCTTTGGAATGCTCCGCGTCCTTGAGATATTATTCCAAGTTGGCCGGGATGCCTGGGTTCGAATCCTAGGAGTGATTACAAATTCATCTTCTAATAACTCAGAGACTAATTAAGATAAAGACGCCAAATAAACTTTATTGCATTTATGTAATCAGATAATTGTTTCTGAATGTATATTTGGGTACCTGGTGTCCTGCGTTCGATCCTAAATTTTTAAATCACTATTATCTCGGAAACTAAGAAAGGTAGAGGGGTTGCCCAAAACATGATTGATAGCTCCTGTGATGGGTAATTAATACTTTATATAATTGTCAATAAGTTGTCCTTAGTTCGAATCCCGATTTTAATGATTTCCTTAATTTTCCTCTGTACTCTAGGATATGCCACTTATGTTGATTGCGTAACTTCGTGCAGCTGTGTTTAACATAGAAAACTAATATTGTAAATAATTTTGTTTCTGGTGTTCTGGGTTCGAATACCGATAAAATGAAATTTGCTTATACATTTAATAACTCCTAAACTATTAAGCTAAAGACACTATATAAACTGAGTTACATTTATATCAATAGGTAGTTTCTTGTGGATCTATATTTGGGGATCTGATGTCCTGAGTTCGATTCTTAATTTTAAATCACCATTATCTCCGAAACTAAGAGATATAGAGGGATGAACCAAAGCATGTTTGATAGCTCTTATAATAGGTAATTAATGGTGTATATAATGGTCAATCAGTTGCCTCTAGTTCGAATCTCGATCTTTCAATGACTTCCTTAATTTTCCTCTGTACTCTAGAATATATCACTTAGATCCATGCTGTAACTGCACACAGCTTTGTTTAACATTTCAAGCTAATATTATAAATTATTTTGTTCCTGGTTATCTGGGTTCGAATACCGATTCAATGAAATTTACTTATAAATTTAATAACTCGTAATCTAATTTAGATATACACGACAAGTAAAAAAGTGAACAGAGTACCTAGTTCCTAAATATCTTTATTATGACAAAAATTACTTTAAAGTGCTCAGATCGAATTCTGAAGGGGTGATTTCATATATATTCAAGCCTATGGATCATATCAGGTTCTAATAAAGATTAAATGCTTGATGCTGGTGTGAGGGAGTTAAATTACTAAAATACATTTATTAAAAGTACAACCGGGTTCGATTTAGAAGCTTAAGGTCTGTGTAACTCTGGAAAAATTACTTTGCTCGTGATTGTAGTGAAATGTAATGGTCTTTCTGGGGGACGATGGAAAGGAAGAATTGAAAAGGGAATGAAAACTGAAATAATGTAGTATATACATGCATTTAACTAAACAAGGAGAAAATCTTTCACGTTACCTTTTAAGCCTTTACTTTTAAGTATTGTGATAATAGAGATTGTACTAGCTTTGGTGTAATAGGTGGTGGTAGTGGTGGTGGTAGGCTTTGAATGGAAATCTGACTGAATGAGCGTGTGGGAATACTTCTCTTGTTGGTGCGACAGCATATATAGCTAGTTACGAGACGAGTTTAAACGTGTTTGATACTGTCTCTGGGTTTGACGTCATAAACATCCTGTCTCTGAGCGTGAGGTTATATGGTGTAAGTTAATATGCGTAGAGCGATCATATACAACTAGTTATGGAGCAAGTTTATGATTGATCTAAAAGGTTCGTGCTCCCTCTATAAATAGGGGGATCTAGGGCATTGGACTTCATTGCGCTAATTAGTCTTGAAGTGTTAACATCGTGTTCTCTCCAAGAAAAATCAGCTTTCTAAGTGTTATCAAGGTGAAGAGATCCCTTGAAGAAGGATTAATACATTATTACATCAAGAATAAAGATGAATAACTCTGCGTATAAGGATTTTATTCCAAGCGCTACTGGATACGCCTGCGGAAAATGTGGGAAGAAGTTCCTCCGAGGTTATCACAAGCGAAGACACGAGATGAGCTGCAAGAAGCTCTTCAAGTGTAAACATTGTAGCTTGACCTTCAATTATGGTTATAAGGGGCAGCGACACGAAGATGTATGTGAAATAAGCAGTCCTCAGAAGAAAAGCACATTGGAGCCTACTAAACATTATTTATTATCAACAATGGACGACTGTGATATGAAAGAATATGAAACTTCATTCGAAGGACGATTGTAATAGTATTTTATACGATGTGAAACACCTAAGGACCTGAATATGTGTCTGCATAAGGCGAAACAACGCATAATCCAGGCTGTGCGTAAAGAGCTTAGCATTCATAAGAGCGTAAAAATTAATCTGCTGGCTGAGTGTCGATTTGTTAACAGTATTGGAGAAACCTGTGACAAAACATTTAAAACACGGAATCAACCTGTTTTCCTAGAAACTGATCTGGAGTCAACGATGGAAGCGAAATTCAAGAAATTGGTTACTGAAATGGAGGACTCTCAGCTTAAGGGTAGCAACTGGGCCCTACTTGCAGTGGAAGGTGTTCGACTTCGTATCACCAAGTACAATCCGTTACGAGGAAGTAGCTACATACCACTACCGCCATCTGTCGGAGCTAAAGAAGCGTGTATAAACATCCAGAACTTTAGCGATGAGAAATGCTTCATGTACTCTGTACTGGCCAAATTCGTTGAGAAGAATGCGCAACGTGTGAGCAAATACAAGAAACTTCAAGATAAGTACGACTTCAGCTGTGTTTCCTATCCTACTCTACTTTCTCAAATACCTAAATTTGAGAAGATTAACAAAATGTCTATCAACGTTTTCGGGATGGATGAGAAGCATGAAGTGTATCCAATAAAAGTTGCTGACATTGAACTACCTGAACACCGTGACCTGCTACTATTGAGTGACAGTAGTAGAAAACATCACTACGTATATATATAAAGAATTTTGAGAAACTCGTTCGACGCCAGAAAACTAAATGTAATGAACGTGTTTATACCTGTAAGCGATGCTTTACACATTTTGATGATCGATATGGACGAAGCGGGTTGGTAAAACTACAAGAGCATGCAGCCATCTGTAATCAACATGGTGTTGCAAGGGTAGTTATGCCTGCCAAGGAGAAATCAATTGTTCAGTTTAAAAATGTTGAGAGGATGTTGAAACCACCTTATGTCATCTATGCTGATTTTGAGAGTATTCTCACTCCATGCCATACATGTATACCCAATCCTGAAACTTCCTATACAACCCGTTATCAGAGCATACACCAATGAGCTTCTGTGTTTACGTGAAGCCATCATCCTGTGTTGAATATCTCGAAACTGGTCTTCCTAAGCAACCCTATGTATACCGTGGTGTTGTTGCTGCTCAGAAGTTTATGCTATATCTGACATCTCTTGCAACAATGATTAATACGGTATACAAATCAGCCAAGCCTCTGCAACTTACGGACCAACAGCAAAAGGATTTTGAGTCTTCTACGACATGCTACCTGTGTGGAAAAGGATTTACAGGAGAAAACTACAAAGTACGCGATCACGATCACATCAGTGGTGAATATCGTGGAAGTCTACATAATGAATGCAATTTGGCCTGTAAAACACCTAAATATATTCCTGTCTTCATAAATAACCTTAGCAGATATGACTCTCATTTCATTGTCAAGGAGCTGGGCTGTACAAGTGAGAGGATTGAGGTAATTCCTAGCTCTGAAGAAAGCTATATCTCATTCACCAAGTATGTAGGAGATATAAAGCGTCGGTTTGTGGATAGCTTTCGATTCCTCAGTACAAGCTTGGATAAGTTGGTGAAAAATCTAACCTCATATCCTGAAACATTAAAGTAGTTTGGAGAAGACAAAATGAAGTTGATGACACGTAAGGGTGTATTTCCATATGATTTTGTCACGTCATGGGATGCCCTGAACGAGACCTGCTTGCCTCCTAAGGACTCCTTCTACAATAGATTGAATGAAGAAGAAATTACTGATACTGACTACGATCATGCTAGAAATGTATGGGAGCTGTTTAATGTGAGAAACCTGGGAGTGTACAGCGATCTCTACTTAACTTCGGATGTACTTCTTCTAGCTGATGTCCTTGAAACGTTCAGAGAGTAAACCCTCAAAACACACAAAGTTGATCCAGCACATTATTTTACCTCTCCAGGACTTACATGGGATGCAATGTTGCTGTATACAGGAATTAAGCTGGAACTGTTACAAGATTATGATCAACTACTCAGGGTAGAATCAGGTATAAGAGGAGGTTTATGCCAAGTTTCCCATCGATATGCAGAGGCTAATAACAGGTATATGGAGAAGTTTGATCCGTCGAGACCAACCCAATTTATCACATACGAGGACGCCAATAACCAATATGGGTGGGCAATGTGTCACGCCCTTCCTTTTGGTGGATTTCAGTGGGTTTCGCCTGAAGAAATCGACATAGAAAGGCTACAAGAAGATGATGCTCATGGGTACATATTAGAAGTTGACATTGAGTATCCTGCAGAACTTCACGATCTACACAACGAACTACCTTTCCTGCCTGAGTGTATGAAGCCATTGGAAGCATCTACAAAGAAACTGATACCTCATCTTGGACCTCGAAAGAAGTATGTAGTGCATTACATGGCCTTGAAGCAAGCTCTTGATCATGGACTACAACTAACAAAAATCCATCGTGTGCTACAATTCCGACAGTCTCGGTGGTTAAAACCTTATGTAGAATTTAACAACCGGCTACGACAACAAGCTGTAAATGACTTCGAGAAGGACCTCTACAAGCTCTTTAACAACGCCATGTTTGGAAAAAACTATGGAGAACCTGCGTAACCGTATGGATATACGACTGGTGACCAATGAAAAAACTCTAGAGAAGCTGATCGCTAAGCCTACGTTTATCGACAGGACGATATATGCTGCTAATCTAGCTGCTGTACATATGGTCTCTCGTCAGATTGTGTTCAACAAGCCTATATACATTGGCATGAGTGTGTTGGACATCTCCAAGACATTAATGTATAACTATCATTCGACGTGTTGTTGCCTTATTATGGAGCTGAAAACCTGAAGCTTATGTATATGGACACTGATTCGTTCATTCATCGTGTTACAACTGAAGATGTGTACCAGGACAAGCTACGTTTTCTTGAGCATCTCGATACAGCTGATTACCCTGCCAACCATATATGTTACTCTACTCAGAACAAGAAGGTATTGGGAAAATTTAAAGATGAGGCTAATAGCAAAATCATCCTACGCTTTGTTGGACTACGTCCTAAGATGTATGCCTTAGATATTCAAGGCTCAATGATAAAAAAGATTAAAGGTATAAGACGTAGCGCTATTAAGCAGTACATTTCGTTTGACAGCTATACAGAATGTCTTAAAACCTGTGAAATCATCAGAACGCCCATGAATCTAATCCTATCACGAAAGCATGCTGTTACCACAGTGCAAGTGAATAAAATTACATTGAATCCCTTTGATGATAAAAGAATTATTGCTGAGGATGGAATAACTACCTATGCGTATGGACATTACAGTATTACAAACAGTGCTTAAGAGAATGTAAGTCGAAGGTGAAGATTTTCTCGTGAGTCTACAATCTTAAAAATGAAGTTTATCCGTGTGCTGTGTATGCAACTAGCATACGCCTGATGAAGAAAGAAGAAGATGGAAGGGAAGGTGGTAACCCTGCCATTAGGAGCAATCCTAGTGCTAGTCTCAAGCCTAGATAAAAGGGGAGAGACACCTACAACAAACTAAAATAAAGGTATGTTGACGCAAAGCTTTTCAATTTCTGAACCAATATGCAGTTTATCCCTCTCCGCATCGTACAATAACTGTTTAACATATAATAAGTTTGTAAGATTTAGAAAAAAGTATATAAATTGTTGTAACGTTGGATGAGAAATGTTTATAATCTAATTACTCTCTATATTACCATGAGTACCTGTGATACTAGTTGAATTACCTGTTAAAATGACTTATATACCTGTGATACTACCCGAATCATGTGAAATTACCTTAACTAGCTCTGATACGAATTCCTGCTCTAAATTAGCACTAGCACCTGTGATACTATCTGGTTTGCCCTAAATATCAGTGATACTAGATGAATTACCTGTTAAAATGACTCAAATACCATTGATACAAATCTCTGATCGAAATTATCGCGAGTATCTGTGAAACTATGCTGATTACCCAAATACTTACGATATTACCTGAACTATCTGTGAAATACGAAACTACGTTATAACCGACCCCTGGAACCTACCCTCCTGTAATGCTAGCTTAATTACTCTAAACACCTATGATACTTGAGTTATGCTAAATACCTACGATACTAGGTGAATTACCTGTGAAATACGAAACTATGCTATACCCAACCCCTGGAATCTATCCTCCTGTGATACTAGATGAATTAGCCTAAATACCTACGATACTAACTGAATTACCTGTGAAATCATACACTGCTATGATGCAGTCAGGCTCTTGTAATAGTAGCTGAATTAGCTTAAATGCCCCCGATACTAGCTGAATTGCCTGAGAAAAATATGCAGCTATGATACGTCCTGCACCTGTAAACTAGCCTCCTGTGATACTAGCTGCGTGACTCTAAACACCTATGTTACTTGAATTGTCCTAAATACCTACGATACTCTCTCAATTACCTGTAACATCATACGAAACTATGCTATATCCGCTTCCCGGGATCTGTCCTACCCTGTGATACTACCTGAATTACTTACCTGTTAGTGTGAGTGGGTCACCTTATTCCCTTTATGGGTCACCTTTTTCCCTTTATGGGTCACCTTTTCCCCTTTGCCGGTCACATTTTCCCTTTGCTGGTCACCTTTTTCACTTTCCTGGTCACCTTTTTCCCTTTGCTGGTCACCTTTTTCCCTCTGTTGGCCATCTTTTTCCCGTTGCAGGTAACCTTTTTCCCGTTGCAGGTCACCTTTTTCCCTTTGCTGGTCACCTTTTTCCCTTTGTGGGTCACCTTTTTCCCTTTGCGGGTCACCTTTATCTTTTTGCTGGTCAGCTTTTTCCCTTTTGCTGGTCAACTTTTTCCCTTTATGGGTCACCTTTTTCCCTTTATGGGTCACCTTTTTCCCCTTTATGGGTAACCTTTCTCCCTTTATGGGTCACCTTTTTCCGTTTGCTGGTCACCTTTTTCCCTTTGCGGGTCACCTTTTTCCCTTTGCTGGTCACCTTTTCCCTGAATAGGTTACGTGATGGGCATGTCTAGATTTAGCGCTCTAACATTGACATGAAACAGTTTTCCACGAAGTTCACGTCTAAAGTCGCTTTCAAGGTCTAGCACCTCCCCTCCTATTCCCTATCTCTCCTGTATATAAGTCCATATTCCTACTGCTTCAGTATCTGTCTAGCCTAACACCTCTCCTCCTGTTCCTATACCTCTCATATAAACTCTACTCCTCTACCTCTGTCTAGCCTTACACCTCTCCTCGTTTTCCCTACCTCTCTCATATGAAAACATACTCTACCCTTCAACTCTGTCTAGCCCAATACCTCTCCACCTGTTCCTATATCCCTCATACATATAAACGCATACTCAAAGTCTCCTAGGTTTGCTATATCTCCCATATAAAAGGTTTATTCTACCTTTCCAAGCCCTGTCTAGTCTAACAGCTCTCTTCGTTTTCCTTATCTTTTCTCAATAAACGCATACTATACTCCACAACCTCTGGCTAGCCTAGCACTTCTCCTCGTTTTCCTATACCTCTCTCATATAAACCATACTCTACTCCTCAACCTCTGTCTAGCCTAACACCCGTCCTGCTGTTCCCTACCTCTCATAAAGCGCATTCCCCAGCTGACCCTGTCTAGCTGAGTATCTCTTCTTGGGTTCCTATCTAGCCTATATAAAACACATTCTACCTTTAACACCTGTCTATCCTAGCATAGGACCTCTCACCGTTTTCTCGTCTCTCCTTATAAACACATACTCAACCTCCTTAGCCTAATACCTCTCGTCGTTTTCCTATACCTCTCATATAAACCATACTCTACTCCTCGACCTCTGTCTACCCTAACACCTCTCCTCGTTTTCCTATATCTCGCATATAAACCATACTCTACTCCTCAACCTCTGTCTAGCCTAACACCCCTCCTGCTGTTCCCTACCCCTCTTAAAGCGCATTCCCTCCTGCCCCTGTCTAGCCGAGTATTTCTCCTTGGGTTCCTATCTAGCCTATATAAAACACATTCTACCTTTAACACCTGTCTATCCTAGCATAGGACCTCTCACCGTTTTCTCGTCTCTCCTTATAAACACATACTAAACCTCCTTAGCCTAATACCTCTCCTCGTTTTCCTATACCTCTCATATAAACCATACTCTACTCCTCGACCTCTATCTACCCTAACACCTCTCCTCGTTTTCCTACATCTCGCATATAAACCATACTCTACTCCTCAACTTCTGTCTAGCCTAACACCCCTCCTCCTGTTCCCTACCTCTCTCACATAAAAGACATACTCTACCCTTCAACTCTGTCTAGCCCTACACCTCTGCTCGTTTTCCTATACCTTTCATATAAACCATACTCTACTCCTCGACCTCTGTCTAGCCTAACACCTCTCTACTATCTCTTCCATATAAACGTATTTCCCTCCTTCAAACCCGTCTAGCGTAGTATCGGTCGTCGTATTCCCTGTCTCTCACATATAAACCCATTTTCCTCCTTGAACCGCCCCATCTATCCTCGTTTTCCCTATCCTTTCCCATATATGCCTAAAAAACTGTGCTCGAATTCCTCTAAATAAGCTACTCCCTTCCAAGGAAGCCATGCTAAGGATTTTTACGACGAAAAATTCAATCGTCCTCCGCCGGGTTTGAACCCGCGACCTCGGTAACTAGAGGCTAGCATGATAATCACTACACCACAGAGGACGACACACCAGAGAATGTAGCGAAAGCCATAGCATCCCAGAACTAAGAACTACATTTGCTTGAAAATGATGTAATATCAATTCGTATTTGAAGACCGGAAAAAGCTCAAGAATTTGGTAATTGAAGTTACAACTAACGTAAAGTTTTAACAGGTAGGAAACTTAAAGTGGGCTGGTATATTTGTAACACTAAGGACTATTTGTCAGTATTGCGCTGGCATAAATGCTCTAAATACAATCACAGAGCACAGGGAGGCATCGGGGAAGTAATCCATTCTCATTGCTCGCAAAACCATAAGTTACATGAGTGTAAGGCGAGCAGAGAAAATTATCGATGTATTCACTGCATAAAGTACAACAGGTACAACAACACAACACAAATTAATGCAAACAATTCGGCACTGTATGAAAACTGCACTTGCTACACAGCCGCGCTAAAAAGAAACGCAGAGAGTATAGACTATAGATTATTAAAATGGGTAGCTGCACAAATAAAAGAATAGAATGTTTACGCTGTATGCAAGTTAACTTACACATAAGCGAGCAGCAACAAGAAACCTCATAAAAATTATGCACGAAAGCCAAAAAGACGTTACCTTCCTACAAGAACCATATACCATATGCAATAATCTGGACGGGATATCTAAGTCACTTAGATCCTATCTGTGGAAATGGAAGGATACGGTAGGCGATTCTTGTAAATAATAAAGAATTAGACGTAGTTTTAATCACACAATTTTCTGATGAAGATACCTTAGTAGTAGAAGGACATAAACATGTAAAGTATTGTAGCGTAAGTTCCTACTTTGATATCACAGAAAATATTCATACAAATATTACGAAGATGGAACAAATTCTAAGTGACTCTAAGAGACAAGCTTTACTGTTAGAAGTTCAAAGTAACGCTAGAAGCAAAACGTGGTATGTTTTGTTAACAAATCAACGACCGAAAGCCCTGGAAGTCACTTTAGCAGTCTACATCTTGAATATTGTAAATGCCAAATCTGAACCAACATTTGAAACAATAAGAGGAAGCAGTTATGTAGATTTAACCATTGTTAATAACCAATTGGTAAGACATATCACTGCCTGGACAGTACCTCAGAACACAGCATTCAAGACAGCACCTCAGATCACAAGAATTTAGCATTCAATCTTAGTTTGGCGAAAAGGAAAGAAATATTCGGCATAATAGGAACTACAGAGGTACCAGGTACATAATAAAACAGCGACTTTAAGAAATTTGACACCATTCTAGCATCCAGCATTATGTCTTAATTTAACTGTGATAGCCTCAATAGTAACGGTGGTAAAATGGACGGGAAGTTGGGGAAGAAACTAGAATATTGTGAGAACGTAGACCGAACAGTAAACTTAGCATTCTCATGCATCAAAGCAGCAAGTAACGCAGCGTTCAGTATTTCAAGAGAAGCAAAGCGTGCAGTATAAAGCAATACGACTTCCTGGTGGGATGAGTTAACTGTTCTAAGGAAAAGGACAAACGCTTTAAAAGAAGGTACCAAAAAACCACAGCAAACGAAAATCTAAGGCAGGGGATGAAAACGAAGCACTTTGAAGGGAGAAGGGAGTATGAAGCAAAAATGGAAGAATCGGAATTAAAATCACGGAACATTTTCTGTAAAATAGCTAAAGGAACCAACCTTTGGAACATAATATACAAATTAGCTTCCGGTAAAATTAGAATTGGTACTGAATACACAACACTACAGAAAAGAAGACAGATCATACACTATAGATACAGGAAGTACGATAGAGCATATGTTCAGCTATTTCGTACTTGAGGGCAGTGAAACACTGGATAACCAACCAATCAGAACAATTAGGAAAGAAATTCAAGAACCACTGGATGTACAGGAGAATAAACTCTTCACAACTACAGAAATAGCAGCTAGTTTAAAAAGATTCAATCCAAAATATCTCTTGCAGGGGATGGTTTAACTATCGCCATTCTAACATGAGCATTCCCAGCTATTTTAATCTTTTTCACGTACTTATACAATGGTTGCTTAACAGGAGTCGTCAAGCCCTGTCTCACCAATGCTAAATTAGATATGTTAATGGCCCGTTTTCTCAGAACCCACTTGACACTGAAATGTGATATTTTCATATAATGTTTATTCATTCCTTCTGATTACTGATTGGTTTTAATGTTAAAATACCAATTGAAAGAAGAGGTTCTTCTTAAATTTTCAATAAAACTTGTGACATTTTATTTTTTTAGAAATCAACTATTGGAGGAACTTCAACTAAAGCAATTTCACATGATGATGGGGTTGGTTGTACTATGTCGTTAATATTTTACGCAGATTCACCTTATAGTTTCAGAGAAAACGGGTCATTTATGTTGAAAATTTTTGTTTTGAGTAATACACATTTAAAAAAAAAGTTTATAAAATTCACTCAATCCCAATATTTTTAGAAATTAATTTATAATAGCAAACATTTGAATATTTTAATGAACCAACACCATATTAAGCAGCATTAAAATGTAAAAATAACAAACATTTGAATTTGTTTCATTTTTGGCCTGACGACTCTCTTTAAAAAGGTACACTTTCCCAGAAATCGAAAACCTTCAATAGTAATTCCTATTATGAAACCTGGGAAATAGGACCCCAAAAATTTATCGAAGTATCACCGAATAAAGCTAATAAATTTTGGCGACAAACTACTGGGGAAATTGATGGTCGACAGAATACTCTTCCATATATATTCCAAAGATTTATTTAATACTAATCAGTGCGCATTTAGCCCTCAAAAAGGAGCACTTGACGCAGCAATGGAGGCCAAATCTTGTATAGAGGGAGTCTGAACTCAAACAATGCATAATCATAGTCTCGATGTGAGAGTAGCGTTTGATGCTGCCTTGTGACCGATTATTCTCAAGAATTTAAGGGAACTTGGATATAAAAAGAATATTTATAACTTGACTATGAATTACTTTAGCGACAGGGTAGCAATATTACCAATAAACAATTATACAACCGAAAATCAAGTCCAGAAGGGTTGTCCATCAGGATTCTGGTATGGCCCTGCATTCTGGAACATAATGCATAATTCACTCCTTATTTTGTGATTCAGTAGCCGAACTGCAGTAAAAGCCTTTGCGAACAATAAAATTGTTCTCACAAGAGGAGCACACACAATTCAAGTAGAAAACACTGAAAATCAAGATATGACAAAATATAGATATGGGCCTGTGATAACAAAGTAGAATTTAATGAAAGAAACTAAATTTCTGCTTATAACCAGGAAAAGGAACGAAGATAAATATATGAATATATACTTGTATAACGAAAGCCTAGTCTAGACCGAAGAAATTAATTATTTTGGTATACACTTGGGCAAGAAATTTAACTTCAACGCCCATATTGACAACACTGTAGGAAAATTAAGCTCCCTCATCAACATGCTGGCACGATCAGCTAGACTGTAGTGGGCTTTGGGAAATAAGGCATTAAGAACAATTTATGAAGGGACTATAGCCCCTATCTTGACATATGGAGCTCCGTGTGAGTAGAGGCTATACGCAGAAGGAAAATATCACAAAATATCAAAGAGTGCAACATCTCATTAACATCAGAATCGCTAAAGCCCATTGACCCATTTCATATGATGCCTCATGTGCAGCAAATGGAGTAAGACCCATCCAAATAATCAATAGAAAAAATCGTTCCGGACTTAACAAAAAATTCACAATCTCGAGTATGTTGCACCACTGGAACCATGATACTGGCGACATCCTCCGAAACAACTATAATTCAGGAAGTAGAATAAGGCGCTATATACAGGATGGACCATTTAAGTTGAGGCTGTACAATATATCCAAAACTAAGCATTGTAGAAAGAAATGTCTTTAATAAAAGTTGCTTAATATTATGGGGAAAGTAAATGCCACTAGTCGTGTTTTATTTGGACGACGTTGTGATGATCATTTTAGGGTTCATTTAATTCTTTATATGGGAACCTTTTTATGTTGCTTTCTCACTCCTTATAAAAAATAAACATTTGTATAAAACACTTTGCAATTGTTCTTACAGCAACGTAAATAAGAACTAAAATTCTCAATGGCTGTGTACGAAGAGCGCAATGAATGGTTGGACAATCCAGGGATGGTCATTTGAGGATCAAGTTAGGTTTTGTAATTGGGAACCATCATTTTTTATTTTGTTATCTTATTCTTCATCACAAAATAAAGAGCTTTTATACACACAATTTTCTAATGAAAAATCAACATACAAACAGACGGCAGAAAAACTGAAGACAAATTATGAGCGGAAGCAGTCGTATTTATGAAAGGAAATTTAATTCACCAACTTAACTTCAAGTTACACAGTGACGGTACAGACAATCAGGCTGAACAAATTGCAATTCCGAAAATTCTCCAGAAGTTATAAAAATATTAAAATTTGGGAAATCATATAAAGAAAGCAATAGTATATACTGAGGCACAATAACCCTAGACCTTCTGAAAAATAAATTCAAACATAAAAGATTGATAGAGTCAATTAGGGACAACATAATTGCGCTAAACAATACACGATGGAGTGTACATTTTGGATGGATTAAGGAACATGCAGGGATTGACGGTAAACAATTGGTGGATCGACTTGCGAAAGAAGCTGCTTTTGAAGATTGGTGTATAAGAAAACACCCAGAGAAGTGATCCTCACGCACAAGAGGACTCGAGATTTGGAAACAACAATGCACAAATTCAAAGAAAATAACAGTTATGAAAACATTCTTTCCATTAGTAAACCCTAGACTTTATTTAAAGTTATCCATGCTTCCGGAGCTAAGAGTATTTTTAACAGGACATGGAAGATTAAGGTTCTACCTCGCCAAATTCGAGATACAAAATGATCGTATTGGTGTTTGCAGGAAAGAACAGACCGTGGATCATTTGATATAGAAATGCATAAAGCTTCAAAGACAAAGAAACGAAATGCTGAAGGAATTAATGGCGAAGCTTTGTCTACAGCGAATGAACAATGAATCCACAAACATACCCGGATACTCATAAAATTGTTCAAATCTGTTGGCTTTTTCACTTTAAATTGAATGAGGTGATAGAAATATTAAGAGCATTGTTACGCAATCTAGTAAATAATACATAGTTAGTATAGTCTTTCTATCAGGAATAATAAAGTAGCGTAGTTAACTTCAGTTATGTAATGGTCAATAAAATGCAAATAGAAGTGAATAAATCGTTGGAAATAGCTAAAATTAATAACGTATAACGTAGTGTATTTTATATATATATCAATGTAGCCATTCTCAATTACATATTTCTATAACCTGTTAAAACTGATTAAATCATGTAGTATTACATTGTATTGTGGCATGCTGTTAAACAAAATAAATAAATACATAATTAAATAAAAATCACACTCACACTCTACAGCTCACTCACCCGCACAATCGCACATACCACTCATATTAAGACACCCTCACATACGCGCTCACAGTCATACACAAACGCCCAAAATGACGCTCACGCACACACTCACACTGCGTGGCACTCACTCTCATAAACACTCACAACTTCAAGCAGTCTCACACTCACTCTCATAAACAAACACTCACAACCTGACACATACCCACACTCACGCTCTACAACACACTCACTCTCGCAAACACACACACACTTTCACAGATACCCACATTTTCACTGCTACTCACACGAACTTATTAAATAACACACACTCTCTCACATTTGTTGTCTCTCTCACTCACACACAATTTACAACTCACCCACTGTCTCACACTTACACTCTCACATGGGCACACCCACGTTCTCTGTCACAGACTCACTCAATCACGCTCATATACCCATACTCACACAAACTCACATACCCACACACACAGCCACACACATGCACACACACGTCACACTCAAACTCTTACACTGTCACCCACATACACACAAATATGTACTCACTCACTCACTCACACACGCACGCACAAAAACATACATACACTCGCAATCTCTCACACACATACACACTCACACTCCACGCACACACACTTAAACATACAAACTCACATAGACACAGTCACACACTCAAAAATACTCATATTCACATCCTCATACACCCATACACACACACATTCACGCACACTTTCAGTCCCACACATCACTCACATTCACACACCCTAACACTCATACACATTTTCACTACCTCACACTCACTATCACAAACACACACTCACACTCTCACACACACATCCACACCCACTCTTACTTACGCACACACACACACACACACGCGCGCGCGCGCTTTCACACTCCTCAACTCACACAGATTTATTAAAGCACCCACACTATCTCTCGCTTACTGTGTCTCTCACTCACACTCTCTAACATGCTCACTCACATACTATACAACTCGTACATTATTTTACACTCACACTCACACGCACACACTCACGTTCTCTCTCTCTCCCTCTCTCTCACACATACTCAGTCACACTTCTATACCCACACACTCTCACACTCACTCTTGTGTAAAAACACTCACGCCCTCAACATACACTAAATCACTCTGTCACACATTTAGAACTCGCTCACAGTCTCACACACGTTGACATATACACCCTCACATTCTACAGCTCACACTATCTTACACTCACTCTGTTTCACACACTATAGGTGTATTCTTATTGGTGTCATATATTTGGGGGACGTGTTCCTGACATCAAAACAGTAAAAAAGTTCATATGAACATGGGTCTGAAAATCATTTATTTCAGAGTTACAACACTAAATCGAAAGCCACAAAAATTGCTGGAAGTGGCTTCCTCTTGCTTCGATGCATGCAATAAGCATACGTTCCATGCTCTGGCGTACTCTGTTGAAAATTCCTAGTGTGTTTCGTATTTGGTCAAATCCAGTTTGAATACGTCCTCTTAAAATGTCAACATCAGGTACAGGAGTCGCATAAACCAAGGACTTCAAATGTCCCCAGACGAAGAAATCCATTGGATTCAAATCAGGCGATCGAGTAGGCCATGCCCTCTCGATCAGTCCATCTTTGCGGAAATCGATCAATCAAAAACTTACGAAATATCATACTGAAATGAGCAGGAGCACCATCGTGTAAAAAACACATTCGTTGGATGATGTCCAGAGGCACATTATCAATTAAGTGATGCAACTCATTTCTGAGAAGCTGGATATAGGTTTGTCCATTCAGACGCGGAGGGAAGAAGTAGGGACCAATAAGGTGGTCATGAATGATTCCACCCCAAACGTTGAGAGAGAACCTCTGTTGATGGTTGTCCTGTCGTACTTCATTAGGATTTTCAAATGCCCAGTTATAAGTGTTATGAAAATTGAAGAATGCCGTCGCGAGTAAAACCAGCCTCATCCGTGAATAAGATACAGGCTAGGAAATTGATGAACACAGCGCACTGCTGTAACATACATTGACAGAAACGTCTTCTTGGCTCCAAGTTCGCCTCATTTAATCCTTGCACACGTTGAAGGTGATACGAGTACAGAAGATTTTCATGCTGAATTCTCCAGATAGTCATATGACTAACGCTTTCCCTTACAGCCACACGCCTTGTGCTTTGTGATGGGTCTGCATCCACAGCACGAAGAACTCGTTCTTCAAATTCAATGTCTCGTACCGCTCTTGGTCTCCCAATATCCCTATTACTCCTCTCAAATGTGCCATTCTCTCTCAAACGTTAGTGAATTCGTGTGAATGTTCTTGCACACGGTAACGGCCTGCCAGGGTACCCTTCTACGTAAAGTTCACGTGCTCGTGCTGCATTGCCGTCTGAACGGTCATACATGTAGTGAATATCCATCTGTTCACTCATGGAATACATCTTCTTTGAACTATAACAACGAAACGGTTGACTTTCAGACCCATGTACATCTGAACTTTTTATACTGTTTTGATGTCAGAAACACGACCCCCAAATATATGCCACCAATAAAGATACACCTGTATACAACTCAAACACACACAAACTCACACGGACTACACGTGCTCTCTCAACTCTCTCACACACATTCAAGTACTCTCACTCAGTTACATCACATTACCACAGACATTCACACAGTCACCCACACGCACACATGCAATCTTACACACAAAAACACAAAAAACACACCCACACAATCACACACATACATCCAAACAGTAATTCACACATACACATTCTCAAAATCTCACATACACTCATACGAACTCTCACTCTCGTACACACTCACGCACACACCCTCAAACAGAAGCTCGTTCACAGTCACACCCTCACACACTTACAGTCCCGCATTCACACACCTACATATAACGTACGTATAGACGGCTTCAAATGTTTTTCTTTCCACCTGTAATGGGGTAAGCGGGGTGTCTCATCGAGAGGTTATGCCACGTGCCTTAGCTCATACCTGCTCTACAAGACTAGGGAACGTAATAGTGCTAAAAATATTATTCAAACGCATTTCCCTTAGACTTGGCTGTAAGAAAGTAATAGCTGTGAAAAGAAAGCAGCAATAATATTACAAAACAGCGACATAAGGGGTATACAAACTAATTTTTAAGAATTAGGGGCATCATATTATTGTATAACAAGCAAGTGTTAAAACAAAATGGTTTGGTTTTCAATATTCACTCTTTCTCTACCCATTATCAACTAACATATATTCTTTATTTATCATAATGTTCTTATAAAGTATGGTTTTTCTGTGTACTTTACCTTAATCGTGACAACAATTTAGGCCAGAAATTATTTCAAGTTAGAGTCTAAGCTACACTTTTCCCTATTTGGTGGCATGCAAGATGCCGTAATGACAAACAGCCGTTTATATATACCACAACTCTTCTTTTTACTCTTTGTACTACTTACATATAATAAGTAGGGTAAGTATTGTATTCTTCCCAAAAATTCAATAACGAGATTCACTGGAAATACACGTTTTGAGTGCCATGAATCCGAAGAAAGTATTTTTAATTTCTCTACTACGTAGCTACAGGAGGCAAAGAAAGTACTGTATTCCGCCCAAAAATTGAATAAAGAGATTCATCGCAAATACACGTTTTAAGACTCCCTGAAACCAAGGAAAGCGTTTTTACTTTCTCTACTACGTAGCTACAGGAGATAAAGAAAGTGTAGTATTCCGTCCAAAAATTCAAGCAAGAGATTCACTAGAAATACACGTTTTGAGACCTGAAACCAAAGAAAGCGTTTTTGCTTTCTCTACGACGTAGCTACAGGAGTAGAGAAAGTATTGTATTCCGCCCAAAATTGGAATAACGAGATTCACCGGAAATACACGTTCTGAGAAGACTCCCTGAATCCAAAGAAAGCACTTTTACTTTCTCTACTACGTAGTTACAGGAGGTAGAGAAATTGTTGTATTCCACCCAAAAATTCAACAAAGAGATTCACCGGAAATACACGTTTTGAGACTCCCTGAAACCAAAGAAAGCATTTTTACTTTCTCCACTACGTAGTTACAGTAAGTAGAGCAATTATTGTGTTCCACCCAAAAATTGAATAACGAGTTTCACCGGAAATACACGTTTTGAGACTCCCTGAAAACAAAGAAAGCGTTTTTACTTTATCTACTACGTAGCTACAGGAGATAGATACAGTGTTGTATTCCGACCAAAAATTCAATAAAGAGATTCACCGGAAATACAAGTTCTGAGACCTCCAGAAACCAAAGAAAAGGTTTTTACTTTCCCTACTACGTAGCTACAGGAGGCAGAGAAAGTATTGTACTCCGCCCAACAATTGAATAACGAGATTCACCAGAAATACACGTTTTAAGACTCCCTGAATTCAAAGAAAGTGTTTTTACTTTCTCTATTACGTAGCTGCAGGAGGTAGAGAAAGTATTGTATTCCACCCAAAAATTGAATAACGAGATTCACCGGAAATACACGTTTTGAGATCTCCTGAAAACAAAGAAAGCGTTTTTACTTTCTCTACTGCGTAGTTACAGGAGGTAGAGGAAGTGTTATATGCCACCCAAAAATTCAATAAAGAGATTCACTGGAAATACACGTTTTGAGACACCCTGAAACCAAAGAAAGCATTTTGCTTTCTCTACTACGTAGTTACAGTACGAGAGCAAGTATTGTATTCAACCCAAAAACTGAACAACGAGATTCATAGGAAATAACCCTTTTGAGACCCCCCTGAATCCAAAGTAGGCAGTTTTACATTCTCTACTATGTAGCTACCGTAAGTATAGAAAGTCTTGTGTTCCACCTAAAAATTCAATGTCGTTGTGTCTCCCTGAATCCAATGAATTTATTTTGAGAAAAAGGTTAGCGCGCGCACGAACAATATAACTCAAAAACAAAAAGTTGGTTAAAAACCAAACTCAATATTTAAATTCAACGTCTTCCAGGAATGCGACACGGAGATTTTAAAGAGAATCCCCCACCCAAACTACCTTTAACATTGGAAATTTTTTGAAATTTGTTATTGTTTCAAAAAGGCTCTAAGGATTTAGATTAATATACATATTTTAAGCTATTTTCATGATAAATAAAATGTATATCTTTACTTTTCTAGGAATAGTTTGTAAATTCGTATTTATTGTGAATGACTTTTGATAATCAGTAAATCGTAAGAGAGAGACAAAATCTTACTGCACAACAAATGTAGATCTTGTTAAAGTACAAAATTTATATCAAATAACATTTTAATTTTAATGTCAAATAGTATGTTTATATTTTACTTATTCTGAAATATTATTTGTTATTAGTTTGAATTTTCAAATACTTTATATTTTCCTCAACTGCAAATAGCTATTGTGTTTGTTCTTTCCTTCCTTCATTCCTCCCTTCTTTCTTTCTTTCTTTCTTTCTTTCTTTCCCGTGTTCATACAAATAGAACAGAATTTCAAAGCTATCACTTCTGTGGCTCGCATTCGGGAGGTCGTGGGTTCGATTCCAGTAGCCGACCTTCCTGACGCATGATTTTTTGGGGGTTTCTCGCAGGTCGTCAGGTGAATGCTGGGAAGGATTATCACATCCCTGAATTTCCTGTCCCTCTATTTCATCTCAATTATCATTTCCCTTCATCTTTCATCCGTTGGTCTCTTTCAGGGTTGGAAGTGTCGGCGATGGTGTTTCGATGCAGTGTGGCAGGGGAAAAGGCTGCTCTGTTTGACTGCCTCTGTCCCTGGGTTTTCGGCTGGCTCGGGGTATCCTAACCCCCTTGAGGGGCAGTGGACCCCCTTTGTGCGGAGTGGATTCCCCGTTTTGCCTGTCCATTTGACGGGGAGGCTCTATCTGAAAACTTAGAGACCCTGCCACTCCTATGCCATCACTCCTGGTTCCGGCCGCCCGGTGTCCCCTCTCGCCTCATCCTTCCTCCCGGAGACGCCCCCTTGTGAGTTGTAAGCACAATATCCATTATGTGGATCTGTGCCGAGTCCCCTCCGTAGCCAACCAATCCAAATCTATCACATAGCGATCAGTTTTGAGGGCTGTGGCTATCATTTAGCTTAATATGTTCTACATATACCTACAACGGATTGTGTAAATAAGTGATGAAGGTTTATCCGTATTAACATGAAATAAATGCAAGAATAAACTTTGTAAGAATAGTTTGTAGAAGAGTGAGTAGAGAAATCATGTGAATGCAACACATACTTGATAGAAAGGCTCCATATGCCTGTGTGCTTTTGAACAACATAACTCCAAAGCGAAATGTCGGTTAAATACCAAACTTGATATTTAAGTTCAGCATCCTTCAAAGACGTGACACAAAGATTTTCAAGAAAATCTCTCCCACGCCAAACAAACAATTACTTGAAAAGGTTTTCAAAATTTGTTATTTTCTAAAAATGGCTCTAACGAGTTTGATTGAAATATTCTTTGATTAAAATATTTTTATGACCAGCTAAATATATGTTTTGAATTTTCTGAGAAGAGCCTCTCAAGTCTTCTTTGTTCTGAATGACGTTTGTATAACTGGTAATCTGTAAAAGATGGACAAAGTTTTGTTACACAAGAAAAACACGCAGTTTGTCATACATATATTTTATGAGATTAACTATTTCCCAGATATTTTTTTTTTATTGGTTTGAATACTTTTTGTAACTGAGAAGTCACTATTCGTTTTGTTTTTGTCGCAGTCATACAAGTAGCATGGAATTTCAAAGCATCGCGTAGTGACATGCTTTTTGAAAATGTGACTCGCTTTACCTACATATATTACAACGAAATGTGTAAATGTGAACTTTTGGTATTTAATTAAAGTCCTTTAACTGGGTTGGCCATTACGGATGGCGAATCAACAAAATGATTAAAATGATGCTCAAATGGCACAATACGCGAAACCATGTTAGAAGGACCTAGGATACCGCTACGTCAACTCAGTAGGGAGACTGGTTTGTCCTATGGTTTTTGTCGTACAATGGTGAAAAGATTAATAAAGCTTTACCCATATAAAATAACGCACCTGCATCAGCTACATGTTACTGATTTTCCAGCGTGTGTCCAACTTTGCACTCATTTTCTGGAAATGTTTGAGGCTGACGAAATGCAAATAATGCCGTTTACGTCAGATGAATGTTGGTTTCACCTGACAGGCTATGTAAACACGCAAAACTGCAGGACATGTGGAAGAGAACCACCTAATACCCATGTGGAAGTTGCCTTATTTCCTCAGAAGATTGTGTTTGAGCTGCAATGACGCACTAAAGAGTTATTGGACCGCTTTTCCTTGATGGAAGATTAGCCGCTGGGCTACACCAGAATGAAATATTAGCTCTCTTTATTGAAAAGTTGGATGCACATAAATTAGAAACGTGGTCCCAAAGAGATGGTGTCCCTGCTCACACAGGCAAAGACACCATGAACTTTCTTGAAGCATATTTGAGCGGCAGGCAAAACTAACATAACTAAAATTAATTTAATAAATTGAATTGAAAATAATTAACTCATGTAAACATGCCTTTTCTTACAAGTTTATCAGCAATCCCTTATGGCCTCCTAGGTCCCGTAACCTGGCATTCCCAGATTGATTTCTTCGGGGTTATTTCAAAGACCGTGTGTTTAGGAGAAATCCTGGCAGTAACGAACAATTGAAGCAATTCATACGGCAGGTGAGACAACTATCACTTCACTGACTTTGCAAGCCGTGTATGATAACAAGGTACGACGAGTGAGAAAATATTTGGAGAGCAATGGTGGACATGTAGAATAATAAAAAAAAATCATTATTTTAGAATGACAGCAACGCCATAGGTTGAAGTCCATTTATGCTTTAGTTATGTTTTCTTAGGCGGCGCCGTGGCCGAGTGGTTAGACCGCTTGCCTCCCACCGAGGCGGCCCGGGTTCAATCCCAGGGACCTGCATGTGGGATTTGTGGTGGACGAAGCGGCGTCTGGGCGGGTTTTCTCCGGGTTCTCCGGTTTCCCCCGCCATTCATTCCACCAACTGCTCCATCATCACCTTTCCTTTCATCCATTTCACCCACATTTCGTTTCATCTACTTCCTTCATCCCATACCAGGCATCGGGCTGATCACCCATCCTGGATGCTCTGTCTGATCCATGAGTGTCTGCTCCTCGACGGGCCTCTGACCCCAGGCACCCGCTTTAAGTCCTGGGGTGTGTAAGTCCTACATAAGAGGAGGGTAAACAGATAATGAATGAATGGATATGTTTTCTTAGGTTACATAAGGGAAGTACTATATGCTTTGTTTCTGTTTATTGTATTGTGATTTATTTTCTCCTGTATAAATGGAAGGCACTTATGTTTATATTCTTTTTGATTTACGTTAGTGTAAAGTCCGGGTTCCGGTAGAGGCTAGTTTTTTTGGATACGTTTTTTTCCGAATGTTCTCCAACTCTGAGACGGAGAATATCGGATGAATTAGTATTGTAAAAGAATGTTTAAATATGTTTATCATTTGGGAAGATAGTTTTATTTGTTTTATCTTAGTATCAAAGTAGCTATACTTAAATGATGTAAAGCTTAAAAATAAGTGCGATGGGCACAAAGCTGTTTGCATCATGTCATAAATTCCATTAATTCGTAGTCTTGTAAAATCCCACCAGTGGACGGGACGTTGCAACAAAAATATACAAACAAAAGACATAGGAAGGAAACGTAACAACAGTCGTATGGGACAACTCCGAGAGCCGCTGCCACATCCATACCGGCATCCATGTGTAGAACACCTCACGTGCAGCCGGCGAGGGGCTCTGCTACAACGATGGTAGAAAGGTTCTCTATACACAAGTACAGCAAAGGTCAGCGCGGCAACCATGTTGGTCTGAAGTCTCGACTTTCTTCCCATATACAAGTAATGTGGACTGGTTGCCATCTTAGAAAAACCGAAATAAAGCACAAAAGTCATACCCAGAAAGACTCAATACGCTTGTGCGCAACTTACGTATTTCCGGTATTAGAAGCATTATTTTACTTAGGTCTGTATTAACGGCTGTTTTTCGTCAATTAACTTGTAAAATAAAACAATCCTGCGCTGTGTGTACACGACTTGTAATTACATTCATGACATTATCCTGTCCACAGTTTAAATCGTAGGATAGAATAATAATTTATAAATGCTTGATGGCATTATGATGACTATTAACCAAAATTCATTATTACAGAAGCGGTATGTAGAAAATGCTGCATGCCAATTTTGGTATTTGCAAGGAAATCTACCGATGTGTTGCACAACGGTGTTGCAACGAAAGTTGGACATTTTTATATAAGACTTTTGTTTATTGCTATAGATCCCTTTTAGAAAAATGATACTGATTATAAAGTGATTTCTTTAATATGCATAACAATATTCCAAAAATAACACAGTTTGATAGATTCGGATCTGAAAGTATGTTGAAAGCGTTAATAAACTTTTCTGGTTGGACATCTTTTACTTCATACAATTTTTGGTTACAAATTTAAATATCCATTTGATAAGTAGGGTAGAAAATGTAACTCTAGAACTATATAGAGAGTGGACCATTTAAGTTAAAACTGTACAAAATCTCCAAACTAAGCGTTGTAGAAATAAATGTTTTAATATAAGTCTATATAAGTCTATAAGTTATATAGAGTCTCGTTCGTAGTTGAGGTTCTCTAGTGTGTGCTGCCATTGCTGGGAGATGAAGTTCGTTGTTCTTTCTCTTACTAAGGTGTTTAGATATCTAAAGTATTCTGTGACGCGATTTCTGCCATTTTCGCCTAGCTCTATTTCTTTCTTCTGCTAGCATGTGCATGTCTTTTGGCAGTGGTGGTTGCGTCGGTCGCGGTTTGTTAAACGGTACCGCCGCTGCGGTTTGATAGCTTGTTCAAGCTCTATTACAGCCGCATTCACGTTTTCGATTGTGCTTATTTGTATTCTGGGTAGGTTTTGATTTACCGTCGTTGCAAATTTTTCCCAGTTCGCTTTGTTGTAGTTGTGGCGCTGAACCGGCGGGTCTTGGGCTGTTGAGCCCTCGAGGGTTATTAATACTGGTAAATGATCAGAGGGCAGCTGGTTTTTTACTTGTAAGCTAATTCTGCGAGTTTAATTGCATTAGTGCGTTTATGTCAGCTATGTTTATTACACCTCAGGGCATATGCCGCCGTCACTATTACGCGGTTGGTATCTAACGTGATATAGATGCTAGTTGCTTCTAGTGTTCTGATTTAGGGTTGTGAAGCTAGGTCATGACATATATTTTGTTTTATTATTATAGCGGTTCCGCCGCCACGCCTATTTCTATCGTTACGGTGGGTTGTGTAACCTTGTATGTTAAATCTATCTTTTTCGCTTAGGTAGGTTTCGGTTATTAGGACTATGTGAGTGTTATTTTGTACAAGAAAGTATTCAAGTTCTGTTTTGCGTCTTCGCAGTCCGCGTACATTCCAGGTTATGAGGTTAAGGAGTGATGGTGTAATGTTCATAGGAAGCTTGGAGAGGTGAGGATTTGGATAAAGTCTCGGTAGCAGGCAAGGATGCTTTGGGTCACAGACGTCTCCGAAAGGGCCAGCAGCTCGAAAATATGCAGGCAGGTGTCCCTCAGGTCCTGGTCCTGCCATCCTGTTGCTTGTTTTGGGTAGTATATCTGGCGTTGGTGCTCCAGACGTGTTTCTGCGAGGGTCTCTTGCCGTGATGATCTCGTCGGGCGGTCCTTCGTTGAGTGACGTGGCCTACCTGGTGGTTAGCTAGGCCTCTGAATCCGGGTCTCGCTCTCTCGCACAGACGCCTCTGCCCGCATCTCAGCCGCACCAGAGGTGGGCTGCACGCACACCGGAGCGTCTCCTCGCACACGACGCCCACTCTCTCGCTCGCCTGCACGTCCACCAGTCCCCAAGTGTTTGGGCGCCACAGCAACTTGCCTCTTGTATTCGGGACAAGCCCGGTACCTGGCCCTGTGGCAGACACAAAGGCAAAGGGCGCACTTCCTTTGGGGTGGGGGAACATTGCAGGTTTGCGAATCATGTGAGGCCCTGCACTTGGAGCACACCACGGCGATCGTGGTAACCTGTCCTAGGTGTGTCTGAGCTGCTTCCATTTACTGCACTGAAACGGGATGACCGACCGTCGGTACAGCTCCACCTTCACACAAAACTGGAGCACATACTCGATCAGCCTTAGCCGATCCAGGTTGTCAGCCGTTGCCAGGTCCACCAGGTAAAACGGAAGAGGGATTCGGGCCTGGTGGAAACACCGAAGCTGCGAGACACGCAGCACTGAAAAGTGCGCGGCCTGTAGCTCAGCCTTAATGGCCTCCTCATATGGCGCGATCATAGTAGACGTACTTCACTACAGCATGGAAGGTCTGGTTTTGGTCGGTCCTCGTCAGTTGAATCTGGTCCCTGCAATCCCGCAGAAAGCCAATCAGAAGCGCGTAGTATCCCGCCGACTTGGTGCGCACTAGGACGTCCCGCGACAGCGGGGCCCTGGACACGACATAGCAATCGTTGGGATGCAGGGCGTCGAATTCGCGGAGCGTCTGGAACAGAGTAACGTGGTGTTTGGAAACATAGATGGGAGCCTGGAGTAGGGAGGTTTGGGCTTGGGCGTAAGAGGAAGGAGGGTGTGTGGTGGCTGGGTTGGGGTATGGAGCGGGATGGGAAGAAGAGGGCTGCATAGGAAGGAAACCAGGAAGAGGGTCGACGGGATCTGAAAGAAGGGCAGGGATAGGAGGGGACTGGCCAGGAATAGATGCTGACAGGACGAGGGGGTGGGCTGAGGGACACAGTAGCAAACGGAAGAGGACGAGGATGAATGGGAAGCACGAAGTGGGGAGTCAGGAGGAGCAACGAAGATATGAGAGGTTCCGACGGAAAGACACGGAGACACAGCAGAGCTATTATCCATGCCGGCAGGGTTGGGTGGGTAAGGGGTGGAGGGGATGCGGAGGAAGGGGGCGCGGAGGGAAGAGCAGGAGAAGGGACAGTAGGAGAGGAAACAGAGGATGGACCGAATGTTAGCTGAGTCTTGACAACCGCCTGTCTCGTGACTCGCACCTCCGATGGAGCTCTTGCGCTTACGTTTGAGCATGAAGGTGGAGGGGATGCGGAGGAAGGGGGCGCGGAGGGAAGAGCAGGAGAAGGGACAGTAGGAGAGGAAACAGAGGATGGACCGAATGTTAGCTGAGTCTTGACAACCGCCTGTCTCGTGACTCGCACCTCCGATGGAGCTCTTGCGCTTACGTTTGAGCATGAAGGTAGGTAAACACATGAAAAACAAAAGCACTTAAAGAGAAGGGTAGAGAAAGCTTAAGATCTACCTATCGGAGAGCTTAAAGCGTAGAAAAAGAGGAAAAGTTAGGACAGTAAGGGAGAAAGAACAGCCAGAGGGCTCTAAAAAGCCAGAAAAGCAGAGGTTCTTCCCGAAGGTTCCTAGATTCCAGTCAAAAGACTGTTGGCAGCGGACGTGCTTTTCTACCCAGTTAGACTGTTGGTTGTCACAGGCAAGCCTGTAAGTCTTTGGCGCTAGGCCTCGGCAATGACGGGCCGATCGAACGGTGGCAGCTTCTTGGCTGCGAAGAGCTTCCTCGCCGCTGGCTCGGTGTCGCTCGGCTTCTCTCGGCTGGGCTCGCTCCTAGTAGTTCCTTCCTCGTTGGCTCTCTCAGTCTGGTTTTTTTTTCGAGTGGAGGAGAAAATGATTTAATCACTGACCTCAGCCCGATGCGAGTCGGGACTGAGAGTGTGGGACTCACCGAGCGTTGGCATACCCACTAAAATCTCCTGAAAGTTTGAAAGGAAGTTGGTAGGAAAAGTAGTACGGTCCCGCATAGCACCCGTGATAGTCGATGAAAGATTCTGTGCTGTCGCTCAATGGGCGGGAGCGGAGTAAAGTGTGGTCCTAAGCTACAGACATGACAAATTGCCCTGAATGCAGCCTAGAGGCTAGGAAGTGGTAATAGAAAAGGGGGTTCAGAGGGGATATTAGAAAGGGATGGTTATGAAGATGGACTTAATCTGGCTCTGGTTACCGTCGTCGTTTGGTCTTGTCATGCACAAGCGCACGGCATTGTGCAAGAATTCGCTGCTGGCTCTCGTAGATGACCACGGTGACTTCTCTGGTGGTTGTGGAATGTGTGATGATGCTGATGGTCTTCCTTCCTCGAAGCTGGCCTCAAGGTTCTTCAGCCGTGCAGTGATGACGTGCAGTTTGGACATCAGGTCTGAGGCGGTGGTCTTTTGCTGGGTAGTACCAGCAGTGATGGCGGTCTGCAATTCCTGGAGCTTCTCGGTGGTGGTGGTGGTGGTGATGAAGTCGTTCAGAGCTGCGATACGCACACCAATGTCCAGGACCTCCGCGTGGAGATCCTGAACGGCGTCGTGCAGATCCTGAATTTCCTCGATGATCGGCGTTGATGTTCCTGGTGATGGTGCTGGTGCTGGTGTCGGCGCTGGAGTCTGCGGCTGTGGAGCTGTCACTGGCTACGGCGTAGGTGTTGGCGGCATCGGCGATGACTTCTTGCGGGGATGCAGGCGCAGAGCACCTGGCCGGTGAAGTGGGTTGACCCTCCAGAGGTCGCACAGTATCGGCGTCGGCGGCGAAGGTCATGCTGGGTGCACGAAGGCGTGGTGCAGTCTGAACCACAGTAGTGGTGCCTCGGTTGTGCTGTGCAGGACATCTCGAAGTGCCCGTAGGCACAGCAGCGCCTGCAGGGATCCTGGCGTTCCACTCGGCTGGCCTTGATGCGTAAAGACCGCTTTAACAATGGCAGGCCCGGCCACAAGTCCGCTTCGTAGTCGCCAGGGTCTGCAAACTCCATCCTGACGAGCGACGTGGGTCCCCGTGCTCCGATGATCCTAGTTGCTGGTGGGCTGCGGTGATGAGAAACCTGGCTGGCAGGTCCCTCGGGACCCCTCTGACGACGGCACTGTATCTCCCTTGAGGCACAGGCTGACTCTGATGTGGCTGGGATGTACCCAGAATCGGCAGCGTGGATGCCGGTGAGTGACGCGGCGACTGCTGGTGCGGTCGCAGCGAGGCTGCGCTGGCGGGCGGCGAATCTGCGGCCGTGGCGTAGGATTGCTCAGGCTGAGGTGACTGCGCTGAGGTTCCCTCGGCCGATGCCGGGCCTGAAGAGGATCTTCCTGCCTTAGCAGGTTCGGCGACTCTGCGTTGTTTCCTCTGCGCCATCTCGGAGCTGAGTGTGTGTGTGTGTGTGAGTCTGGGTTTTTTTTTCATTGGGGGGAAAATGCATTATTGCATTCGACCCCGAGCCGGTGTGCAATGGCTAGGGGGATATGTGGGGCTCGCCGCTCGGAAGCGGAATA
The DNA here is from genome assembly GCA_030765065.1 of Deroplatys truncata. Classification (NCBI taxonomy): domain Eukaryota; kingdom Metazoa; phylum Arthropoda; class Insecta; order Mantodea; family Mantidae; genus Deroplatys; species Deroplatys truncata. Next base: position 346,759,109 of record CM060990.1, on the reverse strand, counting down.
CCCACTAAAAAACCCTACCACGTGTTAATCGTGTAATGCTGTGTATGATCGTGCATTCATGCTTGCATGCTTTAGTCGGGTCCCGCATAGCACCCCGGTTAGTAAGTGAATAGCTACTTAGCTGGCATGCATTGCATGCGAGCGCGTTAAATGTTACTTGCTGGTATTGCCCATGAAACCTGAACAATACCAGTGGGTTATATGCGTAGTCTCTTATGTGGTTATATGTGCTTAACTTATGCTTAAGGTCTAATTTGTGTGTTGTTTGCAGGGAGTACCTGCGTATCATGCGATTTAACTTTAACTTACTGCTAAGTTAGTTGTATATAGAGCTAATTCTATGCATTATTGAATGATTGAGATGTTGCGTCCTGTGCTGTCCTTTCCAGGGAGTTCCTGTTCGTCATGGGGGCGCACAGGCGTCTGTCTTTGCATCCGGCCTTCTAGGTCCTTCGTTATTCTCGTTGTCCTGATGGTCGCCAATGTCGTCTGTGTGAACGACTCCATAATGCAGTGGCCCGTCTTTCACTGCCCACGTCGTTCACGGTGGGAGGTCCCTCCTCCCGGGCCGCCTCAGTGATTGCTGAGGACTTGGGGCACTGCAACGAGCTAGTCTGAAACAAGGAAGAAGAAGAATAAAAGATTAATGTTGGGTGTTTAGTGGGGTGTAGTCCTTTGTTTGTGTCTTTGTCATGTTTGAATAAGATTGTCGAGGAAGTGTTGTATTTCTGCCGTGTAATCAATGGATAATGTTCTATCGAATAGCGATAGGGGTCTGTTGTGTTTGTTATTTTCTGTATCGTATGTTCCTAATGTTGATATTAGTGGATTGTGATGGCGGTGTAATTTGTCGTACATATCGCATGTTAGTTTCTTAATGAACTCTTCAACTGTGTGCATTTTAAGCTCTTCATGAAGTAGATCGGATGGTGCTGTGTACGGTACTTTGGCTATCATACGCAGGAACTTGTTTTGAAATCTTTGTAATCTTTTGATGTAGGTTAAGGCGGCATATCCCCAAACTGGTGCAGCATAAGTGAATATTGGTCTTATTAAAGTTTTATATAGCGTGAGTCCCATGTTTAGATTTAATTGGGAATCAATGTTGATGAGTGGGTAGAGCCTGCCCAGTTGGGCATTGGCTTTTCCCCGTATCTGCTGTATGTGCTTTTTCCACGTTAGACCTTGGTCCATTTTTAGCCCTAACCAGGTTGCCGTGTCTTTCCACTCAATGTTGTCTCCAAATATGGTGAGCGACGGTAGCTGGTGTTTGGGAAATCTGTGGTTAATACGCTTTGTGAATATGATGGCTTGTGTTTTTGGTGCATTTACCTTAATGCGCCATTTTGTAAGCCAATCCTCGAGATTATTGAGGGCGCTTTGCAGTCTTCGGTGTATAAATTCAGTTTTGCCGGATTGAGTCATTATTGCTGTGTCGTCAGCATAAATGTATAAGTTTGTGTTCGCGGTTTTCGGTATGTCGTTTATGTATATATTAAATAGCGTCGGCCCAAGCAGACTTCCTTGTGGGACTCCTGCTTTGATTGGCCGCTCCGTTGAGAGGTGATTGTTCACTCTAGATTGGAATTTTCTGTTGTTTAAGTAGTTCGCTATGAGTTTGATTAACGAGTCGTGTATGTTTATAGTTTTGAGTTTCTTTAGTAGGCCCGCGTGCCATACTCGATCGAATGCTCGTTCGACGTCAAGCATTAGTGCACCTGTTGATTTGTTTATGTTGAAACCATAGGTGATGTTTTCGATTGCTCTACTTAATTGTAGTGTTGTCGAATGTTTGGCTCTGAACCCAAACTGTTCCGGAATTAGGATGTTTTGCTTGATTAGCTGTGTGTTGAGTCGTTTGAGAATTACTTTTTCGAGAAGTTTGCCTAATGTGCTCAGTAGACTAATTGGTCTGTAGTTGTGCGGGTTGGACAGATTTTCCCCCTTTTTGGGAAAGTGGGCAACCGTGGCCAGGTTCCACCTGTCCGGGAAGTGTCCGCTTGTTAGCACTTGATTGAATACTTTTGAGACTAATTTTATGGCATCTTCCGGCAGATGCATGAGGACTGCTGTTGGGATGCTGTCCGGCCCTGGGGCCTTTCGTCTTGGGAGGTGACTAATTAGCCATTTGATTTCGCTTGGGCAGGTTTTTCGCAGTTGGTTGTGAGTAACCTGTTCTTTGTAGTTGACGGTTTCAGTTTCCGTTTCTACCGTGAAGTGTGGGCACGGTGGGGTGGGGTTCGGTGTTAGCGTTTGCTGTAGCGCATCGGCTAGTGTGTTCGCTTTTTGCTGGTCGGTTGAGGAGATTGTTTGATTGTAGTGTAGGGGTGGAATTTGTGTTTTGTCGCGTGTTAAGCAACGGGCTATTCTCCACACAGAGTCTCGTTCGTAGTTGAGGTTCTCTAGTGTGTGTTGCCATTGTTGGGATATGAAATTTGTTGTTCTTTCCCTTACTAGGGCGTTTAGTTGTCTAAAGCATTCTTGGTCCGCAATGTGTCGAGATTTCTGCCATTTTCGCCTAGCTCTGTTTCTTTCTTCTGCTAGCATGTGTAAGTCTTGTGGCAGTGGTGGTTGGGTTGATCGCGGTTTACATAACGGTACCGCCGCGGTGGTTGCAGTTTTGATGGCTTGTTCGAATTTGATTACGGCCGCATTTACGTTTTCGGTAGTGTTTAGTGGGGTTGTGGGTAGGTTCTGGTTTACGATCGTCGCAAATGTTTCCCAGTCCGCTTTGCTGTAGTTGCGGCGCTGAACTGGTGGATCTTGAGCTGCTGAGCCTTCGAGGGTTATTAATACGGGCACATGATCAGAGGACAACTCATTTTTAACCTGTAAGTTAATCCTGCGAGTCAGGTTGCGTGTTATTGCTATGTCCAGTATTTCTGGTCGTTGATTTCTGCTGAATGGGATGTATGTGTGTTCTGTGGGAGTATGAATTATGTAATCAGTGTTGTTTTCAAGGTTAAGCAGAGCCCTATCTTCGGGATTGGTTTCATTGCAATCCCAAATTTGGTGTTTTGCATTTAGATCGCCAGCTATTATTGCTCTCTGGTTTGATTGCATGAGTGCGTTTAGGTCCGCTGTATTAAGTACACCTGAGGGGGCATATGCCGTCGTCACTAATACGCGATTGTTATCTAATGTGATGTAGATACTAGTTGCTTCTAATGTTCGAAGTTGAGGTTGTGACGCTAGGTCATGAGTTATGCCTTGTTTTATTATTAAAGCAGTTCCTACTCCGCGTCTATTTCTATCGTTACGGTGCGTGGTGTAACCTTGAATGTTGAACCTATCTTTGTCGCTTAAATGTGTTTCGGAGTCTGGGCTCGAAGGCACCCTTATTTATGGAGAAAACGCGAACCACTCAGAAAAGATTACATTTCACATCCGACACTGTAGCGTTATACCTGCTTTTCCTCTTCAACGTTAACGCGCTATTTTATGTATTTAGAGGTTTTAAGAAAATAATGAATATATTAAACACCATTTATTTCTTATCATCTGTTTTCTCGATTTCATATATTTTAATGAATCCCGCAGTGACATCAGGAATTAAATGCTGTTCAAGTGATTAAGCCTCCAGTATTTCACTAATACATCAATACCTTTTAACGATATAAAGTGATCGTTTACCAAAGTTTAATTCAACTGTAAAATAATTGCATAAAAGCTGGTTTGTTGTATAGCACACATTTTAGCTCTCTGCAAGTATTAACCCCTACGCATGACGTTACACTCAAACAGATACAGGACCTCCGGCTCTGTCAGACACGTTTAAGCTTGTCTCATAACTAGCTGTATATGGCGTCACACGAAATAGAGACACACGCTCATTCCGACAGATGTCCCTATTCAAAGACTAGCACCACAATCATCACCACCACCAACCCACACTGCATCAAGGTCAACACAATCTCTATTACCACAATACATTAGAAGCAGACGCTTAAAAAGTAATGTAAACAATTTTCTCCCCTTATTTTGTTTAATCCATTCATATACTCTATTATTTTTGTTCCCATTCTTTTTTAATTCTTTCTTTCCGTCTTTCCTTCCACAGAATCAGCACACAATATGGGATTCCCACACGGTTTATACTCAGTTATCGGAGAAAGCCTTTACATTTCACTCCAATTATGTGCAAAGCAATTTTTCCAGAGTTATACAGATTTTGAGCTTCTAGAATCGAACCTGGTATAGGTAGCTGGTAATACCTGGTAATAAATAATATGCATAGTTTTGGATATCCATGAAATCACCTCTTGGGATTCAATCGGAGTACTTTAACGTAATGTTTGTCGTAATCACGATATTTAGAGACTAGCCCCCTGTTTACTTTTATTTAGCGTCTTTATCAACATTAGTTCATGAACTATTACATTTACAAATACATTTCATTAAATCAGTATTCGAACCCAGAAAACTAGGAACTAGTAACAATTTGGTATGTTAAACATAGCTGTATGCACTTTACGGCATCAATCCAAGCGATATATCCTAGAGCATAGAGGAAAAATAACGAAGTCATTGAAAGATCGCGATACGAGCTAAGGACTGTTGGCCCCCAGCAATTTACGACATTAATTGCAAATCATAGAGTCTGTCAATGGTGCTTTTTCAGTTCATTAACACTGACAGATTTGGAGATAATTACGTTTTTTAAAACATCGAACTCGAACCTATGACCTAAGACACTGCGTATACACCCAAACAAAGTACCTGCTGACGTGAATTTAATACAATTTAATTTAGGTCTTTATCTAACTCAGTTCAAGCGCTATTAAATTGAGAGTTAGAATACACTGAATCATAACTCTAACGCAGGACAGTAGGATCACAAATATATATAATGTTAATTTTACATGTTAAAAACGTTTATATACGCCTTATCACTTCAGCCGCAGCGTTATAATTAACAGAGTAGAGAAACATTAAGGATGTCATTGAAAGATCGCAATTTGAATTACGGAAATTGATCTTAATGATTTACAGTATCAATAAAAATAATAGTGGATATCACTGGTGCTTTGGTGCACGCCTCTACCTCTCTTAGTTCTAGAGATAATTGACTGTTAAAATCTAAGGCTCCAACCCAGAACTCTTCGTACCTGCGTGCACATTCCTAAGAAGCTGCAATAATTTAAATATACTAAAGTGCATTTGACGTCTTTATCCACATTGGTTCAGCAGCTATTTAAATATAAAGCTTTAATCATACTCAGGGTTTTAACCAGGGAATCCTCGGTCAATTTAAAACAATACGTCAATGACGCGCCGTATTACAGGGCAGCAATTGATTTTATCGCAACGCTCTTTCTCTCTTCATTCAGGAGATATAAACGTTTAAAGAGTAGATTAGTTATACGACGTGATGATAATGATGGTATGGGGTTAAGGGCCCTAATTATCAACGGTCATTAGCTCCTTTACAACGTATATAATTTAAAATCCAAAAACCAAAACACTCCCGCAACTTGTTCCCACAGAGGGCTGTCCTTCATCGCGCTCAAGCGAGAGGATACGGCTACGTAAAATAACAAACAAATCTGTGGAGGGAACAACAGGGGTAAAATATTTGGGTGATAAAATTACCGATTTGGCAGCTGTGTCGGCAGAATCGTTTCCTGAGTTGCCCACATGACCTGGAATCCACACGTAAGTGTACAGCGCACGAATACCTTAAAGAGCATTCAGGAAGTCAGAAAAAAACGCAGTGCCACGAGTCGTGCTGTTGGATGTATAAAAGAAGACTGAAAAATACTAAAAAGCTCGGGGGTAAAAATCGAACATTGCCCCGGTAAACGAAAGGTAAAACTACGTTGACCAACGTGAAAGGCACAATCTATCACATCAGTCTTAGACCCATCAGTATAGATAAAACAAAAGTTCCCGAATTGCGCCTGAAGTTCTAAAAGGGCGGATATAAAGTCCGAAGAAGCAGTCTCATTCTTCGGCAGCGACGTTAAGATGAGATAAGATGGGGTTAAGGGCACTAAACACTGAAGTTCATCAGCGCCCTTACAAAGTGTACAATTTAAAATTGAAAAACTAAAATATGGGACTAAAACAGCAGAGTCAAAAACATTAAATAACAAGTCAATAAATTCTATAACCACCACACTAAAACATTGGAAACAAAACAATAAAAGAATAAAGCGACGTGTCAGGAACTGTATAACACAAGGTACAAGAGTGCCATATCTCCGCTGGGGAGAACAGTCAGCATTAAAACACACAATGTAAAGTCACAAAACTAAAAGTCGCTCCGCGCATCAAATGCGTCGACTAAAACCAATGACACGCATAAAATGTAAAAGACATTCTACAGTGTGCGCGCCGTCTGCCAAAACGTTGGCTAAACCAACAGGCAGACACACACGAACGCGCAATGGAGCTAAAAACTGGCACTCTGTTAAAACGTGACGCACCGTTAAGGGTGTTGCACACTGCACACACAGTGGTGCGGGGTCACTACAAAGGAAGTTTCTATGACTAAAAAGGAATAAACCAATAGGAAGGCGTGTTAAAATCAACTCTTCCAGACGAAAAGCACAAGAAGAGGTGGCCCAGACAACCGGGAGAGGTTTAACTTCGCGCATCTTATTCCCCCTAAGGGTCGCCCACTCATCGCGCCAAAGCGAGAGGGTTCAACGGCGTAAAATGATATAAAAATCAGTGGAGGGAAAAGCAGAAGTAAAACACCTGGGCGATAAAATTGCCGATTTGGCAGCGGCAACCGCAGAGACGCCCACATGACTCGGAATCCACACAAAGAACACGCTGGTGCCGGAAACACCGAGCGAGTGGAGGAGATCATGTATGCTCTGTACAAGAGGGTGGTAATCGTACAGCGCGTTAATACACTGAAGGACGCGCAGAGAGTCTGTTCAAAGAACACAGCGTCATAAGCTGGATGTATAAAAGTGATTGAAAACTACTAAAAAATTCGGCGGTATAAATCGTACATTACCACGGTAAACGAAAGATAAAAACGTCGACCAACAATGAATGCACAACCTACTCTAACATCAGTCTTAGAACCATCAGTATATATAAAATGGCATTCCCCGAAATGCGCCTGAACTTCTAAAAATGCTGATCTAAAGACTGAAGAAGGGGTTGCATTCTTCGGCATCGACGTTAACTCAAGGTGACAGTGGGCCTCAGCGCTCAACCACGGAGGAAACCGCGTTTCCCCCATGGAAAGGGTCGACGTTGGCGTAACGTCCAAATGCCGAAGAAGCTGGAGAAATCGAACCCCTGGAGGGAGCAAGGCAGAGGAGCTAATTAAATATTGCCGATCAAGCGAATCCTCGAAAAATAACTCGAATGACGGGTACTCAGGCAAGCTGGAGAGTCGACGAGCATAGCTGCATAAAAGCATCTCACTCCTGAAGGACAGCGGAGGCTCTGCAGCTTCAGCATACACCCTGGGTACAAGTCTAGTTGGAATGGCCCCTGTAGCGACTCTAAAGCCACGATGGTGAATGACATTCAAGCAACGTAAAACGGATGGACGCGCCGATGAATAGACAATGCATCCGTAATCAAGCTTGGATCGGACCAAAGAGCGATAAAGACGCAGAAGGACGGTCCAATCAGTTCCCCAGGATGTGCCACTTAAAACACGTGAAAGACTAAGAGAACGGTCACACTTTGCTTTTAAAAACGAAATCTGCGAAGTCAAGCTAAACTTCCGATCAAAGATCAATCCCAAAAATTTTGCCACATCTGCAAATGGAAGGTTATCTGGTCCAAGATGGAGAGAGGGCAAAGGGAAAGCCTTCCGGCGCAAGAAATTGATACAGACGGATTTCTCGGCGGAGAAAGTAAAACCGTTGTCGTTACTCCAAGCGCAGAGACGGTCGAAACAGCACTGGAGACGGCGTTCAAGCATAGAGGTCTGCCGTGAACTGCAATAAATGGCAAAATCGTCAACGAAAAGGAACGATGAAATACCTGGTGGTACACATTTAACAATGAGGTTGATAGCAAACGCAAAAAGTGTGACACTGAGTACAGAGTCTTGCGGTACACCGTTCTCTTGGAGAAAACGACTAGATAAAACCGAGCCCACACGTACACGAAAGACGCGATCCGTCGTAAGCTCTCGAAGAAATATGGGAAGACGATCGCGTAAATTCCATTTGTGGAGTGTACGTAAACTGCCACCCCTCCAACAAGTGTCGTAAGCTTTCTCCAGGTCGAAAAACACAGCCACTGTTTGACACTTTCTCAGAAATCCATTCATAATATGCGTCGAAAGAGACAGCAAATGGTCGATGGCATAGCGATGGCGACGAAAACTGCACTGAGCGTTCGCTAGAAATTTCTGAGACTCAAGCCACCATGTCAACCGCCCGCTGATCATACGCTCCATCACCTTGCAAATGCAACCGTTAAGGGAGATAGGGCGGTAGCTGGAAGGCAGTTGGAGATCCTTCCCAGGCTTAAGAATAGGGACTTTGGTGGCTTCGCGCCAAACGGAAGGTAAAACGTCGTTTTGCCAAATACGGTTATAGACCTGTAAGAGAAAGAGTTTACTGTCGGCTGAAGGTTTCTTTTACACGAGGACATGAATGCCGTCCGGTCCAGGAGCAGAGTGCCCAGATAAAAGGAGGGCGTCCTCTAGCTCCCTCATTGTGAAAATTCATTATAACACTCCTGATTAGGAGACCGAAGACTATAGTTCACGGAATCCAGCAGGTCCTTGAAAGTGCGAAAGGCGGCGGAATAATTGTCAGAACTGGAAACCGCCTCAGAGGTAGCACCTGGAGTGTTAACAATGGCAGTCGTATCCACTATGGTGGCACTGGAAACTTGACGGCCAGTACAGTACAAATCGACACTTTACCGGAGAAGCTAAGAAGTTTATCCCAAACTATACAGGAAAGCGTGAAGTGATTAAAAAGACTCGACAAGCGAGTCCAAGTTGCCTTCTTGCTATCCTGAATAATGCGACGAACACTAGTGCGCGAATGTTTAAAGGTAACCAAATTATCAAATGTGGGCTGTCACCGAAACACCCTGAGCGCAGTTCTACGGGCACGAATGGCTTCCCGATAGTCGTCGTTCCACCACGGAACAGGAATACGCCGAGGGTGGGAGTACGAATGGGGAATTGTGTGTTCGGCGGCAGATAGGATCGTAGACGTTAGGTACTGCACCATTTGGTTAACGTCAGCGAAGGGCTGGTCCACAGAACACACGAGGCTGGAATACAGTGTGCAGTCAGCTTTAGGGAATTGCCAGGTAGGTGTTCTGGAACGCTGGACGTGGTGAGACAGAAGAGACACGATGCAGGAGTAATAATCGCTGGAGTAGGTGTCAACGACGACGTTCAACTGCAGACGACTAGCAAGTTGGATTGAGCAAACGGCAAGGTCCAAGTAGGGAAATGTACCACAGCTATCAGAAAGGAAAAGTCGGCTCACCTGCATTGAGGATGGAGAGGCTGAACCGATCCAAATGTCTGAAAGAAGCGTTCCCCTCGGACAAGCCGTTGGCGAACCTCACAGGGGGATCGACGTTAACCCAAGGTGTCAGTGGGCCCCAGCGCGCAAAAAGGAGGAAATCTTTTTCCCCCCTTTAAAAGGTCGGCGCTGGTGTAGCGCCCAACCGCCGAAGAAGCTGTCGAATTCGAACCCCAGTAGGGAGCAATGCAGAGGAGCTAATTAAATATTGCCGATCAAGTGAATCCTAAAAATAACTCGAATGGCGAATGGTCAGGCAAGCTGGAGAGTCGACATGCACAGCTGCACAAAATCTTCTCACGCCTGAAGGACAGCGGAGGCTCTGCAGCTTCAGCATAGCGACTGGGTAAAGGCTACTTAGAAAGGCCGCTGTAGCGACCTTTATGCCACGATGGTGAATAGCGTTCAAGCGACGTAGCACGGATGGACGCGTAGACGAATAGACAATACACCCGTAATCAATCTTGGATTGGATCAAAAGCGATAAAACACAGGACTTTTAGATCAGCTCCCCAGGATGTGCCACATAAAACACGTAAAAGACTAAGAGAACGGTCACACTTTGCTTTTAAAAACGAAATATGCGAAGTTCAGCTCAACTTTTGATCAAAGATCAACCCCAAAAATTTCACCTCATCTGCAAATAGAAGGTTATCAGTCCCAAGATGGAGAGTGGGCTGAGGGAAAGCGTTCCGGCGCAAGAAATTGACACAGATGGATTTCTTGGCAGAGAAATTAAAGCCGTTTGTGTTCCTCCAGGCGTAGAGACTGTCGATACAGCGCTGGAGACGGCGTTCGAGCAGACAGGTCCGCCGCGTTTTGCAATAAATGGAAAAATCGTCAACGAAAGTATAGGGACGATGGTGGCTTCGCGCCAAAATGAAGGAAAAATCCGTCTTGCCAAATACGGTTATTGACCTGTAAGAGAAAGAGCTTTCTGCCAGCTGAAAGGTACTTAAACAGAAGGACATGAATGCCGTCCGGCTTAGGCGCGGAGTGCTTAGAAACATTTTAGACGTGCTCTAGCACCCTCATTGTGAAGAGTTAATTATTACACTCCTGAATAGAAGACTAAAAACTATAATTCTCGGAATCCAGCCTGTCATTGAAAGTGCGAAAACCGGCGGAATAATGGTCAGAACTGGAACCCGCCTCAAAGGCAGTACCCAGAGTGATAGTAATGGCAGCCGGATCCACTATGGTGACATTGGAATCCTGAAGGCCAGACACAGTACAATGCGACATTTCCCGGAGAAGCGACGAAGTTTATCCCAAACTACAGAGGAAGGCGTAAAGCGATTAAAAGGACTCGACAAAACGAGTCCAGGACGCCTTCTGGCTAACCTGGATAATGCTACGAGCCCTGGCGCACGAATGTTTAAAGGTAACCAAATTAGCATGTGTAGGGTGTCGCCAAAACACCCTAAGCACAGCTCTACTGTCACGAACGGCATCCCGATTGTCCCTAGGTCTACCACGGACCAGGAATACGCCGAGGGTAGGAGGCGAACGGAGAATTGTGCGTTCGGCGTCAGAGAGGATCGTAGACAATAGGCACTGCACCATTTGGTTAACGTCAGCGAAGGGCTGGTCCACAAAATACACAAGGCTGGAATACAGTCTCCAGTCAGCTTTAAGGAATTACCAGGTAGGTGTTCAGGAACGCTGGACGTGGTGAGGCAGAAGAGACACGATGCAGGGTTAATGATAGCTGGAGTAGGTGTCAAGGTGTCAACGACGACGTTCCCTGCAGACGACAAGCAAGTTGGATTGAGCAAACGGCAAGGCCCAAGTGATAGAATGTACACAAGTATCAGAAAGAAACGTACGCTTACCTTTATTCAGGATGGAGAGGTTGGGCTGAGCAAAAATCTCTGAAAGAAGCGTTCTCCTTGCACAAGCCCTTGGCAAACCTCACAGGGGGTGATGGGCATTAAAATCTCCCAACAGAAGAAATGGTGTTGGGAGAGCGGACCGGAGATTTCGAATGTCCGCTTTAGTGAGGGGACAGTATGGAGGTGGATAGACGCAGCAAATAGAAAAAAGAAGCCGTGTATTGAAGTCTAATGGCAACAGCTTGTTAGCCGGACGTAGGTGTGAGAGTCTGAAAATGAACGTTGTTACGCGCTAATAGCATGGAATCTCCAGGAGCAGGAGTACCCTCATCCGGTGCAAGATCGAAGCGAACCGGAGTATACCCTCGGAGATCGAAAGGATCGTGTGGGCGAAGCTTGGTCTCCTGAAAACACACGCCCATAGGTGATTGGGAACGCAATAAAAGTTGCAGTTCCGCTCTCTGCGATCTTACACCACGTAAATTCCAGTTCAGGATAGCCATGAATAAAAGGGATAAACGTCCTACTTAGATGGGCGGCTCAAAATAGCCTTCTGCTTAACCTTGGGGCTCGGACTTTTGGTATGGAGTTGATCAAACTCTATAGGCTCCTCAAAGTGAGGGCGCACGCGCTCAGTGCCAGAAACCTATTTAAGCGCCGAGAATTGGATCTGCGTGGCAATGAGTGAAGGGTACAGCTGAGCGCAGCTTGTCCCAGCAGCATCCTGGGAGTGCGACCTCCGAGGAGGAGAAGGTGAACTTTTCTTACCGCGCGCATGCGGAGGGTCTTTAAGTAAATCTTCCTTGCGCAGTTTCTGCTTTGATTTCTTATCAGTGCATTGGGACTTCAGTACTTTGAACCAGCTTTAGAGGGCTTGATAATTGTGGCAGAAATAGACGGCCGGGTTGTAGTTGCTGTTAAGACTGTCATGGTCCAGGTCTGAGTTTCGGCATCCTTCCGGGGTAATTGCGAGGCAACAACAGACCTGAATGTACCTGAACGCAGAAGCGCAGGTTGGCGCGTATGGTACCGCCTCCGGGGTTCAGCGAACGATAGTTTGTCCTTTACCCGGATCTCCTGTATCGCCTTCTCGTCCAAGTACCGCGGACAGTCGGTAAATGACGCAGAATGAGACCATTGGCAATTTACGCAGACGGGGGTTAATGAACAGGTACCATCGTGTGAGGGCTGACTACAAAGGCATAAATGGAAACGGCAGTCTTACAAGAGACTTGCGTATGCCCAAAACATTAGCATTTAAATCAACGCAGAAGTCTAGGAATATAGGGCCTCACTGCAATACTTTCCTATCCTGCTGAGATATTTGTGCGCAGATCGACACCATCGAAAGTTAAAAACAGGTTGCGAGTTGGTACCATTACTCCTTCGCGTTTAGCCTGCATTCGATATACTGCTGTCACCTTTGGATCTGAAAGATATTCGACCAGTTAATCGTCCGACATATCATCGTGGCTATGGGTGGTAAAGACGCCTCGACAGGAATTCAAGGTGCAATGCTTCACAACACGGATGGGATAACCGTGGAGAAGCGTAGAGCGCAACAATGTCTTACTTTGTTGATCCGACTTTCTTTGTACTAACAATGAATCGTTTCGTAGTCGAGTGCAGCGTTGAACCGAACCAGCAATACAGTCATTGTCCCTTTTTATTGTAAAAGGGTTGACCTTCTCGAAAGATTGGCCTTCCTCTGTTCGGGTAATTGCCAAGTAACAACCAGATGTCGGTGGTGCTTATTCTGTTACAAAGACTTTTCGGAGCTGGTTATTAGTAATGGGGAAAGAGGGCTCCATAGCGAAAGAAATTCTCCACCATTGCAATCGTCTCGGACCTCGGGCACTGACTTCCTGGGCTTTACCCCGGCTTGGATGAGTGGCCTATCTATACCAGTCTCATCCCAGGGTCACACCTCCCACAGTATAGACAGAGGACCCAATGGCTGTGGGAAATCAGCAGCTCATGCAATGGCCCCCAGCGGGACTGCAGTTGAACAGCGGATACGAACGCACACCCTACATGACGAGCCTGGTCGGTGAAGATGACACCCTTACCCACTCATCCAGCTGCGCACCCAGTTTGCGGGTATCCGTCAGGCTGTGTCCACGGAGGATTAAAATAAATAAAAGGGTAAAATAAACCAAAAGTGTTTGGGCGTTTCGCCCGAAGGTAGGCCGGCGAGGAAGGGAAAGAGATGTATGAATGGTGGTGGTGCGTAATGTTCGGAGAGAGGCTAGGCAAGAAAGAAACGATGGCGAGTGGTAGCATAGAACATAAGGCAAAGAACGCACGAGAGCCTATCTTGTGTCCCCCGGTCACGAGGACGAACCCACCTCGAACAGACGAGGGTGGAGGTATGACGATGCAGATGGATGGCTCGGGACCCCGGGTGCGCTAAACCCGTACTCACATAAAGTGAGCCCTTGGGAGGAGTTAAACGACGGCGGTTGACTAATACCTCCAATTAATGTGACTTGTGATACGATCAATTTAATTGCGCGTAGAATGACTTTCCGCGTATTTACACTTGCAAGGGGTAGAGGGCGGCTACCTGTGTCTGCAAAGTGCCGAAAAAACTGTCAAAATATGTGAGCCTGCTTTTCCTTGAGCCTGCTTGCCCCAAAATGTATGTTTACTCAACTATCGCTTACATATATCCTGCATAAAGATGAGGAAAGAAGAAGAATATCGAAACTGGAAGTCGGTAATTCTGCCAGTAAGAGTAACTTCTATTACTGGTCTCAAGCCCAGATAAAAGAGGAGAGACGCTAACAAAACTAAAATAATGCTACGTTGATGTAAAGGTTTCTAATTAAGACCATCGAATAATAAAACCTGTACAACACTCTTACAATGTCGCTAAACGAAGCACAGAATCAGCCTTGGATGCTATTGCATAGCTCTGATTAGACCGGGTTAGGATTTTTGTTGCTAGGTTATGTTAGACGTTTGCAGAATGGAGATAAGGAATATCTAGTTTAGGTTAGAATGCTTGGTACTAGGTTAGGATGGTATTAGAATAGGTTAGACGATGTATGGATAACATGCGCGATGAAAGGATAGTCTGAGTTAGGTTGCGTTCGGCTCGCATGCTGATTGTCGAATTTATGGACGATGGGTTAGCTTAGGTTGTCTGAGCAACGGGTTGGTTGCGTATGGTTACGCTTTGTGTTTGCGTCTTGTTAGGTTTTGTGGGTACAGTTCGTGACGTTTTGTTACGTCTTGTTACGTTTAGTTATGTTTTAGATTTACGTTGGTTTATTTTATTACGTTTGGTGCGTACGTTAGGTGACGTTTTGTTTCCTTTCGGTTACGTTTGGTTACATTTTAGTTAGGTTACGCGATGCAAGGACAGAATAGACAATGAGAGGGTGTTCCAGAGCAGGTAAGGCTGGTTTAGATTAGGTTAGGGTGTTCATTGTGAGGTTAGGTTAGGCAATGGTAGGATAGAATAGTTGATGAGAGGATTGTCTAGGCCAGGTTAAGTTAGGATAGTTGAATATGCTTAAATAAGACTGTAAACCATACACAGTTTATCTCTGCTTCCCCTCACATGCTAACAGTTAGTCATTCCTATGTTTATAAGCGATATAGACAAAGGGCTTTAAAAGTATATAAACAGCACTGTGGTAGTACATGAAATACTTATAAAGTATCAAAACATCAGTGAAAATGGCGTAAATACTGTGAAAAGAGTGAGAATTCAAAAAATACTAGCATATTCTTATAAAACATGGTATATGAGCATTAAACCAGGTTCATGCTACTACAAACCGTGTGATATTCCTGTTAAAATGTAGTAGAAAACTCTCAAAGCGGCCAAAATATTCAAAAAAGAGTCCATAGCCTTTTGTAGTGCTTTGAATACCTCTACCACTGCTATAGATACTCAATCCTACGTTCGAACTGTATTCAAAGTGTGAAAAATGGGAGTAAAGTGCTCCAAAATATTATAAATGTACGTCTGCTCCCGAAAATATCCGCTCGGTGCCTTAAATATATTCCAAATTATTTCAGAGCTGTAGAAAAATAGCTTAAACACCATCAAAATATACCTTCAAATTGTCTCGAAATGTCCTAAAACCTGGATGAATATCCTGAAAATATCCGCTCCATCGCCAAATATACCATCAACCCCTAAGTGATCGTACTAAACTTCAAAATGTGCTAAAACCTTATGTCGATACCCCAAAAATAACAGCACCAAGGGTAAAATACCCCCAAAATGTTCTAATGCTCGACAATACCCGCTCCAGTATCTAAAATACCCTCAAAATTGTTCAAATGTTTGGAAAATTGTATAAAAATATTTAAAACAGCGTTAAATACATTTAAAATATTCGAAATGACAAACCTCTCTTCCAATATCCTAAAACTACCCTCTCTATTGTCTAAAATACCTTCAAAATGTCCCTAACTGCCTGAAATAGCACTGTCTTTGCTACAAAATATGCTAGAAGCTTATGGCGATAGCCGAAAATATCTACACCAGTGGCGAAAATACCCTCGACATATTCTAAAATGCTCCACAATTGCAGCATCTGTGTCTAGCATACTCTTGAAATGTCTGTACCAACACCATAAATTACCTGCTCTAGTGTCTAGAAAGTCTGTAAAAGTGATATACAATGTCTTCAGAGGCCTCTGAAATGTAGCAAAATAACCAAGAAGGTCTGTTCCGGAACCTGAAATGCTCGTCCTAGCGCTTCCGGAATTACTATTTGAGTGTCTTGAATGCCTACAAAAGCGTTTCAAAGGACTGAAAAATGCTGGAAATCACTATAAAATGCCAGAATACTGTAAAACATAACATATATGGGTGTACGTATGCTGGATAGGCCACTAAAACGAAATAAACTACCGTAAAAACGCCAAAAAATCAGTGTAAAATGAGAGAAATGTGACAAGCATAGCTCAACATGCAGTGAGGTCCATGTTATGTCGGCTTTATTAGGGTCGGTTGGGATAGGTAAGGTTGATTTTGGACAGCTCAGGGTAGGCTAGGATAGACAATGGGCAGATAATATATGATAAGTGATGGTCTAGGTTAGAATGGTTTGGTTAGACTACGACGGGATGGAGTAGATGATGATTCGATGGTCTAGGTTAGGTTAGAACGATTGGATTTAGGTTAGATTAGAATAACAAGATGGATGATATTGAGGGGATAGTGTTGGTTAGGTTATGTTAGGTTAGACGAGGTTAGGTTACCTTTGTTAGGGTCGTTCGGTTTAGGTTAGATATACTTATAGAATGCTCTTGAGCTATACATCATATAACATGTCCTACAAGGAATGTGCATGCCCGAACACACTGCTAACTCGTTTTCCTTATCTATACCATGTGTCACCCATTCACCCTGCGCCCGCTTCGCTCTTACTATCCTACCTGTATGTATTTCAGAAAACAAGAGTTCACAAAATGGGGATGCTCACTGTAAGCTATTTCCGTATATCCAAAGAAGAAATACGCTTTTCTACGTTTCCTGGAAGTGAATAAATAAAGCGTACGGAGGAATTTGACTGTAGTTTGCCTTGTGCACCAGCTATTTCCTTTCCAGAGCTAACAGCGCATTCTTTCAATTCGTAAGCACAATACTGTATCAGTCCCAGGTCATTGTAATGCCATTTTTAACGTCGCCTCTATAAAGGATTCTAATTACATATCATGTGTATGTTTGGAACATTGCAGCATCTTGTGTTGTAAATTCCTGTTCAAAATATTTTCCTTTGATTTGCTTGATTACCTTTAACAACAGGGGTAATATAAAATAGAGCAGTGCAGTATTCCATATGCTTCACAATCAACAATTTGCAGAAATAAATAAAACAAAAAACAAAAAGGTGTGTTTGGGCTGAGAATCTGGTGTCGCTGGCTTGAGAACTCTCTACTTTACCACTGAGCCGCACATGTACACTTCTTTACAATGCTGCGAATGGTTAAATATTCCATTGAGGTAATATCAGTGGCGTACTAGTTCAAATTGATTTGGCCTATTGCACAAAATCATGCACTCTGGGACCATAAGTGTCTTATTGTCCCCCAACATCCCCCTATAATCCCTTAAATTTAATCGGTGGAATTCTGAAACAAGTTGTAAATAAATGTAATGATACTCAGGTACATATTCATATAAACAGTTAAAATGATGTAAAGCATTAAGTATTCCATTATAATGGGGCATGCTGTTAAATAACTTGAAAAAGCCAAACGCACCAACACACCCTCTCACAGTCACTCTCCTAACACATTCACACACTCCTACACACAGGACTCATTTACATACTTTCATACTCACACATTCACACACACCCACACTACTCACACACACACACTCTCAGTCACACCCTCAGACATTTAGTATTATTTGCTAATGGAGCATGTTGTTAATGAAATTAAAAAGCTAACACACAAAAACTCACCTACAACAAATACGACCGCATTTACACAATTATTATAGGTTTACTATTGTTCCTTTTTATTATTATTATTATTATTATTATTATTATTATTATTATTATTATTATTATTATTATTATTATTATTATATGGTGTTACTATGAGGGTTATTGTTTTCTTGTTACTATTGTAATAAGTACTATTATTATAATCTTCAGCATTATTACCATTATCATCATTACGGTTATTATGATTATTGTTCATTTTATCTGTATAGTTTGGTATGAGCGTTCGACCAGTTAGGACGTAGCTGTGAACCGGTTGATTGTGGTCAAGGTGGTGTTGCCCTGAAGTGAATGAGTGTAAGAGCGATCAAAATGCTTTGGTTACAATACTGTGACAATACTCTTGTGTGTATTGTGCTTGTAGAACATGACTTTAGCTTCGCAAAATAGAAAGGTACACCAGGAAAAATACCATTAGGGTTAAATTGACGAATGCAACGAAAACGACGACTTATGAGGTAGACGACCTTATTGCAGATACCTTACAGTTAAATGAGCATGTGGACACGATAGAGTTAATCGCCGGTGACAAGGTAATTTGCATAAAACTTATATCCACACTCTTATTGAAGAAAATTTTAAATACTTTGGAGAAGATACAACTGTTACGTATACGAATGGAGAAATAATAAGCTAATCATTGAACAGGTGAACGCAAATGCTATAAATGTGCTTGTTTTTGCCTTACTATTAGAAATTCCGATTGAGGTGCTAAAACAAACCTTGTAACATTACGGGAGAGCATGACGTCCGGAAGGAACAATGTGGCCGTCGGTATTGAGTTCCGGTGTTCAACGGTATACGTGAGGTAAAGATGCTTTTGAAGACAAACGTTTCCAGCATTGGCAGTTACAGCTTATAGGTGTCCTATGCTGGACAACCCCGATCCCGTTATGTCTGGAATATCTTATATTTTGGGAACGTTTAATTAATAGAAACCATTATGGATAAAGTAGAACAAGAAATGGTAAATCATAGGAATACTGTAGAGGATTGGATAAGAACTTTTAGAATTGGATAGATAAATGCCCAAAGGTCAAAAATGGCAATGATGGAGATTAGAAAGCTGGTGAATGATATGAGTTTGGATATTATATGTATTCAGGAACCGTATACATTAAAGGAAAACTAATACACATTCCTGTAACGGCAAGAGTGGTTACAGAAGGAAATTATCCAATGGTAGTGATCGTTATTCTAATAAAAGGGATTCAGGTTGTTAAAACTATACAGTATTGTGGTGAACATGTAATTATTATTGAACTAACTATAGATGGAATGACGTCTGTCTTATGTAATCAGTATTTCCAGTTTATGGATGACATAGAGGCACATTTGGATAAAATGACGGGAATTTTGGATGCATATGAGGGGAAATCAATTTTATACACCATGGACGCGAATGCCAAATCAAATTGGTGGTATAGCAAACATCCAGATCAGCGTGGAGAGAAGTTAGAGGAACTGAGTGCAATTTACAATATGTCTGTTTTGAATAAGCCGAACAATCCTTATACCTTTGAGGGTAGTGCTGAGGCGAAGGAGAATATAGACGTTACTTTGGTAAAAGGTTTTAGAATTGATAGAATTATAAATTGGAAGATTGCTCAAAACGTGATAACTAGCGATCATAATTTAATTAATTTTTGTTATAATACAAAACAAAGGATAATAAAATATCCTAGGAGAAGTAAATTTCAAATAAAAGGGACTGATTGGTCGAAAGTAATGGGAAACTTTACATTACCGAATAAAAATGTGTGTGTAGAAAGTAGAGAAGCAGGGCCAAAGCACTAGCACCTAGTATACAAAGCGTGATGGGAGTACCTCTAAGAAACATTTGCAAGAGGAGTGGTGAATATACGGTATTGCGTATGGGATGAGGAATTACAGGAGCTACGCACCAAAGTTAGAAGAAGTAGAAGAAGATACCAGAAAAGTCAGACGGTACATGAGAGGAATATTGATTTGGAAGCATATAGAGTACTAAAGAATAGATACAGATACAAGTTGGAAGAGAAAAGAATAAACTCGTGGGATAGATTTATATAACAAAATTCGCAAACAGATCCATGAGGTATAACACATAAAATGATCATGTAGAAAATGTCTGCACCAGAAGTTATATCAACATAAAAGAAAGAAGATGGTACTTATACTAAGACATGGAAAGAGTCGGTGAATTATTTAATGAGTAGAGTTTTACCTTTGGATAGTACAGAAACTGAGGATGTAACACACGAGGAAAAGTGACGAGAATATGCACAAATATATAATAATCAGAACGCAATTTATCCTTTAGACCTATCAGAAGTCATACTAGCAATTAGAGAATTAAAAACAGGCAAAGCACCAGGACCGGACGGCATCAATGTAGAGATAGTACAAGCTTTGGATATATGCATTGCACCTTTTTTGTGTAAATTATTGAAAGATTGTTTAATACAAGGAAGAGTTCCGTATTGTTGGAAGTCGACTTAAAAATGTCATGCTTAAAAAAGATAAAGACAAAGATCCCAGCAATCCCAAAACATATGGGCCTATTTGCCTTTTAAATACGTTAGACAAAGTGCAGGAAAAATTTATTTACAAAAGGATAATGGAGTACAGAATAATGATTGGGATGACTGAAAGGCAATTCGGCTTTAGGAAGGGATGCTCAACGGAGGATGCAATTAGTGAGGCCATTATGATTGCAAGGAATTCTCCAAAGAAATACGCATTAGGTATGTTTGCAGATATTATGGGTGCTTTTGATAATCTATGGTGGCCCCAATTATTTGAAATCCTGAGACAGGAGAATTATCCTACGTGTACACACAATATTTTAAAAGATTATTGCACCCGAAGATGTGTGCAGATATATGGAGTAGGGGATAAACTAAATAGAGATGTAACGAAAGGTTGCCCGCAAGGGTCAATTTTAGGACACCTTTTTGGGATATATTAACGGAACCTGTACTCGAAGAACTTAAGTGATTACAGTATACTTTGAATGTTATTGCGTATGCCGATGACATCCTAATATTGGTTGAAGCAGACAATAGAATGGAACTTGAAACTAAATCTACTTTAGTATTACAAGAATTACACAGATGGTGCAATGAATCTAAACTCCAAATTGCTCCACATAAGTCAGCATACATAATGTTTAAGGCGATAATAAAACGGGATCCTATTGTCAAATTAAAGGGAGGGCATATAAAGCGAGGAAAAGTAATTAGGTATTTAGAAATCTATCTGGGCGAGAAGATCAATTTTGATAATCATATAAAACATGTTAGGTCCAAGGCCAGCCGGGTTATGACAACTTTCAACAATATCAACGAGAAGATTGCAAATTCAACTAGAAACTATTAAAATATACCACATGAATTTTATGGTAGGCATTATGGCATTTGATGCGAGAGTATGGGCACATAGAAGTATCTTAAAGAAGAACATCACAGTGTTAAGAAGAACCCAGCGGCAGGCATTATTGAAGGTGACAGGAGCTGTTAAGACAGTATCAACCATGGCGTTATTGGTCATAATATCTATATGCCCTATAGATCTTTTAATAAGGTTACGGGGTGTAACCTGTTGGCTGAAGAAAGGCAATATAGAAAAAGTCACAGAAATAGCTGGCGGAATGTGCAAAACTAGGGCTGAGATACGTAGAATATTAGTAGCAGCATGGCAATTGGAATGGGACCAAATGGAGGTTGGACGCAGAACGCATGAGCTATACCCTGATATAAGTGAAAGGCTACGTTTGAAGAATGTAATACCAAGAGGAGAAGGAGTACAATGCCTTACCGGTCATGGACCTTACAAAACATTTTAAGAAGATCAAAAGCATAGAAGATGATAACTGTGATTCACGTGGAACTCAAAACACACCTGAACACGTGTTATTTGAATGCGTAAAGTATAATCAAGACTTACAAAATGGTAGAATGAATTTTATTGAATGGTAAACGTATATGGGATATTGTGAGAAATCAAAAAGACATTAGAAGAATTGGCGGCTGTAGTATCAAACGCGTAATCGAAGAATACAACCTTCATGGACGGCCTGAAATATTAAATTGGCCTTAAGACGACAATCACAACGCCCTCCAAAGAAAACACGACTAATGCCTTTTAATTTCCCCATAATATCAAGCAGGCTTTTATTCAAGGCATTTCTTTCTACAAAACGCTTAGTTTTAAAGATATTGTGCAGTATCAAATTAAATGGTTCACTCTGTATGTCGCCGGGGATAGCTACATCTATGCTTAGAATTTGCGTCCTTGCTTTGACTTTTAGTGACCATCATGCCGTAGTATGCCAACTCCAATTTCCAAAACTCAGTGCTGATACTACCGGGCGAGGACACTGAAACCTAAATACCGCCATTTTAGAGAACATAGAGGTTTGGGAGCACTTTAAGCCTAAATGACATTAGTTACATTCATCCTTCGGAAGTGTACTCCGAAAAATGCTTTGGTGGATTGAAACTGTTAAACCGGTGATACGTGCCTTTTTTAAACACACAAGTATCTTGCGTGTACAGGCGCAGAAACAGTTGCTGATTTTATGCAATTAGGCCCTATGGGACCTGTATACGAGGCAACAGGAGGGTTAGGATGTGAATGCGGAGATCAACCAGGTGAAAGAAATTATTAAGAGCGGAGAGTGAGCGAGAATATTTACACGAGATATGCTGCCTGTTTGAGAGCAGAAGGTCAACATTTCCAACATTTATTATAAGGTAAGAGTTTTAGTCCGCCTCTGCCGGCGTAATTTCACCGGGGACTGTCGGCTGTCTCGCGCAGTAGAGGGAGGCTACGAGTGGGTTCGAATATAATTGAACTACCCTATATAACGGGTAGTTTCCAGAATTTGTTTCGTGAGGGACCAGGGAATATGTGTGCTGAGCGTCAGCTGTTTGCAACTGAGATTACACTGGCAATCGTCAATATGTTCACCATCCCCATTACTGAACGGGAAGTGCTAGATAGCAATATGCAAGCTAGTAAACACGCGTCTCTGGGTCCTAATGGCTATGAATTCTATAGAACTTGCTTACCAATTATCAAAGACGCAGTGAAAAACGTTTTTGTGGAGTTGTGGGAAGCAGCTTATTTTCCCGATTCATTAGCGGATGACATCATTTTACTCCCGAAGACATCTAGGACTACCACAGTTAACGATTACTGCGCAATAACGCTGTTGAACGCCAAATGTATAATCTTTGCGAAAGTGTTGGCGAACAGAATGAAAGGGGTTTATGCAGAACTCTTATACAGTAATTAAGCAGCGATGTCTAAAAGGAATATTATTGTTACGCTATTGGAACTGCGTGATGTATTAATACATCTCCAAAGAGAATATCAATTGGCAGCTTTACTTAGTCTCCGTTTCCAAAAGGCTTTTGATAGGGTGCACTATCTGTATCACTTGGAAACGCTTAAAGGCACTGCATCTCCCTGTGCACATTCTTAACCTTATTAAAGGGCTCTGTAGAACAGCGAAGTCTCGGGCGTCATGGAACGGATGGCTTTCTATCCCGGTACATATAACGGCCAGCGCGTCAAGGGTACCCATTATCAATGGGGCTATTTTCCCTCTTATTAAGCCATTTGTTCCAGATGCTACGAAACACGCTGCGAGTGGTCACTGTGTACAGTGAGGAATTTAGTGTAACCGCCTATGCGGACGATGTGAAAATTGTTGCTGCTAATAGACACAATACGGCAGCACAACACCTTGGGTTGGAGCTGTATACGAGGATGCCGGGTGCAATGTTAAACTAGTAAAATCGTAGCGAGCCACTACGGGAATGCAAAGCGTCACCACTACACCAATGCTTGGTATCTCCTATAGGAAATTTAGAAGATACCATTGCTCTCAATAGGTAAGAGAGGATCAACTACTACTATATTCCTTATCGCTAGAGAAGACACAGAACTTAAATTTGCTGCAGTACTTTTGGTACATACATACCTACGGCCTCAGTCAAATTTGGTACTTAGCACAGATTCTGCCGCTTACGAAACATGGCGTATAGAAACCTGAGCATCTCACCGGTTACTTTTTCTGGACTGTTAAAGTGTATAGACTGAGCAGGCCTCAACTACGCTTGCAACCCTCCAAAGTCGGATGTGGATTAGTCGACATCGCAAAGAAATATATGGCGTTATTCGAAATAAATGCCGTCCGGTTATTGTGTGGGAATGTTTGTTCCATCGACAAAGGGTTCTAGGAGGATGAAGTTCTAAACCGCATATGGTACTGCGAGGATTCAAACCCATCGGTGCTCATCTTCGGCGCATTATGGACACAAGCGATGAGATCTTAACGTCCAATATCACCTCCTAACTCTGTTTCGTCTTACTCCCAGAATTGATGAGAAACATAGTCGGGGATGTAAAAGTATCTACCAGAATGTGTTTTGCAAACATGTTCCAAAAGATTGGCAGGATACGACCTATGAAGTCTTACGAGACCCTACCTATAGCGGAGAATTCTGGCGACATACATGAACACAGTCTAATCAATGTGCATTCTGCTCAGAAATAGATATATTCGAACTCCAATTGCATCCTGTTGGTGGGTTAATAGTACATATCTGGATGGTGCTCAGGAACTACATAGCAAGATGGTGCCAGTCAGAGACTCCTCCATGCCTTGAGAAACTCCGGCGCAACAAAAACTTGACATTGTGTACAAATTGAGGGTTTTCTCGTTTAAAAAAGCGTTACCTGCGCATCTGAATTTCAGATTTAATCACCTTTCCTATTTACTTTTTCCTAGGTAGAGGAAGCTTTGAATTACAAAAAAGAAAATGACAGGCATACAGGCTACATATACAGGGTTATTCAAAAAGAAGGAACAGGTTTTAATATTTATTTCTAATGAACGACAATAGATGGCGACACATACGACACATTATTGAACAGAAGAAAGTTCAAAGTTTTAAGCCCCACCTGTTAGTTCCATTCAGTGCCTACATTGGCGCTGTATTTGTTTACGAGAGAATGACGACGTCACAGGAAAACTCGTTTTGTGTGCTGCACTATGCAAAGAGTGAAGCTATTGACTCATTGCAGCGTGCATTTCGTTGTAAATTCAACAAAGAGCCGCCTGGAAATAAAAAAAATTACAATTGATACAATAAATTCGTAGAAGATGGTTGCGTATGCGAACGAAAAAAGCTGGTCGTCCTCCATAACAAATGGTGCTCATTTTGAATGCATAAAATAAAATGCTGAACTTTTCTCTATTCAGTGATGATTGCACGTGTCGCCATCTATTGTCGTTCATTAGAAATAGTTGTTTAAAGTCTGTTCCCTCTTTTTGAATAACCCTGTAGTTGCTGCCATATACAACGTAATGCACCAGCAAAAAAAGAAAAAGCTATGCAAGGCAAATATTTTCAATAAATCCTCCACACCGAGCTACACTTTATGGAAAAGCTTCATGTGTTTTTATTATTACTTATTATTTTCATTAAAATAACATTGCAAAGGACAAAAAATAAAAAATGTTCACATTTTTAACCAAGCCCCGAAAGATAGATTTCATATAGGAATTCATCAAACTACGTATAGAGATAATAACGCCAACTCTCTTTCCTAATAGGCGACAAAACTCTATCGACATGTGTTCGAAGCTCGCATCTCGGTAATCAGCAGCGTTGCATAATTATAAACAACATATTTTTTTCTTTTATACAAGATTTTAAAATCATAATCAATACTAGCAGGCCCTTGAATTTAATTGAAATATATATACACACAGAGTGAATCACCTAAAACTTGCACCGCAAATATTTCAGAAATGGAAAGTATTATTGATGTGCAGTTTTCACAGCATTGATTGGTAGTCAGGGGCTCGTACACTTAAACTATAAACAGATTTTAACAATACTGAGAAAGTGTATTTTTTGAGCAAACACGATTTTTTAAATGGAACAATGCCTAGTTACATCAACAGAACAAATATAAGGTAAATTAGAATGTCAGTGGTCTTTGTGGCAGGATTCTAGTGCAACTGGTTTACGAGAAATCGTATTTTGAAAAGCTTCCACCCCGACAATTTTGTTCCATTCAACCTGCTTAGTTGTTAGGTACGATGTTGTTATGTTTGTTTGCATTGTGTTTTCTGTTCATTGATTGCATTGCGACTTTCTGGTCAGTTAGTTTGTGACAGTTCAAGCAGTAAGTCGTGAGTGTAATATGGGGTTTACTAATACAGAAAAAGCCGACATGCTCATTGTGTATGGAGAGTGTAGGAAGAATGCAGTTCGTTCCTGTACGGTGTATGCGGAAACGTATCCCAATAGACGTCAACCATCTTGGCAAATATTTATCAACCTCTTCAACCAAGTACGTGAAAGTGGTACTGTAATACCTAGAAAACCTAACAGAAACCAACAAGTGGCTGGTGAAGAGGCAGAAATTAATGTTTTGGCTGCCGTTGGAGTAGATCCGCAAATTAGTTCCTGCACAATCGCACGGGAAGTGGCATAAGTCAGGCAAGTGTACTGCATATTCTCCATCGACATAGGTTCCATCCCTATCACATCTCTCCCCATCAAGAGCTGCATGGAAACGATTTTGAGAATCGTGTTAGCTTTTGTACATGGGCATCAAGACATGATACTCTAGATTCATCATGTATGTTGTTTAGTGATGAGGCAACATTTACTAATCATGGCTAGGTAAACCGCAGAAACATGCAATATTGGTCTGTTGACAATCTCCGTTGTCTTCGTCAAGGGGAACGTCAGTATCCATGGAGTTTAAACGTGTGGTTTGGGATAATGAACCATCAGCTCATAGGCCCTATGTTCACAGAAGGAACAATGAACTCGCACAAGTATCGCAGCCTCCTGACATACCATTTGTCACAGATGCTAGAAGACGTTCCTTTGCAGACTAGGAGGAACCTGTGGTACCAACATGATGGCTGTCCAGCCCATAGTGCACGAAGTACTACAGCTTGTCTTAACGGATTGTTTCCAAATCGTTAGATTGGACAAAGAGGACCTGTACCTTTGCCGGCCTGTTCACCGGATCTGACCCCTTTAGACTTTTTTCTGTGCAGAAGGCTGAAAGACACTATCTAAAGGATGTACCAACTACACCAGGCGATTACTGCAGCCTTCTCTGAAATTTCCGCTGAAATGCTGGAACGTGTGCAGCACTCTTTCCATAGCAGACTGGAAGCGTGTATTGAAGCTCCGGTGGTCATTTTGAACACAACCTTTGAAGGTCTATATTCTCTTTACTTGTAAGAATCCACAGAAGTGTTGTAATTTCCTTTTGTTTCTCTTTAGTTTGTGCTACCACAGCTTGTACAAGTGTCGGTCGTAAAAACTTCAAAATAAGATTTCTCGTAAACCACTTGCACTAGAATCTTGCAACAAACGCCACTGACATTCTAATTTGTCCTACCTTTATTTTGTTGATGTAACTAGGCATTGTTTCATTTAAAAATTCGATGTGTGCTCAAAAAATACACTTTCTCAACATTATTAAAATCTGTTTATAGGCTAAGTGTACGAACCTCTGACTACCAATCAATGCTGTGAAATCTGCACATCAATAGCACTTTCCATTTATGAAATATTTGTGGTGCAAGTTTTAGATGATTCACCGTGTGTATATATAACAGTAAATATGTATATTTACTGTTATTCTTTTTTAATAAAATAGTAGTATCCTTAACGATGTACGTTGTAACATGCATTTTTTGTTCATTTTGTACAATAACTAGCTTTCGATACGAGATATAAAAGCACGAAATAATTCCGTTTGACTTAATGATCCTTGTGCTTCCTTTCTTACGGGTTTAAAAATATCGTGCACCCAAAAATTCCAGTTCGAAGTTTTGCCACACGTACATATTTTTATTTTACGTGAATAAATGGATTAAGCTTTTTGGAAAAGTAAAGACAAGAATCGTATTCTGATAAGCACAGAACCAAAAAGGAAACGAAAAGTGGGTGAAAAGAACATTTTGCCTTAAATGCCATTGTGTTTAATTTCCTTATGCTTTTAATAGTATCAAATAACCAAAAGTTCGATATCAAAATGTTATGGTGTATACACATATTTAGTTTTCCTGAATAATGAACAATTCTTTAAAAAGGGAAGAAATGTGTGTTTCTTATTCAATGCACAGATCTCATGAACGAAAGTAGATAAATGCCGAATGTTGCACTATACGTTAATGAAAAGCGCAGAACTTCAAAAACAAAAAAGAAAAGAAAAAATAAAGAAAGAAAGAAAATAAATCCTAAATTTATTTTCCGACTACTAAACCGTCACTCATGTGCAAAAATTAAAATAATTCATACATTGGTGTATCGCTACAATCGTACTGTAATTTTCTTCTTGCTATAATTATTATTATTATGATTATAACACTAGTCTGCACGATATCGGATGACTGAAAATTAATAAGTGATTCTGACTGGCATGTTTATGCTGATTTCAGAACTGCTTTTAGTTTTTTTCTTTGACGTACAGTTTTTTCACAATTTCACTTCAAAAATATAGAGATATAAAGATATTGCTTCCGCAACTACACATAAAATTGGTCTTCATGAAGCAATTTGTAAGGACTCTGCCAAAGGATGGACTCTGATGCAAGTACCTTTCCAAGAAATTTCCCTTCATTACACAAGACAAATTAAAGGCTGCAATTTTTGTTGGTCCTCAAATAAAGAAATTGATGAAGGATGAAGATTTTGAGAAGACATTGAATGAGAGAGAAATAGAAGCATGGACCGCCTTCCGATCAGTTACTGAAAACTTCTTAAGCAATAACAAACATCCTAATTACAAGGGCATTGTCGAAACAATGTTGGAAATTTTCAAGGAGATGGGTTGTAACATGAGTGTAAAGGTGCATTTTCTGCATTCACATATCGACTACTTTCCAGAAAATCTGGGACATTATAGTGAAGAGCAGGGTTAACATTTCCACCAAGATATTAAGGAAATGGAGAGGAGGTACCAGGGGAGATGGAATGAAACCATAATGGCCTACTACTGTTGGATGTTGAAGAGGGACAGTTATCTTCAAGGATCTACAAGGAAGTCAAAGAAGAGAAAGTTTTGAAAAAAATTAAATGAAACACTTTGGTTTCTTGTTTTGTTAAATGTAGTAATGAAATTAATTAGTGGACCTCTTGTGAGCATTTTTAAAATGTTTCTTGAATAAAAACTTACCTTGTGTGAAATGGCCATTTGAATATTTTTCTATGCTCATTAGTGAAATTGTCAAAACAGTACTTATTTTGTGTAAAAAGCTGGCATTATAGAAAAAAAGGAAGTTATTTCTGGAATCGGCATAAAAACTTGATTCAAGAACATCTACTTTTAAGATATCATCTGACAAAAAGTTTGAAAATGCAGACTAGTGTAATTATTGTAGTTATTATTATCATCATCGATATTATTATTATCCTTATACTACTACTAAAATAATAATAAATATTATTAAAAATATTATTGCTCTATGATTATTGTTTTTATTACATAGCAGTATCTGAACGATGTACAACACACATTTATTTGGAACCGATTTCAAGACGCACCTCATCCTGCAGCTGTACTGCTTAAACACGTGCAATATTTTTATCATGTGATAATATTGAAAGGGAAAAATGTTAAGTACCATTGTGAGAAAGCAACCTTTGCTGAAAAACTGTTCCTTAGTCACACACACTTTCACATACATACATACATACATACATACATACAGACAGACAGACAGACAGGCACGCACGCACGCACGCACCACACACACACACACACACACACACACACACTCTCTCTCAGACTTAAACTCCAAAACTCACACAATCCCATTATCATTCACACCACTTCACGCATACCTCTCTCTTTCACCCCCTCTTTCTCTCGCAAACACACACTTACACATGAGCACTCAGACTTTCACTCCATAACTCACACAAACCTATCTATTTTATTTCACTTCGTTAGTTACATAAATTAATTCTCATATAAGTTCCATAATACATAATTTTATCTCTACACATTACCCTTTATATATCCTTTTCACTAAGTTGCTGCATTACTAAGGGCCCGCAAACATCCAACACCATGGTTGTTGAGTCATTCGGTCCTATTTAATTTATGATTCAACAATCTACATTTTTTTCTTCTATTCCCTATTTCTAATTTTTTCAACCATTTATTTCTCACTACACCTAAATATTTTCCTATTACAAATAAACTTTCCTTGGATTTAACTCTTAACAACCTTTTGCCTATAATTTCATTGGGTAATCCAGACCAATTGTTTCTTTGTAATTTTTTCCTCATATTCATTGTTCCTTCACATTCTAACATTAAATGCCAGTAATTGTTAAATTTGCTATTACATAATGGGCCGTTGTCTTCATTTTCTCCTTCTCCTATGCCTTTTAACCTCACCACCCCTGACCTAGCCCATGCAAACCCCTCTCTTGCTATTTTATTACAAACATCAACATAGTTTTCTCTTTCCCATGTCCTTTTAATCTCTGTATATACATGTAATGATATTTTTGAATTAAAACTACCAATTATTTCCTGTCTTTCCATATCTTCAATCCTCAATCTAACTCTTTTCCAACATACCTTCTCACGTGACTGTCTATATTTCCAAATATCCACACACCCTATTTCATTGAGAATTGCTTCTAGGCGCTTATACCAAGTATCCTCTTTATTTAACTTGCGCTGAACCTCCAAACATTGTTTTAAAATATTATTATTTTCTGATTCCTCAATTCTCAACCAATATTTCACTAATCTTTCAATAATTTTCGCCTTACTACCAAATCTCTTTAACTCCATTTGTGCAACCCCATTAGGCGAGGCTCTTGGTAGACCCAGAATTATTTTACAAAAGCTCCTATGCACTTTATTTACCTGTTCCTACCCCTCCTCAAAACCCCAAATCTCTGCACCATACAGCATTTTTGCCTCAAGTACTGCTCTATATACTCTTTCTATCCATTTTACGTGCATCCGAGGTATTTTATCTAAACATGCTCTAATAGCTTTCATTGCCACTTTTCCTTTTGTTAAAGCCTGTTTTTTTTGTTCTCCCCAGCTACCATTGCTACTTAGTCTTACTCCCAGATAATCAAAATTTCTGACAACCTCAATTTCCTTACCTTTCCAACTCCATTTTTGGTCCTTTCTCAACTTATTACCCTTTTAAATACCATTATTTTTGTTTTGCTTGTATTAACCCTAAGACTCCACTTGTTACAAAAACTCTCTATTGCTCCAATTACTTTGTTTAATCCCACAGTAGTTATTGATCCTGCAACCAAATCATCTGCGAATAGTAACCCTGGTATCTCCTCATTCCCAATTATTGGAGAGTGGCTATTTTCAAATTTAATTATCTCTAGAATATCGTCAATGATCAAATTAAATAATATAGGACTTAACTTGCAGCCTTGCCTTAAACCTATACAATTTTTAATCTCCTTCGTCCTTACATTTTTATCAAATCTTATACACAAATCATTATTTTCATATATTGTTTGTATTGTTCTTATACACTTGTTACTCATTCTTTTCATACCCAATTTGGTCCATAAGGCTTCCCTATTTATTGTGTCGAAAGCTTTTTTCTAAATCAACAAATAAGATATACAATCTTCCCCTTTTGTTTGATAAATATTTATTTACCATTGAAGATATTATAAAAATATTGTCTATTACTCTCTTGTTTTTCCGAAATCCCACCTGTAGATCAGATAATTTTCCCTCTTGCTCCGCCAAACTTTGCACTCTTTCAGCCAAAACCCCTGTATAAACTTTACCTAACACTGATAACAAACTAATCCCCCTATAATTTTCTGAATTATCCACCTTCCCTTTAATCTTAAATATTGGCACCACTATTGCAGTTTTCCAACTCCTAGGAACCTTCCCCCTTCAAAGATTGCATTTAATATCCTAACCAGCAATTCTAATCTTTTTTCATTTAGACTTCAAGCTTTCCAAAACTCCCCTGGTATGCCATCAATACAGCATGATTTGTCCCTTTTCAATCTATTAATTTGTTCCCTCACTTCCCCTACATCTATCGGCTTATCCAATTGCTCAACATAATTGTTATTTTCCATTACCCAAATTGATTGGTTATCATGTTGCCCTCCTAGCAAATTTTTAAAATACTTGAACCATTCTTCCGCACTTATATTATTTTCTCTTGATCTAACCTTATACATTCTTTTCACCAACATCCATATTGTTTTGCTATCATTTGCTTTTGCTGCCTCGTGTAACTTTATACTCATCTTCTCGGCCCATTCTCTCCTCTTTACTTCCAACAAGTTTCTGTATCCCCATCTTGCAATCAAAAACTCCTCTCTTTCCTTTTTCCCTTCTTTCTGCCTCCACCTTCTTAATTCCCCTAAAACTCTTTGTTTTTCCCTCCTACATTCTTCATCATACCATCCCTTCTGTTTCCTATCTATACAATCTTTCACTTTCATCCTTACACCTGCATATTTTACTAACATGTCTGCCTTTAAAACTGCTTCGTCCGTTTTATTTTCTTTCAGCAGTTCTTCTACCTCTTTCTCCCTTATTACCCCTATGTCTGACCCTAATTCCTTCATAAAAACTTCTGCCTCCTCACCCCTCCATTTATATTTATCAATTTTAACCCCTCCTTTATGTTCTCGTTTTAGTTCATTCTTATATGTACTTATTAAACTTAGCCTTAATAGGAAATGATTACTAGAACATACTGTATTCAAGACTTCAAAATCTGCAATATTTATATCTAAGACTATTGATTATAACATATAGTCAACCACACTCTGACCATTATAATTGACACAGGTAAATTACCCCATTTCATCTTTCCCTTTTACCCCATTACACATCTCCATATTGAACTCCTCACAAAATTCCACCAGCTTTTTTCCGTCACCATTCATTACTTTATCTTTATTCATTCTTTTTACCATCTCTTTTTCTCCCCCCCATTAATTCATACTCAGGATCTATTAGCTTTATTTGACTTACTCCCACTCTGGCATTGAAATCTCCCATTATCATAAAGCTACTGTCCAAATATCTGTTTGATAACTCCTCAATATCCTGTCCAATTAAATTGAATAATTTTGGATTATAAAAATCCGAGGCACTTGGCGGGTTATATACCACTGCAAGACATATCTGTTTCTTCTCCCCTGTTACACTTAATACGCACCACAACACTGAATTTTCTCCCAAATATTTACACACTTTCACTTTGCACTTCAAATCTTTCCTAAGAAATATCCCTAACCCACCTGACATTCGTCCTCTTACGCTCTTCTTTGTTCAAGTTTTCCCATAGAACTCAAAGTCGCTTATTTCCACATGAAAGTCGTTTGCCAACCAAGTCTCTACCACCCCTATCACATCACGTAATCTTAAGATCTGCATTATTTCTCTATTCTTTAACTTTTCAAACAATCCTTGTACATTCCAGAATATAACCCCCAATGCCTTTTGCTATACCGAACTCTTCCTCTCAAACATAAATTGCTGCAATTTGGCCTTGCTTCTTGTCAATGGAAATCTATCCACAAGTTTTTGGCCTTGCGTTCCCTTTACCACCTGTATGATGCTTCCTGCTGGTGAAGAGAATATGTTGGGCTCCGTCTCGTCCATTTCGCTTGGTCCCGTGACTATCTCCACTGGCAGCCTTTGTGAATCCTCTCTCAGCTGTTTTTCCAGTCCATCTTGCTTGCCTGGTGACGTCATCAACTCCCTTCGCCTTGTCTCTCCATTAAAGCTACTTTCCCCGTTCCTTTTCTTTTCCCTGCTTCTTCTTCCTGTCCTCTGGTTCGTGAATTTTCTGAAGAATTACTCCAACATATTTGGCGGATATCCTGTTTTCTATCATTGATCCAAAGGTCTAATCCTCGTACATACGTCTTGTCTCCTCTAGCTCTAGCCTTTTTCATCTCTCTTATTAATACACTCCTTAATCCTCTCTCTTTTTTCCATAATCTTGTTCCACAAATAATCTTGTCCCTTTTAATTTTTAGCACTACTTAAAATTGTCCATTTTATTTTCATCGTTCGTAACTTGACTATTACCGGTCTTGGGTTCGTGCCTGTTCTTCCCACTCTAAAAATGTCTATTATTTCCCAGCCGCCCAACTTTATTTGTAATTTATCTTGAAAAATTTCCTCTACTTGCTCCCTGATTATTTTTCCTCTTGTTTCCTCAATTCCAAATATTATAACATTCATTCTACTCCTCCTTTCTTCGGCTGTCTCCAACCGTAACATTCGTCTATTACATTCTATAAATTCCTTATTCACCTCGTGCTCGAAACTCGCCCATGCTGATTTTATCGCGTCGCATGGCTTTATTATTTTATCCTCAATTCTCTTCTCCATTCCTTTGAGGTTTGATATTTCTTCTGCGATATCTTTCAACATTTCCATAATTTGTTCCATTTCCGGTCCTGGGTTTAGTTCCACTCCTCCAATCACTAATATAACAATTATCACCAACACGTACCACTCCACCGTTTCATTTAACTCTCCCAAACACTTTATTCCCAAAGTACGTCCTCCTCCATTAAATAAGCCTATTCTGACTCTATAAGCTTCCAACTGTACTCCCATTTTTTATCCGCGCTAGAGCTCGTCACACACGTCCGCCTCCTCTCGCTTCTCGGCAGCGACTCCTATCGTATATATACCGGATGAGTCTTCTCAGCCTGCGGGTTGAGAAGTTATGCAGTCCCGTCATTTTACTGGCTATGCCGTAAACACTATCCACTGCATTGCGTCGTATCAATTTTGACCGAAATGACTGCTTTGCAGCGCTGCATGTTTAGTGACTTGCGCTCGTAGCACAACAGCGTGAATTGGCCTTCAGTGTTGAAGGTCCGAGGTTCAAATGCGGCCACTTGAAGATACTTTTTATGTTTAGTGAATTTAACGAGAAACTGATAGTTTGGCATGGAAGTGTCGTTTCGCTTAATTAGTTTAATTATGTGAATTTCATTAAAACACAAATTGTTACTCGTTATAATGTACTTTAATGGACATCATGAATAAATGCATATAACATTGTACTATAACTTACAAGCATAAGGCATTATTAAATAATATGTAGTAGTTAAAGCTAATGTTTCAATTATTCGGAGAGTTTACAAAATGCAGTACGTACATACAAACTAGATAACGTTTGCAAGCACATGTTATGATCGTTGTGAACCTCTCTGGTTCCCAAAGTAGTGCATTCAACAGTGGCTATGACATCATGCCGGACCATCACACAGATAAAACTACAATTTACCCGTTTCCTCCATGTGGTTGTAATAGCTATTCCAACTCGCCACCATGCCGGCGGATGCAATATTTCAGTCTAACCAACATCGCCAGCCTAACCGGGGCAACATGGCTGGTGTGATATCACGGCAAGCTAAGATGATGCGTTCCCTGAGCTGTTGAGGGGTCATTGACCGCTCCTGGTAAAGATATCTTTAAGATAACCCCATAAGAATAAACCTAATGGAGCTAGACCTGGTGAGCGTGCTGGCCAACCTGTGGGCCCATGTAGTCCGATCCATCGCTCAGGGTAGGTGGCATCGAGATAAGCCGTTACACGACGGGCCGAATGAGCTGGCGCCCCATTATATAGGTACCACATAGTTAGTCGGTTCTTCTAACGGCACTTCATCCGGTAGAGTAGGCAGCTGGTGTTGTAGGAAGTGGATATAGCGATTCCCAGTGAGTTGGCCATTATAGAAATACGGGCCTATTAGATGACCACCGAATATACCAGCCCAAACGTAGAAATCCTATCGGACTTGCAAGGTCACCTCTCGAATCCAGTGTGGGTTTACAGTGCTCCATTAATGCATGTTGTGGCGATTTACATGGCCTGTGTTGTGGAACACTGCTTCGTCTGCAAATAAAACAATTGCCAAAAAATGTGGATCTTGTACCGTTTGTTGTATGATTCACCTAGCGAATGCCACTCTCCGTCCATAGCCCGACTGCACTAGCTCTTGTTGTAGTTGAAGATGATAATGTTGAAACTTTGTATGATGTGGCATTCTACACGCGGAAGATTGGCTAATATTGAAATGCCTGTGAATGTCCATCATACTACAATGTGGACGCTGAATGACATAGTCAGTCACGCGATCCGTCGTTGTTTGTTCACAGACAGGGTGATCTTTTTGTGGATGTGGTTTCTTGTGCACTGTTCCTGATTCCAGAAGGTGGTTTGCAACTCGCAAAAACGTATGATCTGTAGGAAGTTTTCTCTGCGGAAACCTCTGTTGGTATAGACGCCGTGCCTCCGTTCCATTCTGCTGCGCTTCCCGGTATACTAACACCATGTCCAGATACTCTCTATTCGAAAACATTGTTCCACAGTGAGCACCAACGGCTGGAACTTCGTATTTATAGGCAAATCCACTTTCTAGTGTTTTTGGAAGGAAATCATGATTTGCTATAACGTTCTCGAAACATGAACAGAAGTGAATAAAAAATTCATTTAGTCGCAGGCGTATTGTGAAACTCCGACCTTCACCATGACTTTCCAGAATGTTAATCATTACGCTACTAGAGCACGTTAACAACAAGCACCGCCGTAGCTGGAATTAAATTAAATTGAGTTTTATTTATGGACGCTCTTTAACTACGGTGGTCCTTAGCGTCCCATTCTGTATTGGGCGTCAAAGACAGGTAATTTTGCTCAGAGGCGTCTTTATGAGGCTTGAGGTTCTTTTACGTACCGTAAATATACGACATGGGACCACCGGCTTTACTTCCGTTCCGAAGGAAGCCATGCTAAGGATTTTTACGCCCGAAAAAATCCATTGCCCTCCACCGGGTTTGAACCCGCGACCTCAGGAACTATAGGCTAGCATGGTAACCACCACACCACATTTCACATCGTCTGTAAAATGTTGCCTAGCTACCAATCCGCAGGATGAGAAGACTCACGCGGAATATATATGGAAATACTAAACAGACGGCGGATTCAGTTATGAAAAATGTATTAATCATCTTATACTTTATTTAAAGGTTTTATTAAGATGGTTATATTGTTTTAATGTAATATAAGCATTACTTTTAAGTATTATATTATAGGATCGGTATGCTGTAAGAAATAAAGTATTCAATGCATATTATTAAGTAGCGATATGGGTATATTCATTTTTAATTTTAAGATGAAACGCTTATACATGCCAAAGGAAACCTCATGCTCTAGTCATTATCAGTATGCTATTCACATTATATCAGATAAAGTAATGACGGTACCTATTTTTGCTTACATGTATGGACAGAGAATTCTTGTTAACTGAAATTCTCGTAGGTCTAACTCTTATAGAAAAACACGTTATTCAAAGTAGATATTCTTAAAAATATCAACCATATAATAACTACACTTTAAGAAAGTATAGAAATCGTTTTCTGTTATCTTATTGCCGATTTTCTCTGGATATGCTATACAACAGAGATGTATTCTTAAATGTACATAACTTTGCCTTAAGATGAACTAATACTCCCGATAAGCTTATATGTTTTGAACTAATTATAAAACATCCTCCCATGCATTTAGTAAGAAATATATTTGAAATAAAAGGTGGATATCCTTTTAAGCTCATCAGACCTTCTCGATGAAGTATTGGGCTCGCAGTGAAAGCATTTTATTTTGCAGAGTGTAATACACGCGAGCACCCAGATGGGATTCTTGTCATAAAGTGACATTTTTGGGTGTAACACCATCTTTTATAGTATTCTGCGTGTATAAAAAATCCATATGCATGATTGCTCACATACCGGAGCATGCGCAGTGGCTTAGAAATGAATCAATATGATTGAATAGTCTGTTTTTACAGATTCGTGTTGATTAGTTCTTTAATGAAAGCATTTCATTGACTTGCCAGAAATGTTTTTTCGTTGGCTCGTTGTGGAAGGGTAGATAGCCTTGGGCTATGAAGTAACCATGTTCAGACTTGTGTGAATGTTAAATCTGTTTTTACCAGAATTGCACGGGGGATGTCTGACAGATGCAAACACGTTTTTTCAAAAAATGTTCATTCAGCCATAAAAGACATGGATTTTCTATTTAGGAGATATTTATGTCTGAACAGGATTTCTCTGGATGGCGGTCGTTTATTATAATTGCTTCTTCTCAGAAGAATTGTTATTGGATCCCAAAGTTTTTTTCATTTTTTTACCTTTAACGGATTTTAATATCCATTAATGACGCTCTGTTTTCTTGATTCATTTTTATCGATAATGTGGATTGTTTCTATAAGGCGTGTATTGTATATATTATTAATTAACTATAATATTAGGGGCAACAATGAGAAGAAGGAATGGTGTCTCTTCAGTAAACAATTTCTTGATATATTACTTG
This sequence comes from Deroplatys truncata, assembly GCA_030765065.1. NCBI lineage: Eukaryota > Metazoa > Arthropoda > Insecta > Mantodea > Mantidae > Deroplatys > Deroplatys truncata. The sequence continues at coordinate 346,720,915 of CM060990.1, read as the reverse complement.
CTATAATTTTCCTGAAACAGAGGAAGGGCCTTATACAGCTGCTTATTTTTAGACGGAAACTGAAACACCAGTCTATTCTAAAATGAAATAAACAGATAAGCGTTGTTGTATAGGGGACCTATATTAGAATTGTATTTCTCTCAGAAAATTGTTATTATATCGCCAAGTTTTTTTCAGTCTATATTTTTAAAAGGGTTTAATATCCATTAATGGTACCCTCTTTTGTTGACTGACCTACTTTATTGATGATGGAGAGTATTTCTATAATCCGTATATCGGGATTATACCAATCCAAGCAAGTCCTTTTTTGTCGTTCTCTGTGGTGTAGTGGTTACCATGCTAGCCTCCAGTTCCCGAGCATGGTTTCCTTCGGAAGGGAAGTAAAGCCGGTAGTCCCGTGTCGTAGATTTACGGCACGTAAAAGAACCTCAAGGCTAATAAAGAGGTCTCTGAGCAAAATTACCGGTCTTTCACGCCCAATATAGAATTGGACGCTAAGGGCCACAGCAGTTAAAGAACGTCCATAAATAAAAACTCAATTTCAAACCAGTCCTTATAATAAGGTCCTCCTCCTGGTCTGGGGGGTACCATGATAACCTCTAGTACTCAATGTTGCGGGTTCAATCCCGTCGGAGGACGATGGTTTTCTCGGGCGTAAAAATCCTTAGCACGACCTTTGGAAGGAAAGTAATGCTGGTGGTCCAATGCCGTAGATTTACGACATGCAAAAGAACCTCAAGTCTGATAAAGAGGCCTCTGAGTTGAATGTTTGGTCTTTCACGCCCAATATAGAATGGGACGCTAAGGATCATAGTAGTTAAAGAGGGTCCATAAATAAAACTCAATTTAATGTACTTTTTCTGTATAGTAACGACAGTAAAATAAACAACTTTGAAGTGAGAGCAGCAAACAGTATGCCGTTGCCTCATCACCCTCGGCGTCGAATTCTTCAGTATATTGAGTTGTAATGAAAGTAACGCTGATGACTATAAGCATGTATAAACGACTTCGCCTTTCTTTTGGCTGTTGTGAAGCTTGTTATAGATTGATGTAGTGTATTGAATGGCCTTCAACGACATGATGAGAGGTTCATACATAAGGATACTATGGTTCACCTCCTGGGACTCTGGGCTCATACATAATCCTGTATAAATAACGTATTTTGTGTAAAACAGGCTATCAGATTGGTCATGCACCTGGACAGATCAAGAAAGTGCTCTTGGATGTTAACTTCACCGTGCTGATTTTAGCTTGTTGGGAAACTGCGATGTCGCTCCTGAAATAACATAATAATAATAATAATAATAATAATAATAATAATAATAACAACAATAATAAACCTGACCATTGCATTGAACAAGGGAATAATACATAGAAAAATTGCGATATTTATTTTCTTATAAAAGCATTACTTTAAAAAATCCTTACAAATACTTGGAACATAAATATTTTATATTCTGTCGTACACTTAATAATAAATCCGCTGTGGTACATTCACATTACTTTCTCTACCCTCTATGGTTCATTAGTCGGTATACCAATTATTCTTAAACTAGCTTATTTTTCTATCTGCTACATTTTAATCCAATAAACCTTTGCAGAAATAGCTACATTACATATTTCACTATAAATACACAGAGAATAGCGACAGTAAAATGTTTAAGAACAGCGTGCTATATGCTGGGCTTAAAATTCCATACGGTTTCCATGCAATCGCCAGAAACAACTCAATGTTGAAAGGACTTTAAGAGAACGACCAAGAAATGAACAATTCCACCCTTGAATAACGGATATCTTGGAAACAACTTATGCCATAACTTACTTTAAATAAACTGTGTGTTTTAAATAGATCTACTTTTTTGTGTACAGCGTCTTCGTCTATCGCTTAACGTTTGCCAGTTACACAAGATTATACAAAATTACTTCGGAATGAATGTTACTTCACTGGCTATTCTTCGAAACTTCAAGATACACATTTTGTTTCCCATATAAATCTTTCAAATATGGTATTTTAATCAAAATCGTTAGTGCCGTTTTATAAGATAAGAAATTTCCACAAATGTTCCACATAAAGTGTAGTTTGCCACGCATATAACTTTGATTTGTTGTTTTACGATGTCGCACCAGAAACAATAACGATATTATCGCTAAGGCATTTGGAGGAAGATAACCGTAGTGGTTCTGAAATGATCTTGTCCAAACTCGTACATACATGTTTTAACTCGACTATTCTACAAGAAGAAACTTCTCCTGTTGAATAGGTTTTCTAACAGTTTATCAAGTCACATGCTAGTTGACATTGACTTTCCATTTGTTGTAAAAATACTTTATTAAAAAGCTATACCGATTCATAGAATAGCAAGAAACGTGCATAGGCTTGCTCGGGAGACAGACTTATTATGATCAATATTTTTCTAGGAATATCAGGGGGCGTAAGGCATATTTTTTCAGAATTATCCAGTGAAGTCCCTTGTAAAGAAGCATTTATCCCATTTTAGAGAGAATGGTTTTCATTTTAATGTTTTCCGAGTGTCAAAAAATTCCGTGTATGCAGGGCGGGCTTTGTTCACACTTGTGGAGCCGAGGCAATGGGGTATCTGTCTAACAAGGTCATGGTGTGTTTTAAAAATATTACGTAAACAATCATTAGAAATAATATTTTGACATGAGTAGTGATAAAACACGGCTTTCACAACGCCTATGTATCTGTTTTAGAATCCGTCATGGAAGTAAACGGTGTTAGAAACCGCGTATGTGAGTAACGTGTGGGATTACGTGACGTTGAGAGTTTAAGGAGAAGTGTGAAGCCCGTCCCTCTCTCTCCGGTACTCCCCGCTACATGTTTTTACCCCCGTGAAGTTGTTGATACACTTTATTTTTATGTTGCGAAGTTAATGAATAATTCATTCATTCATTATCTGTTTACCCTCCTCTTGTGTAGGACTTACACCCCCCAGGACTTACAGGCGGGTGCCTGGGGTCAGAGGCCCGTCGAGGAGCGGACACTCATGGATCAGACAGAACAACCAGGATGGGTGATCAGCCCGATGCCTGGTATGGGATGCAGGAAGTAGATGAAACGAAATGCTGGTGAAATGGTTGAAAGGAACGGTGATGATGGAGCAGTTGGTGGAATGAATGGCAGGGGAAACCGGAGAACCCGGAGAAAAGCTGCCCAGACGCCGCTTCGTCCACCACAAATCCCATTTGCAGGTCCCTGGGATTGAACCTGGGCCTCCTCGGTGGAAGGCGAGCGGTCTAAACACTCGGCCACGGCGCCGCCTTAATGAATAATAAAAATAATTAAAAACCAAAAAAATGTGAAATCCCATCGGTGCGTGTTCGCGCGCGCGTGCGCTCACGTCCCCCGCGATTTTTTGTTTGCTTAAACGAATGTATGTCTCTGAAAATGCAACAGGAAGAAGAAGAACCCTGTTCAGGGGCAATGAAGTATATGAGAAAAAAAAGACATATGATCTAATAATATTCGAGTTATGTGTACGGTTATCTCGTTGCTACAACTAATTTATGACTCTGAAATGTATCAAGAACCCCGTTCAGAGGCAATGAACTATATGAAATAAAAAGACATATGGTCTAATAATATGCGAGTTATATGTAGGGTTATCTCGTCATGTCAAAAAGTTTTTTTTTGCTAAAACTAAATGTATGACTGAAATGTAGCAAGAAGAAAAACTCCGTTCAGAGGCAATGAACTATAAGGCATATGGTCTAATAATATTCGAGTTATGTGTTTTTGTTTGCTAAAACGAATGTATGCCTCTGAAAATGCAACAAGAAGAAGAAAAACCCCGTTCAGAGGCAATGAAGTATATGAGAAAAAAGGACATAGTCTAATAATATTCGAGTTATGTGTACGGTTATCTCGTTGCTAAAACTAATGTATGACTCTGAAATGTATCCAGAAACCCTTTCAGAGGCAATGAACTATATGGGAAGAAAAGACATATGTTCTAATGATATTCGAGTTATGTGTACGGTTATCTCGTCATATCAAAAGTTTTGTTTTGCTAAAACTAATGTATGACTCTGAAAAATGCATCAAAGAGGAAGAGATCCCGTTCACACTGGATCAGTAACAGAAGGGGCAAGAAGGCAAGGAACTATAAATTACTAAAATTAAATGCTTTAAAAATCGGAAAAAACCATGTGAATGATTCCTGGGCCTATCGAGCTCACAGCTAAAACTAATGTATGTCTCTGAAGCATGCGTAATGCAATGTTCATGTGGGTGAAAGGCAACATCTTCTCGTCTCTGTAACCCCAAGGCAGAGAGAAACCAGAACTTCCTTCGGTACGTCAGAATTTATAAATTGAACCTAATGATAGGTTAAGTAATACTCGGAAGAAGCATCACGGATCGCGCCTATGCTATAATTATTTTAAGTACACGGGCCAGCTCAAATCGGTGGACAAGGTAATTTTTTTATGTACGAGGCTCCTTGAAATTAATCCACCAATAGTCAAACAACTGCGTGCGAATATGTAATGGAGAAGGGGAAAAAGCCGAAAAACATAGATCCTATCATGAAAGTATAAAAACATTGGATATAGTTCTTAAGAAATTAGTACTTATTCCGCTGGACATGTGGCTGTAGCATAGAACAAGTGTTTGTGAGGGGGGTTAACAACATCGGGGACATATAAAAATACGTAAGTGAATACAAAAAGACCATTTGCAAGAGAAGCTCACCGCTTGATACAACACAGGAAAGAACATGGATGGTAAGTGAAAAAAATTATTATTTGTTACATTTCAGAAAAACAGTCGATCTGTGTGTCTTCCTTAATTCGTATTTTGTACATATACTTCAGTGACCTAAACAATCGATTCAATGTGTCTTTTATTTCCGTGACCTAAATAATCAAATCCTGTTGAAACACGTCTGTATGTTTAAGATCAAATCATAAGCCAGCTCAATGAAATTGGAGAAGGCGCTCCAATAGTACAAACAAAGAAACTTGCAGATCTGGAGATAAACGTACCGTACAAAATAAACAAAGTGAAGACGCTTTGCAGAACATATGGGGAACGCGTTGTAGTAATATTAGATCAGCATCAGATCTTTCTTCCCGAGCGCTTTAAGAGTATGACTACAGAACAGAAAACCGCTATAAACGAAGGTGACTATCAGCTTGTGTATATGGGACAAGAGACGCTAGCTAGTACCCACTAGCTAGCGTCACAAGATAACTTTTTTACAAAAAAAGGTATATTAAAGCATTACAATTATGTTAGCATGATAATAAAAATCAGTTTTTGCATGTGTTAGCTCAGTTCAGAAGAAATAATGCATCTCGGAAAGAGAAAAAATTCTTAATGTCATTTTTTGCATGGACAAAGTCTTGTCGTTTTGTACGTGTAAAAATTGAATATCTCCAAATTTCAGATTAGAATGATGTTTTATTTTGGCATTAACAATTTTAAATTTGACTCTTAGGTTAAATTGTAAAAATGTTACATTTTATAGCCAGTCTATAAAATGAACATATATATGTAATTTATGACTTACTATTTTCACTTCTCAGATCGTTACAATAATGAATTGTATAATTTTCAGACGAGCTCAAACATGCAGGAGAATCCTCATGTGGAGGAAACACATTTGAAGAAGGTGAGTGTGGCTAAGCAAAAAAAACGTGTTATATCTGTTTATCGTTTACATGCGGGTCTATCTAAAACGGTTTTCTAAACTGTTAAAATGGAACATCCTTTCTGTAAAATATAAACCTTAAAATCATGTTGGAAAATGTATTTTATTCACACCACTTTTTTGTATCATTTTTTCAGACACTGCAGTAAAACAAGAAATCCACAGAACCTTCAACAATAGAGACTCCATGACAAGAAAATGTGAATTATTGTTTTTTTGTGAAAACGTTCTTATTGTTTACATGTATGTGTGAAAAAATCTTTAAAAAACATTAGTTTTGAAAAAATAAAGTAATCTGATAAGAGAATAAAACTTTTCAGCTTAAACATTCTACAAAAAAATATAACTTGATAATTTTTCTTTTTCAGCTATAAATAAAATTCTATTTCATCTTTTTAATATATAACATGAAACAATACTTTGAAATAAAATGAACATTTGTTATATATGTGCATAGATATTTCTTAACCTTAATGGCAGTAGCATCAAACATTACTAATGAAGCATTTGTTATATAGATTTTTTTCAGCTTTCATGCATGCTTAAAAAAAGGGGATATTTTTCTATTCAGTTTTAAAGAAAGTTAGATTTCGGTTTTTAAACTTTACTTTGAAGTAAAATCAACATTTTTTACATATGTTCAGCTTAAAGGATATCAAACAAGTTTTCTCATAAGTTTTATCTTTTTTCAGCCTTAAATAAAATGAACTATTTGTTATAGATTTTTTTCAGCTTTCATGCATGCTCCAAAAAGTACAAAAAATAAACATTTTTGTTACATATGTGTGTAGATTTTTTCGGCATAAAAGTTCACACATAGACCAAAATAGATATTTTGATATATGACATCAAACATTACCTTTAAATAAAAATGAAATATTTGTTATAGATTTTTCAGGTTTCATGCATGCCTCAAAAAACTAACAAATTAATATGACGAAAAAGAAAGTCTATTTCAGTTTTAAAAAAACTTTACTTGAAATAAAATCTAAATTTTCTTTTACATATGTGTATATATTTTTTCAGCTTAAAAGATATCAAATATGTATTACTGATGACACCTCATTTATTCCAATTTCAGAGGAACACGTGAACGCGATCTCAAATAACGCCGGAGCCCCGAACAAGAGGACGATGACGAGCACCTCGAAAGATGACAGCGCGTCTCCATCAAAGAAACCAAGAACAGATTCGTGAGTGAACAGACGCAGAAGGATCTTGCATTCATAACTATTGAATCGGCATTTAAAAATCGGATCTATACGAGTCAAATAGAAAACTCGCTGGGAATGATAGATCCTGAAGCATTCTAGATGAATGTCAACCGCTCGTTAGCAGCAAAATTCGGAGCAATCTCGCTCGCCATTTGCCAGAAATAAAGTTATGTGCTACATTAGTATGCAAATATGTCATCCAAACACCCGAAAATGAAAAGATCGAGACATTTAATTACAATAGTAAAATGGAAGCTATCTTACAAGGTACAAGCATTAGCAAATGGTATGAGAATAAACTTAAATATCCCATATTATTGAACATTGATACATTCGAATCGAAAAGCAGTTCGAAATCACTATACCAAATATGTTCGTTAATTCTTAATTTCTGTCACTACGATCCGTTAAATGCAGGTTGTAACATCAAAGTGCCTGATATAACACACAAGACAGCAGTGACCAATATTAGGAATACTGATAACAAATGTTTCGGATATTGCCTACTGGGATCCAAATTTCCAGTAAAGTGTAACAGCTATAGAGTGAGTTCGTACTCCAAGTACAACATGTTTAAAGAATTTAATTTCACAGGAATAAAGTTTCCAATATCTTTAGATGACATACAAAGATTTTAAAAACAAAATGGTAATATATCTATTACGGTATATGGTATAGACGAATTTTCAATTATTCCATTATATCAAACCTCAGGACGTAAAGACCATCATGTGAACCTTTAATTATTGCCGATGAAGCTATATCACACTATTGCTTAATAAATGATCTATCTCGCCTGTTGTCCTCGCAGCTAACTAAACGGACGTGTAAAATGTGTATATGCGAAGCATGCATGATATACTTCTCGAATGAAAGCAACCTAGATAAACATAAAAGGAGATGCATGAAACTGCAAGTTGTTAGTATGCCTGAAATAGGGGTAAATGACACCATTCGATTCAATTCATACTGGAAGCGCTCCCCGGTGCCATTTGTCATATATGCAGATATTGAATCAGTACTTAAAAAGTGCATTCATGTCAGCTCTCCGCAGATAGCAGTTGGACGAGATCGCTACAAAGACACGAAGCAGTATCAATAGCTTTAAATCTTGTATGTAATTATGACGATTCCTTATAAAAGCTCAAAATCTTTAGAGGGCCTAATGCGATTCAGGATTTTTTCAGCGAATTAACTGTAATTGCAGACGATGTAATCGATATTTACTCGACAAACAAACAGTTAAATATGACCGATGCCGATAAAATAAAATTCAGAAATACTGATTTCTGTGATCTGTGTGAACATAAATTTGAGTCCGAATCTGACAAAATATTAGACCATTGCCATTTAACCGGTAGATTCATAGGACTGGCCCACAATTTGTGTGATCTGAATAGAAAGTTACCAAATTACATACCGATTTTTTTCATTGTCTGTCAAACTGCGATTCACATTTTCTCGTGAAAAATCTCGCTTACGATCGAGAACCTATATCATGTATTTCACAAACATCTGAAAACTATCTATCATTCAGTAAGATATATACATCCAATGGAAAAAGTATATACTTCAGATTTCTTGAAGTGATAGATTCCTCGATGATATATTGAGCAATTTAGCTGATATGCTAAACCCCGAGGACTTTAAAAGTACAGAGCATACGAAAATCCTGTACATCGGCAACCAATGAGACGCAAATGCGTATTTCCATACACATATCTGGATTGCGTAGAGAAATTGAAAGAGACCGCATTACCAGATATATCACAATTTGATGATATAACAACGGAAGATTACTTGCACGCTCAAACAGTATGGCAAGAGTTAAATATCAGAACATAGGCGAATACAGTGATCTATATCTTAAGACTGACACATTGTTATTGACTGACATTTTTTAAACTTTCAGAAACGTATGCCTAAATTTATATAAACTAGATCCGTGCCACTTCTACACTGCTCCCGGGTTGGCCTATCAGGCGATGTTAAAGACAACTAGAACCAAATTATCGCTAATCACTGACAAAGAAATGTTAGAGTTTTCGAGTCAGAAATCAGGGGAGAGCTTTGTACGTTGTCGCGGCGGTACTCCAAAGCCAATAACAAGTACATGCATGAATACAACGAATCGTTACCAGCTAATTACTTAGCACTCTTCGATCGTACAAACTTATACAAATATGCAATTTCAAGGCATGCAATTCCTTGCGACGAACTCAGATAGAGATGAAATTAATGCAATAGAATTCTTAACCGTACCGCCAGATTCGGAAACGGTTTATGTGCTCGAAGGCAATCTCGAATATCCTAAAACCATTCACGACGAACACAACGATCTTCCACTGTGTCCAAGGAGCGAAATACCTCCAAAGAATAAATGCAATAAGCTCCTTGCAACACTATCTGATAAGACTAAGTATGTCTTGCATTACCGTAATCTACAGCAGGGTGTAGAATTAGGAATGAAGTTGAAATACGTACATAGAGCAGTGGCTTACAAACAATCCTTCTGGTTAAAATCATACATTGACTTGAACGCTGCAAAACGTGCTGAGGAGAAATCTAAATTCGTCCAGAATCTATGGAAAAAATGAATAATTGCGTTTATGGAAAATTTATGAAAAATGTACGTAAGTATAACGATTTTCGTCTCGTTACCAGTTGGAAACAAGCGAAAAAGCTGATATTGCGTCAATCGTTTTTGCGTTACATTATATTTGACGAGAACCTTGTGGGTATCGAACTGTCAGAGGAAGAAATTCACACGTGTAAGCCCATATACATAGGATAGGCAATACTTGACATTTCTAAATATGCGATGTGTCACTTTTATTATAACATTCTGAAAAAGAACCTAAATGATTTGTCTTTAAATTGCATGGATACCGATTCATTTTTGTTTGAAACTAATACAGATGTTTATTATTTTATCAAAACCAACATTAGGCATTTTGATACAACCAATTACCCGCCCGATAACATATATTCGATACCTCTGGTAATCAGGAAAGTAATGGGTTTATTTAAAGACGAATTATCGGGTAAAATAATGACAGAATACGCAGGGTTAAGATCTAAATTGTATGCATACCGTTTTGACAGTCAGATTGTTAAGAAGTCAAAAGGCGTTTCAAAGACAGCAATGCGTTCAATAACTTTTGATGATTACCTATCTTGTCTCAATGACATGAATGTAGCAAATTATGCCAGACAAACAACTTTCCAAAGTCGCAAGCATAACGTTCACACAGTAGAAATGAACAAAATTGCATTGAGAGGGCTTGATACCAAACGTTATATGATTGAAAACACGCATAAAACAATGACCTGGGGACATCTTTCTATTCCAAGAGATCCTGCTACCTCTGAGCACAGCTGACATTGTCATAATGTTTCTGCCATTTCATGTAATTCTGCTTAATGAGAGAGAGATTGAATGTGTTCCATTTCATGTAATTCTGCAAAAAGGGTTTTTTATCGTTGAAGAGAGAGAGACTTTGTGTAAGATCCTGCTACCTCTGAGCACAACTGACATTGTCATGTTTTTTTGTATATAATGTTTCTGCCATTTCATGTAATTCTGCTTAATGAGAGAGAGGTTGAATGTGTTCCATTTCATGTAATTCTGCCAAAGGGCGTTTTTCTCTTTGAAGAGAGAGACTGTGTGTTTTTACCTTATTGAAAGTATGTCATTTCATGTAATTCTGCTTAATGAGAGAGATTGTTATACTTTAAGTTTTATGGTGTATGATATGTAAACCATACTTTTTTGAGTTCACAAGTCTTGTTTATGAATGCAATCACATGTCCTCCCCATTTAATGTAATTCTGCTTAATGAGTAAGATTGTTGTGCATTTTTTATAGTTTAAAGTTTTTATGATGTATGATATGTAAACCATACTTTTTTCGAGTTCACATGTCCTCCTGAATAAGTACTCATTTTTAGAGAGATTTCTTTGTAATTGCATTTTTTATACTCTGAAGATCACAAATACTGTTTTATAAATGCAACACATGTCCACCTGAATAAGTACTCATTTTTACATGTTTATACTTTTTGGGGTGAGGGGGAATAAGTAGGGTTATTTGTTAAAAATAAATAAAGCTGAATTACTTTTGGATTCTTCTGCTTTATTTCTTAAGCAATAAAAATATACAACACATATATACCACACATCCTGAATCCTGAAATTTTTTTACAGGTTGTTAAAACAAGTATTAGTTTTTTGCATCTTCTACACTACAGCATTCCTTTCTATCCATTCACTTCCTGGAAACCCTAGCCACTTGACGAGTAACCTATTCCCCCGTCGACGTATACTTTTTCTACGAGATATGTGTCAGGGTACCTAGTTCTTAATAATTCATGACCGTAGGATCCACCTTGAAATACCTTCCCCTCACCATCTTACAGATAATAGGTGGGTGGAACTGTGTGTCTTACCCTGACAATTCAAAAAATTTCAGTGATCCAATTAGGTGTGTAACCTTTCTCGAGTAGACCCTTATGCCTACAGATCCTCACATTGTTTCCAACATTGAACCTCCTGGCGTTCCTCTTTTCGTACCTCCTAACATCACGACGATACACCGTGAGGAGGAGATCGTTGTTCCTGACGTCGCAAGGCTTCATCTGAATCGCCGAAGGGTAAGTAGTATTGTTGGTGGTAATGATTCTTGGCAAGAGATCCAGCCATTTATATGGACCTTTAGTCAAAAATTCCTTATGCATCAGAGTTTTAAGCGTTCTTATTAAACGCACGACAGCAGCAGCCTTAATGACACTGAATGTACTGTAGTGATTAGTGATACCTGGTCATTAACTGTGATAAATGCTTATTGTAAAATTCCTTGCCATTATCGGATTAACTATTCTTAGGTGCTGTATGCAGATCCTCCAGCATACCTCGCATTGCTTTTGTAACATTCACTCCGGTCTTGTCTTTTACAGGTCTTGAGTAGGCCATTTTTGAGTAAAATTATCAGAAATAAGAATGTACTTATAGCTTCTGTTTTGTTTTGCATATGGTATCATTTCAATAAGGTCAATTTGTAATAAGTCATTAAGACCTTTACTAATTATTTTACTACGTAGAAATTTCCTTCTGGCCGGGGAATGTAATTCATTAACAATGTTTCGTCTAATCATGCTATTATTTTCGAGTTTCTCAATTCTGTGATGCTCTCTTGAATTTCCGTTGTATGATTCAAATTGCCAGCCTCCCTCGATGCAATTAGCAGTCTGAGTCTATTAACCAGACTATTAGGATCGGAACAGTATACGTAGTCCAACTTCCTACCCGGAACGTGCTCCTTCCATTGGAGACCGGACCCGGCCGTAGTGTCGATTAGCTTGCGTATGATATTCTTATATTTATACCTCTTGTTCGATCTCAGACGTCCGCTCCTGCTGTAGCCCTGTCTGTGAACTAGAGTTTGTTTCAAAATCTGAGAATAAATATCCAGATCGTCTTCCGTATACGATGAGGTCTGAGGTACGCGCCTGAATAATAGTTCGTACAGCCCCAAGCTAGCCGCATAAGTCACATCTCCTATTTGAACACTGTTATCTGCAAATGTAATTAATTTATTTCCTATCTTATAACCCCGTCTTCGTACCGTACTCCAAAGGTAACGTCCAGGTCGCTGCCGCTAGCTGTTCGAACCTTCTTCAGATAATTCACAAGGGTATCGGCTTCTTCCTCTTCGGGGTGAGAGAGAGAGGTTTTTCTTTTTTCTTGATTCTCTATTATATCCTTCAGAGAAACCGTGACGGACCTTATGTGAGTACGGGTGTTGGCGTACCCGGGAGTTCCCAAGCCACTCATCGCCATATTCATTCCTTCATCTCCATCCGGTCGAGGTGGGTTCGTTCTCGTGACCGGGGGACATAAGGTAGGCTCTCGTGCGTTTTTTGCATTACATTCATAGCGCACCTCACCATCGTTTCTTTCTTCCCTTGTCAATTTCCGGCCATTTCGCACCATGACATTCGCACATTTCTTTTTCTTCCTCGCCTGCCTACCTTGCGTGCGAAGCGCCCACACACTTTTAGTTTCTGTTACCCTTTTCTTTTAACCCTCCGTGGACACAGCCTGACGGATACCCACGCACTGGGTGCGCAGCTGGGTGAGTGGGTAATGGCGTCATCCCCACCACCCGGGGTCGTCATGTAGGGTATGTGTTCGTATCCGCTGTTCAACTGCAGTCCAGCGGGGTGCCATTGCATGAGCTGCTGACTTCTGTCGGCGATTGGTCCCTCTGTCTATGTTCTGGGAGGTGTGACCCTGGGGTGAGATAGGTAAAGATAGGCCACTCACCCAAGCCGGGGTAACGCCCGGGAAGTCAGAGCCCGAGGTCGGAAACGGTTGCAATGGTGGAGGATTTATTTCGCTATGGAGCACCCTTTCTCCGCTAATACCAACAAGCGCCCAAACGTTTATGTAACAGAAGTAGCACCTCGACAACTGGTTGCTATTTGGTCATTTCAAGAACCGAAGAAGGGAAAAGTTTTGAGAAGGTCAACTCTTTCATTATTCAGAAGGGCATTGATGCTATTGCTGGTGCGGTTCAGTCCTGCACTCGTCTACGGAAAGGTTCCTTATTAGCACAAACGAACTCCGATCAGCAAAGTAAGACCTTGTTGCGCGCTACGCTTCTCCACGGTTATACCATCCGTGTAGAGAGGTACCGCACATTGAATTCCTTTCGAGGCGTCATTACCACGCATAGCCTCGATGGTATGTCGGACGATGAACTCGTAGCCTATCTTTCAGACCAAAAGGTGATGGCAGTGCATCGAGTGCAGCCAAACGCGACGGTGTATTGGTACCCACTCGTACCGTATTTATAACATTTGATGGCGTCGATCTGCCCACGAGCATTTCAGAAGTGTACGAACGCATTGCGGTGAGGCCTTATATTCCTAGACCTCTGGGTTGTTTTAAATGCCAACGTTTTGGGCATACGCAAGACTCCTGTAAGAGTGCCGTTACCATATGTGCCTCATGTAGCCAGCCGTCACACGAAGGTACCTGTTCAACAGCCCCCGTCGGCGTTAATAGCAAGGGGTCTCATTCTGCGTCGTTTGCCAACTGTCCGCGGTACTCGGACGAGAAGGCGATCCAGGAGATCCGGGTAAAGGAGAAACTCTCCTTCGCCGAAGCCCGGAGGCGTTACCATGCGCGAACCTTCTCTCCTGCGATCTGGTACATTTAAGTCTGTTGTTACCTCGCAAGTACCACGAGTAGATGCCTAAACTCAGACCTGGACTATGACTGAATTAACCGCCACTACCATCCGGCCGTCCATTTCTGCTATAGTTAGCAAGACATCTAAAGCAGGCCCTAAGGTACTGAAGTCGCAAGCCGCTGAAAAGAAACCAAAGCAGAAACGTCGTAGGGAAGATTTTCTGAAGGACCCTCCGCGTGCGCGCGGTAAGAAAATTTCAACCTTCTCCTCCTCGGAGGTTGCAGTCCCAGGACGCTCCTGGGACAAACCGCGCTCAGCGGCACCCCTCACCCATCGCCACCCAGAACCGATTCACGGAGCTTGAATCGGTTTCTTGCTCTGAGCGCGTGGGCCCTCCATTCGAGGAGGCTATGGAGTCTGACCAACTCCATACCAAAAACCTGAGCTCAAAGGTTAAACAAAAGGTAATTTTAAGCCGCCCTTCTAAGTAAGAAGTTTATCCTCTTTCTTTATGGCCATCCTGACCTGGAATTTACGTGATGTACGATCGCATAGGGCGGAACTGCAACTTTTATTACGTTCCCATTCACTTATGGTTGTGTGTTTGCAGGAGACTAAGCTTCGCCCTCACGATCCTTTTGATCTCCGAAGGTATATTCCGGTTCGCTACGATCTTGAACCGGAGGAGAGTACTCCTGCTCATAGAGGTGTCATGTTGTTAGTGCGTAGCGACGTTCTTTTTCAAACACTCGCTTTTACGTCCGACTTGGAGGCTGTTGCCGTAACTGTTCAATTACCCGGCTTTTTCTTTTCTGTTTGCTCTGTCTATTCACCTTCATCGTCTCCCCTCGCTCCCGCGGACATTCGAGCTCTCCTGTCCACTCACCCAACACCATCTCTTCTGTTGGGAGATTTTAATGCCCATCACCCCCTATGGGGTTCGCAAAGGGCTTGTGCGAGGGGAAGTCTTCTTTCCGACATTTTTGATCAGTTCAATCTCTCCATCCTCAATACAGGTGAACCTACTTTTATTTCTGAATCTTCTGGTACATTCTGTCACCTGGACCTTGCCGTTTGCTCATTCCAGCTTCCTAGTCGACTGCAGTAGAACGTCGTCGCCGACAACTACTCCAGCGACCATTACCCCTGCATCGTTTCTCTGTTGTCTCACCACGTCCAGCATTCCAGAGTACCTAACTGGATATTCACAAAAGCCGACTGGAGATTGTATTCCAGCCTCGTGTATTTTGACGACAAACTCTTCAGCGACATTAACCAAATGGTGCAGCACCTTACCTCTGCCGCCGAACGCGCAATTCCCCGTTCATCCTCTCAACGTCGGCGTCTGCTTGTTCCATGGTGGAACGAGGATTGTCGGGACGCCGTTCGTGCCCGTGAAACTGCGCTTAGGGTGTTTCGACGACACCCTACACTTGATAATTTGGTGACTTTTAAACAATTGCGCGCCAGGGCTCGTCGTATTATTCAGGATAGCAAGAAGGCGTCTTGGGCTCATTTTGCCGAGTCTTTTAATCGCTTTACACCTTCATCTGTTGTTTGTGATAAACTTCGTCGCTTCTCAGGTAAAGTGTCGAATTGTACTGTTTCTGGCTTTCAGGTTCCCAATGCCACCATAGTGGATCCAGCTGCTATCGCTAACACTCTAGGTGCTGCCTTTGAAGCGGTTTCCAGTTCAGATCATTATTCCGCCGGCTTTCGCTCTATCAAAGACCGGCTGTATTCCGCAACCTATAATTTTCGGTCTGCTAATAATGAGTGTTATAGCGAACTTTTCACAATGAGGGAGCTGGAGCACGCTCCCAATTGCTCTAGGCACTCCGCTCCTGGGACGGACGGCATTCATGTCCTGATGTTAAAGAACCTTTCAGCCAACAGTAAACCCTTTCTCTTATAGGTCTATAACCGATTTGGCAAGACGGCTTTTTCCCTTCCGTTTGGGGCGAAGCCACCATGGTCCCTACCCTTAAGCCTGGGAAGGATCGCCAACTACCTTTCAGCTACCGCCCTATCTCCCTCACAAGTTGCATTTGCAAGGTGATGGGGCGCATGATCAACGGGCGTTTGACATGGTGGCTTGAGTCTCAGAAACGTCCAGCGAACGCCCAGTGCGGATTTCGTCGCTATCGCTCTACCGTCGACCATCTAGTGTCCCTGTCGACGCATATTATGAATGGATTTCTGAGAAAGTGTCAAACCGTGGCTGTGTTTTTTTTGACATGGAGAAAGCTTATGACACTTGTTGGAGGGGCGACATTTTACGTACACCACGCATGGAATATCCGCGGTCGTCTTCCCATATTTCTTCGGGAATTTATGACGGACCGCGTCTTTCTTGTACGTGTGGGCTCGGTTTTATCTAGTCCTTTTTTTCAAGAGACCGGAGTACCGCTGGGCTCTGTACCCAGTGTCACACTTTTTGCAATTGCTATGAACCCCATTGTTGATTGTATTCCACCTGGCATTTCATCGTCCCTTTTTGTTGACGATTTTGCCATTTATTGCAGTTCACGGTGGACCTGTCTACTCAAATGCCGTCTCCAGAGCTATATCGACCGTCTCTAAACCTGGAGTAGCACCAACGGCTTTAATTTCTCCGCTGAAAAAATCCGTCTGCATCAATTTCTGGCGCCGGAAGGCTTTCCCTCTACCCTCTCTCCATGTTGGGCCAGGGATACTTCCCTTTGCAGACGAGGCGAAATTTTTGGGGTTGATCTTTGATAGGAAGCTGAGCTGGATTTTGCACATTTCGTTTTTAAAAGCAAAGTGTGACCGTTCTCTTAATCTTTTACGTGTTTTAAGTGGCACATCCTGGGGAGCTGATCGGACAGTTCTTGTACATCTTTATCGCTCTTTGGTCCGATCCAAGCTTGATTACGGGTGCATTGTCTATTCGTCGGCGCGTCCATCTGTATTACGTCGATTAAATGCCATTCAACATCGTGGCATAAGAGTCGCTACAGGGGCCTTTCCAACCGGCCCTGTACCTAGCCTATATGCTGAAGCTGCAGAGCCTCCGCTGTCCTTCAGGCGTGAGATGCTTTTGTACAGCTATGCCTATCGACTCTCAAACTTGCCTGACCACCCGTGCTTCGCGACATTTTACGAGGATTCGCTTGATCGGCAATATTTAGTTAGCTCCTCTGCATTGCTCCCTCCAGGGGTTCGATTTCGTCAACTTCTCCGGCATTTGGACGATACGCCAGCGCCGGCCCTTCCAAGGGGGGAAACGCGTTTTCCTCCATGGTTGCGCGCTGAGGCTCACTGTCACCTTGGGTTATCGTCGATGCCGAAGAATGAGACCCCTTCTTCAGTCTTTAGATCACCATTTTCAGAACTGCAGGCGCAATTCGGGGACTTGCCTTTTATACTTACTAATGGATCTAAGACTGATAATGGAGTGGGGTGTGCCTTTGTTTCTGATCATCATAGTTTTACTTTTCGTTTACCGAGTCACTGTGCGATTTTTACCGCCGAACTTTTTAGTATTTATCAATCTCTTTTATACGTTCAGCGGCGCGACTTACGGCAGTGTGTTGTTTGTACGGACTCTCTGAGTGCCCTTCAGAGTATTAACGCGCTGTACAGTTACCATCCTCTCGTACAGCGCAGACATAACCTGCTCCACTCGCTTTGTGCATCTGGTCTCCTTCCTGTGGATTCCAGGTCATGTGGGCATCTCAGGTAATGAGTCTGCCGAAGCTGCTGCCAAATCGGCGATTTTATTACCCAGATTTTTTACCACTGTTGTTCCCTCGTCAGATTTGTTTGTTATTTTACGTAGCCGCATCCTCTCGCTTTGGAGGGATGAGTGGACGGCCCTTCGGGGGAACAGGTTACGGGCGGTTAAGCCGCTCCCGTTAGTCTGGGGTACCTCCTCTCGTTCGTGTCGTCGGGAAGAGGTACTTTTAGTTCACTTACTAATCGGACATTGTCTTTTTAGCCATAGATACCTGCTCAGTG
Organism: Deroplatys truncata; assembly: GCA_030765065.1. Lineage (NCBI taxonomy): Eukaryota > Metazoa > Arthropoda > Insecta > Mantodea > Mantidae > Deroplatys > Deroplatys truncata. Next base: position 346,702,850 of record CM060990.1, on the reverse strand, counting down.
GTGACACTGCACCACTCTGTGAGCAGTGTGATGCGCCCTTAACGGTGCGTCACATTTTAGCAGAGTGTCAAGTTTTAGCTCCGTTGCGCGTTCGTGTTGGTCTGCCTGTTGGCCTAGCCAACGTTTTGGTAGACGCCGCGCGTACTGTAGAATGTCTTTTACGTTTTATCAGTGACATTGGATTTACCAGACGCATTTGAGGCGCTGAGCGTCTTTTACCTGTGTGATTTTATATTGTCTTTTTAATCGGGCATCTACTCCCCAGTGGACATCTGGCGCTCGTATCCCTCGCATTGTACAGTTCTTGACACGTTGTTTTACTCTTTTATTGACCATGCTTTAGTGTGTTCGTTTTTTTAATTTGTTGTTTTGCTTTTTACCTTTTGGACATCGCGGGTTTGTGTCCCGTTTTTTATTTACGCGGTTTTTTATCGGACTTTTATTTTTGGACTTCAAATTTTATACTTTGTAAGGGCACTGATGACCTTAGCTGTTTAGCGCCCTTAAACCACATCTCATCATCATCATCATCATCATCATCATCATCATCATCATCACGGTGTCGGATTGAAGAACCTGGACATCACACGTTGGGTTTCAAACTTGAGACCCCTCAGGAAACGTAACATTTCCCTTGTCACTTTACTGTGACCAGCGATGGACTGCTTGAGTCTGATGCCTTCTACATCCATCTTAAAATGAATGCAGATTTAAGCTGCTGCTGTCAATATATAGAAGATTTTAATTCGATGCTTAGAATATGTCCATCTTTAGCAAGATTAATGGAGCTGTGAAGGTCAACTTATCGTCTATCATGACGGGTGCGGGATAACTTTCAACTAGCTTATCGTTTATTGCAAACATTGCATTCATTCCCGTATTGGGATGCGGTGATGGAATTATAGAGCAGCCAATCACCTCTCCGCTAACCGAGGACTTGTAGTATTCAAGTCCCGAAGATAACATGTATCTCTGGGAATTACCTCTGTACGGTTTCGTTTGCAATGTAAAGATGAACTGTCCTCTTATTTGCCCTAAAATAGCATTTATGACACTCGCTTGCGACTTAAGAATATCAATACAATTGCTAGTGTAGGTTAGGTGCTTATCCATCTAGCTTTGACGGTTTACCACGGTTTCCAGGTTTTTTCTACTGCTGCAACAATTTCTTGAGGCATAGAGGCTTTTTTTTTTTAAAAAAAGACGGATAATATAAGTATGGCAACTGTAACGGTTTACGGCAAACGCGCGCGCCGCGCAATGCGTCACGCCGGGCAATAAAACAAACATATCCAGCAAGATGCCCGACGTGACGCATTGCGCGGCGCGCGCGTTTGCCGTAAACCGTTACAGTTGCCATACTTATATTATCCGTATTTTTTTTTTTAAAAAAAAAAACCTTCGCCATCTTAGTTCACAAATTCAGCGTTAATTCCTTCTCGTCATTTTTCATCCAATCACCATCGATTTTATTTTCACCTATCACATCACGTTATTTCAATTTGTCCGCCTATCAGAGATCGTCTTATTTTCACCAATCACAACGTTCCACGTCACTACTTGTTCTACTTGTTAACCCTCGGTCGTGCATGTTTTGTGTCCTTCAGTTTCCATACCTCGCACACGCAACACCACAGCGCGATAACATGTCCACGTGCTAGCTGGTGTACCGGTACGATCGCCTCCTGGGCCTGCTCAACGCCGAGGAAGTGGTAGTGCAGACCTGCGTACCCGTGACGAACCAGGTCATGTACGTGGTGTTGAGGTAACTCCGAGGAGAGTCCCAAGGTGATCCACGTTACCAATGCCGTGATTACGGCTTACACCACGGCACACAAGTGCCTAGTGCTATTTTGTCACCTGAAGCGAATTGGAGATCCAGTGTGCTACTTCGTCACCGACATCGTCGTCACCGTCGTCCCGAGGGATTGGCAACCGTCCGTGGGACGCCTCCTTGCAGACATTGAGGACCACTTCGGACCGGTGAAGGCAAGCCATGTGCTGTTCACAAAAAACAACTTATTTTTTGTTTTTAGCATCGGTAAAACACTTTGTGGTGCAGTTGCTTGTACATTCCTTTTGCAGCCAACCAATAAACGATGAAGTCCTTACTGTTTTTCGGGGTTTTTCCTGGTTGGTAGACAAATGGAAACTCTTTCTACTTTTGCATGGCTTTTTCCCTGGTTGGTACGCAATTGCTGCAACCGTTGCCAAAGCTCTTTCTTTTTTTCGTGCTTTTCCCTGGTGGGTAGACAATTAAACTTAGGTCCTTTATCCTATTTCGTGGTTTTCCCCTGTTTACGGACGCATGCTCAGTGCGCTCACACACACACACACGCTCACAAATCTCTAACTAGTTCTTCGGGGTTTTCTCTGGTTGGTAGACGAATGCAAGCTATTTCTGCTATGTTCATAGTTTTTCCCTGGTCCGTAGGCGTTTGCTGAAACGGTTGCCGAAGTTCTTTCTATTTTTCGTGGTTTTCCCAGTTTTTTCGTGGTTTTCCCTGGTCAGTAGGCAATTGTTTAGGTTCTTTCTCGTATTTCGTGGTTTTCCCCTGTTGGCGGGATGTAGCTCAGTGTGTGTGTGTGTGTGCGCGCGCACACACACACACGCACGCTCTCATGCATTCGCTCACAAAGCTCTGTCTATTTTTGGGGGTTTTCCCTCGTTTGTAGACGAATGCAAGCTCTTTCAGCTTTTTCATAGGTTTTCTCTGGTTGGTAGGCGATTGCTGTAGTGGTTGACGAAGCCCTTTCTAATTTTCGTGGTTTTTTCAGGTTTTTCGTGGTTGTCCCTGTCCGGTAGGCAAATGATGAAGTTTTTCTATAATTTCGTCGTTTTCCCTTGTTGGCGCACGGATACTAGGCACATACTCGCACACACACACACATTCACACACATACATTCGCTCACAAACTCTTTCTATTTTTCGGGGTTTTATCTGCTCCGTATACGTATGCATGCTATTTTTCCGTTTTCATAGTTTTTTCCTGGTCGGTAGGCCATTGCTGGAGCGGTTGTCGTACCTCTTTCTGTTTTTTTCGTTGTTTTCCCTTGTCGGTAGGCTATTGTTTAAGTTCTTTCTCCTATTTCGTGGCTTTCCCTTGTTTGTGGGTAAATGCTGGGTGCACACAAACACACAAACACATGCACATTCGCTCACAAACCTCTTTTTTTCGTGGCTTTCCTAGTCTGTAGGCGCTTGCTAAAGCTCTTTATACTTTTTTCGACATTTTTCTCTGGTCCGCAGGCGTTGGCTACAGCGTTTTCTCAAGCTCTTTCTATCTTGTTTTCATGGTTTTTCCAGATCGGTAGGCGTTAGAATACTCTTAGAGGTCGTACCGAACTGTTGCATTTCCTATGATTTACCTTGCGACGCTGTTTCTTCTACCACCCTCTTCTTCAAACTTTCCCCTATCCTTACGTACCCTCTTTCGGTTGTTCATCCTGTTTCAAATCATATTCTATCATTGCGTACTTTCTTTGCGTCATCACCCGCTGTTTTATCTCACATCCTAAATTGGTAGTGCGTGCAATCTTCTCTTCGTACACCTCAATTTCAGTACCTATCCTAGCACACCTTTTTCACACATAGCCTACCACTTTTACTTATACCAAAAATTAATAGCTTGTCGGCTTATTTCATGTTCATATTCCTTTTCAACGCATTTCGTTTAGAGGTATTGTTTATTTGTTTCTCTCACCAAATATCAAAATAGTAATCTCCTTACCCTAACCGCATTCTATTTCCTTTTCTAATTACTAGCTTTAGCTGTCTGCATATTAAACGCTTTCGTTATAACAGTTTGGCGTGTGTACAAAAATGGACGCTTTTGTTCAAGAGCTACAATCTTGGCGGTCCATATTTGTGTTTGTTTCACATCAGCCGTTTCTAACGCCATTAACGCAGTTGCATCATGAACACGTACAGTTCTGCCTTGGTTTTATAGACTTGCTAACATTTGTGTGTACAAACAATGGTGTAACTAATGATTTCATACAAATCATGATGCATCCTATTAGAGCGCATTTTGTGGACATTGTGGACATGTTTGTGGTAAGAGTTTCTCTGCGTAGGTTTTGTTTCCTCTCTTGATCTCACTCTCTTCTCTTTCTTCTTTTTGTTCTCATTCAACCATCTCGTTTTCATTTCAGCAATTCTTTGTGCAGAATCCTCCTCCATTCGTCTAAGCAACGAATCATGTAAGCCATTTTATTCTTATTTTTTATTTTCTGTGTATAAACTACGCTTGTCCTGCGTAGTTCAAAGCTCTTTTCGTTTCATTGCTTGCTATCCTCGCACTTCAGCTACATCTCTTGTGCGTAAGGCTTATATAAAATTGGAATATGCCTCTAAAACGTATTTTTTCATGATTTTCCCTCGTCGGTAGCCAATTATAGTTCTTCCTCCTATTTAGCGATTTTCCCTTATTGGTGGGTAATTGCTGGGTACTCGCGAGCACACACACACATTCGTGCAGAAAACTCTTTTTTTTCTTTTTTTACCTGAGTTTCCTTAGTTTCCGGCAAATGCTAGAGCTCTTTCACCTTGTTTTCGTGGCTTTTCTCTCGTCGGTTGATAAATACTGCAACAGTTGTTAGGCCTCTTTCTATATTTTTCCTTTCTCCACTACGTATAGTAAGTAGGGTAAGTTTTGTATTCCACCCAAAAATTCGTTACCGAAATTTCTCAGGAAATACGTGTGTCTCTAAACAGCATAACTCAGAAACCAACACTCGCATAACCTCCAAACTTGAGTTTTAGGTTCAGTATCTTCCAGAGATGCGTCTCCAAGGTTTTAAAGAAAATCCCCATCACAGATTATCCTTTACATGAAACATTTTCCAAAAATTGTAATTTTCTCAAAAATGGCTCTAACGATTTTAATTAAAATGTCATATGTTTAAGATATTTTTATAACAAATCAAATGTATATCTCCAATTTCCTGGGTATGGCTCCAAAAGTATTCTTCATTATGAACGTCTTTTGCATAGCGGGTGAACCATAAGATATAGTCAAAATTGTTCTACACAAAAAGTGTACATCACGTTAAAATACACATTTTATGTCATATCCATTTTTTGTTGAGTGAACCATTTTCGAGATATTGTTTCTTATCCCTTAAATTTTCCAATACTTATACTTTTTCTCAGATTCTTTATTAATTTTTTTGTGATGATAATGCAAAGTGAATCCATTACTCCACATATCAACAAGCTCTTACAAATATTTAACTATAGCTTAAAACCTACCAATTCCCTTGCATCTACAACATAATTAGCAATAAGTTTAACATTAAGTATATGTAGAATAAGCGTTTGTAAAACAGTTTGTATAACAGTAGTGAAAGTCATGTGAGTGAAACATCAGATTTTTTCGTGGTTTTCCCAGGCGTCAGTAGGCGTTATAATTTTCATAGAGCTTGTGTCCGTCTGTTGTATTTCCTATGCTCTGTTTTGCAACGTGGCGTTCAACGTCTATAATCTGTATCATCTCAGCATAAGTCATCTAAATATCGCTGTTGGTTTTAATGTGTTTTAAAAATAAATGCCCGAGTACTCCGGATTTCAAATCTCTTGTCGTTACATTACTTGCTATACTCTCACTTCAAATAAACCTCTTGTGCGTAAAGTTAATATAAATAGTAATATACCTATAAAAGTATCTTCTCTCCACAATATATCCTTTTCACATCACCTTCTCTTAGCAAACTCGTTATCGCCCCGTTCTGTTTTGAAGCCGCTTATCACTACCACAGCTTCCGACTGTGCCCGCAATTAAATCACTAATTAAAACCTAACCCAGCGCTTTATATCACTGCATCTTCCAAAGTTATTCTTCTTAAGATTTAAAATAAATCAAAAACTACGAAGTGGATGGCCACCCTCAAAAAATTCTCCTTATGCACTCCGTTTCGTCGATAACACCTACCACGGCAAACCCATCTCCATCAAAGTTCACAGCTGCGAGAGCAAAATTCATTTTGTGTTTTCCAACATCAACTTCAACGATATCCAGTTCGCATCCAATTCGCAACCTTTTTCCTCCCACCCATACAACTCGTGACAGTGATGAAGAACAACAGCAATGGTTCCGATGTGTATACATCGGGGATTATACATCATCTTCTACGAACAACAGTACATTTCCGCAGCTAAAATGCAGCAAATCATTAACCAGGACCGCATGTGCTTCGGTAGATGCCTATCGGTCAATTTGGGCAATGACACACCCTACATTCTGCCCGATCATATACACGGTGATTGGCTGTTCAGCGTCAACGAACACAGAGTTATCGTTCAAAATGAAGACGTTATCAACTCCATATTCAAACAAGCAAGCAACGTCTGGTGGTAAAAACCAACGGACTTTTTCTTTCCCACGGATGTGCTACTTCCTGTGTGCAGCGTCATCAACTTCCCAACGGATGTTCTCCTTGCTGCGTGACCACGCGCGTCCACCATCTTGTTTAGTTTTCATAACCTCAAATCTCCTCGTTCCCACCTGTTGCTTTCAGCATCTTTCATATGTTGACTCCTAACATGAAATCTCCTCGTCCCACGACCTCTTGCCTCCGCCATCTTGTTTAGTTCCCATTTTCGCCACCACGCCTCCACCATTTTGGTTTTAGTTCTCCACATTTACCTCCTATTTTAAACCTAGATTTCCTGCGTCTGCCATCTTGTTTAGTTCCCATTTCACCACCGCGTCTCATATCTCCTCGTCCCCACTCCTTGCCTCCGTTATCTTTGATTTAGTTCCCATGCTTACGTCGTGTTTTAACCTAAAAATCGTAACCTAAAATCTCCTTAACCGACCAATTGCGTCCCGCCATCTTGTTTACGTTCTCACGTTGGCCATCGCATCTCCTTGTCGCCGACCCACCGCCACATTAGTTTTTAGTTCCCATGCTTACCTCCTATTTTTAACCTCAAAATCTGCTCATCTCAGCTCTTGCCTCCGCCATCTTGTTTAGTTCTCATTTTTGCCACCGCGCCTCACATCTCCTCGTCCCCAAACTTGCGTCCGCAATTTTGGATTTAGTTCCCATGCTTACGTCCTATTTTAACCTAAAACTCTTAACCTCAAATCTCCTTACCCTCCTCTTGCGTCCGCCAGCTTGTTTAACTCTCACGTTGGCCACCGCATCTCCTTGTCGCCGACCCTCCGCCGTTGGTTTTTTGGTTTCCATGCTTACCTCCTATTTTAACTTCATAATCTGCTCATCTCAGCTCTTCCTTCCGCCATGTTGTTTAGATCCCATTTTCACCGCCGCGTCCCAAATCTCCTTGCACCCCCACCTCTTACGTCTGCCATGTTGACCACTAACCTCATATCCCCTCGTTTTTGACTTCTTGTCTCCGCCATCTTGTTTAGTTCCCATTTTTGCCACCGCTCCTCACATCTCTGAGCTAGATTGCCGGCAAGAACAGATTTCTTTCATTCACGCCTCGACGGTTGATTTCGACAGTAGCTACTGTGAACACGTGCGTCGTACACTTTTTTGACCGCTTTCGACCGGCAATGAGAACCCTGGTCCTACGTACGCTAGCGACCATTACGATGGTCCAGTACCAGGTTTTTGGTATAGTTAAATTACGTCTGTGCAAAGGGAGTCTGTACCGCTTTAAAAAACCTAGGTATATCAGTGCGTAGTGATGTTGGTTGATCTTAAAGCTGGTTAAGCTTTTTCAAAAACAGTTTGCTTTTATTTGTTCGCGTCGCGTGAAGCTGCTGCGCTTTTGGTGACGCATCAACACCAGTAAGAGGTAAGTACCACACGCATAATTATTTTTCGGGCCTACTTGGCGTAGGAATATATCCTTTGGTGTTTTGGTACTGGGTTTGAGTCCCAAACTACAAACTCTACATTCCACCACATTTTAAAATAGCGTTGCGGTAGTTGGTACCGGGTTTGAGTCCCAATGTAAAAAAGAAGTCCACATTCCACCAACATTCCTATTTAAAATACCGTTAAAGTTCACGTTTAATTCGAAGTTGTGATGTCACATTCAAAACGAAGGTTCAAAGAGTAATTTTTTAATGTGTTGGGTTTTGGTACTGGGTTTCAATCCCAACAGATGCGTTAACGATCACGGCTATCATCATTACCGCCGCAAATCACCTTCACTTCGCCTTATTTATTACTTTGTCCAATCCAATCACGTTTTATTTTCACCAATCACAAATTGTCTTATTTTCTCCAATCATAACATGCCACGTCACTTCCTGCCTTCCTTTTTACACAAGCATTATATTTCTGTGCTCTTTTGTGTTTTCAAGTTTCGTGTTAGTTACTTGACTGCTTCCATTCTCGTTCAAGGTATGATATTTATTTTGTCTTTTGTGAGATCTTCTTGACCACGCGCGTCCGCCATCTTGTTTAGTTTTCACAACATCAAATCTCCTCTTCACCACCTGTTGCGTTCGGCATCTTTCGCATGTTGACCCTAACCTCAAATCTCTTCGTCCCTCGACTTCTTGCCTCCGCCATCTTGTTTAGTTCCCATTTTCACCACTACGCCTCCGCCATCTTGGTTTTGGTTCTCCACGTTTACCTCATATTTTTAACCTAGACTTCCTGCCTCCGCCATCTTGTTTAATTCCCATTTTTACCACCGCGCCTCACATCTCGTCCCCACCCTTACCTTCGTCATCTTGGATTTAGTTCCCATGCTTACGTCTGTTTAACCTAACAATCTTAACCTCAAATCTCCTTGCCCCCACCTCTTGCGTACGCCATGTTGACCACTAACATCGAAATCTCCTGGTCCTTAGACTTCTTGTCTCCGCCATCTTGTTTAGTTCCCATTTTCGCCACCGCGCCTCACATCTCCTCGTCCACACCATTGTCTTCGCCATCTTGGATTTCGTTCCCATGCTTACGTCCTGTTTTAACCTAAAATCTTAACCTCAAATCTCCTTACCCTCCTCTTGCGCCCGCCATCTTGTTTAGTTCTCACGTTGGCCACCGCATCTCCTTGTCGCCGACCCTCCACCATTTTTAGTTCCCACTATTTTTAACCTCAAAATCTGCTCTTCTAAGCTCGTACTTCCGACATCTTGTTTTAGTTCTCATTCTCTCTTCTTGCCCCCACATCTTGCGTCCGCCATGTTGACCACTAACCTCGAAATCTCCCCGTCCTTAGACTTCTTGTCTCCGCCATCTTGTTTAGTTCCCATTTTCGCCACCGCGTCTCATATCGCTGCATCTCTCTATCCACTCAAGGAAACTACCATGTATTCATATGTTTATCCAATGTATTCAAATTATAAATAAAGAAAACAGTCCCGACTTAGCCAATTGCGATAACGATAATCCTTCCGCTCATGGCGCTTTTCAAACCTACCGCCGTGGCTCTTAATCCACCTTAATTCGCGGATTAACAGCGACACTAGCGCCCCTAGCGGCAGGATTATCGTTAATCCAATTGGCTAATCCGGGACTATAACTACTTGAGCGATACTCTCTATTTATTCACTCTGATAAATACATCAAAACCGTTTCTGTATCGTCTTTCATTCAGCGAGAATTCAGGTACTATGACAACAAAGGGTCTCGAATTCGATCTGTTATTACTCTCCTATACTTTCTTACACAGCTCTCTGAATTCCGTATACGACATGTCAGTATCTACGTAATCGTTGTATATGTGCATTAAGTTGAGATTATCTTGTCGGAATAGCAACATCATATTTGCATTGTCTCTAATTAGATGTTTGGATACCTTTGCATAAGATTGTGCTAGATATACAGCATCGACGTTGCGGTGTCTGCCAATGCTTTAATACGAAGCTATTTTACCCTGTTTCTCGTTGATGACGTCATTGAATACGAATATGAAATGTTCTCTGGCTTGGGAGGTTTCCAGTACTTTTTCACCGTCCTCGAACGTGTACACTCCTATATCGGATATGGTTTTCAGCACTTTGAGCAGGTACTGTTATTTCGGTTGATGCAGTGATTTCGAGTAAATGTAAAGATTCTTGAACCTTAGTCTTCTCGTGGATTAGCAGATTGAGTAAGATATTCGTCTTTCCCGCATTTTACCTACCCAGAATGAGCGCTCTGACGTTGCTCGGGAAGAGAGAGCCATGCCTTCCCTCGCTAATGTCATTGTCGAAGTCTAAAACTTGTATGGGTAACGAGTACTTTTGCTTCACTACTCCCATCGTGCGACTAAGATTATAAGTTATATATTTCGCGTTTTATTTTCATAGTGTATCATGAGCTCTGGACGCGTTCGGAAGAGTTCCGGAGTACTTAATTCTTTGATTAATTATCTACCGTTTGAGGCTCATTTGCCCGGCTACAGGTACTGCGGTCCCGGAACTAAGCTACATAAGCGATTGCAGTGAGGAGATCCGCCTATAAACGAATTGGACGCCACGTGTCGAGAACACGATATCGTCTACGCCGCGCAACAGGATACTGTTTCGAGACATTTGGCTGATAAGGTTCTTGTGGAAAAAGCCTGGAATCGGGTGCAGTCTTCCGACGCTACTTTTGGCGAGAAGCTTGCCGCTAGACTTGTGACCACAATCATGAAGGGAAAGCTGGCCATGGTCGCTGGATTGTGCAAACGTCGGAAGAGAATACTACCGCCACCCGCTAGGGGCGGGATCTTACCTTTGCTACCGCTTTTGGCGGCATTGGCTGCTGCAGGTAGCTTGGCAGGGGGAGCCGCACACATCGCTACCCCGGTGAATAAGTTACGTGCTGCGGAGAAGCAACTGAACGAGCTGGTTCGTCACAATCAGCACATGGAAGCATTAGCTACGGGCAAGGGCAGAAGTCCTAAGAAGGGAGGTGAACGACGCAGGAAGAGAAGGGGATTGTATGTACGTCCAAAAAACTCGGGGGGGAGGGCTGTACTTATCCCGGGAAAAGCCTTAAGCAGTGCGGAGATTGAAACTTATGCTGAACGTCTACGCATTCCTAATTTTAGAGGCGTATACATGCTAGATAAACTACCTGTAAGACCTAGACGTGCAGAGAGGATCGTCGTCAATTTGGACAGGTCGCAGAATCCGGGTACCCATTGGGTTGCTATACGCAAGGATGGGAATTTAGCGTTTTATTTTGACAGTTTCGGCAATCTGAAACCTCCAAAAGAGTTCGAATTCTATCTCGACGGTGCTACGATCATGTATAACAGACACAGGTATCAGAATTTCGATTCTGTCATTTGTGGTCATCTATGCTTACAGTTTCTGTTATAAAACACATTCGACAGGATGTTCGAATGGTCAACATGAGTTACACTATCACTGTGAGCGGATCTGAATCTAGTTTCTCTACCCATCTGAATCCACCACTCCATCTGGAACCAGTTGGAGTTTACGAGATTGCTCTACTGAATTTCGAGACAATTTACTCCATACCAAATGTTGATCCTAGCAATAAGCTTTTCCATTACGTGCGGGATGGAAAACATGAAACCATCAAAATTCCACCAGGAACTTATGAAATAGAATATATAAACACCTTCCTCAAGGATATACTCATAGCCGGCGATGACTTCTTTCTCCGTCCCAATAATAACACCATGAAGGCTGAGGTTCGGTGCCCCTACGTAATCGATTTCACTCGAGAGAGATCGGTGGGCTCTCTTCTCGGTTTCACCGGCAAGCGCACGGTGGACCCGGGTGTACTGACCGAGTCTGACGAACTGTGAACATCTTTAAGGCCAGCATCATACGTGTCGAGTGCAGCCTTGCCACTGGATCCTTCATCAACGGTAAAAGCGGGCATTCTCTCTGCGAGTTTTTCCCGTCGGTTCCTCTGGGTTACCACATCTCGCAGGAACCGCCCAGTCCAATATATCTACCCATCATCGACACGAATCTCATTGATCATCTCAGCATTTGTGTGGTAGACCAGAACGGGTATACGCTCGACTTCAGAAACCAAATTATTACAGTGAGACTGCACATAAGACGGAATGGGAATAAATTTTAAAAGGCATTACTATAATAAAAAGCTTCTCTCGAGATTGATACCTACTCAGTCTTCAACGCGCAAACTGCTAACACCATCCAACTGAGAGTTCCTCGAGCGACTGGGATTCAAGGTTCTGTAATGAATGTTTTAGATGTGACCGAAGTTCCGACGTTTGACGATAAAATTAGTAAGGAGGAGGAACATGTCTTCCTACCTTACAATACGTCTGCTCTAGATGTGAATGATGGAATTAGAATACCATGCCAAGCCGAGGATTTGTACACGCTTCCTAGCAGAAGTTACCTCTACATAGAAGGATCTGTGACAAAACCTACTGGCGAAGCTTCATCTGTAAAACTGACCAAGTATGCCATGGCGTTTCTGTTCGATGAAGTTCGCTTAGATATGAATGGTACTACTAAAGATAGAACGAGAAATCCCGGAATTTCCACGACTATGCAGCTCTCAACACTTTGGACTCCAATCACCTGCAGAACGCCGGCTGGACGTATCCCGGAGAAGCTGTAGGCATCGTGAACGCATCGAATGGTGTATTCGACGCTATCGTTCCTCTTTCGATGCTTCTGGGTTTCGCAGACGATCACAAGGAGCGCATGCTTAATAGCAAGTTTGAACTTATTCTCATTAGATCTAAAAATTCTAATAATTGTGTGATGGGCAACGATCCGACTATCATTAAACTAAACCGCATCGAATGGAGGATGCCCGTACTTACACTCTCCCATGCCGAGAGGGTGGAGAAACTTAAACTCGTCAAGTCAGATCGCCCGCTGCAGTTGCTTTTCGAACCCTGGACCTTCACACTCAACCTGCAGTACCGCAGACTAAAGCGTTCACGTGGAACGTTGCAACGACATCGAAGCTTGAGAAACTACGTTTTGTCATAGTGGGTGCACAGACCGACAGACTGAATTACCTTGCTAAAGATAGCTCTATCTTTGATCACTGCAATGTTACCAATCTGAAGCTTTATCTGAACAGCAAATGTTATTCGTATCATGACATAAATTTGGATTTTGCAAATTCAAAGTTTGCATCTCTGTATGACCAGTATTCTAAATTTCAATACTCTTATTATGGCAAAGAAAATTACCCTCTTTTGAAGAGAGGCGATTTGCTAAAATATGCACCACTATTCGTCATCGACTGTTCTCATCAACCGGAGGAGACCGTGACTGGAGCCGTTAACATCAGATTGGAAGTTCAAGCATCGGCGAATTTTCTTGCACAAACATCTTTGTTTTGTTTAATTATTCATGAAATATTGTTCACTTATAAACCCCTAACTCATGTTGTTCAATCTATCATATAAGAAATGAAAATGTATTCTGTTTATATCAATAAAGAATGGAGTATTGCATTTTTATTGATTTTACCACACATCTGCTTTAACTTTTTTCTGACACTCCTAACTCTAACGTCGTATGAACACATTGATTTATGAACGTCATGCAATTGAAATAAATATATCTCAATGTATGGAATTAGTCTCTTCAGTCCTGCTATTGCAACAATGTCCAGGTTTATGACATTTTCGTTTAGACACGTATTCACAAATGCTATTTCATTAACTTTATTCATCTGCACTGTTATATTATATGCATAGATTATATTCTCACTGTACGATAAACGAGGAAGCTTACCGTCTTTCACATACGTTTCAAACACAGCTATATTTTGAACTATTATTTGCCAGACCTCTTTTGTTATGTATACAAAAGTTTGGTCAACAGCCTTGATGTAAAGTGATGCGAGTTCGTAATGCAGTCCTATATTCACACGATGCTTGGAGCTGATGGAGATGTCTTCGAGCTTAAATACACTATTTGGATCCATCTTTCTCCGACTTTTCTGGATTGGGGTCAAAGATGAGTACTATAACGTTCTCTCGAGAGGCTTCCAACATCTTCTTGTTTACGACCTTTGCCTTGTTCCTCTTCTTGTCAGGCTTGCTTTCGGACCTGTAGACATATACACAAGATCTCTATTTTAACACACGAGTCATTATTAAAAAACTCTTCCTGTTTATTCACACTGATTTTGCTTACCTTTCTTCTTCTTGTTTACGACCTTTGCCTTGTTCCTCTTCTTGTCAGGCTTGCTTTCGGACCTGTAGACATATACACAAGATCTCTGTTTTAACACACGAGTCATTATTAAAAAACTCTTTCTGTTTATTCACACTGATTTTGCTTACCTTTCTTCTTCTTTCTCCTCCACGGGCTCGGACGTCGACACCGACCGATCCACGTCGCGGTGTGATGGCACATCTTCTCCTTCGGGCGTTCTGTAGAAAAACATGCACAGTTTTTTGCTTAGCTATCTTTTTTCTCCCCTACTACATCTATTCTATCACATGTTCTTTACTTACTTACCCTTTTCCTTTGAGATACACGTCGCAGCGCCCTCCACAACGGAAGTATGACGACATTTGTTGATGCTGTGATGGTTCCTTACAGATGATGGAATGGGTATTGCCATTACATATTTCCTCATGCTTATCGAGACAGTGCTACTTCATTTGCTAGTACTCCTCGAGGTTAACCCAGCAACAATTGTCACTATCGCTCGCGATTCCGATATTTTCACTACTCATCGTGCTGGCTCACAGTCAACCGTGAACGTCGATCCATTCTCGTTTCATATTTAATGGGTAGGGTGGGGGTTTGAACATACTCGTTCTTGCACTGACCTCGTTTATACCATTACGCACGTGGGCTCTTGCTCACATACACTCTTCTGACATCCTTTTTTTAACATACTCATGCAGCCTACCTTTCATTACGTACTGGATATCCGTACAGCTAACCCGAATATTATATTAGCCTCACATGGCTTTCTTATTTATAGTTCATTGCCTTCTTGATGAAGGATTCCAGGTTTTAAGCTGCGGGGACTTGAAAACGTACTTTTGATATGACGAGGTATCTCGAATATTATTATTGCCTCTGAACGGGGTTCTTGATGAATTTCAGAGTCATATATTAGTTTTAGCAACGAGATAACCGTACACATAACTCGAATATTATTAGATCATATGTCTTTTTTTCTCATATACTTCATTGCCTCTGAACGGGGTTCTTCTTCTTGTTGCATTTTCAGAGGCATACATTTGTTTTAGCAAACAAAAGAATCGCGGGGGGGGGGGCGTGAGCGCACGCGCGCGCGCGAACACGCACCGATGCGATTTCAAATTTTTATGGTTTTTAATTATTTTTATTATTCATTTACTACACAACATAAAAATAAAGTGTATCAACAACTTCACGGGGGGAAAACATGTAGCGGGGAGTACCGGAGTGAGAGGGACGGGCTTCACACTTCTCCTTAGACTCTCAACGTCGCGTAATCCCACACGTTACTCACATACGCGATTTCTAACACCGTTTATTTCTATGACGGATTCTAAAACAGATACATGGGTGTTGTGAAAGGCGTGTTTTTTCACTACTGATATGGGTTTCGAGGAAAGGTAATCCTGTTTTCTTATTTGGGGCCAGACTTATTGTTAAAATATGCTTTTTCACGGAATGCTGGGAGGGGAAATTCCATTAATTTTAAGCATGTTTTTCAAAATTATTCTGCAGGCATAAGTAAACAAATGTTATTTTCAGAATTTTTGGAACGAGATGTATGCCGTAAACATATTTTTCAGGAAGTTTTCTTGTCATTTGGGGAAGAACAAATGGATTATCGTAGCTCTTTTTCGGGAAAAGGGTTTGGATATATAGACCATCTTTTCAATTTATACTGAAGAAAACGCATTTTTAAATGAATTATTCTATCGTATATGCTTATATATTGTGTTCACAGCGGAAATAAAACAGGTAAACTGCTGTTTCAATTTTCAACATAGTATAGCTTTCAAATGATGCATTTTTTAGGACTTACTTTTGAAGTTTCTGAGTCCACGTATGAGAAGAAATGTGAGGGTCTAAATTATTTGCAGAGAGAGAGAGAGAGAGATCCTTCCGATAGGCAAAGTCCGGTCTACTGTTCTGTTTGAGTCTAACACATTTTTGCTGCTTTAAGACTTCATCTAAAGAAAGATGTTTCTCTACCATATACTCATGTGAGCTAATAATACTATCCGGATTAAATACGTTTACAATATCTAATATCCTGCTATACAATTAAGTAATTGGAACGACTCAATTCCGCAATTCGTTAAGGATAGTATATACTTACCTAGATTCTTGTGTACATACTATCATAGTCGTCTAGCTATTATTATCTACAACGAATATAGCAAATAATTAGATTTCAACTCTACTTGTTCGAATCCCGATGCTTCAACGACATCTTTAATTTTCCCCTGCACCCTAGGTTAAACCCCTTAGATTTGTGACTTATTCCGTCTTCAAGAATACTGATCCGTCCACCTCATTCGCGGTCTGAGCTATTATTATCTGCAATCAATATCGCAAATAATTAGAGCTCAATTGCCCTTGTTTCGAATCCCGATGCTTCAATGGCTTCCTTAATTTTCCCCTGCACTCTATATCACTTAGATTTGTGACTTGTTCCGTCTTTAACAAAACTGATCTGTGGACCTCGTTCGCGGTCTGCTAACATTCCTTCTATCTACGGCTTATACTTTTGTATTATTCGTAGTGTTCAATATTCATCCATTCTGTTTACATGTTCCTGTCACTTTTGTCTGTATTCATAAGCCTGATCATTGTAATAATACTTCAGAGAATTGCGATAGTTCAGCAAACGATTTCTTCAAACCACGATTTTATGTAATGTGCACAATGTGTATGCATCTCTTGAGTAATGATGTTTCAATCCTTTTTATATTGTTAAATCCTTTCAATGCCGGATTATTATTTTTACTTGAATATTCTTCTCACTCTAGTCATAGAGACGGACATTTAAATGGTGAAGCTATCTATATACTTTCTAATTGTATTGTCAGAGGGAGATAGGGAGTGAGGGGGGCGGAGAGAGATAGAGACTGTGAAGTACCGCCACTACATCACGCATGCTATGCCCCCGTCGATTTGTCGGCCTCCCTATACTATACTTTACGAGCCCACCCAGAAAGAAGGGCTTGGCATTTTCTTAAAATGAAAATTGTATTCGATTATTAAACACTTTGGTAATCGTGTTCAAATTTACTGCGGTGACTTGCACCTTCTTAGCTATTTTGTTTCGATTTCATTTTGGAAGTTTTTCTTTAACTGCTGTATATCGTTTTACAAAGCATTCAAAGCCTCTGTGTAACTGATTGAATGCACCTTCTAGACTTGGAACTTGCTTCATAGTCAATCTGTGCAAATTATTTCTTTCTAATTACATATATTCTGAATATTCGTTTTCCTTGTATCCAACGTCTCTGCTAGTTGTTTAATAGAAGCCATTACAAACTCTGAGGTGTGCATTTTTGAATTAGCTCGACTATACACTGTACTCTTTCCTTTATTCAAATTTGCTGTGGCGTTTGGCAGTTTCTTTTCTTTTTGCATTCGGATTTGCTTTAGCAAGTATTCGTTTATGTGTTGTTGCCTCTCGTTAAGAGTTCTTAATGATCATACTTCTAGCATACACTTTATTTACAACATCCATATCACCAATGGGATCTGCGATATCAATGATTCTTTTTTTGCCAATAACATGTTACCAGCACCATCTATCGGATGCATATGGGAATTGACATATTAGGTGATGAACTTCCTATTTGGCACGTCATTATCATGAACCGGATCTGGTTTACTCACAGTCCAACTCTGTCAATCGCGATATTATTTTCCTCATCCCTCTTGAGAATATATCTTGTAATTATTTCATTGATCATAATCTTAACCATAACCTCAACCTTGTTAGCATTTTGCAGCTAGAGATCGCGGATCTTATTTTATAATGCGTCCATATAATTCTTATTGGATGCATCATTATTATCTTCAGGATTGCGAACATTGCACCATCTCTAGTTCTTGAATTGGAAGTTTCCTGTGACACCTCTATTTATGATAAAACCATCAAGTACTCTTCTAGCTGGGGCGCTTTTCTGGGAACCGAACTTGTCGATATCATGAATAATATGAATGAACATTTTCTTTTTTGTATCAATATGAATGTATACATCGAATCGGTTCCTATATCGTCCATCATTCATGTGAAATTCAGGATCTATCACAACAAAGGGTCTTCCTTTTGATGCCTTCTCCCAAACAATTCTACACGAAGCTTTAAATTAATTGTAGCTCATGTCGGTGTTTATATAATCTTCATAAATATGCTGCAATTTGAAATTATCTTGTCTGAAGAGTATAATCATATTTGTATTATCAGGAATTAAATGGTTTGTTACTTTAGCATAGAATTGCGCTAGATATACAGGGTCCACATTTAGATACCTGCCCATACTGTAAAAGGCCGCGATATTTCCCTGCTTTTCAGTAATGACAACGTCAAATACAAATATGGAATTTTCTTTGCCCCCAGAAGCCTGCAATACATCTTCTCCATTGACGAAGGTATACACCTCTATTCCATCAATATTTCCAGGTACTTCAATGAGGTATTGATACTTTGGCTAATAGAGGGACTTTGAATAAATACAAAAGTTTTCAAAACACAGTCCATTCTTATGAAGCAGCGCATTTAGTAATGCATTCATTTTCCCTACACTGGAACTCCCTAAAATTAGAACTCTGACATTAAAACAAAAACATTCCATGACGGTTATGTCTAAAGTCACTTTCAAAGTCTAACACCTGGATAGGTAGATAATGATGATATAAGGGTTAAGGGTGCTAAACATCTAAGGTAATCAGCGCCCTTATAACGTATAAAATTTAAAATCCAAAAAGAAAAATACGGGACACAGACTCGCTTAGTCTCAAGCAATAAAAACAACATATCAATGTCTAAAACCCACCACACTAAAACATGGTATATCAAACCATAAAAGATTAAACTACGTGTCATGAATTGTAGAAGTCAAGGGACTAGAGCGCCATATGTCCCCAGCGGAGAACAGCCCGCCATTAAAACGGACAATATAAAATCACAAAACTAAAAGACGCTCAGCCCATTAAATGCGTCGACTAACACCACTGTTACTGATAAAATGTAAAAGACATTCTACACTATGCGCGTCGTCTGCCAAAACTTTGGCTATACCAACAGGCAGGGACACACGAACGCGCAATTGAGCTAAAACCTGACACTCTGCTAAAATGTGACGCACCGTCTAGGGTGCCGCAAACTGATCACAGAGTGTTGCGGGGTCACCACTAAGCACGTTTGTATGACTAAAAAGGCAATGTCTGATACGAAGTCGTGTTAAAATGACCTCTTCCCGACGAGAAGCACGAAAACAGGTGGCCCAGACAACCGGGAGAGGTTTAACCTCCCGCAACTTGTTCCCCTAAGGACCGCCCACTCATCGCGCCAACGCGAGAGAATACAGTGACGCAAAATGACATACAAATCAGTGAAGGGAACAGAAGTAACACATCTGGGAGATAAAACTTCCGATTTGTCAACGCCATCCTCAGACTCGTAGCGAGGGACGCCCATATGAACCGGAATCCACACAAAGGAGACGCTGACGCCAGAAACACCGAGCAAGTGGAGGAGATCATTTATGTGCTGTACGAGTGGGTGGTAATTGTACAGCGGGTTAATACTCTGAAGGGCGTCAGAGAGTCTGTACAAAGAACATAGTACCGTAAGTCGTGCCGCTGGACGTATAAAAGTGACTGATAAATACTCAAAAGTTCGGCGGTAAAAATCGAAAATTGCCCCGGTAAAACTATGTTGAGCTAAAACAAAGGCACACCCTAGTCCAGCATCAGTCTTAGACCCATCAGTGTATGTAAAATGAAAGTCCCCGAATTGCGCCTGAAGTTCTAAAAACGCTGATCTAAGGACTGAAGAAGGGGTCTCATTCTTCGGCATCGACGGTAACCCAAGGTGACAGTGGGCCTCAGCGCGCAACCAAGGAGGAAACCGCGTTTTCCCCTGGGAAGTGTCGGCGCTGGCGTAACGTCCAAATGCCGAAGAAGCTGTCGAAATGGAACCCCTGGAGGGAGCAAGGCAGAGGAGCTAACTAAATATTCCCGAACAAGCGAATCCTCGAAAAATAACTCAAAGGACGTGTGTTCAGGCAAGCTTGAAAGTAGACATGCATAGCTGCACAAAAGCATGTCACGCCTGAAGGACAGCGGAGACTCTGCAGGGTCAGCATACAGACCGGGTATAGGGTATGATTGAAAAGGCCCCTGTAGCGACCCTTATACCATGATGGTAAATTGTATTCAGGCAACGTAACACAGATGGACGCGCCGATGAATAGACAATGCACCCGTAATCAAGCTTGGATCGAACCAAAGAACGATAAAGACGCAGAAGGACGATCCAATCAGTTCCCAAGGATGTGCCACTTAAAACACGTAAAATATTAAGAGAACGGTCACACTTTGCTTTTAAAAACGCAATGTGTGAAGTCCAGGTCAGCTTTCGTTTAAAGATCAACCACAAAAATTTCGCTTCCTCTGCAAATGGAAGACTACCCGGCCTAAGATGGAGAGAGGGCAAAAAAAGCCTTCCGGCCTAGAAAAATATAAAGAGGGATTTCTTGGCGGAGAAGGAAAAGCCGTTGGCGTTACTCCAGGCGTAGAGACGGTCGACACTGTTCTGGAGACGGCGTTCTAGCAGACTGCAATAGATAGCAAAATTATCAACCAAAAAGGACGATGAAATACCAGCTGAAACACACTCAACAATGGAGTTGATAGCAATCGCAAAAAATGTGACACTGAGTACAGAGCCCTGCGGTACACCGTTCTCTTGAATAAAACGACTAGATAAAACCGAGCCCACACGTATACGAATGACGCGATCCGTCATAAAATCCCAAGGAAATATGGGAAGACGTCCGCGTATATTTCAAGCGTGGAGCGTACGTAAAATGTCGCCCCTCCAACAAGTGTCATAAGCTTTCTCCAGGTCAAAAAACACAGCCACTGTTAAAACAGTTTCTCAGAAATCCATCCATAATATGCGTCGGCACAGATACCAGATGGTAGAAGGTAGTGCGATGGCGACGAAACCCGTATTCAGCTTTCGCCAGAAGGTTCTGAGACTCAAGCCAACATATCAACCGCCCGTTGATCATGCGCTCCATCACCAGGCAAATGCAACTGGTGAGGGAAATAGGGCGGTAGCTGGAAGGTAGTTGGCGATACTTCCCAGGCTTAAGAATATGGACGATGGTGGCTTCGCGCCAAACTGAAGAAAAAACCCGTCTTGCCAAATACGGTTATAGACCTGTAATATAAAGCGTTTACTGTCGGCTGAAACGTTCTTCAACATCAAGACATGAATGCCGTCCTTTCCAGGAGCGGAGTTCCTACAGAAAAGGAAAGCGTGCCCAAGCTCCCTCATTGTGAAAAGTGCATTATAACACTCCTGATTAGGAGACCGAAAACTATAGGTCTCGGAATCCAGGCGGTCTTTGAGAGTGCGAAAGCCGGCGGAATAAAGGTCAGAATCAGAAACCACCACCTCAAAGGCAGCACGCAGAGTGTTAGAAATGGCACCGTGCTCCACTATGTTGGCAGTGGGAACCTGAAGGCCAGACACCGTACAATGCGACACTTTAACAGAGAAGCTACGGTGCTTATCCCAAACAACAGAGGATGCCGTAAAGCGATTAAAAGACTTGACAAAAGGAGTCCAGGACGCCTTCTTACCATCCTGAATAAAGCGACGAGCCCTGGCGCGCGATTGTTTAACAGTAACCAAATTATGCAGTGTAGGATGCCGCCGAAACACCCTAAGCGCAGTTCTATGGCCAAGAACGGCGTCCCGACAGTCTTTGGTCCACGATGAAACAGGAATACGCCGAGAGTGGGAGGACGAACGGGGAATTGTGCGTTCGGCCGCAGATAGAATAGTAGGGGTAAGGTGCTGCACCATTTGGTTAACGTCAGAGAAGGACTGGTTCTCAAAACACAAGAGGCTGGAATACAGTCTCCAGTCGGCTTTATGGAACTGCCAGGTAGGTGCTCTGGAATGCTCAAAGTGGTGAGACAAAAGAGAAAGGATTCAAGGGAAATGATTGCTGGTGTGGCTGTGAACGACGACGTTCGACTGCAGACGACAAGCAAGCTGGATGGAGCAAACGGCAGGTTCCAAGTAGGAGAATGTGCCAGAAGAATCGGAAAGAATAGTAGGTTCACCTGTATTGAGGATGGAAAGGTTGAACTGAGTAAAAATGTCGGAAAGAGGTGTTTACCTCGGAAAAGCCATTCGCTAACACCACAGGGGGTGCTGGGCATTAAAATCTCCAAACAGAATAAATGGTGTTGGGAGATTGGAAAGGAGATCTCGAATTTCCGCGTTACTGAGGGGACGCAATGGAGGTGAATAGACGGAGCAAATCGAAAAGAAAAAGGCGGGTAATTGAATGCTAACGGCAACAGCTTGCAAGTCGGACGTAAGCGTGAGAGGTTGAAAATGAAAGTCGTTACGCAGTAATAGCATGCCATCTCCATGAGCAGGAGTATCCTCATCCGGTGTAAGATCGTAGCGAACCGGAGCATACCCTCGCAGATCAAAAGGATGGTGAGAGCGAAGCCTGGTCTCCTGCAAACACACAACCACAGTTGAATGGGAACGCAATATAAGTTGCAGTTCCACTCTTTCCGATCGTACACCACGTAAATTTCAGGTCAGGATAGCCATGAATAAAAGGGATAAACTTCCTACTTAGAAGGGCGGCTCAAAATATCCTTCTGCTTTACCTTTGGGCTCGGGCGTTTGGTACGGAGTTGGTCAGACTCCATAGGCTCCTCGAAGGGATGGCCCACTCGCTCGTGCCAGAAACCGATTCAAGCGCGGAGAATTGGTTCTGGTTGGCAATGTGTGGTATGTGTCGCTAAGCCTGAGTTGTCCCAGGAGCGTCCTGGGACTGCGACTTCCGAGGAGGAGGAGGAGGAGGAGAAGGTGAACTTTTCTTGTCGCGCGCACGTGAAGGGTCTTTCAGAAAATCCTTCCTACGAAGTTCTGCTTAGATTTATTCTCAGTACCTTGAGACTTCAGTAACTTAGGACCAGCTTTAGAGGGCTTGATAAGTGAGCCAGAGATTGACGGTCCTGCATCCAAGGAGCCAGTCCAATATTGATCGTGTGTTCAACTAATTAGAGATGGTGTAGAAACAGATGTTATAATTGCAGTTTAGTTTTCAGAGTAAATCTGAATATCAATTACAAACTTCATTCGCAAGCGAAATGTTTATATTAATGTTTCCGTTCTGTCCACAGTCGCACTTATTATCATCATCGTAATCATCTTCCCGTTGTCGTATCCTCTACAGATTGTTTGGTGTTTTGACAACATGAAATGAGGTTCTAAAATATGCGCAGGTTGAGTAGATGAAAGAAGACAAGTCAGGTCTTACTTGATGGTCACTAAGAGGTCGCGCAATATCACGTTGTATCTAAAACAGCTCAACGTCGCATGGCGGTGTCACGAAGGCTAACCGATGGTATTCGTTATCATAGCGGGTTTTACCATGTATCAACGACTTAATTTCAATTATAAGCATATGAGTAGGCACCCAGACGAAGAAGTCCAAAAGAAATGAATAAAATTATGTTTTGTTATAACTTGTGTACCAGCTAACAACTGTTATATAATTTCTGTAAATATTGGTGAATGTTGCTGTGACTGAACATGTTTACGAGACCAAAAGGGGGTATATATTCTGCTGTGCGAAGGTAAGTCTGGAGGTACATGATCCACATAATTGCCCTGTGTTTGGTCGTCCAGTCATAAATACCGGCAATGACCCTCATTTAAGATTTGGAGCTATTGCTAAGCCTAATATGATGATGAGCTCATGCATTTAAAGTTTATAACCTGAGAATTTATTCAAACGACAACCTATGATGATCGGGAACATAAGATCATAAGGTGTTTTTGTCAGTAAAAATAACAGTTCAAGTACGTGGTACTAAAATCGAAAAGTATATTGAGTGTACTAGCGATTTTTAAGCGTTCTGAGCTGAAGAGAGGTTTTATTACACTGTAGCAGTGAAATGAACGTCAACCTTTCGTCAGTCTCTTCGATTTGTAATTGCTGGAGTGCTAAAATTTGGGAAATAGTTTATTTTTGGAACAGTTAAACAGACATATAACGTACTTATAGCCGAGACGACATATTCAACTTCTTGTAGGGTGCAAATGGGAAATTTGTTTCTTATGAGTCAAAGCGGGTTATTCATTATTACTAAGAAATAGATTCATATACTTATAGGATGATGATGATATGGGGGTTAAGGGTGCTAAACAGCTAAGGTCATCAGTGCCCTTACAATGTATAAAAGTTAAAATCCAGAAATTAAAATACAGGCCCGCTTAGTCTAAGCAATAAAAAACATATCAAAGTCTAAAAACCACCACACTGAAAACATAGTAAATCAAACGATAGAAGATTAAACTACGTGTCAGAAAATGCAGAAGTCAAGGAACTAGAGCGTCATGTCTCCCCAGGAAAGGACAGCCCCCATATAAAATCACAAAACTAAAAGACGCTCAGTGCATTCAATGCGTCGACTAAAACCACTGTCACGGATAAAACGCAAAAGACATTCTACAGTATGCGCGTTGTCTGCCAAAACGTTGGCTATGCAACAGGCAGACACACACGAAAGCGCAATTGAACTAAAACCTGACACTCTGCTAAAATGTGACGCACCGTTAAGGGTGCCGCACACTGATCACAGAGTGGTGCGGGAACACCACTTAGCAAGTGTCTATGACTAAAAACGCAATGTCCGATACAAAGTCGCGTTAAAATGACCTATTCCAGACGAGAAGCACGAGAAGAGGTGGTCCAGACAACCGGGAGAGGTTTAACCTCACGCAACTTGTTCCTCCTAATGGCCGCCCACTCATCCCGCCAACGCGAGAGGATGCAATGTCGTAAAGCAACATAAGAATCTGAGGAGGGAATAACACAGGCAAAACATCTGGGTGATAAAAGCGCCGATTTGGCAGCGGCGTCGGCAGACTCGTTACCTGAGATGCCCACATGACTCAGAATTCATACGAAGGAGGCGCTAGTGCCAGAAACACCGAGCGAGTGGATCAGATCATGTATACACTGTACGAATGGGTGGTAATTGTACAGCGCGTCAATACTCTGAAGGGCGCTCAGGGAGTTTGTACAAAGAACACAGTGCCGTAAGTCATGCCGCTGGACGTATAAAAGTGACTGATAAATACGAAAAGGTTCGGCGGTAAAAATCGAATATTGCCCCGGTGAACGAAAGACAAAACTATGTTGACCAAAAACAAAGGCACACCCTACTCCAGAATCAGTCTTAGACCCATCAGTATATATAAAATGAAAGTCACCGAATTGCGCCTGGGGTTCTAAAAACGCTGATCTAAGAAGTGAAGAAGGGCTCTCATTTGTCGGCATCAACGTTAACCCAAGGTTACAGAGGGCTCAGCGCAGGGAGGAAAACGCGTTTCTCCCCTGGGAACGGTCGGCGCTAGCGTAACGTCCAAATGCCGAAGAAGCTGGAGAAATCGAACCCCTGGAGGGAGCAAGGCAGAGGAGCTAACTAAATATTGCCGATCAAGCGAATCCACGAAAAATACCTCGAAGGACGTGTGTTCAGGGAAGCTTGAGAGTCGACATGCATAGCTGCACAAAAGCATCTCACGCCTGAAGAACAGCGGAAGCTCCGCAGCGTCAGCATACAGACTGGGTATAGGGCTAGTTGAAAATGCCCCTTTAGCGACTCTTATGCCACAATGGTGAATGGAATTAAGGTTACGTAACACAGATAGACGGGCCGATGAATAGACAATGCACCCTAATCAAGCTTGGATCGGACCAAAGAACGATAAAGGCGCAGAAGGACAGTCCAATCCGGTCCCCAGGATGTGCCACTTAAAACACGTAAAAGATTAAGAGAACGGTCACACGTTGCCTTTAAAAGGGAAATGTGTGAAATCTAGCTCAGCTTTCGATCAAAGATCAACCCCAAAAATTTCACCTCGTCTGCAAATGGAACTAACTCCGGCCCAAGATGGAGATAGGGCGGAGGGAAAGCGTTCCGACCCCAGAAATTGATATAGACGGATTTCTCGGTGGAGAAATTAAAACCATTGGCATTACTCCAGGCGTAGAAACGATCGATACAGCTCTGGAGACAGCGCTCGAGCAGACATGTCCGCCGTAAACTGCAATAAATGGCAAAATCGTCAATAAAAAGGGACGATGAAATGCCAGGTGGAACACTGTTAACAATGGGGTTCATAGCAATCGCAAAAAGTGTGACACTGATTACAGAGCCCTGCGGTACACCGCTCTCTTACAGAAAACACCTAGATAAAACCGAGCCCACACGTACACGAAAGACGAGATCCTTCGTAAACCCCCAAAGAAATATGGGAAGACGACCGCGTAAATTCCATGAGTGGAGTGTACGTAAAATGCCGCCCCTCCAACAAGTGTCATAAGCTTTCTCCATGTCAAAAACCACAGCCACTGTTTGACACTTTCTCAGAAATCCATTCATAATATGCGTCGACAGAGACAATAGATGGTCGACGGTAGAGCGATGTCGACGAAAACCGCACTGAGCGTTCGCTAGAAGTTGTTTGAGAATCAAGCCACAATGTAAACCGCCCGCTGATCATGCGCTCCATCACCTTGCAAATGCAACTGGTGAGGGAGATAGGGCGGTAGCTGGAAGGTAGTAGGCGATCCTTCCCAGGCTTAAGTATAGCGACAACGGTGGCTTCACGCCAAACAGAAGGAAAACGCCGTCTTGCGAAATGCGGTTATAAACCTGTAAGATAAAGAATTTACTGTCGGTTGAAAGGTTGTTTAACCTCAGGACATAAATGCCGTCCGGCCCAGGATCCGAGTGCCTAGATAAAAGGAGGGCGTGCTCCAACTCCCTCATTATGAAAAGTTCATTATAACACTTCTGATTTGGTGACCGAAAACTATAGGTCACGGAATCAAGCCGGTCTTTGAGAGTGCGAAAGCCGGCGGAATAATAGTCAGAACTGGAAACGGCCTCAAAGGCAGCACCCGGAGTGTTAGCAAAGGCAGCCGGATCCACTTTGGTGGCATTGGAAACCTGAAGGCCAGACACAGTACAATGCGACACTTTACCGGAGAAGCGAGGAAATTTATCCCAAACAACAGCGGAAGGCGCGAAGCGATTAAAAAGACTCGACAAAACGAGTCCAAGGTGCCTTCTTGCTATCCTGAGTAATGCGATGAGCCCAGGCGCGCGATTGTTTAAATGTAACCAAATTATCAAGTGTAGGATGTCGCCGAAACACCCTGAGAGCAGCTCTACGGGCACGAACGGTGTCCCGACAGTCCGCGGTCCACCATGGAACAAAAATACACCGAGGGTGGGAGGACGAACGGTGAATGGTGCGTTCGGCGGCAGATAGCATTGTAGACTTAATGTGCTGCACCATTTGGTTAACGTCGGTGAAGGGCTAGTCCACAAAGGACACGAGGCTGGAATACAGTCCCCAGTCGGTTTTAAGGAGTTGCCAGGCAGGTGCTCTGAAAGGCTGGACGTGGTGAGACAAAAGAGAAACGATGCAGGGGTGATGATCGCTGGAGTAGGTGTCAGCGACGACGTTTCACTGCAGAACAGACGACAAGCAAGCTGGATGGAGCAAACGGCAAGGTCCAAGTGAGAAAGTGTACCAGAGGAATCGGAGAGAAAAGTAGGCTCACATGTATTAAGGATTGAGAGGTTAAACTGATAAAATGTCGGAAAGAAGAGTTACTCTCGCACAAGCGCTTGGCGAACCCCACAGGGGGTGATGGGCATTAAAATATCCCGACAGAAGAAATGGTGTTGCGAGGGCCGGACAAGAGATCTCAAAAGTCCTTGTTAGGGAGGGGAGACAAAGGAGATGAATAGATGGAGAAAATACAATAGAAAATGCCGGGTAATTGAATCCGAACGTCAACAGTTTGCAAGTTGGACGTAAGTGTGAGAGGCTGAAAATGAACTTCGTTACGCACTAATAGCATGACACCTTCATGAGCAGGAGAACCCTCATCCGGTGCAAGATAGTAGCGAACCCGAACATACCCACGGATGGGTAAAAGGATCGTGAGGGTGCAGCTTGGTCTCCTGCAAACACACGACCATTGGTGAATGGGAACGCAATAAAAGTTGCAGTTCCGCCCAATGCGATCGTAGACTACGTAAATTCCAGGTCAGTATAGCAATGAATAAACGGGATAAACGGTTTACTTAAAAGGACGTCTCAAAATATCCTTTTGCTTAACCTTGGGGCTCGGGCTTTTGGTATGGGTTGGTCAGACTGCATAGAATCCTCGAAGGGAGGGCCCACGCGCTCAGTACCAGAAACCGATTCAAGCGCCGAGAATCGGTTCTGGGTGGCAATAGGTGAAGGGTGCCGCTGAGCGCGGCTTGTCCCAGGAGCATCCTGGGACTACGACCTTCGAGAGGAAAAGGTGAAATTTTCTTACCGCGCGCACGCGGAGGGTCTTTAAGAAAATCTTCCCTACGAAGTTTCTGCTATGATTTCTTTTCGGTACCTTGTGACTTCAGTACCTTAGGACCAGCTTTAGATGGCTTGGTAACCTTGCCAGAAATGGACGGCCGGGTGGAAGTTGCGGTCAATGCAGTCATGGTCAGGTCTGAGTCTCGACATCTGTACGGGTTACTGGCGAAGCAACAACAGAACTGAATGTTCCCGATTGCAGGAGCGAAGATTGGCGCGCATGGTAACGCCTCCGGGCTTCGGCGAAGGAGAGTTTCTCCTTTACCCGGATCTCCTGGATCGCCTTCTTGTCCAAGTACCGCGGACAGTCGGTAAATGACGAAGAATGGGACCTTTTGCAGTTAACGCAGACGGGGATGATGAACAGGTACCATGGTGTCTTGGCTGGCTTCATGAGGCACAGATGGATACCGCTCTCTTCAAGAGACTTGCGTATGCCCAAAAGGTTGGCATTTGAAACAACGTAGAGGTCTAGGAATATAGCGCCTCACCGCAATACGTTCGTACCCTGCTGAAATGCTTGTGGGCAGATCGACGCCATCGAACGTGAGAAACAGGGTACGAGTTGGTACCAACACTCCGTCGCGTTTAGCCTGCACTCGATGAATCGCTGTTACCTGTTAGTCGGAAAGATATTGGACCAGTTCATCGTGAGTGTGAGTGGTGACGACGCCTCGACAGGAATTCAAGGTGCGGTGCTTCTCAACATGGATGGGATAACCGTGGAGAAGCATGGCGCGCATCAAGGACTTACTTTGTTGTTCGGACTTGCTGTGAACTAACAAAGAACCATTTCGAAGTCGGGTGCAGGAATGAACAGAACCAGCAGGAACGTCAATCCCCTTTTGAATAATAAAAGGGTTCACCTTCTCAAAAGATTGGCCTTCCTCTGTTCGGCTAATTACCAAGTAACAACCAGATATTGGTGGTGCTACTTCTGTTACTAATACTTTTCGGCGCTTGTTATTAGGAATGAAGAAAGAGGGGTCCATAGCGAAAGAAATCGTCCACCATCGCAACCGTCTCCGACCTCGGGCTCTGACATCCCGGGCGTTACCCCGGCTTGGGTGAGTGGCCTATCTATATCAGTCTCACCCCAGGTCACACCTCCCAGAACATAGACAGAGGGACCCAATGGCCGTCGGAAGTCAGCAGCTCATGCAAGGGCCCCCCGCGGGACTGCAGTTGAACAGCGGATAGGAACACAGGCCCTACATGACGACCCCGGGTGGTGGGGATGACGCCATTACCCACTCACCCAGCTGCGCCCCCAGTGTGCGGGTATCCGCCAGGTTGTGTCCACGGAGGATTAAAAGAAAGAAAATCAGAAAAGAAACCAGAAGTGCGTGGGCGTTTCTCACGCAAGGTAGACAAACGAGGAAGAAAAAGATTTGTGCGAATGGTCGTGGAGCGGAACGTTCGGAAATAGACAACAGAAGAAAGAAACGATGGCGAGGTGCGGAATGAAATGCACAGAACGCACGAGAGCCTACTTTGTGTTCCCCGGTCGCGAGGGTGGATGGTTGACGATGGAGATGAATGACTCGCGACCCCGGGTGCGCCAAACCCGTACTCACATAAAGTGAGCCCCTGGGGGGTACGTAATAGGAGAGAGACCCCAGCTTAGTAGTAATATTTTTGGTCGTAGGCAGGACACTAGCATGCTGTATTCGATGCTCCTGAAAATGAAAAGCGATAAAAGCCAAAGGAGAGCATAGGTATCCCCTCCACACTTCTGAAAGAATTCCCTGTGAAATGGCATTTAATAGAAGTAAAAGATGTTAATATATGCGCGTGGTAAGAGGCTGTATTTGTATTTGTAGTAGTAGTGGTAGTAGTAGTAGTAGTAGTGGTAGTAGTAGTAGTAATAGTAGCAGTAGTAGTAGTAGTGGTAGTAGTAGTAGTAGTGGTGGTGGTGGTAGTAGTAGTAGTAGTTGTAGTAGTAGTAGTAGTAGTAGTAGTAGTAGTGGTAGTAGTAGTAGTAGTAGTAGTAGTAGTAGTAGTAGTAGTAGTAGTAGTAGTAGTAGTAGTAGTAGTAGAGAATTTTTGGGCGTAAAACATCTCGGTTATTAGCGACCCAAGTAAACCGTACCAAGCACTAAAGATAATATTTGTTAAAAGCATACCATATCCCATATAAATCACCAGCCTTACAACTTAAAACTAAAAACCGTGTAAGAAACTGCAGCACATGAAGTTGAAAAACTAATCAGAATACCAGAAATACTTAAACACACACGGAAGAGACACTGTAGAGAGATACCACGATAATAAAATCCAAAACGGTAAAATGGAGCAAATTATACTCGGCGACACATACCGCTAGGTAAAACAAATCATAGTACAGCTCTACGCATAGAAAATGTCAGTCATCACCTGGGATGAGTCTATTCAGAATTCCTAGCAACGCACTAATTAAGCTAAGACTGAAACTGTAATAAAACATATTGCACTGCCAACAGCTCACCAAACATTACATCCTGACCCCAGCGGAATTCACCAAATACCTACCTCTCCCCACGTAGATGTGTGTATTATTGTAAGTGGAAAAATTGTTTAGGAATTATTTAAAAGAAGTGGTATATTCTAAATGTGTTCTTTTATTTACATTTCTGAACCAGAAATCTGCCAGACAGTATTTGCTGCATTTTAAGTAGTTTAGTGGGCTAATTGCGAAGGTAGTACATTAACTACGAATAATCCAAAGCAGCGGATACAGAATAATGCAAATTACAAAAATATTATTGTCATTTAACAAGAATCAGTCTTCCAACTATATGTGCATATAGAACTAACGATATTGCTTCTGTTTGCGTCTCCCTCACAGCGAATAGCCAACAACGAAACGCGTAAGAAAAATACGCAATGTAAAGTACCAACATAGCAGAAAAGACACTGGTGAAACTAGAAATAATATTATATGCTGATTCTATATAAATGATGTTATGTGATATACCTACTGCAATTCCTGATGAAATGTAGTTTTACATTTATATCCCTCGTTATGTAGCTTTAATGTGTTTCCTATTATTAACAAAATATTATTTTCATTACAATGTCTATTAAAAATGAAAATATTGTTTTCGAATGGTTAAAATTACATTCATTTTGCTGCTCACGCAAAGAATTCATCGACCAATTTTAAAGCTAAAACACGCGGCCATGTTTTCCGTACAGACACATTGCAGTATTCCCTTATTAATATTACTGCTACATGCGGAGTGTAGAGTGCTTATTGCTGGTATTTTTAAAATTTAAGGTCTTTCTGTCAGACACTTAATCGCATTAAACGATTACATCAGAAAAGACTGCACCTTCTGCGTAGTTTTGGAGAGGCAGCTTGTATATAACTACTTAATTCTGTATGTAGCCAAAGCGTTCATTGCTTTTGTCGTAGTATTCAGTATAAGACATTTAACCTAAATCCTCCACGAATGGCACAGTTCGCATTCATCAGCATTTGACTCAGAATTATTTACTTAAATGGTTTAAACATTATTTCTTAAATTACAAAATAACCTAAGCTACATTTATTGAAATAATGTAATTTATTTAATAATACCAATAATACTGACAGCAGTTATGAGCTTTTTCCTGTTAATCTCATTGGTAGCCTTTATTAACATTAATAATTACTATTTATATGAAATGGAATTACAGTATCAGCTAATTAAATCACTAATGCTGAAACTTAATTCCGAAATATTTGCACGATTCAACTTTTCACCTTCAAACAACATGGCCATATGTAACCATATACATGAGGCGCTTTACTTAATCGTGGCTGGATTTAATTAAATGATGCTGTGGAAGTGAGGAAGTGAAACTAACTCTTAGGGAATAAAAAGTAAATGTTTCAGTTCCGAAAACGGAATAGTTACTACACACTTCCAAAGAGGGAGGCGTTCCTTTGAAAGATTTCTTACTCTGACGATCCATCACTAGTGCAATGAAGCACTTTGACTTGGAACCAAAGTGTAGAAATCGTATTACCTTTTATCGCATTCTGAAGGTCAACATGAATATGTATTAGTTAAAACCGAATTGATTCGTACCCGACAAAAACTCTCCGCGGAGAGTGACGAGGATTCCCCAACACATAAGGGAATTATTACACTGGACAGACGTAACACTGTTTCAAGACGTAAGTATGTAAAATGCTTTTATTTGCCAGTGCATGTTGCAGTTGTGTGTTGTCATGAGATCAAGAATATAAACAAAATAAAAGGGTATTTGAAATGCGCAAATGTTTCATTCGATAAATGGATTCTTTATAAGAAGCGCTTAATATGTCTCTTCACAACTTACTAGTAAAACCGAAAACGACAAGAATTACTAGAAGGAATCGTGAACTAACTCGTGATTTACCGAATCCTGAAACATACCGAATCCTGAAACATACCAAATCCTAAACGTATAAAGGAGTTTTTAATTTGGATTGGCTAACGGACCATAATTTATCTTAAAATAGTTGTGTCCTTACATCCTTCTTTGTAGTGAACAGGATCAGAAAATGCTTCCCTTAATGTGGTGTGATTGTTATCGATTTAATACTACTAAGGATGCTGCATCTGCCTAAGATGTGGTCTATTTAGAAAGGCGAGTAAATAATAACAATTTACTCATATTTTACCGCAGCTTTGTAAGTCAGTTGTGTTTAATCTTATGTTTTTAATATTCGAAGTAAGTTTAAATACCTCTACTATGTATGTGTAGACAGCGACTGAAATAAATAACGACACACATATTCTGTTAAATCTTTGTGTTTTCGCTTCGCATAATTGCACAAAATTCGGACAAAAGCGAACATGCTAATAGTTGTCATCGTATTCTTTTTATGATAATGAACCTGGCAATTGAATTTAGACCAAACCGTTCTTTTATATATTACATGTGCCTTTCTCATCACATATTGCAGCGCCTTTCTGCAACAGGCATCAGTTAGCAAATTTAACAGGAAATTGCGGACTTTGTTGATTATGGATTATAATAGTTTCTGTTGTATCCGTTATAAAGAGTCAGAGGGTAAAATATTTTGAGAAAGGGTGGCTATTCATCAAGTACACTGACTTTTTAAATCATGACCTTCATCAGTTTTAAATCCAAGAAGCTATGAAGAATGCACCAGCTATATAGTTGCGAAAGCGGTCAGGAAACCCACAAATTTAGGATTATATGCCAAAATCTGAAGGAAGCACGAAGACGCAATATCGCTTTAAAGTATATGAAATGTGCCTCCTCTCAACACATTAATATTATGCATGTCTCAATTAGGTCCAAAATGCCCTTGATTCCAGCAAGTAGAGGTGATAGATCAGTGGGCTTTGGACCCTATTGTAACTGGGCACAGATCCATTATTTTTATTTCGTTCCTTTTTCGCTTTGTTGTGTCAGTTGACGGCTGGGATATATCTTGCCTTGCTCGCAGAAAGAAAATAGAACTTGCGGCGGCTACATCTAGACAGGCCTCTTTTTGTTGCATGCTGTCTCTACAACAGGTAACCAGCAATGTGACTTTGTTTGGCTTCTAGGTATTTACAAGAGTACAACTAGCGTGAGAAAGGGTATGAAATGAGTTGCATATGCTGTGGAATTTGAAGATCACAGGCTCATATATTTCCGGTTAACGTTTTTACCGTGCATTGTATCAAACCTGTCAATTTTAAGCGCCAAATGGGTTAGCACACTTGCTATTTTAAGAAAACTTACTTAATTTTTTATCTATATGTTTTCTTAGCACTTATCCGCTCGTAAGTTCTGTAATTCGGTAGATATAAGCCTAAAAAGCAACGATGCTTCGTTCATTAAGGTATTGACAAATGTGACAAAAAGTATGTGAGAACATAAGTCTTCCGAACTGTTCAGTTATGGCTTACTTCTCTTTCCAAACGTGTATTGTGTGTCTGCGATAGACGTCTTCAGGCATGGCCTAAGTCTCCTAATGTAAGTCTTGGCGGCACCTGTCAGTTTCACACAGATATCCCCAATGGCAGATATGACATGATTTGTTTCAGGATGGTTGAGGAATTGTGCGCCTTATGTGAGCAACCAGCCAATCAACGTTGCGCTGGCTGCCGACTTGCTTACTACTGCTCCAGGGATCATCAACGGTTGCACTGGAAAAGTCATCGAGAACAATGTAAACCGTTCAAGGTAAGCGCAAATAAAATCAAGTTTATAGTCACAAATTTCGTTTAACTAAAGTTGCAAAATATGCGCTGATGTTACCAAACCGTATTGAAACCTAAATGTACATAATAGTGACAGAAAATGGAATTTCAGCTTTGCCATTTTCTTCTCAAACAGCAAGCACAATCAGAATATTTTTAAGCAATTTCAGTAAATATGGCGTTTGGCCACTAGAACCGAATGTTACTTCTCTTGATTTAAATGTCATGTAGGTATAGGAAGTATTGTAACTAAATAAAACAAATTTGTTTATTATCTATAACAAGCTGAAATATAGTTATCCCAATGTTCAATTGTCTCTACACTGTGTTCTTTTTAAATACATATTAACCAAAATATACAACGGGATAAAACATATAGGAGGAGAAAACGCTGTAAAATAGCGTGTTTTTATAACATTCTCGCCACTGTATGTAAAAGCTATATTCTGAATTGGTTATTTTATAATCAGGAAATACGGGTGTCTTGACGATTTTAAATTACACCTAAATTGATAGTCATATGAGTATGCACCACTGTACGCAAAAATCACTCATCTACTTAATTTGTAAGGGTAATTTTAAGAGACTGGGTGCTGCAATGCAAAAACTATTGAAAACACAAACTTATATTAATAATTATAACATTTATGCAGAAAGCGGAAATTATTTTTACTGCTGTCTATTACATTGTTTGGCGAATGTTTGATATTGTGATTATTAATAATTAATTATTGCTGAAAGTCATCAATACGTTTTGGTGTGGATTATTTTGAGTTGAAGGTAATTACCATTATGGATTGAAGTATTCGAGCTTAGTTTATGAATGTTAATATAGGTAGACTTTGTGACTTCATTTCATAAAAAAGAAAGCGAAATGAAGGCAAACTATATCAGATGAATGTTATTAAAATGTAGGTGTGAAAATTATTACCTATAAGTCATATTATCACAAAACTGATTTTAAAGGAGTTGAAGATAAGTTTCAGGGAGCGCGGGAAGATATGGTCTGCTACCAGATAGTATAGCATGTAAACGTTTTCTTTTTCTTTTCATTCTTTTTTGTGTATTTTCAATTGAATTGCTGTTGCAGAGTTTTTCCTCAGCGATTATTCTGATATTTTTCTCTTTGCTGTTTAAAGTAGTTTTTTTACGCAGCCCTCAATTATAAAGCAGAGAATTTTCAATTTATTTGAAAGTGATAACGCTTACACTGTATACTAAACATACTCCGACACGCCCTGGAGCTAAATTTAACTTAACATAGTCCTGTAGATCTCCAGTGTGTTGCCATACATAAATATTATCCATTAACATACCGCAGTGTCCTATTTGATCAGTGGGTAGCGGACTATTCTTAGGCAAAGCAGAATCAAGTAGATACCACATATTAAAAATCTGTGATAGTAGACATATTAGGCAGATTCTGGCACACAGACAGATGCCGACAACTGATTTACATGTGTTTTAACACATGTAAACACATGTAAACACGTGTAACCAGCTAATGACCGGCGGTAATGTCCCGTCTAATGGATATGTGTGGTAATACATATGTAAACATATGTAAACTGCTAATGACCGCCGGAGATGCCGACAGGTGATAAGATATAATCGACATCGTTTGTTCTGTGTTGCAGCCTCCCGCCGACTCCCTTTGAGGTGTGCGGTAGGGAATGATTTTCTCGAGGCCTGCCGCCCCTCGGCAAATCAATTAGGTAATGTTCGTCAAACATTTTTTTAATGACTACTAATGCCTGCACATTGCATCCGCGAGCAATTAAGTTTTTTTTTATTAATTAATTGTATATGAATTGACTCGAGCGCAAGTGGTAGCGTGTGTATAAGTAGCGCGCTCACGGGAACAGTCTGTCATGTAATGAAAACCCTGCAACCTACTTCACGGTAATGTCCATTAGCTGACAATGTTAGACGCTTTCAACCCATTAATAGATTTTTAAGATTGCATTCAGGATCTGTATACATACATTAGCGAACAACAGCCGGACATGTAATGAAAAACCCGCAACCTACTTCTGCCTGATGATAACGGTAACATCCATTAGCTGACAACGTTAGACGCTTTCACCACATTAATAGACTTTAAGATTGCATCCCGGATCTGTATACAGTCATTACCGGGCAATGTCAGTAATTGTTTTCCTAAGTGCTCTGCACAACTCTCACCACTTCAGATTTTATCGGAGGAAATGATTTCAAAGCAGCAGCTTCTCCAATCATTTTCACAGTATCGTGAGAACACAGCGATCTAAGCACTCTGCAAACTTTATTCTTTCAACGTGAAATTTCATCAAATGATTCGGTTAACATTATAGTTGAATACTATATATGTTATTAAAAATAAATACGGTTAAATTATAGGTGAATATTACATACGTTATTAAAAATAAAAAATGGTCTCGCTGATCAATGAATACAATTAAATATTTTTATCAACTAATTGTATATGAATTGACTTGCATATTTTTGGTTATTGCGTTGTGTCCCCCTAACGTTTCCAGATCTAGGATCGTTCCAGCTAGTTGCGCGCTTCTGCCATCTACCTTCTGAAGTAAAGTTGCGCGCTTCTACCATCTTCATTCTAAAGTAAAGTTATAGAACAATGAGATAAAAACTAATCAATTCTTTGGAATGCGCCGCGTCATTAGGTCCTTGTTCCAAGTTGACCGGGATGGCTGGGGTCGAATCCTAGGAGTGATTACAAATTCAGCTTCTAATAACTCAGAGACTAATTAAGATAAAGACGTCAAATAAAGTTTATTACATTAATGTCATTACGTAATTTCTTGTGAATGTATATTTGGGTACCTGGTGTTCTGGGTTCAATCCTTAATTTTTTAAATCATCATTATCTCGGAAACTAAGAAAGCTAGAAGGGTGGACTAAAGCATGATTGATAGCTCCTGTGATGGGTAATTAATATTGTATATAATTTTCAATCAGTTGTCTTTATTTCGAATCCCGATCTTTCAATCACTTACTTAATTTTTCTCTATACTCTAGAATATATCACTTAGATTGATGCTGTAACTGCATACAGCACCCTAAAACATATCAAACTAATATTGTAAATAATTTTGTTTCTGGTGTCTGGGTTCGAATACCGATAAAATGTAACTTAATTATAAATTTAATAACTCCTAAACTAATTAAGACAAAGACGCCAAATAAACTTTATTGAGTTTATGTTATTAGGTAGTAGCTTGTGGATGTGTAACTAGATACCTGACGTCCTGAGTTCGATCCTTAATTTTTAAATCACCATTATCTCAGAAGCTAGGAGAGGTACAGGCATGAACCAAAGCATGATTAATAGCTCCTGTGATGGGTAATTAATATTGTATATAATTTTCAATCAGTTGTCCTTATTTTCGAATCCTGATCTTTCAATCACTTACTTAATTTTTCTCTATACTCTAGAATATATCACTTAGATTGATGCTGTAACAGCATACAGCTCCTTTTAACATATCAAACTAATATTGTAAATTATTTTGTTTCTGGTGTCCTGGGTTCGAATACCGATAAAATGTAACTTAATTATAAATTTAATAACTCCTAAACTAATTAAGATAAAGACGCCAAATAAACTTAATTGCATTTATGTTATTAGGTAGTAGCTTGTGGGTGTGTAATTAGATACCTGACGTCCTGGGTTCGATCCTTAATTCTTAAATCACCATTATCTCAGAAACTAGGAGACGTAGAGGCGTGAACGAAAGCATGATTGATAGCTCCTGTGATGGGTAATTAATACTATATATAATTTTCAATCAGTTGTCCTTATTTTCGAATCCTGATCTTTCAATCACTTACTTAATTTTTCTCTATACTCTAGAATATATCACTTAGATTGATGCTGTAACAGCATACAGCTCTTTTTAACATATAAAACTAATATTGTAAATAATTTTGTTTCTGGTGTCCTGGGTTCGAATTCCGATGAAATGTACTTTAATTATAAACTTAATTACTCCTAAACTAATTAAGATAAAGACGCCAAATAAACTTTATTGCGTTTATGTTATTAGGTAGTATCTAGTGGATGTGTAATTAGATACCTGAGGTCCTGGGTTCGATCCTTAATTTTTAAATCACCATTATCTCAGAAACCAAGAGAGGTAGAGGAGTGGACCAAAGCATGATTGATAAGTTCTATACTGGGTGATTAATGCTGTATATAATTGCCAATCAGTTGTGCTTGATTCCCCATCTTTTAAAGACTTGCTTAATTTTCCTCTGTACACAAGAATATATCACTTAGATCGATGATGTACCTGCATACAGCTTTGCTTAACATGTAGAGCTAAAATCATAAATTATTTTGTTCCTGGTGTTCTGGGTTCGAATACCGATTCAATGAAATTTATTTACAAATTTAATAACTCGTAATCTAATTTAGATAGGCATGTCAAGGTAAACGCAAACAGAGTATCTAGTCCTTAAATATCGTTATCATGACAAATATGACTTTAAAGTACTC
Organism: Deroplatys truncata; assembly: GCA_030765065.1. Classification (NCBI taxonomy): domain Eukaryota; kingdom Metazoa; phylum Arthropoda; class Insecta; order Mantodea; family Mantidae; genus Deroplatys; species Deroplatys truncata. The sequence continues at coordinate 346,663,666 of CM060990.1, read as the reverse complement.
AGATCGAATCCCGAAGGGATGATTTCATATATCTTCAAGCCTATGGATCATATCAGGTTCTAATAAAGATTAAATGCTTGATGCTGATGTGGGGGAGCTAAAATACATTTATTAAAAGTATTACCGGGTTCGATTTAGAAGCTTAGAATCTGTGTAACTATGGAAAAATTGCTTTTCTCGTGATTGTAGTGAAATGTAATGGTCTTTCTGTGAGAAGCTGGAAAGGAAGAATTGAAAAGGGAATGAAAACATGAGATAATGTAGTATATACATACATTTAACTAAATAAGGAGGAAAATCTTTTACGTTACCTTTTAAGCTTTTACTTTAAGTATTGTGATAATACAGATGGAATTAACCTTGGTACAATAGGTGGTGGTGGTGGTGGTGGTGTTAGGCTTTGAATTTGAAATATATGTCTGAATGAGCGTGTGAGAATGCTTCTCTTGCTGGTGTGACAGCATAAGCAGGTAGTTATGAGACGAGTTTAATCGTGTTTGATGCTGTCAGACATCCTGTCTCTAGGTGTGACGTCATAAACATCCTGCTTCTGGGCGTGAGGTTATATGGCTGAGATTAATACACGTTGAGTGATCATATACAGCTGGTTATGGAGCGAGTTTATGATTGATCTAAAAGGTTCGTGCTCCCTCTATAAATATGTTATAGGGGAAAGGATGCTCTCCTGAAACATTAGGCTTCTAGACAGAAATTGTTCACAGAGACGGAGACGTCAGGACGGATGGGACAGACAGCCCCCTTTTTTGCCTATCATGTCCCCTGAACCACCCTTACAGCTTAACATTTCGTTACAATGCCACGTAACCAGATTAACGATGGTCAGTCACTCAGATCTTTGATTTTTTGTGGTTTTCCCTGGTCTGCAGGCGAATGCCTTAGCACAGTATGCTACCACGTTTTTCATGTTATATCATTCTATCTTAACCTACGTGCTTCTAAGGCACTCTGACTGGATTACCGTCGGACACTCGCTCAGACCTTTGATTTTTTCGTAGTTTTCCCTGGTCTGCATGCGAATGTCTGCTCAAAAAGATACTTGTCCCTTCCTCGGTTGGCGGTTAAAGAGTACGGTATACGATTATATGAGGAATATATGGAAAACGGAGACAGACTGTATTATAGACAGAATCTGGTCCACTTTTGCGTTTATATGGGAAAGGATAGGGAAAACGATGGTAGATGCGACGGTTCAAGGAGGAAAATGCATTTATAGGGTGAGAGATAGGCAATACCAAGGCTGATGCTAGGCTAGTCAGATGCTAAAGGAGGTAGGGATATGCTTTATACGAGAGAGATAGGGAATACAAGGAAAGATGCTATACTAAACAGGACTTGAAGGGTAGAATATAGCGATATAGCGAACCGAGGAGAGGTATTAGGATAGGAGTTTTGAATGATAGAGTAGGCGTTTATATGCGAGAGATAGGAAATACGAGGGTCGATGCTAGGCTAGACGGTGTTGAAGGAGGGAATGCATCTTATATGAGAGAGGTAGGGGAATATGAGGAGAAGTGTTAGGCTAGACAGGGTTTGAGGTGTGGAATATGCGTTTATATGGGAAAGATAGGGGAAACGTGTACAGATAATAGGCTAGACAGATGCTGAAGGACGGGAATATAGGCTTATACGGGAGAGATAGGGAAATACGAGGAGAGGTGCTAGACTAGACTGATGCTGAAGGAGGAGAGGATACGCTTTATACGGAAGAGATAGGGAATACGAGGAGAGGTACTAGAAGGGTAGAATATAGCGTTTTTATATGGGAGAGCTAGCAAACCGAGGAGAGGTATTAGACAGGAAGGTTTGAATGACAGAGTATGCGTTTATATGGAGAGACGAGGAAAACGAAGGTAGGTGCTAGGTTGAGAGAGTTTTCAAGGAGGAAAATGCATTTATATGAGAGTGGTAGGGAATACGAGGAGAGGTGCTAGTCTAGAGAGGGTTGAGGAGTAGAGTATACGTTTATATGGGAGAAATACGGAAAACGGGAGAGATACAAGGGTAGACAGTGGTTGAAGGAGGAGGAATGTAGGTTTATACGGTAATATAGAGAGTAATTCGATTATAAAACTTTTCTCATCCAGCGTTACAACGCTTTTATATACTTATTTTCTAAACCTTACAAACTTTATATATGTTAAACAGTAGTGCGCGAGACGGAGAGGGACAAACTGTATATCGGTTTACAGTGAAGTATACATCCTAACCTATTGCCACCTTATTTGCTCTAGATCTTCTCATTCCTATCATCATCTAACGTAACCACGTAACAAGACGTATCACGACGTAACATAACAGCATGACAAGACGTCATACTAAGTAACATAACCACGCAACATCACGTGACATCTCGTAACCAGAAACGTCACACGACGTAACAACACGTAGCAACTATGTAACCACGTAACAAAACGTAAGAACAACACGTAACCAGCCCATTGCTAAGGTAATCTAAACTATTTCATCCTTCATAACTTAGACAATAAGTACGAGAGCCTAGCAAATGTACTGCTTAATAGCGCAACGTTTTATACCTTTAATATTTTTTTATCATTGAGCCTTGAATAGCTAAGGCATACATTTTAGATCGTAGCCCTACAAAGCGTTGAATGATTTTACCATTAGCCTCATCTTTAAATTTTCCCAACACCTTCTTGTTTAGAGATGAATGAGGCAGAAAGGCTGGCCACAGGAATCCAACCCACGACCTCCGAATGCGGACCACAGACGTTACCGCCGGAGCCATCCCGCTCGGTAAGTTTTGATTAAAGCATCGCATATTCAAATATTGATTCCGGAAAATAAAACGCATAGGTACCTATCTTTAGTTTCCTAGATCGAATTTATTCCTGTTCAGTTCTCTACGATTAGGAAACCATACGAGACTGAGAAAAACTTAGTACATAAATAATGCAGATGTAACCCATAACCTATGTAAACAAACTCTGGCGTTCTACAGTTCCGAAATATTACCTGTTGTTCGTTTGAATGTTCAAATTTTAAGCAGTATATTCTGAAACGTTAAATGACTGTTCTTTTGTTTTTATAAGATCATGCAGATTATGTAATACTAAGGCTCTTTTTAAAGAGTTGACCATACTTTCAGCTTCCTGTGAGCTCCTGTTTAGTTAGAACAAAATGTGTACTGAAACCATTTCTTGTGAATCTTTGTAATGATTAGCTATAAGCAGGTAGATAGCTATCAGGGAAAGTAAACGACAATGAGTAAAGAATGTTCTAGAGGTGTAGATATACGTGACTCAACGGAGGGAAACACCTCGCGAGCTGTGACCTACATTGTATTACGGCTACCAGCCTCCTGGAGGAAGGGATGAGCTGAAGGAATCCAAGAGGCTACAGGCCGTAGGCAGCCAGGCTACAGACGCGACAAAGTCCCTAAAATTTCCAAGCTCGCAGGCCCGACCCACTGGTTAATCGCCGAGAGAGAGCGAAGAACGGCCTACCAATGGTGACCACGGAGAATACTCTTTCCATTGAGCACGCATCAGCACCATCTCTCCGGCACCGCAATACGCCGCGATATCCAGAAGCACATAAATAAAAATCTGAAATACTCCATCCCGATACCAGGTTTTCTACACTGGTTCGTGCATTGCAAACCTTTATTTCACATTATTCAAAAACATGTCATTTACATTATCGTTTTACAGATGTCACTTATTACTAGATATAACAAAACAAACTTATAAAAGTAAAATAAAAAATAAAATTATTAACATCCAAATAATATATCCATATCTTAACTAATTTCTAGCTGCAGAAACAAATAACTGGAACCCCGTTACTAATCCCCTAACTAAACTATTTATTTAAAAGCACACCTCAAAGATGAGAAGGAAACGGAATGAGTAAGGAAATTGTGATAGAGAAGAACCACCCCTGCATTCAACTGCCAACCCCAGGGAAACCGCGAAAAACCCATGGGTCACAGTCGCGGGTCTCGAACTCAGGACATCGCATACGTTACCACGGCGCCACCTCACTCGATAAGAAAGTTGTTATATTGCAACTGGTTGTTGTGATACAATCAAAGGAAACTAGAAAGTAACTTTTACAGTAATAAATTCAAACCAACTACAGCTCGAAAAATATCAATTTTAGTGTAATTTGCTTGTTTTGAGGAAAATCAATCTGTGTTGAAATAATAATCTGTTTAAAAATCTTGTATAAATGACTCTGCGAAAATTCATATCATTTTAAGTCGCTATAAATTGTATAGCTGCGGAGACACCACCGAATGTAAATTTGTTTAAAAAGAGTGTTTTGAATTGTTTTATATTTACTTTGTTACAAGCATAACTAGTTTTTTCTGTACTAAAACATTAACGACTATATTAGAACTACTACGGTACATTTTAATTTGCAAACAACGATTACATTTCAAAATGTTGGTATTCGGACGATCCAGTGTTAATTATGATAGCCACAGAAGTGTTTCTCAAAATCTAAGAACGCTTAGCAATTTAAGATATCTATGTATTAATCTTTAGAGAGAAACTGCACTTTTACTCAAAGTGTTTAATAACTTTTAAAGCTAGAGAATGTCATTTAAGGTTTCCACCTCCCAAAAAATTCTGATTTCTCAGAATTGTGCAATTTTCATTACCCGCTGTTATTTATTTTCGTAACTATTCAAAAAATTGCATACGCGAGCTTTTTTCCCTTAATTGCATTCAGATAATTATACCTTCCATAATACTTATACATTGCCTACACGAGCTCAGGAGAAACATGGCAAGGGCTACTTAATACTCCAAAAGTATCCCTTAAATTACTGGGGAATTCCTGCGAACAGGAATATTTCGGAAATGGTTAATATCACAAAAATATTTATCTAAAATAAATTGTATTTATCTAATAAGATATTCATTTCTTCAGCAGTAAGTTATACAGATTCCCTGGAAATAAAGAAAACTTTATAGAACTTTTGATACGCATTTTATTTATTATACAAATATAGCTATTTTTCAGAAAATCAAATATAAGGAATCGCATTCACTGGCATCTTTAAAGAGCGTCCAACTCCAGAATGAAATTTAGCATTTATCTGGCTTTTCTTATGAAGTTACGCTGTTCACAGAGATTTACGCATTGAAAGACTAAAAACACGTAAACATGTATATGCACAAGCGCGCGCACGCGCACACACACACACACACACACACACATATGTACGAAGCTCTTTGCTTTCGTTTACAGGACCTCAGAACATGCATTTCCGGTGACCTTTTTATATCGAATTTTTTGATCAAATAAATATTTCAATTATCTTAGATACCTAAGCATTACAGAAATGAAACTGTACGTATAACATAGGGGTTTGTTATTTTTCAAATACTTAGCATTGGTATATGTTCAGTTTATTTATGAAACTGTATCTTCTTGTATGTTTAGTGCTTGAACGAAGAGCTTTTGGATACACTAATTGGAAGTTTTGCGGTGCCGGACAGATGGTGCTGATGCGTGCTCAATGGAAAGAGTATTCTCCGTGGTCACCATTGGTAGGCCGTTCTTCGCTCTCTCTCGGCGATTAACCAGTGGGTCGGGCCTGCGAGCTTGGAAATGTTAGGGACTTTGTCGCGTCTGTAGCCTGGCTGCCTACGGCCTGTAGCCTCTTGGATTCCTTCAGCTCATCCCTTCCTCCAGGAGGCTGGTAGCCGTAATACAATGTAGGTCACAGCTCGCGAGGTGTTTCCCTCCGTTGAGTCACGTATATCTACACCTCTAGAACATTCTTTACTCATTGTCGTTTACTTTCCCTGACAGCTATCTACCTGCTTATAGCTAATCATTACAAAGATTCACAAGAAATGGTTTCAGTACACATTTTGTTCTAACTAAACAGGAGCTCACAGGAAGCTGAAAGTATGGTCAACTCTTTAAAAAGAGCCTTAGTATTACATAATCTGCATGATCTTATAAAAACAAAAGAACAGTCATTTAACGTTTCAGAATATACTGCTTAAAATTTGAACATTCAAATGAACAACAGGTAATATTTCGGAACTGTAGAACGCCAGAGTTTGTTTACATAAGTTATGGGTTACATCTGCATTATTTATATACTAAGTTTTTCTCAGTCTCGTATGGTTTCCTAATCGTAGAGAACTGAACAGGAATAAATTCGATCTAGGAAACTAAAGATAGGTACCTATGCGTTTTATTTTCCGGAATCAATATTTGAATATGCGATGCTTTAATCAAAACTTACCTAGCGGGATGGCTCCGGCGGTAACGTCTGTGGTCCGCATTCGGAGGTCGTGGGTTGGATTCCTGTGGCCAGCCTTTCTGCCTCATTCATCTCTAAACAAGAAGGTGTTGGGAAAATTTAAAGATGAGGCTAATGGTAAAATCATTCAACGCTTTGTAGGGCTACGATCTAAAATGTATGACTTAGCTATTCAAGGCTCAATGATAAAAAATATTAAAGGTATAAAACGTTGCGCTATTAAGCAGTACATTTGCTAGGCTCTCGTACTTATTGTCTAAGTTATGAAGGATGAAATAGTTTAGATTACCTTAGCAATGGGCTGGTTACGTGTTGTTCTTACGTTTTGTGACGTGGTTACATAGTTGCTACGTGTTGTTACGTCGTGTGACGTTTCTGGTTACGAGATGTCACGTGATGTTGCGTGGTTATGTTACTTAGTATGACGTCTTGTCATGCTGTTATGTTACGTCGTGATACGTCTTGTTACGTGGTTACGTTAGATGATGATAGGAATGAGAAGATCTAGAGTAAATAAGGTGGCAATAGGTTAGGATGTATACTTCACTGTAAACCGATATACAGTTTGTCCCTCTCCGTCTCGCGCACTACTGTTTAACATATATAAAGTTTGTAAGGTTTAGAAAATAAGTATATAAAAGCGTTGTAACGCTGGATGAGAAAAGTTTTATAATCGAATTACTCTCTATATTACCGTATAAACCTACATTCCTCCTCCTTCAACCACTGTCTACCCTTGTATCTCTCCCGTTTTCCGTATTTCTCCCATATAAACGTATACTCTACTCCTCAACCCTCTCTAGACTAGCACCTCTCCTCGTATTCCCTACCACTCTCATATAAATGCATTTTCCTCCTTAAAAACTCTCTCAACCTAGCACCTACCTTCGTTTTCCTCGTCTCTCCATATAAACGCATACTCTGTCATTCAAACCTTCCTGTCTAATACCTCTCCTCGGTTTGCTAGCTCTCCCATATAAAAACGCTATATTCCACCCTTCTAGTACCTCTCCTCGTATTCCCTATCTCTTCCGTATAAAGCGTATCCTCTCCTCGTATCCGTCCTTCAGCATCTGTCTAGCCTACTATCTGTACACGTTTCCCCTATCTTTCCCATATAAACGCATATTCCACACCTCAAACCACGTCTAGCCTAACACTTCTCCTCATATTCCCCTACCTCTCTCATATAAGATGCATTCCGTCCTTCAACACCGTCTAGCCTAGCATCGACCCTCGTATTCTCTATCTCTCGCATATAAACGCCTACTCTATCATTCAAAACTCCTATCCTAATACCTCTCCTCGGTTCGCTATATCGCTATATTCTACCCTTCAAGTCCTGTTTAGTATAGCATCTTTCCTTGTATTCCCTATCTCTCTCGTATAAAGCATATCCCTACCTCCTTTAGCATCTGACTAGCCTAGCATCGGCCTTGGTATTCCCTATCTCTCCCCTATAAATGCATTTTCCTCCTTGAACCGTCGCATCTACCATCGTTTTCCCTATCCTTTCCCATATAAACGCAAAAGTGGACCAGATTCTGTCTATAATACAGTCTGTCTCCGTTTTCCATATATTCCTCATATAATCGTATACCGTACTCCTTAACCGCCAACCGAGGCAGGGACAAGTATCTTTTTGAGCAGACATTCGCATGCAGACCAGGGAAAACTACGAAAAAATCAAAGGTCTGAGCGAGTGTCCGACGGTAATCCAGTCAGAGTGCCTTAGAAGCACGTAGGTTAAGATAGAATGATATAACATGAAAAACGTGGTAGCATACTGTGCTAAGGCATTCGCCTGCAGACCAGGGAAAACCACAAAAAATCAAAGATCTGAGTGACTGACCATCGTTAATCTGGTTACGTGGCATTGTAACGAAATGTTAAGCTGTAAGGGTGGTTCAGGGGACATGATAGGCAAAAAAGGGGGCTGTCTGTCCCATCCGTCCTGACGTCTCCGTCTCTGTGAACAATTTCTGTCTAGAAGCCTAATGTTTCAGGAGAGCATCCTTTCCCCTATAACATATTTATAGAGGGAGCACGAACCTTTTAGATCAATCATAAACTCGCTCCATAACCAGCTGTATATGATCACTCAACGTGTATTAATCTCAGCCATATAACCTCACGCCCAGAAGCAGGATGTTTATGACGTCACACCTAGAGACAGGATGTCTGACAGCATCAAACACGATTAAACTCGTCTCATAACTACCTGCTTATGCTGTCACACCAGCAAGAGAAGCATTCTCACACGCTCATTCAGACATATATTTCAAATTCAAAGCCTAACACCACCACCACCACCACCTATTGTACCAAGGTTAATTCCATCTGTATTATCACAATACTTAAAGTAAAAGCTTAAAAGGTAACGTAAAAGATTTTCCTCCTTATTTAGTTAAATGTATGTATATACTACATTATCTCATGTTTTCATTCCCTTTTCAATTCTTCCTTTCCAGCTTCTCACAGAAAGACCATTACATTTCACTACAATCACGAGAAAAGCAATTTTTCCATAGTTACACAGATTCTAAGCTTCTAAATCGAACCCGGTAATACTTTTAATAAATGTATTTTAGCTCCCCCACATCAGCATCAAGCATTTAATCTTTATTAGAACCTGATATGATCCATAGGCTTGAAGATATATGAAATCATCCCTTCGGGATTCGATCTGAGTACTTTAAAGTCATATTTGTCATGATAACGATATTTAAGGACTAGATACTCTGTTTGCGTTTACCTTGACATGCCTATCTAAATTAGATTACGAGTTATTAAATTTGTAAATAAATTTCATTGAATCGGTATTCGAACCCAGAACACCAGGAACAAAATAATTTATGATTTTAGCTCTACATGTTAAGCAAAGCTGTATGCACGTACATCATCGATCTAAGTGATATATTCTTGTGTACAGAGGAAAATTAAGCAAGTCATTAAAAGATGGGGAATCAAGCACAACTGATTGGCAATTATATACAGCATTAATCACCCAGTATAGAGCTTATCAATCATGCTTTGGTCCACTCCTCTACCTCTCTTAGTTTCTGAGATAATGGTGATTTAAAAATTAAGGATCGAACCCAGGACCTCAGGTATCTAATTACACATCCACAAGATACTACCTAATAACATAAACGCAATAAAGTTTATTTGGCGTCTTTATCTTAATTAGTTTAGGAGTAATTAAGTTTATAATTAAAGTACATTTCATCGGAATTCGAACCCAGGACACCAGAAACAAAATTATTTACAATATTAGTTTTATATGTTAAAAAGTGCTGTATGCTGTTACAGCATCAATCTAAGTGATATATTCTAAAGTATAGAGAAAAATTAAGTAAGTGATTGAAAGATCAGGATTCGAAAATAAGGACAACTGATTGAAAATTATATATAGTATTAATTACCCATCACAGGAGCTATCAATCATGCTTTCGTTCACGCCTCTACGTCTCCTAGTTTCTGAGATAATGGTGATTTAAGAATTAAGGATCGAACCCAGGACGTCAGGTATCTAATTACACACCCACAAGCTACTACCTAATAACATAAATGCAATTAAGTTTATTTGGCGTCTTTATCTTAATTAGTTTAGGAGTTATTAAATTTATAATTAAGTTACATTTTATCGGTATTCGAACCCAGGACACCAGAAACAAAATAATTTACAATATTAGTTTGATATGTTAAAAGGAGCTGTATGCTGTTACAGCATCAATCTAAGTGATATATTCTAGAGTATAGAGAAAAATTAAGTAAGTGATTGAAAGATTGGGATTCTAAATAAGGACAACTTATTGAAAATTATATACAATATTAATTGCCCATCACAGGAGCTATCAATCATGCTTTGGTGCACCCTTGTAGCTTTCTTAATTTCCGAGATAATGACGATTTAAAAAATTAAGGATTGAACCCAGAACACCAGGTACCCAAATATACATTCACAAGAAACTACTTAATGACATTACTGTAATAAACTTTATTTGACGTCTTTATCGTAATGAATCTCTGAGTTATTAGAAGCTGAATTTGTAATCACTCCTAGGATTCGACCCCAGCCATCCCGGTCAACTTGGAACAAGGACCTAATGACGCGGCGCATTCCAAAGAATTGATTAGTTTTTATCTCATTGTTCTATAACTTTACTTTAGAATGAAGATGGTAGAAGCGCGCAACTTTACTTTAGAAGGTAGATGGCAGAAGCGCGCAACTAGCTGGAACGATCCTAGAATTGGAAACGTTAGGGGGACACAACGCAATAACCAAAAATATGCAAGTCAATTCATATACAATTAATTAATAAAAATATTTAATTGTATTCATTGATCAGCGAGGCCATTTTTATTTTCAATAACGTATGTAATATTCACCTATAATTTAACCGTATTTATTTTTAATAACATATATAGTATTCAACTATAATGTTAACCGAATCATTTGATGAAATTTCACGTTGAAAGAATAAAGTTTGCAGAGTGCTTAGATCGCTGTGTTCTCACGATACTGTGAAAATGATTGGAGAAGCTGCTGCTTTGAAATCATTTCCTCCGATAAAATCTGAAGTGGTGAGAGTTGTGCAGAGCACTTAGGAAAACAATTACTGACATTGCCCGCTAATGACTGTATACAGATCCGGGATGCAATCTTAAAGTCTATTAATGTGGTGAAAGCGTCTAACGTTGTCAGCTAATGGATGTTACCGTTATCATCAGGCAGAAGTAGGTTGCGGGTTTTTCATTACATGTCCGGCTGTTGTTCGCTAATGTATGTATACAGATCCTGAATGCAATCTTAAAAGTCTATTAATGGGATGAAAGCGTCTAACATTGTCAGCTAATGGACATTACCGTGAAGTAGGTTGCAGGGTTTTCATTACATGACAGACTGTTCCCGTGAGCGCGCTACTTATTCACACGCTACCACTTGCGCTCGAGTCAATTCATATACAATTAATTAATAAAAAAACTTAATTGCTCGCGGATGCAATGTGCAGGCATTAGTAGTCATTAAAAAAATGTTTGACGAACATTACCTAATTGATTTGCCGAGGGGCGGCAGGCCTCGAGAAAATCATTCCCTACCGCACACCTCAAAGGGAGTCGGCGGGAGGCTGCAACACAGAACAAACGATGTCGATTATATGTTATCACCTGTCGGCATCTCCGGCGGTCATTAGCAGTTTGCATATGTTTACATATGTATTACCACACATATCCATTAGACGGGACATTACCGCCGGTCATTAGCTGGTTACACGTGTTTACATGTGTTTACATGTGTTAAAACACATGTAAATCAGTTGTCGGCATCTGTCTGTGTGCCAGAATCCGCCTAATATGTCTACTTGTGATAAATAATAATAATAATAGTAATAATAATAATAATAATGGACATGCACTTTTCATAGTTAATCTTGGATGTTAATCGCCGTTTTCTTGCAGAATGAATCCTAGCGAATTCATCCATCACCTATCAAGATTTAATGTGCATGCTCTTTCCACTTAAATGCTTATCAAACTAAGGGAGACAAATGCTGCTGCGTTATCGAACTGCTCAAATGATGATTAATTAATTCTAATTTTGAGAAAGTCCTCGGTGCTGAAGCTACTGTCACAAGGAAAGCTAGAAATAATGTGAAACCCACTGAGACGTCAGGGACACAAGAAACAATTATGTGATTCTTTTTAAAGTATTAGAACTGCAGTAGTATGAACCCCGCGGGAGCCAGACGGTCAAAGTCTACCCTGGCGCCAGTGAAAGGTCAAAGGTCTTGAAGGTTATGAAGGTCGTCACGGTCTGTTGGTGAAGGTTGGCGCCAATCTTTTGACCTTGAGGTGAATGTCCTTTTGAAGGTTGCGATAAGATTGGCGCCGACCTTGTGTTGTTTGAACCGTGACGACCTTGATGCCATCATCGACCTTTGTACCCTTTCACCGGCGCGGGGGGCGGAGACTTTGTTTTTCGTCCGGCTCCCGCGGGGCACATTTTTTTTATTTACGATTCTGATACATAAGGTGGTACACAAAAATAGCAATTTTGCACGAACGGGGCAGGTCCGTCGATGTGGTCGGACATTGTAGCCAGGTTGTAATGTTTGGTGCACCTCAGATAAGGTACAAATGCGTCTTTGCACTGGTCGCTTAGTTCGTTCCACATTGCGTTCACGTCTTGGGGAGGTCTGCGCAGTAGGAAGTTTGGAAGTTGCGACAGCGTGTGCATCTCCTTCGAAGACAGCGGCGACAATCGTTGATGGTTGTTGATGTACTTCTGTTGCAATTCGTCGACGTGCTGCAATTCTTCCATTGCGACGTAGCTGTGGAAAAAATAACGTTGGAGTGCGTATATATGCGTACGAGTGTGTGTGTGTTACGTAGAGAAAAAACCCACGGTGACGTATCTTTGTGTAGGTGGTATTTATAATAAAGTACTACGTACCTGTTGTTTCTTTGTATTCCGGTTTAGGACGCTGCGATGCGTACGTGTTGCACTGTAACAGCAGACTGAGCGGTGCGCGCGACGGTTTGGGGATATCTAATATTGAGTAACGAAATGTGATTGGTTAAAAATCACGTGACCTTTTGTAAGCGTTTTGATTGGTCGAAAAGTGGACATGATATTGCACAATATCACGCGCTTGGTTACATAAATAACGTGATACGGTGGTGTTCGTCATTTGAGTGTGATGACGCGGATGTTGTAGTGCGTCGAAAGTAGTTTGTGTGATAAAAAGTGCGTGGCACATTTTACAGGTATAAATATTGGACACGTGAAAAATACTGTGTGTGTGTGTTTTCACTATTTGTGCATAATGTTTAAAGCGGTGTTAGTTGTTATTGTTCTCTTATGCGCTTTAATATGTGCAGAAACAAGTTGCGTGACGTTTGGCAGGTGCGGATTTACGATAGATGATGAAGCAGGTCATTTGCAAAATGCTACTATGTGCGAGGAACACCATAACCTATTTTCAAATTGTTCGTGCATTTATGAAAAGAATAGCAAATGCAGGTTTGAGGGTAATTTGATCAATATAGAGAACTTAAATAATGTGTATGTTTGTTTAAGACCGATAACGAGATGTTCTTACGGGGAACGATGCGGGCAATTGTTCTACGGAAATGTACACGTGGGCAATATGGAATGTCGCAACGGTTTCGTGGTGAATGACGTCTGCGAGTGTGTAGAAAAGTTAGGACATAATGATACAGGTTGCAAGTTTTACGGTACACCTGTTAACATGTTAACAGGTGGTAACAACGCTATATTGGTGGAAATGATAAATTGTAAAAAATTAGTAGATAAATACGTTATACCGTCTGGTTTAGGTTTGAATTGGAAATTAACTGTAGAGCAAACCGAATTAGTGATGTTATATAATGTGCTTGACGATATGAACACGTATTTTGCAGATAACTATTTTTATGTATTTGGTCAATGTGGAAATGGTGAATGGAATTTAAATATAGGGGGTAATCATGTTGCAGGTAGAATTAAGCGTGGTTCTTCATGGTCCGCCGAAGGTTCGTTAAATATTAGATCGGAATGCGGTAGTGCAGGTGCAGAAACGGGTCGTGTGCCTATACATAGTTTACGAAGGGTTGTAGCCGAAAAGTGTAAAGCAGCTATAAATAAAGTTAAACTGAGGTTGGAACGAGAGTGTAATACAAAAGTTACGGATTTAAATGACGAATTAGATACAGCGTTAGAAGATAACGATAATCTTAAGGAAAGCTTGCAAAAAGCAAATCAAGTGCTGTTGGATACGAAAAAAGCTTTAAATATTCGACAATTCAATTTAACTCAATATCAATTTATAGTTAATAAAATAAAAGTTAATGTGAACAAGATGCATCAAGAGATTATAGGGTTAAAAGGTTTAGTAACCAACTTAACAAATTCTAACGTGTGTGATGCTAAAGCCAAAAAGTCGCAAGAAGAAGAATTTTACGTTAACTACGATGATGACATAAAATTGACAAGTGAGGAACAGGAAGAACAAGAAGAAGAAGGAAACGAACATGATGACTTCGAATTTATAACAAAATAGGTAAATAATGTGAATAAACTTTTTATTAAAGTTGACTATTTATAAATTACATATCTAATGATAATGATGATCATGAAACAATAATACTGAATACAAAAAAATAAAATTAACAATTGTCACATTCATTGCAACAAATTCTGTCAAACAATGTATAATTTAGCGGAGGTGTATTACACGCACTAAAAGTAATGAGTGCTATAAATACGCCTCGTGCTAAATTATACGGCACGTCTGTATTGTTTGTTATTTGTATAATAAGTATATGAGGTTTTTCGTCACACAGTATTTTGGTGGCTACAGTCAAATGATTTTTTAGTAATGTGGTGTAGTTGGTGATAGTGGCATAATATCCTTTAGGTATTTGTATCTTTAACCCGGTGTTCACTTCCACCATGCGTCTCGGTTCAAGTAAGTAAGGTGCGGCACTAGCCACCTTAATGCCCGTCCTAGTTTGTACAGGGTGCGTCGCGTACATGTTTAAAAATTCGTACTGGAAAGCGTTTTCATTTTCCAGTACGTAGTTGTCATTATTGTCGTCATTGTCATCGTCGTCATTGTTTTCATCGTCAATATCATCGTCGATATTGTCTGCGTCTCCTGCCATTTCCCCTAACTCATTTAAGTGGTTTAGCAAAGTGCTTTGATTTTCTATATCAGTGTCATTGTCGGGTATGTCTTGGTCTTGTGCCAAATTAGCTTGAAACATTTCCGACACGTCGGAAAAAACTTGTTGCAAATTTTTTAACAATTCTTTAATTTTATTTTTCTTAATGGTGATGCGATTGTGAAATTCTTGCTGTTCCTCTACCTGATGGTGCTGGTGCTGGTTGGCAAGCTCTTCTTCTTGTTGACGCTGGTGGCTCTGATGGTGGTGATGCTGGTGGCAGTGCTGGTGTTGTTGGTGTTGCAGCTCCTGCTGTTGTTGCTGTTGCAGCTCTTGTTGCAGTTGCTGTTGTTGCTGCCCCTGCTGCTGCTGATATTGTTGGTGCTGCTGATGGTTCTGCTGAAGCTCTTGATGCTGGTGCTGTTGCAATTGCTCCTGGTGTTCTTGGTGCAATGGAAGCTGTAATTGCATATCTAGCTCCAGTCCCGGGTTCCGTCGCACTAAAGATTTTTTTATTGTTTGCAGCATCTCGTGTGTTAACGGAATGTATCCAGGAACTGGAGGTATGCAGGTTCTGCTCTGTTTAGCTCCCGTAGATAAATCTAAGGGAGCGTCGGCAATACTTCTTTTGCTGCCATGACCAACATGCCTGTTGACATGAGCAGCACTCGTTGCAGCAGAGTTGCCTAGATTGAAGTTAAAATACATTGTAGCAATTAAACTCACGACACTCGCTTTGCGGATGTAAAGCAGAATATGCTATAATTGTGAGACGGGAACTACCAATTTATATACCAAATATAAAACGATAAGCATATGGTCAACACTTGCCGGAGTATAATGTGCGTCACAATTGACTTTGACATTTAACCTTTCGTTTATACTTAACTGAAGGTGAAAGGGCAAGTACGTCAATGCAATGAAGCATGACGCACGTGCTGTGCGTCACATTCGACTTTGACATTTAACCTTTCGTTTATACTTAGCAGAAGGTGAAAGGGCAAGTACGTCAATGCAGTAAAGCATGACGCACGTGTTGTGCGTCACATTTGACTTTGACATTTAACCTTTCGTTTATACTTAGCAGAAGGTGAAAGGGCAATAACGTCAATCCAGTGAAGCATGACGCACGTGCTGACTTTGACATTTACCCTTTCGTTTATACTTAACGAAGGTGAAAGGGTAATAACGTCAATGCAATGAAGCATGTTAACCTATAACCGTTACAAAGATCATTTGGCTAACCACTGTATGTACGTGTGTAATTATTTAGCGCTTGCGTAAACTGACAAGACTGCTGTTGTAGCATGAGTGTGCATGTAAAACCGAATAGAACCGGAATTACTCAATACTGTATATGTGTAACAAACAAAACGCAATGTAATTAACATGTTGCATCATTTTCCGTGTGTTATTCAAGTGAACTAAACGTGTATGTGAAATTACAAAGAAAAAAAATCTGTTCTCGAATGATAAGGTGTTCTATAAAAAGAAGTGAAGTATTTTCGTTGCTATCACACGCATCCTACAGCATTCATTTTTGGTTCGAGTCCTGGTAAGTTGTAGACATGACTTTTACTATTGTTCGAACACGTAATAGAAATTTAGACAGATTTTATTCTGGATATTCGGAAACAGAAGTACTAGTTGATCCTATACCTGATGATGAAGAAATCGATTTAATGGAATGGATCCATTGGGTGTTTTCGCAATACTTAGATTTTGTAAATGAACGATTATTAAATAATCAGCCAAGCTATTTTGGAATGTCCATAGCTAATACCGCTTATCCAAACAGGAATTTTAACATTAGTGTAAGACGTTTTGATCAGCTAAATATCGACGTTATTTTAAATTCAATTGAAAATACTTTACAAAGTAACGAAAACTTTTTTTTGAATGGAACATTGAAATTTACGTGTGTACATACTCGAATATTGGAGGGCGAATGTTTTAATGAATGTGAATTAGGTTTCAAAAATAAAGGCATTATAGTTATTAAAAATACAGATTTTCTTTGTTTGCCTAGAGCGATAGCCGTATGTTTATCGAAGCTTAATAACGATCCTGACTATAAGTCAATAAAGCAGTCCGAATGCATGCAAAAGCGTAAAGCGTTAACATTAGCTTCATTGGTTAACAAAACTGCAGGGTATAGTGTTGAAGATGTAAAACACTTCGAAAAGATGTTAAAAGATTATTGCTTTACTGTTTTTGACGGTCATGCTAAAAATAAGGTTTTGTATAAATCAACCGTGAACAGTGACAAATATATTGATTTAATATACCACAATCATCATTTTAATGCCATAGTTGATCTACATAGAGCATTTCAATGTAAATATTATTGTAGACAATGCAATTTAGTTTCAAAAAATAAGAAGGAATTTCATCGTTGTGAACGTAATTGTCCTAAATGTCATTTGTCTTGTGTTACAGCTTTTGAAAATTACATCACTTGTTCTTTCTGTAATCGTGATTTTAATGGACAAATATGTTACGATAATCACATGTTAAAAGGTGTCTTCTATCCCAAAGCACAATCGGTATGTGACATTGAGAAAGTTTGTCTCCATTGTAATAAAATGTATAATCTTAGACGTAGAAAGGTTGCCCACGTTTGTGGTGAGAAATATTGTACTGTGTGTGATAAATACGTAGAAGATAATCATCAATGTTATATTAAACCGTATCGCGGTAAACCTTTAAGTAAAAATGTTCTTTTTTATTTATCGATTTTGAGTGTATGCAAGAAATACCGTTTGATGCTCGAGAAAATGCCTACGAGCAAGAAGTAAATTTGTGCGTTCTTTATCAAGCCTGTAATTACTGTATTGATATATGTGAAAAAATACATAGCTGTGAGCATTGTGGCATAAAGGAGTGGGTGTTTAAAAACGCTCCCGTGCAGGAATTATTTGAATACATTGCTTTACCACGTAATACATTTAAAAATTTCATCGTTATTGCTCACAATTTAAAGTCGTACGACGGGCACCTGTTACTCAGGTATATGGTAGGTACTCTAAAATGGACTCCAGAATTAATTATGAATGGAAATCGTATATACAGGATGAAGCATCGAAATGTAACTTTTTTGGACTCGTTAAATTTTATACCGTTTTCACTTGCGAAATTTTCAAAAACATTTGGGTTAACGGAAGTTAAGGGATATTTTCCTTACTTGTTTAATACAACCGAAAATCAAAACTATACTGGTGCGTTACCCGATAAAAAATATTATTGTCCTGAAAAAATGTCTGTGGAAGATAATCAGATATTTGAACAATGGTACGCTGAAAAAGTGGCGTCTAATTATGTATTTGATATGAAAAATGAAGTGATTGTATATTGTCAAAACCATGTTCAAATGTTGTGCTTCGGCGTGTCAAAATTTAGAAAGGAATTTATACAGGAAAATAAAATTGATCCTTTTAGAGAATGTATAACTATTGCAAACGCATGTATGAATGTTTATAGACATAGATTTATGCCTCAAAATACCATTTCTATAATTCCACTCGGTGGTTATCGCTTAGCAGATAAGCAATCAAGCATAGCTCTAATATGGCTAAGTTGGTTAGAAGAACAGCAGCGTATTACCATCCAACACACACTTAATGGTCGTGAAGTAGTAGTTTTAAACCATAAGGTCGATGGATATAGAGAAGATGGTCAGTGTAAATACGTGTATATGTTTCAAGGATGTTATTTTCACGGATGCAAAGTCTGTTTTCCTAATAGGTCGACTATACTTTATAACACTGGAAATGAAACTATGAATTCGAGATTCGAATCCACAAAAAGAGTAATTACAAGCATAAAAGACGCCGGTTATGAAGTAATTGAAATGTGGGAATGCGATTTTAATAATCTACGACAATCAAATGTTGATCTTGCACAATTTGTTAAACATTTTAAAATTCCTGAACCTCTTGAGCCTCGAGACGCATTTTTTGGTGGACGTACAAACTGTACAAAATTATATTACGAAACTACTGACAAAGACGATCAGGTCTTTTATTGTGATGTGTGTAGCTTATACCCGTTTGTTAATAAGACGAAACAGTATCCTGTTGGACATCCTAAAGTATATTGCAAAGACTTTCCAAGTTTAGATAATGTAAAAGGCGGATTAATTAAATGTAAAATATTACCGCCAATACACCTTTACCATGCTGTTTTACCTGTACGAATTAGTGGAAAGTTAATGTTCCCATTATGTAGGTTATGTGCAGAATTAGAAAACCAAAACGACTGTGATCACAATGAAGAAGAAAGAAGCATTTTAGGTACGTGGGTAATTGACGAGATAAAAGTGGCCCTTAAGGAAACCTATGTTATTTTACAAATATATGAAATATGGGAGTACAGCATGGTGCAATACAATTCGGTAACAAATGAAAAAGGTTTGTTTGAAAATTATGTAAATCAGTTTTTAAAAATTAAAACTGAGGCCTCAGGTTGGCCTTCCTTTTGCAATACAGAAGTTGAAAAGCTTCAATTTATTAAAGATTTTGAATTTAAAGAAGGCATTAAATTAAATTATGATGCCATGTGTTCGAACCCAGGCAGGTGTGAAATGGCTAAACTTATGCTTAATTCCTTTTGGGGTAAATATGGACAAAGAGATAATTTGCCTACTTGCGAATTAGTTCATAATTACTCTCGGTTAGTAGAATTGTTAAACCATCCTTGTATAGAAGTGCAAACGTATCTTCCGGCAACGGACGATATTATGTACGTAGTGTGGAAATATGTAAAAATAAGTCCTAAGCTAAATCCGACAGCTAATGTTGTTATAGCTGCATATACCACAGCTCACGCTCGACTAGAGCTTTATGCTTATTTAAAACAATTAGGTGAACGAGTACTGTACTTTGATACCGATTCCGTTATTGCCACATGGAAACCTGAGCAGTGGATGCCCGTTACTGGTCCGTTTCTAGGTTGTATGACTAACGAGTTAGAAAAATATGGTAACGATGCTTACATTGCTCAGTTTGTATCTACAGGACCTAAAAGTTACGGGTATAGAATAAAGTATGGGAAACATACAAAAGTTATGTGTAAAATTAAAGGTATTACTTAAATTGCACAAATATAAATAAAGTAAATGCACAAGTAATGCGTGATATAGTTTTGAAAAATAATACACTAACAATTAATCTGAATAATACACAAATCACTAGAAAACCTTTATGGAGGTTGATTACAGAACCTACAACAAAAATCTTTCGTATGGTGGTTACTAAGCGTAAAAGAACTTCCAAATTTGACACTGTGCCGTATGGGTATAAAAGGCAGTGTGTAGAGTAAATTGTGTAAGTAATCATAATGGTATTGCGAACGTTACCGCAACAAGACGTTTTAGACTACGATGTTAACAATCTATGCAATACTGAACCCCTGAGAGTTCCGAAACGACCGGCTAATGAAAAAGTTCTTTCATACAGTACAAAATATCCAAGATTAGATACTGTTAGCACAGGGCATATAAAACGTATAGCTAATAAGCATTTATTTAAAAATAATTGTAAACATTTTAGACTAGATCGTAATACCGAAACAACAAAACGTCCAGCCGCTGAAAAATTTAACCAAGAAACTAAATTAGCTAAATTTGAACCCTTGGATATTCAGCCGTTTTTTCAACCTATAAAACGTAAATCTAAAGAAACAGAGTTAATTAGAAACTCCAAAAGTTTTAAAAAGAATGATGATGAAGAAACGGAAATAACGAAATTAGAGCTTTTAGATATTGAAACATTTTTTCAACCTGTGAAACGTAAATCAGAAGAACTAAATTTAATAAATACACCCAAACGTCTTAAAAAAGACGATCTGCTTAAGCGCTCAAATACCGAAACACTTTTTGATACTAATTATAAACGTTTTAAAGGAACAGCACCTAAACGTATAGGAATACACAAATCAGATTTAAAAACTAATTACGCATCAAAACGAAATCGTAGAAAATATACTGGTACAGGTACAGTTTTACATAACTACTTTCAACCTGAAGGATTAACCGTGAATGTGGATGAAAAATATTTACCGGATAAAAAATCTAAACGTTTCTTAAAGCGCACTCATAATTGGCGAGATGCACGATACACTCCTTATCATAAAGAGCAGCAGACAGCTAGTCGAGAACAAATTAAAAATAAAAATGACATCGAAAACAAACTTCGTTTAACTACGCGTATGCTAGCTAAAAGTAAAACCAATTCCAAGTACAGTGAATGGAGAGACATGCGGTATAAACCGTATACAAAACAAAAGCGAGACGTTATTATTTACAAACCTTTGGAACACGTCGAATTGGGTGAAACTGTGGAAATGGAAGACAATGACAATAAAAATGTTATTACTTCACGTGATATGAAAGAACATAACGATCTTAACGATGGTAAAATTACTACTTACGATGACACTACTAATGATAATGATAATGATGATAATACCGACGATAATGCAGAAAACGTGAATTCCGATGCTGTAAAATTTAAATTTCCAAGTACAATGCAGATAGCCGGACCTTCGCGTTGCGGCAAGTCAACATTCGTAAAAAAATTACTAAAACACGCCAATGCCTTATACGATAATCCTATAAAAAGAGCTTTGTGGTGTCATCCTCGTGATTATCCACCGAAATTTGGTCGCGAATTTCACAATTGCACGTTTAACGTGCGTACACACGAAGGGGTTCCCGATATAGAAAATGTAAAAAAAGGTGATTTACTTATTCTAGACGATTTAATGTATGTGGCAGATAGCAGTGATGTGTAATTTTTTTACCAAAGATTCACATCATAAAAATTTTGGAGTGGTGTACGTTTTGCAAAATATTTTTCCTCAAGGAAAAAAAATTAGAACTATGTCATTAAATTCTAATTATATTGTGGTATTTAAAAATAACAGAGATAAATTACAGATAGATAAATTATTTCAGCAACTTGAACCCAGAAATTCAAAATTTCTTTTAGAAGCTTTTAATAAAGCTACAAATAGACCGCATGGATATTTGGTGCTACACTGTACGCAACATACTCCCGATATATATCGTTACAGAACAGGTGTTTTGCCTAGTGAACGTCTCGCTTGCTTTAGACCAAAATAAATATATAACATATTGAAATATATATATACGAATCATTAATAGAAACAATGACTGCGCGGCAAGTTCCTAGATTATCTTCTGTCGCTTATCAAAAGGTCTGTAAATTATCTTCACCCACTATAGCTAAACAATGCGGAGCACTGTTTGTGTTAAGTAAAGCAAACTCTAAATCGCGTGCAAAATTATTAAAAGATGCTAATTCCAACTTACTTAAAGCAATTACTGAATGCGTATTAAACGTGAGTAAGGGAACTATACCTATATCGAATAAGAGTATAAATCGTTTAAAAAGGTATAAAACTAGCTGGAGAACCTTAATTAACAGAAAGACATCGTTAAAGAAAAAGAAGAAAATAATATTGCAAAAAGGTGGGTTTTTACCCGGATTTATTATACCTGTTTTAAGTGCGTTAGGTAGCGCTCTGGTGTCGAAATTAATTCCGTCATCATGAAATACGCAAAACAAATTATGTTGTTACATTCACAACCAGAAAGCGAAAAGAAAATTCATGTTATAGATAAAACATTATCTAATTTGATAGAAGATATTAATAAAATAAAACATTTAACCACATCAGCTGACGACAAATGGAGTTTGCTTAGACATAAATTAAGTAGTTATCATAATATAATGTCTAAATTACGCAAACCTTATGTTCATGCTATGAAACAGGAAGAACAAGTGATAGAATTGGAAAAACCTGAGCATAAAAAAGAAATTAAACATACACCGTTAAAAACGATAAAAGGAAACAGTAAAGCAGTAAAGAAAAGAAAAGATAGGGATACTTCGGACAGTGAAGATTCTGACAAAAACGCCAGATTTACACCTTATCCATCTCGCGTTCGTAAACAAGCACCTAGTTACACTTTACGTTCACATAAATGGCGAAAAGCAGTTTAACACGAAAAGAAATTGTTGTTCTTAACAAATACTATTCCAAATTTGATCATTATGCAGGACTTGGAACTGTGCAAAAACTGCATGAAGCTACAGGTATTTCTAAAAATAAAATTAAGTATTTTCTACAAGGACAGGAAAGTTACACCCTACACAAACCGGTGCGAAAGCGTTATCCAACAAAATTATATCACGTGACTAATATTGACGATCTATGGGAAAGCGATTTAAATGTTTTAGATAATGTTTATAAATATAATAAACCGTATACATATATATTAACGGTTATAGATGTGTTTTCTAAATACGCGTGGGCATTACCTTTAAAAACTAAAACCGGCAAAGAAATTACTAAAGCGTTTGCATCTATGTTTGATCGATATGAACGTATTCCTAAAATACTTCAGACCGATAAAGGGACGGAATTTACAAATAAAACTTTTCAATCCTTTTTAAAATCGAACGATATAATGCATTACACGACTAATAATAATGTAAAAGCTAGCGTAGTAGAAAGGTTTAATAGAACTTTAAAAACTAAAATGTGGCGATACTTTACTCATAAACACACATACAGATACGTAGACGTGCTACCTAGTTTATTACAAGCATATAATAGCTCTTACCATAGATCGATTAAGATGGCTCCTTTTCACGTATATTCTTCAAATATATTAACAGTATACAATAACTTCTACAAAAATAGACTTACTACATCAACTTTGTTTACACCTATACGATTTAAAGTTGGAGATCATGTTCGAATTTCAAAATCAAAGTTAATCTTTGATAAGGGTTGTGAACGCAATTGGACAGAAGAAATATTTATAATACGTCGGGTTATTAAAAGTACACCCGTATTTTATAAATTACACGATTTATCTGGTGAAGAAATAAACGGATTTTTTTATGCTCAAGAATTACAAAAAGTTCGCCTTCCGGACGTATACAAGATCGATAAAATCTTAGGCACACGAGGTAAAGGCGGTAGTAAAGAAGTACTTGTGAAGTGGAAAGGTTATCCCGATAAATTTAATTCCTGGGTTAAATATTCTACAATAACGGCACCACCATGATACGCACCGAACCATTTTCTATTACTTTGACAAGTAATGCTTCTTCAACTTTATTTGATAACAATACTACTTCTCGATTTTGGAACATGTTACCACAACGCGTAGTTCTTCAAGGTAAATGGGAAGTGGCACTTGCAAAAATTCGATATCCGGGTAAAAGGTGGTAATTTTATTAAGGGTCGAATGCTGCATAAAACTGAGGAAGGTCTTCCGCAAGAAATAGACTTTAGATACGAATTAAACGAAACCACTATAACCGATAATGTTATGCTTCTATCTTTACTTATCGATAAAATTAAAACAGAAACTCATATCAGTAAATTTTTCTTATACAATAAAGATACCGGTTTTGTTCATATTAATACACAGGCTGTAGAAAAGAAAAAAGAAAGCAAAAAGCATGACGATGATAAAAAACCCGTCGGAATCGGATGTTAATACTGCGCACACCGTAAACGAATCTATTGAACCGTATAATGTAGATCCTAAATTAAACGATGCAGCACACACAGAACATGACATTGAAGTTAAAGACGAAACAGGTAAATCAAAAGGTAAAAGAGCTACTACTATGGTTAGCAATAATGTGATACGCGAATTATATCTATCTCCAGATTTAAGCAGACAGTTAGGATACGCACCTCAAACCGATGTTACTAAAGATAAACGCGCTTTATTTCCAATGAATCCGTATATTTCATTTCCTTACGAAATGTTCATATACTGTAACATTATAGAACCTCAAATGGTGAGCGATACGTTTACCCAAATTATCGACAGTACTATAGTTGAAATAGACATAGATCACAAGCATCTAGCGATGGAAAAATCGTTTGTGCCTTTAAACTGGGTACCAGTTCTTCAACACGATTTTCAAATTGTGCAAATAGATTTAAGGACAGGTACAGGTGAATTATTACCATTTATGGACGGATTTTCTTCGGCAGTAGTACTTTGGTTTAGACCTTATGGATCATCGCGAACTCATTAAACACTTTCTGAATCAAACCGGTGATGGTGATAGTTTTATATTGTATAAAGGTAGACGTTTTCAAAGGGGGCGCGGACTTTTCGGTGCTTTAGGTAGTTTGATTAGATACATGTCACCGTACTTTAAAAGCGCTGCAAAATCTGTTGGTACGGAACTATTAAATGTAGGTGGAAATGTTTTATCCGACGTAATTGCGCAAAACCATTCAAGTCTTCACTTAATGTTAGATTAAAGGAAGGCGGTTCAAATTTAAAGAGAAAAGCCGACCAAGCTTTAGATTCGATGCTCGGGTCAGGAATAAAAGCTCGTAAAAAACGTAAACTTGCTCAGTCGAAGAGAAAAGGCGTAAGACGTAACAAAGCATGTAAAAAACCTAAAATAGCAAAGCATAAGAAGAAGAAAAAACGCAAAACTAGCTCAACTAAAAGAAAACCAAATACACGTGATATATTTTCATAATGTCTAAAATTTATGTAAATTCGGCATTTAATTTTTTTGAAGAACCTCCCGCACAAACTAGTGTAAATCGTTATACGGTAATCGAGTTAGAGCCTCAAAATGTAATTTCTTACAATTCACCAATTGTTTTTCACTATAAAGGGAACGCCGATGCATATATCGATGCGTCTCAAATAGAACTGTATTTACGCTGTAAAATTATCAGTCATGACGGTAAGGATTTAAAAGATACAGACAAAATCACCCTAGTTAACAACCCTTTAAATTCACTTTTTCAACAAATAGAAGTGGTCTTAAATAATGTCACTGTTACTCCACCACAGCCTGGATATCCGTATAAAACGTATATAGAACAATTATTAAGCTATTCACCTGATTCTCAAAATTCGTGGCTTGAAGCATCTCTTTGGAAAAAAGATACAGCAGGTTCCTTTGACACCTGGGATAGTAATGAAGGCATAAAATGGCGTATTGAACACACAAAGGGTAGTAAAGAATTTGAATTAATGGGACGATTGTCGTGCTCGTTATTTTCTCAAGATAAATACATTCCCAACAATATAGATATGACTATAAAATTAACTCCGTCTACTCCCGAATTTCACCTTATAGCAGTTGGAGACCTTAAAGGAAAAACTATAATTACAAATGCTACACTTAACGTAACATGTATCTTTCCTTCTGCTTCCATGCTTTTAGCTCATCAAAATTTACTGTCTACGCTTAACGGTAAAATAATATTAGACGAGGTGGATGTTCAACCTTTTAACATTCCTAAAGGAACAATAAGTAAAAAGTTTCACGATATATTAGTAGGTAAAGCACCTCGTAGAATTACAGTAGGGTTCGTAACAGATACTGCATATAGCGGTAATTTTTTAAAAAATCCATACAATTTTTCACATTTTAATTTTAATTTTTTTCAACTTTTTGTAAATGAGCAGCCGTTTCCTGCACATCCTCTAACTCCCAATTTTGCAAACAACCAATACATTAAATGCTTTAATACCGTCGCAAAAGCTTTAGATTTAAATCCTGAAGATAGAGGGCATACTATATCCAGAAAGGATTATTCAAAGGGGTATACCTTTCTCATATTTGATTTAACACCGGATAAGAGCGCTAACGAAACCCACGTTTCAGGTTTTCACCATGGTAACGTTTCCATAAACGTAAGTTTTGCAACAGCTTTAACAGAACCAGCTTGCATGATTGTTTTATCGGAATATCAACGCATACTAGAATTTGACGTAAACAGATCAATTTATGTGACATGAATACCGAACAAATACGTAAATATTTGTCAAATAATACTCGTACTAGTCCGTAATTTTTAGGTGTTTTTGCGTGTGATCAATTACCTAAACGCATTCATAAACGTTTTCCGATTGTGTTGGTAGCGAATACGGATCCTATCAGTAAACCTGGCAAACATTGGGTTTGTATTTTTATTTCCAAATGTGGAAGAGGTGAATATTTCGATAGCTTCGGAATGCCTCCGCTTTCTCACTATTTTATACAGTTTCTAAGCCATAATTGCGGTAATAATTGGAATTGCAGTAATCGAAGATTACAAAGCTCCTTTAGCTCTACATGTGGACATTACGTAATTGCTTACGCTGTACATCGGTGTTGTAATTTGCCTGCTCAAAAATTTTACTCTAAATACAGAATAACTGATTACCCTTTTAAC
Source organism: Deroplatys truncata (assembly GCA_030765065.1). Taxonomy (NCBI): domain Eukaryota; kingdom Metazoa; phylum Arthropoda; class Insecta; order Mantodea; family Mantidae; genus Deroplatys; species Deroplatys truncata. Next base: position 346,636,482 of record CM060990.1, on the reverse strand, counting down.
GACAGACTTATTTTAAAAACTTATAAAAATGTATGCTGTAGCAGCAAATGTAAAAACACAACAGTTCCGCTACAAACCTGCACATCGTTAATATAAAAAGGTGAGTGTGTTATTTAGTTATGCTTCAGTTTACGTTTTGCTTGCAAAGAATAAACACAATATGTGTGCAGGAACAGGATTTGTATACTTTAACTTTTTTGTAAATGATGAACTCGATTATGTCGTTAAAGAACTTTCTATATGTAGTTTAGATCGTGAAGTGCAGACTTGGATCTTTAAACCACCTCATAATCATCGGCTGTTAAGCGATAAAATTACTTCCACTAATAACAAAATTAGTGCAACTCTTCACGGTTTAAAATGGAATGACGGTGATGTTGATTACGATCAACTTACGTCTATACTCAACCGAAACCTGGATCTTTTTACGGTTATTTTTACTAAAGGAAAACAGAGAGCTCAGTTTCTTCGTAGAATTACGAATAGAACCATAATCAACATACAAGAATTAGGGCTTAACGACGAATCACTAGTAAAGTTTAATACTTTGTCTTGCATGCATCCTTGTCATAAAATACAAACTCTCAATTGTGCTCAAAGAAATGTATTAAACATTTCTAAGTGGTACGCACATACCACCGATAAAAGAAATGCATATCCATGCGATCCAAAACCAAACGATTCACGTCTGCCTCACGAGCATGAATCATCGTTAAACTGCATTCCTTATGACGTACATATTAATCATTTGTTTTAGAACGCACCTTAGGACTACTTAAACCGAGGTTACGCTAAATTACACTGCAGTGCACTTCATCTCTTCACCATGTCCAGTACAGATACAAGGTAAGTATAACCCGTCAATACTTATGGTCAGATTGGCCGAGCGGTCTAAGGCGTTAATTCCGGTGGAGGAGTTTTTAGTGGGTATGCCGACTATTGGAGATTCCCACACTCTCAGTCTCGACTCCCATCGGGGCTGGGGTAAGTGAATAAATCATTTTCTCCTCCACTCGAAAAAAAAGGAGAGCGTGGGTTCAAATCCCACATCTGACAAATTCTTTTTTTTATTTTTAGTGTAACCTCGTTAGAACCAAAGAAGATAAAACTAGAAGAGGACAGCAAACAGCCGCCGTCGTTGATAGGTATTAGAAGCAATGTATACTTTTTGGATCGCGCACAAAAGAAGTTTCTTAGTGTGGGATTTTCTTCGCAAATAGCTTGCGAACTGTGCATCACTATCGCTAAATGTGGAGAAGATCGTGCTGTTGTGCTCAACAGCTTGTCCGATTGGAAAAACATAATTACGTGTGTTTCCCTTATCGATAAAAATCCCAAAAGAGAAGCAGTAAAATGGGATTTAAACCTAAATGAAGAATTAAAATTAGACGTCAAGCACGTGTTTGGCACACCAAACATTATAGTAAAACAATATCAAGGCGACGACTCCGTTAACATATCCTTAATCGAAGAAGAGTGGAATAATTTAATTAAACTCTACCCGATTGTCAACGATATTTTTTATCATCGATTAAAAGAAGTTAACGAAGTAAAAAATCTAATTGTAGCCTACGATAAATATTTACAAAACGTGGAAGGTAATGCGGAAGCTATGACGTATTCTAAATATTCGGAATATATCTTATGCGCCACTCCTAAGGACTATTACGAAATACGATTTTACTTACACAATCAACTCATAGCTTCACATGATCACGCACACAAGACGTGATAATCACGTGTTTATCATTCACAGCATAGCCGCATGTAAACATCACGTGTTACTATACTTACGTAATGAACATAATCGTATATATACCGTGATTACTTGCCCTATCAACAGTGGTTCTTCTGTTGCCTAGTGAAGCAGTTCGGAAAGAAAAAAAACAACCATCATCATGGCCAGCAATTCCGGCAGGACCGGCAACGACCTAATGGATATGTGCAACGTACTCAACAACCTTGGTAGAGGTTCTTTCGTCGGCAAAAAACCGATAGTGGCCGCCGAACTAGAGGAGGGTACGTCGTACCTTATTCAGAACATCGCGGCCGTCAAAACCAAGTGGGGAAGAAAGATCGTCGTAACCATACACGACAGAGAGCTAATTCTACCTCAACGATTCGAGGCGTTAACGGCGGACCAGCTGCGCAAAATTAATGCGCAAAGGTACTTCTTACTGTACAACGGAGAGGAAACCCTTGGAGGCGGTAAAACGAGGCACATGTACAGTTTTCAGCCGGCGGAAGATGTTACATTTTAAACTTTAAAAAAAACAAGAAAAAACGTTCCTTTTTTTCTTTTGTCAATTCTACAAGAAAAAACGTTCCTTGTTTTTCTTTTGTCAATTCTACAAGATGAACAATAAAACGTTTCCACGAGAGTAAAACAATAAGATAACAACGGTTCCAGAGATTAACGCCGAAGCAGCTGCGCAGCATCGACGCGCCAAGTACAGCTATCTCGGTAATAACAAAACACGGCGGTAGTTACTGTCGCATCATCAGTTCTAAAAGATGTTCTGCCCACATGGGATGTGCAAGCATAATCGGTGGCAATGTCAATGCGGAAGATGTTACCACGGTCTAGCTCAATGTATGGGGCCCGACATAGATACATCTGCATTACAAAAAAGAAAGCGTCGACATCATCTACATGACGTCATCATCATCAACAAAAAAGTTAAATTTAACAGCAACGCATCAAGCACGACGGGTCATTCCGATAGCAGCAGCAGCTCCAGCCACATCGCCATGGACATCATCACCGATCCCATCAACGCTGGTCACAACGTGTGGACGCAACTTGTGTTTAATGTCTCCGAAATAGCTAATGCTCAAGGTAAATACCAGTGCTTTAAACTTTTAGCAACAAAAATATATCCACATTCTCCTAATCAGAAAACCGTGATTATAAAACTTGGGGTAAACGACTCTTGCCCAGTTGACGCTGATATACTGCAAGTCGCTTTTAAAAGCGTATTAATAAATGCAGGTGACAAAGACTCCGCAAGATTAACCATCACTGCAGGACATTCAAATACACCTACCCTAGACCAGTGCATCACTCAGCGCGGATCGTACAACATTCTCCAGTGTGAACAACATGGGTGCAGCGATTTCGTGGTGGGCGCTCTGTATGTGCCAAAACAACAAAGCGACGTAAGTAAAAACTTTTACCACCTCACATTTAAGTGCGTCACTAACAAATCATGTAAACAACTACGCTCTATCGTGTTTAATGAATCCGATAGCGAAACGTCAGATGACGACGAAAGTGAAACCGAATTCGAATGCGGTAGCAACAGCTGCAGAACATCGAATCCCGATCCCGGCAGTAATACGTGTGACAAAACCGACATTCCACCCAACATCGAAAACGCCAGCAACACTACCTCTACAAGCGTCGGCACCAACAACGGCGGCGGCAGCAGCAGCGAAGACGACGACAACATAGTTACTCTCATTAAAATTATCGTGTATACCACAAGTGCAAATAGTTAAGTCAACTAAAAAAAATTACATCTTTTATTTGCAAAAGAAAAAAAAGGAACTGTTTTAATTCTAATGTACATACTTTTAAAAAAATTGTTTCAATAACAAAATCAATCGTAACACTTGTAATGTATTGAAAAGAAAATAAAAAAATGTGCCCCGCGGGAGCCGGACGAAAAACAAAGTCTCCGCCCCCCGCGCCGGCGAAAGGGTACAAAGGTCGATGATGGCATCAAGGTCGTCACGGTTCAAACAACACAAGGTCGCCGCCAATCTTATCGCAACCTTCCAAAGGACATTCACCTCAAGGTCAAAAGATTGGCGCCAACCTTCACCAACAGACCGTGACGACCTTGATAACCTTCAAGACCTTTGACCTTTCACTGGCGCCAGGGTGGACTTTGACCGTCTGGCTCCCGCGGGGTTCATACTACTACTGCTAACTGTTTAACTAATCCACCTTTAATACACTTGTTATCGCGCTGAAGTACAATACGGACCATGAGTAGTTGGTGAGGAAATTGTGGTGAAATATCATTGGGATAGACGCCGTCCTGAGTCTTCAGCCACCGAATGTGAACGCAAAAAGCCGAAGCCTGGAGTTAACGTTGGCGCTGATATTCACAAAATTCATAACTGTTGCTCTACTTCCTCATGCAACAATAACACGGAAAAGTAAACAAGCGTATGCCTACCAGTTTATTCAGTTAAACAGGCACACTCAGGTACTGTATGTGCAATTGTTCGCTTAAATTAGGCTGTTTACAAAATTAAAGATTGCACTACCAATTATTGCCGCTTCTATAACATCGCTCAATGTTGAACAAATCCTGTTTGGTTAGCAGATGTACCCTTTCTAAATTACAAGCAGATATTGATTTATCAAGTATAGCTTGAAAAGGAATTATGTTAGCAATATCCACTGCTATTATGTTTCTTTCATTTTCTGCCAACCCCAAGTGAGATAATTGATGCTGGTGACGACAGGAGTCGAAACAAATTTGACTTTGCATTCTTCTTGTTGATCTTGAATGACTCTTATCTTTGCAGGACATAACACACCAATTTTATTGCTCCCTTGCAGTTTTAAATGTTTGTCACCTTTGCTTTTAGAGACAAAATTCCCTGAGCGATGACACTCGTAATAATGTCTTACGTATTGTCAGCAGCAGTATGGGATCCAGGATTTTTCAGAAAACATGACCGTGTTGCCGCTTCAGTTTCTTGTTACCAACTTTTGAAGTCATCAACTAATGATAATTCCAGTTCTTCCGAGTTGACACATACTTCATGTACCAGTTCCAAGTGTTCATTTAAAATAATTTCCGCTCTTCTTTCATAATCACAAAGCTGCACTTCAGTGGTTTTTTTGCAAGCAGTCACTCAGAGTGATAATCTCGCTGATGTTTGAAATTATACTCATAATTGAAATTCTTGTAGCAAATTTCATACCTTTATGCGTACCAATTTTTACTTTTTAGGAGAGGTACAATGACGCTTAACTTTTCGGGATGCGCTTTAGAAACTGTTGTCGCAAATTCTTATTGTACTTTATGCTTTTCCATACTGAGAGCACGCAAACTGTTTTGTTTCACTCATAATGAACATAATTTTCCTCTTTAAAATGAATCAATGGGCATTTAGAAAACGTTCGCCCAATTAACGCAATCTAGGCATACACATTAAACAAATCTCCATGCTAACAATAGGTAGTATAAATAAAAGCAAGTATTAGCTCCTTTCTCAATAATTCCAAGCAATTGCTCGGTTTGGTATAAATAAAAATTTTCTGCTCAACCTCCTCGCGAGCAAAAGCATGTTGACCTTGATCGCTGAGCTATTACTTGCGATATGGTACAAATAAAAACAAGCCCTGCTCGCTTTTAGTAATCTTTTGCTCGTTATTTCTTGAGGTACCTCCGTAGTTTCCTCAGTTTGCTCAACTGCATTTTAGTACCATGGTAGAGTTCATGATAGGAACATGATAGTTCCAAATAGGAAAATAAAATTCACACGAATTGCATTCACACGACCTTCTCTATTATCTTATACAAAAAATTCTTACAAATCCTTATTCTTGGTATCTACTTCTTGTTAATCGGGACAAAATTTCATTACATATTTCATTCTAGGCATAAGAAGAATGAAGTGAATTAAAGCGATAGTCAAATCTTTCAAATGTGGGTCGCTAGTAGCATTTTATAGAGAGAGCTGGCTCACTTTTTGCGTTTATATGGGAAAGGATAGGGAAAACGAGGGTAGATGCGACGGTACAAGGAGGAAATGTGTTTATATGGGAGAGATAGGGAATACGAGGGTCGATGCTAGCAAAAAGGTGTTGAAGGAGGGGGATGTGCTTTATATGTGAAGGTAGAGAATACGAGGATGATGATGATATGGGGTTAAGGGCACTAAACAGCAAAGGTCATCAGCGCCCTTACAAGGTGTAAAATATAAAATTCAAGGACTCAAATACGGAAAATCCGATAAGTCAAAAACACGCACACAAATGCTAAAACCACCACACTAAAACATGTTAGACAAAACAGTAAAAGAATAAAACCACGTGTCAAGAACTGTAGAACGTATGGACGTAAGCGCCATATGTCCACTGGGGGTAGAGCCCCAAATAAAAAGGCAATATAATATCACAACGTTAAAAGGCGCTCAGCGCATCAAATGCGGCGATTAAAATCACTGTCATTGATAAAACGTAAAAGACATTCTACAGCATGCGCGTCGTCTGCCAAAACGTTGGCTATGCCAACAGGCAAATCCACACGACCGCGCAATGGAGCTAAAACTTAACACTGTGTTAAAATGTGACGCACCGTTAAGGGCGCATCACACTGCTCCCCTACTGGTGCCGGGTCACCACTAAGCAGGTATGTATGACTAAAAAGGTAATGTGCGATTCGTAGACGGGCTAAGAGTACCTCTTCCCGACGAGAAGAACGAGAAGAGGTACCCCAGACTAAAAGAAGAGGGTTAACCTCCCGCAACTTGTTCCCTCGGAGGGCCGTCCACTCATCGCGCCAAAGCGAGAGGATGCGGCGACGTAAAAGAACACACAAATCTGACGAGGGAACAACAGACGTAAAAGATCTGGGTAATAAAATCGCCGATTTGGCAGCAGCGTCGGTACACTCGTTTCCTGAGATGCCCACATGACCTGGAATCCACAGCAAGGAGACGCTGATGCCAGAGGCACCAAGCGAGTGGAGCAGGTCATGTATGCGCTGTACGGAGGGTGGTAATTGTACAGCGCGTTAATACTCTGGAGGGCACACAGAGAATCCGTACAAATAACACACTGCCGTAAGTCGCGCCGCTGAACGTATAAAACCGATTGATAAATGCTAAAAAGTTCGGCGGTAAAAATTTAACATTGTCCAGGTAAACGAAACGTAAAACTACATTGACCAAAAACAAAAGGCACACCCAACTCCAGTATCAGTCTTAGATCCATCGGTAAAGATAAAATGAAAGTCCGCAAATTGCGCCCGTGCTTCTAAAAAAGCCGATCTAAAGACTGAAGAAGGGGTCTCAGTCTTCGGCAGCGACGTTAGCCCAAGGGGACAATGGGCCTCAGCGCGCAACCATGGAGGAAAAAGCGTTTCCCCCCTGGGAAGGGCCGGCGCTGGCGTAACGTCCAAATGCCGAAGGAGCTGGCGAAATCGCACCCCTGGAGGGACAGTTGCAGAGGAGCTAATTAAATATTGCCGATCAAGAGACTCCGCGAAAAATAAGTCCAAGTACGGGTGGTCAGGTAAGCTTGAGACTCAACAGGCATAGCTGCACAAAAGCATCTAACGCCTGGAAGACAGCGGAGGCTCTGCAGCTTCAGCGTAAAAATTGGGTACGGGGCTAGTTGGAAAGGCCCCTGTAGTGACTCTAATACCACGATGATGAATGGAATTCAAGCGACGTAACACAGATGGACGTGCCGATGAATAGACAATGCACCCGTAATCAAGCTTGGATCGGACCAAAGAGCGATAGAGCCGTAGAAGGACGGTCCGATCAGCTCCCCAGGATGTGCCACTTAAAACACGTAAAAGATTAAGACAACGGTCACACTTTTCTTTTAAAAAGGAAGCGTGAGAAGTCCAGCTCAGCTTTCGATCAAAGATCAACCAAAAAAATTTCACCTCATCTGCAAATGGAAGGAGCTCCGGCCCAAGATGGAGAGAGGGTGGAGGGAAAGCCTTCCGGCGCCAGAAATTGATACAGACGGATTTCTTGGCGGAGAAATTAAAGCCGTTGGCGTTACTTCAGGCGTAGGGACGGTCGATACAGCTTCGGGAGACGGCGTTCGAGTAGACAGGTCCGTCGTGAACTGCAACAAATGGCAAAATCGTCAACAAAAAGGGACGATGAAATGCCAGGTGGAATAAATCAACAATGGGGTTCATAGTAATTGCAAAATGTGTGACACTGAGTACAGAGCCCTCCGGTACTCCGTTATCTGGAATAAAACGACTAGATAAAACCGAGCCCACACATACACGAAAGACGCGGTCCGTCATAAACTCCCGAAGAAATATGGGAAGACGACCGCGGATATTCCATGTGTGAAGTGTACGTAAAATGCCGCTCCTCCAAGTGTCATAAGCTTTCTCCAGGTCAAAAAACACAGCCACGGTTTGAAACTTTCTCAGAAATCCATTCATAATATGCGTCGACAGGGACACCAGGTGGTCGACGGTAGAGCGATGGCGACGAAATCCGCACTGAGCGTTCGCTAGAAGTTGCTGAGACTCAAGCCACCATGTCAACCGCCCGTTGATCATGCGCTCCATCACCTTGCAAACGCAACTGTTGAGGGAGATAGGGCGGTAGCTGGAAGGTAGTTGGCGATCCTTACCAGGCTTAAGTATAGGGACAATAGTGGAAGGAAAAAGGCCGTCCTGACAAATACGATTATAGACCCGTAAGAGATAGCGCTTTCTGTCGGCTGAAATGTTCTTTAGCAGCAGAACATGAATGCCATCCGGCCCAGGCGCGGGGTGCCTAGAGCAATGAAGAGCGTGCACACCTCCCTCATTGTAAAAAGGGCATTACAACATTCCGTATTATCAGACCGAAAATGATAAGTTGCGGAATCCAACCGGCCTTTGATAGAGCCAAAGCCGTCGGAATATTGTTCTGAACTGGAAACCGCCTCAAAGGCAGAACCCAGAGTGTTAGCGATGGCAGCCGGATCCACTATGGTGGCATTGGAAACCTGAAGGCCTGAAACAGTACAATGCGACACTTTACCTGAGAAGCGACGAAGTTTATCCCAAACAACATATGACGGCGTAAAGCGATTAAAAGGCTCGACAAAACGAGTCCACGACGCCTTCTTGCTATTCTGAATAATGCGACGAGCCCTGGTGCGCGATTGTTTAAAAGTCACCAAATTATCAAGTGTAGAGTGTCGCCGAAACACCTTAAGTGCAGTTCTACGGGCGCGAACGGCGTCCCGACAATCCTCGTTCCACCACGGAACAGGCAGTCGCCGAGGTTGAAAGCGTGAACGGGGAATTGCGCGTTCGGTGGCAGAGAAAATCGTAGACGTAAGGTGGTTAATGTCGGTGAAGGGCTGGTCGTCAAAATGCAGGAGGCTGGAATACAAGCTCCAGTCGGCTTTTGTGAATATCCAGGTAAGTACTCTGGAATGCTGTACGTGGTGTGACAGAAGAGAAACGATGCAGGGGTAATGGTTGCTGGAGTAGGTGTCAGCGACGACGTTCCACTGCAGACGATTAGCAAGCTGGAGTGAGCAAACGGCAAGGTCCAAATGAGAAAATATACCGGAAGAATCAGAAAGAAACGTAGGCTCGCTTGCATTGAGAATAGAGAGATTGAACTGATCAAAAGTGTCAGAAAGAAGAGTTCCCTCGCACAAGCCCTTGGCGAACCCCAAAGGGTATGATGGGCATTAAAATCTCCCAACAGAAGAAATGGTGTTGGGAGAGCGGACAGAAGATCTCGAAAGTCCGCGTGAGCGAGGGGAGACGATGGAGGTGAATACACAGAGCAAACAGAAAAGAAAAATCCGGGTAACTGCAGTCTAATAGCAACAGCTTGCAAGTCGGACGTAAGAGTGAGACGTTGAAAAAGAACGTCGTTACGCCCTAACACCATGACACCTCCATGAGCAGGAATACCCTCCTCCGGTTCAAGGTCGTAGCGAACCGGAGTATATCCTCAGAGATCAAAAGGATCATGAGGTCGAAGCTTAGTCTCCTGCAAACACACGACCATAGGCGAATGGGAACGCAATAAAAGTTGCAGTTCCGCCCTATGCGGTCGTACACCACGTACATTCCAGGTCAGGATAGCCATTAAGAAAAAGGGATAAACTGTCTACTCAGAAGGGCGGCTTAAAATTACCTTGTGTTTAACCTTTGGGCTCGGGCTTTTGGTATGGAGTTGGCCAGACTCCTAAGCCTCCTCGAAGGGAGTGCCCACGCGCTCAGAGCCAGAAACCGATTCAAGCGCCGAGAATCGATTCTGGGTGGCGATGGGTGAGGGTGGCGCTGAGCGCGGCTTGTCCTAGGAGCTTCCTGGGACTGCGGCCTCCAAGGAGGAGAAGTTGAACTCTGCTTGCTGTGAACACGCGGAGGGTCCTTTAAAAAGCCTTCTCTTCTAAGTTTCTGCTACGGCTTTTACTTAGTGGCTTGTGACTTCATAGACTTTGGACCAGACTTATAGGTCTTGGTAACAGTAGCAGACATGGAAGGCCGGATGGTAGTGGCGGCCAAGGCAGTCAAAGTCCAAGTTTGAGTCCCAGCATCCTTCCGGGGTACTGGCGAGGCAACAACAGAACTGAATGTTCCCGATCGCAGGAGCGAAGGTTGGCGAGCATGGTAACGCCTCCGGGCTTCGGCGATGGAGAGTTTCTCCTTTACCCGGATCTCCTGGATCGCCTTCTCGTCCAAATACCACGGACAGTCGCCAAATGAAGCAGAATGTGACCCTTTGCAATTGACGCAGACGGGGGCTGTTGAACAGGCACCTTCGTGTGAGGGCTGGCTACATGTTGCACAGATGTTAACGGCACTCTTACATGAGACTTGCGAATGTCCAAAACGTTGGCATTTAAAACAACGCAGAGGTCTAGGAATATAAAGCCTCACCGCAATACTTTCGTACCCTGCTGTAATGCTCGTGGGCAGATCGACATCATCAAATGTGATAAAAAGGGTACGAGTGGGTACCAATACTCCGTCGCGTTTGGCCTTCACCCGATGCACTGCTGTCTCCTTTTGATCAGATAGATATTTCACTAGGTGCTCGTCCGATATACCGTCGAGGCTATGGGTGGTAACGACGCCTCGACAGGAATTCAAGGTGCGGTATTCTCAACACGGATGGGATAACCGTTGAGAAGTGTAGCGCTCAACAAGATCTTAGTTTGTTGATCGGACTTGCTGTGTACTAATAATGACCCGTTTCGAAGGCGAGTGCAGGACTGAACCAAACCAGCAATAGAGTCAATGCCCTTCTGAACTATAAAAGGGTTCACCTTCTCAAACGATTGTCCTTCCTCTGTTCGTGTAATAACTAAGTAACAACCAGATGTTGGCGGTGCTACTTCTGTTGCAAAAACTTTTCGGCGCTTGTTAGTAATAATCGAGAAAGGGTGCTCCATAGCGAAATAAATCCTCCACCATTGCAACCGACTCCGACGTCGGGCTCTGACTTCCCGGGCGTTACCCCGGCTTGGGTGAGTGGCCTATCTATACCTAGCTCATCCCAGGGTCACACGTCCCAGAACATAGACAGAGGGACCCAATCACCGTCAGAAGTCAGCAGCTCATGCAATGGCCCCCCCCGCCGGACTGCAGTTGAACAGCGGATACGAACACATACCGTACATGACGATGACGCCATTACCCACTCACCCAGTCTCACACACAGTGCGCGGGTATCCGTCAGGCTGTGTCCACGGAGGATTTAAATAAAAAGATAAAAGAAACTAAAAGTGCGTGAGCGTTTCGCACGCAAGGTAGGCCGGCGTATATGTAAAAGAGATGTGTAAATGAATGGGCGTGGGGCGAGATGTGCATAAGTAGAAGAGAAGAAAGAAAGGATGGCGAGAGGTGACATGGAGTGAAATGCACAGAACGCACGAGAGCCTACCTTGAGTCCCCCGGTCACGAGAACGATCCCACCTCGACCGGACGGGGATGAAGTGATGAAGATGGCGATGAGTGGCTCGGGAACCCCCGGGTACGCCAAACCCGTACTCCCATAAGGTGAGCCCCTGGGGGGGGATTACGAGGAGAAGTGCTAGGCTAGACAGATTTTGAGGTGCGGAGTATGCGTTTATATGGGAAAGAAGAAGAAAATAAAACGTGGACAAATCATAGGCTAGACAGATGCTGAAGGAGAGGGAATATGGACTTATACATAGAAGAGACAGGAAATACGAGAAGAGGTGATAGACTAGACAGGGCTTGAAGTGTAGAATATGTCTTTTATATGGGAGAGCTAGCAAACCGAGGAGAGGTATTAGGCTTGGAGTGTATGAATAGTAGAGTACGTTTATATGGAGAGACCAGGGAGATTCTAGGTTGACAGAACCTTCAAGGAGGAAAATGCGTTTATATGGGAGAGATAGGGAAATCGTGGAGAGTTCCGAGTTAGAGCAGGGGCTGAAGGAGGGGAACGCCCTTTCTATGTTAGAAGTAGGGAATACGAGGAGAGGTTGTCAGTTAGACAGAGGCTGAGGAGTAGGGTATACGTTTATGTGGGGAAGATATGGAAAACGGAGAGAGATTCTATGCTAGGAGAGAGCTGAAAGAGGGCAATGCGCTTTATATGAGAGAGGTAGGAAATACGAGGAGAAGTGCTAGGCTAGACAAAGGTTGAGGAGCAGGGTTTGCGCTTATATGGAAAAAACATGGAAAACGGAGAGAGATGCTATGCTAAACGGAGGCTGAAGGAGGGGGAATGCAGATTAATACCGGTGAGATAGGAAACCAAGGAGAGATGCTAGGCTAGACAGATGCTGAAGGAGGGTATACGCTTTATATGTATGAAGTAAGGATTAGGAGGGGAGGTGCTAAGCTAGACAGATGCTAAAGGTAGAATGCGCTTATATGTGCGAGGTAGGGAATACGAGGAGAAGTGCTAGGCTAGACAGAGTTTGAGGAGTAGAGTATTTGTTTATACGGGAAAGATAGGGAATACAAAAGTGCTAGGATAGCCAGAGGTTGAGGAGTAGAGTATGCGTTTATGTAGGTAAGATAGAGAAAACGTGGGGAGATGATAGGCTAGCAGGCTAGGAGACTAGAAAAGGTGTTTATATGTGAGAGGTAAGGAATACGCTGAGGGATAATAGGATAGACAGATGCTGAAGGAGGGAGGGATACGCTTTATACGATAGAGATAGGGGAAACGAGGAGTGATGCTAGACTAGACAGAGTTAACAGTAGAGTGTGTTTATATGAGAGAGATAGCAAACTGAGGAGAGGTATTAGGCTAGGAGGGTTTGAATGGTAGAGTATGCGTTTATATGGAGAGACGTGGAAAATGGAGAGATCCTATGCTGGGAGAGAGTTGAAAGAGAGGGAAATGCGTTTATACTGGAGAGATAAGGAATACGAGGGTCGATGCTAGGCTAGAGAGTATACTTTTATTCTAAATCTTACGAACTTTTTATATGTTAAACAGTTAGTGTGCAAGACGGAGGGTGATAAACTGTAAATTGGTTTACAGGTTTGGTGCATGTAGAAGTATTCTAAATTAACCCCACACCGAACGCCCTAACCTATCCCTACCTTGTCTGCTCTGGATCATCTTCTCATTGTCTATTCAATCCTATCATCGTCTAACCTAACCAACGTAAAAAGACCACCACGTAACAAGACGTAACGTAACCAGCAAACGTAACCACGTAACAAGACTAAACGTAACCAACAAACGTAACCACGTAACAATACGTAACACCGCGTAACACAGTGTAACATAAGCACGTAACCACATGACAAGACGTAACACCGCGTAAAATAATCAAGTAAAAAGACGTCACACTACGTAACATAAGCACGTAACCACGTGCCAAGGCGTAACACCGCGCAACATAACCACGTAACAAGACGTAGCACCATGTAACATAGCCACGTAAACAAGTAACACGACGTAACATCACGTAACAAGAGTAACACAGCGTAACATAACCACGTAACAAGACGTAACACTTCGTAACATAAGCACGTAACCACGTGACAAGACGCAGCATGTTGTAACCAGAAACGTAGCCACGTAACAAAACGTAATGGTAGGCGTTTATATGGAAAAATATAGGGAAAACGAGGAGAGAGTCTAGGAAGGTTAGTGTTGACGTATGCGTAATGTTTGTCCATTCATAATATCATTGACAATCAGGGTTTTATACTGCTAACAAAGGCTACAGTGCGTTATAACGTCCTGGATTCCCGGTATCACGACCCTAAAGGGCTGGAAACATGCCGCTGATCGATGAACACAACCATTCCAAGCACGTTTTTTTGATTGATCAAGATAATTAACCCTTTGTTTACCATGGAAAGAAATTACAATTTCGTTAACAAACTTTTTACGTTGCCTCAAATCTGTACATATAAGGATCCCATTTTCAAACATGGTTTAAAACAATTGTCCAGTTTTAATTAAAAGACGTGGTTTCATACTGAAACCACTGGGAAACTAGGTATTTCTCACTTTGCATGGTATGCGGCGAAACAGTCTTTGGAATTGCTCATGCAAAGTCGAATGCCACAGGTCTGACATGCCCATTTGGAACGGTGCGGATCCCTGGCTGTGCTACACATTGCACACAGACGCGATGTACCTTTTATAGGCATATGTGAAGATTCTGCAAGCCTTTTCTCCGGAGGAACATAGGCCTTAAAGTGACTAATCTGAGGCAATTTCTTTGCCCGGTTTGGTGAAGTTGATTCTGATACACCTAAAAGTCCAGCAATGACAGCAAGGCGGAATTCCTTAAGTGTCTTCTTCTCTCCAGGATTCATTTCAGTGAAAATGATGCTGGCATTGACAATTGAGACATCCACGAAGTGCCACATTATACGGCGCCACCACTTTTTACTTTTCCTATCTATTTCGTAGCAGGATTTTAGCGTATCTGCTTTGTCTACATAACCCATATGTTTATTATAATCCTTCACCAATGCTGGGCATGAGATATTTATCAATGTTCCATCTTTATTCTTTCGTGAAGTTGTCGTAACGTCATCCACATCATGGAAATTGGAAAGAAATTGAATGCCTCTTCTATCCTTCCAAATCATAGCCAACATACCCTCTTGTGAACATCTAAACTGGAATTCTCCTCTGTCCAAGCATTTATCATTGGTGAAATCTGAAGGAAATCCAATTCTTCCTTTTCGCACTGTTCCACAGGCGTAAACTCCAAGTTGTTTCAGATACTTCATTAGTGGAACGGAAGTAAAGTAGGTGTCAAAATAAGCTTCGTGATTCTTCCCATGTAATTTGTTGGTGAGTGTTTTGACAACTCTTTCCCCCAAGCATTTTTCGTTTGTTGGTCCTATCTTCCCTGTGTAGATCTCAAACTGAGATATGTATCCATTTTCATTCGCTCTTATCCATACTTTATAACCGCGCTTTATTGGTTTCTGAGGCATGTACTGCTTCAGGCTCGAGCGTCCTTTGAACCTTATCATGGATTCATCAACTGCCTGTCTCCTAGTTGGATTGAAGGATGACAGAAACGTGTTTTTCAGAAATTTCAGTAGCGGG
Source organism: Deroplatys truncata (assembly GCA_030765065.1). Classification (NCBI taxonomy): domain Eukaryota; kingdom Metazoa; phylum Arthropoda; class Insecta; order Mantodea; family Mantidae; genus Deroplatys; species Deroplatys truncata. The sequence goes on along the minus strand of CM060990.1, from coordinate 346,621,233 downwards.
CGAACTTTGTACAGTTTATCAAATGAGTATTCTCCCTTTTTTGGTTGTTGGCTGTTGTCATTCAAGTGAATGTTGCCCAGCAGCCACGAGAATCGATTCCGCGGCATAACACAGGAAATGTAACTGTCTCTTATAGCAGGATCTGAGGACCAGTAGTCAGTGTAACTAGGGAGTTTTTTTAATGGCCATTATTAAGTTTATAGCAAGAAATTTGTTTATCTCTTCTGCATTTGTTGGCTGGAAGGACAATGATCCACACATTTTCTGCATTGCATACAAATTTGTCTGATATACAATATGCTCAATAAGTTCTGAAGGAAACAGACACTGAAAAACTTCTAGTGGCAGCATCACTCCATCAGATATATTAGGTCCACTGGAATCAGAAAAGTCTTGAGTAGTGCAATGCATCTGGTGTTCCAACCATATAATTTCCTCCTTTTCTTCACATTCATCATTTCCAGGTATAGCTAGTTCTTTCGCATCACACTCGAGCACATTTCCTTCTAAGATTTCTTCAGTCAAATTTGCAGGCAATTGCTCTTCAGTACACAAAACTTCACCTTCGTTGTCACTCACGGATACTATTGATTCATCATCACTCGGTAGTTCAATTAGTAATGCATGCAGCAAGTCGCTAGTCAAGTCAGCTGCGCGAAACTTCTGTGATGACATCACTCAGGTAAGCAGACGGCACGACGCGTACTTCCCAGTGGTTTGAAACCACATACACTTTTGATAAAATCCCGAAAATGTTTATGTAATTGTACATTATACAAATGAAAACGTGATCTAAGACATGAAAGTATGCTTACCTCACCAAAAGAGATCAAGTTGTGCTATATATATATAACCACAAAACAAATAACAACACAGCCTAGCGCTCAACAAAGCTTGCCGGGAGCTATCACAACTCAGAAGTAACAATGAATGCACGGGATTCATGCCTGAGTAGCGGGTAGTGTCTGAAAATGATGATAGAGGGAAGCTCTAATCAGTACATGAGATGGTTGCACTAGAAATCTGCTGGTAAGCTACGCAACTAACTTCACAGAGGTGGTTTCACAGCGAAACCACTGGTAAACAAAGGGTTAAACGCAGGTCGTCGATTGATTAATACAATTATTCCAGTTAAGTATTTTTGATTCATACGGTATAAAAGAGTTGTTGTCGATAAAGTACCCCACTCACCCGCGCAAGCACGCGCGCGCCCACGCAAATCTTTTTTCTAAAACTTAACTAGGCGATTGTTAGGAGTGCATAATTACTACGACTAATAATACTTGTTTCGCATGATTCGGGTTATATGACGAGTATTTAAGTCATTTTAACAGGTAATTCAGATAGCGTCACTGGTATTCATAGTAATATAGAGAGTAATTAGATTATAAAATTTCTTATCCAATGTTACAACACTTTGTATACTTTTGTCTAAATCTTACAAACTTCTATATGTTAAACAGCTGGTGTGTGAGACATAGAGGGTTAAACAGTGTATAGGGTTACAGTGAAGGTATAGAGAAGTCGTATAAAATACCTCATCCGCATGGTTGAGAATATGTTATAATGTTTTAGAGGCCTTATTGTTTTATATGGTTACATTCTTTTTGTCCAAGTGTAACAGCTTTATCAGTTTAATCGCTGCTTCATTAGATAAGGATTTTAGGGTAGACATCTTTCCCCTTTAACTAGGCTTAAAACTAGCACTAGTATTTGCTCTTAATGGCATAGTTAACGCCTCCCCTTACATCTTCTTCTTCTTTCTTCACCAGGTGTCTGCTGGCTGCATACAGCGCACATGAGTAAACTTCGTTTTTTTTAAAGATTTTAGACTCGCGGAGAAAATATTCATCTTGAGATCCATGTTAAATTCTTTTATGCAGTGCTTGTAATACAATAATGCCCATACGCATACGTAGTTATTCTATCCTCAGCAATAACTCTTTTATCATCAAAAGGAGTCAATGTGATTATATTCACTTGCACTGTGCTAACAGCATGCCCCCGTGATAGGATCAGATTCATGGGCGTTCTGATGATTTCTCGGGTGTTGAGACAATGTTTATACCTGTTAAAAGTAATGTACTGCTTAATAGCACTACGTTTTATGCCTTTAATCTTTTTTATCATACAGCCTTTGATTTCTAAGGCGTACATCTTAGGCCGTAGTCCAACAAAGCGTAGAATGATTTTGCTATTGGCCTCATCTTGAAATTTTCCCAGCAACTTTTTGTTCTGCGTAGAGTGACATATATGTTTAACAGGGTAATCAGCTGTATCCAGATGCTCAAGAAAACATAGCTTATCCTGGTACACATCTTAAATTGCCACAGGATGAATGAATGAATCAGTGTACATATATGTTATTTCTGCTATAAATTAATTAAATCTATCACAGACTTTTTAATTGGTGGTCTGTCACAAAGAGCACCTATTATTACTACGGTTATATGCCTATATCTCCAGAATGAAAACAGATAGCGCTATGCGGTAAGAGGTGTTTACATCCTTGGTATGTGGTGCATCACTGACGTAGTGTTCCAAGTTGACCTGGGGGTCCGAGTTGAAACCAGTGGCATGAATACAAATACATGTTCCGATAACATCAAAAGTAATTAAGATAAAGACGCCGAATAAACGCTATTACATTTATATAATAAGATAGTTTCTTTGTGATATATATTTGGGTACCTGTCGTCCTGACATCGATCCTTAATTTGTAAAACTCAAATATCTCAGATAAGAATATTATATCTCTTATATGAATTAAAAATGCATGACTAAAAGGCAGAGTTATTGTAAATAGCTACTTCAAGAAATACGCAAAACGCTAACGTATTTAAAAGCGGTATTTTTCGGAATCATGAGAGTATACTTCCGTCCTCGTTGGCGATCTTACGCTGTCTGATGTACCCTCGGACCTGCGCCCTGGCCGTAGACGTACCCCCAACATATGGTGCATGGAGGGAGCCTGTTTCATAGCGATTGGCTCGCCCATCTTCTATGCAGTAGGAGAGTTAAATTCGCTTCCTCCTTCCCCCACTCCTAACCTCTCGCTCTGCCTACCACTGCCTTCCACTTGCTTTACAACTTCCCACATGAAATAAGGACTCAAGTTTGCCATGATGTGTCTTTAAAGCGCGCCTGACAGGATTTTATAGAATTTAAGAAAAGAGTTGTATGTTTGTCTGTAATACCTGATGGAACAGGTTTAGACAGAGACATTTGACTATCTTTAAACCGCGGGTTACAAGGCATAATCTTTAACAAAGGCAGCCTTAAAATGAAATATGACAATCTTTAGACTAAATGCAAATAGCAGGGATCAGGGACTTTAAAATTTGCAGATACTTGAGCTAAAAATACAATAAACTTATTAAAAGCATTACCTGATACGATTCTATAAGCTTAAAATCTATGTAACTATGCAAAAAATGTCTTTGCTCGTGATTGTGGTCAAATGTAATAACTGAGTATTAAGCGTGGTTTTCTGTCATAAATGAGTATTAAGTGTATAAAAATGTCATATTGTGTACTGATTCTTTGGGGAATGAAGAGAAGATGGAAAGGATGAATTGAATGGGTGGTAGTGGCGACTGCGACGGTGATAGGCATTGAATGGAAACATCTGCCGGAGTGTCCGTGTGAGAATACTTCTCTTTTGGTGTGACATCATATGCAGGTAGTAATGAAGCGTGCTTAAACATGTCGGACGGGTTCAGACCGTCTGTCTCCTGGTGTGACGTCATATGTGAAAGTTAATGCACGTAAAGCATTACAGTGAGTGGTGTGGGGTGAACCTGTTTTTAAGGCTTGGTTCAGACGTTAACGCCGGTGGTTCTCATTCGGAGGTCGCGGGTTCGATTCCCGTAGGGCCAGCCACTCTAGCTTTAGGTTTCTCGTGGTTTTCGCTGGTCGACAGGCGAATGCTAGTAGTTTCTCATCTGCCACGATTTCCTTTCCCTTTCATTCTATTTCATTCGCATCTTTCACGTGTGATTCTATGTTTCGTGGCGTATGACGAATGCTTTCTTAAAGGCTACTTGTCCGTTGCTCGGTTCACGGATGGTTAATCGCCCTCTCTAGCCAGCACGTGTCTCCTCTCACACGCTCACACACACACCCAATCATGCATAAACAGACATAAATACCTCTGATGAACTCTCCAAGCACCCGAAATTTCATGAAGACCCACGAACACATACACAACCTCACAATACTTCAAACAATTCCACCTAGCACCCGAACCAGCACGAAGACCTACGATCATCTCCGAACAATACATGCACCCTCACAATACTTCACTCACTCTAAGCATTCAACCTGCACGAAGGTCTACGAATACATAGATACACGCATTCACTTCCACCAAGCACCCGAACCTGCACGAAGACGTATGGATATCCCCGAACAGTACGTACACCCTTGCAATACTTCAAACACTCACTCTAAGCATACCAAACTGTACGAAGATCTACGAACATTCCCGAACAATACATACAACCTCACAATACTTCACTCACTCTAAGCATCCGAAGCTGTACGAAGAACCTACGATCATCTCCGAACAATACATGCACCCTCAAAATACTTCACTCACTCTAATCACCCGAACCTGTACGTAAAACCCCGAACACATTGATATTCATGCTCACACATTCTGAAACTTCGTTCAAGCACCCGAACATGCACGAAGACCTACGAATATACCCCAACATCTGTGTAACACGCATTGAAATATAAGAGTTTAGACGCTTAATCACCGCTTTAGTATGAAAATTCAGTATATAATTGATCTAAAAGGGTTCGTGCCTCCTCTATGAATAGGCTGACCTCGGTCATTGAACTTCATTCTGCTACATATTTTCGAGGTGTCAATATCGTTGTTCGCTCACAAAATAATCGGCTTTCTAAAGTTTTATCAACGTGAAGAGGTCTACATTTCCTTAAGGAAGGATTAACACGTTATTACATCAAAGTAAAGATGAATAAGTCCGCATATAAGAATTTAATTCCTAGGATATCAGTATATTCTTGCGGTAAATGTGGAAAGAAATTTCTACGGGGATGTGATAAAACAAGGCATGAGCTAGGTTGTAAGAAGCTCTTCAAATGTAAATATTGTAATGTAACCTTCAAAGACAGTTATAAGCATCAGCGACACCAAGATGCATGCGAAATAAGCATGCCTGTGAAGAAACGTAGATTAGAACCTACTATACAAGGGTTATTATATACAATGGAGAACTGTGACATGTAGGATTACGAAATTTTATTGCATGGACGCTTGAAATTTTATTTTATACGATGCGAATTAACTAAGGATCTGAATATGTACCTGCATGAGACTAAACAGTAGATAATCCAGTCTGTAAATAAAGAGCTTGGTATTAACAAACGTTTAAAAAATTAATCTGCTAGCTGAGTGTCGATTTGTTAAGAGTATCGGAGAACCCCGTGACAAAACATTTAAAACCCGGAATCAATGTGTTTTCCTTGAAACGGATATGGACCCTGTGTTGGAATCGAAATTTAAGAAGTTGGTTACTGAAATGGAAGAATCACAACTTAAGGGAAGCAAATGGGCTCTGCTTGCTGTGGAAGGGGTTCGCCTTCCTATTAACAAGTACAATTCGTTACGAGGAAGTAGCTACATATCCTTGCTACCATCTTTTGATGCAAGAAAAGCCTGCATTAACACCCAGGACTATAGCGACAGCAATGCTTCATATATTCTGTGTTAGCCAAATTCGTTGAGAAGAATGCTCTACGGTTGAACAAATACAAGCAACTTTCAAAATAAATATGACTTCAGCTGTGTTTCTTATCCAACTCCACTTTCTCAAATATCTAAGTTTGAGAAGCTTAACGGTATGTCTATCAACGTCTTCTGGTTGGATGAGAAGCACAAAGTGTATCCAATAAGGGTCGCTGAGACTGAACTAGCTGAACACCGTGACCTCCTACTATTGAGTGATAGTAGTGGAAAACATCACTACGTTGATATAAACAATTTTGAAAAACTTATTCGACGTCGGAAAACTATGCATAATGGACGTTTTTATACCTGCAACCGATGTTTTACACATTTTGATGATCAGCGTGGTCGAAGTCAAATGGTAAAGCTACAAGAACATGCATCCATCTGTAATCAACATGGTATTGCAAGGGTAGTTATGCCTACGAAGGGGAAATCAATTGCACAGTTTAAAAATGTTGAAAGGATGTTGAAATTAACTTACGTCATCTATGCAGACTTTTAAAGCGTCCTCGTACCATGTCATACGTGTATACCAATCCTGAAACTTAATATACAACCCTTTATCAGCAGCATGTACCTATCAGTTTCTGTGTTTACGTTAAAGCGTCATCCGACGTTGAACATCTGGAAACTGGTCTGCCAAAGCATACCTATGTATATCGTGGTTATGATGCTGCTCAGAAGTTTATTGAATACCTGGCATCCCCTGCAAGGAATATTGATAATATATAAAAATCTGCCAAGCCTCTGAATCTTTCGGATCAACAGAAAAAAGGACTTTGAGTCTTCTATAGTGTGCTACTTGTGTGGAAAACCCTTTACGAAGAGAACTACAAAGTACGCGACCATGATCACATCAGTGGTGAATATCGTGGAAGTCTCCATGATGAACGTAATTTAGCCTACAAAACACCTAAATATATTCCAGTCTTCATGCACAACCTCAGTGTGTATGACTCACACTTCATTGCTAAGGAACTGGGATGCACAGGTGAGCGGGTGGAAGTAATTCCTAGCTCTGAGGAAAGATATATATCATTCTCCAAGTATGTAGGAGGTATAAAGTTTCGGTTTGTGGATAGCTTTCGGTTTCTCAGTACAAGCTTGGATAAGCTGGTGAAAAGTCTAATATCGTATCCTGAAACATTTCGGAGAAGACAAGTTGAAGTTGATGACTTGTAAGGGATTATTTCCCTATGATTTCGTCACTTCATGGGATGTTTTGAACGAAACGTGTCTGCCTCTTAAGGACTCCTTCTACAATAGCTTAAATGAAGAATAAATTAGTGATGCTGACTAAAATCATGCTAGAATTGTGTGGAAGCTACTTAATGTGAGAAACCTGGGTGAGTACAACGACCTTTACTTAACCTCAGATGTACATCTTCTAGCTTATGTCTTTCAGACATTTAGAGATAAAACCCTTAAAGCACAAAAACTTGATCCTGCTCATTGTTTTACCTCTCCAGGACTTACATGGGACGCCATGTTGCTGTATAATGGAATTCAGCTGGAATTGTTACAGGATTATGATCAATTACTCATGATAGAATCTGGTATAAGGGGAGGTTTATGTCAAGTTTCCCACCGGTATGCCGAAGCAAACAACGTCTAGATGGAGAAGTGTGATCCGTCGAGACCAACCCGATGAGTCGCAGGGCCAAACTGGACGTATACACTGTGTTTCAGTACCTCAATATGAGAAAGCTGGAGATTCTCGGGTAAGGATTTCGGGATTGGGGATGAGGAAGTGTGACCTGTTTGATCTTTAGCGTGTAGAGCGCAGTTGAAATTGTCACCATGAATCAACTTTCTATATCTTTGAGTAAAGATAAAGATAACACTTCACGAAAAAAGGTGCTCACGTTCATGTCTCTTAGCTGTACTCGAGGCCAAGTACACATTTACCAGCAACATGTTGTCCACTATCACAGCAGTCACATGCCCACTAGTGCGGTGTTCCGTGAAAGAAATATAAACCCCTACTAGATAAAAAATGGCCGTACTCCTGTTGTTTCTCCGATTTCTCACGTAATTAAATTTTGGGCCAATAATTTCTATTTTATTAGTACTTACCTCTTGTTGAAATTGGAAATCGATATCGTGTATACAAATAAATTATTTTAATATTTGTTATATGTTATGGTCCCTAAGTCAGTTCATATTCAAGATTGCAAATATTGTAAGGAAGACCATAAGATGTCAATTAAGCGAGCACGAAATAAAGCAGAAAAATAATGTTTCAGTTGGTATGCTTCCATCATACAAGAAGGTAAAGAGACAAAAGTGAGACATTTTCGTACAGAACCAGCTCACGTCATATTCTCATACATCATCAATCCTGTTGGATCTATATTCCGAAAAGGTGCAGTGTTTTGTCGGAAAGGGTCGAAGGTCGGGTGATATCTCGGAATATTTCTCACCATCTGAATGCGTCACTGTAGACGCACTTGGTGTTTGTGGCATCCAAGTGCTCAGCTCATGGGGCGAGGCTTACAAAAGGCACTTGTGGTGCACTTAGCGATACTTGGATGTCGGGTGAGGAGTGACGTTATCATCCATAAAGTTCAGATGCTGTGATTTCTTAGAAGACGTATTGTCCATCCCCAAGCTGTCTGTACTCCTCACAGTGGCCATATCCAAACATCTGTCCGTCGATAGCAGCAAACGTTTATCAGATGTAGCCCCACACTCTTTTTCCACTGCCGAATTTTAATGAGTAGCCCCGTTCACCTGTCCCTGGAGTGCAAAGATCAGCCCGGTTCTGACCGCTGGCATATTCACTGCTAGCATGTCAGGTATTTCTGGCAAACACGAGACATCGGCAATGATGGGAAGAGAGAGAAATTGAGTTCAATTGAGTTTTATTTATGGACGCTCTTTTACTACTCTGGTTCTTAGCGTCCCATTCTGTATTGGGCGTGAAAGATAGGAAATTTTGTTAAGAGGCCTTTTTATCAGGCTTGAGATTCTTTTACGTGCCATAAATCTACAAGACGGTACCATCGACTTTACTTTTTTCCGAAGGAAGCCATGCTAAGGATTTTTACGCCCGAAAATACCCATCGCCCTCCACCTGGTTTGAACCCAAGACCTCGAGAACTAAAGGCTAGCGTGGTACCCCTACAACACAGAGGATGCCCGGGAGAGGGAGGGGGAGGGAGAGAGAGGGAAGGAATGACGCTATTCGGAGTTGATTATGTTTTGTTGCAGGAGAAAGGAATGTGGGCTTTAAAGAACAGTTGTATTTCAGCTGGTCGGTTGTTTTACAGCGGAAACAGGTCTGTATTTATTTTCCCAGGGTGTGAGATGAGGATCTCATGGTTAGCGACTTCTAACTTTGAAGGGATACTCTGCTTAACGTCCATCCTAACTATAATAATACAATTTTTCACTGAAAACAGTATTTTCGAGTGCCATATCTTCGTCGAACCACATGCTCTCTACTGCACTTGCTGACAGTGTCTATTTAAAATACTGGTGGGCACTTCAGGGCTGAAGTTAATATAATGTAAAGCTGCAGTGTGCATTTATTTTGGCTGACCTAAGTCATCAGAATACCGAACCTGCGTGAAACAAATAGCTTAACGTTATCTTTAACATCCGCCAGCTTTCTTGAGGTGGCATTCTCAGTTATAGTTACATAAAATCTAAATCAAGGAATAGACAGAAAGTTGAATGATGTTGCGTTGAGGATGTTGAAAAGTTGGTTTATTAATCAGTACACCTATGATTATTTATTAACCCTGAGCAAATATACGATATTTTATGTAAAAATATAAGTTCTGTGTCACTTCACCATGCATTTTTAGTGTTTAATGTGCTTTAATGCTATTAAAATAATAAATCAGTACTTATAATTGATTATTTGTAACATAGTATTTTATTTCTTAAACTTCATTCCCAAGGCTACATAAACTAACGTAACGAAGGTAAAAATTACAATAATAATTGAAAGACATTTACAACGGTACCCAATTTTTTATTCATTCTAAAAAGTATCCGAAATAAGAAATAAGTTTAGAAAACTCTTATTCACACCTTTCAAAGATTAAAGTAGACATATGACCAAACTTCATACTTACATCACAACATTATAAAGTTAACTACATTGCAGCACGGAAATAAGTAAAATGCCTTCAACGATTCTTATTAATATTCCAGTGACACACGGTAACATTAAATCTTGGTGAAGGGGTAGGGCTTCATTTTGCGATACCATGGACAAAATTAAACGTCTTTTAAATAGCGATTAACTAAATACCACAGGTGTCATTAAGTTAATAAAAGCATAATTCTATAGAGGTTGGAGAGTGACCAATATGCAGCGTAACAAAGATTCTGATAAAATATCATCAACATTTATTTCTGTGTTTCTTATACAACAGGTTAACAAAACAAAACGTTTTTAACGTCAACATAACTTTGCGAGAACTTTGATTTTTACTTTTAGCTAACACAAACATTCCTATACTTGCGAGATTACTGATTGAATTTTTGGGACAATATACAATTTATGTTTTGTATGCACTCGTTGCGCTATTGACTTTAAAATATTATATAAACCTCATAATAAATAAAATATGCTAATGTTACTCGACTAGCATATTGAAATCCATGTACCGCTACGATAACGGAATCATTACTCTTATTACTCCATCAAAAAACCAACTCTTATCTATCTGTTCATATTGCAGCTGCAACATTATGGATATTGGAACGCAAATGCGAGTTGTTTACCTTTTTTGTTTTTCCAACAGTTTTTTGTTCGCTTCATAGCAGAGCACGATCTTTGCACGGATATATTGTACCCAGAATGGTTGGTATGAAATAAACTAATTCAAGAGTTGAGGTTTCACTTCCAGTGGCAGTTGACGTCAGGAGAAATAGAAGTTCTTGTGGAAACTTCTGAAGATTAACTTACTGCTAGGGAGTGCGAGGTGAGTAGTGGAGGAAGAAGGTTGTGTGTAAAAAGAGCTCTGTCACTGAGAATGAAAGCGATGTATGCAGAATAAGAATAGAGCTATTTGTGATAAAGAAATTTATGAGAGGTAAAATGGAACAAAACATAATAATAAACTGGTTAGTGCTTGGAAGCGTGGTATTTATGCTGTTGACGATAGGCGGGATTGAACTGAACCCAGGACCTGAGCAAAAACAAACAATGTTAGAGAAGCTTAAGAAAAACTGAATAAGATGGATGGAATGGAAGAACCCATTAAAGACAACCTGAAGCAAGTAGCCAAATGAATAATAGAAGATATTGGAAACGAGGTGCTAGGAATAAGGAGAGACGTAGATGGAGTCAAGGTGAAAATGGAGAGAATGGATGAGAGGAGGAGAAGATTAAATTTTCTGTTCATGAATGTGGAAGAGAGAAGGGGTGTTTGGCCAGTGGAAGATGTAAGGAACATTCTAACGCACCAACTAGAAATGGATCTGACAGTATGGGAGATTGTTGAGGCATATCGAGTAGGAAGGCAAAGCAGGAAAAGACCAATAATAGCAAAATTTGCAACATCCAGCTTAATTCATGAAATTTTAAGAAGAGCAAAGATGTTAACAGACAGCACCATATTTATAAAAACGCCTGACAATAGCTCAGAGAGATGTAAAAAGAAATTTAATTAAGAAAATGATGGAAACAAGATCAGAAGGGAAACAAGCATTTATACGAAATCTACATCTCTGAATAGACGGAGTGGATGTAGCGTATGTGGCAGGAAGCGCGTATGGAAGGAAACAAGTCAGCACAAAAGGGCTAAACAAGGCGATTCAACATTCAGATGGAGGAGAACGGAAGAAGAAGCAGACAGAAAAAATATGTTGGCTAGGAAATGGAGATACAAATGCCTACTGGAGATGGAGCTAAACAAATGTCAGGAAAATACAGGAAAAAGATAAAAGGAGCTATAGAGGGATAGTACAGTGAAAAAATATGGGAAGTAGTAAGAAGGGTAAACAAGAAGGGAGAGGCAAAAATGAGATCACGCCAAATAAATGGCAGAGATATTTCAGAGAACTGATTGGGGAGGAAAAAAGACTAAACTAGAAATAAGAGAGACAGGAACAATGACGGAATGCAATGAATTAGCGTTATGGAGAACAAAGTTTTGGGAGGAAAAATGGGAAAAATAGAGGGGAAAATTGTAGCTATAAAAATGTTATCGGGGAAAGAAGAAAGGAAGACTAGAAGCTTAGGTGAGGTTTTACACAAAGCAAAAGAAAAATGAGCGACGAAAGTAAGCAGTATAAGAAAAGAAGACGGAGGGAAGGAGGGGGAATAGCTAAGATAAAAGGTAAGGGATAACATGAGCTATCAAACTGGGCAAACGACCTGGGTGCCATGCAAGGCGAGGTAGCAATAAGATTAAGTTAATTTGTACATAGTTTATGTTAGACAAATGAAAAAAGATGGTAAATACTATGTAAAATAAGTCGTACAAAACAAATACATTCATTCATTCAAATTACTGCTACTTCATTTTTAAATTGGAGTTCATCGAGGCGTTGATCATATGATTCCATGAAGTTACAAAATGTTTAATTTGGGAATGCTTTCGAGTGTGAAGCTAACTTTTTTTGTTCACCAAAGTAAAGAATATCATTTTGTTATAGTCTTAAAACCCTTGTTGCATTTGTTGATTTACACTATCTCAAATTTCAAAAAATAGCTATATACATTTAAGTTGAAATTGTGCAGTATCTCCAAAACTAAGCGTTGTAGAAAGAAATGTCTTCATAAAAGTTGCTTGATATTATGGGGGAAAGTAAATCCCATTAGTCGTGTTTTGTTTGGAGGAGTTATGGTGGTCATTTTAGGAACAATTTAATGTTTTTGAATGGGAACCTACAATTAGGGTCATTTAAATTGACCCTAGAATGACCATCACAACGTTCTCCAAATAAAACAGGACTACTGGCATTTACTTTCCCCCCTAATATCAAGCAACTGTTATTCAATACATTTCTTTCTACAACGCTTAGTTTTGGAGATATTGTATAGTCTCAACTTAAATGGTCCATCCTGTACAATGCTCATGGGTCACAAGATTCTTCTTCTTCTGGCTTCTTCTTACTTGCATATTGCTTGCTGTTTCTGCAAATACTTGTTCAAAAGGGTTTCCTGTGACCGAAGTGTATTTTGAAGGTTCTCTTATTTTGCTCCTGCAGTAACCAATTTCAAAATTGTTGCTTTATAAGATGGAGAAAACAGCGTCCGTACAAGAAAATATTCTTCGGAATACACATAGACGAAAGAAAGAGAAACCTGGAAATTTTCTGGACCAAGCGTCTCTCTACAAGACGAAGGACGTCTTTTTGAGCTTCACTGGAAGTTCCGAGCATTATATTCAACATGTCACGTAAGCTCTTCTTCTCGTGTATGATGTTAACCAGCAGTGAAGATTAATTCCATTAGAACGGAGAGGCCCTAGGATGATGTCGCTGCAAGATTCCTCTAAAATGTTTTATCTCGTAGGAGGTTTTGACCAAAATGCTACAAAAGTGTTTAATATAAAGAAAAAGTGGGCATTCTGGTATTCTAGACTTATTCTGTCAAGGCAACCAGTTTAAAGTGAAAGCGTAACAGAGCACAAACGCAGTATCAGAGAATGAACGTTTCAGAATATCCTGCACACTATTTTCATTGAAGAACATTACTACGGACTGCCTGATATCAGAATATGTATATTGTACCAAAGTGTGTTCAATTGAGAATGTTAAATAATTTTTAGTCCGTTTGAAATGCGTATGAAAACAGTGTTTCTCTGAACATTATTTCAAAACGGTTCTAAATATCCCTGTTGTGTCGCAATTTCTTGATATGCATTTGAGTGAAACATGCACTTGTGTTACTGTCTATTTTTTAAGAACAGAATAAAAAATCAATGCTGTAATGTGGCTATATATCCTTCATTAACGCTTGCTGCTTTGAAACGTTTGATAGAAGAATATAGTCCGAATTTGTCTACCAGGTAATCCTTTCCGTTCCAAGCAAAAGGCAATTCAAGTCATAATACCTTCTTTATTCAGCCTTGCCTGTAAGCCAGTCACATCTGTTATAGGTTGAAGCCTTAAAATGCCGTAAGAATATTTGTTTTTCTTGAATGAAGCTTGGCAGAGCGGTTTCCGCCTATCTCTGTTTAGCAATGCTGGTTTTTCTTCAAACCCTCTGTGTCCGAAAGGATTTTGAGAAAACAAGAATGTTTACACTACTTAACTTGCCACGGGGGGGGGCGAAGGAAAATACTATTGGCCTCGTTACTCTTGTCTCACTGTACTGTGTTAAAGCTTGATAGAAAATGGACACAGATCTAAACAAGCTTAGTGAGTTCACAAAAAGCAACCCCAGTCCTCCATAATATAAACAAGTTTCATAGGCCAAATTGGTTTGAGGTGGAGGGGAATATTATCCACAAAGTGGTCTAGGAAGCAACTTCAAAGCTGCATAATCTCACGGAATTTCCACAGGATTCATGCCTTATTTTGTTAAGCTTTAAGCTTATCTTTTGACTATGGCTAAAATAGCAAGTGGTTGTCATGCCATCCCGAATTACATGTTAGCTCTGGAAAGAGATGGAAAAATGGAGAAACGCAGTAAGTGATGGGGATTTAGAGTGGTGGATAGAGTATAGGACAGGATGGAGTGGGACGGGATATAGGTGTATACTGGGACTCAATTAACACCAACAAATAACAGAAAAGAGGGACAAATGGAAATAGTTCTGGAGACGGGCTTTCACAACCGTTAAATATTTTCTCCACATCTTTGTAAGGACATCAGTGACTGAAAATCAACTTAAGCTCCTTCTTCGGTTGATTGACTTCACTGCACACCGATGTAATACTATTTCCTAGCAGCAGCTAAGAAGGTTGTGAAAAAGTGAGATGGAGTAAAACACTTGTTAGAAGATTCCTCGGCACGTAATAATAATAATAATAATAATAATAATAATAATAATAATAATAATAATACTGAAAGAAAAAAGTTTAGACCGTAAAACACTTGCACTTATTAAATAGCTACTAACTGATACAAAAATTCACGAGGGAAATTTCTGAATCCCTTCAAGTCAAAACAGGAGTAAGAGGAAGAGATGGACCATCTCCACTACTTTTCAAGCGTGCTCTTGAAAAAGTAACAAAAGGTAGGCGTAAATGGAAAACAGTTCCCAAAATTAATTAGCCGGTTATATTAGGCAGAGAGTAATTGGAGATAGATTACGTAGCATATGCGGATGATCTAGCAATCCTTACTCGTGACATCATAAAAGCTCAAAAACGGATGAACTGTTAAAGAAATTGTAGAGAAAATCGGTCTGCATTTATACTTAAAAATACAGAATGCATTAGGGCAATCAAGAAGAACCAAAATACACGAAAACCAAACATGAAAAAAATTAAACCACTTTAACAGTTTAAATACCTTCTGGAAATAATTCAGGAAAATGGAACCGAAACTAATGCTAATAAAAGTAGATGCCAAATAAATGGAAACAGCATAATCAAAACATATATAATAAAAGGTGTATCACTCAGCATACAAAACTATGACATTATGACACAGTATTTAAATCACAGTGCCTCTACGGAGCAGAAATATTACTTTTGAACGGAAGTAGGATGTGGTTATCGGAGGGGACACCTCGTCACTGCGACCAGCTTGATCTATTGTGGCTACACACCCTAGGAGACAGGGATGAGATGAAGGAGTCATAGGAGGTCGCAGGTCCGCAGGCAGACAGACCCACAGAGACGCGTAGAAGTCCCTAATATTTCCAGTTTGAACAACCGCGTACCTCTAGAGTCGAAGAATTCGAGAGAGGGCGACGAAGCGACCCTAACAAACGGTACAACGCACCCTGGCATTCACGGGGAGAAATCTTTCCAATGCGCAAACAACTATGCCATCTGCCCGACACCGCCAGGACCGCAGGACCCAAAGACACACCTGAAACGTGAAGGGAAGAGATGAAATGAGAGGAAATGGAGAAAAGGAGAAATCGTGGTAGAATACACCACGTTTTGCCTAAGTGACCAGGGAAAACCACGAAAAGCCCCATGGTCAGATTTGGCGGTCATCGTTAGTTGAACACGGGACCTCCTGCATGCGGGCCTCAGACGTTGCCGCCTGAGCCATTCCGCCCGGTAATTTTGAACGGAAGAGCAGATATCGAAAATATTTTGAAAGAATAATGTGATATGATAAGAAAAATTCTAGTTCCACAAGTCATAGGTGAATAATGCAGACTTAGAAGTAAAAATGAAATAAAAGTATACACAGACATCCACAGTGACATTAGAAAATGAAGGTTAACGTTTTATGGACGCATTAAACGAATGAACTCAAACAGGTTCAGAAAACAAATAATGGAATTCGGCCAAAATAGAAGTAAAATCAAGTAGATACTATCAAGCAGATTGGTGAAGTAAAAATGACTTAAAATTGGCACGAATTACCCAAGAAGATATCCTAAGCAGAGATATCTTTAGCATCATAGTGCATAAGTGGCAAGTTGACCAAAAGGACAAACCGGAGAAGAAAACAGGAACAACTGGAGCAAACGAGAGAAAGAATGCCCACAGCAAAGAATGAGAGAACTATGGATTCAAAGGGGGAAAAAAGAAACATTTCTAAGTACTTTTCGCAGTCCTGAATGGTCTTATTAGCAATAAGAATATAACAATATCTATTAATATTACTATTTATTATTATTGAGAATGCTTTTACTGCTGCTGAAGAATCCGAAGTTCGACAAAGAAAGCATATAATGAGATGCGTCGGAAATAGGTGAGACTTTTTAAAGTACCATGGACATGGATTTTGTGCAACACAGCAAACCGTCTACGAAACGCATTTATAGCAAAAGGGTTGCTAAAGTTACCATTACAATATATGGAGCAGTGTTTCGAAGCTTCCTAACGTATGTGCACTCCATATTAATTTGTGCCTCCTTTGTTTAAACCAATGGCTGTTTAAAGGGCATTCGCTGCTGTAAAACCCCCACTAGCATTGGTTTATACCATAAATAAGTAAAGAACTGTTTCATACATGGAGCTAAAGTTTAATATAAGACGGAAGAAAATTTATAGGCATCTTGTATTATTTCGGTTGAAATCGGCACACAATTGACGGTAGCTAGCATGAAAGCTCTGAAGATGTGCGAAATTTATTAAGTATAAAATTTTAAAGAACATTTGAAAGCTTAAATTTCTCTAAAGCTGTTGTAAAACAACGGATACTGAATGGCGACAGTCTTCTAACATTTGTATATTTTACATTTTCTTCCAAAATATTCATAATTATGGATGTTTCCAATGCCATTACCATATTTTCTCCACAAAAAGTTAAACTTATGCGTCCTAACGTGGGTTTCATTTAAATACTGATACATTTTTCAGTAAGTATTTTAGCTTAGAACAACAGAAAGGATTGGTTGGTTAAGAGAGGAAAGCTACTAAATTAAGCTATAACCAATTTTATTTAACATAATTTGTAATCTAAAAATATGCAAGTTGATAAATCCACAAAACTTCCTAATTTAAGAACGAAATTGAGTTGTGTCATTTGAAAAGTCTATAACAACTATTATACATATCCCTGCATTTCTCATAATAAAAGTTTCGTCAATTTGATTTTCGGAACTCGTCTATTTCACCACTACTAATTATTTTTGCGTACTCCTATAGGATCCAACCTGTACTCCCAATGTAACGCCCAGAAGTCCTCTGTTCGGTTATCTGTTGGGGAGGGAGATTTTTTTTATTAACTTTCCCTATCCTACGAAGACCTGGAAGCCTGCATGCAGGAGTGAGTGAGTAGGTGTGAGTGTGCTTCAGGGCAGATGTGTGCTTAATTACAAGCCTATGGGAAATAAAGTTATCTGCCATTCTATTTATTGTAAACAAATTAAACTTTGGTATGTGTTTGAGAGGTCATAAACACTCCAAATTTATTTAAAGGTCTAAATACAAGAATTATTTTCCTATGAATATTCAAATTTGAAACTCTCCTCATTCATTAGTGTACCTTTTCCTGGAGAGGCAATCATACAGTTAAACCGTAAATTTACATATTTGCTCTATACAGATAGATATAAATTTAAACTGTAAGGATATTTTGCATTTAATTTTACAGGTTTTGTAACTTTTTTTAAATTTTGGCAAAGTAGGTAATATTTTAACTGCAAACTAATCATGGAGTGCAAGAAATATGCTTTACACTTTAATTTCATAGAGTATAAATCTTTGTTTATGTTAGAGAAAGTAGAGTAGAAATGACATAAAGCTATCTTTAATAGTTTTTGAGAAAAAGGCACACATGTGTTTAAAGATGTTAGTTGCAGAAAGCTAATATTGAAAATAATATGGACATATATATATCTATATATATGCCCCAGTATAAATTTAATTTATGTGACATAGCATTCACCAATAAAAGGCAAATAGTATAACACAAACTTGTGCCTTTAACATTAGCCTACTAGTATTTGAATAAAAAATTCCGCACAACCAATGCTGTGAAAGGTTCAATCATTGTGTTTATTTTGCTCCAATTATTTTATTCTAAGAAATAAAGAATACAACAAATAGAATACAATCTTTCGTTATGTTTTTGATCGGTACTTTCAAAACCTGATTTTCTCACATAAAACGTTTTAATTGCATTATTATATGCTAACCCTCATGTTTACTCTCTAAAAAAAGCAGCAGACTTTTAATTCTATGGCGAGGTTCAGATCACCAGGTACAGAGCTGCAATATGGTCACCACATATCGGAAAGAGACGCCGAGAAAGACCCGGAACGAGATGGGCCGACACCTTCAAGAAAGCAATTGGAAATAAAGGAATTGGAAATAGTACGGGAGTGGCATAGTGAATGGGCATAGGCAACATATCTCAAAGACGAAGTAAGACGATAATTCCTTTTATGCGGACTTGCCCCCCCATGAGTCCAAACGAGCTCTCACTCGCAAGAGGAGCCGTAGTCCTACAGGGACAAAATTACTTTCATTCATTCATTCATAACTGACAACTGTCACGGACTGATTTTGATCTTTCTCAGCCAGGGTGGACCATTTAAGTTGAGACTGTACAATATCTCCAAAACTAAGCGTTGTAGAAAGAAATGTCTTGAATAAAAGTTGCTTGGTATTACGGGGGAAAGGAAATATCATTAGTCGTGTTTTATTTAGAGGATGTTGTGATGGTCATTTGAGGGTCAATTAAAATTTACCCTAAATGTAGGTTCCCATTTTAAAAAAATTAAATTGAACCTAAAATGACCATTATAACGTCCTGCTTAATACGCGCGTGTTTCGAAGGGCCTGGCGCGTCATCATTGGTTTCATAATTATATTCCTCACTGCTTTCTACCTCAGATTCATTATCACTGTCACCAGAACTTTCTTCGGTCTCTGCTTCATATTAAGAAAAATCAGCACTTTCACTATCACTCTCTAATACACTTTGTATCGGTTTTCTTAAACCCTCCTCGTCATCCACACGGATTCTTTCCGCGGCCATGATGGCTAATGACGCGAGTACAGGAAGAATAAGGTTATTTTTGCTCGTCTGAAACAAAGTTGGTGAGAGCATACTGCATGAATTACAAACATCACAGGTCAGTACTTCATTCGGAACGTATACAAATGACATATGTGAGAACGAACTAAACTGCATGTAGTTATGTATAGCATTTCAGAATTCCGAGCTGAGCTCGTCATACAATTCATATGCCAAAAAAGCGCTTGCGATCCCTGGTCGTCAAATGCGAATGGGAGTGCTGTTTACAAACTTGTCATAATTTTCTTCTCTTTTTCGATAAGGGGTTACATAAAGTGTGGGGATGTTTATTTTTTGCCATAGGCTATCCCAGGTTCGCTTCACTTCGCTCTGTTTTTCTCCTGCGTAATATTTAGTACTCGTACTGCTCTTATAGCTGCAAAACTTGAAAATATGCGTTAGCATTCTATCCTTAATTTTTCCGTCTCTCTGCTCCTATTCCACCCTTTCCATCTCTCCTGGGACACTGTGCACTGTAGCCAAGACTCATTCTTTTTGTTTCTCCTTTACGTCTGTCACACTCACTTAGCTCTACTTACTGCTGTATTGTTTATAAGTCTATTGACAACCCTATCCGGGATGATCGGTCCCAAGATTGGTTCCTTTAACTGCTAGAAGGTTCCCTCTGGAATTTGTCTGTCTTCTAACCTGGTATAGGTAATTTCCTCTGAGTGCGCGCGCATCAGCTTGTACGGAAGTTTTCCTCTATTAAGGCATACAAAATACTTTTTCTTATCACTACCCGAACTAACATCGGATTTCAAACTCGGTGCTTACGTCGATTTTTGACCTTTCTCTTTGTTGTATTCTTCAATATTTAAGCGCTCCTTACGAAGCCTTTCCTAAGTGACGCTTTAAAATAATCACCAAAACCAAATATCTGGTTCTCTAAAGGGCTACTGGGATCGTATTATTGGAGTAGGTTGTAGTTTTCCTCTACGACTTTAACTTCCTTCTAAACCGCTGAGTTTCCCTGAAAGCCCCAGATAATGTTTAAATTCAGACAGAGAGACGTTACCTTACGCTTTTTCACACCTTTCCCCAAAAATGAGATCTTAAGAAAATTTCTATATCCCAGTACTCCACTCTTAATCTTTTGTTTTCTGTTGAATGCATGCTTTTATCGTAATTTCGACATCACGTATCTCGTCACCGTTCTATAACAATCTTAAGCATTATTTATTAGTCACCTTACTTTGTAATGTACTTTACCATATTACTGAAGGAAGCATGCTTGGAGGGCATTTTGTGCTGCCGTTTCTTCCTTCCTGTTTTCCCTATTTAAATCCTCACCCAGTGTATATTCTCCGTGTGTTGCTCCCGTTGCTTGCTTTACTTGTGCGGAATTGATCTAGCCACCACTGCAAGACTGAAGTCTATCCTGCAGCATAGGCTTACGACTGAGGAATTAGCGCGTTCTCTTCCCTTTAGTTTCTGCGAATCCTCGTCCTACAGTAACCGAGTAGAACGGCACACAGCAAAGATGTGGGTTTGTTCAACTAAAACGCGTTATTTCTCAGTCGCGAATAAATATTGGTAGGGTGTTAACTGTAATTTACTTTCCTTCCAGGATATACTGTAAACTTAGGGACCTTGTGTGCGGTGCCTTCGTGATCCTCTATAGGAGTTCCGCGTGTTCATCTTTTCTTTGGCCGGGAAAAATATGTATTTATCTTTCGCTTCTCCTATTACGCTATTGTTTCACTTCTTTTTCTTGTTATTATTACTGTTATGATTACCCTTCTGCCATGCTTCGTATTTTTTCCCGTTATCCCCTGTCCTCCGGCAAGAGCTTACAATTTTGTCTCGTCTCTGAATATAGTGATTGCGTGATCAAAACCCAAATTCCTCAGGTCCTTGTTCAGACTCTACCGGCACTGGTTCTGCGCAGCTGCTCTTATTTCGGCGCTCCTGGTACCAGGTTATGAACATTTTGTAG
This sequence comes from Deroplatys truncata, assembly GCA_030765065.1. Taxonomy (NCBI): domain Eukaryota; kingdom Metazoa; phylum Arthropoda; class Insecta; order Mantodea; family Mantidae; genus Deroplatys; species Deroplatys truncata. The sequence goes on along the minus strand of CM060990.1, from coordinate 346,599,966 downwards.
ACTACGACGATTACTATTACTATGCGTAGACTCAGAAGAATTATTTCTATATTTCCGTTAATTAGTATTGTATTATTCAGCTAGCCGCGACGTAGCAATGTTTAGTTCTGACAGTCTTTTTAGTAAGAGACCTAGTTTTACGCTTAAGAGGTCTGCCCAAGCATATGGCACTACAAAAATAGGTGACGTAATTGTTTCTGGCTGTAATGTTTTCATTAGTAGAGCTGGTGAAACCTGTAATAGATTTAAATGCAGTATATCCAGAGACCAATTTGAATTTATGCGTTGAGTGGAGCTATTCTATTTATATGCACGTTTTGTACTTCCGCGGAACCTCTTGCTGTTATCACGCAATAGACCTAAGTTTTACACAACCTTAACAGAACCGTGTACTTTGTTTGCCCTGCCTACTCTCCGCTTGGGTTAAAAGCTTCACTGTCTCTCCGACTTTATACTACACGTGCCTCCTTTTTCCATCAATCAGAAGTTTATTCTCTTTATGTCTTGTTTCGACGTTCCTCGCGGCTACTGCTCTCGTCTTCAGGAAGACTATTTAGTTTTCTGAAGAAAAGATTGTGTGCTGGTGCTGTAAAAGTGCGTCGGGAGGATGTTCGGACTTTCGGGGGTAAATCAAGCTGCAATGGAATGAATTTCGTCCTTGTACTTTTACTGGAATTTATTGCGAAGCTAATCTCACGTATATTACGTCCCAGTCTGTGTGATGGGAATTCATGTAATTGCTTAAGTTTTGTACCATAGCCGTGTTTCTTCTTTCTGTCAGTCCATTCGTCGTCGGTCTGTAAACTACACTGAAATTTGGAATTGTCCCCATCAACTTAAGTAACTTTGCGTCACTTTCACTCTGAACGATGATCGTAGGTCAGTATATTTTGATGGCCCATTTTGACAGATGACGTCAGCCAATATAAACGCGGTACATATTCTATCGATGCCTTCGAAATTGCACGAAGCACCAAGTAAGGAGACAAACATAATCAGGCTGCTTTCGGCTTCATGCTGACAAGATGATGATGAGATGGGTTTTAAGGGCGCTAAACATCTAGGGTCATCAGCGACCTTACAATGTATAAAATTTAAAACCCAGAACCTAAAATACGGGACACTAACCAGAGGAATCGAAAACACTAAAAAACAAAACAGCAAACTCTAAAAACCAACACACTAAAAGCATGCTCAATAAAAGAGTAAAACAATGTGTGAAGAACTGTAGAAGGCAAGGGACATGAGCGCCATATGTCCGCCGGGGAGAAGAACCCCCATTAAAAAGACAATATAGAAGCACAAAACTAAGAGAGTGTGGTGGAATGGCGCAAAAGAGTCCTTGAGGGGCGCGAGTTACTGGAAGACGATGCTCGTCCTGAACAAGCTCATCGTGTCACCACACCTGAAATGATTGCGGAAGTGAATGCGTTAGTCTTGGGCAACTGCAGAATCAACATGGACGAGATCCATCGGTTACTGGGTATTAGCGTGAGCATCATTCACACCATAATGCATCAACACTTGAAATTTCGAAGAGTTTGCGCGCAGTGGGTTCCCCACCAACTGACCGCCGAACAGCGCAATACTCGAATGACGCTGTCTTTGAGTGATCTGCAAAGTTATCATAAGGAGGAATACGGCTTTCTGTCACATATTGTCACTGGTGACGAAACATGGTGTCACCATTTTGAACCGGAAAGCAAGCGTCAGAGTAAGCAGTGGAAACATGCGACTTCACCACCTCCAAAGACATCAAAGGCCGTGCACACCAGTTCTGGTAAGGTCATGATGTCATTCTTTTTTACCACAAGGGCGCGCATCTTCTCGAGTTCCTGGAACGGGGAACCACCATCAATGCCCAGCGTCATCAAGCCACTTTACAGAACCTTAGACGAGCCATCAAGTCGAAACGCCCAGGCATGTTGTCCAAAGGCGTTATTCTCCTGCATGATAATGCCCTCCCACACACTGCCAATGCGGTGAACACGACATTGTAGCAGTGTCGATGGGAAACGCTAGAACATCCACCGTACAGTCCAGAGCTTTCACCGTGTGGCATTAATGTTCATGGACCTCTAAAACAAGCTATTCGCGGACATCGATTCACAACGGACGACGAAGTGGGTGAATGGGCCCAGGCCTAGATTCAAACGCAGCCTACTAGCTTCTTCAAAGATGGAATCGTCCGGGTAGTGTCGCAATGGGATAAATGTGCCAACAGTTTTGGCGACTATTTTTGAGTTAATAATATCGTTTCCGTTGATTTACACAAGTGACCGGGTTTCATTTAAATGACCCTTATATATTGCCCATAAAGCGAATTCTCAAAAACTATCTCGAAGGACGGGTGTTCAGGCAAGCTTGAGAGTAGACATACACAGCTGCACAAAAGCATCTCACGCCTGAAGGACAGCGGAGGCCCTGCAGCTTCAGCATACCGACTGGGAACAGAGCTGGTTGGAAACGCCCCCGTAGCGAACCTTATGCCACGATGGTGAATGGCATTAAGGCGACGTAACACAGATGGACGTGCCAATGAATAGACAATACATCCGTAATCAAGCTTGGACCGGACCAAACAGCGGAAAGACGAAAACGGATGGTCCAATCAGCTCCCTAGGATGTGCCACTTAAAACACGTAAAAGATTAAGAGAACGGTCACACTTTGCTTTTAAAAAAGAAATGTGCGAAGTCCAGCTCAGCTTTTGATCAAAGATTAACCCCAAATATTTCCCCTCGTCTGCAAACGGAAGTGTCTCCCCTCCGGCGCCAGAAATTGATACAGACGGATTTCTTGGCGGAGAAATTAAAGTACTTGGCATTACCTCAGGCGTAGAGATGGTCGATACACCTCTGGAGACGGCGTTCGAGCAAACAAGTCCGCCGTGAACTGCAATAAATAGAAAAATAGTTAAAGAAAAGGGACGATGAAGTACCAGATGGAATACACTCAAAATGGGATTGATATCAATCGCAAAACCTGTGGCACTGAGTACAGAGCCCTCCGATACACCGTTCTCTTGAATAAAATGACTCGATAAAACCGAGCCCACACGTACAGGAAAGATGCGATCCGTTATAAACTCTCTAAAAAATATGGGAAGACGACCGCGTAAATTCCATGCATGGAGTGTACGTAAAATACCGCCCCTTCCAACAAGTGTCATAAGCTTTCTCCAGGTCAAAAAACACAGCCACTGTTTGACACTTTATCAGAACTCCATTTATAATATACGTCGACAGAGACACCAGATGGCCGACGCTAGAGCGATGGCGACGAAATACGCACTGAGTGTTCGCTAGAAGTTTCTGAGACTCAAGCCACCATGTCAACCGCCCGTGGATCATGCGCTCCATCACCTTGCAAATGCAACTGATCAGGGAGATAGGGCGGTAGCTGGAAGGTAGCTGGCGATCCTTCCTAGGCTTAAGTATAGGGATAATGGTGGCTTCGCGCCAAACGGAAGGAAAAAGGCCGTCTTGCCAAATACGTTTATAGACCTGTAAGAGAAAGCGTTTACTGTCGGCAGAAAGGTTCTTTAACATAGGACATGAATGCCGTCCGGCCCGGGAGCGAAGTGCCTGGAGCAAGGGATAGCATGCTCTAACTCCCTCATCTTGAAAAGTTCATTATAATACTCCTTATTAGGAGACCGAAAATTATAGGTCTCGGAATCCAGCCGGCCTTTGAGAGCGCGAAAGCCGGCGGAATAGTGGTCAGAACTGGAGACCGCCTCAAAGGCAGCACCCAGAGTGTTAGCAATGGCAGCGGGATCCGCTATGGTGGCATTGGAAACCTGAAGGCCACACACAGTACAATGGGACACTTTATCGGAGAAGCGACGAAGTTTATCCCAAACAACAGAGGAAGGTGTGAAGTGATTAAAAAGATTCGACAAAACGAGTCCAGGGCGCCTTCTTGCTATCCTGAATAATGCGACGAGCCCTGGCGTGCGATTGTTTAAAAGTAACCAAATATCAAGTGCAGGGTGTCGCCGAAACACCCTAATCGTAGTTCTACGGGCACGAATGGCGTCCCGACAGTCCTCTTTCCACCACGAAACAATAATACGGCGAGGGTGAGAGGACGAACGGGGAATTGTGCGTTCGGCGGCAGATAGCATCGTAGAGGTAAGGTGCTGCACCATTTAGTTAATGTCAGTGAAGGTCTGGTCCTGAAAACACACGAGTTTGGAACACAATCTCCAGTCGGCTTTTCTGAATATCCAGTTAGGTACTCTGGAATGCTGGACGTGGTGAAACAGAAGAGAAACGATGCAGGGATAATGGTCGCTGGAGTAGGTGTCAGCGACGATGTTCCAGTGCAGACGACTAGCCGGCTGGAGTGAGCAAACGGCAAGGTCCAAGTAAGAGAATGTACCAGAAGAATCAGAAAGAAACGTAGGCTCCCTGTATTGAGGATGGAGAGGTTGAACTGATCAAAAATGTCGGAAAGGAGCGTTCCCCTTGCAGAAGCCCTTGACGAACCCCACAGGGGGTGGTGGGCATTAAAATCTCGCAACAGAAGAAATTGTGTTGGGAGAGCGGACAGCAGATCTCGAATGTTCGTGTTAGTGAGTGGAGACGATGCAGATGATTACACGGAGCAAGGAGAAAAGATAAAGCCGGGTAATTGAATCCTAACGGCAATAGCTTGCAAGGCGGACGTAAGTGTGAGAGGCTGAAAATGAACGACGTTACGCACTAATAGCATGACACCCCATGAGCAGGAGAAACCTCATCCGGTGCAGGATCGTAGCGAATCGGAGTATACCCTCGAAGATCAAAAGTATCGTGTGGGCGAAGCTTGGTCTCCTGCAAACACACGACCATAGGTGAAAGGGAACACAATAAAAGTTGCAGTTCCGCCCTATGCGATCTTACAGCACGTAAATTCCAGGACAGGATAGTCATCAAGGAAAGGTATAAACCGTCTACTTATAAGGGCGGCTCAAAATAACCTTCTGCTTAACCTTGGGGCTCGGGCTTTTGATATGGAGTTGGTCGGACTCCATGGGCTCCTCGAAGGGAGGACCCACGCCCGCATTGCCAGAAACCGATTCAAGCGCCGAGAATCGGTTCTGGGTGGCAATGTGTGAAGAGTGCCGCACAGCGCGGTCTGTCCCAGGAGCATCCTGGGACTGCGACCTTCGAGGATGAGGAGAAGGTGAACTTTTCCTACCGTGCGTACGCGGAGGGTCTTTCAGAAAAACTTCCCTACGAAGTTTCTGCTTCGATTTCCTCTCAGTGCCTTGTGACTTCATATCCTTTGGACCAGCTTTAGATGGCTTGAAAACTTTTGCTGAAATGGACGGCCGGATGGTAGTTGCGGTCAATGAAGTCATGGTGCAGATCTGTGTTTCGGTATCCTTTCGGGGTACTGGCGAGGCAGCAATAGACCTGAACGTACCCGATCGCAGGAGCGCAGATTGGCGTGCATAGAAACTCCTCCGGGCTTCAGCGAAAGAGAGTTTCTTCTTCACCTGGATCTCCTGGATCAGCTTCTCGTCCAAGTTCCATGGACAGTCGGCAAATGACGCAGGATAAGACCCTTTGCAATTAACGCAGACGGGGACTGTTGAACAGGTACCTTTTTGTGAGGGCTGCCTACATGATGCACAGATGGTAACGACGCTCTTAAATAAGACTTGCGTATGCCCAAAACGTTGGCATTTAAAACGACGCAGAAGTCTGGAAATATAAGGCCTCAACGCAATTCATTGGTATTCTGCGGAAAGACTCGTGGGTATATTGACGCCATCGAACGTAAGAAATAGGGTACGAGTGGCTACCAACACCCCGTCGCGTTTAGCCTGCACTTGATGAACTGCTGTTACCTTTGGTCTGAAAGATATTCGACCAGTTCATCTTCCGTCATACCATCGAGGCTATGGGTGGTAATATCGCCTCGACAGGAATTCAAGGTACGGTGCTTCTCAACACGGATGGGATAACCGTGGAGAAACGTGGCGCACAACAAGGACTTACTTTGCGCATCGGACTTGCTTTGTACTAACAATGAACCATTTCGAAGGCGAGTGCATGAATGAACCGCACAAGCAATTGAGTCAATGCCCTTCTGGATAATAAAATGGTTCACCTTCTCAAAAGTTTGGCCTTCCTGTGTTAGCGTAATGACTAAGTAACAACCAGATGACGGTGGTGCTACTTCTGTTACAAAAACTTTTCGGGGCTTGTTAGAAATAATAGAGAAAGGGGGCTCCATAGCGACAGAAATCCTCCACCATTGCAACCGTCTCCGACCTGGGGCTCTGACTTCCCGGGCGTTACTCCGACTTGAGTGAGTGGCCTATTTATACCAGTCTCACCCCAGGGTCACACCTCCCAGAACATAGACAGTGGAACGTAATGGCCCCCCGCGGGACTACTGTTGAACAGCGGATACGAACACATACCCTACATAACGACCCCAGGTAGTGGTTATGACGCCATTACCCACTCACCCAGCCGCGCACCCAGTGCGCGGGTATCCGTCAGGCTGTGTCCACGGAAGATTAAAGGAAATAAAGGGTAAAATAAATCAAAACTGTGTGGGTGTTTCGCACGCAAGGTAGGCCGGCGAGGAAGGAAAAGAGATGTGTGAATGAATGGTCGTGGTGCGAAATGTTCTTAAGTAGAGAGGTCAAGAAAGATCAATGGCGAGGGGCGGCATGGAACGAAATGCAAAAACGCACGAGAAACTATCTTGAGTCCCCCGGTCACTAGGACGAACTCACCTCGAGCGGACGAGGGTGGAGGGATGATGATGGCGATGAGAGGTTTGGGCACTCGGGTACGCCAAACTCGTACTGACATAAGGTGAGCCGCTGGGGGATTCTGACAAGAGAAAAGCCGTTTCTCGTTATTTTGTATATCCTTTTTCATTCAGTTCCAGTGATAGCGGGAATTAATTCTGTGAAAGTGGTTTGTGATTGCCATGTGTCCTCTAAGTTCGTTCTCGTGACTGTTATATAGTATTTCACGTTTTAAGCTTTCGGATGTGACCAGTAAATGCACGTTCCCTCTTTCTACTGCGTTTTTCCTATAGGGAAAATTCGATTTTATTGAGAAGATCGAGGTTTCCTGACTAATTTGGATTTGTCGCGTTCATATATTTAAGTACCTGAATCGGCGTTTTCAATTGTGGGTCATCCTTCTCTTTCTGTGATACTTCTAGCGGTTCCACAAACATGTGACTACGCGTTCGTATTCTTGTACCGTCTCATTTTTCGGCAACTCTATGGGTATTTTGAATACACAGTCCGCGTCTCTATAGCCTGAAGTTAAATATTCCGTTTATTACTACTAATAAATTCTGTTTCAATACACTGTATTTCTTTTCTGCTTTGCTCATAAACTCAACTTGTTGCCCTTTCCTAAGTCGCCGTTATAGGAGACATGATCCACCACATTGTATACTTGCGTTACAAAGCATTTGCCTTTTTGCTTCTGGTGTAAAGTATGCTCAGATTGGAGCTTTCACGTGGCCTCTTTGAGGATTTGAAGCACTTTCTGTAGTTCCCTTCCCCCTGTTAACTTCTGGTACTTCTTCATTACCTCACTTATCGTCTTAGCAATTGCTGCGAAATAATTTGTTAACCTAGTGCAGCGAGAAGACGGTCCTAACACCTGCCTCACTTCCTTAACATCTTTCTGTGTTCCCAATTGTGTCATTCTTTGAATTTTGTCCATTCAAAAAAGAACAATTCTTTTTCTGTAGTTTCAGCTTGAATGTATTAATTTCCAGTTTTCCGAACACCGGCTTTAAATTTGACATTAACTCCTGGAGCGTTGATGTAAAGACCGTAATATCGTCGAGGTACATAAAAGGTTTTTATACCTTAGCTCTCCTAAAAGATTATTTAAATTACCGCGAGGGCTTTTGGTGCTCTTACTAGGCCAAAGGATAGCATTTCATATTTATGTTGGCCATCTGAAGTTATGAATGGCATGTACCTTTTACTTTCCTCGGCCATTTGTACATGAAAATATATGTCCAAAGTGGACTAATGCTTGAAGGCTCTTAAATAACTGAGAAAATAACCTACGAGTGCTAGAAGAAATAAGACCAACACTGTTTTGACTTTAAGGTTTATGTAATCTACACAAAATCTGTATTGTCCTGACCTGTTTTTGGGAGCTTCCATGCGAACCCATAATTATTCCGGTGTCTTTCGTCTTCTTTCGTTCTGCTTTCGTCTCCTATTAATAATTTCTCTCTGCTTATGGAACACCCAGTAAATTCTCTGTTTTATTGGAGTCAGTTCGGCTACCCGCATGTTAATCTCCGCTATGATTGCGAAAATATTTCTGTAATTATCAAATAACTTGCGCAAGTGCTCTTGCTGTCCCTCAGTGATCCGTGAATTAATATTAAACTCCGGGTCTTTATTTTTTAATTGTTTTGCTGTTTCTTGAGTGAAAGTATTTTCCTGAAGAACAGAAAGTCATACACCGGTGCCAGTGGGGTATCTTTAAGTATCATTTGGGCTACCGCCGTGGTTTTTGGGTTTTAATCCTCTGATTTTCTGAATTGCAGCATAATATAGCTAGGATACTATAGTTCAGCACCTTAGCAAAAGCCCTTGAGAGGGGGACGCAAATGATCATTTATTCCCCCTCTCTAGATGCCTTGGGCGGATATGCCTCTCCTATTCTGCCTATGAGTCGCTGCTTATGCACCACACGCCATAATTTTGCATAGCCGTGTTTTACTTTATTTTATTCTCACAAAATCGTTATCACTTTCTCACACCACTGTTGTAACTATCCAACACTAGAGGGAGGGTCCATGTTGTGCGCCTCTGTAAGGGGTGGAAGGGTGGACATTAAATTGCATGTCTTGCGCCTGCCAGGCCAGCTTTTGTGCCGCTTTCGCCATTTGTATATATTGCTCTTACAGGTCTTGTTCGTGGCTGTTAGGGATTGTGGATCTGCAGTGCTGAAATCCACACTCTGCCCTGCTAGATATCGTACTGTCTATTCTGTACACGAACTGGATGAAGCCGTTCAGTGATTGTGGATTAGTTTGTAAGAGTTATTTCATCAACGGCGGTTTAAACCCTTTAAATATGGCTAATACGCTATCGCTGCTTCATGTCCGGATTTACCAGATCACATACCGGTATTACAGAATAAAACGTACTGCTTCGTAGGTTCACTTAGCTCTTGCACGTGCTGCCTGAGCCTGTAATTCAAAATTTCTTCCACGGTCGTGTCCACAAAAGCGTATATCAAGCCCTGCTCGAAGTTTCCATAAGTTGTGTTAGGGTACCTATAGGCGAATATTCTGTTATAATTTGAGGCTGAGCCCGTGAGGTAAAACGGAAACGATTTTTCTGTATGCTTTCGTCCGAGTTGTTTGCTTGTGCTATGATTTCAAACTTATGCATACGGCTCCTCACACTAATCCACGGTTTCCTTAAGATTCTGCCTGAGGACAGGTTACCTGAGACTGAGGTCCTAACATCATCGTGGTTTTATCTACTAATATGGGTGAGTCTATTTGATTACCTGAACAACATGTTTATTCTTCTACCTGCTGCTTACTCTTTGTAAACTATTTACTCTCTTCCCTGTACCTGTTCGGTCTTAATTTTTCAACCAACTGTCTGATTCATTGTTTGTTAGTCTCTGGCTAGATCTTTGGATATGGAGTGTAGGTCCTATACTATAAATTCCTGGGACTGTGTTTTGTTCCTGTTGAGCAATCTCCTTATGCAGTCCCATGACTTCTGCCGATACAGGACTAACAGTGTCACTCTCGTTAGATTAGAACTCTGAGGTACACTCGAAACTCATTGTACGGATTGTTAGCACGCCTACCCAATCCGGTGGAAAACAGAGAAACAATTTGAGACAGGAAAAATCTCACTTCCAGTAGAAAAAGAGGAGGAGAAGATTTACCAGTTGGGGGTGCTATGCAACTTACGTTTAACTGAGCGGTGGCAGAAGACGTGAACTCTCGTCTTCTCTACTAACTTTTTGTGGTGTTCAACAGAGAAAAGAAAACGATAACCATTCAGGCCTTAATGCACATAATAATTCCCTCTGGTCGACCGCCCGTGACGTATATATTATGGGGGAAACACCCATGGCGCCTTCATCCACTTTTTGTGCTAACTATACTCGTTATCTATTCCAAGTTTGTACCAGCCTCCTCCACCAAATATATAGCCAGCGCCTCCAGCAATTTGTAGCGGCCTCCCGTGGTTTAACCCTGGGGCGACTAACAGAGGGTGATTAGGCTCTGACAATGTAGACACTCTAGAATGGTGTCAGAAGGTCTCGTAGAAATTTGGATTTGACAAATGAACCACCAGGTTCCACAAAAATACACTACTGTGCAAAACCTAAGGACGAAAGTAATCTTCGCATGCTGTGACACTGCCAAGTAACATAGCTGATGAAACTAGATATATACATAGAGGGAACTGCTACGGTATGGTATAGTAGGCAACTAAACGAAATATACAATGAGACGAACAGTAATGCCACTTTTATTCATAGACCATAAGCTACACTAAAGTCTAGATTTACAGAAACAGATACATGGTGCTTAAAAGGGCGTATGATCAACACTGACAGCAATGCATGCTCTGCATCATGCTCCCATGCTTGCCACAAGGTTGGTAAGCATTTCTTGTGGTAGGGCGTTCCATTCCGCCACCAGCGCTGTTTTCAACAGTTGGATCGTCGTTGGTGCATGTGAATGTGCTGCAATGCGTCTCCCCAAAGCATCCCACACGTGTTCGATGGGATTTAAATCGGGGGAACGGGCGGGCCTGTCCATTCGCCGAATATGCTCTCGTTCCAAGAGATGCTCCACCTGCGCTATTCGATGCGGTCGAGCATTGTCATCAATAAAAATGAAGTCAGGTCCGACTGCACCCCTGAAAAGACGCACATGGGGAAGAAGTACAGTATCACAATAACGCTGACCAGTGAGCGTACCGTGTACAAAGATTTGGAGGTCGGTACGCCCATGCAACATTATGCCTCCCGAAAACATAGAACTCGGACCACCAAAAAGATCATGTTCAAGGATGTTCCTGGGTTCATTACGTGTTCCCACCTGTCACCAGATGAAGGTACGTTGAGAATCACTACTTAGACTGAATCTGCTCCAATCCGAGAAGAGCACGCGACCCCATTCCTCGTTGGTCCAATTTTGATGCTCTTGGTAGCATCGCAAACGGTGCCGCGATGTCAATTTTACAGTGCGGATGTCAATGTAACACAACGTCCTGGCCGTCGGCAAAGGGACCACTTCTGTGTAGTCCCCGTGCCACTGTGTATCGTGAGATTGCGTGCCTAGCTGTCCTATTAAATATGGTTGCAATTGCATCCGCTGTTTGGCGTGGATCTCTTCTTGCCTGTTGCACAATGTAGCGGTCATCTGCTGCTGCAGTTGAGCGTGGTTGACCACCACCTCTCCCCGGGACAGCAGTGCCTGTGGTTTGGAAGTTTCCCCGTGCACGTGATACAATGCTGTGAGTATTTCCAAGCTCCTGAGCAACACTCAATACGTTTCGCCGTTCTTCCAGCTTCCTAATTATTCTTCCCTGTGTGAAGTCTTCCAAATGGTGTCTACGGGCCATGCTGCAATGAGAAACATCACTACGGTGCGCTTTAACAGCTCTCTAATTGCCACACACTGTCTTGTCCTGTTTCGTCAACTGTCCCGTGTTACGGGACCGGAGCCATTTGGCACTATAGGCTCGCTACACTCACGCCGTGTGACGTCCAGCTTTCTGTGTACGTGTGAGAGACCTCTGGCAACATGCTCCCGCACCTTAATCTACTTCTACCAGGTAGTTCATTTGCTATGTTACTTTACCCACCTCGTCCTTAGGTTTTGCACGCCGGTGTATATTCTGCTAGACTATTTATTAAAAGTACTTAAGCTGGGACACTCTGACGAGCGCCGAGCGCATGGGGGTTAGAGTGAGACCATAAAGCGACTTAGCTAGATATATCTAGCGTATCTTGGTGTACTATGAAGGTAATACCTAATCCTGGATTACGGGGTTCATGACTGTGCCTGGTGCCAACTCACACCCTGGCGTTGGTTGGTCGGGTGGCAGAGGGCCACCTGATCCTCTTCCGAGTCTTAAATATGCTTCTACTGCAAGCTGAGGGTTCCAGTAGCATAATTACAGAAGCGTTCCAATTCCAAAGTTTTGCGAAACCACATACAATTTTCCGACTGTCGATCGAGTCTTGGCGAAGGGTCGTCATTGTATTTACGTTCCAAGGGATAGTCTGGGATGCAAATAGAGATGCGGCACTTGGTGCCATGACACCAAATTTCATTTTTGATCAGTATTAGAAATTCCTTTCTAAGGAAGATACTGGAGATAATGTAGTCGTTATACTTGAGTTTATGTAACGTCCACTTTAGTGCTGCATATCTTTTTAATAATGCAAAAGAGATCACATCTACGATAGAATTAAATTATGTTAAAATAAAACTTTAATTCCATAAAAGTATGTATATTAATTCAGATACTTGTATAATGTCATAAACAGGTGGCAGAAAACCCAATTCTGGGTAGACATCTAGTGGCCACCAGAGATCTCAAGCCTGGTGAAGTGATTCTACGTGAAGTGCCACTCATTGCTGGACCTACACAGGTGACTGCGCCTGTTTGTCTGGGATGTTATTGTAGCCTCAGTGAAGACACAGTTAAACCTTGTGCAGAGTGTGGATGGCCTGTGTGTAGCGAAAAATGTGCTAACTCCGTTGCCCACCGACCGGAATGTCACATTACAATCTCCAGACGCCAGCAGAAGGTAAGTTTCTGCGGTTCTCACCACCACAGTTTGGTATGAATCCGTGTGGAGTGTGAGTGGTGTGTGCGCTTAGTCTAGTGTTATCTACCAGTATGCCCAATTTTAAGTGTCAGTTACACAGGAATTGAAGATAATGGATACACATAGTGCGTTCTCATACTCCTAAGTCATGGAAACATGGGCAGATTAGGAAAAGCCTATAGGTAGTAATAAGAATACCGTGGCTACTGCCTGGAATATCATATCACAAATTCAAGATGATAGGACAAGTTTAAATGATATATGCAGTTATAATCGATGGAGCCTCAGAATCGGACTTGACGTAAATCAAACGTAAAAAATGCCAGATGGACTCATGTCTCGTGTTTATAACGCTATACAGCGGTGTACTATTTGAATAATAATAATAACAGTATTAATCATGATAGTAATAATAATAATAATAATAATAAAGCTGGACTGAAGTTATATACAAGGTAATTCAATTAAAACCAAATTTAATCTATAACTGCAGAACTGTAAAGTCTAGGTTGCCATCGCATGACACTCTCTCAGTCAATAATGCTATTTACCTTATTTCTCCTCCCAAACCTATATCCAATGTCTAGCGGTGATTTATGAAAGTTAAATGGATTAAAAGCTGGAAAAGCAATATAATTTTTTACAGAGTTTAATCCTTTTACTAACATTTGCGATTCTTTATAACATAAAACACGAGCACTTTCCTCAGAAGTACACATTTGCTAAAGTCATCTGCTTTTTGTAATTCTGGCTTAAGTGTGTTTCTTTTATTCCTTGGTGTTCGCAATACTCCAGCTCTCCTTTAGTTCTTTACGCACACATACAGTGTTCCACCTCAGAAACGCCGGTATAATCTGCAGTTACTTTATAAACGTTATTCATAAGGACAATTGGATTCTCCTGCAGTAGTTTGCTAAAGCATTAAACACAATTAGTTTCACTTCACTATATCACATTTATATTCATTCATCAAATTAACAACACATACAGGATGAAGCTTTATTGGTGTCATATATTTGGGGGACATGTTCCCGACATCAAAACAGTAAAACAAAAGTTCGGATGTATATGGGTCTGAAAATCAACCGTTTCTTTGTTATAGTTCTAAGAAGATGTATTCCATGAGTGAACAGACGGATATGCACTACACGTATGGCCATGCAGACGGAAATGCAGCACGAGCACGGTACTTTTTGCAAAAAGGTACCCTGACAGGCAGTTACCATGTGCAAGAACATTCGCACGAATTCACCAACGCTTGAGAGAGAACGACACATTTGAGAGGAGTACTAGGAATGTTGGGAGACCAAGAGCGGTACGAGTCATTGAGTTCTTCGTGCTGTGGATGCAAACCCATCACGAAGCACAAGGCGTATGGTTGTAAGGGAAAGAGTTAGTCATAAGACTACTGGAGAATTCAACATGAAAATCTTCTGTACCTGTATCACCTTCAACTTGTGCAAGGATTACATGGGGGGGTATTGAGCCACGAAGAAGTTTCTGTCAACGCATGTTACAGCAGTGTGCTGTGTTCATAAATTTCCTAGCCTGTATCTTATTCATAGATGAGTTTGGTTTTACTCGCGACGGCATCTTCAATTTTCATAACACTCAACTGGGCATTTGAAAATTCTAATGAAGTACGATAGGACAACCATCAACAGAGGTTCTCTCTCAACGTTTGGGGTAGAATCATTCATGATCACCTTATTGGTCCCTACTTCTTCCCTCCGCGTCTGAATGGACAAACTTATCTCCAGTTTCTCAGAAATCAGTTGCATCACTTAACTGATAATGTGCCTCCGGACATTATCCAAAGAATGTTGGTTTTACAGATGGTGCTCCAGCTCATTTCAGTATGATACTTCGTAAGTCTTTGAATAATCGATTTCCGCAAAGATGGATTGGTCGAGTGGGTCCCATTGCATGACCTACTCGATCGCCTGATTTGAATCCAATGGATTTCTTCGTTTGGGGACATTTGAAGACCTTGGTTTATGCGACTCCTGCACCTGAGTTGACATTTTGAGAGGACGTATCCAAACTGGATTTGACAAAATACAAAACGCACCAGGAATTTTCAACAGAGTACGCTACAGCATGGAAGGCAGGCTTACTGCATGCATCGAAGCAAGAGGAAGGCATTTCAAGCAATTTTTCAACTTTCGATTTTGTGTCGTAACTCTGAAATAAATGATTTCCAGGCCCATGTTCATATGGACAATTTTTACTCTTTTGATGTCAAGAACACGTCCCCCAGATATATACCACCAATAAAGATACAACCTATATAGCAGTAACTAGGTTTATCGTCTTACTGCGTACACATCATTGTCGTATGAATGGAGAAGATTGTGAACCACGCCACATAGATGATGAGATGGGGCTTAAGGGCGCTCAACTGCTAACGTTATTAGCGCCCTTACAATGTATAAAATATAAAATTGAAAGTCAAAAAACTAAAAAACCACACACAAACCCGCTTGGTCAATAACACTAAAAAACACAACAGACCAAAGACTAAAATCTACACACTAAAATAATGGTCACTAAAAGAATAAAACAACGTGTCAAGAACTGTAGAATGCAAGGGACACTAGCGCCTTATGTCCGCCGGGGAAAAGAGTCCCATTAAAACATACAATATAAAATCTCAAAGCTAAAAGACGCTCAGCGCATCAAATGCGCGGATTAAAACCAATCTCACTTATAAAACGTAAAAGACATTCTACAGCATGCGCGTCGTCTGCCAAAACGTTGGCTATGCCAACAGGCAGACCCACGCGAACGCGCAGTGGAGCTAAAACTTGACACTCAGTTAAAATGTGACGCACCGTTAAGGGCGCATCACACTGCTAACACAGTGGAGCGGGGTCACCACTGAGCAGGTAGCTATGACTAAAAAGGCAATGTCCAATTCGTAAACGGGCTACAAGTACCTCTTCCCGACGTGTAGAACGAGAAGAGGTACCCCAGACTAACGGGAGAGGTTTAACCTCCCGCAATTTATTCCCCCGGAGGGCCGTCCACTCATCACGCTAAAGCAAGAGGATTCGGCGACGTAAAATAACACACGAATCTGACGAGGGAACAACACTGGTAAAAAATCTGGTTAATAAAATCGCCGATTTGGCAGCGGCGTCGGCAGATTCGTTCCCTGAGATGCCCACATGACCTGGAATCCACATGAAGGAGACGTGGATGCCAGAGGCACCAAGCGAGTGCACCAGGTTATGTATGCGCTCTATGAGGGGGTGAAAATTTAACAGCGCGCGAATACTTTGAAGTGCACTCAGGGAGTCTGAACAAATAAAACAGAGCCGTAGGTCGTTCCGCTGGACGTATAAAAGTGACAGATAAATAATAATAAGCTCGGCAGTAAAAATCGAACATTGCCCGGGTAAACGAAATGTAAAACTACGATTACCATCAACAAAGGCACACCCTACTCCTACATCTGTCTTAGTATATCAGTATATATAAAATATATAAAATAAAAGTCTCCGAACTGCGCTTGAAGTTCTAAAATGGCCGATCTAAGAACTGAAGAAGGGGTCTCATTCTTCGACATTGACGTCAACCCAAGGTGACAGCGGGCCTCAGCACGCAACCATGGAGGAAAGCGCGTTTCCCCCCTGGGAAGGGCCGGCGCTGGCGTAAAGTTCAAATGCAGAAGAAGCTGTCGAAATCGAACCCCTGGAGGGAGCAAGGCAGAAGAGCTAACGAAATTTTGCCGATCAAGAGAATCTTCGTAAAATACCTCGAAAGACGGGTGATCAGGCAAGTTTGAGAGCAGACAGGCATAGCTGCACAAAAGCATCTCACGCCTGAAGGACAGCGGAGGCTCTGCAGAATCAGCATACAGATTGGGTACAGGGCTGGTTGGAAAGGCCCTCGTAGCGACTCTTATGCCACGATGGTGAATGGTATTCAATCGACGTAATACAGATGGACGCGCCGACGAATAGACAATGCACCCGTAATCAAGCTTGGATCGGACCAAAGAGCGATAAAGATGTACAAGGACGGTCCGATCACCTCCCCAGGATGTGCCACTTATAACACGTAAAAGATTAAGAGAACGGTCACACTTCTGCTTTTAAAAACGAAATGTGCGAAATCCAGCCCAGCTTCCTATCAAAGATCAACCCCAGAAATTTCGCCTCGTCTGCAAACGGAAGTATCCCTGGTCCAACATGGAGAGAGGGAGGAGGGAAAGCCTTCCGGCGCCAGAAATTGATACAGTCGGATTTTTCGGCGGAGAAATTAAAGCCGTTGGCGTTACTCCAGGCGTAGAGACGGTTGATACAGCTCTGGAGACGGCGTTCGGGTAGACAGGTCCGCCGTGAACTGCAATAAATGGCAAAATCGTCAACAAAAAGGGACGATGAAATGCCAAGTGGAATACAATCAACAACGGGGTTGATAGCAATCGCAAAACGTGTGACACTGTGTACAGAGCCCTGCGGTACTCCGTTCTCTTGAATAAAACGACTAGATAAAACAGAGCCCACACGTACACGTAAGATGCGGTCCATCATAAACTCCCGAAGAAATTTGGGAAGACGACCGCGGACATTCCACGCATGGAGTGTACGTAAAATGCCGCCCCTCCAACAAATGTCGTAAGCTTTCTCCAGGTCAAAAAATACAGCCACTGTTTGACACTTTCTCAGAAATCCGTTCGTAATATACGTCGACAGAGACACCAGATGGTCGACGGTAGAGCGATGGCGACGAAATCCACACTGAGCGTTCGCCAGAAGTTTCTGAGACACAAGCCACCATGTCAACCGCCCGTTGATCATGCGCTCCATCACCTTGCAAACGCAAATGGTGAGGGAGTTAGGGCGGTAGCTGGAAGGTTGTTGGCGATTCTTCCCAGGCTTAAGTTTAGAGACAATGGTGGCTTCGCGCCAAACGGAAGGAGAAAGGCTGTCCTGCCAAATACGATTATAGACCCGTAAGAGAAAGCGCTTACTGTCGGCTGAAAGGTTCTTTAACAGCAGAACATGAATGCCATCCGGCCCAGGAGCGGAGTGCCTAGAGCAATGAAGAGCGTGCTCCAGCTCTCTCATTGTAAAAAGGGCATTATAACATTCCGTATTATCAGACCACAAATTATAGGTTGCGGAATCCAGCCGGTCTTTGATTGGGCGAAACCCGGCGGAATAATGGTCTGAACTGGAAACCGCCTCATAGGCAGCACCCAGAGTGTTAGCGATGGCAGCCGGATCCACTATGGTGGCATTGGAAACCTGAAGGCCAGAAACAGTACAATGCGACACTTTACCTGAGAAGCGACGAAGTTTATCCCAAACAACAGATGAAGGCGTAAAGCGATTAAAAGACTTGACAAAACGAGTCCACGACGCCTTCTTGCTATTCTGAATAATGCGACGAGCCCTGGTGCGCGATTGCTTAAAAGTCACCAAATTATCAAGTGTAGGGTGTCGCCAAAACACCCTAAGTGCAGTCCGAAAATCCTCGTTCCACCACGGAACAGGCAGTTGCCGAGGTTGAAAGGATGAACGGGGAATTGCGCATTCGGCGGCAGAGAAAATCGTAGACGTAAGGTGCTGCACTATTTGGTTAATGTCGGTGAAGGGTTGATCGTCAAAATGCACGATGTTGGAATACAAGCTCCAGTCGGCTGTTGTGAATATCCAGGTAGGTACTCTGGAATGCTGTACGTGGTGTGACAGAAGAGAAACGAAGCAGGAGTAATGGTCGCTGGAGTAGGTGTTAGCGACGACGTTCCACTGCAGACGACTAGCAAGCTGGAGTGAGCAAACGGCAAGGTCCAAATGAGAAAATATACCGGAAGCATCAGAAATAAACGTAGGCTCGCTTGCATTAAAAATAGAGAGATTGAACTGATCAAAAATGTCAGAAAGAAGAGTTCCCCTCGCACAAGCCCTTGGCGAACCCCAAAGGGTGTGATGGGCATTAAAATCTCCCAACAGAAGAAATGGTGTTGGGAGAGCGGACAGAAGATCTCGAAAGTCCGCGTGAGTGAGGGGAGACGATGGAGGTGAATACACAGAGCAAGCAGAAAAGAAAAAACCGGGTAACTGCAGTCTAATGGCAACAGCTTGCAAGTCGGACGTAAGAGTGAGACGTTAAAAATGAACGTCGTTATGCACTATCAACATGACACCTCCATGAGCAGGAGTACCCTCCTCCGGTTCAAGATCGTACCGAACCGGAGTATATCCTTTGAGATCAAATGGTTCGTGAGGGCGAAGCTTAGTCTCCTGCAAACACACGACTATAGGCGAATGGGAACGCAATAAAAGTTGCAGTTCCGCCCTATCTATCGTACACCACGTACACTCAAAGTCAGGATAGACATTAAGAAAAAGGGATAAACTGTCTACTTAGAAGGGCGGCTTAAAATCATCTTTTGTTTAACCTTTGGGCTCGAGCTTGTGGTATGAATTTGGTCAGACTCCATAACCTCCTCGAAGGGAGGGCCCACGCGCTCAGAGCCAGAAACCGATTCAAGCGCCGAGAATCGGTTCTGGGTGGCAATGGGTGAGGGGTGCCGTTGTCCCAGGAGCTTCCTGGGACTGCGACCTCCGAGGAGGAGAAGGTGAACTCTGCTTGGTGTGAACACGCGGAGGGTCTTTTAAAAAGTCTTCTCTTCGAAATTTCTGCTTCGGTTTTTTCTCAGTGGCTTGTGACTTCATAGACTTTGGACCGGGTTTAGTGGGGTTGGTAACAGTAGCTGAAATGGATGGCCGGATGGTAGTGGCGGTCAAGGCAGTCATGGTCCAAGTTTGTGTCCCAGCATCCTTTCGGGGTACTGGCGAGGCAACAACAGAACTGAATGTTCCCGATCGCAGAAGCGAAGTTTGGCGTGCATGGTAACGCCTCCGGGCTTCGGCGAAGGAGAGTTTCTCCCTTACCCGGATCTCCTGGATTGTCTTCTCGTCCAAATACCGCGAACAGTCGTCAAATGAAGCAGATAGTGACCCTTTGCAATTGACGCAGACGGGGGCTCTTCAACAGGCACCTTCATGTGAGGGCTGGGTACATGTTGCACAGATGTTAACGGCACTCTTACATGAGACTTGCGTTTGCCCAAAACATTGGCATTTAAAACAACGCAGAGGTCTAGGAATATAAGCCCTTACAGAAATCCGTTCGTACCCTGCGGAAATGCTCGTGGGGAGATCGACGCCATCAAATGTTATAAACAGGGTACGAGTGGGTACCAAAACTCCGTCGTGTTTGGCCTGCACTCGATGCACTGCTGTCACCTTTTGGTCCTAAAGATAGTCTACGAGTTCGCGTCCGACATACCATTGAGGGTATGGGTGGTAATGACGCCTCGACAGGAGTTCAATGTGCGGTGCTTCTCCACACGGATGGGGTAGCCGTGGAGAAGCGTAGCGCGCAACAAGGTCTTACTTTGCTGATCGGACTTCGTTTGTGCTAATAAGGAACCGTTCCGTAGACGAGTGCAGGACTGAACTGCACCAGCAATAGCATCAATGCCCTTTTGAATAATGAAAGGGTTCACCTTCTCAAAAATTTGCCCTTCTTCGGTTCGTGAAATGACCAAGTAACAACCAGTTGTCGGTGGTGTCACTTCTGTTACATAAACTTTTCGGCGCTTGTTGGTATTAATGGAGAAAGGGTGCTCCATAGCGAAATAAATCCTCCACCATTGCAACCGTCTCCGACCTCGGGCTCTGACTTCCCGGGCGTTACCCCGGCTTAGGTGAGTGGCCTATCTATACCTATATCACCCCAGGGTCACACCTCCCAGAACATAGACAGAGGGACCCATTCGCCGTCAGAATTCAGCAGCTCATGCAGTGCCCCCCCGCGGGACTGCAGTTGAACAGCGGATACGAACACAAACCCTACATGACGACCCCGGGTGGTGGGGATGACGCCATTACCCACTCACCCAGCTGCACACCTCGTACGCGGGTATCCGTCAGGCTGTGTCCACGGAGGATTAAAATAAAAGGTTACAAGAAACTAAAAGTGTGTGGGCGTTTCGCACTCAAGGTAGGCTGGCGAAGAAGGAAAAGAGATATGTAAATAAATGGACGTGGTGCGAAATGTGCAGAAATAGAAGAGAGAATAAGAAACGATGGCGAGGGTGTCATGGAATGAAATGCACAGAACGCACGAGAGCCTACCTTGAGTCCCCCGGTCACGAGAACGAACCCACCTCGACCGGACGGGGATGAAGCGATGAAGATGGCGATGTATGGCTCGGGAACCCCCGGGTACACCAACACCCGTATTTACATAAGGTGAGCCCCTGGGGGGACGCCACATAGAATTAAATGGAAATTGCAAACCTTCTAATTTGTATTATTAATAATGTTTGCTATTTAATTTTATCAAAAACTTTCGTAATATGCTTGATTAATGTAATTCCTGAAAAATTACAGATAAATTCGCACATTTAAGGTAAAATAACATAACATTTAGAGGACAGCTTGGCACGGAATCTCACGATACATAGTGGCACGGCGACTACACAGAGGTGGTCTCTTTGCCCGACATCCAGTACGTTGCGTTCCATTGACATCCGCACATCGGCAGCACCGTTTGCGATGGTCCCAAGAGCATCAAAATTGGACCAACGAGGAATGGTGTCGCATGTTCGTTTCGGATGAGAGCAGATTAAGTCTAAGTAGTGATCCTCAACGTACCCTCATCTGGCAAGAGGTTAAAATACGTAATGTACCCAGGAACATTCTTGAACATGATCGTTTTGGTGGACCGGATATTATGTTTTGCGGAAGCATAATGTTGCATGGGCGTACCGACCTCCATATCTTTGAACACGGTACGCTCCCTCTTCAACGTTATGTGATACTGTACTCCTTCCCCATGTGGGTCTTTTCAGGGGTGCAGAAGGCCCTGACTTCATCTTTATGGATGACAATGCGCGACCGCATCGAACAGCGCAGGTGGAGCATCTCTTGGAACGAGTGGACATTCGGCGAATGGACTGGCCTGCCCGTTCCCCCGATTTAAATCGCATCGAACACGTGTAGTATGCTTTGGGGAGACGCGTTGCAGCACATCTATATGCACCAACGGCCATTCAACAGTTGTCAACAGCGCTGGTGGAGGAATGGAACGCCCTACTACAGGAACTGCTTACCAACCTTGTGGCCAGTATGGGAGCACGATGCAGAGCATGCATTACTGTCCGTGGTGATCATACGCCCTTTTAAGCACCATGTATCTGTTTCTGTAAGTCTAGAGAGCGAACATATGTCGTATTGACTTAAGTGTATCTTACGATCTCTGAATAAAAGTGACATTTCTGTTCGTCTCATTGCATATTTCGTTTAGTAGTCTACTTTTGCAGTTCCCTCTATGTAGGATTCAAGTTTCACCGAGCTATGTTACTTGGCAGTGTCACAGCATGCGAAGATTACTTTGGTCCTTAGGTTTTGCACACCAGTGTATAACATGTCATAGTGTGCTTTGGTTTCCCTTGTATCGTGGGCTAGTTATTTAAGTGAGATGCTTTCATCAACTTGGGCTCTAAGAGTGGAATGTGGTATGTCTCGTACACCTCAGTCATGCGCAACCTGAGCTGAATGTAGGGATCATGTCGGTAGCAATTAGGGTGCCAAATGTAGTCATAACAATTTGGAAAGTTACATTTTAAACTTCGGACTAAAGGAAAACATACAGTGATGGATGCCATTAGAACCTTAGTTCATTTCAGAGTGTGACACTGTAACGTTTATACCATGGAATGGTACACGTTTAGTATTAAGTACACTTTAGCACGTCCATACTCCCCACTTGTGTAAATGCTGTGCAGAGAATTGATGAACGCTTTACAGTAGAGTGTCTTATACGGTTTATTCAGTAAGCTGCGTTCAGAGTAGAGACTGCAAGTTTGAAAGTAAGAATGCAAGAAATTTTGTGCCCATTGAAAGGAAAGATACATTAAACGTTAGAAACAACGGGGCAGAGTATCGTAATAAACGCATTTTCCGCATGTGTAACACTCATCAGGGCCGATTCAAGGGGGTTGAGCCGTACCACCATCCAGGTCGGAAGGTTTTAGAGGTGGTAAAGTCTTAAAACATAAACAAGATACGTGAAAGTAGGACGGAATTACAAATAATGCTTTAATCCTAGAGATATTTTGGACCTTTTTAATGAAACTGGTGACAAACGAAGCACCAGATTTGGTCACTTTGGATGCGATCTTCATTTGTCATTATAATCATAATGATGATAATGATGATGATAACGTCCCGTGCGTAGCAGGTGTTCAGCAATAAACATGGCGTTTATAAACAGAAGTATTTCAATCCACTACGTTTAGCATATTAATTTGCTTATGTTGGTGACTCATGAACCTCTCACATCATTAATTATCGGCCTAGTGGTATCCTGAAAGACCCGCTTGTTTGTGCGTTCAGTTACTTCTTGTGTCGTTAGCTCACTTTCTTGGTTCCTACGGCTTTTAACTTAACAGGAACTCAATTGGACAACTTTGAATTAAATGTAATAAGTAGGCATGTGTATTGCTACCTGAATATCCTATCACAGGCAAATTTATTTCTTCACTTAAAGAGCGAACGCTATTTCAGTGAAGCATTAACCCTTTGAACAAGATACTCAATTATCTTGTATTTCAGTTTAAGACTACAAATAAAAGAAAATAATACACGAAGCATCCGATATTTTAACCCTAAGAGCATATTTTTAAGATAAACACAAATTAAGAGTTTAATGGAAAAAGTATGGTTGGCTGAAACCTGGCTAAATGCCTGTCACACTAAATTAAAGGGCTGGACTGATGGAAGAATTGAAAGCTACATGAACTGACCCGCAGGACTTTATTATTACCCATGCTGGAGCATCTTATTTTTTATGGCCGCCTTCGCGCTGTAGAATTCGATATCTGAGGAGTACGGCGAAGACAATAACCAAGACCACTTCTAATGATGGTTAAAGGATCAGTTACACCTTAACATCCCGTGTTATTGTTATGGATAATGCCCCATACAACACGGTTCAAATATGTAAGCGCCCAGTAACATTTAAGTACAAATGGTAGGTAGAAGGGCTCACTCGGCACAATGTGGCATGTAATATTATAATGAAAGAAGGGACATTTTTAATTTCTGTTACTTATAAATAAAAGACACGAGACCCAAATGTATCTTGTATGAATTAGCTAAATGATATGGCCATAAAACCATCAGATTGCCCCATATCATTGCCGCTTGAACCCCTATAGAAGTAATCTGGGTAGAAGTAAAGGGCAGTGGGACAATACACAACAAATCATTTACTTTGGCAGAAGTGGAATAGCTCACAAGGGAAGCAGTAAATTAGGTGACACCAGGAAAGTGGATTAGTACAAATAAAGAAGTTTATTAACCAGTGCTCAAATGGGTTACCATTTTTGTTTTCTTTAATCTTATATATATACACTTCTTGTTCTTGGTCTTTCTCTGATTACCCTCTCCGTTGTTAGGGCTTACGCCCCCAGGAGTTACATGCGGGTGCCTGAGGTCAGACGCCTGTCGGAGAGCACAGACTATGAATCATAGAGAGCAGCTAGGGTGAGGGATCAGCCCGAAGCCTGGTATGAGAGCAAGGAAGGAGGTGATATGGAATGACGGTGAGGTGAATGAAAGCAAAGGTGATGGAGCAGTTGGTGGAATGAATGGCGGGGGAAACCTAAGAACCCCAAGAATACCCGCCCAGACGCCGCTTTGTCCACCACAAATCTCACATGCGGTTCCATGGGTTTGAACTCGGGTCGCCTTGGTGAGATGCGAGCGGTCTAACCACTCGGCCACGGCGACGCCTGTATAAACATATATACGCTTATTCATACGCTATATGAGAGAAGTAGTCATGGATGACTGGACTGCGGATAAGCATTAGGTTATGTCTGAATGCGTGAAGGGGCGGCAGTTACAAGAATTATCTCATGGGGAGGCAAATCTCCTGTAGCTGGCCCTGACGCGCTTCAATCATTTCATACTATGAAGAGTATAAATGATCAGTTTATAGCAAACAATGTGACATCTTTAGCGACCATCGATAGGAATGTCATATTATACCTTCCTAGTAGCAGGGCAAAGGTATGACCATTAATGTAATTAGCCTTTGTCATCTATCTGGTCAGTGTTTAGCAAACAGCATTTCAGATCTAGTCTCAAACGACTGGAGTGTTGCTTTATACGTTTCAGACAACATCATAAGTTAGGGAAATAAGTGCAACGTAGAAAATGTCATGTTTCACAGTCGTATATAACTCCTGCAAGGCATGGATTGCATGTGTGTAACACGGAGATAGGTCTAGGGACCACCGAATTCAATATCACATTACAACTTCCAATCTATGGAAGTTTAGACCTCTGATTACTATGAATATCCTGAGCGTACCAAACACATTTCGTGACGTCTGTGCGCAAGATCACTTTACAATTTCCAAAGATATGCCAATGTAAAGTGATACATACAATTCGCGACTCTCATACTTCTCAGTAAGGTTTATCTTGTATAGAGTAAGGATGCTCTGCGTGTGTGCATATATGTGTGTAACAAATAGGGTACCAAATCTAGGACATTGACTTCTATCATTGTACCTTACTGAATCTCTTTTAAGCCAATGTTTTGATACTTTTATTCTATATCTAGTGACTACCGACCGACACTTGACATTAAAACTTCCAGACTATGTAGGTAACAGATGTACCTATCGCGGCTCATTTCCTCAGTAAGCTAAATCCTGAGTGCCGTGTGAATAATATGTTTATAGCTAATAAGAACTGGCGTGGTTATAGATTATAATACTTTTGGTTATACTCGTACATTTGCCCAACTGATTGTGATAGTAAGAAATAAATAGGTTTACCTGAAATAAGGAATTCGTGGAAAATAACAGTTTAAAATTTATATTGTTTGCAGGAAACATTCTCTAAAAATGGTGTAGTGCCTTTAATGCCGTATAAAACACAAATAATATTGTGGGAAGACATTGCCGCGAAAGTTGTACTAATATTTGGTACAGATATGTCTATTACTTGAAAATCCTAATTTATTGGGTGACATGTATGCAGCGGGTAGATTTGAATTGTACAATTAGAAGAATGGCATACTATATGAAACAATATTGTCATTGAAGTCTAGATGTTACGACTCATCTGAATAAGCCAAGATCATTATCAGATAATGTTTTTCAACGACTTCATGACCACTAATTTTTTGTATTCATATTGTAAAATAAACATGATAATAATGAACATGTTATATTAATTGCATGCCGCAACTGTCATCTAACTCTAGAAATAATTGGAACTTATCACTATAGATTGAACCGAGGGATATTAGGATGTAGACTTGCACAGGAGTGCAGAATAGTAAACAGTTAAATATACTATAAATTTAGTATGTAGTATTTAAAATGAGCATATACGAACATTTCCACACACGGATTAGCCGTTATACTGATATATTATCGCAAGATTTGTTAGTAAGAAAGAGGCTGCACTGCATATATTAAAAGGGTGTGTGTAATAAGTTGATGATAAATTAGTTACCAAAATATAATTATTCAGTCAGTAATGTTATCGCATGTCACATATAAAGGTCAAAGGTGGTATAGAAGTGATAAAGGTAGCGGCTGTACGATTTATTATAAAACACTTGAGAACAACTGGCCATGCAGTTCCTTCTATCATCTCGTGGCTTATACATTATTTATCTAGACATGTCACATACGACAGCTGCAATCTTAGGAATGAGATTATCTAAGACGGGTATTTGTAGATGTGGTTGTCTGAGTATATACTGTTAACTTAGAAATTGAATTAAGAAAGGTAACTGCATGCGTGGTTTAATTACATCTCAAACTTTACGACCCTGATTACGAAATTCCTTTGACAAAGAGAAATATTTTTCTTAGTAAAAGTCGACCACTGTACATGTTGTATAATGAATAATCTTCTTTGCTGTATATTGTCAGAAATATCTGGGTAATTTTTAAAGGATATTTTGTATAGTTTTTCCCGGAGGAACTTGGTAAAGCATTTACTTCGACTTAAGATTACTTTAGGTATTTAGAATATGTGTAGCATGCTAGTTGTTAGGAATAAGACTTTACAAAGGATAATCATTTATGTCTGTTGTATATAGAAAATATGTATTATCATTCTAAAAATAGATTATACTCGTATTATTTATGTTTTCGGAGAGAATTCTCATTCTATTTTGAGAAGATGCGAAGGTACTTCAAAGAACAAATGAAAGTATATGCATAGCAGTAGGCGAAATGTAATGAACACCGACCACAATGACACATAGTTTACTGTCAAGAGGCCAAGTAACAGATGCGCTCACTACGTCTCATGTTCTTCAGGCGCTTACAGCATACTCGAAATTCGAAAGTATATTCGTAGCAAACAGTGTGCCAATTTAGTACCTTCGACTGTATTGTCACAACACAACTTCTAGATATGAGGATACAGCTATGAAGCAGATGTATGTTCATAGTAAAATCCTAGTGTACGTTGTGAGTAGAATATATAGGAGAGAGCGAGCGCAGTTTTTGCGTTTATATGGGAAAGGATAGAGAAAACGAGGATAGATGCGACGGTTAAAGGATGAAAATTGCGTTTATATGGGGAAGATAGGGAAAACGGGGACAGATCCGAGGTAAAGCAGGTGCTGAAGGAGGGGAACGCCCTTATTTGAGAGAGGTGGGAATACGAGGGGAACTGCTAGACAGAGTTTGAGGTGTGGAGTATGCGTTTATATGGGAAATATAGGGAAAACGTGAACAGATAACAGGCTAGACAGAAGCTGAAGGAGGGTGCGATACGCTTTATACGGGAGCGATAGGGAATACGAGAAGAGATGCTAGACTAGACATGGCTTGAAGGGTAGAATATGACTTTAAAAGGGGAGAAATAACAAATCGAGGAGAGGTATTAGGCTAGGAGGGTTTGAATGACAGAGTATGCGTTTATATGGGGAGACGAGGGAAGCGCTGGAAGTAGCTAGGTTGGAGGAGAGTTGAAGGAGAAAAATACGTTTATATGAGAGAGATAGGGAAGACGAGAGCCGATACTAGGCTAGACAGGGTCTGGAGGAGGGGAATGCGCTTTATATGAGATATAGGGAATACGAGGAGAAGTGCTAGACTAGACAGACTTTGAGGTGTGGAGTATGCGTTTATATGGGAAAGATAGGAAAAACGTGGACAGATGATTGGCTAGACAGATGTTGAAGGAGGGAATATGGAGGTATATACAGGAGAGATAGGGAATGCAGGAAGAGGTGATAGACTAAACAGGGCTTAAAGGGTAGAATATGTCTTTTACATGGGAGAGTTAGCAAACCGAGGAGAGGTATTAGGTTAGGAGGGTTTGAATAGTAGAGTATTCGTTTATGTGGAGAGACGAAGGCTGATTCTAGGTTGAGAGAACCTTCAAGGAAGAAAATGCGTTTAAAGGGAGAGATAGGGAAAACGAGGAGAGTTCCGAGGTAGAACAGGAGCTGAAGCAGGGAAACGCCCTTTATGTGTTCTTAGAGGTAGTGAATACGAGAAGAGGTATTTAGTTAGACAGAGGTTGAGGAGTAGGGTATACGTTTATTAGGGGAAAGATATGGCAAATGGAGAGATATCCTACGCTAGGGGAGAGTTGAAGGAGGGCAATGCCCTTTATATGAGAGAAGTAGGGAATCAAGGAGAGATGCTAATCTAGACAGAGGTTGAGGAGTAGCGTATGTGTATATATAAGAACATACAGGAAAACGAGAAGAGAGGCTAGGGAGGTTAGTGTTAATGTATGTGTAATGTTCATCCATGCATAACATCATTTAGCTCATTGACTTCAAGATTTAAACGCTAACAAAGGCTATATTGCATTCTAACGTCCAAATATCGCGCCTCTAAAGGATTGGACGCTAGTCGTCGTTCTGTGAATAAAATTATTCCAATTAGGCATTTTTTATTGTTACAGTATAAAGAGTAATTCGGATAGTATCGTATTTATATGTAGGGCAAACCCGTTAGTATCACAAGTGTTCATAGTAATTCAGAGCACCGATTCGTACCAGAGCTATTTAAGGTAATTTTCAAATGATTCGGGTAGTATGTCGGGTGTTTAAGTCATTTTAACAGGTAATTCAGATAGCATCACAGGTATTCGCGGTAATACAGAGAGTAGTTAGATTATAAACATTTCTCATCCAACGTTACAACACTTTTATATACTTTGTTTCTAAATCTTGCAAACTTGTTATATGTTAAGCAGTTAGTGTGCTAGACGGAGAGAGATAAACTACATATTGGTTTACAGTGAAAGTATACAGAAGTATTCTAAACTAACCCCACACCGAACGCCCTAACCTATTCCTACCTTGACTTCTCATTGTCTATCAATCCTATCATCATCTAACCTAACCAACGTAATAAAACCACGTAACAAGACGTAAGTAACCAGCAAACGTAACCACGCAACAAGCCGTAGCACTGCGTAACATAACCACGTAACATGACGTAACGTAACCTACAAACGTAACCACGTAACAAGACGTAACACCACGCAACATAGTCACGTAACTCACAACGTAACATAAGTACGTAACCACGTGAAAAGTCGTAACATAACCACGTAACAAGATATCACTACGTAACATAGCCGCGTAACCACGTGACAAGACGTAACATCACGTAACAAGACGTCACACCACGTATCATAACCACGTGACAAGACGTAACCAACGTAACTTCGCGTAGCACCACGTAACATAAGCACGTAAGCACGCAACAAGACGTAACAACACGTAGCAACCATGTAACCACGTATCACAACCACGTAGCATGACGTAATAGCCTGTGACATGACGTAACCAGAAACGTAACAAGATGTAACACACATAATATTTCTAACCAGAGTTAACCTCGAGTTTCCTTTAGTGAAATTGCTGCGTTTTATTCAAGTTTTATTATTTAAGAATCTTAATTGAAATATTTTACATCAACATACCCTTACTTTAGTTCGTTGTAGGCGACTCTCCCCTTTATTTAGGCTTCAGTTGCTCCTAATGGCAGGGTTAACTCCTCCCCTTCCATCGTATTCTTCTTCTTTATTCATCAGGTGTCTGCTACGTGTATACACATCACATGGCTAAACTTCCATTTTTAAAATTGTAGACCCATGGAGAAAATCTTCATCCTCGACTTACATTCTCTTATGCGCTGTTTGTAATGCTGTAATGCCCATATGCATATGACGTTATTCCATTCTCGGCAATAACTCTTTTGTCATCAAAACTAATCAATGAGTTTTTATTCAATTGCACTGCGGTAACGGCATGCTCTCGGGACAGAATCAGATTCATGGGCGTTCTGATAATTTCGGGGGTTTTAAGACAGTCTATATATCGGTCAAATATAATGTACTGCTTAATAGCACTACGTTTTATGCCTTTAATCTGTTTTATCATTGAGCCTTGAATATCTAAGGTTTACATCTTAGGTCGTAGTCCAACAAAGTGTAGAATGATTCTGCTATTAGCCTCATCTTTAAATTTTCCCAACACCTTTTTGTTCTGAGTGGAATGACATGTATGGTTGACAGGGTAATCAACTCTATTCAGTTGTTCGAGAAAACACAACTTGTGCTGGTACACATCTTCAGTTGTCACAAGATGAATGAATGAATCAGTGTCCATAACCACACGCTTCAGGTTTTCGGCCCCATAATATGGCAAAAACACGTCATAATGACAGTGATACATTAATGTCTTGGAGAAGTCCAAAACACTCATGCCGATGTATATGGACTTGTTGAACACGATCTTTCGCGAGGCCATATGTACAGCAGCTAGATCAGCAGCATATATCGTCCTATCGATATACGAGAGTTTAGCAATTAATCTTTTCCAGGGTCTTTTCATATGTAACCAGTCGTATATCCATACGATTACGCAGGTTCTCCATAGTTTTTCCAAACACGGCGTTGTTAAGGAGTTTGTAGAGGGCTTTCGCAAAGTCATTTTCAGCCTGTTGTCGTAGCCTATTATTAAATTCCACATAAGGTTTTAACCATTGCGACTGTCGGAATTGTAGCACACGACGGATTTTTGTTAGCCGTAGTCCATGGTTAAGAACCTGATTCAAAGTCATATAGTGTGCTACATACTTCTTTTGATGTCCAAGATGGGAATCAGTTTCTTTGTGGTCGAGTCCTTAGGCTTCATATACTCGGGCTAGAAAGGAGTTTCGTTGTGTTGATCGTGACCTTCCGCAGGATATTCGATGTCAACTTTTAATATGTATCCATGAGGATCATCTTCTTGTAGTCTTTCTAAGTCGATTTTTTCGGGTAACACATACTCAAATCCACTATAAGGGAGGGCGTGACATATTGCCCAACTATATTTGTTATTGGCGTCCTCATATGTAATAAATTGGGTTGGTCTCGTCGGATCATACTTCTCCATGTAGGCGTTGTTTGCTTCGACATACCGGTGGGAAACTTGACATAAACCATCCCTTATACCGGATTCTATCATGAGTAATTGATCATAATCCTGCAACAATTCCAGCTGAATTCCTGTATACAGCAACATGGCATCCCATGTAAGTCCTGGAGAGGTAAAATAATGAGCAGAGTCGACTTTGTGTGTTTTAAGGGCTTGATCTTTAAATGTCTCAAATACATCAGCTAGAAGAAGCACATCAGAGGTTAAGTAGAGCTCGCTGTACTCGCCCAGGTTTCTCACATTAAACAGCTCTCATACATTTCTAGCATGACTGTAGTTGGCATCACTAATTTATTCTTCATTTAATCTATTGTAAAAGGAGTCCTTAGCAGGCAAACAGGTTTCGTTCAAAACACCCCATGAAGTGACTTAATCATAGGGAAATTTGCACTTACGAGTCATAAACTTCAACTTGTCTTCTCCGAAGTGTTTCAATGTTTCAGGTATGATGTTAGATTTTTCACCAGCTTATCCAGGCTTGTAATGAGAAACCGAAAGCTATCCACAAACCGAAGCTTTATATTTCCTACATACTTGGAGAATGATATATAGTTTTTTTCGGAGCTAGGAGTTACTTATACCCGCTCAATTGTGCATTCAAGCTGCTTAGCAATGAAGTGTGAGTCATACCCACTGAGGTTGTGCATGAAGACTGGAATATATTAAATGTTTTGCAGGCTAAATTACATTCATTATTTAGACTTCCAGGATATTCAACAATGATGCGATTATGGTCACGTACTTTGTCGCTCTCTTAAGCAAGGTTTTTCCACACAAGTAGCATACTGTAGAGGAACTTAAATCCATCTGCTGTTGATCTATAACTTTCAGAGGCATAACAGATTTGTATATATTATTAATTACATTTGCAAGGAACGACAGGTTTTCCATAAACTTCTGAGCAGCATCAACACCACGATATATATATAAGGATGCTTAGGAAGACCAGTTTCCAGATGATCAACTTCGGATGAGGATTTAACGTAATCGCAGAAACTCATGGGCACATGCTGCTAATACGGGGTTGTATAAAATGTTTCAGGAATGGGAATACATATATGACATGGTGCGAGAATGCTTTCAAAGTCTGTGTAGATGACGTAAGGTAGCTTCTACTTCCTCTCAGCATTTTTAAATTGAACAATTGATTTCTCCTTGGTAGGCATAACCACCCTTGCAACGTCATATTGATTACAGATGGCTCCATGTTCTTGTAGTTTTTCCAGTCCACTTCGTCCATATCGATTATCAAAATGTGCAAAACAACGCTTACAGTTCCAATCACGTCCATTATGCAGTTTTCTGACGTCGAATAAGTTTTTCAAAGTTCTTTATATAAACGTAGGAATGTTTTCCAATTCTGTCACTCAAATGCAGTTGGTCACGGTGTTCAGATAGATCAGCATCAGCGACCTTTATTGGATACACTTCATGCTTCTCATCTAGGCCGAAGACGTGGATAGACATCCTGTTAAGCCTCTCAAACTTAGATATTTGAGAAAGAGGAGTTGCATAGGTAACACAGCTGAAGTCATATCTATTTTGCAGTGGCTTGTATTTGCTCACGCGCTGTGCATCCTTCTCAACGAATCTGGATAATACAGAAAACATAAAGCATTGCTCATCAGTATAATTCTGGATGTTAATGCAGGCTTCTTTAGCTCCAACAGATGCCTGCAGGGGTATGTCTATTTCCTCGTAACGGATTGTACTTGTTAATACGATTGCGAACCCCTTCCACAGTAATGAGAACCCAGTAGCTACCCTTAAGTTGTGATTCCTCCATTTCAGTATCCAACTTCTTCATTTTCGTTTCATGCATAGGGTTCAGAACCGTTTCTAGGAAAACAGCTTGATTCCGGATTTTAAATGTTTTGTCACAGGTTTCTCCGATAATGCTAACAAATCGACACTCAACCAGCAGATTAATTTTCACACTCTTGTGAATACCAAGCTCTGTGTGTACAGCCTGGATTATCCACAGTTTTTCTACATGTAGGTACATATTCAAGTCCTTAGTTGATTAACAGCGTATAAAATATGATTTCAAGCGTCCATCGAATGAAGTTTCATATCCTTTCATGTAACAGACATGCATTGTAGATAATAACTCTTATTTAGTAGAGTTTAATCTACGTTTCCTGTCAGGCATTCTTATTTCGCATGCCTCTTCGTGTCGCCGACCCTTATAACTATCTTTAAACGTTACATTACAATATTTACATCTGAAGAGCTTCTTACAACGTAGCTCATGCTTTCTTTTATTATACCCACGTAGAAATGTCTTTCCACATTTACCACAAGAATATCCTAATGCACTAGGAATGATATCCTTATATGAGTATTTATTCATCTTTACTTTGATGTAATAATGTATTAATCCTCCTTCAAGAAATGTACACCTTTTCACCTTGATAACACTTTAGAAAGTCGATTATTTTCTTCAAGAACAACGATGTTGACACCTCGGAGACAATTAGCAGAATGAAGTCCAATGCTCGAGATCGTCCTATTTATAGAGAAGGCACGAACCTTTTTAGATCAATTATACACTGAATTTTAGTACTAAAATGGTGATTAAGTGTCTAAGCTCTTATATTTTAATACGTATTACACAGATGTTCGGGTGATTCCGTAGGTATTTGCGCATCTTCGGTTGCTTGGTGGAAGTAAACGCACGTATCTATACATTCGCAGACCTTCGTGCAGGTTCGGGTGATTAGAGTGAGCGTTTGAAGTATTACGAGGGTGCATGTATTGTCGGGCTATGCTCGTGCGTCTTCGTGCAGGTTCGAGTGCTTGCTGGAAGTGAACGCGTGTATCTTTGTATTCGTAGACCTCCGTATAAGATCGGAAGCTTAGAGTGAGTGGGCGAACTATTGCGACGTTGTATGTATTTTTCGGCGATGTTCGTACGTCTTCGTGCAGGTTCGGGTGCTTGGTTGAAGTGAGCGCGTGTATCTTTGTATTCGTGGACCTTCGTGTAGGTTTGGATGCTTAGTGAGTCAGCGAAGTATTGCGAAGATGTGTATTTTTCGGCGATGTTCGTACGTCTTCGTGCATTGTCGGGTGCTTGGTTGAAGTGAACGCGCGTATCTTTGTATTTGTAGAGCTTCGTGTAGGTTTGGATGCTTAGAGTGAGTGTTAAAGGTATTGCGATGATGTATGTATTGTTCGGTGTGCGCGCTCAAATGTGCAAAGTGACACGGGATAGCTGGTATTGGTGATGAACGATCCGTCAAACAAAGCAAGGGACAAGTATCCTTTAAGCCAGCATGCACCATACGCCGCGAAGCTTAGAAGCACAAAGATGCGAATGAGACAGAATGAAAGGGAAAGGAAATCGTGGTAGCATACACCACTCAGACATTCGCCTGCAGACCAGGGGAAACCACCTAAAATCTAAGGCCAGACTGAGCGACCGACGGGAATCGAACCCCGAACCCTAGAAGCACACGTGAAAGATGCAAATGAAATAGAATGAAAAGGAAAGGAAATCGCGCTAGCATACACCACTCCGGCATTCGTATGCAGGCCAGCGAATACCACGAAAAATGCGTGTCCAAAGTGAGCGACCGACGGAAAGTGAACCCGGAACCCTAGAAGCACACGTGAAAGATGCGGATGAAATAGAATGAAAGGGAAAGGAAATCGTGGCAGCATACACTACTCCGGCATTTGCCTGCAGACCAGGGAAACCCCCGAAAAATCCGAGGCCAAAGTGAGCGACCGACGGGAATCAAACCGCGAACCTTAGAAGCACACGTGAAAGATGCCAACGAAATAGAATGAAAGGGGAAGGTATCCGCGCTAGCATGCACTACTCCGGTATTCGCTTACAGACCAGCGAAAACCATGAACAATCCGAGGCCAGAGTCAGTGACCGAAGGAAATCGAACCCCGAGCCGTAGAAGCGTACGTGAAAGATGTAAATGAAATAGAATGAAATTATAAAGAAATCAGGAGAAATGAGAAGCTACTAGCTTCTTAATTCATCTAAGAGATGCAATATTCGTCAGGATGACAGATAGCCAAATGTACGTTACAAAGAAACTAGCTTATGATATAAATGTAATGACGTATCGTTGTCAGGACGATTGGCGTCCAAACATACATTGCAAAGAAACTAACTAATGTTATAAATGTAATGACGTATCGACGCTAGGACGACAGGTACCCGAATATACATTACAAAGAAACTAGTTAATTATACACATGTAATAGCGTTTATTCGACATTTTTAAGTTAATTACTTTTTATGTTACTCGAAGATGTATTTGCATTCATGTCACTGGATTTAACCTAGGACCTCCGGTTCAAATTGGAACAACACGTCAATGACGCGCCACATTCCAAGGATATAATCACCTTTTATCACATAGTGGTATCTGTTTTCGTTCAGGAGATATAAGCATTTAACGGTACTAATAATAGATTCTTTTTGTGACAGACCGTTAATTAAAAATGTATATAATAGATTTAATTAACTAACAGAAGAGAATTTCTGCCGATTTGCAGCGACAAAAACCGCCGATTGATCGTGTAATCAGAGGACAAGTGGTTTCACACCTCTGCGTTGTACGGTATTCTGGCATCGCCATTAACGATAGGAACGATGGCTATTGTCCAGGGTCTCTGGCGGGCGGTGACAGAATAGCACAAAAAGGACAGGTGTGAAAACGCTTAACCTTTGTGCTCTTATCCGAACGTCGCCATTAGCGATGAGAACAATGGACCATTGACCTCATACGAGGACAATAACCCATTGTCCCACTTCTATGCGGGCGGTGAAAGAAAAGCGCACAAACCAGAGGGGTGAAAACACTTAAACTGTGTACGCTACTCCGAACGCTGCCATAAGCGATGAGAACAATGGAACATTGTCCACGTTCTCTTAGAAGAGCATTTATGCTGATTCAAGCGCATAAAGAGATGCCGCCGACTGATAAGATGTAATCAGATATCCTTCGTTCCACACCGCTGGCCACGCCCCATCATTTGTGCACTACTTCGGAAGCCGCCCGTTCGGGAAGTGGGACAATGGGCTATTGTTCTCGTACGAAGACAGTGGTGCATTGTTCTCATCGCTTATGGCGGCGTCCGGATTAGCGCAAAAAGTTTAAGTGTTTTCACCCCTCTCATTTGTGCACTATTCTTTCACCGCCCGCCAAGAAGTAGGACAATGGGATATTGTGCTCGTATGAGGATAATGGTCCGTTGTTCCCATCGTTAACAATGGTGCCAGAATACCGCACAAAGAAAGGGTTTGAAACCACTTATCCTCTGATTACACGATCAATCGGTGGTCGTTGTCGTTGCGAATCGGAACAAATACTCTTCTGTGAGTTAATTAAATCAATTACAGACCTTTTTAATTAGTGTTCTGTCAAAAAAAGAATCTATTATTACTACCATTAAATGCTTATATCCTCTGAATCAAAACGGATACCACTATGTGGTAAAAGGTGATTATATCCCTGAAATGTGGCGCGTCATTGACGTATAGTTCCAAGTTGACCTGGAGGTCCTGCGTTGAATCCAGTGACATGAATACAAATACATCTTCGACTAATATCAAAATTAATTAATTTAAAATGTCGAATAAACGTTATTACATTTATATCGTGACCTAGTTTCTTCGTAATGTATATTCAGGCCCTGTTGTCCTGGCATCGATACATCATTACATTTATATCATTAGTTATTTTCTTTGTAATGTATATTTGGCTACCTGTAGTCCTGAAGAATATTATATCTCTTAGATGAATTAAGACTAAAGGGTGGAGTTAGCGTAAATAGCTAACTCAAAAAATACTCAAGACGCTTACGTGTCTTAAAGCGGCATTTTCGTAAACCTGAGCGTGTAGCTCCACACTACATGGTGCTCTCGCGTGGATTAAATCAGCTCGGATCTGCAGCCGGGTTGTAACGGTAGCCTTCCTCCACACCAGACGATAACCAGTTTTCCCCCACCTCTTTTCCGCTCTCTGGCGGTCACTGAGAGAAGGTGCACTCTACCGCTCCGTTTCCATCCTGCTAACGTGAAAGGCAGAACTCGCCATTTTAGGTATTTAACACACGAAGGCGGTCATGATAGGTCTTAAACGCGCACTTGACATGATTTTAAAAGAAACTTAAAGGATGTAGTATTTTTGTCTGTAATAGCTGATGGAATAGGTGTATACAGCTTTAAACAGAGACATTTTGCTACCTTTAAACAATGAATTGCAAGACATTATCTTTAACGAATGCGGGCTTAAAAATGACATATGACAATCTTTAGACTAAATGCAAATAGCAGGGATCAGGAACTTTAAAGTGCGTAGACACTTTGACCTAAGAATGCAATAAATATATTAAAGCATTTCCTAATTCCATTCTAGAAACTTAAAATCGGGGTAACACTGAAAAAAATTTCTTTCCTCGTGATTGTGGTCAAATGTAGCGGTTTTCTGTGATAACTTTGGGGAATGAGGGGAAAATGGAAAGAAAGTGTTCATAAATGATTGGAACCATGAAATAATAGGGTATATACATGAATTTAATTAAATAAGGGGAGAAAAACGTCTACGCTATTTCTAAAGCATTATGATAATACAAATGATGTTAACTTTAGTGAAATGGGCTGCGGTGTTGAGTGTAATAGGCATTGAATGGAAACATCTTCTTGAATGATCGTTTGAGAATACTTGTCCTTTGGTGTGGTAGAGAGAAATGAAGCGCGTTTAAACATGACGGACTGTGACCAGTCGGTCTCTCTCTAGGTGTGACGTCATATGGTGGAGGTAGAGTATTGTCATGAGTGGTATGGTGTAAACCTATTTTACGGCTTGGCTCGGGCGATAACCTCTGTGGTTTGCATTCGGAGGTCCCGTGATCGATTTCCGTAGGGATGGTCACTCTGACCCTAGGTTATTTGCCGTTTTCGCTGATCTACAGCCAAATGCCAGTAGCTTCTCATCTCTCCCAATTGCCTTATTTCATTTTATTTCATTCGCATCTTTCAAATATGCTTCTAGGTTTCGGGGTTCGATTTCCGTCGGTCACTCAATCTGGCCTCGGATTTTTGAGGGTTTTCGCTGGTCTGTAAGCGAATGCTGGACTGGTGTATGCTAGCGCGATTTCCTTCCCCTTACATTCTATTTCATTCGCATCTTTCACGTGTGCTTCTAGGGTTCGGGGTTTGATTCCCATCGGTCGCTCACTCTGGCCTCGGATTTTTCGTGGTTTTCCCTGGTTTGCAGGCGAATGCCGGAGTAGTGTGTGCTACCACTATTTCCTTTCCCTTTCATTATATTCCATTCGCATCTTTCGCGTGTGCTTCTAGGTTCCGGGTTCGATTTCCGTCTGCTACTCAAACTGGCCTCGGATTGTTGTGGTTTTCGCTGGTCTGCATACAAATGCCGGAGCGGTGTATGCTAGCACGGTTTCTTTCCCTTTCATGCTGTTTCCTTCGCATCTTCGTGCTTCTAGGTTTCGCGGCGTATGGTGAATGCTTGCTTAAAGGATACTTGTCCCTTGCTCGGTTGACGGATCGTTCATCACTCTTACTAGCTATCCGGTAACTCCTCACACATTCGCGCGCACACACCGAACAATACATACGTCATCGCAATACTTTAAGCACTCACTCTAAGCATCCGAACCTACAGGAAGGTCTACGAATACAAAGATACACGCGCTCACTTCAACCAAGCACCCGAACCTGCACGAAGACGTACGAACATCGCCGAAAAATACATACAACGTCGCAATAGTTCGCCCACTCACTCTAAGCTTCCGATCCTATACGGAGGTCTACGAATACAAAGATACACGCGTTCACTTCCAGCAAGCACTCGAACCTGCACGAAGACGCACGAGCATAGCCCGACAATACATGCACCCTCGCAATACTTCAAACGCTCACTCTAATCACCCGAACCTGCACGAAGGTCTGCGAATGTATAGATACGTGCGTTTACTTCCACCAAGCAACCGAAGATGCGCAAATACCTACGGAAACACCCGAACATCTGTGTAATACGTATTAAAATATAAGAGCTTAGACACTTAGTCACCATTTTAGTACTAAAATTCAGTGTATAATTGATCTAAAAGGGTTCGTGCCTTCTCTATAAATAGGACGATCTCGAGCATTGGACTTCCTTCTGCTAATTGTCTCCGAGGTGTCAACATCGTTGTTCTTGAAGAAAATAATCGACTTTCTAAAGTGTTATCAAGGTGAAGAGGTGTACATTTCTTGAAGGAGGATTAATACATTATTACATCAAAGTAAAGATGAATAAATACTCATATAAGGATATCATTCCTAGTGCATTAGGATATTCTTGTGGTAAATGTGGAAAGACATTTCTACGTGGGTATAATAAAAGAAAGCATGAGCTACGTTGTAAGAAGCTCTTCAGATTGAAATATTGTAATGTAACCTTTAAAGATAGTTATAAGGGTCGGCGACACGAAGAGGCATGCGAAATAAGAATGCCTGACAGGAAACGTAGATTAAACTCTACTAAATAAGAGTATTATCTACAATGCATGTCTGTTACATGAAAGGATATGAAACTTCATTCGATGGACGCTTGAAATCATATTTTATACGCTGTGAATCAATTAAGGACCTGGATATGTACCTGCATTAAGAAAGCAGAGGATAATCCAGGCTGCACATAAACAGCTTGATACTCAAAAAAGTGGGAAAATTAATCTCCTGGCTGAGTGTCCATTTGTTAACAGTATCGGAGGAACCTGTGACAGAGCATTTAAAACCCGGAATCAAGCTGTTTTCCTGGAAACGGATCTGGACTCTATGCTGGAAACGAAAATGAAGAAGTTGGAATATCAAATCGAGGAATCACAACTTAAGGGTAGCAACTGGGTTCTGCTTACTGTGGAAGGGGTTCGCCTTCGTATTAGCAAGTACAATTCGTTACGAGGAAGTAGCTACATACAGCTGCCGGTATTTACTGGAGCTAAAGAAGCCTACATTAACATCTAGAATTATACTGATGAGCAATGCTTTATGTTTTCTGTATTATCCAGATTCGTTGAGAAGGATACACAACACGCGAGCAAATACAAGCAACTTCAAAATAAATATGACTTCAGCTGTGTTACTTATACAACGCCTCTTTCTCAAATATCTAAGTTTGAGAGGCTTAACAGGATGTCTATCCACGTCTTCGGCCTGGATGCGAAGCATGAAGTGTATCCAATAAAGGTTGCTGAGGCTGAACTATCTGAACACCGTGACCATCTGCTATTGAGTGACAATATTGGAAAACATCCCTACGTTTATATAAAGAATTTTGAAAAACTTATTCGACGTCAGAAAACTATGTATAATGGACCTGATTGGACCTGTAAGCGTTATTTTACACATTTTGATGATCGATATGCACCCAGTGGACTGGAAAAACTACAAAAACATGGAGCCATGTGTAAATCAACATGCTGTTGCAAGGGTAGTTATGCCTACCAAGGAGAAATCAATTGTTCAGTTTAACAAATTTGAAAGGATGTTGAAACTACCTTACGTCATCTACGCAATCTTTGAAAGCATTCACGTCCCATGTCATACATGTATCGCAATCCTGAAACTTCATATACAACCTCTTATCAGCAGCATGTACCCATTATTTTCTGCGCTAAGGTAAACCGTCAACCGACGTTGAACACCTGGAACTGGTCTTCCTAAGCATGCTTATGTATATCGTGGTGTTGATGCTGCTCAGAAGTTTATGGAATATCTGTCGTTCTTTGCAAACGTAATTAATATATGAAAATCTGTTATGCCTCTGAAATTTACAGATCAAAAGCAGATAGATTTAAACTCCTCTACAGTATGCTACTTGTGTGGAAAAACCTTACTTAAGAGAACGACAAAGTACGTGACCATAATCGCATCATTGTTGAATATCCTGGAAGTCTACATAATGAATGTAATTTAGCCTGCAAAGTATTTAATATATTCCAGTCTTCATGCACAACCTCAGTGAGTATGACTTACACTAGCTGGGATGCACAAGTGAGCGGGTGGAAGTAATTCCTAGCTCTGAAGAAAGCTATATATCATTCTCCAAGTATGTAGGAGATATAAGGCTTCGGTTTGCGGAAAGCTTGCAGTCCCTCAGTGCAAGTTTAGATACGCTGTTGAAAAACCTGACGTCGTACCCTGAAAAACTGAAACACTTCGGTGAAGACAGGTTGAAGTTGATCACTCGGTAGGACATATTTCCCTATGATTACGTCACTTAATGGAATGTTTTAACGAAATCTGCTTGCCTTCTAAGGACTCCTTCTACAATAGATTAAATGAAGAAGAAATTAGTGATGCCGGCTACAATCATGCTAGAAATGTATGGGAGCTGTTTAATGTGAGAAACCTGGGCGAGTACAGCGAGCTCTACTTAATCTCTGATGTGCTTCTTCTAGCTGATGTCTTTGAGACATTTAGAGATCAAGCCCTTAAAACACACAAAATCGACTCTGCTCATTATTTTACCTCTCCAGAACTTACATGGGATGCCATGTTGCTGTATACAGGAATTCAGCTGGAATTGTTACAGGATTATGATCAATTACTCATGATAGAATCCGGTATAAAAGGACGTTTATGTCAAGTTTCCCACCGGTATGCCGAAGCAAACAACGCCTGTATGGAGAAGTTTGATCCGTCGAGACCAACCCAATTTATTACATATGAGGACGCCAATTACCAATATGGTTGGGCCATGTGCCACGCCCTTTCTTATGGTGGATTTACGTGCGTGTCACGTGAAAAAATCGACTTAGAAAGACTACAAGAAGATGATCCTCATGGACACATATTAAAAGTTGACATGGAATATCCTGCGGAACTTCACGATCTACACAACGTTCTACCTTTCCTGCACGAGTGTATCAAGCCTAAAGACTCGACTACAAAGAAACTGATAGCCCATCTTGGACCTCGAAAAAAAGTATGTAGCACATTACATGACTTTGAAGCAGGCTCTTAATCACGGACTACGGCTAACAAAAATCCGTCGTGTGTTACAGTTCTGACAGTCACAGTGGTTAAAACCTTATGTGGAATTTAACAATAGGCTACAACAACAGGCTGCAAATGGCTTTGATAAGGCCCGCTACAAACTCTTTAACAACGCCATGTTGGTAAAAACTATGGAGAACCTTAATCGTATGGATAAACGACTGGTTACAAATGAGAAGACCCTAGAAAAGTTGATTGCTAAGCCCACGTTTATCGATAGGATGATATATGCTGCTGTACATATGGTCTCGCGACGGATCGTGTTCAACAAGCCTATATACATCGGCATGAGTGTGTTGGACTTCTCCAAGACATCAATGTGTCACTATCATTATAATATGTTGTTGCTATATTATGGGGCTGAAAACCTGAGGCTTATGTATATGGACACTGATTCATTCATTCATTCATCTTATGACAACTGAAGATGTGTACCAGCCCAAGCTACGTTTTATAGAACACCTGGATAGAGCTGATTACCCTGTCAACTATATGTCACTCCACTCAGAACAAAAAGGTGTTGGGAAAATTTAAGGATGAGGCTAATAGTAAAATCATTCCACGCTTTGTTTGACTACGACCTAAGATGTACGCCTTAGATATTCAAGGTTCGATGATAAAACAGATTAAAGGCATAAAACGTAGTTCTATTGAGCAGTACATTACATTTGACCGATATATTGACTGTCTTAAAACCTGTGAAATCATCAGAACGTCCATGAATCTGATCCTGTCCTGGGAGCATGCTGTTAGCAAAGCGCAAGTTAATAAAATCACATTCATTATGTTTGATGACAAAAGAGTTATTGCCGAGGATGGAATAACGACATATGCCTATGGGCATTACAGCATTACAAACAGCGCATAAGAGAGTGTAAGTCGAGGATGAAGATTTTCTCCGTGAGTCTACAATTTAAAAAATGGAAGTTTGTTCATATGAGGTGTCTACACCTAGCAGACACCTGATGAATAAAGAAGAATAATAAGATTGAAGGGGGGCATTAACCCTGCCATTAGGAGCAACTGAAGCCTAGATAAAGGGGAGAGGTGATTACAACGAACTAAAGTAAGGGTATGTTGATATAAAACCTTTCAATTAAGATTCTCAAATAATAAACCCGGAGTAAAACGCCGCAATTTCACTAAAAGAAACTCGAGGTTATCTCGGGTTTGAGAGATTAGGTGGTGTTACATCTTGTTACCGTTCTGGTTACGTCATGTCACAGGCTATTACGTCATGTTACGTGCTTGTGATACGTGATTACATGGTTGCTACGTGTTGTTATGTCTTGTTACGTGGTTACGTGCATATCTTATGTGGTGCTACCCGATGTTACGTTGGTTAAGTCTTGTCACTGGTTATGATACGTGGTGTTACGTCTTGTTACGTGATGTTACGACGTGTCACGTGGTTGCGTGGGTATGTTACGTAGT
This sequence comes from Deroplatys truncata, assembly GCA_030765065.1. NCBI lineage: Eukaryota > Metazoa > Arthropoda > Insecta > Mantodea > Mantidae > Deroplatys > Deroplatys truncata. The sequence goes on along the minus strand of CM060990.1, from coordinate 346,556,161 downwards.
GTGACGTCTTGTTACGTGGTTATGTTACGCGGTGTTACGTCTTGTCACGTGGTTACGTGCTTATGTTACGTTTTAAGTTACGTGGTGTTAGGTCTTGTTATGTGGTTACGTTCGTTGTTTACGTTACGTCTTGTTACGTGGTTGTGTTACGCAGTGATACGTCTAGTTACGTGCTTACCTTTGCTGGTTACGTTACGTCCTGTTACGTGTTTTTTACGTTGGTTAAGATAGATGATGATAAGATTGAATAGACAATGAGAAGTCAACGTAGGGATAGATTAAGGCGTTCGGTGTGGGGTTAGTTTAGAATGCTTCTATATACCTTCACTGTATACCAATATGCAGTTTATCCCGCTCCGTCTCGCACACTAACTGTTTAACATATACAAGGTTTGTGAGATTTAGGGAAAAGTATATCAAATTGTTGTGACGTTGGATGAGATGCTTATAATCTAATTACTCTCTATATTACCGTGAATACCTGTGACGCTATCTGAATTACCTGTTAACAAGCTTAAATACACGACATACTTCCCGAATCATATGAAAATTACCTTAAATAGCTCTGGTACGAATCGCTGCTCTGAACTACCAGGAACACTTGGAATACTAACGGGTTTTCACTACATATATACGATACTATCCGAATTGCTCTTTATACTGAAACAATAAAAAATGATTGATTGGAATAATTGTATTCATCGATCGACGACCAACGTCCAACCCGTTAGAGGTACGATACCGGGACGCTAGAACGCAACATAGTCCTTGTTAGCATTTAAATCTTGAAGTCAGTTAGTCTAAATGATGTTATGCATGGATAAACATTACACATATATCAACACTAACCTCCTTAGCCTCTCTTCTCGTTTTCCTATATTTTCCCATATAAACGCATACTCTACTCTTCATCCTCTGTCTAGATTAGCACCTCTCCTCGTAGTCTCTACCTCTCTCATATAAAACGCATTGCCCACCTTCAACTACCTCCTAGTATAGGATCTTCCCACATAAATGTATACCCTACTCCTTAACCTCTGTCTAACTAACTACCTCTTCTCGTATTCCCTATCTCTAACACGTAAAGGGCGTTCCCCTCCTTAAGCCCCTGCTCTACCTCAGAACTTTCCTCGTTTACCCAATCGCTCCCATAAAACACATTTTCCTCCGTGAAGCTTCTCTCAACCTATAATCTGCCCTCTTCTCTCCATATAAACGTACACTCTAATATTCAAACACTCCTAGACTAATACCTCTCCTCGGTTTGCTAGCTCTCCCATATAAAAGATATATTCTACCCTTCAAGCCCTGTGTGGTCTATCACCTCTTCCCGCGCTCCCTATCTCTGCTGTATATAACTCCATATCCCCTCCTTCAGCATCTGTCAGCCAATCATCTGTCCCCGTTTCTCCTGTCTTTTCCATATAAACGCATACACCACACTTCAATGTCTATCTAGCCTAGCACTTCTCCCCATATTCCCTACCTCTCATATAAAGCGCATTCCCCTCCTACACACCCTGTCTAGCCTAACAGCGGCCCTCATGATGATGATGATGATGATGATGATGATGAGATGCGGTTTAAGGGCGCTAAACAGCTAAGGTCATCAGCGTCCTTACAAAGTATAAAATGTACAGTCCAAAAATAAAAGTCCGATAAAAAACCGCATAATTAAAAAAGGGACACAAACCCGCGATGTCCAAAAGATAAAAAAAACCAACCAAATTCCAAAAACGAACACACTAAAAGCATTGTAAATAAAAGAGTAAAGCAACGTGTCAAGAACTGTAGAATGCCAGGGACACGAGCGCCAGATGTCCACTGGGGAGGAGATGCCCCACTAAAAGACAATATAAAATCACACAGTCAAAAGACGCCCAGCGCATCAAATGCGTGTGGTAAATCCAATGTCACTGATAAAACGTAAAAGACATTCTACAGCCGCGCGTCGTCTGCCAAAACGTTGACTAAGACAACAGGCAGACCAACACGAACGCGCAACGGAGCTAAAACTTGACACTCTGCTAAAATGTGACGCACCGTTAAGGGCGCATCACACTGCTCAAGGAGTGGTGCGGGGTCACCACTGAGCAGGTAGCTATGGCTAAAAAGACAATTTCCGTTTCGTAAGCGAGCTAAAAGTACCTCTTCCCGACGACACGAACGAGAAGAGGTATCCCAGATTAACGGGAGAGGCTTAACCTCCCAAAACTTGTTCCCCCCAAGGGCAGCCCACACATACCTCGAAAGCGAGAGGATGCGGCTACGTAAAATAACAAACAAATCTGACGAGGGAAAAACAGCAGTAAAAATCTGGGTAATAAAATCGCCGATTTGGCAGCGGCGTCGGCAGACTCGTTCCTTGAGATGCCCACATGACCTGGAATCCATAAGAAGGAGACGCTAATGCCAGAGGCACCAAGCGAGTGGAGCAGGTCCTGTATGTTCTGTACGAGAGGGTGGGAACTGTACAGCGCGTTAATACTCAGAAGGGCCCTCAGAGAGTCCGTACAAACAACACACTGCCGTAACTCGCGCCGCTGAACTATAAAACAGATTGATAAATACTAAAAAGTTCGGCGGTAGAAATCGAACAGTGACCCGGTAAACGAAAAGTAAAGCTATGATGATCAGAAACAAAAGCACACCCTACTCCATCATCAGTCTTAGATCCATCAGTAAATATAAAAGGCAAGTCACCGAATTGCGCCTGTAGTTCTATAAATAGTGATCTAAAGACTGAAGAAGGGGTCTCATTCTTCGGCAGCGACGATAACCCAAGGTGACAATGGACTTCAGCGCGCAACCATGGAGGAAAACGCGCTTCCCCCCTTGGAAGGGCCGGCGCTGGCGCAACGTCCAAATGCCGTAGAAGTTGACGAAATCGAACCCCTGCAGGGAGCAATGCAAAGGAGCTAACTAACTATTGCCGATCAAGCGAATCCTCGTAAAATATCGCGAAGGACGGGTGGTCAGGCAAACTTGAGAGTCGACAGGCATAGCTGCACAAAAGAATCTCACGCCTAAAGGTCAGCGGAGGGTCTGCAGCTTCAGCATATAGGCTAGGTACAGGGCTGGTTGGAAAGGCCCCAGTAGCGACCCTTATGCCACGATAGTAAATGGAATTCAATCGACGTAATACAGATGGACGCGCCGACGAATAGACAATGCACCCGTAATGAAGCTTGGTTCGGACCAAAGAGCGATAAAGATGTACAAGGACGGTCCGATCAGCTCCCCAGGATGTGCCACTTAAAACACGTATAAGATTAAGAGAACGGTCACACTTTGCTTTTAAAAACGAAATGTGCGAAATCCAGCTCAGCTTCCTATCAAAGAATAACCCCAAAAATTTCACCTCGTCTGCAAACGGAGGTATCCCTGGCCCAAGATGGAGAGAGGGCGGAGGGAAAGCCTTCCGGCGCAAGAAATTGATACACACGGATTTCTCGGCGGAGAAATTAAAGCCCTTGTGGTTACTCCAGGCGTAAAGACGGTCGATACAGCTCTGCAGACGGCGTTCAAGTAGACGGTCCGCCGTGAACTGCAATAAATGGCAAAGTCGTCAACAAAAAGGGACGATGAAATGCCAGGTGGAATACAATCAACAATGGGGTTGATAGCAATTGCAAAAAGTGTCACACTGAGTACAGAGCCCTGCGGTACTCCGTTCTCTTGAATAAAACGATTAGAAAAAACCGAGCCCGCACGTACACGAAAGACGCGGTCCGCCATATACTCCCGAATATGGGAAGACGACCGCGGATATTCCATGCGTGAAGTGTACGCAAAATGTCGCCCCTCCAACAAGTGCCATTAGCTTTCTCCTGGTCAAAAAACACAGCCACGTTTTGACAGTTTCTCAGAAATCCATTCATAATATGCGTCGACAGACACACCATATGGTCGTCGATAGAGCGATAGCGACGAAATCCACACTGAGAGTTCGCTAGACGTTTCTGAGGCTCAAGCCACCATGTCAACCGCCCATTGATCATGCGCTCCATCACCTTGCAAATCCAACTGGTGAGGGAGATAGGGCGGTAGCTGGAAGGTAGTTGGCGATCTTTCCCAGGCTTAAGTATAGGACAATGATGGCTTCGCGCCAAACGGAAGGAAAATAGCCGTCTTGACAAATACGGTTATAGACCTGTAAGAGAAAGACTTTACTGTCGGCTGAAAGGTTCTGTAACATCAGGACATGAATGGCGTCCGTCCCAGGAGCGGAGTGCCTAGAGCAATGAAAAGCGTGCTTCAGCTCCCTCATTGTGAAAAGTTCGTTATAACATTCATTAATAGCAGACCGAAAATTATATGTTGCGGAATCCAGCCGGTCTTTAATAAAGCGAAAGCCGGCGGAATAATGGTCTGAACTGGAAACCGCCTCAAAGGCAGCACTCAGAGTGTTGGCAATGGCAGCCGGATCCACTATGGTGGCATTAGAAACCTGAAGGCCAGACACAGTACAATGCGACACTTTACCGGAGAAGTGACGAAGTTTATCCCAAACAACAGGGGAAGGTGTGAAGCGGTTAAAAGACTCAACAAAACGAGTCCAAGATTCCTTCTTGCTATCCTGAATAATGCGACGAGCCCTGGCGCGAGATTGTTTAAAAGTAACAAAATTATCAAGTGTAGGTTGACGCCGAAATACCTTAAGCGCAGTCCTACGAGCACGAATGGCGTCCCGACAATCCTTGTTGCACCACGGAACAGGAACACGCCGAGGGTGAGAGGATGATCGGGGAATTGTGCGTTCGGCAGCAGATAGAACCGTAGACGTAAGGTGCTGCACCATTTGGTTAACGTCAGTGAAGGGCTCTCTCCAGTCGGCTTTTCGGAATATCCAGGTGGGTACTCTGGAATGCTGGACGTGGTGAGACAAAAGAGAAACGATGCTGGGGAAATGGTCCCTGGGGTAGGTGTCAGCGACGACGTTCCACTGAAGACGACTAGCAAGAAGGATGGAGCAAACGGCAAGGTCTAAGTGAGAGAATGAACCAGAAGAATCAGAAATAAAAATAGGTTCACCTGAATTGAGGATAGCGAGGTTGAACTGATTAAAATGTCGGAAAGAACAGTTCCATTCGCACAAGCCCTTGGTGAACCCCACAGGGGGCGATGGACATTAAAATCTCCCAACAAAAGAAATGGTGTTGGGAGAGCGGACAGAAGATCTCAAACGTCCGCGTGAGCGAGGGGAGACGATGGAGGTGAATACACAGAGCAAACAGAAAAGAAAAGCCAGATAGTTGAAGCCTAACGGCAACAGCTTGCAAATAGGACGTAAGTGTAGGAGTTTGAAAATGAACGTCTTTACGCACTAATAACATGACACTTCCAAGAGCAGGAGCACCCTCATCCGGTTCAAGATCGTAGCGAACCGGAGTATACCCTCGGAGCTCAAAAGGGTCGTGAGGGCGAAGCTTGGTCTCCTGCAAACACACGACCATAGGTGAATAGGAACGCAATAAAAGTTGCAGTTCCGCCCTATGCGATCGTACACCACGTAAATTCCAGGTCAGGATAGCCATGAATAAAACGGATAAACTTCTTACTTAGAAGGAGACTCAAAATAACTTTGTGGTTAGCTTCGGGCTCGGGCTTTTGGTATGGAGTTGGTCGGACTCCATTGCCTCCTCGAAGGGAGGGTCCACGCGCTCAGTGCCAGAAACCGATTCAAGCGCCCTTAATCGGTTCTGGGTGGCAATCGGTGAAGGTGGCCGCTGAGCGCGAATTGTCCCAGGTGCATCCTGAGACTGCGACCTTCGAGGAGGAGGAGAAGGTGAACTCTTCCTTCCGCGTGCACGCGGAGGGTCTTTCAAAAAATCTTCTCTACGAAACTTCTGCTTCGATTTTTTTTCATTGCCTTGTGATTTCATAACCTTTGGACCAGGTTTAGAGGGCTTGATAACAATAGCTGAAATGGACGGCCGGATGGTGGTGGCGGTCAATGCAGTCTTAGTCCAGGTTTGAGTCTCTGCATCCTTCCGGTGTACTGGCGAGGCAACAACAGAACTAAATGTACCAGATCGCAGGAGCAAATGTTGGCGCGCATGGTAACGCCTCCGGGCTTCAGCGAAGGAGGGTTTCTCCTTTACGCGGATCTCCTGGATCGCCTTGTCGTCCAAGTACCGCGGACAGTCGGTAAATGAAGCAGAATGGGGCCTTTTGCAATTAACGCAGACGAGTCCGGTTGAACAGGTACCTTCGTGAGGCGGCTAGCTATATGAGGCACAGATGGATACGGCACTCTTACAAGAGACTTGCGTATGCCCAAAACGTTGGCATTTAAAACAACGCAGAGGTCTAGGAACATAGGGCCTCACCGTAATCCGTTCGTACCCTGCTGAAATACTCGTGGGCAGATCGACGCCATCGAAAGTGATAAACAGGGTACGAGTAGGAACAATAACTCTGTCGCGTATAGCCTGCACTCGATGAACTGCCGTTACCTTTTGGTCGGAAAGATATTCCACTAGCTCTTCGTCCGACATACCATCGAGGCTATGGGTGGTGATGACGCCTCGACAGCAATTCAAGATGCGGTGCTCCTCAACATGGATGGGATAACCGTGGAGAAGCGTGGCACTCAACTAGGACTTACTTTGTGCCTCGGACTTGCTTTCCGCTAACAATGAACCATTACGAAGCCGAGGGCAGGAAAGAACCGGACCAGCAGTTGAGTCAATGCCCTTTTGGATAACAAAAGGGTTCATCTTCTCGAAAGTTTGACCTTCCTCTGTTCGCGTAATGACTAAGTAACAACCAGATGCCATTGGCGCTACTTCTGTTACTAACACTTTTCGGCGCTTATTCGAAATAATGGAGAAAGGGGGCTCCATAGCGAAATAAACCCTCCAATATTGCAACCGTCTCCGACCTCGGGCTCTGACTTCCCGGGCGTTACCCCTGCTTGGGTGAGTGGCCTATCTATACCTAGCTCACCCCAGGGTCACACCTCCCAGAACATAGACAGAGGGATCCAATCACCGTCAGAAGTCAGCAGCTTATGTAATGGCCCCCACGCGGGACTGCAGTTGAACAGCGGATACGAACACATACCCTACATGACGATCCCGTGTGGTGGGGATGACGCCATTACCCACTCACCCAGCTGCGCACCCAGTGCGCGGGTATCCGTCAGGCTGTGTCCACGGAGGATTAAAATAACGGGATAAAGGAACTAAATGTGTGTGGGCGTTTCGCACGCAAGGTAGGCCGGCGAAGAAGTAAAAGAGATGTGTAAATGAATGGGCGTGGGGCGAAATATGCATAAATAGAAGAGAGGAAAGAAACGATGGCGAGGGGCGATATGGAATGAAATGCACAGAACGCACGAGAGCCTACCTTGAGTCCCCCGGACACGAAAACCAGCCCACCTCGACCGGACGGAGATGAAGCGATGAAGATGGCGATGAGTTCTCGGGAACCACCAAGTACACCAACACCCGTACTCACATAAGGTGAGCCCCTGGGAGGAGCGGCCCTCATCTTCCCTATCTCTCTCATATAAACATATTTTCCTCCTTGAACGCTCGTCCAAACTAGCAACCCCAATCGTTTTCCTCGTCTCCCCAAATAAACGCATACTCTGTCATTCAAACCCTCCTATTCTAATACCTCTCCTTATTTTGCTATCTCTCCCATATAAAGCCATATTCTACCCTTCAAGCCCTGTCTAATCTAGCATCTCTCCTCGTATTCCCTATCTCTCCCGTTAATGCGTATCGAACCCTCCTTCAGCATCTGTCTAGCCTATTATCTGTTAACGTTTTCCCTATCTTTCCCATATAAACGCATATTCCACACCTCAAAATCTGTCGAGCACTTCTCCGCATATTCCCCACCTCTGTCATATAAAGGGCCTTCCCCTTCTTCAGCACCTACTCTACCTTGGATCTGTTCCCGTTTTCCCTATCTTCTCCATATAAAAGCATTTTCCTCTTTGAACCGTCGCATCTACCCTCGTTTGCCCCTTTCCTTTTCGATATCAAGGCAAAAACTACGCATGCTCTTTCCTACATATTCTACTGTTGTGTATAGTCTGTGTTTTGTAAACAGTATCCCAGAGTTAGTGACCCTTTACGGGAAGGCTACAGTAACCCTTAGAGACGGTAGGGCATAATAAGCTAACAGGCGCATTTAGCGCTTCTAATAGTCATTCATAAAATGTGCATCGACACCATCTTGACAGGTGCGGCAGTGTCTAAACCCTAGAAAACATCGAACAATTTCACCTTTTATGATTTGCACAAGATTGAGATAAGTAATGCGATACCCCTCAGTCAGACTAACCCTGTGCATAGTGTGGATAATGGTCTAAATGATGGGCAGGGTAAAGATATAAGCGCAATCTCCAACGTTAATGTGCTCGCTAAAATTAAATTGAGTTCTATTTAGGGACGCCCTTTACCTGATGTGGTCCTTAGCGTCCCATTCTATATTGGGCGTGAAAGACCAGCAATTTTGCTCAGAGGCCTCTTTATTAGGATTGAGGTTCTTTTACGTGCCGTAAATCTACGACACGGGACCACTGGCTTTACTTCGCTTCCGAAGGAAGCCATGCAAAGCTTTTTATGCCCGAAAAAGTCCATCGCCCTCCGCCGGGTGTGAACCCTCGACCTTGGAAACTAGAGGCTAGCATGGTAATCACTACACCACGTAGGATGATGATGAGATGCGGTTTAAGGGCGCTAAACAGCTAAGGTCATCAGCGCCCTTACGAAGTATAAAATTTAAAATCCAAAAATAAAAGACTGATAAAAAACCGCATAATTAAGAACACCATATAGCTAGCCATGAAATTGTAAAACCACAACAAAAACAGGGGAAACAAAAGAATAAAACAGTAAAACAACGTGTCAAGAACTGCAGAATGCATGGGACATGAGCGTCACGTGTCCACTGGGGAGACGAGCCCCGATTAAAAAAGACAGTATAATATCACACAGCTAAAAGACGCTCACCGCAACAAATGCGTCGGCTAAAACCAATGTCACTGATAAAACGTAAAAGACATTCTACAGCATGCGCGTCGTCTGCCAAAACGTTAGCTATGCCAACAGGCAGACATACACGAACGCGCAATGGAGCTAAAACTTGACACTCTCTTACAATGTGACTCACCGTTAAAGGCGCATTACACTGTTCACACAGTGGTGCGGGGTTACCACTAAGCAGGTGTCTATGACTAAAAAGGCAAGGTCCGATTCAAAGACGAGCTAAAATTACTTCTTTCCGACGAGAGGGGCGAGAAGAGGTACCCCAGCCTGACGGGAAGGTTTAACTACCGGCAAGTTGTTCCCCCGGAGGGCCGTCCACTCATCACACCAAAGCGAGTGGATGCGGTGACGTAAAATAAAACACAAATCTGACGAGGGAACAACAGATGTAAATAATCTGGGGGATAAAATCGCCGATTTGGTAGCGGCGTCGGCAGACTCGTTTCCTGAGATGCCCACATGACAAGGAATACACACGAAGGACACGCCGATACCAGAAGCACCAAGCGAGTGTAGCAGGTCATGCATCTGCTGTACGAGCGGGCGGTAAGTGTACAGCGCGCGAATACTTTGAAGAGCACTCAGGGAGTCTTAACAAAAAAACAATGCCGTAATCCGTGCCGCTGGACGTATAAAAGTGACTGCTAAATCCTGAAACGTTCGGTGGTTAAAATCGAACAATGCCCAGGTAAACGAAAGGTAAAACTACGTTGACCAAAAACAAAGGCACATCCTACTCCAACATGAGTCTTAGACCCATCAGCATATATAAAATGAAAGTCCCCGACTTGCGCCTAAAGTTCTAAAAACGCTGATCTAAGAACTGAAGAAGGGGTCTCATTCTTCGGCATCAACATTAACCCAAGGTGACAGTGGGTCTCAGCGCGCAACCATGCGGAAAACGCGTTTGCCTTCTGGGAAGGGCCGGCGCTGGCGTAACGTCCAAATGCCGAAAATGCTTTGGAAATCGAACCCCTGGAGGAAGCAATGCAGAGGAGCTAATTAAATATTGCCGATCAAGCGAATCCTCGAAAAATAACTCGAAGGACGAGTGGTCAGGTAAGCTGGAGATTCGGAAGGCATAGCTGCACAAAAGCATCTCACGCCTGAAGAACAACGGAGGCTCTGCAACTTCAGCATACAGACTGGGTACAGGTCTGCTTGGAAAGGCCCCCGTAGCGACACTTATACCACGATGGTGAATGGCATTCAGGCGACGTAACACTGACGGACGCGCCCATGAATACACAATGCACCCGCAATCAAGCTTGGATCGGACCAAAGAGCGGTAGAGACGAAGAAGGATGGTCCGATCAGCTCCCCAGGATGTGCCACTTAAAACACATAAAAACCTAAGAGAACGGTCACACTTTGCATTTAAAAAGGAAATGTGCGAAGTCCAGCATAGCTTTCGATCAAGGATCAACCCCAAAAATTTCAGCTCTTCTGCAAATGGAAGGACCTCCTGCCCAAGATGGAGAGAGGGCGGAGAGAAAGTCTTCCGGCGCCAGAAATTGATACAGACGGATTTCTCGGCGGAGAAATTAAAGTCGTTGGCGTTACTCCGAGCGTAGAGAAGGACGATACAGCTCTGCAGACGGCGCTCGAGCAGACAGGTCCCCCGCGAGCTACAATAAATGGCAAAGTCGTCAACGAAAAGGGACGAGGAAATGCCGGGTGGAATACAATCAACAATGGCGTTGATAGCAATCGAAAAAAAAGTGTGTCACTGAGAACAGAGCTCTGCGGTACAGCGTTCTCTTGAATAAAACTACTAGATAAAATCGAGCCCACATGTACACGAAAGACGCGGTCCGTCATAAATTCCCGAAGAAATATGGGAAGTCGACTGCGTAAATTCCATGCGTGAAGTGTATGTAAATGTCGCCTAACCAACAAGTGTCATAACGTTTCTCTAGGTCAAAAAACACAGCCACTGTTTGACATTTTCTCAGAAACCCATCCATTATATGCGTCGACAAAGAGACCAGATGGTCGACGGTAGAGCGGTGTCGACGAAATTCGCACTGAGCGTTCGCCAGAAGTTTCTGAGGCTCAAGCCACCATGTCAAACGCCCGTTGATCATGCGCTCCAACACCTTACAAAGGCAACTGGTGAGGGAGACAGGGCGGTAGCTTGAAGGTAGTTGGCGATCTTTCCCAGGCTTAAGCATAGGGGCAATGGTGGCTACAAGCTTAACGGAAGGAAAAACGCTGTCTTGCCAAATACGGTTATAGACCTGTAAGAGAAAGAGATTACCGTCGGTTGAAAGGTGCTTTAACATAGGACATGAATGCCGTCCAGCCCAGGAGCGTAGTGCCTAGATAAAACGAGGGCGTACTCCAGCTCCCTCATTGTGAAAAGTTCATTATAACACTCCTGATTTGGAGACCGAAAACTAAAGGTTACTGAATCAAGCCGGTCTTTGAGAGTGCGAAATCCGACGTAATAAATGTCGGAACTGGAAACCGTCTCGAAGGCAGCACACAGAGTGTTAGCAATGGCAGCCGGATCTACTGTGATGACATTGGAAACCTGAAGGCCAGACACAGTACAATGAGACACTTTACTGGAGAAGCGACGAAATTTATCTCAAACAACAGAGGAAGGCGTGGAGCGATTAAAAGACTCGACAAAACGAGTCCAAGATGCCTTCTTGCTACCCTGAATAATGCAACGAGCTCTGGCGCGCGATCGTTTAAAAGTAACCAAATTATCAGGTGTAGGGTGTCACCGGAACACCCTGAGTGTAGCTCTACGGGCACGATCGGCGTCCCGACAGTCCTCGATCCACCACGGTACAGGAATACACCGAGATTGGGAGGACGAAGGGGAATGGTGTGTTTGGCTGCAGTTAGGATCGTAGACATGAGGTGCTTCACCATTTGGTTCACGTCAGTAAAGTGCTGGTCCACAAAAACACGAGGCTGGAATACAGTCTCCAGTCGGCTTTAAGGAATTACTAGGTAGGTGCTCTGGAAGGCTGGACGTGGTGAGACAAAAGAGAAACGATACAGGGATAATAATCACTGGAGTAGGTGTCAGCGACGACATTGCACATGCAGACGACTAGCAAGCTGGATGGAGCAAACGGCTAGGTCCAAGTCAGAGAACGTACTAGAAGAATTAGAAAGAAAAGTAGGCTCACCTGTATTGAGGATGGAGAGGTTGAACTGAGAAAAAATGCCGGAAAGACGAGTTCCCCTCGCACAAGCCCTTGGCGAACCTCACAGAGGGTGATGGGCATTAAAATCTCCCAACAGAATAAATGGCGTTGGGAGAGCGATAGGAGATTTCGAATGTCGGCGTTAGCGAGGGGAAACGATGGAGGTGAATATACCCAGCAAACGGAAAAGAAAAAGCCGGGTAATTGAAGCCTAACGGGAACAGCTTGCAAGTCGGACCTAAAAGTGAGAGTTTGAAAATGAACGTCGTCACGCACTAATAACATGACACCTCCATGAGCAGGAGTACACTCATCCGGTTCAAGAACGTAGCGAACTGGAGTATACCCTCGGAGATCAAAAGGATCGTGATGGCGAAGCTTAGTCTCCTGTAAACACACGACCGTAAGTGAATGGGAACGCAATAAAAGTTGCAGTTCCGCCCTATGCGATCGTACACCACGTAAATTCCAGGTCAGGATAGCCATGAATAAAAGGGATAAGCTTCTTACTTAGAAGGTCGGCTCAATATAACTTTTTGCTTGTGGCCCCGGCGTTTTGTATGGTGTTGGTCACACTCCTTGGGCTCCTCGAAGGGAGGGCCCACGCGCTCAGTGCCAGAAACCGATTCAAGCGTCGAGGGTCGGTTTTGGGTGGCAATGGGAGAAAGGGGCCGCTGTGTGGCTTGTCCCAGGAGCGTCCTGGGACTGCGACCTTCGAGGAGGAGGAGGAGGAGGAGGAGGAGGAGGAGGAGGAGAAGGTGAACGTTTCTTACCGCGCGCACGCGGAGGGTCTTTCAGAAAATCTTCCCTACGCAATTTCTGCTTCGATTTCTTCTCAGTGTCTTGGGACTTCATAACCGTTGGAACAGGTTTAGATGGTTTCATAACTGTGGCTGAAATGGACGGTCGGATGGCAGTGGCGGTCAATGCAGTCATTGTCCAGGTTTGAGTCTCTGCATCCTTCCGGGGTACTGGCGAGGCAACAACAGAACTAAATGTTCCCGATCGTAGGAGCGAAGCTTGGCGCGCATGGTAACGCCTCCGGGCTTCGGCGAAGGTGAGTTTCTCCTTTACCCGGATTCCCTGTATCGCCTTCTCGTCCAAGTACCGCGGACAGTCGGCAAATGACGCAGAATAAGACCCTTTGCAATTAACGCAGACTGGGCTGTTGAGCAGGTACCTTCGTGTGAGGGCCGGATACATGATGCACAGATGGTAATGGCAGTCTTACATGAGACTTGCGCATGCCCAAAACGTTGGCATTTAAAACAACGCAGTGGTCAAGGAATATAAGGCCTCACCGCAATACGTTCGTACCCTGCTCAAATGCTCCTGGACAGATATAAACAGGGTACGAGTGGGTACCAATACTCTGTCGCTTTTGGCCTGCACTCGATGCACTGCTGTCACCTTTTGTTCTGAAAGATATTCGACTAGGTCATCGTCCGATATGTCATCGAGACTATGCGTGGTGACGACGCCTCGACAGGAATTCAAGGTGCGGTGCTTCTCAACACGGACGGGATAACCGTGGAGAAGCTTAGCGCGCAACAAGGTCTTAGTTTGTTGATGGGAATTGCTTTGTACTAATAATGACCCGTTTCGAAGTCGAGTGCAGGAATGAACCGAACCAGCAATAGAGTCAATGCCCTTCTGTACTATAAAATGGTTCACCTTCTCAAACGATTGTCCTTCCTCTGTTCGCGTAATGACTAAGTAAGAACCAGATGTTGGCGGTGCTACTTCTGTTGTTGCAAACACTTTTCGTCGCTTGTTATTAATAATGGAGAAAGGGGACTACATAGCGAAAGAAATCCTCCACCACTGCAACATCTCCGACCTCGGGCTCTGACTTCCCGGGCGTTACCCCGGCTTGGGTGAGTGGCCTATCTATACCGGACTCACCCCAGGGTCACATCTCCCAGAACATAGACGGAGGGACCCAATGGCCGTCGGAAGGGACCCAATGGCTCATGCAATGGCCCCTCGCAGGACTGCAGTTGAACAGCGGATACGAACACACACCGTACATGACGACCCCGGGTGGTGGGGATGACGCCATTATCCACTCACCCAGCTGCGCACCCGGTGCGTGGGTATCCGTTAGGCTGTGTCCACGGAGGATTAAAGGAAAAAGGTAAAAGAAATCAAAACGGTGTGGACGTTTCTCACGCAAGGTAGGCTGGCGAGGAAGGAAAAGACATGTAAGAATGAATGGCCGTGGTGCGAATTGTGCGTAAATGGAGAGAGCAAGAAAGAACGATGGCGAGGGGCGGCATGGAATGAAATGTAAAGAACACATGAGAGCCTATCTTGAGTCCCCCGTTCACGAGGACGCACCCACCTCGACCGGACGAGGGTGGAGGGATGATGATCGTGATGAGAGGCTCTGGCACCCCGGGTACGCCAAACCCGTACTCACATAAACTGAGCCCCTGGGGGGGTCCGTAGGACGACAATTCCTGACTGGTCATGTAAACCGCAGGTAGAGTGGGAATAGCCTTAGTACAAAAACATCGTGTCAAGTGTAGTGCTTACCCAGTAGCACGCCACGTTACAACTCCCAGGTGCTAGGGAACGATATGGTGATTGCTTCACGTAACACCTCTCATATTCTTCGGCCATTTAGACCGTGTTCACAGAAGAGGCACTTTAAATGTAGCACACTTCTGTCAAATCTGTGGACCTACAACGGAATATCACGAAGCAACTTCTAGGAGACGGAACATATTTAAGCAATGCATACGTAGCTCATACTCGTCGGACATATGAATCCTATAAGGAGTTTTCGTGATCTGTATATACAAAGAAAGTGGAAATCTAGGGTCCACCAGCTGGTGTATCACATTAATACTTCCAGACGAAGGACAAAGTTGGATGATACATACACTTAGTGCTTCTCACACTCCCGAGTGGGTACGTCGTGTGCAGATTTAGAACTGCTTTTAGAGAACAGTGTGCCAAAGTTAATGACTACCCAGAAGATAGGATACGGTAAGGTAATACGATAGATATATTTCAGCATATGTGGAGCACTCAGCAATATGAGCAAACTTTGTTTTTGTGCAGGTGACGGTGCGGAACTTCAACACAACACATCCGCTGTACCAAAGCGTTACAGTGCTGCGTTGTTTGTACCAACGAGAAGCAAATCCGGCTGCTTGGGATAAGCTACAAGCGCTGGAATCGCATTGTGCTGCAAGAAAGAAAACGCCGCGCTACGAGGAGGAACGCTTCACAGTTGCCAAATTCATCCGTCGTTTCTTTAATCTAGAAGATTTCTCAGAAGAAGACATATTGCGCATGTGCGGCATGCTTCAGGTAAGCAGCCTTGTTTTAGAGTTATCTTCTGTTTCGGTGGGTTCTTATATTGTTCTAATCCTGATTCTTCAACCCTCTGAAATAAATTGTCATGTAGGTGAACGGTCACGAGGTACCTGTAACAGAGCCTGCGTACGTCGCTGTATATGACTACGCCTCTCTTCTGGAACACTCCTGCCGCCCATCTTGTTCTAAAAGCTTCACTGCTGAAGGTGGGCTAGTAGTTAGAGTGGCGGAGGCGGTGTATAAGGGACAACACCTCTCCATATGCTATACGGATGCACTCTGGGGTACAGCAAATCGGCGTCATCACTTGCAGGAAACAAAGTTCTTTGCTTGTCAGTGCTCTCGCTGTGCAGATCGTAGTGAGTACGGCACCAATTTCAGTGCTGTACGATGTTTAAACAGGTAAGATATATTTGCAATGTGGTTTTCGTAAGTTTAATTGTTTTTTATTTTTAATGCCAAAGTTGTAGTTATTCCTATTTATGAAATGCGTCAGGTTCAACTATTTCTGCATTTTGCTTAATTTGACAAGATTGAAAGTACCTATAATGCCTTTAGGAAAACTTTCTTTGCAGCTAAACTTTGATTTCCAGGCAAACATCCCCTCTAAAGTTACCTGAACGGAATTTCTGCGCACCTCTCGGGCATAAAGCCATGGCGTTCCTAGGCGCTCTTTACATTTAGTTCGTCTTAGTATTTGTTTTTGAATATTTATTTCCTCATTATTAAGTTTTCTCGGGAATGTGCTACCTGTAGAACACAAGCCACAGAAAGGCTACCGTCATAAACAGGGGCCAAGCACAATAGTAGATTATGCGTCATTAATAGAACATTGATTCATATAAGTAAAACCTTTTAACAACGTGGTAGCAGCGTAGGCGTATTTCATGCAGTGAACAAAGTTCCATAGTAAGAAAAAATGTAAACAGGAATATGAGGAATATATATCCACAAATGGGGAAAAATGTAAATTAAGACTGTGGCGTGCAGAAACATTGGTTTCTAAACGTATTTGTAATCACAAAATTAAAGTATCAAAAGCATCAGGTTTACGTTACAGCAGCATGTAATGGATCAGAAGTACAATTTGAAATGCACCACCGCCTTCACAGCTCTTTCAACATTTGCGTAAACTGATATAATGCATCTATATACCAAGTGGATTATACATTTCATAGATTTAGTACAGGAATACACGAAACAGGACGTAACTTTTGAACGACTATTTAGGAAACAGAGATACCGACATGTTTTGAAACCACTGTACCTAAAGTAAGAAAACGTATAGATGAAAATAAGATTGGATTTCCATAGATGAGGCTGTAGATACTACTAGTAGGTACGTTGTAAACGTCGTTGTAAGACTGCCAGATAATCCCGACAAAAACATTTTGTTATGCTCCTAAGATCTTTCGAAGGTTATAATAATAAGCTTTACATGCTATTTTCACAATATTCTGCCTCGGTTATGATCAAGTAAGAAAGATCGTGTACTTTTCATTGACCATGCAGAAAGTTGCATATGGAAAGCAGGCAAGGAATATTAGGCGGCAATGCCAACATATCTGTCGCATGTGCTAAACCTCTATGATGATTGGGATACCTTTATGACGAACGTCAAATTATACTACTGAAAGCTCAGAAGCTCGCACAAGAAAACTAAAGCTGAAAAAATATCAGCTAATATTCGTTTACCTATTATCCATAACTTGAATGTTTGAAGTGGTTAACACTTGTGTTTTAATGTGCTGTGCATGACGTAAAAATGAATCGCATAAACAGCACTTTATTTGGGGCTTTATTTCATTGTACAATGAAAACTATTAAATCCCTTGTTTTATTTCCATGAAATTGCTTTTTTTATTTCGAATAACTTTACAAATGTGCTCAAAGCATTATGAGGTGAAAAACAACAAATAATTCAAAGCCCGATCCAATAAAACTCGTAGAAGGACTGCCATTGAACGTTGGTAGGGCTACTATATCGTTGGTTACTAAAACGTATAGAAAATATGGAAAATCCCCATTAAAGCAAAACAGTCTTCGTATTCAACTTTGTAGGGAATTATGAAATACCGGTAAAACCTCAATACCCTCTGCAGCATTTCCTATTTTCTAGCGTGGCCTGATGTGCTAAACTTCCGCTTTTCAAAGCATAGACTTTGGTTATATAGGAGGGGAAGTTTTATAA
Organism: Deroplatys truncata; assembly: GCA_030765065.1. Lineage (NCBI taxonomy): Eukaryota > Metazoa > Arthropoda > Insecta > Mantodea > Mantidae > Deroplatys > Deroplatys truncata. The sequence continues at coordinate 346,538,468 of CM060990.1, read as the reverse complement.
CAAATATTTTAAAAATACGTTTTATTCATTATAACATTAATATCAACTAAGTAATATATACATTGATTGTCATTCACTGACACGATTGCTTAAAATTGTTACTGTGCATCTCTAGACTTACAGATACACCGATAATTAAACTTTCAGCTTAAATCTAGCATAAAATGACTTTTATTTCAAATTCTGCTCGCTATGGTGCTGGGAAGCTAATTAGGTGCTAATTACACTTTTGATATGCCTTTCCACTACTACTCTATATCTGAAGCGGTTATACATTGTAAGCCAAGTCCTGAGTTACAGCTCTCCTATTGACATAAACAAGAACATTAATACCCAAGGATAGGATAGAATAGGATTAGTCAACGGAGGAAACACGTAACACTACGACCCCAATGCATCTACTGTGCGTACACCCCCGGGAGGAACGGATGAGGTAAGGGAATCGCAGCAGAAAAGGTCTGCAGAGCGAGGCCAGTGCAAGTCGACAGAGACGCACAGTTTCCTAACAGTTTCAGGCTTGACCACGGGCCACGGGCCACGGGCCATAAACGTCCCTCTAGTGGGACCAGCGAAACTTTCCAAACGCAAAGCTCTGCACCATCTGCACAATATCGACCGAAACACAGCCATGGAGTCAACCTTAAACATGAGATGGAAATGAAATGAGAGGAAATGGAGGATAGAGAAAGTCCGTGGTAGGACACACCACTACAGCAATCACCTATGTCAACCAGCGAAAACCACGAAAAACCCATGGTCAGAGTGGGCGGCCTTATTAAAACCCAGGTGAAATCTCTAACGGTAGGGACATTCACTAGGTGTATTCCAGCCATTAGCACGACTGCCAACAACAGCGGTAGTAGAATCGGGCTAGGTGTTTCGAAACTTTATCCAGGAATCCCAATTGCATCATAATATTGCGAACTTAGACATACCAAATTATAAATTACAATATACCTCTTAATTTAACATAAAGACTTTCAACAATATTGCATAAATTGTTACTTCGCTCCTAATATAGTAGTTCATCATTATTGTTTGCTCCTTTCCTTCTTTGTTTCTATCGTTACCCCCCATCTTTAGTTTTGGTCGTTTGAGTCATGGGCAAACTACATGAAAGTACTGCACTATTATTATGATTATTATTTACTTAACTTTTCATTACAGAGTGTATAATACTGGAAGATGGAGAGGTGGCTATCGACTCATGATGAGGGAGGGAAAGAGGTGAAGAAGAAATTGATGCTTTATTGGTAAAGTACGGAGAGACGTGAGGGGGACGCCCATGGTTTGCTTTCAGAAATGTGCCCAAGCGCCTCTAAGAACATTCCTAATACTGGCCATCTCTTGAGCTTCCAAGGGTATTTGATCCTGTGCACGGTAGTTTTCGTGCGGGGTTTGTCTTATAATTTTCTGTAGCAGCGTATAGAGTAAAACAATAAATGCCTTTAGTAGTTAGTGGTGCTGTCTTTGGAGCACTTATTATGTACACTTAACACTCCCATCTATGAGTTGATACTGCCCACCTGTCCATCTCCTTATTTTTAGTCGGGTGGAATGGGGAGGATGAGATAGTAGTGTTTCCTTAGACCATTTAATATGCACCCCCTTATGCCCTCCTTTCCCTCCTAACGTCTTCTGCCACTCCGTCCTCCCCCGCGCCTCAGACCTATTCGAACTCACTAGCCCTTTGAGGCCTATGGCTCGAGGAATCTTTACTCGATTTCCATCATAGACACAGTGGAGAGTGATGAGAGTGAGCCCAGATGGGGAAGTGGTTCATCCTCTGTTAGGGTTCTTCCCCCTGCTGGTCGTTGATACTCGGTTCGAGCCCTTCCGGATCCCCCGAATATCATAGGTATTCCAAAATGAATGCCTGGTATCTTTTACGGTTAAGGTATTCCAAGATGGCAGCTGTCATTTTTCAGATTATTTGATACAGGAGCTTTCTTTCAAAATGCCGTAAAGTCCATCAACTTCTAAAAGTGCGTTAGAGAAGGTAGCCTATACCTTATTATACCATCCATTATACCAGAATTAGTGGTCAGATCAAACAAAAGTTTGTTAGTCCCACTGCTACAGTGTATTGAAAACAATGTTATGTTTCAAACAGAAGTCAGTGCTTGCTTTTTTCAAAGTGCAGTCTGTCCAAAACCTACCATTTTTCGTTCAAATTGCCTTAAATCCTTCGTGTGTATATACAAATATTCAGAATGGATCATTATCTCGAACTACTAAAGTAGTGAACTTCCAAGTTTACGGGGATGGATCTCTTTTTCGGCTTTGTTGTAGGCTAACCTGAATTTACAGGTCAACCGCTGTAAGTTAGCGGAATTTGCAATTCGTTGCTACAGTGGAAGGTATTTCAGTAAAAGAAGGTAATGTGGATAGCCGGAAAAGAAGAAAGAAGGAGCGGAGGATAGAAAGAATTAAAGCAATAAGGTAAAGGAAACTTTATCGAGTATTCGTAATGGTTTCTTAAAATATGTCCTCACAAATAAAACCTATACAGTGGATATAAAAAGCTAACCTTAAACTTTTTAACAGGAATAACAATGTAATAATATTATATATTCCGTATAGTAATTTGCGTGACAAATTAATTCAAAACGGTAAAGTGTGTGATTCTATTGCGACAAAGTCGCCTAAGATGCACAGAAAAGAAGACGGTGTACGTGAAGAAAATACATTAACGTTTAAACATCAGATCATTTTCATTTTCAATTCCACAAGAAAGACACATTGATATTAGCACTATTTAGCTCTCACAAAATGTACTCCTACACAATTACATATCTTTAATTCCAGATACTAGACGGGAAAGACTATGTAGATGTTTGTCAAAAATTCTTCCTCAAAGTTCTCTCCATCTCGCAATGAAGGTTACCGACTATAACAAAATGCAAGAAATATGGAAAAGTAACACAAGAAAACAGAGATGGTGATTGCCGATCACAACAGTGGTTAGAAGAAGGAAAATGTTGAGGAATGTATAGGCAATTTGAAAGCGCACAAATTTCATTACAACAGGAAAACATCCAAGTGACTGTATTTGCGTGCAGAATATAATACCTATCAACTTCACAAACTGTATAACGAAAATGTTGAATACCTTATCATGTAAAGTATGGGAAGTTTTATGGACTTTTTACCACAAACTTCAACTTTAAGTTTGAATCGCCTGTAGATCCGTATGAGCTTTATGTTGGAGACTGAAGGCTGGAACACTGAATTCTATGAAAAGAATGCAAACATGAAATAAGTTAATGCTTGAATTTTGGCCACATACATTAAGAGCCAAACTATTTAATGATAAAAAACACAACGCTACAACATTGTGCTCTGATCTTCGGCAAGTCTATTTTCTGCACAAGGTACGTATACAGGAAGCATTTTAGGCCTGACAGCATTTTATACATTCTGTATAACTCCCCCTGATACAAAGCGTCCTTGCTTTTATACATCGGCAGAAATCCATGTACACCGTGGTGCAAATGAAATAGGATCCGCAACTTTGGTCTTTCTGAGGAATAATCACGATGTTTCAAAAGTGTCCAAAAACTAACGCTGCTCTGTGATGGCTGTGGTGGTCAAAATAAGGATGCGCATATTATTCATGCTGTTTTGTTTTGGCTCACTTTTCACTCTCCATGGACAATGAAACGTGTGATGCTTATATACTCAATGAGAGGTCATTCATATCTCACGGCCGACAGAGCGTTTGATCGAGCAGAGAAAGCTTTGAAGAAACACTCCATAATCCAGACTCCCGAAAATCATTTAGAACTTTATTCAAGATTTGGAGAAGGCAAGGTGTTGGCAAGGACTGCAATCCTATGAATATTAAGAACATCTCAGAGGATTTAAAGAAAGTTGATGGAATTTCTCAAATGAGAATTGTCTTAGAGAGAAACGATTGTAAAGAGTAGGCCTAAAGTCACAGTGCAATGTAATGAATACTATACAAATAATGCAACTGATTAAATAAAAACAGCTCAACATCGCTAAAGAGAGGGAAATTTCTGAGAAGTGCAAGGCAACAGCTTCCACTTGTTTCTCCAGTTTCCGCAGAAACGAAGCAAGATATAAAGATGCTGCTGGAGAAGCTTTGAAGAAAGAAAAGGGTGAAAGACAAAATGCCACAAAGGTATGAAGACATATTCATAAATCCAGAAAATACATTACCCACCTAAACAGACGAAGTTGAGGAATATGCTTCCAGGAAGATGATTTTGGTCTATGATTGAAGAAATGTTATTTTAGTTTAAAATTTCAAGTTACACAAGAACTGTGAATTTGGTTTGTTTCCATAACATTGATATTGAGTTTTTAGATAAAAACGGAAGTAATATCAAGAAACTCCACTTTAATATTTGAATCGAAATGAAGAAAATTATACATTACACTGGGAAACAGTGATTTTGGTGCCTTACAATTCTGAACTATTTCTGACTATATTTGGGTCACTAATTCCAAAATGCTCTCACTTTTGCCCTATCATCTCTAATTTTTTAGATACAGCTTATTCGCATTATACACCAATTTAACCTTACTGGTCCGCATATACAACTATATTACTTGCACACATTTAAATACAGAATACGTTTGGATGGATCAAGCACATTCTTTTTCATGAAGCAACTTTCTATGAACTACCTTAATTTATTTATACACTAGTCACATAAGGTCCATTGATTTTCTTCCATCAGGTTCGCTGAATCCTCGTTTATGTGATTTCCCCCGATGCAAAGATATTGGACATTTGCGCTGGATGCTCCAATAGTAGTTCGCCATCACATGCATATCCCATCGTCCATGATACCGTTCTTCTATTATACTTATTTCCTGGTGAAAACGCTCACCCTGTTCCTCGCTTATATTTCCAGGATTGTCTGGAAATCGGTCCCAATGACTGTGCAGGTAATGTAATTTGATGCTCATGTTACAACCAAGTGCGCAAAAAGCAGTGAGCATATACTTAACCAGCTGTTTATAGTTAAGAGCCTTATAATTTCCAAGGAAATTCTTTACTACCATACAGAACGACGACCACGCAGCTGCCTTAGTATCGTTCATTGATTCCTGAAACTTCTCATCATCTATGAGTTGTCAGATTTGTGGTCCATCAAATACACCTGTTTTTATTTTCTCCATACTCAATGCAGGAAATATTGTACATACATAACCAAAACATGCTCCATCTCTATTCAACGCCTTGATGAACAGCTTCATTAACCCAAGTTTGATATGCAGTGGTGGCAATATGATCTTGTTTCTGTCAACCAAAGCTTCTGTGATGATGTTTCTTTCTTCAACGATCATGCCTTCTCTAAGAGGCCACTGTCTTGTCACCCAATGTTGATCTTTAGTTCTAGAGTTCCATAGGCATATAAAGTATGGGTATTTTGTGTACCTACCTTGTTGTCCTAGAAGAAAATTCATTACATTTGTGTCGAAACAGATAACCCATTGGTGATCACGGTATGAGATCTTCTCTAGGACTGTAGCTATTGTAGCTTGATTTTCATGCATAGTAATTGAGTGACCAATTGGTAATGACCTGTGTTTGCTCCTATTGTGCAAAAGAACACATTTCAAGCTGCGTTTGGAACTATCAATAAGTAACCGCCACTCCGTTGGTGTGAATTTTCTTATACCCAGTTTCGTTAACAGTCCTTCAACATTGATGCAAAACACAAATTGGTTTTCGTTGTGAAGAACGGCAGGAAACCTTGCTCTCTTTTACGATAGACTGTCACTTTTGTTCCCGGTAACAGACAATTCAATTCTGATTGATTAAAACTAGATACAACTGATGAAGGTCCTGCGAAATCACCGTCATTTTTCTCAGCATAGCTTTCAGCTGATTCATCCACTTCTTCTGATGACTCTGGAAGACTAATAAATACTGGAACAGGTATCTTCTCTGAATGTGGAACGGGACGTCTTGCAGAACGTAGATCGGGATATTTCCATGTATTCCGGTTTTTGCTATTGATGCCCTTTACATTTACTGAAGAAAAGTAACAATCGTCACTGTGGTTTATTGGTTCTCGCCATATCATTGGTTCCCCAAATTTCGAGCACTCCCGCTTCCCACTGTTCCACTGTCGCAGATGCTCTGTGCATGTTTTGTATACGATGTGAGGTGCCCAATCCTTATCTAGGTCTCCAAGTTTTACTTTGAAATAGGCCAAATAAGCTCTTTTTACAAAATCGGTTATGGGTTTTCTTTGCTGGATGAATGTGTATTCCCACAGATGAAACAAAACACATCAGGATTATTCGCACATTTTCTTTGTGATGAAGCCACATCAGTGCCTATTATGCCACGTCAGTGTCTATAAAAAGGAGACATAAATGTCAGAATAGTTAAAGTACATCTGCAAAAAACATGAATAGACTTTGGATAAAATAAATTAGTATAATGCAAGTGATCTAATCAATTTACAAATGGTGCTGTAAAACACAGTAGTCATAAGAGCAATTTATAAAGACATCATCAGCATTTCATAAAATAGAGCTGCTAGAATAAAATGGAAGACATTTTCGGAATCAGCAGCATCAAATTACCCAGAATCAGGTGGAAAATTCAAGGCACCACAAAAATTGTTTTTGTTCCCCAGTGTTATCATAGAAATTACAGTAAGTGCAAAATAAAATTCGCTGTAGAAGGCGTACATTAAACATATATTAACTGCCTTTATGAATTTCTAAGGATAGGTTTTTTGGTTTTATTAACCACTAAACAAACTGTTCAGTTGAATATATTTAACCCTTACATGTCTTTGAGAAGCATCTCGGAACGTTTTATGATCCACTTATAGCGTTTTGGAAAAATGCTCCTCCAAGATGGCAACGATGGTTAAATCAAACTGACTTGTCTGTTCACGAAGGTAATTATGACTACTAGTGTGACTACTATGCCCCTCCTAGTAAGTCTTTCAAATAATCCATTACGAATAATCCAAAATGGCTGAAGTTCAGATAGAGTTTGAAGCACGGTGGGTAAACAAGGCTACGAAGGTTAATCGGAGATGATTGCAATGCTTAGCATCTCTGTGTGTATCCGCTAGGTGTAATTTAGGATGTGAAATCAAGCTAGCTACCGTCCACTTGATTACGGAAATTGGTAAGCAAAATTCATTTTTGTAATATATGAAATGCAATACATTTAACACTAGCTCACTTAGATTGTGCGATGTATATAATGTTTCACACAAAATTTTCTGATAAGTGCATCACAAAGGTTTCTCAATCAGCTAGAAAATCTAAATTGTTTGAGCGGATTAATCCTTAACAGCATCCTGTTTGATCATAAAGCGAGTTGAATATCCTCCAAAAAGCTCCCTTCGGCAGGGTTTGAGAATTGGCATCCATTAATTGGATAGAGAAATCCGAGTAGCTGTTATACGAACAAAAATGTGGAATATTATTAAGAATACATTCCTCACCTTGAAGCCAATTTTAGCCATTGTAAGGACAGCTTGCCCATTTATGTAATACTCTGTTAATTGAATAGAGAAAATCGCATGATTGTTAAAAAGAAATCAAACTTGTAATTGAAAATATATATCTCTGTTGCTATCCGAGCATTTATGCAGACAACTGGCCTTCATTTTCATGATACGGAACCTGTGCGGTCTATTCAATGTCAATATAATGCCGATGGATACACTTCCAAGCGCACAAGAAACGATGATCTTCCGGTAATGTACTAGCATAACGCAAGTAATTATTTCCTTTGATCATCATCTATTTGCGGTCTCTTTAAAGACTAGAAGTATCTCTGCCTCCAACTTTGCACCTGTCAATATGGCTGGTGCAAAAAGGCCAGACTAAAATGGGTCGTCCTTTAATAAGAGCTTTACTATTTTCTGCAATGAAGTTTTCTTCTGCGAAGTTATATGCTTATAACACTAAATCTACGACAAGGGCCGGTATACTCCCCTTCCGAAGGAAACCATGCTAAGGATTTTTACTCCCGAAAAGAATCCTTTGCATGGTTTCCCTCTGAAAAGAAGTAAAGCGTTGGTCCCGTGTCGTAGGTTTACGGCACATAAAAGAACCTCAAGCCTGATAAAGAGGCCGTTGAGTAAAATTTGCTGTCTTTCATGCCCAATTTAGAATGGGATGCTAAGAACCACAGTAAGTGAGCACCGTTAAATAAAACAGAAAAAAAGACCTCGGGAACTAAAGCTAACCCTATACCACAGAGACACGTATACCTGGGTTTACATAAACCACAATAACAAGAATAATTAACGCTGTTGCTGAAACCCGCCCCAATTTAACATCCGTCGTAAAAGGATTTCTTGCGTTGCATCTGACATTCCTACACTTTAAAAGGTTTCGGTAATCTAACATTTATTTCAAGAAGAAGCTGTGACCTAAAAATACTTCCTTTTACCTCTGATAATCATTCAAACTCTCATTTTGTTTAAAAATATGTTTCACTCTCCATTTGTCAGCTCACAGTTCATGTTTGAGTGTATCGATAGAAGTATACACAGTGTCCATAATCTCAAGCATATCTGTAATGTGTTCACACCTTTGCATCCTTTTTACAAAGTTGCATGTAAAAATTCTATTGTAGGACTTTAAAATCTCCTTGTTGCACAAACTAATGTGAAGCCTTACACCATGGGAAAGAGGATTCTTCTAGTAAGGCTTCAGAAATCATGGTGCAAAACATCAAGTTTTCGTTACGCTCAAAATATGACTGAAATTGGTACAATAGTAAAATAGAGATAACGTGAAATGTACTAATCTCGGGGGGAAAAAGCTCTTGTAATAACATTTCAATAGAAATTGCAATAATCAGCATTTTTTGTGTTATATGTTGGTGTGAGATATGAGCATTTACCGGTGGGGGGACACCTCGCCACTGCAAACGAATTGATCTATTGTGGCTACATCCCCCGGGAGGCAGCGATGAAGTGAAGGAGACACAGGAGGTCGCAGGTCCGCAGGCGGATGGGATTACGGAGACGCAGGGAAGTCCCTATCATTTCCAGTTTGAAACACCTGCACTCAGCCAGTAGATACAAAGAGTTCCACGAGAAGGCGACGAAGCGGCGCTTGCTGGCAGGGAGGCCCCTGTGCTCTGTCGTTGGCGGCGAGAAATCTTTCCAAAGCGCAGTGATCATGCACCCTAGCCGCCATTAAACGTACTATGCAACCTGGAGACACTGCCTGAAAGCTGAAAGGGAGAAAGATGAAATGACAGGAAATGAGGGAAAGGAGAAATCGTGGTAGAATACACCACCCCAGCATTCGCTTAGACGACAAGAGGAAAAACATAAAGAAAATCCATGGTCAGAGCGGGTGGCCACCGGGAATCGAACTCGGGACCTACCGAATGCGCACCACAAACGTTCCCGCCTGAGCCATCCCGTTTGGTACCTCGGTGTGTATTACTTAACAGATTAAACGAACTCGCTCCTACAACTCATGTTTGAAACTACACTTGACCAGTAAGCATCATTCAGTTTTTTGGCTCATGTCATTAGTACTAACAGGCAGACTTACATCATATAACCTTCAGCAAATATAATGGCTTCCTTCGGAAGGGAAGTAAAGCCAGTAGTCCCGTGTCGTAGATCTACGGCATGTAAAAGGAGCTCAAGCCTGATGAAGAGGCCTCTGAGCTAAATAACCGGTCTTTCACGCCCAATATAGAATGGGACGCTAAGGACCACAGCAGTTAAAGAGCGTCCATAAATAACACTAAGTTTAAATTTCTTCAACAAATCATGTTTTTAAGACCACATTTATTTCCCAAATAAAATGTATAACGCTATATATGAATGGGAGACAAAATTTAGAGCACATGCGTTCACTTAAACTAGGTTGAGGCAGATAGAGTGGAGAAACGCATATGTTCCATTCAGAATAAGGGTAAGATATTCCCATAAATGCGTATTTTAGAAAGGAAGAAAAGAGTAGAGAGCTTATTATTTCAAAGAAGCTAAATGAAATTGCTGTTATTGAATTATGCATTAAAATTTCCACTTCCCATAGCATATTATTATTGCTATAATCTGAAAACAGGATAAATGTAATTTTGAAATGTATTTCCGTTGAAAAATACTTCAAATATATATATATATATATATATATATATATATATATATAGCATCATATTAATTAATGCATTTTGATGAACTTAATCTCACTCAGACAGCTAGAAATTAAATGCAAATATGTATAAAATGAGAAAAATTAATTACACTTTATTCTTTTTAAATGTCCTTTTTGATTATGAAAGTGCTCTAGTTTTTCACAGTGAGCTACACATACCAGGTGAGTCAGCTGCCCCTAGGTATTTTATCTACGCAACCCGTAGTTTATAGTCTAATGTGAAAACAATGACCCTTTTAGCAAACAAACTGTTATCGTAGCTCTGCCCTTCTATTCGATACTATACGCAACCAACATTAATGATTAAAGCTATGAATGACAACCAAGGAGCTGCGAAAGGCTTAAAAAGGCGGCTTTTCAAGGATATAATGATTGCAAGGAGATAGAGGAATGTTTTCCCGAAGAGCGGGACTGAATACGTAGGTTCTAACCGAGTAGGTAAGCTGCCGGAACGTACCTGGTGAAGCAAATGTGATCTTTAAAAGTTCGAATCTAATACTTATATCAAATAGTTTTGGTTCTTTGTTCTTTTTCTCGTTGTATCCATTTTATGTATTTTAGTATATTAATATGGTTATTTTTGTTATTGGCTCTCCTGTGAGACAAAGACACAGGAATTTCAATCATATAATTGTGTATCATGTTTATCCTAATAATCCGTATGATGACGATGATGATGAGATGGGGCTTAAGAGCGCTCAACTGCTAAGGTTACTAGCGCCCTTTCTATGCGTAAAATATAAAATGTAAAAGTCAAAAAATTAAAAAAAAACCACACACAAACCCCTTGGTCCAAAACACTAAAAAACACAACAGACCAAATACTAAGATCTACACACTAAAATCAGGGTCAACAAGAGAATAAAACAACGTGTCAAGAACTGTAGAATGCGAGAGACACGAGCGCCAGATGTCCACTGGGGAGGAGTGCCCCCATTAAAAGATACTGTAAAATCAAACAGCTAAAAGGCGCCCAGCGCATCAAATGCGACGGCTGAAACCAAAGTCAGTGATAAGACGAAAAAGACATTCTACAGCATTCGCGTCGCCAACGGCAGACCAACACGAACGCGCAACGGAGCTAAAACTTGACACTCTGCTAGAATGTGACGCACCGTTAAGGGCGCATCACACTGCTCACAGAGTGGTGCGGGGTCACCACTGAGCAGGGATCTATGGCTAAAAAGACAATGTCCGATTCGTAAGCGAGCTAAAAGTACCTCTTCCCGACGAGAAGAACGAGAAGTGGTGCCCCAGACTAACGGGAGAGGCTTAACCTCCCGTAACTTGTTCCCCCGAAGGGCCTTCCACTCATCCCTCCAAAGCGAGAGGATGCGGCTACGTAAAATAACAAATAAATCTGTGGTGGGAACAACAGAGGTAAAATATCTGGGTAATAAAAGCGCCGACCTGGCAGCGGCGTCGGCAGACTCATTACCTGAAATGCCCACATGACCTGGATTCCACATGAAGGAGACGCTGATGCCAGAGACACCAAGCGAGTGGAGCAGGTCATGAATGCGCTGTACGAGCGGGTGGTAACTGTACAGCGAGATAATAATTTGAAGAGCACTCAGGGAGTCTGAACAAATAAAACAGTGCCGTAACTCGTGCCGCTGAATGTATAAAAGAGACTGATAAATGCTAAAAGGTTCGGTGGTAAAAATCGAACATTGCCCCGGTAAACAAAAGGTAAAACTATTTCCACCACAAACAAAGGCACATCCTACATCAGCATCTGTATTAGATCTATCAGTAAATATAAAGGCCAGTCCCCGAATTGCGACTGAAGTTCGAAAAACGCTGATCTAAAGACTGAAGAAGGGGTCTCATTCTTCGGCATCGAAGATAACCCAAGGTGACAGTGGCCCTCAGCGCGCAACCATTGGAGGAAAACGCGTTCCCCCCTGGAAAGGGCCGGTGCTGACGTAACGTCCAAATGCCGAAGAAGTTGACGAAATCGAACCCCAGGAAGGAGCAATGCAGAGGAGCTAATTAAATAGTGGCGATCAAGCGACTGCTCGTAACATATTGCGAAGGACGGATGGTCTGGCAAGCCGGTGAGTCGACAGGCATAACTGCACAAGAGCATCTCACGCCAGAAGGACAGCGGAGGTTCGGCAGCTTCAGCATATAGGCTAGGTACAGGGCTGGTAGGAAAGGCACCTGTAGCGACCCTTATGCCACGATGGTGAATGACATTCAATCGACGTAATACAGATGGACGTGCCGATGAATAGACAATGCACCCGTAATCAAGTTTGGATCGGACCATAGAGCGATAAAGATACAGAAGGACGGTCTGATCAGCTCCCCAGGATGTGCCACTTAAAACACGTAAAAGATTGAGAGAACGGTCACACTTTGCTTTTAAAAAGGAAATGTGAAAATTCCAGCTCAGCTTTCGATCAAATATCAATCCCTAAAATTTCACCTCGTCTGCAAATGGAAGGACCTCCAACATAAGATAGAGAGAAGGTGGAGGGAAAGCCTTCCGGCGCCAGAAATTAATACAGACGGATTTCTCGGCGGAGAAATTAAAGCCGTTGGCGTTACTCCAGGCGTAGAGACGGTCTATACAGCTCTGGAGCCGGCGTTCGAATAGACAGGTTCGCCATAAACTGCAATAAATAACAAAATCGTCAACAAAAAGGGACGATGAAATGCCAGGTGGAATACAATCAACAATGGGGTTGATAGCAGTTGCAAAAAGTGTGACACTGAGTACAGAGCCCTGCGGTACTACGTTCTTGTGAATAAAACGACTAGATAAAACCGAGCCCACACATAAAGGAAAGACGCGGTCCGTCATAAATTCCCGAAGAAATATGGGAAGACGACCGCGGATATTCCATGCGTGAAGTGTACGTAAAATGCTGCCCCTCCAACAAGTGTCATAAGCTTTCTCCAGGTCAAAAAACACAGCCACGGTTTGACACTTTCTCAGAAATCTATTTATAATATGCGTCGACAGGGACACCAGGTGGTCGACGGTAGAGCAATAACGACGAAATCCACACTGAGCGTTCGCTAGAAGTTTCTGAGACTCAAGCCACCATGTCAACCGCCCGTTGATCATGCGCTCCATCACCTTGCTACTGCAACTGGTGAGGGAGATAGGGCGGTAGCTGGAAGGTAGTTGGCGATCCTTTCCAGGCTTAAGTATAGGGACAATGGTGGCTTCGCGCCAAACGGAAGGGAAAATACCGTCTTGCCAAATACGTTTATAGACCTGTAAGAGAAAGAGTTTACTGTTGGCTGAAAGGTTCTTTAACATCAGGACATAAATGCCGTCCGGCCCAGGAGCGGAGTGCCGAGAGCAATGAAGAGCGTGCTCCAGCTCCCTCATTGTGAAAAGTTCGTTATAACATTCATTATTACAGACCGAAAATTATATGTTGCGGAATCCAGCCGGTCTTTAATACAGCGAAAGCCGGCGGAATAATGGTCTGAACGGGAAACCGCCTCAAGGGCAGTACCCAGAGCGTTAGCAATGGTAGCCGGATCCACTATGGTGGCATTGGAAACCTGAAGGCCAGACACAGTACAATGCGACACTTTACCTGAGAAGCGACAAAGTTTATCCCAAACAACAGAGGAAGATGTGAAGCTATTAAAAGACACAACAAAAGGAGTCCAAGATGCCTTCTTGCTATCCTGAATAATGCGACGAGCCCTGGCGCGAGATTGTTTAAAAGTATCCAAATTTTCAAGTGTAGGGTGCCGCCTAAACACCCTAAGTGCAGATCTACGGGCACGAACAGCAACCCGACACTCCTCGTTCCACCAAGGAACAGGAATCCGTCGAGGGTGAGAGGATGAACGGGGAATTGTGCGTTCGGCGGCAGATAGAATCGTAGACGCAAGGTGCTGCACCATTTGGTTAACGTCGGTGAAGGGCTGGTCCGCAAAACACACGAGGCTGGAATACAATCTCCAGTCGGCTTTTGTGAATACCCAGGTAGGAACTCTGGAAGGTTGGACGTGGTGAAACAGAAGAGAAACGATGCAGAGGTAGTGGTCGCTGGAGTAGGTGTCAGCGACGACGTTCCACTGTAGACGACAACCAAGCTGGATGGAGCAAACGGCAAGGTCCAAGTGAGAGAGTGTATGGCATTTATTGCGGTGCAATATGCACATCATTAAGGACTGACTTATGTGCAGATCTTGTGCTTTGGCCCTTGAACCGGTATTGTTTTCTATAAAGTTTCGAACAACTTCGTCATTGTCTCCAGAGGTTACTGGAGCATTGTGAGCAGGTGGTGCTCTTTAAATTGATTCTCTTTCACGAATGCGTCTTTCAACTCTTCGAAAAGTTTCGGTAGTAGGCGCCCTCCTACCTGGAATCCTTTCTTCATACATGCGCTTTTCTGACAGTGCATTACACCTTGTTTCTCCATAGATTAACAGTATGTCACATACTCATCGTTAGTATATATTGTGACAGCAGCCGCATCTCGTAGAAAGATATCAAATACTGAGTAGATAATGCAGCGTTTATTCACGCCAAGCATTGGCGCAGGCGCAAATAGCTTAAGCCATTCTGCATGTGCTTCATACTTGGTCGAATGAATTAAGCATAATACCGACTACAAGAAAATACCTTCTACGAAGTATAAATTATCCACCTGCCAGTGGTAAACATGGCGATTATTCTATTTTGTACAAAATTAAATGTTATCAGAAATGTTTGTATCACAATATAAAATTATAGGCCCAAAGAGATAAAACTAAAAGTAATAAAACGTTTCAACTAAACATGAAGGATTTGAACCCGACTTGAATTTGCACAGTGTGAAAGCAACTATGATAATACCATTCGGCCAATGCTACCTTCCAGGCTGAGCTATCCTATACGAATAAGTAAAGGCAAAACTCAGACCCCACCTCGAATCTTTGCAAGCTTTTTGCAGCTTCATACAGTGTTTGGAGTTCAGTTTTGGTAGTTTTAACTCAAATAAATAAACTCCATCAGCCATTGCAATTACTGTATAATCTGAAATGTGCCATAGTTTATGACAGAACCGAAATTATCTACGTAATACTTAGCATTTTTTGACAAGACGAACGTTAGTTGGCTAAAGATTTAAATCCAATTGATCTCACTACGTATATCGTTTTGTCAACCGATTCATGTGATGGACTGTTCTTTCAAGGACGTTTTAAAAGTTGTGTATGAATGTATGCTAAAGAATAAAGGTTTGTAAGATTGGCTAAAAGTGCTACTGCAGCTCCTAGTGTCAGGGTGGAATGTTTTTGGCATCGAAATACATAGCGGTTGCATTCTGTCCCGTAAAACACATATGCACTGAGTTCTCTATCCCTCCTCTATAAAGTGTTATGCGAATCAGCCATTAGAAGGCACTCAAGAAAGGGGTAAGCCAAATATGTCGCTTAGCACGCTGCATAAATTAAAAGTAAATGGGGGCAGCTGACTCACCTGATATGCACTATGTGATCAAAAGTATCCGGACACCCCACAAACATATGTTTTTCATCTTAGGTGTATTGTGCTGCTACCAAATGCCTGGTACTCATTATCCGCGACATCAGTAGTCATTAGACATTGTGAAACAGCAGAATGGGACGCTCCTTGGAACTCACGGACTTCGAACGTGCTCAGGTGATTGGGTGTCACTTGTGTCAGAAGTCTGTATACGAGATTTCCACACTCCTAAACAACCCTAGGTCCACTGTTTCTGATGTGATAGTGAAGTGGAAACGTGAAGGGACATGTACAGCACAAAAGCGTACAGACCGACCTCGTCTGATGACTGGCAGAGAACGCCGACGTTTGAATGATGATGATGAGATGCGGTTTAAGGGCACTAAACTGCTAAGGTCATCAGCGCCCTCACAATGTAAAAAATATAAAGTAAAAAATATAAAAACCGGTAAAAAACCGCATAATTAAAAAACGGGACACAAACCGGCGATGTCCAGAAAGCTAAAAACAGCAATACACCAATCCCAAAAACCAACACACTAAAAGCATAGACAATAAGAGTAAAACCTGTCAAGAACTGTAGAATGCGAGGGGCATGAGCGCCATATGTCCACTGGGGAGTAGAATCCCCATTAAGACAGACAGAATAAAATTACAAAGCTAAAGGACGCTCAACGCATCAAATGCGCAGATTAAAACCACTGTCACGAATAAAAAGTAAAACACATTCTACAGCACGCGCGTCGTCTGCCAAAACGCTGGCTAGGCCAACAGGCAGACCAACACGAACGCGCAACGGAGATAAAACTTGACACTCTGTTAAAATGTGACGCACCGTTAAGGGCGCATCACACTGCTCACACAGTGGTCCGTGGTCACCACTGAGCAGGTATCTATGACTAAAAAGACAATGTCCGATTCGTAAGCGAGCTAAAAGTACCTCTTCCCGACGAGAAGAACGAGAAGAGGTACCCCAGACTAACGAAAGAGGTTTAACCTCCCGCAATTTGTTCCCCCTAAGAGCCGCCCACTCTTCGCGCCAGCGCGAGAGGATACGGTAACGTAAAATAACGTATAAATCTGAGGAAGGAACAACACAGCTAAAGCATCTGGGTGATAAAATGGCCGATTTGGCAGCGGCGTCGGCAGACTCGTTGCCTGAGAGGCCCACATGACCTGGAATCCACACGAAGGAGAGGCAGATGCCAGATGCACTAAGCGAGTGGAGCAGGTTATGAAAGCGCTGTACGAGCGGGTGGTAACTATACAGCGCGTGAATACTCCGAAGGGCACTCAGAGAGTCCGTACAAACAACACAGCGCCGTAAGACGTGCCGCTGAATGTATAAAACACGTTGATATATACTAAAATGTTCGGCGGTATAAATCGAAAAATGTCCGGGTAAACGAAAAGTAAAACTCTGTGCACCAAAAACAAAGGCACATCCTACTCCAACATCAGTCTTAGACCCATCGGTATATATAAAATCACAGTCCCCGAACTGCGCTTGTAGTTCTAAAGAGGCGGATCTAAGGACAGAAGCAGGGGTCGCATTTTTCGACATCGACGATAACCCAAGGTGACAGTGGGCGTCAGCGCGCAACCATGGAGGAAAACGCTTTTCTCACCGTGGAAGGACCGGCGCAGGCGTAACGTCCAAATGCCGAAGTAACAGTCGAAATCGAACCCCTGGAGGGAGCAATGCCGAGGAGCTAACTAAATATTGCCGATCAAGCGAATCCTCGTAAACTATCGCGAAGGACGGGTGGTCAGGCAAGCTGAAGAGTCGACAGGCATAGCTGCACAAGAGTATCTCATGCCTGAAGGACAGCGGAGGCTCTTAAGCTTCAGCATATAGCCTAGGTACAGGGCTGGTTGTAAAGGCCCCTGCAGCGACCCTTATGCCACGATGGTGAATGGCATTCAATCGACGTAATACAGATGGACGCGCCGACGACTAGACAATGCACTCGCAATCAAGCTTGGATCGGACCAAAGAGCGATAAAGATACAGAAGGACGGTCCCATCAGCTCCCCAGGCTGTGCCATTTAAACACGTAAAAGATTAAGAGGACGGTCACACTTTGCTTTTAAAGAGGAAATGTGAAAATTCCAGCTCAGCTTTCGATCAAATATCAATCCCTAAAATTTCACCTCGTCTGCAAATGGAAGGACCTCCAACACAAGATAGAGAGAAGGTGGAGGGAAAGCCTTCCGGCGCCAGAAATTAATACAGACGGATTTCTCGGCGGAGAAATTAAAGCCGTTGGCGTTACCCCAGGCGTAGAGACGGTCTATACAGCTCTGGAGCCGGCGTTCGAATAGACAGGTTCGCCATAAACTGCAATAAATAACAAAATCGTCAACAAAAAGGGACGATGAAATGCCAGGTGGAATACAATCAACAATGGGGTTGATAGCAGTTGCAAAAAGTGTGACACTGAGTACAGAGCCCTGCGGTACTCCGTTCTTGTGAATAAAACAACTAGATAAAACCGAGCCCACACATAAAGGAAAGACGCGGTCCGTCATAAATTCCCGAAGAAATATGGGAAGACGACCGCGGATATTCCATGCGTGAAGTGTACGTAAAATGCCGCCCCTCCAACAAGTGTCATAAGCTCTCTCCAGCCACGGTTTGACACTTTCTCAGAAATCTATTCATAATATGCGTCGACAGGGACACCAGGTGGTCGACGGTAGAGCAATACCGACGAAATCCGCACTGAGCGTTCGCTAGAAGTTTCTGAGACTCAAGCCACCATGTCATCCGCCCGTTGATCATGCGCTCCATCACCTTGCTAATGCAACTGGTGAGGGATATAGGGCGGTAGCTGGAAGGTAGTTGGCGATCCTTCCCAGGCTTAAGTATAGGGACAATGGTGGCTTCGCGCCAAACGGAAGGAAAAATACCGTCTTGCAAAATACGGTTATAGACCTGTAAGAGAAAGATTTTACTGTTGGCTGAAAGGTTCTGTAACATCACGATATGAATGGCGTCCAGCCCAGGAGCGGAGTGCCTAGAGCAATGAAGAGCGTGCTCCAGCTCCCTCATTGTGAAAAGTTCGTTATAACATTCATTAATAGCAGACCGAAAATTATATGTTGCGGAATCCAGTCGGTCTTTAATAGAGCAAAAGCCGGCGGAATAATGGTCCGAACTGGAAACCGCCTCAAAGGCAGCACCCAGAGTGTTAACAATGGTAGCCGGATCCACTATGGTGGCATTGGAAACCTGAAGGCCAGACACAGTACAATGCGACACCTTACCTGAGAAGCGACGAAGTTTTTCCCAAACAACAGATGAAGGCGCAAAGCGATTAAAAGCCTCGGCAAAACGAGTCCAAGATGCCTTCTTGCTATCCTGAATAATGCGATGAGCCCCGGCGCGCGATTGTTTAAAGGTAACCAAGTTACCAAGTGTAGGGTGTCGCCGAAACACCCTAAGCGCAGTTCTACGAGCACGAACGGCGTCCCGACAGTCCTCGTTCCACCACGGAACAGGGATACGCCGAGGGTGAGAGGACGAACGGGGAATAGCCCCCTCGGTGGCAGATAGCAACGTAGACGTAAGGTGCTGCACCATTCGTTAACGTCGGTGAAGGGCTGGTCTGCAAAATGCACGAGGCTGGAATACAATCTCCAGTCGGCTTTTGTGAATATCCAGGTAGGTATTCTGGAATGCTGAACGTGGTGAGACAACAGAGAAACGATGCAGGGGCAATGATCTCTGGAGTAGGTGTCAGCGACGACGTTCCACTGCAGACGACTAGCAAGCTGGAGTGAGCAAACGGCAAGGTCCAAGTGAGAGAAAGTACCAGAAGGGTCAGAAATAAAAGAATGTTCACCTGTATTGAGGATGGAGAGGTTGAACTGAGCAAAAATGTCGGAAAGAAGAGTTCCCCTCACACAAGCCCTTGGCGAACCCCACAGGAGGTGATGTGCATTAAAATCTCCCAACAGGAGAAATGGTGTTGGGAGAGCGGACAAAGGATCTCGAAAGTTCGCGTTAGCGAGGGGAGACGATGGAGGTCAATATACAGAGCAAACAGAAAAGAAAAAAACTGGTAAGTGAAGTCTAATGGAACAGCTTGCAAGTCGGACGTAAGAGCGAGAGTTTGAAAATGAACGTCGTTGCCCACTAATAACATGACACCTCCATGAGCAGGAGAACCCTTCAAGATCGTAGCCAACCGGAGTATACCCTCGGAGATCAAAAGTATCTTGAGGGCGAAGCTTAGTCTCCTGCAATCACACGACCATAGGTGAATGGGAACGCAATAAAAGTTGCAGTTCCGCCCTATGCGATCGGACACCATGTAAATTCCAGGTTAGGATAGCCATGAGTAAAAGGGATAAACTTCTTACTTAGAAGGTGTAGTAGTTTAATGTTATTTATTTAACATTATTGTAGCCCCACGTTGTGGTAGCCAATTTGCGAGTTTTATTGTTATAATGTTTGTTTACATCATGTGTTGAAGCCATCTTGTGACGTCATTCATTTGTTCGGTTTGTAGCTCCATCTAGTGTTAGCAATTTGTGGTAGTATTAGTGTTTGTTTGAAAGAATTTTAATTTTATTTTTTTTATTTAATTCTGTTTCACTGTCCTCCGGCTAGCTATTATTTCTCGGTCGAACATGTGTCTTGATCAGGGTTGTGTAAACGGAAAGGAATCTTTTATCCAAAAAGAACACTGATGAAGAAATTTGTTTTATAATTTTATTGTCGAACACGTTCACTCTCACTTTTATACATTGATCTTAACACTCGCCAAACTGAAACTGTTATAACAACTTCTTACTGATAATTCTTTTAATCCACGTACTTCAATCTTTTGTATAATTAACTTTACCATACTTTAGATCTTTCATAATTCTGCTGAGCGTAACTTGTGAATCTATATCCGATGTATGCCGTACTAATACTTTCGACGAACTGACTGACTGAAGACGACGTGTAGTGTACACAGATTTTTGATGAACTGAACGACTGAAGGCGACGTGTAATGTATTGAGATTTTCGATGAACTGCACGCGATCTACCTCTGACTTGGCTTTTTATACACCCACTCCCCTATATGCCTAAAGATTATAACTGAGTTACTATTGGCTAATAAAACGCGCCAACATTAGCGTCTATTTTAATATCCAATGAAAATTATGAATACATATGCTCTAGGGAAATATTCCAGAAGGTTCTCAACGAAAAAACGCGCCAACATTGCGCAACTTCCTCGTTTCCAATAATGATAAACAGCTCACCCCCTCACTGCATTATTACGCGCTATTATTGACAGTTTCAGTAAGGTCGTATAAACTTACTTATCAACAATAATTACAGTCAAGAAACATCTCAAATCAATGTCACATAATAATGCATATTCATATTATAATCACTCTTTACATTTAAGTAATTTGTGATACAAATTACTGCATCATATGCCCCACTAGAAACATAATTATAAATATTTACAACTTGTTTGGAAATTTTATAATTGGGTTTTTAGTCTCCTAAATCTTGGAACACACGCTATCACTTTCACTTAACACTTCACACGCATCTAACACACGACATGTTTTTCCTCTATCTTGCCACTACTTACTGGCTCTGGTTTAATGTGTTTAGACATTATTAATCTGACATCACAATTTTTTTATAGCAAATACTGTACCCAGAATTATTTAATTACTGTTACCAAATTGTTTACTTTCTTAAGTTGTTGACAAAAATTTATACATTTAAGATTTTTGTAATTATTAAACATATTTACCAAAACATATTCACCCTCTATACAAATATATTGATATCTCTTAAATCTAGACAATGTTTCACCTTTTCTGTTTGCTACATAGGTATTTGTTTTTTTTTATTATTATTTTTACCCATTTTTCTTAATTTGTACTTTATTTTAACAATACTCTTGGAATTGTATTTACGTACTTTCACTTTAATATCATATTAAGTTTCAATCTTTACATTCTTAATTTTCAAATACTGTTATAGTTACAAAAAAAAATTTATTTTCTTTTTTTTTAAAAAAATTAATTATGTCCAAAATTTTATTTCTCCTTTCACATGACGTACATATTTATTTAACCCTCTTACAATCCAATACATTTCTCTGCAAGTCATCTTTAACTATCCAGCATTTACTTTACATCTCATTGCTATTTACCCTCCTGGATCAAATTGTGTGTGGCTAAACATTACTCGTAGCCGTATCCTAACCTTTAAATTTTTGTTCATGAATAACCTCTTGTATTCATATGAAATTTCGTCCCCTGATAACATTTGAAAACAATCTAAAGTTTCCTGAACAACACATCTTTTAACAACTGTCATTTTCAATTCTTCTACTATCTCTTTAATTTGAGAGTACTCTGACAAATCTGTACTAAACTGTACTGGACTGGAGTTTTCAATTTGAACATCTTGGTACTTGTTAATTTCAGAAGTTAGCTTTTGATTATTTACAGGCAAAACTTTAACTTCTTCGTACAATTTATTTCTTTGCATTACTGACTCATTCTGTATTTCTGATATCTCCCCTCTGAAATTAACTTGCGCCTTATTCACATCTACATTCATAACCTCTTTCATCTCTCTTATCTCACTTGAAATATTACTCATTCTACTACCTGTCTCTGTACATTCTACGTCAACATGTTGATTTTTAGTATTAACCTCACTTTCTTTGTTACCTATTTCCCTGCTCATGTCTAACATTTTCTTTGAAACTTCTCCTATCTCACTTGCTATTACTTCCTCATTTTCATCTCTCATTTTTGGCATACTACTATCTAGCTTCATAACTTTCTTTTCAATTTCTTCACTGCTTTGATCTACTTTTTGCTCTAATACCTCATTACTCCTACCAATATCTTCCCTTAATTTCCTATGATCTTTTTTTATGGCTTCTCTCAATTCCTCATTATTCTGAGTTATTTTTCCTAATTTCTCAATATTCTTATTCATATCTCTCAGAATTTCCATCATTTCCTTCATCACACCAGCATCAATAGTAATATTTCCTACTATTCTATTCTTACTTTCTGCACTAACATTTCCTCCCTCAAATACTACATTGTTTAAGCTATTTTCTGTAACCTGTATTGAATTACAGCTAACTGTTACACAATCCCTTTCCATCATTGTTTCTTCAATATTATTAGTAGCCATTGTTTTTGTTTTCTAAAAAAATTACAATACTCTGACCTTTGTGATGCTGTCTGTCGCTGTTACTTTGATGTCCAGCTTCCTGTCCCTCTCTCCTAGATTTGTATGTCGCTTCTGCGTTGTATTATGATGAATCTGCGTTGTCTCGATGTTTTTGTGTCCACTCATCTGCGTAGTCTGTCGTTCCTATAGTTGTTTCTGGAATCTGCGTCTTCTCGATGTTTTTGTAGTTGAATTCACCTGTTGCCTTGTAATCTCGGAATTACGATGTCCAATCATCCGCGTAGTCTGTCGTCCCTTTTGTTGTTTCTGGAATCTGCGTCTTGTAGTTCAGTTCACATCTCCATTCGCCCCTTCCTGGACATTTCACTTCTTTCTGGTTAATTCTGCCCCTTCCTGGTTATTCTGATCCTTTCCTGGTCATCGTGTTCCTTTCCTGGTCACTCTGCCCCACGTTCTGGGTGCCAATTGGTAGTGGTATTATTATTATAATGTTTGTGTGTTTAACATGTGTTGAAGCCATCTTGTGACGTCATTCATTTGTTCGGTTTGTAGCTCCATCTAGTGTTAGCAATTTGTGGTAGTATTAGTGTTTGTTTGAAAGAATTTTAATTTTATTTTTTTTTATTTAATTCTGTTTCACTGTCCTCCGGCTAGCTATTATTTCTCGGTCGAACATGTGTCTTGATCAGGGTTGTGTAAACGGAAAGGAATCTTTTATCCAAAAAGAACACTGATGAAGAAATTTGTTTTATAATTTTATTGTCGAACACGTTCACTCTCACTTTTATACATTGATCTTAACACTCGCCAAACTGAAACTGTTATAACAACTTCTTACTGATAATTCTTTTAATCCACGTACTTCAATCTTTTGTATAATTAACTTTACCATACTTTAGATCTTTCATAATTCTGCTGAGCGTAACTTGTGAATCTATATCCGATGTATGCCGTACTAATACTTTCGACGAACTGACTGACTGAAGACGACGTGTAGTGTACACAGATTTTTGATGAACTGAACGACTGAAGGCGACGTGTAATGTATTGAGATTTTCGATGAACTGCACGCGATCTACCTCTGACTTGGCTTTTTATACACCCACTCCCCTATATGCCTAAAGATTATAACTGAGTTACTATTGGCTAATAAAACGCGCCAACATTAGCGTCTATTTTAATATCCAATGAAAATTATGAATACATATGCTCTAGGGAAATATTCCAGAAGGTTCTCAACGAAAAAACGCGCCAACATTGCGCAACTTCCTCGTTTCCAATAATGATAAACAGCTCACCCCCTCGCTGCATTATTACGCGCTATTATTGACAGTTTCAGTAAGGTCGTATAAACTTACTTATCAACAATAATTACAGTCAAGAAACATCTCAAATCAATGTCACATAATAATGCATATTCATATTATAATCACTCTTTACATTTAAGTAATTTGTGATACAAATTACTGCATCAAAGGGCATCTCAAAATAACTTTGTGCTTAACTTTCGGGCTCGGGCTCTTTTTCGAGATGGTCAGACTCCATAGGTTCCACGAAGGGAGGGCCCACTTCACAATGCCAGAAACCGATTCAAGCGCCGAGAATCGGTTCTGGGTGGCAACGGATGAAGGGGGCCGCTGAGCGCGGCTTGTCCCAGGAGCATCCTGGGACAGCGACCTTCGAGGAGGAGGAGGAGGAGGAGGAGGCGGAGAAGGTGATCTATACTTCCCGCGCGCACGAGGAGAGTCTTTTAAAAAATCTTCCCTACGAAATTTCTGCTTCGATTTCTTCTCTGTGGCTTGTGACCTCTGAACCTTTGGACCAGCTTTAGATGGCCTTATAACAGTGGCTTGAATGGTCAGCCGTATGGTAGTGGCGGTCAGTGCAGTCATGGACCAGGTTTGGGTCTCTGCATCCTTTGTGGGTACTGGCAGGCAACAACAGAACTAAATGTTCCTGATCGCAGGAGCGAAGTTTGGCGCGCATGGTGATGCCTCCGGGCTTCGGCGAAGGAGAGTTTCTCCTTTACCCGGATCTCCTGGATTGCATTCTCGTCCAAATACCGCGGACAGTCGGCAAACCAAGCAGAATGTGACCGTTTGAAATTAACTCAGACTGGGCCTGTAGAACAGGTACCTTCATGTGAGGGCTGGCTGCATGTTGCACAGTTGTTAACGGCACTCTTACGGAAGACTTGCGTATGCCCAAAACGTTGGCATTTGAAACAACGCAGAGGTCTAGGAATATGGGGCCTCACCGCAATACGTTCGTACCCTGCTGTAATGCTCGTGGGTAGATCGACGCCATCAAATGTGATAAAAAGTGTACTAGTGGGTACCAATATTCCGTCGCGTTTGGCCTGCACCAGATGCATTGCTGTCACCTTTTGATCTGATAGATATTCGACTAGGTCCTCGTCCGATATACCGTCGAGGCTATGAGTGGTAACGACGCCCCGACAGGAATTCAAGGTGCGGTGCTTCTAAACACGGATGGGATAACCGTGGAGAAGCGTATGGCCCAACAATGTCTTAGTTTGTTGATCGGACTTGCTGTGTACTAATAATGACCGTTTCGAAGGCAAGTGCAGGACTGAACCGAACCAGCAATAGAGTCAATGCCCTTCTGTACTATAAAAGGGTTCACCTTCTCAAACTATTGTCCTTCCTCTGTTCGGGTAATAACTAAGTAACAACCAGATGTTGGCGGTACTGCTTCTGTTGCAAATACTTTTCGGCGCTTGTTAGTAATAATGGTGATAGGGTGCTCCATAGAGAAATAAATCCTCCACCATTGCAACCGTCTCCGACCTCGGGGTCTGACTTCCCGTGCGTTATCCCGGCTTGGGTGAGTGGCCTATCTATACCTAGCTCACCCCAGGGTCGCACCTCCCAGAACATAGACGGAGGGACCCAATGGCCGTCGGAAGTCAGCAGCTCATGAAATGGCCCCCCGCGCTACTGCAGTTGAACAGCGGATACGAACACATACCCTACATGACGACCCCGGGTGGTGGGGATGACGCCATTACCCACTCGTCCGGCTGCGCACCCACTGCGCGGGTATCCGTCAGGCTGTGTCCACGGAGGACTAAAATAAAAGGTTAAAAGGAATAAAACTGTGTGTGCGTTTCGCACGCAAAAGGCCGGCGAGGAAGAAAAAGAGAGGCGTAAATGAATGGACGTGGGGCAAAATGTGCAGAAGTAGAAGAGAAGAAAGAAACGATGGCGAGGCGCGACATGGAATGAAATGCACAGAACGCACGAGAGCCTACCTTGAGTCCGGTCACGAGAACGAAATCACCTCGACCGGATGAGGGTGGAAGGATGATGATGGCGATGATTTGCTCGGGAACCCCCGGGTACGCCAACACCCGTACTTACAAAGGTGAGCCCCTGGGGGGCCGACATTTGAAGAGGAACGTAAAGAGTTATAGACAGACATCTATCCAGACCATCACACAGGAATTCCAAACTTCATCAGGATCCACTCCAAGTACTACGACTATTAGGCTTGAGTTGAGAAACCTTGGATTCCATGGTCGAGCGGCTGCTCACAAGCCACACGTCACGCAGGAAAATGCCAAACGACGCCTCGCTTGGTGTAAGGAGCGTTAACATTACACAATTAAACAGTGGCAAAACGTTGTGTGGAGTGACGAATCATGGTACACAATGTGGCGATCCAATGACAGGGTGTGTATATAGCGAATGCCCGGTGAACGTCTTCTGCCAGCGTGTGTAGTGCCAACAGTGAAATTCGGAGGTGGTGGTGTTATGGTGTGGTCGTGTTTTCCCTGGGGAGTCTTGCATCCCTTGTTGTTTTGCGTGGCACGATCACAGCGCAGACCTACATTGATATTTTAAGCACCTTCTTGCTTCCCACTTTTGAAGAGCAATTCGGGGATGGCGATGGCACCTTTCAACACGATCAAGCACCTCTTCATACTGCACGGTCTGTGGCGAAGTGGTTACACGACAATAACATCCCCATAATGGACTGGCCTGCACAGAGTCCTGACTTTAATCCTATAGAACACCTTTGGGATGTTTTGGAACGTCGATTTCGTGCCAGGCCTCACCGACCTGCATCAATACCTCTTCTCAGTTCCGTACTCCGTGACGAATGGGCTGCCATTCCCCAAGAAAGCTTCCAGCACCTGATTGAAAGTATGCCTGCGAGAGTGAACGCCGTCATCAAGGCTATGGGTGGGGCAACACCATGTGGACTTCAAGGATTACCGACGGACGGCGCCACGAACTTGTACGCCATTTTCAGCAGGTGTCCGTATACATTTGATCACATAGTGTCTATACCTTGCGTTCGTAGAACGGCCGGAGTGTTCCTTGGCGGCATTGGAATGGATGAGGAATGGCGCGCCTGACACCAGAGAGTCGCGCTGTAGCTACCGCTGACGCATCAGTCGAATTGGATATGTCGTGAGGGAAAGACGTCTATGCGTGTGTTTAGTACAATTTTTTTGTCTCTTGGTGATAAAATGTCAATTAATAATGGTTGTGTACACTTTAGAATAACGTATTTTTCTGTATGATGCGTATGTGAAATACTCTTTTACAAGAAGATGTAGACAATTTCAACATCGATTTGCAGGTGTTCCAATTCCTAGCAGCTTAACTATACATGGCCTTGTCGATAAAGTCAGGTGTACAGGATTTTTTTTAACAAGAAACGTGTTCAACTACGCCGTGTGCTGATAGAAGAGAAGCTTGATGAAGCAGGGGCACGGTTAGAGCACTCACCTCAAAACAAATTGAGACGTTTAGCACAAGAGCCTAACATCTCCAAGACGTCAGGCATTGTGGCGTCGAAACTTCAGAAACTTAAGCATGTATGTACAACATGCAAGTACCCTGGAGAGCACTCAGAGAATCTGTACAGAAAACACATTGCCGTAAGTCGTCCCGCTGGATGTATAAAAGAGATTGATAAACATTAAAAAGTTTGTTATTAAAAATCGAACATTGCCCCAGTAAACGAAAGTATAAGTATGTTAAACAACAATAGAGGCACACCCTACTTCAATATCAGCCTTAGACACATCAGTATATATAAAATTTAATTCCCCGAATTGTGTCTGTAGTTCTACAAAGGCTGATCTAAGGACTGAAGAAGGGGTCTCATTCTTCGGCATCGACGTTAACCCCGGATGACAGTGAGCCAAATCGCGCAACAAAGGAGGAAACCGTGCTTCCCCTGTGAAGGGTCGGCGATGGGGTAACGTCCAAATGCCAAAGAAGCTGGCGAAATCGAACCCTTGCAGGGAGCAATGCAGAGGAGCTAACTAAGCATTGCCGATCAAGAGAGTCCTCGAAAAATAACTTGAATGACCGGTGGTCATGCAAGCTTGAGAGTCGACAGCCATAGCTGCACAAAAGCATCTCACACCTGAAGGACAGCGGAGGCTCTGCAGCTTCAGCATACAGACGGGGTACAGGACTAGTTGGAAAGGCCCTTTTAGCGACACTTATGCCGCGTCGGTGAATGGCATTCAGGCGACCTAACACAGATGGGCGCGTCGATGAGTAAACAATGCACCCATAATCAAGCTTGGATCGGACCAAAGAGCGATAAAGACGCAGAAGATCGGTCCGATCAGCTCCCCAGGCTGTGCCACTTAAAACACCTAAACGATTAAGAGAACGGTCAGACTTTGCTTTTCAAAATGAAATGTGCGAAGTCCAGCTCAGCTTTCTATCAAATATCAATCCCAAAAATTTCACCTCGTCTGCAAATGGAAGGACCTCCAACCCAAGATGGAGAGAGGGCGGAGGGAAAGTCTTCCGACACCAGAAATTAACACAGACGGATTTCTAGGCGGAGAAATTAAAGCCATTAGCCTTATTTCAGGCGTAGAGACGGTTGTTACAACTCTGGAGACGGCGGTCCAGCAGACAGTTCCGCCGTGAACTGCAATAAATGGCAAAATCGTAAACGAAAAGGGACGATGAAATACCAGGTGGAACACACTCAACAATGAGGTTGATAGCGATCGCAAAAAGTGTGACACTGGGTACATAGCCCTGCGGTACACCGTTCTCTTGAATGAAAAGACTAGAAAAAACCGAACCCACAAGTATACGAAAGACGTGATCCGTTAGAAACTCCCGAAGAAATATGGGAAGGCGATCGCGTATATTCCATGCGTGGAGTGCACGCAAAATGCTGCCTTTCCAATAAATGTCATAAGCTTTCTCCAGGTCAAAAAACAGGCACTGTTTGAAACCTTCTCAGAAATCCGTTCATAATATGCGTCGACAGAAATATCAGATAGTCGACTGTAGAGTGATGGCGACGAAACACACACTGAGCTTTCGCCAGAAGGTTCCGAAAATGAAGTCGCCATCTCAACCGTCCGTGTATCATGCGCTCCAGCACCTTGCAAATGTAACTGGTGAGGGGGATAGGCCGGTAGCTGAAAGGTAGTTGGTGATCCTTCCCAGGCTTAAGTATAGGGACGATGGTAGCTTCGCGCCAAACTGATGGAAAAACGCAGTCTTGCCAAATGCGGTTATAGACCTGTAAGAGAAAGAGTGTACTGTCGGCTGAAAGGTTCTTTAACACCAGGACACGAATGCCGTCCGAACCAGGAGCGGAGTGACTAGAGAAATGGAGGGCATGCTTCAGCTCCCTCATTGTGAAAAGTTCATTATAACACCCCTGATTAGGAGACCGAATACTATAGGTCTCGGAATCCAATCTGTCTTTGAGTGTGCGAAAACCGGCGGAATAATGGTCAGAACTGGAAGCCGACTGAAACGCAGCATCCGGAGTGTTAGTAATGGCAGCCGAATCCACTATAGTGCCATTGGGAATCTGAATGCCAGATACAGCCCAATGCGACGCTTTACCGGAGAAGCGACGAAGTTCATCACAAACAACAGAGGAGGACGTGAAGCGATTAAAAGATACGACGAAACGTGTCCAGGACGCTTTGTTGATGTCCTAAATAATGCGACGAGCCCTGTTGGGTGATTGTTTAAAGGTAACGAAATTATCAAGTGTAGGGTGTCGCCGAAACTCCCTAAGGGATGTTCTACGGGCACGGATGGCGTCTGGCAGTCCTCGGCCACTAGGAAACAGGAATACGCTGAGGGTGGGAGGACGAACGGTGAATTGTC
Source organism: Deroplatys truncata (assembly GCA_030765065.1). NCBI lineage: Eukaryota > Metazoa > Arthropoda > Insecta > Mantodea > Mantidae > Deroplatys > Deroplatys truncata. The sequence continues at coordinate 346,508,560 of CM060990.1, read as the reverse complement.
CGTTCGGCGGCAGATATGATTGTAAAGGTAAGGCGCTGCACCATGTGGTTAACGTCAGTGAAGGGCTGGTCCTCAACAGACACGAGGCTGGAACACAGTCTCCAGTCGGTTTTGCTGAATTGCCAGGTAGGTGCTCTGGAATGCTGTACGTGGTGAGACAAAAGAGAAACGATGCAGGGATAATGATGACTGGAGTAAGTGTCAGCGACGACGTTCCACTGCAGACGAAAAGCAAGGTGGATGGAACAAACGGAAGATCCACGTGAGAGAATGTACGGAAACAATCAGAAAGAAAAGTAGGCTCACCTGTGTTGCTGATGGTAAGGTTGAACTGAGCAAAAATGTCAGAAAGCAGCGTTCCTCTCGCACAAGCCCTAGGCGAACCCCGCAGGGGTTGATGGGCATTAAAATCTCCCAATAGAGGAACTGCTATTGGGAGAGAGGACAGGAGATCTCGAATGTCCGTGCTAGTGAAGGGAAATGATAGAGGCGAAAAGACGGAGCAAATAGAAAGGTAAAGACTGGGTAATTGAAGCCGAACGGTAACAGCTTGCAAGGCAGATGTAAGTGTGAGAGTGTAAAAATGAACGTCGTTACGCACTAATAGCGTGAGTTTACCACGAGAGGCCGCCGTCCACGCCCCCTCGTTGTGGCCTAACCTGAATACCGCGCGGTAGGGGTGTAGAAAATTTGGCTATTGTCCTTTTGTGGCCTTACATAATGCGGGCCTGGGCATAAGAGAACAATGGGGAATTGTGTTCGTCGCTAATGGAAGTGGGCCTTTGTGCGCTACTGATACCTACAGAAGGTGATCGTCGAACAATGGGGTATTGTTTTCGTCGCGTGCTGCCGCCTCCGCAAATCGATGTTGCAGATAATTGTGTCAATCAATCAGGTAATGTTCGTACATGCATAACATGTCTTACATATTTAAAAAAAGAATCAAGGGTTTGTATTACTAACGTCCTAGCATCGCGCCTCTAAAGGGCTGGACGCAGATCGAAGTATCTCCACCGCATGTATCCTGATTGATTAATGTAATTAATCGCTGCTCGTCGATCGATGAATACAATTAAGTATTTTTGATTGATTAATGCAAATAAGTGCATATGAATTGACTCGCGTACCTGGTTGTCATCGTATGTGTGTGTGTTAGGTAATTATTACGCGTGTATAACGATTATGACGAATAACACTTGTTTAATTGTACTTTTGAGGGAAATATTTTTGTGTTTATAAGAGTAGTACATCACTTAGATGAATGCATGATTGAGAGGTAATGTTAGCGCAAATCGCTAACATGAGACGTTAACGAGTGATTCCTTAACTGAAAAACCCGAGCTCGAAGTCCATCTCCTTTAGGCGCTGTCTCGCTAATGGTCCTTTGAGTCTGCAAGCATGGAATGACCGTCTCATCCCTACCCCGTTCCCTCTCCTTGCATCCCACTGCCTTCCGCCTCTAGCTGACAGCGGCAAAGGTTCGCTCTTCCGCCCAGGGAGGAAGGAGCCGGAACTAGCCATTTTAAGGGTTTAAGAAGCGGATGGCAAACAAGTTGGCTCCGTGGAAAAAACTAGGATAAATCATTTGAAGGGTAATAAGAAACTTCGCGCTTAAAGATATTTGTTCTAAGCTTTGTTTACACGTAGGGTTGGCTCTGAAAAATAAATAAATAAATACGGGTAACATTATAGTTAAATATTACATACGTTATTTATAAATAAACAAATAATGAACTCAATAAATAATGGAATATGGTGAGTGCTCTAAACAAAACACCTCCCTTGTTACTCATTTAATTAACGCTAGTTAAAGAACGCTCATAAATAGAACTCAATACAAATATATAAAGACAGCCGAGGTAAAATACAGGGCAGGGACTTTAAAACAGACGTTGTCGATAAAGTACTCCACCCGCAGCGCAATCACGCGCATAGGCATGGACTTTAAAAATGACGTTGGCGATAAAGCATTCCACGCGCATAGGCATGGACATTAAAACAGACGTTGCCAATAAAGCACCACACTGCCAGCGCAGCACACCCGTAGGCAGAGACTTTAAAACTGTCATTGCCGATCAAAAAAAAACCATCCATCACGCAAGCACTCTCTCTCCTTTGCAGGTAGGAACTTTAAAACAGACGTTGGCGATAAAACATTCCACCCATAGTGGAATCACGCGCATAGACATGGACTTTAAAACAGGCATTAGCGACAAAGTACTCCGCCACTCATGCAGGCAACCGCATAGGTAGAGACTTTAAAACAGACATTGTCGATAAAGTACCAAACCCGCCAACGCAATCACGCCCATGGGCATGGACTTTAAAACAGACGTTGCCGATAAAGTACCCAGCCCACTCACGCAAGCAAGCGCATAGATAGGGCCTTTAAAACAGGCATTATCGATAAAGCAATCTATCCACACCGAAATCACGCACATAGGCATGGACTTTAAAACAGGCATTGCCGATAAAGTACCCCACCAGCTCACGCAAGCACGCGCGTAGGCAGAGACTTTAATGTCAGAGACGCCAACGATTTATATACCGTTTACACACCCCTTGCAAAAACATGTTGTACACCCTTGTAGAGGGTAAGCCATGGCGCTCCATGGTTTTTCCACCACACTCTCGCCTTGATGGGTGGGATTCCTGAGGGAACTAACATCTAAAAGCAGGTGTTTCAAATTTAATATCTGAGTGGATTTTTGCAAAAGGAACATGTCACCAAAAGAATTGTCCTTAGTTATACACACAAATGCATTTCCCCTAAGACGCCGGGAATTATATCGAGAGAAACAACGATAATTTATTTTCATTACTGAAACTAAAATTATATTATCGTCAAGAAAACTTATTTGTTTATTCCATTTAAACAGATTGGCGTTTCAGCCGCCATGTCTAAAATTATTTGATCCAGCTTCATTCCAATGTAATAATAATTATCAGACTTCTCTGAGAGATAGCGTATCTGTTCACATTAGAGCGGCCCCGAGTTTGAATCTCCGTTACGTCATTTACCGTGAAAGGGCAATCCTTCCATTTTATAAGCTGGGTGTAATATATTTCCAACCGGTATGATGTATAGATCCTGTATAACACCGTACTTAAACATTCGTTACTTTGCAATTATTTGATTAGCATTGTCATCTATTTTTTTATTCCCGTAACAAAAATGAAAAGACGAATATAACAGATCCATGATTGTTTAGATATGCAGCGCCTAAAGCGGTATAGAATACCACAAGGAAATCGAACTCTGAACTAAAACTAAAAAAATACATGGGCTTTCAAAACATGCATTCCTTTCTTAGTAAATATATAACTTAAGGCAAGAACTTTTAAACAGCCCTCCCTTTAAAATAGTTTTGTCTACTCCAGCAGAGAAATCGAACCATTACGAGGAATTTAAATATAAATTTGATATTTGTAAAAACCCTTTTTCTACAGACCCAACACCAGTGGTCTTCGAGAAATTCGACAATGAGTTAATCAGTTGTACACCCCTTGCAAAAATATGTGGTATATCCCTGAAGAGCGTAAATCACGTCTCGGCAAATTCCCGGCAGTTGGACACCATCCTACAGACATTAACGGACAATGGCAAACCCTTTTCATTAAGCGTCTTTATAAGTGCAGGTGTGTTTTTAAAATGATTTCTCATTCGCCTGAAAAGACCGTTCTTGTCGGAAAACCCTACTCATATAGATGATGTTGTAAATCTTCTAACTTGTTTATTTATATACTTCTCAAATACAAGAATTCTTTGCATAATACCGATAATATACTGTTATTTTTCTACGGAATATTACACAAAAAAGTATGATTTGCAGAGGGTGATAGGAAAAGTATGGTATTTAGAATTAAAATGTGAGAAAGAATTCAACTTAAGTATTCGAGTGTATCACCACATATATTTTTTCTTTATGTGTCTTTAAAGCTAACCAGTTTTACGATCTGCTTTATACATGAATGAAATACTTGAGGAATGAGTCTTATTTAACATGGGTAAAAGGTGTTCAAAGCCTGGTTTAATAAAAACTACTTCGTGGTAACGAGCGAGGTTTGAATTCGAGAGGTCATCGGTTCGATTCCCCGTGAACAACCTGTCGAACTTTAGGACCTGCATGAAGGTCTACGAATACATAAATACAGGGCAAGCGCTCCCATTAATAGTCTTTATAAGCGCGGGTGTAATTATTTCCTAGCGTTATGGTGTATAGATCCTGTATAACACTCTACTTAAACATTCGTGATCTTCCAAATATTATTATTATAATTATTATCGTCAAGAAAGCTTATTTGTTTATTTCATTTAAACAGTCTGATATTTCAGTCTCCATACCTAAAAATTACACGAGCCCTACACCGCACCAGGAAAATTATATCAACAGAAACAATACTTTCTGTTTTCGTTATTTTCACTCAAAAATTATTATTAAATAATACGTATGAGGTGGGAGCTCCAGGTGATAGCATCAGCGTCACCACTCACATTCATATCATGATAGAACAATACTTTGATCGTAGACGGGAGTTTCAAATATAATACTGGAGCGAATATTTTGGTAATAATAAACATTGAATTTTAGCAATAATGCAACAAATGATACATACATTTTTTATTTTCTAGCGTCATATACAGAAGAATTTTCCCTTCAGAGCTGTGGCGTGATGTAGAAATCCCACCCCTCACCCCCAACAAGTTTAAACGCGTTTTATGAAATACCCCCTCCGGGAGACTAGCTCCCCCACATGCTTGAGGGGTTAGAGAAGCCAATCAAAATCGATGTATTATATACCGTTACACCTCTCGCATACATTTCTTATATTGCAAAAGAGAGGTATATTAGCCTGGTTCTCCGGCAATTTTCACTCTGTCCTGTGAGAACACATCGACAAATAAAGATCTCTTCAGACTTTACTTCACGTCGTTAAATTTCATCAAACATCATGTCTGGTAAGTTGTAAAACACTTCATTTGCTTTAAAAGTTAACTTTTTACTCACTACATTTAACGTATAATTACGTTCTTCTTTTCAATATCAGGCATTTATATGCAAATAGTTGAACACTCTACAGCTAATAGCTAGACGTGTGAATTTTCTTTTTTCTCAAATGCAGGCAGTTTAGTTAAGTATTCATTTTAGGCAAGCTTATTCTACATTTAATAGCTAGATGCGTGAATTCATTTTCTCAAAAAAATGTGAACAGTTTAGTTACGTATTCATTTTATTCAAGCAAACTTATTACTCCGTGTGTTTAAATACGGGGCTTCACCGAGTGAATTATTTTTCCTTTTAGTGAAAACAGAATTATTTCAATACCAACCGTATCGAATAAAAGTATTCTATATATGCAATAGAAACTTCTTACGAGTGTAACCGAGAGGGTTCGAACCCGGGACCTTCAGATTGCAAGCCTCGGTTGAACATTCTTCAGTTAATAGCTATTTGACCACGTTACATTTTCCATAACGCATTCTGAAAACCTTTACTCTGTTTGCATTACGTTAAAAGATATACTTTCCATGACTGGGTCAAATAATAAATGTTCTTTATTTGCAATAGAACATTTTCTTTCGGGGGTAATTGACGGATAGCTAGCTGTGCGAATTTAATTTATCAGAGTGTGAAATTATTTATTTAGTACATTGTCACCTTAAACAAGAACATCTTTAAACTCAATGTATCTCTAATATAATCCTAATGTAATGTATAAACTCTTATTGTTTCAGTATGTGGAGCATAGGAGCTAGCTCACGCATACAAGGACCCACAGGAAATTACATTCCAGTCCAGTAACAGATGTAGAGGTTCCGTCTTTGCCTGAAGTGTCTGCATATCCGAATATTCCCGAAGGATCTGGCGTGAATGGTAAGATATTACTATTTATTTTCAATATCCCAAAAGCCATACAATCTTTATACTTTATTTGCAGAACATATTTTTATATAAAATCAATTTCTCACGCTTATCATTCTTATTATAATTATTATTACATTCAATACCTGAAAGGCCTACAATGATTATGCTTTATTTACTGAGTAGTCTTTTATATTATTATTATTATTATCATCATTATATTATTATTATCATTATTATTATTATTATTATTATTATTATTATTATTATACTTTCAGGAGGCGGCGAGATGTGTGACACGCCCTGGAGTATGTCACGCTTTATTACCCTAGAGGCGGCATGCGGGAATCATTTTATCAGCAGCGCACTATCATTATCACCACCACCATCACCTCTAGTTACATCTACCCCATTTTCAATCCATTCCCCTTACCTTTCTTAAGCTTCTACAATAAGAGTTTTTGAAGTTACACCGCAACCTATTACAATTAACCCACCATTCGCATCACTGATATCACCTACATCCTCTTAAGACCATTAAAAATTTAGCAACTCCTCTATCTGGGTTTGCTAAATTACAAAAAAAACCTGCTACCCTCGACACCCATAATCCCGTACTACAACCCCAGCATTCAGCAATACTGTAGACAGCCGAGGAGACGTTTAAAATATAATCATTCAACTCAGGTTCTACCACCGCTGGAGCCTCTGCTACCTCTAACAAGAGAGGCTGTTAGAAGGTATAAGCAAAGAATGTATATAAAAAGAAAAGATGTTAAGTAATGTCCAAATGTACGTGAGTTTTAAATATATAAAATTTATAAAATAATAATGACAATAAAAAGCCAGTGGTTTTTACAACAATAACACCAAAACATACCTATTCTGATTGAGCTTTTTCCTATACATTAAACCGAATCCTTTATATTGGCCTGAGCACATGTAAAAGCAAAACACTTTACAAAAAAAGTAATGTCAACAACATTTATTACATAAACATTATCCTATTACAATCATTCATAAAAACCATACGTATTTCATAAAAACAATGATGATGGTCTAGACCTTCTACACACAGAGACCTGCATGTAAATACCTTAGTCGTAAAAAATTAAACATCTCAACAAAGTTTAGGTAATGTATTTTTAAGCATAGTATCTTGATATTTCAAAGTTCCTGTTAACCATCGTTGAAATTGATTAACACAATTCCTCGATCCTGTCATGCTATAACTTTAGATGCTTTCAGCGTACTAATAATTTCTTCAATCTCCACGTATGATCACTAATACCAGCCTCTTTCGATGCAATTAGCAACCTCAATATATTTACCAGCCTACTCGGATTTTGAAGCGTAGATATCACAGAATTATCATCAATGGAGACTTCAAATTCACGCGACTTCCGTTGTATTCTGACTCCTCGCACTATAGGAGACTCGAGTGTAGGAGAGAGACTCGATTCAGTATAACATCTTGCTCTATGAAGCTTAAGTCTTGACAAAGAACGATTCTTAAAAATCCGACCACATATACAGCACTTAATGAGTCTTTTACCTCCATGTGTAATTGAAAAATCGAGTTTCTCATAAGTTGGTTGCAGCGATTTTCTCTGGCAATAGCTCCTGCTAAAACTGTAAAAGAAATTAAATGAATACGTGCATGCTAACGCTCGAAGGAATTAGTAGCGAATGAATAAACGCCTAACCGCGACTATGTAAATGTCTGGGATGAGAACAGCGGAGGGATCTTCAATCTACGCATACCAAGAGGAAAAGGATGCTCTTTGGAAACATTCGTCATCAGGACAATTGTTCACGAAGACAGTAGACGTCAGGTTGGATGGGACAGACTCCAAGTTCAAATCTTTGAGCTGTAGGGGCCCCGCCCTTTGACTGTCATGTCTCCTGGACCGCCCTAAACACGTAACATCACGTAATGTAACACAGCGTAACACCGCGTAACCGGCAGACGTAGCCCGAAGATGGTGGCTGCGAGCCGGGGAAAAGGATGTTCTCTGGTACAAGAGTCATCCAGGAGCGATTGGTCTCAGTCTGTCACAGATCATTGACATACAGGTGACTGAGAAGCGCGACTAGCTGGAACGGTCCGGGAGCAGGAAACGTTAGGGCACCCAGCGCAATGCAGGCTGTACGGATCTATACCGACCGCCAAACTTTACTTCAGAAGACATCTGATCGTGGACATGTAGATAACAGAAACACGTGATTAGCTGGAACGGGCTGAGATCTGGAAATTTTTGGGACACCCAGGGCAATGCAGGCTGCACAGATGTATACCGATGAACAAAATTTAATTCAGAAGGTGACAATTCATCGACATGTAGATGACAGAGACGCGACACGAGATGGAACGGTCCAAGATCTGGAAACGTTAGGGACACAGATCTATACCGAACAACAAGCTTTAATTCAGAAGATAACAATTCGTCGAAATGTAGATGACAAGGATGCATCACGACCTGGAATGGTCCGAGAACTGGAAATGTTAGGGACACCCAGCGCAATGCAAACTGTACAGATCTAAACCAACCGCCAAATTTTACTTCACAAGGCAACAGATTGTCTACATGAAGATGGTAGAGTCACGCGACGAGCTGAAAGGGTCCGAGATCTAGAAATGCTAGGGACATCCAGCGCATCGTAAGCTGTTCAGATCCAAATACGATTAAAAACGATCCTTCAGAAGACCACAAATCATCGACATACAGGTGACAGAGACGTGCGACGAGCTGGAACGGGTTGAGATCAGGAAATGTTAGAGACACCCAGCGCAATGCAGACTACGGATCTAAACCAATCATCAAACTTTACTTCAGGAGGTAACAGATCGTCGAAATGTAGATGACAGAGACGCGCGACTAGTTGGAACGGTCCGAGAACCGGAAATCTTATGGACACCCAGCGCAATGCAGACTACATATCTATACCGACCACCAAACTTTACTTCAGAAGACAACTAATCGTCGACGTGAAGACGGTAGAGACGCGTGACTACCTGGAACGGTCTAGGAGCTGGAAATGTTAGGGACAACCAGCGCAATGCAGGCTGTACGGATCTATATCGACCACCAAACTTTACTTCAGAGGGTAAAAGATCGTCGACATACAGGTGACAGAGACGTGCGACTAAATGGAACAGTCCGGGAGCAGGAAAAGTTAGGGACAACCAGCGCAATGCTGGCTGTACAGATCTATATTAACCAGCAAACTTTAGTTCAGAAGACAACAGATCGTCGACATGAAGATGATAGAGACGCGCGAGTAGCTGGAACGGTTCAGGAGTTGGAAATGTTAGGGACACTCAGCACAATGCAGGTTGTACCGATCTATACCGACCACCAAACTTTACTTCAGAAGGTAACAAATCGTCGACATACAGGTGACAGAGACGCGCGACTGGTTGGAACGGTCCGGGAGCAGGAAACGTTAAGGACACCCAGCGCAATGCTGGATGTACGGATCTATACCAATCACTAAACTTTACTTCAGAAGACAACCGATCGTCGACATGAACATGATAGAGACGCGCGAGTAGTTTGAACGGTCCAGGATATGGAAATGTTAGGAACACCCAGTGCAAAGCAGTTTAAAGATCTATACAGACCACCAAACATTAATTCAGAAGGTAACAGTTCGTCGAAATGTAGATGACAGAGACGCGGCACGAGCTGGAACGGTCCGAGATCTGGAAACGTTAGGGATACCCCACCGCAATGCAAAGTGTACAGATCTAAACCAACAGCCAAACTTTACTTCAGAAGGTAACAGACAGTTGACATAAAGATGGTGAGACGCGCGACTGGCAGAAACGATCCAGGAGCTGGAAATGTTAGGGACACCCAGCGCAATGCAAGCTGTACAGATCTATACAGATCACCAAACTTTAATTCAGAACGTAACAATTCGTCTACGTGTAGATGACAGAGACGCGGCACGAGCTGGAACGGTCCGAGATCTCGAAATGTTAGGAACATCCAACGCAATGCAAACTGTACAGATGTATACCGACCACCAAACTTTCATTCAGAAGGCAACGAATTGTGACATGAAGATGGTGGACACGCGCGACTAGCTGGAACAGTCCAGGAGCTGGAAATGTTAGGGACACCCAGCACAATGCAAGGTGTACAGATCTATACAGACCACCAAACTTTAATTCAGAAGGTAACAGTTCGTCGAAATGTAGATGACAGAGACGCGGCATGAGCTGGAACGGTCCGAGATGTGGAAACGTTAGGAATACCCCAGCGCAATGCAAAGTGTACAGATCTAAACCAACCACCAAATTTTCATTCAGAAGGTAACAATTCGTCGACATCAAGATGGTAGAGACGCGCGACGAGCTGGAACCGTCCAAGAGTTGGAAATGTTAGGGACATCTAGCGCATCGTAAGCTGTTCAGATCTAAATCGACCACCAAACTTTGATTCAGAAGGTAACAGTTCGTCGAAATGTAGATGACACAGACGCGACACGAGCTGGAACGGTCCGAATGACTCTTGTTTCAGAGAGCATTCTTTTCTGCTCGCACGCACAATATACTGGTTACGCGATGTTACGCTGTGTTACGTTACGTGGTGTTACGTGTTTAGGACTGTGCAGGAGACATGACAGTCAAAGAGCGGGGACTCTACTCTTTAAAAATTTGAACTTGGAGTCTGTTCCATCCAACCTGACGTCTACTGCTTCCGTGAACAATCATCCTGATGACGAATGTTTCCAGAGAGCATCCTTTTCCACTTGCTATGCGTAGACTGAGGTTCCCTCCGCTGTTCTCATCCCAGATATATACATAGTCGCGTGTTATGAATTCATTCATTCTCTTTTAATTCCTTCGAGCGTTAGAATTCACGTATTCATTTAATTTCTTTACAAGTTTTAGCATGAGCTATCGCCAGAGAAAATCGCTGCAACCAACTTATGAGAAACTCAACTTTTCTATTACACACGGAGGAAAACGACTCATTAAATGCCGTATATGTAGTCGGATTTTTAAGAATCGTTCTTTGTTAAGTCTTAAGCTTCATAGAGCAAGATGTTATACTGAATCGAGTCTCTCTCCTACACACGAGTCTCCTGTAGGCGAGGAGTCAGAATACAACGGAAGTCGCGTGAATTTGAAGTCTCCATTGATGGTAATTCTGTGATATCTACGCTTCAAAATCCGAATAGTCTGGTAAATATATTGTGGTTACTAATTGCATTGAAAAGGGCTGGCATTAGTGATCATGCGGTGGAGATTGAAGAAAATATTAGTAAGCTGAAAGCATCCAAAGTTATAGCAGGGCAGGATCGAGGAATTGTGTTAATCAATTTCAACGAAGGTTAACAGGAACTTTGAAATATCAAGAACTTATGCTTATAAAATACATTATCCAAACATTGTTGAGATGTTTAATTTTTTACGATTTAAGTGTTTACATGCTGGTCTCTTTCTCTGTGATATATATAATTATATAAATGAGTGTTTAGAAGGTCTAGACTATCATCATTGTTTTTATGAAATATGTATGGTTTTTGTGAATGACTAATAGGATAATGTTTATAAAATAAAAGTTGTTTACATTACTTTGTTTTTGTAAAGTGTTATGGTTTTGCAGGTGCTCAGGTCAATATAAAGTTTTCGGTTTAATGTATAGGAAAAAGGTCAATAAGAATAAATGTGTTGTATGCTATGGTTGTAAAACCACTGGCATTTTGATTATTATTTTATAAATTTTATATATTTAAAGCGCACGTACATTTGGACACTTCTTAACTTCTATTGCTTTTTATATACATTCTTTACTTATACCTTATAACAGCCTCTCTTGTTAGAGGTAGTAGAGGCTGCAGCTGTGATAGAACCTGAGTTGAGTGATTATATGTTAACCGTCTCCTCGGCTGTCTAAGGTATTGCTGGATGTTGGGGATTGTAGTACGGTATTGCGGGATGTTGGGGTAGCAGTACGGGATTTTGGGATGTCGGGGTAGCAGGTGGTATGTTGTAATTTAGCAACCCCTGATAGAGGGGTTGCTAAATTTTTAATGGTCTGAGAGAATGTAGGTGATATCAGTGATGCGAATGGTGAGTTAATTGTAATAGGTTGCGGTGTAACTTCAAATACTCTTGTTGTAGAAGCTGAAGAAAAGGAAGGGTAATGGATTGAAAATGTGGGAGATGTAACTAGAGGTGATGGTGGTGGTGATAATGATAGTGCGCTGCTGATAAAATGATTCCCGCATGCCGCCTCTAGCGTAATAAAGCGTGACATCCTCCGGGGCGTGTCACACATCTCGCCGCCTCCTGAAACTATAATAATAATAGTAACAATAATAATAATAATAATAATAATAATAATAATAATAATAATAATAATAAGTAGGGGGAATGTGATTTCTAGATCACTTTATACGCAGGAATGTGTATTCGTATGCAAATGAGGTCCACCGCCCCCACCCCCAGCTCCATGCTATTTTCTGTTTGCAGCTGAGTGTCATAAATCTTGTTGAGTATAATGGAAGCTTGACAGGTAAGCAATTAAGGCTGTCAATCAACTGTCAAAACGAAAAAAAATTTACGCTTCTGTAACAAAGGCGGAGACGTTATTCTACCCACTCCATATCCGGCCACGGGTGTACTGAAACAGCCACTTCCCTGTCGCATTGTTTAACGACCACGTGCAAAGGAACAAAAGGTTATCCATCACTGTCAAAATGAACAATAGAGTATGCTGGAATATTGTGAACAAAGAATCAGACGCTAGTGTCCCAGCTCTATTGAATACTTTTAGGAATGCCACCTGTAAGCTCGCTGTCGCACTGTTTGACGACCACATGCAGAAGAACAATAGAATAGACCGGACCCGAGTTAACGAAAGATTGCTTAACAAAGGAATAGATGCTATTGTATCCCTTTCTATTGTCCAGAGCAAGGCTTCTTTAGAAAGACTACCCGTGTAGCATCCCAATCCACTGGAATATCACAAAGAGGCAGGCTGGATCCTTCTAACAAAAGGCAGCACACGTTATTGTCATCCATTCCATTGTTCGGACACGTGCATGTTATGACAAAAGAAACTTGTGGGGGCTTTATACTTGCCCTGTCTTTGTTCGTCCCTGTGAAAGACCGAGAGGTCAGTTTACGTGCCAGACCATAAACAATTCTACCAACGCTCGAGTCCGCCATCATGGCGTTGGCTTTGCCCTGAGGACAGTTCTCTCTGTGTGTCTTCACGAAGTCCTACAGATATACCCGAACATAGTTAAACAAGCTCTCTGTTTATGCAGCTGACTCTTTTCAAGCATCGATGTCAAAAGAGCGCGCTTAATATATTTCATTACATACATTAAACCTCTGTGTATACTTGGATACCTATAGATCGGTGATCGATTCTTACTGCAATCAAAAAGTTTAATGTTTTAATTGCTAATGAGAAATTGTTGCTTGATAATATTATATCATTACCCTGATTAATGAAAGGGTGTTCAGAGGTTCTAGTTCGATTCTTACCGTGCGAAAATATAATACTTAATAACTATTAAACTATGAGAGTATGTGCGGTCAGGTTAAAATGTATTTAACAAATATGATTATTTATATTAAACACGAGGGTATACGTGTGAATGTCCCAAATTGATACTTTGTTAGGGTAAAACATTATTATATCATTACTCTGATTAATGAAATACGTTCACGAGTACCCAGAGGTCCTAGTTCGAATCTTAACCTGCGAAACTCTAATGCGTAATAACAATTAAATTATGGAAGTATGCACGGTCAGATTAAATACGTATTTAACAAATATAATTTAATTTTATATGACATTACAATGTTTAATGAGCTGTATCCTTAAGGACCCATAGGCCCTAGTTGGAATCTTACCCAGCGAAACGCTATAATAAATATTAAGCTAGGTGATTATGGGCGCTCGGATTAAAAATGCATTTAAAAATATAATTATTTATATTTAACCCAGGTGTATACTTAGATATCCCGACGCCTGGACACGATTCTTTCTTCTTCTCTCTTTTTCTTTCTATCTCTTTCTTTCTTCTCGACTTGCACACATCCAAGCGTTCACATATACACGAGCACACGCACATACATCAACAAGCATACACCAGTGCATGCGCTCATGCACCAGTGAACACGCACACACATACATACGCCAGTACACTTACACACTCGCACCCTCACGCACACACATACATATGTAACATACCTACACCCCCCACCGTCCAAACATGCGAATCCGCACGATGACCTATGATAATCATTGAGCATTGATATATACATGTACAATCTATTCCAACTCTCTGGTTTTACAGCCATTATCTCTTTCAAACAGAGTTATCAAAAAACCTTTACGTGCATTCCCTCTCTATAATAGAAGTTATCATTCCCCTCCCAAACCAAACTTAATCCTCGATTCTCTTGCATAGAGGAAAACACATTCATCCCCCCTATAAATCGCTTCCCCCACCGACCTTTTCTGCACGCCATTACACGTGATAGAAGAACCGGTTTTTCTATCCACTGTATATAAGGAGCCCCTTCTCGCACTGCTCTGAATATTATTCGATGTGTAATGGAGGCGATAATACAATGGACGATTTTTGAAGTGAATGTGGAGAACAGTCATACCATTATACATATTATCATAAAGAGTCGTGCAATGGTATCATGCATTCTATAGTGTGTAACATGCCTTCCTATGATGACCAGATGACTTTTCGAGCCATATGCACAGACAACTGTCCGGTCTACAAAAGAAGCATGATGTAAGTACAGATTTTTATCCTTGAATGCAATCTCTAAAAAAGTGTGCAATTGTTCTCTGAAAAAGAGTGAAAATAAAATGGCTCATTGTTTTGTATTTCTTTCTTTTCAGGGAGACTGATCCCGAAAGTGACGGTGAGACGGCCAGCATCATTTCATACCACAGCTCTCTGTGGCATTCAGAGTACTGCAATAGGTATACTCACTCTGTACTGTGCGTAAAACCTGAGGTACACGACCAGATGGCATCATACTTTCCATGCAATGAGAGCAGCAGTGTATTCCTCTTCAGGCAGAGAAATTTAAAGTAAGTAGGTTTTTAAATATGTATCATCGTTGTACATTGCTATCGTCACATATGCAACTTCAGAGATCATTAATGTAAAAAATTAATTGCATAGACGATACTAACATACATTTGCTATTTCGATACATAGTACTATAGTACAAGAGCAGTGTCATGTAACTAACACTGGAAATTATTATGGCTTTGCAGAATTCAAATGACGACACCTGCACCTATAACCGAGATAGATTCAGATGATAAAGAACCAGAAGATATAGTGGAATATCCCATTGCACCGCACAATCCTGGCAAGCCGGCAGAACTCAGGAAAACATTGGCGTGAGTATCTTCATATCTCGAAAAAATCATTGTTTCATTTCCCTGGGACCTAGCAAAATGTAATTCTTTTCCGGATATCTTCACTTCACAAAGCAGTTTTCTAAGACTTTCATTGTGCAATGTTTCAGGCGGTGCTATAAGGGGAAGAAGAAGAGGAACAGCTTTGCAGACCTGCAAAGGAGGCCTACGCTATTGGAGGATAGAATAAGCAACATCGAGACACCCAAGAATCATGCTGGTAAGAAGCGGGTGCCGAGACGTCTACATCTCGAAAAGTACAATGTTAAGATAGGATTCTTGTACGGTCTTCCACTGATTATACTGAAAAACACAGACAAATTTGTATACATGACAATTCAAGATTGGGAGATAATTCGAGAGTCTTCCTACACTCAATGCATTCCTCCAATCGAGAAAGTGTCCGCGAGTGGAATATTGTGAATGTTGTGCTTGTATGCAGGAGCTCGAAATAAAATTTTTGAATACTAATTTAAATTATTGTGAAATATTTTTAAATAGCATTGAAATTTACAGGCTAAAAGGACTTGAATCGTTTATAGATTACCATTTAGGTAACCTAGCTCTTGCAAATGTAATGCCATATGCTGGAACGAGGAGTTGGAGGAAGAAAGTACTGAAAATGCAAGATAAATAATAATAATAATAATAATAATAATAATAATAATAATAATAAGAAGAAGAAGAAGAAGAAGAAGAAGAAGAAGAACGAAATTATGCTTTTACATGGTGTTTTTGTTCATTAAACATCCTTACATTCCTAATGAAAAATAAATCCTTACAATAATTAGTTTAAAATATAAGCTGCATCACATGAGTCAGAGACTTGTATGTAAATACTTTATCGTGAATTATTAAACAATACAATGTGGTCTGTGCAGAAATATTTGCACTAGCTTGAATTTCTATTCTGATGTTGACAGCACCATTTACAATTTCCTCTGGTTGATGTGAGCAATCTATAACAAATATGGGAGCAAATTTAAGAAAATCTTTTCTCTTCAATAAAGGATAATTCTCTTTCATAATAAGAGCTTTGAAACTTTGAGTATATGTCATACAATGATGCAAATCTCGAGTTTCCAAAGTCCAAATTCATGTCATTATAGGGATAACATTCACCGTTAAGATAAAAGTCTCAAATTAGTTATGTTACAATGATCAAAAAGGGAACAGTCTTTAGATGCATTACCCGATCTCAAAGTCTGAGCACCCAAAATGACAAATCTCGGCTTCTCCATTTTTGATGTGGTGGCAACATTCCAGGTTAATGATTTAGTTTGTGGCACAGCAAGCTGAGTATGCAGGTCCATGGTCCTAAATGGGAGATACAGCGCCTTGTCCAAATTGACAATCTTGAGAATTTCAACCTTTTCACCATCAGAAATTCGAATCACGGGCATTCTCCACTCGATTCGTGCAAGTTTAACGCTAGCATTCCCTTCACCATGAGGCGCTATAATACAGTTTTTAGAGTCCTTGGTTGGAATCAGCACCAACTCAAACTTGCTATTGAGTATGAGTTCTTTGTGGTCGTCAGCACATCCCAGAAGCATCGAAAGCGGTACTAAAGCGTTGAAGGCTCCATTTGCTGCATTCACAATGTCCATGTCTTCTCCAGGATAGCACCATCCGGCATTCAGCAGACGATCTGATTCCATGGTTTGAGAGCAGCATAGTTGCGTAACGTTGATGCGATCCCGGGGTTCCTGGTTGGATCAATAGTTGAGCCGTTCATATCCAGTCGAATCTCCTCAAACATGATGCAATAGCGTTATTGGTAAGCTTTGCAGTAGTAGCTGCTCCATTAGGTTTAGTAATATTCCCCTCGATGTATAGATAACTTCGATAAGGTAAAGTATATAAATCCTCAGCTTGTAAAGGGATTCTTATCTCGTCGTTAGCGTCCATAAATGATGTATTATATGGTAAAAACACATGTTCCTCTTCTTTAGTGATCTTGTCGTCGAATCTCGGTGTCCCGGTAACATTGAAGATATCCATGGTTATAGGATTCTGAAGCCGAATACCTGGAGGAACTGCCGATTGCGTGATATTAACCCGCTGGGTGTCAAGGGTAGAGTATGAACAGCACGTCAAATCATTCCATTATTATATCCTGGACGTAGCTGACTTCTTCTAAAATCTATTGGCATTGCAACGGATGTGAAGACTTATGCTGATATCCTCGTTTCTAAAGTCAATGATATTACCGTTCTGGTCCACCACACGAAGACTAATTTGCTCTATAGCATTGGTGTTTATGATTGGAAGGTAAATTGGATTTGACAGCTCCTAAGAAATATGATACTCAGGCGGAACAGAAGGGAGAAGCTCGTATATCGGGTGTCCGCTTTTACCGTCGATGAAAGAGCCGGTGGCAATACTGCACTCGATTCGTATGATGCTCACCTTAAATATATTCACCAGGAAATCAGATTCAGACAGCTGATTAGCTGGAATAATTTTGCCGCTAAAGCCCAAGAGCGAGCCTATAGAACGATCATTGGCAAAATCAACAGTGAAAGGGCATTTAATTTCAGGCTTCATTGTGTTACTATTAGGTCTAATAAAGAAGACATTCTCATCCAACCCTAGCTTATCTCTGATGTATTAATTAATATCAGTCATCTCATAAGTTCCATCAGTATATCAATGATCTTAATTTCATCATCTTGTATGTAATGAAATTGATTATTACTCCGATCAATATTGGGAATGGAATAGAAGGTTTCAAAATTCAATTGAGCAACCTCATATTGACCTTTTGTATCTAACTGATGTGGAGGATTCAGGTATGTAGTAAGAACAGACTCGTTGCCACTGACAGCGATGATGATAATGATGAGATGGGGTTTAAGGGCGCTAAACATCTAAGGTTATCAGCGCCCTTACAATGTATAGAATATAAAATTTAAAAGCCAAAAATTAAAATACAACACATAAACCCGGTTGGTCGAAAGCACTAAAAAACAAAGGACCAAATTCTTAAAATTATCCACTAAAATCATGGGCAATAAAAGGGTAAAACCACGTGTCAAGAACTGTAGAATGCGAGGGACATGAGCGCCACATGTCCGCCGGGGAGAAGAGCCCCATTAAAACAGACAATATAAAATCACACAGCTAAAAGACGCTCAGTGTACCAAATGCGCCGATTAAAACTACTGTCCTTTATAAAATTTAAAAGACATTCTACAGTACGCGCGTCGTCTGCCAGAACGTTGGCTATGCCAACAGGCAGACCCACAGAAACGCGCAATGGAGTTAAAACTTGACACTCTGTTAAAATGTGACGCACAGTTAAGGGCGCATCACACTGCTCACAGAGTGGAGCGGGGTCATCTTTTAGCAGGTATTTATGACATAAAGGCAATGTCCGATTCGTAGACGAGCTAAAAATACCTCTTCCCGACGAGAAGAGCGGGAAGAGGTACCCCAGACTTACAGGAGAGGCTTAACCTCCCGCAAATTGTTCCCCCGGAGGGCCGTCCACTCATCGCTCCAAAGCGAGAGGATACGGAGTCGTAAAATAATACACAAATCCGACGAGGGAACAAACGAGGTAAACAATTTGGGTCACAAAATCGCCGATTTGACAGCCGCGTCGGCAGACTCGTTCCCTAAGATGCTAACATGACCTGGAAACCACACGAAGGACACGCTAATTCCAGAAGCACCAAGCGAGTGGAGCAGGTCATGAATGCGTTGTACGAGCGGGTGGTAACTGTACAGCGCGCGAATACTATGAAGAGCACTTAGGGAGTCTAAAAAAATAAAACAGTGCCGAAAGTCGTGCCGCTGGACGTAAAAAGTGACTAATAAATGCTAAAACGTTCGGCGCTAAAAATCGAAAATTGCCCTGGTAAACGGAAGGTAAAACTGCAATGACCAAGAACAAACGCACACCCTACTCCAACATTATTCTTAGACCCATCAGTATATGTAAAAGTAAAGTCTCCGAAATGCGCCTGAAATTCTAAAAATGCGGATCTAAGGACTGAAGAAGGGGTCTCATTCTTCGGAATCGACGTTAAGTCAAGGTGATAATGGCCCTCAGCTTACAACCATGGAGGAAAACGCGTTTCGCCTCTCGGAAGGCCCGGCGCTGCCGTAACGTCCAGATGCCTAAGAAGCTGTCGAAATCTAACCCCTGGAGGCAGCAATGCAGAAGAGCTAATTAAATAGTGACGATCAAGCGAATCCTCGTAAAATAACCCGAAGGACGGGTGCTCAGGCAAGCTTGAGAATCGACATGCATAGCTGCACAAAAGCATCTCCCGCCTAAAGGACAGCGGAGGCTCAGCAGCTTCAGCGTACAGACTGAGTACAGGGCTAGTTGG
Source organism: Deroplatys truncata (assembly GCA_030765065.1). Lineage (NCBI taxonomy): Eukaryota > Metazoa > Arthropoda > Insecta > Mantodea > Mantidae > Deroplatys > Deroplatys truncata. The sequence goes on along the minus strand of CM060990.1, from coordinate 346,488,928 downwards.
AAAGGCCCCTGTAGCGAAACTTATACCACAATGACGAATGGCAATCAAGCGACGTAACACAGATAGACGTGCCGATGAATAGACAATGCACCCGTAATCAAGCTTGGATCGGACTAAGGAGCGATAAAGCCGCAGAAGAACAGTCCGATCGGCTCCCCAGGATGTGCCACTTAAAACACGTAAAAGATTAAGAGAACGGCCACACTTTGCTTTTACAAAGGAAATGTGAGAAGTGCAGCTCAGCTTTCGATCAAAGATCAACCACAAATATTTCACCTCGTCTGCAAATGAAAGGACCTCCGACCCAAGATGGGGAGAGAGCGGAGGGAAATCCTTCCGCCGCAAGAAATTGATGCAGATGGATTTCTCGGCGGAGAAATTAAAACCGTTGGCGTTACTTCAGGCATAGAGACGGTCGATACAGCGCTAGAGACGGCGTTCGAGCAGACAGGTACACCGTGAACTACAATAAAGGGCAAAATCGTCAACGAAAAGGGACGATGAAATGCCAGGTGTAATACAATCAACAAAGGGGTTGATAGCAGTCGCAAAACGTGTGACACTGAGTACAGAGCCCTGCGGTACGCCGTTTTCTTGAATAAAACGACTAGATAAAACCGAGCCCACACGTACACGAAAGACGCGGTCCGTCATAAATTCCCGAAGAAATATGGGAAATTGACCGCGTAAATTCCATGCGTGAAGTATACGTAAACTTCCGCCCCTCCAACAAGTGTCATAATCTTTCTGTAGGTCAAAAAAACACAGCAAGTGATTGACACCTTCTCAGAAACCCATTCATAACATGTGTCGACAGAGAGACCAGATGTTCGACGGTAGAGCGGTGGCGACGAAATCCGCACTGAGCGTTTGCTAGAAGTTTCTGAGACTCAATCCCCAGGTCAACCGTCCGTTGATCATGCGCTCCATCACCTTGATATGCAAATGGTGAGGGCGATAGGGCGGTAGCTGAAAGGTAGTTGGCGATACTTCCCAGGCTTAAGGACAGAGACAAACGGAAGGAAAAACGCCGTCTTGCCAAATACGGTTATAGACCTGTAACAAAAAGAGTTTACCGTCGGCTGAAATGTGCTTTAACATCAGGACATGAATGTCGGCCAGCCCAGGGGCGGAGTGCCTAGATAAAAACACGGGCGTGCTCCAGCTCCCTCATTGTGAAGAGTTCATTATAACACTCCGGGTTGGGAGACGGAAAACTATAGGTCACGGAATCAAGCCGGTCTTTGAGAGTGCGAAAGCCGGCGGAATAATGGTCAGAACTGGACACCGCCTCGAAGGAAGCACCCAGAGTGTTAGCAATGGCAGCCGGATCTACTATGATGGCATTGGAAACCTGAAGACCAACCACAGTACAATGAGACAGTTTAACGGAGAAGTGACGTAGTTTATCCCAAACAACAGAGGAAGGCTTGAAGCGATTAAAAGACTTGACAAAATGAGTCCAGGATGCCTTCTTGCTATCCTGAATATCGCGACCAGCCCTGGCCCGCGATTGTTTAAAAGTAGCCAAATTATCAAGTGTAGGGTGTGGCCGAAACACCGCGAGTGAAGCTCTATGGCACGTACGGCGTTATGACAGTCCTCGGTCCACCACGGTGCAGAAATACGCCGAGGGTGGGAGGACAAACGGGGAATGGTGCGTTCGGCGACAGATAGCAGCGTAGACGTAAGGCGCTGCACCATTTGGTTCACGTCAGTAAAGGGTTGGTCTTGAAAACACACGAGGCTGGAATACAGTCGGCTTTAAAGAACTACCAGGTAGGTGCTGTGGAAGGCTGGACGTGGTGAGACAAAAGAGAAACAATGCAGGGGTAATGGTCGCTGAATTAGGTGTCAGCGACGACGTACCACTGCAGACGGCAATCAAGCTGGATGGAGCAAACGGAAAGGTCCAAGTGAGAGAATGTACCAGAAGAATCATAAAGAAATGTAGGTTCACTTGTATTGAGGATGGAGAGATTGATCTGATCAATAATGTCGGAAAGAAGAGTTCCCCTCGCACAAACCCTTGCCGAATCCCACAGGGGTGATGGGCATTAAAATCTCCCAACAGAAGAAGTTGTGTTGGGAGAGCGGACAGGAGATCTCGAATGTCCGCGTGAGTGAGGGGAGGCGATGGAGGTGAATACACAGAGCAAAGAGAAAAGAAAAAGCCGGGTAATTAAGGCCTAAGGGCAACAGCTCGCAAGTCACACGTAAGCTTGAGAGTTTGAAAATGAACGTCGTTACGCACTAATAACATGACACCTCCATGAGCAGGAGTGCCCTCACCCTGTTCAAGATCGTAACGAACCGGAGTATAACCTCGGAGATCAAAAGGATCGCGAGGGCGAAGCTTAGTCTCCTGCAAACACGCGACCAAAGGTGAATAGGAACGCAGCAAAAGTTGCTGTTCTGTCCTATGCGATCGTACGCCACGTAAATTCCAGGTCAGGATAGCCATGAATACAAGGTATAAACTGTCTACTTAGAAGGGCCACTCAAAATAACCTTTTGCTTAACCTTCAGGCTCGGGCTTTTGGTATGCAGTTGGTCAGACTGCATAGGCTCCTCGAAGGGAGTGCCCACGCGTTCACAGCCAGAAGCCAATTCAAGCGCCGAGAATCGGTTCTGGGTGGCAACGGGTGAAGATGTCCGCTGAGCACGGCTTGTCCCAAGAGCATATTGAGACAGCGACTTTTGAGGAGGAGGAGAATGTGAACTTTTCTTACGGCGCGCACGCGGATGGTCCTTAGGGAAATCTTCCCTTCTAGGTTTCTGCTTAGGCTTATTTTCTGCGGCGTGAGACCTCAAGAACCTTAGGACCAGCTTTAGAGGGCTTGATAACCGTGCTAGAGACGGACGGCCGGATGGTAGTGGCGGGCAATGCAGTCATGGTCCAGGTCTGAGTTCCAGCATCCTTTCGTGGTACTGGCGAGGCAACAACAGAACTAAATGCACCAGATCGCAGGATCGAAGGTTGGCACGCATGGTAACGCCTCCGGGCTTCACCGAAGGAGAGTTTCTCCTTTCCCCGGATCCAATGGATCGCCTGCTCGTCCAAGTACCGCAGACGGTCCACAAATGACGCAGAATGAGACTCTTTGCAATTAAAGCAGACGGATCCGGATGAACAGGTACCATCGTGTGACGGCTGGCTGCAGGAGGCACAGATAGTAATGACACTCTTATAAGAGACTTGCGTATGCCCAACACGTTTGCACTTGAAACAACGCAGAGGTCTAGGAATATAGCGCCTAACCGGAATACGTTCGTACCCTGCTGAAATTCTAGTTGGCAGATCGACGCCATCGAACATGAGAAACAGAGTAGAGTTCGTGCCAACACTCCGTCGCGTTTAGCCTGCACTCAATGAACCGCTGTTACCTTTCGGTCGGAAAGATATTCGACCAGCTCATCATCCGAAGTTCCGTCGAGGCTGTGAGTGGTCGTGATGACGTCTTGACTGGAATTCAAGGTGCGGTGCTTCTCTACTCGGTTGGGATAACCGTGGAGAAGCGTATCGCACTACAAGGTCTTCCTTTGTTGTTCGGACTTCGATTTAACCAACAATGAACCGTTTCGTAGTCGAGTGCAGGAATGAACCGGACCAGCAATTGAGTCAATGCCCTTCTGGATTATAAAAGGGTTCACCTTCTCGAAATATTGCCCTTCCTCTGTACGGGTAATCACTAAGTAACAACCAGTTTGCGGTGGTGCTAGTTCTGTTCCAATGACTTTTCGGCGCTTGTTACTAATAATGGAGAAAGGGGGCTCCATAGCGAAAGAAATCGTCCACCATTGCAGCCGTCTCCTACCTCGGGCTCTGACTTCTCAGGCGTTACCCCGGCTTGGGTGAGTGGCCTATGTATACCAGACTCATCCCAGGGAAACACCTCGCAGAACATAGACAAAGGGATCCAATGGCCATCGGAAGTCAGCAGCTCATGCAATGGCCCCCTGCGGGGATGCCATTACCCACTCACCCAGTTGCGCACCCAGTGCGCGGGTATCCGTCAGGCTGTGTCCACGGAGGATTAAAAGAAAAATTTAAAATAAATAAAAACTGTGTGGGCGTTCCGCACGCAAGGTAGGCGGGAGAGGATGAAATAGAGATGAAAGAGTGGATGGTCGTGGTGCGAAATGGTTGTAAAGAGAGAGAGAGAGAGATCAAGAAAGAACGATGGCGAAGGGTGACATGGAACGAAATGTAAAGAACTCACGAGAGCCTACGTTGAGTCCCCCGGTCTCGAGGACGAACCCACCTCGGCCGGACGAGGGTGAAGGGATGTTGGTGAAAGGCTCGGGCGCCCCGGGTACGCCAAACCCGTACTCACATAAGTTGAGACCCTGGGGGGCCACTGACAGCGAAAGTAACTCATCGCCATAGAAATTGCAACCACAAGTGCCCGCAGATGACTGAGCTGACAATCTGAATCCTCTTAGTTTAATGCAGTACCTTAACACTTCTGAGGTATCTTTCTATCTCTTTTGGAGACTCAAGTTTCAAAAGCTATCGAAATAAATTGACACGTTGCCATCCTTCTTTATAGCAAACCAATGAGTGCTTTCATTCTCTGAAGTATCGAGATTAACAATATATGTCTCTCTGTAACGACGTCTGGAGGGTAGCTCATCGATCATGTATACACCTCTAAAATGAGGAATCTTTAAACGCCGGACATACAAGTCGAGATCCATGTTACTCAATGCTTTTTCCGGGACAAGGATAGCCCTCTGCCGGAGTTTTTTGAATTCCTTTTCTTGCCCTGTCTCCTCTTCCTTTCGGTGTTCCTCGCCTTCTTCTTCTTCTTCTTCTTCTTGAAGAAGAAGAATTGCTTGAATTTCTTTGTTATGTCTCATCATTTCAGCAGGTTGTTTATCTGCAGGATTTTTCTTATTTACTGCGGAGGTAATTTGTGCTGCGCCACCAGCAGCGGCTCCTAGGCTTGCAATAATTTGTATGAGCGGTAGAAATCCTTCTCGTTCTTTCTTCTTGGATTCGGCACCAGCAGCTACCTTCCCCTTCATAATTGTTGTTACTAGTCGCGCTTCCAACTTTTCACCTAATGTAGCATCAGATGATTGCACTCTTTTCCACGCCTTTTCAGCCAAGATTTTGTCGGCAACGTTTCTCGAAGCAGAGTCCTTACGCTGAGCTTAGGCAATGTCGTGAGGTTTGCACGCTTTGTCTAACGTGTTGATTCCAGGGTCTCCTCTCTTTAAATTTTTTTCTATCTTTATCCCAGGTCCGCAGTATCTGTAACCAGGAAAATGTGCTTCAAATGGTAGCAGGTTAATGAGAGAGTTAATTAACCTCTTGCGACCTTAACCCCCTTAGCACTCATGGTATACTAATTGATTTTATTGCTGCGTAGTTCTTTTATACTCTGTAATTGCTTGCATTCATTAGCATATATACATAAAGGGTGATTTATTTTATTTTAGTTGTTACGATGGAGTTGATGAAGCAAGATTGCTCGCTCCTATGCAGGTGCTAGGCTATGAAAGTGACTTTAGACACGATCGTCACGGGAAGCTTTTTCCAGGCAATGTTAGAGCACTAATTTTAGGTAGCACCAGCGCTGGAAAAACAAATGTATTACTCAATGTGATAATTCACGCGAATGGGGTACGCTTTGAAGATGTGTACATTTATTCAAAGTCGCTATACCAACCAAAGTATCAATATCTAGTTAAGCTGCTTGAAAACATTGAGGGTATAGGTATGTATACTCATGAAGATGGTGAAAGCGTCCTGCACCCTTCAGAAATTAAAGAAAATTCAATCGTTATATTTGATGATGTCATCACTGAAAAGCAAGACAAGATTGCCTCCTTTTACAGCATGGGCAGATATCGAAATATGGATTCTATATATCTAGCACAATCCTATGCCAAAGTCCCGAAGCATTTAATTCGAGATAATTCAGCATTTAATTCAGACAAGATATCTAAACTTGAAGCATATATATGAAGATTACGCAAACACAGATATGTCGTATACGGAATTTAAAGGTTTGTGCAAAGGTGCTTGGGAGAGCTCTACAGAAGAAAGACAGTTTATGGTAATAGTTTCCGAATTTTCGATGAATGACGGTCGATATAGGTGCGGATTAGATGTATATATTTAAGTTGTTAATAAAGAAATTGTTCATTCATAGTTCATCATGAGTATTGATAGGTTTGGATCACAGAGGACCGCGCCAGTGAAAAGATCGCTACATTAGTTCATCATAAACAGAGATAAAAAAGTAAACTACCAATTCAGGAACAAGAGACTGTGCATTTTTTAGGTTCCTGAGGAGGACGAAGACGCAAGCACTAAACGATACGTGGATACGCTTACGCCTTCTACTGAAAATCGAATGCATGAGTTCACAGAAAAAAACGACATATCAGCGCATGGGCGAACTTCAAACTACGCTAAGGGATCACATCCAGATGTCGCTGGGCGTGCAACATCATGCTCTAATGGAATATCTGAATAAAAATACCCTTAACCGCGATGATAGAAGCAACATTATCCTGGATGCTATAAGATTAAAGATAATGCTGCCACCTCAAGAGGACCATGACTTGCCAAATAAGAAGCATGTTTTAGAATATATAAGTGCAAGAACCCGCCGCTCAATTCACCCGGTAACGCTTCATTTCAGAAAAGAAGAGTAATAGAAGTAGCAGATCCTGTCGATGACAGTGATGGAGCAACAAAAAAGTTGGTTAAAGTTTACGTGGGAAGGAAACAAAATGAAATATAGCAAGATTTTAACAGAAGACTTGCTGCAATAAGTACCGCTGTTAAAGAAACAGTGGGAAGAAACATGGAATCTCTAGTGAACCGTCAGAAATCAATGGATAAGCATCTGACAACTACAACAGATAATATCAATACCCTTAAAACACAAATTAGAGTCATAAATTCATTCTTAGAGCAAATGAGAGGAGAGCATGTAATTACACTGCAGTCGTTGCCTTTCAGAGAGCAATCACAGAGGTACATGTTAACAACAGGTCTTGAATACTTCAAATCAAGAGTAAACGGAGAGATAATGTCTTGCTATATGACGTCAGCAACAGCTTCTACTGTAAGGCCTGATACATCAATTGAAATAAATAACAAGTCTGTTAGAGCTCTGCCTGCACCAATTGCAAATCGTGTAAGGGACGGACATTTTCTAAATATTGAGCTGAAAATCTCTTATAAACTGAGGTCTGCTAAATAAATAGGGTATATATTAATGCGAAAGACTAATTTCAGTGTCATTTCAAGATGGACAACGAGTGCATACGACTTAAAGAATCTGTAGCCATGCACACGAAGGCTATAAGAGAAAATTACGTTCCCTTAAAGGTCAGCAGTTTGAATACCAGAGAGTGATGAGTGAAGCTCTTCAACCATTGACAGATCCGCTTCAAGATATACTTGAAATACAGAAAAAGAAAACTACAAACAAGGAGGAATCGCCGAAAGCCGTGAAAGATGAGAAACTCTACAACTATCTTAATAAAGTTCACAAGAAGGACAAAAATGAAATACATTCGTCATATGGAGTACTATATGAGGATGGCAACTACATGTTAGGGAACAAGATTATTGATTTCATCAATAATAAAGTTCGAATAGGGGACGAAAGGTATGAAACCACGCCAGCATTGAAGGAGCCCATCTTAAAGAGAATACCTGAAATGCATGCATACACTGAAGATGACTGAAAATACTTAAAGCAACATATGTTCATCGAAGAAACTTCAGTAAGCATGGGCAGCTGAGATCGTGTATTTCCTACAAGTATAAAAGCGTTATACGTCCTCTAGTAACGAAACACAAGGGGTTAGGACCACAGTGGAGAGAACATCGCCCTAATACGAGAAAACACTACATCTACTGGTCCGACCCTAATGATCTGGTGGATCGCCTTAGGCTACTTGTGGCATCCATAGACGCCGGTAATAACAACCATACTCAAGATATTGAAGAGATTATTCAAGATCTAAAAGCGGCAAAGGTTACAGCATGGCATTAGTGAAGCAAAATATAGCAAGCGAGCTCCATGCTCCAGTCCGGAGAAACTTCGTGCGTCGAAAGATTATCAGCAAGGGACTCCACGACTTGGTGCAGATCGACTTGGTGGAGATGACACCGCATGCAGAAATCAATAAGAATTTCAAGTACATCATCATTGCAATCAACTTCTACTCTAAAATGGCATATGCGAGACCACTAATGGACAAGGCACGACTTCAAGTTGCAAAGGCTATAGAAAATATACTGCAAGAAATGGCAACCCCGTCCAAGAACATACAGAGTGATAATGGGAAAGAATTTTATAACAAGCATTTTAAAAACTTAATGACAAAATATAACATCAATCACTACAGTACCTATACACATGTGAAGGCAGCTGCTGTTGAACGGTTAATAAGAACTTTAAAGAATATGATGTATCGCGAATTTCTAGCTAAAGGATCATACAAGTGTCTAAATCTTTTACCTCAAATCAATGCAGGATATAACAACACTTACCACTCCACTATTCGAATGAAGCCTATAGAGGTGAAGAACAATGATCTTCTCCTGAGTGTATATAACTACATTCAAGATAGAAGAAAGAAGAGAGGGGCAAGAAAGGTTAGTGTTGGTGATTATGTGAGGATATCCAAAGACACATTTCTGGTAGAGAAAGTATTACGCAGGCAGGGAAATAGGATTCTTGTAAAGAGGTATGGATTCCCTAATACTCAATGGATTGACAGAAGGGATTTATTGTAGAAAAAAAATAATAATGAAATAAAGTGGCTTTCATTCCACAATAATGTGTGTTTTATACCATAATATATAATGAATAAAAATGAATAAATAAAATTCATTATTTGAAACATATTTCTTACGATATTCGTGTGTTTTTGTGATCGCAGGGTTTCATGTTTTACTTGCATTTTAGATAATTAAAAATCAATAAATAAAGAGTTTAACTAAGAAAATTAATTAAACTAATAATTACATATATACAGATACATTATTATTGGCATTTTATGATTTAACCCTTTATATATACATATATACATCCATAAATGAATAGACAAACACGCAGTCACTGGGCTACATTTTATATGCATATTATATAATTAAAAAATAAATAAATTCATAAACAGAAAAGAGTTAAACAATTCATAAATCTAAAACATTTACACTTATAATAATACATACATTTATGTGCACATTCAAGTTTGTCATATATAAACACACAGAAAGCTAAAAAGAATTTTTTTAAAAATTTACACAAGTAAACATTACAACACTAAACATTACATAAATGCATTTATATGTGCATATATACATCTAAGTGTCAGTCATACGCAGACAAGAGTGACCCCAGGCGATTGTCCGGTGTGAGCCTTCAATATGCTTTATCTTATCGTCACTACCGCAGAGATCGACCTTTTTCATTTCTATGGTCGAGACTTTATGTTTGAAGCTTCGAAATGTTGTTTTTGTTAAAATTGTTTTTCTAATGTCGTTTAAACAGCCCAAATAGTGCTCAAAATTTAGGTTCCACATGCCGGTCTTGTTGATGGCCTTTGCTTTCATCACAGTTTGGTCCTCGTATCTGTACGCATATAACTTGGACCTTAACCTAACATATTCTATCATAGGGATTCCTGCAAGCCCATTCCTGAACAGACCGATAACTTTCTTGTTTTGCGGTGTAATTCCTTAGCAGGTTTGTGTCTCATAATCTGATGTGTCAAAGTGTTCCTGGTTTTCCCTGATAAATTTATAGATGTCAGTTGATGTTTCCAGTATAAATGAATTCGTTTCCATGTAATTCACATTTAAGTCCTCTAGGCCTGGCTTCAACATAATATAATAAAAACTATACATTAGATGTTTTGATATGTCAAGGATGGCTTGCCCAATATAGATGGGTTTATTCATGTACACCCCCTCTCTGGAAGATTATATCTCTTCAAGATTTTCTGCAAATAAAATGCTCCGAACGTAAGCTGGTCGCGCTGTCAATTTCTTGCAGTGCTTCCAACTTGTAGCGATACGGAGGTCATTGAATTTTCGTACATTCTCAATAAATTTACCATATAAGATGTTGTTCATTTTATTCCATAAATTCTGACCGAATTTGGAAGTTTCCCTTGCACGTCTCTCTGTATTTACATTAATGTAGGTTTTCAGTCATTCTGACTGGTAATATGCAACCACTCTATGGATCTTCTTTAGCTTCATGCCTAAATCAATTCACTGCTGGAGGTTTCTGTAGTGCAAGGTATACTTCTCTTTGTTCTCGAGTGTTGCCAGCAGTTTCTTGTATTGGCCTCCGGGTAGTATCTCACTTTTCGGGCAGAGAGGAAGGTTATTGTGCTCATCGTGTAGATGCTCAGAGTACTCAAGTTCGACTTCCAAAACGTATCCATTTGGGGAATCAGGGGCAACATCAAAGAAGCATATTGGTAAAATTTCTTCGGGCAAAAGCCATCTTGTGGCATAGGGCTGGCCATCGCAGTTCCATATAAATTATTGATGTCGACATAGGCCAAATATAGGCTTTCTTGTTTTCGATCGTGTCCAGGAAGGTATTCAATGTTTGCTTTGGCATGTCTCTTTGATACAGTGCACATTCCACCCCTGATTCCTCCCTCAAAGTATTTAATCATTTTCTCGTCATGAATGAGGTCAAACTTGACCTTGGTCACCTTGAGTATTACATCAAATGCAAGTACTGGTACGGTATAATACCAGAAGGGGTCCAAATTATATACCTCCAGAGAGAGGTCCCTAAACCTCTCGAATGCATCGGCCAACAAGAGCGTATCCGTTTTCACATACAGGTCGCTGCATTCTCCCAGATTACTTATGTTAAATGTATTCCTGGCTTTGACAGCATGATTGTAGTCTTCTTGTGTTATGTCGTCGAATTTTTCTATTGAAGGCAGTGATTTTTCCTGTAGTCTGGAAGGAGAGTCGACGTAACTGTAAGGGAATATTCCCTTAAATCTCACCAACTGCTGATGTTCGGTATTGGGATACTCAGAGTTCGTGATCCTGAACTCATCACTGCTCAGCATGCAGGCTAAACTAGATATCTTATCGTCCAAGAACTTAAAGCTATCTAGAAACCTGAAAAAGATAGTCCCGTACTTTTTGGTGAATGATATATATCTCTCTGAGGAGTTTAAGATACATGAAATTGAGTGATCATCATATGCAAGGTGTTGCATTAGGAAATGGCTGTCATAATTGATAAGTCAATGAAAAAAGATGGGTATAAAATTAGGTACCCGTCTATTTAAATTGCCTGCATTATGAGCAGCCCTCAGGAATACGCCGTTCGCATGGCAGTGATCGCGTCCCTTCAAATCATCTACCTCAAACTCCTTCTTGCATATGTGGCAATGACGGGCATTATCGAAAACAGCAAATTCCTGTGCAGTGAAAGTCATTTCTTCATTGCGGCTATATTGGTCAATAACCTTATCGGCTATTAACCTAAATTCAATGAAGGACTCCTTGATTGCATCAGGTCCTCTGAATAGCTTAAAGCTCGACATGAGTCGTCATGACGATATACAAGCTTAAGCGATATAGAAATAGCCTCGTGATGCTGGATACCCCGAGTCCAGCTCTGATTAGCTGACGGCTCACAGGACTGAACTCTGGCTAACACGCTCTCAATATCGGCATACACAACAAAATTTACAGGAGTACCCTTCGAGTAGGATGGGAACTCAATCACTTCACCTTGCTTAGGCATTTTGAGCATGCACTTCAATTGAAGCTTTATAAAAGCACCTTCATCATTGAGGTGCTCCAGGCATGGCTCGTATACCCAGTGTTTCCCGTTATGTTTACTGATTTGCATTGAAGTCAGCCTTGACATATCCTTAAACAGGCAGTAGTGAGATCTTCGATTTTGCTCAATTAGTAATTGGTTAACAGTTAAGTGTTTCTTCTGCTGGTTTGGTATAGTGGTATAATGGAACACTGCCTTCCTAGTCCAAATACTGAAACCGCTACTTCTGGGATTTGCTGTTCAAAGTCTGGAATCTGGTGTACGCTTACAGGGAAGTCTATCTCCCTGTAATTGAATGCAGTGAATAAGTGTTCTGCTGGGTATTTGCTCGTTCTATTAACATTCAGGATCGCAGGATACTTTGCAGCGAACAAACACCATTCAAAACAGAATTCATCGTTTTTTGTGTTTAATACTGCTTTCTTAGTCTTGATTGCATTTGGTAACTCTATGTATGGCGATGCATTCAAGGGATCATAGAAGCTACCAATAACAAAAGCCCTGACAGCGAGCAGAGATTTTTGTGCTTCCACCTCCTTCGAAATTCGAGATGTTTTCTAGACTTTAATCGACCATAGAAGTGTATAGGGTATAAAGATTACAAAATTGAAGGCCCAGCTTTGTCTTACTACTGAAAAAGATGGTTTCTGCATGCTCTTTTTCAGGAGATTGTATGATGTACGTGATTTCAATAGAGATGCTTACTTTAAAACCAAAAGAGCTTCTCCCGAGTACAGAAACCATCTCTCCCAATACAAGACGTCTGCATTCCTGCAGAAATTGACCGGGGTCAGCTATCTCTAAAGTTGTTTCTATGTGGTATTGAAAACGCGTCCCTTGAACGCCGATACAATAACCTTACACTCTAGTTGGGTATGACTAACCTTTAGGTTTTTGGCGTTGTTGCTGTATGCAAGGTCGTTACTGCATAAGCTGGTGTCACAAGAGGTGGTTGAGGTGTCAGAATGGTTGTTTGCGACCGATGCGTGATGGTCCTGCAACTGGTGATGAAATGACCATGAAAGATCCTGGATGGGTGAGGGGGTTAATTCCTTGACCGTGCTCCTCTTCAGCTTCGTGAGGTCTTATGGAACCCCGGAGCAATGCTAAGTTGTCTGCATGCTCAGGCTCCGGGTTCGTGACCACTATTGAAGGTTCTATAACAATCTTTCACTTAGTTATATAAAAACTCACTCACCTTGCATTATATATAGATGAAGATGGATGGAGTGTAGAAGAAAATAGCACTTACTTAAATTAAGCTGTATCACAAAGGTATTATAACGCTAAGGTAATAAACTCGCACTGGTTTTCGCATCCACCGACGGCTATTTATATAGGGACCTAAAGCCCTTAGGAAATTCCAACGCGTTGGTGTGGCGGAGGAGATGTTATACGTCACGTGATTATTGCATCCAATGACATCATCTCTTATCCCAGGTGCTCACATTTGTGAGTACGGGTTTGGCGTAAACGGGGGTTCCCGAGCCACTCATCGCCATATTCATCTCTTCATCCCCGTCCGATCGAGGTGGGTTCGTTCTCGTGACCGGGGCACTCAAGGTAGGCTCTCGTGCGTTCTGTTCATTTCATTTCATGACGCCCCTCGCCACCGTTTCTTTCTTCTCTACTCTATTTACGCGCATTTCGCGCCACGTCCATTCATTCACACATCTATTTCACTTCTTCGCCGGCCTACCTTGTGTGCGAAACGCCCAGACGATTTTATTTATTTTACCCTTTTATTTTAATCCTCCGTGGACACAGCCAGACGGATACCCGCGCACTGGGTGCGCAGCTGGGTGAGTGGGTAATGGCGTCATCCCCACCACACGGGGTCGTCATGTAGGGTACGTGTTCGTATTCGCTGTTCAACTACAGTCCCGCGGGGGCCATTGCATGAGCTGCTGAATTCTGACGGCGATTGGGTCCCTCTGTCTATGTTCTGGGAGGTGTGACCCTGAGGTGAGTTTGTGTATAGATAGGCCACTCACCCAAGCCGGTGTAACGCCTGGGAAGTCAGAGCCCCAGGTCGGAGACGGTTGCAATGGTGGAGGATTTCTTTCGCTACGGAGCCCCCTTTCTCCATTATTAATAACAAGCGCCAAAACGTTTTTGTAACAGAAGTAGCACCATCGACATCTGGTTGTTACTTAGTCATTACGCGAACAGAGGAAGGTAAAACTTTCCAGATGTTTAATCTTTTTATTATCCAGAGGGTCATTGATTCCATTGCTTGTCCGGTTCATTCCTGCACTCGCCTTCGTAATGGTTCATAGTTAGTACAAAGCAAGTCCGATGCACAAAGTAAGTCCTTGTTGAGCGCAACGCTTCTCCGCGGTTATCCCATCCGTGTTGAGAAGCACCGCACCTTAAATTCCTGTCAAAGCGTCGTCACAACCCATAGGCTCGATGGTATGTCGGACGAAGAACTAGTCGAATATCTTTCCGGTCAAAAGGAAATGGCAGTTCATCGAGTGCAAGCCAAACGCGACGGCGTGTTTGTCCCTACTCGTACCCTGTTTATCATTTTCGATGGCGTCGATCTGCCCAAGAGCATTTCAGCAGGGTACGAATAGATTTCTGTGAAGTCCTATATTCCTACACATTTGCGTTGTTATAAATGCCAGCGTTTTGGGCATGCGCAAGTCTCTTTTAAGAGTGCCGTTTCCATCTTTGGCTCTTGTAGCCAGCCCTCACACGATGGTACCTGTTCATCTGCCCCCGTCTGCGTGAATTGTAAAGGGTCTTATTCTGCGTCATTTGCCGACTTACGCGGTACTTGGACGAGATGGTGATCCAGGAGATCCGGGTAGAAAAGAAACTCTCTTTCGCCTAAGCTCGGAGGCGTTACCATGCGCGCCAACCTTCGCACCTGCGATCGGGGAATATAGTTCTGTTGCTGCCTCACCTGTACCCAGGAAGGATGCCGAAACACAGACCTGGACCATGACTGCATTGACCGCTTGTACGATCCGGCCATCCATTTCAGCCACAGATATCAAACCATCTAAAGCTGGTCCAAAGGTTCTGAAGTCACAAGGCGCTGAAGAGAAACCAAAGCAGAAACTTCGTAGGGAAGATTTTCTGAAAGATCCACCGCGTGCGCACGGTAAGCAAAGTTCACCTTCCCCTCCTCCTCCTCCTCCTCCTCCTCCTCCTCCTCGAAGGACGCAGTCCCACGATGCTCCTAGAACAAGCCGCGCTCAGCGGCACCCCCCACTCATTACCACCAAGAACCGATTCTCGGCGCTTGAATCGGTTTGTGGCACTGAGCGCGTGGGTCATCCCTTCGAGGAGGCTATGGAGTCTGACCAACTCCATACCAAAAGCCCGAGCACCAAGGTTACGCAAAAGCTAATTTTAAGCCGCCCTTCTGAGTAGACAGTTAATCTTTTTTCTTGATGGCTATCCTGACCTGGAATCAATGTGGTGTACGATCGCATAGGGCGAAATTGCAACTTTTATTGCGTTTCCATTCACATATGGTCGTGTGTTTGCAGTAGTCCAAGCTTCGCCCTCACGATCCCTTTGATATCCGAGATAAAACTCCGGTTCGCTACGATCTTGAACCGGATGAGTGTGCTCCTCCTCATGAAGGTATCATGTTATTAGTGCGTAACGACGTTCATTTTCAAACTGTCACTCTTACGTCCGACTTGCAAACTGTTGCCGTTAGGCTTCAATTACCCAGCTTTTTCGTTTCTGTTTGATCTGTGTACTCGTCTCTATCGTCTTCCTGCGCTCACGCGAACATTCGAGATCTCCTGTCGCTGTCCCAACACCATTTATTCTGTTGGGAGATTTTAATTCCCATCACCCTATGTGTGGTTCGCCAAGGGCTTGTGCGAGGGGAACTCTTCTTTCCGACATTTTTGATCAGTTCAACCTCTCCGTCCTTAATACAGATGAACCTACTTTTCTTTCGGATACATCTGGTACATTCTCTTACTTGGACCTTGCCGTTTGCTCCATCCAGCTTGCTTGTCGTCTGCAGTGGAACGTCGTCACTGACACCTACTCCAGCGACCATTACCACTGCATCGCTTCTCTTTTGTATCCCACATCCAGCCTTGCAGAACATCTACCTGGCAATTCGATAAAGCCGATTAGAGGCTATTCCAGCCTCGTGTGTTTTGAGGACCAGCCCTTCACTGACTTGAACCAAATGGTGCAGCAGTTTACGTCGACGATTTTATCTGCCGCCAAACGCACCATTCCTCGTTCGTCCTCCCACCCTCGGCGTATTCCTGTTCCGTGTTGGAACGAGGACTGTCCTGACGCCGTTCGTGGACGTAGATCTGAGCTTAGGGTGTTTCGGCGACACCCTACAGTTGATAATTTGGTTACTTTTAAACAATCGTGCCCCAGGGCTCATCGCATTGTTCAGGATATCAGGAAGGCATCTTGGACTCGTTCTACCGAGTCTTTTAATCGCTTCACGCCTTCCTCTGTTGTTTGGGATAAACTTCGTCGCTTCTCAGGTAAATTGTCGCATTGTACCGTGTCTGGCCTTCATGTTTCCAATGCCACCATAGTGGATCCAGCTATCATGATAAATCTCTGGGTGCTCCTTTGAGGCGGGTTCCAGTTCTGACCATTATTCCGCCGGCTTTTGCTCTATTAAGGACCGGCTGGATCCCGAGTCCTTTAATTTTCGGTCTGCTAATAAGGAGTGTTATAATTTACTTTTCACAATGAGGGAGCTGGAGCACGCTCTTTATATCTCTAGGCACTCCGTTCCTAGGCCGGATGTCATTTATGTCCTGATGTTAAAGAACCATTCAGCAGACAGTAAGCTCTTTCTCTTACGGGTCTATGACCGTATTTGCAAGACGGCTTTTTCCTTCCGTTTTGCGCAAAGCACCATTGTCCCTATCCTTAAGCCTGGGAAGGGTCACCAACTACCTAACAGCTACCGCCCTATGTACCTTACCAGTTGCATTTGCAAGGTGATGGAGCGCATGATCAACGGGCGGTTGACATGGTGGCTTGAGTCTCAGAAACTTCTGGCGAACGCTCAGTGCGGATTTAGTCGCCACCGCTCTAACTCGACCATCTGGTCTCTGTCGACGCATATTATGAATGGGTTTCTGAGAAAGTGTCAAACAGTGGCAGTGTTTTTTGACCTAGAGAAAGCTTATGACAGTTGTTGGAGGGGCGGCATTTTACGTACACTTCACGCATGGAATTTACGCTGTCGTTTTCCCATATTTCTTCCGGAATTTATGACGGACCGCGTCTTTTTGGTACGTGTGGGCTAGGTTTTATCTAGTCATTTTATTCAAGAGAACGGAGTACCGTGGGCTTTGTACTCAGTGTCACACTTTTTGCAATTGCTATCAACCCCATTGTGGATTGTATTCCACCTGGTATTTCATCGTCCCTTTTCCTTGACGATGTTGCCATTTATTGCAGTTCTGGGCGGACCTGTCTGCTCAAACGTCGTCTCCAGAGCTGTGTCGACCTTCTCTACGGCTGGAGTAACGCCATCGGCTTTAATTTGTCCGCCGACAAATCCGTCTGCATCAATTTCTGGCGCCGGAAGCCTTTCCCTCCACCCTCTCTCCATCTCTGTGTTGGAGGTCCTTCCATTTGCAGACGAGGTGAAATTTTTGGGGTTGATCTTTGATCGAAAGCTGAGCTGGTTTTCTCACATTTCATTTTTAAAAGCAAAGTGTTGCCGTTCTCTTAATCTTTTACGTGTTTTAAGTGGAACATCCTGGGGAGTTGTTCGGACCGTACTTCTGCGTCTTTATCGCTCCTTGGCCTGATCCAAGCTTGATTACGGTTGCATTGTCTATACATCGGCACGTCCATCTGTGTTAC
This sequence comes from Deroplatys truncata, assembly GCA_030765065.1. Taxonomy (NCBI): domain Eukaryota; kingdom Metazoa; phylum Arthropoda; class Insecta; order Mantodea; family Mantidae; genus Deroplatys; species Deroplatys truncata. Next base: position 346,471,292 of record CM060990.1, on the reverse strand, counting down.
TTCGCTTGAATGCCATTCATCACCGTGGTATAAGGGTCGCTGCAGGGGCATTTCCAACTAGCCCTCTACCCAGTCTATACGCTGAAGCTGCGTGAGAGGCTTTTGTGCAACTATGCCTGTCGACTCTCAAGCTTGCCTAACCACTCTTCCTTCGAGTTATTTTACGAAGATTTGCTTGATCGACAATATTTAGTTAGCTCTTGTGCATTGCTCACTCTAGGGGTACAATTTCGAAAGCTCCTTCGGCATTTGGACGTTACGCCATCGCCGGCCCTTCTCAGGGGGAAACGCTTTTTCCTCCATGGTTGCGCGCTGTCGCTTGGGCTAATGTCGATGCCGAAGACTAAGACCCCTTCTTCTGTCCTTAGATCGGCCTTTTTAGAACTGCAGGTGCAATTCGGGGACGTTCATTTAATATTTACCGATGGATCTAAGACGGATGCTGGAGTAGGGTGTGCTATGTTTGTGGTGAAAATAGTTTTACCTTTCGTTTACCGGAGCAATGTTCCATTTTCACACCTAACGTTTTAGCATTTATCAGTCTCTTTTATACAACCGGCGGCACGAAGTACGGCACTGTGCTGTATATTCTCACTCTCTGAGTGTCCTTCAAAGTATTCGCGCGCTGTACGTTTACCTCCCGCTCGTACGGCGCGCTCATGACCTGCTCCACTCGTTCGGTGCTTCTGGCATAGCGTCTGCTTCGTGTCTATTCCAGGTCATGTGGTCATCTCAGGAAACGAGTCTGCCGACTCCGATGGCAAATCGGCTTATTTATTACCCAGAGTTTTTACCTCTTGTTCCCTCGTCAGATTTTTGTGTTATTTTACGTGGTCGCATCCTCTCGCTTTGGCGCGATGAATGAATAGTCCTCCGGAGGAACAAGTTGCGGGACGTTAAACCTCTCTATTGTTATTCTGGGGTACCTCTTCTCGTTCTTCTCGTCGGTAAAAGGTGAGTTTAACTCGTTTACGTATCGGACATTGTTTTTTTAGTCATCGACACCTGCTCAGTGGAGACCCCGTCACATTCTAGCAGATTGTAAGGTTTTAGCTCCATTGCGCGCTCGTATGTGTCTGCCTGTTGGCATAACCAACGTTTTGGTAGACGACGCGTATGCTGTACATTGTCTTTAACGTTTTATTATTGACAGTGGCTTGAGCCGGTGCATTTGATGCACTGAGCGTCTTATAGTTTTGTGATTTTATTTGGTCAGTTTTAATGGGACTCTTCCCGCCTGGGGACATATGGCGCTATGTTACCTTGACTTCTACAGGTCCTGACACGTTTTAGTCTTATTGTTTTGTTTGCCATGTTTTAATGTGGTTGTTTTAGAATTTGTAGCCATGTTTTTAATGTTTTTGACAAAGTGGGTTTGTATTCCGTTTTTTAGTTCTTGGCTTTTAAATTTTATACCTTGTAAGGGCGATGATGACCTTCGATGTTTAGCGCCCTTTACTCCATCTCATCATCATTATCATCATCACAACATCATCTCTTGCTGCGCATGCGCCGAGAGAAGTAGCCCTCGGGCAACGCAAGTGACGCCAAGAGGTCGAGGTTGAGGGGTGAATTTAGGGTCTAGCAGTTATATGATGCTTGTCCCCCGTGGGAACTGAAGCCTCTCTCTTTTCCCACAGTCAAACAAAGACAGGGAAAGTATAAAGCCTCCACAAGTTTCTTTTGACATAACATGCACGTGTCCGAACAATGGAATGGATGACAATAACGTCTGCTCCCTTTTGATAGAACGTTGAACCTGCCTCTTTGTCATATTCCGGTTGAATGGGATACTACACGGATGATCTTTCTAAAGAAGACTTGCTCTCGACAATACAAAGGGATACAATAGCATCCGTCCCTTTGTTAATCAATCTTTTGTTAATTCGGATCCGGTATGTTCTATTGTTCTTCTGCACGTGGTCTTCAAACAATGCGACTACGAGCCTTCAGGTGGCATTCTTAAAAGTATTCAATATAGCTGGGACAATAGCGTCTGATTCTCTGTTCACAATATTCCTGCATACTCCATTGTTCATTTTGACAGTGATGAATAACCTTTTGTTCCTTTGCACGTGGTCGTTAAACAACGAGACAGGGAAGTGGTTGTTTCAGTACACACGGGGCCGGATATGGAGTGGCTAGAATAACGTCTCCACCTTTGTTACAGAAGCGTAACTGATTATTCCTTTGTTCGTTTTGACAGTTCGTTGACAGCCTTAATTGCTTACTTGTCAAGCTTCTATTATACTCAACAAGATTTATGACCCTCACCTGCAAATAGAAAGTAGCATGGCGCTGTGAGGGGGTGGTTGGAGGGGGTGGGGACCTTATTTGCATATGAATACACATTCCTGCATATTAAGTGAATTAAAAATCTCATTCTTCCCCTACTATAATAATAATGATATTAATAATATAAAAAACTACTCTGTGCATAGAGTGTAATTATTGTAGCCCTTTCAGGTATTGAATGGAATAATAATAATAATAATAAAAACGTGAGTAATTGATTTTATTTAAAAACATGCTCTGCAAATAAAGCATAAAGATTGTATGGCGTTTTCATACTGAAAATACATAGAAATACCTTACCATTCACGCCAGATCCTTCGGGAGTATCCGGATATGTAGACACTTAAAGCAAAGCCGGAACCTCTGCATCTATTACTGGACGGAAAGCCCACGGAATATTCTCCCGTAAGGAGTTTATCGACATCCCCGGATCCTGGTGTATCGCCGCAAGCGAGACCAGCAATGTAGCTTCCTTCAAGTCCTTGTAAGCTTAAGCTAGTTTTTGGCTCCAAATACTGATAGAAAAAGAGTTTATACATTACATTAGGATTATATTAGAGATAGATTAACTTTAAAGAATTTCTTGTTTAAGGTGACAATGCACTAAATAAATAATTTCACACTCTGATAAATTAAATTCGCACAGCTAGCTATCCGTGAATTATCCTCGAAAGAAAATGTTCTATTGCAAATAAAGAACATTTATTATTCAACCCAGTCATGGAAACTATCTGTTTTAACGTAATGGAACAGAGTAAAGTTTTACAGAATGCGTTATGGGAAATGTAAGGTGGTCAAATAGCTATTAATTGAAGAATGTTCAACCGAGGCGTGCAATCTGAAGGCCCCGGGTTCGAAACCTCTCGGTCACCCTCGGAAGAAGTTTCTATTACATATATAGAACACTTTTTAATTGATACGGTTGGTATTCAAATACTTGTATTTTCACTAAAATAAAAATTAATTCACTCGGAGAAGCCCCGTATTTAAAGACAGGGAATAATAAGTTTGCTTAAAAAATGAATACTTAACTAAACTGCTCATATTTTTTTGAGAAATGAATTCGCGCAGCTAGCTACTAAATGTAGAATAAGTATGCCTAAGATGAATACTTAACTAAACTGCCTGCATTTGTGAAAAATGAAAATTCAGATGTCTAGCTATTAACTGTAGAATGTTCAACTATTTGCATATAAATTCCCGACATTGAAAACAAGAACGTGATTATACGTTAAATGTAGTGAGTAATAAGTTAACGTTTAAAGTAAATGAAGTGATTTTACAACTTACCAGACATGATGTTTAATGATATTTATTTACGACGTGAAGTAGAGGGTGAAGAGATCTTAATTTGTTGATGTGTTCTCACAAGACAGAGTGAAAATTGCTGGAGAAGCAGGCTAATCTCTCTCTCTTTTACAGTATACAAAATGAATGCGAGAGGTGTGACAGTATATAATATATCCATTTAGATTGGCTACGCCAACCCGTTGAGCATGTAGGGGAGCTAGCCTCGCGCAGGTGGTACTTCATAAAACGCTTTTAAACTTCTTGCGGAGGGTAGGTGGGGTGGGATTCCTAAATCACTCCACAGCTCTCTAAGGGAATATCCTTCCGTATATGACATTAGAAAATAAAAAATATATTTTTTACGTTATTGCTAACATTCAATTTTTATTATTACCAAATTATTCGCTGCGGTGTTATATTTGAAGCACCCGTCTGTGATAAAAGTATTATGCTATCATAATATGAATGTGATTCGTGACGCTGATGCCATCACCTGGAACTCCAACCTTGTACGTCTTATTTAATAATAATTTTAGTGTAAAATAACGAAAAAAAGAAAGTATTGTTTCTGTTGATATAATTTTCCAGGTGCGGTGTAGGGCTCGTGTAAATTTTAGGTATGGAGACTGAAATATGAGTCTGTTTAAATAAAATAAACAAATAAGCTTTCTTGGCGATAATAACTATAATAATAATGATAATAATAATGCTAATAATAATAATTGCGAAAGTTACGAATGTTTTTAGTAGAGTGTTATAAATTATCTATACACCATACCTGCTAGGAAACAATTACACCCGCGCTTATAAAGACCATTAATGGGAGGGCTGGCCCTGTATATATGTATTCGCAGACCTTCATGCAGGTCTTAAAGTCAGACAGGGTGGTCACCGGGAATCGAAACGGTGACCTCTGGAATTCAAACCTCGCACGTTACCACGAAGTAGTTTTTATCCAAACAGGCTTTAAACACCTTTTACCCATGTTAAATAAGACTCATTCATGAAGTATTTCATTCGTGCATAAAGCAGATCATAAAACTGGTTTGCTTCAAAGACAAATAAAGAAAGATATCTCTGGTGATACACTCGAATGCCTAATTGGAATTTTTTCTCCCATTTTAATTCTAAATAACATAGTCTTCTTATCACTCTCCCCAAATCATATTTCTTTGTTTAACATTCCGTAGAAAAAATCAGTACAATATCGGTATCATGCAAACAATTTTTGTATTTCAGTAGTATATAAATAAACAGGTTAGAAGGTTTACACCATCATCTATATGAGTAGAGTTTTCTTATAAGAACGGTCTTTTCAGGCGAATGAGAAATCATTCTACAAACACATCTGCCCTTATAAAGACGCTTAATGGAAAGGGTTTGCCATTGTCCGTTAATGTCTGTAGGATGGTATCCAGCAGCCGGAAATTTCCCGAGACGTTGTTTACGCTCTTCCGGGATATACAACATATTTTTGCAAGGGGTGTACAACTGAATAACTCATTGTCGAATTTCTCGACGACCACTGGTGTTGGGACTTTGAGGCAGTATTATATATCACAACACTGTGAATGCCAGTGTGATTGTAGCGTAAAATAACGTTATTGTATGACAATGATTTTAGTTGTTTGTTAGCCATAAGCATTTTTAGGAAATAAGTTTACACGGCCTCACTGAAACTGACAATAGAAGTGGGTAACAATGAACCGATGGGGTGAGTTGTTTATCACTAAGAAGAGACAAACCAATGACGTCAGGGTAGCGTGGCTTTCTTTAGAAATGGAGGGAATATCTTCCCTTGAGCATATGCGTTAGTAATTGTGATTGGCTTCCAAAACAGACGCTAATGTTGGCGCGATTTGGTAACCAATACCAGCTCTATTATAATGTTCAGGCATTTCGAGGTAAAGGAGTATATATTCTCGAGTAAAAGCATGTTTCACGCAGTTCTATGGAATCATTCACGAGGTAGACGTCGGGCAGTCTTGAAGAATCTATCGTGAAGCGCACATTATACAGTTTGGAAGAATCTCTCGCGTCGTAAGGTTAGTTACAAAATGTGAAGTACGCGGCAACTAATAAGACAGTAATTACATTCGGAAATATAACAATTTCAGTCAGGCGTGTATAACCATTAAAGATGTGAACTATTAATTATGTGTGACGACAACAAAAAGGTGAAAATAAATTCTTTTAGCAGTGTTATGCCTTAGTAACAACTCTTCTCCGTTTACACGCCCTGCTCGGAAATATTTGCTGGTCTGAGTAATAATAGCTAGCCGGAGGACAATACACCCAAATCTTAAAATAATAAAACAATAACATGTGCCTAGCAAATAAGATAACACGAGCCGATTACTGCGACAACTTTAGAAAAACGTTTTTTACAAATATCAAATTTATATTTGAAGTCTTCGTAATGGTTCGATCTCTCTGCTGGAGTATACAATATATCTTTCGAAGGGAGGGTTGTTTAAAAGTTCTTGCCATATGTTATATATTAAGTAAGAAAGGAATGCATGTTTTGAAAGTCCATGTATTTCTTTAGTTTTATTTCAGAGTTCGAATTTTCTGCGGTATTCAATACTGCTTTAGGTGTAGCATATCCAAACAATCAAGGGTCTGTTACATTCGTCTTTTTGTATTTTACGGGAATAAAAAATGAATAATAATAATAATAATAATAATAATAATAATAATAATAATTGCGAAAGTAACGAATGTTTAAGTACAGCGTTATACAGGATCTATACATCATACCAGTAGGAATATATTACACCCACGCTTATAAGGATCGTTGATGGAAGCGCTTGCCCTTGCACGGTAAATGACCTAAACGAGATTCGAACTCGGGAGCGATCGAATGTGAATAGACGCGCTATCTCTAAGAGAAGTCTGATATTTATTATTACATTGGAATGAAGCTGGATCAAATAATTTTTAGACAATGCAGCTGAAACACCAGACTGTTTAAATGGAATAAACAGTAAGTTTTCTCGACGATAATATAATTTTAGATAATTATCGTTCTTTCTCTGGATGTAATACCCGGCGTCTTAAGGGAAATCGTTTGTAAAAGTCAGGACAATTCTTTTGGAGATATGTACCTATTGCAAAAATCCACTCAAGTGTTAAATTTGAAACACCTGCTTTTAAACGTTAGTTCCCCTCAGGAATCCCACCCATTAAGGCAAGAGTGTGGTGTAAAAAACATGCAGCGCCATGGTTTACCCTCCTCAAGGGTGTACAGCATGTTTTTGTAAGGGGTGTGTAAAGCACTATATACGTTTTTGGCATCTTTGACATTAAAGTCCCTGCATACGCACGTGCTTGCGTGAGCTGGTGGGGTACTTTATCGGCAATGCCTGTTTTATAGTCCATGCCTATGTGCGTGATTGTGTTGTCGGTAGAGTGCTTTATCGACAATGTCTGTTTTAAATGCTCTACCTATGCGCTTGCTTGCGTGAGTGGGCTGGGTACTTTATCGCCAACGACTGTTTTAAAGTCCATGCCTATGAGCGTGATTGCGTTGGTGCGTGTGGTACTTTATCGACAATGTCTGTTTTAAAGTCTCTACCTATCGTTTGCTTGCGTGAGATGGCGGGGTACTTTATCGACAATGCCTGTTTTAAAGTCTATGCCTATGCGCATGATTCCGCTGTGGGGGGAGTGCTTTATCGCCAGAGTCTGTTTTAAAGTTACTACCTGCAAAGGAGAGAGTGAGAGTGCTTGCGTGATGAATGGGTTTTTTACTGGCAATGGCTCTTTTAAAGTCCCTGTCTACCGTGTCCTTGCGCTGGCTGTGTGGTACTTTATCGACAACGTCTGTTTTAAAGTCCATGCCTATGCGCGTGGAGTGCTTTATGCAAAGATCTGTTGTAAAGTCCATGCCTATGCGCGTAAATGCACTGCGGGGAAGCGCTTTATGGACAACGTCTGTTTAAAGCCCCTGCACTATATTTAACCTCGGTTGTCTTTGTATTGAGTTTTATTTATAAGCGTTATTTAACTAACGCTTATTAAAAGAGTAACAAGGGAGGTGTTTTGTTTAGGACACTCACCATATTCCATTAATTATTTGGTTCATTATTCGTTTAATTATAAGTAACGTATGTAATATTTAACTATAATGTTAACCCGTAATTATTTATTTATTTTTCAGAGCCAACTCTACGTGTAAACAAACCTTAGAAAAAAAATTATTAAGCGCGAAGTTGCTTATCACCCCTCAAATGATTTATGCTAGTTATTTCTGGGAGCCAACATGGCTGCCATCCACTTCTTAAACTCTTAAAATGGCTACTTCCGGCTCCTACCTCCCTTGGCGGAAGAACGAAACCTTTGCCAGTGTCAACTAGTGAGCGCACGGTAGGCAGTGGGAGGCATGGAGAGGGTTAGGGGGGAAGGAATGAGACGGTCATCCCATGCTTGCCGACCCGAGGGCTCATTAGCTAGACAGTGCCTACAGGAGATGGACCTCGTGCTCGGCTTTTCAGTTAAAGAATCACTCGTTAACGTCTCGTGTTAGAGATTTACGCTAGCTTTGCCTTTCGGTCATGCAGTCATCTAAGTTATGTAATATTCGTATGAACACAACAAAAAATTTCCCTCTAAAGTAGAATCAAACAAGTGTTATTAATCGTAATGGTTATACACGCATAACAATCACCTTAACACACATAGATACGATGACAACCAGGTGCGCGAGTCAATTCATATACACTTATTTACATTAATCAATAAAGATACTTAATTGCATTCATGGATCGACGAGCAACGTTTAATTACATTAATCAATCAAGATACACGCAGTGTAATATACTTCGGTCTGCGTACAGCTCTTTAGCTGCGCGACGCCAGGACGTAACTAGCTTAAATCTTTGATTCTTTTTTTCGAAAATGTTAGACAATGTTATGCATGGACGAACATTACCTAATTGATTCACGCAATTATCTCCTGCGTAGATTTGCGGAGGCGACGGCACGGGAAGAAAACAGTACTCCATTGCTCGACGACCCCTTCTGTCGGTATCAGTAACGCACAAAGACCCACCTCAATTAGCGACGAGCATAATACCCGATTGTTCTCCTATGCCCAGGCCGGCATTAAGTCAGGACACAAAAGGACAATAGCTAATTTTTCTACACAACTACCACGCGGTATTCAGGTCAGGCCACAAGGAGGGGGGTAACCGGTGGCTTCTCTGGGTAAGGCCACAAAACGATAGTAGACCTTTGTTGCAATACTATACCGAGCAGCATGCTAGTAGCACATATAGGAGGCGGCGTGGTCGGCGGCTTTTGGGGTAAGGCCACAAACAGGGGAGCGGGAGTCGCCGGCACAGAAAAAAGGATATCATATTACATCTTATCAGTTGTCGGCAGCTGAAGGTGGGCTTGTACCGGCATAATTATATTACTAGTTAAATGGATATATTCTTTTCGGAAAAGCCTGGAGACTCAAAATACACATAAGTACGATAAAAAAGCGTGTACGGGCGCACAAAGAGATGCCGATAACTGATAAAATGTAATGAGACATCTTTTGTTCTGTACCGTACTTACTAGCATGTCGTGCGGTATACTATTAGCACAAAGGGCTATTGTCGTTCGTCCGCTGACCGGAGAAGCCGCTGACCACGCCCCCTCTTTTTGGCCTGACCTGAATACCGCGCGGCAGAGGTGTAGAACAATTGACTATTGTCTTTTTGTGGCCTGACCTAATGCCGACCTGCGTATAGGAGAACAGTGGGCTATTGTGCTCGTCGCTAATGGAGATTAGGTCTTAGTGCGCTACTGATGGCGAGACCCGGGGATCATCGAAGAATGGGTTGTTGTTTCATCGCGTGCAGCCGCCTCCGTAATTCGATGTAGGTGATAATTGTGTCAGTCAATCAGGTAATGTTCGTCCATGCATAACATTGTCTAAAATTATTGAAAAAGAATCAAGGGTTTATACTGATAAAGTCCTGGCATCGCGCTTCTAAATGGTTGGGCGCAAACAGAAACATGCCCACCGCATGCATCTTGATTGATAAATGTAATTAAACGCTACTCGTCGATCAATGTATACGAGTAAGTATTTTTGAGTGATTAATGTAATTAAGAGTATATGAATTGACTCGCGCACCTGGTCGCCATCGTATATGTGTGTGGGTGTTAAGGTGATTATTACGCGTGTATAATTATTACGACTGTTAACACTTGTTTAATTCTACTTTTGAGGGAAAATTTTTTGCGTTTATAAGTATATTACATCATCTAGATGAATCAATGACTGAAAGGACAGAGTTATCGTAACGACACGTTAACGAGTGATTCTTTCGCTGAAAACCCGAGCGCAGTCCATTCTGTACCCGTTGCTCCACTCGAGTGAGAGTCTCTCGCATGTGCTTGCAGACTAGCTCATATGCCCTCCATTACCTCTCTGTGCCACACAAGACCTGCCTTGCGCGGTCTCTAGGCGAGAGAGCCGAAGGTTCGCTCTTCCGTCCAGCGATGAAGGTGCCGGAAGTAGACTTTTAAGAGTTTACGAAGCTAATGGCGACCATTTTGGCTTCTGGGGAAAAGCTAGCATAAATAATTTGAAATGGACGATAAGGAACTTCGCGCTTAAAAATATTTTTTCCAAGGTTTGTTTACACATAGAGCTGGGTTTCAAAAAATGTATACGGTTGACATTATAATTAAATATTACATAAGTGATTAATAAATAAATAAATAATGGACTAAATAAATAATGAAATACCCTAAACAAAACACCCTCCTTGTTACTCTGTTTATTAACGCTAGTTAAAGAACGCTTATAAATAAAACTCTATACCAAGCGTGGCGAAAACGACTTCTTTCCGCGAGTCACCAAATATGCAACACGCAGTGCGTCACTCAGCAGCATGTGAAAATCAAACGGACGGTTGGAGAGAGGGAACGTGCACCTGCGAGTCAAAGTGCCTCGCGAGTCACGTTTTCGCCACCTCTGCTCTATACAAATATATCAAGAGAGTCGATAAAGCACTCCATCCACCACGCAATTACATAAATAAATACTGAAATATGGTGAGTGACCTAAAGAAAACACCTTCCTTGTTACTGTTTTAAATAACGCTATTTAAAGAACGCTAATAAACAAAATTAATGGAAATATATAACAACAGTAGAAGAAAAATACAGGGACCTTAAAGCAGACGTTTTCGATAAAGCCCTGCACCCGCATAAGCATGGAAATTAAAACAGACGTCATCGATAAAGTACCACACCCGCCGAAGTAAACACGAGCATGGACATGGACCTTAAGACAGGCATTTTGGATAAGGTATCGCGCTGCCAACGCAAGCAAGCGCAAAAGCATGAAGTTTAAAACAGGCATTTTCGATAAAGTACCACACTGTCAGCGCAAGCACACGCATAGGCATGGACTTTAAAACAGACATTCTCGATAAAGTACCGCACTGCCAGCGCAAGAACACGCATAGGCATGAAATTTAAAACAGACATTGCCGATAAAGCACCACTGCCAGCGTAAGCACACGCGTAGGCATGGACTTTAAAACAGGCATTGTCGATGAAGCACCACTCTGCCAACGCAAGCACACGCGTAAGTAGGGACTTTAAACATTCATTGCCGGTAAAAAAATGCTTTCATCATGCAAGCACCTTCTGTCTATTACGCCAACGATTTATATAGCGGTTTACACCCCCTTGCAAAAATACGTTGTACACGCTTGAAGAGGTGAAACAATTACGCTGCATGGTTCTTCCACTGCACTTAAATTCTTAATGGATAGGATTCCTAAGGAGAAGTAACATCTGTACATGGAGGCCTCAAATTCAACGCTTGAGTGGGTTTTAGCGATAGGTACACGTCTCCAAAAGAATTGCCCTGACTTATACACACGAAGGGATTCTTGCTAAGACATCGAGAGAAACAACTATAATTTCTTTTTCATTACTAATGCTAAAATTATATTATCGTCTAGAAAGCGTAATTGTTTATTCCATTTAAACAGACTGGTATTTCAGCCGCCGTGTCTAAAAATTATTCTATCCAACATCATTCCAATGTAATAAGTATCAGAATTTTTTAGAGATATCGTGTCTATTCACGTTTGAGAGGTGACAGGTTCGAATCTCGTTTAGGTGAGTTACGATGCAAGGGCAATCCCTCATACTAACGATCTTTATAAGCGTGGGTGTAATATATTTACCTACGGGGTATGATGTATAGATTCTGTACTTGCGCAATTATTATTCCCGTAAAAAATGAAAAGACGACTGTAACAGACCCTTGATTGTTTAGATATACAGCGTCTAAGGCGGTTTTGAATTTCAGAGGGAAATCGAACTCTGAACTCAAACTAAAAAATACACGGACTTTCAAAACATGCATTCCTCTCCTTGTAAATATATAACATAGCACCAGAACATTTTAAACAGTCCTCCCTTGAAAAGATATTCTGAATATTCCAGCAGAGAGATCGAACCATTACGAAGACTTCAAATATAAACTTGATATTTGTTTAAAATCTTTTTCTAAAGACCCTAAACCAGTGATCTTCGAAAAATTCGACAACTAGTTATGCACGCGCCTTGTCAAATTTGTTGTACATCCCTGAAGAGAGTATACCGGGCCTCGGGAAATTCGCGGTTGCTGGATACTGTCCTATCGCCCATTAACACACAATGTCAAACCCTTTCCTATTAAGGCGTGTATTGTGTTTTTAAAATAATTTCTCATTCTCCTGAAAAGTCCATTTTTAGCGGAAAACCCTGCTCATATAGATGAAGGTGTAATTATCCTAACATGTTATTCATATACTTTTAAAATACAAGAATTGTTTGCATGATACCGATAATAAACTAATTTTTATGGAATGCTAAACAAATAAATATGATTTGAGAGGGTAGTACGAAGAGTATGGTATATAGAATTAAAATGGGAAAAAGAATTCAACTTAAGCATTCCAGTGTATCTGATATTTTTCTTAATGTGTCTTTGAAGCAAACCAGTTTTACGGTCTGGTTTATAGATGAATGAAATACTTGATTAATGACAGACTTATTTAACTTGTGTAAAAGTTGTTTAAAGCCTGTTTTGATAAAAACTACCTCGTGGTAACGTGTGAGGTTTGAATTCGTGAGGTAGCGAGTTCGATTCCCTGTGATCACACCGTCTGATATTAGGACCTGCATAAGGTCTATATATACACAGACAAAGAGCAAGCCCTCCCATTAACGGTTTTTATATGCAAGGTATCAGACGATAACGTCTATGGACTGCATTCGGAGGTTGTGAGTTCAATTCCCAGCAGCTGGTACTCCTGATGCCGGAGTTTTTCGGGTTTCCCTGGTTGCCAGACGAATGCTACAAAGGTTCAATTCAACGCCGAATTTTTCCTCCACCCGTTTCACCCACATTCTCCTTTTACTCAGGCTTTCATCTCTCCTGCTCTGACTGGTAATATTTCATACTGAACATCGGCAGTCATGCGATACAAATGCTTTATGAATAAAGAAACGTAGATATGTACTGCATGTAGCTAAAAGGACAGGGATGGCGTAGTGTTTAAAACAGAAATTTTTGCAGCCTCGAGGTAAAATATAGGGAACAGCTAAAAACATGCATTCTGAGAAGATAAGGTGCAAAGGTCTTTATATAGAGTGCTATCCTTAAACAGACGCAGAAGGAAAGGAAAGCCATTCGAGTGTATGGATTTTACTTCTGTTTTGTTGTGACAGCATATACAGCTAGTAATTCCACATTCTTGAACATGTCGACCGCTTACTCCGACCTCGGATTTTTCGTGATTTTCCCTGGTCTGCAGGCGAATGCCTGAGTGGTGTATGCTAGCGTGGTTTCCTTTCATTCTATATAATTTGCATCTTTCAGGTATGCTTCTAGGACTCCTGTTTCGATTATGGTCAGCCTCTCAATCCGACCACAGTTTTTTCGTGGTTTCCCTGGTCTGCAGGCGAATGCAATGATGGTTTTCTATCTATCACGACTTCCTTTTCCTTTCATTTTCATATATAACGTGTGGTTCTAAGGCCTCTGGTTCGATTTCCCGTCGCTCGCTCACTCTAGCCTCGGATTTTTTCATGGTTTTCTTTGGTCTGCGGGCGAATGCTGGAGTGGCGTATGCTATCACGATTTACTTTCATTCTATCTAATTTGCATGTCTCACTTCATTCACATCATTTGCTTCTAGGTTTCGTTGCGCATGGTAAAAGCCTACTCAAAGCATACTTGTCCCTTGCTTGGTTGACAAATTGTTCATCACCCTCACGAGCTAAGCACCCGAATCTGTACGATTACACCCGAACATTACATACATCTGCACAATACTTCATACTTACTCTAACCATCCGAACCTGTACGGAGACGTCCGAAAACCACCGAACAATACATACATCATGGCAATACTTTGCTCACCCACTCTAAGCACCCGAAACTATACGAAGAAATAGATACACGCGTTGACTTCTCCCAACTCCCCGAAGCTATACGAAGACCTATGAATACATGCAATCACACATAAACATCACTGACCGACTCTCTAAATACTCGAACATGCAGAAAGGGCTACGGACATGTGCTTACCGGAACCCATAATCAGAATTGGAATGACAGGCTTTAATATAGATATTTATTTACAACCATAACAAGAACACATCACATTTAAATAGTGTCTTAGACAGGAACTTTCTCTTTGAGACTAGCTACGTATGATATTCGCTTGTTTAGACTCAATAGGGGTTCCAAACCTACATTTCGGAAAAGATTTTGATGAAATTTATGGCGCTCTTAAAGTTAAGATAATCTTATCGATGATTTTCTTAAAGGAACTCATGACATGCAGCATTTACCAGATAATGCTTCTTATATATGCTTAGAATTGCGAGTTCGCGACTTCAGATGCATGTATCCGACAATCATCTTATTTGTTCACGGTTTTGCTCAGACGCTTGATAAATCTATATTGGGCGTTAAAGACTGGTAATTTTGCTCAGAGGTCTCAATCAGCATGAGCTTCTTTTACGTGCCGTAAATCTACGACACGGGACCACGGGCTTTACTTCCCTTCCGAAGGAAGCCACGCTAAGAATTTTTACGCACGCAAAAATCCTTCGCCCTCAGCCGGGTTTAAACCCGCGAACTCGGGATTTAGAGGCTAGCTTGGTAACCACTACACCACGGAGGACCACACAACTAAATTCATTTTTGTGTAACACTCTATCTAATCGATTGGAATGTCTCAGGTGGAGACGTCTGTGACTTGCATCTGAATCGAGGGTTCAATCCCAGCAACCTACACCCCCTACGCGTGAGATTTTATTCTTCAAGGTTTTCCGCTCGCTAGGCGAATGCTGTGAAGGTTCGTTCCACGTCTAACTTTTTCCTCTCATCGTTTCACCTCCATCCTTATTTTGCTTTTTTTATCTTCTTAGTAGTTTCAGGGTTGAAAGTGCCGGAGAGGGAGTCTCGGCACACACACAACAGGGAAAAGGATGCTCTCTGTAAATTTCATCCACGGAATGAGTGTGGTCTCCGATCTCTCAGGAGATGTGTAAGTCTGTAGTCCTCGAGAGGTGCCATAGATTGCGCCAACTACCGCCAGGGAATTTTTTAATCCGCGAAAGGTACGGGGCACCTGCCCTCTACCATGTAGATGTTACCTGTCTCCACACACACCTCGCCCCTCCCTCCTGTGAAATTAAACACCCCAGCAATGTATTGATGATGTATATTATAACTATAAGTTCTTGATATTTCAAAGTTCTTTTAACCAGTGTCGAAATTGATTAACACAATTTCTTGATCCTGTCATGCTATAACGTTAGATGCTTTCAGCTTACTTATAATTTCTTCAATCTCCACCGTATGTTCACTAATACCAGCCTCTTTCGATGCTATTTGTAACCTCAATATATTTTACCTGTCTATTTGGATTTTCAAGCGTAGATATCACTGAATTATTATCAGTGGGGACCGAAAATTCACGCGACTTCCGTTGTGTTCTGACTCCTCACCTACAGGAGACTCGAGTGTAGGAGAGAGACTCGATTTAGTGTAACATCATGCTCTATGAAGCTGAAGTCTTGACAAAGAACGATTCTTAAAACTCCGACCATATATACAGCATTTAATGAATCGTTTTCCTCCATGTGTAGTGTATGAAAAAATTGAGTTTCTCATAAGTTGGTTCCAGCGATTTTCTCTGGCAATAGCTCATGCTAAAGCTATTAATGAAATTAAATGAATACGTGAATGCTAACGCTCGAAGAAATTAAAGGCGAATGAATGAATTCATAACACGCGGCTATGTACATATCTCGGATGAGAACAGCGACGGGAACCTCGATCTACGCTAAGCAAGAGGAAAAGGATGCTCCCTGAAAAAATTCGTCATCCGCACAACGATTGTTCACAAAGTCAGTAACGTCAGTTTGGACGGAAAAGACCCAACTTCAAATGTTTACAAGCAGGGTGTCCCTAACGTTTCCAGCTCTTGGACCGTTCCAGCTAGTCGTGCGTCTCTACCATCCTCATGACGACGAATTGACCTTCTGAATTAAAGTTTGGTTGTCTGTATAGATCTGTACAGCTTGCATTGCGCTGGATGTACCTAACATTTCCAGCTCTCGGACCGTTCCACCTCGTGTAGAATCTCTACCATCTTCATGTTGACGAACTGTTACCTTCTGAATTAAAGTTTGGTGATTGGTTTAGATCTGTAGCCTGCATTGCGCTGGCTGTCCTTAACGTTTCCTGCTTCCGCACCGTTCCACCTAGTCGCACTACTCTGTCACCTGTATGTCGAAGATCCGTTACCTTCTGAAGCAAATATTGGTGGTAGGTATGGTTCTGTAGTCTGCATTTAGGTGGATGTCCCTAACATTTTCAGCACCTGGACCGTTCCAGCTAGTCGCCCGTTCCTGTCATCCACTTTTCGACGAACTGTTACCTTCTGAATTAAAGTTTGACGGTTGGTTTAGATCTGTAGAGTTTGCATGGCGCTGGGTATCCCTTTCTTTCATGCACACGGATCGTTCCAGCTAGTCGCGCGTCTCTGCGATATTAATGTCAACGATTTGTTATCTCCTGAAGTAAAGGTTGGCGGTTGGTTTAGATCTGTGGTCTGCATTAATACGGGTGTCCCTAACGTTTCCTGCTCCCGGACAGTTCCAGCTAGTCGCTCGTCTCTGTCACCTGTATGTCGACGAATTGTTACCTTCTGAATTAAAGTTTTGTTGTCTGTATATATCTCTACATATTGCATTGCGCTGGGTGTCATCAAAGTTTCATGCTCCCGGATCGTTCCAGCTAGTCGCGCGTCTCATGTCAACGATTTATTGCCTTCTGAAGTAAAGTTTGTCGGTTGCTTTAATCTGAATTCTGCATTGCGCTGGGTGTCCCTAAAGTTTTCAGCTCACGGATAGTTCCAGGTAGTCAACGTCTCTACCATCTACATTTCCACGAACCGTTAGCTTCTAACTTAAATTTTGGTGGTCTGTATACATCTCTACAGCTTGCATTGCGCTGGGTGTCCCTAAAATTTGCAGCTCCTGGACCGTTTCAGCTAGTCGCGCGTCTCTGTCACCTGTATGTCAATTATCTGTGGCCTTCTGAATGTTGTTACATTTCTGATTCCGTTGTTACATTTTGTGATTAGGCCGTTACATATACTGATAAGGCTGTTACATATTCTGATTAGGCTGTTACATACTCTGATTAGACTGTTACATATTCTGATTAGGCTGCTACAGTTTCTGATTAGGTTGTTACATTTTCTGATTAGGCTGTGTTACGTGTTTATAACGATGAAGGTGACGTCACAGACAAAGGTTAGGGTCGCTACCCTTTAAAGATTTGAACTTGGTGTCTGTTCCGTCCAACCTGACAAATGTTTCCACAGAGCATCCTTTTCCATAAATGTTTCCAGAGAGCATTCCCTTTCTCTGCTTGCAGTCTCCATCTTCTGGTTAGGTGGCGTTGTAACGTGATGTTACGCTGTTAGGACGGTCCAGGAGACATCACAGGCAAAAGACTGGGTCCCTAGCATTTAAGATTTGAACTTACAGTCTGTTCCATCCAACCTGACGTCTACTGCCTCCGAGAACAACCGTGTTGATGACGAATGTTTCCAGAGAGCATTCTTTTCCTCTTTCTTTGCGTTGATCGAGGTTCCCTCCGCTGTTCTCATCCGAGATATATACATAGCCGCGTGTTCTGAATTCATTAATTCGTTTAATTCCTTCAAGCGTTAGCATTCACGTATTCATTTAATTCCTTTTACAGTTTTATTATCAGCTATTGCCAGAGAAAATCACTACAACCAACTTATGAGAAACTCATTTTTTCGTGCATTACACATGGAGGAAAATGACTCATTAAATGCTGCATATGTGGTCGGCTATTTAAGAACCGTTCTTTGTCAAGACTTCAGCTTCATAGAGAAGATTTTATACTAAAACGAGTCTCTCTCCTACACTCAAGTCTCCTGCAGATGAGGAGTCAGAATACAACGGAATTCGCGTGAATTTGAAGTCTCCATTGATGATAATTCAGTGATATCTGGCTTGAAAATCCAAATAGACTGGTATAATATATTGAGGTTACTAAGAGCATCAAAAGAGGCTGGTATTAGTGATCATACGGTGGAGATTGAAGGAATTATAAGTAAGCTGAAATCATCTAAAGTTATAGCATGACAGGATCAAGAAATTGTGTTAATCAATTTCGACGCTGGTTAGCAGAACTTTATCAAGAACTTATACTTATAAAATACATCATCAATGCATTGCTTGGGTTTTTAATTTCACGGGTGGGAGGGGCGAGGCTTGTGTGGAGAGAGGTAACATCTACAGTGTAGGGAGCAGGGGCTCCCACCTTTCACGGAATAAAAACGTCCATGGCGGTAGTTGACGCAATCTATGGCTCCTCTCGAGGACTACAGACTTACGCATGTCCTGAGAGGTCCAGGATCGGAGACCGCACTCATTCAGTGGATGAAAGTCACACAGAGCATCATTTTCCCTGCTGTGCGTATGCCGAGACTCCCTCTTTGGCACTTTCAACCCTGAAACAACCAAGAAAATGAAAAAAAGCAAAATGAGGATGGAGGTGAAACGATGAGAGGAAAATTCAGAGGTAAACGAACCTTCACAGCACTCGACTAGCGAGCGGAAATCTTTGAAAAAACCCTCACTGGTCAGCAGGATGTAGGTTGCTGGGATTGAACCCTCGATTCGAATGCAAGTCAGAGACGTCGCCACCTGAGACATTCCACTCGATTAGTTAGTGTTACACACAAATGACCTTAGTTGTGTGTCGTCCTCCGTGGTGAAGTGATTACCATGATAGCCTCTAGTTCCCGAGGTCGCGGGTTCAAACGCGGCGGAGGGCGATGGATCTTTTTGGGCGTAAAAATTCTTAGCATGGTTTCCTTCGGAAGGGAAGTAAAGCCGGTGGTCACGTGTCGTAGATTTACGGTACGTAAAAGCAACCCAAGCCTGATTGAGGCCTCTGAGAAAAATTACCACCTTTTAATTCCCAATATATATTTATCAAGCGTCTGAGCAAAACCGTTAATAAATTATTTGATTGTCTGATACATGCATCAGAAGTCGCGAACTCGCAATTGTAAGCATATATAAGAAACATTATCTGGTAAATGTTGCATGTCATGCGTTCCTTTACGAGAATCCTCGATAAAATTATCTTAACTTTAAGAGCGCCCTAAATTTCTGCAAAATTCTTTCCGATATGTAAGTTTGGAACCTCTATTGAGTCTAAACAAGCAAATGGCATACATAGTTAGTCTTAAAGAGAAAGTTCCTGTCTAAGACTCTGTTTAGATGTGAAGTGTCGTTGTTGTGGTTGTAAATAAATATCTACATTAAAGCCTGTCATTCCAATCTGATTATGGGTTCTGATAAGAACATGTCCGTAGGAATTCATGCATGTTCGAATAATTAGAGAGTCGGTCAGCGATGTTTATGTGGGATTGCATGTGTTCATAGGTCTTAGTATAGTTACCGTTGCTTGGGAGAAGTGAACACGTGTATCTATGTCTTCGTATAGCTTCGGGTGCTTAGAGTGGGTGAGCAAAGTATTGCCATGATGTATGTATTGTTCGGTGGTGTTCGGACATCTCCGTACAGGTTCGGAAGGTTAGAGTAAGTGTAAAGTATTGTAACTTTCTGGTATAATCGTACAGATTTGGGTGCTTAACTCGTGAGGGTGATGAACGATTGGTCAGCCCAGCAAGGGACGAGTATGCTTTGAGCAGGCTTTTACCATGCGCAACGAAACCTAGAAGCAATATATGTGAATGAAATGAAAGATGCAAATTATATAGAATGAAAGTAAATCGTGATAACATACACCACTGCTGCATTCGCCCGCAGACCAACGAAAACCATGAAAAATTCCGAAGCTAAATTGAGCGAGCGACGAGAAATCAAACCAAGGACCCTAGAAGCATACGTGAAAGAGGAAATCGTGCTAGCATACGCCATTCAGGCATTTGCCTGCAGACCAGGGAAAATCATGAAAAAATCCGGGGTCAGAGTGAGCCACCGACGAGAAATCGAGCAAGGGACCTTAGAAGCACACGTTAGAGATGATAATGAAAGGAAAAGGAAATCGTGATAGTTGAGAAACCATCCAGGTATTCGCCTGAAGACCAGGGAAAACCACGAAAAATTCGGGTTCGGATTAAGAGGCTGACCATAATCGAAACAGGGGTCCTAGAAGCATACCTGAGAGATGCAGATTATATAGAATGAAAGGAAACCGCGCTAGCATACACCACTCAGGCATTCGCCTGCAGACCAGGGAAAATCACGAAAACTCCGAGGTCGGAGTAAGCGGTCGACAAGTTTAAGAATGTGGAATTACTAGCTGTATACGCTGTCACATCAAAAGATAAGCAAAATCATACACTCGAATAGCTTTCCTTTCCTTCTGCGCCTGTATAAGGATAGCACTCTATATAAGGATCTTTGCACCTTATCCTCTCAGAATGCATGTTTTTAAGTGTTCCCTATATTTTATCTCGAGGCTGCAAAAATTTCTGTTTTAAACACTACGCCATCCCTGTCTTTTTAGCTGCATGCAATATACATCTACGTTTCTTTATTCATAAAGCATTTGTATCGCATGACTGCCGATGTTTAGAATTAAATATTACCAGTCAGAGCCGGAGACATGAAAGCCTGAGTAAAAGGAGAATGTGGGTGAAACGGGGTGGAGGAAAAATTCGGCGTTGTATTGAACCTTTGTTGCATTCGTCTGGCAACCAGGGAAACCCGAAAAACCCCGGCGTCAGGAGTGCCAGCTGCTGGGAATTGAACTCACAACCTCCAAATGCAGTCCATAGACGTTACCGTCTGATACCTTGCATATAAAAACCGTTAATGGGAGGGCTTGCTCTTTATCTATATATTCGTAGACCCTCATGCAAGTCCTAATATCAGACGGCGTGATCACAGGGAGTCGAACTCGCGAGCTCTCGATTTTAAACTCCCACGTTACCACAAAGTAGGTTTTATGAAAACAGGTTTTAAACACCTTTTTCGCATGTTAAATAAGTCTGCCATTAATAAAGTATTTCATTCATCGATAAACCAGACCGTAAAACTGGTTTGCTTCAAAGACGCATTAAGAAAAATATCAGATACACTCGAATGCTTAAGTTGAATACTTTTTTTATTTTAATTCTAAATACCATACTCTTCGTATTACCCTCTCCATATTATGTTTGTTTGTTTAGCATTCCATAAAAATTAGTTAATTATCGGTATCAAGCAAACATTTCTTGTATTTGAGAAGTATATGAATAGCGTGTTAGGATATTTACAACGTCTTCTATATGAGCAGGGTTTTCCGCTAAGAATGGCCTTTTCAGGAGAATGAGAAATCATTTTAAAAACACAATACACGCCTTAATGGGAAAGGGTTTGCCATTGTCCGTTAATGGGCTATAGGACAGTATACTGCTATCGGGAATTTTCCGAGGCCCGGTATACTCTCTTCAGGGATGTACAACATATTTTTGCAAGAGGCGTGCAACTGAAAAACTCATTGTCGAATTTTTCGAAGATCACTGTTGTTGTGTCTTTAAACAAATTTTAAACAAGTATCAAATTAATATTTGAAGTCTTGGTAATGGTTCGATCTCTCCGATTGGAATATTCAAAATATCTTTCTAAGGGAGGGCTGTTTAAAAAGTTCTCGTCCTATGTTATATATTTACTAAGAGAAGAATGCATGATTTTAAACTCCGGGTATTTTTTAGTTTGAGTTCAGAGTTCTATTTTCTTCTGTTATTCTATGCAGTTTTAGACGCGGCATATCTAAAAAATCAAGGGTGTGGTACAGTCGTCTTTTCATTTTTGTTACGGGAGTAATAATTGCGCAAGTACAGAATCTCTACATCATACCCCGTAGGAAAATATATTACATTCACGCTTATAAAGATGGTTAATATGAGGGCTTGCCCTTATATCGTAAATCACCTAACCGAGATTCGAACCTGTGACCTCTCGAATGTGAATAGTGCAGTGGTTTAATGTTATTTATATTTAACATTATTGTAGCCCCACGTTGTGGTAGCCAATTTGTAGTAACATTATTGTTTACGTAATATGTTTTTACGTAAATTATTAGAACTTGAAGATCTTATGTTGTGTTGCTTTTGTTTTGTTTGGTTACATAATTTTAACTGCCCCACGTATGGGAGCCAATTTGTAACAGTATTACTTATAAATTTTGTGTATGTGGGTTTACATCACGTGTTGAAGCCATCTTGTGACGTCATTCTTTGTTAGGTTCGTAGCTCCATCTGGTGCTAGCAATTTGCGGCAGTATTAGCTTTTGTTTGATTTCATTTCAAATGTCCTCCGGCTAGCTATTATCCTGTTGGCTTGAGCACGTATCTCTATACAGGTTGTGTAAACGGAAAGGAATCTTTTATCCAAATATAACACTGATGAAGAAATTTGTTTTACACATTTATTGTCGAACACGTTAACTATCACATTTATACATTGATCTTAACGCTCGCCAAATTGAAACTGTTATAATAACTTCTTACTGATCACTCTTAATTTGCGTACGTCAACTTTTTGTATAATTAACCTTACAACACTTTAGATTGTTCATAATTCTGCTGCGCGTAACTTGTGAATCGATACCCGACGTTTGCCGTACAAATACTTTCAACGAACTGACTGACTGAAGACGACGTGTAGTGTACACAGATTTTTTTATGAACTGGACGACTGAAGGCGACGTGTAATGTATTGAGATTTTCGATGAACTGGCCGCGATCTACCTCTGACTTGGCTTTTTATACACCCACTCCCCGATATGCCTAAAGATTATAACTAAGTTACTATTGGCTAATAAAACGCGCCAACATTAGCGTCTATTTTAATATCCAATGAAAATTATGAATACATATGCTCTAGGGAAATATTCCAGAAGGTTCTCAACGAAAAAAACGCGCCAATATTACGCAACTTCCTTGTTTCCAATAATGATAAACAGCTCACCCCCTCTCGCTGCATTATTGCGCGCTTTTATTGTCAGTTTCAGTAAGGCATTAAAAACTTACTTCTCAACAATAATTACAGTCAAGAAACATCTCAAATCAATGTCACATAAAAATGCATATTCGTATTACAATCATTATTTACATTTAAGTAATTTGTGATACAAATTACTGCATCAATAGACACGATACCTCTCAGAGAATTCTGATATTTATTACATTGTAATGATGTTGGATCAAACAATTCTTAGACATGGCGGCTGAAATACCAGTCTGTTTAAGTGGAATAAAAATAAGCTTACTTGACGATAATATTATTTTAGCATTAGTAATGAAAAAGAAAGTATCGTTTTTCTCTGGATGTCTTAGGGAAAATCCCTTCGTGTGTATAAGTCAGGACAATTCTTTTGGAGACGTGTACCTGTCGCTAAAATCCACTCAAGCGTTGAACATGAGGCCTCCATGTACAGATGTTACTTCCCGTTAGGAATCTCATCGCTTAAGGATCTAAGTACAGTGGAAAAACCATGCAGCGTCATGGTTTAACCTCTTCAAGGGTGTAGAACATATTTTGCGTGTGGTGTAAACCGCTATATAAATCGCTGGCGTAATGCAGAGAGTGAGAGCAAGACTACTTGCGTGATGGATGCGTTTTTTCTACCGACAATGACTATTTTAAAGTCCCTGCCTACGCGTGTGCTTGCGTTGGCAATGCGGTACTTTATCGAAAATGCATGTTTCAAAGTCCATGCCTACGCGCGTGTTTGATTTGGCGCGTGTGGTACTTTATCGACACAACGTCCGTTTTAAAGCCCATGCCTATGCGCGTGGAGCGCTTTCTCGCCAACGTCTGTTTTAAAGTTTATACCTGCAAAGGAGACAGAGAAAGAGTGTCCTTGCGTGATGGATGCGTTTTTTCCCTGGCAATGACTGTTTTAAAGTCCCTTCCTGATGAATACATTTTTTACTGGCAATGACTGTTTTAAAGTTCCTGCCTAGGCGTATGCTTGCGCTTTCAGCTTGGTGCTATATTGACAATGCCTGTTTCAAAGTCCATGCCTACGCGTGTGCTTGCGCTGGCAGTGTGGTACTTTATCGACAATGTCTGTTTTAAAGTCCATTTCTATGCGTGTGCCTCCCCTGGCAGTGCGGCACTTTATCGAGCATGTCTGTTTTAAAGGCCACGCCTATGCATGTGCTGACGCTGGCAGTGCGGTGCTTTATCGAAAATGCCTGTTTTAAAGTTCATGCTTATGCGCGTGCTTGCGCTAGCAGTGCGATACTTTATCCAAAATCGTGCTTTAAATTCCATGCCTATGCGCGTGTTTGCGTTGGCGGGTGTGGTACTTTATCGACAACGTCTGTTTTAAAGTCCATGCCTATGCGAGTGTAGTGCTTTATCGACAACGTCTGTTTTAAGGTCCGTGTATTTATCTTCTACTGTCGTTATATATTTCTATTGAGTTTTATTTATGAGCGTTCTTTAACTAGCGTTATTTAAAAGAGTAACAAGGAAGGTTATTTCTTTAGGTCACTCACCATATTTCATTGCTTATTTATTTATTTATTTATTTATATATGTGATATCGCGGTGAATGGAGTGCTTTATCGACTGTATTCATATATTTGTATTGAGTTTTATTTATGAGCGTTCTTTAAATAGCGTTAATTAAAATAGTAACAAGGAAGGTGTTTTGTTTAGGGTAGTCTCCGTATTTCATTATTTATTTAGTCCATTATATATATATGTATTTCTTAATAACTTATGTAATATTTAACTATGTTAACATATTTATTTTTAGAGCCAGTCCTATGTATGAACAAACCTTGGAAAAGCATATTGAACTGCGAAGTTCCTTATCGTCAATTTCAAATGATTTATGCTAGCTTTTTCCCAGGAGCTGAAGTGGCCGCCACCAGCTTCTTAAATTCTTAAAATGTCTACTTGCGGCACCTTCATCGCTGGACAGAAGAGCGAACCTTCTGCTCTCTGGCCTTTGAGAGTGCGCACAGTAGGTCACGAGTGGCACGGAGAGGAAAGGGAGCGGATGCGAGCTAGTCTGCCAGCACAGCGAGAAACCCTCAGTCTAGTGGAGCAACGTGTACGGGATGGACTGCGCTTGAGTTTTCAGTGAAAGAATCACTCGTTAACGTGTCGTTACGATAACTCTGGCCTTTCAGTCATGTATTCATCTAAGTGATGTAATCTTCTTATAAACCCCCAAAAATTTTCTCACAAAAGTAGAATTAAATAAGTGTTACTAGTCGTAATAATTATACACGCGTAATAATCACCTTAACACCCCCACACATTTACGATGGCGACTAGGTGCGCGAGTCAATTCATATACTCTTAACTACATTAATCAATCAAAAATACCTAATCGTGTCATCAACCGACGAGTAGCGTTTAATCACATTAATCAATCAAGATACATGCTGTGGGGATGTTTGGGTTTGCGTCCAATTCTTTAGAGGCGCGATGCCTGGGCTTTAGCAGTATAAACCCTTGATTCTTTTTCAATAATGCTAAAATAATGTTATGCATGGATGAACATTACCTGATTGATTTACACAATTATCACCTACACCGATTTACGAAGGCGGCGGCACGCGACGAAAACATTAACCCATTGTTCGATGGTCCCCGGCTGTTGCCATCAGTAGCGCACAAAGGCCCAACCTCCATTAGCGACGAGCACAATAGCCCATTGCTCTCCTTTACCCATGTCAGCATTAGGTCAGGACACAAAAGGACAATAGTCAATTCTTCTGAACCTCTGCCGCGCGGTATTCAGGTCAGGCCACAAGGAGGGGGCGTGGTCAGCGTCTTCTCCGTTCAGCGCACAAAAGGACAATAGCCGATTTTCTAATAGTCTACCGCGCGGCATGCTAGTAGGTCACAAGAGAGGGGCGTGGTCAACGGCTTCTCCGTTCAGAGCACTAAGCAAGGGGGCGGAGACGGCGGCAAAGGATATCACATTACATCTTATCAGTGTTCGGCATCTCTTTGTGCGCCAGTTACCGCTTTTTATCCTACTCACATAAGAATACATAAGGCCCCAATCACAATATAGCTGGAGTTTACTGGACTATATGCATGGACACCATAATCATTGCTCAATTCTGAAGTTAGCGCTTCTCGGAAGTCCTTATCACATAACGGACTCAAGAATATCTGATAGGCCTCACGGTGGTTTATCATAAGTTCAAACACATTCAGTCGTACAAAAGAGGAGTTACCTATTCTATGCTTAGTACTACCTGGCAGTTTGCCAACAGATTCTACAAGGCATTAAAATAGGACAAAGAAAACTTAATCAACATAAATACTGATGTCCTTAGCAAAGTAAAACTGGAATGTTACTCATAATCATAAACATTGGGCCGGAAATGCAGTGATAGAAGTAACTTAACGGTTAAATCCATGTATATTTCAGCAGTAATGCTGATGCTTGGCTTTTGAGCACAATACAAATAACATGAAGGTATGTGTTCCCAAATATTTAACGTTGTGGTCTCTGCCCAACCTGTAGTCATAGATTGACTGTGCCGGAGCGAACTTCACCGCTACCAACGAGGTTTTTAAAAACAGCTTCGTTGTACATTAGTCCATTTGTTCTCTAGAAATTCTTATTCGCTTAAAACAATAATCTTCAGAGCAATTAAATAATCCTTTAGCAATTATTGTAATGGTAATTTAACAATTTGAATAATGTTTAAAGCTGCGATAGCTTCTGTGTTCTTAAAGTACAAAGCTCTATTTTTAATAGGCGCCACAAAGAAAACATTTGAAGAAACGAGGGAAAGAGGGAAATGCGCATTTCATTGCTAACGAAACCCTTGTTTTATGTTATACCTATGCTTATTCGGTTAGCTGTGATTTTTAACCTTATTGGTTTTTCGTACTTCATTTTTATAGCTATGCCACTTAGTTCTTTTAATCGGATTGTTATAAATTAACCTAATAATCCTGTGAAAGAAATTAAATTATAGCCTCGGTAGCAACTAAATTTATCAAGTTTCATTACATTACGCTCTTTAACATAGCCTTGTGTCGTACCCTGCAACTTTCTCCAGGCAGCTGCTAGTTTGTAAAATTTTCCCAAACAATAAGTTCTTGGATAGGAGACTGCATAAAGAAGCATTAACATTCTTAATCATTATGAATTACTTAACTGCGCTAACCGATTTTGTGATATGAATATATCATGAAAATGGAAAAGCTGTTGTTTTGACTATTGTCTTTGTCTTCCTGGATATAGGTTGGTGAGATCTTTATAACTATTCCATATATTCTAAACGAGTAACAGGAAATTTCATGAAATATACTTTTCCCCTAAAATTTGGAAACAATTTGGCTAGCCGGTATTCTTGCATTAAAATTGAAGAGCCACTGGTTTGTAATCAGCTGGTTCTTAACTCCATTTTGCAACCTGGCGCGCTAGTTCAGTAGTTTCTTAGGTGCTCTGAATGAAAATATTACCACTGATAGATCTCAACTGTACTTGCCCTGGAGGTGTTGGTTTTCTCCCATCAATAATAATATGGAATGTGTATTACCCAGTGGCGTAGCGTGACCTTCGATTTGAGGAAAGCAGTTATTCGTGTTTCCAAAGTGAAATAAATATTATGAAACGTTTTACATGAATAATAAGCATTACTAATATTTATGTAACAAACATTTGCTACGTTAAATCTCTTACCTCATGTTTTGTAATGCAGTTCAGTTCTTTGATGTTTCTTTGCAAATGGATCGATAACGTCAAACTAAAAGCTGTGTGTGAGCTGTAGTTTGGCTAGCGGGAACTTTTCAAACATCATCAGCGCAAGGGATGATAATCTAGTTTGGCTTTGGGAGTTTGTAAAATAGGATTCTATTCTTTTTAAAGCCGAAGACGTTCATTTGCCGCAATGGTTGCTGGTATGGTTAATATTAACTCACAAATTTTGATGTTTGTGGGAAAACAGATGTCAGCTCTAATATTTGCATGCACTGGTATAAATCATATACCCTGTTTTTCGACATATCTGGGATCCGAATAGGTTACAGTAAGCTCATATTTTAATGCTACAAAATCACAGAAAGGCCCACAGTTCTCTTTCAGACATGAAGATGCTCTATCTGGAAGTGATATTTTATGTTCATGAAAGTTCTTTGAATCAAGGAGATTAAAAAAGCAAAGATATGAGTCCTCCAAAAATTGTTCAGAAGCGTTACGGTGTAGTGTGTCAATGATCTCATTATAAAGCAGTCTGTAGGAACATTTTTCTTTCCACTTTCATTGCGTCAATACGACTTTTTGGCACGTGGCGAGAAATCAAAATAAATGGTATCTTCCAGTTTTGTCCAGCGCTGATGAAAGTGGTTTGTCATACTTTGGAGGTGGTCTTTAAATTTTTCAATTTTGTTTACTGCAAAACTCTTAATTAAAACTTTAGGTTTGGAGAACTTTAAAGCGAGCATCAAAATGAGGCAAAATCAGGAAAAAATGAATAATATGACATTGAAACTAAAATTACCGAAAAGCGAAATAAGACCACGGGCCGAAGAAACTGTTTCCATATCCCATTTATTTGGATTTTGAGTAATACAAACAACAAGGCCTTCAATCCCATCTTTATGTTCACGGACAGTTTCAAATAGTTGACTTTGACATTGCCAACGGGTTGGTGCCTCAGAGGGAAATATTTTCTTAAGACGCCTACTCAAAGACTTTGCTCTCTAAATAGACATTCAATAAAACATGCCAAAGCTAGAAAGATTGGCATAGAACACCCTCACTGAAATTAATGAAATTGGT
The DNA here is from genome assembly GCA_030765065.1 of Deroplatys truncata. Lineage (NCBI taxonomy): Eukaryota > Metazoa > Arthropoda > Insecta > Mantodea > Mantidae > Deroplatys > Deroplatys truncata. The sequence goes on along the minus strand of CM060990.1, from coordinate 346,442,347 downwards.
AGACTAAAAAAGTACTGGATTTAGTATACATGCATATCAGTCGATAAATATGGGACTTTTATAATGCTCCCGAATTTTTGCTTGTCAACCACCATGTTGGCCAGTCATTACCGCAGTACAGTCATAGGTCAGTAGTATAGATATAGGGCTTTGGAGACACAAAGGGAGATACAGATTGATGAGCTGTGTAATCCGATTGATTATGTAATCAGGCAAACCTTTGTATCACACCGCCCGCCCTCTTCCCCTCTTTGTGTTACTCGGGAAAGCCGCTAAAGCAAGTGTCATCTAGCTGTCAAGTTTGATTGACAAGTGTTTTATAAGGGTTTGATAACGATCGTCTATGTGTAAGATTATCTCGCTTCAAAGGATTGAAGCCGCGGCCAAAGGCGTTTTTCGCCCTCTAGGACTCTCAGTCGCGTGCCAGCACCCCCTAAATCGATGAAATAGTTTTGGACCAAAACGTTTACGACAAATAATGACTTCGTAGTCTGATTAGTTCAACTGAGCGTGTTTATAAATGTTTTGACACCCTTTGACAGTATTTCACCGACACAGGAAATCCCCTTCCCACGCCTTAGTGTGGGTGAAGTCCCCGCCGCTAATGTTCTAAGTATCTGGTCGCGTGGCTTACATGGATTAATATAATTAAGTGTATATTCTCTATTTCTGTATTAAATGAGCCTTATGATGAGTTTAGTTGAGGGAATAATTGATTACATGTGGCTAGACTTCAAAGGCTTAAAACGCTAAAAAAAGGCTATATCGACCTCTAGCGTCATAGATTTCCGATATCACGTACCCTATATGGCTGGAAGCATGCCACCATACACACACTCACTCTCTCCTTTGTGATAGCACGCAGCAACCTTAATATAATTACTACTTTTTTGATGATATGGCAGGCTGCCCCTACTCTCCTCTGTATTACCAAAGCATGATTAAGAACTCTCCACCTCTTCTATTGGTATTATTTACAAAATTATATATTACAAGTGATGTGTAATCGCAGCCTTATAATTCAGAGTATATCAAATTCACAAAGTAACAGCTTCCTCCCCTCTTTATAATCGAAATAATTTTACATTATGTATTCGAGATTTTTAGTAGAGAAACCGCCACCTTCCCTGGATTGGATACGCCACAGGGTTATACTGTCGATTCAAACATTCCTGCCAAATATGTTGTATACCACTAAGGTGGGTAAACCCGACCTTGCTGATTACGATGGACAATTCCGTTTTCAAAGATGTTCAGACTTGGATTTTCTTCACCGTAATAGAACTGGATTTCCAAACAGCACACTTCGCTTTTCAGGAACGCGATAACACCCCTGAATGCTGTGGGGGATATAAATCATAGAGAAGGCTGACTCGAGATGGCAGGATTGAACTCTGATCGATAATATTTAATACTGATTGACAATAAAGTTGAGTGTGTAATTAAAACAAACATTGAACACCACCGGGAATTGAAACCGGAACTCAAGCAATACAATTGCTTTTATGAATAAAGAAACGTAGGTGTATATTGCATGTATCTTTTTAAAACGATTTCTCATTTGAGAAAACATATACGTTTGGCAAAACCGTAAATAGCATGGGGCTGGCGAATTTAAAACATGCATTTTCGCACACTCGAGGTAAAATACAGGAAACCTTGAAAACACATATTTAATCTGGAATAATGTGTTCCAGAAGAGGGACGTTAAAATGGAAATTCTGGGGAACTTAAAACATACGATGTCGAAAGCCGTATTGGATACCCTAGCAGGGTATAGAACCACGAGGGCTTCAAATATAAGTTTGATATTCGTTTTAAAACTTTTTCTAAAAATGAAGTTTTCGAGAAGTGATACTATACATCCTGAAAGACCGTACTTATCGGGAAAGTAAAAATGTAAATATTATGGACCTGGGGACCTTAAAGCATATATCTTTGCACACTCGAGGTAAAACACACGGAGACCTTGAAAATATGTATTTCATCTGGAATAAGGTGTTGCAGGAGTGGGGCGTTAACATGGAAAAATTCTGGGGGGACTTAAAACATACGATGTCGAAAGTCGTATTGAGTACTCTAGCAGGGAATCGAACCACGGTGGCTTCAAATATAAATTCGATATTTACATGGTTTCTAAAGGTGCATGCCTGCGGCTTTCGAGAAATGAAATCATACATACTGAAAGGACCATACTTATCGGGGAAAGTGTCTCCACACATCCCACACATCTTTATTCTAAAACAGACAATGCGATACCCTGAATGCCGTTAAAAAGCGTCTCCAGCCTTACGCTTGAGTGAATAATGGAATGGAGGTATTGGAGTAATAAACAGCTAGTTTTAACAGTACACGTATTCAAACAATCTTCTAGCGTTCTATACATCGGTGGATTTTCCTTACCTTCATATTACCACGTAAGCTGGAAAACCCCAAACTTGTTTAGACGCGTTCTTTATGACATGTACCCTGTGCGAGATTAGAGTTCCTCTATGACTCCTTAGAAAAGATGTTTCTAATTGTTAGGGGTGAAATAGCCAAAAAGATAAATTTATTTTATATCGTCACGCCTCTCGCTTGCAATTTTTATATGACAAAAAATGATATAAAAGCGGCTGCTTCTATAGCAATTTTCATTCTGTCTTGCGAGGACTTTTCGAAATTAAGTACTGTTCTTGTTTTACAATGCTCCACGAAATTTCATCAAACACCATGTCTGGTATGTTGTAAAAGCGTTTCATTTACTTTAAAAGTTAAGCTATTACTCTGCATTAATTTATAAGTGTGTTACTTCTTGTTTTTGTATCTGAGGCATTTATATACAAGTAGTTGAACATTATACACTTAACAGCTAGTGGTGTGAATTTCATTTTCACAAAGGCAAACAATTCAGTTAGGTATATATTTTTAAGCATACTTATTAATCTATGTTTTTAAATATGCGATTTTAGGGGTGAATTATATTTATTTATAGAGAAAAATGCTATTATCTGAATACCTTCCTAACTTTTTGCTGTTTTAGAATATTAAAAGAGTCTGTTGCGCGAATTTCTTTTTTTCCTAATGCTTTCATTCAGTGAAGACTTTGAGACTGTTTTCATTCCGTTAAAAGGTATATTTCCATGACCTTGTTGAATAATAAACGTTGTTTATATGCAATAGAACTTTTTTCCGTGGGCCATCAACGGGAATCGAACCCGGGACCTACCGAATTCGAGCCTCGCACCTTACCTCGGTTGAACGTTCTTCAGTTAATAGCTAGTTGTGTGAATTTTATTTCTCTAATGCAAACAGTATAGTTAGGTATTTGAAAGGGGTTATACCATATATATATATATATATATATATATATATATATATATAGACATATACCTCAATATCAAACAAGAATTGAACATGATAATTTAATTCAGCAAGAAGTATGTTGGAATATTTAGCAGCCAAGAAATGTACAAAGCAGACTGTAACTTAGATAAGCAAGGGACGGGCGAGCTAGCTAATTCCAGGCAAAAGGTAATTCTAGGTAGAGCCCACCACCTTTTACCAAATAGTGAGCAAGGAACTTAAAGCAATAACCGGAAATGGAAAGAGACAAATACAGAAAGGAAAGAGACAGAGTTATTGAATACGCTTCCGTGCGCGTCATTGGGACGTGAGTGCGAAACGTTTTGGAGCAGAGTATTTTCATACATAATTAGATAACGCGTTCCGAGGACTAATTAGAAATGTCGTTACCTTCTAAGGCGTGAAGGTGAGCGTCACTAAATTTGAGTATAAAAGGGGAAAAATGCCCCAGATTTTTCACTTTCTTATAGAATCTCGTCGACGCACAGTGTTACTCTCTGGACGACGGATGTACGTGTGTGCATATGGGTGGGAAGCGTGTGTATTTAGATTAGGCTTCTAATTTATTATTATGGTGGTAATTGTTACAGATGGGAACAACTAGCCGCCCATAAGTATTTATTTGATAATAATCCGAATTTTTAAGGGAAATTCAGTGTGTTTTAATTTTCTTCATCTAGGATAACCTTGAGATATGGAAATTAGTTAGATAGGTAATTTATTAGGAATGGTGAAATCATCAGCCGCTGAGCAAAAATAGCTGGAGACCCGAACACTGCAGTAGAGGGCATCAACCAAGAGGACAATCGATTTCCCGCTACAAAAGACGCACAACGTTTTCCCGCTACAAATGGTGCCAACGTGGTTTCAGTAAAGGAGGCACCACCCATGCTCAGATATTTCAAGGAGTCAACGCACATCAGCTTCAAAGGAGTCAGCACCCACGCAGCTACACCTCGACAATACCTTCAAGAACTTCTGTCTACAAAGAGTTAAGCATCAAAATACCATTTATAAATAATTTTATATCTTTTACGCAATTGTTAACTGTTAAATTTGCATGTTTCTCAGGAGCAATGAGATTTTAATCATGGCGGATAAAGCTAACTATGACACCTACGTAGAGGGAGAAGGCAGTACTACAGCTCAGGGCCAGCATAACAACTCACAACTAGAGCCACTTATTGTTGCAACTCAATATAAACCACATGATTTACCAAATAATGTAATAGAATCCGGACAAAGCTCTGCCAATTTAATGCAGATGCGGCAGTCCATGCTCACATCAACAGTGAGAGATTCGAATAGGCATGATGATGATATGGGGTTAAGGGCGCTAAACATCAAAGGTCATCAGCGCCCTTACAACGTGTAAAATTTAAAATCCTAAAACTAAAATACGGGAAAAATCCGCATAGTCAAAAACACTAAAAAACACGCCCACAAAGGCTAAAGCGACCATACTAAAACATGTTAAACAAAACAATAAAAGAGTAAAACCACGTGTCAAGAACTGTAGAACGCATGGGACATGAGCGCTATATGTCCACTGGGGAGTAGAGTCCCCAACAAAACAAACATTATAAAATTACAAAGCTAAAGGACGCTCAGCGCATCAAATGCGCCGATTAAAATCACTGTCACTAATAAAACGTAAAACACATTCTACAGCACGCGCTTCGTCTGCCAAAACGTTGCCTATGCCAACAGGCAGACCCACACGAACGCGCAATGGAGCTAAACTTTGACTCTCTGTTAAAATGTGACGCACCGTTAAGGGTGCATCACACTGCTCACACAGTGGTGCGGGGTCACCACTGAGCAAGAATCTATAACTAAACAGGCAATGTCCGATTCGTAGACGGGCTAAAAGTACCTCTTCCCGACGAGAAGAACGAGATGAGATACCCCAGACTAACGGCTGAGGTTTAACCTCCCGCAACTTGTTCCCCCGGAGGGCCGTCCATTCATCGCGCCAAAGCGAGAGGATGCGGCGACGTAAAATAACACACAAATCTGACGAGGGAACAACCGAGGTAAATAATCTGGGTAATAAAATCGCCAATTTGGCAGCGGCGTCGGCAGACTCGTTCCCTGAGATGCCCAAATGACCTGGAATCCACACGACGGAGACGCTGATGCCAGAGGCACCAAGCGAGTGGAGCAGGTCATGTATGCGCTGTACGAGAGAGTGCTAATTGTACAGCGCATTAATACTCTGAAGGGCACTCAGAGAGTCCGTACAAAGACATACTGCCGTAAGTCGTGCCGCTGAATGTATAAAACAGGTTGATAAATACTAAAATGTTCGGTGGTAAATATCGAACATTGACCCGGTAAACGAAATGTAAAACTATGATGATCAAAAACAAAGGCACACCCTACTCCATCATCAGTCTTAGATCCATCAGTAAATATAAAAGGAAAGTCCCCGAAATGCTCCTGCAGTTCTAAAAACATTGATCTATAGACTGAAGGAGGGGACGCATTCTTCGGCATCGAAGTTAACCCAAGGTGACAGTGGGCCTCAGCGCGAAACCATGGAGGAAACCGCGTTTCCACCCCTTGGAGGGGCCGGCGCCGGCGTAACGTCCAAATGCCGAAGAGGTTGTCCAAATCGAACCGCTGGAGAAGCAATGCATTTGAGCTAACTAATTATTGCCGATCAAGCGAATCCTCGAAAAATAACACGAAGGACGGGTGATCAGGCAAACGTGAGATTCGATAGCCATAGCTGCACAAAGGCATCTCACGTCTGAAGGACAGCGGAGGATATAGACTAGGTAAAGGGCTGGTTGGAAAGGCCCCTGCAGCGATATTATGCCACGATGGTGAAAGGCATTCAATCGACGTAACACAAATGGACGTGCCGACTAATAGACAATGCACCCGTAGTCAAGCTTGGACCGGACCAAAGAGAGATATAGACGCATAAGGATGGTCCGATCAGCTCCCCAGGATATGCCACTTAAAACACGTAAAACATTAAGAGAACGGTCACACTTTGCTTTTAAAATCGAAATGTGCTATGTCCACCTCAGCTTTCGATCGAAGATCAACCCCAAAAATTTCAACTCGTCAGCAAATTAAGGGACCTCCGGCCCAAAATGGACAGAGGGCGGAGGAAAAGCCTTCCGGCGACAGAAGATGATACAGACGGATTTCTCGGCGGAAAAATTAAAGCCGTTGGCGTTATTCCAGGCGTAGAAACGGTTGATACAGCTCTGAAGATGGCGTTCGAGCAGACAGGTCCGCCGTGAACTACAATAAATGGCAAAATCGTGAACGAAAAGTGACGATGAAGTGTCTGATGGAAGACAATCAACAATGGGGTTGATAGCAATCGCAAAAGGTGTGACACTGAGTACAGAGCCCTGCGGTACACAGTTCTCTTGAATAAAACCATTAGAAAAAACCGAGCGCACACGTACACAAAAGACGCGGTCCGTCAAAAATTCCCGAAGAAATATGGGCAGACGACCGCGTAAATGCCATTCGTGGAGTGTACGTAAAATGCCGCCCCTCCAACAAGTGCCATAAGCTTTCTCTAGGTCGAAAACCACAGCCACGGTTTGACACTTTCTCAGAAACCCATTCATAATACGCGTCGACAAAGAGACCAGATGGTCGACGGTAGAGCGTTGTCGACGAAATGCGCACTAAGCGTTCGCTAGAGGTTTCTGATACTCAAGCCACCATGCCAACCACCCGTTCATCATTAGCTCCGTCACCTTGCAAATGCAACTGGTGAGGGAGACAGGGCGGTAGCTGGAAGATAGTTGGCGGTCCTTCCCAGGATTAAGTATAGGGACGATGGTGGCTTCGCGTCAAACGGAAGGAAAAACGCCGTCTTGCCAAATACGGCTATTGACCTTTAAGAGAAAGAGTTTACCATCGGCTGAAAGGTACTTTAACATCAGGACATAAATGCCGTCCGGCTCAGGAGCGGAGTGCCTAAATAAAAGGAGGGCGAGCTCCAGCTCCCTGATTGTAAAAATTTATTATAACACTCCTGATTTGGAGACCGAAAACTATAGGTCACGGAATCAAGCCAGTCTTTGAGAGTGCGAAAGCCGGCTGAGTAATGGTCAGAACTGGAAACCGCCTGAAAGGCAGCACCCAGAGTGTAATCAATGACAGGCGGATCCACTATGGTGGCATTGGAACCTGAAGGCCAGAAACAGTTCAATGCGACACTTTACCTGAGAAGCGACGAAGTTTATCCCAAACAACAGATGAAGGCATGAAGCGATTAAAAGCCTCGACAAAACGAGTCCAGGAGGCCTTCTTGCTATCCTGAATAATGCGACGAGCCCTGGCGCGCGATTGTTTAAAAGTAACCAAATTATGAAATGTAGGGTGTCGCCGGAACACCCGAAGCGCAGTACTACGGGCACGACCGGCATCCCGACAATCCCCGTACCACCACGAAACAGGAATACGCCGAGGGTGAGAGGCTTAACGGGGAATTGTGCGTTTGGCGGCAGATAGAATCGTAGACGAAAGGTGCTGTACCATTCGATTAACGTCAGTGAAGGGCTGGTCCGCAAAAACACGAGGCAGTAATACAATCTCCAGTCGGCTTTTCGGAATATCCAGGTGGTTACTCCGGAACGCTGGACGTGGTAAGACAAAAGAGAAACGATGCAGTGGTAATGATCGCTGGAGTAGGTGTCAGCGACGACGTTCCACTGCAGACGACAAGCAAGCTGGATGTAGCAAATGGCAAAGTCCAAGTGAGAGAAAGTACCAGAAGGGTCAGAAAGAAAAGTGCGTTCACCTGTATTGAGGATGGAGAGGTTGAACTGAGAAAAAATATCGGAAGAAGAGTTCCCCTCGCGCAAACGCTTGGCGAACCCCAAAGTGGGTGATGGGCATTAAAATCTCCCAACACAAGAAATGGATGGAGATCTTGACTGCGACCTTCGAGGAGGAGAAGGTGAACTTTTCATACCGCGCGCACGAGAGGGTCTTTGAGAAAATCTTCCTTGCGTTGTTTCTGCTTGGACTTCTTTTTAATGCTTTGCGACTTCAGCACCTTAGGACCAGCTTTAGATGGCTTAATAACTGTGCCAGAAATGGACTACCGGATGGTAGTGGCGGTTAATGCAGCCATTGTCCAGGTCTGTGTTTCGGCAGCCTTCCGGGGTACAGGTGAGGCAGCAACAGAACTAAATGTGCCCGATCGCAGGAGCGAAGTTTGGCGCGCATGGTAATGCCTCCGGGCTTCGGCGAAGGGGAGTTTCTCCTTTACCCGGATCTCCTGGATTTTCTTTTCGTCCAAGTACCGCGGACAGTCGGCAAATGACGCAGAATGAGACCCTTTGCAATTAACGCAGACGGGGGCCTTTGAACAAGTACCTTCATGTGAGGGCTGGCTACGTGTTGAGCAGATGGTAACGGCACTCTTACATGAGACTTGCTTATGCCAAAAACGTTGGCATTTGAAACAACGCAGGGATCTAGGAGTATGGGTCCTCACCGCAATACGATCGTACCCTGCTGAAATGCTCGTGGTCAGATCAACGCCATCATAAGTTATAAACAGGGTACGAGTGGGTACCAATACTCCGTCGCGTTTAGCCTATACTCGAAGCACCGCTGTCACCTTCTTGTATGCAAGATATTCGACCAGGTCCTCGTCCGATATACTATGCGGCTATGCGTGGTGACAACGCCTCGACAGGAATTCAAGGTGCGGTGCTTCTCAACGCGGATGGGATAACCGTGGAGAAGCGTGGCGCGCAATAAGGACTTAATTTCTGCATCGGACTTGGTTTGAACTAATACTGAACCATTCCGAGGACGAGTGCAGGGCTGAACCTCACCCGCAATAGCGTCAATGCACTTCTGAATAATAAAAGGGTTCACCTTCTCAAAACTTTGTCCTTCTTCTGTTCATGTAATGACCAAGTAACAACTGGATGGCGATGGTGCTATTTCTGTTACAAATACTTTACGGCGCTTTTTAGTAATGGAGAAAGAGGGCTCCATAGCGAAAGAAATCCTCCACGACTGCAACCGTCTCCAATCTCGGGCGCTGACTTCCCGGGCGTTACCCCGGCTTCGGTGAGTGGCCTATCTATACCCATCTCACCCCAGGGTCACACCTCCAAGAACATAGACAGAGGGAGCCAATGGCCGTAAGAAGTCAGCAGCTCATGCAATGCCCCCCCCGTTTGACTGCAGTTGAACAGCGGATACAAATACAAACCCTACATGTCGACCCCGTGTTGTAGGGATGACGCAATTATCCATTAACCCAGCTGTGCACCCAGTGCGCGGGTATCCGTCAGGCTGTGCCCACTGAGGATAAAAATAAATAAAATGGGAAAATAAACCAAAGGTGTGTGGGCGTTTCGCACGCAAGTTAGGCCGGCGTGAAAGAAAAATGGATGTGCGAATGTCGTGGTGCAAAATGGTCGGAAATTGACAAGAGGAGAAAGCAACGATGGCGAGGTGCGGTATGAACGAAATGCAAAGAACGTACGAGAGCCTACCTTGTGTCCCCTGGTCACGAGAACGAACACACCTCGACCGGACGGGGATGAATGGGTGAGTATGGCTCTTAGTGGCTCGGGCACCCCGGGTACGTCAAACCCGTACTCACACTAGGTGAGCCCCTGGGGGGTTCGAATAGGCAATTATAGGAATAGTTGCAAGAAAAAATCACAACAAATATTCAAAATTACACAATATACAGGAAATGTTCGTTTCTAGTAATCAGCAATTATAAGAAAAATTCAAAACAAATAGCCAACAATTAAGACAGGAATTAGCGTCAAATAACCAGCATATACAAGAAACGTTAGAACGAATTAGTTTAGGACAGGCAAATATTCCAACTCAGGTTTTAACGTTAAAACCGGATTTACAAGTTAGCAAAGGAGAAATAGCTTTTTTGTCAGAGTTTGTTAACTCACAGGTAAAAACATCAGCAGCTAATGATGCTAGCATTCAAAAGTATTTAGGGAAGGTAAAAGAAACGTTGGCACAAAGCCAACAAGCATTAGTAAACAGGGTAGATTCCGTACTCATAGCTGTTAGGAAAGTTGTAACTGCTTCACAGGTAGCAAACTCACAAGAAATTAAGGAACTTAAAAATGTAGTACAAATTATGAATGCAGTACATAATAAGGAAAATAAAGAATCAGGAATGGAACTGGAACGTAACGCAAGTCAAAGTTCATCCCGTGATTGTCAAAGATCGGCAGAACCTGGCAGCACTCCATTTTAAAACGGGGAAGCTTCCAACAATATACATAATCAATGGTATTTTGATGTGCATGCTGGAATTGCAACGCCATCAGTCACCTGCTCTCATAATATCAATAACTTAAATTCTCACTTGTTAAACGAGCGGTCACCCTCATATTTGATGGAAAAAGATCACGCAAAGGAATTCATAAGTGAATTGGAACAATATTTTAGATTAAAAGCCACTCCCGAGGAAATAAAATTAATTGTTGTAACGAAGTGTTTAAAAGGGCGTGTACTGAACCGGCTGCGACTCACGTTGTGAGATTCTTTGTCGTAAACTGAATTTAAACAGCCCGTTCTAACTACCCTACTGGGGACCAACAGAAGTTAACAAAGTTCGACTCCAGCTCTACAATGGCCGCTACAATCTGAAAATTCATGGTAGCTTAATAGAATGTACTTGAGTTGGCACAAAAGAGCAAGCAGATAGAGCCACCACTGTCAGACACAGAAGTAATTGCTCTGCTCACCAACCATTTCGACCCACAAATACGTAATATTTTTATTGTTGCTCAACCACAAACTTCAGGGTGAATCACCTAAACGTTGCACCGCAGATATTTTGGGAATGGAAGGTGCTATAGGGTGCAGTTTTTACAGCATTTATTGGTAGTCAGGGGCTCGTACATTTAGCCTATACATAGATTTTAATAATACTGAGAAAGTGTATTTTTGAGCAAACATACAATTTTTAAATGGAACAATGCCAAGTTACATCAACAGAATAAAGGTAGGGTAAATTAAGATGTCAAGGGTGTTTGTTTTAGGATTCTAGTGCAAGTGGTTTACGAGAAATCTTATTTTGAAAAGTTTCCACGCCGACAATTGTTTGTCCCATTCAACCTACTTGGTTGATAGGTACGATGTTGTTATATTTGTTTGCATTGTGTTTTCTTTTCATTGATTGCATTGGAATTTTCTGGTGAGTTAGTTTGTGACCGTTCAAGCAGTTTGTCGTGAGTGGAAGATGGAGTTTACTAATGCAGAAAAAGCCGACATACTCATGGTGTATGGAGAGTGTAGGAAGAATAGAGCTCGTTCTTGTACGGTGTATGCGGAAACGTATGCCAATGGACGTCAACCATCTCGGGAATTATTTATCAATCTCTTCAACAAATTACGTGAAAGTGGTACTGTAACACCTAGAAAACTTAACAGAAACAAACAAGTGACTGGAGAGGAGGCATAAATTAATGTTTTGGCTGCCGTTGCAGTAGATCCGCAAATTAGTTCCCGTACAAACGCACGTGGAAGTGGCATAAGTCAGGCTAGTGTACTGCGCATTCTCCATCGACATAGGTTCCATCTCTATCACATCTCTCTCCATCAAGAGCTGCATGGAAACGATTTTGAGAATCGTGTGAACTTTTGTACATGGACATTAAGACATGATACCCCAGATTCATCATGTGTCTTGTTTAGTGATGAGGCAATATTTACTAATCATGGCCAGGTTAACCGCAGGAACATGCACTATTAGTCTGTTGACAATCCCTGTTGGCTTTGTCAGGTGGAACGTCAGCGTCCATAGAGTTTAAACGTGGTGTGGGATAGAGAACCATCAGCTCATAGGGCGTTTGTTCATAGAAGGAACAATGAACACGCACAAGTATCGCAGCCTCCTGACAGACCACCTGTCACAGATGCTAGAAACCGTTCCTTTGCAGGCTAGGAGGAACCTGTGGTACCAATATGATGGCTGTCCAACCCATAGTGCACGAAGTACTACAGCTTGTCTTAACGGATTGTTTCCAAATCGTTAGATTTGACGACGAGCACCTGTACCTTGGCCATCGCGTTCACCGGATTCTACCGCTTTGAACTGTTTCCTGTGAGTAAGACTGAAAGACACTGTCTACAAGGATGTACCATCTACACCAGATGATATGAAATGACGTATTACTGCTGCCTGCTCTGAAATTTCCGCTGAAATGCTAGAACGTGTGCATCAGTCTTTCCATAGCAGACTGGAAGCGTGTATTGAAGCTGCCGGTGGTCATTTTCAACACAACTTTGAAGGGCTATGTTCTTTTTACTTGTAAAAATCCACAGAAGTGTTGTAATTCCCTCTTGTTTTTCTTTAGTTTGTGCTATCACAGGTTGTACAAGTGTCAGTGCGTAAAAGTTTCAAAATAAGATTTTTCGTAAACTACTTGCACATGAATCTTGCAATAAACGCCACTGATATTCTAATTTACCATACCGTTATTGTGTTGATGAAACTAGACATTTTCTATTTAAAGAATTGTATGTTTGCTCAAAAATACACTTTCTCAGCATTATTAAAATCTGTTTATAGGCTAAATGTACGAGCTCCTGACTACCAAACAATGCTGTGAAAACTGCAAACTAATAGTACTTTACAACTCCGCAACATTTGCGGTGCAAGTTTTAGGTGATTCACCGTGTATATACATTCTATTATACACATAATATTTGTAAGTAATACCTAGGTTGTAGTATGTGCGGGATCATTCAAAAACAATTCTAGTAGTCTTTTAAGTGGTTCTTTACCTCAAAGCATATGCTTACAAAATGAAAATAATTTGAATATGTGTTACATGACTACAAGGTTGGGGTAAATGAAAAGGGAGAACGAGTTAGTGTAAAGCAAGCATAAACAGCAATGTAATGGGAACATTCTCAATAACGTCCAGTGATCTTATTCATTGAAGAATCGCAACACCAGACAGCATGAAACCTACAAAAAACGTTTGCTTGTGTAGAATATAGCATTAATATGGTTTATTTGCTCAAAATTATTGTATTTCTTGACAATTCCATTGATTTCATAAATACTTGCATAATTGCTTAAAGGATTATGTAATATCTTTAAATATTGATGGTGCATGAAAGTTAAAAATATCTATTGATCTATTTTGAAAGACGCTTAAATAAATGGAATCTAAATGTCAGAACCATCTAATATTTGATGGTATGATATGAAGTGTATAATAGCATTAATAAAAGAGGAAGGCAATGATGATAGTCTAGACTTTCTAAACACCCAATTATACCAGGTGAGTCAGTTGCCCCTAGGTATTCATATCTATGCAACCTGCAGTTTATATTCTAATGTAAAAACATTGACCCTTTTAGCAAACCCTTTTTACTATACGCAGTTCTCATTAATGATTAAAGACCTGAATGAGAAACAAAGAGCTGCGAAAGCCTTAAAAAGACGTCGTTTCATGGATATAACGCTTGCAAGGAGATAGAGGAACGTTTTCCCGAAGAGTGAAATAAACTAAGTGGGTTCTGGTCGAGTGGTTTGGCTGCCGGAATGTGGTGAAGCAAAGTTTAGCTTCGGAGGTTCGAATTTGATACAAACATAAAGTTGTTTTGGTTCTTTTTTTCTCTCCTTGTGTTTATTTTATGCATTTTAGTGTATTAATTAATTTATTTTTGTTAATGGCTCTCCTGTGAGCCAAATACTTAAGAATTACAATCAGATAATTGTGTATCATGTTTAACCTAATAAACTGTACCGTATCTGGTGCTGTAAACTGTGTTACTTAGCTTGCATTCTCTTGGGCGCATATCAATGATATATATGTAATAGTTTTTTTCTCATGTTTAATCCTTATGTTACACTTTTTCTATTGAAAAAGGTGTTTTAAATGTGTTACGTTCACGGGTAAACAGAATAATACATTGTTGAAGAGGGTAGATTTCATCAAGTAAGTAAATGTTCAAAGTGACGACCCCCTTCATCAATGCACATTTGTGTGCGTTGCCGGAGAGACCTTCTTGCATGCAGTAACATGCGCGGTGTAATCTGCCTGCATTCTTCACGTATGAGTGTTGCCAGTATATGATTTGGGCTTTGCGATGATGATTGTTCTATTTTGTACGCACTTATAATGTTATCAAAAATGTTATTTATATCATAACATCAAATTATAGGCCCAAAGAGATAAAATAAAAAGTAATAAAAAGCTTGAAATTCACCCGAAGGTTTTGAACCCGAATTAAAGTGGCACAGCGTCAAAGCAACCATGATAATACCATTCGGCGAACGCTACCTTGCTAGCTGAGGCTCCTATGCGAATGAGTAATCGCAGAACTAGACCCCACCTCGAATCTTTACACGCTTTTTGCAGTGTCATACAGTGTTTTGAGCTCGGTTTGCTAGTTTTATTTCAAACAAATAAACTGCATCAGTCGTTACAAATACTTTATGATCTGAAATACGCCATAGTTTGTGAAATAAGAGAAATTGTCTACCTAATACGTAGCATTTTTTGACAATGCTGTGCATTAACTAACGGCTTAAATCCAATTGGTCGCACTGCGCAGATCTGCCATTTTGTTTTCAAATGGTTTTGTCAGCCGATGCATGAGATAGGTTGTTCCTTCGGGGGCGTTTTCAAAGGGATGTATGCTAAAGAATAAAAGTTTGTAAAATTGGCTAAAATTGGTACTGCAACTCCCAGTGTCAGGGTGGGATTCTTTTTTGCAACGATATACATAGCGATTGCATTCTGTCCCGTAAAACACTTATGCACTGACTTATGTATCCCTTCCTCTATAAAGTGCTATGCAAATAAGCCATTAGAAGGAATTCAAGAAAGGTGTAAGTCACATATGTCGCTTAGCACGTTGCATAAATTCAAAAATAAATAGGCGCAGCTGACTCAGCTGGTATAATCGTATGCATCACAGGAAAAGAGACCTGCAGTTAAATACTTTATATTGTAGAAGTTCTTGATAATATGATATATTGAAGATTGAAGAAATCATAAGTAAGCTGAAGGCATCTAAAGTTCTAGAATGCCAGTCACGAAAATGCTGTTAATGAATTTCGACGATCGTAAACAAGAGCTTTGAAATATATTATATTATCAAGAGCTTTTACTATATAAAGTGTTTACCATCAGGTCGCTTTCCCTGTGATCTATAGGATTATATAATTGGATGTATAGAAAGTCTAGACTATCATCATTGTGTTTGGGGAGTATGTGTGATATTTTGTAATAGGGTAATGTTTATAAAATAACTTATGTTTATATTATATAGTCCTCTTTTTATTAATCTTTTATACACTGCATATTATACCATCAAATATTGTAACGTATGGGTCAAGCTAAGTTAAACTATTATCCTAAAAATTACTTTTCTTTAGAATTTGGTTCATGTAAAGCTTATTTCTTGCATTCTTACTTCACATGGTGCAACATAGGATGCATGAGCTGGACATTCAGTGCCAGTCATATCCTTGTGATATTATGTGGCTCATGTAATAATTTTTGTGTTTATGTGACCTTGTACCATTCTTTTTATTTTTTTATCAACACACAGTGGCAGTGTGTTATTTTGATGCCGGGGCAGATGTAACGTATAGGTCAAGTTAAGTTAAATTATTTTCCTAAAAATTACTTTTCTTTAGAACTTGGTTCATGTAAAGCTTATTTCTTGCATTCTTACTTCACATGGTGCAACACAGGATGCATGAGCTGGACATTCAGTGCCAGTCATATCCTTGTAATATTATGTGGGTGATGCCAACTCATAGAGTAGAGGTTATCTTTCCATATATGGAATGCCCTGTGTGGAGGCGTCTATCTATGATATAAAACCCCTTTCCTAAGACTATGGGGATGGCAGTCTTGATAGGAACAACCCAGGTGCAGCCGAAGGCGCTGCCCAGATCAACATTTACCTTTGGGTATGGCAACCAGCGTAACATCTGCTCAAAGGCACTAGGTAACTAGAAACTGATCTGTCTTAAATACTTAATACTAAACATGGCTTGCTTGCTCACTGTCTGTGTGTCTACTCGTTTATTATATTAAATATGTTATCCGTTTTGTTAAACGTGTCTTGCTATTCGGAGTTGCTCACCAACCATTAATCCTGCTACGCTCCCAAATGCACGTCCTCAACCCCCTTCAAATCTAAGGCGTGACAATATTAGATAGTTCTGCCCTGTAGATTCCGCTTATTCAAGCCTCTTTCAAAATAGATCAGTAGATGTTTTTAGATTTCATGCACCATCAATGTTTTAAGATATTACACAGTCCTTTAAACAATTATGCAATTATTTATGAAATCAACTGAATTGGCAAGAAATACGGTAATGTTGAGCTAATAAATTATATTATTGCTATATTCTACACACGCAAACGTATTTATTGTAGGTTTCATTCTGTCTGGTGATGCGATTCTTCAATGCATAAGATCACTGGACGTTGTTGAGAATGTTCCTATTACATTTCTGTTTATGCTTGGTTTACACTAACTCGTCCTGCCTCTTCATTTACCCCAAAGTTGTAGTCCTGTAACACACATTCAAATTATTTGCATCTCGTTGTACGTCTCCTTCTAAATGACCTCGCATACTACAACCTAGGTATTATTTACGCATATTATATATATATTTGCTTTTAATACAGTGATGCATACTGTGTACGAATGTTATTATAGTGAGCCGACTATTTATAAGCTAAAAGGCTGTATCTCTAAATGAAACTTTGAAAAGTTAGCTGAGTTATTTCTACAAACTTTAACAGGAAGAAATGACAATTTATATGTCTTAAATTTGCTAGCTTTTACTAATCCACGATATAGAATTTGAAACTTTCCGGGCATTTCCTCCAACTGTTCGCTTGTTAGGGCTGAATATTTCGCTGGAAGAAAACCCTGCTTTTCGCCTAAGACTGCAGCCACTCTCGTATCAAATTTTCTTATGGCTTTTATATTATAAGTCTAATCTCGCCGAAGAGATTTTAATCTTTGAACAGTTGGGAAAATGCTATTCCCAGGCCACGTGTTAAGTTGGTTTGCTAAACTCCCTGCATGAAAAACAGAAAAACGAATTCTTTATTAGAGCATGAATTTCATAAAAAACTCATTTATTTGAAAGTCTCGAGATTATTACTATTATTAACATTTCCGTATAGTATCATAATACTCACAACATTAATAACGAT
Organism: Deroplatys truncata; assembly: GCA_030765065.1. Classification (NCBI taxonomy): domain Eukaryota; kingdom Metazoa; phylum Arthropoda; class Insecta; order Mantodea; family Mantidae; genus Deroplatys; species Deroplatys truncata. The sequence continues at coordinate 346,424,810 of CM060990.1, read as the reverse complement.
AATATGTGTAAATATAATGAAGGATCTGATTCACTAATGAAGTCCAATAAGCATGCTATTCTTTAATTTAAATGCTTTAATATAATATAAACGTTTACTTTGCTAGAGCTAATGTTTCGCACAATAGGCTTTTTGTAGTATTTTAAATAACACAAAGCAGTTAAGAAGGAATTCAAATAATTGTATTTTTTTCTCTCCTTAGAAACAAATATAATTTACGCGCTAAAAATCTCCCATTTAATCACGAGAATAATACGCTAGCTTAAAACTTATACTTAACCAAAATGTTTGCATTAGAGAAATGAAATTCACACTACTAGCTATTAACTGAAGAATGTTCAACCGAGGTAATGTACGAGGCTTGCATTCGGGAGGTCCCGGCTCGATTCCCGTATATCGCCAACGGAAAAACTTCTATTGCATATAAAGAACCTTTGTTATTTAATACGGTCATGGACATCTCTCTTTTAGTAATGAAAACAGTCTGAACGTTTTCACAAAATGAAAGCATTAGGGAAAATGAAATTCGCGGAACAGACTTTTTGTAATATTCTAAAAAACCAAAAGTTAAGAAAGGTATTAAAATAATTGTATTTTTGCTCGTGAAATGAATATAATTCACCGCTAAAAATCCCGCATTTAAACACGTAGAATAATAAGTTTGCTTAAAATGAATACCTAACTAAATTGCTTACATTTGTGAAAATGAAATTCACACAACTAACTGTTAACTGTAGAATGTTCAACTACTTGTATATAAATGCCTCACATTTAAAAACCAAAGAGGAAACACATTTATAAATCGACGCAGAGAGTAATAACTTAACTTTTAAAGTAAGTAAAATGCTTTTACAACTTACAAGACAAGGTGTTTAATGAAATTACGCGGAGCATTGTAAAACAAGAACAGTATTTATCACGACGAGTCCTCACAAGACAGAATGAAAATTTCTTGACAAGCAGCCGCTTTAATATCATTTTTGTCATATAAAAATTGCAAGCGAGAGGCGTGACGATATAAAATAAATTGATCTGATTCGCTACTCCAACCCTATAGGGTAGAAACATCTTTACTGAGGAGTCATGGAGGGAAACTAGTCTCGCACACGGTACATGTCATAAATAAACCCGTCTAAACAAGTTAGGGTTTTTCCAGCTCCATGGTAATATGATGGTACAGAAAATCCACCCATGTATAGAACGCAAGACTATTCTTTGAATACGCGTACTGCTGAAACTCGGTGTTTATTATTCCATTACCAAAATATTCACTCAAGTGTAAAGCTCGAGACGCTTTTTAACGATAGTCAGGGTATCGCAATTCTGTTTTAGAATAAAGAGGGTGTGTTGGGAGGTTTTCCCCGATAAGTATGGTCTTTACAGTAGGTATGATTTCACTTCTCGAAGTCCACAGGCATGCATTTTCTGAAACAATGTATCAAATTTATATCTGAAGTCCCCGAGGTTCGAATCTCTGCTAGAGTACCCAATACGACTATCCACATCGTTTGTTTTATGTTCCCCCCAGAATTTTCCGTCCTAACGTCCCTCTCCTGCAACACCTTATTCCAGATGAAATAAATATTTTGAACGTTCCCTGTATTTTCCCTAGAGGGTGCGAAAATGTATGTTTTAAGATCCCCAAATCCATGTTATATACATTTTTACTTTTCCGATAAGTACGGTCTTTCAGGATGTATGATTTCAATTCTCGAAAACTTCATTTTTAGAGAAAGTTTTAAAACGAATATCAAATTTATATTTGAAACGCTCGTGGTTCGACATTCTTCTAGAGTACTCAATACGACTTTCGACATATTATGTGTTAAGTTCCCGCATACATTTTCCAGGTTAACATCCCTCTCCTGCAACACCTTAATCCTGATGAAATACATGTTTTCAAGGTCCCCGTGTGTTTTACCTCGAGTGAGCGAAAACGTATGCTTTAAGGTCCCCAGGTCCATGTTATTTACATTTTTGCTTTTCCGATAAGTACGGTCTTTCAGGATGTATAATTTCACTTCTCGAAAGCTTCATTTTTAGAAAAAGTTTTAAAACGAATATCAAATTTATATTTGAAGCGCTCGTGGTTCGATACCCTGCTAGGGTATCCAATACGACTTTCGACATCGTATGTTCTCCAGAATTTCCATTTTAACGTCCCTCGTCTGGAACACGTTAATCCAGATGAAATACGTGTTTTGAAGATCCCCTGTATTTTACCTCGAGTATGCGAAAATGCATGTTTTAAAGTCGCCAGTCTCATGTAATTTAGAGTTTTGCAATACATATATGTTTTCTCAAATGAAAAATCCTTTTGAAAAGCTACATGCAATATACACTAACTTTTCTTTATTCATAAAAGCAATTGTATCGCTTGAGTTCCGGTTTCAATTCCCGGTGGTGTTCAATGTTTTTTTAATTGCACACTCAACTTTATTGTCAATCAGTATTAAATATTATCGATCAGAGTTCGATCCTACCATAACCACTCAGCCTTCTCTATAATTTATATCTCCCCACAGCATTCACAGGTGTTATCGCGTTCCTGAAAAGCGAAGTGTGCTGTCTGGAAATCCAGTGCCATTACGGTGAAAAAAGCCAAGTCTCCGTATATCTTTGAAAACGGAATTGCCCACTATAATCAGCAAGGTCGGGTATACAACATATTTGGCAGGAATGTTTGAATCGACAGTATATCCCTCTGGTGCATCCAATTCCGGGAAGGTGGCGGTTTCTCTACTAAAAATCTCCAATACATAATGTAAAATTGTTTTGATTATAAAGAGGGGAGGAAACTAGTACTTGTGAATTTGATATACTCTGAATTATACGGCTGAGATTACACATCACCTGTAATATTTAATTTTGTAAATAATACCGGTAGAAGAGGTGGAGGGTTCTTAAACATGTTTTGGTTACACAGAGGAGAGTGGGGGCAGCCTGCCAATCATCAATGAAGCAGTAATTATATTAAGGATGCACAAAGGAGAGAGGTGTGTGTGTGTGGCGACATGCTTCCAGCCATTTAGGGCATGTGATACCGGGAAACCATGACGCTAGAGCGCGATATGGCCTTTGTTAACGTTTTAAGACTTTGAAGTCAAACCACATGTCATTGCACATGTAACAAATTATTCCTTTAATTAAACTAATTAAGCGGCTCATTTAATACACTAATATAGAATATACATTTAATTATATTAATCAATGTAGTCCACGCGACCAGATATTTAGAAATTTAGCGGCGGGGACGTCACCCACACTAAGGAGTGGGAGGGGGACTTCCTGTGCTGGGAAAATACCATCAAAGGGTGCCAAAGCATTTGTAAACACGCTCAGTTGAACTATTATGATTACGCAGTCAATTATTTGTCGTAGCCTTTGTGGTCCAAAACTATTTCATCGATTTAGGGGATGATGGCACGCGACTGAGAGTCCTAGAGGGCGGCCAATGCCTTGGCCGAGGCTTCAGTCTTTTGAAGCGAGATAATCTTGCACGTGGACGATCGTTATCAAACCCTTGTAAAACCCTTGTCAATCAAATTTTGACAGCTACATGACACCTCCATTATCGGCTTGCCGGTGTAACACAGAGGGGTGGAGGGAGCGCGCTGTGAAACAGAGAGTTATCTGATTACACAATCAATCGTATTACACATCTTATTAATCGGCGGTGTCTCCATTCGTGGCTCCAAAGTCCTATATCTATACTACTTAGTTTTTGTCCACGTCTAGAATAATATTCATACTCGCTTAACAGTCCAACAGCGAGATTAAAGAGAGAAGTAGCAAAACGGTCACCGCTCACGTTTGTGTAAGGTAAAAATCTTTCTTCTGCTTCACCATCACTTCTGACATACCTAACTGAAGAAATTTGACACTTCATAGTGATATCTGAAGTTCGTTAAGGATTAAAGCTACCAAATTGACATAAGAAATGTCCTTTTTTATTTTAAGAATCATTAATTCGGAAGCGCTTTTCACTAACTCATTTTGTATATCAGAAGAAAAAGTTCGAAACGAAATTCATGACGTAATCCTAAATCATTGCGCACTAACGCTTTGAGGAGTTGACTGTAATCGCCTCTATTGGGAAATGATTTGCTTTTATCATGAGGTAAGATAAGGCAAGACCTTGCGACCCTAAAATGAAGAATGTAGTGATTAAATGTGTGAACAGACCTCTGTTTTGCCTTACAATTTCATTGCGTTTAGCAATAGAAATTTTATATACATTGCTGAGAGCGAATTCAATTCTTGTGTTGATCTTGCCAAACAACTTTAGTTATTTAAGACCAGGAATATTATTAGTAGCATCCCTATATCGTTTGTCCGCCTAATAAATACTATTTAGTTCATCATATTTAGGACTATTAAAAACGTGTATTTCTTCGGGAAACAGTAGGCACGTCCAACATGACATTTTGTTAAGTTTTTTACATGTGCACAACTAAGGAATTTCCTCATACAAATTCATATTAAAGCGCCTAATACATATCTTCATTTTTGTTTGCAAGTTAAGAAAAGGCTTTGTAGGACCAGCTTCTATTAGGTGAAGTTAATTTTTGTATATTGATTATTATTTACTGACGGGAATATATAAATAACTAGTAAAGAAATAACAGCAAGATGGAGAAATAATTGCAATTAATATTTTCGGTATATTAAACCAATGCATAATGCAATAAGTTTGAGTTGAAATGTTTGTCCAGAAATACGAAGGTAATCTTGAGGTGATGTTAGCGACAGCCGAAATAGTGAACGAATTAGCTTAACAATTCCAGGAATTCAATTAGAGTTATGTTCAGTACGTTTGCAGCCACGTGTGAGGATTCCGGAAAGGAGAAGTCAAAAACATTTCCGAGATTTTAGCCAAGACCCGTAGTAACAGACGGACACACACATAAAAGAGTACGATATTGGCCCTGGCAGGATGTAAAGCTGGAAGGGGGTATAATATGTAGGCGGCGGTAAACGTAATAAAGGCGTGAAGCTTACTCACCCTGTGTAGCGGTTCAGCGGTGCTAGGCAGTCTAGTGAGGGAGATGATTATTGCAAAGGAGTGTACTTTGATAAGCTCAGGTAGAGGATGGGTAACTCATGGGAGTGTGAACCGGAGAGAAATAAAAGAAGTGTTCTCCTTCGCTTTGCAATTTATGCGTTAAATTCACACAAAGAAAAGTAACACTTGTGGCTATCTGACTTCGCTTCTGAACCCGCTTACAATTTCTGTCCACTGTAACTGCTTTCCCTTTCTGAATTCCGCTTCTCCATTATGTGAAACTGTTAATAAGTGCTTTAATTTAACCCTAAGATTTGCTCGCACACTTCCAACGCCGTGTGATGCAGCCTCTCCTAACAAATGAACGACACGAAGTAACGAAGTTACCGCTGTACGAAACCCGGCTCTACTCATTAATAAACTTATATTTCACACCCCTATTCTGCCTTAGCACATCATTTTTTCTAGGCTTGTGATTTTTCTTAATTCCTGTTTGCCATTTCCACAACTTTCTCTTTTCTCTCATTAGCTCTAAAATTATTGTATGATCGCCTTATCTAGCGTCAAATCTTACTATATTATTAATGCTTCGCTGCGTTTTATTCTCGCTTGATTGCTCGTGGGATCCCCAAGTATTGTCTGCCTTCGCTGCCCCGACTATTGGATTTTCCTTGAGCATATACATATACTTTGTCTGTTAACAGGTTCTTAATGACCTACCCTCGTGGTTGTCGTCGAAGCTGGCTAATTTGTACACTTTCATCTCCCATTTATCCTTGCAGAATTATCTTGTTATATAGGATTTACCATTTATTTAATGTTCTTCGTATTAGTCCCCTTATTTCCTAAATTCTATTATTTTTCCTTATTTTGTAATGTTTTTACTTTCGTCTTCCCTCTCCCTCCCTTTGCTTGTTTGATTTATTACGTTGGTATTTTATTGGTTTAATATTTATGTTGTAATTATTTAACTCGCCTACGTTACGTTTGGTCTACTCATTATTCCTGTTATTATTATTGTCATTATTATACGTATTTACTCCCTGCTCTGCGGATGTTACTTTTAGTCTACTCATTATTCGTGTTATTGTTATTATTTTTGTTATTATTATTATTATTATTCGTATTTATTCCCTGCTCTGCGGATGTTCCACCCAGAATGCCCTTCAGATATTTCTTCACTTTTTCCACTTCAGGGTAAAATTAATTTCTCGCCTGAAAAACTCATTGACATTCTCTCTACTGCGCTTATTTTTGCGTTATGCGCCTTTATGCCTTAAATAGAGTTTTTTCTTTTCTTTTCCCCCATATGGTTTGTCGGTATGGAGTTGGGTAGTTTTTATAAACTGTTTATACAATACATACATCTACATTACAATAACACGTGTTTACATAAAATATGCCTGTAAATACATATGATTAAACGCAATTTGAATGCCATAAACGGTAAGCAGCAAACATGTCGGGAAAAGAGCCGCAATACAACTCAATTGATTTTCATCACTTAAAAGGGCATACCAGTTGTCAAGCATGGGAAAGCATTACATTCACGAAGAAGGGAATTTGTGATTTTGTTTCCGGTATACATGCAGTTTAGGATAGATATTAAGGTGTTTCTGTCCCCATTATATGTTCATGTATATAGTATATTAAACATGTGTTAGCGTAGAATAAATGCCCAGTTAATAAATCAGGCCACAAGACGGTCAAAGTGCAATTCCTTTCCTAAAAGTGTTCAAATTTATTTTATGTAAGTAGAATAGATAACGGAGAGGGAGGCCACTTTTTTGAGCATACATAGGAAAAGATAGGGAAAACGAGGGGTGATGCTAGTCTAGACAGGGGCTGAAGGAGGAAAATAAGTGTATATGAGGGAGGTAGGGAGAACGAGGGTAGATGCTAGGCTAGACAGGTGTTGAAGGAGGGAAATGCGCTTTATATGAGAGAGGTAGGGAATACGAGGAGAAGTGCTAGGCTAGACAGAGTTTGAGTAGAGTATACGGTTATATGGGAAATATAGGGAAAACGGGAGCGGATGGTAGGTTAGACAGATACTGAAGGAGGAGGAATATGGACTTGTATACAGGAGAGATAGGGAATGCGAGGGGAGGTACTAGACAAGACAGGACTTTAAGCGTAGAATACGGCTTGACATGAGAGAGATAGTAAACCGATGAGATGTATTAGGCTAGGCGGTTTGAAAAGTAGAGTATGCGTTTATATGGATAGACAGGGAAAACGGAGAGAGATCCTAAGCTAGGAGAGAGTTGAAGGAGATGGAAACGTGTTCATATGGGGGAGATAGAGAATGCGAGGGCTGATGCTAGGCTAGGCAGAGGTTGAGGAGTAGAGTATGCGTTTATTTGGGAAAGATAGGGAAAACGGAGAGAGATTCTAAGCTAGATAAAGGCTGAAGGAGAGGAATGCGCTTTATTCGTGAGAGGTAGGGAATACATGGTGAGATGCTAGTCTAGACAGGGTTAAAGGTAGAGTGTGTTGTATATAGGAAATAGGAAACCTGGGGGAGGTATTAGTCTAGGAAGGATTGAATGGTACAGTATGCGTTTATATGGGAGAGATAGAGAATACGATGATAGATGTAGGGAGGTTAGTATTGTTGTATGTGTAATTTCCAGTCTTTTCCAAGGTAGCATTTAGCAGACGAACAGATTCCATGGGGGTGAGTGCAGCATACTTGTGTATGATTTCACAGGGAATTCAGACAGTATCGGAATTATTTAGATTCATTCAGGCAGTATAACAGGAGGACAGATTACAGAGATTGGATGTAACATAGTTTCGTATCATTTAACAGGTAATTCCGATAGTATGAGAAGTATTTAGGTTAATTCAAATTGTATCACAATGAGGATAGATTCCAGGCTTAGGGTCCGGCGTAGTTCTGCACGATTTCACAGATAATTCAGATAGTATAGGAGGTATTTAGGTTAATTCAGATAGTATCACAATGAGGATAAATTCCAGGGTTTGGGTGCTGCGTAGTTGTGCAGGATTTCACAGATAATTCAGGTATTGTCATACACAGACAGAATTCAGGAGTTGAGTGTAGCATAGCTCCGTATGGTTTCACAGACAATTCAGTAGTATTGTTGGTATTTAGGGTAGTAGGATATATAGGTCCATCCTGGGCCACTTTTTGCGTTTATATGGGAAAGGATAGGGAAAACGAGGGTATATGCGGAGGTTCACGGAGGAAAATGCGTTTATATGGGGAAGATAGGGACTACGAGGATCGATGCTAGGCTAGATAGAGGTTGAAGGAATGAGGATGTGCTTTATATGAGAGATACGTGGAATACGAGGAGAAGCGTTGGACTAGATAGGGGTTGAGATGTGGAATATGCATTTATATGGGAAAGATAGGGAAAACGTGAACAGAGGCTAGGATAGACAGATGCTGAAGCAGGGGGAATATGAACATATATACAGGAGAGATAGGGGATACGTGGAGAGGTACTAGACTATTCGGGGTTTGAAGGGTAGAGTATGGCTTTTTATATGAAGAGACGAGGAAAACGAGGGTATATGCTAAGTTGAGAGAACATTCAAGGAGGAAAAATGCGTTTATATGGGAGAGATAGGGAAAACGAGGAGAGTTCTGAGGTAAAGCAGGGACTGAGGGAGGGAGAGATATGCTTTATACGACAGAGATAGGGCATACGAGGGGAGGTGCTAGTGCAGACAGAGGTTAAGGAGTACGGTATACGTTTATATGAGGAATGTATGGAAAACGGGGGCAGGCGGTATGATAGACAGAAGCTGGGCCACTTTTACGTTTATATGGGAAAGGATAGGGAAAACGAGGGTAGATGCGACAGTTCAAGGAGGAAAATGCGTTTATAGGGGAGAGATAGGGAATACGAGGGCTGATACTGGGCTAGTCAGATGCTAAAGGAGGGAGGGATACGCTTTATACGAGAGAGATAGGAAACACAAGGAAAGATGTTATACTAAACAGGACTTGAAGGGTAGAATATGGCGTTTTATATGAGCGAGATAGCGAACCGAGGAGAGGTATTAGGCTAGGAGTTTTGAATGATAGAGTAGGCGTTTATATGCGAGAGATAGGGTATACGAGGGTCGATGCTAGGCTAGACAGGGTTGAAGTAGGGAATGCGTCTTATATGAGAGAGGTAGGAGAATATGAGGAGAAGTGCTAGGCTAGACAGGAAGGTCTGACTGACAGAGTATGCGTTTATATGGGAAAAGATAGGGAAAACGAAGGTAGGTGCTAGGTTGAGAGAGTCTTCAAGGGGGAAATGCATTTATATGAGATCGGTAGGACATATGAGGAGAGGTGCTAGTCTAGACATGGGATGAGGAGCAGAGTATACGTTTATATGGGAGAAATATGGAAAACGGGAGAGATACAAGGATAAACAGGGGTTGAAGGAGGAGGAATGTAGGGTTATACGGTAATATAGAGAGTAATTCGATTATAAAACTTTTATCATCCAGCGCTGCAACACTTTAATATATTTATTTTCTAAAGCTTACAAACTTTATATATATTAAAGTAGGGTGCGAAACGGAGAGAGAAAACTGTATATCGGTTTTCAGCGAAGTATACGTCTTAACCTATTGCCACCATGTTTGCTCTGGATCTTCTAATTGTCTATTCATTCCTAACATCATCTAACGTAACCAACAATAACCACGTAACACAACGTAACATAACAGCATGTCAAGACGTCGCACTAACTAACATAAGCACGTATCCTCGTAACATCATGTGACATCTCGTAACCAGAAACGTTACACGACGTAACAACACGTACCAACCATGCAACCACGTAACAAAACGTAAGAACAACACGTAACCAACCCATTGCTAACGCAAACTAAACTAATTCATCCTTCATAACTTAGACAATATGTACGAGAGCCTAGCCTAGATTAACCCGACCAATCCTAAACGTTCCTCTCATCATCTATTCTACTCAGTCATCGACTAACCTAATCTGGCTAACCAAAGATAACCTCAACTTTCTTTTAGTGAAATTGCAATGTTTTATTCAGGTTTTATTATTCGAGAGTTTTAATTGAAAAGTTTACGTCAACATACCTTTATTTTGGTTCGTTGTAGGCGTCTCTCCCCTTTTTATCTAGGCTTGAGACTAGCACTAGGATTGCTCCTAATGGCAGGGTTACCACCTTCCCTTCCATCTTCTTCTTTCTTCATCGGTCGTCAGCTAGCTGCATATTTAGCACACGGATAACCTTCATTTTTTTAAGATTGTAGACTCGCGAGAAAATCTTCATATTCGACTTACATTCTCTTATGCACTACTCGTAATGCTGTAATGTCCATAGGCGTATGTCGTTATACCGTCCTCAGCAATAATTCTTTTATCGTCGCATGGTGTCAATGTAATTTTATTCACTTGTACTGTGGCAAGAGCATGCTGTCGCGACAGGATCAGATTCATGGGCGTTCTGATAATTTCTCTGGTTTTAAGGTAGTCAGTATAGCTCTCGAACGTGACGTACTGCTTAATAGCACTACGTTTTATACCTTTAATCTTTTTTATCATTGAACCGTCGAGATCTAGGGCATACATTTTAGGTCGTAGCCCTACAAAGCGTTGAATGATTTTACCATTAGCCTCATCTTTAAATTTCCCAAGTACCTTCTTGTTTAGAGGTGAATATCATATATGGCTTGTAGGATAATCAGCAGTATCTAGGTGCTCAAGAAAACGTAGCTTATCCTGGTACACATCTTCAGTTGTAACACGATGAATGAACGAATCAGTGTCCATATACATAAGCTTCAGGTTTTCAGCTCCATAATACGGTAACAACACATCATAGTGATACCGGTACTTTAATGTCTTGGAGATATCCAACACACTCATACCGATGTATATAGGCTTGTTGAACACGATCTGTCGGGAGTCCATATGTACAGCAGCTAGATTAGAAGCATATATAGTCCTGTCGATAAACGTAGGCTTTGCAATTAACTTTTCCAGAGTCTTCTCATTTGTCACCAGCCGTATACCCATACGATTACGCAGGTTCTCCATAGTTTTTCCGAAAATAGCATTGTTGAACAATTTGTAGAGATACTTCTCAAAATCATTTGCGGCCTGTTGTCGTAGTCTGTTGTTAAATTCCACATACGGTTTTAACCATCGAGACTGTTGGAATTGTAGCACACGATGGATTTTTGTTAACCGTAATCCATGATCAAGAGCTTGCTTCAACGCCATGTAATGTAGTACATACTTATTTCGAGGTCCTAGATGAGGTATCAGTTTCTTTGTGGAGAGTCCTTAGGCGTCATACACTCAGGCAGGAAAGGTAGATCGTTGTGTAGATCGTGAAGTTCTGCAGGATACTCGATGTCGACTTCTAATATGTAGCCGTAAGGATCATCTTCTTGAAGCCTTTCTATGTCGATTTCTTCAGGCTATACCCACTCAAATCCACCATAAGGGAGAGCGTGACTCATTGCCTAACCATATTGGTTGTTGGCGTCCTCATAGGTAATAAATTGGGTTGGTCTCGACGGATCATACCTCTCCATGTAGGTGTTATTAGCCTCTGCATAGCGGTGGGAAACTTGACATAAACCTCCTCTTATGCCAGATTCCACCATGAGTATTTGATCATAATCCTGTAACAATTCCAGCTGAATTCCAGTGTACAGTAACATGGCATCCCATGTAAGTCCTGGAGAGGTGAAATAATGTGCAGGGTCGACTTTGTGTGTTTTGAGTGTTTGCTCCCTAAATGTCTCAAAGACATCAGCTAGGAGAAGCACATCAGAGATTAAGTAGAGGTCGCTGTACTCGCCCAGGTTTCTGACATTAAACAGCTCCCATACAGTTTAGCATGATCGTCGTCAGCATCACTAATTTCCTCTTCATTTAATTTATTGTAGAAGGAGTCCTTAGGAGGTAAGCAGGTTTCGTTCAAGACGTCCCATGAAGTGATGTAATCATAGGGAAATACACCCTTACGGGTCATCAACTTCAACTTGTCTTCTCCGAAGTACTTCAATGTTTCAGGGTACGATGTTAGATTTTTACCAGCTTATCCAAGCTTGTACTCAAGACCGAGAACTATCCACAAACCGGAGCTTTATATCTCCAACATACTTGGAGAATGATATATAGCTTTCTTCAGAGCTAGGAATTACTTCCACCCGCTCACTTGTACATCCCAGCTCCTTAAAAATGAAGTGTGAGTCATATCCACTGAGGTTGTGCATGAAGACAGGGATATATTTAGGTGTTTTGCAGGCTAAATTACATTCATTATGCAGACTCCCCCGATATTCACCACTGATGTGATCATGGTCGCGTACTTTATAGTTCTCTTCAGTAAAGGTTTTTCCACACAAGTAGCATACTGTAGAAGCGTTAAAATCCATCTGCTATTGATCTGTAAGTTTCATGGGCATGACAGATTTGTATATATTATTAATCGCCTTTGCAAGGAATGACAGGTATTCCATAAACTTCTGAGCAGCATCAACACCACGATATACATAGGGATGCTTAGGAAGACCAGTTTCCAGATGTTCAACGTTGGTTGATGGTTTAACGTAAACACAGAAGCTCATTGCTGTGTGCTCTTGATATGAAGTTGTATAGGAAGTTTCAGGACTGGGAACACACGTATGACATGGAGTGAGAATACTCTCAAAATCCGCATAGATGACATAAGGTACTTTCAGCATCCTCTCCAAATTTTTAAACTGTACAATTGATTTCTCCTTTGTGGGTATAACTACCCCTGCAACACCATGCTGATTACAGATGGCTGCATGTTCTTCCTGTTTTTTCAGCCCACTTCGTCCATATCGATTGTCAAAATGTGTAAAGCACCGCTTACAGGTATATATCACTCTACCATGCTTAGTTTTTTGACATCGAACGAGCTTCTCAAGATTCTTGATATATACATAGTGATGTTTTCCACTACTGTCACTCAATAGCAGGAGGTCACAGTGGTCAGGTAGTTCAGTGTCAGCAACCTTTATCGGATACACTTCATGCTTCTCATCCAGGCCGAAAACGTTGATAGACGTCCTATTAAGCTTCTCAAATTTAGGTATTTGAGAAAGCGGAGTAGGATAGGAAACACAGTTGAAGTCGTACTTATCTTGAAGTTTCTTATATTTGCTCACCCGTTGAGGCTTGACGCTGACAAATTTGGCTAATATAGAGTACATAAAGCATAGTTCATCAGTTAAATTCTGGATGTTAATGCAGGCTTTTCTTGCTTCAACAGATGGCGGTAGAGGTATGTAGCTACTTCCTCGTAACGGGTTGTACTTGTTAAAGCGAAGGCGCACCCCTTCCACAGCAAGCAGAGCCCAGTTGCTTCCCTTTAGTTGTGATTCCTCCATTTCAGTAACCAATTTCTTCATTTTGGTTTCCAGCATAGAGTCCAGATCCGTTTCTAGAAAAACAGCTTGATTTCTGGTTTTAAATGTCTTGTCACAGGTTTCTCCGATACTGTTAACAAATCTACACTCAGCTAACAGATTAATCTTCAAACTCTTGTGAATACCAAGTTCTTTATGCACGGCCTGGATTATCCGCTGTTTTGCTTCATGCAGGTACATATTCAGATCCTTAGTTGATTCACATCGTATAAAATACGATTTCAAGCGTCCATGGAATGAAGTTTCATATTCTTTCATGTCACACTCCTCTATTGTAGATAACAACTCTTGTTTTGTCGGTTCTAATCTACGTTTCTTCTCAGGTCTGTTTATTTCACACGCATCTTCGTGTCTACGACCCTTATAACTGTCTTTGAAGGCTACATTACAATATTTACACTTGAAGAGCTTTTTACAACGTAGCTCATGTCGTCTTTTATCATATCCACGGAGGAACTTCTTACAGCATTTATCACAAGTATATCCTGAGACACTAGGAATGATATCCTTATACACCGAATTATTCATCTTTATTCTTGATGTAATAACGTATTAATCCTTCTTCAAGGGAAATATAGACCTCTTCACCTTGATATCACTTAGAAAGCTGATTATTTTCTGAGAGAACAGCGATGTTAACACCTCAGAGTTGATCAACAGAATGAATTTCAATGCTAGAGGTCGCTCTATTTGTAGAGGAAGCACGAACATTTATGCATCAATTATATAACGTATTAACCCTTCTTCAAGAAATGTTAGTCTCATTACCTTGTTAACCCTTTAGAAGGTTGATTATTTACTGAGAGAACAGCGATGTTAACAACTCAGAGATGATCAACAGAATGAATTTCAATACTCAAGTTCGCTCTATTTATAGAGAAAGCACGAACCTTTCTTTAATCAATTATATCCTGATTATTAATACTAAAAACGGTGATGAAGCGTGTAAGCTCTTATATTTCAATTCGTGTTACACTGATGTTCGAGCGTCTCCGTATAGCTTCGTATGCTTAGAGAGAAAGTGTAAAGTATTGTGAAGATGTATGTATTGTTCGGCTATAATCGTACAGATTCGGAGAGCTTCACTCGTGAAGGTGATGAACGATCCGTCGGCCGAGCAGGAGGCAAGCATTCCCTCCGCGCAACGAAACCTAGATGCAAATGAAAGAAAATCGTGATAGATGAGAAACCACCCAGACATTCGTCTGCAGACCATGGAAAACCATGAAGAATATGTCAGAGCGAGCGTCCAACGGAACTCGAACCAGAGAGTCTAAAAGCACACGTAAAAGATACAAATTATATAGAATGAAAGGAAATCGGATTCAATGGGAAACCACTCCAGCATTCGCCTGCTGACCAGGGAAAACCGTAAAAAATATGATGTCAGAGTGATCAACCAACAGGAATGACACAAAGGACCTTAGAAGCAAATAAATTAAGATGTAAATCAAATAAAAATGAAATAAAATTGTGCTAGATGAGAAACCACCCAGACATTCGCCTACAGACCAGGGAAAACCACGAAAAATATGTCAGAGTGAACAACCAAAGGCAATCGAACGGGGCAAACCATCACATTACTCTAGAAGCATAAAGTTGCAAATGAAAGAAAATCGTGATAGATGAGAACCCACTCAGGCATTCGCCTGCAGACCAGGGGAAACCATGAAAAAAAAATCAAAGGTCTGAGCGACTGGCGGATAGAGTGTGCGACCGACATGGAAATCAAACATAAGGTCTCTAGATGCAAATGAAAGAAAATCGTGATAGACGGGAAATCACTCAGGCATTCGACAGCAGACCAGGGAAAACCATGAAAAATCGAGATCGGAGTAAACAATTGATTGAAATCTAAACATGAACCCTAGAAATTTACGTGAAAAATGGATTGAAAGGGAATCGTGATAGCAACTACCACTACAGCATTCGACAGCAGACCAGCGAAAACCATGAAAAATCGAGATCGGAGTAAACAATTGATTGAAATCCAACCCTGAACCCTAGAAATTTACGTGAAAAATGGATTGAAAGGAATCGCGATAGCAAATACCGCTACAGCATTCGACAGCAGACCATCGAAAACCATGGAAAGATCCGTGATCAGAGTAAACAATCGATGGAAATCTAACCCCTGAACCCTAGAAATTCACGTGAAAAAATACAAATAAAATGGTTTGAAAGGGAATCGTGATAGCAAATACCGCTACAGCATTCGACAGCAGACCATCGAAAACCATGAAAAGATCCGTGATCAGAGTAAACAATCGATGGAAATCTAACCCCTGAACCCTAGAAATTCACGTGAAAAATACAAATAAAATGGATTGAAAGGGAATCGTGATAGCAAGTACCACTACAGCATTAGGCAGCAGACCAGCGAAAATCGTGAGAAACGTAAGGTCAGAGTGCTCGTCCCTACGGGAATCGAATCCGAGACATCTCGAATGCAAAGTGCTGCCGTTATTGACTGAACAAAACAGTAAAAACAGACCTCATTCGCAGTCGACAATGCTTAAACACGTTAACTTTCACCATATGACGTCACAGTTGGGGACAGTTTGACTATCGCCAACATGTCGAGACATGTACATTTTAGGCATCTCATATTCTAGCGTCATATACAGAAGTTTCATACCAACGTACTCACTACGCTCGCAAAGATAATCTAAAATTTCATCGTTGAAATACTTTGCAAATAGCGTAGAAGATTTCCGCCCTTATTTAATTAAATTCATGTATATACCCTATTATTTAGTGATTTTTTCAATAATTTCTTCCTCTCATGTTCATCATTCTTCAAAGAATCAGTGTACAATATGCATTTTTATACGTTTTAATGTTCGTTTATTTTTAAAAACGCTGCATTTGCCTGTAATTACGAGCAATAATTTTTTTTCAGATTTACACCTATTTTTAGCTTATAGAATCGAATTAGGAAATGTTTTAATAAATGTATTGTATTTTTTTAGCTTAAAGTATCTACATTTTTAAAGTTGCCATGACCGTTATTTGTATTTAGTATAGAGATTGTTATATTTACATTTTTAAGACTTCCTTTGTTAAAGATAATGTCTTGCAATCTATTTTTAAATTTCTTTTAAAACCAAAGCGAACGTTAACAACTATAATGGCTGTCTTCATGTATCGGAAAGCTAACATGGCCACTTCAGTCGTCTTTTAGAAGCGTGCCTTACATGTCGGCAAGGAAGGTAGTATCAGCTGGCGGAGAGGAGAAGGCTTGCGAAAGGCAGCTGAGGGGTGGCACCTGGAGAGAGTAAGGTAGGGATAAAAGGCCGGCTTCATGAGGGGCTGAGAGCTAGACGAGACCCTCAGTGCGGCACAGCACGCCGTAAGGGACGGACCTAATGCAGTGTCTGGCCTATACAGCTGCAGCGCACGTCAGCGTCTTACGTAATCTAGTTATTTACGCGCACTACACCATTTAAATATAAATTCATCTAAGAGATATAATATTCGTCAGGATGACAGATGTCCAAATATACATAACAAAGAAATTAGTTACTGATATAAATGTAATATCGTATGTTCACCTTTTTATTTTTAATTACCTTTTTATTTTATTCGAGGATGACTTTGTATTCATGTCACTGGATTCAATCCTAGTCCTCCAACCCAACTTGGAACAACAATCAATAACGCGCTACAATCCCAGGATATAATCGGTAATAATAAAGTTTTTGTTTGGTAAAGACCGTCAAATAGAAAGCCCTGTAAACGTATGTATTTCCCCTCACTTCCCCTCTTCCCCCCACCCCACAGCATATATAAAAGGGCGACTCTGGCGCACAGAGAGATGCCGACAACTGATTAGCTTCTTTGTTCTATGCCGACAGGCCCCGCCCCCTCCCTTTGAGGGCTTAGATGCCGCCTGGTAGCGCGTCCCGCTAGCCCCGCCCCCTCCCTTTGTGGGCTTTCCTAATGCCGCCGGTAGCGTGCTGGCGTCCAACCCTCCCCCACCTCTTCCCTTGTGACCTCTCCCTTAAAAGCTACTGGACCCCCGATCCCCTTACCCTATCCTTTCTAATCCTATCCCGTACACTGGACACGCCCTCTCTTTGTGCTCTCCTCCTGCTCTGGCCTCTATATTGGAGAACAATGCGCTATTGTTCAAATCGCTTAAGCCAGCGTTGGAGTAGAGCAGAGAGTAGGGGGCATCATGCTCCAGTAGCTTTTAAGGGTGAAACCAAAAGGTAAAGTGTTTTCACGCCTTTCCTTTTGTGTGCTATTCTTTCACCGCAAATCAGAGACACAGGACAATGCATTATTGTACTCATCGTAAATGGCGGTGTCAGAATAGCAAAAAACGGGGGTGGGAGTCGACGGCATAGAAGAAAGGAACTTATCAGATGTCGGCATCGGCTTTGAAGCTGCGTGTCGCCTTTTATATCTACTATGGGGAGGGGGGTAGAGGGGAAGTGAGGGGAAATACATACGTTTACAGAGCTTTCTATTTGACGGTCTTTACCAAAAAAAATTATTATTACCGATTATATCCTGGGATTGTAGCGCGTTAATGATTGTTGTTCCAAGTCGGGCTGGAGGACTAGGATTTAATCCAGTGACATGAATACAAAGTCATCCTCGAATAAAATAAAAAGGTAATTAAAAATAAACTGGTGAACGTACGATATTACATTTATATCAGTAACTAATTTCTTTGTTATGTATATTTGGATATCTGTCATCCTGACGAATATTATATCTCTTAGATGAATTTATATTTAAATGGTGTAGTGCGCGTAAATAACTAGATTACGTAAGACGCTGACGCGTGCTGCAGCTGTATAGGCCAGACACTGCATTAGGTCCGTCTCTTACGGCGTGCTGTGCCGCGCTGAGGGTCTCGTCTAGCTCTCAGCCCCTCATGAAGCCGGCCTTTCATCCCTACCTTACTCTCTCCAGGTGCCACCCCTCAGCTGCCTTTCGCAAGCCTTCTCCTCTCCGCCAGCTGATACTACCTTCCTTGCCGACATGTAAGGCACGCTTCTAAAAGACGACTGAAGTGGCCATGTTAGCTTTCCGATACATGAAGACAGCCATTATAGTTGTTAACGTTCGCTTTGGTTTTAAAAGAAATTTAAAAATAGATTGCAAGACATTATCTTTAACAAAGGAAGTCTTAAAAATGAAAATATAACAATCTTTATACTAAATACAAATAACGGTCATGGCAACTTTAAAAATGTAGATACTTTAAGCTAAAAAAATACAATACATTTATTACAATATTTCCTAATTCGATTCTATAAGCTAAAAATCGGTGTAAATCTGAAAAAAATTATTGCTCGTAATTACAGGCAAATGCAGCGTTTTTAAAAATAAACGAACATTAAAACGTATAAAAATGCATATTGTACACTAATTCTTTGAAGAATGATGGACATGAGAGGAAGAAATTATTGAAAAAATCACTAAATAATAGGGTATATACATGAATTTAATTAAATAAGGGCGGAAAAACTTCTACGCTATTTGCAAAGTATTTCAACGATGAAATTTTAGATTATCTTTGCGAGCGTAGTGAGTACGTTGGTATGAAACTTCTGTATATGACGCTAGAATATGAGATGCCTAAAATGTACATGTCTCGACATGTTGGCGATAGTCAAACTATCCCCAACTGTGACGTCATATGGTGAAAGTTAACGTGTTTAAGCATTGTCGACTGCGAATGAGGTCTGTTTTTACTGTTTTGTTCAGTCAATAACGGCAGCACTTTGCATTCGAGATGTCCCGGATTCGATTCCCGTAGGGACGAGCACTCTGACCTTACGTTTCTCACGATTTTCGCTGGTCTGCTGCCTAATGCTGTAGTGGTATTTGCTATCACGATTCCCTTTCAATGCATTTTATTTGTATGTTTTCACGTGAATTTCTAGGGTTCAGGGGTTAGATTTCCATCGATTGTTTACTCTGATCACGGATCTTTTCATGGTTTTCGATGGTCTGCTGTCGAATGCTGTAGCGGTATTTGCTATCACGATTCCCTTTCAAACCATTTTATTTGTATTTTTTCACGTGAATTTCTAGGGTTCAGGGGTTAGATTTCCATCGATTGTTTACTCTGATCACGGATCTTTTCATGGTTTTCGATGGTCTGCTGTCGAATGCTGTAGCGGTATTTGCTATCGCGATTCCTTTCAATCCATTTTTCACGTAAATTTCTAGGGTTCAGGGTTGGATTTCAATCAATTGTTTACTCCGATCTCGATTTTTCATGGTTTTCGCTGGTCTGCGTTCGAATGCTGTAGTGGTATTTGCTATCGCGATTCCCTTTCAATCCATTTTTCACGTAAATTTCTAGGGTTCATGGTTAGATTTCAATTAATCGTTTACTCCGATATCGATTTTTCATGGTTTTCCCTGATCTGCTGTCGAATGCTGTAGTGGTATTTGCTATTACGATTCCCTTTCAATCCATTTTTCACGTAAATTTCTAGGGTTCAGGGTTAGATTTCAATCAATTGTTTACACCGATCTCGATTTTTCATGGTTTTCCCTGGTCTGCTGTCGAATGCCTGAGTTGTTTCCCGTCTATCACGATTTTCTTTCATTTGCATCTAGAGACCTTACGTTTGATTTCCCTGTCGGTCGCACACTCTATCCGCCAGTCGCTCAGACCTTTGATTTTTTTTTCATGGTTTCCCCTGGTCTGCAGGCGAATGCCTGAGTGGGTTCTCATCTATCACGATTTTCTTTCATTTGCAACTTTATGCTTCTAGAGTAATGTGATGGTTTGCCCCGTTCGATTGCCTTTGGTTGTTCACTCTGACATATTTTTCGTGGTTTTCCCTGGTCTGTAGGCGAATGTCTGGGTGGTTTCTCATCTAGCACAATTTTATTTCATTTTTATTTGATTTACATCTTAATTTATTTGCTTCTAAGGTCCTTTGTGTCATTCCTGTTGGTTGATCACTCTGACATCATATTTTTTACGGTTTTCCCTGGTCAGCAGGCGAATGCTGGAGTGGTTTCCCATTGAATCCGATTTCCTTTCATCCTATATAATTTGTATCTTTTACGTGTGCTTTTAGAGTCTCTGGTTCAAGTTCCGTTGGACGCTCGCTCTGACATATTCTTCATGGGTTTCCATGGTCTGCAGACGAATGTCTGGGTGGTTTCTCATCTATCACGATTTTCTTTCATTTGCATCTAGGTTTCGTTGCGCGGAGGGAATGCTTGCCTCCTGCTCGGCCGACGGATCGTTCATCACCTTCACGAGTGAAGCTCTCCGAATCTGTACGATTATAGCCGAACAATACATACACCATCACAATACTTTACACTTTCTCTCTAAGCATACGAAGCTATACGGAGACGCTCGAACATCAGTGTAACACGAATTGAAATATAAGAGCTTACACGCTTCATCACCGTTTTTAGTATTAATAATCAGGATATAATTGATTAAAAAAGGGTTCGTGCTTTCTCTATAAATAGAGCGAACTTGAGTATTGAAATTCATTCTGTTGATCATCTCTGAGTTGTTAACATCGCTGTTCTCTCAGTAAATAATCAACCTTCTAAAGGGTTAACAAGGTAATGAGACTAACATTTCTTGAAGAAGGGTTAATACGTTATATAATTGATGCATAAATGTTCGTGCTTCCTCTATAAATAGAGCGACCTCTAGCATTGAAATTCGTTGTGTTGATCAACTCTGAGGTGTTAACATCGCTGTTCTCTCAGAAAATAATCAGCTTTCTAAGTGATATCAAGGTGAAGAGGTCTACATTTCCCTTGAAGAAGGATTAATACGTTATTACATCAAGAAAAAAGATGAATAACTCGGTGTATAAGGATATCATTCATCAGGATATTCTTGTGGTAAATGCTGTAAAAAGTTCCTCCGAGGATATAATAAAAGACGACATGAGCTACGTTGTAAAAAGCTCTTCAAGTGTAAATATTGTAATGTAGCATTCAAAGACAGTTATAAGGTTCGTCGACACGAAGATGCGTGTGAAATAAACAGACCTGAGAAGAAACGTAGATTAGAACCGACAAAACAAGAGTTGTTATCTACAATGGAGGAGTGTGACATGAAAGAATATGAAACTTCATTCCATGGACGCTTGAAATCGTATTTTATACGATGTGAATCAACTAAGGATCTGAATATGTACCTGCATGAAACAAAACAGCGGATAATCCAGGCCGTGCATAAAGAACTTGGTATTCACAAGAGTTTGAAGATTAATCTGTTAGCTGAGTGTAGATTTGTTAACAGTATCGAAGAAACCTGTGACAAGACATTTAAAACCAGAAATCAAGCTGTTTTTCTAGAGACGGATCTGGATTCAATGCTGGAAACCAAAATGAAGAAATTGGTTACTGAAATGGAGGAATCACAACTAAAGGGAAGCAACTGGGCTCTGCTTGCTGTGGAAGGGGTGCGCCTTCGTATTAACAAGTACAACCCGTTACGAGGAAGTAGCTACATACCACTACCGCCATCTGTTGAAGCAGGAAAAGCCTGCATTAACATCCAGAATTTAACTGATGGGCTATGCTTTATGTACTCTATATTAGCCAAATTTGTCAGCGTCAAGCCTCAACGGGTGAGCAAATATAAGAAACTTCAAGATAAGTACGACTTCAGCTGTGTTTCCTATCCTACTCCGCTTTCTCAAATACCTAAATTTGAGAAGCTTAATAGGACGTCTATCAACGTTTTCGGCCTGGATGAGAAGCATGAAGTGTATCCGATAAAGGTTGCTGACACTGAACTACCTGACCACTGTGACCTCCTGCTATTGAGTGACAGTAGTGGAAAACATCACTATGTATATATCAAGAATTTTGAGAAGCTCGTTCGATGTCAAAAAACTAAGCATGGTAGAGTGATATATACCTGTAAGCGGTGCTTTACACATTTTGACAATCGATATGGACGACGTGGGCTGGAAAAACTGGAAGAACTTGCAGCCATCTGTAATCAGCATGGTGTTGCAAGGGTAGTTATGCCTACAAAGGAGAAATCAATTGTACAGTTTAAAAATGTGGAGAGGATGCTGAAAGTACCTTATGTCATCTATGCGGATTTTGAGAGTATTCTCACTCCATGTCATACGTGTGTTCCCAGTCCTGAAACTTCCTATACAAGCCCTTATCAAGAGCACACAGCAATGAGCTTCTGTGTTTACGTTAAACCATCAACCAACGTTGAACATCTGGAAACTGGTCTTCCTAAGCATCCCTATGTATATTGTGGTGTTGATGCTGCTCAGAAGTTTATGGAATACCTGTCATTCCTTGCAAAGGAGATTAATAATATATACAAATCTGTTATGTCCCTGAAACACACAGATCAACAGCAGATGGATTTTAACGCCTCTACAGTATGCTACTTGTGTGGAAAAACCTTTACTGAAGAGAACTATAAAGTACGCGACCATGATCACATCAGTGGTGAATATCGGGGGAGTCTGCATAATGAATGTAATTTAGCCTGCAAAACACCTAAATATATCCCTGTCTTCATGCACAACCTCAGTGGATATGACTCACACTTCATTGTTAAGGAGCTGGGATGTACAAGTGAGCGGGTGGAAGTAATTCCTAGCTCTGAAGAAAGCTATAATCATTCTCCAAGTATGTTGGAGATATAAAGCTCCGGTTTGTGGATAGTTTTCGGTTCCTGAGTACAAGCTTGGATAAGCTGGTAAAAAATCTAACATCGTACCCTGAAACATTGAAGTACTTCGGAGAAGACAAGTTGAAGTTGATGACCCGTAAGGGTGTATTTCCCTATGATTACATCACTTCATGGGACGTCTTGAACGAAACCTGCTTACCTCCTAAGGATTCCTTCTACAATAAATTAAATGAAGAGAAAATTAGTGATTCTGACTACGATCATGCTAAAATGCATGGGAGCTGTTTAATGTCAGAAACCTGGGCGAGTACAGCGACCTCTACTTAATCTCTGATGTGCTTCTCCTAGCTGATGTCTTTGAGACATTTAGGGAGCAAACACTCAAAACGCACAAAGTCGACCTTGCACATTATTTCACCTCTCCAGGACTTACATGGGATGCCATGTTACTGTACACTGGAATTCAGCTGGAATTGTTACAGGATTATGATCAAATACTCATGGTGGAATCTGGCATAAGAGGAGGTTTATGTCAAGTTTCTCACCGCTATGCAGAGGCTAATAATACCTACATGGAGAAGTAAGAACGTCGAGACCAACCCAATTTATTACCTATGAGGACGCCAACAGCCAATATGGGTGGGCAATGAGTCACGCTCTCCCTTATGGTGGATTTGAGTGGGTATCGCCTGAAGAAATCGACATAGACAGGCTTCAAGAAGATGATCCTTACGGCTGCATATTAGAAGTCGACATCGAGTATCCTGCAGAACTTCACGATCTACACAACGATCTACCTTTCCTGCCTGAGTGTATGACGCCTAAGGACTATCCTACAAAGAAACTGATACCTCATCTAGGACCTCGAAATAAGTTCGTACTACATTACATGGCGTTGAAGCAAGCTCTTGATCATGGACTACGGTTAACAAAAATCCATCGTGTGCTACAATTCCAACAGTCTCGATGGTTAAAACCGTATGTGGAATTTAACAACAGACTACGACAACAGGCCGCAAATGATTTTGAGAAGCATCTCTACAAATTGTTCAACAATGCTATGTTCGGAAAAACTATGGAGAACCTGCGTAATCGTATGGATATACGGCTGGTGACAAATGAGAAGACTCTGGAAAAGTTAATTGCAAAGCCAACGTTTATCGACAGGACTATATATGCTTCTAATCTAGCTGCTGTACATATGGACTCCCGACAGATCGTGTTCAACAAGCCTATATACATCGGTATGAGTGAGTTGGATATCTCCAAGACATTAAAGTACCGGTATCACTATGATGTGTTGTTACCGTATTATGGAGCTGAAAACCTGAAGCTTATGTATATGGACACTGAATCGTTCATTCATCGTGTTACAACTGAAGATGTGTACCAGGATAAGCTACGTTTTCTTGAGCACCTAGATACTGCTGATTATCCTACAAGCCCTATATGCTATTCACCTCTAAGCAAGAAGGTACTTGGGAAATTTAAAGATGAGGCTAATGGTAAAATCATTCAACGCTTTGTAGGGCTACGACCTAAAATGTATGCCCTAGATCTCGACGGTTCAATGATAAAAAAGATTAAAGGTATAAAACGTAGTGCTATTAAGCAGTACGTCACGTTCGACAGCTATACTGACTGCCTTAAAACCAGAGAAATTATCAGAACGCCCATGAATCTGATCCTGTCGCGACAGCATGCTCTTGCCACAGTACAAGTGAATAAAATTACATTGACACCATGCGACGATAAAAGAATTATTGCTGAGGACGGTATAACGACATACGCCTATGGACATTACAGCATTACAAGTAGTGCATAAGAGAATGTAAGTCGAATATGAAGATTTTCTCGTGAGTCTACAATCTTAAAAAAATGAAGGTTATCCGTGTGCTGTATATGCAGCTAGCTGACGACCGATGAAGAAAGAAGAAGATGGAAGGGAAGGTGGTAACCCTGCCATTAGGAGCAATCTTAGTGCTAGTCTCAAGCCTAGATAAAAAGGGGAGAGACGCCTACAACGAACCAAAATAAAGGTATGTTGACGTAAACTTTTCAATTAAAACTCTCGAATAATAAAACCGGAATAAAACATTGCAATTTCACTAAAAGAAAGTTGAGGTTATCTTTGGTTAGCCAGATTAGGTTAGTCGATGACTGAGTAGAATAGATGATGAGAGGAACGTTTAGGATTGGTCGGGTTAATCTAGGCTAGGCTCTCGTACTTATTGTCTAGGTTATGAAGGATGAATTAGTTTAGTTTGCCTTAGCAATGGGTTGGTTACGTGTTGTTCTTACGTTTTGTTACGTGGTTGCATGGTTGGTACGTGTTGTTACGTCGTGTAACGTTTCTGGTTACGAGATGTCACATGATGTTACGAGGATACGTGCTTATGTTAGTTAGTGCGACGTCTTGTCATGCTGTTATGTTACGTTGTGTTACGTAGTTATTGTTGGTTACGTTAGATGATGTTCGGAATGAATAGACAATTAGAAGATCCAGAGCAAACATGGTGGCAATAGGTTAAGACGTATACTTCGCTGTAAACCGATATACAGTTTGTCTCTCCCCGTTTCGCACCCTAGTTTAACATATATAAAGTTTGTAAGGTTTAGAAAATAAGTATATAAAAGTGTTGCAGCGCTGGATGATAAACGTTTTATAATCGAATTACTCTCTATATTACCGTATAACCCTACATTCCTCCTCCTTCAACCCCTGTTTATCCTTGTATCTCTCCCGTTTTCCATATTTCTCCCATATAAACGTATACTCTGCTCCTCAACCCACGTCTAGACTAGCACCTCTCCTCATATGTCCTACCGATCTCATATATCGGTAGGACATATAGGTAGGATATAAATGCATTTTCTCCCTTGAAGACTCTCTCAACCTAGCACCTACCTTCGTTTTCCCTATCTTTTCCCATATAAACGCATACTCTGTCATTCAGACCTTCCTGTCTAGCCTAGCACTTCTCCTTATATTCCCCTACCTCTCTCATATAAGACGCATTCTCTACTTCAACCCTGTCTAGCCTAGCATCGACCTTCGTATACCCTATCTCTCGCATATAAACGCCTACTCTATCATTCAAAACTCCTAGCCTAATACCTCTTCTCGGTTCGTTATCTCGCTCATATAAAACGCCATATTCTACCCTTCAAGTCCTCTTTAGTATAACATCTTTCCTTGTATTCCCTATCTCTCTCGTATAAAGCGTATCCCTCCCTCCTTTAGCATCTGACTAGCCCAGCATCAGCCCTCGTATTCCCTATCTCTCCCCTATAAACGCATTTTCCTCCTTGAACTGTCGCATCTACCCTCGTTTTCCCTATCCTTTCCCATATAAACGTAAAAGTGGCCCAGCTTCTGTCTAACGCCTGCCCCCGTTTTCCATATATTCCTCATATAAACGTATACCGTACTCCTTAACCTCTGTCTGCACTAGCACCTCCCCTCGTATGCCCTATCTCTGTCGTATAAAGCATATCTTGATCCTTCAGTCCCTGCTCTACCTCAGAACTCTCCTCGTTTTCCCTATCTCTCCCATATAAACGCATTTTTTCCTCCTTGAAGGTTCTCTCAACCTAGCATATACCCTCGTTTTCCTCGTCTCTTCATATAAAAAGCCATACTCTACCCTTCAAACCCCGAATAGTCTAGTACCTCTCCACGTATCCCCTATCTCTCCTGTATATATGTTCATATTCCCCCTGCTTCAGCATCTGTCTATCCTAGCCTCTGTTCACGTTTTCCCTATCTTTCCCATATAAATGCATATTCCACATCTCAACCCCTATCTAGTCCAACACTTCTCCTCTTATTCCACGTATCTCTCATATAAAGCACATCCTCATTCCTTCAACCTCTATCTAGCCTAGCATCGATCCTCGTAGTCCCTATCTTCCCCATATAAACGCATTTTCCTCCGTGAACCTCCGCATATACCCTCGTTTTCCCTATCCTTTCCCATATATACGCAAAAAGTGGCCCAGCATGGACCTATATATCCTACTTAGGGTAATCAGAGTAGTATCATAGGTGTTCGTGATAATGACAATCAGTGATTTGTATCACAGTTATTTAATGTAATTTCAGGTCATTCAGCTAGTATCAAAGATATATGAAGCCTTTTAGCCAGTAATTCGGATATTATGGTGAAAGAGTAATCCGGATAGCATCACAGGTGTTCATGGTAATTCAGAGCAGCGATTCGTACCAGGGCGATTTATGTTAATTTTTATATGTTTCGGCTAGTATGACAGGTATGTAAGACATTTTAACGGGTAATTCAGAGAGTATCACAGGTAATCATGGTAATATAAGGAGTAATTAATTATAAACGTTTCTTATCCAATATTACAACACTTGATATACCTTTTTCTAAATATTGAAAACTTTTATATGTTAAACAGTTAATGTGAGAGACGAAGACGGTTAATCATGTATAGGGGGACAGTGAAGGTATATAGAAATAGTATAAACTACACCATCCGTATGGTTGAGAAGATATTATAACGTGTTTAGTCAACTTTATCTTTTTATAGGTCTACAGTTTTATCCAAGTGTAGCAGATCTATCAGTTTAATAATTGCTTCATTCGATAAGGATTGTAAGGGTAGGCGTCTCTCCCCTTTATCTAGGCTTAAGACTAGCACTAGGATTTGCTCCTAATGGCAGGGTTAACGCCTCCACTTACATCTTCTTCTTCCTTCTTTACCAGGGGTATGCTAGGTGTATACACAGCACATGAGTAAACTACTCCTTTTTAATATTGTAGATTTCCTCAGCAAAGGTTTTATCACACAAGTAGCATAAAGTAGAGCAGTCGAAATCCAGCTGCTGTTGATCTGTAAGTTTTAGAGATTTAGCAGATTTGTATATATTGTTAATTTACTTCGCAAAGAATGACAGGTATATCATAAACTTCTGAGCATCATCATAATGTCGATGTACATAGGGTTGCTTAGGTAGATCAGTTTCCAGATGTTCTACAGATTGAGCAGGTTTCACGTAAACACAGAAACTCATAGGGACATGCTGCTGATAAGGGGTTGTATATGAAGTTTCGGGATTAGGGAGGCATGTATGACATGGAACAAGGATGTTTTCGCAGTCTTTGTAGATGATGTAAGGTACTTTCAACATCATTTCAACAATTTTTAAACTGTAAGTTTGATTTCGCCTTGGTAGGCATAACTAACCTTGTAAACCATGTTGATTACAGATGGCTGCATGTTTTTGTATTTTTCCAAACCGCTTCGCCTATGCTGATCATAAAAATTTGTAAAACAGCGCTTAAAGGTATAACACGTCCATTATGTTTAGGTTTCTGACATCGAACGAGCTTCTCAAAATTCTTTATATATACGTAATGATGTTTTCCACAACTGTCACTCAATAGTAGCAGGTCACGGTGTTCAGCTTGTTCAGTCTCCGCAACGTTTATTGGATACTTCGTGCTTCTCATTCAGAACGAAAACGTTGATAGACACACTGTTGAGCTTCTCAAACTTAGATATTTGAGAATATGGAGTTGGATAAGAAACACAGCTGAAGTCATACTTATCTAGAAGTTTCTTATATTTGCTAACGCGTTCAGGCTTGGTGCTGGCGAAATTGGCTAATGCAGAATATATGAAGCATTTCTTGACGGTATAGTTCTGGATGTTTATGCAGGCTTCTTTAACTGCAAAGAATGGCAGTAGTGGTATGCATTTACTTCCTCATAACGGGTTATACTTGTTGATACAAAGTCAAACTCCTTCCACAGCAAGCAGAGCCCAGTTGCTACCTTTAAGCTGTGATTCCTCCATTTCAGTAACCAATTTCTTGAATTTAGATTCCAACAGAGAGTCCAGATCCGTTTCTAGGAAAACAGGTTGATTCCGTGTTTTAAA
The DNA here is from genome assembly GCA_030765065.1 of Deroplatys truncata. Lineage (NCBI taxonomy): Eukaryota > Metazoa > Arthropoda > Insecta > Mantodea > Mantidae > Deroplatys > Deroplatys truncata. The sequence goes on along the minus strand of CM060990.1, from coordinate 346,395,854 downwards.
TATTTTGTCATTTGTTTCTCCGATACTGTTTACAAATGGACACTTATCCAGCAGATTAATTTTCACGCTCTTGTGAATATCAAGCTCTTTATGTAGAACCTGTATTATCCGATGTTTTGCCTCATACAGGTACATATTCAGATCCCTAGATGATTCGCATCGTATAAACTACGATTACAAGCTTCCATCGAGTGATGTTTCGTATTCTTTTATAGCACACTCCTCCATTGTAGATAATACCTGTTGTTTAGTAAATTCCAATCTACTTTTCTTAACAGATATGTTTATTTCGCATAAACCTTCACGACATTGACTCCTATAACTGTCATAGAAAGTCACGCTACAATGTTTACATTTGAAGAGCAGCTTACAAGACATCCCATGCCTTCGCTTATTATAATCACGCAGGATTTCTTCCCGCATTTACCGCAAGCGTATCCAGCAGCGCTTGGAATAATATCCTTATATGCAGAGTTATTCACATTTACTCTCGATGTAATAACGTATTAATCCTAGTTCAAGGAAATGCAGACCTCTTCACCTTGATAGCACCTTAGAAAGCCGATTATTTTCGAGGATGATGATGATGAATTTGGGATAAGGGCGCTAAACAGCTAAGGTCATCAGGGCCCTTACAAAGTATAAAAAGGATAAAATCCAAAATCTAAAACACGGGACTAAATCCCGCTTAGTCTAAAACAATAAAAAACCAACAGATCAGAGTATAATATAATTGCAGACTAAAACCATGGTAGATAAAACAATAAAAGCAAACTACGTGTCAGGAACTGTAGAAGTCAAGGGATTAGAGCGCCATAGGTCCCAAGGGGAGAAGAGCCCCCCATTAAAACTGTCAATATAAAAGCACAAAACTAAAAGACGCTCAGCGCATCAAATGCGCTTACTAAAACCACTGTCACTGATAAAACGTAAAAGACATTCTACAGCATGCCCGTCGTCTGCCAAAACGTTGGTTAAACCAACAGGCAGAGACGCACGTACGCGGAATTGAGCTAAAGCCTGACACTCCGTTAAAACGTGACGCACCGATAAGGGTGGCGCACATCGCTCACAGAGAGGTGCAAGGTCACCACTAAGCAAGTGTCTATGACTAAAAAGGCAATGTCTGATCCGTAAACGAGCTAAAATCACCTCTTCCCGACGAGAAGAACGAGAAGAGGTACTCCAGATTAACGGGAGAGGTTTAACCTCCCGTAACATGTTCCCCCGGAGGGCCGTCCAATCATTGCGGCAAAGCGAGAGGACGCGGTGACGTAAAATAACACTCAAATCTGACGAGGGAACAACAGAGGTAAAACTTCTGGGCGATAAAAGTGCCGATTTGGCAGCGGCGTCGGCAGACTCGTTACCTGAGATGCCCACGTGACCTGGAATCCACATGAAGGAGACACTGATGCCAGAGGCACCAAGCGAGTGGAGCAGGTCATGTAGACGCTGTACGAGGGGGCGGTAATTGTACAGCGCGTTAATACTCAGAAGGGCACTCAGAGAGTCCGTACATACAACACAGTGCCGTAAGGCGTGTCACTGAAGGTATAAAACGGATTGATAAATACTAAAAATTTCGGCGGTGAAAATCGAAATTGCCCGGGTAAACGAAAGGTAAAACGATGTACACCAAAAACAAAGGCACACCCTACTCCAACATCAGTCCTTGACCCATCAGTATATATAAAAGTAAAGTCCCCGAATTGCACCTGTAGTTCTAAAAACGCTGATCTAAGGACTAAAGAAGGGGTCTCATTCTTCGGCATCGACATTAACCCAAGGTGACAGTGGGCCTCAGCACGCAACCATGGAGGAAAAAGCGTTTCCCCCTGGGAAGGGCCGGTGCTGGCGTAAGTCCAAATGCCGAAGGAGCTGTCCAAATCGAAGCCCTGGAGGGAGAAATGCAGAGTAGCTAACTAAATATTTCCGATCAAGCGAATCTTCGTAAAATACCTCGAAGGACGGGTGGTCGGGCAAGCTTGAGAGTCGACAGGCATAGCTGCACAAAGCATCTCACGCCTGAAGGACAGCGGAGGCTCTGTACAGACTGGGTACAGGACGAGTTGGAAAGGCCCCTGCTGCGACACTTATACCACGATGATGAATGGCATTCCAGCAACGTAACTCAGATGGACGTGCCGATGGATAGACAATGCACCCGATATCAAGTTTGGATCGTAACAAAGAGCAATAAAGCCGCAGAAAAACGGTCCGATCAGCTCCACATGATGTGCCACTTAAAACACGTAAAATATTAAAGTGTCACACTTTGCTTTTAAAAAGGAAACGTGAGAAGCCCAGCTCAGCTTTCGATCAAAGATCAACCCGAAAAGTTTCACCTCGTCTGCAAATGGAACGACCTCCGACCTAAGATAGAGAGAGGGTGATAGGAAAGCCCTCCCACGCCAGAAATTGATACAGACGGATTTCTCGACGGAGACATTAAAGCGTTTGGCGTTACTCCAGACGTAGACACGGTCGATTCAGCTCTGGAGACGGCGTGCGAGCATACAGGTCCGACGTGAACTGCAATAAATGGAAAAATCTTCGACGAAAAGGACGAGGAAATGCCAGCGCAATCGCAAAACTGTGACACTGAATACAGAGCCCTGCGGTACACCGTTCTCTTGAATAAAACAACTTGATAACATCGAGACCACACGTACACGAAAGACGCGGTCCGTCATAAACTCCCGAAGAAATATGGGAAGACGACCGCGGAATTTCCATGCGTTAAGTGTACGTAAAGTGCCGCCCCTCCAATAAGTGTCATATGCTTTCTCTAGGTCAAAAACACAGCCCCTGTTTGACACTGTCTCAGAAATCCGTTCATAATATTCTTTGACAGACACACCAGATGGTCGACGGTAGAGCGATGGCGAGGAAATCCTCACTGAGCGTTTCCTAGAAGCTTCTGAGTCTCAAGCCACCGTGTCAAACGCCCGTTCATCATGCGCTCCATCAACTTGCAAATGCAACTGGTGAGGGAGATGGGGCGGTAGCTGGAAGGTAGTTGACGATCCTTCCCAGGCTTAAGTATAGGGACAATGGTGGCTTCGCGCAAAACGGAAGGAAAAAGGCCACCTTGCCAAATACTGTTATAGACCTGTAAGAGAAAGAGCTTACTGTCGGATGAAAGTTTCTTTAATATCAGGACATGTATGCCTTCCGGCCCAGGAGCGGAGTGCCTAGAGCAATGGAGAGCGTGCTTCAGCTCCCTCAGTGAGAAAAGTTCATTATAACACTCTGTATTAGCAGACCGAAAATTATAGGTCTCGGAATCCAGCCGGTCTTTGAGAGAGCGAAAACTGGCGGAATAATGGTCAGAACTGGAGACCGACTCAAAGGAAGCACCCAGAGTGTTAGCAATGGCAGCGGGATCCACAATGGTGGCATTGGAATCCTGAAGTCCAGGCACAGTACAATGCGACACTTTACCGGAGAAACGACGAAGTTTGTCTCAAACAACAGAGGAAGGCGTGAAGCGAATAACAGGCTCGACAAAACTAGACCAGGACGCCTTCTTGCTATCCTGAATAATGCGACGTGCCCTGGCGCGCGAGTTTTTAAAAGTAAGCAAATTATCAAGTATAGGGTTTCTCCGAAACACCCTAAGCGCAGTTCTACGAGCACAAACAGCGTCCCGACAAGCCTCGTTCCACCACGAAACAAGAATACGCCGAGGGTGAGAGGATGAACCGGGAATCGTGTGTTCGGCAGCAGATAGATACGTAGATGAAAGTTGCTACACCAATTGGTTAACGACAGAGAAGGGGTGGTCCTGAAAGCACACGAGGCTGGAATACAACCTCCAGTCGGCTTTTCTAAATACCCAGGTAGGAACTCTGGAATGCTGTACGTGGTAGACAGAAGAGAAACGATGCAGGGGTAATGGTCGCAGCAGCACGTGTCAGCGACGACGTTCCACTGCAGACGACTAGCAAGCTGGGGTGAGAAAAGGGCAAGGTGGAAGTGAGAGAAAGTACCAGAATAATCAGACAAGAAAGTAGGTTCGCCGGTATTGAGGATGGAGATGTTGAACTGATAAAAAATGTCGAAAGAAGAGTTCCCCTTACACAAGCCCTTTGCGAACACCACAGGGAGTGATGGGCATTAAAATCTCTCAACAGAAGAAATGGTGTTGGGAGAGCGGACGGAGATCTCGAATGTCCGTGTGAGCGTGGGGAGACGATGGAGGTGAATACACAGAGAACACAGAAAAGAAACATCTGGGTAATTGAAGCCTAACGGCAACAGCTTGCAAGTTGGACCTAAGAGTGATAGTTTGAAAATGAAGGTCGTTACGCACTAATTACATGACACCTCCATGAGCAGGATTACCCTCATCCGGTTCAAGATCGTAGCGAACCGGAGTATACCTGCGGAGAACAAAAGGATCGTGAGGGCGAAGCTTTATCTCCTGCAAACACACGACCATAAGTGAACGGGAAGGCAATAAAAGTTGCAGTTCCGCCCTATGCGATTATACGCCACTTAAATTCCAGGTCAGGATAGCCATGAATAAAAGGGATGAACTTCTTACTTAAAAGGGCTTCTCAAATATACTTTTTGCTTTACCTTGGGGCTCGGGCTTTTTGTATGGATTTGGTCAGACTCCATAGCTTCCTCGAAGAAGCGCCCAAGCACTCAGTGCCAGAAACCGATTCAAGCGCCGTGAATCGGTTCTGGGTGGCACTGGGTGATGGAGGCCGCTGAACGCGTCTTGTCCAGGGAGCATCCTCAGACTGCGAACTTCGAGGAGGAGAAGGTGAACGTTTCCTACCGCACGCACGGGGAGGGTCTTTGAGTAAATCTTCCTTGCGTAGTTTCTGCTTGGACTTCTTTTCAATGCTTTGCGACTTCAGCACCTTAGGACCAGCTTTAGATGGCTTAGTAACTATGCCAGAAATTGACGGGCGGATGGTAGTGGCGGTCAATGCAGTCATGGTCCAAGTCTGTGTTTCGGCGGCCTTCCGGGGTACAGGCGAGGCAACAACAGAACTAAATGTATCCGATCGCAGGAGCGAAGGTTGGCGCGCATGTTAACGCCTCCGGGCTTCGGCGAAGGAGAGTTTCTCCTTTACCCGGATCTCCTGTATTTTCTTCTCGTCCAAGTATCGCGGACAGTCGGCAAATGACGCAGAATGAGACCCTTAGCAATTAACGAAGATGGGGGTCGTTGAGCAGGTACGTTCGTGTGAGGGCTGGCGACATGATGCACAGATGGTAACGGCACTCTTACAGGAGAGTTGCGTATGTTAAAATGTTGGCATTTGAAACAACGCAGAGGTCTAGGAATATAAGGCCTCAACGCAATACGTTCGTACCCTTCTTAAAAGCTCGTGGGCAGATCCAAACCATCAAATGTTATAAACAGGGTACGAGTGTGTACCAATACTCCGTCGCGTTTGGCCTGCACTCAATGCACTGCTGTCACCTTTTGTTCTGAAAGATATTCGACTAGGACATCGTCCGATATACCATCAAGTCTTTGCGTGGTGACGACGCCTCGACAGGTACACGGACGGGATAACCGCGGAGAAGCATAGCGCGCAACAAGGTCTTAGTTTGTTGATCGAGCTTGCTTTGTAATAATAATGACCCGTTTCGAAGTCGAGTGCAGGAATGAACGGAACCAGCAACAGAGTCATTGCCCTTCTGTACTATAAAAGGGTTCACCTTCTCAAAAGATTGTCCTTCTGTTCGTGTAATGACTAAGTAACAACCAGATGTTGGCGGTGCTGCTTCTGTTGCAAACACTTTTCGGCGCTTGTTATTAATAATGGAGAAAGGGGGCTCAATAGCGAAAGAAATCCTCCACCATTTCAAAAGTCTCCGACCTCGGGCCCTGACCTCCTGGGCGTTACCCCGGGTTGGGTGAGTGGCCTATTCATATACGTCTCACCCCAGGGTCACACCTCCTAAAACATAGACAGAGGGACCCAATGGCTGTCGGAAGTCAGCAGCTCATGCAATGACCCCCGCGGGACTGCAGTTGAACACCGGATACGAACATAAACCCTACATGACGACCCCGGGTGGTGGGGATGACGCCATTACCCACTCACCCAGCTGCGCAACCAGTGCCCGGGTATCCGTCATGCTGTGTCCACGGAGGATTAAAAGAAAAAGGTAAAATAAATAAAAACTGTACGGGCGTTTCACACGCCAGTTAGGCCGGCGAGGAAGGAACAGAAATGTAAGAATGAATGGTCGTGGTGCGAAATATTCGTAAAGAGAGAGATCAAGAAAAAACGATGGCGAGGGGCGGTATGGAACGAAATGTGAAGAACGCCCGAGAGCCTACCTTGAGTTCCCCGGTCACGAGGACGAACCCGCTCGAGGGTGGATGAATGATGATGGCGATGATTGGCTTGGCACCTCGAGTACGCCAAACCCTTACTCACTTAAGGTGAGCCCCTGGGGGACTTTTCGGGGAGAACAACGATGTTTACACCTCAAGAGTAATTAGCAGACTGAAGTCCAGTGTCCGACATCACCCTATTTATAGAAGGGGCACGAAACCCTTAGATCAATCATATACTGAATTTTAATAATAAAACGGCGATTAAGCGTCGAAAATCTTACATTCTAATACGTGTTTACACAGCTATTGAGGTGTCCGTAGGTCTTCGTGCACGTTCACGTGTTTAGAGAGGTGTTCATAGGTGTTTATGTGTGATTGTACGTATTCGTAGGTCTTCGTATAGCTTCGTGTGCTCGGGGAAAGTGTACGTGTGTGTCTATGTGTTCCGAGGTGCTCCTAGGTCTTCTTGCGGTTCCATGTGCTTGGAGGAAGTGCACTTGTGTATCTATGTGTTCGGAGGTGTTTTTAGGTCTTCGTACAGCTTTGAGGGCTTAGAGAAAGTGTTTGAAGTATAGTGCGGATGTATGTTTTCGGAGATGCTCTTACGTCTTCGTGCGGTTTCGTGTGCTTGGAGGAAGTGTACTTGTGTATCTATGTGTTCGGAGGTGTTTTTAGGTCTTCGTACAGCTTTGAGTGCTTAGAGAAAGTGTTAGAAGTATTGTGCGGATGTATGTTTTCGGAGATATTCGTAGGTCTTCGTGCAGGTCTGTGTGCTTGGAGGGAATGTACGTGTGTGTCTATGTGTTCGGAGTTGTTCGTAAGTCTCTGTACAGGCTCGAGTGCTTAGAGTAAGTGTTTGAAGTATTGAGCGGGTGCATGCATGTGTACGGAGATATTTGTAGATCTTCGCGCATTTTCATGTGCTTAAGAGATTTTTGGAGGTGGTTATGTCTGTTTATGTGCGATTGTGTGCGTGTGCTGCATGCTTGAGCGCGTATGCTATGTATGCATATGTGTGTGTGTGTGTGTAAGTGCGAATGTGTATAGGTGTGTAGGCATTTGAGTGAGATTGTATGTACGTTATGCGTGTGCATTGCTGTGAAGGAACCTCTAATTATGGAGGAGGTGCGAACCTGTCGAATAACATTACATTTCAGACCCGATGTTGTAACGCCTTTATCACTTTTCGGTTCCACGTTGACACTGATATTTTATGTATTTAGAGGTTTTAAAAAGAGAATTTATATATTAGACATCATTATTCCTTATTGTCTATGTTTTCTCGTTTTATGTACTTTCAAAACAATCGTGCGATGATTTGAGCAATTAAACTCATTAGGCGCCTAAACCTCTGAGGTTTCACTAATATATCAATACCTTTTAATGATAGTAACAAAATCGCTTATAAAATATTTAATTCAACTCTAAACCATGCCGTAAAAACGGGTTTGTTGTATACCACTCATGTTAATACTCTACGTGTACTAATCTCTACCACATAACATCACACCCGGAGACAGTCAGTCTAGCTCCGTCAGACGCGCTTAAACGCGTCTTATTACTACCTGTATATGTTCGCTCTGCACGTATTAAGTTCTAGCATATGACGTCACACCCACAGACAGGATGTGTATGACGTCTCTCCCCTCATGTATATACAGTATTATTTCATGTTTTCATTCCTTTTGCCAATTCTTCCTGCCCATCTTCCCTTCATTCTCTTAAGAATCAGTATACAATGACAATTCTATACGCTTAATACTCAGTTATCACAGAAAACTGTTACATTGACTACAATCACGAGCAAAGCAATTTTTCCAGGGTTATGCTGATTTTAGGCTTTTAGAATCGAACCAGGTAATGCGTTTAAGAAATTTATGTCAGTAATTTATTTCTCCGCATCAGCGTTTGGCATTTAAGCTTTATTTGAACCAGCTAAGGTCAATAGTTTTTAAGATAGATGTAATCATCCCACCGGGTTCGATATTCGCACTTTAAAGTAATTGTCATGATAACGATATTTCTAGACTAGATCCTCTGTTTACTTTTTATTTAGCAGTTTTATCTAAATTAGTTTATAAGCTATTAAATTTATAATTAAATTTCATTGAATCAGTATTCTAACCCGAACACTAGGAAGAAAAATCATTTATAATATTAATTTACCATGTTAAGAGTAGTAATAATATTACAATACGGGAATAAATGGAGATGCCACCGATGGATAAGATTGTAAACCTATTGACTGTGTAATCAGATAGTCCTTTATTCCGTGCCGCAGGCCCCGCTCCCTCTTTGTGTGTTACTCGATCACCGCCAGCCAGAGACCCGGAACAATAGACTACTGTTCCAATCGCTAATGGAGGTGTCACGCAGCTTTTGGAGTAACACAAAGAAGAGATGTGAAAACACTTGTACTCTGATTACACAATCAATCGGCGGTCTTTGCTACCTGAATTGTAATGTTATTACTACTCTTTAAACGTTTATATATCCTGAATGAAGAGAGATAGAGCGATGTGAGAAAATTAATTACATCCTTGAAATGCGGCGCGTCATTGACATATTGACCGAAGTTAACCGGGAGCCCGTGGGTCGAATCCAGCGTTATGAATACCGCTTCATCTTCAAATAACTTCTAAACTAATTGAGATAAAGATGTCAAATAAACTTTATTGCATTTATTTTATTAGCTAGTTTCTTCTGAATATATATTTTGGTACATGCCGTCCTTAATTTGCTAAACTCAATTATTTCAGAAACTAACAGAAATAGAGGGGTAGACCAAAGCATGATTGATGGCTTCTATGCAGTACAATTAATAACGTGCATAATTGTCAATCAGTTATCCTTAGTCCGAATCCCGGTCTTTCAATGACTTCATTAACTTTCCCCTATACTCTAGGATATATCATTTAGATTTATGATGTAAAGTGTATATTAACGTGCTTAACATGCTGAATTAATATCATAAATACTTATGACCTTAATGCCTCGGCTCCGAATACTGAGTCAATGCCATTTATTTCTAAATTTAATAGCTCTAGAACTAATTTAGACAGATACTTCAATTAAAATGTATTAACTAGACATTACTAGATACTTTATTTGGGTATATATCGTAGTGACTTTAGATATGGCTTCGAGTCCCGGTTTATAAAAAACGCCAACATCTCAAAATCTATCAGCACTAAGGAACTTAACCAAAGTGGGACAGGTCTTCGATAATCGAATTGTTAGGACTTCCTCGCGTCACTATGGTCGGTCTGCATTGCGACATGTAGCCTCCGTCGGTCACTAGGATATATCACTTAGGCTGATGTTGTAAACTTCAAACAGCTACGTTTAACATGGTAAACTAATATTATAAATAATGTTGTTCTAATTGTTCTGGGTTTGAATACTGATTCAATGAAATATACTTATACATTTAATAGCTTATGAACTAATTTAGATAAAAGTGATAATTAAAAAGTAAACAGAGGGTCTAGTCTAGAAATATCGTCATCATGACAATTACCTTAAAGTACTCATATCGAACCCGGTGGGGTGATTTCATGTATCTTAAAACTATTGACCTTAGCTGGTTCAAATAAAGCTTAAATGCCAAATGGTGATGCGGGGAACTAAATTACTGAAATAAATTTCTTAAACGCATTACCTGGTTCGATTCTAGAAGCTTAAAATCTGTGTAACCTGGAAAAATTGCTTTGCTCGTGATTGTAGTCAAATGTAAAGGTTATCTGTGATAATTGAGTATTAAACGTATAGAAATGTCATATTATATACTGATTCCTAAGAGAATGAAGGGAAGATGGCAAGAAAGAGCTGACAAAGGTAATGAAAACATTAAATAGTACTGTATATAAATGAATTTAATTAAATAAGGGGTGAGACTTAATAGACATTCTGTGTGTGGGTGTGACGTCATATGCTAGAAGTTAATACGTGCGGAGCGAACATATAAAAGTAGTAAAGAGACGAGTTTAAGCGTGTCTGACGAGCTAGACGCGTGTGACATCGTGTGGTAGAGGTTAATACACGTAGTGCATTAACATGAGTGGTATACAACAAACTCATTTTTGCGGCATTTTTCAGAGTTGAATTAAATGTTTTATAAGCGATTATGTTATATAATTAAAAGTTATTGATATATTAGTGAAATATAAAACGAGAAAACATAGAGAATAAGAAATAATAATGTCTAATATATAAATTATCTTTTAAAAAACCTGTAAATACATAAAATATTGGTGTCAAATTGAAACTGAAAGGTGATAAAAGCGTTACAACATCCGGTCTGAAATGTAATGTTAACCGAGAGGTTCGTACTTCCTCCATAATTAGGGGTTCCTTCACACGCATGCACACGCATAAACGAACATACAATCTCACCCACATTCCTATACACGTGTACACATATCGCACTTACACACACACATATACACATGTACATACAAAGCATATGCGCTCAAACACGCAGCACACGTACGTGCACACAATCGCACATAAACAGACATAAACACCTCCGAAAACCTCTCTAAACACATGAACATGCACGAAGATCTACGAATATCACCGAAAACATACATACACCCGCTCAATACTTCAAACACTTACTCTAGGCACTCGAGCCTGTACGAAGACCTACGAACATATGGACACATACGTACACTTCTTCCGAGCACACGAACTTGCACGAAGACCTACGAACATCTCTGAAAACATACATACACCCGCACAATACTTCAAACACTTACTCTAAGCACTCGAACCTGTAAGAAGACCTAAGAATACCTCCGAACCCATAGATACACACATACACTTCCTTCAAGCACATAAACCTGCACGAAGACCTACGAACATCTCCGAACACATACGCCCGCACAATACTTCAAACACTACTCTAAGCAGTCGAAACTTTAAGAAGACCTACGAAAACCTCCGAACACAGACACACGTACACCTTCTCCGAGCACACGAAACCATGCAAAAACCAATGGATACGTAAAATCACACACAAACACATCTGAACACCTCTCTGAGCACGTGAACATGCACGAAGACCTACGGACACGCCCGAACACCTGTGTAAACACGTATTGAAATGTAAGAGTTTCGGCGCTTAATCACCCCTTGATTATTAAAATTCAGTATATGATTGATCTAAAAGTTTCGTGCCCCCTCTATAAATAGGGTGATCTCGGACGCTTGAATTCAGTCTGTTAATTATTCTTGAGGTCTAAACATGGTTGTTCTCCCCGAAAGTAATCCTCTTTCTAAAGTGTTATCAAGGTGCAGAGGTCTACATTTCCTTGAACTAGGATTAATATGTTATTGCATCTAGAATAAATATGAATAACACTGCATATAAGGATATTATTCCAAGCCCTACTCGATAGGCTTGTGGTAAATGCGGAAAGAAATTCCTGCGTGGTTATAATAGGCGAAGGCATGGGATGTCTTGTAAGCAGCTTTTCAAATGTACACATCGCAGTATGACCTTCAATAACAGTTATAAGGGTCAACGTCTTGAAGATTTGTGCGAAATACACGTACCTGTTAAGAAAAGTAGATTGCAACCAACTAAACAATAGTTATTATCTACATTGGACGAGTGTGGTATGAAAGAATATGAACCTTTATTCGATGGACGCCTGAAATCTTATTTTATACGATGCGAATCACCTAAGACATGGATATGTGTCTGCATGAGGCAAAACATCAGATAATCAAGACATTACATAGAGAGCTTGGAATTCACAATAGTGAGAAAGTCAATCTGCTGGCTGAGTGTCGATTTGTTAATAGTATCGGAGAAACCTGTGACAAAACACTTCAAACACGGTATCAAACTCTTTTCCTAGAAATGGATCTGGACTCTCTTGGAAACTAAATTCAAGAAATTGGTTACTGAAATGGAGGAATCACAGCTAAAAGGTAGCAACTGGGCTCTGCTTGCTGTGGAAGGAGTTTGCGTATAACCCGTTACGAGGAAGCAAATACATACCACTACCGCCATCGTTTGGAGCTAAAGAAGCCTGCATAAACTTCCAGAACTATACCGAAGAGAAATGCTTCATGTATTCTGTAATAGCCAATTTCGTCAGCAGCAAGCCTGAAAGCGTTACCAATTAGAATAAACTTCTAGATAAGTGTGATTTCAGCTGTGTTCTTATCCAACTCCACTTTCTCAAATATCTAAGTTTGACAAGTTAACAGTATGTCTATCAACATTTTCGGACTGGATGAAATTAAATTAAATTGAGTTTTATTTATAGACGCACTTTATCTACTGCGGTCCTTAGCGTCCCATTCTATACTGGACGTGGAAATTGGTAATTTTGCTCAGAGGCCTCTTTATCTTGTTTTTTGTGCCGTAAATCCACGACACGGGACCACCGGCTTTACTTAACTTCCGAAGGAAGTAATGATAAGGATTTTTACACTCCAAAAATCTATCGCTCTCCGCCGGGTTTGAACCCGCGACCTCGGGATCTAGAGGCTAGTATGGTAACCAGTACACCACGGAGGACGACGAAACGAAGCGTATCCAAAAAAGGTTGCGGAGACTGAACAACCTGAACACCGCGACCTGCTACTACTGAGTGACAGTTGTGGAAAACATCACTACGTATATATAAAGAATGTTGAGAAGCTCGTTCGATGTCAGAAACCTAAACATAATGGACGTGTTTATACCTGTAAGCGCTGTTTTACACATTTTTATGATCAGCGTAGGCGAAGTGGGTTGGAAAAATACAAAAACATGCAGGCATCTGTAATCAACATATTTTACAAGGTTAATTATATCTACCAAGGAGAAATCAATCTTAGAGTTTAAAAACATTGAGAGGATGTTGAAAGTACCTTACGTCATCTACACAGACTTTGAAAGCATCCTCGATCCATGTCATACATGCCTCCCCAATCCTGAAACTTCATACACAACCCCTTATCAGCAACATGTCCCTATGAGTTTCTGTGTTTACATGAAACCTGCTCAATCTGTTGAACATCTGGAAACTGGTCCTCCTAAGCAATCCTATGTATATCGTCATTATGACGCTGCTCAGAAGTTTATGGTATACCTGTCATCCCTTGCAAAGGAAATTAACAATATATACAAATATGCTAAACTTCTGAAACTTACAGATCAGGAGAAGCTGGATTTCGACTCCTCTACAGTGTGATACTTTACTGAAGAAAACTATAAAATACGCAATCATGATCATATCAGTGGTGAATATCGTGGAAGTGTATATCATGAAAGTAATTTGTGCTGCAAAACACCTAAATATATTCCAGGCTTCATGCACAACCTCAGTGGGTATGACGCACATTTCATTGTCAAGCAGCTCGGTTGTACAAGTGAGTGGTTGGAGGTAATTCCTTGCTCTGAAGAAAGCTATATATCATTCTCCATGTACGTAGGTGATATACAGCTCCGGTTTGTGAATAGCTTTCGGTTTCCCAGTACAAGCTTGTATAAGCTGTTGAAAAATCCAGCATAGTATCCTGAAACACTGAAGCACTTCGGAGAAGACGGTTGAAGTTGATGACTCTTAAGGGAGTATTTCCCTATGATTGCGTCACGTCATGGGATGTTCTGTACAAAACCTGCCTGCCTCCTAAGTACTGCTTCTACAATAGGTTAAATGAAGAAGAAACTACTGTTGCTGTCTACAATCATGCTAGAAACGTATGGGAACTGTTTAATGTGAGAAACCAGGGCAAGTGCAGCGACCTCTATTCAACATGAGATGTTCCTTTTCTAGCTAATGTCTGAGATAGATTTAGAGATCAAACCCTCAAAACACACAAAGTCGATCCCGCTTATTATTGTACCTCTCCAGGACTTACCTGGGACGCCATGTTGCTGTATATGATCAACTATCTATGATAAAATCTGGTATAAGTGGACGTTTATGCCAAGTTTCCTACCGGTAAGCCGAAGCAAAAGCACTTACATGGATAAGTATGATCCGTCGAGTCCAATCCTATTTATTACATACGAGGACGGCAATAACTAATACGGTTGGGAAATGTGCCACGCCGTCCCTTATGCTGGATGTGAGTGTTTTTACCTGAAAAAATCGACTTAGAAAGACTAAAAGAAGATGATCCTCATGCACACATATTAGAAGTCGACATCGAATGCAGAATTTCACGATCTACACAACGAGTTACCTTTCCTGTCTGACTGTATGAAGCCAAAGGAATCATCTACAAAGAAACTTATACCTTATCTTGGACCGCGAAAGAAGTATGTAGTACATTACATCACTTTGAAGCAAGCTCTTAACCATGGGTTACGTTTGAGTAACATCCATCCTGTGCTACAATTCCCACAGTCTCAGTTAATACCTTATGTGAAATTTAACAATAGGATACGATAACAGGCTGAAATGATTTCGAGAAGGATCTCTACAACCACTTAAACAACGACATGTTTGGATAAACTATGGAGAACCTACGTAATCGTATCGATATACGACTGGTGACAAATCAGAACACTTTGAAGAAGTTCATCGCCAAACCTACGTTTATCGAGAGGATAATATATGCTGCTAATCTAGCTACTGTGCATATGGCCTCTCGTCAGATTGTATTCAACAAGCCTATATACATTGGAATGAGTGTGTTGGACATCTCCAAGACATTAATATGATTACGACGTATTGTTACCATATTATGGAGCTGAAAACCCGAAGCTTATGTATTTGTACACCGATTTATACATTCATCGGGTGACAACTGAGAATGTGTAACAGGACAAGCTACGTTTTATTTAGCATCTGGATACAGCTGATTACCCGGTCAATCATATATGCCATTCCACTCAGAACAGAAAGGTGCTGGGAAAATTTAAAGTTGAGGCCAATAGCAAAATCATCCAACGCTTTGTCGGACTACGACCTAAGATGTATGCACTAAATATTCAAGGGTCAATGGTAACAAAATTAGAGCTATAAAGCGTAGTGCTATTAAGCAGTACATTACATTTGACAGATAGACAGACTGTCTTAAAGCCTGTGAAATCATAAGAACACACATGAATCTGATCCTGTCACGAGAGCATGCTGTTACCACCGTGCAAATGAATAAAATCACATTGAATCTTTTTGACGATAAAGGAGTTATTACCGAGGATGGAATAACTACATATGCGTATGGACATCATCGTATTACAAAAATGCTCAAAATAATGCAACCTGGATCTCAAGATGAATATCTTCTCAGGTAGCCTACAATTTTAAAAACTGGAAGTTTACTCGTGTGCTGTATATAACCTAGCACACACCAGGTGAAGAAAGAAGAAGAAGGTGTAAGTGGAGGCGTTAACCCTGCCATTAGGAGCAAATCCAAGGGCTAGTCTCAAGCCTAGATAAAGGACAGAGACGACTACCCTTACAATCCTTATCTAACGAAGCAATGATTAAACTAATAAAGCTGCCACACTTGGATAAAGCTGTAGCCCTATAAAACGATAAAACTGACTAAAACTTTATAGCATCTCCTCAACCATGCCGATGATCTAGTTTATACTACTTCTATATACCACTGTAACACTAAACACTGTTAACCTCCGTCTCACACCACTGTTTAACATATAAAAGTTTGCAAGATTTAGAAAAAAGTATATAAAGTGTTGTAGCATTGGATAAGAAATGTTTATAATTTAATTACACCTTGTATTACCATGAATACCTATGATACTATCTGAATTAGCTGTTAAAATGACTTAAATATCTGTCACTCCAGCCCAATTATATGAAAATTAACTTAAATAGATCTGTAACGAGTCCCTGCTCTGAATTACCATGAACACCTGTGATGCTATCCGGATTACCCTATCAATCATACTACCTGAATTACTTGTTAAAATGATTCAAATACCTTTGATACTAGCTGAATCACCTGAAATTACATTAAATAACTATGATACAAATCCCTGATCGAAATTATCACGAACATCTGTGATACTACTCCTATTGCCCTAAATACCAACAATACTACTGAATTGTCTGTGAAACCATGCTGAGCTATGCTACACTCAACTCCTGAAATCAGTGTGTCTATGACACTACCTGAATTATCTGTGAAATCGTGCAGAACTACGCCGGACCCTAAGCCTGGAATCTATCCTCATTGTGATACAATTTGAATTAACCTAAATACTTCCGATACTATCGGAATTACCTGTTAAATGATACGAAACTATGTTACATCCAATCTCTGTAATCTGTCCTCCTGTTATACTGCCTGAATGAATCTAAATAATTCCGATACTCTCTGAATTACCTGTGAAATCATACACAAGTATGCTGCACTCACCCCCATGGAATCTGTTCGTCTGCTGAATGCTACCTTGGAAAAGACTGGAAATTACACATACAACAATACTAACCTCTCTAACATCTATCATCGTATTCTCTATCTCTCCCATATAAACGCATACTGTACCATTCAACCCTTCCTAGACTAATACCTCCCCCAGGTTTCCTATTTCCTATATACAACACACTCTACCTTTAACCCTGTCTAGACTAGCATCTCACCATGTATTCCCTACCCCTCACGAATAAAGCGCATTCCTCTCCTTCAGCCTTTATCTAGCTTAGAATCTCTCTCCGTTTTCCCTATCTTTCCCAAATAAACGCATACTCTACTCCTCAACCTCTGCCTAGCCTAGCATCAGCCCTCGCATTCTCTATCTCCCCCATATGAACACGTTTCCATCTCCTTCAACTCTCTCCTAGCTTAGGATCTCTCTCCGTTTTCCCTGTCTAACCATATAAACGCATACTCTACTTTTCAAACCGCCTAGCCTAATACATCTCATCGGTTTACTATCTCTCTCATGTCAAGCCGTATTCTACGCTTAAAGTCCTGTCTTGTCTAGTACCTCCGTTCGCATTCCCTATCTCTCCTGTATACAAGTCCATATTCCTCCTCCTTCAGTATCTGTCTAGCCTACCATCCGCTCCCGTTTTCCCTATCTTTCACATATAACCGTATACTCTACTCAAACTCTGTCTAGCCTAGCACGTCTCCTCGTATTCCCTACCTGTCTCATATAAAGCGCATTTTCCCTCCTTCAACACCTGTCTAGCCTAGGATCTACCCTCGTTCTGTCTACCTCCCCCATATACACTTATTTTCCTCCTTCAACCTCTGTCTAGCCTAGCATCTCCCCTCGTTTTCCCTATCTTTTCCCATGTAGCTCGACAAAGTGATCTCGCTCTCCCCTATCTAATCTACTCATGTATGTAATTAGTTTTTTTGCCATAAAATATGCATCAAACGGAATGAACTTCATGCGTGTAAATATAATCGTGTTACTTGTGATTATCAAATGTCTTTCTGGTATGTAAATGTCCTAGGGCCCAAAAATAAGCTCAAAACGCAACAAAGTAACGACAAATTACTACCATAAACGTTGCATCATCAAGGTAAGTGCAGATAATAAAATATCAAATCTGTATTATTTATTATTAGTATTATTCAAATTGATTTCTTCTCGCCAGTATATTCAGGTGTAGGTAACTCAATGTGACCACTTTTCACATAAACCTGCAAAACGTTTATATGTATACCTAGAAATGTACCATTGCTTAATTTTAAGAACGAATCCCTGAAACATCTAGGTACCTAATTGTTTCTAGTTAAGGAATGTTAAATGTTATATATTGTAAAATAAGCGTGTACAGTCAGTCAGGCAGCGGGTTCCCGAAGCGCTGCAAACTCAGATGCATACCTGGGAAGATATTATCCTAAGTCCAGATACTACTCTAAGTCACGTACAAAAAGTACGCCGACAAGGTACAGTGAAAGTGTATGTGTGATTAGTGCAAGTGATATCGATGATTAGAATATAAGCACCTCCATGCATAAGACTTTGTCGCTCACGAAGTGCAAACAACACAATATATTATAACCTATTCTATGAAAATGAGGGTAACATTAAGAACATTGTTCAGGTTTCGCAAACTACAGCACGGACTCTAGGATACGCACAACACAGTCAAAATGTAAAGTAACAAATACTTCATTGCATTCAGGTGAAATGTATGTAAATAACAAAATTAACGCTAAGTTCCAAGACATACTTTGTATCATAATAATTGGTACATATGACGTATGTTTTATCTAACAGGCACATTTGTTTGTAAACATGTGTTATTGTAATGTACATATGTATTGGGTAAACAGTTCATAAGAACTACCCAACGACATACCACACACATCGGGGGGGGGGAAGAAAATGAAAAATAGCTTTAGCTACACGAGCACTACGCATTCCGACGATTGGGGAATAAACATAATAATAACAATAATAATCACAGGAGTAATGAGTAGACTAAAGGTAATGTAGGCGAGAAAAACTACTGAAAGATAAACATTAAACAAAGAAAACTCCAACGTAATAAATCGACTAACAAGTAAGGAGAGAGAAAGCGAAGACGAAAATAAAAACGTTACAAAATATGGAAAGAGAATGGAATGTAGGAAATAAGGCAAGTAGGTTATATAGGACAGACCGAGCGCATTTTTGCGTTTATATTGGAAAGGATAGGGAAAACGAGGGTATATGCGGCGGTTCACGGAGGAAAATGCGTTTATATGGGGAAGATAGGGACTACGAGGATCGATGCTAGGCTAGATAGAGGTTGAAGGAATGAGGATGTGCTTTATATGAGAGATACGTGGAATACGAGGAGCAGCGTTAGACTAGATAGGGTTTGAGATGTGGAATATGCATTTAAATGGGAGAAATAGGGAAAACGTGAACAGAGGCTAGGATAGACAGATGCTGAAGCAGGGGGAATATGAACATATATACAGGAGAGATAGGGGATACGTGGAGAGGTAGTAGACTATTCAGGATTTGAAGGGTAGAGTATGGCTTTTTATATGAAGAGACGAGGAAAACGAGGGTATATGCTAGGTTGAGAGAACCTTCAAAGAGGAAAAAATGCGTTTATATGGTAGAGATAGGGAAACGAGGAGAGTTCTGAGGTAGAGCAGGGACTGAAGGAGAGAGAGATATGCTTTATACGACAGAGATAGGGCATACCAGGGGAGGTGCTATTGTAGACAGAGGTTAAGGAGTACGGTATACGTTTATATGAGGAATATATGGAAAACGGGGGCAGGTGGTATGATAGACAGAATCTGGGCCACTTTTGCGTTTATATGGGAAAGGATAGGGAAAACGAGGGTAGATGCGACAGCTCAAGGAGGAAAATGCGTTTATAGGGGAGAGATAGGGAATACCAGGGCTGATGCTAGGCTAGTCAGATGCTAAAGGAGGGAGGGATACGCTTTATACGAGAGAGATAGGGAATACAAGGAAAGATGCTATACTAAAGAGGACTTGAAGGGTAGAATATGGCGTTTTATATGAGCGAGATAGCGAACCGAGGAGAGGTATTAGGATAGGAGTTTTGAATGATAGAGTAGGCGTTTATATGCGAGAGATAGGGAATACGAGGGTCGATGCTAGGCTAGACGGGGTCGAAGGAGGGAATGCGTCTTATATGAGAGAGGTAGGGGAATATGAGGAGAAGTGCTAGGCTAGACAGGAAGGTCTGAATGACAGAGTATGCGTTTATATGGAGAGACGAGGAAAACGAAGGTAGGTGCTAGGTTAAGAGAGTCTTCAAGGAGAAAAATGCATTTAGATGAGAGCGGTAGGGCATACGAGGAGAGGTGCTAGTCTAGACATGGTTTTAGGAGTAGAGTATACGTTTATATGGGAGAAATGTGGAAACGGGAGAGATACAAGGATAGACAGGGGTTGAAGGAGGAGGAATATAAGTTTATACGGTAATATAGAGAGTAATTCGATTATAAAACTTTTCTCATCCAGCGTTACAACACTTTTATATACTTATTTTCTAAACCTTACAAACTTTATATATGTTAAACAGTAGCGCGCGAGACGGAGAGGGACAAAGTGTATATCGGTTTACAGCGAAGTATACGTCCTAACCTATTGCCGCCTTGTTTGCTCTGGATATTCTCATTGTCTATTCATTCCTAACATTATCACGTAACAAGCTGTCAATGACGCATCACATTATAAAGATATAATCACCCTTTACCGCATATCCCTACCTCATTCCATTTAGGAGATATAAGCATTTAATGATAACAATACATCTTTTTGCGACACGTCATCAATTAAAGTGGTCTGTTATCGAATTAATTACCCCACAGTAGATAATAGACGAACTTCAGCTGCGTTTCCTATCCTACTCCACTTTCTCAAATACCTAAATTTGAGAAGCTTAATAGGATGTCTATCAACGTTTTCGGCCTGGATGAGAAGCATGAAGTGTATCCGATAAAGGTTGCTGACACTGAACTGCCTGACCACCGTGACCTCCTACTATTGAGTGACAGTAGTGGAAAACATCACTATGTATATATCAAGAATTTTGAGAAGCTCGTTCGACGTCAGAAAACTAAGCATAATGGAGTGATATATACCTGTAAGCGGTGCTTTACACATTTTGAGAATCGATATGGACGAAGTGGATTGGAAAAACTGCAAGAACATGCATCCATCTGTAATCAGCATGGTGTTGCAAGGGTAGTTATGCCTACAAACGAGAAATCAATTGTACAGTTTAAAAATTTTGAAAGGATGTTGAAACTACCTTACGTCATCTACGCAGACTTTGAAAGCATTCTCGCTCCATGTCATACATGCATACCCAGTCCTGAAACTTCCTATACAACCCCTTATCAAGAGCATGCAGCAATGAGCTTCTGTGTTTACGTTAAACCATCAACCAACGTTGAACATCTGGAAACTAGCCTTCCTAAGCATCCCTATGTATATCGTGGTGTTGATGCTGCTCAGAAGTTTATGAAATACCTGTCATTTCTTGCAAAGGAGATTAATAATATATACAAATCTGTCATGCCCCTGAAACTAACAGATCAACAGCAGATGGACTTCAACACCTCTACAGTACGCTACTTGTGTGGAAAAACCTTTACTGGTGAGAACTATTAAGTACGCGACCATGATGACATCAGTGGTGAATATCGAGGAAGACTGCATAATGAATGTAATTTAGCCTGCAAAACACCTAAATATATCCCTGTCTTCATGCACAACCTCAGTGGATATGACTCACACTTCATTGTTGAGGAGCTGGGATGTACAAGTGAGCGGGTGGAAGTAATTCCTAGCGTTGAAGAAAGCTATATATCATTCTCCAAGTATGTCGGAGATACAAAGCTCCGGTTTGTAGATAGTTTTCGGTTCCTGAGTACAAGCTTGGATAAGCTGGTAAAAAATCTAACATCGTACCCTGAGACATTGAAGTACTTCGGAGAAGACAAGATGAAGTTGATGACACGTAAGGGTGTAGTTCCCTATGATTACGTCACTTCATGGGACGTCTTGAACGAGACCTGCCTGCCTCCTAAGAACTACTTCTACAATAAACTGAATGAAGAAGAAATTAGTGATGCTGACTACGAACATGCTAGAAATGTATGGAGACTGTTCAATGTGAGAAACCTGGGAGAATACAGTGACCTCTACTTAATATCTGATGTTCTTCTTCTAGCTGATGTCTTTGAGACATTCAGAGAGCAAACTCTCAAAACGCACAAAGTTGATCCAGCACATTATTTTACCTCTCCAGGACTTACATGGGACGCCATGTTACTGTATACTGGAATCGAACTGGAACTGTTGCAAAATTATGACCAACTACTCATGGTGGAATCCGGCATAAGAGGAGGTTTGTGCCAAGTGTCCCATCGGTATGCAGAGGCTAATAACACTTACATGGACAAGTCGAGACCAACCTAATTCATCACATACGAGGACGCTAACAACCAATATGGGTGGGCCATGTGTCACGCCCTTCCTTTTGGTGGATTTCAGTGGGTTTCACCTGAAGAAATAAACTTACAAAGACTAGAAGAAGATGATCCTCATGGATACATATTAGAAGTTGACAAGGAGTATCCTGCTGAACTCCATGATCTGCATAATGATCTACCATTCCTACCTGAGTGTCTGAAACCAAAGGACTCGACTACGAAGAAGCTAATTCCTCACCTTGGATCACGAACGAAGTATGTAGTACATTACATGACTTTGAAGCAAGCTCTTGTCATGGCCTCCGACTAACAAAAATTCATCGTGTGCTACAACTTCGACAGTCACAGTGGTTAAAACCGTATGTGGAATTTAATAACAGACTACGACAACAGGCTGCAAATGATTTTGAAAAGGATCTCTACAAACTGTTTATCAACGCCATGTTTGGAAAAACAATGGAGAACCTTCGTAATCGTGTGGATATACGGTTGGTGACAAACGAGAATACTCTGGAAAAGTTAATTGCAAAGCCTACGTTTATCGACAGAACGATATATGCTTCTAATCCAACTGCTGTACATATGGCCTCTCGTCAGATCGTGTTCAACAAGCCTATATACATCGGTATGAGTGTGTTGGATATCTCCAAGACATTAATGTATAACTATCATTACGACGTGTTGTTGCCTTATTATGGAGCTGAAAACCTGAAGCTTATGTATATGGACACTGATTCGTTCATTCATCGTGTTACAACTGAAGATGTGTACCAGGACAAGCTACGTTTTCTCGAACACCTAGATACAGCTGATTACCCTGTCAACCATATATGCTATTCAGCTCTAAACAAGAAGGTGTTGGGAAAATTTAAAGATGAGGCTAATGGTAAAATCATCCTACGCTTTGTTGGACTACGTCCTAAGATGTATGCCTTAGATATTCAAGGCTCAATGATAAAAAAGATTAAAGGTATAAAACGTAGCGCTATTAGGCAGTACATTTCGTTTGACAGCTATACAGACTGTCTTAAAACCGGAGAAATCATCAGAACACCCATGAATCTGATCCTGTCTCGGGAGCATGCTCTTGCCACAGTGCAAGTGAATAAAATTGCATTGACTCCGTTTGATGGTAAAAGAATTATTGCTGAGGACGGAATAACGACATATGCGTATGGACATTACGCCATTATAAACTATGCTTAAAAGAATGTAAGTCAAAGATGAAGATTTTCTCGTGAGTCTACAATTTTAAAAAAATGAAGGTTATTCATGTGCTGTATATGCAGCTAGCAGACCACCGATGAAGAAAGAAGAAGATGGAAGGGAAGGTGGTAACCCTGCCATTAGGAGCAATCCTAGTGCTAGTCTCAAGCCTAGATAAAAAGGGGAGAGACACCTACAACGAACCAAAATAAAGGTATGTTGACGTAAACTTTTCAATTAAAACTCTCGAATAATAAAACCTGAATGAAACATTGCAATTTCACTAAAAGAAAGTTGAGGTTATCTTTTGTTAGCCAGATTAGGTTAGTCGATGACTGAGTAGAATAGATGATGAGAGGAACGTTTGGTATTGGTCGGGTTAATCTAGGATAGGCTCTCGTACTTATTGTCTAAGTTATGAAGGATGAATTAGTTTAGATTGCCTTAGCAATGGGTTGGTTACGTGTTGTTCTTACGTTTTGTTACGTGGTTACATGGTTGGTACGTGTTGTTACGTCGTGTGACGTTTCTGCTTACGAGATGTCACGTGATGTTATGAGGCTACGTGCTTATGTTACTTAGTGTGACGTCTTGTCATGCTGTTATGTTACGTTGTGTTACGTCTTGTTACGTGGTTACGTTTGTTGGTTACGTCTTGTTACGTGATTATGTTAGGAATGAATAGACAATGAGAATATCCAGAGCAAACAAGGCGGCAATAGGTTAGGACGTATACTTCGCTGTAAACCGATATACACTTTGTCCCTCTCCGTCTCGCGCGCTACTGTTTAACATATATAAAGTTTGTAAGGTTTAGAAAATAAGTATATAAAAGTGTTGTAACGCTGGATGAGAAACGTTTTATAGTCGAATTACTCTTTATATTACCGTATAAACTTACATTCCTCCTCCTTCAACCCCTGTCTATCCTTGTATCTCTCCCGTTTTCCACATTTCTCCCATATAAACGTATACTCTACTCCTAAAACCATGTCTAGACTAGCACCTCTCCTCGTATGCCCTACCGCTCTCATCTAAATGCATTTTCCTCCTTGAACACTCTCTCAACCTAGCACCTACCTTCATATTCCTCGTCTCTCCATATAAACGCATACTCTGTCATTCAGACCTTCCTGTCTAGCCTAGCACTTCTCCTCATATTCCCCTACCTCTCTCATATAAGACGCATTCCCTCCTTCGACCCCGTCTAGCCTAGCATCGACCCTCGTATTCCCTATCTCTCGCATATAAACGCCTACTCTATCATTCAAAACTCCTATCCTAATACCTCTCCTCGGTTCGCTATCTCGCTCATATAAAACGCCATATTCTACCCTTCAAGTCCTCTTTAGTATAGCATCCTTCCTTGTATTCCCTATCTCTCTCGTATCAAGCGTATCCCTCCCTCCTTTAGCATCTGACTAGCCTAGCATCAGCCCTGGTATTCCCTATCTCTCCCCTATAAACGCATTTTCCTCCTTGAGCTGTCGCATCTACCCTCGTTTTCCCTATCCTTTCCCATATAAACGCAAAAGTGGCCCAGCTTCTGTCTATCATACCACCTGCCCCCGTTTTCCATATATTCCTCATATAAACGTATACCGCACTCCTTAACCTCTGTCTACACTAGCACCTCCCCTCGTATGCCCTATCTCTGTCGTATAAAGCATATCTCTCTCCTTCAGTCCCTGCTCTACCTCAGAACTCTCCTCGTTTCCCCATCTCTCCCATATAAACGCATTTTTTCCTCTTTGAAGGTTCTCTCAACCTAGCATATACCCTCGTTTTCCTCGTCTCTTCATATAAAAAGCCATACTCTACCCTTCAAATCCTGAATAGTCTACTACCTCTCCACGTATCCCCTATCTCTCCTGTATATATGTTCATATTCCCCCTGCTACAGCATCTGTCTATCCTAGCCTCTGTTCACGTTTTCCCTATCTTTCCCATTTAAATGCATATTCCACATCTCAAACCCTATCTAGTCCAACGCTTCTCCTCGTATTCCACGTATCTCTCATATAAAGCACATCCTCATTCCTTCAACCTCTATCTAGCCTAGCATCGATCCTCGTAGTCCCTATCTTCCCCATATAAACGCATTTTCCTCCGTGAACCGCCGCATATACCCTCGTTTACCCTATCCTTTCCCATATAAACGCAAAAAATGCGCTCGGTCTGTCCTATATAACCTACTAAGGCAATTAATATGAATAAAATTAATTAAAAGTTAAAAGATATGTTACAAGGTAATTCTGCAAGGATAAATGGGCGATGAAAGCGTACATAGTTAGCCAGCTTTGACGGCAAACAGGAGCTTAGGTAATTCAGAATCTGTTAACAGACAAAAGATGTGTATATGTGCAAACAAAATCCAATAGCCGGGGTAGCGATATTAGAAAATACTTTGAAAACCCATGAGCATTCAGTCGATAATTCAACACAGCGAAATATTAATAATACAGTAATGCTAGATGCTAGACAAGGCGATCATACGACAATTTTAGAGCCTATATGAGAAAAGAAAATGTCATGTAACAGAGCTTAGAAATATCACGTGCCTAGAAAAGGGGCTATGCTCAAATAGAGCAGATGTGTGAAATATGAATTAATCTATGATCAGAGCCGATTTCAGACAGGGGTGTCTTCATTCCTTCACGTCGTTCATCTGTCAGGAGAAGTGTGCCAGCAAATCTTAGGGTTAAATTAAAGCACTTATTAACGGTGTTATATAATGGGGAAGCGGAATTCGGAAAGTGAAATCAGTTACAGTATGTAGAAATTGTAGGCGGATTCAGATGTTAGGTCTTGTGTGAAGGGAAGTCGGATAGCAACAAGTGTTAAAATTTTTTGTCTGGATTTAACGCATAAAGGGCAAAGCGAAGGAGAGCACTTCTTTTAATTCTCTCCGATCCACACTCCCATGAGATATCCATCCTCTACCTGAACCGGCCTAGGTACAGTCCTTTACAATAATCCTCTTCCTCACCAGACCCCCTAGTACCGCAGAACCTCTACATCTGGTAACGGTACTGGTACTTACATTCGTTCGTGCACAACAGTTGTGCATACATTCTCTACTCTTGTACCGTTACCAGTACTTACAGTTAGTGTGACATTTTAGGCGCTTAGTGACGCGCTTCTGTGAGTAAAATTTCGCTCCTATTGCGATATGTCTCGCCGATAAGTATTTTAGCGACTCACGGCAGATTACGCTACTAGTTTCTTTTACTGTGGAAACAGTTGTTTCAAATTGTAAAATTGATCCTGTAGAAATTACCAGGTATAATAATTCAGTTATTGCAATTTCGAGAGCTAACATTTAGTGCCAATCTATTTCCTCATCTAAAACGCTCGCCAACTCACTTCAATAATTGAAATATTAGTTCACAATAAATTTCTCAGTGAATTTAAGCTAGCGTTATCCTTTAAAAATACGTCTATACATCCTGAGAGAAAGATCTCATAGCAAACCACTCGAGCAGTTGGCGCACCAGACAACAGAAGAAGCTGCGAGATCACGGTTGCAGAATCAATAACGAAGCTGGTAAAGTAAACGACTTTAAAAGTGATGACCATCGTTACTGCTTCAAATTGTAGCACCATTGCGGCATCGACCATCGTTACCGGATCAAAGTTGCAAATCATCGGGGACTTCTAAGTAAGGACCGCCCGAAGCTGAAGAAGCTACACTGGGAATCAAACCCAGTGACCGACAGCACGAGAAAGAAGGAAGAGAATCCACAACGGTGGTAGCTCAGACTATACACATGCACGGTGAGCAAGAAAGAAGACTTCAGCATGGGTGGACAACAATAAGTGCATTTGCAAAGAAAGTACTAAGTATAAATTTGTTTATTTCAATGCTATTTGTCTAGATTTGGCTGAAAAGTACAACAATGTTAGGTGAAAATAATTGAGTAGAAGCAATGGATATTCAGGAAGGGAAAAATAATAGTAAGCATTTAATTGTGCAAAATAGGGTAACAGGGAGGGGAGAAAATAGTTGAGATGTGCAGAATAGCTTAGAAACGGAACGAAAACAGTAAACCATAGAAATCAGGGAGAAACAGTAAATAATTCAGGAATAGGAGCAAAGGATTTCGGGGATATGATGAAAATGTCAAAAAGTGTGATAGAGAGTAACAATCAGAAAATAGGGGAAGAGCTGGGAAAGCAAATGGAGGAAAATAATCAGACATTAGAAAATAAATAGACAGAATTTATTAAACCAGCTAGAAAATCAACAGATTTCATTAGAATCGTTCCAGAATGAAATTAGAGGGAAATAATCAAGGTAAGAAATAAGATCAAAGAAAACATAACAGGTTAGAAGGAAATTAGCTAAGAAATGGAAAAGCCTGAAAAGAAAATTTGTAAACAGGTCGGTGAGAAATCAGAGATGGAAAGTACGAAATTAAGGGAGGAAGTAGCAAAGGAGTTTAAAGCAGAAAGGGAAATAACGAACAAAGAAATACAACAGGCTAGGAAAGCAGCTATAAGATAATTAGAAGAATGTCTAAAAGTAGTAATAAAAATGGGGTTTCTGGCGCATAAAGGAATACCGCCAGCTCCTCCCCCTTTCTTTGTGCGCTAACCCTTAAAGCCGCCGAAGATGACCCCTCATTTTTGGCTTCACCTAATGTC
Source organism: Deroplatys truncata (assembly GCA_030765065.1). Taxonomy (NCBI): domain Eukaryota; kingdom Metazoa; phylum Arthropoda; class Insecta; order Mantodea; family Mantidae; genus Deroplatys; species Deroplatys truncata. The sequence goes on along the minus strand of CM060990.1, from coordinate 346,367,830 downwards.
GCCAGGCTCTGTGCCGGTGGCCACACCCACTCCTTTGTGCTCTACTAGTATACAGTCATTGTCGGCAAAGTACCGCACTATCAATGCAAGCATCCTCGTAGGCATGGACTTTAAAACAGTCATTGCCGATAAAAAAACTCCTCTTTCACTAAACTCTCTCTCTCTCTCTCACGCACTCCCTCTCTACATTACGGGAACGATTTATATAGCGGTAAACCCAAGCAGTAGCTGACTTAATGGCTGGGATTCCTCAGAAATATAGCATCTAAAGAGTGTAAATGGATTTTCCCCAAGACACTGCAAGCACCTCGAGAGAAAACAAAGATAATTTATTTTCATTACTAACGCAAAAATTATGTTATCGTCAAGAAAGCTTATTTGTTTATTCCAGTTTAAAAAGACTGGTGTTTCTCCAGCCATATCTAAAAATTATTTCGTCCCCATCATTCGAATGTATACATATCATAATTCTATGAGAGATAACGTGTCTATTCACGTTCGAGAGGTCGCGACAGGATAGGTGATTTACTGTGCAAAGCAAGTCCTCCCATTAAGAGCTTTATAAGATTTTCCTACGAGGTATGTTGTTTAGCTGTTGTACGTAAACATTCCTTACATGTAGAATTATTTTTATACCCGTAACAAAAACGAAAATTATTCGTATAAAAGACTTTTGATTGTTTAGCACTATTGAATACCAGGTGGAAATCGAACTCTGAACCGAAACCAATAAATACACGGCCTTTCAAAACATGCATTATTCTCTTAGTAAACATAGGACGAGAACGATTTTAAACACCCCTCCCTTCGAGTGATATTTTGAATATTCCAGGAGAGAGATCGAACCGTATTTGTTTAAAAGCTTTTCCTTCACCGCGGATCTTCGAAAAATTCAATGAGTTATTCAGTTGCACACCCCTTGCAAAAATATTTTGTGTACCCTTGAAGACAGTATACCTGGCTGGGGGTCTCGTAAATTCCTACGGCGACCGGCTACCGCCATATAGAACATTTAGGACTATGTCGAACAACACTTCTTCATTAAGGAATCTATTGTGCTTTAAAACGATTTCTCTTCCCCTGAAAAACCCGTACTTACCGGAAAATCCCTCTCATACAGACGACTATGTAAATATCATAACTTAATTGTTTGCACGATATCGACAAGAAAACTAATCTTTATGGAATGCTAGACAAATAAATATGATTTGTAGAGGGTGATATGTAGAGTATGACATTTTAGAATTAAAATGCGAGAAAGAATTCAAATTAAGCGATCGAATGTATCTGATAGATTTTCTTAATTGGTCTTTGAAGCTAGCCTGTTTTACGGTCTACTTTATAGATGAATGAAATATTTGATGAATAACAGTCTTATTTAACATGGGTAAAAGGTGTTTAAAGTCTGTTTTGATAAAAATTACGTCGTGGTAACGTGTGAGGTTTGAAATGGAGAGGTCACCGGTTCGATTCCCGGTGACCGCCCTGTTTGACTTTAGAACCTGCATGGAGGTCTACGAATACATAGTCTGCCCATTAACGATTTTTATAAACGAGAGTGTAGCCTTACAAGGAAAATTATATCAACAGAAACAATACCTTCTTTTTCGTTATTTTCACTCTAAAATTATTACTAAATAATACCTTGATGCTAGCCTCAGCGTCGCCATTCACATTCATGTCATGTTAGAATAATACTTTGTTCGCGGACACATGCTTCAAATATAATACTGTAGCGAATATTTTTTGGTAATACATAGATATAGTGCAAGCCATTAACGGTCTTTATAAGCAAGGGTTCAGTCGGTAACGTCTGTGACTTGCATTCGAGGTCGGAAGGGGGCTTCGATCCCCAGCAGCTGACGCTCCTAACCCCTAGATTTCTCGGTTTCCCTGGTTGCTAGGCGAATGCTGTGAAGGTTCATTACAACCGCGAATTGTTTCCTCCACACCGTTTCACCGACATTCTCCTTTTACTCAGGCTTTCATCTCTCCGGCTCTGACTGGTAATATTTACTACTGAACGTCGGCACTCATGTGATACAGATGCTTTATGAATAAAGAAACGTATATGTATGTAGCTAAAAGGACAGGGATGTCGTAGTGTTTAAAACACACTCGAGGTAAAATACAGGGAATACCTCAAAACACGCATCCCGAGAAGTTAATTGTAAATGTCATGTATATAGAGTGCTATCCTTAAACAGACGCAGGAGGAAGGGAAAACCATTCCAGTGCACCGTTTATATTTCTCTTTTTGGTGTGACAGCATATACAGATACCGGAGATTTTTCGTGGTTTTCCCTTTTCTGCAGGCGAATGCCTGAGTGGCGTATGCTGCTATGTTTTCATTTTATTTCATTCGCATCTTTAACACGTGTTTCTAAGGCCCTCTGTTTGGATTACCGTCGGCCAGTCGCTCAGACCTTTGATTTTTCGTGGTTTTCCCTGGTCTGCGGCGAATGTCTGAGTGGCATATGCTATTACGATTTGCTTTCATTCTATATAATTTGCATCTTTCATTTTATTCACATTTTTTGCTTCTAGGTTTCGTTGCGCATGGTGAATGCCTGCCCAAAAGGATTCTTGCCCTTCCTCGGTTAACAGCCTCACGAGTTAAGGACCCGAATCTGCGCGTATATACCCGAACAATACATACATCTTCACATTACTTTACACTTACTCTAAGCATCCGAACCTATACGGAGACGTCCGAGCACCACCGAACAATACATTATCGTTGCAATACTTTGTTCACTCACTGTAAGCACGCGAGGCTACACGAAGACCTATGAATACATGCAATCACACATAAACACCTCTGACTGACTCTCTAAATACTCGAACATGCAGGAAGACATACGGTCATGTGCTTATCAGAATCCATAATCAGATCGGAATGACAGGCTTTAATGTAGATATTTATTTACAACCATAACAAGAACACATCACATCTAAACACTCTTAGACAGGAGCTTTCTCTTTAAGACACGCTATGTATGCTATTCGCTTGTTTAGATTCAATAGAGGTTTTCGGAAAAAAAATTGTAGTCAATTTAGGGTGCTCTTAGATTTAAGATAATTTTATCGAGGATTCTCTTAAAGGAACGCATGACATGCAACATTTACCAGATAATGATTCTTACATAGGCTTACAATAGCGAGTTCGCGACTTCAGATGCATGTATCCGACAATCAACTAATTTGTTTACGGTTTTGCTTGAGAAATCTTATTGGGCGTGAAAGACTGGTAATTTTGCTCAGAGGCTTCTATCAGGCTTGAGGTTCTTTTACGTGCCGTAAATCTACGACACGGGACCATAGGCTTTACGTCCTTCCGAAGGAAGCCATGCTAAGGATTTTTACGCCCGAAAAATCCATAGCCCTCCGTCGGGCTTGAACCCGCGACCTCGGGAACTAGAGACTAGCATGGTAACCACTACACCACGGACGACGACACACAGCTAAGGTCATTTGTGTGTAACACTCTAACTAATCGAGTGGAATGGCTTAGCTGGTAAGTCCGTGACTTGTATTCGGATCGAGGGTTCAATCCCAGTTTCCCACACCCCCCTGATTCCCAGAGGGTTTTTTTTCTTTAAGGTTTTCCGCTCACTAGACGAATGCTGTGAAGGCTCGTTCCACCTCTGAATTTTTCCTCTCATCGTTTCACCTCCATCCTCATTTTACTTTTTTCATCTTCTTGGTTGTTTCAGGGTTGAAACTAGCGGGGAGGGACTCTCGGTATAAGCAGAGCTTATGCTCTCTGTATCTTTCATCCATGGAATGAGTGTGGTCCCAGAATCCTAGACCTCTCAGGAGATGTGTAAATCTGTATTCTTCGAGAGGAGCCATAGATTGCGTCAACTACCACCAGGGAATTTTTTAACAGTGAAAAGTAGGGGCCCTGACCCCTACCCCGTAGATGTTAACTGTCTCCACACACATTTACCCCTCACAGCCATGACATTAGACACCCGAAATGTCTGGATGATGTATTTTATAAGTACAAGTTCTTGATATTTCAAAGTTCCTGTTAACCATCGTAGAAATTGATTAACACAATTTCTCGATCCTGTTATGCTGTAACTTTAGAAGCTTTCGGCTTACTTATAATTTCCTCAATCTCTTGTGTGTGACCATTATTACCAGCGTCCCTCGAAGCAATTAGTAACCTCAATATATTTGCTAGTCTATTCGGATTTTCAAGCGTAGATATCACTGAATCATCATCATATGAAGAGTTCATATTCTCGAGACTTCCGCTGTATCCAGATTCCTCACCAGCAGTAGACTCGAGTGAAGGATAGAGGTCCTATCCGGTATATCTTGCTCTATGAAGCTTAAGTCTTGACAAAGGACGATTCTTAAAAATCCGACCGCATATACAGCATTTAATTACACGTTTTTTCTTCCATGTGTAATGTATGAAAAATTGAGTTCCTCATACGTTGGTTGCACAGATTTTCTCCGGTAATAGCTCATGCCAGAACTCTAAAAAGAAATTAAATGAATACGTAACTGCTAACGCTCGAAGGAATTAAAAGTGAATGAATGAATTCATAACAGGCAACTATGTATATTTCTCGCATGAGCACAGCGGAGGGAACCTCGATCTATGCATAGCAGCGGGAAGGAACACTCTCCTGAAACATTACTCATCTAGACAGCAATTGTTTACGGAGCCGGTAGACGCCAGGTTGGATGGAACAGGCTCCAAGTTCAAATCTTTAAAGGTGTAGGAGCCACCAATCTTTTGCCCGTCATGTCTTCTGAACCGTCCTAACAGCGTAACATTACGTTGCATCACGTATCCAGAAGATTGCGAGTGCGAGCATGGGAAAAGACTGTTCTCTGGAAACTTTCAGGGAAAAGGATGCTCTCTGGTATCACTCGTCATCCGCACAACGGATTGTCCCTAACATCTCCAGATCTCGGACCGTTCAACATGACGCGTCTCTGCCATCTACATTTCGACGAATTGTTACCTCCAGAATTAAAGTTTGGTGGTCCGTATAGATCTGTAAAACTTGCATTGCGCTGTGTCTCCCTAACGTTTCCAGCTTCTGAATCGTTCCAGCTGGTCGCGTGTCTCTACCATCTTCATGTCAACGATCTGTTACTCTGAATTAAAGTTTGGTGGTTGGTTTAGATCTGTACAGCCTGCATTGCGCTTGATGTCCCTAACACACCCTCCAGCTCCTGAATCGTTTCATCTACTTACGCGTCTCTACCATCTACATTTCGGCGAAATTTTACCTTCTGAATTAAAGTTTGGCGGTCTGTTTAGATCTGTACAGCTTGGATTGCGCTGTGTGTCCCTAACGTTTCCAGATCTCGGAACGTTCCAGCTAGTTGCGCGCTTCTACCATCTTCATGTCAACGATCTGTTACTCTGAATTAAAGTTTGGTGGTTGGTTTAGACCTGTACTGCATGCATTGCGCTGGATGTTCCTAACAACCCCTCCAGCTCCTGAATCGTTCCAAATAGTTGCGCGTCTCTACCATCTACATTTCGGCGAACTGTTACCTTCTGAAGTACAGTTTGGCGGTCTGTTTAGATCTGTACAGCTTGCATTGCGCTGTGTGTCCCTAACGTTTCCAGATCTGGGAACGTTCCAACTCGTTCCGCGTCTCTGTCACCTGTATGCTGATGATCAGGGGCCTTCTGAATGTTGTTACGTAGCGTAACGATTAGGTAACGTCGTGTGACGGCTTTTAACGTAGTGTGACGACATTGTCACGCAGCATGACGACGTTGTAACGTCGTGTGACGACGTTGTAACGTCGTGTGACGACGTTGTCACGCAGCGTGACGACGTAGTAACGTCCTGTGACGGCGTTGTCACGTCGTGTGACAACGTTCTCACGTAGGGTGACGACGTGCGACAATCAAAGTGTAGGGGGCAGGGCCTCTACCTTTCACGGATAAAATATTTCCCTGGTGGCAGTTGACGCAATCTATGGCTCCTCTCGAAGATACGGACTTACACATCTCCTGAGAGGTCCAGGATTCTGGGACCACAATCATTCCATGGATGAAAGATACAGAGTGCATAAGCTCTGCTTATGCCGAGAGTCCCTCCCCGCTAGTTTCAACCCTGAAACAACCAAGAAGATGAAAAAAGTAAAATGAGGATGGAGGTGAAACGATGAGAGGAAAAATTCAGAGGTGGAACGAGCCTTCACAGCATTCGTCTAGTGAGCGGAAAACCTTAAAGAAAAAAACCCTCTGGGAATCAGGGGGGTGTGGGTAACTGGGATTGAACCCTCAATCCGAATACAAGTCACGGACTTACCACCTGAGCCATTCCACTCGATTAGTTAGAGTGTTACACACAAATGACCTTAGCTGTGTGTCGTCGTCCGCGGTGTAGTGGTTACCATGCTAGCCTCTAGTTCCCGAAGTCGCGGGTTCAAGCCCGATGGAGGGCGATGGATTTTTCGGGCGTAAAAATCCTTAGCATGGCTTCATTCGGAAGGAAGTAAAGCCTATGGTCCCGTGTCGTAGATTTACGGCACGTAAAAGCACCTCAAGCCTGATAGAAGCCTCTGAGCAAAATTACCAATCTTTCACGTCCAATAAGATTTCTCAAGCAAAACCGTGAACAAATTAGTTGATTGTCGGATACATACATCTGAAGTCGCGAACTCGCTATTGTAAGCCTATGTAAGAAGCATTATCTGGTAAATGTTGCATATCATGCGTTCCTTTAAGAGAATCCTCGATAAAATTATCTTAAATCTAAGAGCACCCTAAATTGACTACAATTTTTTTTCCGAAATGTAAATTTCGAACCTCTATTGAATCTAAACAAGCGAATGTCATACATAGCGTGTCTTAAAGAGAAAGTTCCTGTCTAAGAGAGTGTTTAGATGTGATGTGTTCTTGTTATGGTTGTAAATAAATATCTACATTAAAGCCTGTCATTCCGATCTGATTATGGATTCTGATAAGCACATGACCGTATGTCTTCCTGCATGTTCGAGTATTTAGAGAGTCGGTCAGAGGTGTATATGTGTGATTGCATGTATTCATAGGTCTTCGTATAGCTTCGCGTGCTTAGAGTGAGTGAACAAAGTATTGCAACGGTAATGTATTGTTCGGTGGTGTTCGGACGTCTCCGTACAGGCTCGGATGCTTAGAATAAGTGTAAAGTATTGTGAAGATGTATGTATTGTTCGGGTATATACGCGCAGATTCGGGTCCTTAACTCGTGAGGCTGTTAACCGAGGAAGGGCAAGAATCCTTTTGGGCAGGCATTCACCATGCGCAACGAAACCTAGAAGCAAAAAATGTGAATAAAATGAAAGATGCAAATTATATAGAATGAAAGGAAATCGTAATAGCATATGCCACTCAGACATTCGCCGCAGACCAGGGAAAACCACGATAAAATCATAGGTCTGAGCGACTGGCCGACGGTAATCCAAACAGAGGGCCTTAGAAACACGTGTTAAAGATGCGAATGAAATAAAATGAAAACATAGCAGCATACGCCACTCAGGCATTCGCCTGCAGAAAAGGGAAACCCACGAAAAATCTCCGGTATCTGTATATGCTGTCACACCAAAAAGAGAAATATAAACGGTGCACTGGAATGGTTTTCCCTTCCTCCTGCGTCTGTTTAAGGATAGCACTCTATATACAGGACGTTTACACTTAACTTCTCGGGATGCGTGTTTTGAGGTATTCCCTGTATTTTACCTCGAGTGTGTTTTAAACACTACGACATCCCTGTCCTTTTAGCTACATACATATACGTTTCTTTATTCATAAAGCATCTGTATCACATGAGTGCTGACGTTCATTAGTAAATATTACCAGTCAGAGCCGGAGAGATGAAAACCTGAGTAAAAGGTGAATACCGGTGAAACGGTGTGGAGGAAACAATTCGCGGTTGTAATGAACCTTCACAGCATTCGCCTAGCAACCAGGGAAACCGAGAAATCTAGGGGTCAGGAGCGTCAGCTGCTGGGGATCGAAGCCCCCTCCCGACCTCGAATGCAAGTCACAGACGTTACCGACTGAACCCTTGCTTATAAAGACCGTTAATGGCTTGCACTATATCTATGTATTACCAAAAAATATTCGCTACAGTATTATATTTGAAGCATGTGTCTGCGAACAAAGTATTATTCTAACATGACATGACTGTGAATGGCGACGCTGAGGCTAGCACCAAGGTATTATTTAGTAATAATTTTAGAGTGAAAATAACGAAAAGAAGGTATTGTTTCTGTTGATATAATTTTCCTTGTAAGGCTACACCCTCGTTTATAAAAATCGTTAATGGGCAGACTATGTATTCGTAGACCTCCATGCAGGTTCTAAAGTCAGACAGGGCGGTCACCGGGAATCGAACCGGTGACCTCTCCAGTTCAAACCTCACACGTTACCACGACGTAATTTTTATCAAAACAGACTTTAAACACCTTTTACCCATGTTAAATAAGACTGTTAGTCATCAAATATTTCATTCATTCATTCATTCATTATCTGTTTACCCTCCTCTTATGTAGGACTTACACCCCCCAGGACTTACAAGCGGGTGCCTGGAGTCAGAGACCCGTCGAGGAGCAGACACTCATGGATCATTCAGAGCATCCAGGATAGGTGATCAGCCCGATGCCTGGTATGGGATGAAGGAAGTACATGAAACGAAATGATGGTGAAATGAATGAAAGGAAAGGTGATGATGGAGCAGTTGGTGGAATGAATGGCGGGGGAAACCGGAGAACCCGGAGAAAACCCGCCCAGACGCCGCTTCGTCCACCACAAATCCCACATGCAGGTCCCTGGGATTGAACCCGGGCCGCCTCGGTGGGAGGCGAGCGGTCTAACCACTCGGCCACGGCGCCGCCCCATCAAATATTTCATACATCTATAAAGTAGACCGTAAAACAGGCTAGCTTCAAAGACCAATTAAGAAAATCTAACACATGCATTCGATCGCTTAATTTGAATTCTTTCTCGCATTTTAATTCTAGAATGTCATACTCTGCATATCAGCCTCTACAAATCATACTTATTTGTCTGGCATTCCATAAAAATTAGTTTAATTGTCGATATTGTGCAAACAATTAAGTTATGAAATTTACACTGTCGTCTTTATGAGAGGGATTTTCCGGTAAGTACGGGTTTTTCAAGGGAAGAGAAATCATTTTAAAGCACAATAGATTCCTTAATGAAGAAGTGTTGTTCGACATGGTCCTAAATGTTCTATATGGCGGTAGCCGGTCGCCGTAGGAATTTACGAGACCCCCAGCCAGGTATACTGTCTTCAAGGGTATACAAAATATTTTTCCAAGGGGTGTGCAACTGAATAACTCATTGAATTTTTCGAAGATCCCTGGTGAAGGAAAAGCTTTTAAAGAAATATGGTTCGATCTCTCTGCTGGAATATTCAAAATATCTCTCGAAGGGAGGGATGTTTAAAAACGTTCTCGTCCTATGTTTACTAAGAGAATAATGCATGATTTGAAAGGCCGTGTATTTATTGGTTTGATTCAGAGTTCGATTTCCCTCTGGTATTCAATACCGCTAAACAATCAAAAGTCCATTATACGAATAGTTTTGGTTTTTGTTACGGGTATAAAAATAATTCTACATGTAAGGAATGTTTACGTACAGGACCTATACATCATACCTCGTAGGAAAATATTATAAAGCTCTTAATGGGAGGACTTGCTTTGCATAGTAAATCACCTATCCTGTCGCGACCTCTCGAACGTGAATAGACACGTTATCTCTCATAGAATTATGATATGTATACATTCGAATGATGGGGACGAAATAATTTTTAGATATGGCTGGAGAAACACCAGTCTTTTTAAAATGGAATAAACAAATAAGCTTTCTTGGCGATAAAATAATTTTTGCGTCAGTAATGAAAATATATTATCTTTCTTTTCTCTAGATGTACTTAGCAGTGTCTTGGGGAAAATCGATTTACACTCTTTAGATGCTATATTTCTGAGGAATCCCAGCCATTAAGTCAGCTACTGCTTGGGTTTACCGCTATATAAATCGTTCCCGTAATGTAGAGAGGGAGTGCGTGAGAGAGAGAGAGAGAGTTTAGTGAAAGAGGAGTTTTTTTATCGGCAATGACTGTTTTAAAGTCCATGCCTACGAGGATGCTTGCGTTGACAGTGCGGTACTTTGCCGACAATGACTGTTTTAAAGTCCCCAACTATGCACTTGCAAGTGTGAGCGGGCTATGGTACTTTATCGATGTCTGTTTTAAAGTCCATGACTACAAAGGGGAGAGACAGCCAGAGAGAGTGTGTGATGGATGCTTATTTTTACCTACAATGTCTGCTTTAAAGTCCATGTCTTTGCGAGTGATTGCGCTGGCAGTGCTATACTTTATCGTCAACGTCTGTTTTAAAGTCCGTGCCTACGCGCGTGCTTGCGCTGGCAATGCTATACTTTATCGAAAATGCCTGTTTAATGTCCATGCCTATGCACGTGGACTGCTTTATCGATAATGTCTAAAATAAAGTCCATGCGTGCAAAGGAGGGGGAGAGAGAGAGAAAGTGTGTGTGTACCGATGCGTATTTTTACCGACATTGTCTGTTTTAAAGTCCATGTCTATGCGAATGATTGCATTGGCAGTGCTATACTTTATCGACAACGACTGTTTTAAAGTCCCTACCTATGCATTTGCATGCGTGAGTGGGCTGCGGTACTTTATCGTCAGCGTCTGTTTTAAAGTTCATGCATACGCTCGTGCTTGTGCTGGCAGTGCGGTACTTTATCGTCAACGTCTGTTTTAATGTCCCTACCTATACATTTGCTTGTGCTGGCAGTGCGGTACTTTATCGTCAATGTCTGTTTTAAACTGCCTACCTATGCGCTTGCATGCGTGAGTGGGGGGTACTATATCGACAGCCTGTTTTTAAGTCCCTACCTATGCATTTGCATGCGTGAGTGGGCCTGCGGTACTTTATCGCCAGCGTCTGTTTTAAAGTCGATGCCTACGCCCGTGCTTGTGCTGGTAGTGCGGTACTTTATCGTCAACGTCTGTTTTAAAGTCCCTACCTATGCATTTGCATGCGTTGGCAGTGGGGTACTTTATTGTCAACGTCTGTTTTAAAGTCCATGCCTACGCTCATGCTTGTGTTGGCAATGCTATACTTTATCGAAAATTTCTGTTTTAAAGACCATGTCTACGCGTATGCTTTGCTGGCAGTGTGGTACTATATCGACAATGCCTGTTTTAAAGACACTGCAGAAAGTAACGTCTGTTTTGAAGAGTGTGCATCTTTTAGTTAGATATCACTTGGTATTCAATTCCGCTAAGGAGTTAGAGTGAGGGCGCATGCATGTTGGACACAATGTCTGTTTAGAAGTCCTCTCTCCAAGTTATTAAATCCTTTCGCGATTCTTATATATTTACTAAGAAAAGAATGCACGTTTTGAAGTTGTTATATATTTACTAAGAAATGAATGCACGTTTTGAAGTTCTTGTAAAGAGAGGGAGAGAGTGAGCGCTTGCGTGATGGACACAATGTCTGTTTGAAAGTCCCTGCAGAAAGGAATGCCTGTTTTGAAGGGTGTGATTCTTTTTGTTAGATATCACTTGGTATTCAATTCCGCTAAGGAGTTAGAGTGAGAACGCATATGTGTTGGACACAATGTCTGTTTGAAAGTCCCTGCTCTGTGTTTTTTCTCGACTGTCTTTACCCATATACATTTCTTATTTGTGACCAATCTATAACTAACTTAATTAAAAGAGCAACAAAGCAAATGTCCTTTATTGGTTCTCTGTCGATTTTATTATTGCTGGAGAGACATAGTGGTTTTATGATTTTAACCTTAGGAATTCCCTTGCGTCTGTGTATAAGTCTGGACCTACCCTGGCATATGACGTGATGGAAATCACGGGTCAATACTTAGCAGGTACAAATGATCTCGAAACTGGCAGAAGAAAAAATCCCCGGAGTTCCTGGTTTAACCGCTTCTAAGAATGTACAAATTCTTTTTTGCAAGGTATATGCAAATGAATAACTAATCGAATTTCTCGAAGACCGCTACGTCTTTAGAAGGAATATTTAAAAACGAATATCAAATTTATATTTGAGGTCTTCGTATTGACGTGAGTTCTCTGCTCGCGTATTCAAAGAATATCTTTCGTAGGGAAATGTTTATAAGTCCTCTCTCCAAGTTATTAAATCCTTTCGCAATACGTATATATTTACTAAGAAAGGTATGCCTGTTTTGAATGCTATGTAGAGAGAGAGAGTGTGTGAGAGAGCGCTTGCGTGTTGGACACAATGTCTGTTTTCAAGTCCATGTCTATGCGAGTGATTGCGTTGGCAGTGCTATACGTTATCGATAACGACTGTTTTAAAGTCCTTACCTTTGCGTTTGCTTGCGCTGGCAGTGCGGTACTTTATCGTCAACGTCTGTTTTAAAGTCCATGCCTACGCTCGTGCTTGTGCTGGCAATGCTATACTTTATCGACAATGTTTGTTTTAAAGAGTCTACCTATAAGCTTGCATGCGTGAGCGGGTGGGGTACTTTACTTTTACTCTGTTTTAAAGTCCATACCTATGCGCGTCGAGTGCTTTATCGTCTCTCTTGATATATTTGTGCTTCTTTTCAGTTGTTTGGCAAGGGTAACATTGAATATGTGTTGTTTAGGATAGTCTCCATATTTCATTATTTATTTAGAATTAAACAAATGTTATTAGTCGTAATAGTTATACACGAGTTATAATCGCCTTAAGACCCGAACACATACGACGGCAACCAAATGCGCAAGTCAATTCATATATACTTATTTACGTTAATTAATAAACAATATTTAATTGTATTCATCGATCAGCGAGACCATTATTTATCTTTAATAACGTATGTAATATTTAACTATAATGTTAACCGTATTTATTTATATTAATAACATATGTAATATTCAGCTATAATGTTAACCGGATTCATTTATTTTTTAATAACATATTAATACTCAGCTATAATGTTAACCGTATTTATTTACTTTTAATAACATATGTAATATTCAGCTATAATGTTAACAGCCAGCATTTATTTTTAATATCATTTGTAATATTCAGCTATAAGTTAACCGTATTTATTTTTCAGAGGCGCCTCCTATGTGTAAATAAACCCTGGAAAAATATCTTGAAACGTGAAGTTCCTTATCGGGCATTTCAAATGATTTATGCTAGCTTTCCTTGGAGTCTACATGGCCGCCGCCGTGCATTCGTTAAAATATTAAAATGTTCTACTACTGCCCTCTTCGGCGTTCAGCGGAACAGCCGGCTTTCCAACCTCACACCTAGATGGCACGCTCGCTGGAGGAGGCGAGCTGTACCAAGCGGTAGGGATGGAGGGGGGTGAATGCTAGCTTGCTCCCTGCACTTGCTGAGGGTCCGGTCACTCGCGTGAGACGCTGCATAGAGGAAGGGTTGCGCGCGAGCTTTCACCGAAATTATCACGCGTTAACGTCTCGTTACGGCAACTCTGTCCTTTCAGCCATGGATTCATTTAAGTGTTGAAATATTCTTATAAACCCAAAATATATTTTCCCTCAAAAGTAGAATTAAACAAATGTTATTAGTCATAATAATTATACACAAATAATAATCACCTTAACACCCACGCACACATATACGATGGCGACCAGGCGCACAAGTCATTTCACATACAATTATTTACATTAATAAATCAAAAATACTTAATTGTATTCATCGGTTTACGAGCAGCGTTTAATTACATTAATCAAGATACATGCGACGGGGATACTTCGATCGAGTGTTCGCCTCCAGCCCTTTAGAGGCGCAATGCCTTGACGTTAGCAGTATAGGTCAGGCCGCAAGAGAGGGATGGTAGTGTCCTGTGTGCAGGAACAATACCATATTACCCACACTCCTCTACAGCAAACATATGAGGGGTTGTGGCCAGCGTTCCTCCACTACTCTACAGGGAGCCATTCAGACCAGCATAATCAAAGAGGGGAGGGTGTAGACAGCGTACGGGTTAGACAGCAATGGTGAAGGGAGGAGTGGGGCCAGTGGCACAGAGCCTGGCGGCGTACTAGTAGAGCACAAAGGAGTGGGCGTGGCCACCGGCACAGAGCCTGGCGACATTAGGTGAAGCCAAAAAGGAGGGGTCATCTTCGGCGGCTTTAAGGGTTAGCGCACAAAGCAAGGGGGAGGAGCCACCGGCACAGAACCAGGCGACATGCTAGGAGGCCGAAAGGAGGGGTCATCTTCGGCGGTTTTAAGGGTTAGCGCTTAAAGGAAGGGGGAGGAGCCAGCGAAAAGGACGGGTCATCTTCGGCGGCTTTAAGGGTTAGCGCACAAAGAAAGCGGGAGGAGCTGGCGGTATTCCTTTATGCGTCAGAATCCCCATTTTATTACTACTTATAAAATTAAGAAAGTGGCAAAAAATTTGAAACGGAAAGGGACATAGCTAGAAAGAATTACACTATAGTAGAAATAGGCAGGAAAAAGCAGAAAGGGACTGTAGGTGACAGGCTAAAGGCTTAGAGGAAATCACATACCAGGTAAAGAGGTACAACAGAAGTAACCGAAATAAAATGTGTATTAGAAAATTTAAGACTAGGTATCGATGTACCAAATTCAAATTGTAGTAACTTAAGTGAACCAACACCGAGAGACAAAGCAATACAAAATGTGTTAGCAGACATCTGTTTGCCAAATACTGGTGCAATCACATCCAATAGCGAACCTAGAAGAATTAACGTACAGAGTAACAGAGATCAGAACCATACCATATACTGGCCTAATCATATCTTAAATGAAATTGTACCGCCAACTTTTGAAAATGAGGACCCAGGCGATTCAAAATTTTTTATTCGAGAATTGAAAGAATATTTCACTGTAAAATGTACCTCAGAAAAGTGCAAAATGACCATCGTTAGGTATTGTTTTAAGGGAAATGTAGCAAATTGGTTAGATATAACTGTAGGAAGTAACAATGAATTCAGAGCCTTTGCGAATATGTTCATGAGCAGATATTGGGGAGCAAATAAGCAACTAAGTATTAGATTAGTGTTGGCCTTTGGAAAATATAACCAGCGAACTTATTATTGAATGTTTAATAGTATTGTGAAACTAACTAGGAAATAAAGTAAGTTAGATCCAACATTAAGTGAGAAAGATATCATAAATGTTTTCAGGAAACTATTCAGTACTATCTAGTGATAGCGCAGCCAAGTAACGTGTCAGAAACGAATTTTGCTGATAGCTCTTGAGAGTAGCAAACAGAAGCCCAGAATAAAATTTACAGAAATCAACCAAGAAATGCAATGGCAAGTTCAAATTTCTTCGCGCAAGGGCAGAGCTTCATACAAATGGAAATGAAGTTAATAATAGATCTAGAGATCCGGTTTCTAGATCAGAACCAGCACAGTGAGAAAATAGAAACAGAAATCGTTTTGAGAGAAACCAGCAAAATAGAAATTCAGACAATAGAGGTCGATTTCCTCAGGTCGATTTCCTCAGGTCGATGATATGGATATGGGAACATTTGATAGACCTAGGGGAGGAAATCAGAATTTTAGAGGTAGAGGTAACTCAAGTAGTGAATATTGGAGACATGAAAATCATTATGAATTTCGACCTAGATCTCCTGGATAAGACGAAGGAAATATAAGTGGGATAAATTCACTGTAGAAAAAGATATGGCAGAAGCAATTGAAATGATGATGATAATGATGAGATAAGGTTAAGGGCGCTAAACATCGAATGTCATCAGCGCCCTTACAATGTGTAAAATTTAAAATCCAAAAACTAAAATACGGGACAAAACCTCAGTCCAATACAATAAAAAACAAGCACACAAATGCTAAAACCATCTCAAAAAACATGGTAAACATAACAATAAAAGAGTAAAACGACGTGTCAAGAACTGCACAACGCAAGGGACATGAGCGCCATATGTCTACTGGGGAGTAGAATCTCCATTAAAAAGATAATATAAAATCACACAGCTAAAAGGCGCTCAGCGCATCAAATGCATCGGCTAAAACCAATGTCACTAATAAAACACTGATAAGACATTCTTCAGCATACGCGCCGTCTGCCAAAACGTTGGCTATGCCAACAGGCAGACCCACACGAACGCGCAATGGAGCTAAAGTTTGACACTGTTAAAATGCACCTTTAATGGCATAGTACACTGACCGCACAGTGGTGCAGGGTCACCACTAAGCAGGTATCTATGACTAAAAAGGCAATATCCGATTCGTAGACGAGCTAAAAGTACCTTCTCCCGAAGACACGAACGAGAAGAGGTACCCCAGACTAACGGCAGGGGCTTATGCTCCCGCAATTTGTTCCCTTTGAGGGCCGTCCACTCATCGCGCCAAAGCTAGAGGATGCGGTGACGTAAAATAACACACACATCTGACGAGGGAACAACAGAGGTAAAACATCGGGTGATAAAATCGCCGATTTGGAGGCGGCGTCAGCATACTCGTTCCCTGAGATGCCCACATGGCCCGGAATCCACACAAAGGTGATACTGTGCCAGAAACACTGAGCGAGTTGAGCAGATCATGTATGCACTGTACGAAAGGGTGGTAAATGTACGGCACATTTATTCTCTGAAGGGCACTCACAGAGTCTGTGCAAAGAACACAGTGACGTAACCCATGCCGCTGGATGTATAAAAGTGACTGATAAATACTATAAAGTTCGGTGGTAAAAATCCAAAATTGCCCGGGTAAACGAAAGGTAAAACTACTTTCACCAAAAACAAAGGAAGACCCTACGCCAACATCAGTCTTAGACCCATCAGTATACATAAAATGCAAGTCCCCGAATTGCGCCTGAAGTTCTAAAACGCTGATCTAAGAACTGAAGAAGTGGTCTCATTCTTCGGCATCGAGGGTAATTCAAGGTGACAGTGGGCCTCAGCGCGTAACCAGGAAGGTAAACGCGTTTACCCCTGGGAAGGGCTGGCGCTGGCGTAATGTCCAAATGCCGAAGAAGCTGTCGAAATCGAACCCCTGGAGGGAGTAATGCAGAGGAGCTAACGAATTATTGCCGATCAAGCGAATCTTCGTAAAATACC
The DNA here is from genome assembly GCA_030765065.1 of Deroplatys truncata. Lineage (NCBI taxonomy): Eukaryota > Metazoa > Arthropoda > Insecta > Mantodea > Mantidae > Deroplatys > Deroplatys truncata. The sequence continues at coordinate 346,350,764 of CM060990.1, read as the reverse complement.
TCGAAAGACGGATGGTCAGGCAAGCTTGAGAGTCGACAGGCATAGCTGCACAAAAGCATCTCACGACGGAAGGACAGCGGAGGCTCTGCAGCTTCAGCATATAGAATAGGTACAGGGCTGGTTGGAAAGGCCCCTGTAGGGACTCTTATGCCTCGATGGTGAATGGCATTCAATTGACGTAACTCAGATGGACGTGCCGACGAATAGACAATACACCCGTAATCAAGCTTGGACCGGACCAAAGAGCGATAGAGACGATGAAGGACGGTCCGATCAGCTCCCCAGGATGTGCCACTTAAAACACGTAAAATATTAAGGGAACGGGCACACTTTGCTTTCAAAAAGAAACGTGAGAAGTACAGCTCAGCTTTCGATCAATGATCAACCACAAAAATTTCACCTCGTCTGCAAATGGAAGGACCTCCGACCCAGAGAGAGCGGAGGGAAAGCCTTCCGGCGACAGAAATTGATGCAAATGGATTTCTCGGCGGAGAAATTAAAGCCGTTGGCGTTACTCCAAATATAGAGACGGTAGATACAGCTCTGGAGACGGCGTTCGAGCAGACAGGTCCGACATGAACTGCAATAAATGGCAAAATCGTTGACGAGAAGGACGAGGAAATGCCAGCTGTAATACAATCAACAATGGGGTTGATAGCAATCGCAAAAAGTGTGACACTGAGTACAGAGCCCTGCGGTACAACGTTCTCTTGAATAAAACGATTAGATGAAATCGAGCCCATACGTACACGAAAGACGCGGTCTATCATAAACTCCCGAAGAATTATGGGAAGACGACCGAGGAAATTCCATGCGTAAAGTGTACGTAAAGTGCCGCCCCTCCAACAAGTGGCATAACCTTTCTCCAGCAGCCATTGTTTGACACTATCTCAAAAATCCGTTCATAATATGCGTCGACAGAGACACCAGATGGTCGACGGTAGAGCGATGGCGAAGAAATCAGCACTGAGCGATCGCTAGACGTTTCTGAGACTCAAGCCACCATGTCAACCGCCCGTTGATCATGCGCTTCATCACCTTGCCTAAGGCAAGGGAGTTAGGGCGGTACCTGAAAGGTAGTTGGCGATCCTTCCCAGGCTTAAGTATAGGGACAATGGTGGCTTCGCACCAAACGTAAGGAAAACAGCCGTCATGCCAAATTATAGACCTGTAAGAGAAAGAGCTTACTGTCGGCTGAAAGGTGCTTCAACACCAGGACATGAATGTCATCCGGCCAGGGGCGAAGTACCTAGAGCAATGAAGAGCAAGTTCCACCAGCTCCCTCATTGTGAAAAGTTCATTATAACACTCCTTATTAGCAGACCGAAAATTATAGGTCTCGGATTCCAGCCGATCTTTGAGAGTGCGAAAGCCGGCGGAATAACGGGAAGAACTGGAAACCGCTTCAAAGACAGCACCCTGAGTGTTAGCAATGGCAGCCACACGCATTATGATGGCATTGTAAACCTAAAGGCCGGACACAGTACAATGCGACACTTTACCGCAGAAGCGACGAAGTTTGTCCCAAATAAAAGAAGAAGGCGTGAAATGATTAAAAGACTCGACAAAACGAGTACAGGACGCCGTCTTGCTATCCTGAATAATGCGACGAACCCTGGCGCGCGATTGTTTAAAAATAACCAAATTATCAAGTGTAGGGTGTCGCCTAAACACCCTAAGCGCAGTTCTACGAGCACGCACGGCGTCCCGACAAGCCTCGTTCCACCACGGAACAGGAATACGCCGAGGGTTAGAGCATGAACGGGGAATCGTGCTATCGGCCGCAGATAGAATCGTAGACGAAAGGTGCTGTCCCATTTGGTTAACGTCAGAGAAAAGCTGGTCCTGAAAACACAGAAGCCTGGAATACAATCTCCTGTCTGTTTTTTGAATATCCGTAGGTACTCTGGAATGCTGGACGTGGTGAGACAGAAGAAAAACGATGCAGAGGTGATGGTCGCTGTAGTAGGTGTCAGCGACGACGTTCCACTGCAAACGACTACCAAGCTGGAGTGAGCAAACGGCAAGGTTTAAGTTTGAGAATGTACCAGAAGAATCAGAAAGAAAAGTAGGTTTACCTGAATTGAGGATGGAGAGGCTGAAGTGATAAAAAATGTCGGAAATAAGCGTTCCCCTTCCACAAGCTCATGGCGAACCCCACAGTGGGTGATGGGCATTAAAATCTCCCAACAATAGAAATGTTATTGGGAGAGCGGAAAGGAAATCTCGAATGTCCGTGTGAGCGAGGGGAGACGATGGAGGTGAATACACAGAGCAAACAGAAAAGAAAAGGCCGGTAATTGAAGTCTAACGGCACCAGCTTGCAAGTCGGACGTAGAGTAAGAGTATGAGAATGAACGTCGTTACGCACTAATAACATGACACCTCCATGAGCAGGAGTACCTTCATCCGGTTCAAGATCGTAGTGAAGCGGAGTATAACCCTCGGAGATCAAAAGGATCGTGAGGGCGAAGCTTAGTCTCCTGCAAAAACACGACCATAGGTGAATGGTAACGAAATAAAAGTTGCAGTTCCGCCCTATGCGATCGTACACCACGTAAATTCCAGGTCAGGGTAGCCATGAATAAAAGGCATAAACTTCTTACTTAGAAGGGCGGCTCAAAATACCTTTTTGCTTAACTTTGGGCTCGGGTTTTTGTATGGATTTGGTCAGACTCCATAGGCTCCTCGAAGGCAGGGCCCAGGCGCTCTGTGCCAGAAACCGTTTCAGGCGCCGACAATCGGTTCTGGGTGGCAATAGGTGAAGGGTGCTGCTGAGCGCGGCTTGTCCCAGGAGCTTGTTCGAGGAGGAGGAGTTGGAGGAGAAGGTAAATTATTCTTACCGCGCGCACGCGGAGGGTCTTTAAGAAAATCGTCTCTACGAAATTTCTGCGTCGGCTTCTTTTAAGTGCCATGAGATTTCAGAACCTTGGGAACAGCTTTTGATTGTTTGATAACAGTGCTAGATACGGGCAGCCGGGTGGTAGTAGCGGTCAATTCAGTCATGGTACAGGTCTGTGTTACGGCATCGTTCCGGGGTACTCGCGAGGCAAGAATAGACCTAAATGTACCAAATCGCAGGAGCGAAGGTTGGCGCGCATGGTAACGCCTCCGGGCTTCAGCGAAGGAGAGTTTCTCCTTTACCTGGATCTCCTGGATCGCCTTCTCGTCCAAGTACCGCGGACAGTCGGCAAATGACGCAGAATGAGACCCATTGGAATTAACGCAGACGGGCGCTAAGGTACAGGTTCTAACGTGTGAGGACTGACTACAAGAAGCACAGATGGAAACGGCACTCTTGCATGAGACTTGCGTAAGCCCAAAACGTTGGCATTTAAAACAACGCAGATGTCTAGGTATATAAGACCTCACCGCAATACGTTCGTACCCTGTTGAAATGCTCGTGGGTAGATCGACGCCATCAAATGTTATAAACAGGGAACGAGTGGGTACCAATACGCCGTCGCGTTTGGCCTGCACTCGAAGCACTGCTGTCACGTTTTGTTTTGAAAGATCATCGTCCGACAAAGCTTCGAGGCTATGGGTGGTAACGACGCCTCGACAGGAATTCAAGGTGCGGTGCTTCTCAACACGGATGGGATAACCGTGGAGAAGCGTAGCGCGCAACAAGGTTTTACTTTGCTGATCGGACATTGTTTGTACTAATAAGGAACCATTCCGTAGACGAGTGCAGTAAAGAACCGCACCAGCAATAACATCAATGCCCTTCTGAATAATAAAAGGGTTCACCTTCTCAAAACTTTGTCCTTCTTCTGTTCGTGAAATGACCAAGTAACAACCAGTTGCCAGTGTTGGTGGTGTTACTTCTATTACGTACACTTTTCGGCGCTTGTTGTTAATAATGGAGAAAGGGGCTCCATAGCGAAAGAAATCCTCCACCTTTGCAACCGTCTCCGACCTCGGGCTCTGACTTCCTGGGCGTTACCCCGGCTTGGGTGAGTGGCCTATCTATACCAGACTCACCCCAGAGTCACACCTCCCAGAACATAGACAGAGGGACAAAATGGCCGTCGGAAGTCAGCTGCTCATGCAATGCCCCCCCCCCCCCGCGGGACTGCAGTTGAACAGCGTATACGAACACAAACCTACACGTCGACCCCGGGTGGTGGGGATGACGCCATTACCCACTCACCCAGCGTCGCATTCAGTTGGCGGGTATCCGTTAGGCTGTGTCCAAGGAGGATTAAAAGAATAGGGTAAAGTATATAAAACTGTGTGGGCGTTTAACACGCAAGGTAGGCCGGCGAGGAAGGAAAAAATATGTGTGAATGTATGGTCGTGATGCGAAGTGTTCGGAAAGACACAAGAAAGAAACGATGCCGAGGGGTGCCATGGAACGAAATGTAAAGAACAAACGAGACCCTGTCGTGAGTCCCGCCGTCACGAGGACGAACCCACCTCGACCGGACAGGGGTGGAGGGATGATGATTGCGATGAGCGGCTCGGGCACCCCGGTTTCGCCAAACTCGTGCTCACATAAGGCTAGCCCCTGGGGGAAAATGACGAAACAAGTGGTCAAAATAGAATTGGAAATAACAGTGTAGCAGGAACGGGTGCAGTCATGTATCTCTGACTTTCGATAAATTACATTTGTGGGTGCAATATTGATATAAATGATTCTAATAAATATGTGTAACGTGAAAGACAAGGTTCTGAAAATTATAACTAAATAATAAGTACAAAATTATACAAAAATAGTATTAGGTAGAAAACGGTAAAATATTCCAACAAAGACAAAATGCAAACCAAACACAAAGAAAGCAGACCCTTGAACATTTATATAAACTCAGAAGAGAAATTAACAATGTAAAAAAATCACGGCAAAATTGTATAAAGAGTATTGTATTTATGTATATGAGAGTTAATAACTGCCAATGAAATATTTGTATGCAATCATAAGTATTATAGAAGAAGAAATTGTAAAATATTGTAGGAAAATTGAAAGAGTGGACGACAGGGGATCAGATAAATTTAAAGTTAAAATGTTATTTGGGCAAACATGTACATTATTTTATTATTAAGAATAATAAACGAATGTAACAGGGCAGTTAAATACCGTGGTTATTGACGGGAGTACGTAAATAAAATTAAGTAAAGCAATAGCAGTAAGACAATTGCAATAAATAATTTCCGAATATTAAATCAATATATAATGCAATAAGTTTGAGTTGAAATTTTTGTCCGGAAAGACTAAGGCAATTAGGAAGTCCAGTTAGGGAAAGTCATTAGCGACAGCCGAAGTAGTGCACGCATTATCTTAAAGATTCTGGGAATTCAGTTAGGGTTAAGTTCAGTACGTTTGAAGTCACATAGGCCGGAAATCACAAACAGAACAGTGAAAGGTATTTCCGAGACTTTAGCCAAGCCCCGTAGTAACATTCAGAGACGCACATAAAGATAGTTTGACATTGACTCTAGATAGATATAAGTTGAAAGGAGATTAACGTGTAAACGGGGCTAAAAGTAATACAGGCGTGAAGTTTTAGATCAGAAAACTACTCGCTCTGGTACCGGAACTGGAACGAATTCATTTGTTCGTGCATACCTTCGTGCACACAGTTGTGCATACATTCGCTACTCTGGTACCGTCGCCGGTACATGCTGCTCGTGTGATCTTTTAAGCTCTTAGGGACGTGCCTGTGTGAGCACGATTTCGCGGCTATTGCGAGAGGTCTCGCCGATAAGCAATTTAGCGACTAACGGCAGGTTAATTTACTAACTTCATTTATTGCGAACAGCAGACCACTGGAGCAGCTGGCGCATGAGCTACGAGATCACTGCAGCGGAATCAATAACGAAGCAGGAAAACAATCGTTGCTGCTTCAAACTGTCGCTCCATCGTGTGGCATCAAACATTGACGACCTCCTTCCCCTATCAATGTCATTGTGCTAAATGGTGTTTGTAAAAGTTTTTCAATGACACAATTATAATTACACAATTTCTCTGTCACGTTACTGTCTATGAAGTTTGCACTACAAACTACTGAATTGTTTATTTATAACTGTTCACCACTTCACACTGTAATAGCACCCGCTCATGCATTTACACTTGCCAATTTGTCTATCACTGATCACTGACCGAGCGAAGAAAACAAGGCAAGCAGCCCTTCCGAAGTTATCAGTTCATTCCTTAGAGAAAAGCTCATTCTCCAAAAAATGTCCAAGTTTGGCATCAAGAGTAGACATATTAGGACAGAGCGGGCCCATAAAGAATATGCCGCCATCTGATAAGCTTCTTTGTTCTATCCCGACAAGCCCCGCCCCCTCCTTTGAGGGCTCACATGCCGCCCTGGTCGCGTGACGCTAGCCCCGCCCCCTCCCTTTGAGGGCTCACCTAATGCCGACTGGTTCTGTGCCGGCAGGTCCTCCCCCCTCCCCCCTGTGGTCTGGTCACGTGCCTGTGGCCCGCCCCCCTCCCTCCCCCATACGCTGGATGGTACCCTCCCTCCCCTTTGTGTTCTGGTTGGTTCCCTGTGGATAGGTGGGAGAGTGTGTATTGTTCCTATACGGTGACTACATTCCCGCCCCCCTCACTGTGACTTGTCTAAATCTCTGGCGTGTGATTGGTTCCCTTGCGGATATGCGGGGGTTTTCGGTGCGGGACGCTGGCGACGTCACCCTGCTCTCATAGCGTCCTGTCTAAATCCCGCCCCTGGTAAGGTGTGTGGTAGGGAATGTGATTCTCGATGCCTGCCGCACATCGGCAAATCGTTTGAGTACATAATTGTGTCAATCAATTAGATAATGTTCAAAACATTATTGAAAAAATAAGAATGCCCATCATATTACTACTAATGCAATTAAACGCTGTTCTTCGAGCAATTAAGTATTTTTGATTGATTAATTGAATCGCGCGCACCTGCTTCTAAAACGCCATTTTTACATCTACTAATGTCAATAAATTACACGTCTAATGAAACGCGGCTAGTCGGTCGATGAATACAATTAAGTATTTTTGATTGATTAATGTAATTGACTCGCGCGCAACTGTTCGTTATCGTATATGTGTGGTAGCATATGTATAATTATTACGAGTAATAACATTTATTTAATTCTACTTTTGAGGGAAAATATATTTTGGATTTATAAGAATATTACAACACTTAGATGAATCCATAGCTGAAAGGACAGAGTTGACGTAACAGTCGTTATCGCGTGATAATTGCGCTGGAACCCCGAGCGCAACCCTTCCACCACGAAACGTTTCACTCGAATGACTGACTCACGGTACTTGCAGTGACAAGTCGACTACCGCACCCCCTCCACTAGCGCTTCAGTTCGCAACCTACACCAGCGCGCCAGGTGGTAATATGAGTGAAACTGGTTTTTCTCTCTGAACCAGCGAGGGTTTCCTCACGGCGCCCCTGGTGGTCATATCCGAAAGTTGTGAATTCACCATATTTAAACTCAAGGTGTGCGCAAGACGGCCATCTTAACTCTATATAATTCTGCGAAATATGATTCCGGAAAAAAATAAAGGCGAATTAACATTTTAGTTAAATAATACTCGTTTAACATGCGAGGTGCGTTCATGTTGTCTCCGGAGGAATTGATTATGAAATAAATACGGTTAACATTATAGGTGAATATTACATACGCTATTAAAAATAAACAAGGCTCTCGCTGATCGATGAATACAATTAAATATTTTTATTAATTAATGTAATTGACTTGCGCGCCTAGAGATATCTCACCCATTATTCATCTACCATGAATATCTCACTTCTAATGAAACGACGCAGTCTATCGATTAAAAACAATTAAGTTTCTTTATTAATTATTTGTATATGAATTGACTCGCGCACCTGGTTGTTCTCGTATATGCGTGATTATTACGCGTGTATAACTATTACGGCTAATAACGCTTGTTTAATTCTTCTTTTGAACGGATGGTTTATAAAAAATATTGCATTGCTTAGATGAATTAAAAAGCAACTGAAAACGATATTGCAAAATAGCTAGTATGAGACGTTAACACGAGAACCCTTTACGAAAAACAAGACGCATGCGACCGCTGTGCATCGTCTAATACAATGAATCTCTTAAGAAGCGGTTAAACCAGGACGCCGGGGTTTTCCCACAGTACCTGCTCTTAATGGCTAGGGGTATCCATCACATCGGGGTACGTTCCAACTGATGTTAAAAATATAAGACCGCTATGCCTCTTCTCGCTCGAGACAAGTAATAATTACAATTCAAAACAGGCATACCTTTCTTAGTAGATATAAAAGTAACACGCAAGAAGACTCCAAATATAAATTTTATATTCGTTTTAAATGTTCTTTCTAAAGACGTAGCGAACTTGACAAATTCAACGAATTATTCACTTGCGTACACTGCTTGAAAGAAATATGGTGTACACCCCTGAAGAATGCATATGGTCTTCTCGGAAGAAATGCCTATGTAGACACATTAACGGACAATGGCAGACGCTTCCATGCCATTAAATATCTTCAGAAGAAGGTAAAACAAGGTCCTGTATAGAGCCATTAGTGAACAATGGCGGACGTTTCCAGTTCATTAAATATACTAAGTGCTCTGAAAAACACAGACCCTCGGGGTAAATAACTATTAGCGATACAAAAGAATTTCTTAATGGCTCCCCCTGTGCAGAAATTCCATCACAAACCGTGGAAAACCAAGTCTAGTCATGTTTTAAGCTTAGCACAAAAAAATTTTCCCGATAATTAATATAATTTCACAATGAAGTATATTAATGATTAAGTTTCATAGCTCTTAATTCTTTCAATAAAATATTGAATATGACTCGAGCGTTAGGAATATGAAACGGTGAGAAGCACTATTATAATTATAATTAAACGTATACTGTATAGATTCTGTACTTAAGCATTCCATTGTATCTTTGTCATTATTTAAATACTCGCATACAAGAATTGCATGCATGATATCAAAAATTAAACTGATTTTTTTCTCGGTATGTTAAACAAAGAAATATGATTTGGCGAGAGTAATATGAAGAATAAAAAGTATTCAGAACGGTGAATATTACATACGTTATTAAAAATAATTAAGGCTCTCGCTGATCGATGAAAACAATTAAATATTTTTTATTAATTAATTGTATATGAATTGACTTGCGCATTTGCTTGCTGACGTATGTGCGTGATTATTACGCTAGTATAACTATTACGACTAATAGCATTTGTTTAATTCTAAATAAATAATGAAATATGGAGCCTAGCCTAAACAATCCTCGTTACTCTTAATTTATTCCATTTAAAAAGATTGGGCTTAGTAAACATAGGACGAGTACGATTTTAAATACCGCATCCATTCGAGAGATATTTTTTGAATATTCCAGCATGTTAAATATAAACTTAATACACACACACACACACAAAAATTCAATTCAAGTAATATTTGTGCGACATTAAGTATTTGCGAATGAGTTTTTACTTTCTCTACCACGTATAGTAAGTAGAGGAAGTGTTGTATTCCAACAAAAAAATCGATACCGAGATTTCACCGGGAATACATGTTTTGAGACCCTCTGAATCCGAAAAAGCATGGTTGTCTGCGAGTGTGCCTGTGAAGCATAACTCAGAAACGAAGAGGCGGATAAAACACCAAACTTGGTATTTAGGTTCAGTATATTCCAGAGATGCGACACGAAGGTTTTAAAGAAAATGCCCCGCACCAGACTACCCTTTACATGGAACACTTTTCGAAAATTTTAATTTTCTCAAAAATGACTCTAACGATATTGAATAAAATATTATATGTTTAAGATATTGTAATGAGAATTGAAATGTATATCTCGAATTTTCTGGGCCGCCGTCTGCAGGATCGCTCATCAAATACCGTAATGATTCAGGCACCCGAACACCCGAATGGTAAGCATTCTTCAGAGTTTTTAAATAAGTAATGTAACAATTCATATTAACTTCTTGTTCATATTCTTTATTATTATTATTATTATTATTTCCAGGAAGTGGACTTTATTTTGGTATCGGCCATCCATCGAGCGCTGCACCGGCACCACCTGGCTTCCAAGCCTTCATGGGGCCGAATCATCATGGAGGTGGCTCTGCCTCCGTACATGCAGCAACATAATAGTAGACATACAATGCCGATTCTAGCACACAAAGACCTACCTACGACAGCATAGAGTTCCGGATTGTATAAGGAGAAAAGGATATATTTAAGGGGAGTTTCTCACCCCATATGCAGTCACATAACTCTTTCGGTCTCCCAGAATGCTATGTATTTTTAACGCAGGTGTTTAAAACATGTATTTTTTCACGTATAGAGTGTAGATTCTTTAGAACTCTGTACTTAAACATGCTATACTATTGTTATTATTTATTATTTTCCAGGAAATGGACTTTATTTCGGAGGCGGCATCGCTCAACAGGCGACCGCTGCACCGGTACCTCCAGGCTTCGCAAGCGTTGTACCAGCAGGCTTCGCGACCGCTGCACCGCCACCCCCAGGCTTCCAGAACTTCCTGGTACCAAATCAGCAGGGGTGGGACCCTGCCCCATACATGCAGCAAGCACCGATCGGTAAGAATTTTTCAATATTTTACGAAGTTCTTTTACACATTCTATATTATTATTATAATAATATTATTATTATTTTTTCAGGAAATGGAGTTTATTTTGGGATCGGGCATCCATCGACCGCTGCACCGGTACCACATGGCTTCCAAGCCTTCATGGGGCCAAATTAGCATGGTCGGGTCCTTGCCCATACATGCAGCAACCACCGACCGGTAAGAATATTTTTCAACATTTTATGAAGTTCTTTTTACACATTCTATATTATTATTAATATTGTTATTATTTTCAGGAAGTGGACTTTATTTCGGAGGCGGGTTTTTCTGGGAATGTCTCCAAAGTATTCTTCATTCTGAACGACTTTTGCAAAACTGATAAACCATAAGAGATAGACAAAATTTTACTACACAAAAAATGGAGATCGCGATAAAATACATAATTTATATCATATACATTCTTGTTGTTGAGTAAATCGTTTTCGAGATATTGCTTGTTATTCCCTTAAAATTTCCAATACTTATACTTTTTCTCAAATTCATTATTCTTGTTTTTATGTCCTGGACATGCAAAGAGAATGGAATGCGCCACATAGCAACCAGCGTTAAAATATTTGACTATCGCTTAAAACCTACCATATTCACCTTGTATCGACATGAAAATTACCAATAACATTGACATCTCGATATCTCGATTAACATGAAGCATATGGGGAATAAGTGTTTGTAAAAATAGTTTGTACAAGAGTAGAGAAAGTCATGTGAGTGTATCACATCAGATTTTTTGATATTGGTTTAAATTTTCAAATACTTTTAACTTTTCTCAAGCGGTAATGCTCTTTCTGTGTGATGTATATGATTATATTACTGAGTGTTTTAGAATGTCTAGACTATCACCTTTGTCTTTAGGAAATATGTATGTCTTTTGTATAGGAATGTAATAGGAAAATGTTTATAAAAAATAAATGTTGTTTATATTACATAGACCTCGTTTTTTTATTAATCTTTTTATACACCTCATATCATACAGCCCAATATTAAGGTGGTTCTGGCTTCTAGATTCCCATTTATTCAAGGCTCTTTCAGTAATAGTTCAATAATCTTTTTTGTTTAGATTTCATGTAGCATCAATGTTTTTAAGATAGGCATTCTCCTTAAACAATTATGAAATTATTTATGAAATCAATGGTATAGGCGGGTATAGCAGTAATAATGAGTACATAATTTATATATATATATATATATATATATATATATATATATATATATATATATATATATATATTATTGTTATATTCTACACACGCGGATGTTTTTTCCATGCATGTTCCGCGCTGCTGCAATTCTTCATTGATTGAGGTCACTGGGAGGTGTTGAGAATGTTCCTATCACATTTCTGTTTATGATGTTTTAAGCTATCTCGTTCTTCCTCTTCATTTACATTCATCTGGGCATTTCTGTAACACACATTCACATTATTTGCAGCTTCTTGTAGGTATATACTTCGATGTGGAGAATCATTGCAAGGGGTATTAAACTTCTTTCTGCACGAAATCTCACAGAGTACAATCTAGACATTATTTACACATTTTTTTAATACAGTGATGCATGTTTTTGACAACTGCTATCCTGCTGGAAATTATTTGAAACTTGCTGTAGGTATCTGCTTTGAGGTAAAGAATCAGTGAATAGACTATTAAACTTCTTTCTGCAGATCCTCGCTCAGACTACATCCTGGACGTTATTTTTTACATTTTGATGTATACTTTAGACAAATGTTATCCTACTGAAGTGTGAATTTATAAACTCAACGAATGTAACTCTAAATGAAGCTTTGAAAGGTTAGCTGAATTATTTCTACAAACCTTAATAGGAAGAAAAGACAATTTACATGTCTTAAACTTGCCGGCTGGTACTACTCCATGATATACCATTTGAAACTTCCCTGGCATTTCCTCCAACTGTTGGGTTGTTAGGGTTGAATATCTTGTCGGAAGAAACACTTGCTTATTGTCTAAAAGTGCAACGACTCTAGCACCGTATCGAGTATCAATTTTTCTTAAGGATTTTATATTATAAGGCTCCTCTGGCTGAAGATCTTGTAGTCTTTGAACGGCTGGGTAAATGCTACCCTCAGCCAATGTGCTAAGTTGAGATGTCAAACTTTCTGCATTAGGAGGAGAAAAAAACATATTCTTTATTAGAGAATGTGTTGCATAACAAAATTTCATTTATTTGAAAGTTACAAAATTATTAACTTTTTTCTGAAATGATAATATGTGTAAATATAATTGAGGTTCTGATTCACTAATGAAGTTCATTAAGTACTGTATTTTTCGATTTAAATGTTTTAATATAATGTAGGTATTCACTTTGTTAGAGCGAATGATTTGCGCAACAGACTTTTTGTAATATTCTAGAGCAAAAACGTTAATAAGGTATTCAAATAATTGTATTTTCTCCAAAAGGAATATAATTCACTCTGTGAAATCCTGTATTTAAATATCTGGAACAATAATTACTCAACAAGGTGAATACTTAACTAAATTGTTTCCCATTTTGAGAATTCTCGCAGTTAGCTATTAAATGTAGAATAAGCTTGCCTAAAATGAATACTTAACTAAACTGTTCACATTTCAGAAAATTCACTTGTCTAGCTATTAACTTTTAGAATGCTCAGCTATTTGCATATAAATGCCATGCATTAAAACAAGAACGCGAATATAAGTTAAATGTACAGAGTAATAATTTAACTTTTAAAGTAAATGAAGTGTTTTGTTACAACTTACCAGACATGATGTTCGTTGAAATTTCACTTTGAGTGAGAAAAGTTTGCAGAGATCTTAGCTCGCTGTGTTGCCACAATACAGTGAAATCGTCGGAGAAGCTACTGCTTTTATAGCGTTTCGCCTGATAAAATCTGAAGGGGTGAGAGGTGTGACGGTATATAATACAGCAATTTTGATTGGCTACTCCAAAAATTCGAGAAGAAGGAGAGGGAAATGCTAGCCTCGCACAGTGGCATTTCGTAAGCAAGCCTAAACCTGTTATGGGGAAATCCATCGATCAAGCCAGCGTTCCTTAAGGGAAATGTTTCTGCGTATGACGCTAGAAATAAAAAATATATTTTTTTTTTACATGTACCGCTAAAATTCATTGTTAATTATTGTTACATTACCAAATTAATCACAGAGTGAAAATAATGTATTGCTTCTGTAGATATAATTTTCCTCGAACCAGCGACCTTTCGATTGTGAATAGACACGTCACAGATGTTTTAAAAAAAAGCCTGATGCTATGTGATGGCTTTAGAATTCTATTCTCTATGCATTACCACGGGAAAAACGAATAGCGAGTTACCGCTTGAGAAAAGTTAAAAGTATTTGAAAATTTAAACCAATATCAAAAAATCTGATGTGATACACTCACATGACTTTCTCTACTCTTGTACAAACTATTTTTACAAACACTTATTCCCCATATGCTTCATGTTAATCGAGATATCGAGATGTCAATGTTATTGGTAATTTTCATGTCGATACAAGGTGAATATGGTAGGTTTTAAGCGATAGTCAAATATTTTAACGCTGGTTGCTATGTGGCGCATTCCATTCTCTTTGCATGTCCAGGACATAAAAACAAGAATAATGAATTTGAGAAAAAGTATAAGTATTGGAAATTTTAAGGGAATAACAAGCAATATCTCGAAAACGATTTACTCAACAACAAGAATGTATATGATATAAATTATGTATTTTATCGCGATCTCCATTTTTTGTGTAGTAAAATTTTGTCTATCTCTTATGGTTTATCAGTTTTGCAAAAGTCGTTCAGAATGAAGAATACTTTGGAGACATTCCCAGAAAAACCCGCCTCCGAAATAAAGTCCACTTCCTGAAAATAATAACAATATTAATAATAATATAGAATGTGTAAAAAGAACTTCATAAAATGTTGAAAAATATTCTTACCGGTCGGTGGTTGCTGCATGTATGGGCAAGGACCCGACCATGCTGATTTGGCCGCATGAAGGCTTGGAAGCCATGTGGTACCGGTGCAGCGGTCGATGGATGCCCGATCCCAAAATAAACTCCATTTCCTGAAAAAATAATAATAATATTATTATAATAATAATATAGAATGTGTAAAAGAACTTCGTAAAATATTGAAAAATTCTTACCGATCGGTGCTTGCTGCATGTATGGGGCAGGGTCCCACCCCTGCTGATTTGGTACCAGGAAGTTCTGGAAGCCTGGGGGTGGCGGTGCAGCGGTCGCGAAGCCTGCTGGTACAACGCTTGCGAAGCCTGGAGGTACCGGTGCAGCGGTCGCCTGTTGAGCGATGCCGCCTCGGAAATAAAGTCCATTTCCTGGAAAATAATAAATAATAACAATAGTATAGCATGTTTAAGTACAGAGTTCTAAAGAATCTACACTCTATACGTGAAAAAATACATGTTTTAAACACCTGCGTTAAAAATACATAGCATTCTGGGAGACCGAAAGAGTTATGTGACTGCATATGGGGTGAGAAACTCCCCTTAAATATATCCTTTTCTCCTTATACAATCCGGAACTCTATGCTGTCGTAGGTAGGTCTTTGTGTGCTAGAATCGGCATTGTATGTCTACTATTATGTTGCTGCATGTACGGAGGCAGAGCCACCTCCATGATGATTCGGCCCCATGAAGGCTTGGAAGCCAGGTGGTGCCGGTGCAGCGCTCGATGGATGGCCGATACCAAAATAAAGTCCACTTCCTGGAAATAATAATAATAATAATAATAAAGAATATGAACAAGAAGTTAATATGAATTGTTACATTACTTATTTAAAAACTCTGAAGAATGCTTACCATTCGGGTGTTCGGGTGCCTGAATCATTACGGTATTTGATGAGCGATCCTGCAGACGGCGGCCCAGAAAATTCGAGATATACATTTCAATTCTCATTACAATATCTTAAACATATAATATTTTATTCAATATCGTTAGAGTCATTTTTGAGAAAATTAAAATTTTCGAAAAGTGTTCCATGTAAAGGGTAGTCTGGTGCGGGGCATTTTCTTTAAAACCTTCGTGTCGCATCTCTGGAAGATACTGAACCTAAATACCAAGTTTGGTGTTTTATCCGCCTCTTTGTTTCTGAGTTATGCTTCACAGGCACACTCGCAGACAACCATGCTTTTTTCGGATTCAGAGGGTCTCAAAACATGTATTCCCGGTGAAATCTCGGTATCGATTTTTTTGTTGGAATACAACACTTCCTCTACTTACTATACGTGGTAGAGAAAGTAAAAACTCATTCGCAAATACTTAATGTCGCACAAATATTACTTGAATTGAATTTTTGTGTGTGTGTGTGTGTATTAAGTTTATATTTAACATGCTGGAATATTCAAAAAATATCTCTCGAATGGATGCGGTATTTAAAATCGTACTCGTCCTATGTTTACTAAGCCCAATCTTTTTAAATGGAATAAATTAAGAGTAACGAGGATTGTTTAGGCTAGGCTCCATATTTCATTATTTATTTAGAATTAAACAAATGCTATTAGTCGTAATAGTTATACTAGCGTAATAATCACGCACATACGTCAGCAAGCAAATGCGCAAGTCAATTCATATACAATTAATTAATAAAAAATATTTAATTGTTTTCATCGATCAGCGAGAGCCTTAATTATTTTTAATAACGTATGTAATATTCACCGTTCTGAATACTTTTTATTCTTCATATTACTCTCGCCAAATCATATTTCTTTGTTTAACATACCGAGAAAAAAATCAGTTTAATTTTTGATATCATGCATGCAATTCTTGTATGCGAGTATTTAAATAATGACAAAGATACAATGGAATGCTTAAGTACAGAATCTATACAGTATACGTTTAATTATAATTATAATAGTGCTTCTCACCGTTTCATATTCCTAACGCTCGAGTCATATTCAATATTTTATTGAAAGAATTAAGAGCTATGAAACTTAATCATTAATATACTTCATTGTGAAATTATATTAATTATCGGGAAAATTTTTTTGTGCTAAGCTTAAAACATGACTAGACTTGGTTTTCCACGGTTTGTGATGGAATTTCTGCACAGGGGGAGCCATTAAGAAATTCTTTTGTATCGCTAATAGTTATTTACCCCGAGGGTCTGTGTTTTTCAGAGCACTTAGGATGTTTAATGAACTGGAAACGTCCGCCATTGTTCACTAATGGCTCTATACAGGACCTTGTTTTACCTTCTTCTGAAGATATTTAATGGCATGGAAGCGTCTGCCATTGTCCGCTAATGTGTCTACATAGGCATTTCTTCCGAGAAGACCATATATATTCTTCAGGGGTGTACACCATATTTCTTTCAAGCAGTGTACGCAAGTGAATAATTCGTTGAATTTCTCAAAGTTCGCTACGTCTTTAGAAAGGACATTTAAAACGAATATAAAATTTATATTTGGAGTCTTCTTGCGTGTTACTTTTATATCTACTAAGAAAGGTATGCCTGTTTTGAATTGTAATTATTACTTCTCTAGAGCGAGAAGAGGCATAGCGGTCTTATATTTTTAACATCAGTTGGAACGTACCCCGATGTGATGGATACCCCTAGCCATTAAGAGCAGGTACTGTGGGAAAACCCCGGCGTCCTGGTTTAACCGCTTCTTAAGAGATTCATTGTATTAGACGATGCACAGCGGTCGCATGCGTCTTGTGTTTCGTAAAGGGTTCTCGTGTTAACGTCTCATACCAGCTATTTTGCAATATCGTTTTCAGTTGCTTTTTAATTCATCTAAGCAATGCAATATTTTTTATAAACCATCCGTTCAAAAGAAGAATTAAACAAGCGTTATTAGCCGTAATAGTTATACACGCGTAATAATCACGCATATACGAGAACAACCAGGTGCGCGAGTCAATTCATATACAATTAATTAATAAAGAAGCTTAATTGTTTTTAATCGATAGACTGCGTCGTTTCATTAGAAGTGAGATATTCATGGTAGATGAATAATGGGTGAGATATCTCTAGGCGCGCAAGTCAATTACATTAATTAATAAAAATATTTAATTGTATTCATCGATCAGCGAGAGCCTTATTTAGTTTTAATAGCGTATGTAATATTCACCTATAATGTTAACCGTATTTATTTCATAATCAATTCCTCCGGAGACAACATGAACGCACCTCGCATGTTAAACGAGTATTATTTAACTAAAATGTTAATTCGCCTTTATTTTTTTTTCCGGAATCATATTTCGCAGAATTATATAGAGTTAAGATGGCCGTCTTGCGCACACCTTGAGTTTAAATATGGTGAATTCACAACTTTCGGATATGACCACCAGGGGCGCCGTGAGGAAAACCTCGCTGGTTCAGAGAGAAAAACCAGTTTCGCTCATATTACCACCTGGCGCGCTGGTGTAGGTTGCGAACTGAAGCGCTAGTGGAGGGGGTGCGGTAGTCGACTTGTCACTGCAAGTACCGTGAGTCAGTCATTCGAGTGAAACGTTTCGTGGTGGAAGGGTTGCGCTCGGGGTTCCAGCGCAATTATCACGCGATAACGACTGTTACGTCAACTCTGTCCTTTCAGCTATGGATTCATCTAAGTGTTGTAATATTCTTATAAATCCAAAATATATTTTCCCTCAAAAGTAGAATTAAATAAATGTTATTACTCGTAATAATTATACATATGCTACCACACATATACGATAACGAACAGTTGCGCGCGAGTCAATTACATTAATCAATCAAAAATACTTAATTGTATTCATCGACCGACTAGCCGCGTTTCATTAGACGTGTAATTTATTGACATTAGTAGATGTAAAAATGGCGTTTTAGAAGCAGGTGCGCGCGATTCAATTAATCAATCAAAAATACTTAATTGCTCGAAGAACAGCGTTTAATTGCATTAGTAGTAATATGATTTGCATTCTTATTTTTTCAATAATGTTTTGAACATTATCTAATTGATTGACACAATTATGTACTCAAACGATTTGCCGATGTGCGGCAGGCATCGAGAATCACATTCCCTACCACACACCTTACCAGGGGCGGGATTTAGACAGGACGCTATGAGAGCAGGGTGACGTCGCTAGCGTCACGCACCGAGAACCCCCACATATCCGCAAGGGAACCAATCACACGCCAGAGATTTAGGCAAGTCACAGTGAGGGGGGCGGGAATGTAGTCACCGTATAGGAACAATACACACTCTCCCACCTATCCACAGGGAACCAACCAGAACACAAAGGGGAGGGAGGGTACCATCCAGCGTATGGAGGAGGGAGGGGGGCGGGCCACCGGCACGTGACCAGACCACAGGGGGGAGGGGGGAGGACCTGCCGGCACAGAACCAGTCGGCATTAGGTGAGCCCTCAAAGGGAGGGGGCGGGGCTAGCGGCACGCGACCAGGGCGGCATGTGAGCCCTCAAAGGAGGGGGCGGGGCTTGTCGGGATAGAACAAAGAAGCTTATCAGATGACGGCATATCCTTTATGGGCCCGCTCTCTCCTAATATGTCTACTATCAAGAAGCATGTTTCTCTTTACATATCTTACTGTAGTATTTGCTGAAAGGAAACTACTTGCATCTCTCTCTTTCCTACCAATGAGTATAATGAGTAATAAGAAGGTAGGAAGCTAACATCTCAGACAATCGAGCGGGATGGCTCAGGCGATTGCGTATGTGTCCTGCATTCCGTAGATTCCGGGATCAATCCCTGGCGACTGCGGAATCTGACCCATGAGTTTTTCGTAGTTTTCCTGAGTGTCAAGGCGAATGCTGGGGTGGGTCATCTTCTTCCACGACTTTCCTTCCTCTCATTTGCTGCACGCATCATCTTCCTTGTCATCTGTTTCAGGGTTGTAGTATCAGGCGACTTTGTTCGGCGGGTTGCGGCTGGACGGTGGGTTGCGCTCTGTAAAGGTTTCTTCCCTGACGTCGCTGCGGAACCGCTCAATTAGGTCTCTGCTCTGCGTGGAGTTCCCTCCGGGGGACCGTGGAGTTTGGTGGCTTGTAGTCAGGGACCGCGCGGCGTCGGATGCGTTCTATCTGGAAACGTTAGCAAGAGATGGTGTTTAATTGAAGATATTAGCATTAGAAAGTAGTGCTTTTGTGCTGGCTCCCTAATGTCTATGGTCGAGTAAGTATCTCTTGTAGGTAGTGGAGCGTGAAAGGGATGAACTATAGATATATCTTGTGAAATTATAACTCAGCTACAAGGGAATGTTTCTGTTAATGCCTTTAATATGTCTGTCACTTTGTTCATGCTTGCGCCCGTCGGCATCCGAATCTGGTTGCCGTTCGGATCTCTCCCCTCATCCTTCCCTCTCAGGAGTCACGTTGGACGCAAAGAGGGCCGACCGACCTACTTACTGTGCTCTGCCCCTCCGTTATACGTGCCTTTATCTTTACCTTTAGCATTTCAGACAGGCCGCGCATTCAAACTTGACGTCAAACCACTGCACGTACAACGCAGAATATGATTCTGAAATATGAAGAAAAGCGTTATCTACATGCATTATTTTTACACTTAATAAACATGTCATGTAATGAAAGGTTTTATTGACAATTAAAAGGGGAAGCAATGCTTCCAAAACATCTATTGACGCGACACCCCATGTACTGGTTTTGTAGATACTTGCTCACTTGTGCTATGTGAAAATATGATATTGTGTAGTTTTAACTTCTAGTAGTAATACCTAGAAGTGATGTAATTAATGAGCGTCGATACAATAGTGTTTAACGCGATCAGTGAAGCTGTTTGCAAAGCTGGGTGATAAGCGGTCGTAAATGCAGGTATAATTCATAAACACTTTAGCAATTGTCGTTTATACACTGCTTAGCATAACTCTTATTTCTAAGAAATCCATGGCTGTCAATCTGCAAATAATGTGTTCTAGAAGACATCTTGAAACATTTTACATGGAACCACCAGTTGATGCTCCAACCTCTATGCATCTGCTTTATAAGTCTAACGAACCACAACAACAGTTTCTTGAGTTAGTTTTATGAGGGTGCAATTTAAGTTTATACTCCAACGCTAGCCAAATTTAGTGTCGCGAATTGGCTTAACCCATAAATGGTGAGTTCCTGTTTGTTCAATCACAAGAAAATAATAAATCGCAACTACTCCTTTAAAAAAAGTAATGTAACAAACACCCAGGTAGCTTTCAGACATGATATCCGCACCGGCCTAATGAGTGATTGCACCATACTTCCCGCATTCATGAGGCCTTTTCACATGTTCAACAATTAAGTGTTCACGAAACCCCACTGACCAGGCATGGTCTTCTGACCAAACGAGTTATTAGTTCTTTCATTCCCAGTGTCCTTGATTAATGACACTACTTTCGTATGCTAACAGAAAGTTCGGTTAAAAACGTTTCCCTCCCAAACGTTTTTGCTTACTATTTGGACATCTGTACTGCAAAATTTTGTCATATAGCACCATCTATTGCGTGAATTGTGAAATATAAATGTGTATACGTGAGATTCTGGATAGGGTTGAAAATAATTATAATAAGTCAACAACATTACATTTATTTGTTTATGTTATCCCTTATTTTCACAGCTATGCTTAATTCTAAATTCAATTAAACATAATGAAGCACTGTTCTACTAAATAGTAAGTGATGTTGCTGTAACAGTCCTATGTAAATAAAACTCTGAAAGTTGGTATTCTTATTTAAGTACAAAGGTAATGAATGGATGTAGTATACGCTGCCATACATAGCCTCAAATAAAATTAGGTTTTTATATTACCGGACTCCGCTTTTTTTTACATTTTTTTAAGTACCACCGGGTACGACAAAATTTCAGTCAATGATCTTCAATTTTCTACCTATTGTTGGATATCCTATAAAAGCGGATTTGTTAGATTTGGAAGGAGCAAGTGATGTTGAGACATTATTTATTATGAATTAAATGCAGCTACAAGTGAATTATTGAAATAAGTGGCCGCTTTATTTTCGTTGTTTCTTACTTAACCTAAACCTAACTCATATACTTTGTTATTCGGAGTTGAGAAACGTATGTTTCCTTTGGATTTCAGATTACAAACTAGAAAAGTCTGAATAATGATGATTTGGTAACGGGTATTCAAAACGAACAGGAATTCAAAATATTGCTGAATAAAATGACTGAAATTCTGTGTGAAGCTTTACAATTAACAGCGCCATCAACCTCCCTTTGTTAACACTAAGTGAACATCTAGTTCAAGAACAAACACTATACAAAATCCAATGCTTCATATTGAATATTTTCATCGTGACAATCCTGAGGAACTATTTGCTACTGTGAATGAAATGATAACTATTATGCTCTACAGCATGAAAATGCCAATTTCAGAAGTAACAGAAAAGAAGTGAAAACGTTGTTTGGTTTCACACTAAGGCGGTTGTTTTACAACGTTTTCGCAAAATTTCTATTGTTACAAAGCTATTGGGTTATACCATTGACATCTAACAAGATAATGAAAATTTTTTAAGTTGGGAAATAACTTCAGTCGAACAGAACAGACTACAGACAGGCTTTGAAAGGTGCGTCCCATTTATAATGTACTTCGAGGTAGGCAAAGACAATTGAACCATAAGAAACAACCTTGTGTTGACAAGCAAATATTTCGTTTTACACTAGTATTTGCTTGTGTCTACGTAATGATTTTTAATGTCTACATAATTAATGTAGTTTGATTGTTGGCGCCACTGTTTATAACAATTATTAACGGGCAGCAAGGCATGGTATCCCCCCAGGGGCTCACCTTATGTGAGTACGGGTGTTGGCGTACCCGGGGGTTCCCGAGCCTTTCACCGCCATCTTCATCACTTCATCCTCGTACGGTCGAGGTGGGTTCGTTCTCGTAGCCGTGGGACTCAAGGTAGGCTCTCGTGCGTTCTGTGCATTTCATTCCATGTCGCCCCTTGCCATAGTTTCTTTCTTCTCTTCTATTTATGCACATTTCGCCCCACGCCCATTCATTTACACATCTCTCTTACTTCTTCACCGGCCTACCTTGAGTGCGAAACGCCCACACACTTTTAGTTTCTTTTAACCTTTTATTTTAATCCTCCGTGGACACAGCCTGACAGATACCCGCGCACGGGGTGCTCAGCTGGGGGAGTGGGTAATGGCGTCATCCCTACCACCCGGGGTCGTCACATAGGGTATGTGTTCATATCCGCTGTTCAACTGCAGTCCCGCGGGGGGCCATTGCATGAGCTGCTTACTTCTGACGGCAATTGGGTCCCTCTGTCTATGTTCTGGGAGGTGTGACCCTAGGTTGAGATAGGTATAGATAGGCCACTCACCCAAGCCGGGGTAACGCCCGGGAAGTCAGAGCCCGAGGTCAGAGACGGTTGCAATGGTGGAGGATTTATTTCGCTATGGAGCAACCTTTCTCCATTAATACCAACAACCGCCGGAAAGTTTATGTAACAGAAGTGACACCGCCGACAACCGGTTGTTACTTGGTCATTTTACGAACCGAAGAAGGGCAAAGTTTTGAGAAGGTGAACCCTTTCATTATTCAAAAGAGCATTGATGCTATTGCTGATGCGGTTCAGTCATGCACTCGTCTACGGAATGGTTCCTTAATAGCACAAACGAAATCCGATCAGCAAAGTAAGACCTTGTTGCGCGGTACGCTTCTCCACGGCTATTCCATCCGTGTAGAGAAGCACCGCACATTGAATTCCTATCGAGGCGTCTAGTTCTAGTTCTAGTTTGAGAAGGGGTGGGTTTTATGCCCAAGCACTGCGACCTTAAGATCTATTGCGCATCCCCCCTTTCATCAGTTAAGTAGTCTGTTGCTCGATATGAACTTAACCAGACTGCTAACAGAGGCTTTCGATAGTTCATCTATCTTTGGAAAGTGACTGCCAAAAATACTTGCTCTTTGACTCGCAAGAGCAGGGCAATCACATAGTAGATAAGTAACAGTCTCATCTCCTTCTAGACATCTACTACAGATAGGGTTGTTAAACAATCCCATTCTGTATAGATTAAACTTTAGGGCACAGTGTCCTGTAATGAATCCTGTTGCCCATGCAAGTCTTCTTCTACTAAGACCGCGCAAGTATTTTGCCCGGCTGTTATCCAGGTCTGTAATGAACAACTTGGAATGTCTGCAACCCTCAATGGAGTTCCAGTAGTTCTTGTGTTCTGCTTGAGCCCAGCACTTAATAGCCTGTTTCACTGGTCTGTAGGACACTCCCAGTACAGGCTCCGGACCAAAGAATGGGATTTCACTGCCAATCTTGGCTGCTTCATCTGCTTTCTCATTGCCTGGTATACCTATATGTCCTGGCACCCACATAAGTTGAACCATATTGTGTTCAGCCAGTGCCATTAAGGATTCCCGGCATTCTGAGACGAGCTTTGATTTTATTGATGGTGATTCAAGTGCTTTAAGAGCAGCTTGACTGTCTGAGAGGATAAGAACACTTCTATTCTTATATCTCCTTTTAATGCTTTCCATAACACTGGCTAAGATTTTCCCCAGCCTGGAAAACTGTAGCTAAGGTACCAAGACTATAAGAAATCTTGGTACCATTACTGTAAAGCCCAGCCCCCGTTCCCGATTTGGTTCTAGAACCATCAGTATACCAGATTGTGCCTTTGTTATTATGAGGTTTTACCAGTCTTTCCCATTCACTCCGCTGTGGATAGGATACCGTAAATTTCAAATCAAACTTGAATCTTGTTTCAAGAATGTCAGTCCCCATGTTGAGTATCTGTTGAACATTCTTATCCCAAGGAAGCTTGAGATGATTAATATGTCCAGTGTTAGACACTTTGGTTTGGCGACAAATACGGTGATACACGATCATGGCTTCTGCCTTCATCCATAAGTGGAGAGGTGTGAGCCCAATCAGCATCTCCATAGCCGCAGTTGGAGTAGTTTTGAAGGCTCCCATAATTGAAATGCAGAAGGTCCTCTGTAATTTACAGAGTTCCTTTCTGCACACCTTTAAATTAACTCTAGGCCACCACATCAGTGCGGCATAAGAGAATATAGGTCTCACCATGGCAGTGTATATCCAATACACTATGCTAGGTTTCAGACCCCATGTCTTGCCAAGCATACCTCTACATGTCCAAAAGACTCTGTAGGCTTTGGTAATACATAATTCCATATGATGTTTCCAAGTTAATTTCTTGTCTAAAACAAGCCCAAGATATTTAACTTCTGTTGAATAGGGCACTACTTCACCAAAGAGAGAGAGTCTGCTTAAATCAGGCCCCCTTCTCCTGGTGAAGGGTACCACTACTGTTTTGCTTGGATTAACAGTTAGATTATTCATCTTGCACCAAGCTTCCACTTTCTCAAGCGCCATTTGTAGCACTTGAGAAACTGTGTGAGGAAATTTCACTCTTATGATTATTGCAATGTCATCTGCAAAACCAATTGTGAAGTAACCATCACTATTGAGTGCGCAAAGAAGTGTGTCCACTACAAGGTTCCATAGCAGGGGTGATAAAACACCCCCCTGCGGGCAGCCCCTCTCCGTGGACACATCCAGCGTCTCCCCACATAGATTCATGGTTATCTTCCTATGTTGTAAGACAAAACGTATCCACTCATAAAGAAGTGAAGGTACATCGTGTCCATAGAGGGCGTTCGTCACGACATCACAAGATGTTGTGTCAAACGCACCTTCAATATCAAGAAAAGCACCAATGGCTATTGCTCTGGTATTAAGCGCCTTCTCAATAGTCGAGACCACTTGATGAAGTGCTGCTTCCGTTGATTTCCCTGTTTGATAGGCAAATTGGTACTTGTTTAATGGATGTTCCATTAAAACGTAATCCCTAATGTGCCTATCCACTAACCTCTCCAAGGTTTTAAGCATAAAAGAGGAGAGACTTATAGGGCGATAAGCCTTAGCCTGGGCGTAACTAGGACGCCCTGGTTTAGGTATAAACACCACCTTTGTTTGTCTCCAAGCCATGGGTATATATCCATAGGCTAGACAAACTCTAAAAATACCACAAAGTAGGGATTGAACTGAATCAATACCATATTGTAGAAATGCAGGGATGATTAAATCTGGGCCTGCCGATTTATATGGTCCGAACGACTTGACAGCCCATCGTATTTTAGTGACATTGACTACGCTCCTGATTAGGTTCCAATTCTCTCTGTCCAAAGAAAGATGGTCCAGATTTGGTTGTCCCTTCACAGAATTGCTGTCATTGTCTACCTTAAAGTCTGGAAAGTGAGCCCTCGCAAGTTGCAGGAGCGTCTCAGAACCAGACTGTGTGTACGTGCCATCAGGCAGTTTAATAGTGCTCACAATTTTTTTAACACCCCTTGCCATATGTTTCATGAATCTTGCACTGCTGGGAAATTTCTCCATCCCCTGGCAGTACTCCCTCCACGAAAGCCTTTTGGCTTTACGTATTTCTTTGTTATAATTGGTGAGGGCTTGTCTATATGAATCCCAATCACCAGTTCTTTTTGCAAGTCTAAATAATTTCCTTGCTTTCTTCCTAAGTTTGCTTAACTCTTTAGTCCACCAAGGCTCAAGCCTTGGCGAGTAAGCTACCTTAGGCTGACAATTTTGATAATAGGATAGGAGAATTGACCGTTGTATTTCATCAACGGCAAACTCCACATCCAATATCGAACGAATGTTCCTTGAGATACCCGATGTCAATGCTGATAGGTCTCGTCTATATCCGTCCCAGTCAGTTTTCCTCGGATTTCTGTAAATCACTGGTAGAGTGACTTGTGCTCTAATATTGAAGCATATGCATCTATGATCAGAGAGAGTGATCTCCGATGATACACGCCAACTTGAAATTAGGTTCTCAATAATATTAGTCCCTATCGTTATGTCAATGACTTCCTCCCTTCGCAAAGTTACAAAGGTTGGTTCATTACCTCGATTTAGAATATTAAGGTTTGTACTCACCAAGTACTCCATTAACTTTTCTCCTCTGTGATTGATATCAGTGCTCCCCCACAGCGTGTGGTGTGCATTGGCATCAACCCCCAGGATTAACTCCTTTCCATTCTCTCCGCAGTGGGTCACAAGGTCCCTCACCGCTATCGATGGCGGATCAGAGTCTTCGTAAGGGAGGTAGATGGAAGAGAGTATTAAAACTCTTCTCTCTCCTGCCTCCTCCACTATTGTTTGGATTGCAGTTACATCCCTGGAACAGTGCTCAGTAAGAAGCAATGCGTTTATCCAATTCTTAGCATAAATACATGATATTGGATTATTATTACTAGGTCTATGTATAGTGCCCTTAGTACAACTGATCCCTCTAATTGAACCTCTGAAGAGCCAAGGTTCCTGTATGAGAGCAATATCAACACTGTCTTCAACAAGTCTCTTACTTAGAATGGCTGAAGCTGCCTTACAGTGCTGCAAGTTAATTTGAACTATTTTCATAATTGCATTAACCCACAACACTTACCTTAAGCAGTACCCGATGCGGATCCTCCAGAGTCCCCTATCATCGTCTCCGGACTGTCTCCGCCATCGCTGCCTGCCTTCTTCGCTTTGTCTGCTACTGCCTTCCCCTCCGGGTCAGACAGGATCTTAAAAAGGGCCCTGTCTACCCCGGTATAGGCCGACATGCCAAGCTCCTTTATCTTCTTAGCAGACTCTTGGTCCACCATTAGGATTAGGCGTTGACCAGAGGAGTCTGCCTGCTTATCAATGATTTTCCAGTGCTCTATATTCAGCCCCTGGTTTAATCTTTGAATGCGTCTTAGCAGCACCTTAGGATCATCAGTTGTAATGTCCCGAGTCTTAAGGGCCACCTTGACTGGCTTAGGTAGATCTTTTGTATCTACTACTTTGAGAACTAATCTCTCCTTGATTTTAGCTCCCTGAATATGTTTTTGGAGCCAGCTGCATGACTGCTCATCATCACAATAATATATCAGAGCCCCATCCTGTAGAGAAAAGGACCTGAGTTTAGGTAGAGATTCACTGGTTGGCGCCTCATCTATCTTCCTCAGAATCTCAGCCTGAATGGGTCGAATGTCCTCCCCAATCAGCTTTCTCTCAGGATAAGACTCTTCCACAATTGCCATCTTGAAAGCGGCCAAAGCTTCCCTGTAAGTGACACCAGGTTCAGTGCCCCTAGGCCTCTTAACAGGTTTGGCTTTATCCGAAGGAGGAGTATCCACACTTGTCCTGGTTCTTTTAGAAGTCCCTGGATCAGTACGGACCTCCACCCCTTTACTCTGTGAGTTTACATTACCTGTGCCCTCACTCATTTTCTTAGCTTTTTTTATTCTTCTTCTGGCTGCCCCTGATAACTTCTTAGTGTCCAGGTGCATTCTATTGATTTTAGGTGCTGTTGCAACCATTTGTTTATCTAGTGACAGATTTCTCTCTGCTGGAAAGTCTCTGTCACTTGACAGTTTATGTAACAGAAGTGACACCGCCGACAACCGGTTGTTACTTGGTCATTTTACGAACCGAAGAAGGGCAAAGTTTTGAGAAGGTGAACCCTTTCATTATTCAAAAGAGCATTGATGCTATTGCTGGTGTGGTTCAGTCATGCACTCGTCTACGGAATGGTTCCTTATTAGCACAAACGAAATCCGATCAGCAAAGTAAGACCTTGTTGCGCGGTACGCTTCTCCACGGCTATTCCATCCGTGTAGAGAAGCACCGCACATTGAATTCCTATCGAGGCGTCATTACCACCCATAGCCTCAATGGTATGTCGGATGATGAACTCGTAGACTATCTTTCAGAACAAAAGGTGACAGCAGTACATCGCGTGCAGGCCAAACGCGACAAAGTATTGGTACCCACTCGTACCCTGTTTATAACATTTGATGGCGTCGATCTGCCCACGAGCATTTCAGCAGGGTACGAACGCACTGTGGTGAGGCCTTATATTCCTAGACCTCTGCGTTGTTTTAAGTGCCAACGTTTTGGGCATACGCAAGTCTCCTGTAAGAGTGCCGTTACCATCTGTGCCTCATGTAGCCAGCCGTCACATGAAGGTACCTGTTCCACAGCCCCTGTCTGCGTTAACTGCAAAGGTCTCATTCTGCGCCATTTGCCGACTGTCCGCGGTACTTGGACGAAAAGAACATCCAGGAGATCCAGGTAAAGGAGATACTCTCCTTCGCCGAAGCCCGGAGGCATTACCATGCGCGCCAGCCTTCGCTCCTGCGATCGGGCACATTTAGTTCTGTTGCTGCCTCACCTGTACCCCGGAAGGCTGCCGAAACACAGACCTGGACAATGGCTGCATTGACCGCCACTACCATCCGGTCGTCCATTTCTGGCACAGTTACTAAGCCATCTAAAGCTGGTCCTAAGGTGCTGAAGTTGCAAAGCATTGAAAAGAAACCAAAGCAGAAACTTCATAGGGAAGATTTTCTGAAGGACCCTCCGCGTGCGCGCGGTAAGAAGCGTTCACCTTCTCCTCCTCGGAGGTCGCAGTCCCAGGACGCTCCTGGGACAAGCCGCGCTGAGCGGCACCCCTCACCCATCGCCACCCAGAACCAATTCTAGGCGCTTGAATCGGTTTCTGGCTCTGAGCGCGTGGGCCCTCCCTTCGAGGAGGCAATGGAGTCTGACCAACTCCATACTAAAAGCCCGAGCACAAAGGTTAAGCACAAGGTAATTTGAGCCGCCCTTCTAAGTAAGAAGTTTACCCCTTTCTTTATGGCTATCCTGACCTGGAATTTACGTGGTGTACGATCGCATAGGGCGGAATTGCTACTTTTATTGCGTTCCCATTCACCAATGGTAGTGTGTTTGCAGGAGACTAAGCTTCGCCCTCATGATCCTTTTGATCTCCGAGGGTATACTCCGGTTCGCTACGATCTTGAGCCGGAGGAGGGTACTCCGGCTCATAGAAGTGTCATGATATTAGTGCGTAGTTCATTTTCAAACTCTTGCTCTTACGTCCGACTTGCAAGCTGTTGCCGTAACTATTCAATTACCCGGCTTTTTCTTTTCTGTTTGCTCTGTCTATTCACCTCCATCGTCTCCCCTCGCTCCTGCGGACATTCGAGCTCTCCTGTCCGTTCTCGCAACACCATTTCTTCTGTTGGGAGATTTTAATGCCCATCACCCACTGTGAGGTTCGCCAAGGGCTTGTGCGGGGGGAACTCTTGTTTCCGACATTTTTTTACCAGTTCCATCTTTCCATCCTCAATACAGGTGAACCTACTTTTATTTCTGATTCTTCTGGTACATTCTGTCACCTGGACCTTGCCGTTTGCTCACTCCAGCTTGCTAGTCGTCTGCAGTGGAACTTCGTCGCTGGCACCTACTCCAGCGACCACTACCTCTGCATCGTTTCTCTTCTATATCACCACGTCCAGCATTCCAGAGTACCTACCTGGCTATTCAGAAAAGCAGACTGGAGATTGTATTCCAGCCTCGTGTCTTTTGCGGACCAGCCCTTCACTGACGTTAACCAAATGGTGCAGCACCTTTCGTCTACGATTCTATCTGCCGCTGAACGCACAATTCCCCGTTCATCCTCACACCCTCGGGGATTCCTGTTCCGTGGTGGAACGAGGATGGTCGGGACGCAGTTCGTGCTCGTAGGACTGCGCTTAGGGTGTTTCGGCGACACCCTACACTTGATAATTTGGTTACTTTTAAACAATTGCGCGCCAGGGCTCGTCGCATTATTCAGGATAGCAAGAAGGCATCTTGGACTCGTTTTGCCGAGTCTTTTAATCGCTTTACGCCTTCATCTGTTATTTGGCATAAACTTCGTCGCTTCTCAGGTAAAGTGTCGCATTGTACTGTTTATGGCTTTCAGGTTCCCAATGCCACCATAGTGGATCCGGCTGCCATTGCTGACACTCTGGTTGCTGCCTTTGAGTCGGTTTCTAGTTCAGATCATTATTCCACCGGCTTTCGCTCTATCAAAGACCGGCTGAATTCCGACACCTTTAATTTTCGGTCTGCTAATAATGAGTGTTATAATGAACTTTTCACAATGAGGGAGCTGGAGCACGCCCTTCATTGCTCTAGGCACTCCGGTCCTGGGCCTGACGGCATTCATGTCCTGATGTTAAAGAACCTTTCAGCCGACAGTAAACTCTTTCTCTTACAGGTCTATAACCGTATTTGGCAAGACGGCCTCTTTCCTTCCGTTGGCGTGAAGCCACCATTGTCCCTATACTTAAGCCTGGGAAGGGTCGCCAACTACCTTCCAGCTACCGCCCTATCTCCCTCACCAGTTGCCTTTGCAAGGTGATGGAGAGCATGATCAACGGGCGGTTGACATGGTGGCTTGAGTCTCAGAAACTTCTGGCGAAAGTTCAGTGCGGATTTCGTCGCCACCGCTCTACCGTCGGCCATCTGGTGTCTCTGTCGACGCATATTATGAACGTATTTCTGAGAAAGTGTCAAACAGTGGCTGTATTTTTTGACCTGGAGAAAGCTTATGACATTTGTTTGAGGGGCGGCATTTTACGTATACTCCATGCATGGAATTTACGCGGTCGTCTTCCCATATTTCTTAGGGAGTTTATGGCGAATCGGGTCTTTCGTGTACGTGTGGGCTCGGTTTTATCTAGTCGTTTTATTCAAGAGAACGGTGTACCGCAGGGCTCTGTACTCAGTGTCACACTTTTTGCGGTTGCTAACAACCTCATTGTTGATTGTATTGCACCTGACATTTCATCGTCCCTTTTTGTTGACGATTTTGCCATTTATTGCAGTTCACAGCGGACCTGTCTACTCGAACGCCTTCTCGAGAGCTGTATCGACCGTCTCTACGCCTGGAGTAACGCCAACGGCTTTAATTTCTCCGCCGAAAAATCCGTCTGTATCAATTTCTGGTGCCGGAATGCTTTCCCTCCGCCCTCTCTCCATCTTGGGCCAGGAGTACTTCCCTTTGCAGACGAGGCGAAATTTTTGGGGTTGATATTTGATAGGAAGCTGAGCTGGATTTCGCACATTTCGTTTTTAAAAGCAAAGTGTGACCGTTCTCTTAATCTTTTACGAGTTTTAAGTGGCACATCCTGGGGAGCTGATTGGACCGTCCTTCTACATCTTTATCGCTCTTTGGTCCGATCCAAGCTTGATTACGGGTGCATTGTCTATTCGTCGGCGCGTCCATCTGTATTACGTCGATTGAATGCCATTCACCATCGTGGCATAAGAGTCACTACGGGGGCCTTTCCAACCAGTCCTGTACCCAGTCTATATGCTGAAGCTGCAGAACCTCCGCTGTCCTTCCGTCGTGAGATACTTTTGTGCAGCTATGCCTGTCGACTCTCAAGCTTGCCTGACCATCCGTCTTTCGAGGTATTTTACGAAGATTCGCTTGATCGGCAATATTTCGTTAGCTCCTCTGCCTTGCTCCCTTCAGGGGTTCGATTTCGAAAGCTTCTTCGGCATTTGGACTTTACGCCAGCGGGGAAACGCGCTTTCTTCCATGGTTGCGTGCTGAGGCCCACTGTCACGTCAATGTCACGCCCCTTCTTCAGTTCTTAGATCGACCTTTTTAGAACTTCGGGCGCAGTTCGGAGACTTTCGTTTTATATATACTGATGGGTCTAAGACTGATGTTGGAGTAGGGTGTGCCTTTGTTGATGGTAATCGTAGTTTTACATTTCGTTTACCCGGGCAATGTTCGATTTTTACCGCCGAACTTTTTAGTATTTATCAGTCACTTTTATACGTCCAGCGTTACGACTTACGGCTCTGTTTTATTTGTTCAGATTGCCTGAGTGCTCTTCAATGTATTCGCGCACTGTACAATTACCACCCCCTCGTACAGCGCATACATGACCTGGTCCACTCGCTTGGTGCCTCTGGCATCAGCGTCTCCGTCATGTGGATTCCAGGTCATTTGAGCATCTCAGGGAACGAGTCTGGACGCCGCTGCCAAATCGGCGATTTTATTACCTAGATTTTTTACCTCTGTTGTTCCCTCGTCAGATTCGTGTGTTATTTTACGTCGCCGCATCCTCTCGCTTTGGCGCGATGAGTGGACGGCCCTCCGGGGGAACAAATTGCGGGAGGTTAAACCTCTCTCGTTAGTCTGGGGTACCTCTTCTCGTTCTACACGTCGGGAAGAGGTACGTTTAGCCCGTTTACGAATTGGACATTGCCTTTTTAGTCATAGATACTTGCCCAGTGGTGACCCCGCTCCACTGTGCCAGCAGTGTGATGCGCCGTTAACGGTGCGTCACATTTTAACTGAGTGTCAAGTTTTAGCTCCACTGCGCGTTCGCGTGGGTCTGCCTGTTGGCATAGCCAACGTTTTGGCAGACGACGCGCATGCTCTAGAATGTCTTTTACGTTTTATAAGTGACATTGGTTTTAATCGGCGCATTTGATGCGCTGAGCGTCTTTTAGCTTTGAGATTTCATATTGTCAGTTTTAATGGGGCTCTTCTCCCCGACCGACATAAGGTGCTCATGTCCCTTGCATTCTACAGTTCTTGACACCTTGTTTTATTCTTTTAGTGACCATGATTTTAGTGTGTAGATTTTACTTTTTGGTCTGTTGTGGTTTTTTAGTGCTTTTGACCAAGCGGGTTTGTGTGTGGTTTTTTAGTTTTTCGACTTTTCAATTTTATATTTTATATATACATTGTAAGGGCGTTAATAACCATAGCAGTTGAGCGCCCTTAAGCCCCATCTCATCATCATCATCATCATCAAGGCATGATATTTGGAATACTATCATTAGAAAGTAGTGCTATTTTGCTGGCTATCTAATGTCTAAAGTACAAGTATCTCTTGCAGATAGTGGAGCGTGAAAGTAATGAACTATAAGTAAATTTTGTGAGATTATAACCGAGCTACAAAGGAATATTTCTGTTAATGCCTTTAATATATATATGTATATATATATTTGTTCTTTGAGTAATGTTAGTGTATTAGAGAAAGCTGATAGTAGCCATTGCATTTATTCAGAATTCGCTTCCCAAATAGTCTAAGTATTATCATTACACTTTACTGAAAATTCACACACTAATAAAAGCTAGATACGTCGGCATCCATTGCCATCCTCTAATACTTTGCATTAACTACCTCGATCTTACTACCCAATTGTCGGTGATTACTTATTCATGCTTAGCGAATACACCACACTATGATCCGCTTTCACCCATAACTATGCTCCTACTGGCTTTATTCGGTTGAAAAATCTTAGTGTGACTTCTCTATTTCACATTCAAGATTTGGAAGTTCACTCATACACGATTCTGGTTGGCTAACTTTAATAATTAGAGTCTACCTCCTTGCCATTCTATTAGCTATTTCAAATATCGCATGGCATCCATACGGTTACCCACGCGTGTTCGTTACCCCACTCATATCTTTTGTGGCCCTGACAAAGTTTTTCCCCATAGCTATAAAATTTAATGGACTACCTCTGGCTACCGACACGAATTCTTCCCTTCTTGGCTTATTAAACAGCTAACTCGTTATACACTTTGTTACAATATGCATTCACATAAATCTTAAATCATATACAAACAGTGTTACTTCTACATGAACAATGGAATGCAAGAAGTAATAATTAAAATGTAAATAATAGTCACTTATAATTATTACTTAGGCCTGTAATGTGAGGCATTACTTATCTAATGTCTTTGCATGTGTAAAATACTGCAAATATGCCCCTTTATAAACACAGATTATAAAGACTGACAATCTTGTATAGTGTACTGTTAATGTTTTAATTGTATTTACAAATCTCCTGAAATTATTATCAGGTATAATGCACTCTCGAAAATTTCACTACACTTGATATTCACTTCACAGTAATCACTGAACACACGGTAATTTCCTTATTTCACTGAGTTCTGTTTTCTTTGTTTTGCCTAGTTTAATGTTTGCATTTATTGAGACTGGCGGTCACTGAAGCCTTTGTTAGTAAACACTACAGTTGTTGCTCTAGCCTATAAATTTTGATTGTTAACCTACTATTAGCACTTGTGTACATTGTATGTATTTCAAGATCATTATCCGACTAAGATTGTCTCTTAACATCGATTATATATAACTGTAATTATAATTACTGAACAATATAAACGATTTGCAAGTTAGCCTACTACCCTCGGTAGATTTGATTATTACATGGTTGTTATGCCATATTGAAATTATACTTTGTTTATTAATAATAAAGTCATTAGGGTACTTTTTAGTAATGTAGTCTTATATAAACTTTAACGTAATATATCTACTCTATATAATATTCTTATTTACATTAATTCCGCTATTATGATTCTTTGCTCCTTTTGAACTAATTAGGCATAGTGCAATGATTAGGAACCGTTGACCCATTGTGTTGTTTCTCTTCTTATTCTTCAACGTATATCTCATAAATGTAAATGACTGTGTGGTCATTGGAATAAAACAGCATTATGGGCTTTTGGGTACAATAGCATTCTGGTCGTTTGGTTAAAAATAGCATTGAGAATAGCATCCTTACTGTTTCCTTGTGATCAATTTGAAATTTGTCTGTTCTAGTCTCGTTCTGAAAATGGTCTGCCTTCATGTACTTGTTAAGGTGTCTCCCATCTATATTAAATCTTAATGTGTTATCTCGTTTCACACTTCAGCAAACTGAATCCGCATACTGACAGTCACTTATTTCAATGATATTATTCATTAACATTTTCCTTATTAACTTCTTTGCTTCTTCTATCATTGATACTAGTAACTTATCGTATTTGTGATAAGGTGGTACATATTCTAGCTTTAAAGGATGCTGATAACCAGGGTTAGGATTTTTAGGTGCGCACCTTTTATCCTAGGGTAAGTTAAAGCTGTGGGTAAAGATATCACAGTGTGAAATTTTCTTTCTAGTTGCGAAAAAGAGGCATTTTTTCTCTCAACTTTTTCCCTTTTTTTTGGACCTTTAACTCTTTTTGGCATCTTTATCCCATTTTCCCCCAACCAGGCCCATAATCCCCTTTCCTCCTTTCCTCCTTTTTCTTTTAAGTTCCATTCCAATTTATTCTTTAACTTTCAATTAACGTCTCCTCAGCTTGCTGTGTACGTGCGAATAGTAAGCCTACCTCTTTCAGTAGATGTCGTGCGGGGATTGAAAGCACACCCGCAACAATGGAAAATAATTGGTGTTCGACGAAAACCTTTGTCTCTCGCTTTACCGCTATAAAGTAGGCCGCAATAATGCAACTGACAATGAGTGATTCTATCCCACCAGAATCAGTAGGCTGCTGTTCGTGAATGTGAGTTTGTTACTGTGGGAGACGCCATCTGTTTGCGTGGAGGCGAAGGCTGGGCATGCAGAGAAGGCAGTAACCTCACTCGCGCAGTTTCGAGAATTATTAAGACTGGGTTCTTCTCGAAACTACTAGAAATCGCTGAGACTGAAGTTCCAGCATGAATGAGAATATTGTGGTAATTGTCCCGGTGTTATAAGAGAATGTGGACAGCGAATGGGTGCAAGAGTGAGTTGTGTAACAGTCGCATTGTGTTAGCAAGTGAACTAGTTTTAGCTCTCCAAACAAGTGTACTAGTAGTAGATTTTACTATGCCAAAGGTGTCCAATGCTCGATTTCTTGTTCTGGTTGAGGAATTCAAACAAGATTTCATAGACACTGATGGAACTGTTATGCAATGTACTATTTGTGATTCAGGAATTTTGTTAGATGAAAAACACCAGCGACATCGCATAAAACAACACATGTCCAGCCATAAGCATCAAATGAACAAGACTCTTCAAGCAAACAAATAGCGGCAAACTCTATTACAAAATGCGTTTCCACAGAGTTCTTCAAAAAGACAAAATTTGTAGGAACTAAACATTGATTTGTGTGCAGCTCTTACACAAGCAGCAATTCCACTCAATAAGGTGAACCATCCAGCCTTCAAGGGATTTCTTGAAAAATACACAAAGATGTCAATGCCAATCAGAGTACTTTAAGAAAAACTACATGGAGACTGTTTACCAAGAAACCATAGAAAGAATCAAGGAGAAAGTGTCTGATTGCGATGTGGGAATCATTGTGGGTAAAACCATAGACTCAATGGAACGAAATGTTTTGAACACTTTAGTTTTTTCCTTAGCAGGGGAGAAAGTTAAGCCCATGTTGTTAAAAATGTACGCGCTGCAGAAAGCCAATGTCAGTACTTGGACTGGACATCTGCCAAAAACTCTGGCCTACTGGTATCGAGTTTGAAAAGCTTCTTGTGGTTACGGACCAGCCTCCATACATGGTTTCAGCTGTGAACCAATTGAAACCTTTATTTCCTAACTTTTAGCATGTGACATGCTTCGGCTCATGCCCTTCACAGGGTTTGTGAATCCATACGGAACGAATACGACATCGCAAATCAATTCATCTCTGCCCTGAAGTAGATTCTACTGAAAACTCCGAGCCGTGTTGTTTACTACAGGAAAATCACTGGCCTGCCCCTTTCAAATTTCCCGGTCATTACTCGCTGGGGATCTTAGATTGAGTGTGCTGCTATGTTGTGTGAGAATTTTGACAAAATTAAAGAGTTTGTGCTTTCTTTGGATCCATCTGACGCAGGTGCAATTTCCAAGGCACAGCAACTTCTGTTACCAGGGAAAATGCATAATTTGCAGACAGAACTATATTATGCCCATAGTTACAAGTACTTGCCTGCAGCTATTAAACGATTGAAAGAACAAGGTCTGGAAAAGGAAAAAACAATAGGATATTTTTACTTCCGTGAGGGAGCAGTTAGATGGTTTTGCCAAAGACAAACTTGAATCTAGTCTTCAGAAGAATCCAGACATTGAGGAATTCGCCACATCTGTAGAGTTGCCATTCCGAGTGAATACAAGGTTTGCCCCACTGGTTTCTGTGGATGTTGAAAGAAGCTTTAGCATCTACAAAGACATTTTATCTCCTAAAAGAAACAGATTTTTAAAAATGTGGAGATGCTTACTGTCCTGAAGTACAACAACTTCATGTTTTTTCCTTCTTTTGATGAGTGATAATTTGATGTACTTCTTTGTAGTTCAATAAATTAGAATAGAGGAAAGAGAAATCGTTGAATTAGTTAAGGGAATGCACAACTGAAATTAACCCAAAATCTCAAAAATCATAAAAAAAATATCTTCCCAAAAATTCTCCATTGCTTTTTGTTTTAGAATCCACTTTTATTTTTGACCTAGCGAACGCTTCAGGATCGTTACGAGACTTTTTAAATACCCTTGCACATTTGGTTCCTAGCTGTTTATATTTTTAAAACTTCATTTTAAGGCATTTTTATTTTCAACACTTCTGCATATTCAAAATGTTCCACACGATGTAGTTTTTATCCATTCATATTGACATTTTTTATGCTTATTTGAAAACCCGATATAAATGAAAATGTCATATAATTTTTCTGTCTAATGAATAGTTTTTGCGCTATTAATTTTTGAAGATAACAATGTATACAAAAAAACAAACAAAAAATGCAAATACAAAACTGCAAAATCTTTTTTCTCTTAAACTAAGAATGGTAGAAAAAAATCATATGACGGATTTGTATTTCCTTGACATAGAAGCAACATAAGATTTCTTATTTGAAAAATGCATCATGAGTTGCATTTTGCATACACCCATAATTTTGTATTTTGAAAATTAATAACTTGAAAACTAATTAAGATTTTGGATTGAAATTCACAACACAATTATATGTAAAGAAGACTGGCATGTGGTTAAAATGTTTGCCCAATTGAATGGATTGCTTAGAAAATAGCAATTTCAGTTGTGCATCCCCTTAAATAAACCAGCACCTTCTTGTCCCTTTTTTCACCTTATTTGAGCACCTTTTCCCTTCATGTTTTCATCTGTAATTTGAACCTAAAAATCCTAACCCTGCTGATAACCTTTGCATCTACCGGGAATGTCACTAATACCCCTCTATTAAGCTCCAATACTTCTTTTAGTTTCTGCAGTTGCAATTCGTTCAGTCTGTTTATCTTGGCAAGCACCCTGTTGGGCTGTTGCGACTCAAGTGTTCTCTCTCTCTATCTCACATAAAACAGGTGGCCGCCTTGACCTAAATTTGTCAAGTTTCCTCCCCATGTTGGGACAGCCGTTCATTCCTCTCTTACAAATCATATGTTACGTGACCTATTTTCTATGTCTCCGTCTGGTATTTGCTGCGTTACATTCTGCACAAAGAATTCCTCAGCATGAATATTGCCTTCCTCAATTGAATGTTGCACTTTAAATGCTATATTATTTATAAAATGTACATTCATCTCTTCATCTTCCTTATAAATCCTCGTTAGTTTCTTTAAAGTCTATTAGTGTAGAATATTCTCTCACAATATCCCAGCCCAAAATTAATTCACGTATGAAATTAGGTACCACGAGAACCATTACTTGAATTATTGCTTTCACCATCTTCAACATCAGTAGGGTCTGAATCTTAATAGTTTGAGCAACCTTACCGATAGCTACACAGCATACCAAATTACTAATAGGTACTGTCATTAACTTTAACCCTTCATTTACTAACTGCAAATACAATTGCCTGGAGCATAGAGAATCTGTTGAGCGTGTATCGACTGCGGAAATAATGTATTTACCATGTACCTTAAATGTTAGGCTCGGCGATGCATACATGTGGTCTAAATTTTCCATAACTGGTGACATCCTGTAACAACGCTGTTCTGTAGGTGTTTGGGTGCCAATAAAAATGCTATTATTATCTCTATAGTAAGTTTCGAGTGACCTTACTTCCGACGAAGCTATGAGAAGTTTTCCGACGTATTATTTTCCATTACAATGGGACTACCATTGTTCATTGATGCAACCAATATCTCACGTTCTCTTATATTGTTGTTGTCACCATTTCCTCCTGCTCTAAATCCATGGTTTGTATAACCTCCACCCCAAACATATGCTTCTGTTTGTCCGTGGTCTGAGTTTACATGTGACAGGTACCTCCCCCATGAGTTTCTGTTTCCTCTGCCAAACATAAGATTTTTTTCTTCATACGGTTTCCCGCTGTTATTATTTCCCATCCTGATATAGTTTGTCTGTATCCGACGTTCTTCATGTCTAGTATAACCTGATTGAGGCACGTTTCTCTGGTATCGTTACCTGTCGTTTAAATCCTGCCTGTTATTCCTATGCTGACTAGGTATTTTGTTTCTGCTCTGAAACTGAACCTCGTTTCTCCTCTCTGTGGGAAAATGTCTCTCAGTATGTCTATTATTCCTCAACCTTGCAGCATCGAACTCCTGGCCTTCTAGTGCGGAAATTAGCTCGGTCATATCAAATATTGCACGTGGCCTGGCAATTAGTAAGTGGATCTGAATATTTAGCGGTAGTGCCTAGT
Source organism: Deroplatys truncata (assembly GCA_030765065.1). Taxonomy (NCBI): domain Eukaryota; kingdom Metazoa; phylum Arthropoda; class Insecta; order Mantodea; family Mantidae; genus Deroplatys; species Deroplatys truncata. The sequence continues at coordinate 346,310,974 of CM060990.1, read as the reverse complement.
AAGTAGATTGACAAAGTCTTCTTCATGCATGGCTGGTGTTAAGTGTCTTATATACCCTGGGTGTTTAATAAGGTAATCACTCATGTCTTCACTTGGCTCGTATTGACCGTGGCTTAAAATCGCCCGAATTTTGTTTTGGACCGTGGCACTTCAACACTTGTTTATGAAGAGGGTTCTGAATGTTGGAGGAACCCTCGAACTTAGCGAACGGTAGCTCATTAAGAACTACGTGATACCCCTGCATATGATGTAGGTTACATATTTGTCTCTAATGGTGTCTGACTGAGATAGTGCAGTTGCTACATAGGGAGGAAGTGCATCTCCCATGTTTGTGCTAACGGATGAGGTTGTGATGATGATGATGATATGGGGTTAAGGGCGCTAAACAGCTAAGTTCATCTATGCCCTTACAATGTATAAAATTTAATATCCAGAAATTAAAATACGGGACACAAACCCGCTTAGTAGAAGCAATTAAAAACATATCAAAGTCTAAAAACCACAAAACTAAAAACTTGGCAAATAAAAGAATAGAAGAGCAAATTACGTGTCAGGACCTGTAGAAGCTAAGGGATCAGAGCGCCATATGACCCCAGGGAAGAACAACCCCCAATAAAACGGACAATATAAAATCACAAAAGTAAAAGACGCTCAGCAGATTAAATTCGTCGAATAAAACCACTGTCACGGATAAACGTAAAAGACATTCTACAGTATGCGCGTCGTCTGCCAAAACGTTGGCTATACTAACAGGCAGAGACACACGAACGCGCAATTGTGCTAAAACCTGACACTCTGTTAAAATGTGACGCACGTTAAGGGTGACGCACACTGATCACAGAGTGGTGCGAGAGCACCACTAAGCAAGTGTCTATGACTAAAAAGGCAATGTCCGATACGAAGTCGTGTTAAAATCACCTGTTCCCAACGAGAAGCACGAGAAGAGGTGGCCCAGACAACCGGGAGAGGTTTAACGTCCCGCTCTTGTTCCCCCTAAGGGCCGTCCGCTAATCGCGTCAACGCGAGAGGATGCGGTGTCGTAAAATAACATAAGAATTAGCAACACAGGTAAAACATCTGAGTGATAAAAGTGCCGATTTGGCAGCGGCGTCGGCAGAATCGTTCCCTGAGATGCCCATATGACTGGTAATCCACACGAAGGAGACGCTGGTGCTAGAAACACCTAGCGAGTGGAGGAGATCATGTATGCGCTGCACGAGTGGGTGGTAAGGGTACAGCGCGTTAATACTCTGAAGGGTGCTCAGAGAGTCTTCGCAAACAACACAGTGCCGTAAGCCATGCCGCTGGGTGTATAGAAGTGACTGATAAATACTAAAAAGTTCGGCGGTAAAAATCAAACATTGCCCCGGTAAAAGAAAGGTAAAACTGTTGACCAAAACAAAGGCACACACTACTCCAACATCAGTCTTTAGACCCATTATATATATATATATATATATATATATATATATATATATATATATGGAATGAAAGTTCCCGATTTGCGCCTTAAGTTCTAAAAACGCTGATCTAAGAACTGAAGAACGGTCTCATTCTTCGGCATCTAGGGTAATTCAAGAAGACAGTGGGTCTCAGCGCGTAACCAAGGAGGTAAACGCGTTTATCCCTGGGAAGGCCCGGCGCTGGCGTAATGTCCAAATGCCGAAGAAGCTGTCGAAATCGAACCCCTGGAGGGAGCAATGCAGAGGAGCTAACCATATATTGCCGATCAAGCGAAACCTCGAAAAATAACTCGAAGGAACGGTGGTCAGACAAGCTTGAGATTCGACATTCATAGCTGCACAAAATCATCTCACGCCTGAAAGACAGCGGAGACTCTGCAGCTTCAGCATATAGACTGAGCACAGGGCTTGTTGGAAAGGCCTCTGTAGCGAAATTAAAGCCGTTGGCGTTACTCCAGGCGTAGAGGCGGACATTACAGATCTGGAGACGGCGTTCGAGCAGACAGGTCCGCCGTGAACTGCAATAAATGGCAAAATCGTCGATGAAAAGGGACGAGGAAATGCTAGCTGGAATAAATCAACAATGGGGTTGATAGCAATCGCAAAAAGCGTGACACTGAGCACAGAGCCCTGCGGTACACGGATCTCTTGAGTAAAACGACTAAATAAAACCGAGCCCACACGTACACCAAAGACGCGGTCCGTCATAAACTCCCGAAGAAATATGCGAAGACGACCATGGAAATTCCATGCGTGAAATGTACTTAAAATTCCGCCGCTCCAACAAGTGTCATAAGCTTTCTCCAGGTCCAAAAACACACACACAGTTTGACACTTTGTTAGAAATCCGTTCATAATATGCGTAGACAAAGACAACAGATGGTCGACGGTAGAGCGATGGCGACGAAATCGCACTGAGCGTATACAAGAAGTTTCTGAGACTCAAGCCACCATGTTAAACGCCAGTTGATCATGCGCTCCATCACCTTGCAAATGCAACTGGTGAGGGAGATAGGGCGGTAGTTGGAAGGTAGTTGTCGATCCTTCCCAGGTTTAAGTATAGGGACAATGGTGGCTTTGCGCCAAACGGAAGGAAAAAAGCCGTCTTGCCAAACACGGTTATAGACCTGTAAGAAAAAGAGTTTACTGTCGGCTGAAAGTTTCTGTAACATCAAGACATGAATGCGGTCCGTCCCAGGGGCGGAGTGCCTAGAACAATGGAGAGCGTGCTCCAGCTCTCTCATTGTGAATAGTTCATTATAGCACTCCTTATTAGCGGACCGAAAATTACAGGTCTCGTAATCCAGCCGGTCTTTGAGACTGCGAAAGCCGGCGGTATAATTGGCAGAACTGGAACCGCCTCAAAGGCAGCACCCAGAGTTTTGGCAATGACAGCCGGATCCAGTATGGTGGCAATGGAACCCTGAATGCCGGACACAGTACAATGCGACACTTTATCGGAGAAGCGACGAAGTTTGTCCCAAACAACAGAGGAAGGCGTTAAGAGATTAAAAGACTCAACAAAACGAGTCCAGGACGCCTTCTTACTATCCTGAATAATGCGACGAGCCCTGGCGCACGATTGTTTAAAAAACCAAATTATCAAGTGTAGGGTATCGCCGAAACACCCTAAGCGCAGTTCTACGGGCACAGACGGCGTCCCGACTGTCCTCGTTCCACCAGGATCATGAATATGACGAGGATAAGAGGACGAACGAGGAATTGAGCGTTCGGCGGCAGATAGCATCGTAGAGGTGCTGCACCATTTGGTTAACGTCAGTGAACGGCTGATCCTCAAAACACACGAGGCTGGAATACAATCTCCAGTCGGCTTTTCTGAATATCCGTAGGTACTCTGGAATGCTGGACGTGGTGAGAAAGAAGAGAAGCGATGCAGGGCTAATGGCCGCTGGAGTAGGTGTCAGCGACGACGTTCCACTGCAGACGACTAGTAAGTTGGTGTAAGCAAACTGCAAGGTCCAAGTGAGAGAATGTACCAGGAAGAATCAGAAAGAAATGTAGGCTCACCTGTATTGAGGATGAAGAGGTTGAATTGGGAAAAAATGTCGAAAAGAAGTGTTCCCCTTGCGCAAGCCCTAGGAGAACCCTACAGGGGGTGATGGACAATAAAATCTTCCAACAGTAGAAATGGTGCTGGAAGAGCGGACAGGAGATCTCGAATGCCCACGTTAGCTAGGGGAGACGACGGAGGTGAATAGATGGAGCAAACAGAAAACAGAAAGCCGAGTAATTGAAATCTAACGGCAACAGCTTGCAAGTTGGACCTAAGTGTGAGAGTCTGAAAACGAACGTCCTTACGCACTAATATCATGACACCTCCATGAGCAGCAGTACCCTCATCCGGTGCAAGATCGTAGCGAACCGGAGTATACCCTCGGAGCTCAAAGGGATCGTGAGGGCGAAGCTTGGTCTCTTACAAACACACGACCATAGGTGAATGGGAACGCAGTAAAAGTTGCAGTTCCGCCATATGCAATCATACACCACGTAAATTCCAGGTCCGCATAGCCATGAAGCAAAAGGGATAAACTTTCTACTTAGAAGGACGGCTCAAAATTACCTTTTGCTTAACCTTTGGGCTCGGGGTTTTGGTATGCAGTTGGTCAGAGTCCATAGCCTCCTCGAAGGGAGGGCCCACGCGCTCAGAGCCCGAAACAGATTCCAGGCCGAGAAGCGCGGCTTGTCTCAGCAGCATTCTGGGACTGTAACCTTCGAGGAGGGTCTTTCAGAAAATCTTCTCTACGAAACATCTGCTTTGATTTCTTTTCACTGGCCTGCGACTTCAGCACCTTAGGACCAGCTTTAGATGGTTTGATAACTGTGCCAGAAATGGAAGGCTGAATGGTAGTGGCGGTCAATGCAGTCATGGTCCAGGTCTGAGTTTCTGCATCCTTCCTAGTTACAGGCGAGTCAAGAACAGAACTAAATGTACCCGATCGCAGGAGCGACGGTTGTCGCGCATGTTACCGCTTCCGGGCCTTAGCAAAGGAGAGTTTCTACTTTACCCGGATCACCTGGATCGCCTTCCCGTCCAAGTTCCGCGGACAGTCGGAAAATGATGCAGAATGAGACCCTTTGCAATTAACGCAGACGGGGGCTGTTGAACAGGTACCTTCGTGTGAGGACTGGCTACATGATGTACAGATGGTAACGGCACTCCTATATGAGACTTGCGTATGACAAAAACGTTTATATTTAAAACAATCGCAGATGTCTAGGAATATAAGCCCTCACCGCAATACGTTCGTACCTTGTTGAAATGCTCGTGGGCAGATCGATGCCATCATATGTTTTAAACAGGGTAGGAGTGGGTACCAGGAGTCCGTTGCGTTTGGCCTGCATTCGGTGCACTACTGTCACCTTTTAAACTAAAAGATACTTTACGAGTTTTTCGTCCGACAAGCCATCGAGGCTATGGGTGGTATGGACGACTCGACAGGAATTCAAGGTGCAGTGCTTCTCAACAGGGATGGGATAACCGTGGAGAAGCGTAGCGCACAACAAGGTCTTACTTAGCTGATCAGAATTTGTTTTGTACTAATAAGGAACCATTCTGTAGACGAATGCAGGGCTGCGCCGCACCAGCAATAGCATCAATGCCCTTCTGAATAATAAAAGGGTTCACCTTCTCAAATCTTTGTACTTTTTCTGTTCGAGAAATGACTAAGTAACAACTAAATGTCGGTGGTGCTAGTTCTGTTACAAGGACCTTTCGGCGCATGTTGTTAGTAGTTGAGAAAGCGGGCTCCATAGCGAAAGAAATCCTCCAGCATTGCAACCGTCTCGGACCTCGGGCTCTGACTTCCCAGGCGTTACCCCGGCTTGGGTGAGTGACCTATCTATACCAGACTCTCCCCAGGGTCACACTTCCCAGAACATAGACAGAGGGACCCAATGGCCGTCGGAAGTCAGCAGCTCAAGCAATGACCTTTCGCGCGACTGCAGTTGTACAGTGGATACGAACACAAACCCTACATGACGACCCCGGGTGATGGGGATGATGCCATTACCCTCTCACCCAGCTGCGCACCCAGTGCGCGGGTATCCGTCGGTTTGTGTACACGGAGGATTAAAAGAAAAGGGTAAACTAAATAAAACTGTGTTTGCGTTTCGCACGCAAGGTTGGCCGGCGAGGAAGGAAAAGATGTGTGTGAATGAATGGTTGTGATGCGAAATGTTCGGAAAGACACTAGACAAGAAAGAAAGGATAGTGAGGGACGGCATGGAACGAAATGTAAAGAACGCACGAGAGCCTACCTTGTGTCCCCCGGTCACGAGGACGAACCCACCTCGACCGGACGAGGGTGGAGGGATGATGATGGCGATGACAGGCTGGGGCACCAAACCCGTACTCACATAAGGTGTGCCCCTGGGGGGAGTTTTTACTGTGACTTCACTTAATTCACACTGTCTCGTCACTAATATGTAGAGGCAATTTTACTTGTCACTAATTTTCTTCGTGACATAGCTGCGCAATGAAATTCGGACGATGTAGCCTCTTTTCGGTCCACTTCACTCACTGGGGAATCAAACACAAGATGTTTCCAATCCGTCTCGGAAGCAGCACACTTTGGACATCCCAACTGTTGTCACAATCTCACTTGTAGAATCGCATTCGATGTCGCATCACAAATGCACTCACCTACTCTATGTCTACCTAACTGCTTCACTCGCAAAAACATATAATTATATAGTCAATGGAGTCTTCCACAGAATATTCCAGCACGTTCTGGACACACATTCTGGAGGCGGGGTAAATTTCCAGGAGTTTCAGGTTATTTGTCAATAGCACTTCAGGTGTTTACGCGGGTAAAGGCGCTACCGCATCATTCACCTCTGTTAATCTCTCCAACTGCCCTGCGTCGGTTTCCCGATAAACTTAGGCCATAGCCACTGCGTCACACAGCTCCATCCTCTGAACGTTTCGTCCCGAACAGCTTTGCGATATGCAGTAAGGCGATAAAGATGAATCACCATCAGCTTTCTTTGGGGTTGACGGCGAATGTGGTATACGCCTTCGTTGATATAGGTGACTACCTTATACGGCCGATCTATAGTCTTTGCAGCTTATGCGACTTCCCTGAGTCCTCGTGGGACGATATAAATCTACGACGTCACCTCCTGTCATCTGGCACTATTCGTTACACGATGACAGCATGCCTTCATCCTGTCAGTTCACAGGATACTCCCTGGCGAGATAGTGAATTTCTTCTAATCTGTCCGTAAGTGCCCAACACACTCGGTTGCCGGCTGGTCAGCGTCAGTTGGCGTACCGAAAACAGATTACATGGTAGCCGTAGGTCCCATCCGAATGCATTTTAGCGGTGTTATGCCAATGGACCCGTCTACTGATGCTCGGTAGGTCAGAAGAAACTGCACATTCCAATCTCACCTATGCTCGGACACCACTTTCCAGAAGTGCTCCTCTATCTTCTTAATATAAGCTACACCATTCCGTCCGATTGTGGATGAAGGAGCGTGGTATGGATCTTATGTATCCGTAGGCACTGGAGCAGCTCTCGCATGAGGTTGGTCTTGAAGTTCGTACTCGGTCACTGTGAAACTCCCGAGGAATCCCGAACGGGAAGTAGAAATTGTACACAGCGCATTAGACACAATAGAAAACTCTTAATTGGGGATCACGTAAACCTCCGACCACTTGGTAAAATAGTCCATAGCCAATAGTAGGAAGTGATTTCCTGCGTCTGTACCCAGTGTGATGATGATGATATGGGGGTTAAGGGTGCGAAACATCTATGGTCATTAACGCCCTTACAATGTATGAAATTTAAAATACAAGAACTAAAAGACGGAACACAAACCCGCTTAGTCTAAAACAATAAAAACCAACATATCAGAGTCTAAAAACAACCACAATAAGATTGGTAGATAAAACAATAAAAGGCTTAACTACGTGTCAGGAACACTAGAAGGCAAGGGACTAGAGCGCCATAAGTCCCCAGGGGAGAAGAGGCCCCATTAACACTGACAATATAAAATCAAAAACTAAAAGACGCTCAGTGCATCAGATGCGCCGACTAAAGCTACTGTCAATGATAAAACGTAAAAGACATTCTAAAGCATGCGCGTCGTCTACCAAAACGTTTGCTATGTCAACAGGCAGAGACACGAACGCGCAATGGAGCTTAAAAACTGCCACTCTGCTAAGATCTTAAGTGCGCACTGCTCAAAGTGTGGTGCGGGGTCACCACTGAGCAGTTATCTATGACTAAAAATGCAATTTCAGATTCGTGAACGAGCTAAAATTACCTCTTCCCGACGAGCAGAACGAGAAGAGGTACACCAGATTAATGGGGGAGGTTAAACCTCCCGCAAGTTGTTCCCCCGGAGGGCCGTCCACTCATCGCGCCAAAGCGAGAGGATGCGGTGTCGTAAAATAACATAAGAACTGAGAAGGGAACAACACAGGTAAACATCTGGGTTGTAAAAGCGCCGATTTGGCAGCGGCGTCGGCAGACCCCTTACCTGAGATGCCCATATGACTCGGAATCCACACGAAGGAGACGCTGGTGCCAGAAAAACCGAGCGAGTGGAGGAGATCATGTATGCGCTGTACGAGTGGGTGGTAATTGTACAGCGCGTTAGTACTCTGAAAGGAGCTCAGAGAGTCTGTGCAAGGAACACAGAGCCGTAGGTTATGCCACTGGACGTATCAAAGTGACTGATAAATACTAAAAGAATAGGCGGTAGAAATCGAACATTGCCCCGGTAAACGAAAGGTAAAACTATGTTCACCAAAAACAACGGCACACCCTACTCCAACATCAGTCTTAGACCCATCATATATATAAAATAAAAGTCCCGAATTGCCGCTGAAGTTCTAAAAACGCAGATCTCAGGACTGAAGAAGGGGTCTCCTTCGACATCGACGTTAACCCAAGGTAACAGTGGACCTCAGCGTGCAACCAAGGAGGAAAACGCGTTTCCCCCTGGGAAGGGCCGACGCTTGCGTAACGTCCAAATGCCGAAAAAGTTTTCGAAATGGAACCCCTGGAGGGAGCAGTGCAGAGGAGTTAGTCTGTCCCCGGAGAAGAGCCTGGCACGTAAATGGAAATTCTTTCAAACGGCGTTCCAAAATTGTATTGCTGCATCTGGCCTCGACTGCGAGTCTGCAATAATCGACTTACTGCGCAGATGCCGCAATGCTGGAATCAACCCTCGACGTCGCTTCAAACATGCAACCAACAGAACAGGCTTACATAATCTCTCTAAGTTCTGGGCGCTAATGACCTAGCAGCTGAGCGCCCTTAAACGAAACAAAACATCTAATGTCTTATTTACACTCAGGTGCCCTTCAGCATTGTCAGCATGGGTCTCCTCGAGGACTTCTTTCACCTTGCCCCTAGGGAGCACTAGCAGTTCCAACTTAGTTTTTTTCATCTGCGGACTCCAAAACCCGCATTAGACCGTTCCTGATCACCAGAGAGTCCCACTGGGTCATATAGCTCTTATAAATTGGAGCATTTTGAGCGACGTCCGCCCATAAAGATCATTCCAGGGATTCTTATTCTGTCAGAATCGGTCTTATGTCAAGGTCTCTTCATCTCAACCACCTGTAGGTTGAAACACAACTAGGCATAAGGCTGCAACATTCTCCTTCGCGTCGACCCTCACAGAGTGGTTGCAATTTCCATGGCACGGTATTCGGAAAAGGGCGTCTGCACTAGATTGACGCCTTTCTGCAAGATGCTACGAGATAAACTCGTACTCCTGCAGCCGTTGAACCCATAGGGCTCTCTGTACTTCCAAACTGCGAAAGCTAAGGAGCCAAGTTAGGGCCGAATTTTTCGGTCGCAGGTGGAACTCCTGTCTCCGCAAAGGTATTTTCGGAGGTGCTTCCCTACAAAAGACAGGTTTTTTCGCCTTGTCACACTGCAGTTTCCTTCGGCTTTGGAAAGGGTTTTACTGAAGTAGTCCAATACTCTCTCTTCTCCATTCTGCTCCTACGACAAAATACCCCATTGCCGAACTCACTGGCATCTGTGTCCATGATGAAGCTTTCAACGGGGATACTATCGGGGACGTGTAGTTGGCGTTCCTCAGGGTCTGGAAAGACACCTCGGCTTTGTCAGACCACGAGAAAGCTCGTCGTTCCTCACTCAACTGTGTCGGGGTTTTGGCGACATTTCCATACTCCGCCACCGATTTCCGGTAGTACGTAAGAAGACCAAGAGCCGTTTATTTTTCTAGTTTATTCCTTGCCTGTGCCACTTCTTAACAGTCCCTAGTTCCTGGGGGTCCACAGCCACTGCATAATGAATTACCATCGGTCCTAGTTCGCGCATTTCAATCTAAGCAGCTGACACCTCTTAGGATAAAGATTGAGTTTGACCTGCCAAAGTCTTTCGTATATCTACCGCAGATTGCTCAGATGATCATCGAATGTCTTGTAGATAACAATGCCGTCGTCGAGATAAAGAAGACCAATGTCGTAGGTGTGACCTTTCATCACACATTCCTTAAGTATCTGGAATGTTGCGAACGAATTGCAGAGTCCAAAAGGCATTAACGAGAACTGATACAGCCAATGCCCATTAAAAAAGCTGTTTATCCTTGGAGACTAGGTGAAGCACCACTTGTCAGTACACCGACTTCATGTCTAGGTTGGAAAACTACTGTGCTCTGCTAAGCTGTCCAGATGTCATCAATCCGTGGCAGCGGAAAGCAGCCTTTCTACTTGACGTCGTTCAACTGCCGATAGAACCGCAGAAACGCACTATCATCATCGGTGAGAACGACGAGTATTGGATTCCCCTATTATGTCTCTGGTTTTATATCCGCTTTCCGCTTGTTTATTTCCTTTTGCTTCGCTAGCGGAAAACGGTGAGTTGGCTACCTAGCTGCACAAGCACAATCGGTGTCGGTGCAATGCATTACTCTATTGCTATAGCCATAATCAACTTCTGATAGGCTAAAGATGATGATGATGATGAGCTGGAGTTAGGGGCACTAAACATCGAAGGTCATCAGCGCCCTTACAATGTGTAAAATTTAAAATCCAAACACTAAAATAGAGACAAAACTGCGGTCAAAAACACTAAAGAACAAGCACACAAATGCTAAAACCACCACACAAAAACATGTAAAACATAACAATAAAAGAGTAAAACGACGTGTCAAGTACTGTAGAACGCATGGGATATGAGCGCCATATGTCCACTGGGGAGTAAACATCTAAAAGGCGCTCAGCGCATCAAATGCGTCGGCTAAAACCAATGTCACTGATAAACCGTAAAAGACATTCGACAGCATGCGCGACGGCTGCCAAAATGTTGGCTATGCCAACAGGCAGACCCACACGAACGCGCAATGGAGCTAAAACTCGACACTCTGTTAAAATGTGACGCACCGTTAATGGCATATCACACTGAATCACACAGTGGTGCGAGGTCACCACTAAGCACCTATCTATGACTAAAAAGGCAATGTTCGATTTATAGACGAGCTAGACGTACCTCTTCCAGAAGACACGAACGAGAAGAAGTACCCCAGACTAACGCGAGAGGTTTAACCTCCCGCAACTTGTTCCCCAGGAGGGCCGTTCACTCATCGCGCCAAAGTGAGAGGATGCGGTGACGTAAAACAACACACAAATCTGAGGAAGGAACAACAGAAGTAGAACATCTGGGTGATAAAATCGCCGATTTGGCGGCGGCGTCAGCATACTCGTTCCCTGAGATGCCCACATGACACGGAATCCCCACAGAGGTGATGCTGATGCCAGAAACACAGAGAGAGTGAAGCAGATCATGTATACGCTGTACGAGAGGGCGGCAAATGTACAGCGCATTTATGCTCTGAAGGGCACTCAGAAAGTCTGTGCAAAGAACACAGTCACGTAAACCATGCCGCGGGATGTATAAAAGTGACGGATAAATACTAAAATATTTGGCGGTAAAAATCGAACATTGTCCGGATAAACGATTGGTAAAACTATGTTGACCAAAACCAAAATGCCGAATAAATATAGGCAGACGACCACGGAAATTCCATGCGTGAAGTGTGCCTAAAATGCCGCCCCTCCAACAAGTGCCATTAGCTTTATCCAGGTCAAAAAACACAGCCACACTTTGACACTTTCTCAGATATCCGTTCATAATATGCGTCGACAGAGAAACCATATGGTCAACGGTAGAGCGATGGCGACGAAATCCGCACTGAGCGTTTGCTAGACATTTTTGAGACTCAAGCCACCATGTCAACCGCCCGTTGATCATGCGCTCCATCACCTTGCAAATGCAACTGATGAGGGAGATAGGGCGGTAGCTCGGAGTTAGTTGGCGATCCTTCCCAGCTATAAGTATAGGGACAATGGTGGCTTCGCGCCAAACGGAAGGAAAAACGCCGTCTTGACAAATACGGTTATAGACCTGTAAGAGAAAGAGTTTAATGGCGGCTGAAAGGTTCTTTAACATCAGCACATGAATGCCGTCCGATCCAGGAGCGGAGTGCCTAGAGCAATGAAGAGCGCGCTCCAGCTCCCTCATTGTGAGAAATTGATTATAACACTGCTTATTAGCAGACCGAAAATTATAGGTCTCGGAATCCAGCCGGTCTTTGATAGTGCGAAAGCCGGCGGAATAATGGGCAGAATTGGAAGCCGCCTTTAAGGCTGCACCCAGAGTGTCAGCAATGGCAGCCGGAACCACTATGGTGGCATTGGAAACCTGAAGGCCAGACACAGTACAATGCGACACTCTACCGCAGAAGCGACGAAGTTTATCCCAAATAAAAGAGGAAGGCGTAAAGTGATTAAAAGACTCGACAAAACGAGTCCAGGACGTCTTGTTGCTATCGTGAATAATGCGATGAGCCCTGCCGGGCGATTGTTTGAAGGTAACCGAATTATCAAGTGTAGGGTGTCGCCGAAACACCCTAAGTGCAGTTCTACGGGAACGAACGGCGTCCCGACAGTCCTCGTTTCACCACGGAACAAGAATACGCCGAGGGTGAGAGGACGAACGGGGAATTGTGCGTTCGGCGACAGATAGCATCGTAGAGGTAAGATGCTGCACCATTTGGTTAACGTCAGTGAATGGCCGGTCCGCAAAACACACGAGGCTGGAATACAATCTCCAGTCGAATTTTCTGAATATCCAGTTAGGTACTCTGGAATGCTGGATGTGGTGAGACAGAAGAGAAACGATGCAGGGATAATGGTCGCTGGAGTAGGTGTCAGCGACGACGTTCCACTGCAGACGACTAACAAGCTGTAGTGAGCAAACGGCTAGGTCCAAGTGAGAGAATGTACCAGAAGAATCAGACAGAAAAGTAGGTTCACCTGTATTGAGGATGGAGAGGTTGAAATGATCAAAAATGTCGGAAAGAAGAGTTACCCTCAAACAAAGCCCTTGGCAAACCCCACAAGGGCTGTTGGATATTAAAATCTCCCAACAGAAGAAATGGTGTTGGGCGAGCGTACAGGAGATCGGGAATGGCCGCGTGAGTGAGGGGAGACGATGCAGGTGAATACACAGAGCAACCGGAAAAGAAAAAGCCGGGTAATTGAAGCCTAACTGCACCAGCTTGCAAGCCGGTGTAAGAGTGAGAGTTTGAAAATGAACGTCGTTACACGCTAATAACATGACACGTCCATGAGCAGGAGTACCCTCATCTGGTGCAAGATCGTAGCGAACCGGAATATACCCTCGGAGATCAAAAGGGTCGTGTGGGCGAAGCTTAGTCTCCTGCAAACACACGACTATAGGTGAATGGGAACGCAAGAAAACTTGCAGTTCCGCCCTATGTGATCGTACACTACGTAAGTTCCAGGTCTGCATAGCCATGAATAAAAGGGATAAACTTCTTACGTAGAAGGGCGGCTCAAAATAACTTTTTGCTTAACTTTGGGGCTCGGGCTTTTTGTATGGCGTTGGTCAGATTCCATAGGCTCCTCGAAGGGAGGGCCCACGCGCTCAGAGCCAGAAACCAATTTAAGCGCCGAGAAACGGTTCTGGGTGGAGGCTGAAGATGTCCTGAATGTCGTCAAATAAGTTCAGGATCTGCCTTTTGCCGCTTCGCGATATTTTTTAGCTGCCTCTCGATGAGTTTACACAGACGTGCAATGAGATTCTTGACGTTCGGTTGGTTTCCTATGTCTGTTGCCGCAGGTATTATAGAAGCGAGCGGCTCACAATTACCCAACATATTCTCACTAAACCGTCTCTGCGCATATTTGGTAGCATTGCGGTCCTCGCCCGGAGGGTCTCTCGAGCAAGTCGCAGTGCCTTCGCGACCTAAAGCCCATCTCAGTGGGGTGCTCCGTTGAGAACAATGTTACTTGTTAGGGTTTTCCCTCTTCGTGCCATTACCATTCCCTTGCTCTACGCTAGAACCACCTCTCGTTCGGAAGTAAAAGTCTCACTGACTGCAATCTCTCACAGAGATGGTTAAACAGGCTCTCGTCCAGGTACAATATTCGGCGCCTGATATCCATCTTGCTATCAGAAAACCGAAGGGAGTCGAGGTCCAGGACTACTTCCTCGGTGATTGCTGGAAAGTAAACCCACATTTTCAGCCTTCCCTTGCTAAGGAGAAACTTGAAGTAAGCTTCCTCATTCACGACCATGGTTTCACCACAGGTGGTTTGTAGCTCAAAGCGCCCAACTGACGTCTCTTTAGTAGCCCACGCTCTCTTAGTAGCCAACGAAGCATAACGAGCCTGGGGATGTTAGTGGGGCTCCTTTGTCCACTAAAACCCTGCGGCGATGATCCCAAATCTATCCGTGTGCTACCAGTCCATCCCTACCATTCCCAGCCAGGTTGATTAACATCAATCGAGGGGAAGGTGATGACGGCGACGACGTACCTCTCTTCGTGCCAGCATTTAGTAGCTTTCCTGATCCTCGGTCGGCGTGCGCTTGTAGTTGGCCCGTAGTTGTCTGGGCTTTCCGCATTTCCAACGCTTAGCTCTCCTGTCCTCAGTTCTACGGCGGTTGTGTTGTTATGCTCAGCACCGGCTATCGTAGCTCTCGGCCGTCACAGCTCTAGCCGGTATAGGCATGACTCTTCCGGCCGTCATCGCAGCTGCTTCAATACAGAGGGCTGCCGCTAGGACGTTGTTGACATTAAACTATTCAACCAGAAAGAGGTATTTCACCTCCCGGTCTCTTACCTTGCTAATAAATTCTTGAACTTGCCCTACTTAAGTACAACCTCTTGCTAAATCTGTCAGAGCACGATGCACCGGTCGCTCCGTCTACATAGCTAATTTTTGTAAGGTCTTATCCGGTTGTTGCACTCTTGCTTTTCAGGTAGGCTCTGTAAGTGTCGGCCACGCGATGTTCTCTATAGCGACCTCCCGACAGTTTAATAAAATTCTCTTCCAGCCTGCGCCGGGGAGGATGTGAAGGGTTTGCACTGCTTGTCCCTATGTCATCTTTCCCGCCGGGTCTAATTACTGGGGGTAGCATTGGCCTCAAACTGCCGGTTAAACACTGCACAGGGCCGAATTACTGGGCTTTAGCTTTTTGCATTCGGCGATCTCGTAATCGTAGGTCCTTTTACAGTTTCGGCAGGTATCTTGACTTCTAGTTTGCAGCCCAACTTCTCCATTGTGACGCGTATAATATTCTTGTTTTCCTTTCTGTGCTGCTCTAAACGTTTTTCTTAGTGATCTAGAACCTTTATCATTGTTCTATTTTCCTTCGTTTGCTGGTCTAACAGTTTTTCTTGCTGATTTAGGCGTTCTTCCAGACGTTCTTACACCGCAGTTATGTTTCCCTTTACGCCAGATGTAATTTATTCTAACTCCTTAGCGATGTATTTTATCTCTGCTTTTACAAAGTCTATGACAAAGCCGAGTTCGGAACTCATTTTCTCCATTTTGTTTTCCATTTCTTCCTTAACACTTTTAATTTCCGTCTCCGTGTTCGGCATTTCGAGTTTAATTTTGGTCTCCTTTCTCTCCATTTCGGCCTTCATTTCATTTCTCAGTTCTACCATTCCAAATTTCACCGTCTTCACTACAGTTTTCCTATCTCCTTTATCCTGGCCAATAATTTCCAAGCATTTCTTGCAACTTGGCCTTTATAATTCCACTCCTGACCCCAGTGTGATTAGTCCAGTATTTAACTGTCACTTCACGAAGCTCCCACTCTCACTTCAGTGTTTTGATCTAGTTCAATTTTCACTGTGACTTCACTTAGTTCACACTAGCGCTTCTGTAATATGAATTAGCCAAATTTTCCTTGTCATTTCACTCTCTTCGCGATGTAGCGGCGTAATAAAATACGCACGATGTAATCTCTCTTCGGCCCACTTCACTCGCTGAGCAGTCGAATATAACACTTTCCAAACTCTCGCGGAAGCAGCACTCTTTGTACGTCACAAACTCACGTGTAGAACCGCACTTGATGTCGCATCAGAAACGCAATCGTAACTCACTAACTGGCTTACTCGCGAGAACGCTCTATTATATAGTCAATGGAGTCTACCACAGAACATTCTAGGACGTTCTAGAGGCTAGGTAGGGGAAAATTGTAGAAGGTTTTGGTTGTCTGTCGACAGCGCGTCTGATGTTTACGCTGGGCGAGAGCGCTATCGCGTCACTGATTTCTCTTCATTTCTCCAAACGCTCGGCACTGACTTCCCGAAATTCTTGAGCAATAGCCGCTGCGCCACAGTATGTACAGAGTGAAGCAGAAAGCTTCGTGTAGCGGTTAAACATAATTATAACAGTGATAGTAGTAGTAGTCCTAATAATAATAATAATAATAATAATAATAATAATAATAATAATAAGTGATCCTAACAACTGTATGTATAAGTGTGAATATTGTAAGTAGAATATAGAGGAAATTACGTGCATGCCAATTTGAGAAAGCCTTTAAAATAGGAAATCTTGCCGTGTGAGAGACAAAGTGTACAGAAGGGTGTATGTGTATGCTAATTACCTCACCTAAACCCCAACACAACCTAAAACGTTCAGTACTAACCAATGGATAATCAGAAGATGGAGAAATGGGCATTCTAAGAAAGATCCCGGTCATGCAAATTAGTTCTGTTTCCTCAGAAAGTTTTCGGGTCTTCGAACCCACAGTATTTACCTAATAGACCAACCTGCTACTATCTACGTGTGCCTATTTGTAAGCGTATAAAGTTGTACAACCAGTGTTTTGGGTAATGTATGGTTTCAACTTTAGCAATGAAAATTATTCTTATAGTCGAAATCCAAGCTTGGCTTCTTTAATAATAGATAAACATTTTATTTGGGAGTGTATATTGTGTGCCACATAATTCAGATGCATCCAGCGATTTAATCTAGATGAATGAATGACAGCTTGGAAATGTTCTAATGTGTATATCAAGTTTGTAATATTTTGTTTTGTGTATCATCATTGCAATAAATAGTACAATCTTCCTTTGCACTCTACATGTTAGCACTAAGTATCACCATGTCCTTGTGTCTAAATATGGGTGAATAGCTATTTATGCTCTCCTTTGCTTACGATATTGTGTCATTTCAATAATCCAGCACCATTAATTAGGACTCATACTTAACTTATTCTATGTCATGTTCCTTATATGACACGTAAGGAAACGTTTCTCCGTGTTGCTATCACAGTTTCGTCATGAAATTTCTTCAATGTAATCACAACCTACTACAGATTTGTGGTAATATCATCATATTCTAATGTAAATGAAATATCGCTTAGGTTTAAAATAGGTATTTCTGTTTCACTTATGCACACATCTTATCATAAAACTACCAGCGAAGTAAACTACGAGCGTATGGTACCTTACTGATATATCATTATGGGAAAGCGATGCATGTACAGCCTAAGAGAAAATAAATGAGCAGCAGCCAGTGAGGGAGTTATATTCGGAAAACATCGGAAGCATTCACTGATGCTGCGCTCACAATACAGGATTAAATACCATCCTGCGTTCGTTTCAAAGCTATGTGATAACTAGGAAGATTCCTTTCAATTTGGTTGTCTGCATGATAGCCGAGGGGTGAAATTCGTGCGTCTCGTAATTGGAACAACATGGGTTCGCATCCTTTGTGTACGTTTCTTTTAGTATTTAAATTTGAATTTGTTAAATATATGGCAATGCCGTAAGTTTTCCAAGCACAAAATATGTATTGGTTTTAACACATTCAAGCTTTACTCATTTCGTTTACAAAATAAATTCCACATTAGTAAGAATTCTAAATTGAAAAAGAGACTAAGATTTAATTGACTTAATGTTTAATATGGAAACTCAGTGTGTCTTTCTCCAGTTATGAATGGTGAATGGAGCGATCATGTGCGCGCCCCTCATAGCCCTGGAGTTGTGCATCATATTTTAGCAATCATATTGACTCTTGCTATGACTGAGCGTACATATAAAGACGAAGCTACAGGGAGATCTGTCTGTAGTTAGTGAACTTGCTGGATATTGCGTGTCTCAAGCTGTAAGACTACTTAAAGTATCTATATCTACGGCTGCGATGTGGGTGCAGTTACCCAGGGAACGATTCGTTCGTCGTCGACTTAATTCGGTCGAAAACGATTGTCCATTCCCCAGCAGGACACTGTACTTCTAGAGGAGGCAGATGGCATTCCCTTTCAAGTATATGTCTACAACAAAAAGTAATTGTAAGTTCCCTGTGTCGAACCGCACAGCCTTCAGTCGTTTGACTACAACAGGGCTCTTTCCTCGATCGGCGGCTAAGAAGCAGAGACTTACAGACGAAGACAGATTATGTCGCCTCGCATTTGCAGAAGAAAATATCAACCATAGCTGTAATAGGGTTACATTCACTAACGAAATGGCATTTTCATCTGGAGTGAAAGTAATTGTCTACCGCTCCGGAAGAAAAACTAGGACGCAAAACACGTGGAACAAATGGATCGCCAAGGTCACGTATCTGTATCGTGTTGGAGTTGGATATCACGAGTTGGTCTGGGTGTGTGTGGCAGCTTGACGGCACATTGACTAGCCAGAAGTATAAGGACATCCTCAAGAGCATTATGTTCCTTCGGTAAGAATAAGATATTGCGATGGAATGATTAACTTCCAGCAGGAAAACTACCCTTCTCACGCAAGTCAGCAGGTTTGAAACTGCCGGCGGAGGATGGTGTATTTTTTTCGGCCGTAAAAATACTTAGCATGGCTTCATTCGGAAGGAATATAAAGCCGTGGTCCCATGTCGTGGATTTACGGCACTTAAAAGAACCTCAAGCTGATAAAGAGCCTCTGAGAAAAATGTCCGGTCTTTCACGCCCAATATAGAATGGGACGCTAAGGGCCATAATAGTTAAAGAGCGTCTATAAATAAAAAAGTGCTTCAAACTTATTTTCGCAAAGGCAAAATGCCAGATTGATTGTTTGGTCGCTTTGTTTATCAGGTTTGAATCCTATTGAAAATATGTGGGTAAATGTGAATAAAGCTTTGGAGTTTAATTAACCTGCAAGACAAGAGAGTTTTTGGGGGGAGAAAACACAGGATGCTTAGGAGGAACTATTCTCTCGTGAAAATTTGACTAAGCATTTGATACTATTCATGCACCTCGAATGAGAGCAGTAATAGAAGCAGAATGCTTGCATTGTTTTTATTTCATTTTTCATTTTGAAATATTACTTATTTCACATTCAGTTGGAGCGAAAAGGATAGTGTTTCAGTTTTATTTACGAGCATAAATGCCTTGAAATCAAATAAGCGATAGCAATTGCAAATTACTAGGAACGTCCTTTAATTAAGAACTGTTTCGTTATAGCACACGAAATATTATATTTATGAACATAACTTTTAAAGGAAACGAAAATAGGAACACACTTTTATTTTTCTACATAGCCATTATTGATGTCTAAACACTTGTTCAGTCTTGGCAGCAACTTTTGGATACCATTATCACATAACTCCGCCGCCAGTCCATCTTGCACACGTTTTTTGTACTGAAGCTTGTCAGTAACAATTGCATAAATTACTGACGTTGAAACTTGAGAGAAATGTTCATGAAGCTCTCAATAATGAAGCGCTTGCTTTCACGAATCTTCTCATCAACTTGTATCGGCTCTTCACTGCTGACGCAGACCGTCAAGATCTACCCAGATCATGAGCGTTCGTCCTTCCTTCATCGACCAGTTTGCACCACTTACGCACATTTCCATTATTGATTACACCTTCCCCATACACTGCAATTGTTACTGACAAACTTCAATACAAAAAATGTATGCAAGATAGACTGGCGGCAGAGTTTGGTGACAATGGTGTCACAAAAGCTGGTGCCACGACTGAAGATGTGTTTAGACATTAATGGTGACTATGTAGAAAAATAAAATAATGTTCATATCTTGATTTCGTATAAAAGCTATGTTCGTAAATGAAATACTTCGTGTGCTATAAGAAAATGGTTCTTACTTAAAAAAGCGACCCTCGTGGGTTACAATATGCGTAATAAACGTTGTGCGCTTCTGCTAAAAAAAGCTATGCTCTCGATACACACCTCTAGGCTTTATTACTACGTAGCTGCTTATAACCTCAGGGCTTCAGAGTGTCCTCCATAGCTGAGACTCAATATGAAAGGTGAAAATGGTGAAGCTAAAGGCACGCGTCCCGAGACACCATTGTGAACCAGCCGCGGAAAGGATTTGGAGTTCGACAAATATACGCTTCGAGAGTGTGCTCATTTTTGTTTGTTTGTTTTTTGTCTTAGGGTGTGCAGACCTCCAGTTGTGTGACTTTAGCTCGTAATTCAAAGCGGGAATGTGCCAAAACTCTCAATTAAACACCATCTGAATAAAAAAAGGTACACCAAGCAAAGATCAGAATCGTCAAATTATCATGAGGATGTTATGCGGCAAATGTTTAGTTTTGTCTGTGATTTATTATGTGCAATTCCCAATCACAATTTCCGTATTATTTACTGGTAAGAGCTATTACGAGATAAATATATGTTTTTGGAAATAGTACTGAAGTTATAAAGTTGTCTTTACCGTGTGCTATTAATGCACTTAAACACACTTTTTTAACTTTTCTGACAGAGAATAAGCAATATCCCTTCGATCAGCTAAGGATTATCTGTGAACAGAGACGAATGTCTTCTCATAGTGAAAACGTGAAAATGTTTTACTAACACAGTAGAAAATATGTAGAATATAACTGGAATATCTCTAATTGGATCAACTTTAGAAAGTCTAAGAAGGACATAAGAGACCAAGCAGATAGTTATCATACGGAGCTACAGCTTCTTAGCTCTTTAGTCATCTACTTAACATTGAATCAAAAATGTATCAGCAGTAAATTTTTCGATAAGGAAAGTTATATTAACTAAACAGTGAGCAATAGTTATAATAAAGAACATTAGATATCAATAATGCAAGACATTTAATTATTCGTATCATTTAAAATATTTTAGGATACTTCATTTACTGTGAACTTAGCAAATGAATACATATTTCATTGAGCCAGAAGAATTGAAAATAGAAACAATTTTCTTCTAAATTCTTATATCAGGGAGCAAGCTATTTAATGCCTTCACGGATAAAATATTTTTATAATGAACAGTTGTTTTCATGTTTTCTACAAAAATGATAATGAGTAGCAGTTTGACATTTCTTTTAAGTACTGTAATCTATAGAATAATGTTGAACTTAAGTTTTTATTGTGCAGCACCTGTGATGGTTATTTGCTTCCTGCGGAACCTCTAAAAGAAGATTCGGACTGGATATGTGGACATTGTGAACATAAAATGGAAGCATATCAAGTTTTGGAAGTTTTGAGGAATGCTGGTGAAGAACTTTCTTCTCTTCAGAAAGGTGATCCAGAAGCTTGCAAGCATTTCATTTCCAGGTACTCTGTAAAGACTTTCCATCCCAATCACTACTATCTTACGGATGTTCGTCTGGCATTAGCCCAGTTGTATGGGCAGAACAATGAATATGGACTTCCTGGAATTTCAAATCAAGAGGTGCAATTTAAAATTACATTGTGCCGACAAGTGCTGGAGCTTATTAATAACCTTGTTCCAGGTAAGTGTCATATGAAAATAGCAGAAACTGACTGGTAATTGATTATAACTTATTACTATAAGATGAAATGAAATGCGTTATCTAAATTAAATTAAATCGAGTTTTATTTATGGCGCTCTTTACCTACCGTGGTTCTTAGCGTCCCATTCTATATTGGGCGGAAAGTCCGTAAATTTTGCCCAGAGGCCTATCATGATTGAGGTTATTTTACATGCCGTAAATTTACGACAAGGGATCACCGACTTTGCTTCCCTTCCGAAGGAAGTCATGGTAAGGATTTTTACGTTGGAAAAAATCCATCGCCCTCCGTCAAGTTTAAACCCGCGACCTCGAGAACTAAATTTACAACGATTTATATTCAATGATTTATCTTCACCTAAGGACTGTGAATATTATAGTGGCATTGCAAAAACGTACACCGTTTAGGATTCATGCAAGTCACTTCTTATTTTGTGGGAGGACACGGATTTGGTGCTGCAGTAAACACAATAGAAACCAATATACGGTTATAAAAGCTTCGCACTCATAGAAGTTTACTTTCAGCTGAATGTAATACACATTGCTGAGTATACAATACTGAATCATATTTATAGTAGCATAATTGAGGTTCGCGCATTGAGCCGCGTTTATAATATGCTAAGTTCGAACATTTATTTTCTTCAGATACATCAAACTGACTTGGCAGAAAACACGTGCATCATTGTATACTTTTATTTTCCCTGTGGAATGCATTAGGGGATCGTGTTCCCAATTGAACCATTTTTCTATGATTCTTTAAAGACATATAGTACAGCAATAGTTGTGAGGAGCCCATACACTCTGGCTTAACTGCTACAATATATTTCTTTCATTCTTCCTTCCTGGGTGCGGCCTGTTAAGAAATAGAGCCTGTTTTAAAATGACACCAAATTGAATTTTTTGCTTAAAAGTGTTGCTTGCACGAGAGCTATGTGTTCCTGAACACTATCTACTTTCAATGTCTGAAACTCAAAATGAAACAACATAATATTAACAAAACAACCATACATGTATTTGCATTAGTATGTGAACTATCTAGTAAATTCATCTTTTAAATGTACTATTACCAAGTATTGTACACTATCCTCACTGAGTTGTCTTTACGACTGTACACTGCAATAATGATAGCAGATGACTATTGGAGATGAGTGATATTCTTCTTCTTTACCACAGCTCCTGATGATACAGCGGAAGTATACATTGCTGTATATTAAAGGTGGCCTGTAGAATGTCTTTTCCCAAATGACTAAACTGCTACTGAGGAGCCTAACTCTAATCAAAAAGTATTTCGGATGAGTTTATCTCAGGTTCTGCTGGAGTCCATAAGGTATCAATTTTTTTAAAATATGGTGAAATAATGCATCACTGGGATGATTGGATATGGTACAAAATTTATGTGTGTTTAAGCAAACTTCGTTTTGTATTGCCCATCTTGATAATTCTTTGCATGTGAAGTGCGATACTTCCATTATTTCTCTTTAGTCATATTTGAGAGGGTCTGTGGAAATTAGATGAATAGTAAGTACGTGGTATGGAACCCCAACAAAAACTTTGACTGCTGGTAAAGCTAATTACTTCTTCTTCTGAACGGTTATGACCTAACAATTTTTTGAGTTCTGTGCATTACGTGTTGCACCTAAAACGTATGTTGCATTTCCGAATAAATATTATTGTAGTTTCTCTTCTCGCAAGAAACCTCAGTGCAGTATAGAATACTTAAATGGATGGTCTGTAACTACCCCTAAGTGAAGTGTTTCTCGTTCACACATACATGAATATTATGATGCAGCTATGAGTCCCACTTATCGAGTGTAAGGCGTCGAACGACTGGCCGGTTGAAGAAATAAGGAAGGAAAAGAGGAGGAGCGCTCTCTATTCGACTTAAGCTCACGAAGCGCTATCGATAGAGAGCGGGATTCTTCTAGAAGCTTCTTTTCCCCTGTGAAGAAGCTTCCAGAAGCTCTCGCAATGTTATATGAATGGTAGTGATGGAGAGTGAGATGGTGAGTTGTTCTTGATGCGATATAAAATGCTGGCACTACAAGTGAGGTTGTGACATCAGTTGTGACGTGCAGTGAGTGCTTCTACAGCGAGAGATAAGAGAGGTCTTATGATCGACGTCCCAGCGAGTGAAACGGAAAGAGGAGGTTGCTTCGCGCGTTTCACTACGCCGCTGCGCCACGAGAAAAAGTGAAGTGACCGTGAAAATGGAACTATATCACATAAATGAAGTGACAGTGAAAACTCAACTTATCACATTAGCAAAAAGTTACAGTAAAGACTGAACAAAGTCGCACTGGTGTCAGAAGTCGCATTTAAGCCCCACGATAGTGAAAATGCTTAAAAAATTAGCCGAATGGAGAAGACGGAAATGAAAATGGAATTTAGAATGGAGAAACTGGAGGGTGAAATGAAGAGTGTGATTTCCGGATTGGAGAAGATGCACTCTGAAATAAAGAACGAAACGCAGATTACTAAAACCCAACTTGTCCATGACACTGAAAACGAAATGTAGAACATGAAATAAAAACTCGGTTTCGATATTGACTCTTTGAATCATGAGAGAAATTCTACGGTTAAGAACTTGAAAGATGACACTGCAAATGAGGTGGAAAAAATTATATCTGACATGGAAGAAAAGATTAATATGCTGAAGTAGCGCTTAGATCAGCAAGAAAACTGAAAGATCAGCATAGAAGGAAAACAAGAAGATGATAACGGTCGCAGTGGAAGAGAGTCTGGACCAGCACAACAAGGAAAGCAAGAGAGCCGCAATAGAGGAAATGCACCACGACCTAGAAACCAAGATCCGTGCCGAAATTGTAGAGGGTCTCACGAGACTGCTTAATGTAAAAGCAGTGAAGCCTCCGAAATACGACACCACCCCGTCGAGGGTGATATTTAAACGTAGTTCGAGACTATAGGTACCCACACTGGATGGATGCTGGAGAAGAATGACAAAACGTTTGTTTGCCTTTCAGAGGCAAGTAGACCAAACTAAGGCCGTCTCAATGTACACAGGCCAAGAGACAAACACGATGTCTGCTAATTACGTTATCCTCGGGTCCTACTCTTATCGGAAGTTCAAAATCTGTATCTTAGTCATTGTGGATTTGGAATGCTAACGAGTTCGTTGTCTCGAAACGGATCAACAATTTTACTAATAACCAACTTATCTACTTAGCGAGCGAGAAACTACTTAAAACAGTGTAGTTATCAGTTGAAAACTCCCACGAAGGTGTTGTGTGTTGGGGTGTTCGCTAAACCTCTTAACAAGTTCTGAAAACTAAACGTGTCTTCGTTACCTACTTAGCCAGAGAAAAAAGACAAAAAACAGTATAGCTACGAGTTCAAAATGCCAAGAACGTATTGTGTTTAGGATCTATTTAAACCATTTAACAAGTTCTGAAAGGTATATAACAGTATTTTCGTTACCTATTTGGCGACCAATGATGATGTTAATGAGATGGGGTTTAAGGGCGCTCAACATCTAAGGTTATCAGCGCCCTTACAGTGTATAAAATATAACATTTAAAGGCCAAAAACTAAAATATCACACACAAACCCGTTCGTAGAAAGCACTAAAAAACAAAGGACCAAATTCTAAAAACTATCACACTAAAATCATGGTCAATAAAAGGGTATATCCACGTTTCAAGAACTGTGGAATGCGAGGGACATGAGCGCCACATGTCCGCCGGGGAAAAGAGCCCCATTAAAACAGACAATATAAAATCACAAAGCTAAAAGGCGCTCAGCGCAACAAATGCGCCGATTAAAACTACTGTCATTTATAAAACGTAAAAGACATTCTACAGCACGCGTGTCGTCTGCCAGAACGTTGGCTATGCCAACAGGCAGACCCACACGAACGAGCAACGGAGCTAAAACTTGACACTCTGTTAAAACGTGACGTACCGTTAAGGCCACATCACACTACTCACACAGTGGAGCGGGGTCACCACTGAGCAGGTATCTATGACTAAAAAGTCAATATCCGATTCGTAGACGAGCTAAAATTACATCTTCCCGATGAGAAGAGCGGGAAGATGTACCACAGACTAACGGGAGAGGCTTAACCTCCCGCAACTTGTTCCCCCGGAGGGCCGTCCACTCATCGCATCAAAGCGAGAGGATGCGGTGACGTAAAATAATACACAAATCTGACGCGGGAACAACCGAGGTAAAAAATCTGGGTGACAAAATCGCCGATTTGGCAGCGGCGTCAGCAGACTCGTTCCCCGAGATGCCCACATGACCCGGAATCCACACGAAGGTAACTCTGATGCCAGAGGCACCAAGCGAGTGGAGCAGGTCATGTATACTCTGTACGAGGGGCTGGTAACTGTACAGCACGTTAATACTCTGAAGGGCACTTAGAGAGTCCGTACAAACAACACAATGCCGCAAGTCGTGCCGCTGAATGAATAAAATGGCTTGATAAATACTAAAACGTTCGGCGGTAGAAATCGAACATTGCCCGGATAAACGAAAGGTAGAACTATTTTCACCAAAAATAAAAGGAAACCCTACTCCAAAATCAGTCTTAAACCCATCAGTATCTATAAAATAAAAGCCCGCGAATTGCGCCTGTAGTTCTAAAAACGCTGATCTAAGGACTGAAGAAGGGGTCGCATCCTTCGGCATCGACGTTAACCCAAGGAGACAGTAGGCCTCAGCGCGCGACCATAGAGGAAAACGCGCTACCCCCTAGGAAGGGCCGGTGTTGGCGTAACGTCCAGATGCCAAAGAAGGTGTCGAAATCGAACCCCTGGAGGGAGCAATGCAGAGGAGCTAATGAACTATTGCCGATCAAGCGAATCCTCGAAAAATAACTCGAAGGACGGGTGGTCAGGCAAGCTTGAGAGTCGACATGCATAGCTGCACAAAAGCATCTCAAACCTAAAGGACAGCCGAGGATCTGCAGCTTCTGAGTACAGATTGCGTACAGGGCTAGTTGGAAAGGCCCCTGTAGCGACCCTAATATCACGATAATGAATGGCATTCATGCGACGTAACACAGATGAACGTGCCGATGAATAGACAATGCACCCGTAATCAAGCTTAGATCTGACCAATGAGCGATAAATACGCAGAAGAACGTTCCGATCAGCTCTCCAGGGTGTGGCACTTAAAACACGTAAAATATTGAGAGAACGGTCGCACTTTGCTTTTAAATAGAAAATGTGAGATGTCCAGCTCAGCTTTCGATCAAAGATCAACTCCTAAAATTTCACCTCGTCTGTAAATGGCAGGACCTCCGGACCAAGAGGGAGAGAGGACGGAGGGAAAGCCTTCCGGCGCCAGAAATTGATACAGACGGATTTCTTGGCGGAGAAATTAAAGAAGTTGGCGTTACTCCAGGCGTAGAGACGGTCAATAAAGCTCTGGAGACAGCGTTCGAGCAGACAGGTCCGCCGTGAACTACAATAAATGGCAAAATCGTCAACGAAAAGTGACGACGAAATGCCAGGTGGAATACAATCAGCAATGGGGTTGATAGCAATCGCAAAAGGTGTGACACTGAGTACCGAGCCCTGCGGTACACCCTTCTCTTGAATTAAACGACGAGATAAAACCGAGCCCACACCTACACGGAAGACGCGGTCCGTCATAGCTCCCCAAGAAATATGGGAGGGCGACCGCGTAAATTCCATGCATGAAGTTTACGTAAAATGCCGCCGCAACAAGTGATTAAGCGTTCACTAGGTCAAAAAACACAGCCACTGCATGACACTTTCTCAGAAGCACATTCATAATATGCGTCGACAGGGGCACCAGATGGTCGACTGTAGAGCGGTGGCGACGAAACACGCACTCAGCGTTCGCTTATAGTTTCTGAGACTCAAGCCACCATGTCAACTGCCCGTTGATCATGCGCTCCATCACCTTGCAAATGCAACTGGTGAGGGAGATAGAGCGGTAGCTGGAGGGTAGTTGGCGATCCTTCCCAGGCTTAAGGGTAAAAACAGTGGTGGCTTCGCGCCAAACGGAAGGAAAAACACCGTCTTGCCAAATACGGTTATAGACCTGTAAGAGAAAGAGTTTACTGTCGGCTGAAAGGTTATTTAACATCAGGACATGAATGCCGTCTAGCGCAGGTGTGGAGCGCCTAGAGCAATAAAGAGCGTGCTCCAGCTCCCGCGTTGGGAAAAGTTTATTATAACACTACTTATTAGCAGACAGAAAATTAAAGGTCTCGAAATCCTGCAGAATAATGGGCAGAACTGGAAACCGCCTCAAAGGCAGCAACCAGATTGTTAGCAATGCCAGCCGGGTTCACTATGGCGGCATTCGAAACCTGAAGGCCAGACATAGTACAATGCGACGCTTTACCGGAGAAGCGACGAAGTGTATCTCAAACAAAGGACGAAGGCGTGAAGCGAATAAAAGGCTGCGCAAATCTAGTTCAAGACGCCTTCTTGCTGTATTGAACAATGCGACGAGCCCTGGCGCGCGATTGTTCAAAAGTAACCAAATTATCAAGTGTAAGGTGTCGCCGAAACACCCTAAGTGCAGTTCTACGGGCACGAACGGCGTCCCGACGTCCTCGTTCCACCACGGAACAGGAATACGCCGAGGGTGAGAGGACGAACGGGGAATTGTGCGTTCGGCGGCAGATGACATCGTAGAGGTAAGGTGCTGCATCATTCGGTTAACGTCAGTGAAGGGCTGGTCCTCAAAACACACGATGCTGGAATACAATCTCCAGTCGGTTTTTCTGAATATCCAGGTAGGTACTCTGGAATGCTGGACGTGGTGAGACAGAAGAGTAAGGCTGCAAGGGTAATGGTCGCTGGAGTAGGTGTCAGCGACGATGTTCCACTGCAGACAACTAGCAAGCTGGATGGAGCAAACGGCAAGGTCCAAGTCAGAGAATGTACCAGAAGAGTCAGAAAGAAAAGTAGGTTCACCTATATTGAGGATGGAGAGGTTGAAATGATCAAAAATGTCGGAAAGAAGAGTTCCCCTCGCACAGGCCCTTGGCGAACCCCACAGGGGGTAATGCGGATTGAAATCTCCCAAAAGAAAAAAGGGTGTTGGGAGAGCGTACAGGAGATCTCGAATGTCCGCTTTAGCTAGTGGACACGACGGAGGTGAATAGATGGAGAGAAAAGAAAAAGCCGGGTAATTGAAATCTAACGGCAACAGCTTGTAAGTCGGATGTAAGTGTGAGAGTCTGAAAATGAACGTCGTTACGCACTAATATCATGACACCTCCATGAGCAGGAGTACCCTCATCCGGTTCAAGATAATAGGGAACCGGAGTATACGCTGGGAGATCAGAGGGATCGTGAGGGTGAAGCTTAGTCTCCTGCAAACAATAGGTGAATGGGAACGCAATAAAAGTTGCAGTTCCGCCCTATGCGATCGTACACTGCGTAAATTCCCGGTCAGGGTAGCCATGAATAAAAGGGATAGACTTCTTACTTAGAAGGGCGGCTAAAAATAACTTTTTGCTTAACCTTGGTGCTAGTACTTTTTGTATGGAGTTAGTCAGACTTCATAGGCTCCCCGAAGAGAGGGCCCACGCGCTCAGTGCCAGCAACCGATTCAAGCGCCGATAATCGATTCTGGGTGGCAAGGGGTGAAGGGGTTGCGACTTGTCCCAGGAGCATCTTGGGACTGTGACCTTCGAGGAGGAGTCGGTGAGCTTTTCTTACCGCTCGCACTCGGAGGGTTTTTGAGAAAACCTTCCTTACGTAGTTTCAGCTTGGACTTCTTAACAGTGATCTGGCACTTCGTAACCATACGACCAGCTTTAGATGGCTTGGTAACTATAGCAGAAATGGACGCCCGGATGGTAGTGGCGGTTAATGCAGTCATGGTCCAGGTCTGAGTTTCGGCATCTCTCCGTGGTACTGGCGAGCCAACAACAGAACTGAATGTATCTGATCGCAGGAGCGAAGGTTGGCGCGCATGGTAACGCCTCCGGGCTTCAGCGAAAGAGAGGTTCTCCTTTACCCGTACGTCCTGGATCGCCTTCTCATCCAAGTACCGCGGATAGTCGGCAAATGACGCAGAATGAGACCCTTTGCAATTGACGGAGACGGGGGCGGATGAACAGGTATTATCGTGTGAGGGCTGACTACAATAGGCACAGATGGAAGCGGCACTCTTGCATGAGACTTGTGTATGCCCAAAACGTTGGGAAATAAAACAACGCAGAGGTCTAGGAATATAGGGCCCCACCGCAATACGTTCGTACCCTGCTGAGATATTATAGGCAAATCAACACCATCGAAAGTTAGAAACAGGGTATGAGTGGGTACCAATACACCGTCGCGTTTAGCCTGCCCACGATGAACTGCTGTCACCTTTTGATCAGAAAGTTATTCAACCAGTTTATCGACATACCATCGAGACTATGGGTGGTAACGACGCCTCGACAGGAATTCAATGTGCGGTGCTTCTCAACACGGATGGGATAACCATGGAGAAGCGTAGCGCGCAACAAGCTCTTACTTTGTTTATCGGACTTTGTATGTACTAACAATGAACCATTTCTAATGCGAGTGCAGAAATGATCCGGACCTGCATTTGAGCCAATGCTCTTCTGTATTATAAAAGGGTTCACCTTCTCCATAGATTGTCCTTTCTGAGTTCGGGTAATTACTAAGTAACAACCAGATGGTGGTGGTGCTACTTCTGTTACAATTACTTTTCGGCGCGTGTTGTTAGTAGTAGAGAAAGGGGGTTCCATAGCGAAGGAAATCCTTTACTATTGCAACCGTCTCCGACCTCGGGCTCTGACGTTCCGGTCGATACCCCGGCTTGGATGAGTGGCCTATCTATACCAGACTCACCCCAGGTTCACACCTCCCAGAACATAGACAGAGGGACCCAATGGCCGTCGGAAGTCAGCAGCTCATGCAATGGCCCCCCGCGGGACTTCAGTTGAACAGCGGATACGAACACATACCCTACATAACGACCTCGGGTGGTGGGGATGACGCCATTACCCACTCACCCAGCTGCGCACCCAGTGCGTGGGTATCCGTCAGGCTCTGTCCACGGAGGTTTAAAAGAAAAAGGTAAAATAAATCCAACTCTGTGGGCGTTTCGCACGCAAGGTAGGCAGGCGAGGAAGGAAAAGAGATGTAAGAATGAATGTTCGTGGTGCGAAATGTTCGTAAAGAGAGAGACCAGGAAAGAACGATGGCGAGGGGCGGCATGTAACGGAATGTAAAGAACGCACGAGAGCCTACCTTGAGTCCCCCGGTCACGAGGACGAACACACCTCGACCGGACGAGGTTGGAAGGGATGATGATGGCGATGAGAGCCTCAGGCACCCCGGGTACTCCAAACCCGTACTCACATATGTTGAGCTCCTGGGGGGGGTTGGCGAGGAAAGAAAAGTAATGCATAAGACAGTGCAGTTAATCAGTTCAAAATGCTAAGTAAGTATTGCGTGCTGGGATGTACTATTCAACAAGCTCTGGAAGGTATATAACATAGTTTTCGTTCCAAAACAATCCACACAGGTGATAGCAGTGGGTACATGCTATTCACTGGATTAATTATGAACTACGTTTGTTGTGGTATGTATTAATTTTTCTAAACAGCATATAGGGAATATATGAACCGCACTCAAAATGATGAAAGTCTTCTTGTAGTACCCAGGACAATTCCCAAACTTATTGTTGTTTAATATACTTGCCCCTCACGTTTTCTAGTTTACTACCATCCGTCTTCAGAACAAGCTCCCAAAGAGTTAACTACATGAAATTAGAGGGATTCACTGTCTTCGTAAAATACAATTATATGCATTAGCTGAAAATTTATATCTCAGAAACTCCAAAGGATCATTATAAATTAACTGTAACTGTAGTATTCAAGTTTCACATGGTAATATTGTAATATAAGTCATTAATTCATAGGGGTGCTTGTTGAAGTAATAATCTGGGATAAATGGTGCAAATTTTATGCTCTTTTAGCCATATCAGTGGGTGAACAACTCCATGGCGCACAAACTGAGTACAAACTACTTTAATCTATCAACAGTTTAAAGGAATGTTACCAGAAAATAAATGAAAATACAGCATAATATTAAAAATCTCAGTTCTTAGAAGAATGCAATATACAGTAGATACAGCGTTATGGGTGTGCTCAATTATTTTCCTCTGATCTAATGGCTTACAGATAAATGATTCCTATTACTTTCGTTATTCTCACACCTTAGTCCTGATAGTAATTACAAATCTTAACATTTAAAATAAACACTTAGTGATCCAGACAAAATAGTAAATTTGTTGCAGCATGAAAGTTATGTAAAACTAGAAATTTATTACAATGGGAGTAACATTCGAGGTATATCAAATACAGAGCAGCATGTGAAAACAGTGCAGACCTCTATAATAACATCCTTAACAGACAAGGATAATGTTCTTTTAACCCTGTATCCAGGAAAGGAATTATCACAAAAACTGTGTGAATATGATTCTCATTATAATTAAAGATTTGAGTTAATATGGATTTAATATGTTAACTTTGATATCAGATAACAAAAGTAATACAAACATTTTCAAGAAGCTGGCACGAATTTTTCTGTCATACACTATGCGATCAAAAGTATCCGGACACCCCTACAAGAATACGTTTTTTATCTTAGGTGCATTGTGTTGCCAACTACTGACTAGTACTCATTATCTGCGACCTCAGTAGTCATTAAACATCGTGAAACAGCAGAATGAGATCCTCCTTGGAACTCGCGGACTACAAACGTGGTCAGATGATTGGGTGTCACATGTGCCAGAAGTCTGTATGCGAGATTTCCACACTCCTAAACATCCCTAGGTCCACTGTTTCTGATGTGATAGTGGAGTGAAAACGTGAAGGGATATGTACAGCACAAAATCGTACAGGCCGACCTCGTCTTTTGACTGACAGAGCCTGCCGACATTTTAGGTGGGTTGTAAAGAGTAATGGGGAGACATCTATTCAGACCATCAAACTGCATCAGGATCCACTCCAAGTGCTACGGCAGTTGGGCTTGAGGTGAGCAACCTTGGATTTCATGGTCATAAGCTGTTCATAAGCAACACATCACGCAGGAAAATGCCAAAGGACGATTCGCTTGGTGTAAGGAGCGTCAACATTACACAATTGAACGTTGTGTGTGGCAAAACGTTGTGTGTAGTGACAAATCACGGTACACAATGTGGTGATTTGATGGCAGGGTGTGGGTATGGCGTATGCCCGGTGAACGTCATTTGCCAGCGTGTGCACTGCCAACAGTGAAAATCGGAGGTGGTGGTGTTATTTTTCCTGGAGGGGGCTTGCACCCTTTGTTGGTTTGCGTGGCACGATCACAGCGCCGACCTACATTGATATTTTAAGCACCTTCTTGCTTCCCACTGTTGAAGAGCAGTGTTGCGATTGCATCTTTCAACACGATCGAGCACCCGTTCATACTGCACGGGATGTGTCGGAGTGGTTACACGACAATAACATCCCTGTAATGGACTGGCCTGCACAGAGTTCTAACTTGATGAAATGGGGTTTAAGGGCCCTAAACATCTAAGGTTATCAGCGCCCTTACAATGCATAAAATTTAAAATCCAAAAACTAAAATACCACACACAAAACCGCTTGGTCGAATACCCTAAAAACAAAACGCCAAATTCTAAAAATAACCACACTAAAATCATGGTCAATAAAAGGGTAAAACGACGTGTCAAGAACTATAGAACGCAAGGGACATGAGCGCCATATGTTCACCGGGGAGAAGGGCCCCATTAAAACGGACAATATAAAATCACAAATCTAAAATACGCTCAGCACATCAAATGCGCCGATTAAAACCAATGTCACCGATAAAACGTATAAGACATTCTACAGCATGTGCGGCGTCTGCCAAAACGTTGACTATGCCAACAGGCAGACACACACGAACGCGCAATGTAGCTAAAACTTGACACTCTGTTAAGGGCGCATCACACTACTCTCAGAGTGGTGCGGGATAAACACTGAGCAGGTGCTTATGACTAAAACGGCAATGACTGATACGTAAACGAGCTAAAACTACCTCTTCTCTACAAGAATAGCGGGAAGAAGTTCCCCAGACTAAGGGTACAGGTTTAACCTCCGGCAACTTGTTTCCCCGGAGGGCCGTCCAGTCATCGCGCCAAAGCGAGAGGATACCGCGACGTAAAATAACATACAAATCTGAGAAGGGAACAAACAGGTAAAACATCTGCGTGATAAAATTGCCGATTTGTAAGCGGCGTCGGCAGACTCGTTCCCTGAGATATCCACATGATCTGGAATGCACACGAAGGAGACGCTGATGCCGGAAGCACCAAGCTAGTGGAGATCATGTATACGTTGTACGATGACGATGATGTGATGGAGCTTAAGGGCGCTAAACAGCTAAGGTCATCAGCGCCCTTAAAAGTATAAAATTTAAAATCCAAAACTAAAATACGGGACACAAACCCGCTTAGGCTAAAACACTAAAAACAAGACAGTATATTCTAAAGTCCGCCACACTAAAACCATGGTAACTAAAACAAGAAAAGACTAAAACGACGTGTCAAGAACTGTAGAACGCAAGGGACATGAGGGCCATATGTCCGCCAAAGAGAAGAGACCCCATTAAACAGACTATATAAAATCACAAAGCTAAAAACGCTCAGCGCAATAAATGCGCCGATTAAACCACTGTCGCTTATAAAACGTAAAACACATTCTACAGCATGCGCATCGTCTACCAAAAAGTTAGCTATGCCAACAGACAGACTCACACGAACGCGCAACGGAGCTAAAACTTGACACTGTGTTAAAATGTGACGCACCGTTATGGACGCATCACACTGCTCACAGAGTGGTGCGTGGTCACCACTGAGCAAGTGCTAATGGCCAAAAAGGCAATGACCGATACGTAGGCGAGCTAAAATTACCTCTTCTCGACGAGAAGAACGACAAAGAGGTACACCAGACTAACGGGAGATGTTTAACCTCCCGCAACTTATTCCCTCGGAGGGCCGTCCAATCATCGCGCCAAAGAGAGAGAATGCGGAGAGTCGTAAAAGAACAGAGAAGTCAGTAAAGGGAACAACAGAGGTAAACTTCTGGGCGATAAAATTGGTGATTTGGCAGCGGCGTCGGCAGACTCGTTCCCTGAGATTACCACATGACCTGGAATCCGCATGAAGCAGACGCTGGTGACAGAGGCACCAAGCGAGTGGAGCAGGTCATGTATGCGCTGTACGAGGGGGTGGTAATTGTACAGCGCGTTAATACTCTTAAGGGCACTCAGAGAGTCCGTACAAACAACACAGTGCCGTAAGTCGTGCCGCTGAATGTATAAGACGGATTCATAAATACTAAAAATTTCGGGGGTAAAAATTGAGCATTGGCACGGTAATCCGAAGGTAAAACTATGCGGAACAAAAACAAAGGCACACCCTACTCCAGCATCACTCTTAGATCCATCAGTAAATATAAAACGAAAATCCCCGAATCGCGCCTGAAGTTCTAAAATCGCCGATCTAATAAACGAAGAAGGGTTTCATTCTTCGGCATCGACGATAACCCAAGGTGAATGTGGGTCTCCGCGCGCAACCAAAGAGCAAAACGCGTTTCCCCTGGGAGGGGTCGCCGCTGGCGTAACGTCCAAATGTCGAAGAAGCTGGAGAAATCGAAACCCTGGAGGGAGTAATGCAAAGAAGCTAACTAAATATTGCCGATCAAGTGAATCCTGGTAAAATAACTCAAAGAACGGGTGGTCATACAAGCTTAAGAGTCGACATGTATAGCTGCACAAAAGCATCTCACACCTGAAGGACAGCGGAGGCTCTGCAGCTTCAGCGTACAGACTCGTTATCAGACTAGTTGGAAGGGCCCAAGTAGCGACTCCTATGCCACGATGGTGAATGGCATTAAGACGACGTAACACAGAGGGACCTGCCGATGAATAGACAATTCAACTCTAATCAAGCTTGGATCGGACCAAGGAACGATAAAGAGGCAGAAAGACTATCCGCTCCCCAGGATGTGCCACTTAAAACACTTAAAAGGTTCAGAGAACGGTCACACTTTGCTTTTAAAAAGGAAATGTGCGAATTCCAGCTCAGCTTTTGATCAAAGATCAACCACAAAAATTTCACCTCGCCTGCAAACGGAAGTATCTCCATCCCAAGATGGAGAGAGGTCCGAGGAAAAGCCTTCCGGCGCCAGAAATGGATACAAACGGATTTCTCGGCGGAGAAATTAAAGCCGTTAGCGCTACTCCAGGCATAGAGACGGTCGATACACCTCTGGAGACGGCGTTCCAGCAGACAGGTCCGCCGTGTGCTGCAACAAATGGCAAAATCGTCAACAAAGAGGAACGACGAAATGTCAGGTGGAATAAATCAACAATGGGGTTTATAGCAATCGCAAAAAGTGTGACACGGGTACAGAGCCCTGTAGTACACCGTTTTATTGAATAAAATGACTAGATTAAACCGAGCCAACACGTACACGAAAGACGCGGTCCGTCATAAACTCCAGAAGAAATATGGGAAGACGACCGCGTAAACTCCGTGCGTGAAGTGTACGTAAAATGCCGCCCCTCCAACAAGTATCATAAGCTTTCTCCAGGTCAAAAAACACAGCTACTGTTTAACACTTTTTTTTAGAAATCCTTTCATAATATGCGTCGACAAACACAAGATGGTCGACGATAGAGCAATGGCGACGAAATTGCACTGAGCGTTCGCTAGAAGTTTCTGAGACTCAAGCAAACCATGTCAACCGCCCGTTGATCATGCGCTCCACCACCTTGCAAATGCAACCGTTGAGGGAGATAAGGCGGTAGCTGGAAGGTAGTTGGCGATCCTTCCCAGGCTTAAGTATAGGAGCAATGGTGGCTTCGCGCCAAATGGAAGGAAAAACGCCGTCTTGCCAAATACGGTTATAGACCTGTAAGAGAAAGGGTTTACCGTCGGCTGAAAGGTGCTTTAACATCAGGACATGATTGCCGTCCGGCCCAGTAGCGGAGTGCCCAGATAAAAGGAGGGCATGCTCATGCTCCCGCATTGTGAAAAGTTCATTATAACACTCCTGGTTGGGAGACCAAAAACTATAGTTCACGGAATCAAGCCTGGCTTTGAGAGTGTGAAACCCAGCGGAATAATGGTCGGAACTGGAAACCGCCTCGAAGGCAGGACCCAGAGTGTTAGCAATCGCAGCCGGATCTACTATAGTGGCATTGGAAACCAGGAGGCCAGACACAGTACAATGAGACACAATACGGGAGAAGCGACGAAGCTTATCCCAAATAACAGAGGAAGGCGTGAAGCGATTAAAAGACTCGACTAAACGAATCCAAGATGCCTTCTTACTATCCTGAATAATGACGAGCGCTGTCCCACAATTGTTTAAAGTAACCAAATTATCAAGAGTAGGGCGTCGCTGTAACACCCTTAGTGCAGCTCTATGGGCATGTACGGCGTCCCGACAGTCCTCGGTCCACCACGGAGCAGGAATACGCCGAGGCTGGAAGAACGAACGGGGAATTATGCGTTCGGCTGCAGATAGAATCGTTGACTTAATGTGCTGCACCATTTGGTTAACGTCAGTGAAGGTCTGGTCCACAAAAGACAGGCTGAAATACAGTCCCCAGTCGGCTTTAAGGAATTGCCAGGTATGTGCTCTGGAAGGTTGGACGTGGTAAGACAAAAGAGAAACGATGCAGGGTTAATGATCGTAGAGTAGGTGACAGCGACGACGTTACACTGAAAACGACTAGCAAGCTGGAGTGGGCAAACGCCAAGGTCCAAGTGAGATAATGTTCCAGAAGAATTCGAAAGGACAGAAAGCTCACCTGTATTCAGGATGGAGAGGCTGAACTGATAAAAAATGTTGGAAAGAAGTGTTCCCTCTCACAAGCCCTTGGAGAACCCCACAGGGGGTGATGGGCATTAAAATCTCCAAAAAAGAAAGGGTGTTGGGAGAGTGGAGAAGAGATCTCGAATGTCCGCGTTAGCGAGGGGAGACATGAAGCTGAATAGACGGAGCAAAGAGAAAAGAAAAAGCCCTGTAATTGAATACCAACGGCAACAGCTTGCAAGTCGGACGTAAGTGTGAGAGGCTGAAGATGAACGTCGTTACGCACTAATAGCATGATGCATCCATGAGCAGGGAAGCCTCATCCGGTGCAAGATCTTAGCGCACCGGAGTATACCGACGGAGGGTAAAAGTATCGTGAGGGCAAAGCTTGGTCTCCTGCAAACACACGACCATAGGTGAATGGGAATGCAATAAAAGTTACAGTTCCGCAGTATGCGATCGTACACCACGTAAATTCCAGGTCAGGATAACCGTAAATAAAAGGAATAAAGTGTCTACTTAGAAGGACGGCTCAAAATAAAGTTTTGATTAACCTTGGGACTCGGGCTTGTGGTATGAGTTGGCCAGACTCCATAGGCTCCTCGAAGGGAGGCCCACGCGTTCAGTGCAAGAAACCGATTTAAGCGCCGAGAATCGGCTCTGGGTGGCAATGCGTGAAGGGTGCCGCAGAGCGCGGCTTGTCCCAGGAGCAAGGAGCATCCTGGGACTGCTACCTTCGAGGAGGAGGAGAAGCTGAACTATTCTTACCGCGCGCACGTGGAGGGTCCTTAAGAAAATCTTCCCTACGAAGCTTCTGCTTTGATTTCTTCTCGGTGCCTTGTGACTTCATTACATTAGGACCAGCTTTAGATGGCTTGATAACTGTGCCAGAAATGGACGGCCGGATGGTAGTTGCGGTTAGTGCAATCATGGTCCAGGTCTGAGTCTTGGCATCCTTACGGGTTACTGGCAAGGCAACAACAGAGTTGAATGTTCCCGATCGCAGGAGCGAAGGTAGGCGCGCATGGTAACGCCTCCAGTCTTCGGCGAAGGAGCGTTGTTCCTTTACCTGGATCTCCTCGTTCGCTTTCTCGTCCAAGTATCGCGGACAGTCGGCAAATGACGAAGAATGGGACCCTTTGCAATTAACGAAGACGAGGTTGAGGAACAGGTACCATCGTGTAACGGCTCGCTACATGAGGCACAGATCGATACGGTACTCTTACAAGAGACTTGGTCTTTGAAATAACGCAGAGATCTAGGAAAATAGGGCGTCGCCGGAATACGTTCGTACCCTGCGGAAATACTGGAGGGCAGATCGACGCCATCGAACGTGAGAAATAGGGAACGAGTCGGTATCAATACTCCGTCTAGTTTAGCATGCCCTCGATGGACCGCTGTTACCTTTTGGTTGGAAAGATATTCCATCAGTTCATCGTCCGACATTCCGTCGAGGCTGTGAGTGGTGACGACGCCTCGACAGGAATTCAAGGTGCGGTGCTTCTCAACACGGATGGGAAAACCGCGAAGTAGCGTGGCGCGTAACAAGGTCTTACTTTGTTGTTCGGACTTGCTCTGAACTAACAAAGAGCCATTACGGAGTCGGGTGCAGGAATGAACGGAACCAGCAATAGCGTCAATCCCCTTTTGCATAATAAAAGTGTTTACCTTCTCAAAAGTTTGGGCTTTCTCAGTTCAGCTAATTACTAAGTAACAACCAGATGTCGGTGGTGCTACTCCTGTTACGAAGACCTTTTGGCGCTTGTTAGTCGGAATGGACAAAGAGTGCTCCATAGCGAAAGAAATCCTCCACCATCGCAACCGTCTCTGACCTCGGGCTCTGACTTCCCGGGCGTTATCCCGGCTTGGGTTAGTGGCCTAATCTATACCAGCCTCACCTTAGGGTTATACCTCCCAGAACGTAGACAGAGGGACCCAATGGCCGTCGGAATCAGCAGCTCATGAAATGACCCTCCCTCGCGGGACTGCAGTTGAACAGCGGATACCAACACAGGCCCTACATGACGACCCCGGGTGGTGGGGACGACGCCACTACCCACTCACCCAGCTGCGAATCCAGTGTGCGGTTATCCGTCAGGCTGTGTCCACGGAGGATTAAAATAAATAGAATGGTAAAATAAAACAAAAAGTGTGTGGGCGTTTCGCACGCAAATTAGGCCAGCGAAGAAGGAAAATAGATGTGTGAATGAATGGACTTGGAGTGAAAATTGCGCAAATAGCTTAGAGAATAGAGAAACGATGGCTAGAGGCGTCATGGAATGAAATTCACAGAACGCACGAGAGCCAAACTTGCGTCCCGCGGTCACGAGGACGAACCCACCTCCACCGGACGAGGGTGTATGGATGACGATGGCTCGGGACCCCGGGTGCGGCAAACCTCTGGGGGAATCCTAACTTGAATCCTATAGAACACCTTTTGGGATATTTTGGAACGCTGACTTCGTCCCAGCCCTCACCGACCTACATCGATATCTCTCCTAAGTTCCTCACTCCTTGAAGAATGAGCTGCCATTCCCCAAGAAACCTTCCAGCAAATAACCGAAAGTATGCCTGCGAGAGTGGACGCTGTCAGCAAGGTTAAGGGTGGGCCAACACCGCATTGACTTCCAGCATTACCGATGGAGGGCGCCAGGAACTTGTACGTCATTTTCAGCCAGGTGTCCGGATACATTTGATCACGTAGTGTATTTGAAAACACAGTTTGTGAATGTAAGAACATGTATGTAGAGAAGCAGAATACAATTACCCAAATTTACATTACAGGTAATCAGCTAACAAAGTTGTGCATAATTTGAAAAAGAAAACTACGATAACGTTATGCTGTGAACCCAGAATGGATTTTGCGTTTTAAAATTTTGAAGTTAGTCCATAAGAGTGGTCTGGAGAGGCCATCAAAGTTCACGTACGATATAATGCCAGGTACATTTGACATATTTTAGTCCTTGGCTACTGAAGCATATGAACAAGAATTTCTTAAATCAGAAAATCTTGGAAACGTAGTTACACATTTAGGTACCGAGACGTGTGACATTTATAATATTACTGCTGACGTCAGCACTAGTGATTACGAATTGCCGAGTGCTGATATGGCGAGAAGTATAATACAGGCGATATCCAACATCCTTCTAAAGAAACTATTGTATTATTAACCAAGACAGTTTGCGATGAGCTGCAGGCAAAATAAAAACGAAAGTTGCAGACATATTCGCATTGAGAATGTAAGAAAATGGCCACAAACTATGGAAAGCATGTTTTGCATTTATTTACTAACATACATTATCCTTTAATGTTGAAGTGTAAGACTATAAATGAACGCGTGCTTATTTCAGTGCAAACATGCTAAAACTATTTGAAAAAAATAGCTTAGTGATTTGAGTTGAGTGCTTTTTATTTATGGACGCTCTTTAACAGCTGTGGTCCTTTTCGTCCCATTTTATATTGGGCGTGAAAGACCGGTAATTTTGCTCAGTGGCCTCTTTATCAGGCTTGAGGTTCTTTTACGTGCCGTAAGTCTACGACACGGGACCACCGGCTTTACTTCCCTTCCGAAGGAAGCCATGCTAATGATTTTTACGCCCAAAGAAATCCTCCGCCGAGTTAGAACCCGCGACATTGGGAACTGGTGTCTAGCATGGTACCACTATTCACGGAGGACGACGCTTAATGCGTTGAAATTACCTGATAGGTGTGCATCGCGTTCTGACGTCACGAAGCGCGGATTCAGACCTGCAGATAGATACGGCCTTGATTTAAACCTTCGCACCCAACTCACCGGAGGCAGGCCGGACAACGAATTAAACTGTTGCAGGGGCGCTATATACCGAACAAGATGACTCCGCAGTAAATCAAGGGGCTGATATTCTGGAGGTCAGTGGTTGAAATTCCATCAGTACTCATATCGGATACATTCCAGGGAGGTAGCCTAGGTTTAGTCCTGAAAGATTTTCTACATAAAACTACTTTCTCAAATATAATTTTTATTCTATGCATCATAAGTTCCCTGCGCCTGTGATGCTGTATGTAGTAAGAATTGGATTTAAACACCACCAAATTAAGCCGCTATGGAGAAAATGTCCTGGACACCGACTGTGGGTCCAGCTGAAGGCAAGGGTTGAACAACCGGGAGATACTTACAAAAATTCGCCATGGAGGTAGAGCGGCGGGACATACCGTGCTCTGGTGGATTTAGCACCGGAATATTTCTGGAGAGTTGGCACACAGGTTTGCAGCGGTATAAGAGACAGGGAGTTGAATACACAGTTGTCCTGGCGGAATACTGTAACTTCAACAATATCCTAGTTGCTGCTCTCCGCACTGCAGTGGCAAAGATGGCGACGAGAAAGACCAACCCATTGACAACCAGAGCTATGAAGGCTGTTGATAACGGCAACCGACAACAACCACAACAGTCTAAGCGTTATAGAGGTAGGGGTGGGACACCTACGTGCAGGAGTTGTGGAGTGCTCGGACACCTAAGGGCGGACTGAGGCAACACCCTGCCAAGGATCAGGAAAACTACTAAGAGCCGGCGTGAAGAGGGACACGTCGGCGGCGTCACCACCTTCCCCTCGCTTCGCCTTGAAACCCTTGGCTGGAAATGGCAGTAGCGCACGAATGAACTCTGACCTTCGCTATGGGGTGCTGTGCCTCATTAACTCTCGCAAGACCCAATGTGCTGATCAGGTGCTACGAGCTGCGAACTGCATGGGGAGAAACGTTGCCCATGATAGAGGAAGCTTACCTGGATCCGACCCTTGGCAGGAGAAATTGTGGGTTTTCTTTGTCGCATTCACCAAGAAGTTATCCATAACCTGGACGTTCTTAAACTTAATTTAAGGAGGACGTCGGGCACCGCATTATGCACCTGGGCCGCAATAAATCCAGCTGTAGCATTCGGAGGAGAAGTTGCATCCCCTGAGGCTCTTACTTGCAGGGGTGTTTCCAGCGTGTGATTTACATTGCGTGGAGACTATTAACCTGCTCGCGGAAATTCAGGACATCTGCAGCCTTTCAGACGGTAATTATATACGTACCGATAGACTGATGCGCCGCATCGACACCTTCGATGGTCGAGTGGACAATCGCATCGCCGTGTCCCGCTAGCGAATCAAACAAATAGACAACCGGACAGCGGGCATGAAGACCAGAGGCATAATAAAGTAATCCGAGAATCGGTGGTGCTAGAGAAAAAGAAAGATGGATATCTGCGCTTCTACATTGATTACCGGAAGCTAAACGATGTCAGCAAGAAAGATTGCTTTCCACTGCCAAAGACTGACGAAACCCTACATAGCTTTACGAGATCGAGTGGTTTTCCACTCTGCACCTGAAGTCAGGGTACTGACAAGTAGCACACGAATCCAAACACCAAGGAGAAAAGAGTATTTACTTCTGGGCATGATCTGTGGTACCTTACGGTAATGTCATTCGGGCTCTGTAGCGCATGTTCAAGAGACTTGTGGAGTCTGTGATGACGGGTCTCACTCACGACACCTGCTTTCCTTACGTCGACGACTTCGTTATCATTATAGACAAGACATCCGATGATCAGCATAGGCTACCTGAGGAATGTGTTCGATATTTTTTGCCGGGCCAAACTCAAGCTGAATGCTAAGTGTCAGCTGCAAGTGCACTAAATGGGAGGACAAGTTATGGGTCATGATGGGGTGGCTTTGGATCCCTAGAAGCTTAAAATCGCCAATTAAAGGCCCAGACAAGAACAATAGGACCTTCGACGATTGTTGGAGCTCTGCACGTAATTACCGGAAATTCGTGACAATGTGCGCAAAATTACCAACTCGCTGACACAACTGACAGAGGAGTGAAGCAGCTTTCCAGACCGTTGAAAACGTCGCACGTATGTCATCGATTCCA
This sequence comes from Deroplatys truncata, assembly GCA_030765065.1. Classification (NCBI taxonomy): domain Eukaryota; kingdom Metazoa; phylum Arthropoda; class Insecta; order Mantodea; family Mantidae; genus Deroplatys; species Deroplatys truncata. The sequence continues at coordinate 346,267,780 of CM060990.1, read as the reverse complement.
AATACCTCATCCAGGTCAGTAGTTCATAGTGAACACGGCTGCTAGTGAGATCGACAGCCGGTACCCGCCGCAAGACCAGGAAGGAGGAAGGCAGATGAGGAAGAGTGGAGAGTGGCATCTAGATTTTTTGGCCATGACAAAATTTATTGGTACATACGCTCATTTGATTCTTATAAATCACCTGGATCTGATATAATTTTCCCATTCCTTCAAAAAGGGAAGGAATCCATCATACCAATTTCACGCAGGCTATTTAGAAGCAGCCTAACTTTTTCATACAAATCGGCAACCTGGAGGCCAGGAAGAGTGGCCTTTATACCAAAACCTGGTCGAGTTAACTACCAGGCTGTCATATAAGCCAATTAGTTTATCCTCATTTATTTTAACAATGGTAGAAAAACTTGTTAATAAGTATATTAGGAAAACCTCTCTAAGAGAGAGGCCACACAACCCAAATCCGCTTGTTTATCAACAAGGAAAGTCATGTGAGACAGCTCTTCATTAATTTATCAAGAGAATAGAAAATTCATTGAACCATCAAAGTATTGCTCTAGGAGAATTCCTAGATATAGAAGGTGCCTTTGATAATGTATCTCGAGAATTTATGATTCTAGCAGGCAAAAACTATGGGATAAACGACATCTGCTGCAGGTGGATACAACCATCCTGGAAACTATGAAGATACTGTTCTATATGTTCGGAGAATCACTCGAGATGTCCGCAAACAAAGAATGCCCGCAGAGAAGAGTCTTATCCCCACTTCTGTGAAACTTGGTTGTGGATGATCTGTTGGGAAACCTGAACAACCAAGGATACTACACCCAGTGCTATGCTGATGACATAGTTACACTTATCCAGGGCAAGCATGACAACACTATTTCATAAATTACGGGTAAATCTCTGAAATATGCGGAAAAGTGGTGCAAGGAAGTAAACCCTTCGGTAAATCGTTCTAAGACAACATTTATCCCATTCACACATGAAAGAGAAATTCAGGGATTTAAAAACCCAATTTTCTTTAATAAACAATTGCAAGTATGCTCTAATGTTAAGTATCTGTGCTTACTATTAGACAGTAAACTTACCTGGAACCCACACTTGCAAAAGATAACAAACCAAGGGAAAAAAGGCTTAAATGTAGCCAGGAGAACCTTTTTGAACTCCTGGCTACTCCTTGAATCCCCTCATGGGTCGCAAACCAAAGATGATGCTTTGGCTATACAAAGCAGTCGTGACACCCATAATCACCTATGGGTCACTTGTGTGGTGGCCCAAAGATAATAAAAGAGGCAGACAACCAACTTGGCAATGTTCAAAGGTTAGCTTGTTTCTGCATTACCGGGTCTATGAAAAGTACCCCATCAGCAGCAATGGAAATTCTCCTTAACCTTCCACTATTCATATACAGGGCGAATCACCTCAAATTTGCACCGCAAATATTTCAGAAATGGAAAGTGCTATTAATGTGCAGTTTTCACTGCGTTAATTGGTAGTCAGGGGCTCGTACATTTAGCCTATAAACAGATTTTAATAATACCGAAAAAGTGTGTTTTTTGAGCAAACATTCAACTTTTTAAATGCAACAATGCCTAGTTACAACAGAATAAAGGTACGGTAAATTAGAATGTCAACGGTCTTTGTTTTGCAGGATTCTAGTGCAAATGGTTTAAGAGAAATCGTATCTTGAAAAGTTACCACCCCGATAATTGTTTGTACCATTCAACCTGCTTAGTTGTTCGGTACGATGTTGTTACGTTTGTTTGAATTTTGTTTCCTCTTCATTGTTTGCATTGCGACTTTATGGTCAGTTAGTTTGTGACCATTTAACCAGTAAGTCGTGAGTGGAAGATGGGGTCTACTAATGCAGAAAAAGCCGAAATGCTCATGGTGTATGGAGAGAGGAGGAAGAATGCAGTCCTTTCCCGTACGGTGTATGCGGAAACGTATCCCAATAGACGTCAACCATCTCGGCAATTATTTGTCAACCTCTTCCACCAATTACGTGAAAGTCGTACTGTACACCTAGAAAACGTAACAGAAACAAACAAGTGATTGGAGAAGAGGCAGAAATGAATGTTTTGGCTGTCCTTGCATTAGGTCCGCAAATTACTTCCCACACAATCGCACATAGAAGTGGCATACGTCAGGCAAGTGTCCTAGGCATTCTCCATCGACATAGGTTCCACCCCTATCACATCCCTCTCCACCAAGAGCTGCATGGAAACGATTTTGAGAATCGTGTTAACGTTTGTACGTGGACATTAAGACATGTTACTCCAGATGCATCATGTATCTTGTCTAGTGATGAGGCAACATTTAATAATCATGGACAGGTAAACCGCAGAAATATGCACTATTGGTCTGTCGACAATTCCTGTTGGCTTCGTCAGGTAGAACGTCAGCGTCCATGGAGTTTAAACGTGTGGTGTGGGATCGTGAACCACCAGCTCATAGGCCCTTTGTTCATAGAAGGAACAATGAACTCGCACAAGTATTGCACCCTCCTGACAGGTCATCTGCCACAGATGCTAGAAGACGTTCCGTTGCTGACTAGGAGGAACCTGTGGTACCTACAGGATTGCTGTCCAGTTCATAGTGCACGAAGTACTACAGCTTGTCGTAACGCATTGTTTCCAAATCGTTGGATTGGACAAAAAGGACCTGTACCTTGTCCGACCAGTTCACCGGATCTGACCCTTTTAGACTTTTTTCTGTGAGGAAGGCTGAAAGACACTGTCTACAGGGATGTGCCAACTACACCAGATGATATAAAACGACGTATTACTGCTGCCTGCTCTGAAATTTCCGCTGAAATGCTAGAACGTGTGCAGCAGTCTTTCAATAGCAGACTGGATGCGTATATTGAAGCTGCCGGTGGTCATTTTCAGCACAACCTTTGAAGGGCTATGTTCTCTTTACTTGTATGAATCCACAGAAGTATTTTAATTCCCTTTTGTTTTTCTTTAGTTTGTGCTACAACAGGTTATACAAGTGTAGGTGCGTAAAAGTTTCAAAATAAGATTTATCGTTAACCACTTGCACTAGAATCTTGCAAGAAGCACCACCGACATTCTAATTTACCCTACCTTTATTCTGTTGATGTAAGTAGGCTTGTTCCATTTTAAAAAATGTATGTTTCCTAAAAAATACACTTTCTAAGTATTATTAAAAGCTGTTTATAAGCTAAATGTACGAGCCCCTGAATACCAATCAATGCTGTGAAAACTGCACATCAATAGCACTTTCCATTTCCTAAATAGTTGCTGAGCAAGCTTTGGGTGATTCACTCTATACACATGGAAGGTAACGCAAGGCTTGGAGCATATCGGCTGAACCCAAGTTCCAACAGGTACCAACCTAACAATCAGGGACATACCAGAATTACAACTATAATCAACAAACCCCTACCTGAAATGCGGAGTAATTATATGATACCAAAGTTATATTTCGACAGGCTGTTCAATATTATATTGCAAACGAGTCAGCATACGATAGATTGTCTAGAGGGTAGTCTGATTTGGTACACAGATGGCTCTAAAACGGAATGGATCAGGAGCTGTAATACATGCGGAGGTACCAAAGTGCGGCATTTATTTCTGTCTTGGTTGCAATACCACTGTATTCCAAGGTGAAATATTTAAATTGAAACTTGTGTTAGTGAAAATCTAAGAAGGGGCTACATAGGTGGCAATATCTATGTTCTCTCTGATAGTCAAGAAGCTTTAAAAGCAATTGCAAGCTATCAGATAATCTCTAAGTTACTCTGGAACCTTGTAACATGGTAACTTTTCGATTGTTGCCAGGACACAAGGGCATTTTAGGCAACGAGAAAGTAGATGCCTTGGCAAAGAAAGGCTCTGAACAATCTTTCATTGGCCCTGAACCAGTTTTTGGCAACGCTATAAACTCTGTTCTCAAAGCCATTGATGAGTGGATTAAGTATTAACACCAACAATAATGGGTGCAAACAGAAGAATGCAAGCGTAGTAATAGAAGGATGAGTAGAATATCTTTGTTATTAGGTGAAGACGTACTTAAAATCAACAGATCCCACATGAACCTCATAACAGGGTTATTGACGGGACATTGTAGATTAAGGAAACATCTACATAAAATGGGAATCTTCAAGGAAGAACCAGTATGCAGGGTGTGAAATGAAGAATAAGAAACTACCTCTCATGCAATCTTCAAATATGAAGCTCTAGGTATGAAAGGATGTAAACTATTGGGCTTAATAAACCCAAAAGATGATCTTACTAAAGAAAATTTAGTTAGTAATCTACTGTCTATCATTAGAGATACAGGACTATTTAACCAAAATTATAAGAAAGATGATACAATAAACCTATAGGTTTCAGTGTTAAGGGCTAATAACCCGACTCCTCCTTTTTCAAAAGTCAAGTTAAGACCAGGACGGAATATAGAGAACACTTACCTACTTCAGTAGAACCCTGTAAACGCCGAGCGAATCTAATGCGTGAGTAGGCGAGAGTTGCTGGTTTTGTAGAGTCCATGAAGTACATAGTTCCATAAGTATCTTTGTGGATAGAAGTTTTACCTCCAAACGGACCACTCCGCCCTAAATTCGCTGTTAGGCTTCCGCAACTTGGAAGGACAGATGTCCCGTTTAGTCCAAAGGTGGCAGCAGTATAACTTTTCGTTGGGGCACCGGTTAGGAAGTCATCATTCTAACGCAGACACTCTTTCCCGAAGATACTGCCAGGAAACCGCAACCACTGTTTGAAGTTCGAGGCGAAGTAAACTGCTTCAGCCTTAGGCCCGGTCACGGTGCAAGCTGCAGTCGGTTTGTCCGAAAAGACCTTGAGGAGAGAGCACCTGAAGGTTTAAGGTATACGGCAAATCTTGACGGATAAACATTCTGGCAAATTCTCTGCGTGGGCAGTACTTGCTCCGAGGGGTGATGATGATGAGATGAGGTTTAACGGCGCTCAACATCTAAGGTTATTAGCGCCCTACAATGTATAAAATATAAAAGTTAAAAGCCAAAAATTAAAATATCACACACAAACCCGCTTTGTTGAAAACGGTAAAACCAAGAGACCAAATTCTAAAACCTACAACACTAAAATCAGGGTCAAAAAGAGTATAACAACTTGTCAAGAGCTGTAGAACACATGGGACATGAGCGCCATATGTCAGCTGGGGTGTGGAGTCCCCATTAAAACAGATATTATAAAATTACAAAGCTAAAGGACGCTCAGCGCATCAAATGTGCCGGTTAAAATCACCGTCACTAATAAAACGTAAAACACATTCTACAGCACGCGCGTCGTCTGCCAAAACGTTGGCTACGCCAACAGGCAGAACCACACGAACGCGCAATGGAGCTAAAACCTGACACTCTTCTAAAATGTGACGCACCGTTAAGGGCACATCACACTGCTCACAGAGTGGAGCGGGGTCATCACTGAGCAGATATCTATGACTAAAAAGGCAATGTCTAATCCGTAAAAGAGCTAAAATTACCTCTTCCCGACGACACGAACGAGAAGAGGTACCCCAGGCTAACGGGAGAGGCTTAACCTTCTGCAACTTGTTCCCCCGGAGGGCGGTCCACCCATCCCTCCAAAGCGAGAGGATCCGGCTACGTAAAATAACAAAAAATCTGTGGAGGGAACAACAGAGGAAAACTATCTGGGTAATAAAATGGCCGATATGGCAGCGGCGTTGGCAGACTCATTACTTGAGATGACAACATGACCTTGAATCCACTTGAAGGATACGCTGATGACAGAGACACCAAGCGAGTGAAGCAGGTCATGTATGCGCCGTACGAGTAGGTGGTAATGGTACAGCGCGTTAATAATCTGAAGGGCAATCAGAGAGCCCGTACAAATAACACAGTGCCGTAAGTCGTGTCGCTGAATGTATAAAACAGATTGATATATACTAAAGAGTTCGGCGGTAAAAATTGACCATTTCCCAGGTAAACGAAACGTAACACTACATCAACCAAAAACAAAGGCACACCCAACTCCAGCATCAGTCTTAGATCCATCGGTAAACATAAAATGAAAGTCCCCGAATTGCGCCTGTACTTCTAAAAAAGCCGATCTGAAGACTGAAGAACGTGTCTCGGTCTTGGGCATCGACGTTAGCCAAGGTGACAGTGAGCCTCAGCGCGCAACAATGGAGGAAAAAGCGTTTCCCCCCTGGGCAGGGCCGGCGCTGGCGTAACGTCCAAATGCCGAAGGAGCTGCCGAAATCGTACCCCTGGAGGGAGCAATGCAGAGGAGCTAATTAAATATTGCCGATCAAGCGACTCCGCGAAAAATAAGTCGAAGGACGGGTGGTCAGGCAAGCTTGAGAGTAGACATGCAGTGCTGCACAAAAGCATCTCACGCCTGAGAGACAGCGGAGGCTCTGCAGCTTCAGCGTAAAGAATGGCTACGGGGCTAGTTGGAATAGCCCCTGTAGCGACACTGATACCACGATGATGAATGGGATTCAAACGACGTAACACAGATGGACATGCCGATAAATAGACAATGCACCCGTAATCAAGTTTGGATCGGAAAAAGAGCGATAAAGACGCAGAAAGACGTTCCGATCAGCTCCCCAGGTTGTGCCACTTAAAACACCTAAAACATTAAGAGAACGGTCACACTTTGCTTTTAAAAAGGAAATGCGAGAAGTCCAGCTCAGCTTTCGATCAAAGATCAAACCCAAAAGTTTCAACTCGTCTGCAAATGGAAGGACCTCCGGCCCAAGATAGAGAGAGGGCGGAGGAAAGCCTTCCGGCGCCAGTAATTAATACAGCCGGATTTCCCGAAGGAGAAATTAAAGCCATTGCGTTACCGCTGGCGTAGAAACGGTGGATACAGCTCTGGAGACTGCGTTCGAGTGGACAGGTCCGCCGTGAACTGCAATAAATGGCAAATTCGTCAACGAAAAGGGACGATGAAATGCCAGGTGGAATACAATCAACTATGGGGTTGATAGCAACCGCAAAATGTGTGACACTGAGTACAGAGCTCTGCGGTACACCGTTCTCTTGAATTAAACGACTAGATAAAACCGAGCCCACGCGTACACAAAAGACGCGGTCCGTCATAAATTCCCGAAGAAATATGGGAAGACGACCGCGGATATTCCATGCGTGAAATGTACGAAAATGCCGCCCCTCCAACAAGTGTCATAAGCTTTCTCTAGGTCAAAAACACAGCCAGTGTTTGACACCTTCTCAGAAATCCATTCATAATATGCGTCGACAGAGAGACCAGATGGTCGACGGTAGAGCGATGGCGACGAAATCCGCACTGAGCGTTCGCTAGAAGTTCCTGAGACTCAAGCCATCATGTCAACCGCCCGTTGATCATGCGCTCCATCACCCCAGGCTTAAGTATAGGGACAATGGTGGCTTCGCTCCAAACGGAAGGAAAATGGCCGCCTTGCCAAATACGGTTATACACCTGTAAGAGAAAGAGTTTACTGTTGCCTGAAAGGTTCTTTAACATCAGGACATGAATGCCGTCAGGCCCAGGAGCGGAGTGCATAGAGCAATGGAGAGCGTGCTCCAGCTCCCGCATTGCGAAAGGTTCATTATAACACTCCTTATAAGCAGACCGAAAATTAAAGGTCCCCGTATCCAGCCGGTCTTTGAGAGTGCGAAAGCCTGCGGAATAATGGTCTGAACTGGAAACCGCCTCAAAGGCAGCACCCAGAGTGTTAGCAATGTAAACCGGATCCACTATGGCCGCATTGGAAACCTGAAGGCCAGACGCAGTACAATGCGACACTCTACCGGAGAAGCGACGAAGTTTATCCCAAACAACAGAGGAAGGTGTGAAGCGACTAAACGACTCGACAAAACGAGTCCAGGATGCCTTCTTGCTATCGTGAATAATGCGACGAACCCTGGCGCGCGATTGTTTAAAAGTAACCAAATTATCAAATGTAGGGTGTTCCCGAAACACCCTAAGCGCAGTGCTATGGGCACGAAAGGCGTTCCGACAGTTCTCGTTCCACCACGGAACAGGAATACGGCGAGGGCGAGAGGATGATCGGGGAATTGTGCGTTCGGCAGTAGATAGAATCATAGACGTAAGGTGCTGCACCATTTGGTTAACGTCAGTGAAGGGCTGCTCCTCAAAACACACGAAGCTGGAATACAATCTCCAGTACGCTTTTCTGAATATCCAGGTAGGTACTCTGGAATGCTGAACATGGTCAGACAAAAGAGAAACGATGCAGGGGTAATGGTCGCTGGAGTAAGTGTCAGCGACGACGTTCCAATGCAGATGACCAGCAAGCTGGAGTGAGAAAACGGCAAGGTCTAAGTGATAGAAAGTACCAGAAGAGTCAGAAAGAAAAGTAGGTCACCTGTATTGAGGATGGAGAGGTTGAACTGATCAAAAATGTCGGAAAGAAGAGTTGCCCTCGCGCAAGCCCCCGGCGAACCCCACAGGGAGTGATAGGCATTAAAATCTCCCAACAGAAGAAACGTTGTTGGGAGAGCGGAGAGGAGATCTCGAATGTCCGCGACAGCGAGGGGAGACGATGGAGGTGAATAGACAGAGCAAACAGAAAAGAAAAAACCGGGCAATTGAAGCCTAACGGCAACAGCTTGCAAGTCGGACGTAAGAGCTAGAGTTTGAAAATAAACGTCGTTACGCACTAACAACATGACACCTCCATGAGCAGGAGTACCCTCACCCGGTTCAAGATCCTAGCGAACCGGAATGTACCCTCGGAGATCAAAAGGGTCGTGAGGGCGAAGTTTGTTCTCCTACAAACACACGACCAGAGGTGAATGGGAACGCAATAAAAGTTGCAGTTCCGCCCTATGAGATCGAACATTACGTAAATTCAAGGTCAGGATAGCCATGAATAAAAGAGATAAACTGTCCACTTAGAAGGGCGGCTTCAAATAATCTTGTTCTTAACCTTTGGGCTCGGGCTTTTGGTATGGAGTGGACCAGACTCCATAGGCTCCTCGAAGGGAGGCCCACGGGCTCAGTGCCAGAAACCGATTCAAGCGCCGTGAATCGGTTCTGGGTGGCAATGGGTGAAGGTGGCCGCTGAGCGCGGCTTGTCCCACGAGCATCCTGGGATTGCGACCTTCGAGGTGGAGAAGGTGAACATTTCTTACCGCGCAAACGCGTAGGGTCTTTCAGAAAATCTTCTTTACGAAGTTTCTGCTTTGGCTTCTTTGCAGTGCCTTGAGAATTCAGAACCTTAGGACCAGTTTTGGATGGCTTGATAACAGTACTAGAAACGGACGGCCGGATGGTAGTGGCGGTTAATGCAGTCATGGTTCAGGTCTGTGTTTCGGCATCCTGTCGGGGTACTCGCTAGGCAACAACAGAACTATTGTACCAGATCGCAGTAGAGAAGGTTGGAGCGAATGGTAACGCCTCCGATCTTCGGCGAAGGAGACTTTGTTCTTTACCCGGATCTCCTGGATCGCCTTCTGTCCAAATACCGCGGACAGTTGGCAAATGAAGCAAAATGAGACCCTTTGCAATTTACGCAGACGGGGGCGGATAAACAAGTACCATCCGTGTGAGGGCTCACTACAAGAGGCACAGACGGAAACGGCACTCTTGCAACAGACTTGCGTATACCCAAAACGTTGGCATTTAAAACAACGCAGAGGTCGAGGAATATAGGGCCTCATTGCAATGCGTTCGTACTCTGCTGAAATACCCGTGGGCAGATCGGTGCCATCAAATGCTATAAACAGGGTACGAGTGGGTACCAATACTCCGTTGCGTTTGGCCTCCACTCGATGAACCGCTTTCACCTTCTGGTCTGTAAGATATTCTACCAGTTCCTCGTCCGATATACCATCGAGGTAATGCGTGTGACAACGCCTCAACAGGAATTCAAGGTGTGGTGCTTCTCAACACGGATACGATAGCCGTGGAGATGCGTGGCGCGCAGCAAGGACTTAGTCTGCTGTTCCGATTTGGCTTGAACCAACAATGAACCAATTCGAAGACGAGTGCAGGACTGAACCGCACCTGCAATTGCGCCAATGCCCTTCTGTACAATAAAAGGGTTCACCTTCTCAAAAGTTTGACCTTCCTCAGTTCGTGAAATCACTAAGTAACAACCAGTTGTTGGTGGTGCTACTTCTGTTGCAAATACTTTACGGCGCTTGTTACTTATAATGGGGAAAGGGTGGTCCATAGGGAAATAAGTCCTCCACCATTGCAACCGTCTCCGACCTCGGGCTCTGACTTCCCGGGCGTTACCCCGGCTTGGGTGAGTGACCTATCTATACCAAACTCACCCCAGGGTCACACCTCCCAGAACATAGACAGAGGGACCCAATCGCCGTCAGAAGTCAGCAGCTCATGCAATGGCCCCCCCGCAGGACTGCAGTTGAACAGCGGATACGAACACATACCCTACATGACGACCCCGTGTTGTGGGGATGACGCCATTACCCACTAACCCAGCTGCGCACCCAAGTGCGCGGGTATCCGTCAGGCTGTGTCCACGGAGGATTAAAATAAAAGGATAAAGGAACTAAAAGTGTGTAGGCGTTTCGCACGCAAGGTAGGCCGACGAAGAAGTAAAAGAGATGTTTAAATGAATGGGCGTGGGGCGAAATGTTCATAAATAAAGGAGAAGGAAGAAACCTTGGAGAGGGGCGTCATGTAATGAAATGCACAGAACGAACGAGAGCCTACGTTGAGTCCCCTGGTCACGTGTACGAACCCACCTCGACCGGACGAGCGTGGAAGGATGATGATGGCGATGATTGGCTCGGGAACCCCCGGTTGCGCCAAAACACGTTCTCACATAAGGTGAGCCCCTGGAGGGGTGCTCCGAGGGGCCGGGTATATACATGCTATTTGGCCCAGTTGGACCCCTGGTGGTCAACAAGGGTGCGTTGAAAAGAGCATTAGAGTCCGAAAACAGAAAACCAAGGTGGAACAACTAATCCTACCGGGGAGCAAGGAAAAATAGGTCTTCGGGAATACCCATACTAGTAATACTGGGGAACACCTTAATGTAAATAAGATTATGGAGAAACTCCATCGTGAATCTTATTGGTTGCAGCATCAAAGCAACATAGAGGTGTGGTGCCAACATCGCAACATCTATGTGGCAAGCCCTGTGTCTCAGGCTCGCAGTAGGAGCCGGGTGCAGAACTCTAGCTATGCAGTGCCGTTCGAAAGAATTGCCGTCGAGTTGGAAGGCCCTTTCTCTTGGACAGGCCCAAAAATCGCTACCTGGTATTGCTTATGAAGGATTTCAGCAAGTGGCAGGAAAATTACGCGATACACGGTCAGGGAACCTCGACTTTGACAAATGCACTGGTGAAAAACTACTTCTGCCGGTTTGTGATCCTCCAAGAGCCCCATAGTGACCAAGGGACTAATTTCGAATCCAAACTTGCGCAACTGCTACTCCAGTGCATAATAATACACATAACTCATACCATTTCTTTTTATCCATAGTCAAACGCATGGTGGAGAGATATATTAAGATGGTCGAGGTGCCCCTCCGCAAAGTGATATCCAGCCGTCAGTGAGATTGGAATGTGTAAGAGTCATTATTCTTCCTAACCTAACAATCATCAGTACGCAAATCCACTAGCATGACACCAGCCAACGTAGTACCGGCTACCGTGTGATCTGTTGTTCAGCACGCCTCCTGATGCCGACTAGCGTCAAAGGGATTATATTGGTGAGATAACGGACAGTCTGGAAGACATCCATTTTCTCGCCAGAGAGCAACTAAACCTGGAAAGTGATAGGATGAAGGAACGCTGTGGCCATCTGGCGAAATGCACTGGATTGCAGGATGGTGAACTCGAATGGATCTCTCGTCTCACGTGGACTAAAGGGAAGTTGTCGAAGTTGTAACATTTCTGGAACGGCCTGTTTAAAGTATCAATATTGTGGTATACCGCATTCTGCGTCAACCCCTAAGGAAGCTATTGGTGGTCCTTTTGGATCAGCTTGCTCCATATCGGAGGCTGCTAGGGGCAACCAGCTCAGATATGGGAGCTATGGGATGGAGATGTGGGTATCACTTACTAAATGAAAGGCGTCCAGTGACCGCCTGATTGTTCAAATGAAGAGATAAGAGATAATTTGTGAAGGAGACCTCTCTCCCGACATAAATTCCAGAAGCGCTAACCTGAGATAACAGGATTCTTCTGGTGGCTTCTTACTCTCCTCTCACGAAACTTCCAGAGACTCTCGCAATTTTATATAAAAGATCATGCTCGCGAGTGAGATAGTGAGTTGCTCTTGTTGCGATATAAGCTGCTGGTTCTATGAGTGAGTTTTTTACGACAGTTGTGAAGTACAGTGAGTGCTGCAAATGCGAGAGATTAGAGAGGTGTTTTGTCCCACGTTCCAGTTAGTGAAGTGATCAGGAAGAAAAGGCTGCTTCTAGCGTGTTTCATTACCCCACTACGTTGCAAGTAAAGATGAAGTAACAGTGAAAATTAAACAAGATTCCATTATTGTTTCACAGTGAGAACTGAACTACATAATATTAGTGAAGTGACTGAAAACTCAACGAAGGGACAACATTTACAATAATATATACATACAAGTGTTGCTTTTGCGGTTTACCTACTTCAGATTAAACGGTCCTGTACACTCTGTACCTGCGTTAGGAAATTGTTTTGCTTGAGACACATAAACTGAGAGAATTTGTCCATGACTTGCTAGTTGGTTGTAATTCTGATTCAGTTTAATGTAGCGATGATTTATTTTGAGATCCAGTGTCTCTGCCTCTATTATCCATTAGTAATGGCCAATGAATCTTATTGTCAATTAGTTCCCTACATGCACGAATATCCGAGACTTGCTTTATACCCTGAAATTTATGAGGTAATATATAGCATGTAAAGTAATTTACTATTTCATACTCTAGTTCGGGATTTTCTTGTCTTCCTTCAAATAAAGTCTTTGTTGTTGTCGGTTATGTTTCTATAAACGTTTCTGTATCAGATCTGATACTTTCTCATGTAATTCAATTGACAGTATTAGCCTAATGGACATCACATTTGCATAATTAATTTTTATGCTGTCTGTAGACCACACTTTCCTTATGTGCTTTTTCACCTAGTGTTGTGCAGTGTTGTTTTTGTAATTTTGAATGCGAAAAGAACTTTGTAATTTTGAATGCAAAAAAACTTTGTAATTTTCAATGAGAAGAGAACTAAGAAAGCATTTCTTCTCTCTGAAGGATAACTAAACAATTAGAGATACTCTTGTGTTCTTCTGCATCTTAAGCTTAACTTTCTTGCTGGAAAGCGGGAAAGCGACTAGCTGTGTTCTAGCAGTTGTAGCTGTAATAGATCATTTCATTAAAAACTTTTTGACAAGGTTAGCAGACGCATAGAGCTAATGCCTGTAATACCTTCTCGTGATACAAAAGTTTCCGTTCTGCCGCATGCTATATTCCAAATATATTTTATCCAACTGGTAAATCCGGTATGCATGCAAGAACATAGCCGTGCAACTGTACACAAATTAAACTGTATATGACTAAACTGTATCAATCTTACACGTTTTCTTAACAAAGCGTTACATCATAACCACCAAATATACTTCTAATACATACAAGTGGCTCAATCTACTCGATTAGTTTTGCTAGTACCTTAGAGTGCGATACGTGAGTGATCATCTGAACCTGTTATTTTGCAGATCTAAGGCATAGGCCAGTACTGAGCCCTTTGAGAGTGGCATCAGAAAAGCCGGTAACTGTATTTGAGGACACTATCAGTAAAACGTTCTGCTTATGTAAATGTCAATCATAGGTATTTGAGAACATAGCTTATTTTATCCAGTAGGAAGCTTTATTGGAAGCTCGTCGTCCTATATCCTCTTTTCTTATATTTCCTCTAAAAGTAGCTTTAGTGCAATTGTTATAGAACTGTTTACCCAGGAGAATCATAAAAAAATACACTCGTGAGGAAAACTAAACTTTAAAATACAAATGCAGTTACTAGTTTCTTCTATGCATCATTGGAGATTGAAATCTCAAAATTGCAGAATATCAAAGTAAATCAAGCACCTTAACCGGTATCAAATTGAATACCAAGCTCTGCCTCTCTATTGTGGTGCAAAATTACGTCCAACACGGCTTCTAAAAACAATCGAATTATATCCTCTTAAAACTTTAAAACATCCTGCACACTTCTTGTGGCAGAAATTCGATCTTCAATGTGATGATGATATGGGGGTTAAGGGCGCTAAACAGCTAAGGTCATCAGCACCCTCTTAATGTATGATATTTAAAATCCAGAAATTAAAATACGGGACACCAACCCCGCGTAGCCGAAGCAATAAAATACAATAAAATACATATCAAAGTTTAAAAACAACCACACCAAAAGCTTTGGAAATCAAGAAATAAAATAGTGAACTACGTGTCAGGATCTGTAAAAGCCAAGGAACCAGAGCGTCATATGACCCAGGGGAGAACAGCCCCCCTATTAAAATGGACAATACAAAATCACAAAACTAATAGACGCTCAGCGCATTAAATGCGTCGAATAAAACCGCTGTCACGGATAAAATGTAAAAGACGTTCTACAGTATACGCGTCGTCTGCCAAAATGCCGGCTAAACCAACAGGCAGAGACACACGAACGCGCAATTGTGCTAAAACCTGACACTGTGTTAAAATGTGACACACTGTTAAGGGTACAGCACACTGATCACAGAGTGATGCGGGATCACCACTAAGCAAGCGTCTATGACTAAATATGAAGTCGTGTTAGAATCACCTCTTCCCCACGAGAAGCACGAGAATAGTTGGCAGACTCATTACCTGAGATGCCCACACGACTGGGAATCCACACGAAGGAGACGCTGATGCCAGAAACACCCGAGCGAGTGGAGGAGATCATGTCTGCGCTGTACGAGTGGGTGGTAATTGTACAGCGCGTTAATACTCTGAAGGGCACTCAAGGAGCCTGGGCAAGGAACACAGTGCCGTAACTCATGCCACTGGATGTATAAAAGTGCCTGATAAATACTAAACAGTTCGGCGGTAAAAATCAAACACTGCCCCGGTAAACGAAGGGTAAAACTATGCTGACCAAAACCAAAGGCACATCCTACTCCAACACCAGTCTTAGACCCATCAGTGTATATAAAATAAAAGTTCCCGATTTGCGCCTGGAGTTCCAGAAAGCTGATCTAAGAACTGAAGAAGGGGTCTCATCCTTCGGCATCACGTTAACCCAAGGTGACAGTGGGCCTCAGCGCGCAACCATGGAGGAAAACGCGTTTCGCCTCTGGGAAGGGCCGGCGCTGGTGTAACGTCCAGATGCCAAAGAGCTGTAGAAATCGAACCCCTGGAGGGAGCAATGCAGAGGATTGCCGATCAAGCGAATCCTCGAAAAATAACTCGAAGGACGGGTGCTCAGGCATGCTTGAGAGTCGACATGCAGAGCTGCACAAAACCATCTCACGCCTGAAGGACAGCGGAGGCTCAGCAGCTTCAGCGTACAGACTGGGTACAGGGGTTGTTGGAAAGGCCCCCGTAGCGACTGTTATACCACGATGATAAATGGCAATCAAACGACGTAACACACATGGACGTGCCGATGAATAGACAATGCACCCGTAATCAAGCTTGGATCGGACCAAGAAGCGATAAAGCCGCAGAAGAATGGTCCGATCAGCTCCCCACGATGTGCCACTTAAAACACGTAAAATATTAAGAGAATGGGCACACTTTGCTTTTAAAAAGGATATGTGAGAAGTCCAGCTCAGCTTTCGATCAAAGATCAACCACAAAAATTTCACCTCGTCTGAAAATTGAACGACCTCCGACCCAAGATGGAGATATGGCGGAGGGAAAGCCTTTTGGCGCCAGAAATTGATGCAGACGGATTTCTCGGCGGAGAAATTAAACCCGCTGGCGTTACTCCAGGCGTAGAGACGGTCGATACAACTCTACAGACGGCGCTCTAACAGGAAGTTATGCCGTGAGCTACAATACCAATACATAGCAAAATCCTCAAAGAAAAAGGATGATGAAATGCCAGCTGGAATATAATCAACAATGAGAATGATAGCAATCGCAAAATGTGTGACACTGGGCACAGAGGTCTGCGGTACACCGTTCTCTTGCATAAAACGACTAGATAGAACCGAGCCCAAACGTACATGAAAGACGCGGTCGGTCATAAATTCCCGCAGAAATATCGGAAGTCGACCGCGTAAATTCCATGCGTGAAGTGTACGTAAAATGCCGCCCCTCCAACAAGTGTCATAAGCATTTTCTAGGTCAAAAAACACAACCAGTGTTTGATACTTTCTCAGAAACCCATTCATAATATGCGTCGACAGAGGGACCAGATGGTCGACGGTAGAGCGGTGCCGACGAAATCCGCACTAAATGTTCGCTAGAAGTTTCTGAGACTCAAGCCACTACGTCAAACGCCCGTTGAACATGCGCTCCATCACCTTGCAAATGCAACTGGTGAGGGAGATCGGGCGGTAGCTGGATGGCCGTTGGCGATCCTTCCCAGGCTTAATGATGGGGACAACGGTGGCTTTGCGCCAAACGGAAGGAAAAACGCCGTCTTGCCAAATACGGTTATAGACCTGTAAGAGAAAGAGTTTACCTTCGGCTGAAACGTGCTTTAACATCAGGACATGAATGCCGTCCGGCCTAGGAGCGGAGTGCCTAGATAAAACGAGGGCATGCTCGAGCTCCCTGATTGTAAAAAGTTCATTATAGCACTCCTGATTGGGAGCCCGAAAACTATAGGTCACGGAATCAAGCCGGTCGTTGAGAGTGTGAGACCCGGCGAAATAATGGTCACAACTGGAAACCGCCTCGAAGGCAGCACCCAGAGCGTTAGCAATGACAGTAAGATCTACTATAGTGGCATTGGAAACCTGAAGACCAGACACAGTGCAATAAGACACTTAACCGGAGAAGCGACGAAGTTTAACCCAAACAGCAGTGGAAGGCGTGGAGCGATAAAAAGACTCGACAAAACTAGTCCAAGGTGCCTTATTGCCATCGTGAATAATGCGAAGAGCGTTGGCACGCGGTTGATTAAAAGTAATCAAATCATCAAGTGCAGGGTGTCGCCGAAACATCCTCAGTGCAGCTCTACGGGCACCAACGGCGTCCCGACAGTCCTCGGTCCAACACGGTACAGTAATATCCGAGGGTAGGAGGACGAATGGGGAATAGTGCGTTCGGTGGCAGATAGCACCGTAGACGTAAGGTGCTGCGCCGTTTGATTCACGTCAGTGAAGGGCTGGTCAACAAAAAACACGAGGCTGGAATACAGACCCCAGTCGTCTTTAATGAATTGCCAGGTAAGTGTTCGGGTAGGCTGGACGTCGTGAGACAAAACAGATACGATGCAAGGATAATGGTCGCTGGAGTAGGTGCCAGCGACGACGTTCTACTGCACACGACAAGCAAACTGGATGCAACAAACGGTAAGATCCAAGTGAGAGAATGTGCCAGAAGAGTCAGAAAGAAAAGTAGGTTCACCTGTATTGAGGATGGAGAGGTTGAATTGATCAAAAATGCGGAAAGAAGAGTTCCTCTCGTGCAAGCCCTTGGCGAACCCCACAGGGGGTGATGGCCATTAAAATCTCCCAAGAGAAGAAATGGTGCTGGGAAGGCGGACAAAAGATCACGAATGTCCACGTTAGCGAGGTGAGACGATGGAGGTGAATAGACGAATCAAAGAGAAAAGAAAAAGCCGGGCAATTGAATTCCAAATGCAACAGCTCGCAAGTCAGACGTAAGTGTGAGAGGCTGAAAGTGAACTTCGTTACGCACTAATAACATGACACCTCCATGAGCAGGGGTTACCTCATCCGGTGCAAGATCGTAGCGAACCGGAGTATACCCACGGAGTTCAAAAGAGTCGTGAGGGGAAGCTTGTTCTCCTGCAAACACACGACCATAGGTGAATGGGAACGCAATAAAAGTTGCAGTTCCACCCTACGCGATCGTACACCACTTAAATTCCAGGTCAGGTGAGCCATGAATAACAGGAATAAACTGTCTACTTAGGAGAGCGTCCCATAATGACCTTCTGCTTAACCTTTTGTCTCGGGCTTTTGGTATGGAGTTGGTCAGACAACATGGCCCCCTCTAAGGGAGGGCCACTGAATCGGTTCTGGGTGGCAATGGGTGATGGGGACCGCTGAGCACGGCTGGTCCAAGGAACATCCTGGGACTGCGTCCCACGAGAAAGGAGAAGGTGAACTTTTCTTACCGTGTGCGCGTAGGATCTTTGAGCAAATCTTCCTTGCGTAGTTTCTGCTTGGACTTCTTCTCAGTGCTTTGCGACTTCAGTACCTTAGGACCAGCTTTAGATGGCTTATTCAGTGTGCCAGAAATGGGCGGCAGGATGGTAGTGGCGGTCAATGCAGTCATCGTCCAGGTCTGTGTTTCGGCATCGTTCTGGGGTTCTTGGGCTAGGCAACGACGGAACTAAATGTACCCAATCGCAGGAGCGAAGGTTGGCGCGCATGGTAACGCATACGGGCTTCGGCGAAGGAGAGTTTCTCCTTTACCCGGATCTCCTGGATCGTCTTCTCGTCCAAGTACCGCAGTCACTCGGCAAATGACACAGAATGAGACCCTTTGCAATTAACACAGACGGGTCAGGATGAACAAGTACCTTCGTGTGAGGGCTGGTTACATGTTGCACAGATGGTAACGGCACTCTTATATGAGACTTGCGTATGCCCAAAACGTTGGCATTTGAAACAACGCAGAAGTCTAGGAATATAAGGCCTCACCGCAATACGTTCGTACCCTGCTGAAACACTAGAGGACAGATCCACACCATCGACCGCGAGAAACAGGGTACGAGTTGGTACCAATACTCCGAAGCGTTCAGCCTGCACTCGATGAACCGCTGTTACCTTTTGGTCGGAAAGATATTCGACCAGTTCATCATCCGACATTCCGTCAAGGCTCTGAGTGGTGACAACGCCTCGACAGGAATTCAAGGTGCGGTCCTTCTCAACACGGATGGGATAACAGTGGCGAAGCGTGGCGCGCAACAAGCACTTACTTTTTGCATCGAACTTGCTTTCTACTAACAATGAACCATTTCGAAGGCGAGTGCGGGAATGAACCGGACCAGGAATTGAGTCAATGCCCTTCTGGATAATAAAAGGGTTCACCTTCTTAAAAGTTTGACCTTCCTGTGTTCGCGTAATAGCTAAGTACTTCCGTTACAAAAACGTTTCGGCGCATATTATTGGTACTGGAGAAAGAGGGCTCTATAGCGAAAGAAATCCTCCACCATTGCAACCGTATTCGACCTCGGGCTCTGACTTCCCGGGCGTTACCCCGGCTTGGGTGAGTGGCCTATCTATACCTGTCTCACCCCAGGTTCACACCTCCCAGAACATAGACAGAGAACCCACTGACTCTAAGAAGTAAGCAGCTCATGCAATGGCCCCCCGCGGGACTGCAGTTGAACAGCGGAAACGAACACAAACCCTACATGACGACCCCGGGTTGTGGGGATGAAGCCATTACCCACTAACCCAGCTGCGCACCCAGTGTGCGGGTATCCGTCAGGCTGTGTCCACGGAGGATTAAAATAAAGAAAATGGGAAAGTAAACCATAAGTGTGTGGGCGTTTCGCACGCAAGTTAGGCCGTCGAGGATGGAAAAGAAACGTGTGAATGTCGTTTTGCGAAATGGTCGGAAATTAATATGGGAAGAAAGCAACAATGGTAGGCTGCGGTATGAACGAAATGCAAAGAACGCACGAGAGCCTACCTTGTGTCCCCCGGTCACGAGAACTAACCCATCTCGAACGGACGTGGATAATGATGATGCGATGCGGTTTAAGGGCGCTAAACTGCTAAGGTCATTAGCACCCTTACAAAAAATATAAAAAACGCGTAAAAGAACCGCATAATTATAAAACGGGACACAAACCCGCGATGTCCAAAAAGATAAAAACAACAATACAACAATCCCAAAAACTAACACACTAAAATCATAGGCAATAAAAGATTAAAACATGTCAAGAACTGTAGAATGCGAGGGACATGAGCGCCATATGTCCACCGGGGAGTAGAGTCCGCATTAAAACAGAACAGAATAAAATTACAAATCTAAAGGACGCTCAACGCATCAAATCCGCAGATTAAAATCGCTGTCACGAATAAAACGTAAAACACATTCTACAGCACGCGCGTCGTCTGCAAAACGTTGGCTAGGCCAACAGGCAGATCCACACGAACACGCAATGCAGCTAAAACCTGACACTCCTCTAAAACGTGACGCACCGTTAAGGGCGCATCATACTGCCCACAGAGTGGAGCGGGGTTACCACTCATGAAATACCTATGACTAAAAATGCAATGTCCGATACGAAGGCGTGTTAAAATTACCTGTTCCCGACGAGAAGCACGGGAAGAGGTAGCCCAGACTAACGCGAGAGGTTTAACCTCCCGCAACCTGTTCCCCCGGAGGGCCGTCCACTCATCGCTCCAAAGCGAGGGGATGCGGCGACGTAAAACAATAAACAAATCTGACGAGGGAACAACAGAAGTAAAACTTCTGGGTGATAAAATCGCCGATTTGGCAGCGGCGTCGGCAGACTCATTCCTTGAGATGCCAACATGACCTGAAATGCACATGAAGGAGACGCGGATGCCAGAGACACCAAGCGAGTGGATCAGGTCATGAATGCGCTGTACGAGTTGGTGGTGATTATACAGCGCGTTAATAATCTGAAGGGCACTCATGAAGTCTGCGCAAAGAACACAGTGCTGTAAATCATGCCGCTGGATGTACAAAAGTGCCTGATAAATACTAAAAAGTTCGGCGGTAAAAATCGAACATTGCTCCGGTAAACGAAAGTAAAAATATGCTGACAAAAAACAAAGGAACACCCTACTCAAACAGCAGTCTTAGACCCATCAGTGTATATAAAATGAAAGTTCCAGATTTTCGCATGGAGCTCTAAAAAAGCTGATCTAAGAACTAAAGAAGGGGTCTCAGTCTTCGGCATCGACGTTAGCCCAAGGTGATAGTGGGCCTCGGCGCGCAGCCATGGAGGAAAAAGCGTTTCCCCTGGGAAGGGCCGGCGCTAGCACAACGTCAAAATGCCGAAGGAATTGTCGAAATCGAACCCCTGGAGGTAGTAATGCAAAGGAGCTAACTAAATATTGTCGATCAAGCGAAACCTCGTAAAATAACTCAGAAAGACGGGTGGTTAGACAAGCTTGGGAGCCGACAAGCATAGCTGTGCAGAAGCATCTCACGCCGGAAGGACAGCGGAGGCTCTGCAGCTTCTGCGTACAGACTAGGTACAGGGCTAGTTGGAAAGGCCCCTGTAGCGACTCTTGTACCACGATAATGAATGGTATTCAAGCGACGTAACACAGATGGACGTGCCGGTGAATAGTCAATGCACCCGTAATCAAGCTTGGATCGGACCAAGGAGCGATAAAGACGCAGAAGAACGTTCTGATCAGCTCCCCAGGATGTGCCACTTAAAACACGTAACATATTAAGAGAACGGTCCACTTTGCTTTTTAAAAGGAAACGTGAGATGTCCAGCTCAGCTTTCGATCAAAGATCAACCCCAAAAATTTCACCTCGTCTGCAAATGGACGGACCTCAGGCACAAGGTGGAGGGAGGGCGGAGGGAAAGCCTTCCGGCAACAGAAGTTGATGCAGACGGATTTCTCGGCAGAGAAATTCAAGCCGTTGGCGTTACTCCAGTCGTAGAGACGGTCGATACAGCTCTGGAGACGGCGTTCGAGTAGAGAGGTCCGTTGTGAACTGCAATAAATGGCAAAATCGTCAACAAAAAGGGACGATGAAATGCCAAATGGAATACAATTAACAATGTGGTTGATAGCAATTGCAAAAACTGTGACACTGAGTACAGAGCCTTGTGGTACTCCATTTTCTTGAATAAAACGACTAGATAAAACAGAGCCCACACGTACACGAAAGACGCGGTCCGTCATAAACTCCCGAAGAAATATGGGAAAACGACCGCGGATATTCCATGCGTGAAGTGTACGTAAAATGCCTCCCCTCCAACAAGTGCCATAAGCTTTCTCCAGGTCAAAAAACACAGCCACGGTTTGACACTTTCACAAAAAATCCATTCATAATATGCGTCGACAGGGACACCAGGTGTTCGACGGTAGAGCGATATCGACGAACTCCGCACTGAGCGCTCGCTAGAAGTTTCTGAGACTCAAGCCACCATGTCAACCGACCGTTGATCATCCGCTCCATCACCTTCCAAATGCAACTGGTGACGGAGATAGGGCGGTAGCTGGAAGGTAGTTGGCGATCCTTCCCAGGCTTAAGTATAGGGACAATGGTGGCTTCGCGCCAAACGGAAGGAAAAATACCGTCTTGCCAAATACGGTTGTAGACCTGTAAGAGAAAGAGTTTACTGTCGGCTGAAAGGTTCTGTAACATCAGGACATGAATGGCGTCCGGCCTAGGAGCGGAGTGCCGAGAGCAATGAAGAGAGTGCTCCAGCTCCCTCATTGTAAATAGTTCGTTATAGGATTCATTATTAGCAGACCGAAAATTATATGATGCGGAATCTAGCCGGTCTTTAATAGAGCGAAAGCCGGCGGAATAATGGTCTGAACTGGAAACCGCCTCAAATGTAATACCCAGAGCGTTAACAATGGCAGCCGGATCCACTATGGTGGCATTGCAAACCTGAAAGCCAGACACAGTACAATGCGGCACTTTTCCGGAGAAGCAACCGAGTTTATCCCAAACAACAGAGGGAGGGGTGAAGCGATTAAAAGACTCGGCAAAGCGAGTCCAAGATGCCCTCTTGCTACCCTGAATACTGCGACGGACCCTGGCGCGCGATTGTTTAAAAGTAACCAAATTATCAAGTGCAGGATGACGCCAAAACGCCCTAAGTGCACTTCTACGGGTACGAACGGCAACCCGACACTCCTCGTTCCACCAAGGAACAGAAATCCGTCGAGGGTGAGAGGATGAACCGGGAATTGCGCGTTCGTAGGCAGAGAAAATCGTAGACGTAAGGTACTGCACTAGTTGGTTAATGTCGGTGAAGGGCTGGTCGTTAAAATGCACCAGGTTGGAATACAAGCTCCAGTTGGCTTTTGTGAATATCCAGGTAGATACTCTGGAATACTGTACGTGATGTGACAGAAGAGAAACGATGCAGGGGTAATGGTCGCTGGAGTAGGTGTCAGCGACGACGTTCCACTGCAGACGACTAGCAAGCCGGAGTAAGCAAACGGCAAGGTCCAAGTGAGAAAATGCACCGGAAGAATCAGAAAGAAACGTAGGCTCACATGTATTGAGAATAGAGAGATTTAACTATCCAAAGGTTCCAGAAAGAAGAGTTCCCCTCGCACAGGCCCTTGGCGAACCCCACAGGGGGTTATGGGCGTTAAAATCTCCCAACAGAAGAAATGGTGTTGGGAGAGCGGAAAGGAGAGCTGGAATGTCCGCGGGAGCGAGGGGAGACAATGGAGGTGAATACACAGAGCAAACAGAAAAGAAAAAGCTGGGTAACTGCAGTCTAATGACAACAGCTTGCAAGTCGGACGTAAGAGCGAGAGTTTGAAAATGAACGTCGTTACGCACTAACAACATGACACCTCCATGAGCAGGAGCACCCTCTTCCGGTTCAAGATCTTAGCGAACCGGAGTGTACCCTCGGAGATTGAAATGGTCTTGAGAGCAAAGCTTGGTCTCCTGCAAACACACGACTATCGGCGAATGCGAAAGCAATAAAAGTTGCAGTTCCGCCCTATGCGATCGAACACCACGTAAATTCAAGCTCAGGATAGCCATGAATAAAAGGGATAAAGTATCTACTTAGAAGGGCGGCTTAAATAATCTTTTACTTAACCTTTGGGCTCGGGCTTTTTGTATGGAGTTGGTCAGACTTCATGGCTTCCTCGAAGGGAGGGTCCACGCGCTCAGAGCCAGAAACCGATTCAAGCGACGTGAATCGGTTTTGGGTGGCAATGGGTGAAGGTGGCCGCTGAGCTCGGCTTGTCCCAGGAGCATCCTGGGACAGCGACCTTTGAGGAGGAGAAGGTGAGCTTTTCTTACCGCGCGCACGCGGAGGGTCTTTCAGAAAATCTTCCTTTCGTAGGTTCTGTTTTGGTATCGTGCCAGCGCCTTACGACTTCATAACCTTAAGACCAGCTTTAGATTGTTTGCTAACTGTGGCTGAAATGGACGGCCGGATGGTAGTGGCGGTCAATGCGGTCATGGGCCAGGTCTGTGTTTCGGCATCCTTCCGGGGTACTGGCGAGGCAACAACTGAACTAAATGTACCAGATCGCAGGAGCGAAGGTTGGCGCGCATGGTAACGCCACCGGGCTTCAGCGAAGGAGAGTTTCTCCTTTACCCGGATCTCTTGGATCGCCTTCTTGGCCAAGTACCGCGGACAGTCGGTAAATGACGCAGAATGAGACCTTTTACAATTAACGCAGACGGGTCCGGATGAACAAGTACCTTCATGTGATGGCTGCTACATGAGGCACAGATGGATACGGCACTCTTACAAGAGACTTGCGTATGCCCAAAACGTTGGCATTTAAAACAACGCAGAGGTCTAGGAATATAGGGCCTCACCGCAATACGTTCGTACCCTGTCGAAATACTAGTGGGCAGATCGACGCCATCGAATGTGAGAAGCAGGGTACGATTCGGTTCCAACACTCCGTCGCGTTTAGCCTGTACTCGATGAACCGCTGTAACCTTTTGTTCGGAAAGATATTCGAGAAGTTCATCGTCAGATACTCCGTCGAGTCTGTGAGTGGTGACGACGCCTCGACAGGAATTCAAGGTGTGGTGCTTCTCAACACGGATAGGATAACCGTGGAGAAGCATGGCACGTAACAAGGACTTGCTTTGTTGTTCGGACTTGCTCTGAACCAACAAAGAACCATTCCGATGACGAGTGCTGGCTTGAACAGAACCAGCAATAGTATCAATCCCCTTTTGAATAACAAAAGGGTTCATCTTCTCAAAAGATTGGCCTTCCTCTGTTCGGCTAATTACTAAGTAACAACCAGATGTTGGTGGTGCTACTTCTGTGGCAAAGACTTTTCGCCGCTTGTTATTAATGGAGAAAGGGTGTTCCATAGCGAAATATATCCTCCACCATTGCAACCGTCTCCGACCTCGGGCTAGGACGTCCCGGACGTTACCCCGGCTTGGGTGAGTAGCCTATCTATACCTACCTCACCCCAGGGTCACACCTCCCAGAACATAGACAGAGGGACCCAATCGCCGTCAGAAGTCAGCAGCTCATGCAATGGCCCCCCCGCGGGACTGCAGTTGAACAGCGGATACGAACACAAACCCTACATGACGACCCCGGGTGGTGGGGTTGACGCCATTACGCACTCACCCAGTTGCGTACCTCTGCGTGGGTATCCGTCAGGCTGTGTCCACGGAGGATTTAAATAAAAAGGTAAAAGAAACTAAAAGTGTGTGGGCGTTTCGCACGCAAGGTAGGCCGGCGAGGAAGAAAAAGAGATGTGTAAATGAATGGGCGTGGGGCGAAATGTGCATAAATAGAAGAGAAGAAAGAAACGATGGCAAGGGACGACATGGAATGAAATGCACAGAACGCACGAGAGCCTACCTTGAGTCCCCCGGTTACCAGAACGAACCCACCTCGACCGGACGGGGATGAAGTGATGAGGATGGCAATGAGTGGCTCGGGAACCCCCGGGTACGCCAACACCCGTACTCACAGAAGGTGAGCTCCTGGAGGGTGGACGTGGATGAATGTGTGAATATGTCTATGAGTGGCTCGGGCACCCCGGGTACGCCAAACTCGTACTCACACAAGTTGAGCTCCTGGGGAGTTCTTCAATGTAGAAATCATTTATTAGAACTGGAAAAATCTTTCAATGCTAGTATCCATTTTCTATGAAGTTCTTCAAAAATATAGTTATTAAAATGGAAGGAAAATAGGCCATGTATGACAATCTGAGTTTCATATATGCGATGGGCTCATTTGGTGGATCACTTTAAGGAAATGGATGAAAATTGTGTGTTTTAAATGGGCTGTAATTTGTTTACACATTTTTCGATGCAATATGTGAAAAATGCGAGATATCAAAGTGCATACCGTTATTGTGGTGGAACCAAGACTTTCTAGCAGTGCACGGTTTGCGCATATTATTGTTCATGCATTACCTAAGCAGAATCTACAACATTCATGTGACATAGTTTCTCACATCGTCTTAGAAATATACAATATTCAACTCTTAATTACTCTTATTGAACATACCCTTGAGTGCTAAACTAAAGTTTCTAGTCATACAAAATAGACCGTTAAAATGGATACCGTCGAGCGAATTTGAATTTACATCAAAGCCGAAAAAATTATATAATTAAATTCCGTTTTTGAAGCGATATTCAGCTTTATATGAAGTGAATCAAAGGTCTTGCTTTGATTCGAATGGCTGAAGGTGTTCTTCAGCTTCCTGAAACATTTGTACTTTGATGCGAAGATGAATTTTGTTACAAAGAAAGGTATCTATAGCTGTAATATTTATCCCCTTGAAGTAAATTCAAATTCACTTGACGGAATTTATCCTATAGGTCAGTCTTATATGACAAGAAACTTACTTTTGTTCTTCCATGCAGCCTAAAGAACCATAAAGAAAATGTCTGCACCTAGCAATTGATATGTCTTAAGGGAGAATATGATAACCAGAATTCGATAAGAAGCTTCCATTCTTCATGATGTATTTGCTGCCTGAGGTTATTGTTAGTAATGTTGTGTATTATTTACTAAATCATAGAAATTATTATTTACATCAGACTGTATCTAATTCGTTGTATTTTACGTAGTTTAGAAAAGAACTAATTGTAAGGTATATCTTCACTAGGCGCAAGACTCATGTTCGTGTTTTAATTATTATGTCTTAATAAAGCCTTCGAGGCTAAGTTCCTTTGCTCGCACTATCCAACAAGTAACGCGCTAATATATCCTGCCTAGCAATTGCACCTTGGGATTTTGGTTTAAGTTAATGTATATAAGTTAGTAGGTTAATGAATTGGTTTCAATTTGATCATTATTCTACTCTGATGTCTCTGAGCGCACGCAGTTTTTTTATTAAGGGAGGTTAGAACCATGGCTACTGTAGGTGACCAGCTGACATGTGGTAATTTCTTATGTCTATTCTTGTATGTCATGTATCCTGAGTGGGAAGGTTATAATCTGATGTGTAATTCACACAGACAATGGAAACAAACCTAACTTAAAATGCTTTTATAAAAATAAGATATTACGACTTTACTGCTTATGTATTAATTTATTATAACTGCAATAAATAAATAAATAAATATTGAATTTGTCAGAAATTGCAACACATATACAGGCTATAAATGATTATTCATTTCTAGGCCTGAAATTTTGTTTAGAAATTTTCCTTGAAGACGCTTTAAGCCTCTTATTATTACTAGCTACCATCATAACAGAAAAGTACGTTAGTTCAAGCGTCTGAGTGCATTATTCACAGCACTCTGTTAATGTAG
Organism: Deroplatys truncata; assembly: GCA_030765065.1. Taxonomy (NCBI): domain Eukaryota; kingdom Metazoa; phylum Arthropoda; class Insecta; order Mantodea; family Mantidae; genus Deroplatys; species Deroplatys truncata. The sequence continues at coordinate 346,240,285 of CM060990.1, read as the reverse complement.
AAAGATTTTGCTCTCTATCTTTGTTTTCTACTTTTCATACACTTGTCACGCTTGCAGTTGGTGCCAGGTAGACTATCAACAGATTAATACAAGGAGACGTTTAAACACAATTTCTCTAAAAAAATTTAAGCTAGATTACACTGATTTTAAATTTGAACATAAAAGTTCTGGTTCTCTATTAAATGTGTCATTTGGTAAAATATATGTCATGGTGTATTCAGAATACCCTTAGTGCTGCAATACAGTTTGTGAAAAAATTTCCAAACCAGAGTGATATTATCTCCTGTGATGGGAATACTTTCACTGAGATGAATATAATGCACAGCAATGAATACAATGCAACGAACCTAGATAATAAAACCTTTGAATATTATCTAAATAACGTTTCCTGTTAGACATTGAGCAAGAAACACAATAGAAATGCTTTTATATGTAATACCTCCTGAAAATGTTGACAAGTATACTTTTGATAAGCCGCAAGAAGCCTGTATATTCTTTCTCAAATCTTAACATTTATTAGCGTCTAGCAATTCCTTATTGCAGTGAGAGGCTATAAGCCATTGAGGCTTAATCCTTAACAGCAGCATATATATATATATATATATATATATATATATATATATATATATCACTTCAAAATCCACTCTGATTTGTTAATGAGAATGCAATTCATATAAATCTTATAACTTTCATTAACTATCCTTAAATTCCAATAGAGAAGGTTACATGCTTTCACCCTTGTATTTAAACTGGAGTAGAATTTTGTAGTTAAATTTTTTAGTCTGACTATAAAATTTAATAGGGATGGCATTAAGGGCATTTCTTCTCTTTGTTAGGGCTTAATTTGAACTTTCGTTGGCGATCATAAAGTTTAAATTCTAATGTGTAAAGAAAGAGCATCGCAAGTTTGGATGTGAATGACTTTATGAACTACGTTTTTAACGAACCGCACTCAGATATAAAATCAACATCTTGACTTGCAGAAGGCCCAATGAATGGAATCATACAGCTGCTGAAGAAACTACGCCTTGATGAGGGCTCTACTTGTGCTACTCTACCGGTCAGTGTTGTTGAAAGCTATGTGAGAATCCTTCGGTTGCTATAGTTTTGTCTAAAGCATTTATAACTATAATTGTAACACTGGCATACCCTTGCATAGCACTAAGCTTCATAACCATAACGCAATCATTGGAAAGCTTTGGGACTGCGTAGGTTTAGCGCAGTTGTGTCTTCGAAAGTTACGTCACTTTAGTTGCAAACTCACTTTATCTTAATAGTGAGGGAGCCAGTTAAAACAGCAACCCATGTCCTGGTAGCTGAGGAGGATACACTGTAGACTGAGTTTCTCCACGACCTTTTTTTGGGAAACTTACATCCTAAGACTTATCACTATTGCCTAAGCCTCTAATACACTGAACGGGAGCTGGGTACTAACCCACCAGATCTCCTTCAGCGAACATTAGGTTTTCAACCAAACTCCAGGGTTAGGGAGACGACGAGCTCACTATATCTCTTGTGTATACTTCTCTTCCCAGCAAGCACACCTTGTTGGGTTCCGTAGTGGGTGGGCAGCACTAGGAGCGAAACTAGCGGTTCATAATTTATGGCTACAACAATTAAAAAACGTAAAGTTAAGGATCAAGATGAAACAGAAGTAAACATAGTGTCATTCCCTCGTTACCTATTGATATGCAGACTGGAAGAAGCTCATTCTTTTTTGAATGCCACTCCATACATTATTCATTAGGGATTTGATAAGATAGCTGGTTCTTCTAAATTTTGTATACCTTAAGAAATAGTTCTCGTCTTGTTGAGACGCACAATGCGGTCCAATCTGATAACTGACAAAGGCCACTATTCCACGGATAAATAATCCCTGTCGTGAAATAATGCAGCCTGAATTCCGCCTATCTGTTAGGTGTCATACCAGAGGGAACGATCAACGTTAACGATCGGACCAGGGTGTAACATTCATTTATCGTGCACGAAGAAAACGCGATGGTGTCCATGTGCCTAACTCTACTCTTTTCCTTACGTTTGATCAGATTAGATCTCCCTTAGAAGATTATGTCAGGCTGTTAGGTGGTTAATTTTGCACCACGTTTTCCACGGCCTATTCGTTGTTTTCAGTGCCAACGTTTGGGATACGCTACCTGCAAAAGTCCCGTTTCTGTATGCATGAACTATGACAAGGACGACCATGACGAAGCTTGGTTATCCGTTCTCTGCTGTGTGAATTATCAAGTCGTTCATCCGGCGAGTTCCCGTGAAAGCCCACGTTTGTTGGAGGAAAGCACCACTCGGGGCTGCGGGTGAAAGAATGCTTATCTTTCAATGAAGCCTGCAAACGCCATCTTGCTTGTTAGCCCCACCTATGACAATTTGATATTTCTACCTCTGCAGTATCCACTCCGATACCAAGGAGGGATATGGATACGGAAACATACCATATAGCCTCCATCACCACCGTTGCTCCGTGCATATCAGGAGCATCCTCTTCAAGTAATACGACTAGACCTTAAATTATTGTTATTGCATTAAAATACGTGAATATAAAACACAGCCGAAGCCCATTGACTATTTGAAAGACCCTCGGTCCTCTACCAGCGGAAAGGCTCACTTGAAGGAATGTCCTTCCTTACCTCCTCGGAGATCTCGCTCACACATTCCAAAGAGAATACCTGCACTTCAGCGGAGTTCTACTCTGCTCGTCCTAACTGGAAGCCGCTTTCAGCCGCTTTATTCGCTTTCGAGTAGAATAAGAGCCTGCCTTTAGAGGAGCCTATGCAGCAGGAATATTCTCCTCCCAAAAGTGCTAGCCTTACGGGCACCAAACAGAGCAAGTTAAATCGACACCCGTAGGTCACAACATTAATTTTTAATGAGCTTCTTCCATTTACTTCCAGATTTCCATAATTCATTGGAATCTACATGGCCTATTTGCACATAGAGCAGAACTGCAGCTAATGATTAGCTCGAGGTCTTCCCGTATTTTCTGCTTACGGGAGACCAAGCTTCGACAGCAGGAAGGTTTCACCCTTCCTAGTTTCATTCCTAAGCGCAATGGCTCCCACCAAAACCATGTACTCCGGCACATGAAGGTGTCATGCGTCTCATCCACTATGTTCCTTTGAAATATCCTTTCGCGTTTATCACTACCATGAAATCAATACTGTTATACTAAGTTTAGGCATTTAATTTATGGCTTCTGCCGTTTACATACCAAAATTCTCTGCCTTTAGCATTACCGACCTTACCCATTTAGTGTTATAGTTCCCAGCACCGTATCTTCTGTTGGGAGACTTTAATGCCCATCAACCACTTTGGGTTTCGCCTAAGGCTTGCGTGAAGGGGATACCTACTGCTGATTTCTTCACACAGGGTCACCTTTCTCTTTTAAACACAGGTGAACTCGCTTTATATTATACGGTGATTTTCTCTCTCTTTCTCTTTCACCTGGATTTTTCCGCTGTCCGTGTATAGTTTGCAATCCGTTTTCACTGAGCGTAATATCCGAGACTACTCCAGCGATCATTTCCCTTGCATCATAGCCTGCTCTCTCATCATGTTCCATCACATGTATCTACCGGGTGAGTAAAAGGAGCCAAGTGTAATCTTTATTTTATCCTAGCTGCCTTCAAAGAGCACCTTTTCATAGATGTTGACAGATCGTGGACCACACTGTTCTGTCATAATTTCCGCTGATGAATCTTCTATCACTAGGTCGTCTTCCCACTTAGGATGTTTAACGGTCCCTTGTTGGACCTGCGAATGCTTGTCGACCGTTAAAGCACGTAGAGCTGGGCCTTGGGTTTTCTGGCACCATCTTATCCCAAAAGCTTGGTCGCTTACGCACAACTGCGAGCCAGGTTTCGTCACATCATTCAGATCAGTTAGCGTACATCTTCCAAACGTTTTATGGAGTTCTTTAATCGCTTCATGCCCTCGTCTATCGTACGAGATAAACATCCTCGTATTACTCGCAAAGTATCACAATCTACAGTACCCAGCCTTAAGATAATGCTTTCGCGACTGTTAGCTCATACATTTAGTACTCGGACATTCTGTGTATTAAGGCGAACATGGAATCACAAGTGATCTCTTTTAAATCTTTTAAGCTCGAGTGTAACCATGCGTTTCTGATAAATTCAGGAGCTAGAGCAGATGATATACCCCTCTAGGTAGTCAGATCCTGGCTCGAATGCTTTTCACTTCTTAATGTTGTAGCATCTCTGTCCCGCCGGTTAACTCTTTCTGTTACAGCTCTATAACGGTATGTGGCAATCCACTAAGCTTCTATCAGCTTCGTGTGAGCCAACATGGTCCAAATATTAAAACCTGGAAGGGTTCGCAATTTGTCTTCTATTTACCAGCGGTCTCCCTCGTGCATTTGCAAGCTGATGGAGAGCAGGATCAAAAGCCAGTTGACAGCCACTTCAGTCTTCAACTGCCGTCGATAGTCCAGTGTAATTTTCATCCCAACCATTCAACGGCAAACCAATAGTTATTTTCATTATTACGAACATCATGGACGCACCTCAAAGAAATAGTCACACAGTTTCAGGCTGTTTTGATCCCGAAAAGCCACATGACACTTCACGGAGGCGGATATTATTCGTACCCTCCATAAGTAGGGCATTCGCGGGCGTCTTCCCCTCTTTATTTGGTAGTTCATGCAATATAGGTTATTTCGGATATCAGTGGGCTCGGTTTGACGTATGCTTTTATACAGGAGAATGGGGTACCGTAGGGCTCGGTACTCAGCGTCACTGTTTTCACTATTGATATAAATCCTATTTTGGAGTGTGTTTCACTCGTGTTTCGTCTTCATTTTTCGCGGATGATTTCGCCAATTACTGTAGCTCCCGACGGACTTGTCTCTTAGAACGTTTACTGTAGTGGTGTCTTGACCGCCACTACATTTAGTGCATCCAAAAGGGCTTTAAGTTCTCCTTCAGGAAAAACGAATGCGTTAACTTCTAGCGCCGGAAGACAGAACCTTTCCCTTCTTTATGTCAAGGTCCAGATCTCCTCCTTTCACCAAAAATACGAAATATTTAGGATGCATTTTTGACGAAAGGCTTACCTGATCTTCTTATATATCCTACTTAAAAACGATGTGTGAGTTTTCTCTAAACTCTTTACGAGTTTTAAATGGCTCAGACTTGAATAGCTGCATAGACTATGCCTTTAAGACTATATCACTCGCTGATCCAATGCAAACCTGATTACGATTACATTGGGTATTCTTCGGCACGGTCATTCTAAATCGCCTAAACGCTATTCATCACCGTGGTATCAGGGCTGAGTATCGACGCCTTTCCTACGAGTCCAGTAACTAACCTCGGTGAGAAACGTGCCGAACCTCCTCTACTTTATCGGCTCATGTTATTCTGTGTAGCTATTTATACAGACTTTCTAGTCTGCCGGTATATCCATTATAATTTGTTCTCTAACGATTGATTGGACCGTCAGTAGGCAACGAGTTCCCTGCCTTTACCCCCTCCTGGTGTTCGCTTTGGTTAACTTCTTCAACTGTTGTACGTGACTTCACCAGCAATATCTACCACAGAGGAAACTCCATTTCGCCTATGGCTCTGCACCGAGAGCCACGTCAACCTAGCGTTGATGTCCACGCCGAAGTCGACGATACCAAGTTAGGTTATTCGTAAAGCCGTTTTAAAAATAAAATGACAGTTTGGAAACTGCGATTTCATACACACTGGCAGCAAAAAGAACAGTTGAATAGTAGGCTGTGTTTTTACTCGTGATCACCAGGGATTTAGATTTTGCCTTTTACCACAGTGTTGGATTTACACAGCTGAGTTTAGTATTTACCAAACTATTTTATATTTTCAGTGGCAAGACCTCCAGCAGTGCGTTATCTACAGTGTTTGTTAAGTGCTCACTTCCGTCGTTGTACTGTTACCACCCTTTTGTACAACTCATACAGAATTGCCTTTACTCGTTTGCTGTATCGTGTTCTTTGTGTGGGTGCCTGGACAGGTCGAGCTATCAGGAAATAAGGCGTCAGTTACTGATACAATGAAAAACATTTTATCTCCACTTGTGTTAGCTCTTGCGTCCCTTCTGATGATTTTAGCACAACTTCACGTCGTTCTGTCCTATCACGCTAGAGCGATTAATGGTTTGGGAAAAAGATTCGAGAGGTAAGGCTCCTCCTTGTCAATCGTAGTAGCTTCTCGCGCACCTCTCGTCGTGATTACATCATTTTGGCAGATTGGGTATTGTGCACTGCCGTTTTAGTTATCGTGGCTTATCGTCTTCTAACGATGCACCTGTTTGTGTTCATTGTAATGTGTCGTTGACGGTGCATCATGTTTTACACAAAAGCGAATATTATCTCAGGAGGATGCTTATTTATTTTGATTTCCTTGGAAAATACACTAAATTAATGCTTGCTGAGTGTAATGCTAGGAATAAAATTTAAAAATGAAATAAAGCTCAAACGTATATAAAGCTTCAATTAGTTGCCACCATTGTTTTGGAATGATGATGATGAGATGGGGTTTAAGGGCGATAAACATCTAGGGTCATCAGCGCCCTTACGATGTATAACATTTAAAACCCCAAAACTAAAATACAGGACATTAACCCGAAGAGTCAAAAATACTAAAAACCAAAACAGCAAATTCAAAAACCAACACACTAAAAGCAAGGTCAATAAAACAGTAAAACGACGTGTCAAGAACTGTAGAACGCAAAGGACAGGAGCGCCATATGTCCGCCGGGGAGAAGAGCTCCAAATAAAACAGACAGTATAGAAGCATAAAACTAAAAGTCGACTCAGCGCATCAAATGCGCCGACTAAAACCACTTTCACTGATAAAACGTAAAAGATATTCTACAGCATGCGCGTCGTCTGCCAAAACGTTGGCTATTCCAACAGGCAGACCAACACGAACGCGTCATGGAGCTAGAACTTGACACTCTGTTAAAATGTGACGCACCGTTAAGGGCGCACCACACTGCTCACACAGTGGTGCGGGTTCACCACTGAGCAGGTATCTATGACTACAAAGGCAATGTCCGATACGCAAACGGGCTAAAATTACCTCCTCCCGACGAGAAGAGCGAGAAAAGGTACCCCAGACTATCGGGAGAGGTTTAAACGCCCGCAATTTGTACCCCCGGTGGGCCTTCCACTCATCGCGCGAAAGCGAGAGGATGCGGTGACGTAAAACAACACACAAATATGACGAGGGTACAAGAGAGGTAAAAATGTGGGTGATAAAATCGCCGATTTGGCAGCGGCGTCGGCAGACTCGTTACTGGAGATGCCCACATTGACCTGGAATCCACAAGGAGACGCTGATGCCAGAGGCACCAAGCGAGTGGAGCAGGTCATGTATGCGCTTTACGAGCGGGTGGTAATTGCACAGAGCGTTAATACCCTGAAGAGCACTCAGAGAGTCCATACAAACAACACAGTGCAACACGTCGTGCCGCTGAATGTATAAAATGCCTTGATAAACAGTAAAACGTTCGGCGGTAAAAATGGAACATTGCCCGATCCGTCAAAACCCCCCGAACAAATAGGGGAAGACGACCGCGTAAATTCCATGCGTAGAGTGTACGTAAAATGCCGCCCCTCCAACAAGTGTCGTAAGCTTTCTCCACGTCAAAAAACACAGCCACTGTTTAACACTTTCTCAGAAATCCATTCATAAGATGCGTCGAGAGAGACACCAGATGCTCGAGGTAGAGCGATGGCGACGAAATCCACACTGAGCGTTCGCTAGAAGTTTCTGAGATTCAAGCCACCATGTCGCCAGTTGATCATGCACTCCATCACCTTGCAAATGCAACTGGTGAGGGAGATAGGGCGGTAGCTGGAAGGTAGTTGGCGATCCTTCCCAGGCTTAAGTATAGGAACAATGATGGCATCGCGCCAAACGGAAGGAAAAAAGCCGTCCTGCCAAATACGGTTATAGACCTGTAAGAGTAAGAGTTTACTGTCGGCTGAAAGATTCTTTAACATCAGGACATGAATGCCGTCCGGCCCAGGAGCGGAGTGTCTAGATCAATGAAGAGCGTGCTCAAGCTCCCTCATTGTGAAAAGTTTATTATAACACTCCTTATTAGCATATCGAAAATTATAGGTCTCGGAATCCAGCCGGTCTTTAAGAGTGCGAAAGCCGGCGGAATAATGGGCACAACTGGAAACAGTCTCAATGGCAGCACACTGAGTGTTAGCAATGGCAGCAGGATCCACTATGGTGGCATTGGAAACCTGAAGCCTAGACGCAGTACAATACGACACTTTACCGCAGAAGCGATGAAGTTTATCCCAAACAACAGAAGAAGGCTTTAAGCGATAAAAAGATTCGACAAAGCGAGTCCAGGACGCCTTCTTGCTATCCTGAATAATGCGACGAGACCTCCCGCGCGATTGCTTAAAAGTAACCAAATTTACAAGTGTAGGGTTACGACCGAAACACCCTAAGCGCAGTTCTACGGGCACGAACGACGACCCAACCGTCCTCGGTCCACCACGGAACAGGAAGACGCCGAGGGTGAAAAAATGAACGGGGAATTGTGCGTTCAGCGGCAGATAGCATCGTAGAGGTAACGCGCTTCATCATTTGGTTAACGTCGGTGAACGGCTGGACTTCAAATCACACGAGGCTGCAATAAAATCTCCAGTCGGCCTTTCTGAATATCTAGGTAGGTATTCTGGAATGCTGGACGTATGAGACAGAAAAGAAACTAGCCAGGGATAAACATCACTGGAGTAGGTGTCAGCGACGACATTCCACTGCAAACGATTAGCAAGCTGGAGTGAGCAAACGGTGAGGTCCAAGTGAAATAATGTACCAGAAGAATTAGACAGAAAAGTAGGCTCACCAGTATTGAGGATGAACTGATAAAAATGTCGGAAACAAGCGTTCCCTTTGCACAAGGCAAAGGCGAACCCCACAGGGGGTGATGGGCATTAGAATTTCCCAACAGAAGATATGGTGTTGAAAGAGCGAATAAGAGATATCGAATGTCCGCGTTAGCGAGGGGAGACGATGAAGGTGAATAGACGGAGGAAATACAAAAGAAAGAGCCGGGTAATATTGTCTAACGGCAAGAGCCTGTAATTCGGACGTAAGTGTGAGAGACTGAAAATTAACGTCGTTACTGATATCATGACACCTACATGAGCAGGAGTACCCTCATTCGTTGCAAGATCGTTGCGTACAGCAGCATACTCTCGGAGATCAAAAGGATCGTGAGGGCGAAGTTTGGTCTCCTGCATCACACGATCATAGGTGAATGGAAACGCAATAAAAGTTGCAGTTCCGCCCTATGCGATCGTACACCACGTAAATTTCAAGTCAGGATAGCCATAAGGAAAAGGGATAAGCTGTCTAATTAGAAGGGCGGCTCAAAATAACCTTTTGCTTAACCTTGGTGCTCGGAAGTTTGGTATGGATTTGGCCAGACTCCATAGGCTCTTTGAAGGGAGGACCCACACGCTCAGTGCCAGAAACCGATTCAAGCGAAAATAATCGGTTCTGGGTGGCAATGGGTCAAAGGTGCCGATGAGTGCGGCTTGTCGTAGGAGCATCCTGGGACTGCGACATTCGAGGAGGAGGAGGAGGAGGATAAGGTGAGCTTTTCTTGCCGCGGGCACGCGGAGGGCCTTTCAGAAAACCTTCCCTACGAAGTTCATGCTTTTATTTCTTTTCAGTGCCTTGTGACTTCATAACCTTAGGACCAGCTTTATATAGCTTTATAACTGTGGCAGAAATGGACGACCGGATGGTAGTGGCAGTCAATGCAGTCATGGTCCAGGTCTGTGTTTTGGCATCCTTCCGGGTTACTGGCGAAGACACAACTGAGCTGAACGTACCCGATCGCAGCAGCGCAGTTTGGCGGGCATGGAAACGCTCCCGGGCTTCAGCTAAGGAGAGTTTCTCCTTTATCCGGATCTCCTGGATCGCCTTCTCGTCCAAGTACCACGAACAGTTGGCAAATGACGCAGATTGAGACTCTTTGCAATTAACGCAAACGGGCGCTGAGGTACAGGTACTATCGTGTGAGGGCTGACTACAAGAGGCACAAATGGAAACGGCACTCTTGCATGAGACTTGCGTATGCCGAAAACGTTGGCTTTTGAAACAACGCAGAGGTGTAGGTATATAGGGGCTCACCGCAATACGTTCGTACCCTACCAAAATACTAGTGGGCAGATCGACGCCATCGAACGTGAGAAACAGGGTACGAGTCGGTACCAACACTCCGTTACGTTTAGCCTGCACTCGATGAACCGCTGTAACCTTTTGGTCGGAAAGATATTCGACCATTTCATCGTCCGACATTCCGTCGAGGCTGTGAATGGTGACGACGCCTCGACAGGAATTCATGGTGCGGTGCTTCTCAACACGGATGGGATAACCGTGGAGAAGCGTAGCGCGCAACAAGGTTTTATTATATTGATTGGACTTTGTTTGTACCAATAAGGAACCATTCCGAAGTCGTGTGCAGGAAAGAACAGAAACAGCAATATCGTCAATCCCCTTTTAAATAATAAAAGGTTTCACCTTCTCAAAAGATTGGCCTTCCTCTGTTCGGCTAATTACCAAGCAACAACCAGATGTCGGTATGCTACTTCCGTTACATAGACTTTTCGGTGCTTGTTGTTATTATGGAGAAACGGGGCCCCATAGCGAAAGAAATCCTCCACCATTGCAACGGTCTCCTACCTCGGCTGTGACTTCCGGGCGTTACACCGGCTTGGGTGAGTGGCCTATCCATACACGTCTCACCCCATGGTCACCCCTCGCAGACCATAGACAGAAGGACACAATGGCCATCGGAAATCAGCAGCTCATGCAATGGACCCCCGTGGGACTGCAGTTCAACAGCGGTTACGAACACACACCCTACATGACGATCCCGGGTGGTGGGGATGACGCCATTACCCACTCACCCAGCTGCGCACCCATTGTGCGGTTATCCGTCAGGTTGTGTCCACGGAGGATGAAAAGAAAAAAATGGTAAAATAAAACAAAGCTGTGTGGGCGTTTCGCACGCAAGATAGCCCGGCGAAGAAGGAATGGATGTGTGTATGAATGGTCGTGGTGCGAAATGTTCGGGAATACACAGGTCAAGAAAGAACGATGGCGAGAAGCGGCATGGTACGCGATGCAAAGAACGCACGAGAGCTTACCTTGAGTCCCCCGGTAACGAGGACGAACAGACCTCGACCGGACGAGGATGGAGGGAAGATGATGGTGATGAGTGGCTCGGGCACCCCGGGTTCTCCAAACCCGTACTCACACAAGCTGAGCCACTGGGGGGATTGTTTTGGAAATATATTTTTACACGCAAGGAGACTTTATTACCTTTGAGAAACACGGTTGTAATAGTTTAAAGTATTCCTTCTTCTTCATTGAAGTAATAAAAACAAGGAAAATGAAGTTTTCCTATTCCACAGAATGCAGTTACAACACTGATTGTAACAGGAGCCCTTATTAGAATCAGAAAATTGAACTAAAAATAAAAATACGTATTGGTCTAAAATGAGTATAATTTGAAGGATTATAAGGGTCAGTCATGGACAATTTCTTTTTGAAGATGAGATGAAATGAGATTAGCCATAAGGGCGCTCAACTGCTAAGGTAATTAGCGCCTTCACAACGTATAAAATATAAAACTAAAAGTCAAAAAACTAAAAAACCACACACTAACCCGCTTGGTCAAAAACACTAAAAAACACAACAGTCCAAATTCTAAAATCATGGTCAATAAAAGAATAAAACAATGTTTCAAGAACTGTAGAACGCAAGGGACATGAGCGCCATATGTCCACTGGGGAGGACTGTCCCCAATAAAAGACAATATAAAATCAAACAGCAAAAAGGCGCTCAGCGCATCAAATGCGACGGCTAAAACCAATGTCAGTGATAAAACGTAAAAGACATTCTACAGCATGCGCGTCGTCTGCCAAAACGTTGGCTATGCCATCAGGCAGACCCACGCGAACGCGCAACGGAGCTAAAACTTGACACTCTGTTAAAATGTGACGCACCGTTAATGGCATATCACACTGACCACACAGTGGTGCAGGGTGACCACTAAGCAGGTATCTATGACTAAAAAGGCAATGTCCGATTCATAGACGAGCTATAATCACCTCTTCCCGACGAGAAGAATGAGAAGAAATGCCCCAGATTAACGGTAGAGGTTTAACCTCCCGACCGTTTCCCCCGGAGGGCCGTCCACTCATCGCGCCAAAGCGAGAGGATGAGGTGACGTAAAATAACACTCAAATCAGACGAGGGAACAACAGAGGTAAAACATCTGGAGGATAAAATTGCAGATTTGGCAGCGGCGTCGGCAGACTCGTTCCCTGAGATGCCCACATGACCTGGAATCCACACGATGGACACGCTGATGCAAGAAGCACCAAGCGGGTGAAGCAGGTCATGAATGCGCTGTACGAGTAGGTGGTAAGTGTACAGCGCGTTACTACTTTGAAGGGCACTCAAGATTCCGTACAAACGACACAAAGCCGTACGACGTGCCGCTGAATGTATAAAACACACTGATAGATACTAAAAGGTTCGAAGGCATAAATCGAACATTGCCCGGGTAAACGAAACGTAAAACTATGAGCACCAAAAACAAAGGCACATCCAACTCCAACATTAGTCTTAGACTAATAAATAAAATGAGAGTCTCCGAATTGCGCCTGTAGTTCTAAAAATGCGGATCTAAGGACTCAAGCACGGTTCTCATTCTTCGGCATCGACGTTAACCCAAGGTGACAGTGGGCCTCAGTGCGCGACCAAGGAGGAAATCGCGTTTCCCCCCGAGGAAGGGCCGGCGCTGGCGTAACGTCCAAATGCCGAAGTAGCTGTCGAAATCGAACCCCAGGAAGGAGCAATGCAGAGGAGCTAATTAAATAGTGGCGATCAAGCGACTCCTCGAAAAATAATTTGAAGGACGGGTGGTCAGGCAAGCTTGAGAGTCGACAGGCATAGGTGCACAAAAGCATCTCACGCCTTGAAGGACCACGGAGGCTCTGCAGCTTCAACATACAGACTGGGTACAGGGCTGGTTGGAAAGGCCCCTGTAGCGACTCTTATGCCAAGATGGAGAACGGCATTCAATCGACGTAACACAGATGGACGTGCCGAAGAATAAAGAATGCACACATAATCAAGTTTGGATCGGACCAAAGAGCGATAAAGGCGAAGAAGGACGGTCCGATCAGCTCCCCAGGATGTGCCAGTTAAAACACGTAAAAGATTAAGCGAACGGTCACACTTTGCTTTTAAAAAGGAAATGTGCGAAGTCCAACACAACTTCCTATCAAAGATCAACCCCAAAAATTCCACCTCCTTCACAAATGGAAGGACTGCAGACCCAAGGTGGAGAGAGGGCGGAGGGAAAGCCTTCCGGCAAAAGAATTTGATGCAGACGGATTTCTCGGCGGAGAAATTAAAGCCGTTGGCGTTACTGCACGCGTAGAGACGGTTGATACAGCTCTGGAGACGGCGTTCGAGCAGACAGGTCCGCCGTGAACTGCAATAGATCGCAAAATCATCAACAAAAGGGACGATGAAACGCCGGGTGGAATACAATCAACAATGAGGTTGTTAGCAATCACAAAAGGTGTGACACTGAGTCCAGAGCCCTGCGGTACACCGCTCTCTTGAATAAAACGACTAGATAAAACCGAGCCCACACGTACACGAAAGACCCGATCCGCCATAAACTCCCTAAGAAATATGGGAAGACGACCGCGGAAATTCCATGCATGGAGTGTACGTAAAATGCCACTCCCCAAACAAGTGTGTCATTGTCTTTCTCCAGGTCAAAAAATACAGCCACTGTTTGACACTTTCTCAGAAATCCGTTCATAATATCCGTCGACAGAGACACCAGATGGTCGACGTTAGAGCGATGGCGAAGAAATCCGCACTGAACGCTGGCCAGAAGTTTTTGAGACACAAGCCTCCATGTCAACCGTCCGTTGATCATGCGCTCCATCACCTTGCAAAGGCAAATGGTGAGGGAGATAGGGCGGTAGCTGGAAGGTAGTTCGCGATACTTCCCAGGCTTAGGTATAGGGACAATGGTGGCTTCGCGCCAAACAGAAGGAAAAAAGCCGTCTTGCCAAATACGGTTATAGACCTGGAAGGGAAAGAGCTTACTGTCGGCTGAAAGCTTCCTGAACATCAGGATATGAATGCCGTCCGGCCCAGGAGTGGAGTGCCTAGAGCAATGAAGAGCGTGCTCCAGCTCCCTCATTGTGAAAGGTTCATTATAACACTCCGTATTAGAGGACCGAAAATTAAAGGTGTCGGAATCCCGCCGGTCTTTGAGTGTGCGAAAGACGGCGGAATAATGGGCAAACCTGCAATCCGCCGCAAAAGCAGCACCCAGAGTTTTAGCAATGGTAGCCGGATTCACTATGGTGGCATTCGAAGCCTGAAGGCCAGAAACAGTACAATGCGACATTTTACCTGAGAAGTGATTAAGTTTACCCCAAACAACAGATGAAGGCCTAAAGCGATTAAAGGACTCGACGAAATGAGTCCACGACGCCTTCTTGCTATCCTGAATAATGCGACGAGCCCTGGCGCGCGACTGTTTAAAAGTAACCAAATTATCAAGTGTAGGGTGTCGCCGAAACACCCTAACTGCAGTTCTACGGGCACGAACGGCGTCCCGACAATCCTCGTTGCACCACGGAACAGGCATTCGCCCAGGTTTAGAGGATGTACGGGGAATGGCGCGTTCTGCGGCAGAGAAAATCGTAGACGTAAGGTGCTGCACTAGTTGGTAAATATTGGTGAAGGGCTGGTCGTCAAAATGCAAGAGGCTGGAATACAAGCTCGAGTCGTCTTTTGTGAATATCCAGGTAGGTACTCTGGAATGTGTACGTGGTGAGACAGAAAGAAACGATGCAGGGGTAATGGTCGCTGGAGTAGGTGTCAGCGACGACGTTCCACTGCAGACGACTAGCACGCTGGAGTGAGTAAACGGAACGTCCAAGTGAGAGAATGTACCGGAAGAATCAGAAAGAAACGTAGGCTCAGCTGTATTACGAATAGAGAGATTGAACTGATCAAAAATGTCAGAAAGAAGAGTTCCCCTCGACAAGCCCTTGGCGAACCCCACAGGGGGAGATGGTCATTAAAATCTCCCAACAGAAGAAATGGTGTTGGGAGAGCGGACGGGAGAGCACGAATGTCGGCGGGAGCAAGGGGAGACGATGGAGGTGAATACACAGAGCAAAGAGAAAAGAAATAACCGGGTAACTGCAGTCTAATGGCAACAGCTTGCAAGTCGGACGTAAGAGTGAGACGTTGAAAATGAACGTCCTTATGCACTAACAACATGACACCTCCATGAGCAGGAGTACCCTCCTCCGGTTCAAGGTCGTAGCGAACCGGAGTATATCCTCGGAAATCAAAAGGATCGTGAGGGCAAAGCTTAGTCTCCTGCAAACACAAGTCCATAGGTGAATGGGAACGCAATAAAAGTTGCAATTCCGTCCTATGCGTCGTACACAACGTGAATTCCAGGTCAGGATAGCCATCAAGAAAAGGGATAAACATCTTACTTAGAAGGGCGGCTCAAAATAACTTTGTGCTTAACCTTGGGGCCCGGGCTTTTGGTATGGAGTTGTTCAGACACCATAGGCTCCTCGAAGGGAGGGCCCACGCGCTCAGTGCCAGAAACTGATTCAAGCGCCGTGAATCGGTTCTGGGTGGCAATGGCTGAAGGTGGCCGCTGGGCGCGGCTGGTCCCAGGAGCATCCTGGGACAGCGACCTTCGAGGAGGAGAAGGTGAACTTTTCTTACCGCGCGCACGAGGAGGGTCTTTCAAAAAATCTTCCTTGCGTAGCTTCTTTTCGGTTTCTTGTCAGCGCCTTGCGATTTCGTAACCTTTGAACCAGCTTTAGATGGTTTGCTAACTGTGGCTGAAATGGATTGCCGGTTGATAGTGGCGGTCAAGGCGGTCATGGTCCAAGTCTGTGTTTCGGCATCCTTCCGGGGTACTGGCGAGGCAACAACAGAACTAAATATACCAGATCGCAGGAGCGAAGGCTGGCGCGCATGGTAACGCCTCCGGGCTTCAGCGAAGGAGAGTTTCTCCTTTACCCGGATCTCCTGGATCGCCTTCTCGTCCAAATACCGCGGACAGTCGGCAAATGACGCAGAATGAGACCCTTTACAATTAACGTAGACGGGTCCCGATGAACGGGTACCTTCGTGAGACGGCTGGCTACATGATGCACAGATGGATACGGTACTCTTAGAAGAGACTTGCGTATGCCCAAAACGTTGGCACTTAAAACAACGCAGAGGTCTAGGAATATAGGGCCTCACCGCAATACTTTTCGTACCCTGCCGAAATACTAGCGCGCAGATCGAAGCCATCTAACGTGAGAAACAGGGTACGAGTCGGTACCAACCTCCGTCGCATTTAGCCTGCACTCGATGAACCGCTTTAATCTTTTGGTCAGAAAGAGTATCGACCAGTTCATCGTCAGATATTCCGTCGAGGCTGTGAGTGGTGACGACGCCTCGACAGGAATTCAAGGTGCGGTGCTTCTCAACACGGATAGGATAACCGCGGAGAAGCGTGGCGCGTAACAAGGACTGGCTTTGTTGTTCGGACTTGCTCTGAGCCAACAAAGAACCATTCCGCAGACGTGTGCAGGCTTGAACAGAACCAGTAATAGTATCAATCCCCTTTTGAATAACAAAAGGGTTCACCTTCTCACAAGAATGTCCTTCCTCTGTTTGGCTATATACTAAGTAACAACCAGATGTCGGTTGTGCTACTTCTGTTGCAAAGACTTTTCGGCGCTTGTTATTAATGGAGAAAGGGTGCTCCATAGCGAAATATATCCTCCACCATTGCAACCGTCTCCGACATCGGGCTCTGACATCTCGGGCGTTACCCCGGCTTGGGTGAGTGGCCTATCTATACCTATCTCACCCCAGGGTCACACCTCCAAGAACATAGACAGAGGGACCCAATCGCCGTCAGAAGTCAGCAGCTCATGCAATGGCCCCCCGCGTGACTGCAGTTGAACAGCGAATACGAACACATACCCTACATGACGACCCCGGGTGTTGTAGATGACGCCATCACCCACTCACCCAGCTGCGCACCCAGTGCGCGGGTATCCGTTAGGCTGTATCCACGGAGAATTAACATAAAAGTTAAAAGTAACTAAAAGTGTGTGGGCGTTTCGCACTCAAAGTAGGCCGGTTAAGAAGTAAAAGAGACGTGTAAATGAATCGGCGTGGGACGAAATGTACATAAATAGAAGAGAAGAAAGAAACGATGGCAAGGGGCGACATGGAATGAATTCACAGAACGCACGAGAGCCTACCTTGAGTCCCCCGTTCACGAGAATGAACCCACCTCGACCGGACGGGGATGAAGCGATGAAGATGGCGATGAGTGGCTCGGGAATCCACGGGTACGCCGACACCCATACTCACATAAGGTGAGCCCCTTGGGGGCTCTTTTTGGAGAGAAACCCATGAAAGCCACTGTATCCTAAGTGGTGTATTACTAAAATAGCACTTCCATTATGATAGTGAAATCAATATTTTTATTTTAAATAGGTCAAAGGAAATGCCCAATTCTTAACACTTCTATAAATGAAGCATAAATAGTGCCGTAATCAGAAAGTAAACTGTAAAGCTTTTAATTCTTAAATACAATATTTCATTAAGTTCTGTCCGAGCTATTGTATGGAATTAATGAGTCTTGAAGCTGACTGCAACATATTCCAGTTGTGTTTCAACTTATAGCTTGTGATCCTAGGTTCACTACATTCAGTTCAATGAATTGAATTTCAATACATTTAAACTTATATTTAACAATATACTGTCGTGAGCATCAGTAAAGATGCGATACGATAGTAGTTGTCAAATTAAACATAACCGTAATTCCATGTAAATACACAGGATACGTTTAACCTGGATAAAGTTTCGCATACCAGAATAAGTTTAATGACTTATTTTTGAGATTTAAAAAAAATCTTCCTCAATTATATAAAAACAATTTTCGTTTAGCCAGCCTCGTAAAACACAATCAGATATGTTAAAACTGACATGACGTGCCTCCGGAGGCAGAAAATTAAACTCATCTAAGGCAGAGAATTGAAAAAATCCAAGCTAACATTTGGTACGTTTAGCATATAATTGTGCCTTGTTGGATAATGACGAAACTGTGATCTGATGTGCATTACATTTTTATTGTATTTTTTAACGTAAGCTGAACACTGGTTTTTATGCGCGTGTGTATGCGTGTGTCGATCTGTCAATACCCTTTCATTAATGAACAGTTGTTTACAATGCGCATCACGTACAGTACCCGATAAGATACGGATTTCCTTCTTTTACAATACTGTTAACACTCATGTGTTAACATTTGGTGCGGCATTCTAGGAGACAAAATCATTTGACCAGTTTATTTGTCTCCTAGGCTTACTAATCAGCTTTATTTGCAATTCCTATGGAATGGGCTGAATACGGAGAACTTTATAGAGGACGTCCAATTCAGTTAGCTGTAAATCTCTGGTTTCAGCATAATGGTGTAGCACTACATTATTTTAGAAGAGTTAGAGGATATCTCAACAATTTGTTTTCCAAACTGTGGGTAGGTCGAGGTGGTTGCTTTCGGTGGCCAACGAGAACCCCCGATTTAACTCCCCTATATTGTCTCTTACGGAGATATATGAATGCCAGGATATACGAAATGGAACCACAAAATCAAAATAATTTAAAAGAAAGAATAAATTATGCCTACGAATTTTAAGAAATGTCGCTGCTAATACTGAGAGAGGCTTGTCATACATCCACCAAGATGGACATGTATTTGAACATGTTTGTTTAGAAAAATGAACTAATACAGATCATGTGTATTTAAGATAGCTTTAAAGGAACATAAATAGCACATAATTATCTACATTGTTATTCATTATAATCAAAGAGATAATGGCATATATTTAATATTGTTAACCTTGAAGCACCAGTTGGTGCAATTTGTATTGACTGTAATTTAGCTGTCAGATAAGGTATACCCCTTGACACGTGTGCTCGTGCTTTTGCTCAGGGGCAATCCTGAATTCTTCTTAAATTGGCGAATTAGTTATTTAAATAATCGATAGACACACACACACAAAACACCATAACTTGGACATACCGCAATACGTTCTGGCAGAGAAACCTATCTCGAGTTCACCGTGAAATCCAACCCGTCACCCCTCGCACAGCAGATAGGTGTTCTAGCAACTGAGCTACGGTACCAATTATTGTAATGAAGTGTTTGTTTACAAACTCTAGTCTTACGTTTAGCAAGACCTCCTCTCTGTCGGTATAAAGTCCACTTTACACCTCTGCTTAGGCAAATATTTCGGCTTCCACGGTGCCCAGGGTAAATATAATTCAACGAAGAACGGCTTGCATGAGCCACCTGGTATGTGCATCTAGGAATGACAACCATACATATACCCAAATATCTGATCCTCTAATAAAATGGGAAGTGAGTAAGGTCGTCTTATAATGCCTGAAAAACGAATTAGGTTCCACTTATAGTGTTGGAGGTTCGACAAGTATACCAGGGATGAAGGTAAGAAGATTAACAATTTAGCTCCTTAAGTGAAATATTTGTTTACTACCTCTTTAGAAATTTGTAACAATTCTTATTCATTGGGAAAGTAATTTACTAGTAATGAAAAGCTAGAAGCTTTTAGGAGCGAATGTTTCTTCAGGCAGTACATCCCTAGCAAGCTTAATAAGTATGGGAATAAAATATTTGCTATCGTGGATGCTAGGATGATGATGACGAAGATGGTGATATGGGGGCTAAGGGCGCCAAACAGCTAAGGTCATCAGCGCCCTTACAAAGTATAAAGTTTAAAATCCAAAAATTAAAATACGGGACACAAAACCGCTTAGCCTAAGCAAAAAAAAAACATATAAAATCTAAAAACCACCACACCAAAACATAGTAAATCAAACGATAAAAGATTAAACTACGTGTCAGGAAACTGCAAAAGTCAAAGGACTAGAGCGTCATACGTTCCCAAGGGAGGACAGCCCCCAATTACACGGACAATATAAAATCACAAAACTAAAAGACGCTCAGCACATTAAATGTGTCGACTAAAACAACTGTCACAGATAAAACGTAAAAGACATTCTACAGTATGCGCATTGTCTAGCAAAACGATGGCTATACCAACAAGTAGAGACACACGAACGCGTAATTGAGCTAAAACCAGATACCCTGTTAAAATCTGACGCACAGTCAAGGGTGCCGCATACTCATCACAGAGTGGTGCGGGATCACCACTAAGCAAGTGTCCGTGATTAAAAACGCAATGTCCGATACGAAGTCGTGTTAAAATGACCTCTTCTCTACGAGAAGCACGAGAAGAGGTGGTCCAAATAACCGCGAGAGTTTTAACCTCACGCAACTTGTTCCCCCTATGGGCTGCCCACTCATTCCGCCAACGCGAGAGGATGCGGTGTCGTAAAATAACATAAGAATCTAAGAAGGGAACAACACAGGTAAAACATCTGGGTGATAAAAGCGCCGATTTGGCAGCAACGTCGGCAGCCTCGTTACCTTAAATACCCGCATGAATCGGAATCCACACGAAGGAGACGCTGATGCCAGAAACATCGAGCGAGTGGAGGAGATGATGTATGCGCTGTACGAATGGGTGGTAACTGTATAGCGTGTTAATACTCTGAACGCCGCACAGAAAGCCTCTACAAAGAACACACTGCCGTATGTAATGCCGCTGGACGTATAAAAGTGACTGATAAATACTAAAACGTTCGGCGGTAAAAATCGAACATTGCCCCAGTAAGCGAAAGGTAAAACTATGTTGACCAAAAACAAAAGGCACAGGCTGGAGGGAGCAATAAAGAGGAGCTAACTAAATATTGCCGATCAAGCGAAAATCCGAAAAATAACTCGAAGGAAGGGTGGTCAGGCTAGCTTGAGAGTCGACATGCATACCTGCACAAAAGCATCTCACGCCTGAAGGACAGCGGAGGCTGTGCAGCTACAGCCTACAGACTGGGTACAGGGCTAGTTGGAGAGGCCCCTGTAGCGACACTTATGGCACAATGGTCAATGGCATTAATGCAACGCAACGCAGATGGACGCGCCGATGAATGGAAAATGCACCCACAATCAAGCTTGGATCAGACCAAAAAGCGAATAAGACGTAGAAGGATGGTCCGATCCGCTCCCCTGGATGTGCCACTTAGAACACGTAGAAGAATAAGAGAACGGTCACACTTAGCTTTTAAAACAGAAATATGCGAAGTTCAGCTCAATTTCCGATCAAAGATCAACACCAAAAATTTCGACTCGTCTGCAAATGGAAGTATCTCCAGACCAAGATGGAGAGAGGGCGTAGGGAAAGCCTTCCGGCGCGAGAAATTGATACAGATTAATTTCTCGGTGAGAAATTAAAGTCGTGTTAATAGCAATCGCAAAACGTGTGACACTGAGTACAGAGCCCTGCAGTACACCGTTCTCTTGAATAAAACGAATAGATAAAACCGAGCCCACACGTACAGGAAAGACGCGATCCGTCATAAACTCCCGAAGAAATATGGGAAGACGACCGCGTAAATTCCATGCGTGGAGTGTACGTAAAATGACGCCCCTCCAGCAAGTGTAATAAGCTTTCTTCAGAACCAAAAACGCAGCCACTGTTTGACACTTTCTAAGAAATCCATTCATAATGTGCGTCAACAGAAACACCAGCTGGTCGACGGTAGAGCGATGGCGACGAAATCCGCACTAAGCGTTCGCTAGAAGTTTATGAGACCTGAGCCACCAAGTCAAACGCCCGTTGATTATGCGCTCCATCGCCTTGCAAATGCAACTAGTGAGGGAGATAGGGCGTTAGCTGGAAGGTAGATGGTGACACTTCCCAGGCTTAAGTATAGGGACAATGGTGGTTTCGCGCGAAACAGAGGAAAAACGCCGTCTTGCCAAATACGATTGTAGTCTAGTAAGAGAAAGGGCTTACCGTCGGCTCAAATGTGCTTTAACATCAGGACATAAATGCGGTCGGGCCAAGCAGCGTAGTGCCTACATAAAAGGAGGGCGTACTTCAGTTCCCTCAAGGTGAAAAGTTCATTATAACACTCCTGATTACAACACCGAAATCTATTAGTCACTGAATCAAGCCGGTCTTTGAGAGTGCGAAAACCAGCGGAATAATGGTCAGAACTGTAAACCGCCTCAAAGGTAGCACCCAGAGTGTTAGGAATGGCAGCCGGATCCACTATGGTGGAATTGGAAACCTGAAGGCCAGACACAGTACAATGCCACATTTACCAGATTAGCGACGACGTTTATCGCAAATAACAGAGGAAGACGAGAAGCGATTAAAAGACTCGACAAAATGAGTCCAAGACGACTTCTTGCTATCCTGAATAATGCGACGAGCCCTGGCGCGCAATTGTTAAAAAGTAATCAAATTATCAAGTGTAGGGTGTCGCCGAAACACCCTGAGTGCAGCTCTACGAGCACGAACGGCGTCCCGACAGTCCTCGGTCCACCATGGAACAGAAATACGCCGACGGTGGGAGGACGAACTGGGAATTGTGCGTTCGGCAGCAGCTAGGATTGTAGACGTAAGGTGCTGCACCATTTGGTTAACGTCAGTGAAGGGCTGGTCCACAAAATGCGTGAGGCTGGAATACAGTCCCCAGTAGGCTTTAAGGATTTGCCAGGTAGGTGCTCTGGAAGGCTGGACGTGCTGAGACAAAAGAGAAACGATGCAGGGATAATGATCGCTGGGGTAGTTGTCAGCGGCGACGTTCCACTGCAGACGACTAGCAAGCTGGAAGGAGCAAACTGCAAACTCCAAGTGAGAAAATGTACCAGAAGAATCAGAAGGAAAAGTAGGCTCACCTTTATTAAGGTAGGAGAGATTGAATAGTTAAAAAATGTCGGAAAGAAGAGTTCCCCTCGCACAAGCCCTTGGTGAACCCCACAGGGGGTGTTGGGCATTAAAACCTCCCAAGAGAAGAAATGGTCTTCGGAGAGCGGACAAGAGATCTCGAACGTCCGTTTTAGCGAGGGGAGACGATGGAGATGAATAGACGGAGCAAAGAGAAAAGAAAAGCCGGGTAATTGAATCCTAACGGCAACAACTTGCAAGTCGGACGTAAGTGTGAGAGGCTGAAAGTGAACGTCGTTACGCACTAATAACACGACAGCCTTAATGAGAGGATAACCTTCATCAGGTGCAAGATCGTAGTGAACTGGTGTATACTTACGGAGGGTAAAATGATCGTGAGCGCTAAGCTTGGTCTCCTGCAAAAAACACAACCATAGGTGATTGGGAGCGCAATAAAATCTGCAGCTCCACCCTATGCGATCGTACACCACGTAAGCTGCAGGTCAGGATAGCCATGAAGGAAAGGAATAAACTGTCTACTTAGAAAGGCGACTCAAACTAACCTTCTGCTTATGCTTGTGATCGGGCTTCTGGTATGGAGTTGGTCAGAATCCATAGGCTCCTCGAAGGGAGGGCCAATGCGCTCAGCGCCAGAAAGCGATTAAAGCGCCGAGAATCGGTTCCGGGTGGCAATGGGTGTAGGGCGCCCCTAAGTGCGGCTTGTCCCAGGTGCATCCTGGGACTACGACCTTCGAGGAGCAGGAGGTCATATTTTGCTACCGCGGACACGCGGAGGGTCTTTCAGAAAATCTTCACTACAAAGTTTCTGCTTTCATTTCTTTTCAGTGCCTTGTGATGATGATAATGATGATGATCATGATGAGATGCGGTTTAAGGGCGCTAAACAGCTAAGGTCATCAGCGCCCTTACAAAGTATAAAATGTACAGTCCAAAAAATAAAAGTCCGATAAAAAAACCGCATAATTAAAACACGGGACACAATCCCGCGATGTACAAAAGGTAAAAAGAACCCCACCAAATTCCAAAAACGAACACACTAAAACATTTTCAATAAAAGAGCAAAGCAACGTGTCAAGAACTGTAGAATATCAGGGACACGAGCGCCAGATGTCCACTGGGGAGGAGATGCCCCATTAAAAAGACAATATAAAATCACACAGTCAAAAGACGCTCAGCGCATCAAATGCGTCTGGTAAATCCAATGTCACTGATAAATCGTAAAAGACATTCTACAGCACGCGCGTCGTCTGACAAAACGTTGGCTAGGCCAACACGCAGACCAATACGAACGGGCGACGGAGCTAACACTTGACACTCTGCTAACATGTGACGCACCGTTAAGGGCGCATCACACTGCTCACAGAGTGGTGCGGGGTTACCACTGAGCAGGTATCTATGGCTAAAACGACAAGGTCCGATTCGTAAGCGAGCTAAAATTACCTCTTCTCGACGACACGAACGAGAAGAGGTACCCCAAATTAACGGCAGAGGCTTAACCTCCCGTAACTTGTTCCCCGAAGGGCCGCCCACTCATCCCTCCAAAGCGCGAGGATGCGGCTACGTAAAATAACAAACAAATCTGACGAGGGAACAACAGCAGTAAAAAATCTGGATAATAAAATCGCCGATTTGGGAGCGGCGTCGGCAGACTCCTTCCCTGAGATGCCCACATGACCTGGAATCCACAAGAAGGAGACGCTAATGCTAGAGGCACTAAGCGAGTGGAGCAGGTCATGTATGCGCTGTATGAGAGGCTGGGAACTGTACAGCGCGTTAATACTCAGAAGGGCACTCAGAGAGTCCGTACAAACAACACACTGCCGTAACTAGTCCCGCTGAACGTATAAAACAGATTGATAAATACTAAAAAGTTCGGCGGTAGAAATCGAACAGTGACACGGTAAACGAAAAGTAAAACTATGAGGATCAGAAACAAAGGCACATCCTACTCCATCATCAGTCTTAGATCCATCAGTATATATAAAAGGCAAGTCCGCGAATTGCGCCTGCAGTTCTAAAAATGCTGATCTAAAGACTGAAGAAGGGGTCTCATTCTTCGGCAGCGACGATAACCCAAGGTGACAGTGCGCCTCAGCGCGCAACCATGGAGGAAAACGCGTTTCCCCCCTTGGAAGGGCCGGCGCTGGCGCAACGCCCAAATGCCGAAGAAGTTGAGGAAATCGAACCCCTGGAGGGAGCAATGCAGAGGAGCTAACTAAATATTGCCGATAAAGCGAATCCTCGTGAAATATCGCGAAAGACGGGTGGTCAGGCAAGCTTGAGTGTCGACATGCACAGCTGCACAAAAGCATCTCATACCTGAAGGACAGCGGAGGCTATGCAGCTTCAGCATATAGGCTAGGTACAGGGCTGGTTGGAAAGGCCCATGTAGCAACTCTTATGTCACAATGGTGAATGGCCTTCAATCGGCGTAATACAGATGAACGCGCCGACGAATAGACAATGCACCCGTAATCAAGCTTGGATCGGACCAAAGAGCGATACAGCTGTAGAAGGACGGTCCGATCAGCTCCCCAGGACGTGAAACTTAAAATACGTAAAAGATTAAGAGAACGGTCACACTTTGCTTTTAAAAACGAAATGTTCGAAATCCTGCTCAGCTTCCTATCAAAGATCAACCCCAAATATTTCGCCTCGGCTGCAAACGGAAGTATTCCTGGCCCAAGATGGAGAGAGGGCGGAGGGAAAGCCTTCCGGCGCCAGAAATAGATGCAGACGGATTTCTCGGCGGAGAAATTAAAGCCGTTGGCATTACTCCAGGCGTACAGAAGGTCGATATAGCTCTGAGACGGCGTTCGATTGGACAGGTCCGCCGTGAACTGCAATAAATGGCAAAATCGTCAACAAGAAGCGACGATGAAATGCCAGGTGGAATACAATCAACAATGGGGTTGATAGCAATTGCAAAAGTGTGACATTGAGTACAGAGTCCTGCGGTACTCCGTTCTCTTGAATAAAACGACTAGATAAAACTGAGCCCACACGTACACGAAAGACGTGGTCCGTCATAAATTCCCGAAGAAATATGGGAAGACGTCCGCGGATATTCCATGCGTGAAGTGTACATAAAATGCCGACATTCCAACAAGTGTCTTAAGCTTTCTCCAGGTCAAAAAACACAGCCACGGTTTGACACTTTCTCAGAAATCCATTCATAATATGCGTCGACAGAGACACCAGCTGGACGACGGTAGAGCGATAGCGACGAAATCCGCACTGAGCGTTCGCTAGAAATTTCTGAGACTCAAGCCACCATGCCAACCGCCCGTTGATCATGCGCTCCATCACCTTGCAAATGCAAATAGTTAGAGAGATAGGGCGGTAGCTGGAAGGTTGTTGGCGATGCTTCCCATTCTTAAGTTTAGGGACAATGGTGGCTTCGCGCCAAACTGAAAGAAAAAACCTTCTTGCCAAATACGGTTGTAGACCTGTAAGAGAAAGACTTTGCTGTCGGCTGAAAGGTTCTGTAACATCAGGACATGAATGGCGTCCGGCCAAGGAGCGGAGTGCCTAGAGCAATGAAGAACGTGCTCCAGCTCCGTCATGGTTAAAAATTCCTTATATGATTCATTATTAGCAGACATAAAATTATATGTTGCGGAATCCAGCCGGTCTTTAATAGAGCGAAAGCCGGCGGAATAATGGTCTGAACTGGATACCGCCTCAAAGGCACTACCCAGAGCGTTAACAATGGCAGCCGGATCCACTATGGTGGAATTGGAAACCTGAAAACCAGACACAGTGCAATGCGACACTTTACCGGAGAAGCGACGCGGTTTATACCAAACAGAGGAAGGTGTGAAGCGGTTAAAAGACTCGGCAAAACGAGTCCAAGATGCCTTCTTGCTATCCTGAGTAATGCGACGAGCCCTGGCGCGCGATTGTTTAAAAGTAACCAAATTATCAAGCGTAGGGTGTCGCCGAAACACCGTAAGCGCAGTCCTACGAGCACGAACGGCGTCCCGATAATCCTCGTTCCACCACGGAACAGGAATACGCCGAGGGTGAGAGGATGATCGGCAAATTGTGCGTTCGGCAGCAGATAGAATCGCAGACGTAAGGTGCTGCACTATTTGGTTAACGTCAGTGAAGGGCTGGTCCGCAAAAGACACGAGGCTGGAATACAATCTCCAGTCGGCTTTTCGGAAATTCCAGGTAGGTACTCTGAAATGCTGGACGTGGTGAGATAGAAGAGAAACGATGCAGGGGTAGTGGTCGCTGGAGTAGGTGTAAGCGACGACATTCCACTGCAGACGAATAGCAAGCTGGATGGAGCAAACGGCAAGGTCTAAGTGAGAGAATGAACCAGAAGAAACAGAAATAAACGTAGGTTCACTTGAATTGAGCATAGAGAGATTGAATTAATCAAACTGTCGGAAAGAAGAGTTCCCCTTGCACGAGGCCTTGGTGAATTCCAAAGGGTGTGATGGGCATTAAAATCTCCCAAAAGAAGAAATGGTGTTGGGAGAGCGGACAGAAGACCTCGATCGTCCGCGTGAGCGAGGGGAGACGATGGAGGTGAATACACAGAGCAAACAGAAAAAAACCGGGTAACTGCAGTCTAATGTCAACAGCTTGCAAGTCGGACGTAAGAGTGAGACGTTGAAAATGAACGTCGTTACGCACTAACAACATGACACCTCCATGAGTAGGAGTACCCTCCTCCGGTTCAAGGTGGTAGCGAACCGGAGTATATCCTCAGAGATCAATAGGATCGTGAGGGCGAAGCTTAGGCTCCTGCAAACACACGACCATATGTGAATGGGAACACAATAAAAGTTGCAATTCCGCTCTATGCGATCGTACACCACTTAATTCCAGGTCTGGATAGCCATCAAGAAAAGGATAAACTTCTTACTTAGAAGTACGTCTCAAAATAACTTTGTGCTTAACCTTGGGGCCCGGGCTTTTGGTATGGGGTTGTTCAGACTCCATAGGCTCCTCGAAGGGAGGGCCCAAGATCTCAGTGCCAGAAACCGATTCAAGCGCCGTTAATCGGTTCTGGGTGGCAATTGGTGAAGGTAGCCGTTGAGCGCGGCCCTTCCCAGGTGCATCCTGGGACCGCGACCTTCGAGGAGAAGAAGGTGATCTCTTCTTTCCGCGTGCACGCGGAGGGTCTTTCAAAAAATCTTCTCTACGAAAGTTCTGCTTCGACTTTTTCTCCTTGCCTTGTGACTTCATAACCTTTGAACCAGGTTTAGCGGGCTTGATAATTGTAGCTGAAATGGACGGCTGGATGGTAGTTGCGGTCGATGCAGTCCTAGTCCAGGTTTGAGTCTCTGCAACCTTCCGGTATACAGGCGAGGCAACAACAGAACTAAGTGTACCAGATGGCAGGATTGAATTTTGGCGCGCTTGGTAACGCCTCCGGGCTTCAGGGAAGGAGGGTTTCTCCTTTACCCGGATCTCCTGGATCTCCTCGTCCAAGTACCGCGGATAGTCGGCAAATGAAGCAGAATGAGGCCCTTTGCAATTAACGCAGACGGGTCCGGTTGAACAGGTACCTTCGTGTGACGGCTGGCTACATGAGGCACAGATGGATATGGCACACTTACAAGAGATTTGCTTATGTTCAAAAGGTTGGCATTTAAAACAACGCAGATCTCTAGGAACATAGGGCCTCACCGCAATCCGTTCGTACCCTGCCGAAATACTCGTGGGCAGATCGACGCCATCGAAAGTGATAAACAGGGTACGAGTAGGTACAAACACTCCGTCGCGTTTAGCCTGCACTCGATGAACTGCCGTTACCTATTGGTCGGAAAGATATTCCACTACCTCTTCATCCGACATAACATCAAGGCTATGGGTGGTGATGACGCCTCGACAGGAATTCAAGGTGCGGTGCTTCTCAACATGGATGGGATAACTGTGGAGAAGCGTGGCGCTCAACAAGGACATACTTTGTGCCTCGGACTTACTTTGCACTAACAACGAACCATTACGAAGCCGAGTGCAGGAAAGAACCGGACCAGCAAATGAGTCAATGCCCTTTTGGATAACAAAAGCGTTCACCTTCTCGAAAGTTTGACCTTCCTCTGTTCGCGTAATGACTAAGTAACAACCAGATGTCGAATGTGCTATTTCTGTTACTAACACTTTTCGGCGCTTATTTATGAAATAATGGAGAAAGAGGGCCCCATAGCGAAATAAATCCTCCACCATTGCAACCGTCTCCGACCT
Organism: Deroplatys truncata; assembly: GCA_030765065.1. NCBI lineage: Eukaryota > Metazoa > Arthropoda > Insecta > Mantodea > Mantidae > Deroplatys > Deroplatys truncata. The sequence goes on along the minus strand of CM060990.1, from coordinate 346,211,130 downwards.
CGGGCTCTGACTTCCCGGGCGTTACCCCGACTTGGGTGAGTGGCCTATCTATACCTATCTCACCTCAGTATCACACCCCCCAGAACATATACGGAGGGACCCAATCGTCTTCAGAAGTCAGCAGCTCATGCAATTGCCCCCCACGGGACTGAAGTTGAACAGCGGATACTAACACATACCCTACATGACGACCCCGGGTGGTGGGGATGACGCCATTACCCACTCACCCAGCATCGCACCCAGTGCGCGGGTATCCGTCAGGCTGTGTCCACGGAGGACTAAAAGAAAAAGATAAAAGAAACTAAAAATGTGTGGGCGTTTCGCACGCAAGGTAGGCCGGCGAAGAAGTAAAAGAGATGTGTAAATGAATGGGTGTGGGGCGAAATGTGCATAAATAGAAGAGAAGAAAGAAACGATAGCGAGGGGCGACATGCAATGAAATGCACAGAAAGCACGAGAGCCTACCTTGAGTCCCCCGGTCACGAGAACGAACGCACCTCCACCGGACGTGGATGAAGCGATAACGATGTCGAGGAGTGGCTCGGGAACCCCCGGGTACGTCAACACCCGTACTCACACAAGGTGAGCCCCTGGGGGGGTGCCTTGTGACTTCAGTACCTTGGGACCAGGTTTAGAAGGCTTGATAGCTGTGCAAAACTGGACGGCCAGATGGTAGTGGCGGTCAATGCAGTCAGTCATGGTCTATGTCTGTGTTTTGGCATCCTTTCGGGGTACTGGAGAGGCAACAACAGAACTAAAAGTACCAAATCGCAAGAGCGAAGGTTGGCGCGCATAGTAACGCCTATGGGCCTCAGCGAATGAGAGTTAGTTTTTTTACCCGGATCTCCTGGATCGCGTCCTCCTCAAAGTACCGCGAACAGTCGGCAAATGACGCAGAAAGATACTCTTTGCAATTAGCGCAGACTGGTCCTGATGAACAGGTACCATGGTGTGACGGCTAGGTACATAAGGCATAGATAGTAAGGACACTCTTGCAAGAGACATGCGTATGCCCAAAACTCTGGCATTTAAAACAAAGCAGAAGTCTAGGAATATAGGTCCTCGGCGCAATTCCTTCGTACCCTGCTGTAATACTCCTGGACAGATCTACACCATCGAAGGTTATAAACAGGGTACGAGTTGGTACCAATATTCCGTCGCGTTTAGCCTGCACTCAATGATGATGATGAGATGGGGTTAAGGGCGCTAAACATCGAAGGTCATCAGGGACCTTACAATGTGTAAAATTTAAAATCCAAAAACTAAAATACGGGACAAAACCGCATAGTCAACAACCCAAAGCACAAGCATAGAAATGCCAAACCCACACGAAAACATGGAAAACAAAACAATGAAAGAGTAAACCGACGTGTCAAGAACTGCAGAACGCATGGGACATGAGCGCCATATATACAAAGGGGAGAATAGCTCCCATTAAAAGGGCAATATAAAATAACACAGCTAAAGGACGCTCAGCGCATCAAATGTGACGGCTAAAACCAATGTCACTGATAAAACGTAAAAGACATTCTACAGTATGCGCGTCGTCCGCGAAAACGTTGGCTATGCCAACAGGCAGACTCACACGAACGCGCAATGGAGCTAAAACTTGACACTCTGTTAATATGCGAAGCACCGTTAATCGCATATCACACTAAGCACACAGTGGTGCGGGGTCACCACTAAACAGGTATCTATGACTAAAAAGTCAATCTCCGATTCGTAGACGAGCTAAAAGAACCTCTTCCCGACGACACGAACGAGAAGACGTACCCCAGACTAACGGGAGAGGTTTAACCTCTCGCAGCTTGTTCCCCAGGAGAGCCGTCCTCTCATCGCACCAAAGCGAGAGGATGCGGTGACGTTAAACAACTCATAAATCTGACGAGGAAACAACAGAGGTAAAAAATCTGGGTGATAAAATGGCAAATTTGGCATCGGCGTCAGCAGACTCGTTCCCTGGGATGGCCACACGACCCGAAATCCAACCTGAAACACCGAGCGAGGGGAGCAGATCATTTATGCACGTACGAGAGGGTGGTAAATGTACAGCGCATTAATGCTCTGAAGGGCACACAGAGAGTCTGTGCAAAGAACACAATGACGTAACCCGTGCCGCTGTATATATAAAAGTAACTGAAAAGTACTAAAACGTTCGGCGTTAAAAATCGAACATTGCCCGTAAACGAAAGGTAAAACTACGTCGACAAAAACAAAGGCACAACCTACTCCAACATCAGTCTTAGACAAATGAGTGTATATAAAATGCAAGTCCCCGAATTGGGCCTCAAATTCTAAAAACGCTGATCTAAGAACTGAAGAAGGGGTCTCATTCTTCGGCATCGACGTTAACAAAAGGTGACATTGGGTCTCAGCGCACATCCATGGAGGAAAAAGCGTTTCGCCTCCTGGAATGGCCGGCGCTGGCGTAACGTACAGATGCCGAAGAAGCTGTCAAAATCGAACCCCTGGAGGGAGCAATGCAGAGGAGCCAATTAACTACTGCCGATCAAGCGAATTCTCAAAAATAACTCGAAAGACGGGTGGTCAGGCAAGCCTGAGAGTCGACAGGCATAGCTGCACAAAAACATCTCTCGCTGGAAGGACAGTGGAGGCTCTGCAGTTTCAGCATATAGACTAGGTACAGGGCTGGAAAGGCCACTGTAGCGACTCTTATGCTACGATGGTGAATGGCATCCAATCGACGTAACACAGATAGGCGTGCCGACGAATGGCCAATGCACCCGTAATCAAGATTGGATCGGACCACTGAGCGACAAAGATAAAAAACGACGGTCCGATCAGCTCCCCAGGATGTGCCACTTAAAACACGTAAAAGATTAAGAGAAGGGTCACACTTTGCGTTTAAAAAGGAAGTGTAAGAAGTCCAGTTTAGCTTTCGATCAAAGATCAACCCTAAAAATTTCACTTCGTCTGCAAATGGAAGGACCTCCGACCCAAAATGGAAAGAGGTCGGAGGGAAAGCCTTCTGGCGCCAGAAATAGATACAGACGGATTTCTCGCCGGAGAAATTCAAGCCGTTGGCGTTACTCCAGGCGTAGAGACGGTCGATAGAGCTCTGGAGACGGCGTTCGAGCTGACAGGTCCACCGTGGGCTTCATGAATGGCAAAATCGTCGAAAAAAGGGACGAGGAAATGCCAGCTGGAATAAATCAACAATGGGGTTGATAGCTATTGTAAAAGGTGTAACACTGAGTACAGAGCCCAGCGGTACACCGTTATTTTGTATAAAACGACTAGATAAAACCGAGCCTACACGTCCACGAAAGACGCGGGCCGTCATAAGCTCCCGAGGACATATGGGAAGACGACCGCGGAATTCCATGCGTGAAGTGTACGTAAAATGCCGTCCCTTTAACAAGTGTCATAAGCTTTCCCCAGGTCCAAAAACAGAGCCGCCGTTTGACACTTTTAGGAAATCCGTTCATAATATGCGTGGACAGACACACCAAATGGTCGACGGCAGAGCGATGACGACGAAATCCACACTGAGCGTTCGCCAGAAGTTTCTGAGGCTCAAACCACAATGTCCCCCGCCCGTTGATCATGCGCTCCATCACCTTGCAAATGCAACTGATGAGGGAGATAGGGCGGTAGTTGGAAGGTAGTTGGCTGTCCTTCCCAGGCTTAAGTATAGGGGCAAGGGTGGCTTCGCGCAAATCGAATGGAAAAAAGCCGTCTTGCCAAATACGGTCATAGACCTTTAAGAGAAAGGGTTTACAGACGGCTGAAAGTTTCTTTAACATCAGCATATGAATGCCGCCCGACCCAGGAGCGGAGTGCCTAGAGCAATGAAGTGCGTGCTTCAGCTCCCTCATTGTGAGAAATTCATTATAACACTGCTTATTAGCAGACCGAAAATTATAGGTCTTGGAATCAAGTCAGTCCTTGAGAGTGCGAAACCCGGCGGAATAATGAGCAGAAATGGAAACCGCCTCAAACGCAGCACCCAGAATGTTAGCAATGGCAGCCGGATCCATTGTGGTGGTTGCAAACCTGAAGGCCAGACACAGTACAATGGGACACTCTACAAGAGAAGAGACGAAGTATATCCCAAAGAACAGAGGAAGGCGTGAAGCGATTAAAAGACTCTACAAAACGAGTCCAGGACGCCTGCTTGCTATCCTGAATAATGCGACGAGCCCTGGCGCGCGATTGTTTGAGAGTAAGCAAATTATCAAGTTAGGGAGTCGGAGAAACACCCTAAGTGCAGTTCTACGAGCATGAACGGCGTCCCGACAAGCCTTCTTCTACCACGGAACAGGAATACGCCGAGGGTGAGAGGATGAACGGGGAATCGTGCGTTCGGCGGCAGATAGCAACGTAGACGTAAGGTGCTGCACCATTTGGTTAACGTCGGTGAAGGGCTGGTCGTCAAAATTCACGAGGCTGGAATACAATCTCCAGTCGGCTTTTCTAAATATCCAGGTAGGTACTCTGGAATGCTGGATGTGTTGAGACAACAGAGAAACGATGCACGGGTAATGGTCGCTGGAGTAAGTGTCAGCGACGACGTTCCACTTCAGACGACTAGCAAGCTGGAGTGAGCAAACGGCCAGGTCCAATTGAGAGAATGTAGAGGAATAATCAGACAAAAATTTAGGCTCAACTGTATTTACGATGGAGAGGCTGAAATTTTAAAAAATGTCGGAAAGAAGGGTGCCCCTCGCACAAGCCCTTGGTGAAGCCCACAGGGGGTGATGGACATTAAAATCTCCCAATAGAAGAAATTGTGTTGGGAGAGCGGACAGGAGATCTCGAATGTCCGTGTCAGCTAGGGGAGACGACGGAGGTGAATAGATGGAGCAAACACAAAAGAAAGAGCTGGGTAAGTGAAGTCTAACGGCAACAGCTTGCAATTCGACCGTAAGTGGGACAGTCTGAAAATGAACGTCGTTACGCATTAAATATCATGACCCCTCCATGAGCAGGAATAGCTTCATCCGGTTCAACATCGTAGCGAACCGGAGTATACTCTCGGAGCTCAAAGCGATCATGAGGGAGAAGCTTGGTCTCCTGCAAAGAATGACTATAGGTGAATAAGAATGCAATAAAAGTTACAGTTCCGCCTTATGCGATCATACACCACGTAAATTCCAGGTCATGATAGCCGTGAAGAAAAAAGGATAAACTGTCTACTTAAAAGGGCGGCTCAAAATGACTTTCTGCTTAACCTTTGGCCTCCGGCTTTTAGTATGAAGTTGGTCAGACTCCATAGCCTCCTCGAAGGGAGCGCCCAGGCGCTCAGAGCCAGAAAGCGATACAAGCGCCGAGAATACGTTCTGGGTGGCAATGTGCGAGGGGTACCGCTGAGCGCGGCTTATCCCAAGAGCATCCTGGGACTGCGACCTTCGTGGAGCAGGAGAAGGTGAGCTTTTCTTACCGCGCGCACGCAGATGGTCTTTCAGAAAATCTTCACTACGCAATTTCTGCTTTGGCTTCTTTTCAGTGCCTTGCGACTTCAATACCTTAGGACCAGCTTTAAATGGCTTAATAACAGTGCCAGAAATGGACCGCCGTATGACAGTGGCGGTCAATGCAGTCATGGTCAAGGTCTGTGTTTTTGGCATCCCTCCGGGGTACAGGCGAGGCAACAACAGAACTAAATGTACCCGATCGCAGGAGCGAAGCTTGGCGCGCATGGTAACGCCTCCGGGCTTCGGCGAAGGAGAGTTTCTCCTTTACCAGGATCTCCTGGATCTTCTTCTCGTCCAAGTACCGCGGACAGCCGGCAAATAACGCAGAAGGAGACCCTTTGCAATTAACGCACACTGGGGCTGTTGAACAGGTACCTTCGTGTGAGCGCTGGCTACATGATGCACAGATGGTGACTGTACTCTTACATGAGACTTGCGGATGCCCAAAACGTTGGCCTTTAAAGCAACGCAGAGGTCTAGGAATATAAGGCCTCACCGCAATACGTTCGTACGCTGCTAAAATCCTCGTGAACAGATCGACGCCATCAAATATTATAAACAGGGTACGAGTGGGTACCAGAACTCCGTCGCGTTTGGCCTGCACTCGATGCACTAATGTCACCTTTTGATCTGAAAAATGATATACGAGTTATTCGTCCCACAAACCATCGAGACTATGGGTGGTAACGACGCCTTGACAGGAATTCAAGGTGCGGTGCTTCTCAACACGGTTGGGACAACCGTGGAGAAGCGTTGCGCGCAACAATGTCTTACTTTCTGATCGGACTTTCTCTGTACTAATAAGGAAACATTCCGTACACGAGTGCAGGACTGAACCGCACCATTAATAGCATCATCGCCCTTCTGAATAATAAGAGGGTTCACCTTCTCCAAACTTTGTTCTTCTTCTGTTCGTGAAATAACCAAGTAACAACCAGATGTCGGTGGTGCTACTTCTGTTACATACATTTTACGGCGCTTGTTGTTAGTAATGGAGAAAGGGGGCTCCATAGCGAAAGAAATCCTCCACTATTGCTACCGTCTCCGACCTCGTGCTCTGAGTATCCGGGCGTTACCCCGGCCTGGGTGAGTGGCCTATCCATATACGTCTCACCCCTGGGTCGCCCCTCCCAGAACATAGACAGAGGGTCTCATTGGCCATCGGAAGTCATCAGCTCATGCACTGGCCTCCCAGCGGGACTGCAGTTGAACAGCGGATACGAACACACACCCTACATGACGATCCCGGGTGGTGGTGATGACGCCATTTCCCACTCACCCAGCTGCGCACCGAGTGCGCGGCTATCCGTTAGGCTGTGTCCACGGAGGATTAAAATGAAGGGTAAAAGAAATCAAAACGGTGTGGGAGTTTCTAATGGAAGGTAGGCCGATGAAGAATAAAAAAATGTGTAAATTAATGGACACGGGGAGGAATGTGCGAAAACAGAAGAGAGAAGTAAGAAACGATGGCTAGGGGCGTCATGGAATGAAATGCACAGAACGCACGAGAGCCTGCTTTGAGTCCTCCTGTAACGAGGACGAACACTCCTCGACCGGACGAGGGTGGAGTGATGATGATAGCGATGATCCCCTCGGGCACCCCGGGTACGCTAAACCTGTACTCACATAAGGTGAGCACCTGAGGTGCTGCACTCGATGAACTGCTGTCAACTTTTGATCGGAAAGATATTTGACGAGTTCATTGTCCGACATACCATCGAGGCTATGTATGGCAATAACGCTTCGACAGGAATTCAAGGTGCGGTGCTTCTCAACACGGATGGGATACCCATGGAGAAGCGTGGCGCGCAACAAGAACTTACATTTTTTCGGACTTGGACTGAACCAACAATTAACCATTCCGAATACGAGTACAGGACTGAACCGCACCAGTAACAGTGACATTGCCCTTCTGTATTACAAAAGGGTTCATCTTCTCGAAAGATTGTCCATCCTCTGTGCGGGTAATGACTAAATAAGAGACAGATGTTGGTGGTGCTACTTCTGTTGCAATTACTTTTCGGCGCTTGTTACTAATAATGGAGAAAGGGAGCTCCATAGCGAAAGAAATCCTCCAACATTGCAACCGTCTCCGACCTCGGGCTCTAACTTCCCGGGCGTTTACCCGGCTTGGATGAGCGGCCTATCTGTACCAGACTCACCCCGGGGTCGCACCTCCCAGAACATAGACGGAGGGACGCATTGGCCGTCGGAAGTCAGCTGCTCATGCAATGGCCCCCCGCGGAACTGCAGTTGAACAGCGGATACGAATACAAACCTACATGACGACCCCGGATGGTGGGAATGACGCCATTACCCACTCACACAGCTGCGCACCTAGTGCGCGGGTATCCGTCAGGCTGTGTCCACGGAGGTTTAAAAGAAATAAAATGGGAAAATAAATCAAAACTGTGTGGGCGTTTTGCAAGCAAGGTAGGCCGGCGAGGACGGTAAATATGTGCGAATGAATGGTCGTGGTGCGAAATGTTCGGAAATAGACAGATCAAGAAAGAACGATTGCGAGGGACGGCATGGAACGAGATGCAAAGAACACACGAGAGCCTACCTTTTGTCCCCTGGTCACGAGGACAAAATCCACCTCGACCGGACTAGGGTTGAGGAATGATGATGGCGATGCGAGCCTCGGGCACCTCGGGTACGCCAAACCCATACTCTCATAATGTGAGCCCCTTGGGGAATGGAAAGGTTGGCAGTCACACAATTAAGATCGTCCATCATCTGTCAAAATGAACAATAGTGTAATAAATTATGCTTTTGTAACAAAGGAGCAGAGGCTATTCTCCCGCATTCCATTCCCTTCACACGTGGTCATTGGGAAGGCAACCTGCAACAACACCCTCCCTCAGGCTGCATTCTCTCTCCAAACACGTGCAGCGATAACAATAGAGCAGACTTGTGCCGTGCTAACAAAAGAGGGATAACAAAGGAGCTATTGCTGTTGTCTCCATTCCATTGTCCCGCACAAGTGTTCGTTATGAAGGCCACGCATGTCGCAGCCTCTCCACCGCAATATAACGAAAGAGCAGACTGAAACCGTGCTAAAATAAGAGCAATAACAAAAGAGGAGACGCTATTGTCTCCACTCTATTGAATTCCTGCACACCTGCATGTTTGGAAGACTACGCCTGTAGCAACCCCCACCCCCCAGTCGCATTGTTTGACGGTGTAAAAGCGAGAGACCCATTTCCCACGAGGAAAACGCCATTACCTGCTACGTCATAAATCCCCAGCTCGACCTCGTCATCATGACTCCAACTTTGCTCCGCGGCCAGTTCTCTCTGAGAGCAGACGAAGAAATACGGACATTTCCGAGCATAGATATACACGATCGTAACAACTCAAACACTTCTACCAAGCACCCGATTCCGACCAAAGAACTACGAGAATCACCGAGCATAGTTTTACAAGTTCTAGCTCTCCATTTCTGCTTCTATTGTCTCTTTCAAACAGAGATATCAAAAATGTGTTTAACATATATCATTAGCTATATTAAACCCCTTGCGTATACTTAGGCATGCTTAGGCCTGTGTTCCAATCTTACTGAAAGCAAAAGTTTAATGTTGTAATTACTAATAAAAAATTGATACTTTGAGAAGGTAAAACATTATATCTTTACGATTTTTAATGCAGGGTATCCTTAAGTACCGAGAGGTCCTACTTCGAATCTTATCCGGCGAAACTCTAATGCTTAATAAATATTGAGCTATGGTAGTATGCACGGTCAGATTAAAAATGTATTTAAAAAATATAATTATTTATATTAAACCTTGGTGTATACTTAGGTATCCCGCTGCCTAGACACGATTCTTTATTTTTTCTTTCTTCTTCTCTCTTTTTCTTTCTTTTTCCTCTTTCTTTCTGTCTATCTCTTTCTTTTTCTTGACATGCATACATCCAAGCATTCATATATATACGAGTACATGCACAGAACCATTACACATACATATACACTCATACACATAGTCCTTACACTTAATATACCAGTGCACTTACACACACATACACACGCACACACATACACCAGTGCACTCACACATATACACATACGCCTACAAACCCACGTGTGTACTAGTGTATACACACACCCACGTCCCTATACATACGTATACATACACCAGTACACTTGCACACGCACACACATGTGCATACAACCTTACACGCACATAACAGTGCACGCATACACACATACACACACCTACAAACATGCACACGTACACACACATAGGCATACAAACATCCACACATACACCGGTGCACTTACATACATACGCATACACATACGCCTACAAACTTACACGCTTACACCAATGCACGCTCACACACATGCACACACATATGCCTACAAACGTATACACATACACCAGTGCACTCACACACATAGGCATGCAAACTTACACGCATACACCCGTGCACGCACAAACACAAAATCACGTAACATAGACGAACACCATGGAACAACATGTAGCTACACACGCACAACATATTCTACAACTTTCCCCGAGCACACGAACCTGCACGAAGAGCTACGAACACGCTTGAACATTAATATAAATACTTAGCACTTTCTAAAACTTGCTCTGAACTTCGAAACCTTCACGAAAGCGTGCGAACATACCGGAACGCCTGTTTAAACACGTATTTCAATATAAGAGATATCGCCATTAATCATCGCTTTATTATTAATAATCCAGAATATGATTGTTCTAAAAAGGTCCGTGTCACCTCTATAATTAGGATACCTTCAGTCGCTAGTCTTTATTCTGCTAATGAGTCTAGATGTGTTAACATCGTGTTTTCTTCAATAATAATTGGCTTTCTAAAGTGTTATCGAGGTGAAGAGGTCTACATTTCCTTGAACAGAGATTAATACGTTATTGCCTCAAGAATAGGGATGAATAACCCTGCGTTTAAGGGTATAATTCCTAGCGCATCAGGATACTCCTGTAGTAAATGCGGGAAGGAATTCCTCCGAGGTTATGACAAGAGAAGGCATCAGATGAGCTGCAAGAATCTCTTTAAATGCAAGCAGTGTAATGTAACCTTCAATGATGGTTATAAGGGACAGCGGCACGAAGATGTACGTGAAGTAAGCAGTCCTCAGAAGAAAAGCACATTGGGGCCTACTAAACATCACTTATTATCAACAAGGAGGACTGTGATATGAAAGAGTACGAGACATCGATTCATCTCAGGACCTGAATATGTACCTACGTGAGTCAAAACAATGGATAATCCAGGCTGTGCATAATATGATTGGCATTCAGAAGAGCTTAAAAATTAATCTGCTGGCTGAGTGCCGATCTATAAACAGTATCGGAGAAACCTGTGACAAAACATTTAAAACACGTAATCAGCCTGTGTTTCTAGAAACGGATCTGGACTCAACTCTGGAAGCAAATTACAAGAAATTGATTACTGTAATGGAGAGGTCGCAGCTAAAGGGTACTAACTGGGTCCTGCTTGCAGTGGAAGGGGTTCGACTTCCTATCAACAAGTACAGACCGTTACTGGGAAATAGCTACATACCACTACCTCAGTCTGTTGAAGCAAGAAAGGCCTGCGTAAACATCCAGACCTATACAGACGAGAAATGTTTCATGTATTCTGTATTAGCTAACTTCGTTGAGAAGAATGCACAACGTGTGAGCAAATACAAGCAGATTCAAAATAAGTACGACTTTAAATGTGTTTCTTACCCTATTCCACTTTCTCAAATACCTAAATTTAAGAACCTTAACAAGCTGTCTATCAGCGTTTTCGGAACGAATGATAAGTATAAAGTGTGTCACCTAAAAGTTGTTGAGTATGAACTACCTGAACACCGTGACCTGCTACTATTGAGTGACAGTAGTGGAAAACACCACTACGTATATATAAAGGTTTTTGAGAAGCTCATTCGATGCAATAAAACTAAGCATAAAGAAGTGTTTATACCTGCAAGCGCTGCTTTACACATTTTGATGATCGAAATGGACAAATTGGGTTGGAAAAACTACAAGAACATGCATCCATCTGTATTCAACATGGTGTAGCAAGGGTAGTTATGCTTAACAAGGAGAAATCCGTTGTACAGATTAAAAATGTTGATGAGATGGTGTTAAGGGCGCTAAACATCGAAGGTCATCAGTGCCCTTACAGAGTTTAAAATTAAAAATTCAAAAAATAAAATACGGGACAAAAACCACATATTCAAAAACATAAAAAAACAAGCCAAAAAAATCTTAAACCACCACACTAAAACATTGGAAACAAAACAATAAAAGAGTTAAACGACGTATCAGGAACTGTAGAACGCAAGCGACAATAGCGCCAAATCACCGCCGGGAGAAGAGTCCGCATTAAAACACACAATTTGAAGTCACAAAACTAAAAGGCGCTCAGCATATCAAATGCATCGACGAAAACCAATGTCACTGATAAAATGTAAAATATGATGATGATGATGATGATGATGATATGCGGTTTAAGAACGCTAAACTGCTATGCTCATCAGCGCCCTCACAAAGTATAAAATTGAAGGTCCAAAAATAAAATATGAGTAAAAAACCGCATAGTCAAAAATACTATAAAATTAGTCATCAATAGTTAAAACCGCTATAAAAGCCACGTGAAACATTTCAATAAAATAGAAAAACGAGTCAAGAACTGTAGAACGCACAGGACATGAGCGTCATATGTCCACCGGGGAGTAAAGCCCCTCATTAAAACGGCAATATAAAATGATAATGGTAAAGGACGCTCAACGCATCAAATGCGCCGATTAAAACCACTGTCACTGATAAAACGTAAAAGACATTCTACAGCATGCGCATCGTCGGCCAAAACGTTGGCTATGCCAACAGGAAGACCCACACGACTGCGCAATGGAGCTAAAACTTGACACTCTGTTAAAATGTGACGGACCGTTAAGGGCGCAGCACACAGCTCGCATACTGGTGCGGGGTCACCAGTAAGCAGGTATCTATGACTAAAAAGGCAATGTCCGATTCGTAGACGGGCTAAAAGCACGTCTTCCCGACGAGAAGAACGAGAAGAGGTGCCCCAGACTAACGGAAGAGGTGTAACCTCCCGCAACTTGTTCCCCCTAAGAGCCGCCCACTCATCGCGCCAGCGCGAGAGGATACGGTAAGGTAAAATAACATAAAAATATGAGGAAGGAACAACACAGTTAAAACATCTGGGTGATAAAATGACCGATTTGGCAGCGGCGTCGGCAGACTCGTTGCCTGAGATGTCCACATGACCTCGAATCCACACGAAGGAGACGCTGATGCCAGAAGCCCCCAGCGAGTGGAGCAGGTCATGAATGCGCTGTACGAGTGGGTGGTAACTATACAGCGCGTGAATACTCTGAACGGCACTCAGAGAGTCCGTACAAACAACAAAGCGCCGTAAGACGTGTCGCTGAATGCATAAAACACATTGATATATACTTAAAAGTTCGGCGGTATAAATCGAACACTGTCCAGATAAACGAAAAGTAAAGCTCTGTGCACCAAAAACAAAGGCACATCCTACTCCAACATCAGTCTTAGACCCATCGGCATATACAAAATGACAGTCCACGAACTGCGCCTGTAGTTCTAAAAAAGCGGATCTAAGGACGGAAACAGCGGTCTCATTTTTCGGTATCGACGTTCACCCAAGGTCACAGTGGGCCTCAGCGCGCGACCATGGAGGAAAACGAGTTTCACCCCGTGAAAGGGCCGGCGCTGGCGTAACGTCCAAATGCCGAAGTAGCAGTCGAAATCGAACCCATGGAGGGAGCAATGCAGAGGAGCTAACGATATATTGGAAATCAAGCGAATCCTCATAAAGTACCTCGAAGGTCCTGTGGTCAGGCAAGCTTGAGAGTCGACAGGCATAGCTGGACAAAAGCATCTCACGCCGGAAGGACAGCGGAGGCTCTGCAACTTCAGCATACAGACTGGGAACAGGGCTGGATGGAAAGGCTCCCGTAGCGACTCTTATGCCACGATGGTGAATGGCATTCAATCGACGTAACACAGATGGACGTGCCGACGAATAAACAATGCACCCGTATCGGACCAAAGAGCGATAATCGCAACAGCTTGCAAGTCGGACGTAAGAGTGAGACGTTGAAAATGGACGTCGTTACGCACTAACAACATGACACTTCCATGAGCAGGAGTACTCTCCTCCGGTTCTAGGTCGTAGCGAACCGGAGTATATCCTCGGAGATCAATACGATCGTGAGGGCGAAGCTTAGGCTCCTGCAAACACACGATCATAGGTGAATGGGAACGCAACAAAAGTTGCAATTCCGCCCTATGCGACCGTACACCACGTAAATTCCAGGTCAGGATAGCCATCAAGAAAAGAGATAAACCTCTTACTTAGAAGGGCGGCTCAAAATAACTTTGTGCTTAACCTTGGGGCTCGGGCTTTTGGTACGGAGTTGTTCAGACTCCATAGGTTCCTCGAAGAGAGGGCCCACGCGCTCAGTGCCAGAAACCGATTAGAGCGCCGTGAATCGGTTCTGGGTGGCAAAGGGTGAAGGTGGCCGCTGAGCGCGGCTGCTCCCAGGATCATCCTGGGACTGCGACCTTCGAGGAGGAGAAGGCGAACTTTTCTTACCGCGCGAACGCGGAGGATCTTTCAATACATCTTCCTAGCGTAGCTTCTGTTTCGGTTTCCTGTCAGCGCCTTGCGATTTCGTAACATTTGGACAAGCTTTAGATGATTTGCTAACTGTGGCTGAAATGGACGGCCGGATGATTGTGGCGGACAAGGCGGTCATGGTCCAGGTCTGTGTTTCGGCATCCTTCCAGGGTACTGGCGTGGGATCAACAGAACTAAATGTACCAGATCGCAGGAGCGGAGGCTGGCGCACATGGTAACGCCTCCGGGCTTCAGCGAAGGAGAGTTTCTCCTTTACCCGGAGCTCCTGGATTGCCTTCTCCTCCAAGTCTCGCGGACAGTCGGCAAATGACGGAGAATGAGACCCTTTACAATTAACGTAGATGGGTCCGGATGAACAGGTACCTTCGTGTGACGGCTGGGTACATGAGGCACGGATGGATACGGCAGTCTTACAAGAGACTTGCGTATGCCCAAAACGTTGGCATTTAAAACAACGCAGAGGTCTAGGAGTATAGGGCCTCACCGCAATACGTTCGTACCCTGCCGAAATACTAGCGGGCAGATCGACGCCATCGAACGTGAGAAACAGGGTACGAGTCAGTACCAACACTGTCGCGATTAGCCTGCACTCGATGAACCGCTGTAACGTTTTGGTCGGAAAGATATTCGACCAGTTCATCGTCAGATATTCCGTTGAGGCTGTGAGTGGTGACGACGCCTCGACAGGAATTCAAGGTGCGGTGCTTCTCAACACGAATAGGATAGCCGTGGAGAAGTGCCGCGTAACAAGGACTGGCTTTGTTGTTCGGACTTGCTCTGCACCAACAAAGAACCATTCCGAAGACGAGTGCAGGCTTGAACATAACCAGCAATAGAATAAATCCCCTTTGGAATAACAAAAGTGTTCACCTTCTCAAAAAGATTGGCCTTCCTCCTTTTCGGCTAATTACGAATTAACAACCAGATGTCGGTGGTGCTACATCTGTTGCCTTTCGGCGTTTGTTATTAATGGAGAAAGGGTGCTCCATAGCGAAAGGAATCCTCCACCATTGCAACCGTCTCCGACCTCGGGCTCTGACTTCCCGGGCGTTACCCCGGCTTAGGTGAATGGCCTATCTATACCTATCTCACCCCAGGGTCACACCTCCCAGAACATAGACAGAGGGACCCAGTCACCGTCAGAAGTCAGCAGCTCATGGAATTGCCCCCATCCCGCGGGACTGCAGTTGAACAACGGATACGAACACATACCTACATGACGACCCCGGGTGGTGGGGATGATGCCGTTAACCTCTCACCCAGCTGCGCACCCAGTGCGCGGCTGTCCGTCAGGCTGTGTCCACGGAGGATTAACATAAAAAGTTAAAAGTAACTAAAAGTGTGTGGGCGTTTCACACTCAAAGTAGGTCGGTGAAGAAGTAAAAGAGACGTGTAAATGAATGGGCGTGGGGCGAAATATGCATAAATAGAAGAGAAGAAAGAAACGATGGCGAGAGCGACATGGAATGAAATGCACAGAACGCACGAGAGCCTACCTTGAGTCCCCCGGTCACGAGAACGAACCCACCTCGATCGGGCGGGGATGAAGCGATGAAGATGGCGATGAGTGGCTCGGGAACCCCCAGGTACGCCAACACCCGTACTCACTTAAGGTGAGCCCCTGGGGGGAAATGTAAAGACATTCTACAGTATGCGCGTCGTCTCTCTAAACGTCGGCTAAATTAACAGGCAGAGACACACGAACGCACAATGATTGCTAAAACCTGACCCTCTGTTTAAATGTGACGTCTGTTAAGGGTGTTGCACACTGCACAATAAGTGGTGCGGAGACACCACAGCAAGTGTCTATGACTAAAAAGGCAATGTCCGATAGAACGGCGTGTTAAAATTACTCTTCCCGACGAGAAGCACGAGAAGAAGTAGCCCAGACAACTAGGAGAGGGTTAACCTCCCGCAACATATTCCCCCTAAAGGCCGCCCACTCATAGCGCCAACGCGGGAGGGTACAGCGACATAAAATGACATAAAAATCAGTGGATCGCACAATATATGTACTACATCTGGGCGATAAAATTGCCGATTTGGCAGCGGCATCCGCAGATTCGTTGCCACAGACGTTCACATGACTCGGAATCCACACAAAGGAAACGCTGGTGCCAGAAACACCGAACGAGTGGAAGAGATCATGTACAAGTGTGTGGTAATTGTACAGCGCGTTAATACACTGAAGGGCGCTCAGAGAGTCTGTGCAAAGGAAACAGCGTTGTAAGTCGTGCCGCCAGATGTATAAAAGTTATTGAAGAATACTAAAACGGTCGGCGGAAAATCGAACATTGCCCCGGTAAACCAAAGATAAAACTACGTCGACCAACAATAAAGGCACACACTACTCAAACATCAGTCTTAAATCCATCAGTTATATAAAATGACATTCCCGAAATGCGCCTGAACTTCTAAAATCGCTGATCTAAGGACTGAAGAAGGGGTCTCAGTCTTTGGCATCGACGTTAGCTCAAGCTGACAGTGGGCCTCAGCGCGCAACCAAGGAGGAAACCGCGTTTCCCCCAGGAGAGGTTAGCCGCTGGCCGAACTTCCAAATGCCGAAGAAGCTGGCGAAATCAAACTCCTGGATGGAGCAATGCAGAGGAGCTAGCTAAATATTGCCGAACAAGCGAATCCTCGAAAAATAACTCGAATGACGGGTGGTCAAGTAAGCTGGAGAGTCGAAAGGCATAGCTGCATAAAACACCTTACGCCTAAAGGACAGCGGAGGCTCTGCAGCTTCAGCATACAGGCTGGGTACAGGGCTGGTGGGAAAGGAAAGAACGAATGAGATGGGGTTTAATAGCGCTAAACATCTAAAATCATCAGCAGCCTTACAAAGTATAGAATTTAAAATCCAAAACTAAAATACGGGACACAAACACGCTTAGTCTAAAAGACAAAAAACAAGACTGTATTTTGTAAAAGACACCGCACTAAAATCATGGTAAAGAAAACAATAAACGAGTAAACGACGTCTCAGGAACTGTAGAAGTTAAGCGACAAGGACGCCATACGTCCGCCGGGGAAAAGAGCCCGCATTAAAACGGACAAAAGAAAATCACAAAACTAAAGGACGCACAGCGCATCAAATGCGCCGACTAAAACCACTGTTACTAAAAAAACGTAAAACACATTCTACAGCATGCGCATCGTCTGCCAAAACGTTGGACATGCCAACAGGCAAAGACAAACGAACGCGCAAATGAGCTAAACCCTGACACTCTGTTAAGACTTGACGCACCGTTAAGGGCGCATCACACTACTCACACTGTGGTGCGGGGTGACCACTCAGCAGGTATTTATGACTAAAAAGGCAATGTCCGATTCGTAAACGAGCTAAAATTACATATTCCCGAGGAGAGGAGCGAGAAGATGTATCCCAGACTAAGGCGAGAGGTTTAACTTCCCGCAATGTGTTCCCCCGGAGGGCCGTCCGTTCAATGCTCCAAAGCTAGAGGATTTGGTGACGTAAAATAATACATAAATCTGACGAGGGACCAACAGAGGTAAAAATTCTGGGCGATAAAATTGTTGATTTGGCAGCGGCGTCAGCACACTAGTTGCCTGGGAGGCCCACATGACCTGGAATCCACATGAAGGAGACGCTGATGCCAGTAGCACCAAGCGAGTGGAGCAGGTCATGTACGCACTGTACGAGGGGGTTGTAATTGCACAGCGCGTTAATACTCTGAAAGGCTCTCAGAGCGCACGTACAAACAACACAGTGCCCTAAGTCATGCCGCTAAATGTATAAAACGGATTGATAAGTACTAAAAGGTTCGGAGGTAAAAATCGAACATTGCCACGATAAACGTAAAGTAAAAGAATGTCGCCAAAAAATAAAGGCACAATCTCCTCTAACATCAGTAATAGACCCATCAGTATATAAAAATGATATTCCAAGAACTGCGCCTGAAGCTCTAAAAAGGCGGATCTAAGGACTGAAGCAGGGGTCTCATTCTTCGGCATCGACGTTAACGCAAGGTGACAGTGGGCCTCAACACGCAACCAAAGGAGAAAACCGCGTTTTCCCCCTGGGAAAGCCGGCACTGGCGTAACGTCCAAATGCCGAAGAAGCTGTCGAAATTGAACCCCTGGAAGGAGCAATGCAGAAGAGCTAACTATATATTACAAAACAAGCGATTCCTCGTAAAATACCTCGAAGAACGGGTGGTCAGGCAAGCTTGAGAGTCGACATTCATAGCTGCACAAAAGCAACTCACGCCTGAAGGACAGCGGAGGCTCTGCAGCTTCAGCATACATACAGGGAACAGAGCTCTTGGAAAGGCCCCCGTAGCGACTCTTATGCCACGATGGTTAATAGTATTAGGGCGACGTAACACAGATGGATGTGCCGATGAATAAACAATACACCCGTAATCAAGCTTGGACTGGACCAAACAGCGATAAAGACGCAAAAGATGGTCCGATGATCTCCCCAGGATGTGCCACTTAACCCACGTAAAACATTAAGAGAACGGTCGCACTTTGCTTTTAAAAAGGAAATGTGCGAAGTCCAGCTCAGCTTTCTATCAACGTTCAACCCCAAAAACTTCAACTCGTCTGCAAACGGAAGTATCCCCAGCCCAAGATGGAAAGAGGGCGGAGGGAAAGCCTTCCGGCGCCAGAAATTAATAAAGACGGATTTCTCAGCGTAGAAATTAAAGCCGTTGGCGTTGCTCCAGGCGTAGAGATGTTCAATACAGAGGGAGAGGGCGTTCGAGCAGACAGGTCGGTCGTGAACTGCAATAAGCAGTAAAATCGTCAACGAAAAGGGACGATGAAATACCAGGTGGAAGACACTCAACAATGGGATTAATAGCAATCGCCAAATGTGTGAAACTGAGTTTATTGCCCTGCGGTACACCGTTCTTTTGAATAAAAATACTAGATAAAACCGAGCCCACACGTACAGGAAAGACGCAATCCGTCATAAACTCCCGAAGAAGTACGGGAACACGACCGCGTAAATTCCAGGCATGGAGTGTACGTAAAATGCCGCACCTCCTATAAGTGTCATAAGATTTCTCCAGGTCAAACACACAGCCACTTTTTGACACTTTCTCAGAAGTCCATTTATAATATGCGTAGATAGAGACACCAGCTGGTCGACGGTAGGGGAGATAGGGCGGTAGCTTGAAGGTAGTTGGCGATCCTTTCCATGCTTAAGTATAGGGACAATAGTGGCTTCACGCCAAACGGACGGAAAAAGGCGCCTTGCCAAATACTGTTATAGACCATTAAGAGAAATAGTTTACTGTCGGCTAAAAGGTTCTTTAACATCAGGCCATGTATGCAGTCCAGCCCAGGAGCGGAGTGCCTAGAGCAATGGAGAGCATGCTCCAGCTCCCTCATTGTGAAAAGTTCATTATAACACTTTGCAGATAAAAAATTATAGGTCTCGGAATCCAGCCGGTCTTTGAGAGTGCGAAAACTGGCGGAATAATGGGCATAACTGGAAACCGCCTGAAAGGCAGCACCAAGACGATTAGCAATGGCAGCCGGATCCATTATGGTGGCATTGGAGACCTGAATGTCAGACACAGTACAATGCGACACTTTACCGAAGAAGCGACGAAATTTATACTTAATGACAGAGGAAGGCGTGAAGCGATTAAAAGACACGACAACACGAGTCCAGGACGCTTTATTGCTATCCTGAATAGTGCGAAGTACCCTGGCGCGCGATTGCTTAAAGGTAACCAAATTATCAATGTGGGGTGTTGCCGAAACATCCTAAGCGCAGTTCTACGGGCACAAGCGGCGTTCCGACAGTCCTCGTTCCACCACGAAACAGGAATATGCCGAGTATGAGATAACGAACGGGGAATTGTGGGTTCGGCGTCAGATAACATCGTAGAGTTAAGGTGCTGCAACATTTGGTTAACGTCTGTGTAGGGCTGGTCCTCAAAACACACGAGGCTGGAATACAATCTCCAGTCGGCTTTTCAGAATATCCAGGTAGGCACTCTGGAATGTTAGACGTGGTGAGACAGAAGAGAAACGACGCAGAGGTAATGGTCGCTGGAGTAGGTGGCGGCGACGTTCCACTGCAGACGACTAGCAAGCTGGAGTGAACAAACGGCACGGTCAGATAGAGAGAGTATACCAAAAGGATCAGAAAGAAAAGTAGGCTCACCTGTATTGAGGATGAAGGGGTTTAGCTGAGAAAAAATGTCGCAAAGAAGCTTTCCGCTTGCACAAGCCCTAGGCGAGCCCCACAGGGTGTGATGGACATTAAAATCTCCCAACAGCAGAAATGGTGTTAGGAGCGCGGAGAGGAGATCTCGAATGTCCGCGGTTGCGAGGGGAGACGATGGAGGTGAATACACGGAGCACAGAGAAAAGAAAAAGGCGGGTATTTGAAGGCTAACGGCAACAGCTCGCAAGTCGGAGTAAGTGTGAGAGTCTGAAAATGAACGTCGTTACGCACTAACATCATGACACCTCCATGAGCAGGAGGACCCTCATCCGGTGCAAAATCGTAACGAACCGGAGTATACTCTCGGGATCAAAAGGATTGTGAAGGCGAAGCTTGTTCTCGTACAAACACACGACTATATGTGAATGGGAACGCAATAAAACTTGCAGTTCCGCTCTATTCGATGGTACACCACGTAAATTCCAGGTCAGAGTAGCCATAAAGAAAAGGGATAAACTGTCTACTCAAAATAACCTTCTGCTTAACCTTGGGGCTCGGGCTTTTGGTATGGAGTTGGTCAGACTCCATAGGCTCCTCGAAGGGAGAGCCCACGTGATCAGTGCCAGTAGCCAATTCAAGCACCGAGAACCGGTTTAAGGGTGGCAATGGGTGAAGGGTTCCGCTGAGCGCGGCTAGTCCCAGGAGCGACCTGGGACTGCGACCTTCGAGGAGCAGGAGAAGGTTAACTTTTCTTACCGCGCGCACGCGGACGGTCTTTAAGAAAATCTTCCCTGCGAAGTTTCTGCTTTGATTTCTTTTCAGTGTCCTGTGACTTCATAACCTAAGACCAGCATTAGCTGGCTCGATAACTGTGCCAGAAACCGACGGCGAGATGGTAGTGGCGGTCAATGCAGTCATGGTCCTGGTCTGTGTTTCGGCATTCTTCCGGTTTACTGGTGACGCAACAACAGAACTAAATGTACCCGATCGCATGAGCGAAGGTTGGCGCGCATGGTCACGCGTCCAGGCTTAAGCGAATAAGAGTTTCTGCTTTAGCCGGACCTCCTGGATCTCCAACTCGTCCAAGTACCGCGAACAGTCCGCAAATCACACAGAACATGACCCTTTGTTATTAAAGCAGACGGGTCCTGATGAACAGAAACTATCGTGTGACGGATAGCTACATTACGCACAGATAGTAATGGCACTCTTACAAGAGACTTGCGTATGCCCAAAATGTTGGTATTTAAAACAACGCATAGGTCTAGGAATATAGGTCCTCATCCCCATACGTTCGTACCAAACTGAAATACTCGTGGGCAAATTGACGCCATCGAAATTTATAAACAGGGTACGAGTTGGTACCAACACTTTGTCGCGTTTAGCCTGCACTCGAAGAACCGCTGTTACCTTTTCGTCTGAAATATGTGCGACCAGGTTATCGCCTGATTTACCATTGAGACTATGCGTGGCCACGACGCCTCGACAGGAATTCAAGGTGCGGTGCTTCTCAACACGAATGTGATAACGGTGGAGAAGCGTAGGGCCCAACAAGGTCTTAGATTGTTGATGGGACTTACATTGGGCCACTAACGAAACGTTTCGAAATCGATTGCAGGAATGAACCAAACAGCAATTGAGTCAATGCCCTTCTGTACTATAAAGGGGTTCTGCTTCTTAAACGATTGTCCTTCATCTGTTTGCGTAAGGGCTAAGTAACAATTAGATGTCGATGGTACTACTTCCGTTACCAAAAATTTTTGGCGCTTGTTCGAAATAATGGAGAAAGAAAGCCCCATAGCAAAAGAAACCCTCCACCATTGCAACCGTCTCCGACCTCGGGCGCTGACTTCTCGGGCGTTACCCTCACTTGGGTGAGTGGCCTATCTATACCAGTCTCACCCCAGGGTCACACATCCCAAAAACTAGACAGAGGGACCCAATGGCGTCGGAAGTCAGCAGCTCATGCAATGGCCCCCGCGGGACTGCAGTTGAACAGCGGATACGAACACAAACCGTACATGACGATCCTGGGTGGTGGGGATGACGCCCTACCTCCTCACCCAGCGGCACACCCAGTGCGCGGGCATCCGTCAGGCTGTGTCCACGGAGGAATAACATAAATAAAATGCGAAAATAAACCAAAAGTGTGTGGGCGTTTCGCACGCAAGGTAGGCCGGCGAGAAAGAAAAAGAGAGGTGCGAATGGTGGTGGTGCGAAATGTTCGTAAGGCGACTAGGCAAGAAAGAAACAATGGCGAGGGGCGGCATGGAACGAAATGCAAAGAACGCACGAGAGCCTACCTTGATTCCCCCGGTCATGAGGACGAACCCAACTCAATCGGACGAGTGCGGAGGGATGATGGCGATGAGAGGCTCGGGCACCCCGTGTACTCCAAACCCATACTTGCATAAATGAGACCCTGGAGGGGCCAAATACGGTTATAGACCTGTACGAGAAAGGATTTACTGTTAGTTGAAAGGTTCTTTAACACAAGGACATAAATTATAACACTCCTGATTAGGAGACCGAAAACCATAGGTCACGGAAACCAGCCGATCTATGAGAGTGCGAATGCCGGCGGATTTAAAAATGTTGAAACTATTCTGAAAGTACCTTATGTCATCTACGCAGACTTTGAAAGCATCCTCGTTCCATGTCATATGTGTATACCCAATCCTGAAACTTCCGTTACAACCCCTTATCAACAGCATATACCTATGAGCTTCTGTGTTTACGTTACGGCTTCGTCCAGTGTTGAACACTTTATAACTGATCTTCCTAATCAACCCTATGTATATCGTGGTGTTGATGCTATTTAGAAGTTTATGGAATATCTGTCGCTCCTTGCAAAGCAAATTAATAATATGTGCAAACCTGCCAAGCCTCTGAAGCTTACGGACAAACAGCAAAAGTATGTTGAGTCATCTATTGCATGCTACTTGTGCGCAAAGTTCTTTACAGCAGAGATCTACAAAGTACGTGACCATGATCAGATCAGTGGTGAATATCGTGGACGTCTACATAATGAACATAATTTAGCCTGCAAAACACCTAAACATATCCCAGTCTACATGCACAACCTCAGTGGGTGTGACTTCCATTTCATTGTAAAGGAGCTGGGGTTATACAAGTGAGCGGAAGGAGGTAATTCCTAGCTCTGAAGAAAGCTATATCTCATTCATGAAGTATGTAGGTGATATAAAGACTCAGTTTGTGGATAACTTTGGATTCCTCAGTACTAGTTTGGATAAGTTGGTAAAAAATCTAACCTCATATCCTGAAATACTAAAGCACTTCGGAGAACACAAATTGAAGTTGAAGCCCCGTAAAGGAGTATTTCCCTATGATTACGTCACGTTACGGAATGTCTTGAAGGACACTTGCTTGCCTCCTAGGGAGTCCTACAATAGATTAAATGAAGAAGAAATTTCTAATACTGACTACAATCATGCTAGAAATGTATGGAAGCTGTTTAATATGACAAACCTGGGAGAATACAGCGATCTCTACTTAACCTCACATTTACTTATTCTAGCTGATGTCTTTGAGACATTCAGAGAGCAAACTCTCAAAACACACAAAGTTGATCCAGCACATTATTTCAGCACCCCAGGATTTACATAGGATGGCATGTTACTGTATACAGGAATTAAACTGGAACTGTTACAAGATTATGATGAGTTACTCGTGGTGGAATCTGGTATAAGAGGAGGTTTATGCCAAGCTTCCCATCGGTGCGCAGAACCTAATAACACTTATATGGATAGGTATGATCCGTCGAGAGAAACCCAATTTATTACATATGAGGACGGCAATAACCAATGTGGTTGGGCAATGTGCCACGCCCTCCATTATGGTTGAGTTGAGTGGGTTTCGCCTGAAGAAATTGACTGAGAAAGACTACAAGAAAATGACCCTCATGGGTACATATTTGAAGTTGACATCGAGCATCCTGCAGAACTTAATGATCTATATAATAATCTACCTTTCCTGTCTGAGTGTATGAAGCCCAAGGCCTCGAACACAAAGAAACTGACACCTCATCTCGGATCCCGAAAGACGTATGTAGTACATTACATGATTTTGATGATGATGATGAAATGGAGTTTAAGGGCGCAAAACCAGAAAGGTCATTAGCGCCCAACAAAGTTAAAATGGAGGTAAAACAATAGTTAAAAGACCAGCATAACATAAACGAAAAAAACAAAAGGCTACAATAAAAACAACTAGAAGAATGGAATGAGACAGTGTCAGAGGCGGTAGAACGCGGAGCTAAAACATGGCGGGGCTAAAAACTAAAAAGTAGAAAACACACTAAAAACCATAAAACAGTGCAAGGACAGGTCAAACGCTGTCCTGTAGATGGTCGCGTCGAAGAAAAGTTAAAACACGTTCTACAACTAGTATGTCATCTGCTAAAATTGCAGGCAGGGTGGTGCCCATTTGCATGGATGAGCGAAGGACAGCAAAGGAGTGACACTGCTCTAAAACATGCCTAACTGTTAACGGCGCACCGCAACGACCGCAAACGGGAGCAGGCTCACGGCGCAACAAGTAATAGTGGCTAAAACGACAGTGCCCGATGCGAAGTCTACATAAAATCACCTCCTCCCGCCGGAAGGAACGGGAAGAAGTTGTCCAGGTTGAGGGTACAGGTTTAATCAGCCGCAGTTTGTTTACCTGGACAGAGGACCATGCAGAAAATCAACACGAGAGAATAGACCCCGTAAAAATGGATAAAATCATTTGCAGGGACAGCAGAGCTAAAATATCTGGGAGAGAAAACAGCACGCTTGGCAACGGCATCCGCACTCTCGTTACCATGAATGCCAACGTGACCAGGAACCCATACGAACGAAAGGCTGACACTATCGTGGTAAGCTGGCGGCATCAATCCTGGAGGCACTGAACGATGGGGTGGCAAGCGTACAGCAAACGAGGGCTAGACATGGCATTTAGGGAATCCGTGCATAAAACACAACTCAGTAGACCTCGCTGACGGATAAAAGAAAGAGCTTGCTCCAAAGCAAAAAGTTCAGCAGTAAAAATCGAGCACTTTCAGGAAGACGATAGCTAAAATGTTCTACACCAACCACGAAGGCACATCCCATTCCACGGTCATTGTTTGAGCCGTCGGTATAAATAAAACAATGGTTGGCGAAGCGTGACTGAACTTCGGCAAACGACGAACGGATGACCGGACCAGGGGTGGTGAACTTTGGCATGGACGTCAAATCAAGATGGCACGAGACGCCTGAAGGTAGCCAAGGAGGCAAGTGTGTTTGGCCTCTTGGGAGCATAACCGGCAAGACGATGTCCAAAGTCCGAAGGAGTTGGCGGAACTGAAACCCTGGTGGGAGCAAGGCAAGGGGCCGAGAGGCATATTGCTGATCCAGCGAATCCGCAAAGAAGGACGAGTATGTCGGGTGGTGAGGCATACTGGATAGCCAGCAAGCATTGCCGCAGAGAAGAACGTCGCGACGATAAGAAAGCGGAGGTTCGGCAGCCTCTGCACAAAGACTTAAAACAGGACTGGTGCGAAAAGCACCAGTAGCTAGCCGGATACCCTGGTGGTGAATAGGGTCCAAGCGACGCAAGATGAAAGGCCGCGCAGCGGAATACACAATACAACCATAATCAATCTTTGAGCGAACTAGTGATCTTCTCCCAACTTCTCCCAAACGACAGCGTCGGGCGTTGAATTACGGATGCCGTCCAAGAAGCGTGCCCAAGAGGCACGCTAACTGTTGCGAATAACCCGACGAGCTGAGGCACGCAGATGTTTATAGCGCACCAAATTGTTGATCATAGGGTGATGCCTAAATACCCTGAGAGCACGCCGGCGCTCACGAACGACTTTCGCGCATTCCTCGGTCCACCAAGGGACCGGCAAACGTTTAGGGTTGGTAGACGTACACGGAATGCAACGGTGTGCAGCAGAGAGAATCACGGAAATAAGATGCTCCACCAATAGGTCTACACTGGAAAAGTCGCAGGAAGAAAAGTGAGCAAGACGGGAATAAAGCGACCAGTCGGCTTTAGTAAACTGCCATTTGGGAATCGCGGTGGAATATACGGTTGACAAAAGAAGACCAATGTGGCACGGAAAATGATCACTTGAGTGTGTGTCCGTTATAACGTTCCACTCCAACGGTGGCCAAGCTGCGCCGAGCAGAAACTTAAATCCAAATGGGACAGGGTTCCAGTCGAATCAGAAAGGAAAGTTGGTTCGCCAGTATTAAGGACAGATAAGTGAAATGCATCGAGAAGGTCGGCGAGTAAGATCCCTTTGCGCAAGCCCTAGGAGAGCCCCAAAGAGGGTGATGGGCATTGAGATCCGCAACCAACAAATAAGGTTTCGGGAGCTGTGACACTAAGTAAAGCAGGCCAGCGGAAGCAAGGGAGGAGGAAGGAGGAACATGCATGCTGCAGAGAGAAAAAGAAAAACCAGGAAGTGCAATATGGACAGCAACAGCTTGCAAGGGATTATTGAGACGGACAGCAGTATAACACACGGTGTTACGAACAAGGATCAATGCACCGCCATGCGCAGGAGAGCCCTCTTCCGGTGGAAGATCAAATCGCTCCACGGAGTATCCCCGGAGAGTAAAGGAATCATGAGGGCGTAGCTTTGTCTCCTGTAAGCAAACGACAAGAGGCACATGCGAACGCAGCAACAGCTCCAGCTCGGTGTGTTGAGAGCGTAAACCACGTATATTCCACTGCAGAATAGCCATTTCCAAAAAAGATATACTGCTAAAAGAAGGCGCGCGCTAGTAAGAAAGGTGATCGCCTGGTCGCGGTGGGGGTCGGTTAAGTTTCAGCTTCTTCTTCCGCGAAGGGCTGCGTCCCTGTCTAGTGCGACTGACAACCTCAAAACCATCCCCATCATCCGTGCTGTAACCAGTATAAGAGCACGTCTTACGAGTACGGGAACCAGATCGAGAGCGATCGGAGGGATGAGGATTGGGGAATGTGCGAGGCAACCGGTCAGTAGAACGGATAGACGTTGAAAGTGAAGCTGTAAAGACGGTGAAACAAGAGGAAGCCTTAGGCAGCGGAGGTGAAACAAAGTCGGATGACTCATCAGTTTGCGTACCAATAGATACGCGAGGACGAGAAGCAGGGACAGTCTGAACCACAGCATCTTGTGTCCGCACAGCATGGCTGACGGCGTTGGCATACTTCAATGTGATGACTGGATAGAGAGCCCTAAAACGCTTTCTGCCCGCGGAAAATGTTAAACGCTCCTTAAGCTTTATTTCCTGTATCGCCCTTTCTTCCAGGAACCGGGGGCACTCCTTAAAGCTGCAAAAATGCGCACCCTCACAGTTAACACAGGTGAGGGTGAAAGCACACACCGACCCCCCATGGGTGGAGCGGCCACAACAAGGGAAAACAGGCGAACCAGAACAACGTTGTTGCGTATGCCTGAATTTTTGGCAACGGAAGCATCGCATAGGAATGGGCACATAGAGACGAACGGGAGCTCTCTATAACCGCAGAAGATGTAAGACGGCAGCTCCGTGCTCTCAAAAGTCAAGAAAACCGTTTTAAGTGGAAACGGCTTGCCGTCTCTTGTCGCAATTAAACGGTACGCACTGATAACACCTTGTTCTGATAAACAATTCGCTATGTCGTCATTGGAAAGGCCATCCAAACTAGTGGTCGTCAACGCACCACAAGTACGGTTGAGCGACGCGTGTTGTTTAACTTTAACGGTGTAAGAACCCAAAAGACTTGCCTTTAATAATTTCGCCGGCTGGTCGGCAGTGGCCATTTCAATTAACAAACATCCGTCTCTACACCGGGTGGCGTTCTTTACAGGGTCACAGATTCTGTCTAGCTCTTTTTGAATATAAAATGGGCAGATATCCTGCATGGTCTTGGTCTCCGCAAGAAGCCTCATAACAAAAAATGTTGTGTTGAAAGGGTGGAGCGCAGAGGAGCCATGGTGATATGGTCCCCCTTCCGGAACCACTCCAGGCCCGATCTCGAGAAATACATCAGAGAAGTTACCCGCCACCTACCACTACTGACCGGATGCGACACTTGCACCACAGGCAGGCCCGACTTTATGCCCCTACCACCGGCATAACCACCGATGGCTCCCCACTATAGGCCACGCCGTCTCAACAGAGTCAACGTGGATTCAGGGGACTTGTGGTTGATTACTCGGGCCCCAGACAGCGGTAACACGTCGGGTCCGCCCGTACATCCCAGCGGCACGCGGCCGTCGAGGTGCCCGAGAGGACCCGGCCCCTCAGGAGCTACGTGGGTGTACATGACTGCGGAACGGCTCCGCACCTAATGTCGCACAAAAGGGGCAATGGGGCGGGTCCACTCAACCTTCATGCCTGATACCTCCGGAGAGCGCACAAGTTGGAAGCTGCGCCGAAACCGTGGGACAGCGCCACGGAGAGAGTAAAGATCCCTGCTGGTGAGACAGGAGGATATAAATCTAATGTACTAAAGCTACAATTAAAGAAATAAGACTAGAAGAGTAAGACTTATAGGTAAGGATGACGACGTGGCAAAAACAAACGGCGGTGGAGAGATGATAATGGGGATGAGTGGCTCGTGAACCCCCGGGCATGCCAACACCCGTACTCACATAAGGTGAGCCCATGGGGGTTATATGACTTTGAAGCAAGCTCTTAATAATAGGTTATGTTTGAGAAAAATTCATCGTGTGCTACAATTCCAACAGTCTTGATGGTTAAAACCTTACGTTGAATTTAACAGCAGACTAGAACAACAGTCAGCAAATGATTTTGAGAAGGATCTCTACAAACTCCTTAACAACGCTATGTTTGGAAAAAGTATAGAGAATCTGAGTAACCGTAGGGATATACGACTGGTGACAAATGAGGAGACTCTGGAGAAGTTGATTGCCAAGCCTTCGTTTATCGATAGGACGATATATGCTGCTCATCTAGCTGCTGTACAAATGGTCTCGCGACAGATCGTATTTAACAAGCCTATATACATTGCTATATGTGTGTTGGACATCTCCAAGACATTAATGTATCACTATCACTATGATGTATTGTTGCCATATTGGGGAACTGAAAACCTGAAACTTATGTATATGGACACTGATTCATTCGTTCATCGTATAGCAACTGAAGATGAATACCAGGATAAGCTACGTTTTCTTGAGCATCTCCATACAGCTGATTATCCTGTCAGCCATATATGCTACTCTACTCAGAACAAAAAGGTGCTGGGAAAATTTAAATATGAGGCTAATAGCAAAATCATCGTTCGCTTTGTTTGACTACGACCTAAGATGTATGCATTAGATATTCAAGGATCGATGATAAAAAGATTAACGGTATACAGCGTAGTGATTTAAGCAGTAAATTACGTTTTACAGCTATACGGACTGTCTTATAACCCGTGAAATCATCAGAACGCCCATGAATATAATCCTGTCACGTGAGCACGCTGTTACCACCGTGCAAGTGAATAAAATCATATTGACTCCGTTTGATGACAAAAGAGTTATTGCAGAGGATGGAATAACTACATAGGTGTATGGACATTACAGTATTACAACAGTGCTTAAAAGAATGTAACCTGAAGATGAAGATTTTTTTCCGCGAGTCTTCAATCTGAAAAAATTAAGTTTAATCGCGTGTTGTGTATATGTCTAGTATACACATGGTGAAGAAAGAAGAAGATGGAAGGGGAGTCAGTAACCCTGCCATTAGGAGCAAGTGCTAATGTTAGTCTCAAGCCTAGATAAAGGAGAAAGACGTCTACACTTACAATCCTTGTCTAATGAAGCAATTATTTAACTGATTAAGCTGATACACTTAGACAAAGATGTAAGCTTATAAAAACAGCAGAGCTGACAAAAACGTTATAAGATCTACTCAACCATGCAGATGCGCTAGTTTATGCTACTTCTATATACCCCCACTTTTTAACCCCTACCGTCTCATATGCTAGCTGTTTAACATATAAAGCTTGTAAGGTTTAGAAAAAAGTATATAAGGGTAGTGTAACGTGTAATATAATCTTAATTACCTGTTAATATGAATTAAATACCTGACATACCGCCCGGATGATATGAAAAGCATCTTAAATAGCTATGGTACAATCGCTGAACAATATTATCGCGAATACCTGTGATACTACTCTGATCACAATAAATACCACTGAATTGTCTGGGAAACCATACGGAGCTATGCTGCACTCAACTCCCGAAATCTGTATGTCTATGACACTAGCAGTTAACTGTGAAATTCGTGCTCAACTACTCTGTCTTTCAAACTATGGTATCTGTCTACCTGTGATAATATCTGAAGTAACCTAAATACCCTAACACTATCTGAATTACCTGTGGTTCCAGGAGAAGAGGGGTCACGTTTTTAGCGGATATGTGTTACCTTATAGAGAGAGCGGGTTACGTTTTTAGAGAGAAGGATTACCTTTTAGCGTGAGTTACCATTTTGCTTGAGCGGGTTACCTTTTTGGCGTGAGTGGGTTACCTTTGTGCGTGAGTGGGTACCATTTTGCGTGAGTGGGTTACCTTGTAGCGTGAGTGTGTTACCTTATTGCGCGAGTGGGTTACCTATTTGCGCGAATGGTTTACGTTACTGCGGGATTACCTTTTTGCATGAGTGGGTTACCTTTTTAGCGTGAGCGGGTTATCTTTTGTCGTGAATGGGTTACTTTTTGCGTGAGGGGGTTACCTTTCAGCGTGAGTGGGTTAGCTTTTTAGCGTGAGTAGGTTACTGCTTTGCATCAGTGGGTTACCCTCTTGCGTGAGTGGGTTACCTTTTTGCTTGAATGCGTTACCTTTCGCGTGAGTAGGTTACCTTTTTGCGTGAGTGGTTTATCTTTTAACGAGAGTGGGCTACATTTATAGCGAGAGGGGGTTACGTGCTGGAAACGTCTAGAATTAGTGCTCCATTAATGTCAGGAAACAGCTTTCCATGAAGTTCGCGTCTAAATTCGCTTTCAAGGTCATGCACCTGAAAAGGTAGCGAGCAATCTTGCTCTATCAGCTCCATTATAGCAAATAAATCACTCTTAATGTATATATGCTAATGAATGTAAGCAATGACGGAGTATAAAATAACAATGCACTAATAAAATCAATCAGTATTCCATGAGAGCTAATGAGGTTAAGATCGCAAGAAGTTCCGGTTTCATTAACTTTCTGATTAACCTCCTGCCATTTGAAGCGCATTTGCCTGGATACAGATACTGCGGACCTAGGATAAAGCTGGAAAAAGGATCATAGAGAGGAGACCCCGGAATCAATCCATTAGACGAAGCGTGCAAACGTCACGACATTGCCTACGCTCAGCATAAGGACTCTGTTTCGAGAAACATTGCAGACAATATCTTGGCTAAAAAGGCGTGGAAAAGAGTGCATTTATCTGATGCTACATTAGGTGAAAAGTTGGCAGCCTGACTAGCAACAGCAATTATGAAGGGAAAGGTAGCTGTTGGTGCTGGATATAAGAAGAATAAACGAGCTCGATTTCTACGTCTCATACCAATTATTGCAGCTATAAGCGCTACTACTGGAGATGCAGCACAAATTGCCTGAGCCGTAAATAAGAAAAAGGCTGCAGATAAACAGCGTGCCGAAATGATGAGACATAACAGAGAATTTGGGGGGAAGGTGAATTTTGGTGCTGGATCCAAAAAGAAGAAACAGGGAGGATTTCTACCTCTCTTGCCAATTATTGCAGCTCTATGTGCTGTAGCTGGAGGTGTATTGCACATTGCTACAGATGTAAATAAGAAAAAGGCTGAATATAAACAACTGGATGAAATGATGAGACATAACAGAGAAAATGAAGCAAGAGGGAGAGGCCTTCAAGTGAAGAAGAATAAGGCGAGGAACAGCGAAAAAAGAGGATACAGAGCGAGAAAGGGAATTCAAAAATCTCCGGCAGAGTGCTATAGCTGTCCCGGTAAAGCATTGAGTAACATAGATCTCGACTTGTATGCCCGACGTTTAAAGATTCCTCATTTTAGAGGTGTATACATGATCGATCAGCTACCTTCAAGACCACGTTACAGAGAGACGATTATCGTCAATCTTGATACTTCAGAGAATGAAGACACTCATTGGGTTGCTATACAGAAGGATGGCAACGTGACATTTTATTTCGATAGCTTTGGAACCTTGAAGCCTCGAAAAGAGATAGAAAGGTACCATAGAGTCGTTAAGTTGCTGTATAACCCTAAGCGGTTTCAGAGTTTCAGCTCAGTCATCTGCGGGCACTTGTGTTTGCAATTTCTATCGCAAGAATTTACACTATTGGTGTCAGCGGCAACGAATCTGTTCTTACTATATACCTGAATCCCCTCTTCAGATAGATGCGAAGGGACATGAGATTGCTGTATTGAATTGTGAAACCTTCTAGTCCATTCCCGATATTGATCAGAGTAATAATCAATATCATTAGATTCACAATGATGAAATTAATATCATTTATATACCCGATTGAACTTATGATATTGCTTATATTAATGAATAAATCAGAGATAAGATAAGCGGCGGATAAGAATGTCTTCTTTATTAGACCTAATAATAACACAATTAAGACTGAAATTAAATGTCCCTTTACCGTTGATTTTTCCAATGATCGTTCTATAGATTGGGCTTCAGTGACAAAGCTATTCCAGCTAATCAACTGACTGAATCTGATTTGCTGGTGCATGTATTTAAGGTGAGCATCATACCAATCGAGTGCAGTATTACAACAGGCTCTTTCATCGACGGTAAAAGTGGACACTTGAACTGTGAGCTTTTCCAACTGTTCCGCCTGGATATCATATTTATCAAGAGCCGTCAAATCCAATTTACCTTCCAATCATAAACACCAATGTCATAGAGGAAATTAGTCTTCATGTAGAGGACCAGAACAGTAATATCATTAACTTTAGAAATGAAGATATAAGCATAGGCTTCACGTCCGTTGCAATGACAATAGATTTTAGAACAAGTCGGAGACGTCGAGGATTTAATAATGCAGTGATTCGACGCCAGCGTCATACCCTGTCCTTGACACCCAGCGGGTTAATATCGCACAATCGACAGTTCCTCTAGGTATTGGGCTTCAGAATCCTATAATCGTGGACATCTGCAATATTACCCAGACACCGAGATTCGACAACAAGATCATTAAAGAAGAGGAACATGTGTTTTTTCCATATAATTCATCGATTCTGGACTGTAATGACGAGATTGGAATCCGTTGTCAAGCTGAGGATTTATATACATTACCTAATCGAAGTTATCTATAAATAAGGGGAGTATTACTAAACCTAATGGAGCAGATACTACTGCAAAGATTAGCAATAACGCTATTGCAATCATGTTTAAGGAGATTTGACTGGATATGAACGGCTCAGCTGTTGATCGAACCAGAAACCCCGGGATCGCATCAACTTTACGCAACTATGCTGCCCTCAATCCAATGGAATCTGATCGTCTGCCGAATGCTGGTTAGTGCTATCCTGGAGAAGACATGGCATTGTGTATACAGCAAATGGAGCCTTCAACGCTATAGTAGCGCTTTCGATTCTTCTGGGATTTGCTGACGACCACAAGGAACTAATACTCAATAGCAAATTGAGTTGGTGCTGATTCGATCCAAGGACTCTAAAAACTTTATTGTAGCGCCTCAGGGTGAAGACAATGCCACTGTTAAACTTGTACGAATTGAGTGGAAAATGCCAGTGATTCGAATTTCTGATGCTGAAAAGGTTGAAATCCTTAAGATTGTCATGTCGGACAAGGCGCTGTATTTCGCATTTATGACCACGGAACTGCATACTCAGCCTGCTGTGCCGTAAATTAAATCATTCAACTGGAATGTCGCCACCACGTCAACACGGAGAAGCCGAAATTTGTCATTTTGGTTGCTCAGACTTTAAGATCGAGTAATGCATCTAAAGACTTCCGTTTTTGACCATTGTAACATAACTAACTTGAGACTTTATCGTAATAGTGAATGTTATCGCTACCATGACATGAATTTGAATTTTGGAAGCTCGAGATTGACATCTTTGTATGACATGTACTCAAAGTTTCAAAACTCTTATTATGAAAAAGAGAATTATCCTTTATTGAAGAGAAAAGATTTTCCTAAATTTGCTCCTATATTTGTTATAGATTACTCGCATCAACCAGAGGAATTTATAAATGGTGATGTCAACATCGTAATAGAAAGTCAAGCTAGTGCAAATATCCCTGCACAGAACTCATTGTATTGTTTAATACTTCATAATAAAGTATTTACATACAAGCCTCTGACTCATGTGATGCAGCTTATATTTTAAACTAATCATTGTAAGGATTTATTTTTTGCATTACCAATGTAAGGATTTTTTAATGAATAAAAGTATGATGTAAAAACATATCTTTATTCTTTTTATTATTATTTATCATACACTTCCAGCACTTCCCTTCTCCAACAAATCGTTCCAGCATATGTCATTACACTGGCAATAGATAGGTTACGTAAATGGTAATCTATAAAAGTTTCAAGTCCTTTTAGTGTGCAAATTTCATCACTATTTAAAAGTATTTCACAATAATTTAAATTAGTTTTCAAAATCGTATTTTAACCTATTTCACATAAACAATGTCATTATAAGAGAGAAATATATTTTCACTATATTCCGCTCGCGTACACTTTCTCGATTGGAGGAATGCTTTATATGTAGGAAGACTGTCTCGAATTATCTCCTGGTCTTGCATTGTCATGTATACAAATTTGTCTGTGTTTTTCACTATAAGCACTGGAAGATCGTAGAAGAACCCTATCTTAACGTTGTGCGTTCTCGATATGTGGACGTCTCGCATCCACTTCTTACCGACATGTTTATTAGGGGTGCCGATGCTGGTTATTTTATCTTCCAAGAGCGTTCAGCCTGCTCTGTGTGTCTGCAAAGCTGTTCCTCTTCTTCTTCCCCTTATTACATCTGAAACATTGCACAATGAAAGTCTTAGTAAACATGCTTTTGGAAGTAAAAGTAATCTGAAAAGAATTACAGCTTTTGTAAGGATACATGTAAAATGAAACACAAAATATTTGTATAAACATTTGGATATCAGGCGTTATTTCAATGCGATATATATATATAACTGAATTCAAAACATGTGACATTGTGATTTCATTAATGCTTTTATAAATTCTATAGCATGTGTCTTTTGTATCTTTATATGTAAATTCAATGAGGCAGCTGTTTGGTTTATGAATTTTTTCATAGTAAAATAGGAGAATATTGAATACTTAAGTTTTGGTATTTCTACATACCTTCGTCGTGGTACAAAAGACAATTCACATGTCTTAAATTTCCCCATCTCTGCCATGCCCTTACATTCCAGATATAATTTTCCCTGCATTTCTGAAGCTCTTCGTTGGTTAACGAATTATATTGTTCATGCAAGAACACTTGGCAATTCTCCAACGAAGATACGTTCCTGGTACCGTATCTGGTTTGAGCCCTCCTTAAGGCCTTTATCTCATATTTAAAACCTATTTCGAGATCTTAAACTCACCGATTCAGTAGGAAACTGCGCTCTTCAGTCATCTTGTTAAGTCTATGTGCTAAACATTCTGTAATAGACATTGATTACGAATTATTTTTTCAGTGTATTATTAAGATTGAACGACAAGTTATGCGTTTCTTGATATTAGAACTAAAGTGAGTGTTGTGCTACATAACCGCAGTTTTTTGTAAGTATGTTTATGCATGTTTGTGTTCGGGGATATGCGTAGGTCTTCGTGCAGGTTCGGGTACTTAACAGAAGTGCGTGTTAAAACAAAGCAGGTGCTGTAAATATGTTTAGGTATCCTTGTGTTTCGATATACTCGTAGATTTCCTTAAGGCTCGGGTGATTGTTAGAAGCGGTAGTTTCTGACGATCATGTAGGTGGTGAAATCTGTGTGATAGTGAATGGAAAAAGAGCGTGTGTAGAAATTCCTGTGATGGTGAAACAAAGAGCGGGTAGAGGGAATCATGTGAATGGAGGAACAATGGGTGTATAATGTCCACTTGGTAGTAAAACAATGAGAGGGTAGAGAGAATCCTATGAATGTGAATGGAGGAGAAATAGGTGTAGAAATCCACGTGATGGTAAAACAATGAGAGCGTAGAGAAAATCGTATGGATGTGAGTGGAAGAAGAGTGGTTATAGAAATCCATGTGATGGTAAAACAATGAGGTGGTAGAGAAAATCATGTGATTGGAAGAAGAATGTGTAGAGAAACAAAGAATGAGTAGAGAAAATGGTATGAATGTTAATGTAAGAAGAATGAGTATAGAAAATCGTATAAATATTAATACAAGAAGAACAGGTGTAGAAATCACTGTGGTGGTGAAACAAAGAGGAGGTATAGAAAACCGTTGAATGTTCGCAGAAGAAGAATTTGTAGATAAATAAAGAATGAGTAGAGAAAGTCGTATGGATGTTAATGGAGAATGAATGTTTAGAGAAACAAAGAAAGAGTAGAGAATATCATTTGAATAGAAGAAGAGGGTGTAGAGAAATCCACGTGAGTGTGAAGTCAGATAAAAATATGATGCTCTTGCAACGATTCGTCTTTCATCCACTGTATCGTTTAAACAAAATTAAATGCATCGTAAAAGCAAAAACTGATTTGTATAATTATGTAAAAACTCACTCACCTTGTATTGTTTCGCATTGATAAATGCTGTGTGTATGTGTAGAAATCGATGACACACACCTGATCTTAAACTAAAAAGCACCTCGGGTTGCTATTTTTGAAGCTCTTTAAAATTTAAATGTAGAGTTAATACGTTCACAATGGCTCTAACATGCGTCGTTAGCTGATTATATAGTGCTCTAAAGCCCTCCGGCGACGCCAGCACATCGCCATGGTGGGTGATGTTTACACGTCACGTGATTATTGCACGTAATGGAATTATCACCTGTTGCGCATGCGCAGAGGCTCTCAGCACTTCTATCCCTACTTGATTCAATTCCCCCCTCTTTCTCTCCCTCAGAGAGTGCCTCCATAATGTCTACAGTAGCTATAAAAATGCGTGGGGAATTAAAATCATGTGAATGTGGTAGCCTGAGAAGGATTACATTTTGCTAGCTTACAGGAAAATTAAACAAAGTTTTTTGAATTCTGTAAAGACAATTATTTCCAATGCTAACATGTATTTGTGTAAGTGTACTGGTGTATGTATATGTAGACTCAGTAGCACAATAAAGACTAGTGATAAAAGGAATCCTAATTATAGAGGTGATACGGACCTTTTTAGAACAATTATATTCTGAATTTTTAATAATCAAACGATTATTAATGGCGATATCTCTTATATTGAAATATGTGTTTAAACAGGCTTTCCGGTATGTTCGCACGTTTTCCTGAAGTATCGGATGCTCAGAGCAAGTTTTAGAATGTGTTGAGTATTTATATCAACGTTCAAGCGTGTCCGTGCAGGTTCGTGTGCTTGGAGGAAGTGTTAGACTATGTTGTGCATGTGTAGCTACTTGTTGTTCCGTGGTGTTCGTGTATGTTACGTGATTTTGTGTGTGTGTGCGTGTACTGGTGTATGCGTGTAAGTTTGTATGCGTATATGTATGTGTGTGAGTGCACTGGTGTATGCGCATATGTTTGTAGGCGTATGTGTGTGCATATGTGTGAGCATGCAGTGGTGTATACGTGTAAGTTTGTAGGCTTATGTATGTGTGTAGGTGTACCGGTGTATGTGTAGACGTTTGTATGCAAATGTGTGTGTACGTGTGCAAGTGTATGGGCGTATGTTTGTAGGTGTGTGCGTGTATGTGTGTATGCACGCATTAGTGTTTCTGTGTAAGTTTGTATGCATATGTGTGTGCGTGTGCAAGTTCACTGGTGTATGCATACGTATGTATGTATACGTGGGTGTGTTTGTATATGTGTGTGCGTGCATTGGTGTTACGATCGTGTATATCTATGCTCGGAAATGTCCGTAGATCTTAGGCTGCTCTCAGAGAGAACTGGTAGCGGGACAAAGTCGGCGCCATGATGGTGAGGTCAAGCAGGGAATTTAGCAGGTAATGGAGCTTTCCTCGTGGGTAATGGGTCTCTCTCTCTTTTCCACCGTCAAACAATGCGACTGGGGCGTGAGGTTTGCTACAGTTGTGTCTTCCTAACATGCAGGTGTACAGGTATTTTTTAATAGAGTGGAGATAATAGCGTGTCCTTTTTTGTTAGCACGGCTCCAGTTTGCTGCTTTGTTATATTGTGGTGGAGGGGTTGCTACATGCATGACCTTCCTAACGAACGCTTGTGCGGGACAATGGAATGGAGACAATATAATCAGCTCTTTTGTTATCCCTCTTTTGTTAGTACGGCACAAGTCTGCTCTATTGTTATCGCTGCACGTGTTTGGAGAGAGAATGAAGCTTGGGGGAGGGGGTTGTTGCAGGTGATCGTCCTAACGACCACGTGTGCAGAGAATAGAATGGAGACAATAGCATCTGCTCCTTTGTTACAAAGCATAATTTATTATACCATTGTTCATTTTGACAGGTGATGGACGAGTTGAATTGCATTCGTGTCAACCTTTCCATTATACTCAACAAAATTTATGACCTCAGCTGCAACCAAAAACGTACCAGGGGGCGTGGCAGGGGGAGGGGGAGCCTAATAAGCATATGAATACACATTCCTGCATACTAAGTGGACGTAAACTCTCATTTTCCTACTACTGGGACCTGGGGGGTTTCCACTAAATACCCTTCCTCAAATACCGTACAAATGATCTATACTTGGGTCTTTATTGTTGTTAAGGTTCCTGAATAATGCGTATCTTTGTATTACAGTTTTAACCACAATTCCTAACACCTATCATCGATTTCCCTATCTCTCCCATATAAACGTATTTCGCTCCTTCAACCCTTGTCTAGGCTAGCATCAGCCCTCGTATTCCCTATCTCTCCCATATAAACGCATTTTCCTCCATGAACCGCCGCATCTCTCCCCGTTTCCCTTATCCTTTCCCACATAAACACAAAAAACTTCGCCAGGAACCCCCTATATAAACTACTTTCTAGTATTATTATGTGCTTTGTTCTAATTTTCCTCTCCTTGAGTTATCGGATTTAAGAATGGTGTTAGAAGAAACTGTGTAACCTGTATCCATTATCACCGAGTAAATATCCTTCTTGGATCCTTCCTGTTTCACACAAAATTCTTAATTCTGAATTTTCAAAACTAAAACTATCATGAACAGGCCCTAGTCAGGGAGCTACTATATTCTTAACTGGCAGAGCAGCATCAGAAACTGTCTGTACATCAGTAGAGAAGTATGATTTTTGGTTGCGAAAGATTTCCGCATTATGACTACCAGGAGAAAGAATCGGTATATGAGTGCAGTCGATGGTTCCTATTACTCCAGGGAGATTAGCTATCACGTAGAAATCCTGAATAACTAACAAACTTCATCACCTTGCGGGGAATTCACATTCAGAGGCCTCAGAGAGACAATTAATTGTTAAACCTTCTTGATATATCGACAGATAGTTGATTGAGACACCCGTTAGGTCTACTATTGCCATTTGAAATGATTCACTAGCATAGAAACGGAAAATATTGTACTGGGGGTTAATGTTCTATTTCTGTGGGTAGGATAATCTAGTCTACCTTAAATTTCTTCGGAATTTTCAGTACTACGTTCTTGGAAACCTATATCTTGTAATGAATTACAAATCATTCATTGTATAGAAATGATCATTACACTCAGGTATTACGCGTTCAGGTTCTAGATTTTCTAGTTAATCTGTGTACAAGAATTCAGCATCAAAATTATCTCCCATGTTCGTAGCTAGACAACAATTCGATCAGAAATAATTATAACATTTCCTTTGTAACTAGTGAAATTCTAACTGCAGTGAACCTGTGTCGTTTTTCACGAATCGTCAATGAATTGAAGACCGAAAAACGGCACGTCAATACTAACAATGAGTATGACGATTGTCAAAAGAAACACAAAAATGAAAGTTAAACGATTGTCAAAGAATAAAGAGTCGTCAAAAATATAAACGATGGTTAATGAAACCGACCATTAAAACTTCTGGTACGTAATCTAGCAGATGATAACTAGCGTCGACGTTTCAGTGTTCAGCATTGACAAGAAACCTCAAACGAGATGTTCAGTCTTTTTCCGAATGAAGATGCAGTCCATCTTACAAGAGCGAACCCATGCTCAAAAATACAGGGGTGAATG
Organism: Deroplatys truncata; assembly: GCA_030765065.1. NCBI lineage: Eukaryota > Metazoa > Arthropoda > Insecta > Mantodea > Mantidae > Deroplatys > Deroplatys truncata. Next base: position 346,170,651 of record CM060990.1, on the reverse strand, counting down.
TGGTCATTCAAATAATCGATATACCAGGTACAAATACAACTGTAAGAAATGTCTGTGTTTAGAACATGCGCAGCAAGTATGCGCTGACTGCCAATTGTACTGCTCACTAAATGAAATATTTCGTTTTTAAGAATTGCATTATGCATATATCAAGAATACTACCGTATAAGGACCATATGATTTTTCAGAAGTGCATGATAATGGTTTTTCACTTTTTGTTTGTGTTAAATAGGATAAAACATTGTATAATTTTTAGCCTAGTAATAGTTTTGTGGATTACACTTATAGTTAAACTGATAATAATCAAGTGTATATATATATATTAGTCAGAATGTATGCTTCTCTTTCATTTTAGCTAAATAGTACGCCTATACTCATTAACTTCAACTCATTGAACTAAATACTGTGTTAAGGCAAGAATACTATTGGCATCTTGAAGCTCAGCGCAACCTGTAATGCAAATATGCCCCGCGTGACTACTCTTGCTCCTCGCGTTATAGCCAAGATGATGTCTTCGTGCAAACTGAACTAGAATACGCAGCGCTTGTCCCCTACCTCTACTACGATTTCACTATACCACAACGTCGTACTCCGTGGTGTAGCGGTTACCATGCTAGCCTCTATTTCCCGAGGTCGCGGGTTGAAACCTGGCGTAGGGTGATGGATTTTTAGGGCGTAAAAATCCTTAGCATGGCTTCCTTCGGAAGGGAAGTAAAGCCGGTGGTCCCATGTCGTAGATTTAAGGCACGTAAAAGAAGTTCAAGCCTAATAAAGAGGCCTCTGAGCAAAATTATCGATCTATCACACCCATTATAGAAAGCGACTTTAAGGACCACAGCAGTTAATGAGCGTCCATATATAAAACTCAATTGAATTTTACTATACCATAACAGTTTCACTGGATGTATAGATATGGAAGCCATGCCTTGAATTAAGCAGGCACACATTGCAATTTGAACAAAATTTTGCATAAAGCATACCGAAACCTATGCGTTCTCATTTAGTGACATTTCAAATCTTCACTTCACTAGGATTTTGTCGCAACATCACATAACCTCCATCGTGAACTGCAAGATTGGATCACGGAACATCATAATTGGACTGTATAGGTTGTATACACCTCTTTTCCAAAGGCTTAAATAATCAGGCTGATTTGTTGTACTTGTATGAATCTTATTTCTCAGGACTCGTTAAACGCATACACTACAATGATAATTGTGAGAGCCCCTGCACTCTGACATAATAGCTAAAACTTTGACATGATTAATGCTTCTTTATTCCTGTATCTTATGCATTCCGCGGCCTGTCACCAACCTTAAGTATTAACTATGCCAACAAATAACATTTGCAGCTCAGCAATGCTACCGACCCAAAAGCTTTGAGCTCCAAAACGAGTTCACTGCTACACATAACATTCTTTTTCAGCACACCAAAGAGTGAGCTGTTCAGTAACAAAACATAAACTAATGTTTGGATATAATACGTTAACTATGTACAATGTTTTATTTACAGCTGAGCACAGAGTAAGAGGAGTGCTGTTGTTTGAATTACATGCTGCTATTGCCGAAGCTGCAAGAAGGGCTTCCAGTATGGGAAAAATGGACCCAACCACACTGATGGAACATCTCCTGGTAAAAATATATCTTAACCATTTTGTTTTTCAACAGAATATTCTTTGGTCTATGCAATATCATTTTATAATGTTTTAAAGCTTCCCTCTAAACATTTTATCCATCTATATCATGCACGTTAAAACCTTATCTGTATGCTAGAGAAGATTTAAGATTAGAATTACAACTGACAAACGTTAATAAGAACTTTTACAGACAGCAACAATTTATTTTTCACAGTTGCAACATGGAGCCAGCATGTATAAACCGAACCCAGAGAAGCTGTAGTTTCACAATAAGTTTAAATAATGTTTAATATTTTTAATTACCTCGTGTAAACAACGCATTACTATTTGAAATTACTCCACATGCTGGAGTGAAAAACAAATGATGGGGTTAGCTCGTTCCGGTTAGGAATTATGGATGCGACTATAAGGTGAGGAATGTGGAAATATCATTTTTAACCCTTAAGAGTTCACGCAAAGTATTCTAATTTAAGTACTTGCTAGAGGTGTTAGAGTACTCCAGTGTAGAATAAGGATATACCATCATTTTAGATTTGTTTTATATGCTTCCGTTGTATAAGTACTGCAGAGATATGTTTACGAGTAATGTCATAAATATAAGGATGAAAAGTGCATTAGATCGTAAAAGTAGTAGAGTTTATTAAACGTGCAAATTAGACTCTCCCGATATACATTCTTTCATTTCATAGTGGTGTTTGCACACTTCAGAGTTCTGCATATCCATATCCGCATTAACAGCACTATTTAAATTTATCAATGAATTAAATAAACACAAATTAAGCAAATAACTTAACTCGCTCCGTTGCTTGTCCTTCTAAAGTTTCATAACATTCATCATGCATTTTCTTTAGATAGGATATTTCACATGAATCACATAATATCACCTTTTGCAGCCTTTTTTCCCTCTTAGCTTTGTTTAGGGTGTCATCCAGTCTGCTTTGGTGGGTGTACCCTTCGGGCGGAATCATCAACCCCGAAAACATTTGGCAGATTTCGCTGAAATTGGTTTGTGGAGAAACAGATTTGAAATTGTTATTAGTAGATATTTTCTTTAGACTCTCCCCGACACTTCATAAGATCATACTATCAATTTTTGTTGTGAAAACTGTTTGTTCAATTATGCCAGCATATCCAAAAGTAGAAACAAAATTCTGAACGACCAGCGCCTGGATCTCCTTGCAGTAGAATATGTAGGGCATATTCCAATCACTATTAAATTTGTTAGATTACATAAGGTAAGCCCACAGTGGGGCAGGGGAGCCAGCTGCACCAGCCACCACCCGGGGAGTCCAAATATGTAGGTACGGACCTTGAACTCTGTCTGTTGTGCCTCTTGATCCGGCCACCCTCTGTCCCCTCTCACCTCATTCCTCCCTCCCGGGGGCGCCCCGTCAGGAGGCTAGTTACAAAAGATCTCTGTAGGTCGAGATGCTAAGCCCCCCCTCCGCTTCTAGTCCTATCTTACACATGGCAATTACCTCAGGTCTCCTCTGGCCATCTCCATCTACCTCTATTGCTTATCGAGTACATTCATGAAAGCAAAGCTATATTCTTCAATTTGATTCTTCATGCCATAGAATATAAAATACTGTTGTCTTATACTCTTTGAACCTGAATAGACCATTATCTTCATCCCTGTTCTTAGGATGGATGAATTGGACAGATCACTTAGTCATTCCATGTCAAGTCGAACACCCATGAAACACCAGGTTATCAAAAAACGTTTTTGCTCAAATTTTTATGCGTTTAGTGTTTTGAAACAGAAGACGCTTTGGTTTGTATCTAACTTCAATATTTTGAATAGCAGTCAAAGTCAAAGCTTTCGGAAAAAGTGGGTGCGCCCCCTATATAATAGCTTTTATCCCACCTTCAAATTCTCGTACAAACTTCACATAGGGCTTATTTTAAAGCTTATGGAAGCAGCTTTAAACATATACTAAATTAAATCTGAATCAACAACTTATGATTTATCGCAGAAATCTTTACACTTAAATTCTCTTTGTGTTACATATGCAAAAACTAAAAAATATTTTTAAATACACACGTATTCTCCATTTAGTAGTTATATACGTGTGGAAAGCTTCAGGAAGCCATTCGTTCAAATATATTGATAAGAAAATACTTTCTCGGCTGGAACTCTCATTATAAGATAACGCAGCGGTTTCCGCCTGGAGTGTGACAGTAGGGGAGCTACTCTGCCACTGTTATGAGTTACCCAAAGCTATTCGTCTGAATCACTTCCGGATTTAAAATGCAAATAAGGCCTTATTTCGGAAAATCAGATAAGGCATTTCCTTACACAGGTGACTCCACCAGAATATATAGTTTGTGGAGAAAGATCACACTCTGTGTGATCTGCGACTTTATCTGTTAAAGTTGGTTGGTTATGTAATGCAAAATTACATAAAATTAAACCAAAGGGAGGAAAACCCGGGAAACGTTACCAAGAAGAGTGGTGTCCCCCAAAACTTATAAAACTAAAGGGAAGTATCCCCACGAGACTTATAACAACTAGCCGGCCCACTTGAACTATACAGCGTGGACCATTTAAGTTGGAACTGTACAATATCTCTAAAACCAAGTGTTGTAGAAAGAAATGTCCTTAATAAAAGTTGCTTGATATTATGAGGGAAAGTAAATTCCATTAGTCGTGCTTTGTTTGGTGGACGTTATGGTGGTCATTTTAGGGCCAATTTAACTTATTTAAATGGGAACCTAAATTTTCTATGTTGTTTTCTCGTTAGAAAACGGCTTATAAAAAGCTGTTTTTTTGCGATGAGGAATTAGGAAACAAAAATAAAAAAATGTTGGTTCCAATTACGAAACGTAACTTGGTCTTCAAATGACCAACCATGGATGGTCTAACCAATCATTGTGCTCTTCGTAAACAGCCATTCGAATTTTCGTTGTTATTTACGTTGGTGTAACAACAATTGCAAAATGCTTTATCAAATGTTTAGTTTTTTATAAGGATTGAGAAAACATAAAGGGTAGGTTCCCATTTAAGAAAATTGAATTGACACTAAAATGACCATCACAACGTCCTCCAAATAAAGCACGACCAATGGCATTTACTTTCCCCCATTATATCAAACAACTTTTATTCAAGGCATTTCTTTCCACAACGCTTAGTTTTGGAGATATTGTACAGTCTGAACTTAAATGGTCCACCCTGTATAACACAACATAAACTAAAGTAACCCTAAGACAAAGAAAACAAAAACGTCCTACAGGACAAACACAGAAGGAAACAAGCACACAACAATAGAAAACACAGGGAAACACAAGGAAAAGAATGAAAACACAACACAAGAACATAGAACGCAGGGGAACAAAATAAAACACTAAAGGAAAGGAATAAACAGGGAGAAAATGTTAATAACAGGTAGCAGGTGCACAAATGGGATGTGTTACACCAAGCTCGTGTATGAGAAACCGAATCTTAAGAAGGAACTAGCATGAAAACAAAAAACTTGCTACATCTCAGCAAGAAGTTGTGCGACACAAAATTCAAGTAACGGAAGGAACAGCCTTTACTCGAGAGGCGTGAGCGGTCATAGGATTACCGTTAGCACATTCCTGTAACTGAAAAGAGACAGAAATGACAATAAACACCATCCTCAAAGTACCAACAAAAGGTGTTGCCGACTTTGGAAAAATCCACGTGGGGCATCACTCATTGGATGCGAGGGAAGAAGGACAAGATCGCCCACCTGAAATGGAGATGACTTGCGATTATGCTTATAGCGTGCAGAACGGCGTTGATGAACGCACCATAAACAAGAAAAAGCCGCATCCCATCTCTTCTGGACTTCCTCTACACCGGAAAGAACTGAAATGCGTTCACACAACAGCCACTGATTAGTTAAAGGACAAATCGATTGAACATTAAAGATCAAATGAAACGGAACGTCGCAATGAGCTTCATGACCGTGTATTCAGATTTTTTCAAATTATGATTCACTCTTTCAGCCAAAGAAGGGCGTGGATAGTAAGGCGAAGTAAGCACAAATTAAAGTCGCGCTCAAAGAGAAACGTGGGAAAACACGAGAACGAAAATATGAGACATCATCAGAAACCAATGTACGAGGCATGCCAATGGAAGCAAAAAGAAAACGCAAAAGGTACAAAACAAGTGTAGTACAAGTGGAAACATTCTGAGATTCTGTGGAGGAGACCGAGAACCCAAGGAAAAACTCATTTCGTGAGAATGAAATAGAAAACAAACAATGAAACATGCAGGATTCAAGACTAACTGATATGGTAAATTTTCAGTCACGTGGAAAACTATATCCCAAAAAGGTTTGAATTTTAACGTGGAGTAAGACAACCTAAAAGTTGACACTCAGAACCGAAATAAAGATACCACGTAAATCTACGGGTTGTAATGTGCCATGAAGTTTAGATGGAAGAGAGCGCCAAAAGGCAACATCGATCAGATTAAGAGCAGAACCGGAATCAATCATCACCTGAACTGTAAGATTCAAGCACCTATCTGGAATAACAGACAAAAGCAAAAACGGCACTCAATGACTGTGTTACCTTGTTCGGCACAGTAACAGTGCAAACTAGTCACAAAGATGGTAACTGTTGAAAGCGCATTTGATGGCGACGTTTAAAGCAAAGCTGTTACAATGTCCGCTCTGTTTGCAAAATGCACATTGTCGAATCGGAGAACTCATAGACTGATTTTCATTGGGAACAAAGGATGTAGAAGAATTTTGAACTGGCATATTCTGGGTTGTAGTTGAAAGTAGTGTAGGCGAAGGAACTTATGGTAAAGGCAGGAGAACGGTAGTGGCTATAATTTGTTGAATCGAGGCAGCAAGGCGGTCAAAATCTGCATACGAATTTGTAAGTGTAACGTATGTGCACTGCAGTTGGGTAGAGGCGTGTAATCCAGGAATAATAATACTACACACGTGCTTTTCGAAATCTAACGTCTGAAAAATCAACACAAAACTCTTTACTCGCTCTACAAATGTTGTGGAGCGAAAGAATATTGAAACAAAACTCTTGCAGAGATATGCAAAGGAAAAAATATTCAACACGGATAAATGAAAGGCTGTAAGACCTAAAGCCTGAGTTAACGCCGGACGCAGTAAAAAGATAATATTACGTTCATCTACACCAGAGGTGGCGAAAACGTGACTCGCGAGTTATTTTGACTCGCAGGCGCACGTTCCCTCTCTGCAACCGTCCGTTTGATTTTCACATACTACTGAGTGATGCAGTGCGTGTTGCATATTTGGTGACTCGCGGAAGGAAGGCGTTTTCGCCACCCTTGATCTACACTAAGAAGAAAGGTATATAAATCACTCGACATGTATATATACAACTCAAATAAAATGATTTGTATTTAAAAAATGCTGTGATAGAGTTTAAATAAACAGGAAGAGCGTTCAGTAGACGTATTTTTCATAAAGTGCCTCGAGGTGGATGGCAACGAAATGGGTGGTTGAACACTCTTTGAGAGAGGTTTGCGAAAGAGAAGTTATTAGGTCTGAATATTTACGTGAAACATCCTGAAGACATACTTTGTCTTCCTCCGCAATATTAGAGAAAGGGAAAAAATGCATGCGGTCTATATATATGATACGCAATGCGTGCTTTAAGACGACATAAGGTCCGGGAAAAATTCCACAAATTTGCTCGAAAGCGCAACTTGTGATGTAACTGGGGGCACTACTGAATGTCTAGAAGGAAATATAGTCTTCAGCCTGGAGAAATTCTCATCACAATACCCCATAAATTATTTTCTTGGGTACGCAATCATATTACAAATATTGCATTAAAATGCTTTACTGTTAATCAGCACAAACAAGACAGGGATATTTTGGGGGAGAGACGTGAAACCCGAAAGCCAACGACAGAAGCATTAAACCTACATTGTTTTGTACCATTATCAGTATCTGAACTGTAGTGGAACTATTCATTTCAAAGTGAAAGGAAACAGATTTCCATTTAAATGAACCATGCTAGCCGGATTTAAGCCTATATATTACTTCATAAGGGCACTGTGCCTTGAAATGCATTTGAATGAGCTTTCTGAATTGTTCCTGTCATTCATTGTCCTCCAGTGCAATTCGCCACACTACTAGGTAAATAATTGAATTTTAAATGAACCAGAAATAATACTCTCATGATATTTGGCATGCCTTATAAAAATGTGGAGCAAGAAAAGTAATTTTTGCAGTTTCTTAAATAGTTAATATTATACTTAAAGCTATATAATAGGATTAAAAGTCTTTTTTAAGATTTTAAGACTGACTTTCTTTTACAATTATTTGGATAATACAGAAAGAAGGTGCATTGTCTGAGCTTTCAAATTAGATATTTAGAACATTTTTAACTTTTAAGGCACCGCAACTATCCGTATATAAACATGTCAGGAAGGGGGTGCCATTCATAAAAATTCGTTATTTAGTAACAGGCACAACACTACTGTTAAGTAAGATTTTAAAGCACACATGTGTATGTTTTATCACAAGAGAGCGTACAGAGAACTTTAAAGTCATCAAACACATGGCGATCAATTTTTGTTAAAAATCGTTAAATTTGACGGGGACTAAGTCTTCTGCTAGATAAATGATACGACAGCTAATACATTCGTATTCAACAAATCGTCTGCAAGTGCATTTCTGCACAACCAGTTGTCTAAAGTAATGTTCCACCCAGTTCCATCTATTGGTCACACTAAAATTTTTGCAACCACTGTGTGCCTTTTCTCTCAATGGCATGAGGTATTCAGTAAGCGTTGTATATTCTGATACTGTGAATTATTTTTTAGAATTTGTGTTAAAAATTCCAAAATAGCTCTATCGGTGCCAGACAATCGACTACCCATTCTGTGTTCAAATTTCCAGCAATCTATGCCGTGCACTTGCAGTAATAGCTCTGATGATGGCGACATCGATAAATAATTAAAAAAACAACAACTCCAACACACTTTTAGTAACTTTTGTATCTGTCACTAATATCTTCACTGTTTACGCGAAGCCAGGGGCCAACATTACGAAGTGGAGTGACGTCAGGGCACGCATTGACTGTGCGGGCAACATGCACACGATAGAGAGGAATTCAGTAGCAGTAGGTGTAATGTGGTGGCGGTACTGCAGATGCAGTTGCGATTTGTTGCTTGGCGGCTCACGTGTGGAAGTTTAATATTATTCTAAACTTCTAGAGGAACGATGTCAGAAGAAGCTACAGAAGTTAATGCAAGGCCATCAACACCAATGTTTTTGCAAGTGTGGGAAGAGCTATTTTTATGTACTGATTATGGTAGCATGGTAAGGTGTTCAGTTTGTAATAAAGTGCTTCAGCAAGTAAAGAAGTATAATTTACAACGCCATTATGCAAATTCACGCATAATACGAGAAGTAATTGAAGAATTCGACTCCAGATTAAAAAAAATGATAGACCTGGAAGCTGATATTCAATTATTTGCTACACCTTTCTCTTGCAATTGATACTATTCCTACCATACTGCAACTAGAAGTATTAGATTTGTAGAATGACATATAAATCTGAGACAAATCCCCAAGCAGAAAGAATATGAGAGACTTAACAGCAATTTCCATCGATCAGGTTTCCACGACTTCATCATTTTTCTGCCCGGTATCTTAGCATGTTCGCATCTACAAATTTATGTGAGCAGTCCTTACACTGATGAAGACTTGTAAACCACGTTACAGAAATCACTTACCAGACCATAACTTAAAATATACTCTTCGTTTATGTGTGAGTCAGAACATGGCACCCAATATTGAAAAGCTATTGATGGACAGAAGAAGTGAAAAATCTCGACGAAGTAGTACACGTTCAGAGTAAATTTATACTTTGGTTAGATCAATAGGATATGCATTGTAAAATAAGAATCCCATTTTCTGAAGGTCGAAGGAAAGATTTGTTTAAATATCCTCATCAGAATTTCATTATAATTGCTAAGACACATCACACAGAGCGCTATTTTTCAAACTGTTTTCGGTGTTCTGCATGTGTAATTTACTTACGCTATATGTAGTAGTAGTTTTTTTTCCTGTGTAATAAAGTCCATATCTTTTTACGGTCATTTTATTAAAATTAATAATATGCAACACCCTTCTTTGTCTTTATATACTGCACCTATCAAACAGTTTGTGATTCATGAAACAAGATGTCTAATAGAGAATGTGCCGTGCCACTGTATAGCTCTGCTGCCCCATCGTCAGTCGTGCTGAGAAAGCCAATGCCCGTACTACTGTTTTTTTTTGTTCCTGAGTGATTACGTCACAGGGCAAGCTAGTGACGGTGACCGCTCTAAGGTCATTCGTTTTCATCTGCTTCAGAGTCACCGCGATGAGCTGATTCCTCGGATTGCCTTCATCTTCAGAAAGCCACTAACGCAGACAATTATCTAAGTGTAACAATAGTGGTGGCAATTGGTACAAGGAAGCCTCAGCAGATAACGAAAACCTGTTATGCTAGAACCTAGATGGGTGGAAATGTCTGAATACAAGGCTAGGGTATACATGAAAGGTACTAATGCCCACTGTATCTTACAATAGGAATGTTCAAAAAACGCATTCATAAAATGTATAAGAAATGTATGAACATCCCTCGCAAATTCTGGGAGATTGTCGTTTTTATATTTTAAAAAACACAACTACTTCATTTTAACAAAAACATCAAATTATCTTTTATTCACCTAGATTCCTTAGCATAGGTGAAGAGTCATACACTTCTTAAATTCACTGGCGCGCACGCGGAAACCAAAGAATACGTGCATGCATGTGCATACATACATAGATGCATACGTAGTACGAAAATGCTGATTCAAACCGACTTTATCAAATCCTCGATTAATGCTTGATTAATCCGTATAGTTCATCCCAAATATTAATCCATCCTTAATTTTCTGGTATGTGGCACATAAAATGCTGTTACAATTTTGATAGGATTACGAAATATTCTATGTAGCTGTGGGCCTCCGGGTACAGTATGACATTGGGTCGGCCCCATCATGCGTAAATATGTGTAAATTCTGAATTATTGAAATTAGAACTATGAAACATTTTAAAAATATACTTTAATTATTCTACACGGAGAAGTCTATCTCTGGATGCTGTATGGAATTTAGCTCGAGTTCTGTTATGGAAAGCTGTAACTTCTAAAATTTACGGGATACAAGATGAAGAAAAAAAAGATTTTAACTATACGACACAATGCTTCTCGAGATATTGTATGACATTGTTTCCGCAGTCGTAAATCGAAAAAAATGAAACTTTTGAATTAATTTAGCAATAAGATTAGATAAGTTTGAAAAGTGTACCTAAATTATTCTAAAGCAATTATGATATATTAGGTGACCCTGTGTTCTTTATAATGTTTAACTTCTGAAATAGTAATGTTAAGTTATTACTTGGTTGGTTAATAAGAATTCAAAGATGTGATGAATGATATTTTCCTGATGGCATAAGCCTTTAATTGTCCTCTGAGGTTTGTGTCCTTACCCTATTGTATAATGTTTAACGTTTGAAATAATAATGTTAGAAATATTTGATGATTTGTGTTCCTCTCATTATGCGTAAACGAAATGGATTTTCTCATTGTATTAAGTTAAATACCACATGGTCTTAGAGTACTCTGGTAAATAATAATAATAATAATAATAATAATAATAATAATAATAATAATAATAATAACAATAATAATAACAACATAAAGGTAAAATAGAGTTTCCCTGGGTATCAGCACTCCTTTGACAATGTGTGATATTTTATTAAACAAAACTTCAATTTTATCAAACGACATTTAGTGTATTTATCGATGTAAATGGGCCGCTTTTACTCCTATGCCTAATATGAAGAACTGGAAAGAAGGTTTCGAAGCTGAGCGATTTTATATCTTTGCAGTTGTAGAAAGCTATGGGTAGCTAATAATAAATGAACTCAATCAAAATAATAAATATTTGGAATAGCTTAGATTACTTCAATTGAATATTTTATACTGTAGCTAACTGTTAGCTTTGGATACACTATCAGGGTGTGCGTAGTTTCGGATGAAGGAGGATCATCCTGGGAGTGCGCGAGAGGATGCCATGGAAGTTAAGGGTGAAAAATGATACACCGGGTTCTATTAAAAATCCACTTACTAAGTCTTATATTGTAAGTTACACATAATAAAGCCCCTGGTGGGCGCAGGGCCGCAGGAGCTTAGAATTGAAACATTGTGAACTTACCTGGAGAGTTCTTGCGCGTCTCGATACATTGTTAAAATGAAACTTACACATGAAGTCCGGGTGGTTCGTGACGCTGGCAGACGCCAACACGTTAGTAAAGAATAATCACCAAGAGCGCGAGTTGACATTCTTCCAGGTCCTTAATAGTACGTGATTTAACACATAAGTTTTCGGGTACCGGGTTCCCGAAAGCGCCCTAATTTCAGTACTTTAGAAACGTTATTCAACTCATCGACTACCGTCCGTGTCCCGGTGAATGGTTGTGTAATATATCACCGGAAATCTGTTAGTTATTGACTGATGATATTACAATTATTGGAACATTCAAATACCTCTATGACAGTAGAAAGTTCATTGCCGTCAATTTTCAGTAACAAGTGTTTATGCTGTCTTCTGTCAAAGTTTGCGATGGAATGGTTCCATTTTTCCTTGAGTGTTACTGTAGAGGTGCTTATTTTTCACAAATGCGATATAGCACAAAGTACTGATAATGGCTGATACGCTCTATTCTCATTTTAAGGAGCTGTAAATCGCGATTTAATACATTTAAAAAACGCGATAAAGTGCAAAATTGACTCAAAAAGCAAAAACTACACAACAGGCAAAATAAATGTTAAACGTGACATGTTTCAATTTATGGGCTCCTTTGAAAATGAAAATGCAATAGGTAAAACAAAAAGCATTTTCATAAAGCATATGCTTAAGTGAGGCGTGATGATGATCACGCTGGATCAAGCAAGCTGGATGGAGCAAACAGCAAGATCCAATTAAGATGATGAGATGGGGTTTAAGGGCGCTAAACATCTAGGGTCATCAGCGTCCTTACAATGTATAAAATTTAAAATCCAAGAACTAAAAAACGGGACACAAACCCTCGATGTCAAAAAAACTAAAAAACAAAACACAAAATTCTAAAAACCTACACACTAAAAGCACGGTCAATAAAAGGGTAAAACAAAGTGTCAAGAACTGTAGAATGCGAGGGACATGAGCGCCATATGCTCGTCGGGGAAAAGAGCCCTATTAAAACAGACAATATGAAATCACAGAGCTTAAAGTGGCTCAGCGCAACAAATGCGCCGATTAAAACCACTGACAAAACGTAAAAGACGTTCTACAGTACGCGCGTCGTCTGCCAAAACGTTGGCTATGCCAACAGGCAGACCCACACGAACGCCCAACGGAGCTAAAACTTGACACCCTGTTAAATTGTGATGTACCGTTAAGGGCACATCACACTGCTCACAGAGTGGTTGCGCTGGCACCACTGAGCAGATATCTATGACTAAAACGGCAATGTCAGACTCGTAGACGAGCTAAACGTACCTCTTCCCGACGAGAAGAACCAGAAGAGGTATCCCAGACTAAGAGGTTTAACCACCCGCAACTCCTTCCCCCGGAGGGCCATCCACTCAGCGCGCCAAAGCGAGAGGATGCGGTGACGGTAAATAACACACAAATCTGACGAGGGAACAACAGAGGTAAAAATCTGGATAATGGAAACGCCGATTTGGCAGCAGCGTCGGCAGACTCATTCCCTGAGTTGATCATATGCCCTGGAATCCACACGAAGGAGACGCTGATGCCAGAGGCACCAAGTGAATGGAGCTGGTCATGTATGCGCTGTACGAGGGGGTGGTAATTGTACAGCGCGTTAATACTCAGAAGGGCACTCATAGATTCCGTAGAAGCAACACAGTGCCGCAAGTCGTGCCGCTGCATATATAAAATGACTTGATAAACACTAAAAAGTTCGGCGGTAGAAATCGAACATTGCCCGGGTAAACGAAAGGTAAAACTACGTTGACCAAAAACAAAGGCACACCCTATTCCAACATCAGTCTTAGACCCATCAGCATATATAAAATGCAAGTCCCCGCATTGCGCCTGAAGTTCTAAAAACGCTGATTTAAGGACTGAAAAGGGGGTATCATTCTTTGTCAGCGACGTTAACCCAAGGTGACAGTGGGCCTCAACGCGCAACCATGGAGGAAAACGCGTTTCGCCTCTGGAAAGGGCCGGCGCTGGCGTAAAATCCAGATGCCGAAGTAGCTGTCGAAATCGAACCCCTGGAGGGAGAAATACAGAGGAGCTAAAAAATATTGCCGATCAAGCGAATCCTCAAACAATAACTCGAAGCACGGGTGGTCAGGCAAGCTTGAGAGTCAACAGGCATTGCTGCACAAAAGCATCTCACGCCTTGAAGGACAGCGGAGCTTCTGCAGTTTCAGTATTTAGACTAGGTACAGGGCTGGTTGGAAAGGCCCCTGTAGCGTCTCTGATGCCACGATTGTGAATGGCATTCAATCGACGTAACACAGATGGACGTTCCGACGAATAGACAATGCACCCGTAATCAAGCTTGGATCGGACCAAAGAGCGATAAAGACGAACAAGGACGGTCCGATCAGCTCCCCAAAATGTGCCACTTAAAACACGTAAAATATTAAGGGAACGGCCCCACTTTGCTTTTAAAAAGGAAATCTGCGAAGTCCAGCTCTGCTTTCTATCAAAAATCAACCCCAAAAATTTCACCTCGTCTGCAAACGGAAGTATCCCCAGTCCAAGATGGAAAGAGGGCTAAGAGAAAACATTCCGGCGCCAGAAAGTGATACGGACGGATTTCTCGGCGAAGAAATTAAAACGGTTGGCGTTACTCCAGGCGTAGAGACGGTCGTAACAGCTCTGTAGTCGGCGTTCGAGCAGACAGGTCCGCCGTAAACTGCAATGAATGGCAAAATCGTCAACGAAAATGACGATGATGTACCAGGTGGAATGCAATAAACAACAGGGTTGATAGCAATCATAAAAGTGTGACACTGAGTACAGAGCCCTGGGGTACACCGTTCTCTTGAATAAAACGACTAGATAAAACCGAGCCCACACGAACACGAAAGACGGGATCCATCATAAACTCCCGAAGAAATGTGGGAAGACAACCACAGAAATTCCATCCGTGGAGTGTACGTAAAATGCCGCCCCTCCAACTAGTGTCATAAGCCTTCTCTAGGTCAAAAAACAGAGCCACTGTTTCGAACTTTCTCAGAAATCCATTCACAGTATGCGTCGACAGAGACAGCAGATGGTTGACGGCAAAGCGATGGCAACGAAATTCGCAATGAGTGTTCGCTAGAAGTTTCTGAGACTCAAGCCACCATTTCAACAGCCCGTTGATCATGCGCTCCATCACCCTGCAAATACAACTAGTGAGGGAGATAGGGTGGTAGCTGGAAGGTAGTTTGCGATCCTTCCCAGGCTTAAGTATAGGCACAATGGTGGCTTCGAGCCAAACGGAAGGTAAAAAGCCGTCTTGCCAAATACGGTTATAGACCTGTAAGAGAAATAGCTTACTGTCGGTTGAAAGGTTCTTTAACATCAGGACCAGAATGCCGTCCGACCCAGGAGCGTAGTGCCTAGAGCAATGGAGAGCGTGCTCCAGCTCCCTCATTGTGAAAAGTTCATTATAACACTCCTTATTAGCGTACCGAAAATTATAGGTCTCGGAATCCAGCCAATCTTTGAGAGTGCGAAAGCTGGCGGAATAATGGGTAGAACTGGAAATCGCCTCAAAATAAGCACCCGGAGTGTTAGCAAAGGCAGCCGGATCCACTATGTTGGCATTGGAAACCTGAAGGCCAGGCACAGTACAATCCGATACTTTACCGGAGAAGCGACGAAGTTTATCCCAAACAAAAGAGGAAGGCGTGAAGCGATTAAAAGACTCAACAAAACGAGTCCAAAACGCCTTCTTACTATCCTGAATAATGCGACGAGCCATGGCGCGCGACTGTTTGATAGCAACCAAATTATCTATTGTAGGGTGCCGCTAAAACACTCTAAGAGGAGTTCTACGGACACGAACGGCGTTCCGACAGTCCTCGTTCCACCACGGAACAGGAATACGCCGAGGGTGAAAGGACAAACGGGGAATTGTGCGTGCGGCAAGAGATAGAATCCTAAAAGTAAGGTGCTGCACCATTTGGTTAACGTCAGTGAAATGCTGGTCCTCAAAACACACGAGGCTGGAATACAATCTCCAGTCGGCTTTTCTGAATATCCCGGTAGGGACTCTAAAATGCTGGACGTGGTGAAACAGAAGAGAAACGATGCAGCGGTAATGGTCCCTGGATTAGGTGTCAGCGACGACGTTCCACTGTAGACGACTAGCAAGCTGTAGTGAACAAACGGCAAGGTCCAAGTGAGAGAATGTACCAGAAGAATCAGAGAGAAAAGTAGGCTCACCCTTATTTATGATGAGAGGCTGAAGAGTTACCCTCGCACAAGCCCTTGGCGATCCCCACAGGGGGTGATGGGCATTAAATTCTCCCAAAAAGTGGTGTTGGGAGAGTTGAGGTGAGATCTCGAATGTAGGCATTAGCGAGGGTAGAGATGAAGTGAATAGATGGAGCAAAGACTAAAGAAACAGCCGTGTAATTGAATACTAACGGCAACAGTTTGCAAGTCGGACGTAGGTGTGAGAGGCTGAAGATGAACGTCGCTACGCACTAATAGCATGACACATCAATGAGCAGGGAACCCTCATCCTATGCAAGATCGTATTGAACCGGATACCCACGGAGGGTAAAAGTATCCTGAGGGCAAATCTTGGTCTTCTGAAAACACACGATCATAGGTGAATGAAACGCAGTAAAAGTTGCAGTTCCGCCATATGCGATCGTACACCACGTAAATTCAGGGTCAGGATGGCCATGAAGAAAAAGGGATAAACTGTCTTCTTAGAAGGACAGCTCAAAATGACATTCTGCATATCCTTTGTGCTTAGGCTTTTGCTTTGGAGTTAGTCAGATTCGATAGCCTCATCGAAGGGAGGGCCTACGTGCTGAGGGCCAGAAACCGATTTAAGCGCCGAGAGTCGGTTCTAGGTGGCATTGCGTGAGGGGTGCCGCTGAGCGTGGCTTGTCCCAGGAGCATCCTTGGGACTGTGACCTTCGAGGAGGAGAAGGTAAACTTCTGTTTGCGCGCGCAGTGGAGGGTTTTTCAGAAAATCTTATCTACGAAATTTCTGCTTTGGATTCCTTTTAGTGCCATGTGATGTTAGTACCTTAGGACCAGCTTTAGATGCCTTGATAACAGTGCCAGAAATGGACGGCGGGATGGCAGTGGCGGTCAACGCAGTCATGGTCCAGGTCTGTGTTTCGGCATTCTTCCGGTGTACAGGTGAGGCAACAAGAGAGCTAAATGTACCCATTGAAGGAGCGAAGGCTGGCGCGCATGGTAACGCCTCCGGGCTTCGGCGAAGGAGAGTTTCTCCTTGACCCGGATCTCCTGAATCGCCTTCTCGTCCAAGTACCGCGGACAGTCGGCAAATGACGCAGAATGAGACCCTTTGCAGTTAACGGAGACGGGGGCTGTTGAAATGTTACCTTCGTGTGAGGGCTTGCTACATCATGCACAGATGGTAACGGCACTCTTACATGAGACTTGCGTGTGCCCAATACGTTGGCATTTAAAACAACGCAGAGGTCTAGGAATATAAGGCCTCACCGCAATACGTTAATACCCTGCTGAGATATTCGTTAGCAGATCGACACCATCAAAGGTTAGAAACAGGGTACGAGTTGGTACCAATACTCCGTCACGTTTAGCCTGCACTCGATGAACTGCTGTCCCCTTTTGAGCAGCTAGATAGTAGACCAGTTCCTCGTCCGATATACCATTGAGGCAATGGGTGGTAACGCCTCGACAGGAATTCAGGGTGCGAGCTTCTCAACACGGATGGGATAACCGTGGAGAAGCGTAGCGCGCAACAATGTCTTAGTTTGTTAATCGCACTTGCTTTGTACTAATAATGACCCGTTTCGAAGTCGAGTGCAGGAATGAACCGAACCAGCAATAGAGTCAAGGCCCTTCTGTACTATAAAAGGGTTCAACTTCTCAAACGATTGTCCTTCCTCTGTTCGCGTAATGACTAAATAACAACCAGATGTTGGTAGTGCTACTTCTGTTGCAAATACTTTATGCGCTTGTTAATATTAATGGAGAAAGGGGTTCCATACCGAAAGAAATCCTTCCCCATTGCAACCGTCTCCGGCCTCAGGCTCTGACTTCCCGGGCTTTACCCCGGCTTGTGTGAGTAGTGCATCCATACCAGACTCACCCAGGGGTCACACCTCCCAGAACATATACAGAGGGACCCAATGGCCATCGGAAGTCAGCAGCTCATGCAATGGCCCCCGCGGGACTGCAGTTGAACAGCGAATAAGAACACAGACTCTACATGACGACCGCTGGTGGTGGGGAAGACGCATTACCCACTCACCCATCTGCGCACGCAGTGCGTGGGTATCCGTCAGGTTGTGTCCACGGAACATTAAAATAAAAGGGGAAAATAAACGATAAGTGTGTGGGCGCTTCGCCGGCAAGGTAGGCCGGCGAGAAAGAAAAAGAGATGTTCGAGTGCTCTTGGTGCGAAATGGTCGGAAATAGACTAGAGAAGAAAGAAACCATGGTGAGGGACGGCATGAAACGAAATACAAAGAACGCACAAGAGCCTACCTTGAGTCCCCGGTGACGATGACGAACCAGCCTCAACCGGACGAGGGTGGAAAGATGATGGTGGTGATGAGAGGCTCGGGCACCCCGGGTACGCCAAACTCTTACTCATATAAGGTGAGCCCCTGGGGAGTCCATTTAAGAGAATCTACCAGAAGAATCAGAAATAAAATTAGGCTCACCTGTATTGAGGATGGAGAGATTTAGCTGCGCAATAACGTCGGAAAGAAGCGTTTCTCTTGCTCAAGCCATTGTTGAAGCCCAAGGGGGTGATGGGCATTAAAATCTCCTAACAGAAGGAATGGTGTTGGGAGAGCGGACAGTAAATCTCGAATACCCGCGTCAGCGAGGGGAGACGATGGAGGTGAATAGACGGAGCAATCGAAAACATAAAGCCGGGTAATTTAATCCCAACGGCAACAGCTTAAAATTCGAACTTAGGTGTGAGAGACTGAAAATAAACGTCGTTACGCACTAATAACATGACTCCTCTATGTACAGGAGTAACCTCATTCGGTGCAAGATCGTAGCGAAACGAAGTATATAGTCGGAGATCAAAACAATCGTGAGGGCGGAGCTTGGTCTCCTGCAAACACAAGACCATAGGTGAATGGACCGCAATGGAAGTTGCAGTTGCGCCCTATGAGATCGTACACCACGTAAATTCTAGGTTAGGATAGCCATGAATAAAAGAGATAAACTCTCTGCTTAGAAGGGCGGCTCAAAATGAACTTTCACTTAACCTTGGAGCTCGGGCTTTTGGTAGGCGTTGGTCAGACTCCATAGGTTCCTCGAAGGGAGCGCCCACGTTCTGAGAGTCAGAAATCGATTCAAGCGCCGAGAATCGGTTCTGGGTGGCAATAGGTGAAGGGGGCCGCTGAGCGCGGCTTATCGCAGGAGCATCCTGGTACTGCGACCTCCGAGGAGGAGAGGGTGAACTTTTCTTATCGCGCGCACACGGAGGGTCTTTAAGAAAATCTTCCTTACGAGGTTTATTGTTGAACGTCCTTTCAGTGCCTTGTGACCTCAGCACCTTAGGACCAGCGTTAGATGGCTTGATGACAGTGCCAGAGATGGATGGCCGGAGGTAGTCGATGTCTGTGTTTCGGCATCCTTCCGGGGTACTGGCGAGGGAACAACAGAGATGAACGTACCCGAGCGCAGGTTGGCACACACGGAAACGCCTCCAGGCTTCCGCAAAGGAGAATCTCTCCTTTACCCGGATCTCCTGGGTCGCTTTCTCGTCCAAGTGCCGCGTACAGTCGGCAAATGACGCAGAATGAGACCCTTTGCAATTAACGCAGACGGGGTCTGATGAACAGGTACCATTGTGTGAGGGCTGACTACAAGAGGCACTGATGGAAGCGCAAGTTTTACAAGGGACTTGCGTATGCCCAAAACGCTGGCTTTTAAAACAACGCAGAGGTCTAGGAATATAGGGCCTCAAAGCAAAACGTTAATAACCTGCTGAAATACTCGTGGGCAGATCGACGCCATCGAATGTAATAAACAGGGTACGAGTGAATACCAAAACTGCATAGCGTTTAGCGTGCACTCGATAAACCTCTGCGATGATGATGAAATGAGGTTATGGGTGCTAAACATCGATGGTCATCAGCGCCCTTACAACGTATGCAATTTAAAATATAAAGACTAAAAACGGGGACACAAACCCGCTTAGTCGAAAACACAAAAAACATGGCAACAAATTCTAAAACCACCACACTAAAAACATGGCAAATAAAACAATAAAAGTGAGTGTAATACGGCGTGTCAGGAACAGTAGAAGTCAAGGAACCAGAGCGCTATATGTCCCCAGGGTAGCAGACCCCCATTAAAACAGACAACATAAAAACTCAAAACTAAAAGACGCTCAGTGCATCAAATGCGGTTACTAAAACCGCTGTCATTGACAAAACGTAAAAGACATTCTACAGTATGCGCGTCGTCTGCCAGAACGTTGGCCATGCCAACAGGCAGAGACACATGAACCCGCAATGGAGCTAAAACCTGAAACCCTGGTAAGGTGTGACGCACCGTTAAGGGCGCACCACACTGCTCACATAGCGGTGCGGAGTCACCACTGAGAAGGTGCTTATGGCTAAAAAGGCAATGACCGATACGTAAACGAGCACAAATTACCTCTTCCCTACGAGAAGAACGAGAAGAGGTACACCAGACTAACGGGAGAGGTTTAACCTCCCGCGACTTGTTCCCCGGAGAGCCATCCACTCATCGCGCCAAAGCGAGAAGAGACGGAGAAGTAAAATAGCATAAAAATCCGTGGAAGAAACAAACAGAGGTAAAACATCTGGGTGTTAAAATTGCCGATTTGGCAGCGGCGTCGGCAAAATGTTCCCTGACATGCCCACCTAACCTGGAATGCACAAGAAGGACCGCTGATGCCAGAAGTACCCAGCGAGTGGAAGAGATCATGTATGCGCTGTACGAGGGGATGGTAAATGTACAGCGCGTTTATACTCTGAAGGGCACCCAGAGAGTCCATACAAACAACACCGTGCCGTAAATCGTGCCGCTAGACGTGTAAAAGGGAGCGATGAACACTAAAATGTTCGGCGGTAAAAATCGAGCGTTGCCACGGTAAACGAAAGGTAAAACTATGTCGACCGAAAATAAAGGCACACCCTACTCCTACATCAGTCTTAGACGCATCATTCCCCGAATTACGCCTGAAGTTCTAAAAAGGCGGATCTAAGGACTGAAGAAGTGGTCTAAGTCTTGGGCATCGACGTTACGCAAGGTGACGATGGGCCTCAGCGCGCAACCAAGCAGGAATCCGCGTTTACCCCTCGGATGGGTCGGCACTGGCATAACGTCGAAATGCCAAAGAATCTGGCGAAATCAAACCCGTAGTGGGAGTAATGCAGAGGAGCTAACTAAATATTGGCAGTGAAGCGAATGTTAGAAAAATAACTCGAAGAACGAAAGTTTGATGCAAGCTTGAGAGTCGACATGCATAGCAGCACAAAAGCATCTCAAGCCTGAAGGACAGCGGAGGCTCTGCAGCTTCAGCGTACATACTGGGTACAGGGATAGTTGAAAAGGCCCCTACAGCGACACTTATGCCACGATGGTGAATGAAATTCAAGCGACGTAACACAGATGGACGCGCCGATGAATAGACAATGCACCCGTAATCAAGCTTGGATCGGACCAAGGAGCGATAAAGACGCAGAAGGACGGTTCAATCAGCTCCCCAGGATGTTACACTTAAAACACGCAAAAGATTAAGAGAACGGTCAAACATTGCATTTAAAACAAAATGTGCGAAGTCCAGCTCAGCTTTCGGTGAAAGATCAACCCAAAACCTTCGCCTCGTATACACTCGGAAGAAAACCTGGCCCAAGATGAAGAGGGGCAAAGGGAGACTATTCCGGCGCCAGAAATTAACACAGACGGATTTCTCGGCGAAGAAATTCAAGCCGTTTGCGTTACTCCAGGCGTACAGACGATCAATAAAGCTCTGGAGACGCCATTCGAGAGAACAGGTCCTCCGTGAACTGCAACAATTGGCAAAATCGTCGACGAAAAGGGACGTTGAAATACTAGGGGGAATACAATCAACAATGGAGTTGATAGCAATCGCAAAAGGTGTGACACTGCGTACACAGTTCTCTTGAATAAGGCGACTAGATAAAACCAAGCCCACACGTACACGAAGGACGCGATATGTCATAAACTCCCGCAGAAATATGGGAAGAAGACCGCCTAAGTTCCATGCGTGGAGCGTACGTAAAATGCCGCCCCTCCAACAAATTTCATAAGTTTTCTCCAGGTCAAAAAACACAGCGACTGTTTGACACTTTCTCAGAAATCCATTCATAATATGTGTCCACAGAGACACCAGATGGTCGAAGGTAGTGCGATGGCGACGAAACCCGCACTGAGTATTCGCCAGAAGGTTGTAAGTATCAAGCCTCCACGTCAACCACCCGTTGAGCATGCGCAGCATCACCTTGCAAATGCAACTGGTGAGGGAGATAGGGCGGTAGCTGGAAGGTAGTTGGCGGTGCTTCCCAGACTTAAGTATAGGGACGATGGTGGCTTCGCGCAAAACTGAAGGAAAGACGCCTTCTTGCCACATACGGTTATAGACCTGTAAGAGAAAGAGTTTGCTGTAGACTGAAAGGTTCTTTTAACATCAGGACATGAATGCCGTCTGGCCCAGGAGCGGAGTGCCTAGAGATATAGAGTGCGTGCTCCAGGTCCCTCACTATGAAAAGTTCATTATATTACTCCTGATTAGGAGACCGAAAACTATAGGTCTCGGAATTCAGCCGGTTTTTGAGAGTGCGAAAGCCGGCGTAATAATGGTCAGAACTGGAAACCGCCTCAAAGACAGCATCCAGAGTGTTAGCAATGGCAGCAAGATCCATTATGCTGACATTGGAAACCTGAAAGCCAGACACAGTACAAAGCAACACTTTACCGGAGAAGCGACGCTGTTTATCCCAAACAACAGAGGAAGGCGTAAAGCGATTAAGAGGCTCGACAAAACGATTCCAAGATGCCTTCGTGCTATCCGAAATAATGCGAGGAGCCCACGCGCGAGTGTTTAAAGGTAACCAAATTATCAAGTTTAGGGTGTTGCTGAAACACCCTAAGCGAAGCTCTACGGGCACGAGCGGCGTCACGACTCTCCTCAGTACACCACGGAACAGGAATTCGCAGAGGGCGGGAGGACTAACGGGAAATTGTGCGTTCGACGGCAAATAGGATCTAAGTCGTAAGGTGCTTCACCATTTGGTAAACTTCAGTGAAGGGCTGGTCCACAAAAGACTGGAATACAGTCTCCAGTCGGCTTTAAGGAATTGCAAGGTAGGTGCCCTGGAACGCTGGACGTGGTGAGGCAGGAGAGACACAATGCAGGGGTAATGACACTGCAGTATGTGTCAGCGATGACGTTCCGCTGCAGACTACAAGCAAGCTGGATTGTGCAAACAGCAAGGTCCACGTGAAGGAATGTTCCACAAGAATCAGAAAGAAAAGTAGGCTTACCTGTATTGAGGATGGAGAGGCTAAACCGATCAAAAATGTCGGAAAGAAAAGTTCCCCTCGCACAAGCCCTTGGCGAACCCAACAGGGGGTGCTGGGCATTAAAACCTCCCAAGAGAAGAAATGCTTCTGGCAGAGAGGACAGGAGATCTCGATTGTCCGCGTTAGCGCGGGGAGACGATGGAGGTGAATAGACGCAGCAAACAGAAAAGAAAAAGCCGTGTAATTGTATCGTAACGGCAACAGCTTGCAAGTCGGACGTAAGTGTGAGAGTCTGAAAACGAACGACATTACGCACTAATACGATGACACCTCTATGAGCAGGAGTACCCTCGTCCAGTGCAAGATCGTAGCGAACCGGAGTATACTCTCGGAGATCAAATGGATAGTGAGGGCGATTCTGTAAACACACAACCATAGGTGAACGGGAACGCAATAAAAGTTGCAGTTCCGTCCTATGCGATCGTACATCACGTAAATTCTAGGTCTGGAGAACCACGAATAAAAGGATAAACTGTATATTTAGAAGAGGGGCTCAAAATAACCTTTTGAATTATTTTGGGGCTCGGGTTTTGGAATGGACTTGGTAAGACTCCATAGACTCCTCGAAGGGAGGACCCACGCGCTCTGTGCCAGATACCGATTTAAGCGCCGATAATCAGTTCTAGGTGACAATGGGTGAAGGGGGCTGATGAGCGCGGCTTGTCCCACGAGCATCCTGGAACTGCAAACTCCGAGGAGGAGAAGGTGAACTATTCTTACCGTGCGTACGCAGAGGGGAGTTTGAAAATCTTCCTTACGAATTTTCTGCTTGGACTTATAATTGCCTTTTGAATTCAGCATTTTAGGACCAGCGTTAGACGGCTTGATGACTCTACCAGAGATGGATGGCCGGATGACAGTCGATGTCAAGCCGGTCACGGTCGAGGGCTGTGTTTTGGCATTCTTCCGGACACTGACGAGGGAACAACAGAGGTGAACGTACCCGATCGCAGGAGCGCAAGTTGGCGCGCGTGGAAACGCCTTCGCGCTTCCGCGAAGGAGAGTTTCTCCTTTTCTCGGATCTCTTGGATCGCCTTCTCGTCCAAGTAACGCGGACAGTCGGTAAATGACGCAGAATAAGACCCTTTGCAATTAACGCAGACGGGGTCTGATGAACACGTACCTTTCGTGTGAGGGCTGAGTGCAAGAGGCATAGATGGAGGCGGCACTCTTGCATGTACTTGCGTAGGCCCATACCGTTGGGGTTCAAAACAACGCAGAGCTCTAGGAATATAGGGCCTCACCGCAATTCGTTCGTACCCTGCTGAAATACGCGTGGACAGATCGACGCCATCGAAACTTATAAACAGGATATGCGTGGGTACAAACACTCGGTCGCGTTTAGCCTGCACTCGATGAACAGCCGTTACCTTTTAGTTGGAAGGATCTTCGACTAGTTCTTTGTCCGACATACCATCGAGGCTATGGTTGGTGACTACGCCTCGACAGGAATTCAGGGGTCGGTGCTTCTAAACACGGATCGGATAACCGTGGAGAAGCGTGGCGCGCAACAAGGTCTTACTTTGTTGATCGCACTTACTCTGTACTAACAATGAACCTATCGTAGTCGAGTGCAGGAATGAACCGGACCAGCAATCAAGTCCTCTGGATTATAAAAGGGTTCACTTTCTCGAAAGATTTTCCACTGTACGGGTAATCCATAATAACAACCAGATGGCGGTGGTGCTACTTCTATTACAATGACTTTTCGGCGCTTGTTACTAATAATGGAGAAAGGGGCTCAATAGCGAAAGAAATCCTATACCACTGCAACCGTCTAAAACCTCAGACTCTGACTTCTCTGGCGTTACCCCGGCTCGGGTGAGTGACCTATGTATACCAGTCTCACCCCGGGGTCACACCTCCCAGAACATAGACAAAGGGACCCAGTGGCAGTCGGAAGTCAGCAGCTCTTGCGATAGTCCCCCGCGGGACTGCAGTTGAACAGCAGATACGAACACAGGCTCTACATGACCATCCCAGGTGCTCGGGATGACGCCATTACTCACTCAGCCTGCTGCGAACCCAGTGCGCCAGTATCCGTCAGGCTGTGTCTACGGGGGATTAAAAGAAAGAAAATAAGAAAATAAAGCAAACGTGTGTGCGCGTTTCGCACGCAAGGTAGGCCGGCGAGGAAAAAAAAGAGATGCGCGAAAGGTCTTGGAGCGGAATGTTCTGAAATAGATAACAGAAGAAAGAAACGATGGCGATTGACGGAATCAAACGAACAGAACCCACATGAGCCTACCTTGTGTCCCTCGGTCATGAGTACGAACACACCTCGACCGGACGAGGGTGGAGAGATGACGATGGAGAAGATTGGCTCGGGACCTCGAGTGCACCAAATCCGTACTCACATAAAGTGTGCCCTTGGGGGATAAACCGTTGGCACCTGTTGTTCTGAAGAATATTGGACCAGGTCATCGTCCGATATACCATCGAGGCTATGCGTGGTGACGACTCCTCGACAGGAATTAAAGTTGCGGTCTTTCTCAGCACGGATCGGATAACCGTGGAGAAGCGGAGCGCTCAACAGGGTCTTAGTTTGCTGATCGGACTTGCTTTATACTAACAATGAACTGTTTCGAAGTCGAGTGCACGAATGAACCGGACCAGCAATAGTCAAGGCGCTTCTGTATTATAAAAGGGATCACCTTCTCAAACGATTCCCTCTGCTCGCGTAATGACTAAGTAACAACCAGATGTCGATAGTGCTACTGCTGTTACTTATACGTTTCGGTGCTTGATCGAAATAATGGAGAAAGAGGCTCCATAGCGAAAGAAATCCTCCCCCATTGCAACCGTCTCCGAACTCAGGCACTGACTTCCCGGGCGTTACCCCGGCTTGGGTGAGTGGCCTATGTATACAAGTCTCACCCCAAGGTCACATCTCCCAGAACATAGACAGAGGGACCCAATGGCCGTCGGAAGTCAGCAACTCATGCAACGGCCCCCCGCAGGACTGCAGTTCAAGAGCGCATACGAACACACACCCTACATGATGACCCCGTATAGTGTGGATGACGCCGTTACCCACTCACCCAGCTGCGCAACCATTGTGCGGGTATTCGTCAGGCTGTGTCCACGGTGATTTAAAAGAAATAAAATGGCGAAACAAACCAAAAAGTGTGTGGGCGTTTCGCGAGCAAAGTAAGCCGGCGAGAAAGGAAAGGATATGTGTGAATGAGTGGTCGTGGTGCGAAATGTTCGTAAATAGCGAATAGAGTAGAAAGACACGATGGTGAGGGGCATCATGGAAACAAATGCAAAGAACTCACGAGAGCCTTCCTTGTGTTCTCCGGTCAGGACGATGATGATATGCGGTTTAAGGGCGCTAAACTGCTATGGTCATCAGCGCCCTCACAAGATATAAAATTGAAGGTCCAAAAATAAAATACGGGTAAAAAATCGCATAGTCTTAAATACCCTAAAATCAGTCATTAATAGCAGAAAACCACTACAAAAACCACGTGAAACAATCAATAACATAGTAAAACGCGTCAAGAATTGTAGAACGTATAGGACATGAACGTCATATGTCCACAGGGGAGTAGCGCCCCAAATAAAACGCCTATATAAAAGCATAATGTTAAAAGACGCTCAACGCATCAAATGCGCCGATTAAAACCACTGTCATTGATAAAACGTATAAGACATTCTACAGCATGCGCGTCGTAGGCCAAAACGTTGGCTACGCCAACAGTCAGGCCTACACGTCTGCGCAATGGAGCTAAAGCTTGACACTCTGTTAAAATGTGACGCACCGTTAAGGGCGCAGCACACTGCTCGCATACTGGTGCGGGGTCACCACTGAGCAGGTATCTATGGCTAAACAGACAATGCCCGATTCGTAGACGGGCTAAAAGCACATCTTTCCGACTAAAAGAACGAGAAGTGGTACCCCAGACTAACCGAAGAGGTTTAACCTCCCGCAACTTGTTCCCCCTAAAAGCCGCCCACTCATCGCGCCAGCGCGAGAGGATATGGTAACGTAAAATAACATAAAAATCTGAGGAAGGAACAACACAGTTAAAACACCTGGGTGATAAAATGGCCGATATAAGCGGCGTCGGCAGACTCGTTGCCTGAGATGTCCACATGACCTGGAATCCACACGAAGGAGACGCTGATGCCAGAAGCACCAAGCGAGTGGAGCAGGTCATGAATGCGCTGTACGAGTAGGTGCGTGAATACTCTGAACTGCACTCAGAGAGTCCGTACAAACAACACAGCGCCGTAAGACGTGCCGCTGAATGTATAAAACACATTGATATATTAAAAAGTTCGGCGGTATAAATCGAACATTGTCCAGGTAAACGAAAGGTAAAACTCTGTGCACCAAAAACAAAGGCACATCCTACTCCAACATCAGTCTTAGACCCATCGGTATATATAAAATGACAGTCCCCGAACTGCGCCTGTAGTTCTAAAAAAGCGGATCTAAGGACGGAAGCAGGGGTCTCATTTTTCGGCATCGACGTTAACCCAAGGTGACAGTGGGTATGAGCGCGCGACCATGGAGGAAAACGCGTTTCCCCCGCGGAAGGGCCGGCGCTGGCGTAACGTCCAAATGCCGAAGTAGCAGTCGAAATCGAACCCCTGGAGGGAGCAATGCAGAGGAGCTAACTATATATTGGCGATCAGGCGAATCCTCAAAGCATACCTTGAAGACGAACGGTCAGGCAAGCTTGAGAGTCGACAGGCATAGCTGCACAAAAGCATATCACGCCGGAAGGACAGCGGAGTCTCTGCAGCTTCAGCATACACACTGGGAACAGGGCTGGATGAAAAGGCCCCCGTAGCGCCTCTTATGCCACGATGGTGAATGACATTCAATCGACGTAACACAGATGGACGTGCCGACGAATGAACAATGCAACCGTAATCAAGCTTGGATCGGACCAAAGAGCGATAAAGGCGAAGAAGGACGGTCCGATCAGCTCCCCAGTATGTGCCACTTAAAACACGTAAACGATTAAGAGAACGGTCACACATTGCTTTTAAAAACGAAATGTGAGAAATCCATCGAAGCTTTCGAACAAATATCAACCCCAAAAACTTCAGCTCGTCTGTAAATGGAAGGTCCTCCAACCCAAGATGGAGAGTGGGCGGAGGGAAAGCCTTCCGGCGCCAGAAATTGATGCAGACGGATTTCTCGGCGGAGGAATTAAAGCCGTTTGCGTTTCTCCATGCGTAGAGACGGCCGATGTACCTCTGTAGCCGGCGTTTGAGTAGACAGCCGGCCCTGAACTGCAATAAATGGCACAATCGTCAACAAAAAGAGACGATGAAGTGCCAGGTTAAATACAATCAACAACGCGGTTCATAGCAATTGCAAAAAGTGTGACACTGAGTACAGAGCCCTGCGGTACTCCGTTCTCTTGAATAAAACGACTAGATAAAACCGAGCCCACACGTACACGAAAGACGCGGTCCGTCATAAATTCCCGAAGAAATATGGGAGGACGACCGCGGATATTCCATGCGTGAGGTGCACGTAAAATGCCGCCCACTCAAACAAGTGTCATAAGCTTTCTCCGTGTCAAAATAAAACACAGCCACGGTTTGACACTTTCTCAGGAATTCATTCAAATATGCGTCGCCAGGGAAACCAGGTGGTCGACGGTAGAGGGATATCGACGAAATCCGCACTGAGCGTTCGCTAGAAGTTTCTGAGACTCAAGTCACCACGTCAACCGCCCATTGATCATGCGCTAAATCACCTTGCAATTGCAACTGGTGAGGGAGATAGGGCGGTAGCTGGAAGGTAGTTAGCGATCCTTCCCAGGCTTCAGTGTAGGGACAACGGTGGCATCGCGCCAAACGGAAGGAAAAAAGCCGTCTTGCCAAATACGGTTATAAACCTGTAAGAGAAAGAGTTTACTGTCGGCTGAAAGGTTCTGTAACATCAGGACATGAATGCTGTCCGGCCCAGGAGCGGAGTGCCTAGAGCAATGAAGAGCGTGCTCCAGCTCCCTCAGTGTGAAAAGTTCGTTATAACATTCATTATTAGCAGACCGAAAATTATAGCTGGCGGAATCCAGCTGGACTTTGATAGAGCGAAACCGGCAGAATAATGGTCTGAACTGGAAACCGCCTCAAAGGCAGTACCCAGAGTGTTAGCAATGGCAGCCGGATCCACTATCTTGGCATTGGAAACCTGAAGGCCAGAAACAGTACAATGCGACGCTTTACCTGAGAAGCGACGAAGTTTATCCCAAACAACAGATGAAGGCGTAAGGCTATTAAAAGACTCGCAGAGCGAGTTCACGATGCCTTTTTGCTATTCTGAATAATGCCACGAGCCCTGGCGCGATTGTTTAAAAGTCACCAAATTATCAAGTGTAGGGTGACGCCGAAACACCCTAAGTGCAGTTCTACGGGCACGAACGGCGTCCCGACAATCATCGTTCCACCATGGAACAGGCATTCGCCGAGGTTGAGAGGATGAACGGGTAATTGCGCGTTCGGCGGCAGAGAAAATCGTAGACGTAAGGTGCTGCACTATATTGTTAATGTCGGTGAAGGCCTGGTCGTCAAAATGCACGATGCTGGAATACAAGCTGCAGTCGGCTTTTGTGAATATCCAGGTAGGTACTCTGGATGGCTGTACGTGGTGTGACAGAAGAGAAACTATGCAGGGGTAATGGTCGCTGGAGTAGGTGTCAGGGACGACGTTCCACTGCAGACGACTAGCAAGCTGGAGTGAGCAAACGGCAAGGTCCAAGTGAGAAAATGTACCGGAAGAATCTGAAAGAAACCTAAGCTCACCTGTATTGAGAATAGAGAGATTGAACTGTTAAAAATGTCAGAAAGAAGAGTTCCCTTTGCGCAAGCCCTTGGCGAACCCCACAGGGGGTGATGGCATTAAAATCTCCCGACAGAAGAAATGGTGTTGGGAGAGCGGACAGGAGAGCTGGAATGTGCGCGGGAGTAAGGAGAGACGATGGAGGTGAATACACAGGGGAAACAGAAAAAAACCGGGTAACTGCAGTCTAATGGCAACAGCTTGCATGTCGGACGTAAGAGTGAGACGTTGAAAATGAACATCGTAACGCACTAACAACATTACCCCTCCATGAGCAGGAGTACCCTCCTCCGGTTTAAGGTGGTAGCGAACCGGAGTATATCCTCGGAGATTAAAAGGATCGTGAGGGCGAAGCTTAGTCTCCTGCAAATACACGACCATAGGCGAATGGGAACGCAATAAAAGTTGCAGTTCCGCCTTATCCGATCGTACACCACGTACATTCCAGGTCAATATAGCCATTTAGAAAAAGGGATAAACTGTCTACTTAGAAGGGCGGCTTAAAATTACCTTTTGTTTAACCTTTGGGCTCGGGCTTTTGGTATGGATTTGGTCAGACTCCATAGCCTCCTCGAAAGGAGGGCCCACGCGCTCAGAGGCGGAAACCGATTCAAGCGCCGAGAATCGGTTCTGGGTGGCGATGTGTGAGGGGTGCCGCTGAGCGCGGCTTGTCCCAGTAACTTCCTGGGACAGCGACCTCCGAGGAGGAGAAGGTGAACTCTGCTTACTGTGAAGACGCGGAGGTTCTTTTAAAAAGTCTTCTCTTCGGAATTTCAGCTTCGGTTTTTTCTCTGTGGCTTGTGACTTCATAGACTTTGGACCAGGTTTAGAGGGCTTGGTAACAGTAGGCGAAATGGACGGCCGGATGGTAGTGGCGGTCAAGGCAGTTATGGTCCAAGTTTGAGTCCCTGCATCCTTCCGGGGTACTGGCGAGGCAACAACAGAGCTGAATGTTCCCGATCGAAGGAAGGTTGGCGCGCATGATAACGCCTCCGGGTTTCGGCGAAGGAGGGTTTATCCTTTACCCGGATCTCCTGGATCGCCTTCTCGTCCAAGTACCGCGGACAGTCGCCAAATGAAGCAGAATATGACCCTTTGCAATTGACGCAGACAGGGGATGTTGAACAGACACCTTCGTGTGAGTGCTGGCTACATGTTGCACAGATGTTAACGGCACTCTTACATGAGACTTGCGTATGCCCAAAACGTTGGCATTTAAAACAACGCAGAGGTCTAGGAATATAAGGTCTCACAGAAATCCGTTCGTACCCTGCGGTAATGCACGTGGGACATCGACGCCATCAAATGTTAGAAACAGGGTACGAGTGGGTACCAATACGCAATCGCGTTTGGCCTGCACTCGATGCACTTCGGTCACCTTTTGATCGGAGAGATATTCATCGTGGTCCTCGTGCGATATACCATCGAGGCTATGCGTGTTTTTGACGCTTCGACAGGAATTCAAAGTGCGGTGCTTCTCAACAGGGATGGGATAACCGTGGAGAGCGTAGCGCGCAACAGGGTCTTAGTTTGCTGATCGGACTTCGATTATGCTAATATCGAGCCATTCCGTAGCCGAGTGCAGGATAGAACCGCACCAGCAATAGCATTTATGCCCTTCTGAATTATAAAAGCGTTCACCTTCTCAAAGTTTTGTGCTTCTTCTGTTCTTGAAATGACCAAGTAACAACCAGATGTCGGTGGTGCTACTTCTGTTACAATAACGTTTCGGCGCTTGTTTGAATTAACGGAGAAAGGGTGCTGCATAGCGAAATAAATCCTCCACCATTGCAACCGTCTCCGACCTCGGGCTCTGACTTCCCGGGCGTTACACCGGCTTGTGTGAGTGGCCTATCTATACCTATCTCACCCCAGGGTCACACCTCCCAGAACATAGACAGAGGGATCCAATCGCCGTCAGAAGTCAGCAGCTCATGCAATGGCCCCCCGCGGGACTGCAGTGGAACAGCGGATAAGAACACAAACCCTACATGACGACCCCGGGTGGTGGGGGTGACGCCATTACCCACTCACCCAGCTGCGCACCTCGTGCGTGGGTATCCGTCAGGGTATCCCTTTCTCCACGGAGGATTAAAATAAAAGGTTAAAAGAAACTAAATGTGTGTGGGCGTTTCGCACTCAAGGTAGGCCGGCGGAGAAGGAAAAGAGATGTGTAAAGGAATGGAAGTGGTGCGAAATTTTCATAAATAGATGAGAGAAGAAGGAAACGATGGTGAGGGCGTCATAGAATGAAATGCACAGAACGCACGAGAGCCTACCTTGAGTCCGCCGGTCACGAGAACGAACCCACCTCGACCGAACTGGGATGAAGTGATGAAGATGGCGATGAGTGGCTCGGGAACCCCCGGGAACGCCTACACCCGTACTCACATAAGGTGAGCCCCTGGGGGGGTCTCCGGTAAGGAGAACGAACCCAATTCGACCGGACGAGGGTGGAGGGTTGACAATGGAAATGGTTGGCTCGGGACCCCGGGTACGCCAAATCGGTACTCACATAAAATGAGCACCTGGGGGGCTTATGTGAAGCGGCGCCTTGGCCGAGGGTTGGGACCTTTTGCCTCTCACCAAGGCAAGGGCTCAGTTCCAGGCAACCGCATGTGGGATTTGGGGTGGACAAAGCGGCATCTGGGCGGGTATTTCCGGCTTCTTCTTTTTCCCCCCTTTCATTCATTCCACCAAATGCTCCAGCATCACCTTCCCTCAACTCACAGTTATTTAATAACTTCTTACTTCTTGCTTTCATACCAGGCTTCGGCTGATCAGCCATTCTGGCTGTTCCCTCTGATGTATAGTCTGTAATCCCGACAGGCCTTGGATTCCAAGCACCCACTTGTAAGTCCTGGTGGAAAGAAGATGTATGCTTAAGTGCAGCTAAAGGTTAGTCATTCAAATGGGGAAAAATCTGATAAACGTTTTGTTGGTTATTTCGTAATGGATTGGTTAACATTTTAATCCTGCTGCTACTGGCCGAATAATGCGAAAAGATTTTAAATATTTAAGTGAAACTAAAGATATGTCCAATTTCTGGATTGTTAATATACAATGAGTTCCTAATCCCCGTCCACTTTCTCAATTATATCTCGAAGTTGTGTTCGGTGCAACGGTAACGTTGGTTGCATGTTGCAGATCCTCCAGGCATGGTACACAGTTTAATCAGCTCCGAGTTATGGCTATGTACATACATATATACGTCAAGCACAGTATTCTTTACAGATATAAAACTCTTCAGACAAATGTGGGATTCGAACTAGGAACCTCTTCAATAGAACCCGCTTAAGGTAACCTTCAGGTGTCTGATTCATGATTGGTAGGACATATTACTATTCTTATCATTCGTTTTACGAATATTATTACTATTATCATTTCTTGAAACTGTAGTGTATTACGGAGGGTTGTTTACAATCTATGGTAACAAACTTAAGACCCCTTTACCTAATGAAAAACCACGCCTCCACCGGCAGTGATGTTCTACCTGACAGTCTTTAGCTTGTGCTATCAATCTGCAGCACAGCTCCCATTGGAGCAAACTTCTACGAAATACAGAGATGTCCAGTTTATTTCATTACTCCTGGCAGCTTTCCAGAGACCTTACACAGTTTGTGACCATCTCCTTCAAAGGGCCCTTTTCAGTAACACAAATGCACAAAACTCATCAGTGATGAATCGGATGACTTAACACGGATGTCGCTGAAAGGTTTGGAATCTATTCCCATTTCTCTCTCTATGTTTTCCAAAAAGTGGTAATTTGAAACACATTCCTGCATTATAGAGAGTAGGGATTTCTGTATAGAAAATTGATATCAGGAGGTTAGTATGATGATATGCCGAGTGGTTTTTCACATATTTATGTACACGACGAATTGTTAATTTGCCATGGTAACTGTACGTTGCTATTACAAAGAAACCATCTGAGAAATTTTCGTTAGTTTCCTTATACCAACTTTGAATTTTTTTCTCTCCAACGATAGGCGGTATATCGCCCAGGGCTAGTTGTAGTCACTTAGATAAACATATGCCTTATCTAAAAACACAACATCCACTTTTCACCAGCTAGGTATCGGTCATACAGGTTTCTGCTGTTAGTAGCACGTTCTGCACAGTGTTTAGGCAACAGGTTATATCCTCGATTCTTATGGCACTCTTCTAGATTCAAATCCTGGCTGATAATGTGGTTCACAGTAGTAACAGAGATTCCCAATTACAGTGCAATGGCCCTCTAAGTTTCAGGATTTGGTCCAGAGGCATGGGCCTTCACCTTCCAAATTATCTCCGGGGTGTGACTGGTGGCTGGGCGTGGATTTCCCTGTTTCTTGCCGTTTGGAATAAGTCTTAGTAGAGATATTATGAGAGATCCAGAACAAAGGACCATTGTTCTGGTTAGAACAAAGGAATTAATGACCTATTGTTCTGTGTCTTCAAGCCCCGCCCCCCTTTGTGCGCTACTGTTTCCCGCCTGGTCGCGTGCCGCTAGCCCCGCCCCCTCTTTGTTCTAGTGTTATGCCGCCCGTGTCTGTGTCGTCAGCTCCTACCCCTCCCCCATGCGGTCTGGTCGCGTGCCGGTGGCCCCTCCCTCCCCTTTGTGGTCTGATTGGTTCCCTGTGGATAGGTGGGAGAGTGTGTATTGTTTCCATACGCTGGCTGCGTACCCTCCATCCCCTTTGTGGTCTGATTGGTTCCCTGTGGATAGGTGGGAGAGTGTGTATTGTTCCTATACGCTGGCTACATTCCCGCCCCCTCATTGTGACTTGTCTAAATCCCCCTCGCGTGATTGGTTCCCCTGCGGATATGTGGGAGAGTGTGTATTGTTCCTATACCCTGGCGTCGTCACCCCACTCTCATAGCGTCCTGTCTAAATCCCGCCCCTGGTGAGGTGTGTGGTAGGGGAATGTGATTCTCGGTACGTGCCGCTGCTCAGCAAATCGTTTGAGTACATAATTGTGTCAATCAATTAGGTAATGCGTTATTGAAAAAAAAGAATCAATGTTTATATACCGCTAATGTCCGGCCATCATGCCTCTAAAGGAGTGAGGTTATTAAACGCTGCTCGTCGACCAATTAAGTATTATTGATTGATTAATGTAAATAATTGTATATGAATTGACTTGCGCACCTGGAGCTATTTCCCCCATTTTACACCTACTAATGACATCGCATTTGAAATTAAACGCGGCTCGTCGATCGATGAAAACAATTAAGTTTTTTGATTGATTAATGTAAATAAGTGTATATGAATTGACTCGCGCACCTGGTTGTTCTCGTATATGGAGGTGTTAAGTTGATTATTACGCGTGTATAACTATTACGACTAATAACATTTGTTTAATTCTTCTTTTGAGCGGAGGGCTTATAAAAAATATTACATTGCTCAGACGAATTAAAAAACCGACTGAAAAGGGCGGTGTAAATAGCTAGAGTGAGGCGTTAACACGAGAACGCTTTACGAAAAACAACACGTGTGCGACCGCTGTGCATCGTCTAATACAATGAAGCTTAAGAAACGGTTAAACCAGGAACGCTAGGGTTTTTCCCTGGTACCTGCTCTTGAAGAAATGTCCATGTATACCCTCATTAGCGGACAATGGCGGACGTTTTCACTACATTAAACATCTTAAGAGACTTATAGAACGCATACTGGGTCCTGTATACCCTCATTAGCGGACAATGGCACACGTTTTCACTACATTAAACATCTTAAGAGACTTGAAGAACGCATACTGGGTCCTGTATACCCTCATTAGCGGACAATGGCAGACGTTTTCCCTACATTAAACATCTTAATTGGTTTCCTAAGTGCTCTGAAAAACCCCGACCCTCTGGGTAAATAACTTTTAGCGATACAATAGATTTTCTTAATGATTAGGTTAATGGGTTCCTACTTCCTATGCGCAGAATTTCCATCACAAACCGTGGAAAACCCAACCCTAGCCATGTTTAAGCCTACTACAACAATTTTCCCCCGATAATTAATATAAATTCTACATGACGATTATTAATGATTAAGTTTCATAGCTCTTATTCCTTTCAACAAAATATTGAATATGACTCTAGCGTCAGGAGAGATTAAACGGAGAGAAGCGATATTTTCTTTTTACGCTGAAATTATAATTAAACACATAGCGTTCTTACAGGAAAAAACCCTGCTCATATAGATTATAGGAATGCCCTGTGTTTAAACGTAACTATCGCAATTATTTCCAAGTATTATATCCTTCTCAGAGACAATCAAGTTATTATTATTATTATTATTATTATTATTATTATTATCATCATCATTTTCGTTCAGAAAGCTTATTCTATTTAAACAGATCGACGTATCACCATTCATCTCTAACAATTTTATATGTAGAAACAATACATTATTTTCACTCTGCGATTATTTTGGTAATGTAACAATAATTAACAATGAATTTTAGTGGTGCATCTAAAAAAATAAATAAGCGTCTCGCTGATCGATGAATACTACATATGTTATTAAAAAATAAAATAAATACGGTTAACATTATAGTTAAATATTATAAATGTTATTAAAAAAATAAATGATTTGGTTAACATTATAGGTGAATATTACCTATGTTATTAAAAAAATAAATAAATACGGTTAACATTATAGTTAAATATTACATACGTTAATAAAAATAAATAATTGTCTCGCTGAACGATGAATACAATTAAATATTTTTTTATTAATTAATTGTATATGAATTGACTTGCGCATTTTGGTTGCTGTCGTATGTGTTCGGGTGTTAAGTTGATTATTACGCGTGTATTTCTATTACGACTAATAACATTTGTTTAATTCTATATAAATAATGAAATATGGAGCCTATCCTAAACAAGACGCATTCCTTGTTACTCTTCATTTATTCCATTTAAAAAGATTGGCTTATTCTCTTAGTAAACATAGGACGAGAACGTTTTTAAATACCCCTCCCTTCGAGAGATATTTTTTGAATATTCCAGCAGAGAGATCGAACCATATTTGTTTAAAAGCTTTTTTCTATAGATGAATGAAATATTTGATGAATAACAGCCTTATTTAACACGGGTAAAAGGTGTTTAAAGCTTGTTTTGATAAAAATTACGTTGTGGTAACGTGCAAGGTTTGAACAGGAGAGTACAACGGTTCGATTCCCGGTGACTACCCTAGCGTTCTTTAGAACCTGCATGGAGGTCCACGAATACATAGTCTAATCATTAACGATTTTTTATAAGCGCGGCTGTAGCCTTACAAGGAAAATTATATCAAGAGAAGCAATACTTTGTTTTTTTCGTTATTTTCACTTTAAAATTATTACTAAATAATACCTTGGTGCTAGCCTCACCGTTGCCATTCACATTCATATCATGTTAGAATAATTCTTTGATTGCAGAGGGACAATTCAAATTTAATACTGGGGTGAATTATTTTGGTAATGTAACAATAATTAACAATGAATTTTAGCGGTACATGTAAAAAATAAAATATATTTTTATTTTCTAGCGTCATATGCAGAAGCATTTCCCTTAAGGAGAGATGGCGTGATATCGGATTTCCACATAACAGGTTTAGGCTTGCTTACGAAATGTCCCTTGCGCGAGGCTAGCATTCCCTCTCCTTCTACTCGAAGGTTTGGAGTAGCCAATCAAAATCGTTGTATTATATATCTTAAAGTTTCCCGCATACATTTTTTATATTGCAAAAGAGCACAATAAAAAGGCTGCTTCACCAGAAATTCTTACAGTTTTTCAGCTGACATCAACGAGCTAAGACCTCTGCAAACTTTACTCTTTCAACATGAAATTTCATCGAACATCATGTCTGGTAAGTTGTAAAAAACACTTCATTTACTTTAAAAAGTTAAATTATTACCTTTATATTTTAATTTATAATTGTATTCTTGTTTTCAATGTCGAGACACTTATAAGCAAATAGTTGAACCTCTACAGTTAATATCTAGCTGTGCAAATTCTCAAAAAATGTAATCAGCTTAGTTGAGTTTTCATTTTAAGCAAACTCGGTATTCTAGATGATTAATGATGTTAATGTTTCCTTTCAATAGAAAATACAATTACTTGAATACCACCGAATCGAATAGTAAATGCAATACAAAATTTCTTCCGAGGTAACCGACGGTAATCGATCCGTGGACTTCCTGATTGTATGCATTGGTCGAACATTCACTGAGAATGTTTCATTCCTCTCGCGCATTTATTTAGTAAATACTTTCAGTCTGTTTCCATCACGTTAAAAGAGATAATTCCAATGAATGAGTCGAGAAATACACGTGCTTTATTTGTAATAGAAATTTCTTGATTGTTAAATACAGAGACATTTCTGTATATAAGCTATTCGGAATAAAGTAAATTAACTTAATAATATCACTTTTCTTTAAAAAAAACTAAGTAAATAAATAAATAAAATCTAACCCGTAAATTACTTACGTTTTCAGCATTCAGTTCTGCTAACATAGCTGAGGCTTACATCCAGCTCCAGCAGGATACCCACCCTCGGTTGCAGGATCGCTCCTCAAATACCGTAATGATTCAGGCACCCGAACAGTCGAATGGTAAGCATTCTTCAGTGTTTTAAAAAAATTAATGTAACATTTCATATTAACTTCTTGTTCATATTCTTTATTATTATTATTATTATTATTATTATTATTATTATTATTATTATTATTATTATTATTTCCAGGAAGTGGACTTTACTTTGGATTGGGTCATCCATCGACCGCTGCACCGGCACCACCAGGCTTCCAAACCTTCCTGGTGCCAAATCATCAGGGATGTGGCTCTGCCCCGTACATGCAGCAACACTCGAACGGTAAGAATTTACAGACTGATGTTTGAGCAATTGTAACTAAAAATTATTTAATAGTAGGTATATAATGCCAATTCTAGCACACAGGACCCACCTACGACAGCATAGAGTTCTGGATTGTATAAGGATAAAAGGATATATTTAAGGGGAGTTTCTCACCCCATATGCAGCCACATAACTCCTTCGGTCTCCCAGAATGCCCTGTATTTTTCACGCATGTGTTTAAAACATGTATTTTTCACGTATAGCATATAGATTCTTTAGAACTCTGTACTTAAACATGCTATACTATTATTATTATTCTTATTATTATTATTTATTTTTTCCAGGAAGTGGACTTTATTTCGGAGGCGGCATCGCTCAACATGCGACCGCTGCACCGGTACCTCCAGGCTTCGCGACCGTTGCACTGGCACCACCAGGCTTCGCGACCGCTGCACCGCCACTTCCAGGCTTCCAGACCTTCCTGGTACCAAATCATCAGGGATGGGTCTCTGGCCCGTACGTGCAGCAAGCACCGAACGGTAAGAATTTTTCAATATTTTATGAACTTCTTGTTTTACACATTCTATATTATTATTATTAATATTATTATTATTAATATTATTATTATTTTCAGGAAGTGGACTTTATTTTGGGATGAGTCAACCATCGTCCGCTGCACCGGCACCACCAGGCTTCCAAACCTTTATGGGGCCAAATCAGCAGGGTTGGGTCCCTGCCCCATACATGCAGCAACCACCGAACGGTAAGAATATTTTTCAACATTTTATGAAGTTCTTTTACACATTCTATATTATTATTATTATTATTATTATTATTTCCAGGAAGTGGACTTTATTTCGGAGGTGGGTTTGTTCATCACGCGGTCTCTGCACCACACGCCTTCCCTGCACCAAATCAGCAGGGGTGGGGCCCTGCCCCATACATGCACCAACCACTGAATGGTAAGAATGTTTTTTAACATTTTATGAAGTTCTTTTACACATTCTATTTTATTAATATTATTGTTATTATTAATATTATTATTATTATTTCCAGGAAGTGGACTTTATTTCGGAGGCGGGTTTGTTCATCACGCGGTCTCTAGACCACACGCCTTCCCTGCACCAAATCAGCAGGGGTGGGGCCCTGCCCCATACATGCAGCAACCACTGAATGTTAAGAATGTTTTTCAACATTTTATGAAGTTCTTTTGCACATTCTATATTATTAATATTATTGCTATTATTATTAATATTATTATTATTTCCAGGAAGTGGACTTTATTTCGCGGGCGGTATTACTGAACACGCGCCCGCTGCAACTTTAGCCTTCACTGCACCAAATCAGCAGGGATGGGGCTCTGCCATATGCGTACAGCAACAGTCGCATGGTAAGAAGTTTTCAACATTTTATATAAATTAATGTAACATGGCATATTAACATATTTTAAAACATGCTATATTATTATTATTATTATTATTATTATTATTATTCCAGGAAATTATCTGGGTGACATTGGAAGCCAGCCTATGGACCTAGCAACACAGGAGTCAACATCGCCGGAGATTGGTGAAGACTCCACCGCTGCACCGTCCGCCTCCTCATCACTCGACACTCTGGAGGAAGTTATACACAGTGCACCATCGACCTACTCAGTCGCAGACGATGAAACCGCTGCACCATCGACCTCCTCAGACGCAAACGTTGAAGCCGCTGCACCGTCAACCTCCTCCACATCATCATCCAATGATGTAGAACCTGTTAATGGAAAGAGAGGACCGACATCGGACGGGAGGGAACAGCTTACAATAAAAGAGCCAAGGTTAGTGCTAGCAATTGCCAGGGACTTGAATGCAATACCATCCAATCGGCGTTCAAGTTTAATAGTAAAATAGCAAATACATTAGAAATACTCGACCCCAGAGTCTTTTTAGATGAATGCAAGGAGCTTGTAATTAAAGAAGCGGAAAACGTTTTGCAGAAAAGCAGGAGTGGATTAAAGATGAATTGTTCCCTGGAACTTGAATATTTAATCCACAAACCTGATGAAGAGGCACGCTTTTCCGCATTCTTTAATTCTAAGCCTGTGCTGATACTTCCGTCAAGCGATCTCAATCAGATCTTCTCTTCAATTGCGGGGGATATTTTAGAAAACATTTCTAAATTTGAGGGGGGAGCATCATCGAAGTCTTTGTTAGACATACCCAGCCTGGAACTCATCGCTACTCACTACGATCCTTTACACGCAGGTTCATACATCGAATTGCCACTGAAAATCAGGAATAAAACAGCAATTGTAAACATAAGGAATGAAGACAACTTCTGCTTTGCATGGTGCATGCTTGCCTCTATATACCCAGCGAAGAAAAATGGCTATATAACCTCAGTATACCCTGAGGAACTGCTTTTCGAGGCATTCAATTATGAGGGTATCGAATTTTCGGTACCTCTCCATCAAATTGAATGCTTTGAAAAGCAGAACAATGGAGTATCCATTTCAGTGTTTGGTATAGAGGAGGAGAATGAGAACATTATTCCTCTATACCAGACAGCTGAAAAGAAGCAGCATCATGCCAATCTGTTATATATTGAGCAGGGGGATATGTCCCACTACTGTATAATTAAAGACTTGTCCAGACTTGTAAGCAGTCAAGTCACCAAACATAACGGTAAAATATGGACATATGAGGCGTGCCTCAAGAGATGTACCACTGAGAAGGCCCTGGAAACACACCGATTAAGATGTGGAAAATACCAGTTGCTTAAAATGTCTCAACAGGATGACTGCACCGAATTTAAAGCATTATCCAAGAGCGTTCCTGTACCATTTGTTATATACGCAGACATTGAATCTGTTCTGGCGAAGGTTCACTCTTGCGCGCCCTCAAGCAACTCGAGCTGGACCAGAACCATTCAGGAACATGAAGCAATGTCTATTGCCTTGAAGGTGGTATGTAGGCATGACGAGACATTGTCGAAATTCTTCCTCTTCAGAGGTCCAAATGCCATCGATGACTTTATCAAGCAATTAAAATCAATCGCTGATGACGTCATCGATGTGTATTCCAATCCTAAACCCATGGATTTAAGCCTTGAAGAGCAACAGAATTTTGATAATGCCTCTGAGTGTCATATATGCCTTGCCGCTTTCACCGTGAGCGATTTGCGCGTGAGGGATCACGATCATGTGACCGGCGAATATCTGGGTGCTGCTCATAATAGATGCAATTTGAATAGAAAGGTCCCTGATTTCATACCGATCTTTTTTCATTGTCTATCTAATTATGACAGCCACTTCTTGATAAGACGCCTGGCATATGATAATAAACCAATATCGTGCATCGCTCAAAGTGGTGAAAGGTATATAACGTTTAGCAAACGGTACAGGAACATCAGATTCAGGTTTCTGGACAGCTTTAAGTTTCTTGACGACAAGCTGTCCAGCCTGGCTGACATGCTGGAGGAGAGTGACTTTAAAATAACAAGGGCAGAATATCCTGTTGATGAGCATTTTAAGGTGGCAAAGAGCAAGGGGATATTTCCCTATGATTATGTGTCAAGCCTTGCAAAACTCGAGGAAACTACTCTACCTCCGAAGGACGCCTTTTACAGCACACTAACTGACCGCCACATTACCGACGAGGAATACAGGCATGCTGTAAAAGTCTGGGAGGTCTTTAATATTCGGAATCTCGGAGAATACAGCGAACTATACCTGAAAACAGATATACTGCTCTTGGCGGATATTTTCGAAAAGCTTCGAGATCTCATCCTGGGAATGTATAAACTTGACCCAGCATGAATTTATACATTACCAGGACTCGCCTTTGACGCTATGTTGAAGATAACAAAGGCGAAACTTTCCTTAATATCCGACAAGAGCATGCTGGAATTTTTCGAGTCTGGAATTAGAGGCGGACTGTACACAGTGGTGAAGGGCTATACCAAAGCTAACCACAGGTACATGTCCACCTTTGACCAGCTCCTGTTAAACACCTGTCCTATTGGGACATAAACAACTTTATGGAGCCTCTATGGGATCTGTCCTCCCGTACAAGAATCTGAAATGGCTCACCAGAGAAGAAATTGACGGCATAAACTTTGCAGAAATGAAAGAAGACTCAGGGACTGGCTATGTGCTAGAAGCAGATATCGAATACCCCGACCATATGCATGACGCCCACAACGAGCTTCCTTTCTGCCCACAGAGCGCGACACCACCGAATGGCCAATACAAGAAACTGCTAGCGACATTAGAAAAGAAAAGCAAATATGTCTTGCACCACAGGGTTATGCAGCAGTGTATCGAGCAGGGGCTAACTGTGAGACATATTCACAGGGTGGTGTCCTACGACCAGTCTAACTGGCTGAAGACATATATCGAAGTCAACACCGAGAAGAGAGCCCAAGAAAAATCAAAATTCGGACAAAACCTTTGGAAAAAATGAATAACGCAGTATATGGGAAATTTATAGAGAATGTGAGAAAATACACTGATTTCAAAATAGTTGGAACATGGGAACAGGCAAAGAAGTTGACAGCACGCAGCACTTACCTACGCACCAAAATTTTTGAAGAAAATCTTGTAGGAATCGAACTGGGCAGAGAGGAGGTGCATATGAACAAACCAATCTAAATAGGACACGTAATTTTGGACATTTCAAAATTTATCATGTATGACTTCTTTTATATCATGAAACCAAATTTGAAAGACTTGCTGCTGAATTACATGGATACAGACTCGTTCATTTTTGAAACGAGTTCTGATATCTATGAATTCATCAGGGAGAACCCACAGTAT
This sequence comes from Deroplatys truncata, assembly GCA_030765065.1. Taxonomy (NCBI): domain Eukaryota; kingdom Metazoa; phylum Arthropoda; class Insecta; order Mantodea; family Mantidae; genus Deroplatys; species Deroplatys truncata. The sequence goes on along the minus strand of CM060990.1, from coordinate 346,126,807 downwards.
TTCGACACTTCAAACTTTGAAAAGGATAATCCATATGGTATTAAGCAAGCCAACGGGAAAAAGATTGGTTTGTTCAAGGATGAATTGGGCGGCTTGGTTATGGAGGAGTATGTCGGTATAAGAGCAAAGTTATACGCATACAGATACGGAGGGCAGACAATTAAGAAAGCTAAGGGCATCACCAGGGCGGGTATGGATAAAATCGATTTCGGCCAGTATTTTGAGTGCTTAAAGGACCATAGTCTAAAAATTTATTCGGTACAAAAAACATTTCGGAATAAAAATCAAAAAATTAACACCATTGAGACAAACAAATTGGCATTGAAGGGGGGTGACGTTAAGAGGAAGTTGATGGAAGGAAGCTATAAGACTAGCGTGGGGCCATTATTCCCTTAGACCTTGTGATTGCTAGTGCCTAAACCTGTAAATATGTATATAATTCAAATATTTGAAGATATCTTGTTTTTACTTTTTCAATCTGAATTTTGTATATATCCATTTAAATTGTGTATGAGGGTTTTTATGTAATAATTTTTCCGTCTAATGATGTTATTGTATATATTCATTTAAAGTATGTGAGGGTTTTTATATATTAATTTTCCCTCTGATAATGTTAATAGTGTATATGTTTATTTAAATTTTGTATGAGGGTTTTTTATGTAATAATTTTCCCTCTAATGATGTTATTGTATATATCCATTTAAATTGTGTATGAGGGTTTTTATGTAATAATTTTTCCCTCTAATGATGTTATTGTATATATTCATTTAAAGTATGTGAGGGTTTTTATATATTAATTTCCCTTCCGATAATGTTAATAGTGTATATGTTTATTTTAAATTATGTATGAGGGTTTTTATATATTAATTTTCCCTCTGATAATGTTATTGTATATATTCATTTAAAGTATGTGAGGGTTTTTATATATTAATTTCCCTTCCGATAATGTTAATAGTGTATATGTTTATTTTAAATTGTGTATGAGGGTTTTATGTAATAATTTTTCCCTCTAATGATGTTATTGTATATATTCATTTAAAGTATGTGAGGGTTTTTATATATTAATTTCCCTTCCGATAATGTTAATAGTGTATATATTCATTTATAGTATGTGAGGGTTTTTTAAGTGCCTACATTTTTCCGTCAAAAAAGAAAAAATATGAAGGATTTTTTAAAACAAAAATACTCATGATTTTACAACCATAAAAACTGTTCTTATTAAGTCTTTATACATTACACCAAATCCCTTTTATCAATCCATTCAGTATCTGCAAAACCATACAACTTCACAAGAACTTTGTTTCCCCGTTTACGTATAACCTTTTCTACTAAATATGTGTTAGGATAGTTAGTCTTTTTTAGTTCATGTCCATAAAAGCCACCTTTTATGATTTCACCATTCCTATCCTTTAGTATGTATGTTGTAGGCTTGGTACGATTCACACGAAATACTTTGAAGATTTCAACGCTCCAGTTAGATTCATAACCCTTTTCAAAATGTCCTTTATGTTTAGATATCCTGACATAATCACCAACACTACACTTCCTTGAAGCCTTCTTCTTTCTTCGTTCTTGATTATAATTATACACAGTCAGAAGAAGATCGTTGTTTTTCACTTCATTAGGCTTCATGCGGATAGTTGAATGAAAAGTATCATTGTACTTTACAAGGATTCTAGGTAAAAGATCTAGCCACTTGTATGAGCCTTGGACTAAAAACTCTCGGTACATCATTTTCTTCAAGGTTCGAATTTAACGTTCAACAGCCGCAGCCTTCACATTGGTATAGGTGCCTCAGTGGTTAATATTATACTTTAACATTAATCGTTTAAAGAACTTGTTATAAAATTCTTTCCCGTTGTCACTTTGAATATTCCGGGGAGGGACATCCATTTCTTGTAATATATCCTCCATAGCCTTTGCAACATTAACTCCGCCCTTATCCTTTAAGGGTTTTGCATATGCCATTTTAGAGTAAAAGTTGATTGCGATCAGAATGTATTTGAAATTTTGGTTCACTCTTGCATATGGTATCATTTCAATCAAATCAATTTGTAATAAATCATTCATACCTTTGCTGATAATTTTGCGTCGTAAATAGTTCCTCCTCGCCGATCCGTGAAGCTCTCTGGCGATATTCTGTTTGGTGGTCATGCTATAATTTTAGATGCTTTCAACTCCCGGATAATTTCCTCAATCTCTTGAGCGTGACTATTATTACCAGCGTCCCTCGAAGCAATAAGTAACCTCAGTCTATTCACTAATGTGTTAGGATTTCTCCAGAAAACGTAGTCAACCTCCTTATCAGGCTTATGCTCCTTCCATGCCAGTCCTAGACCTGAATGTGTATTGAGCAAGGGGCGTATTATATTCTTGTATTTATACGATTTACCAGATTTCAAACGACCGTGTCTGGTGTAACCACTTCTATGAAGAAAAGTACTTTTCATAATCTTAGCGTACGTCTCCAAGTCTTCACTGGTGTATGCAGAAACCTGAGGCGTTCGCTTAAAGATGAGCTCCGTCATACCAGCGGTAGACTCATACGTTTCATCACCTATCAATATTTGATTATTTATAAAATGAATATCTTTATTTCCAAGCATATAACTTCCATCCTGATATCTCACACCATACAATGTATCAATACGATCCTTGTCTTTTGAGCGAACGTTTTGAAGATAAGTAGAAATACTTGTAGAATCACCACCTTCATTCTTGACGGTCTTCACACTCAACCCTCGTTGAGTGTCCAAAATATCCTTGAGGGGGGCGGTTACAGGCTTCAAAGCTTCGGACATGACATGCTGAGTCTCAAACCTGTGACCTTTTAGAGCTCTCAGTTTTTCTTTTACAGCCCTGGTATGCTCGACTACAGACTCTTTAAGTCTTATGCTTTCACTATCCATCTTACAAATGATGTGAAAATAGACGATTACCTTCAATTTATAGTCTGCGTCCAGCTTGAGTTCTCAACGTGTCCATAGCCTTAGCTAACATCTTTATCGAAGTACTCAGTTGCTCGGTTTCTTTCTTATGCTCTTGTGTATGTGTCTTGAACGCTTCAGCAAAGATTGCCGTATTAGCGTACTGGCTTCTGACTGATTCTTCTAGACTCGTCATTTGCTGCATATTAGTTTTGTAGGCGTCCATCATCATATTTACATTTTCCTCCACTTTCTTAAGTTTATCATTGCAGCAATCAGTTTTGAGAGTATTCAAAACCTCTGTCTTTAACTGCCTGACTGTAGCCTCTAAATCTGAAACTCGCTTCATCGCTAACTTTTCTAAATTACTAATTTTCTGATTGCAAAGATTCTGAAGATTTGTTTTTTCTCTATCAAGCTCTGCGGTAACTTGTTTAATAGAGTCCATTACAGGATCCACTCTGTCTTTTGTAGAGGTTGTTATTGTATCCACTTTACTCGTAGTTTTATTCAGATTTGCTGTGATGTCTAGCAGCTTCTTACCTATTTGCATCTCGATTTCCTTTGGCAAGTACCTGTTTAACTGCTGTCGCGTCTCGTTCGATTTCCTAATGATCATACCCCTAGCATATCTTTTATTTACAGCATCCGTATCTCCGAGAGGATCTGCTATATCAGTGATTCTCTTATTGTCGAATATAATGTTACCATTACCATCTCTCGACTGCGTGCGTGAATTGACATATCCAAAGATGAACTTTTTATTCACATCATTATCGTGAACAGGATCTAGCAATACCTTAAACCTAACTTTATCGATCACAATGTTATTTTCCTTATCTCTCTTGAGGATATATCTGCAAATCAATTCATCGATCAGGGTCTTAGCCATAACCTCAACATTGTTAGCAGCTTGCGGAGAGAAATCGTGCATCCTAATTTCGAGAGCATCCACATAATTCTTATTGGAGGCATCATGATTATCTTCAGGATCGTGAACATTGCACAATCTCTTATTCTTGGATTGATAGTTTCCTTTGACATCTCTATTTATGATAAAACGATCAAACACTCTTCTAACTGGCCCAGTTCTCTGAGAACCGAACCTATCGATGCTCATGATTAACTACGAATGATCATTTTCTTTTTCGTCGAGCTTAATATATACATCAAAACCATTCCTATATCGCCCCTCATTCATGTGAAATTCAGAAACTATCACAACAAAGGGTCTTCCTTCTGATACACTCTCCCAAACGCTCTTACATAGATCTTTATATTCATTGTAGGTCATGTCGGTATTTACATAATCTTCGTAAATGTGCTTTAAGTTTAAATTGTCTTGTCTGAAGAGTATTATCATGTTTGTATTATCGCGAATTAAATGTTTTGGAACTTTAGCATAGGACTGCGCTAGATATACAGAGTCGACATTTCGATGTCTACCCATACTGTAAAAGGATGCTATCTTTTCCTGCTTTTCAGTGATGACGTCATCAAATATAAAGATTGAATTTTCTTTGACTTCAGAAGGATGCAAAACATCATCCCCGTTGTCGAAGGTGTTCACTTCTATTCCTTCGATGTTTCCAAGCACTTTAATTAGGTATTGGTACTTTGGTTGATAGAGAGACTTTGAATAAATATACAAATTTTCAAAACGTAGTCCATTCTCATGGAATATCATATTGAGTAATACGTTTGTTTTTCCCTGCACTGGAGCTCCCTAAAATAAGAGCTCTGACATTAGATGGAAATAACTTGCCATGACGATCACTTCTAAAGTCAATTTCAAAGTCTAATACCTGAATAGGTAGAGAGCAGTGCTGCTTAACAAGCTCCACGTTAACAACTAACTTATAAAATGTATGTGCGATGTTTATATATTACCGGATGTAAAGTAGTTAATGATTGAATGCAATGATATAAAAGGGCTAATGCATGCAATTACTCGCTTAGTATATCATGAGAGCTAAGAGAGGGAGGTCGTTGCGGTATAAGCGTGGCTCTGGAATTATTAATTCCATAATTAATTCGCTCCCCTTTGAAGCTCACTTACCTGGATATAGACATTGTGGGCCTGGTACTAAATTGGAAAAACGTCTAAAAAGAGGAGACCCCGGAATTAACCAATTAGACGAAGCTTGCAAACAGCACGACCTCGCGTACGCTGAGAATAAGGACACCGCTTCAAGACAAATAGCGGAGAAGATTCTTGCAGAGAAGGCTTGGAAGTGTGTGCAGTCATCAGATTCAACTTTTGGTGAAAGGTTAGCTGCAAGGCTAGTAACTGCAATCATGAAGGGAAAGGTTGCAGTGGGAGCCGGAAAGAGGAAGAAGAAGAGAGGAGGGTTTTTACCATTGATATCCATCATTGCTGCTTTAGGCGCTGCAGCAGGCGGCGCTGCCCAGATAGCCTCTGCAGTCAATAAAAAAAAGGCTGCTGATAGGCACTTAGCAGAATTTGCGAGGCATAACAAGGCGATGGAGACCCGAGGAAAGGGACTCCGAAAGAGAAGGTGTAAGAAGAGGAATAAAGGAGGATTCTTACCTGCAATGCCGCTGATGTCGTCTTTAGCCGCTGCATCTAAAATAGCAAGGTCTTTGAAAAAAGAGGATCTAAAGGCAAGGGTTTAAAGAAGAAGTCAAAAAACGGTGGAAGAGGATTGTACATATACCGGAGGAAGCCCTAAGTAACGTAGCCATCGAATATTATGCTAAACGTTTAAACATTCCTTATTTTAGAGAGGTTTATATGATTGACAAACTTCCTTTAAAACCACACTTCAAAGAGAGACTTATTACCAATCTCGATACCTCAGATAATGAAGGAACACACTGGGTTGCTATAAGGAAAGAAGGTGATGTCGCATACTACTTTGATGGTTTCGGTAATTTGAAACCGCCTCCTGAGATTAAGAAATATCTACAAGGTGTTAAAATCTACTATAATACACAGAGATACCAGAATTTTGATTCCGTCATCTGCGGGCACTTGTGCTTGCAATTTCTTTTATCCTAGAAGCTGCTACATTGTCAAGATGAGTTATACAGTTACAGTGAGTGGGCCAAACACTGTTATTTCAACGTATCTAAACCCGCCTCTACAGCTAGATCCTCCAGGTCATTATGAGATTGCTCTATTGAATTTTGAAACATTCTATTCAATACCAAATGTCGATGAAAGTAATAATAGATTTCATTATATTCATAATGGTAAACCTGAAATCATTGTCATCCCACATGGAACGTACGAGATTGCCGATATCGATGCATTTCTAAAGGATAAACTAGGATTGAATGATGAAGTCTTCTTTATAAGGCCTAACAATAATACAATGAAGGCTGAGATTAAATGTCCTTATACAATAGACTTTTCTAAGGCTAGATCTATTGGTTCGCTTCTAGGATTCACAGACACTAAAATAATTCCTGCTGGAGAAGCGTTTGAATCTGACGATCTTGTGAATATATTTAAAGTGAGTATCATACGTGTGGAGTGCAGTATTGCAACAGGCTCTTTCATTGACGGTAAAAGCGGCCATTCGCTCTACAAGTTTTTCCCTTCTGTTCCACCAGGCTATCATATCTCTCAAGGACCCCCGAACCCGATATATTTACCGGTCATAGATACAAACTATATAGACCAGATCACTATTCGAGTGGTAGATCCACACGGAAAGGCGATCAACTTCAGGAACGAGGTTATCACTACAAGACTCCACAAAAGACGCAATGGCAATACATTTTAAAAGACATCGCAAATACTATAATAGACGACGTACACCACGTTCGAAGCATACTACCTCTCCAGCTTCCGAGGAGTTAACACGTGCTAACCGCAAGTTCCTCGAGGGGTTAGGTTACAGGACGCTATAATGGACATCTTTAACGTGACAGAAGTTCCAGCCTTTGACGACAAGATCACCAAGGAGGAGGAGCATATTTTTCTTCCATACAACACCTCCGCTCTGGATGTAAACGGTGAAATTAGAATACCATGCCAAGCTGAAGATTTGTATACGCTACCTAACAAGAGTTATCTCTACATCGAAGGTGCTCTCACCAAGGTAGATGGATCCCCTACTACATCGAAGCTCACTAATAATGCTATAACCTTCATGTTTGATGAGATACGTCTAGATATGAATGCAACAACTATAGACAGAACAAGGAATCCTGGAATTACTACAACTATTCGAAATTATGTGACTCTCAACCCTATGGAGTCGAATCGGCTGTTGAATGCTGGATGGGCCTATCCTGGTGAAGAAGTTGATATAGTACACGCGACGAATGGAGATTTCAATGCTGTAGTCCCTCTCTCGATGCTCCTAGGATTTGCTGATGACCAAAAGGAGCTTATACTGAACAGCAAGTTTGAATTGATTCTCATAAGATCCAAAGATTCTAGAAACTGTGTCCTGAGTTCGAATGGAGAGGAAGCTAATGTAAAGTTAACTAGAATCAAATGGAGGATGCCTGTAATTCGTCTTTCCGATGCTGAAAGAGTTCACATTCTAAAAATTGTCAAGTCTGATAAACCTCTACACCTTGCCTTTCGATCCATGGATCTTCATACACAACCTGCTGTACCCCAGACAAGATCTTTCACATGGAATGTAGCAACAACATCTAAGCTCGAGAAACCTCGCTTCATCATAGTGTGTGCTCAGACTGCAAGATTGGGTGATTATAGCAAGAACAGTTCCGAGTTTGATCACTGCAACATTACTAATTTGAGACTACTCCTCAACAGTGAATGCTATCCGTACCATGATTTGAACTTGGACTTTAAAAATTCAAAGTTTGCTTCACTATATGAAATGTACTGTAAATTTCAAAGTTCCTATTATGAAAGAGATAATTATCCCCTCTTGAAGAGAAAGGATTTTCTTCACCGTGCACCATTATTTGTAATAGACTGTTCTCACCAACCCGAGGAGGTTATAAATGGAGCTGTGAACATCAGAATTAAGATTCAAGCATCTGCAAATATACCAGCCCAGACGTCACTGTACTGTCTGGTTCTACATGACAAAGAATTTACCTACAAATCTCTTTCTCACGTGATGCAAGCACTTATATAATTATGCATATCTTTGGGTGAATGGTTTTTGTGAAGGAATGTACTAGGATAAGTTTATGAATAATAAATTGAATTCATATACTAAAACACTCTTTTATTGACTTTAGCATACATTTCAAGCATTTTCCTTCTCCCCTTCCTACTCCCTGAAAAACTAATTGCTCCTGAATTGCAGAAATCATTTAAAATATTCAAATGTCTTTCAATATAGGGCAATAGCCGTTTTAGGTTCCTTACACCTTCAAAGTCTAAAGATATTACATTATTATTTAAACAAGTATTTATGAAATGAATTGAATGGTCAAAAAACACAATAATATTGTATGCATAAATTACATTGTCACAATATTCATCACACGCAACATTTTTCTTGGCGTAGGTAATCTACAAACATTGGAATGTTTTTGGATATTATAACCCAGTCTGATTTTGTAATATAAACAAATGATTTATCACTTTCACAATTTATGTAGAGGGAGGGGATGTCATAGTATAGTCCAATGTTCACGGAATTGGAGGGGGAGATGCTGACGTCATCAAGCGCATGTGATCGATTCTCCATGCTCCTCTGGCGAATGCAGAGTATCTTCAATGAATAGGAAGACCATAGGACCCTCGTTGAGGATCCTCCTCTTACAGCTTCTCTCCTGCTTTTCCTCTCCAGCCTCGTTCTGCCTCTTCCTCCGCTCCCTTCTCACACCCCTGCAATATATATTCAAAACAATGTTAGAAATAGGTTTAGGTACTGATTTCATGCGCCTGAAAGGGAAAGTACATATATTAGAAAAATCCTCTCCCCTTGTCACACAAAAAAGTACTATCAAAGAGTGTCATACTCACTTCACGGGTTTGCACGATTCTGTGTGTATCTCGGGCGAGCAATCTGGAGTCGTCTGATTTATCCACTCCTGTACACTCGTAGCTTTATCATCAGGGGTAGTAGTAATGGCGGGTAGTGGAGCAGCATCCTCATCCATAGGCTGCGTATGGCGCTCTGCGATTGGATATTCCACTATATCGACATCGCGTCTCTTAGAATCCAGCTCCTCAATTGGCACGGGTACCTTAGGCGCAGTCATTCGCAGTCTGTAATAATTTAAGTTTAGGTTTGACACAGAGTAGCATTAGAAGCAGTAAATGAATATGTAATTTAACATTTCTTCTACGTACTCGAGTTTTCTCTTCCTTCGCTGGTAGACCTTGCAGTTGTCGTTACATAGGAAGAAGGATGTCATGCGTTCATGCTGGGCTGGGTTAGTACAAAGTACAGAATGCATGTATCCGGTGCACGACTCTGTATCACATTCAGCTAGATGTTTCGAGACGAAGACATCGTCAACTTCATCGACATCGCTAAGATTCTCCACATCATCACCCATGCAATTTTCACTGAAAGAATAAAATAATTTCAATTTAGATTTCATTTAACATGCGTACAATATATTACCGAGTTATAGAAATATGTATATTACTTACATGTTCGCTCCTCGATAAACAGGACAGCTCTCTGTACACACTTCCAGTGTAGTCATCTGATCATGATGCGATGGTTGAGTACACAACACTGAATGCATTAAACCATTGCATGTTTCGGTATGGAAGTATACGTAGTGAAAATAATCTTCTCCGCACTCGCTCCAGTAATCATTCACATCAGATGCACGATTATCACCAGCCATTTCGATTATCACTGAACGAACACTGAAAAAACAATAAATGATCGCTCTGGCTGCCGGCGTTCCTTATATACTGTAGACGGTGACGTCACGCAGCGGTGGAGGGGGTGGAATGCATGTTGAGACCTGTTATTCACCCTACAGGCAGAAGCCGCCTGTCTGTTTTTGAATACAAAGGAAAGCCATTGGCGAGCGTGTTTTAATATGATTTATCGACGCACGACAGAATGGAGCCGGGCTAGTCTACACATCGAGACTTGTTAGTGACGTCACGCACACAGTCGTGGAGGGGGGTGAAACTTGTTATTACCAGACAGAAGTCGGCTGCCAGGTTTTTCATTACACGGTGGAGTGTTGCCGAAGAGGTTAAGACCAATGAGTGTGATAGTTATACATATGCTAACACCCACATATACGATGGCGACCAGGTGCGCGAGTCATTTACATTAATCAATCAATAATACTTAATTGGTCGACGAGCAGCGTTTAATAACCTCACTCCTTTAGAGGCATGATGGCCGGACATTAGCAGTATATAAACATTGATTTTTTTTTCAATATCGCATTACCTAATTGATTGACACAATTATGTACTCAAACGATTTGCCGAGCAGCGGCACGTACCGAGAATCACATTCCCCTACCACACACCTCACCAGGGGCGGGATTTAGACAGGACGCTATGAGAGTGGGGTGACGTCTCCAGCGTATAGGAACAATACACACTCTCCCACATATCCGCAGGGGAACCAATCACGCGGGGGGGATTTAGACAAGTCACAATGAGAGGGCGGGAATGTAGTCAGCGTATAGGAACAATACACACTCTCCCACCTATCCACAGGGAACCAATCAGACCACAAAGGGGAGGGAGGGTACGCAGCCAGCGTATGGAAGCAATACACACTCTCCCACCTATCCACAGGGAACCAATCAGACCACAAAGGGGAGGGAGTGTACGCACCCAGCGTATGGAAACAATACACACTCTCCCACCTATCCACAGGGAACCAATCAGACCACAAAGGGGAGGGAGGGGCCACCGGCACGCGACCAGACCGCATGGGGAGGAAGCAAGACCTGACGACACAGACCCGGGCGGCATAACACTAGAACAAAGAGGGGCCGGGGCTAGCGGCACGCGACCAGGCGGGAAACAGTAGCGCACAAAGGGGCGGGGGGGCGGGGCTTGAAGACACAGAACAATAGGTCATTAATTCCTTTGTTCTGACCAGAACAATGGTCCATTGTTCTGGATCTCTCATAATATTCCTACTAGTCTTGATATGACCTTACTTTTTTGTTGAATGCTCATGAGATCAGTTTCTTGGATATGGTAAAACCATGTATCTTGTGGTGCTTAATAATCTTATAATACAAGTATTTTGCATCGGAAAGGGTAATAATGTACCCTTATCAGAATGGTTCTATTTTTGACGCCATTTCATGCAGCAAGAACTAGAGCACACAACTGGGCAAACACAGTGATACACACATACTGTTGAACTTTCATTTCACATGTTTCAGCGCGGAGCTATTGTGCTCGTATGATGTTACCATAGATCGGGAACAAACCTCTGTACGGAATTTAAATTAGTATTCACATTATAAACAAGATAATGATATACAAGTATAAAATTAATAATACACAAATATTAGTCGATTAGATCGTTGGAATAACCAGCGCTAAATGTTAGTGCATGAAATATATTTGCCTCTTACGCTATGATAGTGTCAGCAGTACACTGACGCTTTTAAAGAATATTACTGAAACAGAAGCACCTGTGCTACGTAATTTAATGGTAAAACAGTAGAGATTTTTTTACCATTTTGATGTAAATTGGGTTGTCTATTCCAACTAAGTGGACTGAGCTTCAGTATTACTTGGTAAACAATTTTGTCGAGGTATATGAATATTTTCATTCCCAACTGGTGCAGGTTGTGCAGAGAAATAAAAATGATGTAGATTGCCTGGAATTGCTGCACCCATTAAGCTAAAATGCTCAAAGTTTGCCCAAAGGCCTCTGCGATGTGTTTGGAGTCATACAAACAGCATAGATGCTGACATACTTCAGTAATTACAATTACATTTTAAGTGAGAAGAGAACACCTATGAAAGAATAAAATGTTGAGGTATGTTCTATTATTTCATTCAACAGTGTTAATGATCCATAAACTTGAATGAATTAAGTATTTTTTGTGTGTTTTATTGTTATTATTATGCTTGTATATTATCAGTTTTTGCTGTCGTAAGGTTTAGCCAGCATTTATTTTTTCTGTTTGCCTCTGTGTTGCTTTAAACTCTATTAATTTATAACAAATGAACGCTTTATGTAATTTTATCTCAAATTTGAATTTTATAAACCCGTTCTTAATTTCGTTTAATGTTATTCCAAAACGTATTACCTGTTTATCACAATTAGCTCAAAATGTGTTATTCTTCAAAATGTACAAAATGTTATGTTAAGAACATATAAAACATATTCCTAGATTGTATTATTAGGCAAGTTTATTTCCAATGGGTTAGACACAATTCTTGTAGTGCAGGGGTGTTTTGACAAGATATATGTTTTTGTATTTACATAAATGCATACAAAAATACATACAGGAACTAGAACAGCGCGATGAGAAATGCTATAAATGTATAATGAAATCAATAAATCTATATAAGGGAAGGAGCAGAGGTACTCAGTAAGCGTTAAGTGAGATGCGAATGAAGGTGATTTAGCTGACGCACTGAATTACATTTTTGCAATAGCATTATGTTTGCCTACTCCGGTGACCAAAGTCCGTGAATCCAGTAGAAATAATTCAGAACTTAAGACCTAGGATAATAAATCTTATGGAAGTACTTTATCTTTCAAGACTGCTCGTATTCTTAAACAAATAACTTTGGTTTCCTTATATCACTGATTTCACATAATACTTCCTTGATTTTTCTTCAAATCTTTAAGTGTGTATAACATGCTTTTATATTAATCATGTATATACTAATGTATGACGTTGGCTAGTAGAGAAGCCTAATCCCGAAGCTTACTATTTTTCCAAGTCTTATATGGCTAATTACTTATTAGCGGATGAAAAAATACAAATGTGGTAGTTGTGAATATTGGTAGAATAGTGTAACACACACAGACGCGCGCGTTATGTTTAGTTGTTTGGGTTAAATGAACAATGTGGTTTATATATTTTAAAGATTACAGAATAAAGAACAACTGCTGGTATTTCTTTTTTAATGAATATAAAATCCTTTAAACAGTTTTCACCACAGAATATAATTACATAAAAGGGAAAGCAAAGAAATTATCTATTATTTATGTTATTATTATTATTATTATTACTATTATTAGCACAGGTTAACAATAGGGGATATGTATCCTGTGGCATTATCAAGTTAAAATTTTGGTGGCAATTGCAGAATGTCAAGCAGGAAAGATTTAGGAATTAGCATACAATACCAAATTAGTTACATGCGTTTCTATACAAAACATACTAATAACAGAACATAGTAACCCCTTTACAGCTTTTTTATAGAATGAGTATCGAGTATCGGTGTTCCAAAATCAGTATCGGTATCGACTATCGAGAAATAGTGATATCGTCCCATTACTAGTAAAAATTATCTTCAGTTAAGCGTTGTGCCTCTTTAAATCTAGTAGTTATGTTCGCCCAAATAAATTGTGGTGATCCTGAATGTGCCAAATTAAAATGCGTTAACCGTGGTTTAATTCAATGAATTAAATATACTACAGAGAGATATATTAATTTATTATTTTAGGGGAATTCCTTGGAATACTTGTGTTATATTCCTGAAATTTGCTTACTGCTTTATTCCCACTTGATCTAGGAAAAATAAATAATTTCGAACAGCTGCACTCACCTGAATTTTGCTTTCGGATACATGTTTCGCAATGGAACTGAAGAGCCAGTATAATCATTTTGGTATATGTGATGCGGTAGTTCGGAAACCTATCAAAATGTTTATATACTGTTTATGCTCTTATTATTTACGTGGTGCAGTACCACTTTTCGTGACCGCTGCGTTGATACAACACAAGATTTTGGGGATGTGACAATATTATATAATGCCCTATAAACTATAAAAGCTGTAGGTGTATTTGGCAGGAAACTGAAGTTGTATGGTCTGCTATATTACTTACGCTAAACAGCAAGGGATCATCTTCCGAGGACCGCAATAGTTAGTAGGCTGTGCAGATACACCCGTGCCTTTAAGTCTATGCACAGAAAGAAACCCATAGATGTGAGGTGCAGCAAAAATGAGCAGGCCAGTATACAGGGTGGACCACTAGTTGATAGTGCAACATCTCCAAAACTAAGCGTTGTAAAAATAAATGCCTTTAATAAAAGTCTGATTATATTATGGGGGAAAGTAACTGTCCGATGGTCACTTTAGGATCAATTTAATTTTCTAAATGGAAACCCACATTTCGTAATACCCTAAAATGGTAATGTACCATCCTGTACCATCAACTCATAATTTGCCGTTCCACCACCCATCCAGTGAAATCTTGTTAGATAGAACAATACATCACTTAAAATATCGTTCTCAATTAGATGAATCTGTAGGAAGTTCACGAAATGCTCTCCATTGAGATTGCCATCTAGAAATAATTGTCCGATGAAGTGATCCGTTAAAACGTACTATCAATCAACTTCCCCAAATCCGTATAGAAGCCCTACAGAAAAATCGAAGATTATAATCTGCCCAGTAACCCTGTTATTCCAGTTTACGCCGCCAGTAAAACCGAAAGTGCTTATCTTATTTAACACTTTGAGGGGTGAAATCCAGCTATTATTGAGAACAGCGTGTTTACATTTCAAAGGTAAATTCCGTTTTGAAGTAATTTTTGCTATCGCTTGAGCCAACCGAACTTTGTATTTGTGTCACTTCTGTCCTTGGGCTTCAAGGAGAGTAGAAGTCTTGCTGAGTCCTAAACCGACTGCGGTTTGTATTATACACAGTAGTGTGGGATGCACAAAACGAAGAAGGAAGACCATCCTAATACCATCAACGATCGACCTAATCCTTGCAGAACGTAATGGTTGTAGAGTTCCATGCATCTCCAATTGCACCCTAGTGCGCAGGAAGATATGACGTGACGTAAAATAACGTCACGGAAAGACATTAATACAGTGTTCGCGCAGCACGTTATGGTGAGGCTAGGGATCGCTCGTATGTGTGCTCCACACCTATCTATTAAATTGGAGGTTTTTCGTTGCCTAACTTCCACGTTACTTACCTACGAGTGATAGTAACATACACTATAAGGAGTATTGTTATAAGTGGTGTTGGAAGAGTTCTCCATTTGCGCGAAGACATTCCTGACATCTTTGAATGAAATTTCCATCCACACGCATTAAGTTCTTCTTAGGTAATATCCATTATTTCCGTGTTTATATTGTCCTTAAATTCCTCTATGCTGTGCGGATTGTCCCTCTGAACTGTTTTTAGCGTTGCACACAAATAGATGCGTCAATTTCGTCAATTCATTCCTCCGTTAGAACATTTGTCTTTCGCTTCTTAGGTTTAGCGTTTAGAGATTTCATTCTTGTAAACTTATTGACTGGACGTCTAATGGGTTCTCTACTTTGAATTGGAATACCAAAACGTGTTCCTTCTACGCACCTGTCTACATGATTCGATTTTTACACATGTATCGTACACAAAAATTCGTTGCTGAAGCGTGAATTTGGCGGCAGGCATTGCAGTGAACTAAAAACAAGACGTTGACACTCTTAAGCAATTCACACACAATACAGATGCCTTGAAAAAACTTACATTTTTGACATGCGCAATGTCAATTATATTTAGAGCATGAACGCAAAGCAGGAAATGAAGTATACCTGATAAAGAAAACCCTGAAGATGTCCTGCGCCGCTAGCTCTACTTCGGAAAAGTACCGAGGTCACTGCAGTACAGCCTGTTACGCATATTTCCGGTCTTTGGCCTCACCTTAAAACTCCCGCACGGTATATCAACATACCTCCAGGCCCACCAACTTCAGTCTGTGTTCCAGTTGAAGTTCTCCAGGAAATAAAGGTGAGAGAAGAGGTACTCTACACTAATCTTATCCGGGTGATTATAAACATCTCTGCAGTCTTGGTTATAATGGTGTTTCTTAATGTTTCCAAATTAGCACTAATGCTCTTTACGTTATAATTACTCATAGTCACAGCTGATCTCCCTCATTTTCATTTGTAACTTTCTACAAGTAAGTATTGAAGTATGTACGCATTTACTAAGTGCTGGCAAAGTAAGCAGAACTTTGGCATTTACATCAACACTAATGCAGTGAAAAGCTGAGGTGGGTAAAATAAATGGCTTTCTGGAAAATTCTGTTCTCGTTTATAAAACCAAGTAAGTATAGGTGAATATCTTGTACAAATGAGCCCCGTGAACTTTGAGAAGCGGATTCGAGAAAAAAATCCTCCTAATTTATTCCTTTCTTCAGTTGTGGCCATGTATAGTGATCTACACCATTCTGTAGAGATGGATAAATCCCCTTCAAGGAAACTCTCAAACTTTCCTATAATATCATGGTGGCGAAAAAAGTGGTTCAGTACAAAATTTCATGCGAAAATCCGAACCTTACAGGCTGATTATAATAAACAAACCTAAATACATTATACGGAGATGCATTCTTTATTCCTTTGGGCATACTGTCGTTCGGTTACCTCCGTACATCTCATAATACTAGCTTGGGGCATGAACTAGTGGTTATAGAAAAATGTTAGAAGTGACTTATTGATGCAAAAATTGTGCCATATAACGCTTGAGGGTATATCGCTTCTGACCGAAACAGACCGGCAGGATATTTACCAATACACAGGCAAGACATAATGTAAATACTTGGAGAAACGTGATACAACTTAAAAAGTCATCGAAAGCATGCAGTGATCGTCCACTTCGCTCTTCCTCTTTCAGTAAAAATTAATCCAGTTCTGAAGAGTCGGCCAGACCACATGCTTGATATGAGTGCATCTTATTTGTAAGCTAAATATAGTGTGTCAGACTGAATAACTTTTAGCTTTAAGTTTCAAGATGTGCCAGATATCATAGTGAGCGCATATGTAATTGCTTATAGAACGGCCAAATCATTGATAGGAGGACATTATTTGTATCACCTCTGTATATTCTTATGTGTACAACTTGGTTACATTACGGTTGTAAGGACAACTGATTTAGCACGCATTTCAACGTTACCTGAGGCCTGCTTTGCAT
The DNA here is from genome assembly GCA_030765065.1 of Deroplatys truncata. NCBI lineage: Eukaryota > Metazoa > Arthropoda > Insecta > Mantodea > Mantidae > Deroplatys > Deroplatys truncata. The sequence continues at coordinate 346,109,872 of CM060990.1, read as the reverse complement.
TATAGGAAATATTGTGAATATATGGTCCTCTGTCATGTTGTTCTCTTTGTGTTTCAAAACGTATTTAAGCATTTGTGTTCTGCATATTAGCAAATGCGTGAAATTATTATACTATTTAGCAACTGCATAGTAAATACCAAATTACACAAACGTTTCTGTACTACATGGCGCGCTTACTTATAAGAGTTTCCTACATCATAAAATTTCTTCGAACAAAATTGTAGAATAAGGATTACTTTTATCTTAAGGAGAACAATATATATCTTTTAGTATCACAATTGACTTGTTAGTAGCCATCCTATTGGAATGAAAGGAACTTACTCATTGAAAAACCTACTTTGGTTAGTTACAATGTTATTCCCTTTAGCATGGAAGGACAGATTATCGTAATGACAAAGTGGAAGACAGGAAGTCACTTATACCTCTTGGAAGTGCCAACTGTATGAAAGAAATAAAAAATAGAACATTGGCGTAAGCGGCCAAACATTTAAAGCAATATTCACTGGCATTTAAGTTCAAAATTAGGCAACACCATTGTGGTTTATAAAATTGTAAAGGTTCTAAAGAAATAGTAACCTGAAACCAGCAGCTTCTGCATTGAATGGTGCCTCTGTCTTAGAAATGAAAAAGACAGTAAAGCAATTAACCACGCTGCGTGTTACTGCTTACTTTCCTAAGCTGGCCGACCTCGGTAATACAGTTGTAGCAGAAAAAGAAGTTCTTATGCACTACTAGGGATTTCCATTTGGGAAATTGTCACATACGTTAGAATACGTTATTGATCTTACTGACCACGCGGTTGGGCTACTTCCAGGATTGTTGCAGTATAGGCGATTTATACTAGATTCATGTAGGACGGTACCGACACTATGTGATCACCTGGAAACTCCAGGTGTTTTTTGAGAAACCGTTGTTCATGGAATAGCTCGCCATCTGAAAGTGCTAGTAGACCATATCATGCATATCATGAAAATGTTTCACAAAGTGCCCCATATACTGGACGATGCGTGTTCTGCACTAGACAGACTTTCTAGCAGTATCTCGCACTGCAGGCATAACTGTCTGATGAACAACTAGCTCACTGGCATTAATCGTATATTGTCACTTGTAGGGATATATAAAGCTGTGTGGGAACTGATCGGGCTAACTTCGTCACGATGCGTTTGAGGGTTTTCTTTTTGCATTACTCCACTGTGGCACCATCCTTCATCATCTGATTTACACGCGGCCATTATCGCTGCTGAGTTTCGCAATAGTCCAATTTGCGTCTCATTGACCTCTTGATGTTCTAATGTACGTAGCTTTCGGAATATCCTTCATATTTCACAAGGAACGATCAGCCCTATTTCAGGATCTTCCTATTTGGTCGAGTCCCTTGATAATACCAGTTTCTTATTTCGATGCCCATGCGTTATAATGGGACCCATTGCAGATAAAACTTCTCATAATGACGTTCTCCCAGTTCTTCAAAATTCCTGCCTGCACTGCCCCCATAGATGGCTCCATGCAGTGTCCGTCAGTTACTCCCTCCTTTACCGTTGCTATCTTAGCCTTTCACAGTCGAAATCGCACAGACAGTAAAATTTATCTTCCTCTTTGCTGTAGTGGCTGAACTTCTAAGTAGGGTGTCATAATTAAAGCATATGAATTACAGTAACTACATCCTGGTATATATTTTGCTTTTTTCTTGTAGCCTCCGGACAGTACAAACCTGCGGATCCTTCAGACTGCAGAAGCTGAAGATCCAAGTAAAAGTTGAAGGAACAGTCTGTAGGTGGAATGCCTGTGCAGGTGGTTATAAAGATGCCTTAGTGTTTTTACTTCTGCAAAAGACTCCCGTAGCATAACATAAGTGCTTTCTGTTAGTCCTGGAAAGAGTTCCGCTAATACAAGCAATCGCTCGCTGCTACTGCCTGCCGTGGACCTAGTTCAGTGGCCCTCCAATAACGATGTCGCTGTTGTCACTGTTCACATTAAAGGTGACGCCAAGATATTGGAATCTTAGAATTGGAGCCGTGACAGTTTTAAATTACTAGAACGATAATCCTGGCCTCCTCGGTCAACCAGTATTACTCTGCCAAACAGGATTTTGGTTTCACGAGAGAAGCACATGATGAAGCGTCGTTAATAGCTGCAAACATTCAGTACGGTACACACCTCTCGGTTGTATTCCCGACTTAGCCATTCCCTTACAGCAGCTCTCTCCGCTCCTCGTGTAGAAACCATGTGGTTAGGGTAGCCACGTTCTTTGCGGAAGAGTAGTGCCTTCTTAATATACAATTTCAGACTATCTGTGGTGTCTGCAGATACCTTTTCAGGTGATTTAGATAATCCTCGGACTTATTGCCTAAAACAATTATGTAATGCTGAATTTGGTTATGGAGATATATAGAAAGATATAGCATTACTGGTGCTATTCGTCATTGGAATATAGCTAACGGTTAAAGAGTTCGATGGGTTGATCCGTGAAATTCCATAATACTGGCTTGTTGAGAATACAATCTTTGTCTTGTTTCGGAAGTCTAGCCACTTGTCCATATCTGCCTTCAGGTCTACAGCTGAGAACCACTTAGCACCTTAAAGGGTGTTCTGTGTGAAAACAATCCAAGATCGAAGGTGAAATGGTCCTATCGGAAGACAGCGTCAGTGCATAATAGAAAACAGTAATAAATAATAAACATATATTTTATCACAATTATCATCATCAGAATCAATATGACAAGTATCATGTAGTATCAGTTGTTGTTTCTGCTCCTGTAATTCTTAGCAAGAGTAATGGGGAGGATCACTAGCTCTATGTCTCTTCGGTGATTTTATTAGATATAATTATCTCCAATATATCCCACATCTCCGTTATTTTCGCTACCCAAATGCATCTATTTGGCGATCTATTCAGAGACATATTGGCCCATAATCAGCGTCGCCTCTGCTCAAGATGACTTCATGATGGTGAAACTTGGATTTCCGTATGCACTGATAGTCAGTCACCCGTTTACTTTTTCTAGTGAGCAACCCATCTCTTCTGACGCTGTGGACGTTGGTCTCCTTTACAGAGTAACACTCTTGGAATAGGTATTCACTCACCCAAATCCTTAACCAAATAGGGTTTTGGTATTTGGAGTCAGAATTTACAAACGCACTGTCACTATCTCTCGGATTGGCAACAAAACCTTGTGACGCAGAGACCCTGCAAGTGTTCACCTGTCAAGCATCAGGCTTCTGAACGACAGTCCTCCAGTTACCCGGTCACCACCATCTCACTTTCTGAACTCACCACATTGTTCTGCATCACGACCACCCTGCAGATGATCGGATGAATTGCAGAGGTCTTGAGTGTTAATACGCCTTCTCCTAATCAGAGGATTCCCTATAGACGTCGACGGTTACAGTTGGCTACTAAGATCAATCAATGATGTCATGTCCTTAACCCGCCTCCGCGTCAGAGATGACCCTTCGGCCTAGGGAAAAATGCGCCCGATACCATACGAAGGTGCCTGATTCAGATCAGCAACCTTAACTCCAGATCCTTTTTCATGTCATATTCTATTTCATAACGTTTACGGTTGCTGCACAGTCCAACACCTCGCAAAGTGGCTAACGCCTGTCTTTTACACAGGTTGCACCAGATGTCATTTGAGAGATTGGAGGCGACTTCACCGACGTACCCCTTAACAAGATAAGCTTTACCCCTTTCCTCCTAGCTTGTCCATGCAGCTCAAACAATAATTCGTTGGGTCATCATCGCACAGCATTCGATAGCTCTCAGAGACGTTTATTTCAGAATTTTCTGGTGGTACCATGCTACTTCTGGTTCTTGGCGCCTAAGTGCCGCCGTGTAAGCCTCATAAATAACCCCACTACTCCCGAGCATCAGGTCTTGCCTTCTGCGTGTCGCGTTCTCCGTCAGTCAGAGAACACGCAGCCTGTTGGGATCTACAACGGTCGTGAGATCGAATAAGTCCTGTTAAACATTATTGTGTAGCTACATTGAATCCGACAGCGTCTGAGGAGGTCGTTTACGTAAATATCCGGTACCAGCTGGTGCTTCTTCAAACTCGGGAGCTCCCGATATGACATTGTTTGACTACCCACTACACTGTTGCTTCTTTATTTGACAGCATTTCATGCGCCACCATGTTTTAGTGGTTTTGGGGAAAAAATTTAATGGGTGCCATCCTGCCGTATTTTGGGAGCTTAACGCAGTGTGTCCCTTTTTGCTTCCTGGTACGTCTTTCTTTAATTTCTAAAGTTTTCTGTCGATTTCAGAATAAGCACATCCAAACTCTTAGTGTTACTGATACTCCTCTCCTTGGAATAAGTTATTTATACCTTATATCTCACAACTGTTTTCGCATTTTCACTATCTCTATTCCTATCCCAATAAGTCTCCTTAGTTTAGCCAAGTTTTATTTTTGGTTCACTTTATACATCTTCGCTTCATCGCCTATTCATTTTACTTTGCATCTCCTCGTTCATTTTCCTTAGTTTGACGATTGTGTTGGCTACGGAGAGAACTCGGCACTGATCCAAACAGGGGATATTGTACTTATGCCCCGCAAGAGGACGTTCCCGGGAAGAAAGATGAGGCGAGAGGTGACACTGGACGGGAACCAGGAGTAGCAGTATAGAAAAGGCAGGGTCCCTAGTTTCCAGATACTCCCCCGTAGACGGACAGGCAGACAGGGGACCCCTCCCCACACAGAGGGTGTCCATGGCCCCTCAAGGAGATTTGGATACCTCGGCAGCCAGCGAGGGATGGGGAGAGTGAGAACGAACATCCTGTGCCCGTACCACACTGCACCGAAGCACCATTGCCGACACTTCCAATTCCGAAAGGGAGCAAGGGATGAAAAATGATGTGAAATGAGAAATGGAGGAACAAAAAATTCGGCGGATGTGAGAATCATACCCAGCATTTGCCTTTAGAACCTTGAAAACCCCGAAAAAACCCATGGGTCAGGAAGGTTGGCCACGGGGATCGAACTCATGACCTTCCGAATGCGGGCCACAGACGAAACCGCCTGAGCCATCCCGTTGAGCTACATGAACCGTAGTTTAGCTATCATTTTCTCCACTGCATGTCACTCCTTAAACAAGCCTGGTAAATAAAAACCAATAGTGAATGTAATTATCGTCCCATATTCTCTTTAATAAAACATACAACGTTTATAATGGTTTTGATTTCTAAAACGTTTCTGCTTTCAATGCCATCTCATTTGCTTCGCTACCACAAATCAAATGAACCACTTGTCATTACATCTTAGGTATCTTGCTTATGTGTCTCTAGAGAAAGTTGCAACAACGCCTTTTTAGATGTTTTAGACCATTGTTAACTGAATACTAGAAGAACTCACAAATCCAGAGGCTTCTGCATTGTGTGTTTGGCTCCTCTAACTTCGCCGAGAAAAAGTTACTGAACAAGTTCGCTGACGTTACACGATAATATTGTGTTAGAGGTGCAGAGTCACATTCACTATTTTCAGCTATGGAAGATGGCCTCAGTGCTTTTGGCTTTCGTAACTGCAGCTAACTTCAGTTTACATTGCAGACATAACGATGCGTGATTGTTTTCCTTTCTGGACTCAGAAACTAGGCTTGGAATGGCGACATGAGCACGATAACCTCAGAATTACTGTTATAATTGCTATTTTACGCTTTTGGCAAAATTTCTTTGAAACCTCTAATCTACGAAGTAACTCTCTAATTCTTGTATTTACATACTTGTATGGAATTCCGAAATCCATTTCAGTCAAATGCTGGTGCTTAAGCAATTGAGTTTTCCGAAATAAAGTTAGTGAATTTTCATATTCATATTATCTTAAACATCATCATATTGTCGCGACCTCTAAACAAATACTCAAAGGGAGGTAGGGCTACTCGCTACTGAGGTACCAGAAAGTTAATAATTCATACAAGGCGAGGTCACGACAAGGGACGCAGCTAAATGAAAAGTGAAAAATATTAGAGAATATCTAATAAAAGGATTACTACTTGGTTCAGATGGGAGAAAGGATCTATCTACTATGATAAATTACACTGGAAAGACGTGGATGGTGAGATAGTATATTAATAAAAGTGGGTACAATACCTCCTTGTATCCATGTCCGTCGGTGAGGACGCCATACATGTTTGTATGGGTAGCACGTACACACAACCTGCCTGCTAGCTGCGACTCTACTCACTGACTCCAAGCACGCCACGCTAACTCGGTGTGGGACGCTATCTACAAGCTTGTTTACCCCCACCACTCTCTTACGTAATACCCGATCCAGGCGGCCAAGGTCATGTACGCAACAATGCTTACATATGCAACAATATCATATAATCATCAGCAACAATCTTTAGAAACACTTGGCTCTCAGCAACCTCACTGATAATTTCCTGCAAGAACGAGGTCTCTCAGCTCTCTAGTAGTAAACGCCTATATTTTAAAATCATTGGTTTGCTTTCTTCTTCCGGATAAGTTGTGAGCATTGAAATTTGACTGGCAATTTCGTTTATATGCTGTAAAAAATATTCTAATATGATCTCAAAAGGGTTTTCTTAAATACCCCTTTCATTCTACATCACCATTATTCTTCTAGTTCTTTTGTCTTCACCAACACCACAACTAGCAAAGCGCCAGGAGGTGACATTACATCTACGAGCGTGAAGTCACTCAAGTATAACGGAACGTCCGCCTTTAAAGTTTTCCACCAGCTATTTAAGACAGTCGCCGCCGCGAGTCTCCAGCATGGTCAGTAGAAGATTTAAACGCTATCCCGACGTCGTTAGTATCCAAGTACTGTCTGTGACTCAGGAGTTTAGCTTTGTCCTTGAGGTTGACGCAAGCGAACCTGAGAGAGGGTTGTGTTATTCTTTCCTATCGCTTTATTGTTTACACCCTGTTCCAAAGGTACTTATCCTTTCTTTCCGCGACAACAAATATTAGGCGAAGTAACATCAATATTACATTATTACCGCATCAAACAAAACAATTATGATCATAATTTCAATAAGTGAACTTGTAAATCGTGTATACATGTAAAACAATATATTTACGACACTACATGTGGAATATTATTTTACTAACCCCATTAATCCAAAGGGTATGCAAGATCGATGCAGATGATTCGGAGTCCGAGTCATCGGATGATATCCCTTCTTGCTCATCAGAAGAACTGTCGTTTGCATTTGAAATAATAATCTGATCGATCACATCAGAAACCACACGATCCATGGACAGTAACCATCTTCTAATTTTCTAATATGCCGGTGATATCCTACCCAGTGTTCTGCAGGTACCGCAGAGATTCCTTCGTTGGTTAAACTCAATAAACGAAATAACGAAAATTCCCCAGTAACGTTGCGCTCCCTTATGAAGTGCTTTACTGTCGCCCATGCAACCTCAATGGGATTAAGATCGCAATTGTAAGGCGGCAGATACAGAGTGGAGTGTCCACGTGCATTAAGGATGCGGTCAATCTTAAATACCTTTTCTCTTGGTCAATGAGTATTTCCTGCACTACCATCAGTAAGCACCCCTGTGATCCCATCAGCTTGCCAACATTTCTTGAATGTTAAATTATTGTCCATCCACATTTCATCCAAATAAACGATATCCCTGCCTTGACTTCGCTATTCCCCTAGCTCAGCCCAGTATTTGCATCTCCATTCAACAATTCTTGGCTTTTGATTAAGATTGTTCGCTTTCCTCGGCACTTGCGCCATCTAAATCCCAATTTCCGAATAACTCTTCTTAACTCTCCCCCCAAGGAAATTGTATCTTACTTCTAACTACAGTAGTAACTTTCTGCATGTCGGAACTATCTTTTTATTGACGTAGAAGTCCATTATTGTCCGCTTAATGAGCACATGTCGAAATCGCCTATATTTATATTTCGTTCTGGATTTGGAGGTCTTGTCTTGCCTGCAGTGCGTAAAGGGCTTCCTTCTGTTCTCTTCGCAATTTCCTGTCTTATATTCTTAACTGTTCCCACAGACACACCGCACTAATTGCCTGTTCTCTCATCCCTCGCGAAATCGGTAGAATTAGTTGTTTCTGCTCTGCTTCCTTTTTGCATTGCTCGTTTACATGGTTTATTATTTCCCGAGTCTTGCTATGAATGGTTTTTCCCTTTTTCCGAAAGTTAGCCATTTCACTAATGGATTATATTAATTTGACACTCGCGATACAACGCGTTTTAACACTGTAGCATCCTCTGACACTGCCTGCAGTAAGACTGCACTTGTTGAGAATATTTTTGAACTGTTGGTGTTGCACTATCTACACCTTACGCAAGAAGCTTCCAGTCCACTAAACGCTTGCAGTTCAAGGACAAAGTCAATCTCCTGAGTCACTGACAGTACATATGTAAGGTCCTTGAAAACCGATTGCAGAACCATCGCTTGGCCGCAGTTTACCACAGCTAGGCTAAACGAGGTTACGACAGACAAGGGAGACGTTGCAGAAGTTTGCCCTGGCAATACAGCAGTTGGTGAATAACACTTTGGTGCACCTCCCATCCGACTAAACGTCTGAAATAACTGCTTACTCCTTTGTCGACGGTATGCGTGACGCGCGTACTCCTTTTTGGCTGGGTATGTGACGCCAAAGTACAACAGCGCTTAATGTTAAGCGAGTACATCACTCACGAGGTGCTAAAGGCTACACTGAGGATGGAGGCGGCCAAGGTGACAGCTACTAGAAGTGTACCCTATGACCTGGATAGACGATTACCATAAGAACGGCGAAAAATGTTTCCAAGTGGCGTGTGTTAGGGTGTGGCTAGCTGTGCATCTGGTGAACGACTGTACAATCCGAACCTACATACATTGAAGAGGAAAGTGCCACTTCAATGCAGATGCTATATCACGAAGATCCTGCTCAGAGGAATATGGACACTACATTCAGGTAGAAGAGAAGGAGCATTCCGAATCTGTCCGTGTGATTTTGTAGTCTCTGCGGATGCTTGGAATAGCGCAGATCTGAGGAGGGAGCAGCTGATTTGTGGCCGCTCCTGAGAGTACTGGAGATAGGAAATAGGGCTAGTTGGAGAGACATTGCATTAAAAGTAGCTTGTAGAAGTCCTGCTGGGCCCAATAGGTCTCACTGAAAATTAGAGAGGGTATACTGTTCACTGTGGGCATCTAGCTCTGATTGGGAAGAAACAGGCGGAGCAACTGGTTCTTTCTTGGAGTAAGATGAAGGATGCCCTGGAGGAAGTATATGTAGATACTTCAAGAGAGTTCTGAGACACAATCGACAGATTGCAGCTGTAGGAAGACCCTGAGAGGTGGTGCCGCCAATGGTATGTATGTGCAACGAGTCCCGGCCCATCGGCCAGGCCCTAGGAGGGCAAGCTACCGTATATCTCGTGGGCACATTTAGAAGGAATTGCCATCGACTTTAGCTGAGGTATTTTCTCTGACCGAAAGGTGAAACGTGTAAGTTTGGTGACAATAGATTATTTCACCAAGTGGCCTGAGGTGTACCTTGGTAGCTTAATTGGGTAGAACAATGAAATGGAAAGCCGAGGATCCGCGGTTGATTTCTCGGCCACTGCATGGTATTTTTCAGTGTGATTCCGCTATTCCAATTTAATTAATACTGGGATTAATCAAGACGAATGTCATATTTAATGACAGATAATTAGCACTTGACGCGCTCGCATTCACTGCATGCGAACTTCCCATCTTTCATTCTCTAACAAGGCTGTTATGCTGGACCCAACTAAAACTAAATGCATGACAACCTAACAACTAAGCACTGTGTAGGGAGCTTAGTGGGTAGGACCATGCTATGATAGAAATCCCACAATACCTGCTTCATTGGCGTGAGTGAAATGTATTTATTTCCTCTCTACACCAATAAAAGCAAAGGTAATAGCAGACTGCCTCATGGAGTACCTGTTCTGTCGATTTGGGGTACCGCTGGAACTACATAGTGACCGGAGCACCAACTTCGAGTCGAACTTGATGAGGAAAATACTGGAGCGCCTCGGAGTCCACAAGACACGTGGGATACCTTATCACACATCCAAATGGAATGGTAGAGCGGTACATGGGAGAACATTTGGAGGAAGGACGTCGCCACTCACTGTAGGGATTGGGAGATCACGATGCGGTCTTTATTGCGCATGCAGCTGACAAGTGACCGAATAGAGACCCGTTACGACCGACAATCTAACAACCAGGGTTTCTAGCAGGGTGACCTGGTATGGTGACCCGGACAAAAGAGCGTTGCTTCAGGTTACAGCCACCCTGAAAAGAACCGTACCGAGTGGCTAAAAGGGTTAAAGATGAAGTCCACCGCATCCAGTGACTGCTTGAGGGAAGACGTTACTAGTACACTTAGTCCGCCTGACCGGATAGGACTACACTGTTTAAGAGAATCAGCTTTGAGGAGAGCGTAGTGTGGCCAAACACGCGTGATATATTTGGTCTTACACGAGGCCTCTGAGCGGTGGTGATCCGAGAAAGTAAATATGTATGGTACCATGGGCCAAATATTGCAGAAGGCTTTGACTGCAACTCTAACAGAAAGTTCGCAGTTTCTATTGTGGTAAATTCTAGAAAATTGTATTAACGTCTCTCCCTAGCAATAGCGGACCACTAAAAGATATCAGAAAGTAAATGTAAGTCAGGAGATACATAGTTGCAAGCGAGTTACGAGCGATCTGTATGTCATAACTACAAAGTAAGGCATGTAACGCATTTTGCGTAAGAAATAAAGCTTTTTAGAGTTAACCGCTTTTTATTTTACAATATCAATTGGATAGGACAGAAGCAGGAGCGGAGGGGCAACAAGCACCTTGAACTGCGCAGATCTTCTGTACCTAGGCCCCTGAGGGGGCGCCCCCAGGATTGAGGGATGAGGTAAGATGAGACAGAGGGAGGTAGAACAACATGGCAGAACAGGCAGAGGGTAGAGTTCCTATATTTACATATTTAAACTCCCCGGATGACAAAAGGTGCAGACGACTTTCCTCCCCCTGTGGGCTTACACAGCCTCTGGAGGGGCCCGAGACATGACGATCGGCCCATTCTGGGGACGAATGTTTACTCAGAGCTTCCTTTTCCCCTGCCATGCATACGTCGAGGCCTCCTGCAGACACTTGCAACCGTGAAAGGAACCAAACAGATGAAAGGTGAAGAGAAATAAAATGGAGGTGAAATGGAGGGACAGGAAATTTGGAGTATGTAATGCTCCTTCCCAATATTCGCCTAGAAACCCAAAAGAACCCTAAAAATCCCATGGATCAGGAGGTTAGGCTGCAGGAGTCAACCACGACCTCTCGAATGCCACAATATGAATACTTATATATCTTGCTTTCCACTGCATTCACAACAATAATAGTAACAAATTATTATTATTATTGTTATTATTATAAATGAATTATCGTAAATAAAACCTGAGAGTTTGTGTTTTGTGCTGTATCTAAGACATCAGAACTACTTAAGGAATGTGGAGAAACGTAAGGTAAAACTATTACTTGTACCCCTGTTTATGCTTGGGATTCAAAACTCATTCAACAACGTCCCTTAAATGTTGAGGACGTTTAACCCAGTACTACCACACTGCTTTATTATCAGTGTTACTTAATTATTCAATTAAACTGCTTTGTTTTTCTGTTTTCTATTGGTTTGTTAAATGCGTTCTGAAGGCAATAGTAGATGTTACGAAAATGTTGGCTGCGGTAGGTAGTTAGGTATCTTGAATTGTTATTAATCGCTTAAGTGTATCGTCGCGTAGGATGTGACGGTCGCCATCGGTGTATTCAGCAGATCTCACGAACGATGGTAACGTCGCCTCTATTTTGAATCGGTGCCGCCACCAGTTTTCATGGAAGCCCTTGGTGGCTCCACCAGAATTGATGTAAAGATCACTTAGCACAAACCAACGCCTTTGGCAGAAGTGACGGGGACGAGGGCGTAGCACAGAGATGCTATCGGGAGAGTTGCAGGTTGCGATAGCTGGAAGAGTGGTGGAAGGGTGAAACTATTAGTAGACGTGTAATTCTACCTTCAAGAGAGAGACCTTCATGTGTCTAATAACTAATTTAAACTACATTGTAAGAGGGAGAGAATTAGATAGTTTGGGTTTTTGCCTTGTAGAAGGAAGTTGCCCGGCGTTCTATCTTCTTTGTATTTAGAGCCTATTGCGAAATTGTAATTTAGCGAAGTATGAATTTAAGGATCTGCCTGGCACAGATTCCTACTAGGCAAGTACTTGAGTGAGCGACAGCTGTAAAAATTTCTAATTTTAAATACTTTATGGGAATGCCCACTAGTGCCTAGCTAGTACTGGTGTATGCGCATGTCAGCATGGATTTCATAATCTACCCACTTGTCGAACATGAGGCGATCCTTCCCCTAAAAGTCATACCACCAAACCATTGCTTACAGAAGCATCAAGACTGGAAAGAATTCTAAAACCAATCCAATGGATTTACTTATCAAACTTTTTCCTGAATACCTCGATGTTTATAAAATTGTATGTATCATATTCTTTTAAACGTATAACCGTCAAAGTATGTTTATCAAAGAAAAACTATTTGCATCCGTAGCATGGCCTAGCAATTAATATATGGGAGCTTTGTCTTTGTTTTTACGCCAAATGTGTTTGTCATCTTTCATAGATTGTATTATGAAAGCTGCAATAGAGGAAATTCTTACTTATAACTTCATATGAACTCCTATGCAGTGGTACTACAGTCGATTATGCTGGCTCGCATCTCTGCCATTGCTTGTCGCCGCAGTAAACATGCGGCGAATCCAAATCCTGACATTAGTCACTTGATTTTAAATGCTGTAGAACTGATTCTCTCAAGTCACCAATCATTCTTTCTGTTTCTTGAGAAAATCATGATATCATCGACATTATTGCGCAGCATACCAGATTTTAGCTAGCACAAATTCCTTATCAACTGCAAATTCATAAGTTGAGACTATGTGTGTAGAATTCGCCTCCAGTTCCTTTCAATTAGCACTCTCAGCTTCAAGTTAAAAATCATATCTAATATCTTTATAAAACTGCTGCAGTTAAATAGCAATGTTCATAGTTCAGTTATTTCCAGGTATTAGTCAATATTTGCTAATGTTTCCCGGTTCTCTGGATTATTTCTGGTAGTCCGTTAAAAGCTAAAAATGCTGTCAAACCTATGAACAGGCGAGTCTTAATGAGACGTTGACGGCATTAGTCGAGCTTATTTCAAGCTTTAAAACATTTACGTCCCATTTACATCTCTATTCCTCTGATCAGTGCTTCTGTATACCACGTGTACATTATCACTAAAATATTATGTTCGAGTAAGCATCTGAGGCACATTTGATAAGAACTTGTAATTTGCATTGATAACCCAACATACCTCAGGCCGTGGCTTATTATGTCGAACACGACCATAAAATCGAAAGTCCAAAGTGATGCCGACACTGCACGATTTTGCTCACAGTAATTAATATCTCTCATAACGCCATGGCAATATACGTAATCCTTCTCTCCGGTATACTGCTCCCCTCTTTAGGCTCTATGATGTCAGGCAGATATTGCCGGCATATTTCCTTGGATTTTTGTGAATGATTGACATCTGCATTAAAAATATAACAGGACAGAAATGTTTAAGCATTGTTGAAGGTGCTTGTTTTGGTATTAATATAATGCTATCTTTCATAAAAGCTATATATCTGCTATCGTTTCGCAGTAACTCCATCCTGTATCCTAGAAGGGTGTATTGTACAACTTCCCAGTTCACTGTGTAAAACATGTAGCCTATCCGTCCAATCCAGAAGCAGAACATAGGTTTGCTGAGGCTGCGCCTGTCTATAATTCCGCAGATATTTAGTCTTTGATAAAGGTGGTATTCACATCAGGAAATAGCTGATGCGTGATATGACAATTAACATAGTCCTCCGCTATTTCCATTGAGGAAGATTTGTCGGAAAAGTATTGCTAGACTTTCTGTAGTGTGCTCCATTTTCTGTCAGTTTGCTATAGAAGAGCGAAATGGGAGACGTATCCCCGTTTTTCTTCGAGATTTTTTGAGCCTATGTGAAAGAGCGAGGTTTTCTCTCCACCTAGTAATGAATAGCTCTCGGTCCATCGTGGTATGTCCCGATAGCGCTCATCACATGTGCAAGACATTTTTATTTATAACAGAAATCTAATTCATGAAATGCTGGCCTCCACGTTGTTGGGCATGTCAGTCATTTAAAAAACATTATAATAATGCAAATGTCTTCTATTCATAGCTGTTTGGGCTATGCTCATGATTAAAGAACATTGTTTACTAAATAACACTGGTCGCACCTTCACGGATTACGCCATTTTCTTCATCGTCTCACTGAAGTAAAGACAATTTATACAAGAGGTGATCTTATAGCAGATGAAAACTCAATAGATTTAGCGTATAAACGTTCCCAGGAATCCTGTAGTTCTTAGGTTTACATTTACCTCCTAAAGTCGACGATTGGTAAATTGTGGGTCTCTAGTATTTAGAAATAAAGCACCATGAGCATTCGTTTATACTTATGACACATAAAGTACGCTTATTTCATTGTTAGTAATGCCTCATGTTCCTTTGTTTTTGTTGGATCCGGAGTGTAACTATGTATTAACCAGTAGAATATTTTTCTGTTTTATAAAACAGATAGTTCTGCCACTCACGTTCTCTGCTGCTCTTGGGATCTCACATGCCAGAAGATAATCTAGTGCTGTTCCTCTCTGTGCATCCGTTGCAAAATAGTAGTTATACTGAGGTCCACAGGAATTAAGATGCTTTATTAGGCTTCTGCAGAAACAGAAAGTCAATTTCATTGTTGCATACAAATTACCTTACCTAAATTTAGTTAGATCTACTTCTCAACTAATTCATAATAACAGCCACTTGAGGGGTCTACACCGCATATTACGAGTAGATCGGTCATTGGGTGGTGCCTGATTTTCCGATCCGACCAACACTTCTACATTGTTTTTAAAATCCCTGTCGGCAATTCTTTTGTCGAAGAATCACCCTCTTCGCGTAATCCAAAGTTGGGTCACGATGACTATGACACTACGGACATATGACTTAATTATTCTACCATCTCTTCTAGCGAATCATTTACTATGTTGCTCCACCGTAAAATGCGCAGATTCTTGAACCTTCTCTTCCGACATGTAGACACGTCTTCTGACACAGCCACGAAATTTACATACTCCTCTTGTGTCCAGCTGTCTGCTCTAGTTTAGCCATATGATGAATTTTCACACTATTATTGTCGTCGGTCTATTGTTTTCTGTCAGCAACTACTGATTTGCTTTCATTTCCCTCCAAGGTTAAAGAAAATCCACTCTGGTCACATTCCATGAATTGTTCAATTCCTCTGTCCGGGCTAGCCTGTCAGTCATTTACATAGTTCATTGTAACCGAGCGGAATGGCTCAGGCAGCGCCTGTGGCCCGCAATCGGGAGCTTCCCGGGTTTGATTCATGGCGATCGCCCACTCTGATCATGGGATTCTCCGTGGTTTTCCCTGGTTGACATGGGCCTTGCACTTTGGAAGTCCTTCTCGGCCCCGTCAGATGGCAGTGGCAGCCGTTCAAGCCTCCAGCGCTGGGTCGAGCTTTTCCCGATTTCTGCTAGAGGGGAGGTTATGAGCCGCCCTCCAGTGGCTTGGGAGGGCGTCGCCGAGCGCTCTCCGGCGGGGTTGTCAAGCCAATAACTATTAGGAAACACTGCGCGTCTCTGTTGTCTGGGCCGGTCTGCCCTGCGGCCCATTCGTCTACTACGGTTCCTTCATCTCATCCGTTCCTCCCGGGGGCGTATGCACAAAGGATTCCTTGCGGGTCGAGGTGCTAGGTGGACCACCTTCTACTAACCCTAATCCTACTTCATAGTAGGTGACGTTGGTAGAATCAATTTTGGGGATGCTTCTTCGCCATCTTCTCGTAAAAGTGTCCTTTATAATTGGATGAAACTCCACATGTACTAATAAACCCCTATTTATATTTAAGAAATCATTTTCAAGGTAACTGCACTTCTGAAAGGAAACAGAGCACTAGAATTGTCGTAACAGGAATTTTTCAATTACAGATTTCATAACTTTAAAACAATTAAAACCGAAAGCCTACATTAAAAAGGATAAAAATTTATTTTCTTAATATGAACTTATATCATAGCACTTCTCCAAGTATTTGAAGTGTCAGAGAGAAAAAGAGTGCGCAAAGCCCTGTTAATTAACGAAGGTGTAATATTAAACAAAAACTAAAATGTTTCAGTGTTGTGTGTTTTATATGATTTTGTAGCGATCAGGAGCGTTGTATCAACAGATGTTGTGAAAACATTTCCTTACAGTAATCCATGCTACTTTATTAAACTACCTACTTTAATACCTTAAATTGTGTTCCATTTAAAACAAATAATAATATACCCTCTAAGCTTATGAAGCTCTCTAATTATATGAAAATTACAACTCACAGTACCTCGCATGCTCTTACTGTTCACACGGAACATCCCATTCCCACTCTGGAGGCCACGCATAATTTTATTCTGATTTCAAATTATGGGGCGAAGAGAGAGCCTTCATTTCTTGAGTCACCAAATATCCAACAAGCGTTAAATCAGACCGCGTCATGTGAAAAACGGAACATTAACCAGAGAGTGAGCGGTCCAAAATAAGCACCTCATGATTCATTTATCCCGCCTCTGTCCAAGTTCATCAATGGCGAGAGAAATAAGGAAAGCTCCAGTTTTCCTTTAGCTTACATATATCTTCTAATGGGTACAGATACGGCCGCGGGAAACATCCTTCTCAGTTCTACGCTTGGGTGAACACCAGAAATTTCATTTTAACAAGTAGAGAAAATGCAATGATTTAGTGGAATTCAAAGTATAAAACGACGGATTTATTTTAATGGATATTTTCAAGCCATTGTCATTCTGTTACAGAGAAACTTTTGCAACCACCATTCAGCGCGCTAAGCTAGAATGGAAATCTTAAACGTGGTGGCTAAAGTCTAAGTTTAGAAATGATAGATAAAAAACTAATCTAACACCTCAACTTACGCTTTTATGAAATGATTTCTTGGTTTGAGTGGATAAGACGGAATTAAATAGTTATTTTACTGGGCTGGTCTTTTGCTATTTGAGAAAAATAATAGTTTTTAACATCCAGCATAATGGCTTAACAATACGTATAAATCCGACAGTTGGCATATAACGTTATTTACCAGTATTCCATTTTCCAAAGAATTCGTACAATGTTAATAAGAAAGTAATGACCAAGATCCTTTTAGGAATCTGTGAGTGGTAGCTTATAAAAAGAACATAATGAAACAGTGAGGAGAAATAGTAAACTTCTTGGTTATTTTACTCATAACCTAGCTTTCAGGGCTCTCAGAATCCCTGAATTAACGTGTGAGGATAAAATTTCCGCTTTTGAGAACTGTTTAGTTTCTGAAAACTAAAAGTATTACGTCGAGCTTCTGAAACTGATGGACAGCAGTGCTGTATAATTGGTTTCTCATTTGAAACCCTCCAACGTAATTGTGGTTTTTCAATTATCCTCAAAAGGATTTGACTCCTTACATATTATATCTGTAGTTCAAAGACTTTGATGATGAATCAATTGATGTGTTCGTGCTGAAAATGTTATAATTGTAACTCAGCTACAAGTAATTAAGCTAAGATGAAGTTTTACAAAACCATTGTGAACTTTGGTTTTATAAAGACAACGAGGGTGGTGATTGAGGTGGTGGTGCTGGTGCTGCTAATGACTGATGGTTACTTGTCTAATTTGGGAAATCGCTATAGGGATTAGCACTGACTGTTGAAATAATTATAGAAATTATATTTATTTGTGTAATGAAGGGGCTCAAGCACATTTCTTCCTTTTGTTGTTATATTTTCTAAGTTGCAGGATACTTTATGACTAAAATATGTGGTTATTTTAATTTCCTTTTCTTCTTCATTAACTGCAGTTTAACATTCTGCATACCAAATGGTCTAAGGATACCATGCTAGCTTCTAGTTCCCGAGGTCGCGGGTTCAAACCCAGCGAAGGACGCGGGATTTTTCGGGTGTAAACATTCTTAGCATGGTCTCCTTTGGAAAGGAGGTAAAGCAGATGGTCCCGTGTCGTAGAATTACGGCAAAGAAGCTCAAGCGTGATAAACAGGCCTCTGAGCATAATTTCTGGTCTTTCACGCCCAATATAAAATGGGACGCTAAGAACCACAGTAATTAAAGGGCGTGCATAAGAAAGCTCAATTTATTATCCATAAATGCCAAGCTGCAAGATTATAAGGAATACCCAGTGGAGAACCAGGGTCCGCCAAAGCTAAGATGTATTAATTAGTATACTAGTAGGTATATATAGAGAGATCGAGCACAGTTTTTTGCGTTTATATGGGAAAGGATAGGGAAAACGAGGGTAGATGCGACGGTTCAAGGAGGAAAATGCGTTTATATGGGCGAGATAGGGAATACCAGGGCTGATGCTAGGCTAGACAGTGCTAGAAGGAGGGGGAATGCGGTTTATATGAGACAGATAGGGAATACGTGGAGAGGTGCTAGGCTAGACGGAGGCTGAGGAGTAGAGTATGGTTTATATGAGAGATATACGAAAACGAGGAGAGGTATTAAGCTAAGGAGGTTGAGTATACGTTTATAAGGAGACGAGAAAACAGAGAGATCCTATGCTAGAATAGACAGATGTTGAAGGTAGAATGTGTTTTATATATGTTAGATAGGAAACCAAGGAGATACTCAGCTAGACAGGGGGCAGGAGGGGGAATACGCTTTATGAGAGGCAGGGGATACGGGGAGAGGTGCTAGACTAGACAGTGGTTGAGAGTACAGTAAGGTTTATATGAGAGGTATAGGAAAACGAGGTGAGTGGCTAGGCTAGACAGGTAGTGTAGCAGTAGGAATATGGACTTATATACAGGGGAGATATGGGTTAGGAGGGAGATACTAGACCTTGAAAGCGACTTTAAGCGAGAACTTCATGAAAATATGTTTCATGTCAATGTTCTAAACATGCCCATCACGTAACCTATTCAGGGAAAAGGTGACTCGTTCAGCGGAAAAAGGTGACTGCTCGGGGAAGAAGGTGACCCACAAAGAGAAAATGTGACCAGCAAAGGGAAAAAGGTGACCAGCAAAGGGAAAAAGGTGACCACCAAAGGGAAAAAGGTGAGCCATAAAGGGAAAAAGGTGACCTGCAACGGAAAAAGCTAACCCACTCACACTAACAGGTAAGTAATTCAGCTAGTATTGCAAGACGCTGACTGTATCATAGCAGTGTATGATTTCACAGGTAATTCAGCTAGTATCGTATGCATTTAGGCTAATTCATCTAGTATCACAGGAGGATAGATTCCAGAGGCTAACTGCATCATGGCTCTGCATGATTTCACAGGTAATTCAGCTAGTATCGTAGGTATTTAGGCTAATTCAGCTAGTATCACAAAAGGATAGATTCTAGGGTTGGGTATAGCTTAGTGTCGTATTTAACAGGCAATTCAGCTAGTATCGTGAGCATTTAAGCTAATTCAGCTAGTATCACAGCAGGCTAGATTCAGAGGCTAACTGCATCATAGCTGTGCATGATTTCACAGGTAATTCAGCTAGTATCGTAGGTATTTAGGATAATTCAAGTAACATAGGTGTTTAGAGTAATTAAGCAAGCATTACAGGAGGGTAGGTTCCAGGGGTTGGTTATAACCTAGCTTCGTATTTCTCAGATAGTTCAGGTAATATCGTAAGTATTTGAGGTAATCGACATAGCTTCACAGATATTATTGATAATTTCGATCAGAGATTTGTATCACAGCTATTTAAGGTAAATGCAGGTGATTCAGGTTGTATCAATGGTATTTGAGTCATTTTAACAGGTAATTCATCTAGTATCATTGGTATTTAAGGCAAACCAGATAGTATCACAGGTGCACGTAATAATTTAGAGCAGGAATTCGTATCAGAGCTGGTTAAGATAATTTCACATGATTCGGCTAGTATCACAGGTATTTAAGTCATTTTCACAGGCAATTCAGCTAGTATCGTAAGCATTTAAGCTAATTCAGCTAGTATCACAGGAGGCTAGATTCCAGAGGATAACTGCATCATAGCTATGCATGATTTCACAGGTAATTCAGCTAGTATCGTAGGTATTTAGGCTAATTCAGCTAGTATCACAGGAGGTTGGATTCCAGGGTTGGGTATAGCATAGTTTCATATTTCACAGGTAATTCAGAGGGTGTCATAGGTATTTAGGATAATTCAAGTAACATAGGTGTTTAGAGTAATTAAGAAAGCATTACAGGATGGTAGGTTCCAGGGGTTGGTTATAGCCTAGTTTCGTATTTTACAGATAGTTCAGCTAATATCTTAAGTATTTGGGTAATCAGCATAGTTTCACAAATGCTCGTGATAATTTCAATCAGAGATTTGTATCACAGCTATTTAAGGTAAATGCAGGTGATTCAGGTTGTATCAATGGTATTTGTGTCATTTTAACAGGTAATTCAGATAGTGTCTAGGTATTTGGGCGATTCAAGCATCATAGGTGTTTAGAGTAACTCAGCTAGTATCACAGGAGGCTAGATTCAATGATCAGGGTTTCGTATCAGAGCTATGTAATGTAATTTCACTTGATTCGAGTAGTATCACAGGTATTTAAGTCATTTTAACAGGTAATTCAGATAGTATCACAGGTACTCATGCTAATATAGAGAGTAATTAGATTATAAACATTTCGGATCCAACGTTACAACAATTTATATACTTTTTTCTAAATCTTACAAACCTTTTATATGTTAAACAGTTAGTGGACGAGGCTGAGAGGGATAAACTGCCTGTGGGTTTACAAAATGAAAAGCCGTGCATCAACATACCTTAATTTAGTCCGTCGTACGTGCCTCTCCCCTTTTATCTAGACTTGAGACTAGCACTAGGATTGCTCCTAATGGCAGGGTTAACACCTCCCCTTCCATCTTCTTCTTTCTTCATCGGACGGCTGCTAGTTGCATACACAGCACGTGAGTAAACTTAATTTTCTAAGATTGTAGACTCACGAGAAAATCTTTATCTTTAACTTGCATTCTCTTAAGCACTGTTTGTAATACTGTAATGTCCATACGCAAAGGTAGTTACTCCATCCTCGGCAATAACTCTTTTATCATCAAAGGGATTCAATGTAATTTTATTCACTTGTACTGTGGTAACAGCATGCTTTCGCGATAGGATTAGATTCATGGGCGTTCTGATGATTTCACAGGTCTTAAGACAGTCTGTATAGCTGTTTAAACGAAATGTACTGCTTAATAGCGCTACGTTTTATACCTTTAATCTTTTTTATCATTGATCCTTGAATATCTAAGGCATACATCTTAGGACGTAGTCCAACAAAGCGTAGGATGATTTTGCTATTAGCCTCATCTTTAAATTTTCCCAATACCTTCTTGCTCTGAGTAGAGTGGCATATATGATTGACAGGGTAATCAGATGTATCGAGATGCTCAAGAAAACGTAGCTTGTCCTGGTACACATCTTCAGTTGTTACACGATGAATGAATGAATCAGTGTCCATATACTTAAGCTTCAGGTTTTCAGCTCCATAATAAGGCAACAACACGTCGTAATGATAGTTATACACTAATGTCTTGGAGATGTCTAACACACTCATACCAATGTATATAGGCTTGTTGAATACAATCTGACGAGATGCCATATGTACAGCAGCTAGATTAGCAGCATATATCGTCCTGTCGATAAACGTAGGCTTGGCGATCAGCTTCTCTAGAGTTTTTTCATTGGTTACCAGTCGTATATCCACACGGTTACGCAGGTTCTGCATAGTTTTTCCAAACATGGCGTTGTTAAAGAGTTTGTAGAGATCCTTCTCGAAATCATTGGCAGCTTGTTGTCGTAGCCTGCTGTTAAATTCCACATAAGGTTTCAGCCACCGAGACTGTAGGAATTGTAGCACACGATGGATTTTTGTTAGTCGTAGTCCATGACTAAGAGCTTGCTTCAAAGCCATGTAATGCACTACATACTTCTTTCGAGGTCCAAGATGGGGTATCAGTTTCTTTGTAGATGCTTCCAATGGTTTCATACACTCTGGCAGGAAAGGTAGATCGTTGTGTAGATCGTGAAGTTCTGCAGGATACTCGATGTCAACTTCTAATATGTACCCATGAGGATCATCTTCTTGTAGTGTTTCTAACTTGATTTCTTCAGGCAAAACCCACCGAAATCCACCAAAAGGAAGGGCGTGACACATTGCCCACCCATATTGGTTATTAGCGTCCTCATATGTGATAAATTGTGTTGGTCTCGACAGATCAAACTTCTCCATATAAGTGTTATTAGCCTCGGCATACCGATGAGAAACTTGACATAAACCTCCTCTTATACCTGATTCCACCATGAGTAGTTGATCATAATCTTGTAACAGCTCTAACTTAATTCCAGTATACAGTAACATAGCGTCCCATGTAAGACCTGGAGAGGTAAAATAATGGGCCGGATCGACCTTGTGTGTTTGAGGGTTTGCTCTCTGAACGTCTCAAAGACGTCAGCTAGAAGAAGTACATCCGAAGTTAAGTAGAGATCGCTGTACTCTCCCAGGTTTCTCACATTAAACAGCTCCCATACATTTCTAGCATGATCGTAGTCAGTATCAATAATTTCTTCTTCATTTAATCTATTGTAGAAAGAGTCCTTAGGAGGCGAGCAGGTCTCGTTCAGGACATCCCATGACGTAACAAAATCATATGGAAATACACCCTTACAGGTCATCAACTTCAATTTGTCTTCTCCAAAGTACTTTAGCGTTTCAGGATACGAGGTTAGATTTTTTACCAACTTATCCAAGCTTGTACTGAGGAATCGGAAGCTATCCACAAATCGAAGCTTTATATCTCCTACATACTTGGTGAATGAGATATAGCTTTCTTCAGAGTTAAGAATTACCTCCACACGTTCACTTGTACAACCCAGCTCCTTAACAATGAAATGAGAGTCATATCCGCTAAGGTTATGCATGAAGACTGGTATATATTTAGGTGTTTTACAGGCTAAAGTACATTCATTATGAAGACTTCCACGATATTCACCGCTGATGTGATCATGGTCGCGTACTTTATAGTTCTCTTCTGTAAAGGGTTTTCCACACAAGTAGCATGCTGAAGAAGACTCGAAATCCTTTTGCTGTTGAACCGTAAGTTTCAGAGGCTTAGCAGATTTGTATACGTCATCAAGCATTTTTGCAAGAGATGTCAGGTACAGCATAAACTTCTGAGCAGCATTAGCACCACGATACACATAGGGTTGCTTAGGACGACCAGTTTCGAGGTGTTCAACACTGGATGTAGGCTTCACGTAAACACAGAAGCTCATTGGTGTGTGCTCTTGATAAGGGGTTGTATAGGAAGTTTCAGGATTGGGTGTACACGTATGGCATGGAGTGAGAATACTCTCAAAATCAGCATAGATGACATAAGGTACTTTCAGCATCCTCTCAACATTTTTAAACTGTACAAATGCTTTCTCCTTGCTAGGCATAACTACCCTTGCAACACCATGTTGAATACAGATGGACACATGTTCTTGTAGTTTTTCCTGTCCACTTCGTCCGCTCTGGTCATCAAAATGTGTAAAGCAGCGCTTACAAGTATAAACCCGTCCATTATGGTTAGTTTTCTGACGTCGAACGAGTTTCTCAAAATTCTTTATATACACGTAGTGATGTTTTCCACTGCTGTCATTCAATAGTAGCAGGTCGCGATGTTCAGGTAGTTCAATATCAGCAACCTTTATCGGATACACTTCATGCTTCTCATCCAGCCCGAAAACGTTAATAGACATATTGTTAAGCTTCTCAAATTTAGGTATTTGAGAAAGCGGAGTAGGGTAGGAAACAGCTGAAGTCGTACTTGTCTTGAAGTAGTTTGTATTTGTTCACACGCTGTGCATTCTTCCCTATGAATTTAGCTAATATAGAGTACATGAAACATTTCTCGTCGGTAAAGCTCTGAATGTTTATACACGCTTCTTTAGCTCTGACAGATGACGGTAGTGGTATGTAGCTACTTCCTCGTAACGGGCTGTACTTGTTGATACGAAGTCGAACTCCTTCCACAGCAAGCAAAGCCCAGCTGCTACCCTTAAGCTGAGACTCCTCCATTTCAGTCACCAATTTCTTGAATTTCGCTTCCAGTGTTGAGTCCAGATCTGTTTCTAGGAAAACAGGATGATTCCTTGTTTTAAATGTTTTGTCACAGGTTTCTCCAATACTGTTAACAAATCGACACTCAGCCAGCAGATTAATTTTAACACTCTTATGAATGCTAAGCTCTTTATGCACAGCCTGGATTATACGTTGTTTTGCCTCTTGCAGATACATATTCAGGTACTTAGGTGACTCGCATCGTATAAAATACGATTTTAATCGTCCTTCGAATGAAGTTTCGTGTTCTTTCATATCACAGTCCTCCATTGTTGACAGCAACTGATGTTTAGTTGGCTCTAATCTGCTTTTCTTCTGAGGGCTGTTTATTTCACATATATCTTCGTGTCGCTGCCCCTTATAACCATCTTTGAAGGTTACATTACAATGTTTACATTTGAAGAGCTTCTTGCAGCTCATCTCGTGTCTTCTCTTGTCATAACCTCGGAGGAACTTCTTTCCATATTTTCGGCATGCATATCCAGTAGCGCTTGGAATAATATCCTTATACGCTGAGTTATTCATCTTTATTCTTGATGTAATAACGTATTAATTACTGATCAATGAAATGTAGACCTCTTCACCTTGATACCACTTTAGAAAGCTGATTATTCTTGGAGAGAACACGATGTTAACACCTCAAGACTAATTAGCACAATGACGTCCAATGCCCTAGATCACCATATTTATAGAGGGAGCACGAACCTTTTAGATAAATCATAAACTCGCTCCATAACCAGCTGTATATAATCGCTCAACGTGTATTAATCTCAGCCATATAACCTCACGCCCAGAAGCAGGATGTTTATTAGTCACACCTAGAGACATGATGTCTGACAGCATCAAACATGTTTAAACTCGTCTCATAACTACCTGCTTATACTGTCACACCAGCAAGAGAAGTATTCCCACACGCTCATTCAGACATATATTTCAAATTCAAGCCTACCACCACTACCACCACCATCACCACCTATTGTACCAAGGTTAATTCAAGCTGTATTATCACAATACTTAAAAGTAAAAGCTTAAAAGGTAACGTAGAAGATTTTCGCCCTTATTTACTTAATTATTTCATGTTTTTATTCCCTTTTCAATTCTTCCTTTCCATCATCTCACAGAAAGACCATTACATTTCACTACAATCATGAGAAAAGCAATTTTTCCAGAGTTACACAGATTCTAAGCCTCTAAATCGAACCCGGTAATACTTTTAATAAATGTATTTTAGCTCCCCAATATCAGCATCTACCATTTAATCTTTACTCGAACCTGATATGATCCATAAGCTTGAAGATATATGAAATCACCCCTTCGGGATTCGATCTGAGTACTTTAAAGTAATATTTGTCATGATAACGATATTTAAGGACTAGATACTTTGTTTACATTTACCTTGACATGTCTATCTAAATTAAATTACCAGTTATTAAATTTTTGCAAGTAAATTTCATTGAATCGGTATTCGAACCCAGAACACCAGGAACAAAATAGTTTATAATATTAGTCTGACATGTTAAACAAAGCTGCATGCAGTTACATCATCGATCTAAGTGATATACTCTAGTGTACAGAGGAAAATTAAGGAAGTCATTAAAAGATGGGGAATCGAACCAAGCACAACTGATCGACAATTATATACAACATTAATCACCCAGTACAGAGCCTATCAATCATGCTTTGGTGCACTCCTCTACCTTACTTAGTTCCCGAGATAATGAAAGCTTAAAAATTAAGGATCGAAACCAGGACGTCAGGTATCTAGTTACACATCCACAAGAAACTACCTAATAAAATAAATGCAATAAAGTTTATTTGACCTCTTTATCTTAATTAGTTTAGGAGTTATTAAATTTATAATTAAATTACATTTTATCGGTATTCGTACCCAGAACACCAGAAACAAAATTATTTACAATATTAGTTTGATATGTTAAAAAGAGCTGTATACAGTTACAGAATCAATCTAAGTGATATATTCTAGTGTACAGAGGAAAATTAAGGAAGTGATTAAAAAATCGGGATTCGAACTAGGTATAACTGATTAAAAATTATATACAGTATTAATTACACATTTTAACAGCTATCAAACATGTTTTGGTTCATTCCTCTACCTTTCTTAGTTTCCGAGATAATATCGATTTAAAAATTAAGGATCGAACCCAGGAAACCAGGTACCCAAATATGCCTTCACAAGAAACTATCTAATGACATTAATGTAAGAAAGTTTATTTGGCGTCTTTATCTTAATTAGTTTAGGAGTTACTAAAAGCTGAATTTGTAACTACTCCTAGGATTCGACCCAGGCATCCCGGTCAACTTGGAACAATACCCTAATGACGCGGCGCATTCCAAGGAATTGATTAGTTTTTATCCCATTGTTCTATCTCTTTTCATTCAGGAGATATAAGCGATTAAACAGTAGAAATAAAAGGCCGGGGCTTGCCGGCATAGAACAAAGAAGCTTATCACTTGTCGGCATCTCTCGGTGTCTCCAAGTCGCCATATGATTCCTACTGATTAATCGCTTATATCTGCTGAATGAAAAGAGACAGAAGAATGGGATAAAAACTAATCAATTCTTTTGAATGCGCCGCGTCATAAGGGTATTGCTTCAAGTTGACCGGGATGCCTGGGTTCGAATCCTAGGAGTGGTTACAAATTCAGCTTCTAATAACTCCTAAACTAATTAAGATAAAGACGCCAAATAAACTTTCTTACATTAACGTCATTAGGTAGATTCTTGGGAAGGCATATTTGGGTACCTGGTGTCCTGGGTTCGATCCTTAATTTTTAAATCGCCATTATCTGGAAACTAAGAAAGGTAGAGGAATGGATCAAAGCATGTTTGATAGCTGTTATAATGTGTAATTAATACTGTATATAATTTTTAATCAGTTGTCCCTAGTTCGAATCCCGATTTTTTAATCACTTCCTTAATTTTCCTCTGTACACTAGAATATATCACTTAGATTGATTCTGTAACTGTATACAGCTCTTTTTAACATATCAAACTAATATTGTAAATAATTTTGTTTCTGGTGTCCTGGGTTCGAATACCCATAAAATGTAATTTCATTGTAAATGTAATAACTCCTAAACTAATTAAGATAAAGACGCCAAATAAACTTTATTGCATTTATTTTATTAGGTAGTTTCTTGTGGATGTGCAACTAGATACCTGACGTCCTGGGTTCGATCCTTATCTTTTAAGCTTTCATTATCTCGGGAACTAAGTGAGGTAGAGGAGTGCACCAAAGCATGATTGATAGGCTCTGTACTGGGTGATTAATGTTGTATATAATTGTCGATCAGTTGTGCTTGGTTCGATTCCCCATCTTTTAATGACTTCCTTAATTTTCCTCTGTACACTAGAATATATCACTTAGATCGATGATGTAACTGCATACAGCTTTGTTTAACATGTCAGACTAATATTATAAATTATTTTGTTCCTGGTGTTCTGGGTTCGAATACCGATTCAATGAAATTTACTTGCAAAAATTTAATAACTCGTAATTTAATTTAGATAGACATGTCAAGGTAAACGTAAACAGAGTATCTAGTCCTTAAATATCGTTATCATGACAAATATTACTTTAAAGTACTCAGATCGAATCCCGAAGGGGTGATTTCATATATCTTCAAGCTTATGGATCATATCAGGTTCGAGTAAAGATTAAATGACAGATGCTGATATTGGGGAGCTAAAATACATTTATTAAAAGTATTACCGGGTTCGATTTAGAAGCTTAGAATCTGTGTAACTCTGGGAAAATTGCTTTTCTCATGATTGTAGTGAAATGTAATGGTCTTTCTGTGAGAAGATGGAAAGGAAGAATTGAAAAGGGAACAAAAACATGAAATAATTAAGTAAATAAGGGCGAAAATCTTCTACGTTACCTTTTAAGCTTTTACTTTAAGAATTGTGATAATACAGCTGGAATTAACCTTGGTACAATAGGTGATGGTGGTGGTGGTGGTGGTGGTGGTAAGCTTTGAATTTGAAATGTATGCCTGAATGAGCGTTTGCTTTTCTCGTGATTGCAGTGAAATGTAATGGTCTTTCTGTGGGAAGATGGAAAGGAAGAATTGAAAAGGGAATGAAAACATGAAATAATTAAGTAAATAAGGGGGAAAATCTTCTAGGTTTCCTTTTAAGCTTTTACTTTTAAGTATTGTGATAATACAGCTTGAATTAACCTTGGTACAATAGGTGGTGATGGTGGTGGTAGTGGTGGTAGGCTTGAATTTGAAATATATGTCTGAATGAGCGTGTGGGAATACTTCTCTTGCTGGTGTGACAGTATAAGCAGGTAGTTATGAGACGAGTTTAATCATGTTTGATGCTGTCAGACATCATGTCTCTAGGTGTGACTAATAAACATCCTGCTTCTGGGCGTGAGGTTATATGGCTGAGATTAATACACGTTGAGCGATTATATACAGCTGGTTATGGAGCTAGTTTATGATTTATCTAAAAGGTTCGTGCTCCCTCTATAAATATGGTGATCTAGGGCATTGGACGTCATTGTGCTAATTAGTCTTGAGGTGTTAACATCGTGTTCTCTCCAAGAATAATCAGCTTTCTAAAGTGGTATCAAGGTGAAGAGGTCTACATTTCATTGATCAGTGATTAATACGTTATTACATCAGGAATAAAGATGAATAACTCAGCGTATAAGGATATTATTCCAAGCGCTACTGGATATGCATGCCGAAAATGTGGGAAGAAGTTCCTCCGAGGTTATGACAAGAGAAGACACGAGATGAGCTGCAAGAAGCTCTTCAAATGTAAACATTGTAATGAAACCTTCAGAGATGGTTATAAGGGGTACCGACACGAAGATATATGTGAAATAAGAAGCCCTCAGAAGAAAAGAA
Source organism: Deroplatys truncata (assembly GCA_030765065.1). NCBI lineage: Eukaryota > Metazoa > Arthropoda > Insecta > Mantodea > Mantidae > Deroplatys > Deroplatys truncata. The sequence continues at coordinate 346,080,797 of CM060990.1, read as the reverse complement.
GATTGGAGCCAACTAAACATCAGTTGCTGTCAACAATGGAGGACTGTGATATGAAAGAATACGAAACTTCATTCGAAGGACAATTAAAATCGTATTTTATACGATGCGAGTCACCTAAGGACCTGAATATGTATCTGCAAGAGGCAAAACAACGTATAATCCAGGCTGTGCATAAAGAGCTTAGCATTCATAAGAGTGTTAAAATTAATCTGCTGGCTGAGTGTCGATTTGTTAACAGTATTGGAGAAACCTGTGACAAAACATTTAAAACAAGGAATCATCCTGTTTTCCTAGAAACAGATCTGGACTCAACACTGGAAGCGAAATTCAAGAAATTGGTGACTGAAATGGAGGAGTCTCAGCTTAAGGGTAGCAGCTGGGCTTTGCTTGCTGTGGAAGGTGTTCGACTTCGTATCAATAAGTACAACCCGTTACGAGGAAGTAGCTACATACCACTACCGTCATCTGTCGGAGCTAAAGAAGCGTGTATAAACATTCAGAACTTTACCGACGAGAAATGTTTCATGTACTCTATATTAGCTAAATTCATAGGGAAGAATGCACAGCGTGTGAACAAATACAAACAACTTCAAGACAAGTACGACTTCAACTGTGTTTCCTACCCTACTCCGCTTTCTCAAATACCTAAATTTGAGAAGCTTAACAATATGTCTATTAACGTTTTCGGGCTGGATGAGAAGCATGAAGTGTATCCGATAAATGTTGCTGATATTGAACTACCTGAACATCGCGACCTGCTACTATTGAATGACAGCAGTGGAAAACATCACTACGTGTATATAAAGAATTTTGAGAAACTCGTTCGACGTCAGAAAACTAACCATAATGGACGGGTTTATACTTGTAAGCGCTGCTTTACAGATTTTGATGACCAGAGCGGACGAAGTGGACAGGAAAAACTACAAGAACATGTGTCCATCTGTATTCAACATGGTGTTGCAAGGGTTGTTATGCCTAGCAAGAGAAAGCAATTGTACACATTAAAAATATTGAGAGGATGCTGAAAGTACCTTATGTCATCTATGCTGATTTTGAGAGTATTCTCACTCCATGCCATACGTGTACACCCAATCCTGAAACTTCCTATACAACCCCTTATCAAGAGCACACACCAATGAGCTTCTGTGTTTACGTGAAGCCTACATCCAGTGTTGAACATCTCGAAACTGGTCTTCCTAAGCAACCCTATGTGTATCGTGGTGCTGATGCTGCTCAGAAGTTTATGCTGTACCTGACATCTCTTGCAAAAATGATTGATGACGTATACAAATCTGCTAAGCCTCTGAAACATACGGATCAACAGCAAAAGGATTTCGAGTCTTCTTCAGCATGCTACTTGTGTGGAAAACCCTTTACAGAAGAGAACTATAAAGTACGCGACCATGATCACATCAGCGGTGAATATCGTGGAAGTCTTCATAATGAATGTAATTTAGCCTGTAAAACACCTAAATATATACCAGTCTTCATGCATAACCTTAGCGGATATGACTCTCATTTCATTGTTAAGGAGCTGGGTTGTACAAGTGAACGTGTGGAGGTAATTCTCAACTCTGAAGAAAGCTATATCTCATTCACCAAGTATGTAGGAGGTAGAAAGCTTCGATTTGTGGATAGCTTCCGATTGCTCAGTACAAGCTTGGATAAGTTGGTAAAAAATCTAACCTCGTATCCTGAAACGCTAAAGTACTTTGGAGAAGACAAATTGAAGTTGATGACCTGTAAGGGTGTATTTCCATATGATTTTGTTACGTCATGGGATGTCCTGAACGAGACCTGCTTGCCTCCTAAGGACTCCTTCTACAATAGATTAAATGAAGAAGAAATTATTGATACTGACTACGATCATGCTAGAAATGTATGGGAGCTGTTTAATGTGAGAAACCTGGGAGAGTACAGCGATCTCTACTTAACTTCAGATGTACTTCTTCTAGCTGACGTCTTTGAGACGTTCAGAGAGCAAACCCTCAAAACACATAAAGACGATCCGGCCCATTATTTTACCTCTCCAGGTCTTACATGGGACGCTATGTTACTGTATACTGGAATTAAGTTAGAGCTGTTACAAGATTATGATCAACTACTCATGGTGGAATCAGGTATAAGAGGAGGTTTATGTCAAGTTTATCATCGGTATGCCGAGGCTAATAACACTTATATGGAGAAGTTTGATTCGTCGAGACCAACCAATTTATCACATACGAGGACGCTAATAACCAATATGGGTGGGCAATGTGTCACGCCCTTCCTTTTGATGGATTTCGGTGGGTTTTGCCTGAAGATATCAACTTAGAAACACTACAAGAAAATGATCCTCATGGGTACATATTAGAAGTTGACATCGAGTATCCTGCAGAACTTCACGATCTACACAACGATCTACCTTTCCTGCCAGAGTGTATGAAACCATTGGAAGCATCTACAAAGAAACTTATACCTCATCTTGGACCTCGAAAGAAGTATGTAGTGCATTACATGGCTTTGAAGCAAGCTCTTAGTCATGGACTACGACTAACAAAAATCCATCGTGAGCTACAATTCCTACAGTCTCGGTGGCTGAAACCTTATGTGGAATTTAACAACAGGCTACGACAACAAGCTGCAAATGATTTCGAGAAGGATCTCTACAAACTCTTTAACAACGCCATGTTTGGAAAAACTATGCAGAACCTGCGTAACCGTGTGGATACACGACTGGTAACCAATGAAAAACTCTAGAGAAGCTGATCGCCAAGCCTACGTTTATCGACAGGACGATATATGCTGCTAATCTAGCTGCTGTACATATGGCCTATCGTCAGATTGTATTCAACAAGCCTATATACATTGGTATGAGTGTGTTAGACATCTCCAAGACATTAATGTATAACTATCATTACGACGTGTTGTTGCCTTATTTTGGAGCTGAAAACCTGAAGCTTAAGTATATGGACACTGATTCATTCATTCATCGTGTAACAACTGAAGATGTGTACCAGGACAAGCTACGTTTTCTTGAGCATCTCGATACATCTGATTACCCTGTCAATCATATATGCCACTCTACTCAGAACAAGAAGGTATTGGGAAAATTTAAAGATGAGGCTAATAGCAAAATCATCCTACGCTTTGTTGGACTACGTCCTAAGATGTATGCCTTAGATATTCAAGGATCAATGATAAAAAAGATTAAAGGTATAAAACGTAGCGCTATTAAGCAGTACATTTCGTTTGAACAGCTATACAGACTGTGTTAAAACCTGTGAAATCATCAGAACGCCCATGAATCTAATCCTATCGCGAAAGCACGCTGTTACCACAGTACAAGTGAATAAAATTACATTGAATCCCTTTGATGATAAAAGAGTTATTGCCGAGGATGGAGTAACTACCTTTGCGTATGGACATTACAGTATTACAAACAGTGCTTAAGAGAATGCAAGTTAAAGATAAAGATTTTCTAGTGAGTCTACAATCTTAGAAAATTAAGTTTACTCACGTGCTGTGTATGCAACTAGCAGCCGTCCGATGAAGAAAGAAGAAGATGGAAGGGGAGGTGTTAACCCTGCCATTAGGAGCAATCCTAGTGCTAGTCTCAAGCCTAGATAAAAGGGGAGAGGCACGTACGACGGACTAAATTAAGGTATGTTGATGCACGGCTTTTCATTTTGTAAACCCACAGGCAGTTTATCCCTCTCAGCCTCGTCCACTAACTGTTTAACATATAAAAGGTTTGTAAGATTTAGAAAAAAGTATAACAATTGTTGTAACGTTGGATCCGAAATGTTTATAATCTAATTACTCTCTATATTACCATGAGTACCTGTGATACTATCTGAATTACCTGTTAAAATGACTTAAATACCTGTGATACTACTCGAATCAAGTGAAATTACATTAAATAGCTCTGATACGAAACCCTGATCATTGAATCTAGCCTCCTGTGATACTAGCTGAGTTACTCTAAACACCTATGATGCTTGAATCGCCCAAATACCTAGACACTATCTGAATTACCTGTTAAAATGACACAAATACCATTGATACAACCTGAATCACCTGCATTTACCTTAAGTAGCTGTGATACAAATCTCTGATCGAAATTATCAGGAGCATCTGTGAAACTATGCTGATTACCCAAATACTTACGATATTACCTGAACTATCTGTAAAATACGAAACTAGGTTACAACCAACCCCTGGAACCTACCCTCCTGTAATGCTTGCTTAATTATTCAAAACACCTATGTTACTTGAATTATCCTAAATACCTACGATACCCTCTGAATTACCTGTGAAATATGAAACTATGCTATACCCAACCGTGGAATCTAACCTCCTGTGATACTAGCTGAATTAACCTAAATACCTACGATACTAGCTGAATTACCTGTGAAATCATGCACAGCTATGATGCAGTTAGCCTCTGGAATCTAGCCTCCTGTGATACTAGCTGAATTAGCTTAAATGCTCACGATACTAGCTGAATTGCCTGTGAAAATAACTTAAATACCTGTGCTACTAGCCGAATCATGTGAAATTAACTTAAGTAGCTCTGATACGAATTCCTGCTCTAAATTAGCACGAGCACCTGTGATACTATCTGGTTTGCCTTAAATACCAATGATACTAGATGAATTACCTGTTAAAATGTCTCAAATACCATTGATACAACCTGAATCACCTGCATTTAACTTAAATAGCTGTGATACAAATCTCTGATCGAAATTATCAATAATATCTGTGAAGCTATGTCGATTACCTCAAATACTTACGATATTACCTGAACTATCTGTGAAATACGAAGCTAGGTTATAACCAACCCCTGGAACCTACCCTCCTGTAATGCTGGCTTAATTACTCTAAACACATATGTTACTTGAATTATCCTAAATACCTACGATACCCTCTGAATTACCTGTGAAATACGAAAAAATGCTATACCCAACCGTGGAATCTAACCTCCTGTGATACTAGCTGAATTAACCTAAATACCTTCGATACTAGCTGAATTACCTGTGAAATCATGCACAGCTATGATGCAGTTAGCCTCTGGAATCTAGCCTACTGTGTTACTAGCTGAATTAGCTTAAGTGCTCACGATACTAGCTGAATTGCCTGTGAAATGCGACACTAAGTTATATACCCAACCCTAGAATCTATCCTCTTGTGATACTAGCTGAAATAGCCTAAATACCTACGATACTAGCTGAATTACCTGTGAAATCATGCAGAGCCATGATGCAGTTAGCCTCTGGAATCTATCCTCCTGTGATACTAGATGAATTAGCCTAAATGCATACGATACTAGCTGAATTACCTGTGAAATCATACACTGCTATGATACAGTCAGCGTCTTGCAATACTAGCTGAATTACTTACCTGTTAGTGTGAGTGGGTTAGCTTTGTCCGTTGCAGGTCACCTTTTTCCCTTTATGGCTCACCTTTTTCCCTTTGGTGGTCACCTTTTTCCCTTTGCTGGTCACCTTTTTCCCTTTGCTGGTCACATTTTCTCTTTGTGGGTCACCTTCTTCCCCGAGCAGTCACCTTTTTCCGCTGAACGAGTCACCTTTTCCCTGAATAGGTTACGTGATGGGCATGTTTAGAACATTGACATGAAACATATTTTCATGAAGTTCTCGCTTAAAGTCGCTTTCAAGGTCTAGTATCTCCCTCCTAACCCATATCTCCCCTGTATATAAGTCCATATTCCTACTGCTACACTACCTGTCTAGCCTATCCACTCACCTCGTTTTCCTATACCTCTCATATAAACCTTACTCTACTCTCAACCACTGTCTAGTCTAGCACCTCTCCCCGTATCCCCTGCCTCTCATAAAGCGTATTCCCCCTCCTGCCCCCTGTCTAGCTGAGTATCTCCTTGGTTTCCTATCTAACATATATAAAACACATTCTACCTTCAACATCTGTCTATTCTAGCATAGGATCTCTCCGTTTTCTCGTCTCCTTATAAACGTATACTCAACCTCCTTAGCTTAATACCTCTCCTCGGTTTCGTACATCTCTCATATAAACCATACTCTACTCCTCAGCCTCCGTCTAACCTAGCACCTCTCCACGTATTCCCTATCTGTCTCATATAAACCGCATTCCCCCTCCTACCACTGTCTAGCCTAGCATCAGCCCTGGTATTCCCTATCTCGCCCATATAAACGCATTTTCCTCCTTGAACCGTCGCATCTACCCTCGTTTTCCCTATCCTTTCCCATATAAACGCAAAAAACTGTGCTCGATCTCTCTATATATACCTACTTATATTATTGTATATAAACAGAGCAAACATGTAAATCAAACACACAATAGTAGACTAAAATGGGAACTTGACGCAGACAATTTTTGGACAAGATGGCCGCCATAAGTAGTCTAGTGATCTATGAGAGGAAGTAGATGGATGGAGGGTGATCCGAGATGGCTTCCAGTCGTTTGGGTTTGCAAATGATGATCTATGGCGGCTTGCGATGTTTCAGTAGAAATGATGATGAGTGATCCAGATGGTATTATTAAGGACTGAGAGGTGAGAGAAAGAGAGGAGGAGGAATAAGATTCAAGATGACTGCCGCTTGTTTTCCTTGTCGATTGATGATGTAAGAGATCTTCTACGTGCAAGTGGGATGATGTGATAATCCATAAGGGTGTAATCTAAGGAGATAGAGCTGAGAGAAGTGAGAGGAGGGGATGATCTTAAATGGCTGCCGGGCATTTCAGCTGGGAAATGATGATGTAAGAGGCTTGCTATGTCTAGGTAGGGATGATCATAGGTAGTCGGTAATGGTATAATCTAAGGAGGGGGACTCCCGTGTCGTAGTTTTACGGCACGTAAAAGAACCTCAAGCCCGATAAAGAGGACTCTGAGTAAAATTACCTATCTTTCACGCCCAATATATAATGGGACGCTAAGGACCATAGTAGTTAAAGAGCGTCCATAAATAGAACTCAATTTAATTTCAAGGAGGGGGACCTAAGCGAAGAGAAGAGGTAGTATAGTTTGCAGACGAGGAGATAGACGTAGAACATGCAAGTTTAGATGCATGTTTATGTATAAATGTTGTGGCAATCAGGAACGTTAGAATGTACACACACAACTATTCTGTAATATCTGGTTAAAGTTGAAAGCTTTATAAACCACTTACCAGTTGCTGCACGTTATTTGGTATTTTGTAACACTGTAAATACAACATCCTGTTGAGAGGAAGAAAATTGTGGTTAAGATACCTACAGTCTAGACTGTGTTGTTGGTGCTAGCTATACTGCTACTGCTGGCTAAAAATGGACGCACTTTTAGTAATTCCTGATCTTAAAGAGAGCGTTAAAGTATTTTTAACCATAAAGTCACAGAGTAGGATCACAGCATGGATTATGGCCTCGTAATACAGAGATATAGTTAGTCCTATACTACCTCCTAGAGATGGAGGTGTGTGTGATGTGGAGTGAAGTTTAAGGGCCCGTCGACGACTAGGTAATTTGGGCCCAAATAAAACCACAAACAGTCAAAACTTAAAACGGTCGAGCTCAAAACGCAGAAAAATAAGTTAAAACGAAATATCCAGAATACTACAAATGAGGTTAAAGTATAATAAAATCCAGGACTAAAACGTGACGGTAATATGGAATAAAATCTGGCCTAAAAAGAATAAACACCTCCAAAACTAAAAGACAAGTTATACTTGTGTAAAAAACCCGATTTTGGCAACGAAACGCAGGTCATCGCCTAAAACTAAGGGCACTGTAAAATCCAAGCCAAAAAACTAACGATCACGGGCGTATCTCGGGCAATCAAAGAGACCATGTGACACGGTGTGACACGTCACACGCCGAACAGACGGCGGCCGGGGCACCACGTAGAAGATGACCGTGTGTGGCACGCGTATGCCCTATTCTTAGGCGGGTCAGAACTACTTCTGACCGCCGCGATTCCCTGCAGGAAGTGGACCAGGTTCTACGGTGTCTTTGAGTGTCCGGAGTTGAGTGCCAGATAGTGCCTCCCATGATTGCTGCCAAGCTAAAACAGAGGACGACGGAAGTACCGCCGAACATCCGTAGAAGGCACAGTTTCGGTGGAAAACTCCGGCAAACGGCATGCGGCCTTAGCAGCCGCATCCGCCTCCTCACTGCCAGGAATTCCCGCATGGCCTGGAGCCCATGTAAAAGCGAACTGGTATCCGCGATAGAGCAGTTGGGATAAAGTGTTTGTATTTTTAAAATCAAGCTGGAGGAGACGATAAACTGTTGCAGGCCCTGGATGACGCTATTTGAGTCGGAACAAATAATAAAACGGCCCGGTACTAACGTGGAGATAAAGATCAAGAAAGAAAGAAAAGATGGCAAACAGCTCTGCCGTAAAAACTGATGTTTGTGAGCCTCGCCGTTATAGATAAAACTGCACCCTGTGCTGCGATTCACATGGAAACCATCAGTAAATAACGGAGAATAGTTCCTGTAACGGTCTAGGATCGCGGAGAAGAGCTGACGAAACACCGGCTGCGGGGTAGCGCTTTTGGCATTACCCGAAAGCTTTAGATCAAACCGGGCACGCTGGAGTTGCCACGGGGAAACACGACCAAGACAGGATCGCTCCACAGGAGGCATTCGGAGGTCATGTGCGCTAGAAGTTCCCAAAACTGAACACCGCAGGGGCGTGAGATGGTAGTATTGCACATATAACGGTGGGCGAGTTCTGGATGGAATACATAGCGGGACGAAGGGTGACTAGGATGAGCTGCCAGCTTTGCAACATAAGAACACAGTAAAAACGAGCGCCGAAGAGGTGGTTCGCCAGAATCAGCATACAAACACTCGACACGACTAATGCGGAAGGCCGCAGTAGCAAGACGGGTACCAGTATGATGAACATTGTCTAAAAGGCGAAGTTTAGTGACGGACGCCGCGACATAGATAAAACTCCCGTAGTCAAGTTTCGATCTAACCAACGAGCGGTATAACTGCAACATCACGGTGCGATCGCCGCCCCAAGAGGCGCCAGAAAAAGCCTTTACTACTCGAAGGGAACGATCGCATGATGCACGAAGGTAGCAAATATGGTGCTCCCAGGTGAGTTTATGGTCGAGGTAAGGGCCCAAAAGCTTGACATGCGCCACAAACGGGAGGGGTGTGCCATGCAAATGAAGATCACGAGGAGCGTGTACACCACGAAGGCGATGAAAGTGGACACACTGTGTCTTTGCAGGAGAAAATCGAACCGCCGTTGTGAAGTGCCCAGGTGGCGAGTGTGGTGATTCTCAGCTGCAGTTGGCGTTCGATGTGCTCCAGGCTGTAAGAGCGATAGTATGTCGCAAAGTCGTCGAAATATAGTGACATCGGTATTCCGCTTCGAATTGCACTAGTGATGCCGTTGATGGCGACGGCAAAAAGTGGCACACAGAGAATCGTCCCCTGGGGTACACCGTTCTCCTGGATCCTCGCCTGAGATAGCGTGTGTCCAACATGGACACCAAAATGGCGAAGTTTCAAAAATTACACATAAAAACAGCTAAATGACCGCGTAAACCGTAAGCATGCAGATTTTGGGGATACCATACCGCCAGGTGGTATCATAGGCTTTCTGAAAATCAAAGAAAACACCCACCACATGCTGTTTCAGGATAAAGGCACTCTGGACATAGGCCTCCAGACGTGTGAGATGGTCGACACTGGAGCGATTACGACGAAAACCACACTAAATATTACAGAGCAAAGCATTCGTCTCTAGCAACCACACCAACCAAGTGGTAATCATACGTTCAAATACCTTATAAACGACACTTGTCAAACAAATAGGGTGGTAGCTAGAGGAAAGTTTCCGCTCTTTTCCAGGTCGAGGGATGGGCATGACAATACCCTCTCGCCAGGAAGACGTGAACACCTGCTCATGCCAGATGCGGTTGTAAATGTCCAGGAGGAAGGAAAGTACCTCGGATGCAAGATGCAGGAGCATTTGGCGGTGGATGTCATCGGGGCCAGGATGGGTATCTTTTGCTAAGGATAAAGAATGTTCTAGCTCAGCGACGGTAAAAGCTTCGTTGTACGGTTCTTTGCAGCCACTATTAAAATCGAGGACTATACGCTCCGCAGAGTGTTCGTTAGACAGAAAGGATCTATCATAGCTATCCGTCTGGCTAGTAGCAGCGAAGGAGTAGGCAAGGGCTTCGGCTTTATCCTGCTCACTGGTGTAAATGGAGCCACTAACGGCAAGACTAGGAATGATCGTCCGGCAACACTTACCAGAAATACGCCGAACAGCAGTACACACCTGCTGCGCTGAAGTACGACGGGAAAGGGAAGACACGTAAGATTCCCAAGATTTCCGTTTTGCACTCCGTAGTGCATAGCGCGCTTTAGCCCGAGAACGTTTAAATGCCACAAAGTTCTTATCCGTAGGATGTAACTGAAAAACACATAGAACACACTTGCGTGCTTTGATGGCCAAACGGCATTCCTCGCTCCACCAAGGTACAGGAACGTGACACAGTGTAGATGAACCTCGAGGAATGCTGGAATCTGCTGAAAGCAAGTTAGAACACGTAAAATATGCCACCATTTCATCGATGGTTGCGAGACCATCGTCCGGGAGAGCAACGAGGGAGCGGAACTTCCCCCAGTCAGCCTTGGAAATAATCCAGTGGGGATGTTGAGAAGGAACATAATGATGTCCTGAGAGGTGAATGTTAATGGGAAAATGGTCATTCCCATACAGATCCAAAAGCACCGACCAATCAAAGAGAGGAACTAATGTCGGGCTGCAGTAAGCAACGTCTAAGGCGATGGTGCACCATAGCTAGAGGACAAAAAGTTAGAGACACCAGTGTTTAATAAAACAGGGTCAGACAGATCACAAGTGTCTGCTATAAGGAACCCATGAGTATCGTCAGTGTCGGAGCCCCACGGAGCATGTTTTGCATTCAGATCACCAAGGAAGAGGAGCGGTGTGGGAATCTGCGCCAAAAGAGCCCGAAGATCCATCTCTTGTACGACACCGACTGGAGGCAGATAGACATTACAGATGGAGAAACAGATGAAGCTGAGCTGGACACGCACCGCCACAGCTTGTAACGTTGTAGTAAGTGGTAGGCTGGCGGCAGAGATATTAGGCGCCACCAGGATAGCAACTCCACCGCTTGAACGCTGTCCAGCGGGAGAGTCACGCCTAAACGCCGTAAAATCGCAAAGACGTGAAAAGGCTGCAAATGGGTTTCTTGTAAACAGGCCAGTGAAGGGGAGCGTTGCGACACTAAATGTTGTATGTCCGGTGCACGAGACCGGAACCCATTAAAATTCCACTGGATTAAGTCCATAGGAAGAAACGAATTAATGGACAGTATTCATATTCTTTCTCACCTCGGCTGACTTCGGACCAACGAGTTTAAAAGACTTCTCTGGCGACTCCTTCGAGGTTCGAGAGTCCGAAGATTCCTGCGGCTCGTACAGCGAGACCGGAACTGTACAGAGGAAGCACGGCTATTGGTACGACGGGAAGACTGGAACGACTGCGGGCACTAGAAGACCCAGACCTGTTAGCGTTGGTAGACGTTTTTGCAGCTGATGGTTTTACGGCGGAAGATGGAGACCGTGGTGCAGGTGTGGCACGAGACAAAGAGCTACTTACAGGTAAGTCGGTCTGTGTGGAGGCAACTACAACGGGCGCAGTATGTAGGCCAACATTAGTAACAACAGTGCGGTGGGTCGCGGCTGAATAACCCGTATGAACACAAGGGTTCAGATGCTCAAAACGGCGGCGCGCCTCGGAAAAAGTCATGATGATGATGAGATAGAGCTTAAGGGCGCTCAACTGCTATGGTTATTAGCACCCTTACAATGTATAAAATATAAAATTGAAAGTCAAAAAACTAAAAAACCACACACAAGACCGCTTGGTCAAAAACACTAAAAATCACAACAGACCAAAGACTAAAATCTACACACAAAAATCATGGTCACTAAAAGAATAAAACAACGTGTCAAGAACTGTAGAATGCAAGAGGCATGAGCGCCTTATGTCCTTCGGGGAAAAGAGCCCCATTAAAACTGACAATATAAAACCTCAAACCTAAAAGACGCTCAGCGGATCAAATGCGCCGATTAAAACCAATGTCACTTATAAAACGTAAAAGACATTCTACAGCATGCACGTGGTCTGCCAAAACGTTGGCTGTGCCAACAGGCAGACCCACGCGAACGCGCAGTGGAGCTAAAACTTGACACTCAGTTAAAATGTGACGCACCGTTAAGAGCGCATCACACTGCTGACACAGTGGAGCGGGGTCACCACTGAGCAGGTAACTATGACTAAAAAGGCAATGTCCAATTCGTAAACGGGCTAAAAGTACCTCTTCCCGACGTGTAGAACGAGAAGAGGTACCCCAGACTAACGGGAGAGGTTTAACCTCCCGCAATTTGTTTCCCCGGAGGGCGTGCACTCATCGCGCCAAAGCGAGAGAATGCGGCGACGTAAAATAACACACGAATCTGACGAGGGAACAACAGAGGTAAAAAATCTGGCTAATAAAATCACCGATTTGGCAGCGGCGTCGGCAGATTCGTTCCCTGAGATGCCCACATGACCTGGAATCCACATGAAGGAGACGCGGATGCCAGAGGCTGCAAGCGAGTGGACCAGGTCATGTATGCGCTGTACGAGGGGGTGGTAATTGTACAGCGCGCGAATACTTTGAAGAGCACTCAGGGAGTCTGAACAAATAAAACAGTGCCGTAAGTCGTACCGCTGGACGTAAAAAAGTGACTGATAAATACTAAAACGTTTGGCGGTAAAAATCGAACATTGCCAGGGTAAACGAAATGTAGAACTACGATTAGCATCAACAAAGGCACACCCTACTCCAACATCAGTCATAGACCCATCAGTATATATAAAATGAAAGTCTCTGTACTGCGCCTGAAGTTCTAAAATAGCCGATCTAAGAAGTGAAGAAGGGGTATCATTCTTCGACATTGACGTCAACCCAAGGTGACAGTGGGCCTCAGCGTGCAACCATGGAGGAAAAAGCGTTTCCCCCCTGGGAAGGGCCGGCGCTGGCGTAAAGTCCAAATGCCGAAGAAGCTTTCGAAGTCGAACCCCTGGAAGGAGCAAGGCAGAGGAGCTAAAGAAATATTGCCAATCAATCGAATCTTCGTAAAATACCTCGAAAGACGGGTGGTCAGGCAAGTTTGAGAGGAGACAGGCATAGCTGCACAAAAGCATCTCACGCCTGAAGGACAGCGGAGGCTCTGCAACTTCAGCATACACTGGGTACAGGACTGGTTGGAAAGGACCCCGTAGCGACTCTGATGCCACGATCGTGAATGGAATTCAATCGACGTAATACAGATGTACGCGCCGACGAATAGACAATGCACCCGTAATCAGGCTTGGATCGGACCAAAGAGTGATAAAGATGTAGAAGGACGGTACGATCAGCTCCCCAGGATGTGCCACTTAAACACGTAAAAGATTAAGAGAACGGCCACACTGTGATTTTAAAAACGAAATGTGCGAAATCCAGCTCAGCTTACTATCAAACATCAACCCCAGAAATTTCGCCTCGTCTGCAAACGGAAGCATCCCTGGCCCAAGATGGAGAGAGGGCGGAGGGAAAGTCTTCCGGCTACAGAAATTGATCAGACGGATTTTTCGGCGGAGAAATTAAAGCCGTTGGCGTTACTCCAGGCGTAGAGACGGTAGATACATCTCTGGAGACGGCGTTCGAGTAGACAGGTCCGCCGTGAACTGCAATAAATGGCAAAATCGTCAACAAAAAGGGACTATGAAATGCCAGGTGGAATCCAATCAACAATGGAGTTGATAGCAATCGCAAAAAGAGTGACACTGAATACAGAGCCCTGCGGTACTCCGTTCTCTTGAATAAAACGACTAGATAAAACCGAGCCCACACGTACACGAAAGACGCGGTCCGTCATAAACTCACGAAGAAATATGGGAAGACGACCGCGGATATTCCAGTCGTGCAGTGTACGTAAAATGCCGCCCCTCCAACAAGTGTCATAAGCTTTCTCCAGGTCAAAAAACACAGCCACGGTTTGACACTTTCTCAGAAATCCGTTCATAGTATGCGACGACAGGGACACCAGATGGTCCACGGTAGATCGATGGCGACGAAATCCGCACTGAGCGTTCGCTAGAAGTTTCTGAGACTCAAGCGACCATGTCAAACGCCCGTTGATCATGCGCTCCATCAACTTGCATATGCAACTGGTGAGGGAGATAGGGCGGTAGCTGGAAGATAGTTGGCGATCCTTCCCAAGCTTAAGTATAGGGACAATGGTGGCTTCGCACCAAACGGAAGGAGAAAAGCCGTCTTGCCAAATACGGTTATAGACCTATAAGAGAAAGAGTTTACTTTTGGCTGAAGGGTTCTTTAATATCAGGACAGGAATGCCGTCTGCCCCAGGAGCGGAGTGCCTAGAGCAACGAAGAGCGTGCTCCAGCTCCCTCAATGTGAAAATTTCATTATAACATTCATTATTAGCAGAACGAAAATTAAAGGTGTAGTAATCCAGCCGGTCTTTGATAGAGCGAAAGCCGGTGGAATAATGGTCTGAACTGGAAATCGCCTCAAAGGCAGCACCCAGAGTGTTAGCGATGGCAGCCGGATCCACTATGGTGGCATTGGGAACCTGAAGCCCAGAAACAGTACAATGCGACACTTTACCTGAGAAGCGACGAAGTTTATCCCAAACAACAGATGAAGGCGTATAGCGATTAAAGGACTCGGCAAAACGAGTCCAAGACGCCTTCTTGCTATACTGATTAATGCGAGGAGTCTTGGTGCGCGATTGTTGGAAAAGTAATCAAATTATCAAGTGTAGGGTGTCGCCGAAACACCCTAAGCGCAGTTCTACCGGTACGAACGGCGTCCCGACACTCCTCGTTCCACCACGGAACAGGTTGATGCCAAAGGTGAGGGGATGAAAGGGGAATTGCGCGTTCAGCGGCAGATAGAATCGTAGACGTAAGGTGCTGCATCATTTGGTGAATGTCGTTGAAGGGCTTGTCGGCCAAATACAGAGGCTGCAATACAACCTCCAGTCGGCTTTTGTGAATATCCAGGTAGGTACTCTGGAGTGTTGGACGTGGTGAGACAGAAGAGAAACGATGCAAGGGCAATGGTCGCTGGAGTAGGTGTCAGCGACGACGTTCCACTGCAGACGACTAGCAAGCTGGATGGAGCAAACCGCAAGGTCCAGGTGTGAGAATGTACCAGAGGAATCAGAAATAAAAGTAGGTTCAACTGTATTGAGGATGCCCACGCGCTCAGAGCCAGAAAGCGATTCAAGCGCCAAGAATCGGTTCTGGGTGGCGATGGGTGAGGGGTGCCGCTGAGCGCGGTTTATCCCAGGAGCGTCCTGGGACTGCGACCTCCGAGGAGGAGAAGGTGAACTTTTCTTACCGCGCGCACGTGGAGGGCCCTTCAGAAAATCTTCCCTACGAAGTTGCTGCTTTGGTTTCTTTTCAGCGGCTTGCGAATTCGGTGCCTTGGGACCTGTATTGAGGATGTAGAGATTGAACTGATCAAAAATGTCGGAAAGAAGATTTCCCCTCGCACAAGCCCTTGACGAACCCCACAGTGGGTGATGGGCATTAAAATCTCCCAACAGAAGAAGTGGTGTTGGGAGAGCGGACAGGAGAGCTCCAATGTCCGCGGGAGCAAGGGAAGACGATAGAGGTGAATAGACAGAGCGAACAGAAAAGAAAAAGCCGGGTAATTGAACAGTTACGGCAACAGCTTGCAAGTCGGACGTAAGAGCGAGAGTTTGAAAATGAACGTCGCTACGCACTAACAACATGACACCTCCATGAGCAGGGGTACCCTCCTCCGGTTCAAGATCGTAGCGAACCGGAGTACACCCTCGGAGATCAAAAGGATCGTGAGGGCGAAGCTTAGACTCCTGCAAACACACAACCATAGGTGAATGGGAACGCAATAAAAGTTGAAGTTCCGCCCTATGCGATCGCACACCACGTAAATTCCAGGTCCGGATAGCCATAAAGAAAGGGATAAACTTCTTACTTAGAGGGGCGGCTCAAAATTACCTTGTGCTTAACCTTTGGTCTCGGGCTTTTGGTATGGAGTTGGTCAGACTCCATAGCCTCCTCGAAAGGAGGGCCCACGCGCTCTGAGCCAGAAAGCGATTCAAGCGCCAAGAATCGGTTCTGGGTGGCGATGGGTGAGGGGTGCCGCTGAGCGCGGTTTGTCCCAGGAGCGTCCTGGGACTGCAACCTCCGAGGAGGAGAAGGTGAACTTTTCTTACCGCGCGCACGCGGAGGGTCCTTCAGAAAATCTTCCCTACGAAGTTGCTGCTTTGGTTTCTTTTCAGCGGCTTGCGAATTCAGTGCCTTGGGACCAGCTTTAGATGGCATGCTAACTGCAGCAGAAATGGACGGCCGGATGGTAGTGGCGGTTAATGCAGTCATGGTCCAGGTCTGAGTTTCGGCATCTACTCGTGGTATTGGCAAGGCAACAACAGAACTAAATGTACCAGGTCGCAGGAGAGAAGTTTGGCGCGCATGGTAACGCCTCCGGGCCTAGGCGAAGGAGAGTTCCTCGTTTACGCGGATCTCCTGGATCGCCTTCTCGTCCAAGTACCGCGGACAGTCCGCAAACGACGCAGAATGAGACCCTTTGCAGTTAACACAGACGGGGGGCTGTGGAACAGGTACCTTCATGTGACGGCTGGCTACATGAGGAACAGATGGTAACGGTACTCTTACAGGAGACTTGCGTATGCCCGAAACGTTAGCATTAAGACAACGCAGAGGTCTAGGAATATAAGGCCTCACCGCAATGCGTTCGTACCCTGCTGAAATTTTCGTGGTCAGATCGGCGCCATCAAATGTTATAAACAGGGTACGAGTGGGTACAAATACTCCGTCGCGTTTGGGCTGCACGCGATGCATTGCTGTCACCTTTTGGTCTGAAAGATAGTCTACGAGTTCATCGTCCGACATACCATCGAGGCTATGGGTGGTAAGGACGCCTCGACAGGAATTCAATGTGCGGTGCTTCTCCAAACGGATGAGATAGCCGTGGAGAAGCGTAGCGCGCAACAAGGTCTTACTTTGCTGATCGCACATCGTTTGTGCTAATAAGGAACCGTTCCGTAGACGAGTGCAGGACTGAACCGCACCAGCAATAGCATCAATGCCCTTTTGAATAATGAAAGGGTTCACCTTCTCAAAACTTTGCCCTTCTTCGGTTCGTGAAATGACCAAGTAAGAACCAGTTGTCGGTGGTGTCACTTCTGTTACATAAACTTTTCGGCGCTTGTTGGTATTAATGGAGAAAGGGTGCTCCATAGCGTAATAAATCCTCCACCATTGCAACCGTCTCCTACCTCGTCTCTGACGTCCCGGGCGTTACTCCGGCTTGGGTGAGTGGCCTATCTATACCTAACTCACCCCAGGGTCACACCTCCCAGAACATAGACAGAGGGACCCAATCGCCGTCAGAAAGCAGAAGCTGATGCAATGGCCCCGCGGGACTGCAGTTGAACAGCGGATACGAACACAAACCCTACATGACGACCCCGGATGGTGGGGATGACGCCATTACCCACTCATCCAGCTGTGCACCTCGTACGCGGGTATCCGTCAGGCTGTGTTAACGGAGGATTAAAATAAAAGGTTAAAAGAAACTAAAAGCGTGTGGGCGTTTCGCACTCAAGATTGGCCGGCGAAGAAGTAAAAGAGATGTGTAAATGAATGGACCTGGTGCGAAATGTGCAGAAATAGCAGAGAGAATAAAGAAACGATGGCGAGGGGCGTCACGGAATAAAATGCACAGAACGCACCAGAGCCTACCTTGAGTCCCCCGGTCACGAGAACGAACCCACCTCGACCGGACGGGGATGAAGCGATGAAGATGGCGATGAATGGCTCGGGAACCCCCGGGTACACCAACACCCGTACTCACATAAGGTGACCCCCTGGTGAGACGGGAAAAGTCAAACGTTCCTTAACGCGCAACTCCTGTATACATTTTTCAACGAGGAACTTTGGACACTGTCGGGAGCTAGATGAATGGTTCCCGCTACAGTTCACACAGCAAAGTGCTCGAGTACAGGCCGAGTCCTCATTAGCTGGAAGGCCACAACGCTCATAAATAGCACGGTTGTTACACAACCCTTTAGTGTGTCCGAATCGCTGGCACTGAAAACAGCGCATGGGGTTCGGAACATACGGACGTACGGCGGCACGCTCATAGCCACAGAAAATATATTCATGTAAAACAATGACCTTAAAGGTGCGAAAGACCGTACGCAATGGGTACTCTATGCCATCCTGCTTCCGGGTTAGGCGGTACGCTTGAGAAACACGTTGATCAGAAAGGCAGGTGACGATGTCTTCGTTTGTCAGACCGTACAGGCTGGAGGTTGTAACGACTCCCCTACATGAATTCAAGGATTTGTGTGGGGCTACACGGAAGTGGTAGGATCCCAACAAAGTTGCCTTCAACAATTTCTCGGACTGGTCGGCCTTGTTGATTTCTATCAATAGCGTACCGTCCCTAAGTCGTGTCGCCTTTTTAACTGGGCCACAGATACGGTCAGCCTTGCGTTTGATATAAAACAGGCTAAGGTCCTTCATGGTTTTTCCTTCACTCGCCAGTTGTAAAACCTAAAACGTATCAAAGAATTAGGGTTTATGCGCGGATGCATTTTGATACGGCCACCTTCCGGAACCATCGTCGTCAGCCTGCCATCCGGGGGTTAAAGAAGAAAAGACACCATATCTTCACGGTCTGTGCCGTCATGAGAGGGGTCTCCATCTCAGGGCGTACCTCAGAAGGGTTACCCTCCAAACTCCACTGCTTGTCCACATGTGTAAACCGTTCACCACGCACACCCCGGCTTTAAGCCATTACCACAGGTATATCCGCCTGTGGCACCCCACTTTAGGCCGCGCTGCGGTGAAACAAAGACACAGATTCGGGTGACTTGTGGTTGATTACAGCGGGGTTCCGTCAGCGGTAACACGTCCGGCCCGTGATACTAACCCAACGGCTCACGGCCGTCGGAAGATTAACACAGGCCGGGCCCTTAGAGAGCTACGTGAGTGTACATGACGGTGTGGACGGGCTCCTCACCTAAGGCTACACATGGGGGCAGTGCAAAAGTTCCACCCAACCTTCGCACCTGAGACCCCCGTAGGGCACACGTGTTGGAAGCCGCGTTGAAACCATGGGGAAGGACCACGGAGATAGAAAAGGTCCCTGCTGGTGAGAAAGGAGTTAATAAACCTAAAACCGTATAAACTAAGAGGAAGAGGGAGAATCAACAAAAGTACGTGGCACATTTGATAGGGGTTGCCGGGGTGATATGGAGGCGAGTGGCTCGGGACCCTGGGTTCGCCAAATCCGTACTCACATAAAGTGAGCCCCTGGGGGGGGGGGAGATGGAGGGACTCCAAAATTTGACTGATCTATGTTATGCATAATATACCTCCATTAAATTAACCAAATGCTATTCAAAAGCTCTCATCACTGGCATACTAACGAAGTTTGCAAGTTGGATTAACGAGTATGTCTCTTAGTTCTATCTCTCTTCGTAAAGTGCAACACGTATTACATACAAGTTTAAAGGATTATAACACATAATACAATAATTTATACTAGCTGAACGCGTTACATTTAAGGCATTTCTCCTCTTTTTTGGGGTTTGAGACTAGCACCAGGAGCTATTCCTTGCGTCAGAGTTATTACCTTCCTATTTTCCCTTCTTGTTTATTTATCATGAGTCTTGTATGAAAGGTAATTTGGTAAAGTGCTCTATGCAGATATTGTTAGCTTCATCATAACAACGAGAAACCTGACAACAACCTCCTCTAATATCAGAATCCAGTAGATATTCCATTTAAATCCCTATATACAGAAGCATGCTATACAATGGAAGTCCAGGAGACATGAAATAATATGCTGGGTCAACATTGTGGGTTTGCTGGGTTTTGTCTCTAAATGTTTCAAACGTATGTGTGAGGAGAAGTACATCTGAGGTTAAGTAAGGTTTGGTATACTTACCTAAATTTCTAACATTAAAATGTTTCTCCAAATTCATGGCATATTTATAGTCTTCATCGTTTATTTCTTTTTCATTTAATTTGCTGTAGAAGGCTTTCCTTGAAGATAATTCGTTCTCATTCAAAGTATCCAATAAAGTGACGTTATCATATGGAAACTCTCACTTCCATGTCTTCAAAATACACAGGTTTTTCATCGTAGCAGATAGAAGGTTTTCGTCGTTAAACGGAAGCTAACAGTATCTGCATTGGGCACCCCAGAAATGCTCTCATGTTTTTACATATGAAGATGCAAAGAATCAGTATGCTTGGGTAATGTATTATACATTTTCCTTGTGGAGAATTTGAGTGGGTTTCTCCAGAAGGCCTTCGAATTATTATAAGATCGTTCTCGTGGATATATCTTAGAAATTCAAAATCCTACAGAACTCCATTACCTACATAATTATTTGCTTTTTTACCAGAGTACACGAAGCCTAAAGTTTCGTCTTCAAAGAAGCTAATTCCTGAACTTGGAGCTCGGAAGAGTAATGCTGTACGTTGTTCATTATATGGCCTTGAAACAAGCAATGGACTACGTTTATCAAAGATCATCGAGTGTTACATTTACGCGAGTTGTGGTTAAAACTTTATGTTGAAAGGGATAACAATCTACGAAAGTATGCCACAAATTATTTGGAGAAGGCTCTATATACGCTCTTTAATATTGCAATTTTTGAAGAAATTATGGAAAATATATACGGAATCGTATACATATGCGACTTGTAACAGCAATGGTATAACACTGCGACTTTTCATTATAGAATATGATATGGATATTATTTTTCTCGGTGAGCTTAAGTATAAAAAATTGGATTTTAACCAATCATGTTTCATACAAGACGCACAATGAAGAAATGAGAAGAGGAAGTAGAAAGGTGGCAACCCTGCGGCTAGGAATATTTTCAGTGATGCTATCAAACCTAGATAAAAGATGACTCCTAACAGGTAGCGTGTTTGGCTCCCATAAACTGTAGTACTTTGTCTTATACACCTTTAAATGTGCCTATAGCATACGATGCTCTTAACGGCGAGAGAGTAAACATTTGAGACATACTGGTTATTCGCATTTGCAAGCCTCGTTAATATGTCAATTATGAGAGTTTACGAATAGCACTTTTAATGGAGGTGTATCATGTATATGTTTGACCTTTCGAATACTGGAGCCCTTTCCCCTCTAAAGGGTAATATGTACTTGCCACATATCTGGAATATGAGGCAATCCTTTCTGATATGTTAATGGCTGACTAAACCTTATAATGTTCCTGCTTGGCATAACATGAAAGCCTAAAGTGTATCTTAACTCACTTCTCCTACGTCTACCTCATATATAAATTATACCTCTTCCATTTTATACTATCCAACCATAGATTACCCCATCATTATCCCCACCTAGACTAGAAAGTCCCTTAGATCATCATTTGCCAGCCAAAACGTCCAGCAGCCATCTTAGATCATCCCCCTGCTCTGATCTCTCTCAGCTCCCCATCTTAAGAGTATACCATTATGAATTACCCCATTGTCCCACTTAGACAGAAAAAACATTTTACAATATCAATCGTGAACGAAAACAAGCGGAGGTCATCACAAATCATTCCCCTGTTCCTCTCACTCCTCTCGACTTTCCCTTCTTAGATTAAAGGCTTGTGGATCAGCCATCATCATTTGTATCTAGACGTAGACCTCTTACATCCTCAATCTCGAAACCAAGCGACCGGCAAAATTTTCGGATTACTCTCCATTTATCTACCTGCTCCCACACATTCCTAGATAATGTATGGTGGTGATCTTGCCAAAACATGATCTGCCCGAGCTGTTCCTATTTTATCTTATGATTACATCTCTTAATTTAAAATGTTACTCTAAGAAAAAGGTTTTACTTTGATTTTAAATCTCATGCCTTAATCGAGATCTATCTTTTGAAACAGCTTTTAAGGTTACCGATTTAGAGTGTATTTCGCACTTTACTATAAGGTTCGAATCACTGCAGCTTTTCCTATTCCTATTATTTCAATGGC
Organism: Deroplatys truncata; assembly: GCA_030765065.1. Classification (NCBI taxonomy): domain Eukaryota; kingdom Metazoa; phylum Arthropoda; class Insecta; order Mantodea; family Mantidae; genus Deroplatys; species Deroplatys truncata. Next base: position 346,058,696 of record CM060990.1, on the reverse strand, counting down.
AACATGCTCATTGCAAACAAACAGAATTGTACTTAAGATATTCTGTTTTACACATACTGTCGTGTCTTCAGGCACATAAGCTGCAATGTGCAGATATAGGCATATCTTTCTGAGGTTCCACTAAAGTTGAATACGATAAACTTCTTCACTAAATAACTCTTTAGTTAACTTTAATGCCTTTGAAGACAGTATGCCTTTTCATTCTTTCCTTGACGCGAGATCTTCAATTACGTGTCCCAGATCCAATGATACGTTCTTCCGCTTTTCGATGATAAGTAAAATTATTGTTAGTTTGAAAACGTTTTCAGCTAACACACACTGCATGGCAAAGGTGTAAAAGGAAAATAACAACTGTATCAACACTTACTATAACCTGAATTTACACTTAACTAGGTAGGAAAAGGTTTTTTGCCACAGAGATTATCAATGATGGAGGGGGTGCTTTAGTACCCGAAAGGATGTTATGGTTTTTATGCTTTTCATACATACTTGAACTAAAAAAATAGCATTGTATATACAGCAGAAAGTGTCCATCAAATTTAGAAATTCTGAAGCATGTCGGCTCACGGTAACACCCACAGATGATAAAATAGATCTACTGAGGTATAACCCCGCTTCGTGTGCGGGAGGTAAAACATGGTTAAATTGACATACAGGACGTCATTCCGATATACTGAAAGGTGAATATATAATACATATTTAAGTAATTTTTTATATGTATGGGATTATTCTTAACAAGTGAAGAGTGTAATATAATTTAGTGCTCATTTTTAATCATGTTGTGTTTGTATTGTTTTGTTAAATTAACTGTATATTCTAATTTTGTCTTTACAGGAATCAAAGCAGATGCTAGTTGAGGCTTCCTTTCTTCTCAGTCAAGAGCCAGAAATCTTACCAGAAGGAAAAATAGCAGTTCAAGCAGAAGTAAATCTTGCTAAACTTAACACCCTATTGCAAAACTTGCACGCATCTATTGGAAATAGCTCTTTGTAGAACTACTTAAGGATCTGTTCAGTTTTAAGAATTACCGGAAGTTATTCAGTGTGCACAAATCCTTATTCACAAGTTTACCCTTGTTAAAGTGGAATTTATTTGTTGACATTCAGGATTAAAATGTATTATTTTATTAAACGTATAATAAGAACATAATATTAACACACTCTGTGTATATACATTAAATTTGCTAAAATGCCATTGAAGTTACTTCTGTTGTAAGCTTATTTTAAATCTTTCTCCTATTCCGCACCTTAATTAAATTACAATATTATTTCGAAGTGTGTCAAGGCTCCTAAATGTTTGCATTATGAAGTGGACTTGTATCAGACTTTGTCCTCACGGTGTCAGAATATAATAATCCTCCTCCTGTCATAGTTTCATCCTACGGAAGCAGTATCAATCAGTGAAATCTAGGTTGTGCTTTGTAGTTGAAAACATGGATTTAGTCTCTACATATATGGTAGTTGAATCCCCGGAAACGTGTCACCTAATGTGTTCTTATTTCGTCTTTTATTTTCACTTCAATTCACAAATCATTCCTAATTCTTCAGAAAACCGAACATACGTAAGTAATGGATTCATTACACCACCTCATCTCCATAACTACCACAAGCTTCTCATTTAATGTGGAATCTGTTGGCTTCTATTATACGAGTTCATCAAATGTTGAAGTCTAAAGGGCCACCGATGACAATAGACGGCGACAGACGGCACAAAGGGTGTCACCCATTTCCAGTTTCCTTAAGGGCCCCTATGTGGAAGAAAGTGCAAGGGTATAGGTTTATTTATGAATAATTGTGAATAATAATATTTTAATGCCGTTACGGACATGCTAAATTTGATTGTATCAGCTAGGACAGGAAACAATGCAAATATCCAAACATTTGGTAGCAAAGGGGAGAGTCTTGCCGCTTAAGTCGTACGTTATTGGTGGAGCATGAAAGAGATGAAAAATGTGGCAATTTTCCGAAAGCGCACGTATCTTACAGGTTTCCAAAAACGTATTTAAGCTGGCAAAATGAGCATGTCACTCACTATCCACCACATGAATAGCAGAAGCATGAGAATGCCAAATAATAGTATTTTCCGCTTATGTTGTCATTAATAGTATTGTGTCAGCATGTCAGCGGTATAAAAATTGCGCAAAAAACATAAGCAGGGTATTCTCCTGAGGAACTCCACCATGAATATCCTGAGGAAGGAATTTTGTCCTTGGTAGGTAAAGGAAATATTCTGTATGCAAGATAAGATGCAATTAGATGTACCACCAAGCCAGAAGTGTTTCTTTATAGTAGCTTGTGTAAGAGGGTATGGTGCCAAACGGAATCAGAAACCCTAAATTTTAGATATCCTTGACACGTTCTAGGATGATGCTTCTCAATTCCAGCGGTGAACACCAGTATACAACCTATTCCAATGTAGAGACATCCAGGAATATAAGTATTCCGTTTTTGTTAGCCACATTGAGTTTCCTGACGTAACTTGTGGTTCAAAGGACTGGAACTTCCGCGGACATTTGTTACAAATGCAAACTGCTGATTGTTGGAGCATAATTTTAATTCAAGTTCATTCACTGGTGCTTTGATATCTGGCTGTAAACCGAGAAGCAATATAAAGGGTGGACCATTTAAGTTGAGGCTGTACAATATCTTCAAAATTAAGCGTTGTAGAAAGAAATATCTCTAATAAACTTTGCTAGATATTATGGGGGAAAGTAAATGTCATTAGTCGTGTTTTATTTGGAGGACGTTGTGATGGTCATTTTAGTGTCAATTTAATTTTCTTAAATGGGAACCTACCTTTTTATGTTGTTATCTCACTCCACATAAAAACTAAGCAACATGTGCATAAAGCATTTTGAAATTGTTGTTACACGAACGTAAATGACGAACATTCTAAATAGCTGTGTACAAAGAGCGCAATGAATGGTTGGACCATCCATGGATGGTCAGTTGAGAGCCAAGCTACGTTTCGTAACTGGGATTCAACATTTTGTATTTTGTTTCCTTATTCCTCATCACAAAATAGACAACTTCTTATAAACCCATATTTAAGGAGAAAACAACGCTCAAAATGTAGTTTCCCATTTAAAGAATTAAATTGACCCTAAAGTGACCATCATAAAGTCCTCCAAACAAACCACAACTAACGGCATTTACTTTGACCCATAATATCAAGCAACTTTTATTAAAGACATTTCTACAACGTTTGGTTTTGCAGATATTGTACAGTCTGAACTTAAATGGTCCAGCATATATATTTATAGTTTTTCCTGAAAGATTTACTTGCCATATTGAATACGTATTCATTTCTTTCAAGTGAACTCTCGTTTAAAGCAAATGAAATGTTATTCATTATGTAATTAGCAGTGACGTGTGGTGAGGTTCTTGGTTTGGGTAAGCAATGTAAAATACAATTGAAGGAATAACCATGAACCATGCAAATACTTTCCAAAATAATGAAACCATTAACATAAAATTTTGTCTCCCTTATTTGAAGTGTAGTTGGAGCCTCCTGTCTAATTTTGTAAAGCCTCCTACAACAGTGTTATAAAATGTTTGGTGTAGTGGTTTCTGTTGTAGGCTTCTTACAAGTTCCTTCTCTAATGCTATTAGAAACAGGTTGGTAAGTTGTTCCTGCCCTTGAGTGCTCCGCGCCTAATTTTTTGTTTTATAGTTTTGAGAAACTATGTTCCACAGAAGCACTACTTGCCGAAACTGTTAAAAAAACTAATTCACACAATTTTGCACTTCACTGAGTGCATTTTCTATACCGTACAACGCATTATCAGTCCTCTTTTCAGATGCATTTAAAAATCGAAGGAATCTCTCGCGGATTTCTCCCTCTGCTGTAACATACCCCATGTTTACTGAAAGGTGAGCACAATTGCCTACGCCTGTAGTTTCGTCTAAGGATAAAGCTGTAAATTTTGTTTCTAATGAGCGTCATTATAACATTGCTGACTGAATCAATCAAATCATTCTGTATAATATTTGACAACCCAGTGAATACAGTACCATTTGCTATAAATGTCTTCAGTTTCTCATAATTTTGACAGAGCAACTTCACATGCTCAACGTAATTTCCTGTGTTACTAGAATCAGGCGATTTATTCTGGCCCCTAAAAGCAAAGTCTTGTTTTCCGAAGAAACATATAACGTCAGTAAGGCACTTCATTATATCTCTGTTTTTCTTTACAAGTGCTGAGTGTCCCTTCTTTCTTCTGGGGATCCAGCATGTACTCTATTCTTGTTTTACCAGATGTTTTGTCCAAGATTATAGTTTGAAGATGACTTCGTGATACACTGTGTTTCTTTATGTCCTTGTGAACATAGCCCACATCAATGTAACCACTGCTAGACCACACACTTTCACACTTTTCTCTTTTGAAAATAGAAAACAACACCAACAAAAGACTTTTTGTTTGTGTGGGCAAATAGTAAGCCATTCATTACTTTCAAAAAGTTGATTTAGACTTCCTTGCACAGGTTTCCAATGTCGAAGTTACACTAATGTTTTGTGTGGGGCTTCCGTTCTTAATGATGTTATTCTTTTCCTCAAAGTTCCGTGAAGCAGACTTGCACCAGTAAATCGCACACCACGCAAGTATGCACCTCTTCTGCAATGCCAGTGCACTCCGGAGATATTATTTCTTCTACTAGCGAACGCAAGTTGGCTAAATGCTTACCCTGAAGTACTCAAGGTTGCTATTCTTATCATGTAGGTAGAAAGCAATACGGATTTAAAAGAAACCCTTGTGTTAGTTCTGATATGTGGAACCTTACTACACATTAACATTCAGGCCTTATTATTAAAAGATACTCTTGCAAAAATTCCTAAAAGCACAGCTTTTTGTCCAATATACAAAATCACTGCATACAAATAATTTGAAAGCCAACTCCTGCAAGTTAGGAGATTGCAGACCTCGCGAAGTATTCCGATCTCACACGAACTACCTGATGTTCCCCGCTTCCCACTGATTCTTACGCGCAATTGCGTGAAAGAATCAACGAAATAAGCCGAGTTCATACGATCTTCCTGCTTTTCCCAAACGGCAAATGCAAAATAGAATGGTCTGCTGTAGCATGCATCAGATAATTCGAGCGCGGGCAGCTCTTAAGATGCCGCCGAATAATTCAAGGTTTCAATAAATGTAAGAATTCACGTTTTTAAATATTAGTTTAAACATTTAATGCATTATCTTAGGTAGAGTTACGCAATGCATAACTTGCGTACATTGAGAATACACCACTGGTATTTAGCCAATGAATGTTATTTTTGACCTGTATTTTTATTTCCCCTCTCCCTGTAGCGGCACAAGCTCGATGCGGTTGTTTTACTTTTAAGCTGTAGCACATTGTTTCATCACCTAGATTTTACATTTTATAATATTCTAGTTCAATTATCTCCTATCAAACAGATTAAAATATCTCTGTGCCACCGGGATCTCTAGCTTCTAAATTTAGGCAATTTCAAATCTACGTCACTATGTACAGGTATGTAAATTACAGGATTTTAAAGCTTTCAACGGCGCACAAGTTTTCCGTGCCAAATGAAGGAAGGTAAAGGGCAGAAAGTGATTTTACAAACACCTAATAAGTAGGGAATTCAGTAATTATAACTTTCAATTGTATACTACTGCGGCAATGAACGCCCTATCCAGGGTGATAATACTGATGATTACGATGATCATTCCAATGAATACATTTGTAATAGATTCACATCTTTTACAATAAAGTCATCACCCCAAATGGAAGGACTAGCACTAATTCATTAGAAAATGCCCATTACGCACACAATTTCCCTTTGTGAAGGTCTTCGGTTTAGGGCGAGGTTGTTTTTCCCATACGGCTTTATATCTTAACTCCAAACTATATACACGCTGTTCCCGAAGCCCCCTCTATTACTTGAGTGCACGATGCGCAGGTAATTTTCGTTGCCTGACGAAGCGGTTTTAGGGGTGGTACAAAATTAACCTGTTACGAGTTGTGGATTTGTATATACATCCTGTATTTATAAAGTACAATATCTATTACAGACATAAAGCCCTGCAGACGGGAGCGGAATTGGAACTCGAAACCTCTTCGACAGAATACCGACGTTCTGACCACTCGTCCACTAAGCCCAGTGCGTAAACTTCCTTAGTATGGCTAGACGGTGGTTCCGTGTCGTAAATTTACGGCTCGTAAAAGAGCCTCAACCCTGATAAAGAGGCCTCTGAGAAAAACTTCTGGTCTTTCAAGCCCAACATAGAATGCGACGGTAAGGACCATAGCAGTTAAAGAGGGCCCAGAAATAAAACTCAATTTAATTGTAACTAAGCGCAGTTGCGAATATGTAGGTCAAAGCAACCTTTGAAAGATTAGTCTTCATGTATCTGAATCATGACGGACTGAACTAGTTATAAAAATTATTATTATTATTATTATTATTATTATTATTATTATTATTATTATGTTTTATGGATATCGCGTTAGTATTGATATTATAAACATTATAATGCTATACAAGCATATAATTAAACAGACAGTTTGTCAGTTAAATCGATGTAATCTTAGTACACCAAATACACTTGCCTGTCGGCGGTGACAGTGTTAGCAATACCAGAATGCTTTTAAACAAAATAACTGAAATAGAAGCAAGTAGTACTACGTAATATTTTATTATCCCTGATGCTGTCATTTGGGTTGGCTAGTCGAACAAAGTAGACGGTGATTCGGCGCACTGAGGATGGATCATTTGCTTGGAAAGATTGAAGGAAAATGAATACGACACCAAATGAAGATGTGCTTATAAAAATACATATTTGAGAATGCATCCAACTCGATAAAAGATTTAAAATAATTTCTGCGTTCATTGAAAGTCAGAGTTATTACAGCTTGCACACACAGAAAATCATATGTATAACAATAATAACGGATTTTCCATTTGTTAGAATTACTGCGAAATCAATCGTGTGTTTGCGTCGAAAGCTTAATTATGTATCTGTCCACTTCCTATTCATCATAAAAGTATCTAACTTCAGTGATTATCGTTAGGTTACATACATTTCGTGTTACGAAAGAGGCAGAGATACCAGCCTAATCTCCGCAAAAGAAATCAACCTCGTCAACCACGAGCTACTGAGAACTAAGCGAGGGTGAAACAAATGTGTTTGTCTGGTTTTAGTTGGGTATTAAGTCACAGCACACTATTATAATCTGGAAAATGCAGCCTTATAACAGCAAATACTTCGGAAATCGTTAGTACTACAAGAAAACTTAAATTTTCTCCCATTGAAATATGTTGCATTCTGTTGTGGAATTTCGTTTCCATATAATTTTACTAGAATGAAGAGGAATTTACAGGTATTTTAATGTAATATAAGATGCACATTTACGTGTAATTCAGATTAACAATATCTTATTAAAACACATTTTATATTGTACATAGCCTGGGACAAATTTATTAATCTTCCCCTCAATACCTTAAATTTAAGTTACCAAGTTATGTTCTGCTTCTCCGTGTTTCCCTGTCATACCTGCGCTCTGGCATCTCTCACACACATGTCAACATTCGAACTGTATAAGATAGGATAATAATATTTTGCATAAGTAGCAGCAGAGTGTCAACGGGTGCTATAAATACATGTGCTTCAAACAGTCCCTCATCGTTCAGTTTGTGCAACATTAAATTACCTTAGTGATTATCGTTCTTTAGCAGTGCTTTTTGAACTATATTAATGAAACAGCAAACATTAGGCTGGGATTACTATGCACTGTACTTACGACTTACGGATCGTAGCGTGAAGTTAAGAAATACTGCTAAACCAAAGGAGTAGTATAGAGGGTATGTTTAAGCTTAAAATGAGATGCCGACAACTCATAAAATGATAAACGAGTAGGCAGGTTAGGTCAATGTCCTGCCGACAAAAGTGTTTCTTAGATTGAGTGGACGGCTAAATAAGAGTGCAATCCGAAAAATTTTAAAAATTACATCTAATTAAATGGAGAAATTACCCACAACTCATAAAGACGCAAAGAATATATTTGGACTGCTGCAGGGAAGCCGCGCGCCCCGGCGAGGCATTGGAACGACTCCTGTGGAAGTTAAAAGTATAACTTGTGGAATTTTGATCGTAGAGTTGCAGTAAAACATTTATAAGATACATTAATTAAACATAGCAGATTATAATAGAGCACTTGGAAGTAGAAATAAAATGAGAGAGCTGGCACAAAGGAAGATGGCGACAATCGATAAGGTTCTTTGTTCTACGCGGACAAGCCCGCCCCCTCCCTTTGAGGGCTTACATGCCGCCAGGTCTCGTGTCGTTAGGCCCCGCCCCCTCTCGATTTGTGTGCTTACCTAATGCCGACAGTGTCTGTGCTAACAGGTCCTACCCCCTCCCCCATGCGTTCTACTGTGGCGTCCTGACTTGAGCGAATTGTTTTCTCGAGGCCTGCCGCCCCTCGGCAAATAATTAGGTAATGTTCGTCAAACATTTTTTTATGACTACTAAGGCCTGCACATTGCATCCTCGAGCAACTAAGTTTTTTGAATAATGAATTGTTGACTCGAGCGTGAGTATAAGTAGTCTGTTCACGGGAACAGTCTGTAATGTAATGAAACACTGCAGCCTTCTTCTATCTGGGGAAAGCGCTTGTCCATTAGCTGACCATGTTAGACGCTTTCACCACATTAATAGACTTTTAAGTTTGTATTCCGGATCTGTTTACGTACATTAGCGAACAATAACCTACTTCTGCATGGTGGTAACGGTGACCTACATTAGCTGACCACGTTAGACGCTTTCACCACATTAGCGAACAATGTCAGTAATTGTTATCCTAAGTGCTCTGCCCAACAGTCAACACTTCAGATTTTAGCGATGGAAATGATATAAAAAGCAGCAGCTTCTCCAATGAGTTCCAAGTTGACCAGGATGGCCGGGATCGAATCCTACGAGTGATTACAAATTCAGCTTCTAATAACTCAGAGACGAATTAGGATAAAGACGTCAAATAAAGTTTATTACATTAATGTCATTAAATAGTTTCTTGGGAATGTATTTTTGGGTACATGGTGTCCAGGGTTCGAATACCGATAAAATGTAATTTAATTATAAATTTAATAACTCCTAAACTAATTAAGATAAAGACGCCAAATAAACTTTATTGCCTTTATGTTATTAGGTAGTATCTTGTGAATGTGCAATTAGATACCTGACGTTCTGGGTTCGAGCCTAATGTTTAAATCGTCATTATCCCAAAAACTAAGAGAGGTAGAGGAGTTAACCAAGCATGATTGATAGCTCCTATGATGGGCAATTAAAACTGTATATAATTTTCAATCAGTTGTCCTTACTTCGAATCCCGATCTTTCAATCACTTACTTATTTTTTCTCTATACTCTAGAATATATCACTTAGATTGATGCTGTAAATGCATACACCACCTTTAAACATATCAAACTAATATTGTAAATAATTTTGTTTCTGGTGTCCAGGGTTCGAATACCGATAAAATGTAATTTAATTATAAATTTAATAACTCCTAAACTAATTAAGATAAAGACGCCAAATAAACTTTATTGCGTTTATGTTATTAGGTAGTATCTTGCGGAGGTATAAGTAGATACCTGAAGTTCTGGGTTCGAGCCTAATTTTTAATCGTCATTGTCTCAGAAACTAAGAGAGGTAGAGGAGTTGACCAAAGCATGATTGATAGCTCCTGTGATGGGCAATAATACTGTATATAATTTTCAATCAGTTGTCCTTACTTCGAATCCCGATCTTTCAATCAATTACTTATTTTTCTCTATACTCTAGAATATATCACTTAGATTGATGCTGTAAATGCATACAGCACCTTTAAACATATCAAACTAATATTGTAAATAATTTTGTTTCTGGTGTCCAGGGTTCGAATACCGATAAAATGTAATTTAATTATAAATTTAATAACTCCTAAACTAATTAAGATAAAGACGCCAAATAAACTTTAGTGCCTTTATATTATTAGGTAGTATCTTGTGGATGTATAATTAGATACCTGACGTTCTGGGTTCGAGCCTAATGTTTAAATCGTCATTATCTCAGAAACTAAGAGAGGTAGAGGAGTTGACCAAAGCATGATTGATAGCTCCTATGATGGGCAATTAATACTGTATATAATTTTCAATCAGTTTTCCTTACTTCAAATCCCAATCTTTCAATCACTTACTTATTTTTTCTCTATACTCTAGAATATATCACTTAGATTGATGCTGTAAATGCATACAGCACCTTTAAACATATCAAACTAATATTGTAGATAATCTTGTTTCTGGTGTCCAGGGTTCGAATACCGATAAAATGTAATTTAATTATAAATTTAATAACTCCTAAACTAATTAAGATAAAGACGCCAAATAAACTTTATTGCGTTTATGTTATTAGGTAGTATCTTGCGGAGGTATAAGTAGATACCTGACGTTCTGGGTTCGATCCTAATTTTTAAATCGTCATTATCTCAGAAACTAAGAGAGGTAGAGGAGTTGACCAAAGCATGATTGATAGCTCCTATGAAGGGCAATTAATATTGTATATAATTTTCAATCAGTTGTCCTTACTTCGAATCCCGATCTTTCAATCACTTACTTATTTTTTCTTTATACTCTAGAATATAGCACTTAGATTGATGCTGTAAATGCATACAGCACCTTTAAACATATCAAACTAATATTGTAGATAATTTTGTTTCTGGTGTCCAGGGTTCGAATACCGATAAAATGTAATTTAATAACTCCTAAACTAATTAAGATAAAGACGCCAAATAAACTTTTATAGGGGGAAAGGATGCTCTCCTGAAACACTAGGCCTCTAGACAGAAGCATTTATAGGGGAGAGATAGGGAATACCAGGGCTGATGCTAGGCTAGTCAGATGCTAAAGGAGGGAGGGATATGCTTTATACGAGAGAGATAGGGAATACAAGGAAAGATGCTATACTAAACAGGACTTGAAGGGTAGAATATGAGCGATATAGCGAACCGAGGAGAGGTATTAGGATAGGAGTTTTGAATGATGGAGTAGGCGTTTGTATGCGAGAGATAGGGAATACGAGGGTCGATGCTAGGCTAGACGGTGTTGAATGAGGGAATGCATCTTATATGAGAGAGGTAGGGGAATATGAGGAGAAGTGCTAGGCTAGTCGGGAAGGTCTGAATGAGAGAGTATACGTCTATATGGGAAAAGATAGGGAAAACGAAGGTAGGTGCTAGGTTGAGAGAGTCTTCAAGGAGGAAAATGCATTTATATGAGAGCGGTAGGGCATACGAGGAGAGGTGCTAGTCTAGACATTGTTTGAGGATTAGAGTATACGTTTATATGGGAGAAATATGGAAAACGGGAGAGATACAAGGATAGACAGTGATTGAAGGAGGAGGAATGTAGGTTTATACTGTAATATAGAGAGTAATTCGATTATAAAACTTTTCTCATCCAGCGTTACAACACTTTTATATACTTATTTTCTAAACCTTACAAACTTTATATTTGTTAAACAGTAGTGCGCGAGACGGAGAGGGACGAACAGTATATCGGTTTACAGTGAAGTATACGTCCTAACCTATTACCACCTTGTTTGTTCTGGATCTTCTCATTGTCTATCATCATCTAACGTAACCACGTAACAAGACGTAACACAGGAAATCATACATATGGCACATTAATAAAAAAATAAATAAATAAAGGTATATATAATGAAACATAAACAAGTAGACAGAGGGTCATCGATACATAGAAAACCAGGAGTTGTATGTACTGAGACCATAGATTAGTATAGGCAAACAACAAAGAAGTGAATTTATAGTGTAAATAGCCTAATATTTTCAAATATTATTATAGTCTAAAAGTATATAGCTTAATTATGTATCGAGTATTGAGAAATAAACGTTATTCATTATTCACTAATCTCAGATCACTGCAATTGTATTGAATCAATTCACAATTGCTAATGCCATTCAACTTTCATTTGTCTCTGATACATAAACAAATTGCAAAATGGAGAAGGACGAAGGTAATAAAAAGACTCAGGCAGCAAATTTTAAGAAAGAAGAGAAAGATATATGACCGACATTGTTTTGGAACACAAATTAGTGTTGAAAATAAAATGACTGATAGCTCTGCTAAGCGTAAGGAAGAGACATGGAAATAAATTGCAAATGGGTACAATTCTAGGAAGCTCATCCAGTGTGAATGAAAATCCCTGAAATGATATTATGAGAACATAAAGAAAAGAATGACGCAAGCAAATGCCATTGACAAGGTACTATTGTATAAAACTGGAGGTGTGTGTATGTATGTACCGCCTTTCTTAGACAATAGTAGCCAAATAACAATTGTTGCTCTTCTATTCAATCGCCAATGAGTTTGATGATGAAGTTGGATTCCATTCAGAAGTAATCACCACAGTGAAGGACATTGAAATAGTAAATCCAGATCCAACATGTCCTTCAGCAATTTTAATAACAGGTAAGGAATTTGAAAAAAGAGAAAGTGTAAAGGTGGCGTCTGCAGTTCCCATACAGAACTTTCAACTCCATTGCCTGAAAAGAACAAAGATGGCATAAGAGAGGGTTTTTATGAGAGGAGGCTTGAGTGTTTGGAAGAAGAGTACACAGTGAAAATGAAAATCTTGAAATTGGAACTAGAAATGAAAGAATCTCAGAAAAATTAAGCGTTGTTAATAACTTATACAACCATAAATATATTACAAAAAGTAATGAAACAGCCAAGGAATAATATGGATAAAGAAACTGTTAAGCAGATCTACTACGGTACATTTTATTTTGCAAACAACGATTACATTTCAAAATGTTGGTATTCGGACGATCCAGTGTTAATTATGATAGGCACAGAAGTGTTTCTCAAAATCTAAAAACGCTTAGCAATTTAAGATATCTATGTATTAATCTTTAGAGAGAAACTGTACTTTTACTCAAAGTGTTTAATAACTTTTAAAGCTAGAGAATGTCATTTAAGGTTTCCACCTCCCAAACAATTCTGATTTCTCAGAATTGCGCAATTTTCATTACACGCTGTTATTTATTTTTGTAACTATTCAAAAAATTGCATACGTGAGCTTTTTTCCCTTAATTGCATTCAGTTAATCATACCTTCCATAATACTTATACATTGCCTACACGAGCTCAGGAGAAACATGCCAAGGCTACTTAATACTCCAAAAGTATCCCTTAAATTACTGGGGAATTCCTGCGAACAGGAGTATTTCGGAAATGTTTAATGTCACTAAAATATTTATTTAAAATAAATTGTATTTATCTAATAAAATATTCATTTCTTCGGCAGTAAGTTGTACAGATTCCCTGGAAATAAAGAAAACTTTATAGAACTTTTGATACGCATTTTATTTATTATACAAGTATAGCTATTTTTCAGAAAATCAAATATAAGGAATCGCAGTCACTGGCATCTTTAAAGAGCGTCCAACTCCAGAATGAAATTTAGCATTTATCTGGCTTTTCTTATAATGTTACGCTGTTCACAGAGATTTACGAGTTGAAAGACTAAAAACACGTAAACATGTATATGCACAAGCGCGCGCGCACGCGCACACACACACATATGTACGAAGCTCTTTGCTTTCGTTTACAGGACCTCAGAACATGCATTACGCTGCGTGTCCCTAGCGTTTCCAGCTCTTGAATCGTTCCAGCTAGTGGAATGCCTCTACCATCTTCATGTCAACTATCTGTTACTCTGAATTAAAATTTGGTGATCTGTATAGACCTGTACAACATGCATTACGCTATGTAACAGACTCATCACGCTATGTAACAACATGATCACGCTATGTAACAACCTGATCACTCTATGTAACAACATGATCACGCTATGTAACAACACGATCACGCTATGTAACAACATGATCACGCTATGTAACAACATGTTCACGCTATGTAACAACATGTTCACGCTATGTAACAACCTGATCACGCTATGTAACAACATGATCACGCTATGTAACAACACGGTCACGCTATGTAAGAACATGATCACGCTATGTACCAACCTGAGCACGCTATGTAACAACATGATCACGCTATGTAACAACATGATCACGCTATGTAACAACATGATCACGCTATGTAACAACATGATCACGCTATGTAACAACATGATCACGCTATGTAACAACCTGCTCACGTTATGTAACAACCTTATCACGCTATTTAACAACATGATCACGCTATGTAACCACCTGATCACGCTATGTAACAACATGATCACGCTATGTAACATCCTGATCACGCTATGTAACAACCTGATCACGCTATGTAACAACATGATCACGCTATGTAACAACATGATTACGCTATGTAACAACATGATCACGCTATGTAACAACATGATCACGCTATGTAACAACATGATCACGCTATGTAACAACCTGATCACGCTATGTAACAACATGATCACGCTATGTAACAACATGATCACGCTATGTAACAATATGATCACGCTATGTAACAACCTGATCACGCTATGTAACAACATGATCACGCTATGTAACAACCTGATCACGCTATGTAACAACATGATCACGCTATGTAACAACCTGATCACGCTATGTAACAACATGATCACGTTATGTAACAACCTGATCACGCTATGTAACAACCTGATCACGCTATGTAACAACATGATCACGCTATGTAACAACCTGATCACGCTATGTAACAACATGATCACGCTATGCACAACCTGATCACGCTATGTAACAACATGATCACGCTATGTAACAACATGATTACGCTATGTAACAACATGATCACGCTATGTAACAACATGATCACGCTATGTAACAACATGATCACGCTATGTAACAACCTGATCACGCTATGTAACAACATGATCACGCTATGTAACAATATGATCACGCTATGTAACAACCTGATCACGCTATGTAACAACATGATTACGCTATGTAACAACCTGATCACGCTATGTAACAACATGATCACGCTATGTAACAACCTGATCACGCTATGTAACAACATGATCACGCTATGTAACAACCTGATCACGCTATGTAACAACATGATCAGGCTATGTAACAACCTGATCACGCTATGTAACAACCTGATCACGCTATGTAACAACCTGATCACGCAATGTAACAACATGATTACGCTATGTAACAATATGATCACGCTATGTAACAGCATGATCACGCTATGTAACAGCATGATCACGCTATGTAACAACCTGATCACGCTATGTAACAACATGATCACGCTATGTAACAACATGATCACGCTATGTAACAACATGATCACGCTATGTAACAACATGATCACGCTATGTAACAACATGATCACGCTATGTAACAATCTGATCACGCTATGTAACAACATGATCGCGCTATGTAACAACCTGATCACGCTATGTAACAACCTGATCACGCCATGTAACAACATGATCACGCTATGTAACAATCTGATCACGCTATGTAACAACACGATCACGCTATGTAACAACATGATCACGCTATGTAAATAGGGTGGATCATTTAAGTTGAGGCTATACAATATATCCAAAACTAAACGTTAAAGAAAGAAATGTCTTTAATAAAGCTTGCTTGATATTATGGCGAAAGTAAATGCAGCTAGTCGTATTTTGTTTGGAGTACGTTGTGATGGTCATTTCAGGGTCTTTTTAAATGGACCCTAATGGTAGGTTCCCATTTAAAAAAATAAATTGATCCAAAATGACCCTTATTACGTCCTCCAAACAAAATACGAGTAGCGGCACTTACTTTCGTCATAATATCAAGCAAGTTTTATTAAAGACATTTCTTTCTACAACGCTTAGTTTTGGATATATTGTATAGCCTCAACTTAAATGATCCACCCTATTTACATAGCGTGATCATGTTGTTACATAGCGTGACCGTGTTGTTACATAGCGTGATCAGGTTGTTACATAGCGTGATCATGTTGTTACATAGCGTGATCATGTTGTTACATAGCATGATCAGATTGTTACATAGCCTGATCATGTTGTTACATAGCGTGATCAGGTTGTTACATAGCGTGATCAGGTTGTTACATAGCGTGATCATGTTGTTACATAGCGTGATCAGGTTGTTACATAGCGTGAACATGTTGTTACATAGCGTGATCAGGTTGTTACATAGCGTGATCAGGTTGTTACATAGCGTAATCATGTTGTTACATAGCGTGATCATGTTGTTACATAGCATGATCGGGTTGTTACATAGCGTGATCAGGTTGTTACATAGCCTGATCAGGTTGTTACATAGCGTGATCATGTTTTTACATCGCGTGATCAGGTTGTTACATAGCGTGATCATGTTGTTACATAGCGTGATCATGTTGTTACATAGCGTGATCATGTTGTTACATAGCGTGATCATATTGTTACATAGCGTGATCATGTTGTTACATAGCGTGATCATGTTGTTACATAGCGTGATCAGGTTGTTACATAGCGTAATCATATTGTTACATAGCGTGATCATGTTGTTACACAGCGTGATCAGGTTGTTACATAGCGTGATCAGGTTGTTACATAGCGTGATAATGTTGTTACATAGCGTGATCAGGTTGTTACATAGCGTGATCATGATGTTACATAGCGTGATCATGTTGTTACATAGCGTGATCAGGTTGTTACATAGCGTGATCATGTTGTTACATAGCGTGATCAGGTTGTTACATAGCGTGATCGTGTTGTTACATAGCGTGATCATGTTGTTACATAGCGTGATCATGTTGTTACATAGCGTGATCATGTTGTTACATAGCGTGATCCTGTTGTTACATAGAGTGATCATGTTGTTACATAGCGTGATCATGTTGTTACATAGCGTGATCATGTTGTTACATAGCGTAATCATGTTGTTACATAGCGTGGTCATGTTGTTACATAGGGTGATCAGGTTGTTACATAGCGGGATCAGGTTGTTACATAGCGTGATCATGTTGTTACATAGCGTTATCAGGTTGTTACATAGCGTGATCAGGTTGTTTCATAGCGTGATCAGGTTGTTACATAGCGTGATCAGGTTGTTACATAGCGTGATCATGTTGTTACATAGCGTGATCATGTTGTTACATAGCGTGATCATGTTGTTACATAGCGTGCTCAGGTTGTTACATAGCGTGATCATCTTGTTACATAGCGTGATCGTGTTGCTACATAGCGTGATCGTGTTGTTACATAGCGTGATCATGTTGTTACATAGCGTGATCAGGTTGTTACATAGCGTGATCATGTTGTTACATAGCGTGATCAGGTTGTTACATAGCGTAATCATATTGTTACATAGCGTGATCATGTTGTTACACAGCGTGATCAGGTTGTTACATAGCGTGATCAGGTTGTTACATAGCGTGATAATGTTGTTACATAGCGTGATCAGGTTGTTACATAGCGTGATCATGATGTTACATAGCGTGATAATGTTGTTACATAGCGTGATCAGGTTGTTACATAGCGTGATCATGTTGTTACATAGCGTGATCATGTTGTAACATAGCGTGATCAGCTTGTTACATAGCGTAATCATGTTGTTACATAGCGTGTTCAGGTTGTTACATAGCGTGATCATATTGTTACAGAGCGTGATCATGTTGTTACATAGCGTGATCATGTTGTTACATAGCGTGATCAGGTTGTTACATAGCGTAATCGTGTTGTTACATAGCGTGATCATGTTGTTACATAGCGTGATCAGGTTGTTACATAGCGTGATCATGTTCTTACATAGCGTGATCATGTTGTTACATAGCGTGATCATGTTGTTACATAGCGTGATCAGGTTGTTACATAGCATAATCATGTTGTTACATAACGTGATCAGGTTGTTACATAGCGTAATCATGTTGTTACATAGCGTGATCATGTTGTTACATAGCGTGCTCAGGTTGTTACATAGCGTGATCATGTTGTTACATAGCGTGATCAGGTTGTTACATAGCGTGATCGTGTTGTTACATAGCGTGATCATGTTGTTACATAGCGTGATCATGTTGTTACATAGCGTGATCATGTTGTTACATAGCGTGATCCTGTTGTTACATAGCGTGATCATGTTGTTACATAGCGTGATCATGTTGTTACATAGCGTGATCATGTTGTTACATAGCGTAATCATGTTGTTACATAGCGTGATCATGTTGTTACATAGGGTGATCAGGTTGTTACATAGCGGGATCAGGTTGTTACATAGCGTGATCATGTTGTTACATAGCGTGATCAGGTTGTTACATAGCGTGATCAGGTTGTTTCATAGCGTGATCAGGTTGTTACATAGCGTGATCAGGTTGTTACATAGCGTGATCATGTTGTTACATAGCGTGATCATGTTGTTACATAGCGTGATCATGTTGTTACATAGCGTGCTCAGGTTGTTACATAGCGTGATCATCTTGTTACATAGCGTGATCGTGTTGTTACATAGCGTGATCGTGTTGTTACATAGCGTGATCATGTTGTTACATAGCGTGATCAGGTTGTTACATAGCGTGAACATTATGTTACATAGCGTAATCATGTTGTCACATAGCGTGATCATGTTGTTACATAGCGTGATCGTGTTGTTACATAGCGTGATCATGTTGTTACATAGCGTGATCATGTTGTTACATACCATGATCATGTTGTTACATAGAGTGATCAGGTTGTTACATAGCGTGATCATGTTGTTACATAGAGTGATCAGGTTGTTACATAGCGTGATCATGTTGTTACATAGCGTGATCATGTTGTTACATAGCGTGATGAGTCTGTTACATAGCGTAATGCATGTTGTACAGGTCTATACAGATCACCAAACTTTAATTCAGAGTAACAGATCGTTGACATGAAGATGGTAGAAGCATTCCACTAGCTGGAACGATTCAAGAGCTGGAAACGCTAGGGACACGCAGCGTAATGCATGTTCTGAGGTCCTGTAAACGAAAGCAAAGAGCTTCGTACATATGTGTGTGTGTGTGCGCGTGGGCGCGCGCTTGTGCATATACATGTTTACGTGTTTTTAGTCTTTCAACTCGTAAATCTCTGTGAACAGCGTAACATTATAAGAAAAGCCAGATAAATGCTAAATTTCATTCTGGAGTTGGACGCTCTTTAAAGATGCCAGTGACTGCAATTCCTTATATTTGATTTTCTGAAAAATAGCTATATTTGTATAATAAATAAAATGCGTATCATAAGTTCTATAAAGTTTTCTTTTTTTCCAGGGAATATGTATAACTTACTGCTGAAGAAATGAATATCTTATTAGATAAATACAATTTATTTTAAATAAATATTTTTGTGACATTAAACATTTCCGAAATACTCCTGTTCGCAGGAATTCCCCAGTAATTTAAGGGATACTTTTGGAGTATTAAGTAACCTTGCCATGTTTCTCCTGAGCTCTTGTAGGCAATGTATAAGTATTATGGAAGGTATGATTAAGTGAATGCAATTAAGGGAAAAAGCTCACGTATGCAATTTTTTTAATCGTTACGAAAATAAATAACAGCGTGTAATGAAAATTGCGCAATTCTGAGAAATCAGAATTTTTTGGGATGTGGAAACCTTAAATGACATTCTCTAGCTTTAAAAGTTATTAAACACTTTGAGTAAAAGTACAGTTTCTCTCTAAAGATTAATACATAGATATCTTAAATTGCTAAGCGTTTTTAGATTTTGAGAAACACTTCTGTGCCTATCATAATTAACACTGGATCGTCCGAATACCAACATTTTGAAATGTAATCGTTGTTTGCAAAATAAAATGTACCGTAGTAGATCTGCTTAACAGTTTCTTTATCCATATTATTCCTTAGCTGTTTCATTACTTTTTGTAATATATTTATGGTTGTGTAAGTTATTAACAACGCTTAATTTTTCTGAGATTCTTTCATTTCTAGTTCTAATATCAAGATCTTCATTTTCACTGTGTACTCTTCTTCCAAACACTCAAGCCTCCTCTCATAAAAACCCTCTCTTATGCCATCTTTGTTCTTTTCAGGCAATGGAGTTGAAAGTTCTGTATGGGAACTGCAGACGCCACCTTTACACTTTCTCTTTTTTCAAATTCCTTACCTGTTATTAAAATTGCTGAAGGACATGTTGGATCTGGATTTACTATTTCAATGTCCTTCACTGTGGTGATTACTTCTGAATGGAATCCAACTTCATCATCAAACTCATTGGCGATTGAATAGAAGAGCAACAATTGTTATTTGGCTACTATTGTCTAAGAAAGGCGGTACATACATACACCTCCAGTTTTATACAATAGTACCTCGTCAATGGCATTTGCTTGCTTCATTCTTTTCTTTATGTTCTCATAATATCATTTCAGGGATTTTCATTCACACTGGATGAGCTTCCTAGAATTGTACCCATTTGCAATTTATTTCCACGTCTCTTCCTTACGCTTAGCAGAGCTATCAGTCATTTTATTTTCAACACTAATTTGTGTTCCAAAACAATGTCGGTCATATATCTTTCTCTTCTCTCTTAAAATTTGCTGCCTGAGTCTTTTTATTACTTTCGTCCTTCTCCATTTTGCAATTTGTTTATGTATCAGAGACAAATGAAAGTTGAATGGCATTAGCAATTGTGAATTGATTCAATACAATTGCAGTGATCTGAGATTAGTGAATAATGAATAACGTTTATTTCTCAATACTCGATACATAATTAAGTTATATACTTTTAGACTATAATAATATTTGAAAATATTAGGCTATTTACACTATAAATTCACTTCTTTGTTGTTTGCCTATACTAATCTATGGTCTCAGTACATACAACTCCTGGTTTTCTATGTATCGATGACCCTCTGTCTACTTGTTTATGTTTCATTATATATACCTTTATTTATTTATTTTTTTTATTAATGTGCCATATGTATGATTTCCTGTGTTACGTCTTGTTACGTGGTTACGTTAGATGATGATAGACAATGAGAAGATCCAGAACAAACAAGGTGGGAATAGGTTAAGACGTACACTTCACTGTAAACCGATATACTGTTTGTCCCTCTCCGTCTCGCGCACTACTGTTTAACAAATATAAAGTTTGTAAGGTTTAGAAAATAAGTATATAAAAGTGTTGTAACGCTGGATGAGAAAAGTTTTATAATCGAATTACTCTCTATATTACAGTATAAACCTACATTCGTCCTCCTTCAATCTCTGTCTATCCTTGTATCTCTCCCGTTTTCCATATTTCTCCCATATAAACGTATACTCTAATCCTCAAACCATGTCTAGACTAGCACCTCTCCTCGTATGCCCTACCGCTCTCATATAAATGCATTTTCCTCCTTAAAAACTCTCTCAACCTAGCACCTACCTTCGTTTTCCCTATCTTTTCCCATATAGACGTATACTCTCTCATTCAGACCTTCCCGACTAGCCTAGCGCTTCTCATATTCCCCTACCTCTCTCATATAAGATGCATTCCCTCATTCAACACCGTCTAGCCTAGCTTCGACCCTCGTATTCCCTATCTCTCGCATATAAACGCCTACTCCATCATTCAAAACTCCTGTCCTAATACCTCTCCTCGGTTCGCTATATCGCTCATATTCTACCTTTCAAGTCCTGTTTAGTATAGCATCTTTCCTTGTATTCCCTATCTCTCTCGTATAAAGCATATCCCTCCCTCCTTTAGCATCTGAGTAGCCTAGCATCAGCCCTGGTATTCCCTATCTCTCCCCTATAAATGCTTCTGTCTAGAGGCCTAATGTTTCAGGAGAGCATCCTTTCCCCCTATAAGAGTTTATTTGGCGTCTTTATCTTAATTAGTTTAGGAGTTATTAAATTACATTTTATCGGTATTCGAACCCTGGACACCAGAAACAAAATTATCTGCAATATTAGTTTGATATGTTTAAAGGTGCTGTATGCATTTACAGCATCAATCTAAGTGCTATATTCTAGAGTATAAAGAAAAAATAAGTAAGTGATTGAAAGATCGGGATTCGAAGTAAGGACAACTGATTGAAAATTATATACAGTATTATTGCCCATCATAGATGCTATCAATCATGCTTTGGCTAACTCCTCTACCTCTCTTAGTTTCTGAGATAATGACGATTTAAAAATTAGGCTCGAACCCAGAACGTCAGGTATCTAATTATACATCCACAAGATACTACCTAATAACATAAACGCAATTAAGTTCTTTTGGCGTCTTTATCTTAATTAGTTTAGGAGTTATTAAATTTATAATTAAATTACATTTTATCGGTATTCGAACCCTGGACACCAGAAACAAAATTATTTGCAATATTAGTTTGATATGTTTAAAGGTGCTGTATGCATTTACAGCATCAATCTAAGTGATATATTCTAGAGTATAGAGAAAAAATAAGTAAGTGATTGAAAGATCTGGATTCGAAGTAAGGACAACTGATTGAAAATTATATACAGTATTAATTGCCCATCATAGGAGCTATCAATCATGCTTTGGTCAACTCCTCTACCTCTCTTAGTTTCTGAGATAATGACGATTTAAAAATTAGGATCGAACCCTGAACGTCCGGTATCTAATTGCACATCCACAAGATACTACCTAATAACGTAAACGCAATTAAGTTTATTTGGCGTCTTTATCTTAATTAGTTTAGGAGTTATTAAATTTATAATTAAATTACATTTTATCTGTATTCGAACCCTGGACACCAGAAACAAAATTATTTACAATATTAGTTTTGATATGTTTAAAGGTGCTGTATGCATTTACAGCATCAATCTAAGTGATATATTCTAGAGTATAGAGAAAAAATAAGTAAGTGATTGAAAGATCGGGATTCGAAGTAAGGACAACTCATTAAAAATTATATACAGTATTAATTGCCCATCATAGGAGCTATCAATCATGCTTGGTTAACTCCTCTACCTCTCTTAGTTTTTGGGATAATGACGATTTAAACATTAGGCTCGAACCCAGAACGTCAGGTATCTAATTACACATCCACAAGATACCACTTAATAACGTAAAGGCAATATAGTTTATTTGGCGTCTTTATCTTAATTAGTTTAGGAGTTATTAAATTTATAATTAAATTACATTTTATCGGTATTCGAACCCTGGACACCAGAAACAAAATTATTTACAATATTAGTTTGATATGTTTAAAGGTGCTGTATGCAGTTACAGCATCAATCTGAGTGATATATTCTAGAGTATAGATTAAAATAAGTAAGTGATTGAAAGATCGGGATTCGAAATAAGGACAACTGATTGAAAATTATATACAGTATTAATTACCCATCATAGGAGCTATCAATCATGCTTTGGTTCACTCCTGTACCTCTCTTAGTTTCTGAGATAATGACGATTTAAAAAATTAAGGATTGAACTCAGAACGTCAGGTATCTAATTACACATCCGCAAGATACTACCTAATAACATAAACGCAATAAAGTTTATTTGGCGTCTTTATCTTAATTAGTTTAGGAGTTATTAAATTTATAATTAAATTACATTTTATCGGTATTCGAACCCTGGACACCAGAAACAAAATTATTTGCAATATTAGTTTCATATGTTTAAAGGTGCTGTATGCATTTACAGCATCAATCTAAGTGATATATTCTAGAGTATAGAGAAAAAATAAGTAAGTGATTGAAAGATCGGGATTCGAAGTAAGGACAACTGATTGAAAGTTATATACAGTATTAATTTCCCATCATAGGAGCTATCAATCATGCTTTGGTCAACTCCTCTACCTCTCTTAGTTTCTGAGATAATGGCGATTTAAACATTAGGCTCGAACCCAGAACGTCAGGTATCTAGTTACACATTCACAAGATACTACCTAAAAACATAAAGGCAATAAAGTTTATTTGGCGTCTTTATCTTAATTAGTTTAGGAGTTATTAAATTTATAATTAAATTACATTTTATCGGTATTCGAACCCTGGACACCATGTACCCAAAATTACATTCCCAAGAAACTATCTAATGAAATTAATGTAATAAACTTTATTTGACGTCTTTATCGTAATTAGTCTCTGAGTTATTAGAAGCTGAATTTGTAATCACTCGTAGGATTCGATCCCTCTATCCTGGTCAACTTGGAACTCATTGGAGAAGCTGCTGCTTTTTATATCATTTCCATCGCTAAAATCTGAAGTGTTGACTGTTGGGCAGAGCACTTAGGAAAACAATTACTGACATTGTTCGCTAATGTGGTGAAAGCGTCTAACGTGGTCAGCTAATGTAGGTCACCGTTACCACCATGCAGAAGTAGGTTATTGTTCGCTAATGTACGTAAACAGATCCGGAATACAAACTTAAAAGTCTATTAATGTGGTGAAAGCGTCTAACATGGTCAGCTAATGGACAAGCGCTTTCCCCAGATAGAAGAAGGCTGCAGTGTTTCATTACATTACAGACTGTTCCCGTGAGCAGACTACTTATACTCACGCTCGAGTCAACAATTCATTATTCAAAAAACTTAGTTGCTCGAGGATGCAATGTGCAGGCCTTAGTAGTCATAAAAAAATGTTTGACGAACATTACCTAATTAATTTGCCGAGGGGCGGCAGGCCTCGAGAAAACAATTCCCTCAAGTCAGGACGCCACAGTAGAACGCATGGGGGAGGGGGTAGGACCTGTTAGCACAGACACTCTCGGCATTAGGTAAGCACACAAAGCGAGAGGGGGCGGGGCCTAACGACACGAGACCTGGCGGCATGTAAGCCCTCAAAGGGAGGGGGCGGGCTTGTCGGCGTAGAACAAAGAACCTTATCGATTGTCGCCATCTTACTTTGTGCCATCTCTCTCATTTTATTTCTACTCTTGGAGATTAAGATGCTACGCGCTCTGTGGGCATGTGTTGGAGCCCTGTAACGGTTCAAAGATGTAACTTGGGGAGTTTTGATTGTAGAATTTTGAATATAATTAGAGAATACTTCTATATAAATGGAGGAAGTTGGAATGGACACCTTTGAGATTGTGATGCTGTGCGTCCGGTGTGGGGATGGGTTCAAGTCCCGCGAAGGTTAAAGGATTGTTACCTTTAGAGAATTTATTGTAGAACTCCGAAAATAAACTTAGAAGGAAGATTCAATTAAATGCAGGAAGTTAGAATGGACTTCAAGATTGTGATACTGGGTGCGTTGTGGGCATAGTTTCGAGTCCTGTGACTGCTAAAAATGTAACTTGAGAGTTTTGATCGTAGCAAAGCAAGAAAAAACTTATAAAAATACATCCAATTAAAGCCAGGAATTTAGAATGAAGCTGTAGGAGTTTGTGGCTGCGCCCACTGTGGGCATGGGTTCGAAAGCTATGGCGGTTAAAAATGTAAATTGGAGAGTTTTGATCATGGAATATTAGAAAAAGCTTCTAGAGAATTTTTAGTAGAATTGTGAAAAAACTTAGAAAATACATTTAATTAAATGGAGAAAGTTAGAAGAAATAACCTTCGAGGATTTGATGCTACGCGCGCGATTTATAGGTGCGTGATCGCGAAGGTTAAAAGGTTATAACTTGGAGAGAATTTATAGCATATTTGCGAAAAACAGCTTAGGAGATACATAAATTTTAACTTGAGGAATAGACCTCTTGGAGTTTATAATGCTACGTGTATGGGTTCAAGTCTCATGATGGTTGAAATATTGTGACTTGGGGTGTATTTACCATAGAAGTGCGACAATGGATACTCTCGCTGCTTACCTACTCCAGTTGAAGACCCAAAAGAAACTGTAAACAATTACGAAATGTGTAGATCAGGATTAAGAAATAGTATTACACAGACCTGAAGCCGTTTCCCTGTTTCTTCTCCCTTTATGATCACGAAATTTAAAGGCATACTTCAATTGGTTTAAGTCCAATGGTATAAGGCGTTATATTATTCAAAACAAACAGCGACAACTTCACCTTCAACGCGGACTACAAAAATGAACTTTAAGATTGGGTGAAAAATGGGAATTTCTTCTACTAAATAAGTCCCATTACCTGGTACATATATCACAATTTGCTGTAAATTACACACATTAATATCAAAACACATTTAAGTATCATCATACGTGTTGTTATAAAGAGAACAAAACTATGGGAGACAGACAAAAAGTTCTCCACGAACTAAAGGTAAGGGTAAAACGTAGTTAAGCTAATTCATGTTTCAATGCGATATTAACCCTGGGAGTGTGCGCTTCGATTATGAATTTGGGAAGCATTTTACACGGACAATGAAAACCTTTTCAGAAGGCGAATTTGTCAATAATGCATACCAATTGCTGCAGAAAAAGTCCTTTGGTAAAGGCCTTCGAATAGATTTACCATAGGTCCGAAATCACCGCGGACAGTACTGCTATTTTAGTGTTCTCCGGGAAATAGCAGCAGCAGCAGTAGTAGTAGTAGTAGTAGTAGTAGTAGTAGTAGTAGTAGTAGTAGTAGTAGTAGTAGTAGAAGAGTAGTAATTCAGTTTAATTGAGATAAACCATTATTTCAGAGGTAGGCGCATTACACATTTAGTTACAGATAAAATGGAATAGCGATAGTAAAATGTTTAAGATCTGAAGCTATATGAATGAGCGAATGAATGAGTGAATTAGTCCACTAGATCACATGAAGGGCAATGTCATCCTAATAGGAGGGAGCTCATGGAAAGTTCAAGAGGTGCGCTAGTCCACAAGAATTGCAATTTCCTTATCTGCTTAATACCTAAATTGTGTGGATTTTAATCCTACGAATTCTTCGTCTACACCTGTTTGGGTTTTATTAAAATATTTCCTTCAGGATTAATATATCCAGTTCTTTTGCATTCTTTGCTTGAGCACACAATGTCCGCTACTACTTTGTATAAATTAATTGTTAGTTGCGAGCTAGTTCCTTAAATTCACCTTGGCTCCTTGCTATTGTGTATTGATGTACTCCTATGGATTTCTTGAATGGGTCGGCCCATCTTGTGGCTGGTCTGCCCCGGTGTGTCTTGCCGTTGCGCGGGTCCCACATC
This sequence comes from Deroplatys truncata, assembly GCA_030765065.1. Taxonomy (NCBI): domain Eukaryota; kingdom Metazoa; phylum Arthropoda; class Insecta; order Mantodea; family Mantidae; genus Deroplatys; species Deroplatys truncata. The sequence goes on along the minus strand of CM060990.1, from coordinate 346,031,722 downwards.
ATTGCGAAATGTGACCGTGTGCTGTTTTGCTTCGTGCTAGGTATCCTCGCCATTTCCACTTTAGGGTTGCTCGCTTTGCATCTTTCGCTTTCGCCAGTGTTCCAAATTTGGTGTTTGAGATTCTCTCTAGGAAGGATATTCCTAGGTTCCTCGGCTCCATCTTCCTTTGGCATACTTGTAGCTTTTTCTTTTGGACTTCAATCAGCTTCCATGTTTGACATCCACACAGTAAGATTGGTGAAATATACGGTTCGAGTGCTTCGAATTTGAGCTTGCGGCTTAGATTCTTGTTTAAAAGCATACATTTTAGAGACGAGAATGTTTTCCATATTGTGGAAATTCTCCTTTTAAGTTCTTTGTTCATGGTGTTTTAAAAGACGACTAATTGTCTCAAATATACATATGTACTCGCAGAGTAGGATTGATATTAGCTGTCGGTTTCTCATGACTTGGGATTTGCTAATATACATTGTCATTCCTGTCATTTTTCTGGGGTGGCTGAAGTCTTCAAGCATTGCTTGCATGGTTTCCGTTCTTCTTGCAAATACTAATATGTCATCTGCAAATCTGAGGTTTGCCAGTCTGTTGACATGGTTATAAATTCCAAAACGTTCATTTCAAATTCAGCTCTCTAAGTATATCCTCAATTAGGCTTGTAAATAATTTTGGTGGGATAGGATCTCCCTGCCGTACACTCCCCTGGAGCTCGAATGTCTGAACCTCCCTTTCTGTGGTTACCTTGGCGTACGCTTTGCTGTAAATGCTGCTTAGGATACGGATGTATTTAAGTTCGATTTGCTGCCTTTTCAATGCTTGTAGTACACTTGAATGTTCTACCGTGTCGAATGCTTTCGTGTAGTCCACAAAGGCCAAGTATAGGTGTATATTGAATCCCTCTGACTTCTCTATTATTTTATTTACACTCTATAAATGTTCAGCCGTGCTCTAGCTTGGCCTTCTGGCTTATTATCTTTCAGTTTCTTTGTAATTCGTCTAGATTATTTTGGAGAAGAATTTATATAGTTTACCAGTAGACTTATTGTCCTATGGTTTTGTAGATCGTCTTTGTCGCCGTTCTTGTGCAGAAGAACAATATTGCTCATTTTCCACCTTTTGGCAAAACCTCTATGCGCAAGACAGTGTTGAATGGCTCTAAAACATGTACAAGGCCCAACTGCAAATATTCATTATAGATGTGGTCTTAATCGGAAGCAATACACCGGCCTTAAAGTTCAATACTCCTTCCTTGCATTGTGAGAAACAACTCAATATTGACAGCACTTTAAAAGAATGACAAAGGTATCGAACAATTTGAACCATTAATAAAGATACCTATGAAATGACTGATGACACGAAAAAAGCTATTTGAAATAAACTGTGTGCTCTAAAAATCTAGATTTTGCGTAATATATTTTCATCTATAGCTTAACGTCTACCGTTATACGGATTATAAGGAGGATTTCATAAGGCTATTCCCAGAAAATTCAGATATACGTTCGATTTGCCAAATAAATGCCTTCAGTATATGATGTTTTAATCAAAATTGTTAGAGCCATTTTTAGAAGTGAAAATTTTCAAAAAATGTTCCATGTAAAGAGTCATTGGGGAGGGGACTTTTTTAAAAACCTTCATGTCACATTCTTGGAAGATACTGAACTTAAATACCAAGTTTGCTGTTTAAGCGATTTTCCGTTTTTTGCGTTACGCTATTCAGAGACACACACACAGGACCTTTTCCTAAAAATGCTTTCTTCTTGGATTCAGGGCCTCATAACATACATTTTCGGTGAAATATAAGACATCGAATTTTTGGGAGCAATAAAGTACCTCCCCTGCTTACTATACGCTGCAGAGAAAGTAATGAAAAGCAGGATCGAAATCTGCGTTGTAAAGTAAAAAAAAAAATAAAATGCGATTAAAACAGCATCAGGAACTGTAAAACCTGCACCTTAAATATAGGGACACCATCAAATTCCAGGACCAACGCAGAAACGTAGAAATAAGGATACCTATCTAAGCTATAAGAGTTAAATAGGTAAAATTCGACAGTTTACACACAGTGGATCAAACCGCTGTGAGAAATAAAAGATAAAATACACCATACATCACACAAGGTGTCTAGCTAAAATTACAGCTTCACGACGACACGTGCGTAAAAAGCTACTCTAAGGGATAGGGAGGTACTTCAGCTGCCAAAAATTATTCCGTTGGATACCAGTCCACTCAGAGCTCCAGCGTGTAGGATAAAACGACGTAAAACCGCTAAAATTAACACAAGAAGCATTAGAGTTAAAACACCTTTGGGTTAAAATCGAGCCTTCGCAGAGGTATCAGCAGTCTCATTTCCGGTACGGCGACTTTTCCAGACACTCACACAAAGGACACGCTATTGCCAGCACCAGCGAGCGAGTGAATGCATTTCTGGAGGTGCTGCACGAGAGGTTGCAGGTTCAGGGATGCACTCAAGAAAAATATCGCTGCAGGTAACACATTGCTGCATCTCTTGCAGCTGATATATAAAATATCTTCGTAAATCCAAAACAATTCAGCTTACAAAAATTCAACACTGCAGTAAAAGGCGAAATCTATAAACCCCGACACTCATGAGTATAAGTATAGCCTACTCGTTCTTTGAGAGCTATGATTGTAAATGAAATTGCAACTACCGAACTGCAATTTAATGCCTAAACAGGCCGAACGAACAACGGAATCTAGTGCCGTAGACTTAGATGTGGACGTCAATCATATTGGGATATGGGTCTCGGCGGGGAACCCTGGGAGAATACTAGTTTTCCCTCTGAGAAATGTTACTGGTAAAGCGACGTCCAGCAACGAAAGAGTAAATAAAGGCAAACACAAGGAGCGAGTAATACCAAGGAGTGCGTTACGTACTGACCGTCCAACGAGGCGTTCAAAAACAAAGTAAAATGCTGATGGTGAGGTAGGCTAGAGAGTCAGCAGGTACGGCTATATAGATGACCGTTGTGTAGACAAGAGAGCCCAGGTTCAACAGCTTCCGCACTCAGGCTGTAACTGGAGTTCCTGGAAAGCACTGGTACTCCACCGGATACCACGGTGATGTACATGGTTTAGGCAATCTAAAGTCGATGGTCGCGTCGAAGAATACACAGTACAACCATAATCGAGTTGCGATCTGACCACAGAGCGATGTACTCTTAAAATAACGGTCAGATCGGACATCAGGATGTGCCATTTAAAGCGCCTAAAATATTAAGAGAACGGTCATACTTCACTTTTGAAAAGGATATATGAAAACACCAGCTAAGCTTTCTACAAAAAAAGCAATACCAAAATTTTCATTTCGTATGCGAAAGGTTTATCTGGATCTAGTAGGAAAGAAGGGGAAGGGAATACCATCCGGCGTCTGAAGTTAATGCAGACGATTTTCTCGACGGAGATCTTCAAGCAGTTTTCGTTACTCCTCGTGTGGAGGCAGTCAAGACATCGCTGGAGTCGTCGTTCTGATAGACATGTCGTCCGGAACTAGAGTAAATGACGAAATCATCCGAGAACAGGGGACACGAAACACCTCGTGGAACACAATTCCCAGTAACATTGACGACAGTGGCGAAAATGTGACGCTAAATACCGATCCCCGACGTACTCCGTTATCTGAATAAAAGCATGGGATTAAACCGATCCCACAAGTACCCGAAACGGCCTGTTCTCCCGAATGAAGAGAGGAAGAAAACCACGAACTCTTTCGTCCTCCATCGTCTAGGGGTGCTATGGTAGCCTCTAGTTACCAAGGTCACGGGTTCAAACCCCGTGGAGGGTGATGGAGTTTTTCGGGCATAAAAATCCTTAGCATGGCTTCCTTCGGAAGGAAGGTAAAGTCGCTGGACACATGTCGTAGATTTATGGCACATAAAATAACCTCAGGCCTGATAAGGAGGCCTCTGAGGAAAATTTCCGGCCTTTCACACCCAATATAGAATGGGACTCTAAGAATCATAACAGTTAAAGAATGTTTGTAAAAAAACTGCAAACAGCCGCAATGGCATTGTTTATAGCTTCAGCTACGCGAACCGTAGGCCGGGTACTGTTGCTTGTGTCGCTTTGACCGCCATACGACGAAGCTTATCTCATACCACGGAAGAAGGCGTGAAGCGATTAGAGGATTATAAAAGCTGTTTCTAATATGCCTTCTTGATAATCTGAACGAGGCGCACATTTGATTATAGGTGTTGAGATTTTCAAGTGTTAGGTGGCCCCAGAAGATCCGAAGCGTAGTCCTACGTGTGAAAACAGCGGTCCGGTATTCGTAGGACCACCAAGGGACCGGTAAGCGTCCTGGAAATGAAGATGGCGGAAATAAAACGTTCGGCAGCGGAAATGATGACAGAGGTCAGATGATCCACCATGTGGTCAATATCTTCGAAATGGGGATCTTCGAAGACGGCTAGGTTAGAATAAAAATGACAATTAGCCTTATTTTTTGCAGATTGGTACACGGGACTATGGAGCGTATTGAGCGTGTGAGCTGATAACTCAATGCAAATGATCGCTGGAGTGGGTTATCAGGGACTAAGTTTCACTGAAGGCAGTGTGCAAGCTGTTCAGAGGAAGGGGATTAATCCAATATGCGAGAGTTCCAGAAAAATCCGAAACAAATGTGGTTGCACCGGTGTTAAATGGGAAAACTACTTCTGAGTGAAGAAATCCGCAAAGGGGTCCCACTTGCACAAGACCAGAAGAACCCCAAAGAACGTGGTGGGTATTGAAGGCTTCTAACAGAAGAAAGAGTTCTGGGATCTGCGATACAGATCTACGTTGATGATAGCAAATGGAGATGAAGGCGTAATTTCGAAGTTATATATATATATATATATATATATATATATATATATATATATATATATATATATATATGAAAAGAGCAAATCCAGGTAGTGTGAGGATAATAGCCACAGCTTGCATGGTAGCGGTAAGCGTGAGAGGCTAGTAATAAACTTCGTCCTAGTTAAGAAGTATGACCCCTCCATGCGCAGGATTGTCCTCCTCTGGTGGAAGATCATAGTGCACCAAAAATAAAAATTAAATTGAATTTTGTTTATGGAGGCTCTTTAAGTATTATCGTCCATCGAGTAACCTCGTTACTCCAAAATTACAAATTTTACAGCGGGAAGCAGAAACACTCTAAAGTCGCTAACTTTAAAGCAAATTCAAGGCCTTTTATCTATGTTATCCCAAATACATGCAGTTATCATATGCATTGCGCAGATTTCCCGTGTTAATCCTGTGTGGTGTTTAAATAACCAAGTTATAAGATTCTGTCACTCCCGGCTGTTGTGTTACTTCGGAATTACTTATTTCTTTCATAAAATAAGAATCAATGATTCATGAGTTTCAATTTATTTCTGAATAGAGTATAAATTACTTACAACGATGGAAATCAATACTGGGATATATCCATTGAAATATATTATCTCAAAACACTAATGTAAATGCAACAAATTAAAAAGTATATATTACGCAATACAAAATATAGTTTCATAACTTAGATTCGTGGTAAATGTTCTTAAAAATCCATATACATATACATGTCATTAGGAAGCAATACTGATGGTACTGTATACATCAATAATATTCCTAATTCTAGTATACTTAACTAAGAGATGCAGCTACAAGGAAATACTGCTAATAGTACTGATGTACAAGATACTCTGATGTTTGATATCCTCTCGGTGTGTTTCAAAGAATGTGTTTGCAGGGAATTTGAGAATATCCATGTTGCAGAGACCCGTAGAATGCAGGAAGTGTATAGGTATAACGCCCCTCGACAGGAGTAGATGATTGAGTTCCTCCACCTTAATTTTGATGGGATGTGTATAAAGAGGAGGTACAGACATAGCTTCTGTTGCCTTAGATATCCTTTTGGGACGAATGGTCCAAGCATCACTGAATCTTAGTTTATAGTTAATTGTACCTGAAGGATTCACTGACAACCGGCTCTCCAGGTTTCGAGTCAGGCCGAATTGATGAATACCATGAGTATTACGTCATACTTTGAAGAAAGTTAGCTGGACATATTGCACATTATATGGTTTGGATTTTGGTTCGTTTACACCTTCACGTTAACGACCCCTCCCCGCCCCTATGTCAGTTTGTTTGAAATTGTTAACGCTGTTACCATAGTAACGGCCACTTTTCCAGCCTCCCACCCCTCGGATACACCATCATACTTAATTAGAAAAACCATTCCCGCAATCCCTTGTTTGTGTAAACGTGCAGTTTTCCCCCGAAATTATATGAAAACTTGACACCTGATGATATTTGTATGTGAATGTTGCTAACAAGCGACCTCCTAATCCCCTTATCTCTTTAAACTCTCTTAGCATATTAACGGTCCACCCTCTCACCGCCTATGATACACCTGCAGATCTGTGAGCTAATCACGCCTTTTCCAATCACTTTGTCTGCAGACTATACAAGTCTAGACCTGCAACCGCTTCCCATCACATTCCTTTCCATATCGAACACAAGCATGCTGATTCAAAAAAATCGTTCTCCCAAAAAATCCTTCCTCACACCCTCTTAGGTCACACCTGAAGAACACATGTGAACTAATAAACCCTTTTATATCGTTTTTGCTTCCTATACAAATTTTGACACGTAACAGCTTCCCACAACATTGCTTTCCGTCTGCAACACGCGCAAGCTTAATTTTGAAACATTCTTCCTCGAACCCTTCCTCACACCCCCTTTGGGATACACTTGCATGACACCGGCAAGTTAGTCAACCCTTTTCTAAGCTCTATTGTTTGATTGATCTACATGTCCTTACTTGAGTCCCTCCTCCATTCACTTTCATCTCGACCACTTGCATCTGGCGAGCGCTATGTCATCAAACAAGTTCTAACATGTATCCCTGCATTACGAAAAAATTCTCCCTTCCACTTTAGAAATCAGTGCTTGCGTAAAAATATATTCTATTCATTTAAATATATTCAACTGAATATACCCAGCCCCTCATACACACTCGAACACCCATCATAGTCTCTATCACTCAAAGCGTGTGTACGTATTTGTTTAAAATTTATGCTAGTTTTGTAGCACACTTAGCTATAGCGATATTTGAAATTCTTAATAAGACGGTCCTTGAGTGACTTGAAACGTGGTCTCTAGGAACTGCATTTTAAATACAATAATTATTGTATAATGACATTTTTCCAGTTTAATTTCAGCTCTCTAGTCGCTTTTGTTCAAGGAATATTAAAAGAAGTGACACAGTATTCTAAGTGGGGATACTACGAAGAAAAATGTTTATAATATAATTCCAATTGTTAAACACATCTGTATTTGTATGTACAGCACTTTAGTTAAAAATACACAAGAAATAATAAAGGGTGACATTGGGAAGGCAGGGGCATGGCCCACTGGCTTTAGACGTCTCGCGATAGCATGGAATGAGCATGGAAATTCAAAGTCATCACATAGCGACATGTTTTTAATCACGTTTGCCTACTGTATAATTCACCTGTAATGGTGTGTGCAATGAAAGCATTTCTGCGTTCGTTTATTTTCTAAATTAGCTTTTTCGTAAGAAACAGATTATATAAAATAACCTTTTATCCAAAGCATACTTTGTGGAGAAGCTAGGATGCTACCCTCATGAAAGGTAAGACATACATACCGGAAAGTAAGAATATTTCACTCTAACGCTGAAATAAATACTGAGGCGTAGCAATGAAAAAAGCCCATCCTGCAAAAAAAAAAAAAAAGAAAGTAGATAAAAAGTGAGTCTCCGCTTATCCTGTCAGTTACGACAAGAAGGCTAACAATGAACTCGTTAGGTGAACACACCTCAACCTGTTACAACCACAGGAATTAAATATTTAAGCCCGGGTGTTTTGAAATGTGTGTGTACTATTGGAAGGATGAAAAATAACCCTTTCTCTTCAATGAATCTCTCTCCTTATTTCTATCCCTCGTTCTCTCTCTGTCGCAGGCAGAATGAATTAATCCTTTAGGAACCATATTTTTTCATGCCAGGGAATGAATGCCTCATTTCCTCCTTTTGCGCATGCAAATACACGCGAGGATGAAGGAAAACGTAAGGTAAAGTATATAAGCAGACAATGTAACGCTTGCAATCATTTTCATTACGCCTTGAAGTGTGCTGATTGTTCTACAAGAAAGACGACGATAATATCTTGCTTCTCAACATATTTTCAAGACTACTGCTGCATCTTTACATCATGAAAGTGAAAATGGAAGGTAATACCTTGCTTTTACTTTACCTCCATATAAATACATGCAAATATTTTCATTTATTTGGTGAAAATATCAAAAAGAATCCAGTTAAAAACAGCTGAGAAAATTGAAGTATATGTGTTAGCTAAACATGCAAGTGAATATATATTTCTAATTGAAATGCGTACTTTGCGGGCCCATTAGAAAAAGCATATAATTTTTCAAGAGAGCTTATAGGCTTAAAATATATTGGAAACTTGACATTACGTGTGAAAAATATATTGGAGAATATAGAAATTGTATATTACTTTTTCCTTGAATTTATAGCCTTTAAACTCAAGTTACAGAGGGTGGACCATTTAAGTTGAGACTGTGTAATGTCTCCAAAATTAAGCGTTATAGAAAGAAATGTCTGGAATTAAAGTTGCTTGATATTATGGGGAAAGTAAATACCATCAGCCGTGTTTTATTTGGAGGATGTTGTAATGGTCATTTTTGGGTCAATTTAATTTGACCTTAATTGTAGATTTCATTTACAAATTTAAACAGCACTCTTCATGTACAGGAATATATTTCACAACATCGTTTTAACTTAAAGGAAGAATGTAGTGGATGTGCAGTTCTGTGTCTACAGAAATTAATCTTGAGCAAAAGAAATACAATATAGCGATGAACTGAAAACAGTACTAGTTTGTGAAGAATATATTGTGCAGAGAATAAATGATGCTCGTACAGATTAAACTAGCCAACAAATACAAATATGTTAACTAGATGCATCACGTGTGTATATATGCATACAATTGAAAATGAATACTCTGTCTTTCTAATGAATAAATCACAATGAATGCATGCTGCAGGGAGCGTAGACCACCTTAACATGCTAACTGAGCAGACACCAAATATGGAACCAGGACCGTAGCTAACTTGGACGACAAACTAGTTTTCCCTTCAGCTAGATATACTTTTCTAACAGCTGAACAACTACAAGAAATGCCCGAGACGTTTCATCTAGTATACCATAGCATGGTACATTCAGGCAAATTTAACATATGTGAACTGTCTTTCGTGCCTGTGAAGGTATGTAGAAGTAATTAGATTGTCATTTCTTATTTCACAAGGATGAAGTAAACAGGAGGCCTTTAAGCTATTTCATACAGAGTACAATCAGTAGTTATGTACCGTTTCAGACAGAACGATTTTCAAGGTCAGACAATTTGATAGGGGAGTCCATCTCGGACAACTCTTTTTGGCGAGGTGAGACAATTTTTTACTCAAGGTCGGACAATAATTTGAGTTGATTCGTCTCGGACAACCTTTTTTGCCAAGGTCGGACAATTTTTTGTCAAGGTCGGACAATTATTTGACTATTTCCGTTTGGGCCAATGTTTTGGTCAAGGTCGGACAATTTTATGGTGAAGGTCAGACAACTTTTTTGTCAAGGTCAGACAATTATTTGAGTGTGTCCGTTTGGGACCACTTTTTGGTCAAGGTCGGACAACTTGTTTGGCAAGGTCGGACAATTATTTGAGTGTGTCCGTTTGGGGAAACTTTATGGTCAAAGTTGGGCAACGTTTTTGGCAAGGTCGGACCATGATTTGATGGTGTTCCGTTTCGGACAATTTTGCGGTCCACGGGAAGAGTTAGCCACGGTTGGGGTAAGCGCAGGTGCCCCGCGGCGCCGGTGTTGCGGGTTACGCCCCTGTGATGGTATGGAGGGTTTGCGCCCCCGTAAGAGGTAGCGACGTGTAGGTTGGGCGGGTGAACAGCGGCGTACGGGAGGGGATGGCGGGCGCAGTTTCCCCGCAGTTTGGGGTTACGCCCATAAGGCGCACCCCCGCTAGGGTGAGATGGGACGAAAGTGGAATGTCGATGAGTTAGCTTGCTGTAGCGTAGCAAGGTCAACCCTTGTGGAAGTGTAAGGACGATGAGAGAGGTGGCAGCGGAGCGCGGTCAGACAGTTTGGTAGGGAGGGACGTGTTGGGACAGTTTGGAAGAGAGCGCAAGGTCAGACAATTTAGAAGCGAGTGCAAGGTCGGACAGTTTTGCAGGGCGGAGCAAGGTGGGACAGCTTGGAAGCGAGAGCAAGGCATAACAGATAGCTTGAAAGAGCATAGCAAGCTGTGACAAATTGAAAGCAAGGTCAGACCGTAAGCAAGAGGAAGGTCGGACAGTTAGCGAGGCCGGAGTAAGGTCGGACAGTTTGAGAAGGGGGAGGAAGGGGAGAAAGTGAATGAGGGCGCAGCAAGGTCGGAGAGTTTGAGAGGGCAGGGGACGGTTAGGTGTATACGTGTGACGTGTGCTGCCCCGCCTTGCTTTTGCCCCGTCCATTACTGTGTGTCCGGCATGATACTTACCTTTCCTGCATCGCTTTACGTGTGAGGTGCGCTTCCCTGCCCATCACCGTCTGTCGGCCATCATATTTGTCTTTTCCCACCGCTTCCCCTTTAAGGCGTGCTGCTGACAGGTGGCGCTTGCTGCTACTTGAAACTTGTGCTGGTGTGGCGGCCTGCTTTTGGGGAGATTTTGAGATGAAAGGGAAGTGTTTGAAAAAGTGGGTGTAACAGGCCGACGCATGTGATGAAGGTTGCGATGTAAAGTTTCTTTATTTTGAGGATAATATGGAAATAAATAGGGATAAATGATTGAATGCGGGTGAGACGAGAATTTGACTTGTTTTTATTCAATGGAACAAAAAAACTGATATACAAGCAAAGACATTAAGGCGGTGTAGATTTACACATAACGCAGTCGGAGACAAAAGGTGGTGACCCGTCTATGTGATCCCTTTGATCGTTTTGGTTCCAATGCTCGGAGCACCTTTTAAATGGCGAGAAAGCATTCCTGGAAAATGCGACCAAGGATTGCCATACTTGGTCGACATCTGTAGGTGGATATAGGGAAAGGAATGGATGACCAGAAGTAGCAACGGCGAGCCGCTCCTCCTTCGATAGTTGTGCTAGCTGACGATAGCATTTCGAGTATTTGAATAATGTGTCTGACATAGCTGAAAGGGATGCAATTAAATAACGTTAGAAAAAATAATTTGTTAGATGCTGGATTGGAACCGCCCCTTGGTATAAACCTTCTTAGCCACAGGGCAATGCAACTAGAAACGAATGCATAAATCTTGAGGCACACAGAGATCAGAGCTTACCTTGATGCAGAGACGAAGAAACAACGAGAAGAGGAAAGGTTGTAGGAAGGGAGGGGAATATAAACCTGAAGAAAATAGATAGGATTAGTTGAAATAAGGAAGACGGAGACTGGGCGAAAGGAAACAGGAAGAAGAGAGTGGGAGCGTTGTGGGTATAAAAGAGAAAAAAATATGGGAGGGGCGAGGACGGTACGATGGAGACGATTTGGTTTTTGGCGCTGTTTTTGGGACTGTGTCAGGAGGGGATAGTTTCGTAAGTTTCGGAAGGTGTGGGTTTGCGGTAGACGATGTTACAGGGAATTAAAAGAATGCGACAATGTGCAAAAAGAAGGACGAGTTAACGACAAACTGCACGTGCGAGTATGAAAAAGGTGTAGAATGTAGATCAAATGCGACCATCATGATAATGGAGGATTTGAGAAACGTTTATAGGTACATGAAACCCGTTAACTAGATGCGATGGTAGTAAACGCTGCGACTTTTTATATTATGGAAATGTGAATGTGGGGCAGATGGAGTGCCCGGAGTCTTACGTAACGAGCGAATTGTGCGAATGCGCAAAAAGCGGAAAGGTTTGAACTTGAAATGGAAGTTGACGCCGGAGGAAAGTGAACTGATTTTGGCCTTTAACATCATGAACGAGATGAACACTTACCTAACGGAATTTTCTGTGTATTTATTCGGAAAATGCGGGAGCCGAGAGTGGAATTTGGAGTTAGGGGGTAGGAAGATGGCGGGTAGGGTAAAAAGGGGGGTTGAGGTGGGGTGCGCAGGGTCATGAACGCCGCTGGGTTGCGCTGGGCTGGGCTGCTCTGTGCTGGTCTGGGCGCCGATGTGCCTGGCTGGATTGAGCGCCGCTGGGCTAGGTGGGGCGTCGTTTGTCTGGGCCGGGACAGGTTGAACGCTGCTGGGCTGAGCAAGGTGGGCATAGCAGGGCGCCGTTTGGCTGGGCCGGGCTGATCTGGGCGCAGCTCAGGCGGGTTAGGCGACGCTGGGTCGAGTTGGGCATGGCTGGGCGACGAAGGGCGGGTTGGGCTACACAGGGTAGGGCCGGACATAAATGCGCTGGGCTGTACACCGCTGGGCCAGGCGCTGCTAAACTCAGCTGAACTGAGCGCCGCTGGGCTGCGCTGGGCTCGGGCGGGATGATCCGTGCGCCTCTCGGCCGAGTTATGTGACGCTGGTCCGGGCTGGGCATGGCTGGGCGACGCAGGGCCGGTTGGGCGACACAAGTCTGGGCCGGACATAAATTCGCTGGGCTGTATACCGCTGGGCCGGGCGCTGCTGAACTCAGCTGGACTGAGCGCCGCTGGGCTGCGCTGGGCTGGACTGCGCGCCGCTGTGCTGTTCTGGGCGCTGATTTGCCCGGCTGGACTGAGCGCCGCTGGGCTGGGTGGGGCGTCGTTTAGCTGGGTCGGGCTGGGTTGAACGCCGCTGGGCTGAGCAATGTGGGCTTGTCAGGGCGGCGTTTGGCTGGGGCCGGGCCAGGTTGGGCGCCGCTCGGCCGGGTTAGGCGACGCTGGGCCAGGCTAGGCACGGCTGGGCGACTCAGGGCGGGCTGGGCCGGACATAAATACGCTGGGTCGGTGCTGCTGAACTCAGTTGGACTGAGCGCGGGTGGGCATGGCTGGACGACGCAGGGCGGACTGTGCGACACAGGGCTGGGCCGGGAATAAATGCGCTGGGTTGTACACCGCTGGAACGGGCACTGCTGAACTCAGCTAGACCGAACACCGCTGGGGTGCGCTGGGCTGAGCAAGACACCACTGGGCGTCGCTGAGCTGCGCTTGGCTAATGGTTACTGGGTGCGCTGGGTATGACGCCGCTGGGCCTGGCTAAACTAGGCGCCCGCTGGAATGAGTTGGGCTGATCGCCGCTGGCCTGGCCCCCTCACAGTTCGGCGCTGCTGGTAAAGTTTTGAAATGGCGCCGCTGGGGTGAGCGCCGCTTTGCTGGGCTGTGCTGCGAACCGCTGTGCGCCTCTCGTCCTGGTTGTGCGACGCTGGGCCAGGCTGGGCATGGCTGGGCGACGCAGGGTGTGCTGGCGTCACTGGGCTATGTTTGGCGCCACCGCGCTGGCCTGGGCGCTGCAGGTCTGAGTTGGATGCTGCTGAGTTTTCTGGTATAGGCCCCCGCTGGACCGGACTGGGCAACCCTACGTTGGGCAGGGCTTGACGTGGATGCGCTGAGCTGGGCTGGGTGCCGGAGCCTGGGCTGTGCTGGGCGACGCAGAGCTGGACTCGGCTGCGCTCAGCGCCGGTGGGTTGGGCGCCGCTTGGTTTTGGCCGTGCTACGCTGGGTTTGGTGCCATCTGGCAGGGCTGGGCTGGGCCGGGCCGTGCTATGTTGGGTTTCGTTCCGCTCAGTAGTGCTGGGCGGCGCTGGGCTGGGCTGGGCGTCGCTGGTACAATTTGGAAAGAGCAAATATGTTCGATTAGGGGATGGTATTCGGTCAAGAAACAAAATAATCTAAAACACTTAAATTTTCGCTTGCACAAATGCAGGTGGATATCGATGTGTCTTTTTATAGTGTCTTTGATTCGAAATTCGAACGGAAATTTACATTCAGGACAAGTGATGTCAAGGTAGTAAACGCCTGTTTGCAGGAACCCACAGTCAACGTAATATTTAACGTTATGAAAAAAATGCAAACTATATCGATCCAAGGGAAATACGAGTTTCGGCAGGTTTACCGGTAATCATGGGTTTAGTAGCATTGCCAGCACATATCGAAGATTCGCATAAAGGACATGTGAAAGTGTAATAAGGAAAACATCCGTCGGCCTCGAATGACACATTCATCTGAAAAACGCAAGAAAATGGGCATGCAATAAAAATGCGACACCGAAGAGCCATGGAGTTCCTATTTTAATTTAAACTATTTGCAAAATTATTTTGAAATACTTACGATGAAGGAGCACCACAGGAAAGGGTCGGCGGCAGCGGCACTGCTGGAAACGATCGAGGATCGATGATGCCGGATGCGATGGATTTTAACCGCATGGCAAAGAACGCACACTGTAGGGGTAAAAAGCGAATATGGCGCAGGTTAAGGTATATTTTAAAACAACCGTATGATACTTGAAACATTTAAAAAAAGGTATCAAAAAAGGCATCACTACCTGTGTGAGGCTGCCTGAGAGACTCCAATGGCTCCCAGTAGTAAAAATAATTCAGACAAAATGGCAGAAAAAATGCGTGGATTCTCAAACAGTAGAAGAAAGAAAAAATAAGAACGATAGGAAGCTGTTTGTGTCGTGCCAATGACGTTTGATCGCTCGAGGCGAAAAAAGAGTTTGAATCAATGAGGAACGTTTTTGTACTTACGGCAATGCTTCGAAAGCAATGGTTCCCAGTAGCAATAAAACTAGGATAGAACGGCAGAGAATGCGTAGGCTCTCAAACTGTAGAAGGGAAAAAAGAACGATAGGAAACCATTTCTTTCGTGCTAATGGCGTTTGTTTACTCAAAGTGAATAAGAGTTTGAGTCAATGAGTAAAGTTTAAAAAATGGAAGCGCGAAGCCTCACGACGGTCGTTAAGCGAGGAGGCGAAGCATTTTTATTTTGGCAAGTGTATGATTTTACATATGTAAAATAACCTGACTTTTTCGACGGTCGTGACTCACGGTGAAAAATAAGCAACTTCAGCGTCGCGGTTCATGGAGTGCGATAAGAAACGGTCACGATTGCTACTCGTGCCAACGCGGTAGTAGACACGTTCACGATGGTCGTAACAACGCGGTATAAGACACCGTCACGATGGACACGATCGATGGTCGTGCCAACGTGGAAGAATACACGGTCACGATGGGGGCGAAAGATACTCGTGCGAACGCGGAAGCAGAAAAGAGTACTAGTCGTTGGCGAGGCAGGTAACGGTTTGCAATAAGGCAATGTAGCGCGGTTGTTTGTTTTTATAAAATGAAAGTGACAGTTGTGTTTCACAGCTAGAGCAACACGCTTAGTGAACGTAAGGCGACGGTCTATTTAGCAGTGAGCCGGAGCATTGATATCGATTGATAGCGGACGCAGAGCGGTGGGTAAGAGAAAAAAGGTAATGCAACTGTGATCGTTGGTGTCTATATGTGTGTTAATTTTCTTTAAAAAGGCAAGTGCCGTGGTAGTGGAGATCATTCGAACATGGAGGAAGACGATTAATCTGCTTACTTTACCGACGAGCACGATATCCCCGTTTCCGGGGATGCCATATCTTACGACGACGATGGCAGGTTAGCGGTAAGTACCGAACCTCTTTTTGATATTGTGCAGCATAGTCAGAGAACGGTGAAAAGCTGTTTTCGGGATATCTTGAAACGGACATTGTGGTGAGACCCATGCCCGAAGATGCCCATCCGCGCGGGTGGGTGCACAACATGTTTGAGAAAGTGTTACATTTTGCGAACGAAAATTTACTGGAAAACTCGCCCGGATGGATAGGTATGTCCATTTCAAATATGGGAAAACCCATAAAGCGTTTAGAATTAGCGTTAGAAAATTCGATCAAGTGAATTCGAGGTGTTCATGCATTCCATAGAACGAGTCATGCAGAGTAGCGAGGAGATTTTGACTAGCGGGCCTGTGAAGATCACTCGCGTTTGGAGGAAACAGGTTGCTGGTTCATGCTTTAAACTGCGCAGCTTCTGCGAGAAGAACAAAGGCATCATACGCATTCAAAACTAGGACCACCTGTGCCTGTCGAGGGCCATAGCGGGGTGCAAAGCTAACGCCCACGGGGATAAGCAGTACCTCTCTGTGAGGTGCAGTGAATGCAAACAGAAGCAATCGGCATTACAATTGCGCAACGGTATAGCGAACCAAGATTCGGCATTCTCGCTGGAAGACGACAAAGCATTCGAAAACAAATTAAAAGAGTACCGTTTCACGGTGTTTAGCGATAACACCGGTAAGAGCGTTCTGTATAAATCCTCTGGCAACTACAACAAACACATCGATCTGCTCTATTACGAGGGTCACTTTAATGTCATTGTCAACCTGCACACTTCTTTTAGTTGCAAAACCTATTGCCGGCAGTGCGATACGCCCTTTTCTACCAGGAGGGAGAAGCACAAATGCGATAAGTGGTGCACTAAGTGTCACAGCGAACCTCACGGCCACTTCGATGCGTTCCTCCAGTGCGGGAGACGTTATAGGGAGTTTAATGGACGGGAATGCTATGAACAGCATCTGAGGAAGGGTGGGTTTTATGCCAAGAGCGAGTCTCTATGCGACGTGGAGAAGGTTTGCCTTTTGTGCAACAAGCTATACAACACCAAGTATAGGAAGGTGCCTCAGCGGTGCGGGGGAAAATATTGTGGAAGCTGTAAAATGCACGTGGATGCAAACTACGTGTGTTTCATACAGACCTACGTCATCCTCAAGTTAACAAGAAAGCGATTTATTTTCATGTTTATTGGTTTCGAATGCACTCAAAACACGCCGTATTGTGAAGTCAAGAGAGATACGGAACACGTGCCTAACCTATGCGTGCTGTATCAGGCGTGTTCGTCGTGCATCGATGAACGCAACATCGCGTATTGTCACCATTGCGGAGGGAAAGAGTGGGTGTACGATAGGGATTGCGTGAAGCAAGTATTGGAACACGCCGCCCAAATGAGGTTTAAAACTTGGTACGTAATCATCATGGCTTATAATTTGAGAGGGTAAGACAATCAGTTTCTCCTAACGTACATGTTGGACACTTTAAAATGGAAACCGAAATTCGTCATGAACGCGACGCAAATTTATAAAATAAAGTACAGAAATGCGGCGTTTCTAGCCTCTCTCAACTTCATTCCCATGCCGCTATCGCGCTTTCCTAAGGCGTTCGCACTGCGCGAATTCAAAGTATATTTTCCCTATCTGTTCAATACGGAGAAAATCCGAGGCTATTGGGGACAATGCCGCAGCAAAAGTATTTCTGTCCAGACGGAATGGGCGAGGCCGAACGCAAAGCTTTCGAATTGTGGCATAGGGAAAAGGTCTCTTCGGGATACGTGTTTCGCATGAAGGAGGAGATGACGGCGTATTGCAAGATGGACGTTCCCCTACTGAGCATGGGCGTTTCTAAATCTTGAAAAAACTTCATCGAAGACAACGGCATCGATCCCTTTAGGGAGTCCGTCAACATAGCAAACGCATGCATGAACGTTTACAGAAAAAGGTTCATGCCCAAAATGTCATTCTCGTCATTCCTCACGGCGGGTACCAATTGGCCGACGCTCAATCGTGCATCGCATGCCTCTGGTTATCGTGGTTGGAGCATTTGCAGAACGCTGTCATTCATTATGCCTATAGAGGCAGGGAAATTAAAATCGTAGGCTTTAAAGTAGACGGGCATGAGTGCGATAAAAAGGTCTACCTTTTTCACGGGTGTTTCTACCACGGGTGTCACAAGTGCTTTCCTAACAGGCATTCCGCGATATACGACACCGGCGGTGAGACTATGGCCTCGCGGTACGAGACCTCGGAGCGGGTCACCAAAGCGATTCGAGATGGGGGATACGAGGTGGTGGAGAAGTGGGAGTGTTCATTTAGAAGCATGATGAAATATTATGCCGCGCTTGCTCTGTTCGCGAAAACTGGCTAGGCAGAATTTCCAGAATCTTTGAATCCTAGGGAAGTTTTTTTTGGCGGGTACACCAATTGCACTAAGATGTACCGCGAAGCGAAGGGCGACGAGAAAATGTTTTTTCGACGTTTGCAGTCTTTACCCGTATGTGAACAAGACCAAGGCTTACCCGGTCGGACACCCCGGGATACACGTGGACCGCTTCCCGAACCTGGAACGTATCGAAGGCGGATTAGTCAGGTGCACGATTTTGCCCTGTACGGATTTATATCACCCGGTTCTACCCTCGAGAATCAATGGCAAGATGATGTTTCCTTTATGGCGCATGTGTGCGGAAATGGAATCGAGCGAACAGTAGTAGTATTAGTCCCGACTTAGCCAATTGGATTAACGATAATCCTGCCGCTAGGGGCGCTAGTGTCGCTTTTAATCCGCTCGAGTGGCGGGAAATTTGAAGCGGCAGGATTGCGTTCGATCCAGATATCTAAGCGGGACATTTTTTTCTTTCTTAATTTTTTCTGATACATGTTTTTTTATTATTTATGGATTAAATACAAACATAATATGATGGATAAAAATTAAATATATAAGAAATGTCCACGATGTGGCACACTTAGGAGCTAAATGGGCATGGTGTGATGGTTTGACCTATGGAATAACACAGGTTGACACACTTTACAAACTAAAATTGGGTTTTTTTTACACTATCGCGATGCTGGCGTAGCGGCGAACTTTGGAACTCAGCGGCAAAAAACAAGCGCGGCGCTGGTGCTAAGTAGGTGTAAGTACTAAGGAGGGTACGTCTTGAGGAGGTGTACGTACTGAGGAGGTGTAAGTATTGGAAAGTGTGCGGCGACGGAGGGGAAGGGATTGGAGGAGAAGGAGGGTATTTTCGGCGGCGTTTGGGGCGGCGGGCGCGCGCGTGCGTCGGTTGAGAGGATGAGTTGGACGTGGGCAGTGAAATAGGATGACGTCATAGGTAAGGGATGTTGGGTATTGGTGCAGGTGGATGAGGAAGGGGAGAGCAGGTTAGGTGTTTTTGAACTTGGGATAGTAGTTTCCTTGAGTGGATAGAGAGATGCAGCGATATGAGACGCGGTGGCGAAAATGGGAACTAAACAAGATGGCGGAGACAAGAAGTCTAAGGACGAGGAGATTTCGAGGTTAGTGGTCAACATGGCGGACGCAAGATGTGGGGAAGAAGACGCGGTGGTGAGAATGAGAACTAAACAAGATGTCGGAAGTACGAGCTTAGAAGAGCAGATTTTGAGGTTACAAATAGTGGGAACTAAAAATGGTGGAAGGTCGACGACAAGGAGATGCGGTGGCCAACGTGAGAACTAAACAAGATGGCGGACGCAAGAGGAGGGTAAGGAGATTTGAGGTTAAGATTTTAGGTTAAAACAGGACGTAAGCATGGGAACGAAATCCAAGATGGCGAAGGCAATGGTGTGGACGAGGAGATGTGAGGCGCGGTGGCGAAAATGGGAACTAAACAAGCTGGCGGAGACAAGAAGTCTAAGGACGAGGAGATTTCGAGGTTAGTGGTCAACATGGCGTACGCAAGAGGTGGGTGCAAGGAGATTTGAGGTTAAGATTGTTAGGTTAAACAGACGTAAGCATGGGAACTAAATCCAAGATGGCGAAGGTAAGGGTGGGGATGAGGAGATGTGAGGCGCGGTGGTAAAAATGGGAATTAAACAAGATGGCGGAGGCAGGCAGTCTAGGTTAAAAATATGAGGTAAACGTGGAGAACCAAAACCAAGATGGCGGAGACGTAGTGGTGAAAATGGGAACTAAACAAGATGGCGGAGGCAAGAAGTCGAGGGACGAAGAGATTTGAGGTTAGGGTCAACATGCGAAAGATGCCGAACGCAACAGGTGGTGAAGAGGAGATTTGATGTTGTGAAAACTAAACAAGATGGCGGACGCGCGCGGTCAAGAGGATTTCACAAAAGAAAAAATAAATATCATACCTTGAACGAGAATGGAAGCAGTCAAGTACCTAACACGAAACTTGAAAACACAAAAGAGCACAGAAATATAATGCTTGTGTAAAAAGGAAGGCAGGAGGTGACGTGGCATGTTATGATTGGAGAAAATAAGACGATTTATGATTGGTGAAAATAAAACGTGATTGGATTGGACAAAGGAATAAATAAGGGGAAGTGAAGGTGATTTGCGGCGGTATTGATGATAGCCGTGATCGTTAACGCATCTGTTGGGATTGAAACCCAGTACCAAAACCCAACACATTAAAAAATTACTCTTTGAACCTTCGTTTTGAATGTGACATCACAACTTCGAATTAAACGTGAACTTTAACGGTATTTTAAATAGGAATATTGGTGGAATAGTTCTCATTTACTTTGGGACTCAAACCCGGTACCAAAACACTAAACCATGTATTTCTACCGCAACGCTATTTTAAAATGTGGTGGAATGTGGAGTTTGTAGTTTGGGACTGAAACCCAGTACCAAAACACCAAAGGTTATATTCCTACGCCAAGTAGGTCCGAAAAATAATTATGCGTGTGGTACTTACCTCTTACTGGTGTTGATGCGTCACCAAAAGCGCAGCAGCTTCACGCGACGCGAAAAAATAAAATCAACTGTTTTTGAAAATGCTTAACCAGCTTTAAGATCAACCAACATCACTACGCACTGATATACCTAGGTTTTTTTTAAAGCGGTACAGACCCCCTTTTCACAGACATAATTTAACTATACCAAAAACCTGGTACTGGACCATCGTAATGGTCGCTAGCATAGGTAGGACCAGGGTTCTCATTGCCGGTCGAAAGCGGTCAAAAAAGTGTACGACGCACGTGTTCACAGTAGCTACTGTCGAAGTCAACCGTCGAGGCGTGAATGAAAGAAATCTGTTCTTGCCGGCAATCTAGCTCGGAGATGTGAGCAGCGGTGGCAAAAATGAGAACCAATCAAGATGGCGGAGACAAGAAGTCAAGAACGAAGGGATATGAGTTTAGTGGTCAACATGGCAGACGCAAGAGGTGGGGGTGCAAGGAGATTTGGAACGCGGCGGTGAAAATGGGATCTAAGCAACATGGCGGAAGGAAGAGCTGAGATAAGCAGATTTTGAAGTTAAAATAGGAGGTAAGCATGGAAACCAAAATACCAACGGCGGGGGGTCGGCTACAAGGAGATGCGGTGGCCAACGTGAGAGTTAAACAAGCTGGCGGACGCAAGAGGAGGGTTAGGAGATTTGAGGTTAAGAGTTTTAGATTAAAATAGGACGTACGCATGGGAACTAAATCCAAAATTGCGGACGCAAGGTTGGGGACGAAGAGATGTGAGGCGCGGTAGCAAAAATGGGAGCTTAACAAGATGGCGGAGGCAAGAGCTGAGATGAGCAGATTTTGAGGTTAAAATAGGAGGTAAGCATGGGAACTAAAAACTAAGGTGGCGGTGGGTCGGCGTCAAGGAGATGCGATGGCCAACGTGAGAACGTAAACAAGATTGCGGGACGCAAGAGGTGGGGTAAGGAGATTTTAGGTTACGATTTTTAGGTTAAAACAGGACGTAAGCATGGGAACTAAATCAAAGGTAACGGAGGCAAGGAGTGGGGACGAGGAGATATGAGACGCGGTGGTGAAATGGGAACTAAACAAGATGGCAAACGCAGGAAATCTAGGTTTAAAATAGTAGGTAAATGTGGAGAACTCAAACCAAAATGGTGGAGGCGCTTTGGCGAAAATGGGAACTAAACAAGATGGCGGAGGCAAGAGGTCGTGGGACGAGGAGATTTCATGTTAGGGGTCAACATATGAAAGATGCTGAAAGCAACAGGTGGGAACGAGGAGATTTGAGGTTATGAAAACTAAACAAGATGGCGGACGCGCGTGGTCAAAGAAGATTTTACAAAAGAAAATTAAATATCATACCTTGAACGAGGATGGAAGCAGCCAAGTAACTAACACGAAAGCTGAAACACAAAAGAGCATAGAAATGTAATGCTGGTGTACAAAAGGAAGACAGAAAGTGACGTGGCATGTTGTGATTGGATTGGACAAAGGAGTAAACAAGATGAAGTGATGGTGATTTGCGGAGGTATTGGTGATAGCTGTGATGATTAACGCATCTATTGGGGTTAGAACCCAGTACCAAAGCCCTACATATTAAAAAAGTTACTCCTTGGACCTTCGTTTTGAATGTGACATCTCAACACCAAATTAAACGTGAACTTTAACGGTATTTTAAAAAGGAATGTTGGTGGAATGCAGAGTTGTGTTTATTTTGGGTCTGAAACCCAGTACCAAACACTGAACGATGTATTTCTACGCCAACGCTATTTTAAATAGGAATGCTGGTGGAATGTGGAGTTTGTAGTTTGGGACGCAAACCCAGTACGAAAACACCAAAGGATATACTCCTACGCCAAGCAGGCCCAAAAAATAATTATGCGTGTGGTACTTACCTCTTACTGGTGGTGATGCGTCACCAAAAGCGCAGCAGCTTTACGCGACGCGAAAAAATAAAGGCAAACTGTTTTTGAAAATGCTTAACCAGCTTTAAGATCAACCAACATCACTACGCACTGATATACCTAGGTTTTTTTTTAAAGCGGTACAGACGCCCTTTGCACAGACGTAATTTAACTAGACCAAAAACCTAGTACTGGACTATCGTAATGGTCGCTAGCGTACGTAGGACCAGGGTTCTCATTGCCGGTCGAAAGCGGTCAAAAAAGTGTACGACGCACGTGTTCACAGTAGTTACTGTTGAAGTCAACCGTCGAGGCGTGAATGAAAGAAATCTGTTCTTGCCGGCAATCTAGCTCTGAGATGTGAGGAGCGGTGGCAAAAATGGGAACTAAACAAGATGGCGGAGACAAGAAGTCAAGAACGAGGGGATTTGAGGTTAGTGGTCAACATGGCAGACGAAAGAGGTGGGGGTGCAAGGAGATTTGGGACGCGGCGGTGAAAATGGGATCTAAGCAACATGGCGGAAGGAAGAGCTGAGATAAGCAGATTTTGAAGTTAAAATAGGAGGTAAGCATGGAAACCAAAATACCAACGGCGGGGGGTCGGCTACAAGGAGATGCGGTGGCCAACGTGAGAGTTAAACAAGCTGTGGGACGCAAGAGGAGGGTTAGGAGATTTGAGGTTAAGAGTTTTAGATTAAAATAGGACGTACGCATGGGAACTAAATCCAAAATTGCGGACGCAAGGTTGGGGACGAAGAGATGTGAGGCGCGGTAGCAAAAATGGGAGCTTAACAAGATGGCGGAGGCAAGAGCTGAGATGAGCAGATTTTGAGGTTAAAATAGGAGGTAAGCATGGGAACTAAAAACTAAGGTGGCGGTGGGTCGGCGACAAGGAGATGCGATGGCCAACGTGAGAACGTAAATAGGATGGCGGGACGCAAGAGGTGGGGTAAGGAGATTTTAGGTTACGATTTTTAGGTTAAAACAGGACGTAAGCATGGGAACTAAATCAAAGATAACGGAGGCAAGGAGTGGGGACGAGGAGATATGAGACGCGGTGGTGAAATGGGAACTAAACCAGATGGCAGACGCAGGAAATCTAGGTTTAAAATAGGAGGTAAGTGTGGAGAACTAAAACCAAAATGGTGGAGGCGTGGTGGCGAAAATGGGAACTAAACAAGTTGGCGGAGGCAAGAGGTCGTGGGACGAGAAGATTTCATGTTAGGGGTCAACATATGAAAGATGCTGAAAGCAACAGGTGGGAACGAAGAGATTTGAGGTTATGAAAACTAAAAAAGTTAGCGGACGCGCGTGGTCAAAGAAGATTTTACAAAAGAAAATTAAATATCAAACCTTGAACGAGGATGGAAGCAGCCAAGTAACTAACACGAAAGCTGAAACACAAAAGAGCATAGAAATGTAATGCTGGTGTACAAAAGGAAGACAGAAAGTGACGTGGCATGTTGTGATTGGATTGGACAAAGGAATAAACAAGATGAAGTGATGGTGTTTTGCGGAGGTGTTGATGATAGCTGTGATGGTTAACGCATCATTCGGGGTTGGAACCCAGTACCAAAGCCCTACATATTAAAAAAAGTTACTCCTTGGACTTTCGTTTTGAATGTGATATCACAACACCAAATTAAACGTGAACTTTAACGGTATTTTAAATAGGAATGTTGGTGGAATGCAGAGTTGTGTTTATTTTGGGTCTGAAAC
Organism: Deroplatys truncata; assembly: GCA_030765065.1. Taxonomy (NCBI): domain Eukaryota; kingdom Metazoa; phylum Arthropoda; class Insecta; order Mantodea; family Mantidae; genus Deroplatys; species Deroplatys truncata. The sequence continues at coordinate 346,007,618 of CM060990.1, read as the reverse complement.
CCAGTACCAGAACACTCAACGATGTATTTCTACGCCAACGCTATTTTAAATAGGAATGCTGTTAGAATGTGGAGTTTGTAGTTTGGGATTCAAACCCAGTACCAAAACACTAAACGATATATTCCAACGCCAAGGAGGCGGAAAAATAATTATGCGTGTGGTACTTACCTCTTAGTGGTGTTGATGCGTTACGAAAAGCGCAGCAGTCATGTTGTAGAGCTTGACGCGACGCGGAAAAATCAAAACAAATTGTATTGAAATTGCTTAACCAGTTTTAAGATCAACCAACATCACTACGCACTGATATACCTAGGTTTTTTAAAGCGGTACTGACGCCCTTTGCACAGACGTAATTTAGCTATACCAAAAACCTGGTATTGGACCGTGGTAATGGTCGCTAGCGTACGTAGGAGCAGGGTTCGCATTGCCGGTCAAAAGCGGTCAAAAACAGTGTACGACGGACTCACAGACCTATTCACAGTAGCTACTGTCGAAGTCAACTGTCCAGGCGTGAATAAAAGAAATCTGTGGTTGCCGGCAATCCAGCAGAAGCGATAACAAACTTGGTGCTCGTTAGCAGGATGTTTGCAGCTGCTGATAATTCCAGCTTGCCAAGCCGGATGCGCCCCAGACTGCCGCCGGCATGACCTCGATGGGGCGAGCTAAACCGGATGCTGACTCACGGTCACGCTGGCAACACAAGTCTGCGGCTGCCGATAAGCTATATGAAAACTTGATTTCCACGTGAGTAGTTATAACACCCCTGCGGACGCACCAGTCCTAAGTAGGTGTAAGTACTAAGAGGAGTACGTCTTAAGTAGGTGTAAGTACTGAAAAGGTGTAAGTATTGGAAAAGTGTATCAGGTGAAGGTATTGGGGTTCGAGGTCACTGGCGCAAGTCCTAAGTAGATGTAAGTACCAAGAGGAGTACGTCTTGATGAGGTGTAAGTACTGAGGAGGTGCAAGTATTGGAAAAGTGTATCAGGTGAAGGTATTGGGTTCGAGGGGGAAGGAAAGCGTGTAATTTTTTGGGATCGGTGTTTTGGGCGGCGGGCGGCGCGCGTGCGTGCGTGTCGTTTTGGATGTAGATGTTTAATGATTTTTTTTAAAAATTTTCGAATGAGAAACTATTAGAAAATTGCCCGGAGTTCATAGGTTTATCCATAATGGATTCTAAACAGCCTTCTAAACCGTTTAATATAAGCGTTCGACGGTAGATGAAGTAAACCCCGTATCCATATTAAAAACAATAAAAAAGTGATGCAAAGTAACAATGTTTTTTGATGCAGGGGCAATTGGCGATATATTGTGTGTGGACAAAGGAGATAGTACATTCGTGCTTTAAAATCTGCGATGATTGTAAAGGAATTAAAGGTGTAATTGAAATAAAGAATTACGATACTTTGTGCATGCCGAGAGCTATTGCAGTGAATAAAGCACGAGCAGACCACGACGTCAATTACCAAACGATTACGCGTTCTGGGCATTTTCAAAAAGCAGAAGAGATAGCGTTGTGCGGGGGATAGGAAAGACCAGAGGTAGGTCTACTCTGGATGAACTAAAGAGATATGACAAATCTTTAATAGAGTATGCCATTACTGTGTTTGCCGATCATACAGGCAAGAATGTGCTGTATAAATCTGATTGCATAGCCGAAAAGCACATAGACCTGATGTTGCGCGATGATCACTGTGATGACATAGTATATCTGCACAAATGCCTTAACTGCAAGTCCTACTGCAGACGGCGTAACTATCTCTAAAAAAACAAACATAATATCACCGCTCTGACCAACTATGCACGAAATGCCACCAACCTTACGTTGTAATGCGTGTTATCGCGATTTTAAGGGACAGTTCTGTTTTGAACAGAAATTGACAAAAGGGGCTTTTTATCCAAAAGGTTTGTCAATTTACAACGTGGTAAAGCTATGCCCCTTGTGCAATAAACTAGTGAACATGAGGTTCAGAAAGGCCTCCCACCAGTACGTAGAAGTTATGTAGTAACCCTAAGTTGCATGTGCTTCCCAATCACAAGTGGTACATGAGCCATACCATGCACAAAATAGACGATATCGATACATGTTTATAGATTTCGAATGCACGCAGGAAACGCTCTGTATCGACAAAGCGAGCACGTTTGTGCACGTTACAAACCTGTAAGTGCTTTATCAAGTCTGTCCGTTGTGTATCGACGAAAGCCACAAAATGGCGCACTGTACGCAATGTTGATTTAAGGAATTGGTGTTTGTCGACCAACCGATAAAGCACTTATTCGAATACATTGCACAGCCTAAGTTTAAAGGCTGATACGTGAGCGTGGTCGCACATAACCTCATAAGCTACGACGGACAGTTCTCATTATAAAGATGAAGACAAGTGCATGGCGGGAACCTGGGTGGTCGAAAAAATGAAGGTATCCTTGGAGGAGGAATATCGACTACTGCAGGTCTATGAGATGAAGGAGTACGAAGTGGTGCAATACGACCCCAGCCACTGGAGAGAAGGGACTATTTCAGGACTATACGTGAATCAGTACCTTAAGATTAAGACCGAATCCTCCGGTTGGCCCTCCGATGCCGACACGTCTGCCGTAAAGGAGCACTACGTTAAGCAATGTTTGAAGCGCGAAAACGTTGTCCTGGATCCTCATGTCATTGCCAAGAATCCCGGCAGGCGAGTGCTGGACAAGTTGATGCTCAACTCCTTCTGCGGAAAATATGGCCAGAGGGACAATCTACCTACCAGCGAGTTTGTGGACCATTACGATAGGCTGCTCGATTTGCTCAACGCCCCGGGAGTAGAGGTACAGTCGTACATGCCCACCACGGACGAGGTGATATACGTGGTATGGCGGTGCTGCGAGCAGAATCCCAGTTTAACCCCACGACAAACGCCGTCATCGCGGCTCACGAGCGCCTAGTGCTCTATGCTTAACTGAAATGACTGGGGGAAGCGGGTGTGCTACTTCGACACCAACTCCATCGTCGCCGCTGTGGCGCCGGGGCAGTGGATGCCGTCCGTGGGGTGCTCTCTGGGGACTTGATGGACATCACGATTCGAATAGGATTGATTTAAACGATTACAAATTGAGTTTTAAATCAAAGCAACACTGTAGCCGAAGGTGATGTGCGTAGTGATGTTGGTTGAACTTAAAGCTGGTTAAGCATTTTCAAAAACAGTTGATTTTATTTTTTCGCGTCGTGTGAAGCTGCTGCACTTTTGGTGACGCATCAACACCAGTAAGAGGTAAGTACCACACGCATTATTATTTTTCGGGCCTGTTTGGCGTAGGAATAAATCCTTTGGTGTTTTGGTACTGGGTTTCAGTCCCAAACTACAAACTCCACATTCCACCACATTTTAAAATAGCGTTGCGGTAGAAATACATGGTTTAGTGTTTTGATACCGGGTTTGAGTCCCAAAGTAAAAGAGAAGTCCACATTCCACCAGCATTCCTATTTGAAATACCGTTAAAGTTCACGTTTAATTCGAAGTTGTGATGTCGCATTCAAAACGAAGGTTCAAATAGTAATTTTTAATGTGTTGGGTTTTGGTACTGGGTTTCAATCCCAACAGATACGTTAACGATCACGGCTATCATCAATACCGCCGCAAATCACCTTCACTTCCCCTTAATTATTCCTTTGTCCAATCCAATCACGTTTTATTTTCACCAATCACAAATCGTCTTATTTTCTCCAATCATAGCATGCCACGTCACCTCCTGCCTTCCTTTTTACGCAAGCATTATATTTCTGTGCTCTTTTGTGTTTTCAAGTTTCGTGTTAGTTACTTGACTGCTTCCATTCTCGTTCAAGGTATGATATTTATTTTTTCTTTTGTGAAATCTTCTTGACCGCGCGCGTCCGCCATCTTGTTTAGTTTTCACAACATCAAATCTCCTCTTCACCACCTGTTGCGTTCGGCATCTTTCGCATGTTGACCCTAACCTCAAATCTCTTCGTCCCTCGACTTCTTGCCTCCGCCATCTTGTTTAGTTCCCATTTTCACCACTACGTCTCCGCCATCTTGGTTTTGGTTCTCCACGTTTACCTCATATTTTTAACCTAGACTGCCTGCCTCCGCCATCTTGTTTAATTCCCATTTTTTCCAGGCGCCTCACACCTCCTCATCCCCACCCTTACCTTCGCCATCTTGGATTTAGTTCCCATGCTTACGTCTGTTTAACCTAACAATCTTAACCTCAAATCTCCTTGCCCCCATCTCTTGCGTACGCCATGTTGACCACTAACCTCGAAATCTCCTCGTCCTTAGACTTCTTGTCTCTGCCATCTTGTTTAGTTCCCATTTTCGCCACCGCGCCTCACATCTCCTCGTCCACACCATTGCCTTTGCCATCTTGGATTTCGTTCCCATGCTTATGTCCTGTTTTAACCTAAAATCTTAACCTCAAATCTCCTTACCCTCCTCTTGCGTCCGCCATCTTGTTTAGTTCTCACGTTGGCCACCGCATCGCCTTATCGCCGACCCTCCACCATTTTTAGTTCCCACTATTTGTAACCTCAAAATCTGCTCTTCTAAGCCCGTACTTCCGACATCTTGTTTTAGTTCTCATTCTCACCACCGCGTCTTCTTGCCCCACATCTTGCGTCCGCCATGTTGACCACTAACCTCGAAATCTCCTCGTCCTTAGACTTCTTGTCTCCGCCATTTTGTTTAGTTCCCATTTTCGCCACCGCGTCTCATATCGCTGCATCTCTCTATCCACTCAAGAAAACTACCATCCCACTTTAAAAACACCTAACCTGCTCTCCCCTTCCTCATCCACCTGCACCAATACCCAACATGCCTTACCTATGACGTCATCCTATTTCACTGCCCAAGTCCAACTCATCCTCTCAACCGACGCACGCGCGCGCCCGCCGCCCCAAACGCCGCCGAAAATACCCTCCTTCTCCTCCAATCCCTTCCCCTCCGTCGCCGCACACTTTCCAATACTTACACCTCCTCAGTACGTACACCTCCTCAAGACGTACCCTCCTTAGTACTTACACCTACTTAGCACCAGCGCCGCGCTTTTTTTTGCTGTCTAGTTCCAAAGTTCGCCGCTACGCCAGCATCGCGATAGTGTAAAGAAAACGCAATTTTAGTTCATAAAGTGTGTCAACCAGTGTTATTCCATAAGTCAAACCATCACACTATGCCCATTTAGCTCCTAAGTTTGCCACATCGTGGACATTTCTCATATATTTAATTTTTATCCATCATATTATGTTTGTATTTAATCCATAAATAATAAAAAACATATATCAGAAAAAATTAAGAAAGAAAAAAATGTCCCGTTTAGACATCTGGATCGAACGCAATCCTGCCGCTTCAAATTTCCCGCCACTCGAGCGGATTAAAAGCGACACTAGCGCCCCTAGCGGCAGGATTATCGTTAATACAATTGGCTGAGTCGGGACTAATACTACTAACAGTGCAAGCACGAGGAGCACGATCGATGTTTAACGTGCACCTGGGTGATAGACGAGGTGAAGGTGGCCGTCGAGAAGGGATACAGCCTCTTGACGGTGCACGAAATTTTGGAGTACGACATGGTTCGCTACTATCTAAACGGCGGAAAAAGGGGATTGTTCGGGGATTGCGTGAATTTCTTTCTACAGATAAAGACGGAGGCCTCTGGCTGTCCTAAGCACTGCACCACGGAGGAGGCGAAAAAGCAATACGTCGACGATTTCTTGAAAAGGGAGAGCGTTCTTTTGGATCCCGAAGGCATTGAGGCGAATCCTGGCAAGCGGAAAATATCTAAATTGATGCTTAATTCCTTTTGGGGAAAGTACGGTCAGCGCGATAACCTACCCTCGTGCGAAGTCGTTAAAGATTATACTAGATTAATCGAATTACTAAATCACTCGGAGATCAAGCCCGTTTCCGATCAAGTCATGTACGTGGTGTGGTAGTACGACGAATGCACCCTCAAAATAAACCCCAACACGAACTTGGTCATTGCGGCCTACACCACGGCGCACCTTGCTTGCAGTTGTATTCCTATCTCGACAAACTCGGGGACCGCTTTTGTTACTTCGACACGGATTCCGTCATAGCAACCTACAAGCCTGTGAAGTGGATTCCGCCCACCGACGTATTTTTTGGGACATGCCCGACGAACGGTAAAATTTGGCGCGCACGCCTACATATGCAGATTTGCTTCCTCCGGTCCCGAGAGTTACTGTTTCGAAGTGAAGTGCGACGGCGACGATTAAGTTCGGGTGATGTGCAAAATCAAGGGTATCACGCTAAATTCGGGTAACCTTAGAACCATCAACGCCGACGTGTTGCGCGACATCGTATTGAATCATCATCTCAAAACGGTTACCTTGAAGGGAAATCAAATAAGCAGAAAAACGTTGTGGCAGTTCACCACAGCCCCGTATACCAAAACGTTTCGCATGGTGGTGAAAAAGCGGGTTTTGCAACACGATTTGACTTCCTACCCGTACGGATATAAAAGCCGCCGTAACGACGAAGCGCCGTTTATTCATGTTTCACAAAATAGAGCCGAAAGACCAGGAACCTGCGATTCCTAAAAGGGTAAAATCCGGTCCGGAGATCGTTTCTTGAAGCATTTGCAACCGCCAAAGCAAGCGCGGAAGGAGAGGGAGCTTTGCGATGATGGTTGGAATTTTGGAAAAAAATAAAGTGCGGCACCGTCACGCGTCCTACGCAGCTTAGGCGAAGAGTGCTGGATAAACATCTTGCATCGTGGCGTGAATTGCTTTTCAATGCAGGAGAGGCCACCGCTGGCCACAACGTGGCAATGGGGATGTTGCACAAAAACGTGGATACGTGACGCAGGTTGCTTTCCGATGCATCGGTACCTCACGAGCGGGTGCAACTTGTAGTGGCAGAAAATGTTTCGCTAGGTAAAGTGGTGCACGATGGGGGTAGCTTTAAGCCGGTTCACACCGGCAGGGTGATGGACATGGGGGAAGAGATGGTGCACGGCAGCGGAAGGTTGAAACCGGCATACATCGGCAGGGTGGTAAACCTACCAAATTCGTCGCTGGGAGAAGTGGTGCCAGACAGTGAAACGTTTATGCTCGTGAATCCGGGAAGGGCAATAAACATGCAAGATGTATCGCTGGGGGAAGTGGTGGCAGATATGGAAAGGCTTAAGCGGACCAACGCAGGAGGAGACGTGAATATGCAGGACGCGCTCGATCCACCCCCGGCATCCGCAAAAGAAGAGGTTCCGAAATTTACTTTTCCTAGTACGATGTAGGTGGCCGGGCTATCGCGTTGCGGAAAATCTACCTTCGTGAAACGCCTTCTTGCAAACGCGAACCTTATGTTCGATAAACCCATCAAGCGCGCCGTATCGTGCCACCCGCAGGAATATCCGCCTAATTTGGGAGGCGTCTTTCACCACTACACCTTCAACGCGTACTCTTTCGTTGGCGTGCCACCCTTAGATATAATTACGGATGGGGATATGCTCGTGATCGATGATATGATGCTGGAAGCAAATTCCGCAGACATGGCTAACCTTTTCACCAAGTATTTGCACCAACGGAACTTCGGAGTCATTTACATCTTACAAAACGTGTTTCCTCAGGGCGAGAAGTTTCGCACAATCACTCTCAACGCTAATTACATCGTCGTCTTTAAAAATAAAAGGGATAAGATGCAGATCAAAGGTTGTTCCAGCAGATGGAACCACGAAAACCTAAATTTCTATCGGAAGCCTTCCAAGCAGCCACTCAAACACCGCACGGGTACCTGATCTTAGACTGCTCGGCGTATACGCCCGACGGCTTTTGCTACAGAACCGACGTTTTTCCCGGTGAAATGATTTACCGCTTCGTGCACGTATAAATATGGCGATGCTTGACGGCTCGTGGTTCACTACTGAAGCAAAACTACTTAAGGTATCATCTCCTCTGATTGTCAGAAAATCCGGCAACCTCATCGCTCTCAGCAAGGCTAGATCGAAGTTGCACAAAATCTCTTGAAGAAAGCGAAACCGGAAACAATCAAGGCCATTTCGGAGTGCATATGGAACGTTTACAAGGGAAGGGTGCTCGTTTCTCCCGGCACTAGAAAGCGTTTAAAAAGACACAAAGCGTGCTGGAGACGTCTAGTCGATAAGAACGTGTCGTTAAAGAAAAACCGAATGATTCTCGTTCAAAAAGGCGGATTTTTACCCGCGTTTCTACTTCCCGTTCTGGGTTCCATCGCTAGCGCCATCGCTTACAAGTTCGTGTAAACATGAAGCACGCTAAGCAGATCGTGATGTATCGCTCCGTATCCGAGAGCACCAATAGGTTGCACGACATCGATAAAGCCATCACGCACATTTCCAACGATATCTCGAGGATAATGAATGCGGCACAATGTCCCCAGAAGAAAATTGGAACATTTTGGAACATAAGTTAGGCAACTATTACGATCTTCTATCGACGCTAAGGCCGACGTCACTGCCTTTGGAAACCAATGAGGCGACCGGTCTAGAGAGCGTCGCCAGTCCATCTCGGTAAAAATGGAGCCCGAAGCAGCTTCTTCTTTCCTAACGATGAAAGCGAAAACCTAACCCTAGCGACTGGAGGAGGCTTTGGGTCCGAAATAAAAAAGAGGGTTAAAACCGCCGTCTCTCTCGGACATTTCCAATCGTTACGGGTACGGTTTACGATCCAAGAGGCGTCCACCGCAGGAATCGCAATGGGAGACTCTGTATTAGAGCGACTGTGCAATAAAATAGATCACTATGCGAAGTTGGGAACGGATTCGCAAGGCTACTGATCTTTCTAGGTCCGTCGTGGAAGACTTTCTCAAAACGAAAGATAGTTATGCCTTGCACAAGCCGGCGAGAAAGCGCTATCCCACCAAACACCACCACGTGACAAACATGGACGAACTTTGGAAAGCCGAACTGAACGTCATGGAGTCCGTCAGATGATGATGATGATGAAATGAGGTTTAAGGGTGCTCAACATCAACGGTCATTAGCGCCGTTACAAAGTATAAAAGTTAAAACCCATAAACCAATATACGGGCCACTAGCCCAAGGCGTCAAATACCCTAAAAAATAAAACGGCAAATACTAAAAACCATCACACTAAAAAACATGGTCAAGAAAATAAGAAAAAGACGTGTCAGGAAATGTAAAAGGTAAAACACATGAGCTCCCAAGTAAAACAGTCAATATAAAATAACAAATCCAAAAGACTTGAGCGCATCAAATGCGCCGGTAAAACACACAATCATCTATAAAACGTAAAAGACATACAACAGCTTGCGCGTCGTCTGCCAAAATATTCGCTATGCCAAGAGGCAAACCCACACGAATACGCAGTGCAGCTAAAACCTGACACTCCTCTAAAACGTGACGCACCGTTAAGGGCGCATCACACTGCCCACAGAGTGGTGCGGGGTCACCACTGAGCAGATACTTATGACTAAAAATGCAATGTCCGATACGAAGGCGTGTCAAAATTACCTCTTCCCGACGAGAAGCACGGGAAGAGGTAGCCCAGACTAACGGGAGAGTTTTAACCTCCCGCAACTTGTTCCCCCGGAGGACCGTCCACTCATCGCTCCAAAGAGAGAGGATGCGGCGACGTAAAATAATAAACAAATCTGACGAGGAAACAACCGAGGTAAAACTTCAGGGTGATAAAATCGCCGATTTGGCAGCCGCGTCGGCAGACTCGTTCTCGGAGATACCCACATGACTTTGAATCCACGCGATGGAGACGCTGATGCCGGAAACACCAAGCGAGTGGAGCAGGTCATGAATGCGCTGTACGAGTGGGTGGCAACTGTACAGCGAACTAATACCTTTAAGAGCACTCAGAGAGTCTGAACAAACAAAACAGTGCCTTAAGTCGTGCCACTGCATGTATAAAAGAGACTGATAAATGCTAAAAAGTTCGGCAGTAAAAATTGAATATTGCCCCGGGCAAACGAAAGGTAAACCTACTTCCACCACAAACAAAGGCACATCCTACTCCATCAGCAGTCTTAGATCCATCAGTAAATACAAAAGGCAAGTCCCCGAATTGCGACTAAAGTTCTAAAAACGCTGATCTAAAGACTGAAGAAGGGGTCTCATTCTTCGGCATTGACGTTAGATAACCTAAGGTGACAGTGGGCCTCAGCGCGCAACCATGGAGGGAAACACGTTTCCCCCCTTGGAAGGGCCGGCGCTGCTGTAACGTCCAAATGCTGAAGAAGTTGACGAAATCGAACCCCTGGAGGGAGCAATGCAGAGGAGCTAACTAAATATTGACAATCAAGCGAATCCTCCTAAAATATTGCGAAGGACGGGTGGACAGGCAAGCTGGAGAGTCGACAGGCATAGCTGCACAAAAGCATCTCACGCCGGAAGGACAGCGGAGGCTCTGCAGCGTAAGAATATAGGCTAGGTGAGGGATGGTTGGAAAGGCCCCTGTAGCGACTCTTATGCCACGATGGTGAATGGCATTCAATCTACGTAATACAGACGGTCGCGCCGACGAATAGACAATGCACCCGTAATCAGGCTTGAATCGGACCAAAGAGCGATAAAGATGTACAAGGACGGTCCGATCAGCTCCCCAGGATGTGCCATATAAAACACGTAAAATATTAAGAGAACGGTCACACTTTGCTTTTAAAAACAAAATGTGCGAAATCCACCTCAGCTTCCTATCAAAAATCAACCTCAGAAATTTCGCCTCGTCTGCAAAGGGGAGTATCCCTGGCCCAAGATGAAGAGAGGGCGGAGGGAAAACCTTCCGGCGCCAGAAATGCATACAGACGGATATCTCGGCGGAAAAGTTAAAGCCGTTGGCGTTTCTGCATGTGTAGAGAGGGTCGATACAGCTCTGGAGAGGCGTTCGAGTAGACAGGTCCGCCATGAACTGCAACAAATGGCAAAATCGTCAACAAAAACGGACGATGAAATGCAAGGTGGAGTACATTCAACAATTGTGTTGATAGCAATTGCAAAAAGTGTGACACTGAGTACAGAGCCCTGCGGTACTCCGTTCTCTTGAATAAAACGACTATATAAAACCGAGTACACACGTACACGAAAGACGCGGTCCGTCATAAATTCACGCAGAAATATGGGAAGACGACCTTGGATATTCCATGCGTGAAGTGTACGTAAAATGCCGCCCCTTTAACAAGTGTCATAAGCTCTCTCCTGGTCAAAAAACGCAGCCACGGTTTGACACTTTCTCAGAAATACAATCACAATGTGCGGCGACAGACACATCAAATGCTCGACGGTAGAGCGATAGCGACGAAATCCGCACTGAGCGTTCGCTAGAAGCTTCTGAGACTCAAGCCACCATGTCAACAGCCCGCTGATCATGCGCCCCATCACCTTGCAAATGCAAATGGTGAGGGAGATAGGGCGCTAGCTGGAAGGTAGGTGGCGATCCTTCCCAGGCTTAAGTATAGGGGCAATGGTGGCTTTGCGCCAAACGGAAGGAAAAAAGCCGCCTTGCCAAATACGGCTATAGACCTGTAAGGGAAAGAGTTTTCTGTCGGCTGAAAGGTTCTGTAACATCAGGACATGAATGCCATCCGGCCCAGGAGCGGAGTGCCTAGAGCAATGAAGAGCGTGTTCCAGCTCCCTCATTGTGAAAAGTTCATTATAACACTCATTATCAGCAGCCCGAGTATTAATGGTGACGGAAACCAGCCGGTCTTTGATAGAGCGAAAGGCGCTGGAATAATGGTCTGAACTGGAAATTGCCTCAAAGGCAGCACCCAGAGTGTTAGCGATGGCAGCCGGATCCACTAAGGTGGCATTGGGAACCTGAAGGCCAGAAACAGTACAATGCGACACTTTATCTGAGAAGCGAGGTTTATCCCAAACTACAGATGAAGGCGTAAAGTGATTAAAGGTTCGGCAAAACGAGTTCAAGAAGCCTTCTTGCTATCCTGAATAATGCGACGAACCCTGGCGCGCGATTGTTTAAAAGTAACCAAATTTTCAAGTGTAGGGTGTCGCCAAAACACCGTAAGTGCGGTTCTACGGGTATGAACGGCGTCCCGACAATCCTCGTTCCACCACGGAACAGGTAGTCGCCAAGGTTGTGAGGATTAGCGGGGAATTGCGCGTTCGGCGGCAGATAGAAGCGTACACGTAAGGTGCTGCACCGTTTGGTTAATGTCGTTGAAGTGCTTGTCGTCAAAATACACGAGGCTAGAATACAATCTCCAGTCGGCTTTTGGCAATATCCAGGTAGGTACTCTGGAGTGTTGGACGTGGTGAGACAGAAGAGAAAGGATGCAAGAGTAATGGTCCCTGGAGTAGGTGTCAGCGACGACGTTCCACTGCAGACGACTAGCAAGCTGGAGTGAGCAAACGGCAAGGTCCAGGTGTGAGAATGTACCAGAAGAATCAGAAATAAAAGTAGGTTCACCTATATTGAGGATGGAGAGATTGAACTGGTAAAAAATAACGAAAAGAATAGTTCCCCTCGCACAAGCCCTTGGCGAACCCCACAGTGGGTTATAGGCATTAAAATCTCCCAACAGAAGAAATGGTGTTGCGAGAGCGGACAGGAGAGCTCGAATGTCCGCGGGAATGAGGGGAGACGATAGAGGTGAATAGAGAGAGCAAACAGAAAAGAAAAAAACCGGGTAATTGAACGGTTACGGCAACAGCTTGCAAGTCGGACGTAAGAGCGAGAGTTTGAAAATGAACGTCCCTACGCACTAACAACATGATACCTCCATGTGCAGGAGTACCCTCCTCCGGTTCAAGATCGTAGCGAACCGGAGTATTCTCTCGGAGATCAAAAGGATGGGATAGCCGTGGAGAAGCGTACCGCGCTACAAGGTCTTACATTGCTGATCGGACTTCGTGTGAGCTAATAAGGAACCACTCCGTAGACGAGTGCAGGACTGAACCGCACCAGCCATTGCATCAATGCCCTTTTGAATAATGAAAGGGTCCACCTTCTTAAAACTTTGCCCTTCTTCTGCTCGTGAAATGACCAAGTAACAACCAGTTGTCGGTGGTGTCACTTCTGTTACATAAACGTTTCTGCGCTTGTTGGTATTAACGGATAAAGAATGCTCCATAGCGAAATAAATCCTCCACCATTGCTACCGTCTCCGACCTCGGGCTCTGACTTCCCGGGCGTTACCCCGGCTTGGGTGGGTGGCCTATCTATACCTATCTCACCCGAGGGTCACACCTCCCAGAACATAGACAGAGCGACCCAATCGCCGTCAGATGTCAGCAGCTCATGCAATGGCCCCCCGGGACTGCAGTTGAACAGCGGATACGAACACAAAACCTACATGACGACCCCGGGTGGTGGGGATGACGCCATTACCCACTCACCCAGCTGCGCACCTCGTGCGCGGGTAACCGTCAGGCTGTGTTCACGGAGAATTAAAATAAAAGGTTAAAAGAAACTAAAAGTGTGTGGGAGTTTCGCACATAAGGTAGGCCGGCGGAGAAGGAAAAGAGATGTGTAAATGAATGGAAGTGGTGCGAAATGTGCATAAATAGAAGAGGGAAGAAAGAAACTATGGCGAACCGTCATGGAACGAAATGCACAGAACGCACCAATGCCTACCTTGAGTCCCCCTGTCACGAGAACGAACCCATCTCAACCGGACGGAGATGAAGTGATGAAGATGTTGATGAGTGGCACGGGAACCCCCGGGTACGGCAACACCCGCACTCACATAAGGTGAGCCCCTGGGGGAGTCCGTCAGAGGGTATAACGCGCCGTATGGGCACATATTATCCCTCATCGACGTGTTCTCCAAGTACGCTTGGGCTCTACCCTTTTTCGGTAAATCTGGCGATCATTTGATCGATGCATTTCACACCATTCGTTCTAGTAGCAAGTGCTCCCCTAAGGTGCGTAGAACGGATAAGCGTACGGATGATGATATGCGGTTTAAGGGCGCTAAACTGCTATGCTCATCAACACCCTCACAAAGTATAAAATTGACGGTCCAAAAATAAAATACGAGTAAATAACCGCATAGTCAGATATACTCTAAAATCAGTCATCAATAGTGTAAACCACTACAAAAACCACGTGAAAAAATTCAATAAAATAGTAAAACGTGTCAACAACTGTAGAACACATAGGACATGAGCGTCATATGTCCACAGGGTAGTAGAGCCCCCATTAAAACGGCAATATAGAATCATAATGTTAAAAGAAGCTCAACGCATCAAATGCGCCGATTAAAATCAATGACATTGATAAAACGTAAAAGACATTCTACAGTATGCGCGTAGTCGGGCAAAACTTTGGCTATGCCAATAGGCAGGCCCACACGACTGCGCAATGGAGCTAAGACTTGACTTGACACTGCTCGCATAATGGTGCGGGGTCCCTACTGAGCAGGTATCTATGGCTAAAAAGACAATGTCCGATTCGTAGACGGGCTAAAAGCACCTTCTCCCGACGAGAAGAACGAGGAGAGGTACCCCAGACTAACGGAAGAGGTTTAACCTGCCGCAACCTGTTCCCCCTAAGAGCCACCCACTCTTCTCGCCAAAGCAAGAGGATACGGTAACGTAAAATAACATAAAAATCTGAGGAAGGAACAACACAGTTAAAACATCTGCGTGATAAAATGACCGATTTAGCAGCGGTGCGGCAGACTCGTTGCCTGAGATGCCCACATGACCTGGAAACCACACGAAGGAGACGCTGATCCCAGAAGCACCAAGCGAGTGGAGTAGGTCATGAATGCGCTGTACGAGTGGGTGGTAACTATACAGCGCGTGAATACTCTGAACGGCACTCAGAGAGTCCGTACAAACAACAAAGCGCCGTAAGACGTGTCGCTGAATGTATAAAACACATTGATATATACTTAAAAGTTCGGCGGTATAAATCGAACACTGTCCAGATAAACGAAAAGTAAAACTCTGTGCACTTAAAAGCAAAGGCACATCCTACTCCAACATCAGTCTTAGACCCATCGGCATATACAAAATGACAGTCCACGAACTGCGCCTGTAGTTCTAAAAAAGCGGATCTAAGGACGGAAGCAGTGGTCTCATTTTTCGGCATCGACGTTAACCCAAGGCGACAGTGGGCCTCAGCACGCGACCATGGAGGAAAACGCGTTTCCCCCTTGGAAGGGCCGGCGCTGGCGTAACGTCCAAATGGCGAAGTAGCAGTCGAAATCGAACCCCTGGAGGGAGCAAGGCAGAGGAGCTAACTATATATTGGTGATCAAGGGAATCCTCAAAAATACCTCGAAAGACGGTTGGTCAGTCAAGCTTAAGAGTCGACAGGCATAGCTACTTAAAAGCATCTCACGACGGAAGGACAGCGGAGGCTCTGCAGCTTCAGCATACAGACTGGGAACAGGGCTGGATGGAAAGGCCCCCGTAGCGACTCTTATGCCACGATGGTGAATGGCATTCAATCGACGTAACACAGATGGACGTGCCTACAAATAAACAATGCACCCGTAATCAAGCTTGGATCGGACCAAAGAGCGATAAATGCGAAGAAGGACGGTCCGATCAGCTCCCCAGGGTGTGCCACTTAAAACACGCAAAAGATTAAGAGAACGGTCACACCTGGCATTTAAACAGAAATGTGCAAAGTCCAACACAACGTCCTATCCAAAATCGACACCAAAAATTTCACCTCGTCTGCAAACGGCAGCATCTCCGGCCCAAGATAGAGAAAGGGCGGAGCGAAATATTTCCGCCGCCAGAAGTTGGTGCAGACGGATTTTTCGGTGGAAAAATTAAAGCCGTCAGCGTTACTCCAGGCGTAGAGACGGTCGATAGAACTCTGGAGACGGCGCTCGAATAGACAGGTCCGCCGTGAACTGCAATAAATGGCAAAATCGTCAACAAAAAGGGACGATGAAATGCCAGGTGGAATACAATCAACAATGCGGTTGATAGCAATTGCAAAAAGTGTGACACTGAGGACAGAGCCCTGTGGTACTCCGTTCTCTTGAATAAAACGACTAGATAAAACCGAGCCCACACGTACACGAAAGACGCGGTTCGTCATAAACTCCCGAAGAAATTTGGGAAGACCGCGGAAATTCCGTGCATGGAGTGTACGTTAAATGCCGCCCCTCCAACAAGTGACATAAGCTTTCTCCAGGTCAAAAAATACTGCCACTATTTGACACTTTCTGAGAAATCCGTTCATAATATGCGTCGACAGAGACACTAGATGGTCGACAGTAGAGCAAAGGCGACGAAATCCACATTGAGCGTTCGCTGGACGTTTCTGAGACACAAGCCACCATGTCAACCGCCCGTTGATCATGCGCTCCATCACCTTGCAAACGCAACTGGTGAAGGAAATAGAGCGGTAGCTGGGAGGTAGAGGCCATCCTTACCAGGCTTAAGTATAGGGACAATGGTGGCTTCGCGCCAAACGGAAGGGAAAAGGCCGTCCTGACAAATACGATTATAGACCCGTAAAAGAAAGCGCTTACTGTCGGCTGAAAGGTTCTTTAACAGCAGAACATGAATGCTATCCGGCCCAGGAGCGGAGTGTCTAGAGCAATGAAAAGCCTGCTCCAGCTCCCACATTGTGAAAAGGGCATTATTACATTCCGTATTAGCAGACCGAAAATTATAGTTTGCGGAATCCAGCCGGTCTTTGATAGAGCGAAAGCCGCCTCAAAGGCAGCAACCAGAGTGTTAGCGATGGCAGCCGGATCCACTATGTTGGCATTGGAAACCTGAAGCCCAGAAACAGTACAATGCCACACTTTACCTGAGAAGCGACGAGGTTTATCCCAAACAACAGATGAAGGCGTAAAGCGATTAAAAGATTCGCCAAAACGAGTCCACGACGCCTTCTTGCTATCCTGAATAATGCGACGAGCCCTGGCGCGCGATTGTTTAAAAGTCACCAAATTATCAAGCGTAGGGTGTCGCCGAAACACTCTAAGTGTAGTTCTACAGGCACGAACGGTGTCCCGACAATCCTCATTCCACCACGGAACAGGCATTTGCCGAATTTGAGGGGACGAACGGGGAATTGCGGGTTCGGCGGCAGAGAAAATCATAGATGTAAGGTGCTGCACTAACTGGTTAATGTCGGTGAAGTCCTGATCGTCAAAATGCACGAGGCTGGAATACAAGCTCCAGTCGGCTTTTGTGAATATCCAGGTAGGTACTCTAGAATGCTGTACGTCGTGTGACAGAAGAGAAACTATGCAGGAGCAATGGTCGCTGGAGTAGGTGTTAGGGACGACGTTCCACTGCAGAAGACTAGCAAGCTGGAGTGAGCAAACGGCAAGATCCAAGTGAGAAAATGTACCGGAAGAATCAGAAAGATACGTAGGCTCACCTGTATTGAGAATAGAGAGATTGAACTGATCAAAAGTGTCAGAAAGATGAGTTTCCCTTGTACAAGCCCTTGGCGAACCCCACTGGGGTTGGTGGGCTTTAAAATCTCCCAACAGAAGAAATGGTGTAGGGAGAGCGGATAGGCGAGCTGGAATCTACGCGGGAGCATGGGAGACGCTGGAGGTAATACACAGAGGAAACAGAAAAGAAAGAACCGGGTAACTGCAGTCTTATGGCAAGAGCTTGCAAGTCGGACGTCAGAGTGAGATGTTGAAAATGAATGTCGTTAAGCACTAACAACATGACACCTCCGTGAGCAGGAGTACCCTCCTCCGGTTCAAGGTGGTAGCGAACCGGAGTATTACCTCCGAGATCAAGAGGATGGTGAGGGCGAAGCTTAGTCTCCTGCAAACACAAGACCATAGGCGAATGCGAACGCAAAAAATGTTGCAGTTCCGCCCTATGCAATCGTACACCACGTATATTCCAGTCAGGATAGCCATTAAGAAAAAGGGATAAACTGTCTACTTAGAAGGGCGGCTTAAAATTACCTTTTGTTTAACCTTTGGGCTCGTGCTTTTGGTATGGAATTGGTCAGACTACATAGCCTCCTCGAAGGGAGGGCCCACGCGCTCAGAGCCAGAAACCGATTCAAGCGCCGAGAATCGGTTCTGGGTGGCGATGGGTGAGCGGTGCCGCTGAGCGCGGCTTGTTCCAGGAGCTCCCTGGGACTGCGACCTCCGAGGAGGAGAAGGTGAACTCTGCATACTGTGAACACGCGGAGGGTCTTTTAAAAAGTCTTCTCTGCGAAATTTCTGCTTCGGGTTTTTCTCTGTGGCTTGTGACTTCACAGAATTTGGACTAGGTTTAGAGGGCTTGGTAACAGTAACTGAAACGGACGGCCGGATGGTTGTGGTGGTCAAGGCAGTCATGGTCCAAGTTTGAGTCCCAGCATCCTTCCGGGGTACTGGCGAGGCAACAACTGAACTGAATGTCCCCGGTCGCAAGAGCGAAGGTTGGCGCGCATGGTAACGCCTCCGGGCTTCGGCGAAGGAGAGTTTCTCCTTTACCCGGATCTCCTGAATCGCCTTCTCGTCCAAATACCGCAGACAGTCGCCAAATGAAGTAGAATGTGACCCTTTGCAATTGACGCAGACGGGGGCTGTTGATCAGGCACCTTCGTGTGAGGGCTGGCTACATGTTGCACAGATGTTAACGGCACTCTTACATGAGACTTGCGTATGCCCAAAACGTTGGCATTTAGAACAACGCAGAGGTCTAGGAATATAAGGCCTCACAGAAATCCACTCGTACCCTGCGGATATGCTCGTGAGCAGATCGACGCCATCAAATGTTAGAAACAGGGTACGAGTAGGTACCAATTCGCCGTCGCGTTTGGCCTGCACTCGATGCACTGCGTCACCTTTTGATCGGAGAGATATTCGAGGAGGTCCTCGTCCGATATGCCATCCAGGCTGTGGGCAGGAACGACGCCTCGACAGGAATTCAAGGTGCGGTGCTTCTGAACACGGATGATATAACCGTGGAGAAGTGCATCGCGCAACAAGGTCTTAGTTTGCTGATCGGATTGTGCTAATAACGAGGCATTCCGTAGCCGAGTGCAGGATTGAACCGCACCAGCAATAGCATCTATGCCCTTCTGAATTATAAAAGGGTACACCTTCTCAAAGTTTTGTCCTTCTTCTGTTCTTGAAATGACCAAGTAACAACCAGATGTCCGCGGTGCTACTTCTGTTACAATAACTTTTCGACGCTTGTTTGAATTAATGGAGAAAGGGTGCTCCAAAGCGAAATAAATCCTCCACCATTGCAACCATCTCCGACTTCGGGCTCTGACTTCCCGGGCGGTACCCCGGCTTGGGTGAGTGGCCTATTTATACTTATCTCACACCAGGGTCACACCTCCCAGAACATAGACAGAGGGACCCAATCGCCGTCAGAAGTCAGCAGCTCATGCAATGGCCCCCCCCCGAGGGACTGTAGTTGAACAGCGGATACGAACACAAACCCTACATGACGACCCCGGGTGGTGGGGATAACGCCATTGCCCACTCACACAGCTGCACACCTCATGCGCGAGTATCCGTCAGGCTGTGTCCACGGAGGACTTAAATAAATAAATGAATGGGCGTGGGGCGAAATGTACATAAATAGAAGAGAAGAAAGAAACGACTTCGAGGGGCGACGTGGAACGAAATGCACAGAACGCACAAGAGCCTAGATTGAGTCCCTCGGTCACGAGAACGAACCCACCTCGACCGGACGGGGATGAAGCGATGAAGATGGCGATGAGTAGCTCGGGAACCCACGGGTACGCCAACATCCGTACTCACATAAGGTAGAGCCCCTGGGGGGAAAGGCACGGAATTTAGGAATGCAAAGTTTCGCCAATTTTCCGACGGCACAACATTTCGCACCACATCACCAACAATAAGGTGAAGACCGCCGTGGTGGAGCGCTTTAACAGAACCTTAAACGAAATAATGTGGAGATATTTTACGCACAAAAATACATACACCTTTACGGATGCGTTGCCGCTCTTGGTAAAATCGTACAACGCATTTCATCATCGTTCCATCAAAATGCCGCCAAAAGACGTTCGTCCTGACAACACCTTGCAGGTACACCGCAATCTCTGGAAATCCACTGCCATGTCGAAGCCAAATTTTAAGGCGTGCGATCACGTTCGCATTTCTAAGGAGAAAATGACATTCGACAATGTTTAAGAGCAAAATTGGACGGATGAAATTTTCTTTGTCTTCGGGACTGTCAAAGGTTCCCCGACGGTGTACAGAATTTGCGACTTGGCAGGCGAAGAGATCGAGGGCTTCTTTTACGCTCACGAACTGCTGCGCGTCTCGCTGCCCGCGTCTTTCAAGATCGATGAAATCGTGGCTTCCAGAAGACGAGGAGCTAGTAAGGAGGTGTTAGTGAAGTGGAAAGGTTATCCGGACAAATTTAATTTGTGGGTCAAGTCGTACGAAATCTGGCCATTATGATTCGAACCAAACCTTTCTCGTTGACGCTGGTAAGCAACGCGTATATAGAACGATCTCCCGATAACTCCTCGGCGCGTTTCTCTAATCACCTCCCGGAAAGGGTGGTCCTACGGAGCCAATGGGAGGTGTGTCTTTCCAACGTTAGACACCCCATTCACTATTACAATCGCTCTCCCACTTTTGCGTTAAGCGGTTAATATATCGAAGACGGTAAAAGTACCAATTCTTGTCCATCTTGTAAGAATGGCATCATCAAGAATCCCGAGATTTTATACAAAGCGGTGAATAACGAATAAAGTTAGACCTCGAGGTCGGCAAATTCTTTAAATATACCAATGGCAAGGTGTCCGTGAATCGCGAGTTGATCTTGGTTCTTCCGGATAAAAACAAGCCATCGTCGAAAAAGTCGGGCACCAAAACGCACCTTACAGGTCCCAAAAACCTATCGCCACATTCAACAGAATCGGACGTCGTGACCGCCCGTCCAGCGTACGAGTTAACATTGCCGTCGAAGTCAGAGACCGTCGGAGTCGCGACGTTGCCTCACAAGCGCCTTGAGGTTCCCGAAGATTTGAAAGAGGTGCCGGAAAGTTCCAACCCAAAACGTCACAAGAGAAGCGAGGTATCCAAGGAGTCCGATGCCCCTAAACCGAACGTTCAAAGACCAAAGAAGCCCAAACAGGCTACTGCCGTCGCCTTGTTTCGTTCCGGGACGTGACGGATTTCCTCGATGACTCCTTCCGCATCTTTGGACAGGATGCTAGGTTACTTACCGAATGACGACGTCGTTAAGATTCCTTTGCCGGTATACAACATGGATCCGTATATGGGATATCATGAGGTCTTCGTGTACTGCAATCTCGTCGTTTCGCAATTGATCGGCAACGCGTTCGTTCAAGCCGTGGACAGCACCGTCATCGACCAAGCTCACCAGGCATCGAAACACGTTTGGGTGGAAAAATCGGTGTTTCCTCAAATTGGATTCCCTTGCCTCAGCAAGAAGTAACATGGTGAACATCGGCTTAAGGGACGATCTAGGACATCTCTTGCCATTTGTTGACGGTTTCTCTTCTGCTTTTTTTCTATCCTTTAAACCGAGAAATGAACTCTAATGATCAACTCATCTTTCGCTACTACCTAGATCAGGACGGAGGTAGGTACGACGATCGCGAATTCGTTCTTTATAGAGATGCACCGTTTTAGAGGGGAAGCGGGCTTTTCAGCGCACTAGGCGATTTGTTTCGCACTCCCCGTGTTCAAAACTGGTGCAAAAGCGGTGAGAAAGGAGGCTTTAAAATGGGGTCTCATGTTTTCGCAGACGTGGACTCGTCGTTTACACCACCGAAAGAGGTTCAAAATCGCGACTCAGGGAAGCCGGCTCCAATCTAAAGCGAAAGGCGCAGGCTAAGCTTGACACCATCATCGGTTCCGGAGCCAAAGGGTGAAGATAAAAGGGAGCGTTAGCGTAAAAACAAAAACAGTCAAAAATCAAGTCTAAGCGGGGTAAGAAGCGAACCAAGTCCAAGCTTAGAAGAGATGAGCAGATTAGGACCACGCGAGGTTAACGTAGCAAGGAAAATGGCACCGACATTTTTTCGACTTGAGCGCACCGGTTTTCGCCAATTCGGAACCCGACATCTTCAAACCCAAGGTCGTTCAGACCAACATCGAAGGGCACGAAACATTTTATCTCAACCCTCAAAACACCATCATCCAAAACTCCCCAATCACCCTTCAGTATTCCTGCAATAGCGACGAATATCTCGATTTATCCTACGTTCAACTAGCGCTGGGCGTAAAAATCGCCAAATCTCACGGAATAAATCTCAAACCTGAAGATAACACAACCTTCATAAAAAATTCTCTAAATTCCCTATTTAGCCACGTGATGATGATGATGATGATGAGATGAGCTTAAGGGCGCTAAACATCGAAGGTCAGCAGAGCCCTTACAATGTGTAAAATTTAAAATCCCAAAACTAAAATACTGCACAAAGCTGCAGTCCAGAACACTAAAAAACAAGCACACAAATGCTAAAACAACCACACAAAACATGGTAAACATGACAAAAAAAGAGTATAACGACGTGTCAAGAGCTGTAGAACGCATGGGCCATAATCGGCATAGTCTACTGGGGAGTAGAGTCCCCATTAAACAGATAATATAAAATCACACGACTAAAAGGCGCTCAGCGCAGCAAATGCGTCGGTTAAAACCAATGTCATTGATAAAACGTAAAAGACATTCTATAGCATGCGCGTCGTCTGCCAAAACTTTGGCTATGCCAACAGGCAGACCCACGCAAACGCGCAATGGAGCTAAAACTTGACATTCTGTTAAAATGTGACGCACCGTTAATGGCATATCACACTGAGCACACCACAGTGGTGCGGGATCACCACTAAGCAGGTATCTATGACTAAAAAGGCAATGCCCGATTCGTAGACGAGCTAAAAGTACCTCTTCCCAACGACACGAACGAGAAGAGCTACCTCAGATTAAAGGGAGAGGCTTAATATCTCGCAACTTGTTCCCCCGGAGGGCCGTCCACTCATTCCTCCAAAGCGAGAGGATGTGGCTACGTAAAATAACAAACAAATCTGTGGAGGGAACAACAGAGGTAAAACATCTGGGTAATAAAATCGCTGATCTGGCAGCGGCGTCGGCAGACTCATTACCTAAGATGCCCACATGACCTGGATTCCACATGAAGGAGACGCTGATGCCAGAGCCACCAAGCGAGTGGAGCAGGTCATCTATCCGGTGTACGAGGGGGTCGTAATTGTACAGCGCGGTAATACTCTGAAGGGCACTCAGAGAGTCCGTACAAACAGCACAATGCCGCAAGCCGTAAATGATAAATACTAAAATGTTCGGTGGTAAAAATCGAACATTGACCGAGTAAACGAAGGGTAAAACTATGTTGACCAAAAACAAAGGCACACCCTACTTCAACATCAATCTTAGACCCGTCACTATATATAAAATGAACGTCCCCGAATTCCGCTTGAAGTTCTAGAAACGCGGATCTAAGGACTGAAGAAGGGGTCTCATTCTTCGACATCGACGTTATCCCAAGGTGACAGTGGGCGTCAGCACGCAACCATGGAGGAAAAAGTGTTTCTCCCCTGCGAAGCGCCGGCACTGGCGTAACGTCAAAATGCCAAGAAGCTGTCGAAATCGAACCCCTGGAGGGAGCCATGCAGAGGAACTAATTAAATATTGCCGAACTAGCGAATCCTCCAAAAATAACTCGAAGGACGCTTGATCAGGCAAGCTTGAGAGTCGACAGGCATAGCTGCACAAAAACATATCACGCCTGAAAGACAGCGGAAGCTCTGCAGCTTCAGCATATGGACTAGGTACAAGGCTGGTTGGAAAGGGCCTGCAGCGAATCTTATACCACGATGGTGATTGGCATTCATTCGACGTAATACAGATGGACGTGCCGACGAATAAACAACGCACACGTAATCAAGCTTGGATCGGACCAAAGAGCGATACAGACGAAGAAGTACGGTCCGAGCAGCTCCCTAGGATGTTCCACTAAAACACGTAAAAGATTAAGAGAACGGTCACATTTTGCTTTTAAAAAGGAAATGTGAGAAGATCAACCTCAAAAATTTCACCTCGTCTGCAAACGGAAGGACCTCCGAAACAAGATGGAGAGGGCGGAGGGAAAGCTATCCTGCGTCAGAAATTGATGCAGACGGATTTATCGGCGGAGAAATTAAAGTCGTTGGTGTTACTCCAAGCCTATAGACGGTCGATCAGCTGTGGAGACGGCGTTCGAGCAGAATTGTCCTCCGTGATTTGCAATAAATGGCAAAATCGTCGACTAAAAAGGACGAGGAAATTCCAGCTGGAAGACAATTAGCAATGGGGTTGATAACTATCACAACAAGCGTGACAGTGAGTGCAGTGCCCTGCGGTACACCGTTCTATTGTATAAAACAACTACATAAAACCGAGGCCACACATACACGAAAGACGCGGTCCGTCATAAACTCCCGAAGAAATATGGGAAGACGACCGGGGAAATCCCAGGCGTGAAGTGTACGTAAAATGCCGTCCCTCCAACAAGTGTCATAAGCTTTCTCCAGGTCAAAAACACAGCCACTGTTTGACAGTTTCTCAGAAATCCGTTCATAAAATGCGTCGACAGAGACACCAGATCGTCGACGGTAGAGCGAAGGCAACAAAATCCGCACTGAGCGTTCGCTAGAAGATTCTGAGACTCAAGACACCATGTCAACTGCTCGTTGATCATGCGCACCATTACCTTGCAAATTGCACCTTATGAGGGAGATAGGGCGGTAGCTGGAAGGCAGTTGGCGATCCTTCCCAGGCTTAAGTATAGGGACAATGGTAGCTTCGTGCCAAACGGAAGGAAAAAACCGTCTTGCCAAATACGGTTATAGACCTGTAAGAGAAAGAGATTACTGTCGGCTGAAAGTTTCTTCAACATCAGCACATGAATGCCGTCCGTTCCAGGAGCGGAGTGCCTAGAGGAATGAAGAGCGTGCTCCAGATCTCTCATTGTGAAAAGTTCATTATAAGGCTCCTTATTAGCAGACCGAAAATTATAGGTCTTGGAATCCAGCCGGTCTTTGAGAGTGCGAAAGCCGGCGGAATAATGGGCAGAACTGGAAACCGCCTCATAGGTAGCATAAAGAGTGCTAGCAGTGGCAGTCGGATCCACTATGGTGGCAGTGGAAACTTGAAGGCCAGGCACAGTACAATGCGACACTCTACCGGAAAAGCGACGAATTTTATCTCAAACAACAGAAGAACGCGTTAAGCGATTAAAAGACTCGACAAAACGAGTCCAGGACAACTTTTTGCTATCCTAAATAATGCGACAAGCCCTAGCGCGCGATCGTTTAAAAGG
This sequence comes from Deroplatys truncata, assembly GCA_030765065.1. Classification (NCBI taxonomy): domain Eukaryota; kingdom Metazoa; phylum Arthropoda; class Insecta; order Mantodea; family Mantidae; genus Deroplatys; species Deroplatys truncata. The sequence goes on along the minus strand of CM060990.1, from coordinate 345,982,426 downwards.
AATCAAATTATTAAGTGCAGCGTGTCGCCGAAAAACCCTAAGCGCGGTTCTAGGGCACGAACGGCGTCCCGACAGTAATCACTCCACCACGGAACAGGAATACGCCGAGGGTTAGAGGACGAACGGGGAATTGTGCGTTCGGAGGCAGATAGAATCGTAGACGACATGTGCTGTACAATTTGGTTAATGTCAATAAATGGCTGGTCCGCAAAACACACGAGGCTTAAAGACAATCTCCAGTCGGCTTTTCTGAATATCCATGTAGACACTTTGGAATGCTGGACGTGGTGAGACAGAAGAGAAACGATGCGGAGGTAATGGTCGCTGGAGTAGGTGTCATCGACGACGTTCCACTGCAGACGACTAGCACGCTGGAGTGAGCAAACGGCTAGGTCTAAGTGAGAGAATGTACCAGAAAAATCAGACAGAAAAGTATGCTCACCTGTATTGAGGATTGAGAGGTTGAACTGAGCATATGTGTCAGAAAGAAGAGCTTCCCTTGCACAAGCCCTTGTCGAACTCCAGAGGGGGTGATGGGCATTAAAATCTCCCAACAGAAGAAATAGTATTGGGAAAGCCGACGGGAGATCGCGAATGTCCACGTGAGCGAGGAAAGACGATGGAGGAAAATACACAGAGCAAACGGAAAAGAAAACGCCGGGTAATTGAAGCTTAACAGCAACAGATTCCAAGTCGGACGTAAGACTGGGAGTTTGAAAATGAACGTCGTTACGCACTAATAAGATTACACCTCCATGAGCAGGAGTAACCTTATCCGGTTCAAGATCGTAGCGAACTGGAGTATACCCTCGGAGATCAAAAGGACCGTGAGAGCTAAGCTTAGTCTCTTGCAAACACACGACCATTGGTGAATGGGAACGAAATAAAAGTTGAAGTTCCACACTATACTATGGCATACCACCTTAATTCGAGGTCACGATAGCCATGAATAAAAGGGATAAACTTCTTACTTAGAAGGGCGGCTCAAAATATATTTTTGCTTAACCTTGGGGCTGGGGCTCTTTGTATGGAGTTGGTAAAACTCCATAGGCTCCTCGAAGGGAGGGCCCTCTCGCTCAGAACCAGAAACCGATTCAAGCGCCGATAATCGGTTCTGGGTGGCAAGAGTTGAAGGGGGCCGCTGAGCGCGGATTGTCCCAGGAACATCCTGCGACTGCGACCCTCGAGGAGGAGAAGCTGAACTTTTCTTACCGCGCGCACGCGGAGGGTCTTTGAGAAAATCTTCTTTACGTAGTTTCTGCATGAACTTCGTATCAGTGCCTTAGGACTTCATAACCTTAGGACCAGGTTTAGATGGCTTGGTAACTATAGCAGAAATGGATGGTAGTGGCGGTTAATGCAGCCATGGTTCAAGTCTGAGATTCAGCGTCTCTCTGTGGTACTGACGAGGCAACAAGAGAATTTAGTGTACCTGATCACAGGAGCCAAGGTTGTCGCGCATGGTAACGCCTTCGGGCTTCAGCGAAGGAGAGTTTCTCCTTAATCCAGATCTCCTGGATCGCCTTTTCGTCCAAGTACCGCGGAAAGTTGGCAAATTACGCAGAATGAGACCCTTTGCAATTGACGCAGACGGGGCTGATGAACCGGTACCATCGTGTGAGGGCTGAGTAAAAGAAGCACAGATGGAAACGGCACCTTTGCAGGAGACTTGCGTATGCCCAAAACGTTGGCATTTAATGCAACGCAGAGGTCTAGGTATATAGGGCCTCACCACAATATGTTCGTACCCTGCTGAGATATTCGTAGGCAGATCGACACCATCGAGAGTAGGAAACAGGGTACGAGTGTGTACCAATACACCGTCGCGTTTAGGCTGCACTTGATGAACTGCTGTCACCTTTTGATCAGAAAGATATCCAACCAGTTCATCGTTCGACATATCATCGAGGCTAAGGGTGGTAACGACGCCTCGACAGGAATTCAAGGTGCGGTGCTTCTCAATACGAATGGGATAACCGTGGAGAAGCGTCGCGCGCAATAAGCTCTTACTTTGCTGATCGGATATTTTTTGTACTAACAATGAATCATTTCGAAGGCGAGTGCAGGAATTAATCGGACCAGCAATTGAGTCAATGCCCTTCTGTAATATAAAAGGGTTCACATTCTCGAAAGATTGTACTTCCTCAGTTTGGGTAATCACTAAATAACAACCAGATGGTGGTACTGCTACTTCTGTTACAATCACTTTTCGGCGCTTGTTATTTATAATGGAGAAAGTGGGCTCCATAGCGAAAAAAATCTTCCACAATTGCAACCGTCTCCGACCTCGAGTTCTGACTTCCCGGTGTTACCCCGACTTGGATGAGGGGCCTATCTATACCAGACTCACCCCAGGGTCACACCGCCCATTACATACACAGAGGGACCCAATGGCCGTCAGAAGTCAGCAGCTCATGCAATGGCCCCCGCGCGGGACTGCAGTTGAACAGCGGATACGTACACAAACCCTACATGACGACCCCGGGATGTGGGGGTGACGCCATTAACCACTCACCCAGCTGTGCACCCAGTGCGCTGGTATCCGTCAGGCTGTGTCCACTGAGGATTAAAAGAAAAAGATAAAATAAATCAAAACTCTGTGGGCGTTTCGAATGCAAGGTAGGCCGGCGTGGAATGAAAAGGAATGTAAGAATGAATGTTCGTGGTGCGAAATGTTCGTAAATAGAGAGATCATGAAAGAAGGATGGCGAGTCCCGGCATGGAACGAAATGAAAAGAACCCACGAGAGTCTACCTGGAGTCCCCCGTTCACGATGATGAACCCACCTCGTCCGGACGAGGGTGGAGGAATGACAATGACGATGAGAGGCTGGGGCAACCCGGTTACGGCAAACCGTAGGCACATAAGATGAGCCCCTGGGGGGGGGGGTATTTAGCCAAGTCTCAGTGTCTCCAAACAATGTCAACATATCCAGTCCCCAACAAGGGTACCGTTTTAGAACTTATCTCGAAAACCTGCTCAATTACATGTTCTTTGGCATGAATTTCACTCTTCAATTATCGCCATGGCAAAAGGATACTACGGGCAGCATGGACTTTACCAATAGCGACGGGGTCAAATCTCGTTTTCATCACACCAAAGGCATCTCGTGGGACCCGTCTTCCACGGTCTCTTTAAACAGGAAAAACGTATTCTCAACAATGTGGACCTCGACATCACGCTATCTCCCTCGACATCTCAATTGCATCTCATTTCAGACAATACGGCTCTTCAAGCGCACACGGAAATCGTTTCGGCCAAACTGTATCTCAATACGAATAAACCTTCGGCCACGGTAAAGTTGGCTCATCAAACGGCCTTCTATAGGTTAACGCGTTGTACTCCTTCAATCGCCAAGCATTACGAAAGATTACTTCACCGCTGACTTTACCAACATTCTCGTCGGAAAAATTCCCAGGCGCGTCACTTTAGCCATGACGTCCGATAAGCGTACTCGGGGGATATCACGAAAAAACGTCATCACTTCTCCCACTTCGACCTCATTGCTCTTCAATTGTTCGGCAATAACCGTCCCGTTCCGTCCCACGTCATGCAGGTCAACTTCGCAGCAGGCAAATTTACGCAAGCGCACCATTCTCTATTTCTTGGTTTAAACAAACATTTTCACCCCGAAGTTCTCCCCAATACCAAAAACGAGTTCCAGAACGTATACACCGTTTTCGTTTTTGATCTGACCCCCGACATGTCTGCAGATAAGGATTACATTTACCGCACTACCCACGGCAACCTGTCTATAAAGCTGAAGTTTGCTTCGAAAGTTGCAGAACCAGTGTGTCTTCTCGTCCTATTGGAAATCGATAGAAACCTCGAAATCCACAGTAATCGCTCGGTGCTCATAACATGAATGCGCGTCACATTCGCTCCTGTACTCGCAAATATCCCCAGTTTGTGGGCGTCTTCGCCAGCGATCAAATTCCTCACCGCCTTCTCATTCCCCCTCAATTGTGATCGTAGTCAGTATCAACACTCGTGCTAAACCCGGAAGCCATTGGATATGTATTTTCGTCTCTAAAGGCGAATACGGCGAATATTTAGGCAGTTACGGCTTACCGCCTCTCTTAACCACCGTTCTTCTCTTTTTGCAAAACTAATGCGGTTCGCATTGGCGCCACGTCACCCATCGCTTGCAAGCAGACACCTCCGCCACGTGCGGTCATTACGTCGTTGGGTTTCTATCCCACCGATGTCGCAACTTGCCAACATGCTCCTTTTTTTCCAAATGTAAAATTTTGAATTACCTCATCAATGGCGTTCTCATTACCCTATGGCATCATGCAAGGTGTTCCACTCTAACGCCCAATCTTGCCGCCGCGTCTACACCTATAAATATGTTGACCCATTTCCTCCACCCGTTATTCGTCGTTTCATCTCCGATCATGTAAGAACCAATGCTCCACCTCACTTTAATTTTTGTTGTTGTTGATCTTCGCTTTTTTCATCTGCATTTGTGTTTGTATTTTTTAGGACTACAGCTGTGCACTTTCTCAACAACGCGGAAACCAAGTGCCTCGCCGTCACCACAGAACCGGAAGTGCGTGTCACCAATGCCATTTGTGGGGAAAAAGAAGTCGGTCGAGTTTCACTGTCTTCCAGATTGGGCAGCACTCGTCGAGAAGCGCGGGCCAAAGATCGACAATCACTTCAACGGCACCACCAATCATCCTACGTCTAAGGAGAACCTCACGGACATGATCGCCATCCATTTTAAATACCTCTTCGGGTCCCCGGCCATCGTATTCAAACCTTCCGGCATAGCCCTGTTTGCCGAAGAGTGGTCTCGTCTCATGACGCTCTTCGCCGTTCACCAACCTCACCTTTAAACCTAGTTTCATCGTAGACCGCTCTTTTTCTTAAACCCATTTTTCCTACATGTCTAACAGCTTCCTTCGCATACTCAACAAGCGCGCACAGACCTCCGGCATCGGAAGCGTGCGCGACCTCGACCTCCACATCCCTCATCGCATCACCGGTGCAAAGAGGCATCAAACCAAGTACGGTGAAACCACCGTCGCCAGGCTCAGTGGCGGCCGGCAAATATTTCTACCCTCGGCCATTAACAGCCTGGAAACCGCTGCCATCGAGAACATCAATCGCGGCAGCTACTACATCATCTACAAAGGGTCCGAATTCCTGAAGAAAGGATTCGAAAAATTTAATATCGAATTCACCAAGGATCCCATCCAAGGTTAAGCATGGCGTGCTCCACGGATTTCTTCGACATCGTTAAGTACGCTCGACCCCATATTGAACCTTCTTTGAACCCTTTCATGAGCCATTCATCCCGCATCTCATTTTTTGTTTCTTTATGTGTCTGCAGGTAACAACCTGATGGCATGCACCAACCTCAATGCATCCGTAACGGTGTCGCATGCCGGGACCTTCGTCGCCCAAGAGGACTTCTACATCGCTTCGACCACCGTGGAGAGATTCGGTCGCATCAGAACCGTCACCATCAACGTCAGCATCTCGGATGTGGCCGTTACCTTTTTGTCGTTCGTACCTTCCAAGATATCTTCTAACTGGTGCGAGGCCTCTTGGGCGTTGTCCATCCATCGTGAAGTGATCCTATCATGTGTCAATCCTAGCATCATCGCTACCGTTTGTTTTCCAAAAAGGGAAAGCAGCGATAGCTATTTTTCCAACATTTGTTTTTCTTGCGAAACCAAAAGCGTGCTTCAAGGCATTCTACCCATAATGGACTATTCACCTTGCACGCCCGTCTTCAAAATAATTTTCACTCGCCGGTGTAACCATTAACTTTCTCTAAATCAATTTTTCTCTCATCCATGAAAATCAACCTAAAACCTGTATCGACCCGCGAAGGTGTCTCCTTGCATGCCGGAATCTAAACGATTTGCTATTTTTTCATAAGCTGTTCATCTCATTACGACATGTATGCATTCTTTTCACCAAAAAAGACACTGTAACGTCTAATCTTATTTGCCTTTACATTTATTTTCATTCCTCATTCCATACCTTTTTATTTACCTCACCTACCAAAAAGCACATCGCCGCCAACAGCAGAAGCGGTACAAAATACAAGCATCATGGCCGCCAATACGTGGAACAGCAAAGAAAAGTAACATGGCCGCCACACCGTCATTGGCGGATAAACAGCAACGCGGAAAATGGCCGCCAGGCCGTCATGGGTGGGAGAGCGCACTTCGTTCCTCCAGCAAATGTAAGTAACATAGTTGCCACACGGTCATGCGGACAAACAGCAAGGCGGAAAATGGCCGTCAGACCGTCATGGGTGGGACAGCGCACGACAATCTTTCAGCGAATGTAAGTATCAAGGCGATCACGCGGACAAGAAACATGGCCGCCAAGCCATAATAGGCGGGGCTACGGCTCACGTCACACGTAGCGGCTCGCCTATCTCCTTCCCCACAATCTGATCGCCCTTGGCCCACTTCAGCAAACTACTTCACCGTTCTTGCATTTCCTTTATGACTGGTCGACCTTGTTCCACTGCCGCAAGCTGTCTCACCGTTCTTGCATTCCCCTTACTATCTGGTCGATCTTGTTCCACTGCCGCAAGCTACATGACCACCTTTGCACTTAATTTCAACCTTGGCATTCCATTCCCACTGGTCGATCTTGCTCAGCTGCCACCTCTCTCTCCGTCCTTACACTTCCTCACGGGTCGACCTTGCTACGCTACAGCAAGCTATCTCATCGACATTCCACTTTCCTCCCACCTCACCCTAGCGGAGGTGCGCCCTAAGGGCGTAACCCCAAACTGCGGGGCAGCTGCACCCGCCACCCCTTCCCGTACACGGCTGTGTACCCGCCCAAAGTACACGTCGCTACCTCTTACGGGGGTGCAAACCCTCCATACCATCACAGGGGCGTAACCCGCAACATCGTCGCCGTGGGGCACCTGCGCTTACCCCAACCGTGGCTAACCTTTCCCGTGTACCGCAAAGTTGTCCTAAACGGAACACCCTCATATCATGGTCCCACCTTGACAAAAAAGTTGTCCCAAACGGACCCACGCAACGAATGGTCCGACCTTGCTAAAAAAGTTGTCCGACCTTGACCAAAAAGTTGTCCTAAATGGACACACTCAAATGATTGTCCGACCTTGCCAAAAAAGTTGCCCGATCTTGACCAAAAAAGTTGTCCCAAACGGACACTCAAATAATTGTTTGATGTTGACAAAAAGTTGTTTGATCTTCACCAAAAATTGTCCGATCTTGACCAAAACATTGTCCCAAACGGACATACTCAAATAATTGTCCGACCTTGATAAAAAAGTTGTCCAAAGCGGATCACCTCAAATTATTGTTCGACCTTGACCTAAAAATTCTCAGACTTTGCCAAAAAGAGTTGTCCGAGACGGCCCCCCCTATCAAATTGTCTGACCTAAAATCGTTCTTTCCGAAACGGTACCTAACTATTACAATCATTGAGCTTATAAAAAAATTCTTGAAATGCTGTATACTATGACAGCAATTTGTTGTATACATAATGCATTTAGATAAAGGCCTGAAATTAAAACTAAATTGAATCTTATTTATGGACAATCTATAACTGCTGTGGTCCTTAGCGTCCCTTTCTATATTGGGTGTGAAAGACCGGAGATTTTGCTCAGAGGTGTCCTTATCAGGCTTGAGGTTCTTTTACATTCCATAAATCTACGACAAGGACCACCGCGTTTACTTCCCTACCAAAGGAAGCTATTCTAGGGTTCTTTACGCACGAAAAAAATCCATCGTCCTCCATATAGGGACCTGGCTGACGTCAGCGGTGTTACAGCAACCACCGGTGACTATAATAGCATATACCTTTAAGTTGATACTTGTAAAAATATGCAAACAACGATAAACACTGATGGTCAAATACAGAAATGACTACCGCCACCAATAATAATAATAATAATAATAATAATAATAATAATAATAATAATAATAATAATAATAATAATAATAATTTCAACTTCTTGGTAGGCAGCGGCTCGTACATTTAGCCTATGAACGGATTTTAATAATATTGAGAAAGTGTATTTTTTGAGCAAACATAAATTTATAGATGGAACAATGGCTAGAGACATCAACAGAACAAAGGTAGGGTATATTAGAACGTCAGTGGCGTGCGAAACGCAATAGAAGACAATCCACATACCAGTGCAAGGCCCATACCACAAGTTCTGTACATAAGTCTAAGTCGGTCCTCAGTGGTGCGCATGTTGCACCGTAATAAATATTTTCCGAACCATCTACAACTACACCCGGCTCTCCACGGATGCGACTTTCAAGCGCGAGTGATACATGCACAGTGGATACAGCAGTGAGCGCAAAAGAATGCAGAGTTTTTAGGAAATGTTCTCTTCAATGATGAAGGCACATTCCACAATAACGGTACTGTTAACTGCCTTAATATGCACTACTGGAGTATAGAAAATCCACTCTGAATGCGAGAAGCTGCATTCCAGAGTGGTACATCAATGTCTGGTGCGGAATATTAGGCAACCAGCTAATTGGACCGCAATTTTATGAGGGCAGCCTCACAGGATCACCGTAACTTCCATTTCTGCAAGAGGAGCTACCAATTCTCCTATGATGATGTTGAAATGCTGTTTAAGGGCGCTAAACAGCTAAAGTCATCAGCGCCCTTACAAAGTATAAAATTTAAAAACCAAAAATAAAGTACGGATAAAAAACGCATAGTCAGAAACACTATAAAACAAGCCATCAAGTTTTAAAACCACCACAAAAAACATGGTAAATAAAACAACACAAGAGTAAAACGACACGTAAGAACTATAGAACGCAACGGACCAGAGCGTCATATCTCAGCCGGGGAGAAGAATTCCCATTAAAACTCACAGTATAAAGTCACAAAACTAAAAAACGCTCAGTGCATCAAATGCGTCGGCTAAAACCAATTTCACTGATAAAACGTAAAAGACATTCTACAGTATGCGAGTCGTATGCAAAAACGTTGGCTAAACCAACAGAACCAGAAACACGAACGCGCAATTGAGCTAAATCATGACAATCTTTTAAAATGTGACGCACCGATAAGGGTGACGCACACCGCTCACAGAGTGTTGCGGGGTCACCACTAAGCAAGTGTCTATGACTAAAAAGCCAATGTCCGATACAAAGTCGTGTTAAAATGACCTCTTCACCACCAGAAGCACGAGAAGAGGTGGCCCAGGCAACCGGGATAGGTTTAACCTCCCGCAACCTGTTCCCCCGGAGGGCCATCCATTAATCGCGCCAAAGCGAGAGGATGCCATGCCGTAAAATAACGTAGAAATCAGTGGAGGGAACAACAGAGGTAAACATTCCGGGCGATAAAATTTCCGTTTTGGCAGCGGCGTCGGCAGACTCGTTCCCCGAGATTGCCACATGACCTAGAATCCACAGAAAGGAGACACTGGTGTCAGAGGCACGAAACGACTGCAGCAGGTCATGTATGCGCTGTACGAGGGGGTGGTAATTTTACAGCACGTTAATACTCTGTGGGGAACTCAGACAGTACAAACAACACAGTGCCGTAAGTCGTGCCACTGAATGTATAAAACAGATTGATAAATACTAAAAATTTCAGCGGTAAAAATCGAACATTGCCCAGGTAAACGAAAGTTAAAACTACGTTCACCAAAAACAAAGCACACCCTACTCCAACATCAATTCTAGACCCATCAGTATATATAAAATTAAAGTCCCCGAATTGCGCCTGTAGTTCTAAAAACGCTGATATATGGACTGAAGAAGGGGTCTCATTTTTCGGCATCGACGTCACCCAAGGTGACAGTGGGCCTTAGCGCACAACCATGGAGGAAAAAGCGTTTCACCCCCTGGGAAAAGCTTGCGCTGGTGTAACGTCAAAATACCAAAGAAGCTGTCAAAATCGAACCCCTGGAGGGAGCCACGCAGAGCAGCTAACTAAATTTTGCCGATCAAACGAATCCTCGCAAAATAACTCGAAGGACGGGTGATCAGGCAAGTTTGAGAGTCGACATGCAAAGCTGCACAAAAGCATCTTACGCCTGAAGGACAGTGGAAGCTCTGAAGCTTCAGTTTACAGACTGGGTACAGGGCTATTAGAAAGGCTCCTGTAGCGACTCTTATACCACTATGATGAATGGCACTCAAGCGACGTAGCACAGATGCAGGTGCCGATGAATATACAATGCACCCGTAATCAAGCTTGAATCAGACCAAGGAACGATAAAGATGCAGAAGAACAGTCCGATCAGCTCCCCAGGATGTGCCACTTAAAACACGTAAAATATGAAGATAACGGTCACTCTTTGATTTTTAAAAGGAAATGTGAGACGTCCAGCTCATCTTTCGATTAAAGATCAGCCACAACAATTTCACCTTGTCTGCAAATGGAAGGCCCTCCCACCCAAGACGGAGAGAGGGCAGAGGGAAAGCATTTCTGCGCCAGAAATAGATGCAGACGGATTTCTCGGCGGAGAAATTAAAGCCATTGGCGTTACTCCAGGCGCACGGACGGTCGATACAGCTCTGGAGACGGCGTTCGAGCAGAAAGGTCCGCTGTGAGCTGCAATAAATGGCAAAATCGTCTAAGAAAACGGACGAGAAAATGACAGCTGGAATACAATCAACAATGGGGTTAATAGCAAAAGTGTGACACTTAGTACAGAGCCCTGCGGTACACCGTTCTCTTAAATAAAACGTTTAGATAAAACCGAGCCCACACGTACACGAAAGACGCGGTCTGTCATAAACTCCCGAAGAAATATGGGAAGACGACCGCGGAAATTCCATGCGTGAAGTCTACGTAGAATGTCGCCCCTCCAACACGTGTAATAAGATTTGTCCTGGTCAAAAACACAGCTACTTTTTGACAATTTCTCAGAAATCCGTTCATAATATGCGTCGATAGAGACCACCAGATTTTCGATGGTAGAGCAATGGCGACAAAATCCGCAATGAGCGTTCACTAGAAGTTTCTGAGACTCAAGCCACCATGTCAACTACCCGTTGATCATGCGCTCCATCACCTCGCAAATGCAACTGGTGAGGGAGATAGGGCGGTAGCTGGAAGGTAGTTGGCGATCCTTCCTAGGCTTAAGAATAGGGACAATGGTGGCTTCGCGCCAAACGGAAGGAATAATCCGTCTTGCCAAATACGGTTATAGACCTGTAAGAGAAACAGTTTACTGTCGGCTGAAAGGTTCTTTAACATCAGGATATGAATGCCGCCCGGCCCAGGAGCGGAGTGCCTAGAGCAATGGAGAGCGTGCTCCAGCTCACTCATTGTAAAAAGTTCATTTTAACACTCTGTATTAGTACACCGGGAATTACAGGTCTCGGAACCCTGCTGGTCAGTGAGAGAGCAAAAGCCGGCGGAATAATGGGCAGAACTGGAAACCGCCTCAAAGGCAGCACTCAGAGTGTTAGCAATGGCAGCCGGATCCACTATGAATACATTGGAAACCTGAGGGTCAGACAGCACAATTCGACACTTTACTGGAGAAGCGACGAAGTTTATCCCAAATAACAGAGGAAGGCATGAAGCGATTAAAAGTCTCGATAAAACGAGGCCAGGACGCCTTCTTGTTATCCTGAACAATGCGACGATTCCTGGCGCGCGATTGTTTAATAGTAACCAAATTATCAAGTGTAGGTTGTCGCCAAAACACCCTAAGCGCAGTTTTATGAGCACGACCGGCGTCCGGACAAGCCTCGTTCCACCTCGGAACAGGATACGCCGAGGGTGAGAGGATGAACGGAGAATCGTGCGTTCGGTGGCAGATAGAATCGTAGGCGAAAGGTGCTGCACAGTTTGTTTAACGTCAGAGAAGGGCTGGTCCTGAAAACACACGAGGTTGGAATACAATCTCCAGTCGGCTTTTCTGAATATCCAGGTAAGTACTCTGGAATGCTGGACGTAGTGAGAGAGAAGAGAAACGATGCAGGGGTAATGGTCACTGGAGTAGGTGTCGGTGACGACGTTTTACTGCAGACGATTAGCAAGCTGGAGTAAGCAAACGACAAGTTCTAAGTGAGAGATTGTACCAGCAGAATCAGACAGAAAAGTAGGCTCACCCGTATTGAGGATGGAGAGAGAGAACTGATAAAAAATTTCGGAAATAAGAGTTCCCCTCGCACAAGCCCTTGGCGAACCCCACAGGGTATGATGGGCATTAAAATCTCCCAACAGAAGAAATGATGTTGGGAGAGCGGACAGGAGATCTCGAATGTCTGTGGTAGCGAGGGGAGACGATGGAGGTGAATAGACAGTGCAAACGGAAAAGAAAAAACCGGGTAATTGAAGCTTATGGCAACAGCTTGCAAGTAAGACTTAAGGTGTGAAATTGAAAATAAACGTCTTTACGCACTAATAACATTACACCTCCATGAGCAGGAGTACCCTCATCCGGTGCAAGATCGTAGCGACCCGTCGTATTCCCTCGGAGAACAAAAGGATGGTGAGGGCGAAGCTTAGTGTCCTGCAAACACACGACCATAGGTGAATGGGAACGCAATAAAAGTTGCAGTTCCGCACCTGTTTGATCGTACACCACGTAAATTCCAGGTCAGGATAGCAATGAATGAAAGGGATTATCTTCTTACTTAGAAGGGCGGCTAAAAATAACTTTCTGCTTAACCTTGGAGCTCGGGCTTTTGGTGTGGAGTTGGTCAGACTATATAGGCTCCTCGAAGGGAGGGCTCACGCTCTCAGTGTCAGAAACAGATTCAAGCGCCCAGAATCGGTTCTGAGTGGTAGTGGGTGAGAGATGCCGCTGAGCGCGGCTTGTCTCAGGAGCATCCTGGGACTGCGACCTTCGAGGAGGAGAAGGTGAGCTTTTGTTACCGCGCACACGCGGAGGGTCTTTAAAAAAATCTTCTTTACGAATGTTCTTCTTTGGCTTCTTTTCAGTGCCTTGAGACTTCAGAACCTTAGGACCAGCTTTAGATTGCTTGATAACAGTGCTAGAAACGGACGGCCGCATGGTCGTGGCGGTCAATGCAGTCTTGGTCCAGGTCTGTCTTTCGGCATCCTTCCGGGGTACTGGCGAGGCTACAACAGAACTAAATATATGAGATCTCAGGAGCAAAGTTTGGCGCACATGGTAACGCTTCCGGGCTTCAGCGAAGGTGAGTTTCTCCTTTACCCGGATCTAATTGGATCGCCTTCTCGTCCAAGTTCCGCGGACAGTCGCCAAATGACGCAGAATGAGACCCTTTGCAATTAACACAGACGGGCGCTGAGGTATAGGTACTATCATGTGAGGGCTCACTGCAAGAGGTGCAGATGGAAACGGCGCTCTTGCATGGGACTTGCGTATGCCCAAAGCGTTGGCATTTGAAAGAACGCAGAGGTCTAGGAATATAGGGCCTCACCGCAATACGTTCGTACCCTGCTGAAATACTAGTGGCAGATCGACGCCAACGAACATGAGAAACAGGGTACGATTTGGTACCAACACTCCGTCTCGTTTAGCCTGCACACGATTAACCTATGTAACCTTTTGGTCCGAAAGATATTCGACCGGTTCATCGTCCGACATTCCGTCGAGGCTGTGAGTGGTGACGACGCCTCGACAGGAATTCATTGTGCGGTGCTTCTCAACACGGATGGGATAACCGTGGAGAAGCGTGGCGCGTAACAAGGACTTACTTTGTTGTTCCGACTTGCTTTGAACTAATAAAGAATCATTACGAAGTCGGGTGCAGGAAATAAATGAACCAGCAGTAGCGCCAATCTCCTTTTGAATAATAAAAGGGTTCACCTTCTCAAAAGATTGGCCTTCCTCTGTTCGGCTAATTCCCAAGTGACAACCAGATGTCGGTGGTGCTACTTCTGTTACATAGACGTTTCGGCGCTTGTTGTTAGTAATGGAGAAAGAGGACTCCATAGCGAAAGAAATTCTCCACCATTGCAAGCGTCCCCGACCGCGGGCTCTGAGTTCCCGGGCGTTACCCCGGCTTGGGTGAGTGGCCTATCTATACTAGACTCACTCCAGGGTCACAACTCCCAGAACATAGACAGAGGGACCCAATGGCCGTCGGAAGTCAGCAGCTCATGCAATGGCCCCCCAGTGGTACTGCAGTTGAACAGCGGATAGGAACACAGGCCCTACATGACGACCCCGGGTGGTGGGGATGACTCCATTACCCACTCACCCAGCTGCGCACCGAGTGCGCGGGTATCCGTCAGGCTGAGTCCACGGAGGATTAAAAGAAAGAAAATGGAAAAATAAAACAAAGTTGTGTGGGCGTTTCGCACGCAAGGTAGGCCGGCGTGGAAGGAAAAGATGTGTGAATGAATGGTCGTGGTGCGAAATGTTCGGAAATAGACAGGTCAGTAAAGAAGGATGGCGAGGGGCTGCATGGAACGAGATGCAAAGAGCGCACGAGAGTCTACCTTGAGTCCCCCGGTCACGAGGACGAACCCACCTCGACCGGACGAGGGTGGAGGAATGATGATGCTCATAAGTGGCACGGGCACCCTGGGAACACAAAAACCGTACTCACACAATGTGAGCCCCTGGAGGGGCCAATGCTCCTAGAATATGTGCCACTAGTGATGGACAGGAATGTGGTTTCAGCAGGATGGAGCTCCACCACACTGGTCACTGATTGTAAGGAATCACTTACATAGAACAGATCCACAAAATGAATTGACCAAGGGGGCCCAATTGCATGGCCCCCTAGATCAGCTGATCTAAACCTACTGGATTTCTCTTTGTGAGGCCATTTAAAGTTACGGGTCTACGCTCAAGAACTGCAAAGCCCAAATCATCCAAGGGCAGTCATACGTGAAGAATGCAGGCAGATTTCACTGCGCATGTTATAGCATGCAAGAAAGTTTCTTCGACAACTACTCAAATGTGCATTGATGAAGGGGGTCGTCATTTTGAACATTTACATCGTTGATAAAATCCACGCTTTTTAACAATTTATTATTCTGTTTACCCGTGAAATTAGCACATTTACAACTCCTTTGGCGGTAGAAGAAGTAAAACATAAGGTTTAAACATGAAACAAAAACTGCTAGATTTAATAGCTTCGACATGCGCCCAAAAGAATGAAAGCTAATTACGTAACACGATCTGCAACAGCAGATACAGTACAGATTATTAGGGTAAACTTGATCCACAGTTATTACCTTAAGTGTTGTGTCTGGCTCACAGGAGAGCCGATAACAAAAATATATAAATTATCATACTAAAATACAGAAAGTAAGCACTCGAAGAAAGAAAAAAAAAGGATCCAAAACAATTTTATGTGTCAGGTTCGAACCTAACCGATGCTTCACCACATTCCGGCGCTAACCTACTCGTCCAGAACCCACGTATTCTGTCCAGCTCTTTGGGAGAACATTCCTCTACCTCCCTGCAAGTATTGTATCCAGGAAGAGGCGTCCTTTTTAAGCTTTTCGCAACTCCATAGCTCATTCAGGCCTTTAATCATTAATGGTGGTAGCATATAGTACCGAATAGAAGGACAGAGCTACAATAACAGTTTGTTTGCTAGAGGTTCAATGTTTTCACATTAGACCATAAACTACGGGTTGCAAAAATAAGAATACCTAGGGGCAGCTAACTCACCTGATATATACATATAGCATCACGCTAGCAACCTGAGATCTCGCGCGAGTCATATGTCTACTCGGTTTATGGTATTGTATGGGGCAAGACGTATTTGCTCATATTCCTAAATGCTTCAGGTTCAATCCTCAGAGACCGCAAGTCTGAAGAAGTATATAATCAGATATTAATTATGCTATTGGTGAATAGGAAGGGATTAAGGGTGTGAAATAAAATAAGAACAATGAATAATAAGAACTTAAGGAACCTTTGTTGTGCATTATCCCAGTTGACGTTACATTAAGTAATAGTTCGATCGCTGAACAAAAATGATATGACACAAAGCATTTTATTTTCATTAAATTCAAGTATACTTGTTATATAATCAAGATATACACAGTGAGATGTAGTTTTACAAAACAAACTTGTAAAATAGAAATATGACTTCAAAATATAGCATCAAACATCCATTAGTTATTTATTTTTTACGGACTTAGTCACGCTATAACATCAGAAAGCTTCAGTTCCTGAATAATCTCCTTAATCTCAATGGAATAGTCATTTTACCCCTTGTCTGTGCCTTTATTAGCAGTCTTAAAAGATTTACAAGTCTTTGGGGTCTACCAAATGAGTTAATGTCTTCTCATTATTCGCTTCGGGTATATCAGCTTGATTCAAGGTCTAGCACCAGTATATTTGATTTCACTACTTTTACCCGGTTGTTTAATCACAGTTCGCTCATCCAAAAGCTCCTTTTTTCTTAAGTCTAACACTCGGGTGTAGAAGAGCTTTCAGGGTCACTTGCGGATGTCCAAGTACAAAACAGTTCAACACGGAAGTGGAAGGAATTACTGCATCTTCTTCTATGTACTTTATGCCATTTACTAAGTCATTGGGGTCTACCAACTAAGCTAATACCTTCTGATTATTCACTTCAAGTACATCAGCTTAAGCCAGTGAGGTAGCACCAGAATATTTGATTTCACTTCTCTCAGTCGATTGTTTATTCAGAGGTTGCTCATCCAGTGGCTCTACTTTTCCGAATCTAAACTTGTGGTATATAAGAGCTTCCAGGATCACCTACGGATGTTCCAAGCATAGGAGAGTTCAATACTTCTTTAGTGCAACTTCTGCAATGTACTTTAAGTCTGGTTACATATCTGTTTCTTAAAATCCGACTCCAAATGCAACACTTAACGAAGCGATTCTTCTCATGGGTAATAGATGAAAAATTATGTTTATCGTAAACCGGCTGTAAGGGCATGTCAGTACAAAACAAATTATGCTTAAAGACTAAAAAAGTAATATATTCCTGCTATATTATTTATACTTTATATACCACCGAAGTTGTATTCATATATTGCAACGGAGGACTGAACTATTATTCAAATATTTACTCACACACACATTCTCACATCACTGATAACTATAAACCTCAGACGCCATTTTGCAAGTTATGCCAGCCTACCCTAACCTATAGCATTCCCTAATAATTACATATTTTCCATCCATTACACTATACTATAAATTATATTTGGATTCAGACTGTTTGAAGCTGGGAAGCATATAGAATAGAAGCACATAGCACTAGAAAGTGGATTTCCATAATCTAACAAGTAACAATTCGTGTTTAAACGAAATTCACGTAATTCAACTAATTAAGTGAAACGACACTTCCATGCCAAACTATCAGTTCTCGTTAAATTCACTAAACAGAAAAAGTACCTCCAAATGGAAGTATTTGAACATGGGACCTTCATCATCACTGCTGCACTAGAAGTGCAATTCACTGCACACGCGAGGTGTAAAGCAGTCATTTCGGCCGAAATTGATACGACGCCATGTAGTAGACAGTGTTTATGGAATAGTCTCTACAAAGGCGGAACTGCATAACTTATCAATCCACAGGCTGAGAAGACTCACCCAGTATATACATATACAGATATATGTTGAGTTTTGGGGCTATACGTTCAAGCAAATAAATGAGACACACTTTTCCTATCTTTTCAAGCTATATTCAAGGATAATGTAAAGTTTTTAAGTGTTTTCCAAGATTGGATACATAATATGAGTTTTAAGACTATAAGTTCAAGCTAACAAATTATGTACATTTTTTCTTATCTTCTTGGCCAATATTCAAGGATAATGCCAAGTTTTCAAAATGTTTTCCGAGGTTGGATATATAACTTGAGTTTTAAGGGTATAACTTCAAGCAGATATATCGTATACAACTTCCTGTCTTTCTTCAAACTATTTTTTACACGTAAAGTCAAGTTTTCAAAAAATGTTGGAGATTGGTTGTAGATCCTGAGTTTTAAGCCTATAGGTTTAAGCAAATAAATTGTATACATTTTTATATTTTCTTCAAGCTATATTCAGGGCTAATCTGAAATTTTCGAGTGTTTTCCGAGATTGGGTATATGTCTTGAGTTTTAAGTCTATAATCTCCAATAAATTATATATATTTGTTCTAATATCAACTTATATTCAAGAATAATGCCAAGTTTTCAGAATATTTTCCGAGATTGGATATATAACTTGAGTTTTAAGGCTATAAGCTCAAGGAATTACATAGTATTAAGCTTTTTCCTATGCTCCTTCACACTTTTTGAAGCTTAATGACGAGTTTTCAAAAACCTTTTCACAGATTGGATATATCCTGAGTTTTAAGGCTATAAGTTCAAGAAAATTAATTATGTACATTTTTCCTATTCACTTCAAGTGATATCCAAGGATAATGCAGAGCTTTCGAATGTTTTCCCATTTTGGATATATAGCAAATAAGTAACATAAAAGCCTTATCTTTCTCAATCCATTTTTCACACGTAATGTCAAATTTTCAAAATGTTTTCCGGGAATGGATATATATCTTGAGTTTTAAGTCTATAAGCTCACTTGAAAATAATATTCATTTTTCCCTGTCTTTCTTCAAATTCTTTCATGATTAATAATGAGTTTTCAAAAATGTTTTGGAGATTGAATATATAACCTGAATTCTAATGCTATAAGCTCTCTTGAAAGTAATATACATCTTTTCCATGCGCCTGCAAATTATGCATTTCAATTCGAAAGATATATTCACTTGTTGCATTTTAGTTAACACATATGCTTGAATATTCTCTGCTTTTTTTAACTGGATTCGCACTGATATTTTCACCAGATAAATGAAAACATTTGCTTGCATTTGTATGGACTTTTGCATGGTCTTACCTTCCGTTTTCACTTTGATGATATGGAGATGCAGCAGCAGTCTTAAAAATATGTTGAGAAGCAAGGCATTATCGTCGTCTTGCTTGTAGAATAATCAGCACACTTCAAGGCCCAATGAGAAATGGTTGCAGGTGTTACATCGTCTGCTTATATACCTTATCTTAATTTTTGCCTCACCCTCGCATATATACGCATGCGCAGAAGTAGGAAATGAGGCATAGGGTAATTGGCTGGCATGTAATAATATGGATGCTGAATAACTATTTCACACACAGAAAGAGAGAGAGAGAGAGAGAGAGAGAGAGATTTATTGAAAAGAAAGATATATTTTTCCACTCCTTCAATAGTGCGCACACATTTCGAAACACCCGTGGGTGAATATTTAATTGCTGGGTTGTACCAAGTCGAGATGTGTTCACCAAACGAGTTCATCGCCAGCCTTCCTGTTGTTAACTGGCAACGAGAAGGAGGGATTTCAATATTTTGTAGACCTTTTATTGTTAGGCCTCGCTATGTACATCCACATTAGACTGAAATATTCTCGCTCTCTAGTATGTGTGTGTTGCCTTTCATGAGGGTAGTGTTCTAGCTTCTCCGCAAAGAGTGTTTATGTGCCAGATTGTTTAATATATTCTGTTTCTTGCGAAAAAACAATATTTGCAAATAAGCGAATGTATCTTTCAATGCACACATCGTTGAAAGTGATTGATATTGTAAGCAACAGTGATTGAAAACCATGTCGCTATGTGATGACTGAAATTGCATGATTAATCCATAGCATCGCGAGAACTTTAAAGCCGTTGGGTCCTGTCCCTGCTTTTTCAATACCGCGACATTTTTCTTTCTTGGGTATTCTTAACCAAAGCATGTACATACGAATATGGATAGTTTAACATATGGAATTACATTAAAAGTATTTTACCCTAGTGTCCTGGCTTCAAATACTGTTTCGTGTGTATTTACGGCTTATTTTAATATCTCTTGAACAAAAGCGACTAGAAGGGTAAAATTAATTGGAAATATTATCATCATGGAATATATAACTATTATATTCCAAATGTGGATCCTCGAGTCACTCCAAGGACCGTCTTTTTATGAATTTTAGGTATCCCTATAACTAAGCGCGCTATATCACTGGAACAATCTTTAAATATATACGTACACATATTTTGAGCGCATGGGGCCTTGAGGAGGCACTCGCGTGCGTATGAGTGGCTGCATATATTCAGTTCAATATATTTAAATGAAAAAAGGTATTTTTACGCAAACACTTATTTCTAGAATGTAAGGGGGAAGTTTTCGATAACAGAGGGATACATGTTAGAACTTGTTTGATGACTCAGGGCTTGCCAGGTGCAGATGGTCGAGATGAAAAATAAGAGGGTAGGGATACAAGTAAGAAGCTGTTCAGAAATTGAACAATAGACCTTGGGAAAGCGTTTATTACCTCACCGTGTCGTGCAGGTGTGTCCCAAGAGAGTGTGAGGAAGGGTTGGGAGAAGGATTTTTTAAATTAAACATGCCTGTGTTCGAGATCGAAAGAATGTGTGGGAAAATGTTATATGTCGCAACTTATTTAGGCAGCGAACAATGGTAGTGGAAAAGGGTTGATTAGTTCACAGGTGCCATGAAGGTACGTTTCAAGAAAGTTTGAGGAAGGTTTTAAAGAAGGATTTTTAATTAAGAACGCATGTGTTTGAGATGGAAAGGAATGGTGTGGGAACCTGTTACAGGTACAGACTTGCATAGACTGCAGAAAAAGGATTTGGGAAAAGGCTAGATTAACTCACAGGTGTCAGGGGTCTGCAGGTGTGTCACAAGGCGTTGAGAGGGTGGACCGTTAATATACTAAGTGGGTTTACAGAAACTGGGGGATGGAGAGATCGTTTGTGTGTCGTATTCACATACAAAGAAGTATCATATTTCAAGTATTCATATAATTAACGGGAAAAAGCTGCACGTGTACACGAAAAAAGGAATGAGGGATGGATATTTTAATTCAGCACGCAGGTGTGTCCCAAGAGGGTAGGAGGCTGTAACACCATAATAACCGTTAATTAGGTAATTACGTTACCAACTTCAAACTAACTGACATAGGGGCGAGGAGGGTCCATTAACGTGTATGTGTAAACGAATAAAGAATTGCGGGAAGTTTTTTTTAATTAAGCATTAAGGTGTGTCACAAGGGGATGAGGAGCGATATAGTGACCATTAATATGGTAATTGGGTTACCAGCTTCCAAGAAACTGCCATAGGGGCCGGGAGGGGTTTGTAGCATTCTGTCAAAAGTTTAATTAATGGTGTATGTATTTAAATTGGTGCAAAGGACCCATATGGGATGCGGTAACGAGAAATCAACGGAATAATATTGGGATATTTATGTAAAGTGGAGTAGAAGCGACACGTGTGTGTGGGGTTGGGGACGTTAATGTTCTGTCAAAACGAGATAAATTCTGGGTTTTTTTATTTAAATTCGTCTATAATCAAAAAGGACTTTCTACTAAGTGGGAAAGGCGGTGCACGAAACTAAATGAACGGTACACGCGAGAGACCTGCTTGCGTTTCCCGTCATCACGAGAAGCAAACCACTCCGACCAGCTTCAAGGTTATGCCCTGGATTTTAAAATGTTCTGAGTTGAAAATTTGAACTTGAAATCATCTACCAGTATTGAATAGCGGAGCCTGGGGAACAGTGTAACGAAAATAGTTATGTATTATAAAACTCATTTCAGTCATATGTAATTCTTTTCAGATTTGTTCTTACATCATTTGACAATATTTATAAGCATGAAAACATTTTAAAACATTGCTGATAAATACAAGAATTAACTTATTTAAATTGATGTAGATTATTACATTGTGCCACAACCCGGGGTACACCGGAACCGTCCGTGGGAGAAATTGTAATATGCTATGTGATCAAAAGTATCCGGAAACCGCACAAACATACGTTTTTAATCTTAGGTTCATTGTGCTGCCACCTACTGCCTGGTACTCATTATCCGCGAACTCAGTGGTAATTAGACATCGTGAAACAGCAGAATGAGACGCTCCGTGGAACTCACGGACTTCGAACGTGGTCAGGTGATTGGGTGTCACTTGTGTCAGAAGTCTGTACGCGAAATTTCCACACTCCTAAACATCCCTTGGTCCACTATTCCTGATGTGATAGTGAAGTGGAAACGTGAAGGGACATGCACACCACAAAAGCGTACCGACTGACCTCGCCTGTTGACTGACAGAGACCGCTGACACATGAAGAGGGTCGTAAAGAGTAATAGGCAGACATTTATCCAGACCATCACACGGAATTCCAAACTGCATCAGGATCCACTCCAAGTACTATAAAAGTTAGGTGTGAGGTGAGAAACCTTGGATTCCATGGTAGAGCGGCTACTCATAAGCCACACATCACGCAGGACAATGCCAAACAACGCCTCGCTTGGTGTAAGGAGCGTCAACATTACCGATTGAACAGTGGCAAAACGTTGTGTGGAGTCACGAATCACGGTACACAATGTGGCGATCCGATGGCAGGGTGTGGGTATGGCGAATGCCCGGGGAACGTCATCTGCCAGCGTGTGTTGTGCCAAAAGTGAATTCGGAGGTAGTGGGTTATGGTGTGGTCGTGTTTTTCCTGGAGGGAACTTGCACCCCTTGTTGTTTTGCGTGTCACGATCACAGCGCAGACCTACATTGATATTTTAAGCACCTTGTTGCTTCCCACTGTTGAAGAGCAATTCGGGGATGGCGATTGCATCTTTCAAAACGATCGAGCACCTGTTCATACTGCACGGGCTGTGGCGGAGTGGTTACACGACAATAACATCCCTGTAATGAACTGGCCTGCACAGAGTCCTGACTTGAATCCTATCGAAAACCTTTGGGATGTTTTGGAACGCCGACTTCGTGCCAGGCCTCACCGACCTACATCGATACCTCTCCTCAGTTCCGCACTCCGTGAAGAATGGCCTGCCATTCCCCAAGAAACCTTCCAGCACCTGTTTGAAAGTATGCCTACGAGAGTGAATGCTGTCATCAAGGCTAAGGACGGGCCAACACCACATTTACTTCCAGCATTACCGATGGAGGGCGGCACGAACTTGTACGTCATTTTCAGCCAGGTGTCCAGATACTTTTGATCACGTAGTGTATTTGTATTTAATCGCATAATTTGAAACTAAAAATAAAAACAAAGTGACGTAAGCAATATAATGCGAAATAATGAAAATCGGT
This sequence comes from Deroplatys truncata, assembly GCA_030765065.1. NCBI lineage: Eukaryota > Metazoa > Arthropoda > Insecta > Mantodea > Mantidae > Deroplatys > Deroplatys truncata. The sequence goes on along the minus strand of CM060990.1, from coordinate 345,959,436 downwards.
GCAAGAGATTCATTACTTAACGAATGTAATAATTTTCAAGATGAAGTTCAAATTGGAGGCAAGCATTGTGTCCTATGGTTTTCGCTAGACAAGTTGGTTGTGGTAATATTACCACAATACGATTTTTAGGCACAGGTGTGATATCCAGCTCCTGTCAAAGAATCTTTTTGGCATTTTCTTCAGTTTTTGTTTTGTTCTCTGTGGGGATATATCTCTGAGTGCCTCTTTTACTGGAGTATCTGTTGATATATATCTTACCTCTCTTTCTGCCACCCTTGGTTTGTTTTCGTTTTTGGGCTTTAGGAAATCCTTTGAAAGTTCCCAGACCTACAAAGTTTGGTGATGGGAAGCTTTGGTGAAGTTGTCAGATCTTCTTAACTGCTGTTTCCTGGTTATGCCATAGAATGAACAAGAGATTGGGTGTCTGTATTTTCCTCTGCGGCAACACGATTTGCGAGAGATGGAATTTTCCCCTTTCCAGCGTGTGGTTTGTTACGTAGCTGCACAAAAAATCATCATCTGTGAAAACTTCCCTGTCAAATGGAAAAATTCGTCATTTTTTAAAGCCTAACATGAAGTTGCTAGGTGACATCGTACGCTGAAGTGCTATTGCCACACAACCTACAACATCATAAATGTTTAAATGAATGCCAGGATCATGCAGCATCCAGGAATCTACAGCCGAATTGTAATGACCATGAAATGACTTAAAGACACTGACATCCAAGGGCTGCATTCGATTACTGTAGTGTATAGGAATAGTTATCACAGTAACACCATTCTCGTTAGCAATGTCGATGACCTCTATAGCCATCTTGGTTATCTAACACCAAAAGTGTGGGGTTCTCGTTTCATGATTGTGTATATTTTACGAAGCGTCGCATGGCACCTGGGAAGACTTTAACAATCATCCACCCAGATGGTGTGGCTAGTCCCAACGTACCAGAAGGAGCATCTTTGAGAATATGGAGTTTGAAATGCATCCTTGGGAAGACTATGGCTGGGGAATGGTAGCACTTGCTGCACTTATTATGCAGCATGTGGTAACGCGTGTTCCTTTTTTCTCCACTTGTGCCCTTACTTAATTGCTTTATTCCTTTCGGAACTCTTATCTTTCTTGGTGGCTGTAATGTAGATGTACTCGATTCATCCAAATTGAATATGCGGGTAACATCGCTATCTGCTGTAGTCCAGTTTAAAATAGCTTGTAGGTTGTCAAAAGGATTCCCACATTATGTTGATTGAATGAAGTTCCTTTTTGTCAAGCTACATGCCTCTGGTTATATGCAGGCTTATTTTCGGATGGTGCTTCCTGAAATTGTACATCCAGTTCTTCACCAGCTGCTGGATTTTAATCCACTTTTCAGGAACTTACACAATGTTGTATTCAGCCATTACAAATGCCAAACCACGTACTGCTATAAGATCTAAAACATAAGACATTTTTGCACAAATCATAAGGTTGGCTTCTAAGGAAGTTTCTTCTTCATCGGTGAAGATACGTCTGTAATCATTTTTTGAATACATTGCTATATATCCGTTTTCATTCCCCTTCCTTTTCTTGACGTGTCTGCAAATATAAGAAACATACCTATATTATAATTATAATAATATTAATATTAATAATAATAATAATAATAATAATAATAGCAGTACTTTGCTGTCTTAAATATTATTTATCTCCAAAATATACATGTAATAGAAGACATCATTGTTTACCCAGGAATTATTAAAAATTGTCTTAAATGGTATCTGGCAAAGGGGTAATAAAAATACACACAGTGTCGTGAAAAAAGTCAAAAGACGACTATGTGATATAAACAGGCAAAAAATAGAATCTGAATGTAGACAAAGATCAACATTGGAGCTACAAAATGAAATAAAATCTAGGTGGGGTAAGGAAACATATATTTTGGAATTAGGTACAAAACAGAGGACGGGAATAGCATGGCTTAGGTTGGAATGGTGGAAAACTCGCAATATTGCTGATGGTGATGGCAGGAGGATTTGCCTATTATGCGGGGAACAAGAAGACTAGACGCATATTTTGGCAGCATGCGTGCAGACGGAGGGTATTGGGAAAAAGTTATTAACCGGAAGTATTTTTGGCTTCCAACAGACGTAGGGCAGCATGCTGGGACTTAATTCTAAACAGTCAAAACTGGCCAAGCTTGGGCACATACTTAATGGAAGTACGTGTGCTAAGAGATAAGATGTTTATGTAAATTTTCTTTAAATATATGTGGTGCTTGAGCACTTGGGTGTATGTGTGTGTGCGTTTACGTGTGTGATTCAGAGTATTTTTCAATTTTATATGTATGTATATCGTGTGGTGATTATAAAAATAGTTGTTTTCTGGTCGATTCTGCAAGTCACTTATACAGACCAGGTATTTTTCTAGAGGGCATGTGCGGTCTTATGACCCATGCGACTGTGTTATGCAATTAATGTAATACTAAGTAGTAAATACTACTACTACTACTACTAGATAAAGTACCAAAATTAGCATTTCAGTTCGAGCAGCTTTCCGAAAACTCATTCCCGGTTTTACCACAAGGTTTTCCGCTGCCCGCATATTCTCTTGAGTGAAAAGTGCTATCCTTTTTTCTTATTTTTTGTTCCGAGCCATTTCGGTTTTTTTCTCTGAAAGTAACAAAAACAGACTTTTGCGAAAATGCAACTACTTAATAATAGTAAAAATATATATAACGATATTTAACGCAAAGGTTTTGCATTATAAAATGATTAAAGGTAATGCGGCACAGTGTTACAGTGTGCCCCAGTCGAATTTGTTACGCTGTGCTCCGTGGCACCATTTTGCGCTTATGTTTATTTGACGCTATGTAAGTAACCTAAACCAGATATCTAGTAGAGAAGAATGAGTTTAAATGCGCTGTAATACCACTTGTAATATTTATAAGAATACAATGTTTAAAGTTTGAGGAATGTGCAAAACGAAATTAGCAGTAAAACGTTTACCTTACTTACCTGAATAACGAAAGTCTTCTCAACATTAAAAATCAACACACGCATCACCACAAAACTAAGATATCATGAGGTGCCAGACTTCGTTGTAGTCAACAACAAAAACAGTGCAGTCAATATAGCCTAGGGCGCAAAATACAAACTGTTATACTGTACCCCGTGTTACAAAGTAAGTCTGGCTCTCCTACTCACGATGAAAAGTTATAACCACAAACATGTTTTTAGATCTATATGTTCGGCATCATGTACAAGTCACATCGATTATACCTTTCTTTTTGTGATATCGAACTCCGATCGGTTTCGTTTTCGTGCTTCCGTGAGCGTCTTCGTAGTTCTAAAAATGTGTGAAGTAACATCTCTACACGTTTTTAATAATTATAATTATTTACATGTGTTGTCTTTAGCAATGGGGAAAACGAAATCCATGTCTAACGTTAACTTGCAGCAGGAATATACATTTTTTAAATTGTGTAATGCCGGTGACAGTGAACGTGTGCAGTTACACTCGTAATAGAGCATTTTCTCTTGCACATAAAGATCTTCTATTAAAGACCACCTGATGACAGTTAAACATAAGAGTGCTATTAATACTGCTGCTTCCTCAAAAATAAGATATGCTTAAAATCCAAAGATGGGAATAACAGCTATCTTGAAATGTGCTGCTAAACACTACATTTTTACAAATACTACTAGCCACGAACACAGTTTCAACTCATCAGACTGCACAACTAAACTGCTTAAAAAGTTATGTGAGCTAACGTTTTTATCTTTTGGAACCAAAACTGAGGCAATTAGTACTATTATTATTACTATTATTGTTAATATTAATGTTATTTCGCTATTAATATTCGATGACGTTATGCGTTCCTTAGAGAATACTGTGTTAGAGTATTGATGGGTATTTCAAACAGATATGAAGTAAAACTTGTCCTGATTGTTGTAAGAAAGTTCAGCACAGGGGAGGGAATTCCAGTTAAACCTTTAGTTTCAAAGAAGTGTCAGGTGAAATGGCTCAAAGCTTGACTCAACATCTTTTTCAGTGTATTAAAAATACAAGCCTGAAGAAAAGCTAATAATACTAACATGATTTTGGTGGTGTGAAGGAAAAGGGAGAGAAATTGTATCTAGAAAGGTTCAAATGCTTTAAATAGGTCTATGCTAGGAACTGTCTGTTGTAACTATTTCTATGAAGAAAAGTGATTTTCATAATCTTAGCATACGTTTCCAAGTCTTCGCCATGTTTGATGTATACACACATCTGAGGCATTCGCTTAAATATGAGGTCCTTCAAAATTCGAGTAGACTCATAAGTTTCATCGCTTTTCAATATTTGATTATCTATAAAGTGAATGTCTACATTTTTAAGCATTTAACTACAATCCTGATATCTTACGCTGTATAACGTATCAAAGCGATACTTCCCTTTGAGCAAACTTGTTGTAGGTAAGTAGAAATGTTTGTAGATTCGTCCTCCTCCTCGTTCTTCTCATCCGCCACAGCAGAGATTTCCGTTGATTATCTAGAATATGCTTCAGAGATGTGGTCACAGACTTCAATGCTTCGGGCATTATATGTTGAGTCTCGAACTAGAGACCATTTAGATCTCTCATATTTTCCTTTACAGCCTTCGCATGTCTAGTTGCAGACCCTTTAAATCTTATACTTTCACTGTTCATCTTGCAAATGATGCGAAATAGGAGATTACATTTAATTTATGGCTTGCTTTCAACTTGAGTTCTCAAAGTATCGACAGATTTAGCCTTTATACCTATCGAAGTTTTCAGTTGCTCAGTATCATTCTGGTGCCTTGAGTATGTTTCTTGAAGGCTTCAGCAAGGATTACCCTATTGATTACCGGCTACTGATCGATTCCTCTAGACCTTTAATTTACCGGCTTTGTTTTTTGAGGTCGTCTATCGGAGTATTTACATTTACCTCTAATGACTTTCAGTTTATACATGGAGGAATTAGTTTTAGTAGTATTCAAAGAGACCGTCTTCAGTCGATTGATTCCACCCACTATATTCATAAGTCGATCCATCCTTAATTTGTCCAAATTCTTCATTTTCTCATTACAGACAAAACGAAGTTCTGTTTCTCTCTATCAGGAGTCTCTCTAGGCAATAAATGGAATCTATTAGGGAATACGTTGTTTCGTAGAATTAGCTGGAGGATCCGCTTTATTCACAGTCGTGTTCAGATTTGCTGTAGTGACTTACAGCTTGTTATCTATTTGCGCTTCGACTTCATTTGCAAACTTTTCTTTAACTGCTGCATATCGCTTTTGAGAGTATTCAAAGCCTCTGTCTTTAAATGATTGATTGCGCCCTCTAGATTTGCAACTCGTTAATTTTTCCAAAGTATACATTTTCCCGTTACATATATTCTGAAGGCTCGTTTTCTCTCTATCCATCGCCTCTGCCAGTTGTTTAATAGACACCTTCAGCAAATCAAGACGTTTCTTTTGTCGAATTTGTGAGAGGAACCACCGTGTTCTTTATTTTATTCAAATTTACTCTAATTTTTGCAGCTTCTTGTCTGTTTGCATTTCTATTTACTTTGGCAAGTATTTGTTAATCTGTTGTCGCGTTTCGTTCAAGTTCTTAATAATCATATCTCTAGCATACCTTTTATTTACAACATTCATATCTTCATTAGGATCTGCAATATCAATGATTATTTTTTTGCCAAATAAAATGTTGCTATTGTCATACATCGGCTGCACACGGGTACCGATATGTTCAGTGATAAAGTTCCTATTTGACACATGATTATCCTGAAGCGAATCTTTTAATACTCGCAGTCTAACTCTGTCAATCAGGATATTATTTTCCTGATCTTTCTTGAGAATACACCTCGACATCATTTCACCGATCATAGCTTTATCCATAACCTCAACTTTGTTGTTATTTTGCAGCAAGAAATCGCGCATTCTGTTTTCCAGTACGCCCACATAATTCTTATGAGATGCATCATTGTTATCTTCAGGATCGTGAACATTCTGCAACCTCCTGTTCTTGAATTGGAAGTTCCCTTTAACATCTCTGGTTGTGATGAAACAATCAAGTGCCCTTCTAGCCTGAGCACTCCTCTGGGAACCGAAAGTGTCGATACCATACTTAAGTACGGATGACCATTTTCTTTTTATCTATATTAACATGCACTTTCAAATCCGTTCCTATACCGTCCGTCATTTAGTGCGAAATTCAGGAAATGTCAGGACAAAGGGTCTTCCTTCTGATTCACTCTACCAAACAGTATTACACGGACCTTTAAATTCATTGTAGTGCATGTCGGTGTTTACATCATCTTCATAAATATACTTCAAGCTTAAATTATCTTGCCTAAAGGGTATATTCAAAATGTTATTATTGTGAACTAAATGTTTTAGCACTTTAGCATAGGATTGCGCTGGATATACAGAGTCTATATTTCGATGTCTGCCCATTCTGTAAAAGGCTGCGATCTTCCCCTGCTTTTCAGTAATGGCGTTGTCAAATATAAAAATGGAATGTTCCACGACTTCAAAAGGCTGCAAAATATCTTCCTCATTATCGAAGGTATTCATCTTCATACCATCAATATTTCTAAGCACTTTAATGAGGTATTGATAATTTGGCTGATACAGACAGACTTTGAATAAGTATACAACTTTTCAAAACGTAATCCGTTTATATTAAGCAGCATATTGAGCAATAGTTTCGTTCTCCCTGCACTGGAACTTCCTAAAATAAGAGCTCTGATATGAGAAAGAAACAACATTCCATGTCGGTTACATCTGAAGTCAGTTTCAAAGTCTAAATGTTAACAACAAACATATAAAATATGTATACAGAGTTTATATACAACTTGAAAAGGGTAGCTTAGGTTAGGATAGACGACAAAGGAAATCTATAATAGGGTGCTGCATCTATGTAGTCAATTAGTATATCATGGGAGCTAGGAGTGTGAGGTCGTTGCATCATAATCGTGGCTCTGGAATTATTATTTCAATTATTAATTTGCTCCCCTTTGAAGCTCACTTGCCCGGATTTCGGGCCCGGTACGAAGCTGGACATACGACTGCAAAGAGGAGACCCGTGAGTTAATCAACAAGACGAAGCTCGTAAACAACACGATATTACATAGGCTGAGAATAAGAGTACCTCTTCGACACACTCGGGAGATAAGATTCTTGCTGAGGAGGCGCGGAAGCGCGTTCATTCATCAGATTCGAATTTGGGTGAAAGGATCGCGGCGAGGATAGTGGCTGCAATCATGAAAGCCGGGGTTGTAGTGTGGGCTATAAAGTGGAAGAGAGGAGGCTTCATACCATTCTTACCTATCATTGCTGCTTCAGGTGCTGTGGCTGGGGGCGCTGCTCAAATAACCTCTGCAGTAAAGAGAAAAAAGGCTGCCGATGTTCGGTTGGCGGAAATCGCTGGGCATACCTAAGTGGTGGAAGCTAAAGGGAAGAGGCTCCTAAAGGGTATGAATGAAAAGATAAATGGAAGAAGTATTTTACCAATGGCGCCTCTGATGACGACTTAGCTGCTGCATTTAAAATTTCCGGGAATCCAATAAAGGTATTTAAATATAATTGTTTAAAGAAGTCAAAACACGCTGGAAGAGTGGAAGCGCGCATATACCGGGGGAATCCTCGAGTTACATCGATATTGAAGTGCGAGCTAAACATTTCAAATTTCCTTATAGTAGAGACGTATACACGAGTGACAAACTACCTTTAAAGCCTCATGCCAAAGAGAGGATTACTGTTAATCTAGACACCTCGGATAACGAGGGCACGTACTGGGTTACTATATGGAAGGAAGGAGATGTGGTATATTACTTTGATAGCTTTGGCGACTGGAAACCGTCCTCCAAAGTTGAGAAATGTCTACAAGGTTTTAAAATCAAGGTTTTATATCTCGATATAATATACAGAGAGATCAAAATTTCGATTCAGTCATCTGCGGACACTTGTGTTGGAATTTCTATTACTCTGAGAGCTGATACATTGAAAAGATAAGTTATATAGTTACAGTGAGTGAATCAGACTCTTATTATTTCGACCTATCTAAGTCCTCCTCTAGAGCTATAATCCTTCAGGTCATTATGAGGCTGCCCTCTTGAATTTCGAAACATTCTACTTAATACCGAACATAAATTAAAGTAATAGTTGATTTCATTACATTCATAATGGTAACCTGAAGCAATTGTCATTCCACATGGAATCTACGAGACTGATAGTATCATAGTATTTTTTAAGGATAAAGCAGAAATGGATGACGAAGTCTTCTTCATAAGACATTAATAATACAACGAAGCCCGAAATTGAATGCCCTTATACAATGTATATTTTCTAAGGATAAATATACAGGCTCGCCTCTAAGATTTACTGACATTAAAATAATACCTGCTGGAGAAGGGTCTGAATCTGGCGATCTTGTGAATATATTTAAATTGAGTATCACACACGTAGAGTGTAGTATTGCAAGAGGTTCTTTCACTCACTGTAAAAGTGGACATTCGCTCTATGAATTTTTCCCTTCTATTTCGCCGGGATATAACATCTCCCAAGGGCGCTCGAATCCGATATATATTCCAGTCATAGGTACAAACTATATAGATCAGATATCTATTCGAGTGGTTTACCAACACGGCAAGGCCATTAACTTTAGAAATGAAGTTATAATTACACCACTCTACATAAAACGCAATGGCAATACATTTTAAAAGCCATCGCAGATACTATAATGGGCCTCGTATATCACGTTTGAGGCGTACTAGCTCTCCAACCCTCGAGAAACTAACATGTGCTAACCGAAGGTTCCTCGAGAGGCTAGACTACAAACTACTATAATGGATATCTTAAACTTCACCGAGGTTTCAGGCTTTGATGACAAGATCACCAGGGAGGAGGAGCATGTTTTGCTACCATGCAACACATCCGCTCTTGATGTAAATGATGAAATTAGAATACCCTGCCAAGCTGAAGATCTGTACACGCATGCCTTACAGAAAGTATATTTATATGGAAGCTGCTCTCCCTAAGCCAGATGGATATCCTACTACAGCGAAGTTCGCCATTAATACCATAGACTTCATATTCGATGAAATTCGTCTAGATATGAATGCTACAACTTTAGACAGAACGAAGAATTCTAGGATTACCAACTATACGTAGTTATGTGGCTTGCAACCCGATAGAATCGAATCTATTGCTGAATGCCGGATGGACTTACCCGTTGAGGAGGTGGATTTAGTGCATTCAGCGAATGGAGCTTGCAATGCTATAGTCACTTTGTCGATGCTCCTAGGATTTGCTGATGATCACAAGGCGCCCATACTCAACAGCAAGTTTGAATTGGTTCTCATATGATCCAAGGATTCTAAAACTTGTGCCCAGTCTTCAGATGGAGAGAGAGCTAATGTGAGGTTGACTGGAATCGAATGGAGAATGCCTGTAATCCGTGTTTCTGACGCTGAAAGAGTTCACATTCTAAAAATGGTAAAGTCTGATAGACCTCTACATATCGCATTTCGTTCCATGGATCTTCACACCCAGCCTGCTGTACCACAGCCGAGATCCTTTACGTGGAATGTAGCAACAACGTCGAAGCTTGAGAAGCTTCGCTTTATCATAGCGAGAACACAGACTGCAAGATTGAGCGATTATAGCAAGATTAGCTCAGAGTTTGATCACTGAAACATCACTAATTTGAGATTAGTCCTCAATAGTGAATGTTACAGCTACCATGATTTGAACGATTTCAAAAACACTAAGTTTGCTTCACTATATGACATGTACTGAAGATTCCAAAGCTGCTGTTACGATAGAGATAATTACCCTCTCTTGAAGAGAAAGGATTTTCTTCAGCGTGTGCCATTATTTGTGATAGACTGCTCCCATCAACCCAAGGAGGCTATAAATGGAGGTATCAACATCAGACTCGAGATTCAAGCGTCTGCAAACATTCCGCCCCAGACGTCCTTCTATTGCGTGATTCCACGTGACAAATGGCTTACCTAAAAACCTCTTTCCCATGTAATGTAAACAATTATATAATTGACTGCGTAAGATAATTATCAACGCCATTATGTTTGAAAGTATACGTAGGTTGTTCGTGAAGGATTTTATTAGGATAATTTCTAAAAATAATAAATTAGCTTTATGTTCTATAGTACTCTTTTATTGCTCTTAGTACACATTTAAGCATGTTTCTACTCCCCACCCTACTCCCTAAAAAATCGTACCCCCTGACTTTTAGAATCCATAACACTATCAAGTGTCCTTCAATATAAGGTAATCGATGTTTTACATTTGCTACAGCATCAATGTATAAAGATATTACATGATCATTTGTAAAAGTATTTAGGAACTAAATTTAATTGCCGAGAAGTATAATGATATTGTATGCATAAATTACGTTATCACAATATTCTACACACGGGAAGTGTTTTTATTTTTGTAGCCAATGTTCAGTCATTGGTCTGCTTTTGGATATCATGCCCCAGTCTGATTTTGTAATATAAACAAATGAATTATCAATTTTACACTTTATGTAGAGGGAGGGAATGTCGTAGCATAGTCCGATGATCACGCTTGCCATGGGGATATGCCGATGTCGTCAAGCATGAGCAGTCGATTACCCATTATCTGCTGGAAGCTGTTGATAACTTCAACGAATAAGATCACGTGACCGTCGTTGAGATGCCTCCTCTTACATGAGCGCTTCTACCTTTTCTGAACTGTCTCGTTATTTCTCTCCTGTTCCCTTCACCTCGTGGTTCTATAACACATATTCGAAATAATCTCAGACTCAGGCTAAATATATAATATCATACACCCGAAAGAGGACTACGCATATTAGAGAACTTCTTTCACTTGCTAAAGCAAGAAAAATGTATTATTAAAGAGTGACATACGCACACTGACTATCTGCGGAGAGGATGCTAGAGCCTTCGGATTTAGCCACTCCTCAACACGCCCAACGTTCTCATTAGGAGCAATATCGTCAGGCACTGGAACGACATCCTCAACCATAAGCAGAGTATCACACCCTGCGATTAGGCATTCTGCTATATCGACGTCATGTCTCACAGGGTCCAGTACCTCTACTGTTGCGGAGGTCCTAGGTTCACTCGTTCTCAACTTGTAAAAATTAAGTTTTAGATTAGACGCACAGGAATAAACGAATATGTAAATATCCTAGTATTTCTGCTACTTACCCAAGCTTCCTCTTCCTGCGTGGGTAGACGTCACAGTTGTCATTGCATAGGAAGAAAGATGCCATGCAATCGTGCTGTGTTGGTTTAGTGCATGATACTGAATGGAAGTATCTATCGCATGATTCTGCATCGCATCCGAACCAGTGCTTTGCTGCAAGCACATAATTTTCTTCGGTGTCACTGGAATGTGCGCCTTTCATAGAATTTTATCTGAAAAAATGAAAGGATTTCAAATTAGATTTTGCTTAAAATCAGCGTACCACATCTTAATGTATTAAGCAAAATAATATACCTACGCATTCTCTCTTCAATAAACTGCACAGTTCTCTGTATACACATTCAATATAGACATCTGATCGTGCTACGAAGGCTGATTACATAATACTCTATGCGTTAAGCGTTGCAGGTTTCGGTATGAAAGCACACATAATGGTGAGAATTCTCCCCGCACACGCTCCAGTAAACGTGCTTATTCGATGTACGTGTAGCGTTATCATTAGCCACTTCGAATATCGCCGAATGATGGCGTATCAACAATAAATGATTGCTACGAGGAAGATTGCTACTTATGTACACAGCAATCTCTTTTCCCGTTTATGACGTTACGCATGGTTGTGGAGTTGGGGTAGACTGCAGGTTTGACTTATTACTGACATACCCGCCAGGCAGACGCCAGCTACCGTTTCTCGATTACAAAGGCAAAGGGTTGTTGAATAGGTTCTAAAACCTTATTGACGTTAGCGACATAGAGAAGCCAGCTAATAAGCAAGCCAGAACTTGTTAATGTTGAGCCATGCAAGCGAAGGTTCTCGAATACAAGGGCAAAGCTTTTGGACAGATTGCAACTAGTTACTGCTTTTTGCCATTCGAAATTTTTATTGATAACTTTGAACTCCTAGAGCCAAAGTTTTACTAGATACAAGTACACATTTTACTAGATACTGGAAGTGCTGGTAGGATTGTAAATCCAAGCGATGAACATACTACTTAAATACGGTATATTCCTTTACTCACAGTATTTTTATAATTCAGAAGACAACAGACTAACTGATGTCGCTTTCTCCACTAAGTGTTGCTTTAGGGTAGGAGATAGCCATTCTTCAGAGCAATTGTTAGTTATTCCTGAATTTTCTCATGACTTGTTATTGGGCACGGATTTTCTTCTGCGACATAAGGCCGTTATCAATATAGTGGACTCCAAATATGGTTACAGGCTGCACAAGCTGGTTGTGTGGAACATGGTTATAATGAAAAGTTATCTTATCTTATAATAGAAACGGACAATGATAATAATGACGCCAGGAGATCTGAACAAGCCGCGTGTGCACAGGATGTGACAATTCTGCGTCTTAGTAGCACGACGAAAGTTATATGTAAGTGTTTCACTATCCCACCCAGGATGGTTTTACTCGAACAAACACCAACCATAATATAGAAGAAACAATGATATACCATTAATATTATGTACCAACAAATAGGAGGTTCGTATTTGTATTTGTAATAAAAGGGCTGTTTCTCAATTACGTTTTCTTATGGCTACTTTGTCTCTCACAAATGGAGTGGCTCTAATTCAGGCTACAAATTGGAGCAAACAAGACATACGTGATATCAGTATTAAAATGTTCACATTCGCCTTAGTTTAGACTTGACTGAAAGAGAGCATAATCAATTAGAATTCCTTTAAAACACACGCACACACACCACACACACGTAAGTGTGTGTGTGTCGTTGTTGTTAACACATTAATAGATTTCTGCACTATCGATTTAGGTGAAATTGAAATTAAACTTGTGGTCACCCGACCGATTAGGCAACGGTCATATCGTTTTTCACAAAGACAGCGTGACATAATTAATACCCACGTGAAGGAAATTAAGGAAGCCTACATTATTAGAGATTCCACTGTTCCTTTTGCATCTTCAGTGGTACTTGTTCGAAAGAAAAATGGAGAATTTCGTTTCTGTGCGGATCACCGAAAGCTTGATGCAGTTACAGAATCCTCAGCATTCCCGCTTCGCCTTACAGATGATCTTTTAAACTTTTCGGAAACTCCAAGGGGTACTTCATCTTTGATTTGAAAAGCGCCTATTTTATAGTAACCGTTGAAGGGAATAGTTAGCAATATACTTCCTTTTTTACGCCTGATGGTGCTTACAAATTTCAAAATTAGGCTTTGGATTGAAAAACGCCGCACGGCATTTTTCTATCCAACACGTCAACTACTAGGAGACTTAAAATATATGAGAATCTATCGTGTATTTGGATGACAGTGTTGCGTTAGGCAGTGATTTCAATTAGTTCATTTTGACATTAGAGTAAGCGTTTCTTAAATTATAACAGCACAGCTTGAAGCTGAAACCTGTAAAAGGCTATTTCACTATGCCCAAAAATTAAACCTTTTGAGTGGAGGTATCTGAACACGGTATTGAGTCACATCAGGATTAACTGCGTGCTATTAAGGAACTGCCAATACCAAAGAATGTATGCAATCTCAGGAGAATTTTAGGACTTTGTGGGTTCTACCGTAAGTTCATTTCCAATTTTGCATCTATTGCTGAGCCACTACATCCTCTCATTACGAAGAATCAGTAATCTGTTTTGAATTCTGAACATAAAACAGCCTTTGAAACTCTTAAAAATGCTCTAATCTCAACACCTGTCTTAGCACATTGCACACAAAGTCCCTACTAGAAGACACGTAGACACGTCAAGTGCAGGTATAAGGTGTTGCCTATTGCTACGAGTACATGGTAGTTTTCACCTATGTCGTTTTGCAGCCGCACTCTTTCAAAATATGAGAAAAGCTATAGGGTGCCAGAACTTGAAATTCTACCTTTTGTTTATGTGCTAACACACTTTATACCCAATATCTATGGTTATCCTGTACAATTAGATAGTAAGCACCATCTACTGTGCTATTTACGCAACTTAAGAGACGTTACTGTTTATCTGGCCAGTTTGGCCTTCACACTTCAGGAATGCGACTACACAATGATCTACCTACAAATCAGGGAAGAAACACTCAGAAGCTGATGCTTTGTTGAAACTTCCAGTTGGTGATACGATGCTGGAGAAAACTGAACACATAGAGCAACCTATTACCTGTCTATTATCCCCCGTAGAAGTAGCCCAACACCAGCGAATTGACCCCCTTTACCGCCTGTTTTCTGCACTACAGCAACTACATCTCTCCTCTCCCAGGGATCGCCGACAAGCACCTTACTCTCTTCTTATTCTGGAGTACTCTATCGAAAAATGCAGGAGCGGAAGGACAGCTTCACCTATTAGTTATTCCAGAGTCACTGAAGCATGACATATACTCTTATTTTCGCAATGATCCTATATCTGGGTGAATGGGCTTCACTCGAACCTTCTATAGAAACATTTGTTGCTATTATTGTGTCTGTACGCATGAGGAAATTGAAAAGCATCTTAAAACGTGTCAAAGCTATCAGCCTCGAAAAGATCCCAAAAATGTCAATCCAGCAGGGTTGCCTCGACCCATCGATTTCAAGCAAATTAGAGAACCATGGAGTGTCGACTGAGACGTGCTTATTCATAAATCGAAATCTGGAAAAACAATGATCGTGGTTACGATAGATTATTATGGGACCAGATTCGGCACAGCTTCAATCCCTAGGGACCCAATTCAAGATGTAGTTAAATTCCTTTTAGAAAATATAGTTTGTCGCCATGGGGCGCCAGTCATGCTCCTGTCAGATAGAAGTTCCGTGTTTATCAGTAGTGTTACACGACCACTACTGAAACTAATGGGTGTCAAATCTACATCCACAACTGCCCACAATCCAGCATGTAATGGTTTGGTAGAGAGGGCGAATCAGTAATTAATATGCGTTTACATTAAAGCTCCACAAATCAGGATAAATGAGACACTGTCCTATCCCACGTGGTGATTGCTTACAACACCAGCCGCCTGGAGTCCACCAAAGAAACCCCCTGTTTTTAATGTATGGTCGGCATCCAACATTGCCCGAAGAGGTTCATTTGAAGAGCACTTCGTATAACTTATTTGTACAACAGACCTTGATACATATCCAGCGTGCCCGTCAGTTAGAAATAGATAATATCGACAAACAAAAAGTTACACACAAGCAGATTTCTGACCCAAAAAGTCGCACATTGTCATTTGAACCCGTGCAGCTTGTGAAACTTTTCACCCTGGTACGTACGAAAGCAGAAACCACAAGGCTACTTCATGGATTCCAAGATCCTTTTGAAGCATTACGAAAGCTTTCCCTAGTGAATTATCGTGTTAAAGAGTCAACAAGAACCTAACGCAAATGTATAATTGTAAATGTGAAAAGGCTTGATACAAACGCAGTGGAAGATATGATATATTCTTTGAGTATAAGAACCTAACACCTAAAACACACGAAGAATTCTTGTTTTATGAGGTATAAAAGTATAAATGTTTCATCTCTGCAACAATTAGAAGACTTGGTGCATGTATAAATTAGCATCAGCTTGCACGAGCGTTCCATAGATTTGTTATCTTGTATCAGGATGTGGTTGCTGAGTGTTCTCTATCTTTACTGCTTTTCACAGGTATTTTTATCCATTCTCAGCCCCTCCCATTTTGTTGGAAGCAAACCGCGCTATAATGTGCTAATTACCTGAAAACGTTGTATAAATAACACTGAAATCTGACATATTGCAGTTATCATTAATATTATGCATGCAGTTAAAATCATTCACCTTAACGTGATTGTTATGGGCAGAAGTGAGAATTGCTATTGCTTACGCTTTAAGTTACCTACGGTGATATTCGAAGGTTTATTGATATCCTGTTATTTTGATGAATCAGTAGTAATGTTTACAATCAATGCACGACCATCTGCCGTCTCTTTCTGTCCCTGTCTCTCTCTCGCCCTTGAACACTTAAGAAACAGAAGGGATGTTCGTTATCATTATGGCTTAGAATGGTTGGTAGGATATTCTAAATCAGAATTCTTCCTGGAATTGTATCTTTGGACATATAGCAAAAGCTGCATAATGGTACAGACTTCTGCGCATGTTGTTTAGTATATACGTTATGCTTTACCTCAGGTACAAGTAATGTGTATAGCTAAATACGGATATACACTTAAGTTTATTACTCTCTTTGGATACATAGCGTTTTTTTTTCTTTTCCTACTTCTTTATTTTATTACGCACCTTTTTTTGAAGATTCCCGTTGTTCCTTAATTTATTTTAAGCTCAACTTTGAATTCTTTACAATTCTCCACCCCTGGTTTACCTGATGAGGTAATCACCATTCATATAAAATGCGTAAATGAAATAAATCCAGTTTATAAAGGAATATTGTGGTCATAATACAAGAAATAGGTGTACAGTACATAGCGGAATTCCATTGTGTCTCTAAAGACGTTATGTAAATAACATTTTTTCCTTTATGTTACACACTTATAGTGATTTAAACTGTTAAGGAATCTGTTATTGGGATGTATTGGTTATCTATCTGGGAAACCCCATGAGTCAATTGATGAAGTCAACAGCAAAAGGAAAACCTTAAGAAACCCACAACTACCCAGTATTAAAGTGCTTGCGATGCCAGGTGACTATTGAGATTGTCATCTCCAGTGAGATGCCTTTGTGGTCTATCTGGAAACCAAATTGGGCCAATTGGGCTATTTAATGTCCCATCGGCTTGTTGTCACAGTAGCTCAATGGTTAGAGCAGCCGCACGGAGAGGGGCAAAACCGTGTTCAATTTTCGGCTGTGGAATTCAATTCTTCAGTTGACTCCATATTAAGAACTTGTCAAGAAAGGATAAGGTCTCTAAAAAGTATGATCAATTGCAGTTAATTATATATAATCATAATTAAAAAGAAAACCATAAGGACCCAGTGTTATTATACTTGCGATGGCAGGACGCCATTGAGATTGTCACCTGTAGTGAGAGGCCTTGGTGATCTATCTGGGAATCAACATTAGTCAATTACGGAATTCAAGGTCCGACAGACATGTTGTCACAGTAGCTCAATGGTTGGAGCAACTACACGGGGAGGGGTAAACCGTTTTCGAATCCCGGCTGTGGCACTGATTTTTTCAGTTGACTGTATATTACAAATTTACCAAGACCAGGTTAAGGTTTGTAAAATCTATAATTAGTTTTAATTTATTATATGTCATATTCAAAAGGAAAACCGTAAGAAACACATTACACTCAGTATTAAAGAGCTTGCGATGGCAGGTTGCGATTCATATAGTCATCTCTACTGAGATGTCTTGATGGTTTATAGAGGAAACAGGTTGAGTCAATTGGGAAATACAATGTCCCTCCGGTATGCTGTCACAAGAGCTCAATTGTTGGAGGAATCGTACAGAGAGCGGGAGAATAGTGTTCAGAGCCCAGTGGTTTCAATGAATTTTTCGTTTGACTCTATATTAAGAATGTAGTTAATTTCCTTTTAGAAAATATAATTTATTGCCATGGAATGACAGACGCGCTCCTGTTCAGATAGAGTTCTGTGTTTATGAGTGATGTTACGCGACAATTACCGAAATTAATGGGTGTCAAACATCCTTTCACAAGTGCCCAGAATCCAGCATGTAATGGCTTGATAGAGCGGGCAAAACAATAGTTAATATGGCCCATCATTATTCCTCCACAAATCAGGATTATTGCGACACTACCCTACCCCACGTGGTGATTGGTTACAATACCAGCCGCTGGCAGTCGACTAAGGAAACCTCTTCTTTTTAGTGTATAGTCGGCAGCCAACATTGCCCAAAGAGGTTCATTTCAAGAGCACGATGGATACTTTATTTGTTCAACTGACGTTGAAACATATCCAGCAAGCCCGTCAGTTACCAATAGATAATATCATAAAGCAGCAAGTTAAACGAAAGCAAATTCGTGACTCCAAAAGATGCACATTGTCATTTAACATCGTCTTGTGGAACCTTTTCACCACGGTATGTACGAAAGGAGAAACCACAAAGCTACTTTATAGATGCCATGGTCCCTTCGAAGTTTTAGAAAGCTTTCCCGAGTGAATTATTTTGTTAGAGAGTCAACAGGAACCAAACGCAAAGACATGATTGTAAATGTGAAAAGGCTCTACCTTATTTCACCTGATTCAAACGCAGTGGAGTGTACGATACATTTTTTGAGTTGTAGCTGAACACACGAGGAATGGTTTTTATGTGAAGCGTAAAAGTATAAATTTTTCATCTCTACAATTAGAGGACTTAGCCCAGGTATAAAATAGCATCAGCTTACACGAGCGTTCCGTATTATTGTTATCTTGTAACAGGATGTGGCTACTGGGTGTTCTGTGTCTTTACCGCTAATGCTGTGCACTGATGATGATGAAACGGGGTTCAAGGGCGCTAAACATCTAGGGTCATCAGCGCCCTTACAATGTATAAAATTTAAAATTCGAGAACTAAAAAACGGGCCACAAACCCACGATGTCCAAAACACTAAAAAACAAAACACCAAATTCTAAAAACAAACACACTAAAAGCATGGTCAATAAAAGAGAAAACAACGTGTCAAGAACTGTAGAATGCGAGGGACATGAGCGCCATATGTCCACTGGGGAGAAGAGGCCCCATTAAAAATACAATATAAAATCACACAGCCAACAGATGCTCAGCGCATCAAATGCGTCGGCTAAAACCAACGTCACTGATAAAACGTAAAAGACGTTCTACAGCACGCGCGTCGTCTGCCAAAACGTTGGGTATGCCAACAGGCAGACCAACACGAACGCGCAACGGAGCGAAAACTTGACACTCCGTTAAAATGTGACGCACCGTTAAGGGCGCATCACACTACTCACAGAGTGTGGCGGGGTCACCACTGAGCAGGTATCTATGACTAAAAACGCAATGTCCGATTTGTAGACGAGCTAAAAGTACCTCTTCCCGACGAGAAGAACAAGAAGAGGTACCCCAGACTAACGGAAGAGGTTTAACCCCCCGCAACTTGTTCCCCCGGAGGGCCGTCCACTCATCGCGCCAAAGCGAGAAACAAATCTGACGAGGGAACTGCAGAGGTAAAAAATATGGGTAATAAAATCGCCGATTTGGAAGCGGCGTCGGCAGACTGGTTCCCTGAGATGCCCATTAGACCTGGAATCCACAAGAAGGAGACGCTGATGCCAGAGGCACCCAGCAAGTGGAGCAGGCCATGTATGCGCTGTACGAGGGGGTGGTAATTGAACAACGCGTTAATACTCTGAAGGGCACCAAGACACTCCGCACAAACAACACAGTGCCGCAAATCGTTCCGCTGAATGTATAAAATGGCTTGATAAATACTAAAAAGTTCGGCGGTAAAAATCGAATATTGCCCGGGTAAACGAAAGATAAAGCTATGTTGACCAAAAAACAAAGGCACATCCTACTCCAACATCAGTCTTATACCCATCACTATATAGAAAATGCAAGTCTCTGAATTGCGCCTGAAGTTCTAAAAACGCTGACCTAAGAACTGAAGAAGGGGTCTCATTCTTTGGCATTGATGTTAACCCAAGGTGACAGGGGGCCTCAGCGCGCAACCATGGAGGAAAACGCGTTTCCCCCCTGGGAAGGGCCGGCGCTGGCGTAACGTCCAAATGCCGAAGAAGCTGTCGAAATCAAACCCTGGAGGGAGCAATGCGGCGGAGCTGACTAAATATTGCCGATCAAGCGAATCCACGAAAAATAACTCTAAGGACGGTTAGCTAGGCAAGCTTGAGAGTCGTCAGGCATAGCTGCACAAAAGCATCTCAAGCCTGAAGGACAGCGAAGGCTCTGAAGCTTCAGCATACAGACTGGGTACAGGGCTGGTTGGAAAGCCCCTGTAACGACTCTTACGCCACGATGGTGAATGGCATTCAGGCGACGTAACACTGACGAACGCGCCGATGAATAGACAATGCACCCGCAATCAAGCTTGGATCGGACCAAAGAGCGGAAAAGACGCAGAAGGACGGTCCGATCAGCTACCCAATGTGCCACTTAAAACACGTAAAAGATTAAGAGTATGGTCACACTTTGCTTTTAAAAACGAAATGTGCGAAGTCCAGCTCAGTTTTCGATCAAAGATCAACCACAGAAATTTCACCTCGTCTGCGAATGAAAGGACCGCCGGCCCAAGATGGAGAGAGGGCGGAAGGAAAGACTTCCGGCGTCAGAAATTGATACAGATGGATTTATCGGCGGAGAAAGTAAAGCCGTTGGCGTTACTCCAGGCGTAGAGACGGTCGATACAGCTTTGGAGACGGCGTTCGAGCAGACAGGTTCTCCGGGAACTACAATAAATGACAAAATCGTCAACGAAAAGGGACGATGAAATGCTAGGTGGAATACAGTCAACAATGGGGTTGATAGCAATCGCAAAACGTGTGACACTGAGTACAGAGCCCTGCGGTACACCGTTCTATTAAATAAAACGATTAGATAAAACCGAGCCCATTCGTACACGAAAGACACAGTCTGTCATAAATTCCCGAAGAAATATGGGAAGATGACCGCGTAAATTCCATGCATGAAGTGTACGTAAAATGCCGCCCCTCCAAAATGTGTTCTAAGCTTTCTCTAGGTCAAAAAACCCAGCCACTGTTTCACACTTTCTCAGAAATCCATTCATAATATGCGTCGATAGAGAGACCAGTTTGTTTACGGTAGAGCGATGGCGACGAAATCCGCACTGAGCGTTCGCTAGAAGTTTCTGAGACTCGAGCCACCATGTCAACTGCTCGTTGATAATGTGCTCCATCACCTTGCAAATGCAACTGGTGAGGAAGATAGGGCGGTAGCTGGAAGGTAGTTGACGATCCTTCCCAGGCTTAAGTATAGGGACAATGGTGGCTTCGCGCCAAACGGAAGGAAAAAGCCGTCTTGCCAAATACGGTTATGCACCTGTAAGAGCAAGAGTTTACCGTTGGCTGAAAGGTGCTTTATTATCAGGACATGTATGCCGTCCGGCCCAGGAGCGGACTGCCTAGAGCAATGAAGAGCGTGCTCCAGCTCCCTCATTGTGAAAAGTTTATAACACTCATTATTAGCAGAACGAAAATTAAAGGTGTCGTAATCCAGGTGGTCTTTGATAGATCGAAAGCCGGTGGAATGATGGTCTGAACTGGAAATCGCCTCAAAGCAGCACCCAGATTGTTAGCGATGGCAGCCGTATCCACTGTGGTGACATTGGGAACCTGAAGACTAGACACAGTACAATGCGACACTTTACTGGAGAATCGAAGACGTTTATCCCAAATAACAGAGGAAGGAGTGAAGCAATTAAAAGACTCGACAAAACGAGTCCAGGATTCCTTCTTGCTATCCTCAATAATGCGACGAGCCTCAACGGACGATTGTTTAAAAGTAACCAAGTTATCAAGTGTAGGGTGTCGCCAAAGGAGCCTGATTACAGCTCTACGGCCAAGAACGGCGTCCCGACAGTCCTCGATCTACCACGGTACAGGAATTCGCCGAGGGTGGGAGGACGAACGGGGAATGGTGCGTTCGGCGGTAGATGGCATCGTAGACGTAATGTGCTGCACCATTTGGTTCATGTCGGTGAAGGGCTGGTCCACAAAAGACACGAGGCTGGAATACAGTCCCCAGTCGGCTTTAAGGAATTGCCAGGTAGGGGCTCTGGAAGGCTGGACGTGGTGAGACAGAAGAGACATGATGCAGGGTTAATGATCGCTGGAGTAGGTGTCAGCGACGACGTTACACTGCAGACGACTAGCAAGCTGGATGGAGCAAACGGCAACATCCAAGTGAGAGAATGTAACAGAACAATCAGAAAGAAAAGTAGGTTCTCCCGTATTGAGGATGGAGAGGTTGAACTGATCAAAAATGTCGGAAAGAAGAGTTCTCCTCGCACAAGCCGTTGTCAAACCCCCCAGAGGAGGTGGCAGACATTAAAATCAATCTCCCAACAGAAAAATTGGTGTTGGGAGAGCGGACAGGAGATCTCGAATGTCCGCGTGAGCGAGGGGAGACGATGGAGGTGAATACACAGAGCAAAGAGAAAAGAAAAAGCCGGGTAATTGAAGCCTAACGGCAACAGCTTGCAAGTCGGACGTAAGAGTGAGAGTTTGAAAATGAACGTCGTTACGCACTGATAACATCACACCTCCATGAGCAGGAGTACCCTCATCCGGTTAAAGATCGTAGCGATCCGGATTATACCCTCGGAGATCAAAAGGATCGTGAGTGCGATGCTCAGTCTCCTGTAAGCACACGACCATAGGTAAATGGGAAAGCAACAAAAGTTGCAGTTCTGCACTATGCGATCGTCCACCACGTAAATTCCAGGTCAGGATAGCCATGCATAAAAGGGATAAACTGTCTACTTAGAAGGGCGGTTCAAAATTACCTTTTGCTTATCCTTGGGGCTCTGGCATTTGGTATGGAGTTTTTCAGACTCCATAGGCTCCTCGAAGGGAGTGCCCACGTGCTCAGCGCCAGAAACCGATTCAAGCCCCGAGAATCGGTTCTGGGACGGGTGAAGGGTGTCGCTGAGCGCGGCTTGTCCCAGGAGCATCCTGGGACTGCGACCTTCGAGGAGGAGGAGGAGAACGTGAACTTTTCTTACCGCTCGCACGCGGAGGATCTTTAAGAAAATCTTCCCTTCGAAGTTTCTGCTTTGGCTTCTTTTTACGGCGGCGTGAGACTTCAGAGCCTTAGGACCAGCTTTAGGGGGCTTGATAACCGTACTAGAGACGGACGGCCGGATGGTAGTGGAGGTCAGTGCAGTCATGGTCCAGGTGTGTGTTTCGGCAACCTTTCAGGGCACTGGCGAGGTACCAACAGACCTAAATGTACCAGATCGCAGGAGCGAAGTGTGGCGCGCATGGTAACGCCTCCGGGCTTCAGCGAAGGAGAGTTTCTCCTTTACCCGGATCTCCTGGATCGCCTTCTCGTCCAAGTACCGCGGACAGTCGGCAAATGACGCAGAATGAGACCCTTTGGAATTAACGCAGACGGGTCCGGATGAACAGGTACCATCGTGTGACGGCTGGCTACATGAGGCACAGATAGTAACGGCTCTCTTACAAGAGAGTTGCGTATGCCCAAAACTTTGGCATTTGAAACAACGCAGAGGTCTAGGAATATAGGGCCTCACCGCAATACGTTCGTACCCTGCTGAAATACTATTGGGCAGATCGACGCCATCGAACGTAAGAAACAGGGTACGAGTTGGTACCAATACTCCGTCGCATTTAGCCTGCACTCGATGAGCCGCTGTTTTCTTTTGGTCGGAAAGATATTCGACCAGCTCATCATCCGACATTCCGTCGAGGCTGTGAGTGGTGATGACGCCTCGACTGGAATTCAAGGTGCGGTGCTTCTCAACACGGATGGGTTAACCGTGGAGAAGCGTGGCGAGCAAGAAGGTCTTACTTTGTTGTTCGGACTTCGATTGAACCAACAATGAACCGTTTTGTAATCGAGTGCAGGAATGAACCGGACCAGCAATTGAGTCAATGCCCTTCTGGATAATAAAAGGGTTCACCTTCTCGAAAGATTCCCCTTCCTCTGTACGGGTAGTCACTAAGTAACAATCAGATGGCGGTGGTGCTACTTCTGTTCCAATGACTTTTTGGCCCTTGTTGCTAATAATGAAGAAAGAGTGTTCCATAGCGAAAGAAATCCTCCTCCATTGCAACTGTCTCCGACCTCGGGCTCTGACTTCCCGGGCGTTACTCCGGCTTGGGTGAGTGGCCTACTTATACCAGACTCACCCCAGGGTCACACCTCCCAAAACATAGACAGAGGGACCCAATGGCCGTCGGAAGTCGGCAGCTCATGCAATGGCCCCCCGTGGGACTGCAGTTGAACAGCGGATACGAACACAGGCCCTATATGACGACCCCGGGTTGTGGGGATGACACCATTACCCACTCACCCAGCTGCGCACGCAGTGTGCGGGTATCCGACAGGCTGTGTCCACGGAGGATTAATATAAATAGAATAGTAAAATAAAACAATAAGTTTGTGGGCGTTTTGCACGCAAATTAGGCCAGCGAGGAAGGAAAAAGGGATGTGTGAATGAATGGACGTGCGGCAAAATGTGCGTAAATAGAAGAGAGAATAAAGAAACAATGGCGAGGGGCGTCATGGAATGAAATGAACAGAACGCACGAGAGCCTACCTTGAGTCCCCCGGTAACGAGGCCGAACCCACCTCGACCGGACGAGGGTGGAAGAATGATGATGGCGATGAAAGGCTCGGGCACCCCGGGTACGCCAAACCCGTACTCACATATGGTGAACCCCTGGGGGTGATGTGCACTGGTAAATATTTTTGTTGAAATCCCGTATGTTACCTTACCTAGGTAGTTCTATCATTTCTTAGCCGCCTCTATATTTTGTTGGAACCACACCATACTATAATGTGTTAGTTATGTGAAAGCGTTGTATAAATAACACTGCCATCTAACTTATTGAAGTTATAATTATGACTATGCAACCAGTTAAAAGCATTCACGTTACCGTGATTTTTATGGGCTGAAGCGAGAATGGCTATTGTTTACGTGTTATGTTACCTTGTTTATGTCCGAATGTTAATGTCCTCTTATTCTGATGAATCAGCACTAATGTCTACAATTAATGCACGACATATCTGCAGTCTCTCTCTCTCCTAAGCACCTAAGAAACAAAACAGATGTTCAGTCTTATTATGGTTTAGAATGCTTACTAGGAAATTTTAAGTCAGGATTCTTCCTGGAATTGCGTTTTCGGACATATAATAAAGCGGCATAATGGTACAGATATATGCTTATCTTGTTTAGAATATCCGCTGTGTTTTACCTCAGATATAGGTAATGCGTATAGCTAACTATCGACATACGCTCAAGATTGTTACCGTTTTTTCATACATAGCCTGCTTTTTGCTTTCTTTCCTTGCTGATTTAGTTTATTAGGCACATTATGATTTTATGAAGGTGCCCATTGTTTGTCAATTTACTTTAAAATGTATTTTTAATTTCTTACAATACTCCACCCCTGGTTTTACCTGATGAGGCAATTGCCAATCATATGGGATGCATAAATGAAACAATTTGAATTTCGAAAGTTTTTTATTGTGGTCATAATGCAAGGTATAGGTGTACAGTACGTAACGAAACTCCGTTCTCTCCCTAAAAATGTTATGTAAATCACTTTTTATCCACACTTAGTATCATTTTTTTCTGTTAAGAGATGTGCTCTCAATTACATTTTGGTTTTATTCAGAGATTGTATATTTTGAGCTACAGTTGTTTAAACCTATTCAGATACTCAGGTTTCGAACATAGTCTTTTAATTACCTACAGTTAACTCAGTTGCTAATGCAGTTAACCATCATGATACATTTGCATCTGTAAGAAGAATTTACTCTTCAGTAGCATCAACGATATTTCACGCAGCATACGATATTAAAGTCAATTTTTAAGTTTTCTTGCTTCTTACAGATGTGGTGGTTGCACCTTATCTTCTTTGGAGCTGTGATTCCCTTACTGCAGTCCCTTGGTATAAAGTGTATTGGTAGTATTAAGTATTGCGTAGTTTAGTGTAGGATACGGAAGGGCTTCCTTACATTAATTTGCAATATATCTTTTCTAGATTTATTACTCACACTAGCGATATGTGTGGGACACTGCTAAGGTTCTAGTGCTGTTATTTTGATATACATAGGTCTTCGGATTGGCCTGATAGTCCTGTGGGCGCGCTTTAACGATGTTGGTTTTTGTGCTATGTGTGTTTCTTTTGGCAAATGTTAGCCTCTCCTAGAGTACGCCTGATGGCCCCTTAGAGATAGCTTAAAAGTAATATGGAGGAATAATTTGAGTGCAGTTCTAGCGTATCGTCTATGCTAAACATTGAAGGGTTTGCAATTGTTTTAACACTTACGTAGTGAACAGAGAAATTAATGCATTCCTTAATTGAGATGAATATTAAGTATTATGTGTACGGTTGTGACGAAATTTCTTGGAGTACACTGGATGCATTTTATCCAAAGGGTGTTAGCAATGTCGATTTAACTAGTAGTGTTCAATTAGTACAAATAGAATTAATAACTAATGCCCAAGTAGAAACATACTCGTTCACGGAAGAAGGTGGGTGAGGATGTATGACAATAGATAAAAAACGTATTTACACATGTTTAAAAAAGCAAGTTAGCACTAAAATTAGTGCACGTAGTGTCACTTATTTTTGACGTCGGTTGAAAGCAAATAAAAAGGGTAATTTTTCTAACTTTACCCCTTTCGAATTTTTTTGTTGCGCTGAAACGATTTGTCTAAATCCTTATTCAACACCTTTGAACTTTTCTGGAGGACAGGTTTTATGCCACATCCCGTCAATAACTTGAAAAGGGAAGGAGATATTTATACTTTATAAATGTGGTGAAAGCAAATCTGTGCATAAGTGATGCATAATTATTGTAGAATGTACCTTTTAGTCTATCCCACAGGAATACTAAAATCTACCTGACAAATGTCAGAAACGTAGGTGCATAAATTCCCAAGTTAAGTACGTTTTGGTAAAGAAATTGTGGAAACACAGATGCCTATAATTTTCATTTTCCACTTGGAATTGTCACGATTAACTTGGATGTACTTAACGTACAATCCTGATCTCACCTACACATTACGCTGTAGAAAAGTATAATGGAGAAACTCAAAAGCACAGAAAGAATAATATTTCTATACTGAGCTGTTTGATAACACGTTGTAGATTTCAGTCGACTATTGATCAATTAAAAGCATTGCTTTTCTTTAATCGTAGAATTCTAAAGGGCTTGAGCTAATAAGTACGTCATTGCTTTTCAGACTTTGAATCCCTAAAATTGGATTTGTGAATTTACGAGTACAGTAAACCTTTCAAATAACATTGATGAAGTGTTTAATCAAGCATAAATAGTGTTGATAGTTAATTGTACTATATCAATTTTGTTTTTACGTTAACAACATTATTATATTAGCTTAACGTCTATTTCGTTATAACTTTGTGTATGTCAAATATTGATTTCTGTATATTTTTATATTGAATGCTATACCCCTGTATCATGTACAGATTTTAACCAATCGCAAGCAAGCTCTTTCTTAAATCTATAATAACCTTCTTGATACAACACGTTTTTCCATATTGACTCAGGCCACTTTGACTCAATATAATAACTTTATTGTATTCCTTCTAATTCATAAGGTCCACGAGTGCTCTTTTGTTTTGCATCTCGGTGATGTCTTTCAATGTGGCTGTTGTGTGTGAACTATCGCCATCAAGAGATTTGGACGGCTTGCACAACTAAGACACAGTATTATGGAACTTAAAATACCTTCGTACGGACTTGCGTGTTTTGTGGTTATCCCTGGTGATAACGCTACATCGCACTGAGTGCATACTCACTACATGGATTTACGCCTTTTGTGTCTGTTGCTAGCGAGCGTTGCTGTGCCCTGATTCCACCAGCTGTGAACCAAAAGCCTTGTTCTAGATCACCAAGTGTAATTAAGTTCGCTGTAAAGCTACACTCAACCATGCAGTCACACTTAATCTTCCTTTGAAAACGAACTCCAGCGTATGGCTTTTCGAATATCGCCAACCTCATCCGTTGCCACGATAAACCACCTGGTATTCCATAGCAGATTTTAAGAAACTGTGCAGTCGTGTAACACTCGCTCAATACACTTCAAGACTACTCCAAATTATGGGCCGCAGTTCAACGCCGGATGATAGAATGCGTATTCACTCTTCCTCCGGCACTTATTGTGTTTAATTGTTTTTCTTTTGACAATTTTTGCCAACTGATATTATTAATATTGTCATTTAGTTGTTTGTTTAGCCTTGTTGACAGCTTTTGTGACCTGTACCATTCTTCTGTTTTTTCTTATCCACACATAGTGGAAGTGTGTTCTTTTGGTACACCGGGCAGATATGTCATATGGGCCAGTTTAAACTAATTATTATCTAAGGTGCAATGCTGAATGTTTAGGGCTTTGTCATCCATCATCAGTCATTTCCTTTAATTTTGTGCGGGTGGTTGATGCAAACTATGGGAAAAAAGGCTATCTCTCCAAATTTGGTCATGGCCTCTGTGGAGGCGAGTAACTATATTATAGAAAACCCTATATAAATCAATGGACAGCGCCGACTTGATAGAAGCATCAGCCAGGATATGCCGTAGGCGCTACCCGTGGAATTGTCTACAAAGGACACCAACCCCTAGGCACGGCATTCGACTTTACATCTGCACGAGGTAAAGCTTAGCCAAACTCTTGTAATCTTTATAAAATTCATAATGGCTTGTTTACACACTTGTGTGTTTTTTATTTATTTAATTATATGAAAGCTGCACTGTTATAAACCTTGTCCGGATACTCCGAGTTGCTTACCAATCTAACTCCAGGCTACCCAAATGTAACGCCCTCAATCCCATTTAAATGGAGTGCTGGAGTGCGGATCTCAAATATTTCTGCTGACGTGAGATTTAAGTTAATGCCCAAACCTCTCATGATGACAAATGTCTGCAATCTACCAATCCATTTCATTACTACTTTATAGGGCCATTAAGCTTGTTAATGAAAGTTGAATTCTTAAATCACCGTATTGCTAGTTTATGTGGTTTAATTTTGGAGTGATATGGCTACACCGTCTCTGGTTTCCGTTATATTATGGATTTTTCACTAGTTAATGGTAACGAGAGGTAGGTCTTCTATTCATGGTGAAATTCCTGCGTCAAATAATGCAGGTCATTACATGATATTTTGCAGCATAATCATAAGTTATATTCCCAGGGCATTATTGACGCTCAGAAATTATTGTCAGGGCTAGAATCACTCGCTGAGTGCACAATAGGAATTCCGTTACGCTCCGGACGGCGGCTTTCCACACAATTCCCAACTACTTTCCGGTAAACATCCCTCGACATCACAAGATGATCCAGCACCAGAGTTAATTGAGTCTCCCCTGACGGTAAAGGCCAGTAGAATTAGCATTCTTGGAGTCTCCAGAATACCTTATAATGGCTGGCACAAGAAAACCAGCCGCTGCCAACACTACCCATCCCTCGACCCTTCACAGACCCAGGTCAATGTAGTAGAAAACCATACCAGAGTGTTTCAACGTGCCTGACAAATTCCGAAATTCTGAACAACGATAAAAGAAGGAAGGAGCCACACAAAAAGCAATACCTCCCCTGTGACTTGATGAATGCCGCGGTGAAGTGGTAACAAATATTTTTGCATAGAGAGGCTGATATTCCTGGCAAACTCAGGGACGCCGCAGAGAAAGCTTTACTGCTAGTGGCCAGGAAGACGTGCTGGAGTTTCGGCTTAGGCAGCGATTATAGGAATATTCGGAAACAACCGAGAATTATATTTATTGCATTTTGGTATTATGTGATCAGAGGATCCACAAATATTAGAAAGGGAGCATATTTGGTACCTGCTGCGGAGATTCAAACCCTCGTTAATATGACATATCTTGCCTACTAATCCTCAAACAATGCAGGAGGAGCTACAACACGCCCGCCGTATTGAGACGGCTATAACTTTGGCCGGAAGAAGTGTGGACCTGGCATAGTCTAGCCCATCCACCCCAGTATCCTCTCTCAATTGCCTCCCCTTTCTCATGAAATCGATGATCTGGCACAAAATCTCGACTTACTGGTTCAAGAGATGCAACAGTTACAAACAGGACGTGTCGCAAGTCAGAAATAACAGAAAATTCGTGTATAGCCGAAGCGGCACCAGAAATAAAAACTGGGAACGTTCAAGAAGGGAACGCACAGTTGGCAGACAAACAATTTGCTTTGATTGTAATAAACCAAGGCATGTACCACTAAATTAACGACGAGCACAGAACTACTCACATGAAAGAAGGGAGTCAGATATGCAGGATTGGGGGCTTGAGCTTTAAAATCCGGTAGTAATAGCCATGGTAGTAATACCGTTCAACCTCCTAACGTTTCTCTACAATATGGTACCATACATAATAAAAATATACACATTTTGTTAGATACTGGAAGTGCTGTCAGCAATGTAAATCAAAGCCATGTAAATACTCCTTTATTACCATTAAATTACAGTATTTTATACGCTCAGCAGGCAACAAAGCAATTTATGCTCCTTTCTCCGTAATTATAGCTCTAGATTGGGCAATTTTTCTGAGCAATTGTTAGTTATTCCTGATTTCGTTCAAGACATTTTATTGAGCGTGGATTTTATTCTGCCATTGTGCTGTTATGTGTTCCTTTTATGTTTTGTATCTGTGTTATACATCCAGCCAGTCACTTTACGTTGCTTGTCCCCTTGCTTAACGCACTCTTTGGTGCTCTCTTTTTTCTCCTCTCTGGTTTGCTTACGTGGCATGTGCTTTGGCCGTACGCGGTGAGTGGTGGATTTCTGTCGCATTGCAGGGATAGCTCTCTGCCCGGCAACAACTCATCCGGATTGTGGAAGTTTTTTGTAATGGATTTAAGGAACGTCTTTTGTGATTATTTGTGGATCGGCCTTATGTAAAGGTAGGCTTTGTTATCAGTTTTATATCTTGGTAATGGTGAGTGAATTTTGGGGCGGAAAACGTAATGTGTGTTTTGAAATACGAATTCGTGAAGTGACTGGCTCTTGGAATTGTTCATATGTTTAGTGTGTTTTGGTTCTTTTCTAGCTGAGTTATATTTTCAGTACGTGATTTTCCGTGCATAGTTAGTTTAAAATTACAGAAATTCTGTTGTGTTAATTATGAGAGCAGTAATTGCAGTTGAGTTATATTTTCAGTACGTGATTTTCAGTGCATAGTTAGTTTAAAATTACAGAAATTCGGAGAGCAATAATTGCAGTTGAGTTATATTTTCAGGACGTGATTTTCAGTGCATAGTTAGTTTAAAATTACAGAAATTCTGTTGCGTTAATTATGAGAGCAGTAATTGCAGTTGAGTTATATTTTCAGTACGTGATTTTCAGTGCATAGTTAGTTTAAAATTACAGAAATTCTGTTGTGTTAATTATGAGAGCAGTAATTACAGTTGAGTTATATATTCAGTACGTGATTTTCAGTGCATAGTTAGTTTAAAATTACAGAAATTCTGTTGTGTTAATTATGAGAGCAGTAATTGCAGTTAAAACCCAATCATGCTGATCTTTTGTAACTGAAAACGGTTGGGTTGTAAAGTACATCTAGCTCAGCTGGACTTTGAAGCTCACTGTTACTAGAAATTCATAAAAGTCTGTTTGGGTCTTGATCAACATTCTTAGCAAGTCTTTGACTAGATAAACATAATTAAATATATTGGTGTGATGTTTATAATGGTCTTGTTTTATAAACTTTCTAAATTGATTTTGTTTGTTGAATTTTTGGTTTTACTTAATTTTTGCTGTATTTAAAACTTGCCTTACTGCTCTGCTCAATTGGTTTTGGTTGGTTTACTATTTAAGCCATCTTTGTTTTACAGTTATTCTTTTAAGGTTGGTTTACGGTTCTGGTTATTAATGTTTGTTTATTATTATCATTAAGGTACCCAAAAAAACTTATCAATAGTAGTATATTTTTGAGAGTTCTGGTTTCCATTTTGTTTTCCCCTACGGCACTCGTTAGGGCTTCCCTTTTCGCTTGGCCGGGGTTCCCTAACTCAGTCAAACCTTTCTTAAGCGTCTGCATGGTTTCGCTGCCTTGCTCCAGTGTTGTGTTTTGGGAGAAACAGCGGAACCATTGCAAATTACTGGCAGCAGAGCGTGGTTAATTGATTTGTCTGTGTTGGTTAGGGAATATTTTTGGGTTTGTTGTTTGCTCTGTATTCTCCGGATCTCATTTTCTTACTTGTACCATATCCGTAGTATCAAGATGGCGGTATCGGTTACTAATGTGGACAGATTACGGAAAGGTGAATTGTGGGTAGAGTTGGTTGTACGTGGAGGTCAATGTTCTATGACAACTGAGGTGGATATTATGTTGGATGTTTTTCGACAAATTAAGGATGCTCCAATAATTACTGTTTCTATTGATCACGTGGTAGTGACTAAGTGTGAGCCCACTTGCTCGTTGGACTTAGCAGAGATTCAGGATAATTTAACGGATTTTGGGCGCGAGGATTCTCCCTCTAAGGCACAGTTGCTCCGGTGGCAAGTTAGAATTCGGCATTACTTGTTCTATTTAGATTATGTCTTACAGAGATTCCCTACTTTGCAGTCTTGTATAGCGTTGCAAAACTTAAAGGATCAGTTTAAAGAATTAGCCCATAAGGTGGAGGAAGATTTTGGGTCTACACAGGATGGCACTGGGGCGTCTCCCTTGTATAATCAAGGATTGTCAGATGTGGTTCAGCCTTCGATTGCGGAGTCTGCGTTTCGGCCACTTAGACTCGCTCATCCCCTCCAGCAATTCGTGGAGGGCGTTCAGTTAAACGGCATTGTTGATGTACCATCGGCTTTACAGTTTCTATATTTTCTTGTTCGATTGGCGCTAATGGCTAAGCGTTATTTGGTACCCACGGCTCAAGTGATAGAGTTATTATCTGTCAAGGTGTATGGGACAGTTTTGAACCTGTTAATGCGGTGTGCTGGTTTGGCCGAGCCTGTGACTCGCTTTTGTTGGCCCTATTAGACATGTTCATTCCGCGTAGGGAATGCACGAGGATAATGCAAGACGTATATTTTCGTCCTCAGGGTCTAACGGAACCGTTTACAGAATATATGGTTCGGGTTAAGGAAATTGCTTTAGTGTTGGTGCTCCCTGATACGGAAGTGGAAATTTGTGATGTCATTTTATCAGGACTCAATCAAGTCGTCAGGTCAGCTTTGGTTTTAGGACCTCGGCCGTCAAATTTGCAGCAGTTGGAAGCATTGGTACCTAAACTCAATGAAGTTATGCTTGTTGATAGGCTGCTTCTGTCAGAGCCTCCGGGCTCATTAGCAACTCCTAATACCACTGTATCAGCTCCTTCGGCCATTGTTCCGGTTTCGGGTCGTCTGGCCACTATTAAATGCTTTCAGTGTGGTCAGGAAGGCCATGTTCGACGAAATTGTCCCAATAGGAGGACCGTGAATCGGGGTTTTCTTCGTGTTTCTAGTCAGGGGCGACAGTTTCGACCTTTATGACGCCAGAAGGTTAAGTCAACCATTTGTTTGTCTCGGCGTATTTGTGGTTAGCCGTTTTCGGGTAAACCATTAGTTCAGGTTTCTCCTGAGAAGTTGCCTTTATTGGCGTTATTAGATTCAGGAAGTTCTGTCTCTTTGATTCAGCTTGATTGGCTTAGGTTAAATTTACCATGTATTATGTCGCGTGCAACCACGTGTCAGTTGGTTTGTTTGATGGTCAATGGTCAAACCTTTCAAGTTACTCAAACCGTATCATGTACTATACGTTTCCCACGTTTTACGTGGAAACATAGTTTTTTCGTCGTTCTCAGGCTTCCTTATGCATGTGTCCTAGGTGCCGATTTTATGTCAAGGACTGGGATGGCTATTGATTTTTCCACTAGGCAGATAGCTTTTCATTTTGCTCCCTGGATAAAGTTGGGCTTTGTGAGGGATATTAAACCATCTGGGCCCCCTCTAACCTTGGGAGATATTAATTTGGTAACCCAAAACTGCGCAACCTCTTCTCTGTCTCAGTTGTCCCCTGAACAGGCAAAGCAAATAGAGCATTTAGTTGGGGAATTTGATTCATTGTTTACAGATGTTTTAGGGGCCACTCATTTGACTCAATATGAAATTCAGTTAACTGATTCTACTCCGGTCAAGTTATCTCCATATAAGCTTACACCACCGAAGATGGCTATATTAAAAGAGAAAATACAGGAGATGCTTAACCAAGGGGTTATTAGACCGTCGACTTCAAATTACAGCAGCCCCATATTTCTAGTACCGAAGGGAGGTCAGGATTTTAGACCGGTCATAGATTATCGTCTCTTGAACAAAAGAATACATATTGAAAGTACCCCTTTGCCCGATTTGCATACAGCTGCTCATCATTTTTCGAAGGCTGGCGTTTTTACGACCCTGGATTTGAACAATGCTTATTATCAGATTCCTTTGGCTGAACATTCCAAGCATCTCACAGCTTTCACTACCCCCTGGCGTCTTCATGAATTCAATAGGGTCCCATTTGTGTTGGCTACGGGCGCGCAAGTTCTCACTCGTTTGCTGGATAATTTGTTTTCGGACATAAAATTTAAATATTTGTAACATTACTTAGATGATCTTGTAGTATATTCCGAGGATTTTGACTCACATCTTGTTCATTTACGTGAAGTCTTTCGTCGCCTACAGAGCGCCGGGTTATCACTTAAGCAGTCTAAAGTTCATTTTGCCACCTCTCAAATATCATTTTTGGGCCATATGGTTTCCCCTTCTGGTATTACCATAGACCCAGATCGCACTAAGGCTATTAGAAATTTTCCGGCACCCAAGAATAAGCGTGAGGTGGCTCGATTTTTGGGAATGGTTAATTTCTTCTCTAAATTTATTTCAAATTTTTCTACTCGGGCGGAACCTCTTAATTGCTTACGTAGGAAAGGGGTTACTTTTGCGTGGGCCGAGGAGCAGGAAGCGGCATTTGTTGATCTAAAAGAAGCTATTTCAAACCCTCCGGTCTTGGCTTTTCCAGATTTTGCCACGCCCTTCATTTTACAGACGGATGCTAGTGCTAGCATGCTAGCGGCTGTTTTGTTGCAGGAATTTCCTGAGGGTCGTCGTCCCATTTATTATAGCTCGCGTACTTTATCTTCTGAAGAACGTAAATTTTCTACATGTGAATTAGAAACCTTAGCGGTGCTTTTTGGATTGGAGAAGTATAGGGTGTACTTAGAACATGTGCATTTCTTTTTAGAGTGCGATAACCAGGCTTTAACGTGGGCGTTAGCTGTTCCAAGGAAGACAGGTCGTCTTGCGCGTTGGGGTGTCCGGATAGGAGCCTTTAAGTTTACTCCTTCCTTTATCAGAGGTTCAGAAAATTGTATTGCGGATGCTCTTACCCGGGTATTTTCCGAATCTACTGAGGTGTGTGTTTATTTCGAGACTTTGGATGCTCCTGCGGAAACTCAGATTGAGATCTTCTCATTTTCGGCATTTCCTGAAATGTTTGTCGGTATACCTGAACTTCAACTTACCGATTCTGGGTTGGCTTCAATTATTCAGCAAATTAAATCGGAAGTTTCACTGCAGGATTATAAGATCCATGAGGGTGTTTTGATGAGAACAGCTAGTTTTGATCGGCGTTATAAAGTCATAGTTCCGAAGGCAGCTATTCCCATGATTCTTAGTTATTTTCACGATTCTCCTTTCGGGGGTCATTTAGGCATTGCCAAAACCAGAAATCGAATTCGTGAACAGTTTATGTGGCAGGGCATGGATTTCGATGTAAGAAAGCATGTTAAGGCTTGCCGCATTTGCGCATTGTCCAAACCCGCGCAGGCTACCAATTGGGGATATTTGGCTTCGGAGGTTCCCTCCGCCCATGGAGAAACTATTTGTAGATTTTATCGGACTGTTCCCTCGTTCTATTCAGGGAAATATTTTTGTATTGGTGCTTACTGATGCTTTCTCAAAGTTCGTATGGATTTCACCTCTGAGTGCTGCTACTGCTCGCCTTGCTATTCGGGAACTTGGAACAATATTTGGATCTTTTGGTGCTCCTCAATATCTGGTCTCTGATAACGGTTCGCAATTTAAGTCGCGTCTCTTTCGTTCCTTTTGTTTTGATTGGGGTATTAAGCATTTTACTACTACCCCTTATTACCCTAACCCCTCATTAGCGGAACGGGTCAACCGTAACCTTAAGTCCGCTTTAATTGCTTATGATCACCAGCAGCACAATTGCTGGGATAAATACGTGAAGCAACTTCAGTTTGCTTTCAATTCTGCGAGACATGAGGTTCATAAGACGACGCCATTTTCTTTGTTATTTGCCTACCAACCTTCGTCTCCTTTGGCTAATTTGTGGGCGTTAAATGATTTATTACCGGCTGACAATTCTCCGCATACCATTCGTACTAACTGGAAGGCTGCCTTGAATAATCTGCGTAGAGGCCACTCTATGAGAAAGCAGCGATACGATGCGTCCCGTCGTCCCTCCCCATTCAAAGTGGGAGATGTTGTTACGTGCCGTAACTATCCTCAGTCCTCGAAAGCAGATGCGTTTGACGCCAAGTTAGCTCCTCGCTATCTTGGCCCGTTTAAGATTCTCAGAATTTATAAGGGGGTGTCTGTTCTTTTGCAAGAATTGTCTTCCTCCTGCAGGCGCCGAGCTCACCTGTCGCAGCTTAAATTGTATAACTCGGGGTAGTTTGTGTCTAGGTTAACTACGGGTTTTGTTTCTAGTTTTCATTCTGTTGGTTCATTGGGGGATGTATGGTTATGTCCGTGTGCTAGGGCTATTCATGAGTCGGTCACTTGCGAGTTCCTGAATATTTTGGAGGAATTTATGATTTCCTTTTCAAGTTAGTGTGCAAGATAAATATGGTGACATGTATGGTTACCTAATTCTGAAAGTTTTGCCTCATTTCCATTCGCCCTTGCTGGGGTATTTGGCTGTTGCGCAGAGCCTACCTTTGCTGTTGTTCCTGTTATTTTGAGTGACCTTTTGTGTTTCTATAAATTTGGCTCAAATTTAAAATCCTTTGTTTTTTATTGTTAATCTTTGGGGGTAATATTTTAAATTATAATTATATATACACATATTTATAAGGTCACTTAATTTCAGTGGGTATCAGCTTAATTAAATTGTTCTTATTGGGTTAAATTCCTTGCTTCCACACCGGTGACGCCTTGCCGGTATGCCCTGTTCACCTGCCTCTCCCCAGTTATAGTTTGTGTGGGGTCGGGGCAAGTGAATTATTATTTTAGTTGTACATAGTTGTTATATTGTACATTATGTCTCATAGTTGTTTCATTGTGCACCATGTTTATTTCTTGTTCTATAATTGAAATGCTATACTTGTCATAATTTAAAAATGCACATGGTTTATTATGAAATTCAATATTTATATGTCTATAAAATTATAATTGATTGACGATGATTTAGTTTGTATATGTAAGTTTATTTTTTGCTTTGTGAGCCCCCTCTGCTGCTTTGTTTTATTATGTTTCAGAGTCTTATCCTTCTCGGCTACCATCCCTTTTTCCTTCCTCGTGCTACTCTGTGTGGACACGTTCCGGAACTTCTGAGTTGTGATGTGCTGTCTGCTGTGCAAGTTTCTTCTGCTCTTGTGGTGTGTGCAGCCGGGTAGTCCTACGTGGGAATTTCTCCGTTGGACGCTATTTGGTGGTTTAAAATACTGAAGCCTGTGCCTCCTCTTCCGGATCCTGACAACTTATACATGTTTTGGCCCGCTTCAGTTTCTGCCTTAGCGTTAACCGTCTGCAGTGTCGGCGTTATAAGTAAAGAAAAATCTATACTCCTGGTTAGCGGCATGTCCGCTGAATGTTGCTGCCAAAATTATGATGCAACTTTTCGCCTGTGACTGTTCCTGGGAGTTATATACTTAAGCTTTTATCATCACCTTGGATGGCTGCCCGGTTGCTACGTCGTGAGATATATGCTGTTGGGGTTTGCTTGCCTCATTATGGTCTTCTCCATATGTGTTCAGGATCAGCTACTGAAGTTTGCGGACTGTATGTGTGGAGTTACCTTCTTCGTCTACTTACAGTGTAGCATGTTCCTTCTGTTTTCCTAGGTGTTTACCCTTTTGGCTCTTTATTGTTCCCTTTCCTCGAGTTCCTATAAATGGTTATTTTTTTCTTTCTTCTCGCAAGCTCGCAGATTGGGGGGTGCTATTGTGCTGTTATGTGTTCCTTTTATGCTTTGTATCTGTGTTATACATCCAGCCAGTCACTTTACGTTGCTTGTCCCCTTGCTTAACGCACTCTTTGGTGCTCTCTTTTTTCTCCTCTCTGGTTTGCTTACGTGGCATGTGCTTTGGCCGTACGCGGTGAGTGGTGGATTTCTGTCGCATTGCAGGGATAGCTCTCTGCCCGGCAACAACTCATCCGGATTGTGGAAGTTTTTTGTAATGGATTTAAGGAACGTCTTTTGTGATTATTTGTGGATCGGCCTTATGTAAAGGTAGGCTTTGTTATCAGTTTTATATCTTGGTAATGGTGAGTGAATTTTGGGGCGGAAAACGTAATGTGTGTTTTGAAATACGAATTCGTGAAGTGACTGGCTCTTGGAATTGTTCATATGTTTAGTGTGTTTTGGTTCTTTTCTAGCTGAGTTATATTTTCAGTACGTGATTTTCCGTGCATAGTTAGTTTAAAATTACAGAAATTCTGTTGTGTTAATTATGAGAGCAGTAATTGCAGTTGAGTTATATTTTCAGTACGTGATTTTCAGTGCATAGTTAGTTTAAAATTACAGAAATTCTGTTGTGTTAATTATGAGAGCAGTAATTACAGTTGAGTTATATATTCAGTACGTGATTTTCAGTGCATAGTTAGTTTAAAATTACAGAAATTCTGTTGTGTTAATTATGAGAGCAGTAATTGCAGTTAAAACCCAATCATGCTGATCTTTTGTAACTGAAAACGGTTGGGTTGTAAAGTACATCTAGCTCAGCTGGACTTTGAAGCTCACTGTTACTAGAAATTCATAAAAGTCTGTTTGGGTCTTGATCAACATTCTAGCAAGTCTTTGACTAGATAAACATAATTAAATATATTGGTCTGATGTTTATAGTGGTCTTGTTTTATAAACTTTCTAAATTGATTTTGTTTGTTGAATTTTTGGTTTCACTTAATTTTTGCTGTATTTAAAACTTGCCTTACTGCTCTGCTCAATTGGTCTTTGTTTTAGAATTATTCTTTTAAGGTTGCTTTACGGTTCTGGTTATTAATGTTTGTTTATTATTATCATTAAAGTACCCAAAAAACTTATCAATAGTAGTATATTTTTGAGAGCTCTGGTTTCCATTTTGTTTTCCCCTACGGCACTCGTTAGGGCTTCCCTTTTCGCTTGGCCGGGGTTTCCTAACTCAGTCAAACCTTTCTTAAGCGTCTGCATGGTTTCGCTGCCTTGCTCCAGTGTTGTGTTTTGGGAGAAACAGCGGAACCATAAAGCAGTTATTAACCTAGGGGACACCAAAATTAGTTTTTAAACAACACAACCTCCTCAGGTGGAAATTTAGTATAATGAAGATTTATGTTCCCTTTAACTCACATTACCCTAGAACAGGATGATAATAACAACCGAGGATGTGGTAAAGCCACGTGTACACAGGATGTGACAATTCCGCCCCTTGGCGGCACGACGCAAGTATGTGTAAACATTTCAATATCCCACCCAGGCTCGTTCTTACTCGAAGGATCACAAACCATAATGCGGAAGAAACATACTGATATGCCATTAGAATTATGTACTAACGAAACTGAAGTTAGTATTCTGTTTGGAATAAGACGGTTCTTCCGCAAATACCTTTCATTAAGGCTTTTTAGTCTCACATACATGAAGTGGTTATAATTCAGGCTACAAATTGAAGCAAACAAGGCATACGTGATGTCAGTATTAAAAATGCTAATTTTCGCCTTAACTCAGACTTGACTAATAGCTAGCGTAGTCAATTGGAATCTCTTTTTGAAAAACAAGACATCCTTTACCACGTTGTTACAGGATTTGGGGACTACCAATTTAGGTTAATTTGAAATTAAATTTATGAACACCACCAATTAGATAACGGCCATGCCGTGCTTCACAGAAACAGAACAACATAATTAATGCCCAAGCAGAAGAAATTAAAGCAGCTCACATTATTAGAGGATACACTAGTCCTTTTGAACCTCCGTGTTCCTTGTTGGAAAGAAAGATGGATAATTTTATTTCTATGTGGATTACCGCAAGCTTCTTGCAGTTACAGAATTCTCATCATTCTTACTTCCCCCGATAGATGATTTCTAAGTATTTTTGGGAAACTCTAAACGGAATTGCACCTCGGATTTGCTAAGCATCTATTTTCAGGTAGCCGTTGCAGAAAATAGTACACTGTATAATGCCTTTGTTATGTCGGATAATGCTTATGAAGTTGAGAATTAAGCTTTGGATTGAAAAACGCCTCTGGAAGTTTTCATACTTAGCTGATCAGCCACAAGGAGTTTAAAATACAAAGGGTCATCTCGTATTTTGCTGATATAGTTGTATTTGCCAGGGATCTGAATCACTCATTTGTTGAACTGAGAAGTAGTGCTTCTTAAATTGCAACAGAACTGCTTTATGCTGAAACCTGAGAAAGGATTTTCACTATGCCAAAAATTAAACTTTTAGGAGTTTGGGTGTCTGAACATAGTATTGAACCAAATCACGATTAACTGCGTGCTATTAAGGAATTACTAGTACCAAAGAATGTAAGCAACATCAAGAGAATTTTAGAACTTTCTACGTCCTTCCGCGGGTTCACTTCCAATTTTGCATCTATTGCGGAGTCCCCATATGCTCTCAATAAGAAAGATCAGGAATTTGTTTGGAATTCGGAACATCATAAAGCTTTTAAAACTCAAAAGCGCTCTAATCTCAACACCTGTCTTGGCACATTATATACCTGGAGCCCCTACTAGAGTACACGTAGACGCTTTCGGTGCAGGTATAGGGTGTTACCTATTACAACCACTACATAGAAATTCTCAATTCTCTGTGCCGTTTTGAAGCTTTACTGTTTCAAAATATGAGAAAAATATAGCTTTTGAACTTCTAGCTTTTGTTTACGTGCCAACTAACTTTAGACGCTATGTCCATGGTTATCCTCTAAAGTGGTTAGTGAGTACCACGTATTGTGCTATTTACGATACTTAAAAGATGCTACTAGCCGTCTGGCCAAATGGGCTTTAAAACTTTGGGAGCACGACTGCACAGTTCTATACAAATCAGAGAAGAAACACTCACATGCGAATGCCTTGTCGGAACTTCCCGACCACGGAGGAAACTGAACAAATAGAGCAAATTATTACCTGTATATTATCTCCCGTAGAAGCAGCTCAACATCAGGAAGTTGATACCCCTTTACTCCCTCTTTTTTGTGTTACAGAAGACAGATCTCGCCTCTACCAAGGTTCGCCGACAGGCATCTTCTTATCTTCCTAAATCAGGAGAACTCTATTGCAAAAATGCAGATGAGATACAACAGTTTCGCTTTTTAATCATTCAGGAGTCACTGAAACTTGAGATGTCATCTTGTCGCGCTGATTTTTTATCTCAACATGGGTTTCACTCGAGCTATCCATGGAATAATTTCCCGTAATTATTGGACATGTATGCGTAAGGACATTTAAAAGTATGATAAGACGTGTGCAAATTGCCAGTTAAGAAAATGTCCCTAAAATATCAAACCAGGGTGCTTCAACTCATCGAGCTTAGGCAAATTGGAGAGCCACGGAGTGTCGACTTATTCGCCCCTATTCATAAATCGGAATCCAGAAAAACAACAATCTTCGCCGTGGTTGATTATGAGCCTATATACGGCGGAAGCTTATGCAATTCCTAGATGCCCAATTAAACATGTAGTTACAATGTCTCTTTAATGATTATCTATACGTTTAATTGAAACTAATTATGCTTTTTAGCGACAGACTCACTTTCCAAAGCTTTTAATATAGCCAACTGAAAAAACCAATACCAGAGTTAGGATTTGGACACGGTTATCACGCTGTTCCTGCGGCTGCTTTAAATATTGAGTTACTGTGGCAACATGTGGGTGGGACATTGAATTCTCCAATTGACTCAAGTTGTTTCCCAAATAGATCACCAAGGCATCTTACTAGAGATGAACGCGGTGACTTTTTATCGCGAGCTCCTTAATACTGCGTGCTCATGGGCCTCTTAAAATTTTCTTTTAAATTATGATACATATAATTCATTTAAATTAACTATACATTTAAGAAGTCTTAGTCTAGTCTAGGCAACTTTTTAATCTAGAGTCAACTGAACAGTTCTATACCACAGCCGGGATTTGGACATGGGTCTCCGCTCTCCGTGCGGCTGCTCTAATCACTGAGCTACTGTGACCACATGCGGGTGGGACAATCAATTCCCCAAAAGGCCCGAGCTGTTTCCCTAATATATCACCAAGGCTTCTCTCTAGATATGACAATCTCAATGGCGACCTGCAATCGCAAGTACCTTAAAATTGGGTGCTACGGATTTCTTAAGTTTTTCCTTTTAATTGTTATATATAATTAATTTAAACTAATTATACTTTTCACCAACCTTAGTCTGGTCTTTAAAAGTTTTTAATAGAGTCAGTTAAAAAGATTCAATGCCACAGCCGGGATTTGAACACGGATCTGCAAACCTACGTGTGGCTGCTTTAACCACTGATGTACTGAGACAAGATGCCGGTGGGACCTTGAATTCCCGAATTGCTTAAGTTGTTTACCAGATATACCACTGGGGCATCTGATTGGAGAAGACAATCTCAACGGCGTCCTGCCATTGCAAGTAGTTTAATACCGGGTACCTATGGGTTTCTTAAGGTTTTCTTTTTAATTACCATATGTCTATAATTAATTGAAACTAATTGTACTTCTTAGAGACCTTGTCCTCGTCTTAGCAAGTTTTAATATAGAGTCATCTGAAAAATTCACTATCACAGCCGGGATTTGACCTCTGTTCTCCAACTCTGCATGTGGTTGCTCTAACCTTGATCTACTGTGACAACATGCCGGTGGGACATTGAATTCCCCAATTGACAAGTTGTTTCCCAAGGTAAACCACCAAAGCATCTCACATGTCATCTAGAGATGACAATCTCAATGGCGGCCTCCAATCGCAAGTACTTTAATCCTGGGTGCTTAAATGTTTCATAAAGTTTTCTTTTTAATTATTATATATACAACTATTGAAATTAATTATACTTTTGAATAGCCTTAGCCTGGTATTGGCAAAATTTAAAAATAGAGCTAACGGAAAATTCAATGCACAGTTAGGATTTGAATGCGGTTTCCTCACAGTCCGTGCCGTTGCTCTAACAATTGAACCATTGTTACAAAATGCCTTTGGGACATTGAATTCCGCAAATGACTCAAGTTGTTTCCCAGATAGACCACCAAGGATTCTCACTAGAGATGACAATCTCAATGGTGGCCAGCCATTGCAAGTACTTGAATACCTGGTGTTTATGTTTTTCTTAAGCCTTTTCTTTTAATTATATATATAATTATTTGAAATTAATTATACCTTTTAGAGACCTTACCTTGATCTTAGCAAGTTTTTAATATAGAGTCAACTGAGTAACCGAGTTTAAGCACCCAGAATTAAAGTACTTGCGATGGTATATCACCATTGAAATTGACATATACTAGTGAGATGACTTGGTGGTCCATCCGGGAAAACAACTTGAGTCAACTTAAGTATTCATGTCCCGCAGGCATGTAATCGCAGTATCCCAATGTTTAGAGCAACCGCACTGAAAGCGGAGGAACCGCGTTCAAATCCCGCTTGTGACCTTGAATTCTTCAGTTGAGTCTATACTAAAAACTTGCCAAGACCAGGATAAGGTCTCCCAAAGTATATTTAATTATATATAATTAAAAACAAAACCATAAGAAACTCATAAGCACCCAATATTAAAGTAATTGCAATGGCAGCTCGCCACTGAGATTGTCATCTCTGTTGCGACGCATTGATAGTCTATCTGGGAAACAACTTGCGTCAATTGGGGAATTAAATGTCCCACTGGCATGTTATCACAGTAGGTCAATGGTCAGAAAGGCCGCAAGGTGAGCGGGAGGACCGTGTTTAAATCAGGTCTGTGACATTGTGTTTTTCAGTTGGCTCTACCTTAAAAACGTGCCAAGACCAGAGTAAGGTCTCTAAACAATATGATTAATTTCATTTAATTACGAAGTGTATTCCAAAACCAAGGTTCGTTTGGTCATAATAATAACTTCGCTCATTAGAGAAGGTTTTCATTTACAGTATTATGTGTCTAAATACATACTTTACTTTTCCTCATAATCGCCGCTCACATCTATACACTTGCTATAACGCTTCGTCGGCTTCTTTAACCCCTCGGCATAGAAGTCTGCCGCCTGGGACTTGAAACAGTAACGCTCTTCTTGAGTTCATCATCGGTTTGAAATCGTTGTTAACCCAGCCACCGTTTCAAATGCAAGAAGAGGAAATAGTCGCTTGTGGCCAGGTCGAGACTGTGCGCAGCGTGGTCAAAGAGTTTCAAACGAAAATCTTGAATCTTCTATTTGGTTCTGGTAGCGGTGTAGGGGCGTGCGCTGTCGTACAAGAGGATGGTGCCAGAAGACATTTTCCCGCGGTGTCGATTTTGGATCGCACGTCTCAATTTGGTAAGCGTTGCACAATAAACTTCAGCTGTAATTGCTGACTCATGGTCCATGAAATCAGTCAAACAAATGTCCTTTTCGTCCCAAACCACGGTAGCCATCACTTTGCAAATTATGTATGGCGATTGCTTAAAATTTTTTGGTTTGGGTGAACTGGAACGGCGCCACTGCATTGACTGTTGTTTTGATTCTGCGTTGGTGTGCGCTATACATGTCGTCCGTAACAATGTGGGAAAACAAACCACATCCATCTTGTCTATAGCGCTCCAAAAGCTTTCGTGCACTACGTATTCGTTGTTCTTTTTGCTGATCGGTGAGTAGTTTTGGCACAAAGTTTCCGATATCCAAGCTGCTCAGTGACAGTCGTGTAACGTGAGGTTCGAGCAACACTTGGGAATTCATCAGCCAGATTACTAGACGTCAAACGCCGATTACTTCGAAGTTTTTGGTTCACTTGCTCAACGATGTCGTCGGTCCGAATACTAGGCCTACTACTCCGCTGTTGATGGTGCACATTTGTGTGGCCATTTCGAAATTGTCGACAGCATTTTTTAATCTGTTTGTCAATC
Source organism: Deroplatys truncata (assembly GCA_030765065.1). Taxonomy (NCBI): domain Eukaryota; kingdom Metazoa; phylum Arthropoda; class Insecta; order Mantodea; family Mantidae; genus Deroplatys; species Deroplatys truncata. The sequence continues at coordinate 345,914,448 of CM060990.1, read as the reverse complement.
ATTGTGTCAGATCCATACACGAGGCATAACTCACGATGGATGTCCGCAGATGACGATCCGTTTGCCAGAAAAAATCTAATCACACTGCGCACTTCAAAACTGGCGGGAGCTACAATTGTCACACTATAAGGTATAGGTGTGCAGTGCATAATAACATTCCGTTATCTGTATTAAGACGTTATTAAATAACATTTTTTGCTTTTGCATTCCACACTTAGTATTATATTTCTCTTAAAAATACATGCTCACAATTACATTTTATTTCTCTTCACAGATTGTGTACTTTGACCCACATTAGTTTATGCCTACTCAGATACTGAGGATTCGAACACAGTTCTTTCATGACTTTCTGTCATCACTGCTTAAGGAAAATTAATGCAGTTAAACCCTCATGAAGCATATGCATTTGGATGATACCAATTTACACGTCACTTAGCATCAACAATGTTTAATTGAGCATTTAATATCCAAAGTAAGCTTTTGAGGTTGTTTGTTTGTTAAAGAGATGGAAGACGCGCTTTATTTATTTATTTATTTATTTATTTATTTGGAGCTATGGTTCTTTAACTCCAGTCCCTTGGCACAGAAAGTATTCTCGTAATATTAGAACATAGCGTAGTTTAGTGTAGGATACGGAAGCGCTATCCTATATTATTTCCTCAGATATATATTCTAGATTTATACTCACACAAGCAACAGGTATGGGACACTCTTAAGGTTCTATTGTTCTTTTCTTAATATACATAGCTCTAAAAATTAGCCTGATGTTCCTGTGGATGCTCTATGAGGACGTTGATTTTTGTGGTATGTATGTGTTATTGGCAAATGTCTGCTTCTCTTAGGGTACCCTCGATGGCCACTTAGGCATAACCAAAAAGTAATATGTGAGGAATAATTCCAACAACTGCAGTAGGAATGTGCATCGTCTATAGTAAACAGTGAAGGGTTTTGCCATTGTTTTGACAAGTCACGTAGTGAACAGAGAAATTAATGCATTCCTTCATTGAAGTTAATATAAAATATTATGTGTAGCCTTGTGAGAACCTTTTTGGAGTACCGTGCATCTATTTCATCCTGGGAGAGTTAGCAACATCGATTCAACGATTAGTGTTCAATACATACTAAAAAAATTAACAACTAATGCTCATGTAGACACATGCTCATTCACGTGAGTAGGTGGGTGATAATGTGTGACAACACTTAATGCATTATAACGATTGCAGTTTTAAAAACATGTTAAACACTAAGATTGGCACGCGTAATATCACTTATGTTAGACGTTGGTTAAAAAACCAACAAAAACACGTAATTTTTCTAATTTTACCTTTCTTTCTCTGGAACGATTTGTCTAAATTGTTATTATTCAGAACTTCTGATATTTTCTGTGTGGCCGTATTCTGCTATATCCTATCATTAGCTTGAAATGAGGAAGAGAGACTAATATTTTATAAACGTGGTGAAACAAAAAATGTGTATATATGGAGCACAATTACGGCAGAATGTGTTATTGAAATCTGACCCACAGGAATATCGACTTTGTTATTGAATACTAAAATCTACCTGCCAAATGTCAGAAATGTAGGTTTTCGTAAATTCTCAAATGAAGTACATTTTAGTTAAAGAATTGTGCATTGTGGAAACACGGTTTATAATTTTCCTTTTACACTAAGAATTGCCACTGTTAACTTTGATGTTCCGAACCTACAATCCTGCGCTCACCTACACCTAAGCCATAGAAAAGAATAATGGAGGAATTCAAAAGTACAGAAAGAATAACCTTCGTAAACTGAGCTGTTTGATAACACTGTGAATTTTAGTCGATTCTTGCTGAATTGAAAACGTTATTTGTTTGGTTGCAGAGTTTAAACGAGTTAAACCAATAAGTACCTCACGGCTTTTGAGCATTTTCAATCTGTGAAACTGGATTTGTGAATTTATGAGTACATGCAAAACAATAAAATGACAATGATGTGTTTAATCATTCATAGATAATGTTGATAGTTAATTATAGTGTACTCATTTTTCGTGTATGGAACACTAGCGTATTTATTTAACGTTTGTTTATTTATCACTGTGAATCTCAAATACTGATTTCTCTATTTTTTCTTGATATTCAATTATATACTCCTGTAGCATGTTCGAATTGTAATCATTCGCAAGCAAGCTCCTTATTAAGCTTGTAGTAACATTTTGTGGTACGATCCTTTTTCCATATTGATACAGGTCATTTTACTTGACTCACTGGAAACAGTACATTGTACTCCCTCTGAGACATAAGGTCCAACGAGTGCGCTTTTGTTTTGCGTTTCGGTGTTGTCTTCCAATATGAGTCTTGTGTGTGAACTATCGCTATAGAGAGTTTCGGACGGCTTATACAAATAAAGGGACATGGTGTTATGGAACTTAACGGACCCACGTAAGGATTTGGCAGTTTTGTGGTTATCCTTGATGACCACGCTACGTCGCACCCAGGGTATACTTACTATATGCTTTTACGCCTGTTGTGGCAGTCGCCAGCAAGCACAGAGCGTTGCTATGCCCTGGTCCTCCCCAGCAGTGAACAAAAAACCTTATTCTAGATCGCCAAGTGAAATTAAGTTACCTGTACTGCTACACCCTCCCAAGGAATCAAACTTATTATTCTCTTTGCAAACGAACCCCAGCATACGGCTTGGCCAATACTGCTAACCATATCGTTTGACATAAGCCAAGTCATATTCCACAGCACATTTTAGGAAACTTACGCAGTGTATGCCAATCGTTCAAAATACCTCAAGAATTCCGTGTGGGATTACTCCAACTTATTACCCATAGTTCAACGACGGATGATAAATTACGTATTCACGCGTACTCCGGCAGTCATTGTGTCCCGTTATTCTCTTTTGACTCACTGATACTAATATTGTAACTTTTACTAATTATTTAGACTTATTTAAAAAATTTTGTGACATTCTACCAATCTCTTGCTTCTTTCGCATCGACACACCGTTGAAGCGTGTTTTTGGTACACGGAGTAGAGCTATTGTATGAACCAATTTAAATTAAATTATTTTCTAAAGTCATTATTTTAAATTCTGCAATACAGGATGTTTAGAGCTTTTACATCCTACACCATTCATTTGCTTTGGTTTTGTGTGGGTAATTGATACGAACTAGGAGAAAAAAGCTACCTATTCACATTTAGTCATGACCTCTGTGGATGTGTGCGCCTATAGTTTAAAATGCCCGCTATAAATCAATGGACAGGGCAGACTTGATAGAAGCATCACCCAAAGTATGCCGTTGGGGCTAACAAAGAATGGGTTACCCAGGAATCCAACCACATCCAGGCATGGCATTCGACTTTACATCTGCTTGATGTAAAGTTTAGGGATACACTTGTAATCTTCATATAATTCATAATGGCTTGCTTACTCACTTATGGCTTCTTTACTTCATTTCATTATACTAAACGTAGACTATTTTGTACACCGTGTGCGGATACTCACAGTTACTTACCAGCCTAAATCCATCTAAGATCTCCAACAGCAATGTCCTCAACCTCATTCAAATTAAGTGGTGGAGGATTTGACCGCACATTTTGCTGTTGACGCGAGATTAAAGTTACTTCCCAAACCTCTTATGATGACCAATCTCTGCAAACTACCTATCGATCTCATTACTAAGTTATAGAGTTATTAAGCTTGTTAACGAAAAGTGTATGCTTAAATCACCGTAATGTTAATTTAAGTGGTTTCATATTGGAGTGATCTGACTACACTGTATTTAGCTCCCGTTATATTATGCATTCTTCAGTAGGTAATCACAACGGATGATAGGTCTCCTCTTCATGGTGAAATTGGTACGTCATATAATGTACGTCATTACATAATATTTTTCAGCATAGTGATAGGTGTTATTCCCACAGCAAAAGTGACGCCAAGAATTATTGTCAGGATTGGAATCACTCGCAGAGTACATGAGAGAAATTCAGTTACGCTCAGGACACCGACTTTAGCCACAGTATTTGCAGGTTCTTTTCAGTAACCAGTCCTCGACACCAGCGCACTCCTAGCACCAGACCTAATAGAGTACCCGCCGACGTTAAGGGCAGATAAATTAATATATTTGGAGTCTCTAGAATACATTATAATGACTAACACTGCCAACCCAGACACATGTGATCTACACTTCGCACGACTTTTCTTAGTCCAGGTAAATTTAGTAGAAAATCAGACAAGAATGTTTAAATGTACCTGAAAATTTTCGAAATTGTGACCAAAGCTAACATAACGGAGCAGGCACATAATAAGCGATATCTCCCTGTTATTTGAGGGATGCCGCGTTGACGTGGTACCAACCATTTTTTGCGTAGACTGGCCGATCATTCCTGGCAAATTAAGGAACAGCGTAGAGAAAGCTTTTCGGCTAACGGTGCAGGACGAAGTCCTGGAGTTTTGGCTTGGCAGCGAATAAAAGTATATTCGGAGCCCACCGAAAATTACATTTCTTATATTTTGGCAAAATTTGATCAAATAATCTTCAAATACTAGAAAAAGAGATAATTCGTCACATACTGCGGAGAATGAAACCTCCTGATGGAATATATCTGGGCTGCTAATCCTCAAACGGTGGAGGAACGGCTACAACACGCCCGTCGTATTGAGACGGCTATATATTTGGTTGGACGGGGAGTAGACCTGGCACAGTCTAACACATGCACCCCAGTAGCCTCCCCTTAATCGCCTCCACTTTCTCATAAAGTCGATGATTTACACGAAAACTCGATTTGCACAAAATCTCGAATTACTGGCTCAGCAAACACATCAGTTACAAACAGGACGTACCGTAAGTCAGAACGAATTTACAGCTACTGAATGGCCAGTTAGACCCAAAAGAAAATTCGGATATAGCCAAAGCCACAGCAGAAATACTGTCTAGAAACTTCCAAGAAGGGAACACACAGTTGACAAACAAACAATTGGCTTTAATTGTAATAAAACCAGGCATGTACCGCTAAATTAACGACGTACACAGAACCACCCAAACATCTGAAGTTAGTCACGAACGCAAATTTCATAGCTCGAGGTTTAAAGTCGAGCAGTTTTAGCCATGATACTAACACCGTTCAACCTGCCAACGTTTTGCAGGCAGATGGGTACCATCCATAAAAAATACACATTTTACTAGATGATGTTGAGATGGGGTTAAGGGCGCTAAACATAGAAGGTCATCAGCGCCCTTACAACGTATAAAACTTAAGATAAAAAAACTAAAATACGGGACAAAACAGCAGGGTCAAAAACACTAAAAAAAACAAGCACACAAATTCTAAAACCACCACACCAAAACTTGGAAACAAAACAACAAAAGAGTAAACGAGATGTCAAGAACTGTAGAACGCAAGGGATATGAGCGCCATATGTGCTCCGGGGAGAAGAACCCGCATTAAAAAGCCAATATAAAATCACACAGCTAAAAGTCACTCAGCGCATCAAATGTGTCGGCTAAAACCAATGTCACTGATAAAAAGTAAAAGACATTCTACAGCATGCGCGACGTCTGTCAAAATGTTGGCTATGCCAACATGCACACACACACGAACGCACAATGGAGATAAAGCTTGACACTCTGTTAAAATGTGACGCACCGTTAAGGGAGCATCAGACTGCTCACACAGTGCTGCGGGATCACCACTGAGTAGATATCTATGACTAGAAAGGCAATGTCAGATTCGTAAACCAGCTAAAAGTACCTCTTCCCGACGAGAAGAACAAAAAGAGGTACTCCAGATGAACGGGAGAGGTTTAACCTCCCGCAAGTTGTTCCCCGGAGGACCATCCACTCGTCGCGCCAAAGCTAGAGGATGCGGTGTCGTAAATTAACATAAGAATCTGAGGAGGGAACAACACAGGTAAAACATCTGGGTGATAACGGCGCCGATTTAGCAGCGGCATCGGCAGAATCGTTACCTGACATGCCCCATGACTCAGAATCCACACGATGGAGGCTCTGGTGCTAGAAACACTGAGCGAGTGGACGAGATCATGTATGCGCTGTACGAGTGGGTGGTAATTGTACAGCGCGTTCCCCCCAGGAGCTCAACTTATGTGAGTACGTGTTTGGCGTACCCGGGGTGCCCGAATCTCTCATCCCCATAACCATTCTTCCATTCTCGTCCGGTCGAGGTGGGTTCGTCTTCGTGACCGGGGGACTCAAGATAGACTCTCGTGCACTCTTTGCATTTCGTTCTATACCGCCCCTTACCATCGATTCTTTCTTGTCTGGTCTCTTTCCGAATATTTCGCAACACAACCATTCACAATTTCTTTTTCTTCCTCGCCGGCCTATCTTGCGTGCGAAACGCCCACAAACTTTTGCTTTTATTTTATCATTCTATTTATTTTAAACCTCCGTGGACACATCCTAACGGATACCCGCACACTGGGTGCGCAGCTGGGTGAGTGGGTAATGGCGTCATCCCCACCACCCGGGGTCGTCATATAGGGCCTGTGTTCGTATCCGCTGTTCAACTGCAGTCCGGTGGGGGGGGGGGTCATTGCATGAGGTGCTGACTTCCGACGGCCATTGCGTGGCTATGTCTGTGTCCTGGGAGGTGTGACCTTGAGGTGAGACTGGTATAGATGGGCCACTCACCCAAGCCGGGGTAACGCCCGGGAAGTCAGAGCCCGAGGTCGGAGACGGTTGCAATGGAGGAGGATTTCTTTCGCTATGGAGCCTTCTTTCTCCATTATTAGTAACAAGCGCCGAAAATTCATTGGAACAGAAGTAGCACCACCGCCGTCTGGTTGTTACTTAGTGATCCGTACACAGGACGGACAATCTTTCAAGAAGGAGAACCCTTTTATAATCCAGAAGGGAATTGACTCCATTGGTGGTCCGGTTCATTCCTGCACTCGACTACGAAACGGCTCATAATTGGTTCAGAGTAAGTCCGATCAACAAAGTAAGACCTTGTTGCGCACCATGCTTCTCCACTGTTAACCCATTCGTGTTGAGGAGCACCGCACCTTGAATTCCATTCGAGGCGTCGTCACCACTCACAGCCTTGACGGAAGGTCGATGATGAACTGGTCAAATATCTTTCCGACCAAAAGGTAACAGCGGTTCATCGAGTGGAGGCTAAACGCGACGGAGTTTTTGTACCGACTCCTACCCTGTTTCTCACGTTCGATGGCGTCCGTCTGTCCACGAGTATTTCAGCACGGTAGGAACGTATTGCGGTGAGGCCCTATATTCCTAGACCCCTGCGTTGTTTCTAATGCCAACGTTCTGGCCATACGCAAGTCTCCTGTAAGAGTGCCGTTACTATCTGTGTCTCATGCAGCCAGCCGTCACACGATGGTACCTATTTATCAGGACCCGCCTAAGTTAATTCAAAAGGGTCTCAATCTGCGTCATTTGCCGACTGTCCGCGGAACTTGGACGAGAAGGCGATCCAGGAGATCCGGGTAAAGGAGAAACTCTCCTTCGCTGAAGCCCGGAGACATTACCATGCACGCCAATCTTCGCTCCTACGATCTGGTTCATTTAGTTCTGTTGTTGCCTCGCCAGTACCCCGGAAGGATGCCAAAATACAAACATGGACCATGACTGACCTGACCGCCACTAACATGCGGCCGTCCGTTTCTAGAACTGTTATCAAGCCATTTATAGCTGGTCCTAAGGTTCTGAAGTCTCAAGGCAATGAAAAGTAGCCAAAGCAGAAACTTCGTAGGGAAGATTTTCTTAAAGACCCTCCGCCTGCGCGAGGTAAGAAAAGTTCACCTTCTTCTCCGCGAATGTCACAGTCCTAGGATACTCCTGGGACAAGCCGCGCTCAGCGGACCCCTTCACCCATTGCTACCCAGAAGCGATTCTCGGCGCTTGAATCGGTTTCTAGCACTGAGCGCGTGGGCCCTCCATTCTATCAGCCTATGGAGTCTGACCATCTCCATACAAAAAGCCCGAGCCCCAAGGTTAAGCACAAAGTTATTTTGAGCCACCCTTCTAAGCAAGAAGTTTATCCGTTTTATTCATGGCTATTCTGACCTGGAATTTACGTGGTTTACGATCGCATAGGGCGGAACTGCAACTTTTATTGCGATCCCATTCACCTATGGTCGTGTGTTTGCAGACAACTAAACTTCGCCCTCACGATCCTTTTGATCTCCGAGGGTATACTGCGGTTCGCTAGGATCTTGCACCGGATGAGGGTACTCCTGCTCATGGAGGTGTCATGTTATTAGTGCGAAACGACGTTCATTTTTAATCCATCACACTTACGTCCGACTTGCAAACTGTTGCCGTTAGGCTTCAATTACCCGGCTTTTTCTTTTCTGTTTGCACTGTCTATTCACCTGCATCGTCTACCCCGGCTAACGCAGACATTCCAGAGCTCCTGTAAGCTATCCCAACACCATTTCTTCTGTTAGAAGATTTTAATGTCCATCATCTCCTTTGGGGTGCGCCAAGGGCTTGTGAGAGGGGAACTCTTCTTTCTGACATTTTTGATCGGTTCATACCTCTCAATCCTCAATACAAGTGAGCCTACTTTTCTTTCTGATGGTTCTGATACATTCTCTCACTTGGACCTTGCTGTTTGCTCATTCCAGCTTGCTGGTCGTTTACAGTGGAACGTCGTCGCTGACAATTGCTCCAGCAACCATTACCGCTGCCACGTGTCTCATCTGTCTCGCCACGTCCAGCAATCCAAAGCACCTACCTGGAAATTCCTTAAAGCCGACTGGAGACTGTATTCCAGCCTCATGTCTTTTGTGGACTAGCCCTACTGACGTTAACCAAATGGTAAAGCACCTTACCTCTACGATGCTATCTGCCGCCGAACGCACAATTCCCCGTTCGTCCTCTTACCCTCGGCATACTTCTGTTCCGTGATGGAATGAGGACGGCCAGGACTCCGTTCGTTCCTTAGAATTGCGCTTAGCGTGCTTCGGCGACACATTACACTTTATAATTTGGTTACTTTTAAACAATCACGCGCCAGGGCTCGTCGAATTATTCAGGATAGCAAAGGCGCCTTGTACCATATTTTCTAGTCTTTTAATCGCTTCACGCCTTCTTCTGTTGTATGGGATAAATTTCGTCGCCTCACCGCTAAAATGTCGCATTGTACTATGTCTGGCCTTCAGGTTTCACATGTCACCATTGTGGATCCGGCTGCCTTTGCTAACACTCTGGGTGCTGCCTTAGAGGCGGTTTCTAGTTCTGCCCGTTATACCGCCGGTTTTCGCACTCTCAAAGATCGGTTTGATTACAGGACCTGTAATCTTTGGTCTGCTAATAAGGAGTGTTATAATGAACTTTTCACAATGAGGGAGATGGAGCACGCTCTCCATTGCTCTAGGCACCCCGCTCCTGGTCCGGGCGCATTCATGTCCTGATGTTAAAGAACCTTTCAGCCGACAGTAAACTCCTTCTCCTAGACGTCTATAACCGTATTTGGCTACCGCCCTATCTCCCTCACCGTTTTCATTTGCAAGGTGATGGAGCGCATGATCAACGGGCGGTCGACATGGTGGCTTGTGTCTCAGAAACTTCTAGCGAACGCTCAGTGCGGATTTCGTCGCCATCGCCTACCGTCGACCTTCTGGTGTCTCGGTCGACGCATATTATGAACGGATGTCTGAGCAAGTGTCAAACAGTAGTTGTATTTTTTTGACCTGGAGAAAGCTTATGACACTTGTTGGAGGGGTGGCAATTTTACGTACACTCCACGCATGGAATTTACGCGGTCTTCTTCCCATACTTCTACGGGAGGTTATGACGGATCGCGTCCTTCGTGTACGTGTGGGCTCGGCTTTATGTAGTCGTTATATTCAAGCGAACGGTGCACAGCAGGGCTGTGTACTCACTGTCACACTTTTTGCGATTGCTATCAACCCCATTGTTAAGCGTCTTGCACTTGGTATTTCATCGTCCCTTTTCGTTGACTATTTTGTTATTTATTGCAGTTTACGGCAGACGTGTCTGCTCAAACGCCGTCTCTAGAGTTGTATTGACAGTCTCTTCGCCTGGAGTAGCGCCAACGGCTTTAATTTCTCCGCCGAGAAATCCACCTGTATCAATTTCTGGCGTCGGAAGGCTTTCCCCCCGCCGTCTCTCCATCTTGGGCCGGAGATACTTCCGTTTGAAGACGAGGTGAAATTTTTGGAGTTGAAATTTATAGAAAGCTGAGCTAGACTTCGCACATTTCCTTTTTAAAAGCAAAGTGTGACCGTTCTCTTTATCTTTTTTCGAGTTTTAAGTGGCACATCCTGGGGAGCTGATCGGACCGTTCTTTTACGTCTTTACCGCTGTTTGGTCCGGTCCAAGCTTGATTATGTGTGTATTGTCTATTCATTGGCACCTCCATCTGTGTTACATCGCCTGAATGTCATTCACAATCGTTGCATAAGAGTATATGCAAGGTCCTTTCCAACCAGTCCTGTTCGCAGTCTGTACGCTAAAGCTGCAGACCCTCCACTGTCCTTCAGACGTGAGATGCTTTTGTGCAGCTATGCATGTCGACTCTCCAGCTTGCCTGACCAATCGTCCTTCTAATTATTTTTCGAGAATTCGCTTAATTGGCAATATTTAATTAGCTCCTCTGATTTGCTCCCCCTAGCGGTTGATTTCGAAAGCTTCTTCGACATCTGGACCTTACGTCAGCGCCGGCCCTAAATTGCGCCTAAAGTTCTAAAAACACTGATCTAAATACTGAAGAAGGGGTCTCATTCTTCGGCATCGACGTAAACGCTAGGTGACAGTGGGCCTCAGTACGCAACCAAGGAGGAAACCGCGTTTCCCTTCATGGGAAAGGTCCGCGCTGGCGTAACGTCCTAGTGCCAAAGAAGCTGGCGTAATCGAACCCCTGGAGGAAGGAATGCGAAGAACTAACTTAATATTGCCGATAAAGCGAATCCTTGTAAAATAACTCGAAGGAGGGGTGGTCAGACAAACTTAAGAGTCGACATGCATAGTTGCACAAACGCATCTCACGCCTGGAGGACAGCGGAAGCTCTGCAGCTTCAGCAAACAGACTGCGTACAGGGCTGGTATGAAAGGCGCCTGTAACGACTCTTATGCCATGATGGTGTATGGATTTAAGGTGACGTAACACAAATGGACGCACCGATGAATAGACAATGCACCCGTAATCCAGATTGAATCGGATTAAAGAGCGATAAAGACGAAGAAGTTTGAACCGAGCAGCTCCCCAGGATGTGCCACTTAAAACATGCAAAAGATTAAGAGAACGGTCACACTTTGCATTTAAAAAATAAACGTGAGAAATCCAGCTCAGCTTTCGATCACAGATCATCCCCAAAAATTTCTCCTCGTCTGCAAATGGAAATATCTCCGGCCCAAGATGGAGAAAGGGCGGAGGGAAAGCGTTTCGGCGCTAGAAATTAATACAAATGGATTTATCGGAGGAGAAATTAAAGCTTTTGGCGTTACTCCAGGCGCAGAGACGGTCGTTACAGCTCTGGAGACGGCGTTCGAGCGGACAGATCCCTCCGTGAACTGCAATAATGGCAAAATCATCAACGAAAAGCGAAGATGAAATGCCAGGTGGAATACTATCAACAATGGGGTTGATATTAGTGGCAAAAAATGTGACACTGAGTACAGAGCCCTGCGGTACACCGTTCTCTTAAATAACACAATTAGATAAAACCAAGCCTACACGTACACGAAAGACGCGATCTGTCATAAACTCCTGAAGAAATATAGGAAGACTACCGCGTAAATTCCATGCGTGGAGTGTACGTAAAATGCCGCCCATCCAACAAGTGTCATAAGCTTTTTCCAGATCAAAAAACGCAGTCACTGGTTAACACTTTCTCAGAAATCCATTCATAATATGCGTCGACAGAGACACCAGATCGTCGACGGTTGAGCGATGGCGACGAAATCCGCACTGAGCGTTCGCTAGAAGTTTCTGAGTCTCAAGCCACCACGTCAACCGCGCGTTGATCATGCGCTCCATCACCTTGCAAATGCAACTAGTTAGGGAGATACGGCGGTAGCTGGATGGTTGTTGGCGATCCTTCCCAGGCTTATGTATAAGGACAATGGTGGCTTCGCGCCAAACGGAAGGAAAAAAAACCGTCTTTCCAAATACGGTTATAGATGTGTTGGGGAAGGAGTTTACTGTCAGCTGAAAGGTGCTTTAACTTCAGGTCATGAACGCGCCCGGCCCAGGAGCGGAGAGCATAAATTAAACGAGGACGTGCACCAGTTGCCGCATTGTGAAGAGTTCATTATAAAACTCCTGATTAGTAGACCAAAAACTTTATTTCGTGGAATGCAGCCGGTCTCTGACAGTGCGAAAGCCGGCGGAACAATGGTCAGAACTGGAAACCGTCTCAAAGGCAGCACCGAGAGTGTTAGCAATTGCAGCCAGATCCACTTTAATGGCATTGGAAACCTGAAGGCCCGACACATAACAACGTGACGCTTTACCGAAAAAGCGATGAAGTTTATTCCAAACAACAGAGGAAGGCGTGAAGCGATTAAAAGACTCGACAAAACGAGTCCAGGACGCCTTCCTGCTATCCTGAATAATGCGGCGTGACCTGGCACGCGACTGTTTAAAAGTAACTAAAGTATCAGGTTTAGGGTGTCTCTGAAATGCCCTAAGCGCACTTCTACGGGCATGAATGGCGTCCCGGCAGTCCTCGGTCCACCACGGAAGAGGAATACGCCGAGGGTGGGAGGACGAACAGGGAATTGTGCGTTCGGCGGCAGGTAGCATCGTAGACGTAAGGTACTGCACCATGTGTTTGTCAGTGAACGGCTGGTCCACAAAAGACACGAGGCTGGAATACAGTCTCCAGTCGGCTTTAAGGAATTGCCAGGTAGGTGCTTTGGAATGCTGAACGTTACGAGACAGATGAGACACGATGCAGCGGTAATGGTTGCTGGAGCAAGTGTCAGCGACGACGTTCCAATGCAAACGACTAGCAAGCTGGAGTCAGCAAAAAGCAAGGTCCAAGTGAGAGAATATACCAGAAGAATCAGAAAGAAAAGCAGGTTCACCCGTATTGAGGATGAAGAGGTTGAACTGAGAAAAAATGTCGGAAAGAAGCGTTCCCATTGCACAATTCCTAGGCGAACCCCACGGGGGTGATGAGCATTAAAATCTCCCAACAGAAGAAAAGATGTTGGGAGAGTGGACAGGAAATCTCGAATGTCCGCCTTGGTGAGTGTAGACGATGGAGGTGTATAGACGGAACAAATAGAAAAGAAAAAGCCGGGTAATTGAAGTCTAACGGCAACAGCATCCAAGTCGGACGAAAGTGTGAGAATCTGAAAATAAACGTCGTTACCCACTGATATTGTGACACCTCCATGAGCAACAGTACCCTCATCCGATGCAAGATCGTAGCGAACCGGAGTATACCCTCGGAGATCAAAAGGATCGTGAGGGCGAAGCTTGGTCTCCTGCAAACACAAGGCCATAGGTGAATGGGAACGCAATAAAAGTTGCAGTTCCGCCCTATACGATCGTACACCACGTAAATTCCAGGTCAGGGTAGCCAAAAGGAAAGGGATAAATTGTCTTCTTAGAAGGGCAGCTCAAAAGAGCTTTTTGCTTAACCCTGGGGCTCGGGGTTTTGGTGTGCAGTTGGTCAAACTCCATTCGCTCCTCGAAGGGAGAGCCCACGCGCTCAGTGCCATAAAACGATTGAAGCGCCGAGAATCGGTTCTGGGTGGCAATGGGTGAAGGGGCCACTTAGCGCGGCTTGTCACATGAGCAACCTGGGACTGCGACCTCCGAAGAGACGAAGGTGAACTTTCCTACCGCGCCCACGCGGAGGGTCTTTGAGATAATTTTCCTTACGTAGTTACTGCTTGGACGTCCTATCAGTGACTTATGAATTTAGAACCTTAGGACCAGCTTTAGATGGCTTGATGACTGTGCCAGAGATGGATGGCCTTATGGTAGTCGCGGTCAAATCAGTCATGATCCTGGTCTGTGTTTCGGCATCCTTCCTGGGTACTGGCGAGGCAACAACAGAGCTGAACGTACCCGATCTCAGGAGCGCAGGTTGGCGCGCATAGAAACGCCTCCGGGGTTCCTCGAAGGATAGTTTCTCCTTTACTTGGATCTCCTGGATCGCCTTCTTGTCCAAGTACCGCGGACAGTCGGCAAATGAGGCAGAACGAGACCCATTGCAATTAATGCAGATGGGTATGATGAGCAAGTACAAGTATGTGAGGGCTGACTACAAGAGGCTCAGATAGAAACGGCACTCTTACAAGAGACTTGCGCATGCCCAAAACGTTGGCACTTAAATCAACGCAGAGATCTTGGAATAAAGGTCCTATCAGCAATACGTTCTTACCCTGCTGAAATAATCGTGGGCAGATGGGCACCATTGAAAGTTATAAACAGGTACGAGTGGGTACCAACACCCCGTCGCGTTTAGCCTTCACTCTATGAACCGCTGTCACCTTTAGTTCTGAAAGATCTTCGACTGAATCATCGTCCGATATACCATCGAGGCTATGCGTTGTGAGGACGCCTCGACAGGAATTCAAGGTGCGGTGCTTCTCAACAGGGATGTGCTAACCGTGGAGAACCGTGGCGCGCAATAAAGTCTTACTTTGCTGCTCGGACTTGCTTTGGACTAACAAAGAACCGTTCCGAAGTCGTGTGCAGGAATAAACTGAACCTGAAGTAGAATCAATGTCCTTCTGTATTATAAAAGGGTTCACCTTCTTGAAAGACTGTCTGTCCTCTGTGCGGGTAATGACTAAGGAACAACCAGATGTTGGCGTGCTACTTCTGTTGCAATTACTTTTCGACGCTTGTTACTAATAAATGTAGAAAGCGGGATCCAAAGGGAAAGAAATCCTTCACCATTGCAACCGTCTCCGACCTCGGGCTCTGACTTTCCGGGCGTTACCCCGGCTTGAGTGAGTGGCCTATCTATACCAGTCTCCCCCCAGGGTCAAACGTCCCAAAAAATAGACAGAGGGACCCAATGTCCGTCGGAAGTCAGCAGCTCATGCAATGGCCCCCGCGGGACTTTAGTTTAACAGCGGATACGAACACAAACCCTACATGGCGACCCCTGCTGGTGGAGATGACGGAATTACCACTCGTTCAGCTGCGCACCGAGTGCGCGGGTATCCGTCAGGCTGTGTCCACGGAGGATTAAGATAAATAAAATGGGAAAATATACCAAAAGCCTTGGGCGTATCGCACGCAAGGTAGGCCGTTGAGGAAGAAAAAGAGATGTGTGAATGGTCATGCTGCGAAATGTTTGGAAAGAGACAAGAAAAGAAAGAAACGATGGCAAGGGGCGGCATGGAACGAAATGCCGCCACCTCGACCGGACGAGGGTGGAGGGATGATGATGGCTATGAGAGGCTCGGGCACCCCAGGTACACCAAACCCGTACTTACATAAGGTGAGCCTCTGGGGGATTTTACTACATTCTGGAAGTGCTGCTTGCATTGTACGTGTAACTCACAGCTATGTGCATACTTCTTTAATACCATTAGATTGCAGTACTTTTATACGCTCAGCAGACATTGGGTTAATTGATATTGCTTTTTCCAAAGTGTACCTTTAGAGTAGAAGATAACCATTTTCAGAGCTACTGTCAGCTATTTCCGATTTTGCTCGACATGTTATTGCGCATGGTTTTCTTCTGCGATATACGGTAGTCATTAATCCAGTGGACACAAAAATTGCGTTACAAGCAGCAAAACCTGATCAGATGAAAATTGGTTATAATGAAAAGCTAGACTCCGCTTTAGCTTACATTACACTAGAGCAAGATGATGTCAATGATGATGAAGATAATAATGACGCTGAGTATCCGGAGAAACCACGTATGCACAGGATGTGACAGTTTCCCCTTAGCAGCATGACGCAAGTAAATGTAAAGACTTCATTGTATTACCCAGGCTGGATTTTACTCCAACCATCACAAACTATAATGCAGAAGATACACATTGATATACCATTAGTGTTATGTACTAGCGAATCGGATATAATTTCTGTTTGTAATAAAACAGCTGCTCCACAAGCACCATTCGTTAAGGCTACTATAACTCACATACACGAAACAGTTCTAATTCATGTCTCAAAATGGAGTAAACAAGACATACGTCATATCAGAATTAAAAATGCTAGCCTTTGCCTTAACTCAGACTTAAGTTGATAGACTAATTAATTGTAATCCTTTTTAGATAAATGTAGATATGTTTTAGCTACCGCATTGCAACATTTTGGCACAACCGACTTAGCTGAATTTGAAATTAAGCTTATGGACCACCGACCGATTAGGAAACGGCCTTATTGTGTTTCATGGAAACAGCGTTACATAATAAATGCACAAGTAAAAGAAATTAAAGATACCCACATTACTATAAATTCCACTAGTCGTTTTACACCATCTCTAGTGATCCTTGTTCGAAAGTAAGATGAAGAATTTTGCTTCTCTGTGGATTATCGGAAGCTTAATGCAGTTGCAGAATTCTCACCAATTTCACTTCCCCTTGTAGATGAACCCTTAAGCTTTCGGGAGACTCCAAAGGCTATTGTACCTTGGATTTGATGTGCGCCTATTTTTAAGTAACGTTGAATAAAATAGCAAACAGTATACTGCTTTGTTATGCCGGATGGTGCTTATGAATTTGAGAAACTAAGCTTTACATTGAAAAACGCTCGGGCAGTTTTCCTACCTAGTTGATCAACCACTAGGAGATTTAAAATATAAAAAAGCTATCGCGTATTTGGATGATATGGTTGTGTTTTCCAGGGACTTCAAACGCTTAATTTTGAACTTAGAGGAAGTGCTTCTCAAATTCCAACAGCACAACTTGAAGCTCAAACCTGAGTGCTTTTTAACTTTAAAAAATTAAGCATAGTAGTTGTGGTGTCTGAACGCGGTATTGTGAGAGATCAGGGTGAACTGCGTGATATTAAGGAATTGTCATTAACAAAGAATGTACATAAGATCAAGAGAATTTATGACTTTGTGGGTTCTACTGCAGGATCGTTTCCAACTTTGCATCCATTGCTGACCCCCTAGTGCTCTCAATTAGAACAATCAGGCATTTGTTTGGAATGCGAAACATGAAAGTTCTTTTGAAAATGTAAAAAACACTCTAATTTGACCACCCGTCTTAACACAATACACACTAGGAACCCTAAAATAGTACACGTAGGGGTTTCCGGAGCAGATATAGGGTGTTGTCTATTACAAGTACATGGAAATTTACAACTTATATCTTTTGCTGCCGCACTGTTTCAAAGTATGAGAAAAACTATAGTGTGTCAGAACTTGAATTTCTAGGTATTGTTTACGCGCAAACTCACCTTAACCCTACAACTATGGTTATCCTGTAAAGTAGTTAGTAACCACAATGTAGTGTGCTATTTAAACAACTTAAAGGACGCTACTAGTCGTCTGGCCGGATGGGCTTTAAACCTTCGGGAGTACGATTACACAATTGTCCTAAAATCAGGGAAGAAATATTCAGACACTGATACTCTTTCGGATCTTCCTGTAGCTGATCCAACCCCGGGGGAAACTGAACTTATTACTTGTATAGTATCCCCGTAGCAGTAGCCTAATATCAGAAAACTGATTCCCCTTTACTGCCCCTCTTTATGCGTTACAGCAACCAAATTTCGCGTATCCCAAGGTTCACCGACAGGCATCTTCTTAGCTTCTTATATTAGGAGCAATCTAGCGCTAAAATGCGGGAGCGTAAGGACAGCTTCATCTATTACTTATTCAAGAGTCACTGAAACATGAGATATTGTCTTATTGTTACACTGATCCTCTAAATGGAAATACGGGTTTCACTAGAACTTTCAATAAAGTCAATTACCGCTATTATTGGGTATGTATGCATAAGAGCGTTGAAACGTAGTTAAAGGGTATCCCAGCTGTCAGCCACGAGACAGTCCCGAAATATCCAACCAGTAGGGTTGCTTCAACCGATCGGGGTCAAGCAAATTGAAGAACTATGGAGTGTCGGCTTAGTTGGCCCTTTTCATAAATCGAAATCTGGATAAAATAATATCATGGTCGCGTTATATTATGGGTTTGGATACTGCAAAATTTCCGCAAACCCCCAGAGGCTCAACCGAACATGTAGTTGAAATCTTATCGGAAAATATTTTTTTTTGCCATAATTACTGAAACTAATTGGTTTCAAATCTACTTTTACAACTGCCCACAATCCAGAATATAATGGTTTGGTAGAGCGGGCCAATAAAAAAAATTTTATATCCCATTTTATCTCCACAAATCAGGATGATTGGGACACTGCCCTACTCCACCTGGTGTTTGCTTATAATACCAGCCACCAAAAGTCGACTAAAGAAACCTCTACTTTTTAGTGTTTGATCGGCATCCGACATCACCCGAGGAAGTTCATTAGAAGAGCAGTGCGGATAATGTATTTGTCCAACAGACGTTGAAACATCCAGAACATCCATCAGTTAGTAACAGATAATATCGCAATACAGCGTGTTAAAGTGAAGCAGATTTAGGACCCCAAAAGGACGCCAATTGTTCTTTCACCTCGGCCAGCTTGTGAAAGTTTTCATCCCGCTACGTACGAAAGGAGAAACCCCGGGC
Organism: Deroplatys truncata; assembly: GCA_030765065.1. NCBI lineage: Eukaryota > Metazoa > Arthropoda > Insecta > Mantodea > Mantidae > Deroplatys > Deroplatys truncata. Next base: position 345,895,852 of record CM060990.1, on the reverse strand, counting down.
TGCTTTATAGATTCCATGGATCTTTCGAAGGTTTAAGAAAGCTCTCCTCAGTGAATTATCGTGTTAGAGAGCCAACAGGATCCAAATTTCAAAGAAATAATCGTAATGTGAAAAGGTTCCACTCTCATTATATTTGATTCAAACGCCCTGCGGGATGGTTTGTAGTCTTTAAGTAGTAGAATTTTGTAGCTGAACACACTAGGAATTGTTCTGTGGAGCATCAAAGTATAAATTTCTCATCTCTGCAACAATTAGGGGACTCAGTCCATGTATAAATTAGCATAAGCTTGCACGAGTGTTCCGTTGAATGGTTACCTTGCAACAGGATGTGACCGGGTGTTGTCTGTCTTTATTGTTAATGCTGTGCGCTGGCCAAAATGTTGTTAAAATCCCCTAAGTTAGTTTTTCCCAGATTTGTTATCCCTTTTTAGCTCCCTCCTTTTGTTGGAATCACCCAATGCTATAGTGTGCTAATTATGTGAAAACTTTTTATAAATAACACCGCCATTTGACTTATTGCAGTCATTCTTGTGACTATGCAAGCAGTTAAAAGCATTCACCTTATCGCTATATGCTGAAGCAAGAATTGATATTGCTTAAGTGTTGAGTTGCCTATAGTGATATTGCAAAGTTTGTGATAGTTCTATTATTCTGATGAATAAGTAGTAACATTTGCAATTAATGTACAACCCATTTGCTGCCTCTCTCTTCTAAGCACCTATGAAACAAAAGGAGCGCTCCCTTTTATTATGGCTTAGAATGCTTAGTAGGATATTTTAAATCACGATTTTTCCTGGAATTGTTTCTTCGGACATATAATAAAGCTGCACAACGGCACAGACTTGCTGTTATCGTGTTTAAGATATATCCATTGTGGTACACCTCAGGTGCAGGTATGTGTTTAGTTAAGTAACGGCATACACTCAAATCTGTTATTGTGCTTACGTTGCTTTTTCCCTTTCTGCTTTACTTTATTAGATACTTTTTTATGAAGGTGCAAATTGTTTGTGAATTTATTTTAAACTCGCTTTTGAATACCGTACAATTTCCCGCTCCTGGTTTACCTTATGGGACCATCGACAATCATATAAAAAGCGTAAATGTAACAATTTGAGTTTCGAAAAGAACATCGTGGTCATACTAAAATGTGTACAGTGCATAATAAAATTCCGTTGTTTGTCTTGAGGAGTTATGTAAATTATCTTCTTCTCGTTTGCGTTCCACGCTTGGTATAATATTTTTCAGATTAGGGATATGCTCTCAATTACATTTTAGTTCTGTTCAGGGATTGTATAGCTTGAGCTACAGTTGTTTATACCTACTCAGATACTCAGAAGCCGGACACAGTTCTTTCGTGATATTCTGTCATATCTGCATGAGAAATTTTATCGCAGTTAACCCTTATATGGTGCATTTTAAGTTGCATGCCTACAACAATTTACAATGAGCATGACTGTTTGTTACAGGTGTGACAAATGTACGATATCTTCTTTGTAGCTATGGTTACCTAACTCCAGTCCCTTAGCATATAAAGTATATTAGCAATATTAGATAGTACCTAGTTTAGTGTAGCATACGGAAGCACTTCCCTAGATTAACTGCTTGGGTATATTTCTAGTTTCCTACTCACAATAACAGTAAGTATGGGGCACTCCTAAAGTTCTAGTGTTGTTGCTCTGATATACACAGCTCTATAGATTAGCCTGACGGTCCTGTAGATGCGCTATGACGACGTTGATTTTAGTGTATATGTTTCTGACAAGTGTTTGTTTCTCTCAGAGTATGCATAATGGCCCCTTAGAAATAACTAACAAGTAATATAGAGGAATATTTTGAACAGGTGCAGTGCAAGTGCGGATTGTCTACGGAAAACAGTGAAGGGTTCTGCCACTGTTTTAACATTTACATAGTAAACAGAGAAAATGATGCAATCCTTAATTGAGGTTAATATTAAATATTATGTGTACCGTTGTAACGACACTTCTTGGAGTCCCCTGGATCCAAATTATCCAGGAGGAGTTAGCAGTATCCATTTAATGATACGTGTTTAGTACATATGAATAAATTTAACAACTAATGCTCAAGTAGACACGTGTTCATTCACGTAAGTAATAAGGTAAGAATGTATGAGAACAAATAACGGATTATAACGGTTGCATTTTTAAAAAACAAATTAAAAACTGAAATTTGGCAAAGCGTAATACCACTTATGTTGGACGTCGGTTTAAAAAACAAACAAAAAAACCATAGTTCTTCTGAATTTACCTCTTTGATTTTTTCTTGCTCTGAAACCGTTTGTCTAAATTTATTATAATTATTATTCAGAACCTTTGATTTTTTCTGTGGGACAGATTTCTGATATATCTCGTCATTAAACTGAAATGAGGAAGATACTGTCGACTTACGTTTAAAACCTCGTATGTCTCTTCCAGACAATTATTTCCTGTAGGAGGCTAAAAAAAACATTTTACATCTCTGTAAAACAGTTTTTGTTAGTCAAATTCTTGTGAAACGTCTTTTAACATTACAATTTACTAATTTGATGCATCATTCCGAATGTTTAAACATTATTGACATTTTTACGAGACTTACAAGGTTTTAATAATCACATATTGGAATAACTTTATTCACTTGCGGGGTTTTATGAGATTTTATTAGACTTATTATTAATTAATTTCCCTTACATACCTTATTGACTTACAAGCTTTCAGAGGTTTTACATAATTTGCATTGTTTTATTAATGAGTTCCTGGAAGTCATTATTAACTTAATAAGTTCTGAGTCCGATATTTAATCAACTCAAACTTGGTTTGATGTTAATATCAGAAAAAGCATACAAATAATTATACTTTAACCATGTTTTCATGTAAATTTTCTAAACAAACTTGCAAAAGTCTATTATGAAATTTGTGCTATGCAATGTATCCTATTCATAAGGCAAATTGTCACAAAATGAATGGAAGTCTTTTGAAACAAATGGCTAGTACCTGCAAGTCAATGAATTTGTCTTTTTAAGGGGAGCACTGTAAAGACCAGCAACTATCATCTCAGAAGATTTTTTCACTACCAATTTGTCTTCTGTTATACAGATCCTTCCATTCATCTAAGAGGAAAGACATAGTTATAAGCGTTTATTAAAAATTCGAGATTTATACCTTATTTGGATTATTTACCTCTGAAATCAACTTTGAACCGCGCGTCATGTCGGGTCCCCTTTCTCGATGCCTGGACAAATAGAAGAATATGTCTTCAATGAACTGTAATCCTTGAAGAAGTTATGGCTTAGGTAATATACTTCGTAAGGTTTAGGTTTCAGTCTTGCTGTCTTAAACACTGCAACATAGCTTGTAGGTGTGTATATGTCCGGATTTTTTAATTTCCTCTCTATGCAAAATACACTGAATCGGATTCCATTTGTGTGTGGTCTTTTGGCAAATACTTTTGAACTATAAAGACATTCATCTCGTTAGCCAAATCAAGTAGTGCGTTTGCTAGTGTCTCATTTCTATTCTGATAAACACAACCATCACTGTAATGTATTACTTCATCTTTCTTGTCACACATAAGTAGTGTATGTCCCTGCTTAGACAAATGGATTAACGCTAATCCTGCCGCTAGGGGCGCTAGTGTCGCTTTTAATCCGCTCGAGTGGCGGGAAATTTGAAGCGGCAGGATTACGGTCGATCCAGATATCTAAGGGGGATACTTTTTTCTTTCTTTATTTTTTCTGATACATGTTTTTTTATTATTTATGGATTAAATACAAACATAATATGATGGATAAAAATTAAATATATAAGAAATGTCCACGATGTGGCAAACTTAGGAGCTAAATGGGCATAATGTGATGGTTTGACCTATGGAATAACACTGGTTGTCACACTTTAGAACTAAAATTGTGCTTTTTTCACCATCGCGATCTGGCGTAGCGGCGAACTTTGGAACTAGGCGGCAAAAAAGGCGCGGTGCTGGTGCTAAGTAGGTGTAAGTACTAAGGAGTGTACGTCTTGATGAGTTGCACGTACTGAGGAGGTGTAAGTATTGGAAAGTGTGCGGCGACGGAGGCGAAGGGATTGGAGGCGAAGGAGGGTATTTTCGGCGGCGTTTGGGGCGGCGGGCGCGCGCGTGCGTTGGTTTTTGGCAGTGTTGGCATGGAGGTGAACTTTGGAACTAAGCACTGAGATATTTACATGTTGCACCTAGTGGTGACTTTTGGAACTGTTTCACTCGCGCACAAAAATGATTTTGAAGTGCGTGGTGCACGATGTTTGTGTCACGTGATCACTATCTTCCTCGCTGCTGCTGCCGATGCTGAACTTTGGGACATCTTCCGTGGTGACACAGGTGATGAGTAGGTGAGAGAAGTTGTCGCGTAGCTCGCGGCTGAAGCTGGGTATGTAGACGGGTTCGGCAAATTCGTTGATGTGGCTGATGAGGAAGCATCCTTCATTGGTGACTCTGTAGCATAGAGCGGGTGTTTTGGAGGTACCCAAATAAACGGTGCACAATGCGTCTGCTTGGTGGCGATGGACTTGGAAAGGCTCGCAGGTGATGCTGACGACGTCGACGTCTTTGACGTCTAGTTTAACAGTGACGGTTTTGACGTTGTCGAAGAAGGAGGTGAGGGTGTAGAGGTCCTTTATGTGGAAGGGTAACTCTCCGGATTTGGAGAGCTGAGCTTGAAAAATGAGTTTGAAATATAGGTTATTTCCTACGTTGAAGGGGACAGTTTGGCAGGTCATTGGGGATGTACGGCGTGAACTTGACAGCGTATCTTTTGAAGCCGTTTTTGAGAGTTACTTCTCCTTGGTAGACGATGCAGAAGTTGGCCGTGTTAAGTTGTTGCACGAGCTCGGGAGATCCCTTGCCAAATCTTGAGGGAAGAAATACCTCTGTTTCGTTGTCGAGCTTGACCACGGTTTTTGTGCCGTACTTGGTGTCCACGGACTTGACTTGTCGAACAAGGTACGGCACGTTTAATTGTAGTGCGGACACGCTGACGGTGTTGGCGCTGCAGGTTAGGTTGTCTAGTTGTCGAAGAGCGTCTTGGGACATGGTCGGCAATTTTTTCACAAGGTGTTTCTAGGTGATGTGGTAGGTTGTTTACACCTGCGATATGGAGCGTAGACTAAAGCTGGTGTCACACGACGTCTGCTTAGCGTGGCGTAGAACCTCGGCGTGCGTTTTCTGGGTACGTCATGTACTCTTGCTGCTGTTGTGCTTGGGCAGAAAGCACTGGATGCGTTGAGCAAGTTGGGCGAGATTTTCGTAGAATCCTTGATGGCACCTGGTACACGAGTACGTGAGTGGGTCTCGCAGATTGCAGCTGCACGTTGGATGAAAGCAGTTGGTGCAGTGACGTACACGTCTAACATGCCACGCCTGAGCAATCCACAGCAACTGAGCCTGAGAGCGTCGTGTATGCGAATATGACCGTTAAAAACACAGGAAGTACGTCATAGTGGTGGGAGGAGTTACATCCGGTGGTTTTGTGGCTCAACCACCAGAGGTTGCTTTTGACGTCGCTCATTCCTATGCCTTCGTCCTCATCTTGCACGAGAACACTGTTTTTCTCGGTGCTCAACATCCAATCCTCGTGGATATGATCGGGTAGGATATAAGGCGAGATATTGCCCAAATGCACGGTCAAACATTTACCGTAGCAGGTGAGTCCATCGTTTCTCATGTGCAGCATTTTATCCGGTGAGATGTATGGTTGTTCGTAGAATACGATGTATAGGCCCCTCTTGGCAACAAATTGGAACAACTGATCTGGTTCGCCATCTTCGTCGCTTTTGTGAACCCCGTCGAGCTCAAGGGGGCTTACTTTAAAATCAATATCTTGCAAGCTGATGTTGGATATGACGTAGTGAATTTTTTCCTCGCAGCTATGGCACTTTACGGTGATGGATTTGCCGTCGTAGCGGTCATCGACGAAGCGCAGTGCGTAAGGTGTATTCTTCTTGGGGTGTCCTTGTAACTCGTAATTTTTAATCACCTTGAATCCATCGCAGTAGACGGATACGTAGTTACGGTATCCCATGACGTGTGCTTGCTCAGACGTGTTTGAAGAGACTGATTTGCAGATCCGTCGTACCCTTTCCTTTATGCAACCTCTTGCATGTGCTGCAGGTAGTACGCTTTGAGATAATGTTCCACTTCCAGGTAGGTTCTGAAAACGGCGCTGCGTATCCACTTTGTGAACCTGGAGAAATCCATGGTTTCTTCGTGGTGATCATGCGCAGAACGCAAGTACCGCTTGTAAGCCAAGATCTGATTCTGCACGTCCGCCTCCTCTTTCTTCTTGTGATGCAGGACGTCGCAGACAATCTTCTGCAGGGCGTTAAGTACGTACCATTCCTCCGGATTAAGCGAAACGGCATGCCTTTGTGCGCCTGTGTTGCACAGGGTTAGCCTTCCGAAGCGGTTTCTCAAGACGATGGTGAGGTTTCCGTCGAGTTGGAGTTCCCGTAAAGGATGCTCGGTGCCGCTCATGCGACGACGAATCACAGGTGCTGCTTCGACAAGCTTGAGCCACTGTGCAGGGCTCATGACCGCCGTTTGGCGCATGCCGCACCTGGCGACGGTGACCACCAGTGGGTGCGTCGGCAGAGGCGAAACTCCCACGCACACGAATTTGGTTTGAGCGTGGTTGAGGAAGTAAATGTCTGATAATGGTCCCACGTTAAGCGGTCCTTTGGACGCGTGTGCGCTGCGGAACGACTCCGTGCTGGCGCACGGCACCCGATGGTCGCGAATCTCGGACGGTTGGGCGAGAACTGGAGGAACCTCGAGGACTTCTGGTTGCGAAACGTTGCTGCTGGTGTGTGCTGAGTCCATCACGGACTGCTGGTCCATCACGGGTTGCTGGTACATCTCGGGCTGCTGGTCCAGCTGCTGTGTGTTGATGTCAAACGCACCGTCCGTGGTTACTTTAGGCTTCTTCTTTACAGGCGTCTGCATGGAACTGCAACAAGAACATAGTCTTAAGTCCTTAGAGACAAAACGAGTAACGTGCACTGACCTAGGTGCTGAAACCTTAGCTGTATTGTATGTGTTGAGACATCGCGGCGCACTGTCGTCAGGAGGTAGTAGTGCACGACTTATACGAGCCGAAGCGCGTTCAGAAAAGCACAGAACACAAAACATTAAGCATACCGGAAAGTACCCATTTGTCGACGCATAGTTGGAACCTATGTTTTCGGTACTCACCTTCAAGGACTGGCAATTTTGATAAGGATGCGAGCACTGAGCGAGGCACGCGTCTTTGTAGGTGTGGAGAATGTCGTCGTCATTATGGTGGTAGTTGATGGCGTTAAATTTGGAAAAGAAGCTCTCTTTGGATAGGCCGGAGCAGCGGTGAGACAGGTAAGCGATGACGTAGTGACCGCAAGTGGTGCTGTCGTAGCCTTGCAGCCTTCTAATATTGTGCGACCATTTCGGGCCGCAGGTACGATTCAAAAATTTTAGAAAGTGAGGCGAAATTGGACCTATGCCGTAACTCTCCACGTCCGTTCTTGCCGACAAAGATGCAGACCTAATGTTTACCCGCTTTAGTGCTAGGATCGGTATTGGCGACGAGGGCCAACAGCAGCTTTTCTAGTCCAAGGGGTAGTCTATCGTAGGGATAAACCCCAAGAAAGTAGGGACACGTAGATGGGCAGTTGGAGGGAAACTTGTGTATTTGAAACGTGTTCATGATACCAAAATGGATCGATTGGCATCGATTTCGACGGTGCGATGTATCTCCGCCAACACCAGCACGATAATGGACTCTGTTAGCTGTTTGTGAAAGCCTATACTTATAGACACCGTGCCATGTCTAAGTCCAGAGATATAGGAATCGTTTGCGCTCATGTCTGCAGTGAGATCAAAGGCCATGACCGTGTATCCCTGTGGGTATTGTTTTCTAGAAATGGAGTGGCCTTCGTCTTTGAAATGAATTCCGAGACCATCCTGCAGGGTTTGAAAGCACTCGATGAAATGCCCATCGTCAAAGTTGGGTCGCAGGGGTTGAGAGGGGAAGGGTTGGCCTTTTACGTACATTTGAAACGAATTCATGTTAAAGTGCTGAAGATGATACGGGTTTTTAGTATAGTCGCCGTTGTATGCCTTGTCCGTCACCATGGAAACGACCACTCTTCTGGGAATTTTTCCTATGAAAACGTCGTTAAAAGTCATGTTACTGCTTTCCTTGGGAATGCTGAGTGCGTGAAAGCTGACGTCCTTGAGATGGTACTTGGCGTTGCTTTTCGCCAAGACCGCCTGATGAGCAAGTTTAATGGGCTTTCAGATGCAGGGTGGCGGATTGAATTTCCGCGGACCCTTTAAAATCCTTATTTTTGGTAAACAGATAAAACTGAGGAGAGGAGGGAGCCAACTTTATGGTGAGGCTGATGTTGTTGAGGAGCAGGTTTTCCTGCCTAAAACATGCGTTGGAGAGGCATCCAATGAGTTGTACGACTTTACCTCCCTTGGTAAACCCCTGTCGCCACAGAAAACCTTGATTGGCCGCAAACGTGTCCATGATGCCCGCGGTGTCCATCTTCCAAATGGAGGCCTCCAGACGGGAGTTCATGGCATCGTTAGAATAATTGAGCAGAGTTTCGAGGTGCGTTCTATAAGGGTAGCCGGGTTGCGGCATGGAAACGATGACGTTGTTTAGCGACACTTCCACTTGCGGGAAGAGGGAACTGAGGGCGTTGTTGACCAAGGTGACGTTATCCTCTGCAGCGATCGCTTTTCCTTCGCCATCCACGATCTTCACGAACAGCTCTAGTTTCACATAAGTCATGTCCAGGTAATATTCGTCGGCATTGCCGGAATAATGAAAGGTGATGGGAGCATTCTTTATAATAGTGTTTTGTGGATTTAGGTGAATGAAGCGATAGTCCTCTACGTTCATTTGAACAGGAAGGTCTCTAAAGAGGTCCAGCTCTGAGCTCATGTGAACGGTTGCTTCGGCCATTACGAAAAGATGTCTTGCACCTTTCGCCTACAGCGTTTGGTCTTAGACTGCGCGAATGTCTTGGATTTTGTGCGTTTTATTCTCTTGATACGCCTCATGCCCGAACCAAGCATAGAGTCGATCTTTTCGTCTGCTTTTCGCTTGAGATTCGAACCTGCCTCCTTAAGTCTCGTCTTAAGCGATTCCTTTGGAGATTCTCCGGAAGCGGCCACGTCAGCAAGCACGTTTGCGCCTACTTTCAGTGCCTCCTTTCCTACGGTCTTTGCCCCGCTTTTGAGAAATGGAAGAATGGTTCTGAAAAGGCCTCCTAGGGCGCAAAACAGGCCGCTTCCTTTTTGATAGTGCCTACCTCTGTAGAGAACGAAATTTCGGTCGTCTAAAGCGCCACCCCCTGATTGAGATAGTAGTGCGTGGCGGTGTGCAATCCATTATTGCGGTTTGGGGCGAAAGGTGAGAACTACAGTGGAGGAAAATCCGTCAGCAAATGGCAACAGATCGCCAAAACCGTTCCTTAAATCTATGTTGACCGTCTTGAAACCTTGCTGCATAAGAGGTATCCAATTCAGAGGAAAAATGACTTTTCATCGGTCATGTACGTGTTGTTGCTTTTTTCGTATTCCACCGCCACGCTCTCTATGACCTGTACAAAGGTATTGCCCACCGCTTGTGGAACTACTAGATCGCAGTAGATGAACATTTCGTAAGGAAATCCCATATGCGGATCTACGGGGTGTGTAGCGTCTGGGTGAAGTACGAGGTTGGTAAAGGGCTCGAAGCTGAGCATTTTTGCTAAAGCCGGAGGCAGTAGCAAACTGTGAATGAGGTGCTTAGTTTCGGCGGGTGCAGCAGTTTCCATCGGGGCGTTTACGTCCGAGGTGGTTGGCGCAATTTGTGGTTTGGGGGTGTTCGGAGTGGTTGGCGGAGTTTCTGTCGGCTTAGGCGCACTATGTAGCGGCTTAGCTGCAGGTTTTGAGGGCAACGCATGCTGCGGTTTTGACAGGGTATGTCCCGGCTTCGGTCTGCTGGTAGACTTTGTTTTCTGTTTCGGCGCGTCGCTGAGGTAATCCATTTTCTGTTTCGGCGCGTCGCTCAGGTAATCCATTTTCGCAGGGGTAAGCCGCTTTTTTGAACGCACCACGTTTTCTACAATGCCATCAAGTGTAATGTCGGGTAACATGTCAGGATGAATGGCCGCATCGTTCAAGCTTGCCTTTCCTTCGACTTCCTAGTAAACAAAAAAATCTTTTACATTGAGATGATCGTAAATAACAGCGTTTATGGTGTTTACCAACTCTTTTGGTTGGTGCTGGATGGCTTAAGGCATATGTAAACTATACTTGGAACGCGTGGGCTGGCGCGTCATGGTGTACTTTGTGCCAATAATTTGGCTGGCGTGCTTTGCGACATTATAAAATTTAACGGGGTACCTAACCTTTTGGAGTGCCACTTCCCATTCTCCCTGCAGCACGATTCTTTCTGGCAAGATGTTTGAAAATTTGGCCGTTGTGTTGTCTGTGAAATGGTCCATGGACGCGTTGCTCACAAGGGTGATGGAAAACGGTTGGGTTTTAATCATAGCGATTGAACGATCGAAGCCTGTACCCAAGAGTTGAATTTGGAAGGATATCCTCTCCATTTGACCAAAAGCTGCTTGTTGCGACCGCTACCACGGGTTTGCACAATGCGGTCTATTGAAACGTTTCAGGAAGCGCTACCTCTTGCAGTTCCTCGGCGTAGAAGTTGCCGTCTATGTCTTCGTCGGCTAGGTCCTTCAATTTATATACCGCCGGAGATCCGTGCGCGACCTTGGAAACCTGAAATATTTCGTCTGTCAATTTTGCTCACCCCTTATCGAACTTCATTTTTTCTTTAGAAATACGGACGTGATCTCCGACTTTAAATGTATTTGCCCTGGTTTCAGGTATGCGCCTGCCAGCGTACAAATTGTGGTAGACCTGCAAAATGTTCGAGGCGTTGACGTCTTTTGGGGCCATTTTTATAGATCTGTGATAGGAACTGTTGTACGACTTGACCAACTCCGGTAGAACCTCCACGTATCTATAACTGTGTTTGTGCGTGAAATACTTCCACAGCTTGGTTTTAAGGGTACGGTTAAAGCGTTCTACAATGCTGGCTTTGACATTATTTTTAGTGGTGTAATGTTCTACGCCGTGTTTCCTTAGAAAATCGCGAAACGTCTTGTTGGTGAACTCGGTGCTTTTGTCGGTTTGCAGCACCTTCGTAACGCGCTCGGAAATAATGGTCTTAAAGGCTTGCGTGACTTCGATGCCTACCTTTGTCTTTAAAGGTACTGCCCAGGAGTACTTGGAGAATACGTCAATCACGGTTAGAATGTACACGTACGGTTGGTTAAGCTCCTTGACAGCATTCATCACGTTAAGATCGGCTTCCCAAAGATCGTCTATATTGGTTACGTGATAGTATCTGGTGGGAAACAGTTTTCTCACCGGTTTCTGAAAGGTGTGACTGTCTTGGGTTCGAAGAAAGGACTCAATGCTAGACTTTGGTAAACCCGTGCTTTGCGAAGCGCGTTTACGGTGCCTAACCCTGCATAATCATCTGGCCGGTCGTAATAGCTCTTTATGGCGGTCCACTCCATCACTTACTTGTACAGAGGTTGCCACCTTCGTTTGCAAAGGTTATAGTTGGGGGTTTTCTTGTGTTTTCTGGGGGACGCAGGTTTAGGTCTCGCCTTATTGGTAGTCGATGTTTGGAATATCTTCGGTTCTTGTTTCACCTCTACGTCTTCGTACACGTCCTCCAACTGAACGTCGTCGTCGTTGTCATCGTCACGTTGCAGGAAAGGCTGTCTCACTTGTGTAACGAGTCCCAGATAGTTTCCCAATTTATATTTCAGTAGTTGCCACTTTTTGGGTGGGGATAGCTTTGCTCGGTGCACGCTATCTATTTCTTTGGGTAATCAATATATAGATCGATTTGTCTATCGTGTAAAGCTTATCGACCGTTTTGGGCTGCGCCGCTACCAGGATTTGCTTACCGTACTTCATCACGCAAACTTTGATATGAGAGCGCTACCTAGCGAGGCCAGCACGGGTATAAGGAATGCCGGCAAGGACCCTCCTTTTTGCACAAGATCTATTTCTTCTTCAACGACAGCTTCTTGTCGGCTAACTTTCTGCACGCGGTTTTATGCATTTTTAAACGATTCAGACTTTTGGCCGTTAATGGCACGTTGCCCTTAGTCACGTTCAACATGCATTCCGAAATGACTTTCACCAGTTCTGGGCTAGCCTGCTTTAGTAACGTTTTCCGCAGAGCAGTCGTCGCCCTTGTTATAACAGTTAAATTTCCTTGCTGTCTCGCCACCAGCGGACTGCTAAGTTTCGCCATGCTCAACCTTCCTCTAGCCATGCTTGCTCCACAATGACAGCCGTTGCCACTTTAACGCATTATTTAAAATCCACACTCGTTGGGCACAAGGTACGAGAGAGTTTCTTCCGGCAACACACCAGTTCGATATCTATACCTATCGGGTGTATACTGTGTGCAGTCCAGTACCAGATAGCCGTGCGGATGCTCGGTAGCCTTTTCAAAAGCTTCCAGCAGAAACCTAGAGTTCCTAGGTTCAATCTGCTGGCAAAGCCTTTCGATCTGCATCTTGTCTCGGTTGTTCTTAAACGCCACGATATAGTTGGCATTTAGGGAAATAGTTCTATATTTCTTTCCCTGAGAAAACACGTTTTGCAGAATGTAAATGATCCCAAAGCGCTTGTGATACGAATCTCTCGTGAAAAAATTGGACACGTGGTCCCCTCCACCTTCGAGCATAAGATCATCTAGAATCACGAGGTAGTTCTCTCCCACCGATTGCAAATCCGGAATGCCCGCGTGCGTTTCGCATACCACTGGAAATCGGTCTAGTTTTGGAGAATATTCCGGAGGGTGGCACCACAGCACCTTTTTAGGCACGCGCTCAAACATGAGGCGGGTGTTGCGTATCAAGCTTTTCACAAAGGTGGATTTTCCGCATCGCGAAGGCCCAGCAATTAGCATGGTGCAGGGGAAACTAAATTGCCTGAGGATGTCATGGTCACCGCCCAAGTGCATTGTGCCTCTAAGTGGGTATAGTGCGTAAAAGAACCTTCATGTGAAGGAGCGTCACATTTTATGATGCACCTTTACTCGCGCCTTCTCTTATACCCGTAAGGATAGGAGTCAAAGTTGTCGACTAGCACGCGCTTGTTTACTACCATTCGAAAGGTCTTGACATTGGGCCGGGTCACCACGGCCAAACCGGGTTTTCTCGAAATCTGTGTTCCCCTCAGCGTCACCGACCTAGTGCGGTCGCGGAGAACCACGTCGCGAATGACGTCGGCATTCACGCGCTTCAAGTTGCCAGAATTAAGCGTGATGCACTTGATCTTGCACACAGAGAAGGTCTTATCGCCTTCGGGACACTTGATCTCGAGACTATAGTTTTTGGCCCCGTGGAGGAAAAGCGGGAGATGTACGCACACTTCCCGTACTTCTCCAGCTCGTCCGTCATGTCGCCCAGGAAGCGCCCCGCGGACGGCATCCACTGCCCCGGTGCCGCGGTGGCGATGATGGAGTCGGTGTCAAAGTAGCACACCCGTTCTTCGACTCGTTTCAGGTATGTATAAAGGACTAGGCGCGTGTGTGCCGTAGTGTAGGCCGCAATGACAGCGTTGGTCGTGGGGTTCAACCGGGGACTTTGCTCGCAGTACCTCAAAACCACGTACATCATCTCGTCCCTGGTAGGCATGTACGACTACACCTCTACTCCCGGGTCGTTGAGCAAATCGAGCAGCCTATCGTAACGTTCCACCAGCTCGCTCTTAGGCAGATTGTCCCTTTGGCCGTATTTTCCCCAAAAGGAGTTGAGCATAAACTAGGCCAGTTTTCGCCTGCCAGGATTTTCGGCAATGGCTTGAGGAACCAGGGCAATGCCTTCGCGCTCCAAGAATTGCTTAACGTATTGCTCCTTTGCGACAGGCGTGTCGGCATCGGAGGGCCAACCGGAGGCTTCGGTCTTGATCTTTAGAAACGCATTGACGTAGTCCTCAAAGAGACCTTTCTCCCCGGTGGCTGGGTCGTATTGCACCACTTCATACTCCTATATTTCATGGACCTGCAATAATCGGTATCCTTCCTCGAGGGCGACTTTCATCTCGTCAACGACCCAGGTTCCCGTCATGGACCTGTCTTCGTCTTCGTGATGGCACTCCTCTTGGTTCTCCGCCTCTGCACAAGCGCAACACAGCGGAAACATCAGTTTGCCGTTAATGCGCGCCGGCAGCACAGGGCGATAAAGCTTTTGAGGCGGTAAGACCTTGCACTTGACGATGCCTCCCCGCACGTCTTCCAAGCGCGGAAAGTGATCCACGTGAATCTTTGGGTGACCCACAGGATAAGGCTTTGTCTTGTTGACGAACGGGTACAGGCTGCACACGTCGTAATAAAAAATTTTCGTATCTCCAGAGGACTCGCAATACGTCTTGGTACAGTTGGTGCGGCCCACGAAAAAGGCATATCTAGGGTTCAAGGGTTGCGGAATGGGAAAATGTTCGTCATGGTGTGCTAATTCCTCATTCGCCTTGATCATGGCACTGAACCCGCACTCCCACATTTCCACCCCGGCATAGCCGGCATCCCTCAACTTCTTCGTGACCTTCTCGGTGCTCTCGTATCTAGAAGCCATGGTTTCATTCCCCGTACAGTGCACCCCGGCGTGCCGATTTGGAAAGCATTTTGGGCAGCCATTAAATAAGCAACCGTGAAAGTTTTACACCGTCCTATCGTCCCTGTACCCGTCCACCTTGTGACCTTCGATAATGAGTTCTCGTCCTCTCAGTGCGTGCGTGATGGTCACCTTTTCTTGCCGCTCCACCCAAGATAACCAAATGCACGCTATGCGCGAGTGCCTGTCCGCCAGACGGTACCCGCCGCCGGGTATAACGGCAATCTTGTCTTTTGGCATGAAGCGCTTTCTGTACACGTTCATGCACGCTTGTGCGATGGTGACGCATTCTCTAAACGGATCGATGCCGTTCTCGTCAAGGAACTCTTTTCTAATTTTTAGTACTCCCCGACTTAAGAGAAACACGTCCATTTTGCAATACGTCACCATCTCGGCTGTCATGTCAAAAACATACCCGGAGGCGACCTTCTCTTCGTGCCACTGCTCGAAAGCTCTTCGATCCTCTATGGACATGCCCTCTGGACAGTAATATCTTTGGTGAGGCATGGGTCCCACATAGGTCTCGTTTTCCTTCCTGTTAAACAGGTAAGGAAAATAGCCTTTGCCGACCTTCAACTGAAAGGTCTTCGCAAATCGAGCCAGTGGCATGGGTATGAAGTTGAGCGAATCCACAAAAGTGACGTCACCGTGCTTCATTTTGTATATCTTGGTGCCGTTCATGATGAGTTCGGGCGCCCAATTTAACTCGCTCACCATGTACTGCAACAGAAATTGTCCGTCGTAGCTTTTGAGGTTGTGTGCAATGACGATCACGTCCCAACCTTTAAACCTGGGCTGGCGAATGTGTTCGAACAAGCGCTTTATCAGTTGGTCGTTAAACACCAGTTCCTTGGCTCCACATTCCGTGCATTGCGCCATTTTGTGGTCTTCGTCGATGCACAATGGACAAACTTGATAAAGAACGCACAGGTTTGGCACGTGCACAAACGTACTCGCTTTGCCCAAATACTGCATTTCCTGAGTACATTCAAAATCGATAAATACAAACAGGTACCGATTTCGACAATTGGGGGCACAGTATGCTTGAATGTAGCACTTATGTCCTGGAAGAACATGCAACTTACAGTTACTACAGAATACTTCTCCGCACTGGAGGGAGGCCTTTCTCAACCTCGTGTTCACCAGTTTGTTGCACAAGCGGCATACCTTTTCCACGTCGCAAACGGACAAACCTTTCTTTTCAAGGTACTTTTCAAAACATAGCTGTCCCTTAAAATCGCGATAACACGCATTACAATGCACGTACTGGTCAAATCTGTCAACGCACGGTTGGTGGCATTTTGTGCATAGTTAGTCACAACGGTGGTACTCCTTTTTATGCTTATACGGATGGTTGCACCGTCTGCAGTAGGCCCTGCACCGAAAACATTTGTGCAGGTCTACTATGGCGTTAACATGGCCATCGTGGAGCATCAGATCGATGTACTTTTTCCGACGTCCTGGGATTTATACAGCACGTTTGTACCGGTGTGGTCTCCAAAGACCGTGATGGCATAATCTTTTAAAGACGTGTCAAAGTTCTTTACTTCATCCAGAGTAAACCTATATTCCGTCTTCCCTATCGTTTCGCAGAACGCTATCGCCTTCCACTTTTGGAGAAACTCAGACCGCGAAATGGTTTGGTAATTCACATCGCGGTCTGCCCGTGCTTTGCTCACTGCAATGGCTCTTGGCATACATAAGTTATCATTGTTTTTTATTTCTATGATGCCTTTATTCTTTCTGCATTCATCGCAGCGCTTAAAATACGAGCCTGCGACCTCCTTCGTCCACACACAAGATATTTTGATTGGCTCCTGCATCAGAAAAACATTGTTACTTTGCATCACCTTTTGGATGCTTTGTAATATCGCTTCTGGGTTGACTTGATCTACACGGCGAACACTGACATTGAATGGTTTCGAAGGGGAATTCGTTATGGTTAAACCAAGAACCCTGGGGCTGTTTTCTAGTAGGTTCTCATTCGCAAATTTTAAAAAATCATTAAACACCTGCGAAATCCACTGCACTGGGTCTGCATGCTGTGGCATCGCGGACACAGTGATTTCTGTCTCCGTAAAACCCGAAAAAAATTCTTCGTCGTCCTTTGACGATGCTGCAAAATTTTAAAAGCAGGCTGCAAAACCCCCTCATCGTCACTTAACTCCTCCTCCTCCGGCCCTGCATGAGTAGTTGTCACCGCTTGTGGTGTAGAGCTCTTCTCCATTATCTTTCACTCTGTTGTAACGGCGTCCGTTATGCCTTGTTATATATTCGCACTTACGTGAGTCAAAGAGATACTCACTACACTAGTCCAAACAGCAACTTTTTTGCCATAAAAACAACAGTTTCTTTTATTCCGTATGCTAAACGCATACGCACCTTTATCGTCAAACAACTGTTAAGATTCTTTACGTTAATTCAATGACATGCAGTGTTTATGTTACGCCAGCTTCAAAGCATTATTTCTACCGCACAAAGTTTTCATATAGCCTTATCGGCAACCGCAAACTTCCGTTGACAGTGTGACCGTGAGTCAGCCGGCGACAGTCTGGCGCGCATCCGGTTCTGCAAGCTGGAATTATCAGCAGCTGCAAACATCCTGCTAACGACCTGGATTGCCGGCAAGTACAGATATCTTTCATTCACGCCTCGACAGTTGCCTTCGACAGTAGCTACTGTGAACACGTCCGTCGTACACTGTTTTTGTCCGCTTTCGACCGGCAATGAGAATCCTGCTCCTACGTACGCTAGCGACCATTACGATGGTCCAGTACCAGGTTTATGGTATAGTTAAATTACGTCTGTGCAAAGGGCGTCTGTACCGCTTTAAAAAACCTAGGTATATCAGTGCGTAGTGATGTTGGTTGATCTTAAATCTGGTTAAGCATTTTCAAAAACAGTTTGCTCTTCTTTTTTCGCATCGCGTGAAGCTGCTGCGCTTTTGGTGACGCATCAATACCAGTAAGAGGTAAGTACCAAAGCAGAATGATTTTTTGACCCTGGTTGGCGTAGGAATATATCGTTTAGTGTTTTGGTATTGGGTTTGAGTCCCAAACTACAAACTCCACATTCCACCACATATTAAAATAGCGTTGCGGTAGAAATACATGGTTCAGTGTTTTGGTGCCGGGTTTGAGTCCCAAACTAAAAAAGAAGTCCACATTCCACCAACATTCCTATTTAAAATACCGTTAAAGTTTACGTTTAATTCGAAGTTGTGATGTCACATTCAAAACGGAGGTTCAAGGAGTAATTTTTTAATGTGTTGGGTTTTTGTACTGGGTTTCAATCCCAACAGATGCGTTACCGATCACGGCTATCATCAATACCGCCGCAAATCATTTTCACTTCGCCTTAATTATTCCTTTGTCCAATCCAATCACGTTTTATTTTCACCAATCACAAATCGTCTTATTTTCTCCAATCATAGCATGCCGCGTCACCTCCTGCCTTCCTTTTTAAACAAGCATTACATTTCTATGTTCTTTTGTGTTTTCAACTTTCGTGTTAGTTACTTGACTGCTTCCATTCACGTTCAAGGTATGATATTTATTGTTTCTTTTGTGAAATCTTCTTGACCACGCGCGTCCGCCATCTTGTTTAGTTTTCACAACATCAAATCTTCTCGTCACCACCTGTTGCGTTGGGCATCTTTCGCATGTTGACCCTAACCTCAAATCTCTTCGTCCCTCACTTCTTGCCTCCGCCATCTTGTTTAGTTCCCATTTTCACCACTATGCCTCCGCCATCTTGGTTTTAGTTCTCCACGTTTACCTTATTTTTAACCTAGACTTCCTGCCTCCGCCATCTTGTTTAGTTCCCATTTTTACCACCGCGCCTCACATCTCCTCGTCCCCACCCTTGCCTCCGCCATCTTGGATTTAGTTCCCATGCTTACATCTGTTTAACCTAACAATCTTAACCTCAAATCTCCTTGCCACCTCTTGCGTCCGCCATGTTGACCACTAACCTCGAAATCTCCTCGTCCTTAGACGTTTTGTCTCCGCCATCTTGTTTAGTTCCCATTTTCGCTACCGCGCCTCACATCTCCTCGTCCACACCATTGCCTGCGCCATCTTGGATTTCGTTCCCATGCTTACGTCCTGTTTTAACCTAAAAATTTTAACCTCAAATCTCCTTACCCTCCTCTTGCGTCCGCCATCTTGTTTAGTTCTCACGTTGGCCACCGCTTCTCCTTGTCGCCGACCCTCCGCCATTTTTTAGTTCCCACTATTTTTAACCTCAAAATCTGCTCATCTAAACTCTTGCTTCCGCGATCTTGTTTTAGTTCCCATTCTCACCACCGCGTCTCCTTGCCCCACCTCTTGCGTCCGCCATGTTGACCACTAACCTCGAAATCTCCTCGTCCTTAGACATTTTGTCTCCGCCATCTTGTTTAGTTCCCATTTTCGCCACCGCGTCTCATATCGCCCCATCTTTCTATCCACTCAGGAAAACTACCATCCAACGTTCAAAAACACCTAACCTGCTCTCCCTCTTCCTCATATCCTCCCTTATATACCCTTCCTCACCCACCTCCACCAATAGCCAACATCCCTCACCTATGACGTCATCCTATTTCACCCTCCTCTCAACCAACGCACGCGCGCGCGCGCGCCGCCCCAAACGCCGCCGAAAATACCCTCCTTCGCCTCCAATCCCTTCGCCTCCGTCGCCGCACATTTTCCAATACTTACACCTCCTCAGTACGTACACCTCCTTAAGACGTACCCTCCTTAGTACTTACACCTACTTAGCACCAGCGCCGCGCTTTTTTGCCGCCTAGTTCCAAAGTTCGCCGCTACGCCAGATCGCGATGGTGAAAAAAAAACACAATTTTAGTTCGTAAAGTGTGACAACCAGTGTTATTCCATAGGTCAAACCATCACACCATGCCCATTTAGCTCCTAAGTTTGCCACATCGTGGACATTTCTTATATATTTAATTTTTATCCATCATATTATGTTTGTATTTAATCCATAAATAATAAAAAACATGTATCAGAAAAAATAAAGAAAGAAAAAAAATGTCCCGCTTAGACATCTGGATCGACCGTAATCCTGCCGCTTCAAATTTCCCGCCACTCGAGCGGATTAAAAGCGACACTAGCGCCCCTAGCGGCAGGATTAGCGTTAATCCATTTGTCTAAGCAGGGACATCACATAACACGTTTGAGACGAAATCGCACAGAATTGTAGCAAATTCATTAGCACTGAGCCATCCTTCACTCTCGTGCCACACACAATAATCTGGTAGTTCTCATTATCCTACTTGTTCTCTAACACTATACTCCCATTTACTTCCAGATCTTCTGGTCCCCCTATATGCCTTACCATCTATTCTCCCCTTTTTATTTTCCTCTGACGTAGGTACTCGTACTAAATATGTTTTGTGCTTTCTTTCTGTGGTATGTATGTCATTGTTTATGTTTTCTGTGACATCACTTATACCAAAGTGATATCACTTTGTATAAATTGACAAATGTCATCGGAATATGGTTCAGGTCCACCCCAATTAATGTAACTACACTGCCTAATTCATCAATAAAAAGTTCTCCTTGAGGGGTATCATCTGAATCTACCTTTAGAGAATTTAAATTTATTTTATTTCCTCCTAAGGTAACAGTTCTAAAGTAGTATAATGCTCGTCTTCATTTACATCTAACTCAACAGCACTCCTTTTCTCTATCAGAGTTTCTCCAGTATTAAGACATTTCTCATTTCATACCTAGAACGGTATGTTTTTCACCTATCTTTTTATTTGAAACTAAACCATGAAGCTCCCTTTCAGTGTTTTCAGTATCTAAATCACTAATAACAAATTCGATTTTATTTGTTTGCACAACTTTTGAGGAAAATTGAGATTCGTTCTCTTTATCTTCATTTCTCTCAAGAGTTTCTGCAGATAATTTTGTCTATGTTCTCTAGCCAACGGTAGCTGTATTCCCAAAATGTTAAACATCTTCTGAGCTCTGAAACTGATTTTCTGTTAAAAATGAAGATGGGAGGACGCAATGGTAAGTAATAGATAAACTTTTGATTTAACTAACTATATTAATAGTATTCTCATTTGAATATTTTTCCTACTGTTTAAAACCAGGGACCGAAACGGAAACCTTTACTAAAGAGAACGTTAATCCAACTGACTGAATGAAAATGTTGACAAAACGGAAAACTAATAAAACCGCAAATTTAACCAACCGAACTTATCATATTATTTTCCTCTCATTACTTCCATATTTTAGTTTAAATCCTGTCAAAATGTTTACCTATTAAAATTTAAAATGCAGACTTATTTAAAGTTGCAGTTTACCTACCTGGGGAGTTTGTGAGCGCTTAATACAAAACTACACGGGATTTCTTCATTCTTTCTTTTTATTGACATTTTTTCTGCAGACGTTTGATAACTTACATGCAAACTGGAACATGAATGTAACTCCATAAATTAGTAATCAAATTCGAAATATAAAAAAGTTAGTTTGCTCATTTCCGCACCACGTTATAAAATCAGTGTAAAGTGAAATAATGATTATTAAGCTTATCAATAATATAGGCTGTGAAACAACATTTTTCGTGTCAGAAAAGGTACTATAATTATACTAGCTGTGTAGGAATGTTGTACTCAAATTGCAACTGCAGACTGCAGAGGTGCTTGCTGCTACAAAATTTTCCACATTTGTTATTGATATATCGTTTCTTGTTTCCTTCGATTTTTTATGCAGAACATTTCATTACACTAAAACGGGCCGGAATTGTACATATTTTTCTTACAAGAGGGAACGGAAGACATCCAAAGTTTTAAGAAACAGAACAGGATTTTATTTTGCTCTCCTGCACTTCGAGCCCTGATTAAAACTCCTACCTTCACATTCTATGAAGACTTAATTTACCTTAATTTGTTATGATACGAGTACTTATTATTAAAATGTCGGAATTCTTGATATAATAATATGAAATACCATGTCACAAACCACTCACTAAAAGAATTACCTCACAGAATGAAGTTTCCACACAAAATAATCACTCATTGTCACAGTAAGATAAAGGACGCAAACAGCGTAATTCGACATTATTAAAGAATGACCGCCAGCTGGAAAAGTGTTTGTTGTTTCTAAACCAGACCAACTGTATAATAAAACAGCACCTCCTACTGGACAAAAAGAGACAGCATAAAACTCGGGATCACAAATGCATAATTTATTATTATGGTTTATTTATAGGCTACAATCATCACTCTGAATTTGGGTTATAAGAAAGAAAACAGTTGCCATTCTTATTGCAAGGTACTGAATTTACGGGATTAAAAGCAATAATTTTCTTAATAAAACCTTGTATATCTGAACTCAGTAAGAAGTTAAAACTTAAGAGTTTCTAAGGTAACACTGTTCATTCTTAAAACTTCGTAAGTCCTTCTTCCAGAATAAAATGGAGACTTAGGGGTTTTTAAGGTAACAATTAAAGGCTTAGAAAAATACGAGGTTTACGTTTTATTAAATATCAGCCTTAATATGGCGTTCAGACTTACGAGGTTTTAAACGACGATAGAGCATGAAAAAGTCTAACTAAAACACACAAAATCTCAAAATGGACCAAAATCAGACTTACGATGTTTTAGAAGTAAGCGGACGATATATTAATACTGTGGTGGAGAACAGTGTACATCGGTTGTTCATAATTACGGTAGAATGTACTTTTTAAATCTGGCTCACAGCTATATTGACTTTCTTATTGAGTACTAAAATTTACTGCCAAATGTATAAAATGTAGGTACGTAAATTCCCTGGTTAAGTATAATTTGGTTAAAAAATTGTAAGCTGTGGAAGCACAGATCTTTATAATTTTCTTTTTTCACTTAGGATTGTCACTGTTAACTTCGGTGTTCTTAACCCACAATCCTGATCTCCCCAAAACCTACGCTATAGAAAAGAACAATGGAGAAACTCAAAAGCACATAAGCAATGTTTTTATACTGAGCGGTTTGATAACATTGTTGATTTTAGTCGACTGTAGATGAATTAAAAACATTGTTATCTTTTTAGTTCCAGAATTTTAAAGGAGTTAAGCCAATAGGTATGTCGCGGCTTTTTAACGCTTTCAATCTATGAAAGAGGATTTGTGAATATATGAGCACATGTAATATTTTCAAATAAGGTTAATGATGTATTTAATCAAGCACAAATAATGCTGAACGTTAATTGTATTGTACTCATTTTGTTTTCGCGTATGCAACACTGTATTATTTGTTTAGCGTCTGTTATCGTACAATGTTGTGTATATCAAGTACTTATTTCTGCAATTTGTTGTCATATTCAACGATATGCTCCAATAGCATGTTCAGATTGTAATCATTCGACGGCAAGCTCTTTTTTAAACTTGCAGTAATTATTTTTGGTAAGTTATCCTTTTCCATACTGGTACAGGTCACTTTATTTGACTCCTTACAATAAGTTTATGATATTCCTTCTGAATCGTAAGGTTCACGAGCGTTCTTTTGTTTTGCGTGCGGTGATGTCTTTTAATATTCGTGTTGTATGTGAACTATCACCATAAAGAGTTTCGGACGGCTTACAGAAATAATGGACACAGTATTATGGAACCTGCGTGTTGGACTTACTATTTTGTGGTTATCCTTGGTGATAACGCTACGTCGCACTCACAGTATACCCACTACATGTATTTACGCCTGTTTTAGCGCTCGCCGGCATATAAATACAGACTACTGCTGTGCCCTGATCCTTCCAAACAGGGTACCAAACATTTTGTTCGAGATCGTCAATTGAAATTAAGAGGAGAAATCTGTGAAAGTTGTTCAAAAACTGACAAAAACTAAAATGTGTTTTTTTGTCTTAAAATAATATAGGCCTTTTACTTCAATAATATCAAGTGTGTCTTGGTCTAGCGGAAATACAAAAAGGATCCCGTGACGATTTGAATAACCTTACACATGTGTCATGGTTGCCATGCCCACTGTATAGTTCATACTGTGATGATAAGTTTAATCTTACTTGTAATATTTCTAAAGCTGTATTCAAATTAGGCATTCTGTTGAGATGTAAGGCAGTTTGTGTGTGTTGGCTGTCTAGTAACACACAACTGATTGTCACAATGCGATATATCGCGCGTTTTTTTTCCAATAGTTGACATATTTATGAGCGAGTTTGGAACCCTTAGTGTTAGGTTGATAGTCTTTCTCGCGTGTGAAAGGAGTTTATTATATACACAAAAATAAACGTTTAACTTATATATTCATAGTGTGGGGTCACAAACTCTTATTTATAAAATACAACACCGATCTTCCGCATTAGTGCAACTAGGTTAGATTATGGGTACGGTTAGGTTTTCATTTAATTATAATATAATTTTATTACATTATGTATAGGATAAAAGATAGCAGAAATATGGTTAACAAACCAAATAAGAAAAGTCTATTGGGTAAGCAAAATACAGCTAAGAGCCACTTATGGAGCTGGTGAGTTTCAACTGGATAAAAGATCAGAAAGTTGACAAAACATTTTGATGTAAGTAGAACCTCAATTGTCCCAGTTTTCACATTTTCTACACTTCCCTAACCTCAAAATGACCCACAGGATGTAATTTTCTATCAATCTGCATAAAATTGAGTAACTGAAAATTAAGTGTAGTCAATTACATTCCTTGTATTTTTATTTGAACTAAAAGAAATTATGTTTCATGCTTATTTTAAAAAATTAGGTAAATAGCAATTGTCTAAAGTTAATTTTTTTTCCTTGATTAATGTGGTGAAGTTCAGAAGTACACATATGTACAAGTCATTAATAGCTTCAAACTAGTGCAAAACCTTGTGCTCTAAATTAATTTTTAAAGTTATTGTGTTTGGGGTTTTTAAACTCGTTTTCATTTAAAATATGAAACAATTAATTATGCATAAAGTATTAGAGCTAAACAGCTGAAACGTAGTACTTTTCCACTCTTGATCATAACAAATAAATGGTATAAATTTGAAAGAAATTCAACAAAGCTTTAGATATTCTAATTTTCACAGATGTGTCTCTAAGTTTCCTGTGCTGCTACCTTCTACGTGCAATCAGATTTATTGTTCCTTTGCAAACAGGCTCCAGCATGCGACTTGGCTCATATTGCTTACCACATCCGTTGAACATAAGCCAACTGGTATTCCACAGCGTATTTTAGGAAACTATATACAGCGTGTGGCACTCGTTAGAAACACTTCAAGAATTACATGAATGATTACTCCAACTTGTGGTCCGCAGTTCAACGCCGGATGGTGAACAAAGTATTCACACGTACTCTGGCAATCATTGTATCTAATTGTTTTCCTTTTGACATTCTTTGACTCAATGATATTAATATGGCACCTTTTATTTCTTATTTAGACGTGTGTATTACTTTTTGTGACTTTCTACAATTTTTTGTTTATTTATTATCCATACACAGTGGAAGTGTGTTCTTTTGGTACACCGGACGGAGGTAAGCTATGGCGCACGTTAAGTTTAACTACTTTCTAAACTCATCACCTCACATGATGCAATACAAGATATGTAGAGCTGTATCTTCCAGCACCAATTATTTCCTTTGGTTTTGTGTAGGTAGTTGTTGCGAACTAAGAGAGCAAAAGCTATTTCCTCCTTATTTCGTCATGTCCTCTGTGAAGGCAAGTACCTATAATATAAAAAACTCTGCATAGATCATTAGACAGATCGGATTTGTTGGAAACGTCACCGAGAGTATGCCGGAGGCGCTAGCTAAACAATGGGCTACCCAGGACACCACCCACACCCAGGCATGACATTCGACTTTACATCTGCTCGAGGTAATACTTAAACAAACGCTTGTACTGTTAAAATAGTTCATAATGACTTGGACTTGCTTACAGACTTGAGTGTTTTCTACTGTATTTTATTATATTTAACATATACTATTTTCGTATATCATGTCTTGTTACTCTGAGTTGCTCACCAACATAAATCCAACTACAGTCACTAGAGTAACCCCAAACCCCTTTCAAATGGAGGGCGCGTCATTCTACGGTCTAATAAACGAGAAGGAATCTGCACTACCGCGGATAGTCCAAGTGGGATCCCACAAAAATTGATAGAGGTTCTAACTTGCAGCAAACGTCGTCAATGGACGAGACGATGGAGCCAAAGGAGTTTGTTAATACGCTTGGTTTAAGCGTAAGTTAGTAATGACCTTCGCGTCTTTGAAATAGTACGTCGGGTCATGCAGCTGTGGTATAAGCATTAAACCAAGAGAAATATGTTTATTCTACTTGCGAAAAGCAATTACCAATCGCACTTCGTTATTAGCGTTTGGAACCAAAATACATGGATTTCCGTGACAACTATCAGATGGTTATATAACATATGATTGAGTTTCTCCGCAAGGAATTGTATTTTAGAAGGCGAAATTTTATGCTACGTGGTGCGAACTAGTTGGTCATCTAGCAAGTGAATGTGATAATGGAAGTCACACAATAGAACAGCTTTATCGACCAATGCAAGTAGCTTATTATAGAGAGATCGAGAAAACCGTTTTGCGTTTATATGGGAAAGGATACGGAAAACGAGGCTAGATGCGGCGGTTCACGGAGGAAAATGAGTTTATACGGGAGAGATAGGAATATGAGGGCTGATGCTAGGCTAGACGGAGGCTGAAGTAGAGGAATGTACTTTATATGGAAGAGCTGGGGAATACGAGGGCCAATGCTAGGCTAGACAGTGGTAGAAGGAGGCAATGCGCGTTGTACGAAAGAGCTAGAAAACACGAAGAGAGGTGCTAGGCTAGACAGATGCCGAAAAAGGGGAATATAGGCTTATACGGGAGAGATAGGGAATACGAGGGAGGTTCTAAGATAGATGTTAAAGGTGGCATGCGTTTATATGAATGAGGGAGGAAACCGAGGAAAGGTATTAGGCTAGCAAGGGCTGAATGACAGAGTATGCGTTTATATGGGAGGGATAGTAAAACGGAGAGAGAGGGATCCTATGCTATGAAATAGCTGAAGGAGGGGGAAATGCGTTTATATGGGAGAGGTAGGGAAAACGATGATAGGTATTAGGGATTGTGGTTAAAAACTGCTACACAAAGACCGCATTATTCAAGAACTTTAGGAACAAAAAGGACTAAGTATAGATCATCTGTATTGTATCCGAAGAGGTATCTTTAACGGAAAAAAAACCCTAAGTCAGTAGGGGGAATTGCGGGAGCTGGGCAACTTAATATGCAGGAATGTGTATTCATATGCTAATTAGGTCCCTCCACCCCGTGTCACGCCCCCTGGTACCTTTTGGTTGCAGCTAGGGTCATAAATTTTGTTGAATATAATGGAGAGCTTTACAGTTAAGCAATTAAGGTTGTCCATCATCTGTAAAATGAACAATGGGCATAATAAATTTTGCTTCTTAACAAAAGAGGAGACATTATTCTACCCATTCCCTATCCGCACACGTGCACTTCCACACCTGCAACAACACACCCCCAGCCGCGTTGTTTGACGAACACGCGCAGTATAAAAATAGAGCAGACTGGAACCATACAAACAAAGGGACAGATGCTATTGTCCCACGCAAGGGTTCGTTAAGAAGACCACCCTTATAGCACCCCATTCCACCGCAATATAACAAAAGAGCTGACTGGAGCCGACCTAACAAAGGAATCTAACAAAAGATGAGACCCTATTGTCCCAACTCTATTGAATTCCTGTACACGTGCATGTTAGGTGAATATAACAAAGAGAGACTCTGGTGCAAACATAACAAAAAGAACTTTCGGCGATATTACACCTGACCTGTCTTTGTTATAGCCGCGACATTCCGGACCAAGATCAGTACACACGGGGACAAGGAACATTTACCTGACAGGCCATAAATTCCATCCCGCTCGACAAGGGAGCACCCTCATTAATTTTAGTTTCTCGACATCCTGGCGTCCATGCCGCCATTAATTACGGACCTCGGCATCCTGGCACCGGCTCTACCCTCGGGAATTATTCATTATACCTGCTGTAGTTCCTTCTGCGCATGTGCAGGCGAGAATTCTCGAAGACCTACGGACATCCCCGAACTTAGATATACACGATCGTAACAAGTCTAACACTTCTACCTAGCACACGAATCTGCACGACAAACTGCGAGAATCACCGAGCATAGTTATAATGTTCTGTTTCTGCCTCTGTTGTCTCTTTCAAAAAGCGATATAAAAAGTGTTTAACATATATCATTATATATATATATATATATATTAAACCCCTGTGTATACTTAGATATCCATAGGTATGTGTTCGAATCTTACTGCAGGCAAAAGTTTAATGTTTTAATTACCATGAAAAAATTCATACTTTGATAGGGTAAAATACTATTATATCATTAGTCTGATTAATGAAGGGCGTCCTCGGGTATCCAGAGCTCCGAGTTCGATTATTAGTGTAGTGAAACATTAATGCTCAATAATTAATAAATTAAGAAACATAGACGAGCGCGGGCAAAACATGTTAATTTTTATATATCATTACGATGTTTAATGTAGCGTATTCTTAGGTACCCAAGATTCTAGTTTGATCTTACCCAGTGAAATTTCAATGCTAAATAAGTATAAAACTATGTGAGTATGCGCGGTTAGATTAAAAATGTATTTAACAAATATAATTATTTATATTAAACCCTGGTGTATACTTAGGTATCCCGATACCTAGACACGATTCTTTATTTTGTTTCTTCTTCT
Organism: Deroplatys truncata; assembly: GCA_030765065.1. Classification (NCBI taxonomy): domain Eukaryota; kingdom Metazoa; phylum Arthropoda; class Insecta; order Mantodea; family Mantidae; genus Deroplatys; species Deroplatys truncata. The sequence continues at coordinate 345,867,422 of CM060990.1, read as the reverse complement.
CCCTTTTTCTTTCTTTTCCCTTTTTCTTTCTATTTATCTCTTTGTTTCTTCATGACGTGCATACATCCAAACATTCATGTATACACGAGCAGATGCACAGAGCCATTACACATATATATTTACACTCGTACACATAGCCCTTATACATACATATACCAGTGCACTTACACATACACACACGCACGCACATACACCCACGTACGCCCGCATACACCAGTGCATGCATATATACCAACGCACGCACATGCATCAGTGCACGCACTCACACATATGCACACTCATACACAAGCGCACACAGTCATACATCTGTGCACACCCAGACACACACACCAGTGCACTTACTCACACATACACCAGTGCACACTGGCGCACACGCACATACACCCTCACACACGCAAACACGCATTTTAATAGCTAGTGTAAATACATTATGGAGGTACTCTCTGAGAGAGAGAAAGATAGAGAGAGGGTGAGCGAGAGGGAGAGTAGAAATGAACCGAGTAGGGATAGAAGTGTGGAGAGCCTCTGCGCATGCGCAAGAGATGATAATTACACTGGATCCAATAATCACGTCAGTGTAAACATCCCCACCATGGTGATGTGCTGACATAGTCAGGGTTGCTTTAGGTCCCTATATAAACAGCTAACGACGATTGTTAGAACCACAGTGAGCTTATTAACTCTAGATTTAAATTGTTAAAGAAATTCAAAAAGCAACGCAAGGTGTTTCAATTTAAGAAGAGGTACGAGTCACCGATTTCTACAAGCATAGGATTCATCAACACAAAACTATGCAAGGTGAGTGAGTTTTTACATAACAACACAAATCAGTGGTGGCTTTTTACGATGCATTTAATTGTGTTTAAACGATGCAGTGATGAAAGACAAATCGTTTCACGAGTATCATATTCTTTAATCTGAACTTTACACTCGCATGGATTTCGCTACACATTCATTCTCCATTAACATTCATACGATTTTCTCTACTCATTCTTTGTTTCTCTACACATTCATCCTACATTAACGTCCATACGATTTTCTCTACTCATCCTTTGTTTCTCTACACATTCATCCTCCATTAACGTTCAACAACTACCCCTCATTGTTTCACCATTACATGGATTTCTACACACAGACTCTTTTTCCATTCACATTCACACGATTTTCTCTATCCTCATCATTGTTTTTCCGTCACACGGATTTCTACATCCATTCTTCTTCCATTCACATTCACACGATTATCTCTACCGCTCTTTGTTTCACCATCACAGGAATTTCTACAGACGCTCTTCTTCCATTCACCAACACAGAGATTTCACCACCTACACGATTGTCACAAACTACCGCTTCTACCAAGCAACCGAGCCTGTACGAATACCTACGTGTCCACCCGAACACAAGCATGCATAAGCATACTTACAAAAACTGTGGTCATGTAGTACAACACACACTTTAGTTCTAATATAAAGAAACGCATAACTTGTCATTCAATCTGAATAATACATTGAACAAATTATTCATGATCAATGCCTGTTACAGAGTGTTTAGCAGATAGACCTAACAAAATGGCTGAAGAACGCGGTTTCCTACCGAGTTGGCGAGTTAAAGATCTCGAAATAGGTCTTAAATATGAGATAAAGGCCTTAAAGGGAGCTCAAACAAGATATGGTACCAGGATCGTATTTTCGCTGGAGGACTGTCAAGTGTTCTTCCCTGAACGCTATAATTTGTTAACTAACGAAGAGTTTGCAGAAATGCCTAGAAAATTATATCTCGAATATAAGGGCATGGCAGAGGTGGGGAAATTTATGACATGTAAATGTTATTTTGTACTCGCAGCGAAGGTATGTAGAAATACCAAAGCTTAATTATTCATTGTTCTCCTATTTTACTATGAAAAAAATCATAAACAAAACAGCTGACTCATTGAATTTACATATAAAGATACAAAAGATACATGCTATAGAATTTATAAAAAATTAATGAAGTCACAGTATCATATGTTTTGAATTCAGTTATATATATATATCGCATTGAAATAACGCCCGATATCCGAATTTTTATACAAATACCTTGTGTTTCATTTTACATGTATCAAAACAAAAAATGTAATTCTTTTCAGGTTACCTTCACTTCCAAAAGAATACTTTCTAAGACCTTCATTGTGTAATGTTTCAGATGTAATAAGGGGAAGAAGAATAGGAACAGCTTTGCAGACCCGCAAAGGAGGCTGACGCTCTTGGAGGTTAGAATAACCAGCATCGAAACCCCCAACAAAAATGTCGGTAAGAAGTGGCTGCGAGACGTCTACATATCGAGAAGACACAACGTTAAGATAGGGTTCTTCTACGATCTTCCAGTGCTTATAGTGAAAAGCACAGACAAATTTTTATACATGACAATGCAAGACCAAGAGACAATTCGAGAGAGTATTCCTACATTCAAAGCATTCCTCCCATCGAGAAAGTGCACGCGAGCGGAATATTGTGAAAATATTGATTTCTCTTATAATGTCATTGCTTATATGGAAGAGGCTAAAATACCATTTTGAAAACTAATTTAAATGATTGTGAAATACTTTTAAATAGTGATGAAATTTGCACCCTAAAAAGACTTATAGATTACCAATTACGTAACTTATTTGTTGCAAGTGTAATGCCATATGCTGAAACGATGAGTTAGAGGAGGAAAGTGCTGGAAATGTACGATAAATAATAATAAAAAAGAATAAAGATATGTTTTACATCACTTTTTTATTAATTAAAAATCCTCACATTCCAAATGCAAAAAAAAGAAATTCTTACAATGATCAGTTTAAAATATAAGCTGCATTCCATGAGTCAGAGGCTTGTATGTAAATACTTTATAATGAATTATTAAACAATACAATGAGATCTGTGTAGGGATATTTGCATTAGCTTGAATTTGTATTCCAATGTTGACACCACCATTTACAAATTCCTCTGGTTGATGCGAGCAGTCCACAACAAATATAGGAGCAAATTTAGGAAAATCTTTTCTCTTCAATAAAGGATAATTATCTTTTTCATAATAAGAGTTTTTAAACTTTGAGTACATATCATACAATTATGCAAATCTCGAGTTTCCAAAGTCCAAACTCATGTCATGGTAGGGATAACATTAACTATTAAGATAAAGTCTCAAATTAGTTAAGTTACAATGATCAAAAACGGAACGGTCTTTAGATGCATTAGTCGATCTTAAAGTCTGAGCACCCAAAATGACAAATCTCGTCTTCCTCATTTTTGACGCGGTGGCGATATTCCAGATGAATGATTTATTTTGCGGCACATCAGGCTGAGTATGCAGATCCATAGTCCTAAATGGTAGATACAGTGCCTTCTCCGACTTGACAATCTTGAGGATATCCACCTTTTCAGCATCAGAAAGTCGAATCACTGGCATTCTCCACTCGATTCGTGCAAGTTTAACAGTGGCATTCTCTTCACCCTGAGGCCCTATAATACAGTAGAGTCCTTGGATCGAATCAGCACCAACTCAACTTGCTATTGAGCATTAGTTCCTTGTGGTCGTCAGAGGTCCCAGAAGCATCGAAAGCGCTACTATAGCGATGAAGGCTCCATTTGCTGCATGCACAATGCCCACGTCTTCTCCAGTATAGCATTACCCAGCATTAGCAGACAATCACATTCCATTGGGTTGCGAGCAGCATAGTTGCGTAAAGTTGATGCGATCTCGGGATTTCTGGTTTGATCAATAGTTGAGCTGTTCATATCCAGTCGAATCTCGTTAAACATGAATGCAATAGCGTTATTGGTAAGCCTTGTAGTAGTAGCTGCTCCATTTGGTTTAGTAACACTCCCATTGATGTATAGATAACTTCGATTAGGTAATGTATATAAATCCTCAGCTTGACAACGGATTCTAATCTCGTCATTAGAGTCCAGAAATGATGCATTATACGGAATAAACACATGTTCCTCTTCTTTAGTGATCTTGTTGTCGAATCTCGGTGAATTGGTAACATTGAAAATGTCCATGATTATAGGATTCTGAAGCGCAATACTGGAGGACGTTGTGATTACGCGATGTTAACCCGCTGGGTGTCAAGGTCAGAGTATGGCGAGGGCGTCGAATCACTCCGTTATTATATCCTCGACGTCGCTGACTTCTTCTAAAATCCATTGCCATTGCCACAGATGTGCAACCTTATGCTTATATCTTGGTTTCTACAGTCAATGATATTACTGTTCTGGTCCACTAGACGAAGACTAATTTGCTCTATGACATTGGTGTTATGATTGGAACGTAAATTGGTTTTGAGGGCTCTTGAGAAATATGATATCCTGACGGAACAGATGGGAAAGTCCAATAGATCGACTGTCCACTTTTACCGTCGATGAAAGAGCCCGTTGCAATACTGCACTCGATCCGTATGATGTTCACCTTAAATATTTTCACCAGCAAATCAGATTCAGCCAGCTTATTTAGCTGGAATAACTTTGTCACTGAAGCACAAGAGCGATCCTATAGAACGATCATTGGAAATACCAACGGTGAAATGACATTTAATTTCAGCCTTCATTGTGTTATTATGTCTAAGAAAGACGACATTCTCTTCCACCCCTAGCTTATCTCCGATGTATCATTAATATCAGCAATCTTGTAAGTTCCATCGGCTGTATCAATGATATTAATTTCATTATTGTGTGTGCAATGAAATTGATTATTACTCCGATCAACATTAGGAATAGCACAGAAGGTTTCAAAATTCAACAAAGTAACCTCATAATGACCCTTTGGATCTATCTGAAGAAGGGGATTCAGGTATGTAGTAAGAGGAGACTCGTTGCCACTGACAGCACTAGTGTAACTCATTGCGATAGAAATTGCAAACACAAGTGCCCGCAGATGACTGGGCTGAAACTCTGAAACCTCTTAGTGTTATACAGCATCTTAAGGTCTCTGAGGTACCTTTCTATCTCTTTTGGAGGTTTCAAGTTGCCAAAGCTATCGAAATAAAACGACACGCCATCCTTCTTTATAGCAACCCAATGAGTGCCTTCATTCTCGAATTATCGAGATTGGCAATAATTGTCACTCTGTAACGAGGTCTTGAAGGTAGCTGATCGATCATGTAAACACCTCTAAAGTGATGAATCTTTAAACGTTGGGCATACAAGTCGAGGTCTATGTTACTCAATGCTTTTTCTGCAAGAGTTTTTTGAATTCCCTTTCTTGGTCTGCCTCTTCTTCGTTTCGGTGTTCCTCGACTTGTGCTTCTTCACTCGAATGCCTTTCCCGCTTACTTCAATTTCTCTGTTATTTCTCATTTCGGCAAGTTGTTTTTCTGCGGTCGTTTTCTTATTTACAACTGTAGAAACTTGTGATCCACCTCCAGCGGCAGCGCCTAGAGCTGCAACAATTGGTGAGAGAGATAGAAATCCTCCCCGTTTCTTCTTTTTGGATCCAGCACAAACAGTCACCTTTCCCTCAATTTCTCTGTTATATCTCATCATTTCGGCCAGTTGCTTATCTGCAGTCTTTTTTTACAGCTGTAGCAATTTGCGCTGCACCTCCAGCGGTAGCATCTAGAGCTGCAATAATTGGTATGAGAGGTAGAAATCCACATCGCTTCTTCTTCTTATATCCAGCACCAACCCTTCCCTTCATAATTGTTATTACTTGTCTCGCTGTCAAGTTTTCACATAATGTAGCATCAGATGATTGCACTCTTTTCCACGCCTTTTCAGCCAAGATATTGTCTGCAATGTTTCTCGAACCAGAGTCCTTATGCTGAGCGTAGGCAATGTCGTGAATTCTGCACGCTTCGTCTAATGGGTTTATTCCGGAGTCTCCTCTCTTTAATATTTTTTCTAGCCCTTCCCAGGTCCGCAGTATCTGTATCCAGGTAAATGCACTTCAAATAGCAGCCGGTTAATGAGAGAGTTAATTACCGGAACCTCTTACGATCTTAACCTCGTTAACTCTCATGGTAAACTAATTGATTTTATTAGTGCATTGTTCTTTTATACTCTGTTATTGTTTACAGCATTAGCATATATACATTAAGCATTATTTATTTTATTTTAGCTGGTATGATGGAGCTGTTGAAGTAAGATTGTTCGCTACCTATTCGGGTGCTAGACTTTGAAAGCAACTTTAGTCGCAATCGTCACGGAAACTGTTTACTGGAAATGTTAGTTGTTTCATTGTATTTTAAACAAATAGAGTAGTATCGCAAGTGTTCGTGATAATTTCAATCCGCGATTTTTATCACTGTTATTCAATGCAATTTCAAATGATTCATGTAGTATCAAGGGAATTCGAGCATTTTTAAAACGTAATTCAGTTTCATAGATGTGGCTACTGAATCTGCACCTGGTGGATTAGCTGCTGCTGTTACCGTGCGACGTCGTGTTGCTACTGCAGCTAGTGTTGTGGCCGCGACTTATGCTGCTGCTGTATCTGCTACGATAGCTGCTGTGTTTATTTCTGCTACAGCTCTTGTGCTGACTGTGTCTGAGGTTGCTGCACCTGCAGGACCTGTTGCTGCTATTGCTGTAGCTGATGTTGTTGAGTGCTGTATCTACTACTGCAGCTATCGTATTTGCTGTTTCTGTTGTCGTGATAACTGCTGCTGGGGTGGGTGAATCTACGGCTGTTGGATTATCATAGCTGTAATGCTTGCTGTTGCTGAGGCTGCTGAATCTACAGCTGTTGGATTAGCTGCTGCTGTTGATACAGCTTATCTGTAACCGGTTGTTGTTGATGCTATCGTTGTAGCAGATGTTACTATAGCTGTAGGATCTGTTACAGCCATTGTTGTACAGCTGCTGTATCTGTTACGGTAGCTGTTGTATTTGCTTCTGCTACAGCTATTGTGCTGGATGATCCTGAGGTTGCTGTAGCTGGCTGTAGCTGCTGGATCTGTTGCTGCTATTGTTGTAGCTGCTGTTGCTGTAGCTGCTCATCTGCTACTACAGCTGTAGTATTTGTTGTTGCTGTTGTTGTGATGCTTAATGTAGCTGAGGCTGCTGAATCTACAGCTGCCGGATTAGCTGTTGCTACAGCTGTTGTGTAACCGGTTGTTGCGGCTGTAGCTATTCTTGCAGTGAATGTTGCTGCAGCTGTCGAATATGTTGTCGCAACTCGTGCTTGAACCAATCACAAACGATTATTACTGAAACTTTATCTAAAAGAAACTTCATTTTAACAGATAATTCAGATAGTATCACAGGTTACACTATATGTATATACTTTTTCTAAACCTTACAAGTTTTATATGTTAAACAGTTAGCGATTGAGGCGGTTAGGGTGAGACAGTGAGGTGTATAGGAGTAGCATAACTAGCGCATCCGCATGATTGAGGAGATATTATAACAGTTTTAGACAGCTTTATTGTTTTATATGCTTTCAATTTTTTGTTCAAATGTAGCAGCTTTATCAGTTAAATCATTCCTTCATTAAACAAGAATTGTAAGGGTAGACGTCTCTTACCTTTATCTAGGCTTGTGACCAACACTAGCATTTGCTCCTAATGGCAGGGTTACGGCCTCCCCTTCCACCTTCTCCTTTCTTCACCATTTCTCTGTTATGTGCAAACACAGCACATGAGTAAACTTCGATTTTTTAAGATTGTATGCTCCGGGAGAAAATCTTTTTCTTCGGGTTACATTCTCTTAAGCACTGTTTGTAATACTGTAATGTCCATACGCATATGTAGTTATTCCATCCTCGGCAATAACTATTTTATCATCAAAGGGATTCAATGTAGTTTTATTCACTTGCACTGTCGTAATAGCGTGCTTTCGTGATAGGATTAGATTCATGGGCGTTCTGGCGATTTCACAGGTTTTAAGACAGTCTGTATAGCTGTTAAACGTAATACACTGTTTAATAGCGCTACGTTTTATGCCTTTAATTTTTTATATCGTCGAGCCTTGAATATCTAATGCGTACATATTAGGTCGTAGTCCAACGAAGCGCAGGGTAATTTTGCTATTAGCCTCATATTTAAATTTTCCTAAGATCTTTTTGTTCTCATTAGAGTGGCATATATGACTGACAGCATAATCAGCTGTATCGATATGCTCAAGAAAACGAGGCTTAGTCTGGTACACATCTATAGTTGTTATAATATGAATGAATGAATCACGTATCGTATACATAAGCTTCGGGTTTTCAGTTCCATAATATAGCAACAATACATCATAGTGATAGTGATACGTTAATGTCTTGGAGATGTCCGACACACTCGTACCAATGTATATGGGCTTGTTGAATACAATCTGACGAGAGCCCATATGCACAGCAGCCAGATTAGCAGCATATATTGTCCTATCGATGAACGTAGGCTTGGCGATCAGCTTCTCTAGAGTCTTCTCGTTGTTACTAGTCGTATATCTATACGATTACGCAGGTTCTCCACGGTGTTTCCAAACATGGCGTTGTTAAAGTGCTTGTAGAGTTCCTTCTCCAAATCGTTTTCAGCTTGTTGTCGTAGCCTGTTGTTAAATTCTACATAAGGTTTTATCTATTGACATTGAAGGAATTGTAGGTCACGATGGATTTTTGTTAGCCGTAGCCCATGATTAAGAGCTTGCTTTAAAGCGATGTAATGTACTACATCTTTCGAGGTCCAAGATGAGGTATCAGTTTCTTTGTAGATGATTCCTCGAACTTCATACACTCAGGCAGAAAAGGTAGTTCGTTGTGTAGATCATAAAGTTCTACAGGATACTCGATGTCAACTTATATGTAACCATGAGGATGATCTTCTTGTAGTCTTTCTATGTTGATTTCTTCAGGAGATACCCACTCAAATCCACCCTAAAGGACGGCGTGGCACATTGCCCAGCCATACTGGTTATTGGCGTCCTCATATGTAATAAATTGGGTTAGTCTCGACGAATCATACTTATTCATGTAGGTGTTGTTTGCTTCGGCACACCGATGAAATACTTGACATATACCTCCTCTTGTGCCTGATTCCACCATGAGTAGTTGATCATAATATTTAACAGTTCCAGCTCGATTTCTGTATACAGTAGCATGGCATCCCAGGTAAGTCCTGGAGGGGTGAAATAATGTGTTGGATCAACTTTGTGTGTTTTGAGGGTTTGCTCTCTAAATGTCTCAAAGACATCAGTTAGAAGAAGCACATCTAAGGTTAAGTAGAGATCGCTGTACTCGCCCAGGTTTCTCACATTAAACAGCTTCCGTACATTTCTAGCACGTTTGTAGTCAGTATCAGTAATTTCTTGTTCATTTAATCTATTGTAGAAGGAATCTGTAGGAGGCAAGCGGGTCACTTTCAAAACATCCGATGACTTGACTTAATCGTAGGGCAATGCTCCCTTACGAGTCATCAACTTCAATTTGTCTTCCCCCGAGTACTTTGGTGTTTCAGGATATGAGGCTAGATTTTTTACCAGCTTATCCAAGCTAGTACTGAGGAAACAAACGCTGTCCAAAAACCGAAGCTTTATATCCCTACATACTTGGTGAATCAGATATAGCTTTCTTCAGAGCTAGGAATTATCTCCACCCTCTCACTTGTATAACCCAGCTCCTTGCCAATGAAATGCGAGTTGTATCCGCTGAGGTTGTGCATGAAGACTGGGATATATTTAGGTGTTTTTCAGGCTAAATTACATTCATTATGTAGACTTCCACCATATCCACCACTGATGTGAACATGGTCGCGTACTTTGTAGTTCTCTCCTTTAAAGGCTTTTCCACACAAGTAGCATACCATAGAAGACTCGAAATCCTTTTTCTGTTGGTCCGTAAGTTCCCAAGGCATGACAGAGTTGTGTACATTATTAATTTCCTTTGCAAGGAACGACAGATATTCCATAAACTTCTGACCAGCATCAACATCACGATACACACAGGGTTGCTTAGGAAAACCAGTTTCGAGGTGTTAAACACTGGATGACGGCTTCACGTAAACAGAGAAGTTCATTGGTGTGTGCCCTTGATAAGGGGTTATTTAGGAAGTTTCAGGATGGGGTATACACGTATGACATTGAGTGAGAATACTCTCAGCATTTGCATAGATGACATAAGGCAGTTTCAACATCCTCTCAACATTTTTAAACTTTACAGTTGATTTCTCCTTGGTAGGCATAACTACCTTGGCAACACCATGTTGATCACAGATGGCTGCATGTTCTTGTGGTTTTTCCAGCCCATTGCGTCCGCTCTGATCATCAAAATGTGTAAAACAGAGCTTGAGGGTATAAACCTGTCCATTACGCTTAGTAATGGCGTCGAACGAGCTTCTCAAAATTCTTTATATATATGCGTAGTGATGTTTTCCACTACAGTCACTCAATAGTAGCGGTTCACGGTGTTCAGGTAGTTCAGTCTCAAAAATCTTTATTGGATAGACATCATGCTTCTCACCCAGCCCGAAAACGTTGATAGACACCCTGGATTATCCGTTGTTTTGACTCATTCAGGTACATATTTAGGTCCATCGTTGAATTGCATCGTATAAAATACGATTTCAATCGTACTTCGAACGATGTTGCGTATTATTTCATATCACAGTCCGCCATTTTTGATAGCTTATATTTAGTAGGGCTCCAAACTGCTTTTCTTCTGAGGACTGCTTATTTCACTTATATCTTCCTGCTGCTGACCCTTATAACCATCATTCAAGGTTATATTGGAATGCTTGCATTTGAAGAGCATTTTGCAGCTCATCGGAAGCCTTCTTTTGTCATAATCTCGGAAGAATTTCTTCCTGCATTTAATACAAGAGCATTCTGCTGCACTAGGGATTATATCCTTATATGCAGAGTTTTTCAACCTTATTCTTGAGGTGATAACGTATTAATCTCTCTTCAATAAAATGTAGACTTTTCACCTTGATAACACTCTAGAAAGTTGATTATTCTTGGAGAGAACACGATATTAACACATCTAGATCCATTAGCACAATAAAGAATAGTGACTGAAGGTATCCTAATTATAGAGCTGACAAGGGCCTTTTTAGAACAATCATATACTAAATTTTTAATAGTAAAACGATGATTAATGGCGATATATCTTATTCTGAAAAGCGCATTGTTATGGCGGGGGGATACTTACACGTCACGTAATTATTGCACGCAATAGAATTTCACCCTTTTGCACATGCGCAGAGGCTCTCAGCAATTCTATTGTTATTTTCTTCAATTCCCCCCTCTCTCTCCCTCTCAGAGAGCACCTCCATAATGTCTTTAACCTAGCTATAAAAATGCGTTGGGTTGAAAAACATGTGAACATGGTAACCTGAAAAGAATTACATTTTGCTAGGTTATAGTGGAATGAAACAAACATATTTGAATTCTGTAAAGACAATAATTTCCAATGGTCTCGTAAGTATGTGTACGCGTGTGTGTCCACATGCGTGCGTGCACTAGTGTATGTGTCTATGTTTGTAGGCGTATGTGTGTGCGTGAGTGTGTATGTGCATGCATGTGTGTATGTGTGCGAGTGTGTATTATGCGTGTGTATGTGTGTGTATGCTTGTGTGCACTGGTGTATGTGTGAGTGTGTAAGTGCAATGGTGTGTGTGTGTGTCTGTGTGAGCATAGGTGTATGTGTGCGCTGGTGTATGAGTCCGTGCACTGGTGTATGTGTGTTCATATGTATGTGTGAGTGCGTGCATTGGTGTATGTGCGTGTGTTGGTGTATGTGCACTGGTGTATGCGGGCGTACAGTTATGTTTGTGCATGCGTGTGTGTATGTGTAAGTGCACTGGTATATGTGTGTGTAAGGGCTAAGTGTATAGTTGTGAATATGTATGTGTAATGGCTATGTGCATATGCTCGTGTATATATGAATGCTTGGATGTGTGCATGTCAAGAAGAAAGAAAGAGATAAATAGAAAGAAAAAGGAAAAAGAAAGATAAAGGGAGAAGAAGAAAGAACATAAAGAATCGTGCCTAGGCATAGAGATACCTAAGTATACACCAGGGTTTAATATAAATAATTATATTTGTTAAATAAATTTTTAATCTGACCGCGCATACTCACATAGTTTAATATTTATTTAGCATTAGAGTTTCGCTGGGTAAGATTCCAACTAGAATCTCTGGTTACCTAAGAATATCCTACAATAAACATCGTATTGTTATATAAAAATTGACATGTTTTGACCGTTCTCGTCTATGTTTCTTAATTGATTAGTTATTGAGCATTAATGTTTCACTACACTAAGAATCGAACTCGGAGCTCTGAATACCCGAAGGCGCCTCTAATTAATCAGACTAATTATATAATAATATTTAACCTATCAAAGTGTCAATTCTTTCATTGGTAATTAAAATATTAAACTTTTGCCTGCAGTAAGATTGAAACACATACCTATAGATATCTTAGTATGCACAGGGGTTTTAAGTATGTAATGATATATGTTAAACACATTTTTGTTATAGCTGTTTGAGCGAGACAACAGATGCAGAAACAGAACATTATAACTATGCTCTTGATTCTCGTAGATTGTCGCGCAGATTCGTGCGCTTGGTAGAAGTGTTAGACTTGTTACGATTGTGTATATCTGTGTTCGGGGATGTCCGTAAATCTTCGAGAACTCTCGGCTGCGCACGCGCAGAAAGAACTACAGGTATAATGAATGATGCCCGAGGGTAAAGTCGGTAGTAGTAATAGTCCCGGATGAGCCAATTGGATTAACGATAATCCTGCCGCTAGGGACGCTAGTGTCGCTAGTGTCGCCGCTGATTAAGAGCGACGGCGGTAAGCTTGAAAAGCGCCATGAGCGGAAGGATTATCGTTAACGCAATTGGCTAATCCGGGACGAGATAAAAGAATTGAGGATTAGGGAAAGATGAACGAAAAAGAGGAAGTGACGTGGAGCGTATTTATTGGTAAAAATAAGACGAAATGTGATTGGTTCGTTAATTCGGGTGGAAGATGAAGGAAGGAAGATAAAAGAGTATGGAGGACACGTGATGGAGAGGAGCGGAGCGGCGAGGTGTTGTCTTGCGGAGGTCGGGACTGAAAGAGGGAAAAGATGGCGAACGAGGGATAAAAAGTATAACAGAAAGTGACGTGTGAAGTTGTGATTGGTGGGAATAAGAAGTGATGTTATTGGTGGAAAGGAACAAATAAAAGTTGTTGATTGGTAAGAACAAGAGAGATTATGAATGGTGGAAAGAAAAAGGTGTGGGAGTGGGGTATGTTGGAGGTGATGGGAAAGGTAAGTTTTCCTACCAACAAGATTTGCAAAAGCCTCTCCAGAACTCATCAGCAATTTTTGAACGTTGGATGGTAGTTTTCTTGAGTGGATAGAGAGATGGGGCGATATATTGACGCGGTGGCGAAAATGGGAACTAAACAAGATGGCGGAGACAAGAGGTCTAAGGACGAGGAAATTTCGAGGTTAGTGGTCAACATGGCGGACGCAAGAGGTGGGGGCAGGGAGACGCGGTGGTGAGAATGGCAACTAAAAGAAGTTGGCGGAAGCAAGAGCTTAGAAGAGCAGATTTTGAGGTTAAAATAGTGGGAACTAAAAATGGCGGAGGGTCGGCGACATGGAGATGCGGTGCCCAACGTGAGAACTAAACAAGATGGCGGACGCAAGAGGAGGGTAAGGAGATTTGAGGTTAAGATTTTTAGGTTAAAACAGGACGTAAGCATAGAAATGAAATTCAAGATGGCAAAGGCAATGGTGTGGACGAGTAGATGTGAGGCGCGGTGGCGAAAATGGGAACTAAACAAGATGACGAAGACAAAAAGTCTAAGGACGAGGAGATTTCGAGGTTAGTGGTCAACATGGTGGTCGCAAGAGGTGGGGGCAAGGAGATTTGAGGTTAAGATTTTTAGGTTACAACAGGACGTAAGAAGGGGAACTAAATCCAAGATGGCGGAGGCAGGGGTGGGACGAGGAGATGTGAGGCGCGGTGGTAAAAATGGGAACTAAACAACATGGCTGAGGCAGGAAGTTCAGGTTAAAAATCTGAGGTAAACGTGGAGAACTTAAACCAAGATGGCGGTGGCGTAGTGGTGAAAATGGGAACTAAACAAGATGGCGGAGGCAAGAAGTCGAGGGACGAAGAGATTTGAGGTTAGGGTCAACATGCGAAAGATGTCGAAGGCAACAGATGGTGACGAGGAGATAGAATTGAGGATTAGGGAAAGATGAACGAAAAACAGGAAGTGACGTGGAGGGTTTTGATTGGTAAAAATAAGACGAAATGTGATTGGTTCGTTAATTCGGGTGGAAGATGAAGGAAGGAAGATAAAAGAGTATGGAGGACACGTAATGGAGAGGAGCGGAGCGGCGAGGTGTTGTCTGTGCGGAGGTCGGGACTGAAAGAGTGAAAAGATGGCGAACGAGGGATAAAAAGTATAACAGAAAGTGACGTGTGAAGTTGTGATTGGTGTGAATAAGAAGTGATGTTATTGGTGGAAAGGAACAAATGAAAGTTGTTGATTGGTAAGAATAAGAGAGATTATGATTGGTGGAAAGAAAAAGGTGTGGGAGTATGGTATGTTGGAGGTGATGGGAAAGGTAAGTTTTCCTACCAACAAGATTTACAAAAGCCTCTCCAGAACTCATCAGCAATTTTTGAACTTTGGATGGTAGTTTTCTTGAGTGGATAGAGAGATGGGGCGATATGAGACGCGGTGGCGAAAATGGGAACTAAACAAGATGGCGGAGATAGAGGTCTAAGGACGAGGAAATTTCGAGGTTAGTGGTCAACATGGCGGACGCAAGAGGTGGGGGCAAGGAGACGCGGTGGTGAGAATGGGAACTAAAAGAAGATGGCGGAAGCAAGAGCTTAGGAGAGCAGATTTTGAGGTTAAAATGGTGGGAACTAAAAATGGCGGAGGGTGTGCGACAAGGAGATGCGGTGGCCAACGTGAGAACTAAACAAGATGGCGGACGCAAGAGGAGGGTAAGGAGATTTGAGGTTATGGTACCAAAACACCAAAGGATATATTCCTACGCCAAGCAGGCCCGAAAAATAATTATGCGTGTGGTACTTACCTCTTACTGGTGTTGATGCGTCACCAAAAGCGCAGCAGTTTCACGCGTCGCGAAAAAATAAAAGCAAACTGTTTTTGAAAATGCTTAACCAGCTTTAAGATCAACCAATATCACTACGCACTGATATACCTAGGTTTTTAAAGCGGTACAGACGCCCTTTGCACAGACGTAATTTAACTATACCAAAAACCTGGTACTGGACCATCGTAATGGTCGCTAGCGTACGTAGGAGCACGGTTCTCATTGCCGGTCGGAAGCGGTCAAAAAAGTGTACGACGCAGGTGTTCACACTAGCTATTGTCGAAGTCAACCGTCGAGGTGTGAATGAACGAATTCTGTTCTTGCCGGCAATCTGGCTCGGAGATGTGAGGAGCGGTGGCAAAAATGGGAACTAAACAAGATGGCGGAGACAAGAAGTCAAGAACGAGGGGATTTGAGGTTAGTGGTCAACATGGCAGACGCAAGAGTGGTAATCAGCAGTCAATGTGCGTCACGATATGGCCGCCGCGATTAAAGAGCTGCAAACTGCACGAACACTTGAAAAATATTGCCCGGCGAGACGCATTGCGCGGCGTGAGCGTTTGCCGTAAACCGTTACAGTTGCCATACTTATATTATCTGTCTTTTTTTTAAAAAAAATAACTAGTTTTTCGGGGTTTTCTCTGGTTGGTAGACGAATGCAAGCTATGTCTGCTTTTTTCATAGTTTTTCCCTGGTCCGTAGGCGTTTGCTGAAGCGGTTGCCGAAGTTCTTTCTATTTTGGTAGTTTTCCCAGTTTTTTCGTGGTTTTCCCTGGTCGGTAGGCATTTGTTTAGGTTCTTTCTCGTATTTCGTGGTTTTCCCCTGTTGGCGGGATGTAGCTCAGTGTGTGTGCGCGCGCACACACACACACGCACGCTTTCATACATTCGCTCACAAAGCTCTTTCTATTTTGGGGGTTGTCCCTCGTTTGTGGACGAATGCAAAATCTTTCTGCTTTTTCATTGGTTTTCCCTGGTTGGTAGGCGTTTGCTGTAGTGTTTGACGAACCCCTTTCTAATTTTCGTGGTTTTTTCAGGTTTTTTTTCGTGGTTCTCCCTGTTTGGTAAGCAAATGATGAAGTTTTTATATAATGTCGTCGTTTTCCCTTGTCGGCGCACGGATACTAAGCACATACTCGCACACACACACATTCACACACACATACATTCGCGCACAAACTATTTCTATTTTTCGGGGTTTTATCTGCTCCGTATACGTATGCATGCTATTTTTCCGTTTTCATAGTTTTTCCCTGGTTTATGGGCCACTGCTGGAGCGGTTGTCGTACCTCCTTCTGTTTTTTTCGTGGTGTTCCCTTGTCGGTAGGTATTGTTTAAGTTCTTTCTCCTATTTGGTGGCTTTCCTTTTTTGTGGGTAAATGCTGGGGGCACACAAACACATGCACATTCGCTCACAAACCTCTTTTTTTCGTGGCTTCGCTAGTCTGTAGGCGCTTGCTAAGGCTCTTTCTAGTTTTTTCGACATTTTTCTCCGGTCCGTAGGCGTTTGCTACAGCGTTTTCTCAAGCTCTTTCTATCTTGTTTTCATGGTTTTTCCAGCTCGGTAGGCGTTAGAATACTCTTAGAGCTTTTTTCAGGTTTTTATGGTTGTCCCTGTCCGGTAGGCAAATGATGAAGTTTTTCTATAATGTCGTCGTTTTCCCTTGTCGGCGCACGGATACTAAGCACATACTCGCACACACACATTCACACATACATTCGCTCACAAACTCTTTCTATTTTTCGGGGTTTTAAAAAATTAAATAGGCACACACACACTCACACTATAATAGTAGCGTATAAAAAATTTAACAAACAAAATCTACACAATGACAAAAGATCGGTAGGCGTTAGAATACTCTTACAGCTTTTTTCAGGTCTTTCGTGGTTGTCCCTGTCCGGTAGGCAAATGAAGTTTTTCTATAATGTCGTCGTTTTCCCTTGTCGGCGCACGGATACTAAGCACATACTGTCTCACACACACACACATTCACACACACATACATTCGCTCACAAACTCTTTCAATTTTTCGGGGTTTTATCTGCTCCGTATATGTATGCATGCTATTTTTCCGTCTTCATAGTTTTTCCTTGGTCTGTAGGCCATTGCTGGAGCGGTTGTCGTACCTGTTTCTGTTTCTTTCGTGGTTTTTCCTTGTCGGTAGGCTATTGTTTAAGTTCTTTCTCCTATTTCGTGGCTTTTCCTTGTTTGTGGGTAAATGCTGGGTGCACACAAACACATGCACATTCGCTCACAAACTTCTTTTTTTTCGTGGCTTTCCTAGTCTGTAGGCGCTTGCTAAAGCTCTTTCTACGTTTTTCGACATTTTTCTCTGGTCCGTAGGCGTTTGCTACAGCGTTTTCTCAAGCTCCTTCTATCTTGTTTTCATGGTTTTTCCAGATCTGTAGGCGTTAGAATACTCTTAGAGCTTTTTTAAGGTTTTTCGTGGTTGTCCCTGTCCGGTAGGCAAATGATGAAGTTTTTCTATAATGTCGTCGTTTTCCCTTGTCGGCGCAAGGATACTAAGCACATACTCGCACACACACACATTCACACACACATACATACGCTCACAAACTCTTTCTATTTTTCGGGGTTTTAAAAAATTAAATAGGCACACACATACACTCACACTATAATAGTAGCGTATAAAAAATTTAACAAACAAAATCCACACAATGACAAAATTGAAAATGTATATATATTTTAACACAAAAGTGTGCAGTGCAAAAGAAAATACAAATTAAATAGGCACACACACACACACTCACACACACATTTAATAGTAGCGTGTAGCGTATAAAAATTTAACAAACAAATTGCGCACAATGACAATAAAATTGAAAATGGTAGAAATACGCACGAAAGAATGAGTTTAAAATATTCATGTATTTGAATTGTGTATTAAAAATACAAATGGAATACATTGAAATGCAAGTATATTGTTTACAAAGCCCATAAAATGGAAATAATAGTAATAAAAAAGCACTGGATACGCGTTTAGGGGCATAACCGTCACATCTAGGGCAACTAGATAGACGCTTGTAATGTAAATGTTTGTGAACAATTTGAATATTATTAATAAAACAAGCCCGACGTGATTCACATTCCAGGCAAGTTGGTGAGCATTATGCCAGACGGTAAAAACACTTTTTGATCATACCGCTTAATAAGGAACAAATTGCACGTTTTGTATTTCTTATCCGACGCGTACAGCACGTGCTTCCCCGTATGATCGCCAAACACCGTCACAGCGTCTGACGTCATCTATCGTACAGCTGCCGTGGCCTTGACCGATGCTCGCACACAAGGCTACGGCCTTCGGTTTTTGCAGATAGTCGGAGCGCGTCATCGTTTTATAGTTGACGTCGCGACATACATTCGCTCACAAACTCTTTCTATTTTTCGGATTTTTAAAAAATTAAATAGGCACACACACACACTATAATAGTAGCGTATAAAAAATTTAACAAACAAAATCCACACAATGACAAAATTGAAAATGTATATATATTTTAACACAAAAGTGTGCAGTGCAAAAGAAAATAAAAATTCGATGAAATGATTTAATAGTTCATCGTTTTATTTTCACCAATCACAAATCGTCTTATTTTCTCCAATCATAACATGCCACGTCACTTCCTGCCTTCCTTTTTACACAAGCATTATATTTCTGTGCTCTTTTTTGTTTTCAACTTTCGTGTTAGTTACTTGGCTGCTTCCGTTCTCGTTCAAGGTATGATATTTATTTTTTCTTTTGTGAAATCTTCTTGACCACGCGCGTCCGCCATCTTGTTTAGTTTTCACAACATCAAATCTCCTCGTCACCATCTGTTGCGTTCGGCATCTTTCGCATGTTGACCCTAACCTCAAAGCCTCTTCTTCCCTCGACTTCTTGCCTCCGCCATCTTGTTTAGTTCCCATTTTCACCACTACGCCTCCGCCATCATGGTTTAAGTTCTCCACGTTTACCTCATATTTTTAACCTGGACTTCCTGCCTCCGCCATGTTGTTTAGTTCCCATTTTTACCACCGCGCCTCACATTTCCTCGTCCCACCCTTGCCTCCGCCATCTTGGATTTAGTTCCCCTTCTTATGTCCTGTTTTAACCTAAAAATCTTAACCTCAAATCTCCTTGCCCCCCACCTCTTGCGCCCGCCATGTTGACCACTAACCTCGAAATCTCCTCGTCCTTACACTTTTTGTATTTGTCATCTTGTTTACTTCCCATTTTCGACACCGCGCCTCACATCTCCTCGTCCACACCATTGCCTTCGCCATCTTGGATTTCGTTCCCATGCTTACGTCCTTTTTAACCTAAAAATCTTAACCTCAAATCTCCTTACCCTCCTCTTGCGTCCGCCATCTTGTTTAGCTCTCACGTTGGCCACCGCATCTCCTTGTCGCCGACCCTCCGCCATTTTTAGTTCCCACTATTTTAACCTCAAAATCTGCTCTTCTAAGCTCTTGTTTCCGCCATCTTCTTTTAGTTCACATTCTCACCACCGCGTCTCCTTGCCCTCACCTCTTGCGTCCGCCATGTTGACCACTAGCCTCGAAATTTCCTCGTCCTTAGACCTCTTGTCTCCGCCATCTTGTTTAGTTCCCATTTTCGCCACCGCGTCTCATATCGCCTCATCTCTCTATCCACTCAAGAAAACTGCCATCCAACGTTCAAAAATTAGACTCTCCTCGGAGTTACCTCAACACAACGTACATGACCTGGTTCGTCACGGGTACGAAGGTCTGCACTACCACTTCCTCGGCGTTGAGCAGGCCCAGGAGGCGATCGTACCGGTACACCAGCTAGCACGTGGACATGTTATCGCGCTGTGGTGTTACGTGTGCGAGGTATGGAAACTGAAGGACGCAAAACATGCACGACCGAGGGTTAAAAAGTAGAACAAGTAGTGACGTGGAACGTTGTGATTGGTGAAAATAAGACGATCTCTGATAGGAGGACAAATTGAAATAACGTGATGTGATAGGCGAAAATAAAATCGATGGTGATTGGATGAAAAATGACGAGAAGGAATTAGCGGTGAATTTGTGAACTAAGATGGTGAAGATTTTTTTTTTTAAAAAAAAAGACGGATAATATAATTATGGCACTGAAGGACGCAAAACATGCACGACCGAGGGTTAAAAAGTAGAACAAGTAGTGACGTGGAACGTTGTGATTGGTGAAAATAAGACGATCTCTGATAGGAGGACAAATTGAAATAACGTGATGTGATAGGCGAAAATAAAATCGATGGTGATTGGATGAAAAATGACGAGAAGCAATTAGCGGTGAATTTGTGAACTAAGATGGCGAAGATTTTTTTTTAAAAAAAAGACGGATAATATAAGTATGGCAACTGTAACGGTTTACGGCAAACGCGCGCCGCGCAATGCGTCACGCCGGGCAATAAAACAAACATATTCTGCAAGATGCCCGGCGTGACGCATTGCGCGGCGCGCGTTTGCCGTAAACCGTTACAATTGCCATACCTATATTATCCGTCTTTTTTTTAAAACATGTCCACGTACTAGCTGGTGTACCGGTACGATCGCCTCCTGGGCCTGCTCAACGCCGAGGAAGAGGTACTGCAGACCTGCGTACCCGGGACGAACCAGGTCATGTACGTGGTGTTGAGGTAACTCCGAGGAGAGTCCAATTTTTGAACGTTGGATGGTAGTTTTCTTGAGTGGATAGAGAGATGGGGCGATATGAGACGCGGTGGCGAAAATGGGAACTAAAGAAGGAGGCGGAGACAAGTGGTCTAAGGACGAGGAAATTTCGAGGTTAGTGGTCAACATGGCGGACGCAAGAGGTGAGGGAAAGGAGACGCGGTGGTGAGAATGTGAACTAAAAGAAGATGGCGGAAACAAGAGCTTAGAAGAGCAGATTTTGAGGTTAAAATAGCGGGAACTAAAACTGGCGGAGGGTGGACGACAAGGAGATGCGGTGGTCAACGTGAGAGCTAAGCAAGATGGCGGACGCAAGAGGAGGGTAAGGAGATTTGAGGTTAAGATTTTTAGGTTAAAACAGGACGTAAGCATGGGAACGAAATCCAAGATGGCGAAGGCAATGGTGTGGACGAGGAGATGTGAGGCGCGGTTGCGAAAATGGGAACTAAACATGATGACGAATACAAAAAGTCTAAGGACGAGGAGATTTCGAGGTTGGTGGTCAACATGGCGGGCGCAAGAGGTGGGGGGCAAGGAGATTTGAGGTTAAGATTTTTAGGCTAAAACAGGACGTAAGAAGGGGAACTAAATCCAAGATGGCGGAGGCAAGGGTGGGACGAGGAAATGTGAGGCGCAGTGGTAAAAATGGGAACTAAACAACATGGCGGAGGCAGGAAGTCCAGGTTAAAAATATGAGGTAAACGTGGAGAACTTAAACCAAGATGGCGGAAGCGTAGTAGTGAAAATGGGAACTAAACAAGATGGCGGAGGCAAGATATCGAGGGACGAAGAGATTTGAGAATAGGGTCAACATTCGAAAGATGCTGAACGCAACAGATGGTGACGAGGAGATTTGATGTTGTGAAAATTAAACAAGATGGCGGACGCGCGTGGTCAAGAAGATTTCACAAAAGAAAAAATAAATATCATACCTTGAACGAGAATGGAAGCAGACAAGTAACTAACACGAAAGTTGAAAACAGAAATATAATGCTTGTGTAAAAAGGAAGGCAGGAAGTGACGTGGCATGTTATGATTGGAGAAAATAAGACGATTTGTGATTGGTGAAAATAAAACGATGAACTATTAAACCATTTCATCGAATTTTTATTTTCTTTTGCACTGCACACTTTTGTGTTAAAATATATATACATTTCCAATTTTGTCATTGTGTGGATTTTGTTTGTTGAATTTTTATACGCTACTATTATAGTGTGTGTGTGTGTGCCTATTTAATTTTTTAAAACCCCGAAAAATAGAAAGAGTTTGTGAGCGAAGGTATGTCGCGACGTCAACTATAAAACGATGACGCGCTCCGACTATCTGCAAAAGTCGAAGGCCGTAGCCTTGTGTGCGAGCATCGGTCAAGGCCACGACAGCTGTACGATAGATGACGTCAGACGCTGTGACGGTGTTTGGCGATCATACGGGGAAGCACGTGCTGTACGCGTCGGATAAGAAATACAAAACGTGCAATTTGTGCCTTATCAAGCGGTATGATCAAAAAGTGTTTTTACCGTCTGGCATAATGCACACCAACTTGCCTGGAATGTCAATCACGTCGGGCTATTTTTATTAATAATATTCAAATTGTTCACAAACATTTACATTACAAGCGTCTATCTAGTTGCCCTAGATGTGACGGTTATGCCCCTAAACGCGTATCCAGTGCTTTTTTTATTACTCCTATTTCCATATTATGGGCTTTGTAAACAATATACTTGCATTTCAATGTATTCCATTTGTATTTTTAATACACAATTTAAATACATGAATATTTTAAACTAATTCTTTCGTTCGTATTTCTACCATTTTCAATTTTATTGTGATTGTGTGCAATTTGTTTGTTAAATTTTTATACGCTACACGCTAATATTAAATGTGTGTGTGTGAGTGTGTGTGTGTGTGAGTATTTAATTTGTATTTTCTTTTGCACTGCACACTTTTGTGTTAAAATATATATACATTTTCAATTTTGTCATTGTGTGGATTTTGTTTGTTAAATTTTTTATACGCTACTATTATAGTGTGAGTGTGTGTGTGTTAATTTTTTAAAACCCCGAAAAACAGAAAGAGTTTGTGAGCGTATGTATGTGTGTGAATGTGTGTGTGTGCGAGTATGTGCTTAGTATCCGTGCGCCGACAAGGGAAAACGACGACATTATAGAAAAACTTCATCATTTGCCTACCGGACAGGGACAACCACGAAAAAAACCCTGAAAAAACCACGAAAATTAGAAAGCACTTCGTCAACCACTACAGCAAACGACTGCCAACCAGGGAAAACCTATGAAAAAGCAGAAAGAGCTTGCATTCGTCTACAAACGAGGGAAAACCCCCAAAATAGAAAGAGCTTTGTGAGCGAATGTATGAGAGCGTGCGTGTGTGTGTGTGTGTACGCACACACACACACTGAGCTACATCCCGCCAACAGGGGAAGACCACGAAATACGAGAAAGAACCTAAACAATTGCCTACCGAACAGGGAAAACCACGAAAAAACTGGGAAAACCACCAAAAATAGAAAGAGCTTCGGCAACCGCTTCAGCAAACGCCTACGGATAACTATGAAAAAAGCAGACATAGCTTGCATTCGTCTACCAACCAGAGAAAACCCCTAAAAGCTTTTTATTTTTTTTAAAAAAAAGACGGATAATATAATTATGGCAACTGTAACGGTTTACGGCAAACGCGGGCGCCGCGCAATGCGTCACGCCGGGCAATATTTTTCATGTTATCGCGCAGTTTGCAGCTCTTTAATCGCGGCGGCCATATCGTGACGCACATCGACTGCTGATTACCACTGCTGATTGCGTCTGCCATGTTGACCACTAACCTTAAATCCCCTCGTTCTTGACTTCTTGTCTCCGCCATCTTGTTTAGTTCCCATTTTTGCCACCGCTTCTAACATCTCCGAGCTAGATTGCCGGCAAGAACAGATTTCGTTCTTCACACCTCGACGGTTGACTTCGACAGTAGCTACTGTGAGCACCTGCGTCGTACACTTTTTTGACCGCTTTCAACCGGCAATGAGAACCCTGCTCCTACGTACGCTAGCGACCATTACGATGGTCCAGTACCAGGTTTTTGGTATAGTTAAATTACGTCTGTGCAAAGGGCATATGTACGGCTTTAAAAAACCTAGGTATATCAGTGCGTAGTGATGTTTGTTGATCTTAAAGCTGGTTAAGCATTTTCAAAAACAGTTTGCTTTTATTTTTTCGCGTCGCGTGAAGCTGCTGCGCTTTTGGTGACCTATCAACACCAGTAAGAGGTAAGTACCACACGCATAATTATTTTTCGGGCCTGCTTGGCGTAGGAATATATCGTTTGGTGTTTTGGTACCGTAACCTCAAATCTCCTTACCCTCCTCTTGCGTCCGCCATCTTGTTTAGTTCTCACGTTGGCCACCGCATCTCCTTGTTTCACACCCTCCGCCATTTTAGTTCCCACTATTTTAACCTCAAAACCTGCTCTACTAAGCTCTTGCATCCGCCATCTTCTTTTAGTTCCCATTCTCACCACCGCGTCTCCTTGCCCCCACCTCTTGCGTCCGCCATGTTGACCACTAACCTCGAAATCTCCTCGTCCTTAGACCTCTTGTCTCCGCCATCTTGTTTAGTTCCCATTTTCGCCACCCGATCTCATATCGCCCCATCTGTTTATCCGCTCAAGAAAACTACCATTCAACGTTCAAAAATTGCTGATGAGTTCTGGAGAGGCTTTTGCAAATCTTGTTGGTAGGAAAACTTACTTTTCCCATCACCTGCAACATACCCCACTCCCACACCTTTTTCTTTCCACCAATCATAATCTCTCTTATTCTTAGCAATCAACAACTTTCATTTGTTCCTTTCCACCAATAACATCACTTCTTATTCACACCAATCACAACTTCACACGTCACTTTCTGTTATACTTTTTATCCCTCGTTCGCCATCTTTTCCCTCTTTCAGTACCGACCTCCGCACAGACAACACCTCGCCGCTCCGCTCCTCTCCATCACGTGTCCTCCATACTCTTTTATCTTCCTTCCTTCATCTTCCACCCGAATTAACGAACCAATCACATTTCGTCTTATTTTTACCAATCAATACCCTCCACGTCACTTCCTGTTTTTCGTTCATCTTTCCCTAATCCTCAATTCTTTTATCTCGTCCCGGATTAGCCAACTGCGATAACGATAATCCTTCCGCTCATGGCGCTTTTCAAACTTACCGCCGTCGCTCTTAATCAGCGGCGACATTAGCGACACTAGCGCCCCTAGCGGCAGGATTATCGTTAATCCAATTGGCTCATCCGGGACTATTACTACTGTCGGTGGCAGAATGGCGAGGTCCGTAATTAATGGCCGCATGGACGCCAGTTTGTCGGGATACTAAAATTAATGAGGGGCTCCCCTGTCGAGCGGGGTGGAATTTATGGTCTATCAGGTAAATGTTGCTTGTCCCCGTCTGAACTGAGCTGGCTCCGGAATGTCGGGGCTATAGCAAAGACAGGCCAGGTATAATGTTGCCAAAAGTTCTTTTTGTTATGTTTGAACCAGAGTCTCTCTTTGTTACATACACCTAACATGCACGTGTACAGGAATTCAATGAGTTGGGACAATAGCGTCTCATTTTTCTTTATATACCTTTGTTAGGACGGCTCCAACCTGGTGTTTTGTTATATTGTGTAGGAATGGGGTGCTACATGGATGGTCTGCATAACGAGCTCTTTTGTGGGACAATAGAAAGGGAGACCATAACATCTGTCCCTGTGTTTGCATGGTTCCAGTCTGCTCTATTGTTATACTGCACGTGTTCAAACAACGCGGCTGGGGTGTGTTGTTGCAGGTGTGGAGGTGCACGTGTGCGGATAGGGAATGGGTAGAATAAAGTCTCCTCTTTTGTTAGGAAGCAGAATTTATTATGCCCATTGTTCAATTTGGCAGATGATGGACAAGCTTGATTGTTGATCTGTCAAGCTCTCCAATACACCGAACAAAATTTATAACCCCCGGCTGCAACCAAAAGGTACCAGGGGTCGTGGCAGGGGGCGCGGGGACCTAATTAGCATATGAATACACATTCCTTTATATCAAGTGGCCCAGCTTCCGCAATTCCCCCCTACTGACTCAGGGGATTTTTCTGTTAAAGACCCCTCCTCGAATATCATACAAATGATCTATATTCATACGTTTTTATTGTTAAAGTTCTTGAATAATGCGCTTCTTTGTGTAGCAGTTTTTAACCACAATCCCTAAGACCTATCATCGTTTTCCCTACCTCTCTCATATAAACGCATTTTCCCCTCCTTCAGCTATTTCATAGCATAGGATCCCTCTCTTTCTCTGTTTTACTATCCCTCCCATATAAACGATTACTCTGTCATTCAGCCCTTGCTAGCCTAATACCTCTCCTCGGTTTCCTTCCTCATTCATATAAACGCATGCCACCTTTAACATCTGTTTTAGAATCTCCCTCGTTTTCCCTATCTCTCCCATATAAGCCTATATTCCCCTCCTTCAGCATCTGTCTAGCCTACC
This sequence comes from Deroplatys truncata, assembly GCA_030765065.1. NCBI lineage: Eukaryota > Metazoa > Arthropoda > Insecta > Mantodea > Mantidae > Deroplatys > Deroplatys truncata. The sequence goes on along the minus strand of CM060990.1, from coordinate 345,841,209 downwards.
AACTCTCGCCATATTCTCTAGCTCTTTCGTACAACGTGCATCCCCTCTTTCTGCCACTGTCTAACCTAGCATCGTCCCTCGTATTCCACAGCTCTTCCATATGAAGTACATTCCTCTACTTCAACCTCTGTTTAGCCTAGCATCAGCCCTCGTATTCCGTATCTGTCTCATATAAACGCATTTTCCTCCGTAAATTGCCGCATCTAGCCTCGTTTTCCCTATCCTTTCTCATATAAACGCAAAACAGTGTTCTCGATGTCTCCATAATAAACTACTAATGCAACTGGATAGTCTATCTGTTCAAATTCCTGAAGATGCAATAAATTGTCCCTCAAAGAATTTAATAGGTTTTGAGAATGTTGCATACACACCAGCCAAATGAATATTTTAAACGGTGTGGAGGATAAAAGGCAAATTTAACCGTACATTTCAAATAGTCATGTAATTCTCGAGTATCCTGTATAAAAAGGCTTTCCAAAATCAAGGAATATGCCGAAAGTGGCACTATAGAGACTTGTATATTTCATGAAAATTTGTGTACTGGAATGTGTATTGTAATCTACCAAGGATACGGAAACTGCTATGCCATTGGTGTGCCGCCTCTCACACTTTATGCAAGTCGAACTCGGCAATGTATTTAAAAATTGTAGATCCAAAAGGTTCAAAGTACTGCCCGAATCGACAGTGTTTGAGTTAATCCGCTGCCTTATACCAGGAAATCACTGGTACCGGTGCAAAGAGCAATCCAACTATGTGTGTTTTACCTTGAGTATCAGATCGATTTTGCTGTAATTGTCATAAAGGACGATGTTTAAATGTATTGCTTTTCCGCAGACGTTAAAAGCAACAGGCAAACTTATGTCCCTGTTGTGGTAATGCATACACACATAGAAAAAATACGCTGCGTCCTGTAAATATAATTACTTGAACACTCAGGAACGGCTGAAGACGAAGGCGACATATCTGTTACAGTAGGCAAGGTAGAAGTTATAGAAACATTAGGAGCCGTACCCTCAACGTTTTGCAACCAACCCATCATCTGATCAAGTTCATGAAATGAAGTTGTCGACTAGGAATTGTGCGTTTATTAGGCGTAGCCTCATTCAAGCAGGGTGGTATAATTTCACAAATTTAACTTTCTGTATCCAGAGCACGAAATACTTCAGCGTATTTACAAACTCGCTCAGAGAATGTAATTAATTCTTTTTGTGGCGATTGTATTGCATAATAATAAATAGTTAAGTAAGATGACCGTAGTTGTTGTGGGAAATAATTTCAACACCGATTAATGAATGACTAATACTAAAACGGGAATTGCTGCAGTTTTCCATAAATGTATAATTTGGCATCGAAAATCGTTAGCAGTAGTCTATCAAGCTCAACTGGATTAGAAAGCATATCTGCAGAACAATCACCAAGACGAAAAACCAATTCTAAGAATTCTAATGCTTTAATTGTGGAATTCACTATAATTTGCCTACCAAGAAGCTATTTTTGCGCTAAGTGATCAATTTGCAACGACTGAAAGTGAAATGGGACCGGAATTGACAGTTCAAATCTGTCTGGCAAGTTTACGGAATCGATTCCATTGAACCAGATTCTGTATGTAAATCTAATGGATCGTTATTAAAAGTAGTTAACGTTGTATAATTTGTCGCAGATTCTTGCTTAAGCTGAGCTAATTTGTCCAATTATGACGTTACTAAGGACGCGCTTTGCAGAAATTGTATACGGCCAATGAAATGCAAAACGTGTGAAAGGGTAATTTGAAAGATTAGAGTAGTTCCTCTTTACTTATTAATTCTAGATCAGTAAGCACCATTAAAACAGTATATCACACAAAGTATACGCAACTCATAGGAAGTAATACTTGTAATGCACCAACATCCGCTACGAATGAATGCAAAAAGAATCAATTCCTAGAAATGAAACGCTTAGCTGCAAGCTGTAATCAAACTAGAATTATAGTAAGAAAAGAACCCGAAACATTCCAATGCATATTATGCAATGCCTACGCTAACATTACATCTGTTAGCGTTTTGAAACGATAGATAAAGGGCAAGTCACGCGCTATCGTTTTTGTTCCATCTTCTAATTTTACAATGCTATATAAAGTATGCTCCACAGTCAGGCTATCATTTTTGTAACACGCTTTGGTAATATTTTGTAACGTACGGTTAGCATCGTGTTACATTTTCTATCTCCTTCTCGAAACAATTTGGTTACCAATTGTAATGTAGTAATTTAAACAATTCAAATTACAGGTACACTAGCTAGCAAACGTTAACAATTATCACGTGCTGGGCCCATTTTAGAATGCAACAGTTTTAAAACTAGATTACCTCAGGAAGAAAATAATGTAGTAAAGGCTTAGAACATTCCCTTTATATGAAAACACTAATCTTCTTGCTGCCGTATAACTAATATGTTCATTTAAATTTTAGCAATGTTAAAGTGGTATTACTACTTTCAAAATACTCGATATACATATTTTAAGCTTTGTATTTGTTGCACAATTAGTTCGACGGGATGGGGGCTTAAGGGCGCTCAACCGCTAAGGTTATTAGGGAATTAGTTCGACACGTATATATTACATTACACTATTATGTCTCTGAACCCACCCCGCTCAGGTATATGTTTCAACGCTCCACACGTAACAAAGATGCAACTTAGAAAATTCATTCATTCATTATCTGTTTACCCTCCTATTATGTAGGACTTACACCCCCCAGGACTTACAAGCGGGTGCCTGGGGTCAGAGGCCCGTCGAGGAGCAGACACTCATGGATCAGACCGAGCATCCAGGATGGGTGATCAGCCCGATGGCTGGTATGGGATGAAGGAAGTAGATGAAACGAAATGTTGGTAAAATGGATGAAAGGAAAGGTGATGATGGAGCAGTTGGTGGAATGAATGGCGGGGAAAACCGGAGAACCCGAAGAAAACCCGCCTAGACGCCGCTTCGTCCACAACAAATCCCACATGCAGGTCCCTGGGGTTGAACCCGGGCCGTCTCGGTGAGAGGCGAGCGGTTTAACCACTCGGCCACGCCGCCGCCTAACTTAGAAAATACTCACCAAAAATTGAAATCTGACATTTATACAAGTTACACAACTGTGGGCATGCTCAATGCCCGAGATCCGGAGCTAAAAATGACTTTCCACGTTGTCAATGAGAACCCTATCTCTTCCTTCCTCGTGGTAGTTTCTCACTCGAGGCACCAGCGAAGTAAATCACGTGACATAACCTTCTTTTGCACGCGTAGCACCACCAATATATGCTGTTAAACACGCCATCTATTGAGAGCTGCCAGGCTGCTTCATTGGCATATCAGGGGCAGAGGAAACTTATTATTAGCCGAACTTACAGATAATCTTTTATTTACTTACCACCGTTCGGCGAGACACAGCAAACGAGTATAAGGAGGGTACCATGCGTGGCTCAACGAAGACACACACATGTCATTTTAAATTAGTAATGGAAGAAAAAATACATATTTCCATAGATTTAAAATAACAGATGTCGCTATGTGCAAGTGCAAGCACAACGAGTATAATATGAAACACGTAATAGATGAATGTACTTTGTTAGAAAACGTAAAAGTACCGTTAAAGGGAAACGCATCAAAAGTAAACGCAACGTGGCCACCTCAATTCAAATATATAAAACACAAACTTTTATTCTATTTGTTAACAAGATTAATTTTAAAACTTAGGAACTGTGTAAAATTATATTAGCAGTTATTTCATAGTATTCAGTATGTATTATATTTTGTAAAATGTTCATGTGAAGATAATACTGGCATCTAGTGTTACCTAACGCGAATGCCATGAAGTGGATTGAAGAATTATGGTTCTGGAATAATAGCGCGCACATACCTAAGACAGTCATATAAAAACAAGCATATGGAATTCCCACTTTCGAAAGTTTATTAAAGAAACATGACCCATTTAAAGCACTTTGAGTGCTTAACTTTCCCGCGGAGGACTCGCTACACCGAGGGGGGATTCAAATCCCACTTCGTTGTATTTATTATTGTTAACCAGGTGACAAGTGTCAATTAAACACACATTAAGCATTGGAGTGCAAGTACCTTGGTGAATCACTACATGTCATTCCACTGTAACACTTTTATGTACGATATAAGCATAGACCTCAATCCTAACAATCTTTCGGATAGCGGAGCATAATTTTTGGGTTCCCTTTAAAAAGTTATTTCCTGTACTATAGACCGCACGAAATCTAAGGTCACACGTGCAAAGTGGCTTTAACATGGACGATCACTTGCATATTGTTAGAAACAGGGCTACGTTAGGAATACCCTCGAAGTAGCCTGTTGTAAGAAAGTAACTCATTAATTTTACACGTTTCGCTTCTCGGTTTAGAGAGAAATAGTAGATCCTGGAAAGACGTTTCTTCGGCGTATATGTCATGCATTGAGGTGTGAAGGGGAAACTTAGTGTTGACTATATGAACATATTGTCGCAACTAAAGTTGGACACAGGGGGGAATAACTGGGAATCAGATGATAGAGATTCAGAACTTGGATTAGCAAAGCTATTGTATTCTAGAACGTTACATTTTTATAGTGCGATTGTCAAGTTTACATTAGCAGGGATGATGATTATACTGGCTAACATTATTATTATCAATTATCTTAAAAGTCTTACCTGGGGAAACATGTCTCGTCGTGGATGAGGAGAGCCAAACTCGACGCGACTTCGTCGAGCCGTTAGTAGAGGAAGCCATCCGGAGCGGCCGTGCCGCAGCCGTCGACGGGGACCATCGCGGTCCCGGTCAATTTACAACAACAAAAGTCCCCCGAGTGGGACTATGGGCTTCTTTATATAGGGCTAAATACCCTGGCAGCTATTACCAAATATGGTCAGCCACCGCCCTGGATTTGAAATATAGCAGCCAATCATAACTTGCTACGTCAATGTTCTAGAACATTCTATGTGACGTAACGCGGTCTAAGGTGCAGCTAAGAGCCTGCAGAAAGACACGTACACCTCAGGAAGTGATGCCACAGTAACATCCCTTTGAAATGTCAACGGACATGACAAAACCACCGTTTCCTGTCATATATACAATTTACTAAGACTTTAGCAGAATTAAGAATATAAAATATGTTTCTATATGAATTCAGAAACTTATGACAGGTTAATAAAATAATGGCGATTAATATAAAATAATTACAATACGGATCTCCTCAGTCACGTTCGTGACATATCCCGCAACGCAAGAAATGGCGACGCCTGGCGCCAACTAAAACTACGAGAAGAGAGCAAAATCGGAAGGATTGCTCTTGTGTGAACAAGAAAAAGAGAAAGAAAAATAAAGGGGAGGGACCCAACATCGCACTTTACAATTGTAGAGAAAGAAAATAAAGGAACAGAGTCAGAAATACAAGGGTATAAATAGTATAAATCAGATAAAATCACAATAATTGAAGTATAGCCCTGCCTGCATGGAGGCAAGAAACACTATACATTACGTGGCAGCAGAAAAAGAACATTAGGATGATATAGGGAGGAAAATGGAAAAGGAAGGAGGGTTACAAGGTGATTCCTAGATCCAGCTCGAGCGAGGACAAGTCCCATGACGGCACAACATCACTGCATTGTCTGGTAAGTCTAGGACACACTGTAGCACAATATCCAACGGCGGACCAAAAAGTACAAGTTTATGCTTGTCGAACGCGCCTGCAAGGAATGTTTATAGGATTTCCGCACTGCCAGGAGAAGAGGAACACGAGTCCATGTGTCCTCACAGAAGGTCAGCAGCGGCAGGCAAATCCGGCGGAAACCACGTAGATAGTGCGCGCTCGTAATCAGTTAAATATTGAAGAATGCATCTGAAGAGTCATTTTAGCAGCGATGAAAACTGTTCATATGAATTCCATTATTTTCTTATAGTTGAATATCATTGTGCATCCCGTACGCCATTAAGTGTCCAGTGCGTCTCATGATGAAAATGGAGCAGTGAATTTCCTTGCTGTAGTCCTCGCGTCGAAGCGGCGACCATACCGTAGCCATAAAATGAAAGAAAGAAATAAGGGTTAGGGGTGGAATATAAGCTAATCACAAGGGTACGTTAAATAACATTAGGGGAAACAATCGGTGGGAAATAACGGAGGGGGGATTGAAAGAAAGGAAATATACAATGTGCCACTTAAATTATCAAACAAAAATATTAATCAAATTCGCAGCTAAACATGTGAGAGGCAGGAGCAGGGTGAAACATCCATGTAACCAAGCCAGACAACATAAAGGTCTGAATGAGGGTGGACAAAAGTGTACAAAGTATTTCTAAGGCAACATAGGCCAAAAATTTCGTAAAAACTGCTGTCACAAGACAGAGAGACAGGTAGGTACACGCATGTTTCACGCACACAGAATACATAAACTGTAACGTCTTTTCAATGAACATAACATAACAAAAGTTTAACATAAACGGAAAATTCTAGTTTCCTGTGTATAATAATGAATTATAAAAACAATTGATTGGTTGTGAAACTATAAAGTTGCTTAATTTTATAATATCAAGAACCAGGTGAACACAATGTTGCAAAGCTTAAAATTGCCGAGGAGAACGAGGGAGAAGAAAAAAAAGACATTTTCATTCAAAAATGCATATAAAGGGGAGGAAGAGAGAGAAAAGAAAAAAAATTAATCTCTACCACCCCACGCCGACCATAAATGGACGGAAATAATGCGTAGAACAATTGACTCAAGGTAGCGCCCAACCACAATAATAACTCAAAAATGTGCACAGAGTTACATTGTGAGGGGGTGTGCCTCAAAGTGAATGTCTAATGTGTACACGGGTATTCAATGGGAAACGGTGGGTAGAAGTTCCGTAGTAAAAAGGAGGCAGGTCTGCCAAATCCGTAGGGAATAACAATGATTAAAAAAATTATTAACATACACAATAAAATACACCTGGCATTTCTCAAGCCTACAACCTGTGTTCAATTGGAGGTAAATAGAATAAGGAAACAGTCCACCTTTTACTAGGAGATCATACAACACAACAAAAATATGCAATGGCTTCCTAAGTGAAACCATGCAGAGAACAGATAAAGTGCTCAGGAGAGCTAATTGCGATTTATACAATATTGCATATTAAAACAACAATAAATAGATTACATCATACATTACACAATGGTTATTTTAATATCTGGCACTCTGGGAGAAAAATAAGCAATATCGTTATATCCTAGAGGTTATCAGTATGAGGTATTTAGAAAATCAGCCCATCGTGGAACCAATGCCACGTAAAAGAAAAATTAGTGCTATGCATATGTAATTCATAGCCAAACACTCTATATCTCAATCATTTATTTCAGCATAAATCAAATAACTCAGTATTAATATCCTGATAATAATCATGTGTGTCTCTACACACACACAAAATGAAATTCACTGTAATATCAGATTCGCAAGAAAGACTGATATCAACCAGAAAAATCGTAATTGCTGAATACATGTAATCATATCCGTACGCACGGGGAAAAAACGTAAATATCAATATCTACCCATGAACTCATTAATAAGTACATAAGAGCTCCAAAAATAAAAATAAAAAAGAATGCTAACGGAATCTGGCGGTAAACCCGAGAGCGTAACGAGTCGGTAAAATTATCCGTATACTCTTATCGTATGTTCATACCATTAAACTAGGGGGATCTTACGATTCACCCTTAGTGAATGCTGAAATTTAAAATTCGGCTGTAAAGCGTGTAATAAAATCACTGATAATCTCTAGGTATCTTTAAGGTTAATAAAAGAACTCTCATATACATTTCTCAAACCATAACCAAGATAAGTTAAGCGGAAATCGCTTCCGTATAAATTTCCCAAGAGGCACTCTCTGGGAGAGATGCTTCTTTCAATGAATAGAAATAAAACAGAATTATGCGTACCTTTAATTGTGAAATAAGTCCAAAGTGTGCTTCCAAAATCTATCGTCAGAAACTGATGATATATGAAAGAGTGTCCAATAACAGTGTTCGAAGAACTTGTGTATAATTCAACCGTACTGGCATAGCAGTTGGCACATAAAACAGTTCTGTAATCATAACTTGACAAAAGCATTAAAACATATTACATAAATAAAATATATGTATATGGATATAAGCGATGTTGCGTAAGAAACCTTTTGGAAACATAAGTAATAGGATACGCAAAAACTAAAAAAACTTTGATATGTAAATATCAAGCAAAGTAAACATTGATATACAATAAAATAGAATATAAAGTGTAGTTACATAACAGAAAATTAGGTAGGAAATAGTACAAAGACAAAGAATACAGAAAATATTTCAAATATCATTAGGGAAAATTTTGTATAAGTTCTCCAATATCTTCAGTGAAGGTTTCCAACACTGCATCACCTCGGGATATAGCAACTGCAATTTACAAATCCATTAGGGTGGCCTTCCCAAACAAATCGTAAACCGCACTACCAATATCGGACACATGGGGCTGGCTAATTCCACCATGCGGTGCAGAAAAACATTAAGGGAATTCTGCACTGCTAAGCTATTAAGAAAAATAGCTTAGAATTACAATATAAAAATATATTGTAAAGGAATAAGCAGTGTCACTAGAAATATGTCACCAAAGATAAAAGAAAAAAATTAGCTGAAGTAGATCCGTTAACTGGCGTACAGGGTGTTCAAAACTTGTCAATTCAGCAAAGTTTCCACAAATCAAACTTAAAATGCCAGTGTATACAAATAATTACAAGAATTTTCAAAAAAAAAACAATCGTCGAAGGTTGAGTTCACACATTCCTCTCACTAAGAGGGCATGATCAATGTCATGTCTAAATTCATATTCGGGGTCAGGATTGCCAACATGAGAGAAAAAAACAACTATTTCTAAACCATTATTCCCGGGGGGAGGGGTCATCTCCACTATACAACTCATAACACATTAGGGACCAATAGGAATTCCCATAATAAACAACAACTGTTTGTTTTTCGGGCGCTACCCAATAACTCGTAATAATACATGCGCACATACAACAAAGGAGCTCACGGAGCTCAGAACTCAATATCAGACTGTCTGTTTGATAAGGACCTTGCGGTTTTATAAACCTTCCAAAACGTAAACAATCATAAGATTCTATATAACTCATATATACCTGCACCTTCTCTTAAGGTACGAATTCTGTAGTGATTAGTAATTCTTCAGACCTCGCGGTTACTCAAGAACGACATAAATCAAACTATGACCCAATAACATAAATCTTCATAACAACTCGATATAATCACTTATTATATCTGCAAGTTTAGAGAGGCTTCACAGCACATCCACTAAACAAAAATACTTGTGGCAATCGTGAGCACAAATATCTCCATATAAGTCAATATATAATCAATAACTTATAAATTCTCAACCATAAATAAATTCCAAAAATAGTAAACGGATCTCAGAAATAAGATAGAATTAAGACACAAATGTTCGAAAGTACAAGGGTGTGCAAACACATAAAATACATTAAAATAGAACATAATGAACAGAAGGTTCAAGAGATCAGGGGATCGAACCAAGATACTCAACATAACATGGCACAAAAAAAATATAGCTAAGGCAATTAATGGCATTTGCACAACTCAAGAAAGTCAAATATATATATAACATTAAACTGTAAAAAGATCTTAACTAATGTGCAAAAAGGCAGTGATGTTATCATAAGGCTTCACAAGATATTGTGGTTAAGAGTCGAAGGTTATTAAGCGGCAACGGAAAACCACGTATCCGCTCAACCACTGTGAACTGAATGTATTAGGGACGACATGAAGGTTAAGAAAACATTATCCGTGCTATAAGGCAAAATTATTTAAATTATCTGAAAGAAATCAAATTAGTTTCCATAAACTCAACTAAGAAAAATTAAAAAAACAAATGATACCATACAAATGGAGTAGAATCACGGTATCAGTGGTCCTGGGGTAGTGGACGGGAAATGAACCAAGGAATCATAAGTGTCCAAAGATCCATTCACGTAACCAGAGAAATAAAATTCGGTGCACAGAGAAATTACATCTGAAACATAATCTTGCAAAAAAACATATTAGTTACATCAAAAAAACAATGACAGTAATAAGTATAAGAACAGCAATAAAATATGCTAAGTGCATTGACATGGTAGGCGAGATAGGCTTGACAAAAGTACAGCAGTACATGCGGGATAAGACGCCTAAGAAAAGACCAACTAGGGAAAAAAAATGTCCAGGGCTTTAGAATTCTAGCAAAGTACAAAGTAAGAAAGGAATAGTACTAGGATGTGGTTAGTGGTCAGGTCAATATAACAAAGTAGACCTTGGCACGTAAAAAAATTAAAGAGGGGTGATTGCAGATTAACGTAACGACGTCATCCGGATATCCTATGCACAAACGCATATAAGGAGGTGGAATAAACGAAAGGATCAAAAAGTACGCTTGGGTGAACCAACGAAAATGAATCCCACATCGCGCGCCCTGCGGGACTATGACATCATCTGCGGCCTACTGTGCCCTTTTTTTAGGAACCGCGGCTGCGATGCAGAGGTGTGGGTGAGATTGCGAAGCTGGGAAGAGCTAATTCCGGCACTACGCAGGGGGATCGACAACCAAACCCTGCGGTACGAGACCCAGCGGCAAATAGGGGAATCGCTGGTAGAATAGAAGGATGTCATGAGTGACGCCGTGGTAAGTACAATCCGATTATATATAAACAATTAAGCTGGAAATTACTTAAGAAAGATAGCGAAAAGGAAAAAAAAAAAAATCAAGTGCTTGTAAAATCCAAAACAAACACATACTCAAAAGACATCACGTCAAATTATACCCGGAGAACGGGGGGAAGGAACTGTAATAACTAACGTAACTAACAACAAATATATCTAATTGGCAGGAAGAGGCACTAAGCCGCCTCCGCACACGACCACCACCATACCGGCCGGTAAGTCCTGCGGCACCACCAGAGGACGTCGCTGGACCAGCCGAAGGTAGCTTCACGGCAGGTGAAAATTCTGAGGAAGAAGAGGGGAGTTTAAATCAAGTAGAGTAACTCAGGGGGAGGGGGTGTTTGATGAAAGAGAGAAGAAAAAAACACAGATAGAAAAAAAATCCTTCTTTAATTTTTTTTTTTTGCAATGTATATAATTAGGGTAGAACAATAAAAAAAACTGAAAGGATAAAAGAGTGTAATTTTTATAGTTTATGAAATTTCCAAACCATCCCAACCTTCAGATAGAGATCACTAAAAATAAAACATAAAGATAAACAAACTTAGAATCCCGGGGAGCCATGCGAAGAGTTTAAACGAGGACAGCCAGTCGACGATGAGTGCAAAATCATCTACAGGTGAGTAACCAATGATTTCAATACAAATATTGTTTATAAAGGGAATTAAGAAACCAAAAGAGAACCGCACCAGGAAGTTAATGTTAGGTAGGCACGACAAGAGAAGAGAATTCAACTAGTCAAGGTTGTGAGTTTAAAGAATAAAAAAGAATAAGCTCAAAGATTGCAGGGAGAAAAGCCAACAATTTTGAAAAGAAAATACTGAACAATTAAATATGAGATAATGCAATTACAGTAAATACAAGGTATTGCCAAATTAAAAAAAAAATACACAATTGTTACACAAGGGTTAACAGTATAAGTAAACAAGAATAAAACAATAGACAACAGGTGTGTGGGAAAAGAATCAAACAGCAAACGCAAGTAACGATACTGTGATTAATATAAGACAATCATTCTAAAAGCACAATACTCTGCAGGTATTTAAAAGGAGTTTAATACGCATGCATAATAGAAGCTGGTTAGAAGTCTGTTATCATTTAGAAAAGGACAGAGAGTTCCTTTAGATTATATGTTTCCGGACATAGAAAGTCGGCTATCAGAAAAATAATTCATACCAGTAGCATAAGTACTGAATGTAGAGGCAAGACGTATAGTGTAGTAATTTTAAACAAAGTATGTCCGAAGGCGTGTATCAGTGTAACGTTTCATTAGAAAATTAAAGAAAGCGGAAACAATCGCGAAATATGAACGATCGGAACTTGCCGAAGGCAAAAATAAAGTATAAAATTTTAAATAAGAGGTTTCATTTAAAAATAACGAAACGAGTGATCATGAAAAGTTTCCAAAATATGTGTGTATAAGCAATGACGGTATTACATAAAAGAATGAGAATTAAATAAAAGGAATACCAAGTACTCTCGGTAAACGATATCAAAATAAAATAAGGTAATTCATTAGCACGAGATGGATTCAAAGTAAGTACCAAAATATTGAAATATGATTAAAGAAAATTTAAAAAACAGTAATCTTGCTAGAAAGATAAATGTTAGAGAAGCAGGACTGACTAGAGGAATATATTACCATGTATAACGGTGTGTACGCAACAGTGTAGAATATTCATTTAACAGTTTTTAATGAAAGTTCAACAAAACTCAAAGTATTTAAATAGAGAATTAAAAAACATTCAAAAATGATTACAGATGCAAGTAATGATAATTATAATCGTAAAAGCAAACTCGAAGAAGGTCATAATTAGAAGCAATTAAAAATATGTCTAAGTACATGTAGCGATGAATTACAAAGTGTGTACAAGTACTATTATTCGTGTAATGTGTAGCAATTTTACTATGAAGAAGATAGTAAAAAGAACAACTATAATTTACCATAGAAAAGAAACCAAAGTGAAAAAAGTAGTTCTAAATGCTCGATAAATATTAAGGAATGGATGAATATAGGGCATTGCAACAGTAATACAGTAACTACAAGTTTGTTAAGAGTAGCAAAAACAGATATCATTCTTAAAAGCGATAAGGAGGGAAAGAAAAGGTCATTGATTCAAAAGAAACTGATAATTAGATAAAGACATTGAAAATGGACTAAAGTCGAAAGAATAGTTAATACCGGGCATACCATGAACTAGAAAATTACCTAGTGCTCAACGCGATATTTTTCACAACTTAAAAATGATTAAAAAAAAAAAATTGAATTCAATGAATGGTACTTCAAATTTAAATAATGTGTATCGGCAGCTATTAAATTTATCTAAGTTCTTTAATCTAAACATAACTCATAAATTGCAAGGTGTGTAAACTGAAAATAATCATTATAACAGCAGGCGCACATCATACTTAAAAGTAATGAGTGTAAATACGTTTATGTATTAGCATTTGGTTGCAAGTAGTTATTAACATAATCTATGTGGATGTTAATACGACTTACATAAAATCAAGGTGAGGCAGGAAGGAAACGAATGCAATAGAACACTAAACCTTTATCATAACTCAAAATTACGCACGAAAATTGTAATAACACATCGAATGAAATACATTATTAATCGGTTAGGGCATTTCATCATCAATGATTTACCACGTAACATAACACTTAAGAAAAAGAGAAGAATGAATTTCATCATAAACTAATTAACAAAATTTACAAGGGGAAGAAATAAGTAATTAGGTAACCCAAGATAATAAGAAAAATTATAACGCCTTATAGAGAAACTTCAGATATCTATATATTAAAAATTACATAGAGAGTAATGGCACAAAATAAATACCTTAATCACCTTTGCACAATACAGCGAGTTGAAACATAATATTTATATGTAAAGTAAAGAAGCAGTTAAGCCAATATTTAAGCAAAAACAGAAGAAAAACACTTCCATGAATTAATAGATTTAGATGTATCAAAAGATAACATGCATGCAAACATGATACGTTAAGCAAGCGAGGAATAGGATAAAAATGTATTATGAATACTTATGTCTACCACAGTGTGGGCGCACCCTGGAGCAAACGCCCCAGAGGTGGTGGGCGGCATCTCAGTAAGGGACGCCAAGGCCCGCACCCTGACACTTGACCATGTCAACCGACACAGCAATAAATTTAATAAGTATGTTAAGGAATAAAAACTTAAACAAACCATCTGACACGAACGGGACAGTTTCACCAGTAGTAAATGAAATATAATATAAAACAATCGGGATAAAAAAATCTCAACGAAGAGAGAAAGAAATCCTGAAAAAAATTAAAGTTTTCCAATTCTTTGCTTAGGCAAAAACCAAATTCAAAGTAATATATAAGAAATATAGTATAAAAAGTGACGAATTTCCGAAAAATAGAAGTCCGAATGGTTTAGGATAGGGCGGGGCGGGGGAATAGTTTTTGTACGATCAGCTGTACTCAAAATTATCGAGGGGGTGGAAGAAATATTTAGGCGTCACGTGCAGCGCACATATATATAACGTAATAATTACCAAAACACTAAGTGTAATTCCAAATACCAGAATTGTAACAAAAGATAAGAATTTAAACTTCAAAGTCGCATTTGGCGTAACAAATGAGGCATTCGACATCTGAATATTTAGCACAATTTGTGTACAAAATGGAGGAAAGTAAGCTTTATTACAATGACACTGAAACGTTTTATTACATATACTGTTAAAACAAAACACAGTTATCTGGGTTGCTGTTACAGCTGTTGAAATTTTCAGAATCAAGAGTTGCAAAGCAAGTTACAAATATTGCATATGAGGAACACACGTAAATGCATCAAGAGAGTTAGTTATCTACTGCTGCGGCGGCAGTAAATATAGAAAGAGATAAGCAAACACATCCTTTTAAGATTACCGTTCCACAGAACGTTTTAATATTTAAAGTGGCAGTCCGAGAAATAGAAAATAAACGCTGAAATAAAAATTTCGCGGTAAATAAAATAGTTGGATAATTACATGGGCAGATTAATACTCACAACTTCCGCTGAAGCATGGGTAACCTTAGAGTTTTACCGAACACTTTACATCTCGTATGCATAGTATTGCATACATCTAAGTGAGAAAAATAATGGCAATTAACACAAGAATGGAAAGGGTGGGTGGGAGGGATTACGTCGATGGTCAGTAGAAACCAAATTTCTAAAGTGAGAGAACACCCAAAAAAATTCTAAAGATTATGTTGCATATCGCATACCTTTATAGTGTCATACCGAAAAGGTGTTAGTGGAACACCTGGAAATCAAGCGTTGTAATAAACATCGTAAAGATATCAGCAAATTTTATGTCTATAGGCTTTAGCTTTCAAAGACTTGGTTCATGAAGTCAGTTACTAAAATAGACAAATACAGTTGAAGAAAGTGGTGCTTTGAAAAATCGAAAGCAAACTAATTCGAGAAAAAAAATACATATTGTGTTGGTTAGGAGAAAAATTACTTTAAATGTGCTTCAAAGATTATACTTAAATAAAAACACAAAAGTATTTTAATTACAAAATGTTGAACCTTTAAGCAACTGAAAGAAATTTGAAACAGAAGTATAACTTTAAACATCAGGCAAGAAGGTGAGATTGACGGTATCCATTGCTGGCAATATTATAGTAGAAAAACATAAAATTTCCAGAGGTTTATAATAAATATGCAAATCAAGGCAGGTTTTTTTTTATGACATATTGTTAGAATCAGAGTAACTCCACTATGCGTGACTAAAAGGTAGGGAATTGAAATCTACTTTTCAGTAATACAATTTTAAAAATCCGGCACAAGAACATAACTTTCTCTTGGAGGAGTAGAATGTAGAGAGGTACGGAATCGAAACCACACTTGTCAAAAATTAAAGTCCGTCCAACAAAAGACAGAATTATAGAAATTTAGAGGGCACCAAGATAGAAACTATACTTTTCAAAAATTAAAGAAGCCGGCGCTTTCAACATATATGTCAGTAGAGAGAAATGAGAGGGTCGGGATCCAAAGCATATCCCTGGCGTTAAAAAAATTGTAGGGACCGGCGCCGCCGCCAAATAAATGAATACACTACTATAGGGAATTTTAGGGAGAGGTACGGGATCGAACCATACTTCTCAAAGTGAATTAGAGAAGCCGATGCCGCCACCATAAAACAGAATTACAGAAATATAGAGGGTACCAGGATCGAAACCATACTACTCAAAAAATTAAAGAGAAGCCGGCGGCTCCACCATATATGTCGCAACTAAAGTTGGACACAGGGGGGAATAACTGGGAATCAGATGATAGAGATTCAGAACTTGGATTAGCAAAGCTATTGTATTCTAGAACGTTACATTTTTATAGTGCGATTGTCAAGTTTACATTAGCAGGGATGATGATTATACTGGCTAACATTATTATTATCAATTATCTTAAAAGTCTTACCTGGGGAAACATGTCTCGTCGTGGATGAGGAGAGCCAAACTCGACGCGACTTCGTCGAGCCGTTAGTAGAGGAAGCCATCCGGAGCGGCCGTGCCGCAGCCGTCGACGGGGACCATCGCGGTCCCGGTCAATTTACAACAACAAAAGTCCCCCGAGTGGGACTATGGGCTTCTTTATATAGGGCTAAATACCCTGGCAGCTATTACCAAATATGGTCAGCCACCGCCCTGGATTTGAAATATAGCAGCCAATCATAACTTGCTACGTCAATGTTCTAGAACATTCTATGTGACGTAACGCGGTCTAAGGTGCAGCTAAGAGCCTGCAGAAAGACACGTACACCTCAGGAAGTGATGCCACAGTAACATCCCTTTGAAATGTCAACGGACATGACAAAACCACCGTTTCCTGTCATATATACAATTTACTAAGACTTTAGCAGAATTAAGAATATAAAATATGTTTCTATATGAATTCAGAAACTTATGACAGGTTAATAAAATAATGGCGATTAATATAAAATAATTACAATACGGATCTCCTCAGTCACGTTCGTGACAATATAAGGATTGCATAATACACTACTTACTAAGCACTGACGTAGTTATAAAATGGAAATTCAAACGCACTTAATATGTAGGAATGTGCAATTAATATGCTAATTAGGCCTCCCCTCCACATGCCACGCCCCTGGTACCTTTTTTTCAGCTGAAATCATACGTTTTGTGAAGAATAATGGAAAGGTTGATAGGTATGCAATTAAGGTCGTCCATCACCTGTCAAAATGAACAATAGTGTAATAAATTATGGTTTGTAACAAAACAGGAGCCGCTATTCTCCCCAATCCATTTCTCGCTCACGTGCACTTTAGGAAGGCCACACCTGTAGCAAAACCCTCCCCCCAGCTGCATTATATTCCCTCTCCAAACACGCGCACCTGGACAATATAACAAAGACCGTTCCTTTTTCCTGTCAAAATGAACAATACTGTAATAAATCATGCCTTGTGACAAAAGAACAAGCGCTATTGTCTCCATTCCATTCTTCAATACAAGTGTTAGTTAGGAAGGCCACACATATAGCGGCCCCTCCCCCATGGTGTTTATTGTCTTTCCAAACACGTGCAATATAACAAAAGATCAGACTGGTGTCTAACTCTAACAAAAGAACTCTTGGAGCATGTGCTATTATACCTGTAGTGTCTTTGTTTGACGGTGCAAAAGAAAGACAGAGAGAACCGTTTCCCACAAAGCAAGCTGCATTTACCTACTAGGCAATGAATCCGCCCGCTCGACAAGAGAGCACACCCATTAATTATAGCTTCCCGACGTCCTGGCACCCATGACACCATTAATTACCGAACTGGCCATCCTGGCACCGACTCTGCGCTAGGGTAACATTCATTATATTAACATTCATGCTGCGCATTGCAGCATTAGATAATACCATTGGATGCAATAATCACATCACGTGTAACATCCATCCGCCATGCCGATGTGCTGGCTTTGACAGAGGGTGTTTTAGATCTCTGTATAAACAGCTAACGACGCACGCTAGAACCATTGCGAGTTTATTAGCTCAACGTTAAGCGTTTTTATAACTTTCATGTGCTACAGTTAAATTGAAGCCAGTACTATTCTCTTCTGCACAGCATCCATCATTATGGATAATACAATGCAAGCTGAGTGAGTTTTTACATGTTGCAAGAGTATCACACTTTTTATCTTAATTTCATTTCTTTTAATAATTAACATCCGAACTTTTTAAAAACATGTAGCACTTTTATCAGTGTTGCAAATAGTCCTTTAGATACTAAAGCATTAACATTCATACGATTTTCGCTACGCATTCTTCTTACATAAAAACATGCAATTTCCTCTACTTATCTTCTTCCATAATCATTTCTAGGATTTTCTCCACACATTCTTCTTCCATAAACATTCATACTTTTGTCTACACATTCTTCTTCCATAAACATTCATACGATTTCCTCTATACATTTTTCTTCCATAAACATTCATACGATTTTCTTGACAAAATCTTCTCCCATAAACATTCGTATGATTCTCTCTACTTATTCTTCTTACATAAACTATCATACGAATATCTCTACAAATTCTTCCTCCGTGAAAATTTATACGATTTCCTCTACACATTCTTCTTCCATTAACATTCATACGATTTTCTCTACACCTCCTTCTATTAACATTCATATGATTTTCGGTACACATTATTCTTCCATTAACATTCATACGATTTTCTCTACACACTCTTTTTTCATAAACATTCATACGATTTTCTCTACAGATTCTTCTTCCATAAACATTCATAAGATTTTCTGTACTCATTCTTTTCATATCGCAATGCTTTCTCTACTCATTCATCTTTTCATTAGTTATAAAAAAGCAATCGATTTTACAAGCTTAAATTTTTTTCGCACGTAATACTGCAAACACCGACGGAGGCACCAAAGCCACATTCACCAGAGGTGGGGATCCTCGACTTATCCTTGTAACACAGGCTCATAGACAACCAGCTAATGACAATATTGCCGCAGGATACATGGCAGCACCCCTGGTGGGAGGGCAGTCACCAGCTGTGCCGCTGCATAGCTGCTATACCTCTAGTGATATTAGTAGCACCCTGTCACCAATCTTATCGGGGATTATTATATCATACCCATGCCTCCAGAATTTGAGGATGTCACTCCCGTTACAGGGGAATGCAGACTGCCGTAACTAACGAACAGTTTTACTCTTGCATTAACTGTGAATACAGAGATGCTCTAATACAGATGATTAACAATGTGAATGGTAAGTCTAGATACATTATAATACTTAAACTTTTTTCTAAAAAATATTACCTTTTTCCCTTAATGGATATATAGCCTGACAAAAATTCATGATTGCATCAGCGTTTGAATTATTAAATGAAACATTCAATTTAGAGTCATCTTTTCAATTAAAAATATGCTTTGTGAAGTTAATTCTGCTTTATTTGCTTCTATTGCCGTAGTTCCTGAAGCGGATTCAATCGGGACTGGGGAGATGGACGAGGGTGGTAGCTTGCCTTTGCCCATATTCTCGCAAGACTGCCTGGCTCCGCCTCCTCCCGGGCTCGAGAAATTTGCAACGATGCATATAGGAAATACATGGTTGATTATTCCTACTGAGGGGGTGTGCGCCTGATTGAATTGCGCCTACAGGATCGTGTACTTGCAGTTGCGACTTGAATCGAATGGTGAGTTTTTTAACTTCATTTATTCTAGCTCTAGCAGCGTTAAACAAATCATTAGCGTAACGTTAACACATAAATCTTCTTAACCGATTTTTACTCAATCTATTTATTAAAAAATATACAATTACATAAATAATTAACATAACTTTAACACATAACTAAAAATCGTTTTCTCCAAATGATTTAATAATTATATATTTTCACATTTCCATTATATTATTACTAGCCAACCAATTAATTCAGCATTTTTATTGTTATAGAACCTTTGATAGTGGACACAAACCCGGAGCCTATGGATGTAAACAACCAAACCTTGCTTCGTGGTTCCAAAAGACCTCGCGAAGCTGAAGAGGAGCACGGTCAAGCATAGAACCCGTTAACCCACCCAGGATCTTTCACGGCAACGCCAATTGCAGGACCATCGGACATCGGGCGTTCCGGTTATTATGACAACACCACCACCATTGCTGACACCACCTCCAACAGTGCCGTCGTAGTCTACAGCAACAACGCCAAAAAACTAAAGGTTAGTCATACCCAGATAGAGTGTAAGGTTATTGAATCGGCGTTCAGGGACGCCTTTTCAATACCCGTATAGAAAACATTCTACAGAAGCTGATCGCGATCAATTTCTGCAGGAATGCAGACATCTTGTATTGAGAGAGCTGGTTTCTGTTCTCAGGAGAAGCTCTTCAGGTTTTAAAGTAAACATCTACCTGAAATTACATACCTCATACAATCTCCTGAAAAAGAGTATGCAGAAACCGACTTTGTAAATAGCGAGACCAAATTGGGTCTTCAATCAGGTAATCTTGATTCCTTATTCGCCTCTATGACCGTTGAAGTTCTAGAAAACATCTCGAATTTCTACGGAGGTGGAAGCTCAAAATCTCTGCTCGCAGTCCGGGCTCTTGATATTGGAACCAGCTTCTATGATCCCTTGAATGCATCGCGATAAATAGAACTACCCAGCGCAATCAGGGCCAACAGAACTGTAACAAACATAAAACGACGATGAATACTGTTTTGCATGGTATTTGCTCGCTGTAAAGTATCCCGTAAAGTGCGATAATCAAAGAACGAGCAAATATCCTGCAGAACAGTTATTCGCATCCTTTAATTACAATGGGATAGACTTCCCAGTAAGCATGCATCATATTCCTGATTTTAACCCTCCGTCAGTCGCTAGGGGCCTGAGAGACCCCTGGCATTATATAAATGTTATAATTTTCGAACGAACGCACCTATGCAATTGCCTGACTAGGACATCTAACATTACACCTTTAGCGATTATTTGCGACAGCGATAACCTTATCTGTTTATTTTTTTGGCTGGAGGAATGACTAATCAGCAGTTACGTGTCGCACAGATCAACCAGGCACGGCGCGCCTCCTCTCGTTACATATTGTTGACAGATTTGTTTCTCATTAGCTTTTGTGCAATATTGCTTTGCTATGCAAGGAACTGTTACTGCTTCGTTATGAATACGAGTAAAAGGTACGATCTACAAAATCCGAATGATTGGAACAAGTACATCGCCTACTTTGTAATGATGATGCCTTGCCCGTGGATGACAAGTTATATGAATCAGATGACTGATTTAGAAGATAAACTCGAAACGAGATCTTTAGATTCAGAAACTGACCATGAAGATGAAGAGAAGATGATGAAAGCAGCTTGTGTGATAGCATGTATTTTATAGGTAACATCATATGCGTATCATAGTAATTCTTCTTCTTTTTTCTTTTTCTTCTTCTTATTATTATTGACAATACATTCTGTTGTTATTTACAGGAAGAGATGGAACAAAATGGAAAAAATACACCTTTGAAAATGACACAGACAAGGTCTCACAATATATTGACCAAACTTCCTGGTGTGGTAGGAGCTGCCAAAAATGCGAAAACGGAAATTGATTGTTGGAACTTTTTGTTACCGAAGATATAGTTGATTTGATTGTTGAAAGCTCAAACACTTACATTAGCAGTGTGCAGCACAAATTTGATCGT
This sequence comes from Deroplatys truncata, assembly GCA_030765065.1. Classification (NCBI taxonomy): domain Eukaryota; kingdom Metazoa; phylum Arthropoda; class Insecta; order Mantodea; family Mantidae; genus Deroplatys; species Deroplatys truncata. The sequence continues at coordinate 345,819,779 of CM060990.1, read as the reverse complement.
GAAAGAGACAGCAGGCCTACAGATGTAATAGATATAAAAGCTTTCCTAGGCTTATTGTACCTGGCAGGAATTTTTCGTGGTGGACGCCAGAATATTCACGATTTTTGGAGAACCGATGACCTTGGAATTCCTCTATTCCGAATGGCTATGTCTGAAAAACAATTCAGTTTTCTAATACGCTGTATTCACTTTGATGACAAAAGCTCAAGACTGGAGCGACGAAGATTGGATAAATTGGCTGCTGTTAGAGAAATGTTTACATTGTTTCTGAACAACTGTCAGAATCATTATTCTCTTGGACAAAATGTAACTGTCGACGAACAGTTGCCGGCATTTCGTGGTCGATGTGGTTTTTGACAATATATACCATCCAAGCCAAACAAGTATGGCATAAAGATATTCTGTTTGAGTGATGCAAAACTGTTTTATACAACCAACATGGAGATTTATTGTGGACAGCAGCCGGACGGACCATATTTGCAAACTAACACGGCAGAGGCTGTAGTGCTGAGACTAACTAAACCAATCTCTGGCACTGGACGAAACGTTACTGCAAATAATTGGTTTACTAGTGTATTGCTGGTGAACGAATTGCGCAAAAGACAACTTTCTTTCGTCGGCACAGTGCGAAAGAACAAAAAAGAGTTACCCACTAATTTCACTTCTCCAAAAGATCGCAGACAGTACGAAAGCATATTTGGCTTCACAAAAAATGAAACGCTTGTTTCATATGTTCCAAAAAGGGGTAAAACAGTAGTTTTGCTCTCAAGTCTACGTGTTTCATCCACACAGTTATCAGAAGGTGCTGAGAAAAGCCTGAAATAATCCTGCATTACAACGACACTAAATTTGGAGTTGATGTAGTAGATAAATTTGTGCTACATACAATGTAGCCAGAACAATGAGAAGGTGGCCCATGGTAATTTTTTACCATATCTTGAACATTTCAGGTATCAATTCTAGGGTTATCTTCCTTGGAACCCAAAATAAATATTCCACAAGGCAAGAGTATTTGAAAGCACTATCTTTAGCTTTACTGTTGCAACAGTTACAAAGGAGAGCAACAGCATCAAATCTACCCGGTGATTTGAAAGGCCTTTTGACAAAATATAAACCTAAAGAATCCGGCGTAGATGAATTGTCAAATACACCACTACGCACATTGAAAAGGAAAGGATGTGAAACTTGCAACAAAGTCAAAATGAACTGCAGAACTAAATATGCATGTGGGAAATGCAACACCCCCCTGTGTTTGAGCAAACATGCTAAAATTATTTGCAAAAGTTGCTTAGTCGGGGAAAACACGGGTGAGATAGTAGATGATTCTGAGTAACTGAACATTTGAAATTGCAAGTTTTATGTATATCTGGAAATGGCAATGTATTTCTTTATACTTACTGTAATACAATTTATAATGTATATGTACTCATATTTTAGCTTGTATTTTTATGTTGTAAGACAATACCCATTAATGAAAGCCTTGTACGCTTAATCTAAATAAAGGTAAAAACAGGAAAAAAAGAAAATAAACGAAATAAAACAAAATAAAACAAAAATACAAACAATAACAACAAAAATATAGCGCGGGTGTACTAGGCCCTGCGCGACTAATGAAGTTCTACCAAAGTGCACGCCTGACGGAGGGTTAACGGCAAAACCCAGGAGCATTAATTTCAGTATTTGGAATAGAAAGGGAGTGCGCAATTATACCATTAATGCAAACCAGCAACAGAAAAGACTTTATTGTTAACTTACTACTAATCGAACAAAATGGAATATCTCACCACTATCTAATTAAGGACATGTCAAGACTGACTCGATCACAGTTCAGCAAGCATCATGGGAAACAATGCATATGCGAGACCTGCCTGAAGCACTTCAATAATGAAGGTGCCTTTTAAATGCATCAATTGAAGTGCATGCAGTGCCATGTTCCTAAAATTCATAAGCAGGGTGAAGCGATTGAGTTCTCATCCTATTCGAAGGGTACTCCTGTAAATTCTGCTGTGTATGCCGATAATGACAGCGTGTTAGCCAGAATTCAGTCCTGCGAGCCGTTGACTAATCATAGCTGGACTCGGGCTATCCAGGATCATGAGGCTGTATCTATATCTCTTAAGCTCGTATATCGCCATGACGATTCATTGTCGAGATTTAAGCTATTCAGAGGTCCTGATGCAATCAAGGAGTTCTTTATTGAGCTTCGGTTAATAGCCGATATGCTCATTGACCATATATAGCCGCAATGAAGAAATGGCCTTGACTGCACAGGATGTGGTTGATTTCGGTAATGCTCGTCATTGCCACGCATGCAAGAAGGAGCTTGAAGTAGACGACTTGAAGGTACGCGATTACTGCCATAAGACTGGTGTATTCCTGAGGGCTCCTCATAATGCATGCAATTTAAATAGGAGGATATCTAATTTTATACCCATTTTTTCATTGTCTTAGCAATTATGACAGCCATTTCTTGATGCAACACCTGTCATATAATGATAATACAAATTCGTGTATCTCAAACTCCTCAGAGAGATATATCTCATTCAGCAAAAAGTACAGGAATATCTTTTACAGGTTTACAGATAGCTTTACGTTCTTGGACGATAAGATATCTAGTTTAGCCAGCATGCTGAGCAGTGATGAGTTCAAGATCACCAACTCTAAGTATCTCGATCTCAAGCATCAGCAGTTGGTGAGATCTAAGGGAATATTCCCTTACAGTTACGTTGACTCACCTTCCAGACTAGAAGTAACATCACTACCTTCAATAGAAAAATTCTATAGCATATCAGAAGAAGAGTACAATCACGCCGTCAAAGTTTGGAATACCTTCAATATAACAAATCTGGGTGAATACAGGGACCTGTATCTGAAAAGTATACGTTCTTGTTGGCCGATGCATTCGAGAAGTTTAGATACCTCTATCTGGAGGTGTATAATTCGGATCCAGGCTGGTACTATACACTGCCAGGGCGTGTATTCGACGCCATGCTCAAGGTGACCAAGGTCAAGCTTGACCTCATTCATGACGAAGAAATGCTCAAGTTTTTGGACTCCGTGATCAGGGCGGTATGTGTACCGTATTAAAGAGGCATGCAAAGGCCAATAACAAATACCTTCCTCGACATGATCAAAAACAAAAACCCTATACTCTTACTATCTAGACATTAATAATTTATATGGTGCTTGGATGACCAATCCTATGCCACACAAAAATCTGAGGTGGCTTTCACAAGAATAAATTGCAATGAAAAAATTCTTTGCTGTTGCCCCTGATCCCCAAACTGGCTACATTCTGGAGGTCGACCTTTAGTACCCCGAGCATCTCCACGATGAGCACAACGACCTTCCTCTCTGCCCCAAAAGTGAGATACCACCTGCAGGCCAATACAAAAAAACTGCTGGTAACACTCGCGAATAAAGAGAAGTACAACTTGGACTACAGAAACCTACTGCAGCGCATTGATTTAGGGATGGAGCTAAAGAAGATGCATAGAGTGGTTTCATATGATCAGTCAGAATGGCTGAAATCCTGCGTTCAGATAAATACAGAGAGACGTGCAATGGAAACTTCCAAATTCGGTCAGAATTTATGGAAGAAAATGAATAACTCTGTATATGGCAAATTCATTGAAAATGTGCGTAAATACAATGACTTCCGTATCGTTACCAGTTGGAAGCAATGCAAGAAATCGAAAGCGCGACCAACTTACGTTCGGAGCATTTTGTTTGCAAAAAGTCTTGTAGGGATAGAACTCCCCAAAGAGGCAGTGCACATGAATAAACCAAACCATCCTGGTCATCTCAAAGCACCTCATGTACAGTTTCTATTACAAGATATTGAAGCCTAACCGAGAGAATTAAATTTATGTTATATGGACAGCGATTCATTTATATTGGAAACTTCAGGTAATATCTTTGAATTTATCAAGGAAAACCAGAAACACTTTGATACGTCAAATTATGAAGCACAAAACAGTTATGGAATTACACCACAAAACAAAAAAGTGATCGGGTTGTTCAAGGATGAGCTTGCAGGAATCCCTATGATTGAACATGTTGGGTTAAGGTCCAAACTATATGCCTACAGATATGAGGATCAAACTGTTATGAAAGCGAAGGGCATCAACAAGACCGGCATGCAGAGCTTAAATTTTGAGAGCAATTTTGGCTGTCTAAACGAAAAAGAAAAACAATCCTAACAAAAACAACAACATTTCGAAGATTCAAGGATAAAGTCTTGAACATAGAGATGAATAAGGTGGCTCTCTGTGGTAGAGACGATAAAAGAAAACTTGTTGAATGCTCAGACCGGACAATTGCTTGGGGTCACTCTTGTCTGCTTATGACTGACCCTTAGATGTGTATATGTGTTTATATGTACATTTTAATGTTATAATTTTTTTAAATTAACTCTTTGTGTTTATATGACTGACCTAAGATGTATATATATAAAGTTTTTTAGTTTTGTGCATTTTTAATTTAACTCTTTTGCGTTTACGTATTTTATTGATCTTTTTAATTATATAAAATGAAAGTAAAATGTAACCTTATGAGGGTGTGTTTATGCACGTACGGGTTTTAATCATAAAATGGAATGGAAAATGTAACTGCATATATGTAAATTTTTTAGTCTTATGAATTTTTTTAATTAACTCTTTTTGTGTTAATGTATTTATTCATATCTTTAATCATAAATTGCAGGTAAAATGTAACCCAGTGATCTCAAAAAGCATTAACCATTGTAAAAATGTTGTTTTAAATATTGCATTTTATTTACTCATTTTGTTTATTATTTTAAGGAAAACATTTCTATTATGAAATAAATAAACCACACATTGTTGTGGAATGAAACCCTATTTATTTTCATTTTTATGTTTTTCTACAATAAATCCTTTCTGTCAATCCACTGAGTATTAGGGAATCCATACCGCTTTACAAGAATCATATTTACCTGCTTGCGTAACACGTTCACCACCATAAATGTATTAGGGAACAGTGTGGATTGCAGTTCGTGTCCATAGAAGGTCACCTTTATCTCCTAGTTGTCATAGCCTTTTAGCATGTATGTAACGGGATTGATGTGACTCACTCGAACAACTTGAAATATTTCAGCACTCCAATTAGCTTCAAAACACTTTTCAAAATGTCCCATGTCCTTGGATATCCTCACATAATCACTAACACTGGACTTTCTTTTCCCTCTCTTCTCTCTTCGATCTTGAGTGTAGTTATATACAATCAGAAGAAGATCATTGTTCTTCACCTCTATAAGTTTCAATCGAATAATGGTGTGGTAAGTGTTGTTATATCTTGCAATGATTCGAGGTAAAAGATCTAGCCACTTGTATGATCCTTGAGCTAGGAATTCACGGTATATCATATTCTTTAAATTTATTAATCGTTCAACAGCCCCTGCCTTCATATGCGTATGGTTACTGTAGTGATTGATGTTATATTTTGCCATTAAATTTTTAAATTGCTTATTATAAAATTCTTTCCCATTATGACTCTGAATGTTCTTGGCGGGGTTACCATGTGTTGCAGTATATATTCCATTCCCCTTGCAACTTGAAGTCCTGTCTTGTCCTTTAGCGGTCTCCCATATGTCATTTTAGAGTATAAGTTCATTGCAACCAGGATGTACTGCCTGATTAACTTGAGGCTGCAGCTGAGGAAACGTGCGCACTAAACGATAAGTCTGTTATCTATTCCGAGAGGAGAGTGGAGGTTATTTACTTTTGTGGAGACGTTGACGGCGTACGTTCATTATCTAAGCTTCTGTAACATTTTAAGGCTCGTGTTAGTGCGCGTTATATGTTCGTCTATAACAACATATATACGAAACAGTTTGCTTTGTTCTGAGTTTATTCTCTGTATGTGTGTGTAAGTGTGAGTGCCTGCGTTGAGTATTTTTTTGGATTTGCGTTTTACTTACTGTTTATACATTGGCAGTAAGCTTAAACTGCACTCCCAAACCAGGGAAGTTATTAGCAATGTATATTAATACATGAAAAGACATGTAGAGGCTGACGTGGTAAACATCAGTGCGAAAAACATTGGAAAGAGTGTTGCTGAGGCAACAGGTGCTTCCGAAAGAAGTGTAAGAAGAATTATTAAGGAAACCAAAGATACTGATAGTGGCATTTTGCTTTCATCTTCCACACCGCATAAAACAGACATAAAAGGTCTTATCGTGCGTGCTTAGATACTTTCAATGAGGCAGTAGTGTGCCGAACTGTGAATGAATTCTATATTCTTCACAAGCAAAGACCGACACTGAAGAAGGTGCATGCAAGGTTAAAGGACTCGATCAACTTTGAAGGGAGTGTATCTACATTAAGAAAGTTACTCCTAAAGTTGGGTTTCACCTGGAAAAGGACAAAAAAGAATAGACGAGTTCCAATGGAGCGGCACGACATCAGAACTAAGCGACTCCATTATCTTAGAATGATAAAACATTACAGAAGTGCGGGCCGTCCCATAATACATATATAGATGAGACATAGATACATTCATCACACACTAATACATATGCATGTAGTGATGACAGCTTCCATGGACTCTTAGCACCGGTTTCCAAAGTTCAGCGCCTTATCATTATACATGCAGGAGCTGAGCAAATGTTTATCCCTAATGCATATGTTCGGTTCAAGTCCAAGCAGAAAACCGGTGACTACCGCGATGGCATGAACTATGTAAATTATGAGAATTGGATAAAAGAAATACTGATCCCTAACCTTCCTGCAAATTCTGTTCCGTGATTGAATGCACCTTACCACAATGTGGTACTTAATAAGGCACCTACTGCAAGTTCCAAAACAGAGACAATGGTTTCCTCGCTGAGAGAAAACCTTCCCACGGAACATTTCACCGCCATTGATTTCTCCTCCTTTCACACACCTGACATCTATAATATGATCATCCCTCTCAAACCAAAAATCCCGAATTACAAAATAGACAATTTCCTTCAGGCACATAACCATACTGTTTTACGCCTACCATCCTTATCATCCCGAGCTGAACTCAATCGAACTCATTTGGGACGCAGTGAAGAACTGGGTTGCAGAAAGAAACGTCACTTTCAAAATGGATGACGTAATTAAGTTAGCTGACGAGAAGTTTGTTGATATTTCTTCAGAAAACTGGCAGAAAAGATGTAGGCACGTCATCAATGTTGAGCTAGAATTCATGCGCAGTGAAGGCTTGCTGGATGGCGGACAGGAAATTAACATTCATATAGGGGGCGACACCGATGAAAGCAGTGATTTTTCCGAGTTTTCTAGACAAGACGAAGGTGAAGAATGTCAAGAGCAAGGAACTGCAAATTCAACTGGATCTTCTGCTAGTGTTGCATCTGTTGTCTGAAACCAACCTCAGGGTAAGATGCATGTGAATTCCCCTCCCTCTTGGCTGCATGTGGCTGTAGTTGCCCCTCTTGTACTGCGCAGCGAGCTGCCACCTCAATTAATCGGGCTGTGCTTAAAACTCCCATGGATTTTTGTATGCAGTATCATATCCAACAAGTCGATCTGTACCAGATCATGGAATTGCTTGCTGATAATATTTCGACTCATGAAGTTTCTCCGCGCTGGAGCATGGAGCTCGCTTGCTATATTTTATTTCACTGTCGTCATGCTATAATCATTGCCGCTTTTATTTCTTGAGTAATATCTTCAATTTCTTGAGTATGATTGTTATTACCGGCGTCTCTGAATGCTGCAAGTAGCCTAAGGCGATCCACCAGATCATTAGGAACCGTCCAGTAGATGTAGTGTTGCTCCGTATTAGGGCGATGTTCTTTCCACTGTAGTCCTAATCCCTTGTGTTTCGTTACTAGAGGGCGTATAACGCTTTTATACTTGTAGGAGTGGCCCGATCCCAGTTGCTCGTGCCTACTGAAGTTCTTCGATGAACATGCGTTCGCCTATTCTGACTTTGTTATTGATGAAATCAGTTATCTTGTTCCCGATCATGTAGTTACTATCCTCATATCGTACACCATATGATGAATCTATTTCATTTCTGTTCTTCTTTCGAACTGTATTAAGGCAGTTGTAGAGGTTCTGGTCTTTTGGTGATTCCGCCTTGCTTGTAGTATTCATTTTCTGTATTTACAGCATATCTTGAAGCGGATATGACAATGGTTGAAGAGCTTCACTCATAACTCTCTGGGTTTCAAACTACTGACTTTTAAGAGAGCGTAACTTTTCTCTTATAGCCTTCGGGTGCATAGCTACAGATTCTTTAAGTCGTATTCCTTCGCTGTCCATCTTGAAATGGCACTGAAATTAGACTTTCGCATTAATATATACCCTATTTACTTATCTTACTTCAGTTGATAGGAGATATTCAGATGAATATTTAGAAAATGACCATCCCTTACACGATTTGCAGGAGCAGTGAAACTTAGTCTAGCCATTTGCAATTGGTGTAGGCAGAGCTGTAACCGACTTGTTATTTATTTCAAATAATGTATCAGGTCTTACAGTAGGAGGTGTTGGTGATATCATATAGCTAGAAATTATCTCTCCGTTTACATTCTATTTGTAGTATTCTAGAACAGTTGTTAACATGCACCTCTGCGATTTCCCCATGAAAGGCAACGATTGCAATGTAATTATGTGCTCCCCTCTCAGTTTATCTACTAATGCATTTATGACTCCCATTTGTGTCTTAAGTGTATTGACATTATCCATTGTAGTTGTCAGATGCTTATCCATTGATTTATGACGGTTCGCCATAGCTTCCAAGTGTTTTCCCGCTGTTTCGGTAACAGTGGTACTTATTGCACCAAGTCTGCTGTTTAAATCTTGCTGTATTTAGTTTTGTTTCCTTCCCACGAGAACTTTAACAAACCTTTTTTGTTGCTCCATCACTGTCATAGACAGGATCTGCTACTTCTATTAGTCTTCTTTTTAACATTACCATGTGAATCGAGTGGCGGTGTTCTTGTACTTATATACTCTAATACATGCTTCTTATTCGGCACGTCATGTCCCTCTTGAGGTGGCAGCATTATCTTCAATCTTATAGTGTCTAGGGTGATGTTGTTTCCATCGTCGCGTTTAAGGGTATTTTTATTCAGATATTCCATTGGAACATCATGTTGCACCTCTAGCGACTTCTGGATGTGATCCCTAAGCGTAGTTTGAAGTTCGCAATTGTGCTGATATGTCGTTTTTTCTGTGAACTGCTGGATTGGATTTTCAGTAGAAAACGTAAGCGCATCCCATGTAGCGTTTAGTGCTTGCGTAGTTGTCCTCCTCAGCATCCTGAACAATGCACAGACTCTTGTTTCTGAATTGGTAATTTGCTTTTCCATCTCTGTTTATGATGAACTGATGCAGCGACTTTTTCACTGGTGCAGTCCTCTATGATCCAAACCTGTCAATACTCATGATGAACTAAGAATGAGCAATCTCTTTATTACCAACTTTAATATATACATCGAATCCGCACCTATATCGACCATCATTCACGGGAAACTCAGGAACTATTACCATAAAGGGCCTTCCTTCTGAACGGCTCTCCCAAACACCCTTGCACAAATCTTTAAATTCCGTATACGATATGTCTGTATTTAAGTAATCTTCATATATAAATATATATAGACTATTGTTCCCATCGCTAATACAGGTGTGATACAGCTGTGAGATTTGATTCATAGGGGTTGAAAGGTGTTGTGTGACATGTTAATGAGTTCCGGTAGTCGCGTGCTACCAACCCCCTAAATCGATGGAAGATATTTTGGGGTCACAAAGGCTCCGAAAATTAAAATATAATTGAGCGTATATGTAAACCCTGTGTTTGTAAATATTTTGACACCCTTTGGCGCTATTTGCTCGACACACAAAGCCCCCTCCCACTTCTTTGTGAGGCTGAAGTCGCCGCCGTTAAAGTTCTGAACATCAGTGTCAATCAAACAGGTTATCTTCGTCTATGTATAACATCATGTAGTCTCATTAAATTCAAATATTTAAACGCTATCAAAGGTTATATCACCCTCTAGCTTCTTGGGTTCCCGGTATCACGTACCCTAAAGAGCTGGACGAAGGCCGTTGATCGATTAATACAATATCCCAATTGAGTATTCTTGATTGATACAGTATAAGGGTTTGATGATGAAAAGTATCCCACTCACCACCCGAAATCACAAGCGCGCACACAAATCATCTTTTCTAAAACTTAACTAAGCAACTATTACGAGTGTGTAATTATTAAGATTAACAACACTTGTCTAATTCTGCTTTGAGGGAAATTATCAGGATTATAAAAATATTACACTTCTTAGATGAATTAAAATTGCATGACTAAAAGACAGAGTTAGTAAAAATGATTACTTCAACAATGCGCAATACGCTAACGTATTTAAAAGGGATATTTTCGGATGCAAGAGTGTATAGCTCCGCCTTCGTTGGGTTTCTCACAGGAATGAAACGCATCATACCTGTAAGTCACCGATAAATCTACCCCCACCATTAACGACCAGGGAGGGGAGCGGAATCAGGACAATGGGTCTGTCCTTTCATATGCGATCAGCCGTTAATTCGACTTTCCCCAGCCCACCACAATCCGCTCTCTCTGTCACCACAGCGGGAACGTCTGTACACCTTGCTTGACTGCCTCACATATCAGGTAAACAAAGCTGGAAGCCCCGCCATGATATGCCTTTAACGCTTCCAAAAAATAAAGGGTTGTAAGGTGAGAGTAAATCATTTGAAAGGTGCATAAGGGAACTTCAGATTTCAAGATGTTTTATATCTAAGGTTTGTTTACACGCTGGATTGTGTCTGAAAAAATAAATAATGAAATATGGGGCTTCTTAAACTGGCAGGACAACAAACCATTCTCTTTGTTCTTCTTTTAGTTATGTATTTCCGCAACAAACGAAAAGCCAGCTGTAACAGAGCCGTGAACATTTAGGCACGCTGCGTACCTCTGAAATCCTTATAACAAATATTATTGCTAGCAGATGGAAGGTTCATTGCCATCCCCCACACACACGCACTCCCTTTCTCTCTCTCTCTCTCTCTCTCTCTCTAAGGGATATAAATGCTTTTATGAATGAAGAAACGTAGGTGTATATTTCATGTATTGTTTTAAAACGATTTCTCATTTGAGAAATAATAAGTATTACAAAAAAATTAAATAACATGGGACAGGGGACTTTAAAACATGGATATTCGTACACTCGAAGTAAAATATAGGGACCTTCAAAACATGCATTTCCTCTGGAATAAGGTGTTGCAGGAAGGGGAACTTAAAACGTACGACGTAAAACATAGAGCTGGTGAGACTTTAAAACATACATTTTCGCATACTCGAGGTAAAATAAGGGGGCATTGAGAACATGCACTTTCTCTGGAGTAAGGTGTTACAGCAGGGGGACTTCACACATATCATGTCGAACATGGACCTGGTGGACTTTAAAACATACATTTTCGCACAGTCGAGGTAAAATACAAGGGACCTACAAAACATGCATTTTGCTCTTGAAGAGGGTGTTCCAGGAGCAGAACTTAAAATATACGATGACGAAAGTGGTACTGAGTACTCTAGCAGGAGATAGAAACACGGGGGCTACAAATATAGATTTGATATTCGTTTTTAAAAACGTTTTTCTAAAACTGCATGCCCGGGGTCTTCGAGAAGATGGAACAGCGAGTTTTACAGTTGTTTAAATACCTCTGCCAAATATGTTGTATAAACGCCAAGGTGGGTAATCCAAACCGCGAAAACTCCGCGAACTCTACTGGTTCAAATGCTTTTATGAATAGAGAATCGTATGTGTGTAGTGTGGAATTAAAAAACATTGAACACCACCGGGAATTGAACCCTGAACTCAAGCGATACAAATGCATTTATGCATAAAAAAAACATAGGTGTATATTGCATGTTTTTTATTGTTCTTTTAAATGATTTTTCATTTGTCTGAAAAGACCATGCTTATCGAGAAAACCTCTCCACACAACACACTAAGCATATTTATAAAGATAGGTGACGCTGGAAAGTACCCTAACTTGTTTAGACGCGTTTATTTATACGCCTGTCAAATACAAGAATTGTTTCTTTGATGCCGATAATAAACTGATTTTTTATGGAATGTTAAACAAAAGAAATATGATTATGAGGGATGACGAGAGGAGCTTTGTACATGGAATTAAAATTGGAGAAAGAATTCAACGTAATCACCCCTTCGTTTCTTGGACATTCTCTTAAAGCTCCTTCAACATTCGGTATATAGAGCGCTGTCTTTACACATGCGTAGACGGAAGGGAAAGCCATTCGAATGTATCATATCAGATGTTTTCTTTACATGTTACGGATATATGTAAGGATTCTTTAAAGTAATACTTTTTAATAAAGTAACTATCACAATTATTTCTAAGTATTACCACAGTGAGGAACAGCGTCCATGTATATGAACCATATCGTCAAGAAAGCTTATCTGTTTATTTCATTTTATACAGACAAGTGTTTCAGTTCCTGTCTATAAGTTATAAAATGCCTACATTGCTCCAGGAAAATTATGACAAGAGAAACAATACTGTGTTTTCATTATTTACCTTAAATTACAGTTAAATAATGCATGTAATATGTTATTTATACAGACCTATGTATGGGCTTGGCATCCCAGGGCTATGGCATCCTACGCATGTACTTACCACCATATCATATGATAACAATTTTTTCTGAGAAGAAACAATTGTAATAACAGGTCCGTCAAATAAAAATCCTATTCAGACTCGTTAAACTTTTATGGATGAATGAAAATTAGTAGAAAAGTCTGCTTACATACGACAGACAGGTCTGAACACAGGTCTCCATCGTCTGGGGCTATCTCCCCTCCCGCAACGATCCAACGGAAAAATATTTATCGCAAGCCAATGAAGAGCTTCCATTTCAAGAACCAACATGCAGAAAACAGGCTATCCTATCATATTGAATAATCTCTATATCACTACGCATGCGTGATTATTTATTCCGGATTCTGCTTATAACCAACGTTTTTGTGTTATGCTGTTCACAGACACATGCACACACCAAACTTTTTCTATAAATGCTTTGTAATTCAGGAGGCCTCAAGGCATACTTCCGGTGAAATCTCGACATCGAAGTTTGGGTGGAATACAGTACTTACCATACTTGCTACACGTAGTAGAGAAAGTAATAAACAAGTAGGTTAAGGCTTGGGTAAGATCTAAATGGTAAAATTCAGCAATCATATATGGGTTGCAATAATAAATACTCATATAGGTATAACATTAAATGATTTAGTCAATTTATGAGCATATGTACAGTAAAACAGATAATACATTTAGACAGGTTAGGTTACCAGCAATGATTGCAGGAAATTCAAGTTTTTACCCTGACAGTATGAAGGGTAGGTGGATCAAAAACACTATCGTCGAAAAAACATATTTCTGAACTGATTTGAAGATGTGACATTCTATTTCAATATCTCGCCTTATGATGCTGTCCATTTTGTTAAATAGTATGTTACCAGCACCCGTAATGAGATTGGAATGACTGGCTTTAATGTAGATATTTATTTACAACCATAACAAGAACACAGCACATCTAAACAGTTTCAAGATGAGAAGTACGGTTTTCAAATTTAGCATCTTAGACAGGTACTTTCTCTTTAAGACACGCTATGTATGCTATTCAGTTGTTTGAGCTCAATAGAAGCCCTAAACTTGCATCTAGGAAAACATTCTAGGCAATTTTGGGTACCCTTAAAGCCAACTTAATTTTATCGGGGATTCTCTTAAAGGAACACATAGTAGGCAATATTTGTTGGATTATGCTTCCTATATATGCTCACAATTGGGAGATTCCGAGCTCATATGCACGTATTCGACAATCTACTAATTTGTTCATGGTTTTGTTCAGACGCTAGATAAATACCGGATTATATATTCAATAGGGTGGCCCAGAGCCAGATAGGGAGATGGCTTTGGGTCGGAAAAGGTCTCATAGTTTAATATGGAAGAAAGAAGGTCCATAACTAGGGCCAATATTAGTCAAGAGAGTGCTCTAAGACGACTACGCAACTAAGATCATTTGCGTGTGTCACACTAATTAATCAAACTTACCCTTTAAAGCTTTGTACTCGGAGCCTGTTCCGAGATGTGCGATTAGCTGGAATGGTCCTCGAGCAGGAAAGTTTAGGGACATATAGCGCACTGCCATCTGTACAGTACTATACCGACCACCAACCCCATACTTTAGAAGAACACAGATCGGCGACATGTAGATGGCAGGGTCCTCGAGCTGGAAATATAAGGAACTCCTAGCGCAATGCAAGCTGTATGGTACTCTACAGACCACAGACCACATTCTTAAGAAGGTAAACGATCGTCGACATGTGTATGGCAGAGACGCGCGTGCAGCTCGAACGGTCTTCAAGCTGGAAATGTTAGGGACAACTAGCTCAATGCAAGCTGTACAGTACTACACCGACCACCAACCCCATCCTACAGAAGGCAACAGATCGTGAATATGTAGATGGCAGAGACGCGCGAGCAGCTGAAACGGTCCTCGAGATGGAAATGTCAGGGATACCTAGCGCAATGCAACCTGTACCGTACTATACCGACCACAACCACATTCCACAGAAGGCAACAGATCGTCGAAATGTAGATGACAGAGACACGCGAACAGCTGGAACGATCCTCGAGCTGGAAATGTTAGGGGCAACTAGCGGAATGCGAGCTGTACAGTACTATACCGACCACCAACTAGATTCCTAAGAAGGCAATAGATCGTCGACATGTAGATGGCAAAGACGCTGGAGCAGCTGGAACGGTTCTCGAGCTGAAAATGTTAGGGGGACCTAGCGCAATTCAAACTGTACAGTGCTATACCGACCGCCAAACAAATTCATCAGAAGGAGACGTGACAGGCAAAGGGTGGGGTCCCTACCTTTCAAAGATTTTAAATTGAAGGCTGTTCCGACCAACCTGAAACGCAACCTCACGTCTACGGTCTCAGACCAATCACTATCTGGAGGACAGATATTTCCAGAGAGAATCCTTCTCCCTGCTATGCATTTACCGAGAATTCCCTTCCTTCACTCTCGTTATTAACTCATTCATTCGCCTTTAATTCCTTCGAGTGTTAGCGGTCACGTATGTATTTAATTTCTTTTAGAGTCTTAGCATGAGCTATTGTGGGAGAAAATCGGTGCAACCCACTTATGAGTAACTCAATTTTTTATCATTTACCCTTGGAGGAAGACGAACCCTAAAATGCTGTATATGAGGTTGAATTTTAAAGAATTCTTCTTTGTCAAGGCTTAAGATGCATAGAGGAAGATGTTGTACTGAATCAACTCTCTGTCCTACACATGTGTCTTCTGTGGGCGAGGAATCAGGGCACAGCGGAAGTCGTGTGTTTACTAATTTGACGTTTCTATATGACGAGAATTCAGTGATATCTACATTTGAGGATCCGAAGATGCATAGAAGATGTTATACTGGATCAGGTCTCTGTCCTACACTTGAGTCTCCGGCGAGTGAGCAATCAGAACACAGCGGGTGTCATATTCTTTACTAATTTAACGTGTCTATATGCTGATAATTCAGTGATATCTACGCTTGAAAATCCGAATAGACTGGTAAACGAAATGTAAGCTGAAAGCATCTAATGTTGTAGCATGACAGTTACTAAAATAGTGTTAATGATTTTCGACGATGGTCATACGAACTTCTACTATATAAAAGACATTATCCAGACATTACTGGGATGTTTAATTTTACGGGTGGGAGCAGTGAGGTGCGTTGAGACAGGGGACAACTACAGGGCAGAGGTCAGGCTCCCTACCTTTCACAGATTAAAAATACCCTAGTGGCAGTTGGTACAACCCTTGGCTCTCCTCCGGCTCCTGGTTACACATCTCCTAAAGGGCCCGGGATTCGGAGACCACCCTCCTTCCGGGAATGGAGGTTGCAGAGAGCATTCTTTTCCCCTTGCTTTGCAATGCTGACTCTCCTAATGACACTTTCAACCCTGAAACAACCAAGGAGATGAAAGGTGTAGTAAAATGAGAATGTAGGGAAGCGGAGGGAGGAAAAGTTAGGGATGTAAAGAACCTTTACAGCATTCGCTTAGCTACCGGGAAAACGCCAAAAAACCCATGGGTCAGGAGTGTGGGCTGCGGGAATTGAACACACGGCCTCCGAATGCGGAGCGCAAACGTTACCGCCTTAACCATTCCGCTCGATTATTAATGTGATACACGCAAATGACCTAAGTTGCGTAGAATTCTTAAAGCACTATCTTGATTACAGATGGTCCAAGTTATGGATCTTCTTTCTTCAAGATTAAGTACTGTTTCTCTTGATATAATTTTCCTGGAGCAATGTAGGGAACCTATAATTTTAGACAGGGATTGAAACACCTGTCTGTTTAAAATGAAATAAACAGATAAGCTTTCTTGGCGATATGGTTCATACACATGGACGCTATCTCTCACCCTGGTAATACTTAGAAATAATTGCTATAATTAATTTCTTATAAAGTATTACTTTAAAATATACTTACATATACATAACATTTAAAGAAAATATCGGATGTGATACATTCCCTTTCCTTTCCTTCTACGGATGTTTAATGACAGCGCTCTATATACCTAAATTTGAAGGAGCTTCAAGAGAATGTCCAAGAAATGAAGGGGTGACTAATTTGACTTCTTTCTCACATTTTAATTCATATAGAATGTTCTTCTTGTAATCCCCTCCTAATCATATTATTTTTGTTAAACTTCCAAAAAAAATCTCAGTTTATTGTCGGCATGAAACAAACAATTCTTGTAATTGACAGGCGTATAAATAAACGCGTCTAAACAATTTAGGAGATTTCCAGCGTCATGCATTCTTATTAAGACGCTTAATACGCTGTGTGGAGAGCTTTTACCGATAGGCATGGTCTTTTTAGACAAATGAGAAATCATTTTTAAAAAATGCAGCATACACCTACTTCTCTTTATTCATAATGCATTTGTATCGCTTGAGATCAGGCTTCAATTCCGGGTGGTGTTAAATGTTTTTTAATTACACACTATATACATACATTTCTTTATTCATAAAGGCATTTGTATCAGTAGAGTACGCAGAATTTTCGAGGTCGTGATTACACACCTCAGATTGTAAACAACACATTTAGCAGGGGTGTTTGAACAACGGCATAACTCGCTGGCGGATATTCTCGAAGACCGCGGGCATGTATTTTTAGAAAAAGTCATTAAAAGCTAATATCAAATTTATATTTCACGCCCACCGTGGTTCGATCCACATGCAGGAGCACGCAGTATCAGTTTCGTCATCGTATGTTTTAAGTTCCCCTCCTGGAACACCTTATTCCAGAGGAAGTGCATGTTTTGAAGGTCCCTGTATTTAACACCGAGTGTGCAAAAATGTATATTTTGAAGCCTCACAGTTCCATGCTCAAAATCTTATGTTTTAAATTCCCCCTCCTGCAACACCTTATTCCACAGTAAATGCATGTTTTGAAGGTTCCCTGTGATTTACCTCGAGTGTGTGAAAATGCGTATTTTAAAGTCCTCTTTCCCAGGCTATTTACATTTGCGTTAAGTACTCTCTTTCAGGATGTATTATTTCACTTCTCGAAGACCACAGGCATGCATTTTTAGAAAACATGTTTTAAAAACGAACATAAAATTTATATTTGAAGCCTCCCCGTGCTTCGATCCCCTGCTAGAGTACTCAGTACCCCTTGCGTTATCGTATGTTTTAAGTTATCTCCTGGAACATCTTTTTCCAGAGGAAATGCATGTTTTGAAGATCCGCTATATTTTTACCTCGAGTTTGCCAAAATGGATGTTTTAAACACCTGCCATTTCTATCCTTTTAGCTACAAGCAATATACACCTACGTTTCTATATTTACGTATAAAGCATTTGTACCGCTTGAATTCATGGTTCGATTCCCGGCGGTGTTAAACGTTGTTTTTAATTCCACACTCAACTTTATTATCACTCAGTATTAAATATTACCAATCAGAGTTAGATTCTACTACCTCGAGTCATGTATCAGCATTCACAGGTGTGTGGAGATGTCATGCCATTCCTGAAAGTGAAACGAACTGTTTGGAAATCCATGCCATTAAGGTGAAAAAACCGAAGCCTCTGAATATCTTTGAAAGCGGATTACCCTTGTAATCAGGTAGCGAGGTCGGGTTTACCCAACACAAGAGGTATACAACATATTTGGCAGGGGTGTTTAAACAACGGTATAACTCGCTGGCGCATCTTCTCTATGACCCCGGCATGAATTTTTAGAAAAAACGTTTTAAAAATGAATATCAAGTTTATATTTGATGTCCCCATGGTTCGATCCCCTGCAAGAATACTCCAAACCACTTTCGTCATCGTATGTTTTAAGTTCCACCTCCTGCAACACCTTATTCCTGAGGAAATGCATGTATTGAAGGTTCCCTGTATTTTACTTTGAATGTGCGAAAATGTATGTTTTAAATTCCCCCCAGGTCCATGTTCGGTATCGTATGTTTTAAGCTCCCCCTCCTGCAACACCTTATTCCAGAGGAAATACATGTTTTAGGTCCCCTGTATTTTATCTCGTGTGTGCGAATATGCAAGTTTTAATGTCCCCAGGCCCATGTTATTTATATTGTTTGCATACTTATAAGTTTCACAAACGAGAAATAGGTTTAAAAAAGTTCATGCAATATACAACTACGTTTTTTATTCATAAAACCATTTGTATCGCTTAGAGAGAGAGGTAGAGGGAGGGAGTGTGTGTGTGGGGGGGTGGCGACGAACCTTCTATCTGCTAGCAATAATACTTCTTATAAGAATTTCAGAGGTTTACCGCGTGCCCAATGCATCACGGTTCTTTTACAGCTGGCGTTTCATTTGTTGGGGAAATACATAAAAGAACAACAAAGGGAATGGTTTGTTGTCCTGCCAGTTTAAGAAGCCCCATATTTCATTATTTAATTTTTTAAGATACAATCTAGCGAATAAACAAACCTCATAAATAAAAAATCTTGAAAGCTGAAGTTCCCTTATCCACCTTTCAAATGATTTACTCTCACCTTACACCCCTTTATTTTTGGAAGTGTTAAAGGCATATCATGGCGGGGCTTCCAGATTTGTTTACCTGATGTGTGAGGCAGTCAAGCAAGGTATACAGACGTACCCCCTATGGTAGACGGAGAGAGCGGGTGGTGGTGCGGATTAGGGAAACTCGAATTAATTGGCTAACTTCATATGAGAGGACAGACCCATCGTCCTGAATCCACTCCCCACTCTGGTCGTTAATTGTGGGAATAGGTATACCGGTGACTTGCAGGTATGATGCGTTTCATTCCTGTGAGAAGCCCGACGATGGCGGAGCTATACACTCCCGCTTCCGAATATATCTCTTTTAAATACGTTAGCGTATTGCGTATTGTTGAAGTATTTAGTTACGCTAACTTTGTCTTATAGTCATGCGTTTTTTATTTCATCAAAAGGTGAAATATTCTTATAAACCTGATAATTTCCCTCAAAGCAGAATTTGACAACTGTTATTAATCGTAATAATTATACACTCGTAATGGTCGCTTAGTTAAGTTTTAGAAAAAGTATTTGTGTGGGCGCGCGTGATTGCGGGTGGTCAGCGGGCTAATTTATCGGCATCAACTCTTTATACTGTATGAATAAAGACACAATCAATTGCGATAATTGTATTAATCGATCAACGGCCTGCGTACAGCCCTTTAGGGTACGTGATACTGGGAATCCAAGACACTAAAGGACGATATAGCCTTTGTTAGCGGTTTAAGTCTTTGAAGACAAGCCACATGTCATTACACGTGTAATAAATTATTCCCTCAATTAAACTCATTAGGCGGGTAATTTAATATACAAATAGAGAATATAGACTTAATTACATTAATCAATTTAGCCCGCGCTACCGGATATTTAGAACTTCAAAGGCGGGGAATTCCTGCGTGAAAAATACCGCCAAAGGGCGTCAAAACATTTGTAAATGCGCATGTTTACATGTACGCTTAATTAAACTTAAATTGTCGGCGTCTTTTGTGACCTAAACGTATTCCATCGATTTAGAGGTGTGGTGGCACGCAACTGAGAATCCTAGAGGTAGCATGGGAACAATATTCCATTGTTCCGGTTCTCTTATATGGATAGGTGTAAAAGGAACAATGGGTCATCTGATTACACAGTCAATCGGATTACAATTGTTATCAATTAGCGGTGTCTATGTGGCTCAAACCCTTGTCAATCAAATCTGACAGCTACATCACACCTCCAGTAGGGATGGGAACAACAGTCTATTGCTCCGGTTCTCTGGCGGGGGATGTGAAATGAACAATCTTGTTGGCGTGTCGGAGTAACACAAAGAGGGGCGGGGATCTGTGGTGCGGAACTAAGGGTTATCTGTCACATCTTATCAATCGGCGGTACCCCTCTGTGACTGGGAATCCCTATTACCCTACTACTACCACCAACGGTATTATTATTATTATTATTATTATTATTATTATTATTATTATTATATCATCATTTTCATAACTGAAAAGGACATTCGAACATGAAAACAACATATTTCTGTTTCAGTCTGCTATCTAACAAATGTAATCTTTTTCAAGAGACCAGATATTCCATGTGTATTTTCTAGTAGGTGCAGTGTGTAATGTTTCAGGTCCACTAGCAAGAAACCATTAAAGAAGAACAAACATGCCTTTTCAGATTTCTATAGGGTGCTGAGGCTACTACAAAACCGAATGACCCTCGTTGACACACCCAAGAAAGATGCAAGCAGCAGCATTCGTGTGCTCTAAGGCCCATGTATCTAAAAAATCACTAGTGTTATGGCAGGACTATTTCATGATGTTCCAGTGCTCTTCAAAGAAAGAAAAAAAATAATAATTTGGCGTACATGACCATGTTAGGTTGGAGATAGTGCAGAAAGCACTCACGATTTTCGAAATGTTTGCGAAAGTGTAAAACTGACCGTGCAGTGAATACAATTAATACATTCTTGCAATTTCTCGTATAATATAACGCACTTAAGAAAAAATCTAGGTTTTGAAAATATTCAAAGCTTCTTTAAACCATGAAGAAGTAATTACACAAAAGGAACTGTGCCATTTATTGTCAGGCATTGCATAACTGTTCCGTAGTAAAGGAAGTATGCATAAAAACGAATTGTGACGGAAGGAGCGGGAATCGAATGATAGAATAATTAATAAAGAGTAGTTACCTGCTTTATAAACCGTTTTATTCATGAAAATGTCTTAAAGTTTTTTCTATATTTTCAATGTAAGTTCCTTATTTATTGAAAGTGTGCTTGAAGACAGTCTTTTTGTTATAATCCATGGATTTGCGGAGCAAATATACAAGTTGGTTTCTTATCAAACAGTACTCGCAAGCGTGAATGCGTCCAGCATCTTTGAAAAAAATTGGATGTCTACTACTTGCTTCCAATTTAATAGATTTTTAGTTGAGATCCGTTAGCAGGTATTTTCATGTTGTTGATACAAAGCTTAGAGCATTTTGAGAAATTTTAAAAGTTATTTGTTATGGTAATAGCAGATACATGTATATCAACATATTGGCATCATTAGGCAAGGCTTGTTTTTATTCATAAGCAATATCTTACAGTTTTTCAACATTCCTAATGCAACCACCGTATTTATTGAAATTGTGCTTGCAGAAAGTTTATAGTTATCTCCCATAGACTTGTACAGCAAATATAAAGTCATTCTTCGCGGTGTAGTGGTTATCATGCTAGCCTCTAGTTCCCGAGGTCACGGGTTCCAACACGGGGACGGCGAAGTGCTTTGTTGGGAGTAAAAATGCTTAGCATGGCTTCCTTCGGAAGGAAAGTAAATCTGATTGTCCCGTGTCGTTGATTTACACACGTAAAACAACCCGAAGTCTGATAAAGAGGCCTCTGAGCAAAATTACCGGTCTTTCACGCCCCATATAGAATGTGACGCTAAGGACCACAGCATATAAAGAACGTCCATAAATAAAATTGAATTTAATTTTCAGCAAACATAAAGGTTTGCGTGCGAAAAGTTGCAAGCTAAATTCCTAGCTTAAAGGATCATTCAGAAAATATAATCAGTGCACTGAATTTTTTGCTTTTAAGATATTGAATATATTGAGAGAAATAACAATTTAAGCGGAAGTTAGCTAGCTACTACCCATTCCAGAAAATAGTTCCCTCTGAAGTAAACAAAAGCACGTGCTCTTCTTGCCAGAAATCTAGTAACACATACGTCAACACATACGCCTTAATACATGTATTGTATCATAAAACATTGGGGCAGGAAAGTTATAGAACTGCACAATTTATTGTAGTTATCATAAGAAATCATTATTAAGAATAATGGATATATACTAACTGCTAAGAGATTACAGAATATGATTTTCGTTTGCTATTGCCTAACGCTGAAGCATCTTGCTGGTTAATTACCAACTGTACGCATGCTGCCATTCTTTTGCATATACGAGAAATGCAGCAATGAATTCCCAGAGGTGCTATCTGAGTACCGAATTAACACTTTGCGTAACACAGGAAATGTGATAATCGAGCAGTAATTCATAATACGCTGGCACACGTATGCGCAGTTCAGGTCAAATCTTCTGATTTAGTCAGTTGGTATTTGAGTTATCATAGCAGAGGAAGGTGCGTGTAGTGTGAATAAACTGTTCAAACACAAAAGCGGAAAACCGTAACAAGTGGCGTAAAACAAGCAATACTTAATGTATTCCACTCACTATTAGAAAAATGCCCGACACTTGCAGTATTAGATATTACGAAACTAACATAGGGTTTACAGGCGTTTCAGTAAGAAGTGTACCAAAGCGCGCAGGGAATATAAATTGACATAATAGAACATAATGGAAGAGGAGACTCAAATGTGGGAACCTGTTTAGTGTGCGACAGTGCTGTGGATAAGCATGTCATTAGCTTGGAAAATAGTTCTGATTCCAATATGGCAGCTGAGTCATCTTCGAAATATTCGGATTTGGGTGTTGCACTTTTGCCTAAGGAGTGTGACTAACGTAAGTAAAATGTTCATTTCCGCATGCTTATACAATGGACTGTTACTTCAGGTTTCATTTTGAACTATGATTCTCATGCAGGGCGCTTTTTATAGATTGAAATAACGTTTCACTGTAAATGATATGCAGCAAGCATGTGCCAGAGAAGCAGCCGTTAGGGGCGGGGATTACGAACTACTTTCGCGCGGATAATACAAAAGAGTTTGTTTACAATGAGAGGCACTCTGCTTTGGAATGGACAGTAGTATGGTGATTCACCAGTGTGAAGGCACGGAATGCTCAAGGAGTGTTTAATTAACACTTGTCCCCTAGTTAATGATAATAAATATAAAGAAGTCCGGTTGGAATCCTTCCTCGGTGTAGCGAGTCCCTCTGCGGGAATTTTAAGCATTCAAGGTGCTTTAAGCCGGCTATGATTCTTTAATATATATCTTGGGAAGTTAGAATTCAAGGTGCTTGTTTTTATATTACTGTCTTAGGTATGTGCGCGCTATTATACCAAAACTGCGTTCTTCGATTCACTTCATAGTATTCGCATTAGCTAATATTGTCGTAACCTCTTTACATATTTTAGCTCAATGGGGGGTAGAGCAATAGGTACCGTGAACAGGATCTAACATTATAACAATTTACACGAGGTCCGACGGGGCGAGCTCAACAAAATTCTAAATACACCTAAAGATCACTAAAAATATTCCTAAATCATTGTGTGGGATGAAGGAAGGATCTGTCTGCTACAAGAAATTACATTACATTGATTTGGATGGAAATATATATATTACAATAAAAAGGGATTACAGTACCTCCTTGCCTGTCGGTGGGACGCCATGCTGTACGCGCGAACAAGCTGCACACACACTGTCCTTGTTGCAAGCAGAAACTCGACTCGACTGACTAACCTACGCTTATCTTAGCGTCAGGCACGCTACTCTAAGAACCGGTTTCTATCCCCACTACTATTGCAACATATCCGGTCTGGGTTGCCAGGTCACAAACATACCAATTATATCACAAATGTCACAATATTAGATGCCAGAGTTTGTTCTTCACATGAATATTTTAATTCTTTACGAAATAGAGTACATACCTATTGCTATAAAATAACTGATAATATAATTGTACACAGCTCGTAAGTTTTAAAAGTAGTGTTGTTAAAAAACAGAATAAATGCTTTTGTTTTATATATTTGAATTAAGGTGGTCACATTGCTTTCGTTTTTTATATTTTTTCCTTTAACGGTACTCTTTTATTATCTAACAAAGTACATTCATCTATTACGAGTTCTGTAGTGTTCTCGCTGTGCTTGCACATAGCGTCATAGCTTATTTAAATTTATGTAAATACGCATTTATTCTTCCATGACAAACTGAAAATGATGTGAGTGTGTATGTGTGTGTTTGTGCGCGTGTACGCGTGTCTCTGTGTGCGGTTATAGTAAGATTTTGTCTATCTCTTACACCAGTGTACGGTCACCCCAATGCCCAATGAGTGTTCAATTAACACTTTTCACCTTCTTAACGATAATAAATACATGAAGTTGGGTTTGAATCTTCCCTCGGTGTAGGAAGGCTCTCTGCGGAAACGTTAAGGATTCAAAGTGCTTTAAACTGAATATCTTTCACTAATATATTTTGGGAAATTTGAGAATTTAGTATGCTTGTTTTTATATCACGGTGGTTTAGGTATGTGTGCGCTATTATTCCAAAACCTCATTCTTCAATACACTTCATAGTATTCTCGTTAGGTAGCACAGGATGCCAGGGTTAGCTTTTCACATGGACATTTTAATTCTTTACAGAATATAGTACATGCCTACTGCTATAAAGTAACTGCTAATATAATTCTACAGAGCCTGTGAGTTTTTAAATTAATCTTCTTGACAAACATAATAAAAGCTTTTGCTTTATATTTGAATTAAGGTGGCCACAGTGCACTTATTTTTTATGTGTTTCTCTTTAACGGTATTCATTCATTATCTAACAAAGTACATTCATCTATAACATGCTCTATAACCTCATTCTATTTGCTCTTGCACATAGCGTAATCGGTTATTTTGAATCAATGGAAATACGCATTTATTCTTGCACGACCATTTAAAAATGACGTGAGTGTGTGTGTCAGTAGATTTTGTCTATCTCTTACTGTTTACCAGTTATACACAGGTCGTTCAGAATTAAGTAGACTTTACCGGCTATTTCCAGAAAAGCTAAAAATATACATATTATTCGTTACGAAACACATAAGCATTTATACTATAAACAAAATCATTAGAACTGCATTTGAAGTATTCAGAAATAATGACTTTTTATCCACGTAAAGAATAATTTGTGATAGAGCCGGCTTCTTGAAAACCTTTGTGTCGCATGCTTTGAAGGGCGGTGAACTTAAATACTAAGTTTGGTATATAACCGATATTTTTCTTTTCTAATTTATGCTATTCGTAGAAATACAGTCTCGCTGGCTTTTCTGAAATATTGATTTGCATTCAGGGAACTTCAAAATGTGTACTTCAGGTGAAATCTCAGTAGCAAATTTTTGAATGGAATACAGTACTTGTGCTACAAAAGGTGAGCAGTAGAACAATTAAACAGATCTGATGAAACGTATGCATGTGTTTTTCTCAAACACTCTAGTAGAAACTGTTCTTACGAAAGCTTATTATTTCATGTACTTATTGTTAATCCAGTTGAATTTTTAAATTCAGATCAGAACGGTTCTTTGTATGAAAGAGAGGTAAAGCGATAGCCAGATTTTAAATATCTTGACGCTATGTGATAGTTTTCAAATATGCTGCTCTTTGCATAACCCCAGAAAACCCTACATTGCATCTTACCGAATGAAAAGGTATAAGTGTTTGAAAATTTATTCTTGTAACAAGGAATGTCTGAAATTGTTCATTGAAAACCATATGTATAGCATACTTCGAAAGGTACTGAACTGAGAATCCCTGATTCGTACCCAGCGTGTGTTTTCCGGCGAAATCACAGTCTTGATTGTTTACGAAGGCGAGTATTCAATGCTTATAGCTCCCCACTGTATGCAGGCTTAGAGGTCGACGCATTCGGGAGTAGAAAGTGATTATCGATAGAACTATAAAAGAATGACAAAGTATTGACGGTTTTCATATAGTGTATATCGTTTTCGCTTTCACTGCACAGTGTCTCAGAAAACCACGCTGGCTTACAGTAGGGACTATAGTTCTGTGCCGGTGAGCTACTTTCCTAGTTTACTGAACAGAGTCTATGCCTAATCCCAGCTACTCTCCAACCGGCAGCTATCTGCCTGCTGGAAGACGTGGGATTTCGCTAATACGACATAAACACACAACACCACACCATTGCATGATTGGTTTATTGTCGCAATGTTCACGTTGCTCTATCATTCCTTTATATTTACACATTATACACAAACCTTGTCACTCGAATGCATTGCCTTAAACTATCAGAGGCTTTATTAGTGTGATAAACACTCTACACCAGAAATATCACCACCGTAAATTTCTTCCGCAAGACTTTCCATTTCGTCTTCTTCAGTCTTCTTCTTTTCGCTGTCATTATATTCCCTAACTTAGATTACAAAACTTTGTATGACATTTTGAAACAGGCCTTGTTGTTGTTCTTCTTCAATATGTTTGTCTTCCTACTTAATAATGTGTTCACAGGCATTTTCCCACTTTTCCACGCTAATGTCGTCAATATGTTAGCTAAGCTTCATAAATAACATCATCTAATTTAAAAGGGTGCTCTACCAGGATACCCATTGCTTCATATCAGCCCAGATGAGTTCTACTCGATGAATAGAGCGGTAATCGGAGAACATTGTGTGCATGGCCTACAAACATTAACGTAAATTTTCGGAACAGGCTTTGACCCTTACTTAGGTTGTAAAGCTCCAAACTTAGCATCCTTTCATGGAATGGGGCAGGTCCTGCATCTTATTTTGGTATGAGACGATGGGGCCTTTTCCAACTGCACACTTGGTACAGTGCGTTATAAATCACCAAAACAGATCTGGGAGGCAAGTTAGGAACTAGTTTTTGCATTAACATTTTTTGTATTTTCCTCGTCATTTTGTGGTATATTAACTTTTTTTATTTTTACATAAAAATTCGCAGAAGGCAAGAACCTCCAATAAACACACCAAAATACAGAATATATGCAAATCAAGTTTAATTACAGAAATATGGGCCGTCAATTATGGGGGCAGGAGGTCAATTGTCCCCCTCCCCCTACATTACAAGGAATAATTAGGTTACATTATAGCTCTACTAAAAGAAAAACTACGACATCTGTACTTTTAATACAAATATTTCACATTTAAGAAATAAAAGGTTATTTTCTTTTAGGCCAAATGTATCCTTAAAATCCACATGAAAATTCGGGAAACGGCTCCAAGCAATCTTTTCCCCAATGCAGAAACTGAAATGACGCTCCTACAGAAACATATAGTTATAATTTATAAACACAAAGTTTGGGGTAGCATAAAGTCATAAACAGACGGCTGGCAACAGAGATGTTACTCGGACTACTGCTGCCGCTAGACTGAACTGATTGCGCTCACTACGCATGCCCGAGAATTGGGGCTCGCTTACTGCCTAGATAACCAGTGCACATCGAGGTTTCACCGGCATAGAACCATCGTCCCTACTCGTTCAATTACCTCCCTTACGTGTAGAAAGCACACGAACAATTAAGAATACAAGAGAGTCACATCATGGAGGAAAGTTTTTGACACTCGCGAACAGAATGCTTCTTCCACGAATCTTAAATACTAGAGGGAAATAGTGGTTTATCAAGGTCGCCTTGCGAAAAATACTGAATCGTTTATTTCCTAATAACTTCTACACCAGTTAGATAAGCTTGTTGGTCAAAACAGTTTAATTTCAGTAATACGATTTAAAAAGGTAACCCTAAAATTATAGTCTAGGTGCCATAATCTTTAATAGGACGGATGTAGCATACCAATGCAGTTGTTCTAAAAAAATAACGTGAGTTATAATAAGCCATAAGTGGACGCAGTTCTTACAATGGAGTAAGAAAATACCAAGATGTCTTGCGCGAAACATACATAGCCCTTTTTAGCAATTATCAAGAAGAGACGTTGCTCACCCATGCTTTCCAAAGTAACAGGAAGTCGGGGATGATTCATCCTCGCTTTTTTAAACAAACAACCTTACATTAATTAAATAATTAACTCTTCAGAGAGCGAGTTAACGGATATGACCATGGCAGATCTCCCTTGCACTAAAGACCACTTCACCTTGAATTTAATACAGAACATAGGTGCCACTTAGGTCGCTATTGCACTAAAGCCCACTTGCGCTTATATTTTATATAACACCGTTATGTCACTTAGATCACCCTTGCATTAACGTTCAATGGACCTCGAATTTTATATTCAACTTTATTTCTCCCTCTACTTACATAACAAAGATGTTTGAGTAAGCTTTCACTTTTGTGATGTACAACGAACAAGTTGTAGTCTTTATTGCACGCACAGAGAGTAGCAACCGATTGTTGATATGTTGATATTCACAGCCGATGAACCTAGCCTTGAGCAGGTCATTCACCGTTAGTGAGCTAGCGGAATAAGACCAAGGTCACAGTACTGCAAGCGGGTCATGCATACATACGATTCGTGGCCTGGCGGGAAAACAAACTCTCTATATTACAGCTATATTCATACTCTTCTCTTTTAAAATCAACTCCACATTTAAGAGAGCCCTCTTTCATTGATCAAAGCTCGTCTATTCATATCGGGTAACAGATATGCTTTCTGCCAAAATCACCTTTGTAAATTGTTTCTCTCAGTTCAAATGCCCCATATATCATTTTGTGTAGTTGATAAATTAAATTGGGTTTTATTTATGTGCGCTCTCTAACTGCTGTGGTGCTTAGCGTCCCATTTTATATTGGGCGTGAAAGACCGGTAATTTTACTCAAAGACCTCTTTATCAGGCTTGAGTTTCTTTTACATGCCGTAAATCTACGACACGGGACCACCGGTATTTCTTCCCTTCCGAAGGAAGCCATGCTAAAGATTTTTACGCTCGAAAAAACCCATTGCCTCCGCCGGGTTTGAACCCGCCACCTCGAACTAGAGGCTAGCATGGCAGCCACAACATCACGGAAGACATGTGTAGTTAATGTCTAATTAATACAAGAATATACAGATTTAAGGGTGCATTTCCTGGCTTTAGGCCAGCCTGTTATATGAGTTAACAGTATTGTTTTATTCAAATTTAAAAATTTCTGGAGCATACTTCATTACAATTTTGTTGTATAAACCAGCAGCACATGCAAATCCACTCGCAATTGTGCGTTAACTGCGGAGAATATTCTCTCTACCTTCTTCTCTCTACTATTTGTCTCTGTGCTAAGTATTTCATGTGGGATTTTATAAACTACAATGTAACTACCTTTTCTATGGTGTTAAACTAGAACCTATATTTGGGGCACAAAATTGTGTCTGTTCCGTATGCTTCTTATGAATTTGGAATTATATTCTTTCCCATTGTAGCAGAAAATCTGGTAAAAATCCTGAATTATATGTTAGGCCAGCATAGACACACGCATAATTGTCAAGAAACATTTGGTGTAAATTTTTAAATAATCACTTTATATACATATAATTTTGTATTGAGTTTGTCAAAATGTTACGTACTAAAGTATGCGAACATATTGTACTATATATATATATATATATATATATATATATATATATATATATATATATATATATATATTCTGGCATGTGAGGTGTTAATATTGTAATTTGTGGTTGGTAACATTATATGGTGACTCTTTAGGTTGGTAGTACGGACCGGTAATGATGTAATGGGAGTGGAGGTAAACCGGTTGTATCTTGAGTTAGCGTCTAGGACGCTCCTCTCTTCTAATGTAACCAGCTAACAGTGTAGACGTGTGAGACAAGACGCTTCGTCAAGCAGGGAGGTAATATGTATCTTTCTTAATTTGTAGTTTACCCTTACCATCCAAATTCATATCATGTAGTTTGTTAACGTAGATAGTTCCTTCCTTCCCTCCCCATAATGATTTAGGAATACTTAAGTAGTTTTCAGGTGTCTTAGGAACCTTGTTTAGCTCGCCCCGTCGTACCTCGTGTTAGTTTGATATGATTTAAACTCCGGTACCATGCTCTACCCCCCCATGATATGTAAAAATATAAGAGGTTACGACATATTGGCGTGAGTCGCCGGTTATTTTGACATTTTGGTGTTGGGCCGGATAGAATTTGATATTTTGAAGAGCAAAATTTTGTTCTTCTTACCTTTGGAAATGTAGTTTACATAATTTGGTCCTCCACGTGTTCGATGGAACTTGTAACCCCTTAGTTTCGGCTTCATGGCAAGGGTTTCTTTTTGAAAATTGTGGTTTGTGTTTCAAATTCATCTAAAAATATTTCCTTAAAAGTCCCGTGTTTGTATCATTATTTTGAGCTTACTTTGAAAATTTTTACATTGTCTTCCTGTTGGCGGAGCGTCGTTAATTTTTGGCTTCATTCTTCCCCTTACCGTAGTTTAAATTCTGTTTTTACGCGAAACTTTCTGCACTGTTCTTTCGAAATTTCTTGTTTTTAAAGTATTTTTTTCTGAATTGTGGGAATTTCAGTGGTATTTTTAACTTTGATAATGTGGTTGCAACGTGTTACCTGGTGTCTCTAAAATTGCTATTTTCAGTGCTAACTAGTAATATTTCTTAGAGCTTTCATAGTATGTTGCACTGATTTTGGTTTTCTACGCATTACCATATTTTTGGTGCATTTTTCTTGCAACTCTTATGTAAGCACGTTTGTTGCGTTTTGTTGCATAATCTTTGCTTGGTTTCGTAAATCAGCAGACATTTTAGAATGTGAAGCAAATCTTTTACAGTTCACGTATTTTGTGCATCAAGTTGAGTGTGTGTGTGTCTAGAAGGTGAAAAGGATATATTAAAATTTCATATTTGTGTAGCGTGTGGGGTAGGTTTGCCGTGGACGCTTAGTGGTAGTACTAGTAATAATTTTGCTTCACCGCTGCCATGATTAGTTTTAATTAGTTACATAATTTTTTAAAGTATTTCAAATTACTAATTTTAGTGAAAGTTTCAGCTACCACCAGCTGTGCCAGTATCTTCAACACCTATGTAGGTTCAAGGAGCATCCAACATGGACCAGCAGGACTTAACCACCTCCATTGGATGTTGATGGTGCAGCTACATGTGCATTACCAGACATTGGAAAGTTGCACTGGAATTTTGTATTAAAAAGAAAAGAAAAAGAAAAACAACCTGTAAGTATGCGCACATTGTGTGTACCAAAGTGTGGTATGTATATTTTGAACAACTGAAAACTTTTACAATGAAGACAGGTATGCTAAATTTTTGTTTTAATGACCAATGCTTAATTATGCTTTACTTTTCAGAAATGAAGTGTGCTATGTATGTTTTTGCTAAACTGAAGGTTTGTCACCATTTTGTGTAATCAAAATTTTGGAGTTAGTTTTGGGCAATAGAGATTATTTGGTTTCTTATCTTATGCTGCAGTGTATTTGTCTAATGTGTACTGTGTGTTTAATTTCCTTTGACTTCCAGGAATATGTCAGAGTGTTACTTTGGTAATGATGTGCTTTATTCTGTTGCATTTTTTGGCTTGATTTTGTGTTTCATTATGATTCTGTGATCTTCCTTTGCAGAAGTTGTTGCATAAATGTTGTGTATATATGTGAGGTTATGTGAACAGTATCTGGAAGATTTGCCTCGGTGGGAGTGCCAAAGAGTAACCCCGATGGTGGTAGTAAGATATTATGAGTTAATGTCAGTTTCGATGGGATAGCTACAATGTATCCTTGAAGTTTGAATGTTTGAGTTTTCAGCAGGGCTAACACGTACCTGGAAATTCTTTGTGAGGAGTCGAGAGATGTTGTGCATATTGGTGTTGCTGAAATGTGCCCAGTATAGCGTGTGATGTGTTCACAAAAGAGATGTAATGCAATGAGAATAATTTTTTGAGTTTATGCAACAAGTTTTAGTACCATCTATTTTCCAGCTTCATCTTGATTCTGTAAACGTGGATGCAACAGTGTAATGCTATATTATTTTTGTCATTCCTGAAATGTTAATTGATATGTTCAGTTTATGCCTATGTTGGGTATCTTTGTTTTTGCAGCCATTTTGATGAGACATGTCAGTGAATATTTTCTTCTCTCAGTAATTACTGTGTATGATGACGTTGAGAACTAGGATGATGATGATGATGATGATAGGAATGATGATGATGATCATAAGAATGATGCTAATGAGAAGAATGGGTGGATAAAGATAGTAATGTGAAGGAGAATTTGTGTCATTGAGAGTTAAGCATGAGTATTTGTAGTTTGATGCATCTAATGAGGTGCATATTTTGAAGCATGTAGTAATGTTTACAGTAGTTTTGGTAGTTATTAAAGTGAGTGTTATGTATTCTTTGAGATAAGGTTATTATGAATGATTGTGTTTCATTGTCATGTGTGTATGAATGATAAGTGCACTTATTTATTTTGTTTGTTAGTTTCACCAGCTGCTTAGATTTAATATTGGGATCCCAAATGATTTGCTATATTTGTATTGTGTTATTATGTGTAGACAATGGATATAATTGATATAATATTCATGTATTTTGACCCTTTCATGTATCTTTATTATGATTCTTAAGCATATATTGCAAAAGCTTTAACCTGTAACCCTTTGAAAAATTCAGTTTTTATGTCAATTTGTAATCATTTTTTTTCTCTTCTCAGTACTAAGATTAAATGTTTGTAAACTTTTACCAAATTTGTGGCATTTTCTGTTCATACTATTTTAAATGACATACTATCTTCTTATTCTATGTATGGTGTTGTTGTGGTAGCACAAGTTATACCTGTTTGTAATTCGTGTTGTAGTGATTTTGCTGGTTGGGGATCTCAAATGTCGACTGTGGAGTGTCCCTGCTGTAAAGACACACGCCAGAGGCTGCATATACACCAATGGGAGCTGCTGCCGGTTAGTTAACTACACTGTATGTGGCAAAAGGAGCCACTATTGGGGGAGCAATCCAAGACAGCGATTGTACCCCTCATCATCAGCGACTTGCATCAGCAGGAAAGTAAAGATTCTGCGGCTGAAACTTCTTCGTTGTGGGTGATGTTGGAGGTTCACTCATAAACAGATACGTCGAGACTTTGTGCAATGTAGTGCTTGTGTTACAGTGGCAGCAATGTATAATGTGCGTGTGCGGGGTTCACTCAAACAGATAAGATAACACTCTAACAAATACCGTCGGTGGCACTCAAGACTCCATTATGTCTTCTAGCTTTCACACACATGTTAGCAGGCAATCAAATATTTAACTTCTTTTTGAAATACATTTCTGCTCCATCTTATTAATGTAAACGTCAAGATGTTTTTTATAATAATTTTCTTGTGAAGTATGTCATTTATTGTGTTTTCTGTAATTTCTAAATCCTTCTTGCTTCGACGAGTACGTCGATTTGGGTAGCCGGGGGGGAGATGTGGGATGTGAGGTGTTAATATTTAATATTTTAATTTGTGGTTGATAACATTATATGGTGACTCTTTAGGTTGGTAGTACGAACCGGTAATGATGTAATGGGAGTGGGGGTAAATCGGTTGTAACTTGAGTTAGCGTCTAGAACGCTCCTCTCTTCTAATGTAACCTGCTAACAGTGTAGACGTGTGAGACAAGACGCTTCGTCAAGCAGGTAGGTAACATGTATCTTTCTTAATTTGTAGTAAATCTTTACCATCTAAATTCATATCATGTAGTTTGTTAACGTAGATAGTTCCTTCCTTCCCTCCCCATAATGATTTAGGAATATTTAAGTAGTTTTCAGGTGCTTTAGGAACTTTGTTTAGCTCGCCCCGTCGGACCTCGTGTTAGTTTGATATGATTTAAACTCCGGTACCATGCTCTACGCCCCGTGATATGTGAAAATATAAGAGGTTACGACAATATATATATATATATATTATATACAAAGTCTGTTCAACATTATCCTTATAAACTTTAATGTGTATCATTTTGATAAAAGTCAATAAAAAGAGATATTACAAAGTTTTACTTATTTCACCATTAGACTCCTCTTTTGGGAAAATCATCATCAAATCTTGCCAATGTATCATCCAAGGAATTCACTCAATTTTGCATATTGAGCTATCCATTGTGAATTTAAGTTTCCTTAGAAATGTCAGAAACTTGCTGACACAGGAGGAAAACATTTCCCGACATCTCTTACGATAAGCTATGTACTTATAAGTTTAATTTTAATTATAATAATGAGAGTGTGAAGCGCTTACGGGGATATTATACATCTTACGGTGGTAGACTTAGCCGAGGCAGCCAGCGCGCAAGTCACCGTGCGGTGGCCGCAGTGTGAGAGTAAAACATTGTATGTTATATAACCAAGTTGCATATAGTCCCGCCGGACTTAGAACGGAACCTGATGTAAACAAAAGTACGTGGCAATCTGTGTGCAACGGCCCAGGATTACAACACATATCGGACTACAGAAACTAAATTGGTTTTTTATCATTAAGGTTTGATTCTTTAAGAAGTATTGTCAGAACATTTCATTTTATTTCACACTGCTGTTAAACATACAAGGCGCATTCAGAAAGTAAGCTTCCCAATCTATTTTCCTTCAAATAAACGTATTTAGTGGGGAAAATAGCGCATGTGTAACAGATCTATGAGGTATCAATCACATGCCGGCCGGAGAAGTCCCTCGTGGTGCCAGTAGCGTGGCAGCAGTGGCCTGAAATGGCGGCTCTTACTTCTTCTCCCGCCGCCTGCGAGGTTCGTTCAGGGATAAAGTTCCTTACTGCACAAAACATAACACCGATCGAAATTCACCGTCAGCTCTATCAGGTCTGTGGGCCGAACATCATCAGCAAACAGATGGTGCGTCGCTGGTGTAGACAGTTTTCCGATGGTCGTCCAAGTATCAATGATGAAGAGCGAAGTAGGCGACCGTCCCTCTTCGATGATGACCTTGTTGAGATGGTGCGGCAGCGCATAATGCAGCACCGTCGCTTCACGATTACGGAGCTCAGCAGAAATTTTCCGCAGATATCGCTATCCTTGTTGCATGAAATTGCGTAACCACCTGCTGTTCAGGAAATTGTGTTACAGGTGGGTGCCGAAAAACCTGACACCCGAGCACAAAACAAACACTTAGGAGGAGTACTAAAATTTCTGCATCGGTACCACGATGACGGCGACGAGTTTGAGAGGATCGTCACCGACGATGAGATGTGGTGTTCGCACTTTACCCTGGAAACATAGCAGCAGACAATGCATTGGCGTCACAGTGGATCTCCGATTAAAACGAAATTCAAACAGACTGTGTCGGTGGAGAAAGTGATGTGCACGGTGTTCTGAGACAGGAAAGGCATTCTGCTCATTGGCTTCCTGTCCAGAGGTGAAACAGTGAATGCTGACCGTTACTGTGAAACACTGCGGAAACTACGACGTAGCATTCAAAACAAGAGATGTGGAATGCTTACTGCAGGTGTTGTGTTGATCCAAGACAATGCTCGTCCACATACTCTCGGCGCTAAGGGGTTCAGCTGGGAACTCTTTGATTATCCACCCTACTGTCCTGATCTTGCTCCCAGCGATTTTCATAATTTGTTGCACCTCAAGAAATTCCTGTCCTCCGGTCAGCGTTTTGACAACAACCAAGAGCTGAAGACGACTGTCACACACTGATTGCATTTACGAGCGGCAGACTTCTACGACACAAGAATACAAAAGCTGATCCCATGTTATGACAAGTGTCTCAATTCTTGTAGTGACTATGTCGAAAAATAGCTCAAACATTGCCTAGCTGTTGTCAATAAGGTTTTTCATGTAACTATATTTTTTGTTTTTTAAAAACCTAGGGAGGCTTACTTTTTGGATGCGTCTCGTATACATGTAATTAATAAAAACTGAATGAACGTAGATATGTGTATGCACAATTTTCTATTACTAAAATACAGTTGGTCAGTGTTGCATTTAGTAGTGGAGCCTGTTTTTCAAATTGTTTATTATCGTGTGGTTAACGGTGGTTAAGATTAATAATCATTATGAGCAGTTTAACTATATGTAAATCATCCCAAAGAGGGACATTTTGAA
Organism: Deroplatys truncata; assembly: GCA_030765065.1. NCBI lineage: Eukaryota > Metazoa > Arthropoda > Insecta > Mantodea > Mantidae > Deroplatys > Deroplatys truncata. The sequence continues at coordinate 345,783,553 of CM060990.1, read as the reverse complement.
AAATTGTGAAAAATATTGTACTTTATGTATTCATCGTGTTTTGTAAGAAGTATGTGGATTAAGCCATTAAATACGTTATCAGTTTAACGTCCCAGTTTACTAGTGTTTCCATAAAAAGTGTCAACTCCATTCTCGTAGAAAAGTACAAGGCTGGAAAACTGTTGTCATCCTCAAAGAAAAGGAAACACGCAAAACTGTACTTGGCATGAAATTTGATGAGGAGGAGGAAGGAGAGGAAATGGAGGGTATGGGACCACTAAACACTGCTGAAGTGCATTTATGCCGGTCAGATGGTTCAGGTGAGAAGCACGTGTCTTCATATAGTGTGTAGTAATACATTTTGCAGACCAGTATTTCGCGCGCTGTTTTTGTTTAAATCTGATTCGTTCCCCTCTAAGGTCGGCGGGATGATAGTTCTCGGTTCAGTCACTTCTGAGTGAAAATATAACACATATTTAATACAGTTACTCATATAGATAAACACATTTCTGTTTTCACTTCAATTTGGCCTATTTCACAAGTTGACATCAGTTACTTATCCAAAATAAAAAATTACCGAATAAGCTTTAGTTATGGAACTCTGTTCACGTGAATGCGTTAACTTGTGTGATTGATTACTCTTCCTCTTCCATTTTTGAACTGTTTATTCCTCTCTCCGTCCCTCTTCCGTCCCATCTCGTTTCCTAGCTCACTCTAGCGTCCTCCAATTCCCTTCGGCATAGTCTGGCTTGAGCGTCCGAGCAAGTCGGACGTAGCTGGAAAAACGTTTGTTGTGTACCAGGTGGTATTGCTGTGAGTGTGTGCAAGAGTGACCTAAATCGCATTAACTATAATACTCTTACAATACTTTTTGTGTATTGTGCGTGTAGCAGAGCACTTTAGCTTTTGGAAAATGGAAATGTACGTCAGGAAAAGTACCATTATGGTTACATTTACCTTCAATGCCACGAGACTGACGGCTTATGAGTACATGACTTTATTGCAGATACCTTAAAGTTAAATGCGGAGCAAGTTGACACGATACAGTTAATCGCCAGTGAAAGAGCAATTTACATACAAATTATATCTGCACCCCTATTTAGAGAAGGTTTTAGATACTTTCTCGGACGAAACAGCTTTTAAATATCTGAATGGTGAAATAACGAACGTAATCATCGAACATGTGGCTGGTAATGCTATAAATGTGCGTGTTTTTGACTTACCACCGAAAATCCTGAATGAGGTTTTAAAACGAGCTTTACAGCTTTACGGGCCGGTGTATGACGCCCGGAAGAAACAAAACGCCAATATCGCGTTCCCGTGTTTAAAATAAATAATACGTGCGGTAAAAATGCAGCTGATGGCGCACGTTCCCAACTTTATTGTAATTGGCACCTATAGGTTATCGATGTCCTATGTTGGACAACTTCACTCGTGTTATGTCTGCAGTAGCACAGGGCATCTCAAGGATGCCTGTCCCCACAGATCTACCGCTGTGTGCCTGCGACTGCTGGATGGCCGAACGACAGAAAACCCGCTTCTCCAGCCGTGGGCCTGCAGCGTGCGCGTTCGCAACATATAGATGGTGACATACCGACTCCATTGACTTGGGAACAGCAGCAGGATGAGTTTACCCAGATTGAGTCGATGCATGAACAGCACAGGGATTATGCAACGGTGCTCCGCGATCCGGCGGGGAAGTTTGGATTTCAGCACATTGCAGATCAGACGGCGCCGGCTGGCCTTAATCCAATTGTGGCTGCAGCAGTTTCGGGGTCGAGAACCGCCCGACTGAGAAAAAGCTATTTAAGCGGACAAATAGTCGCAAAACGAGTAGTGATACGACGTCTTGGAGCAGGCAGATGGCACTGGAGCAACATATGGAAACAGTTATTGAGGCAGAACAGCATTTGCAACAGCTTTTGCCATCTGCAGATTCAGCTGTGGTGAGAGCACAGCAGCGGGCGGCATCTTATGCATTGCATAGCATCATAACTACGGAGGAGGAAGCAAGCATGTCCTCCTGTGATTCTGGACCTACAGAGGAGGACGCCGGAAATCTTCCCTTTGGATGATGGTGGAGCACCAGAGCCAACGCACAGTGAAACGCACCAGGCAATGGAGGCTGGTGCTGAAGCCCGCTCTTCGGCGGAAGCCTCCAATACATTTTCTGGCCTCCCAGACGCTAACCCTCCTGCATAGCGGGAGTCTATTTCTTTGCGTGAGCCTCAGCTCAAAGTACGTGAATGGCAACACAGTCCCCAGGATGGCATCCCGGGGACTGCAGAGGGGCCTGTAGTGCTACAGCATGCAGTGGCGACCGGTGGGGACCCGCACCCTCAGTTCGCCCAAGTGGATAAGAAATCGGACCCGGCACAACTTACTCCGCTAGCACGGCAGGGGAAGGTGTCTTCTAGTGACCCTTGGTCCCCAGGGGAAGCATCCGCCACCAGCTCCTCCAGATAAATATCCGGAGACCGGCCGGCAACCTAATCGAAACCCTGATAGCAAAAATTAAAGCCCGATGTCCTTGACTGTAATGCTCTTTCAATCAACGCTCCTTAGCACGATATATCTGCGATCGCTGGCAACTATAAACGTGAACGGTTGCCGAAAATTTGTGACACAGAAACTCCTAAATACGTTCTTCCAAGTGAATAATGTTGATATCTGTTTTGCCCCATAAGTTAATACATACAATTTGGATACTCTCTATGGTTACGATTATAAAGTTAACCTAGGTTTAGGCGGATGAGGCACCGCTATTGCTTACCGGAAGGGCCTTCCTCTACAGAATTTTCAGATGGATCCCTCCAGACGGATCCTATCAACAACCTTAGATGCAAAAGTGTTAGTGAACATATACGCTTACTCAACATAGCCACGAGCGAGAGCGGTTCTTTCAAACTGATTTAACCCCGCATCTACTGCACAGCAAGAAAGTTTTCATCGCCGGTGACTTTAATTGTACGCTGCATACCAAAACCAAAAAAGAGCAGCCAATTTCAGCATCATGCTACAACAACTAGTGACTCAGCTGCAGCTTCAGGATACTTGGGAAATTAAGAATGGCACTAACGTAGAATTTACATTTGTTCGACACCCTCTGCATCTTGCATAGATCGTGTTTATACGTCTCTGGGTATAGCTACATCCGTACATAGAATTTGTGTCCCTCATTAAGGCGTTTAGTGACCATTATACAGTACTCTGCCAGCTCCAACTTCCTATACTCAGTACTGGTATTGCCGGAAGAGGATATTGGAAGCTCAACAATTCCATTTAGGAGGACACAGATTTTGTAGCAGTCTAAGGCTAAATGACATCAGTTATACTCAACCTTCAGAATTGCACCGCGGAAACGTTTTTGGTGGATTGAAACTGCTAAACCGGCGCCACGTGCCTTTTTTAGATACACCAGTATTTTGCTGGCGCAGGCGCGAAATCTATTAATGCTTTTCTACAATGAGGCTCAATGGGACCTGTATATGAGGCAACGGGAGGATTACGATGTGAATGCGAAACTCAACGAGGTGAAGGAAATTATTAAGCAGAAACAAATACAGCACCTAGATGGGTATCAAATTCGAGCTAAGGCTCGACAGGTAGATGCAGAAGAACGGCACTTCTTCTTTATTTTGCAAAGGAGAGGAAGGAGAGACGTTCAAAGTATCCACATACACTTCAATATGCTACCACTGGAGTTGCATGCTCTGGGACAAGAGCTCCACTTCATCTTATAGCAGGTCATTTCCAGGCATTGTTTCGAAAGGGACCGGAACGAACCTCAGACGATATGTGTGCTGAGCAGTAGATGATTGCAACGGAGATTACACAGGCAACTGCCCATATGCTCACCAACTCCATTATTGAACGGGAAGTGCTAGATGCCATTATGCAAGCGAGTAAACACACGTCCCCGGGTCCTAACGGCTTATAATATAAATTCTATAGAACTTGCTGGCCGACTATCAAAGACGCAGTAATGGAAGTTTTTGAGGATTTGTGGGAAACAGCATATTTCCCCGACACCTTTATGGAAGGTATCATTATTTTACTTCCGAAGAACTCTAGGGCTACCACAATGAACGACTACTTCCCAATAACTTTGTTGAACGCCGATTGTAAAATCTTTGTCAAAGCGCTGGCGAACAGATTGAAAGGAGCTTATGCAGTACACTTACACAATAATTCAGCGGCGATGTCTAAACGGAATATTATTGTTACGTTAGCAGAATTGCGTAATATATTAACACATCTCCGAAGAGAACATCAACTGTCCGTTTTGATTAGTCTCGATTTCAAAAAGGCTTTTGATAGGGTGGACCATGGCTACCTCTTGCATGCAGCGCATCTCCCTATGCAGGTTGTTTCCCTTATTAAAGGGCTCTATAGAACAACGACGTCTTGAATGTTATGGAACGGATGGCTTTCCATCCATATACTCATAAAACGGTCAGTGCGACAAGGATGCCCATTATCAATGGGACTTCTTTCTCTCTCATTAAACCCCTTACTACGGATGCTGCAAGACACCCTGCGTGGGGTCACTGTGTACAATGAGAAATTTACAGTAACCGCCTATGCTGAAGATGTGACCACTGTAGCTGCGGATGATCAAGATATGGCAGCATTTCGCCTTGGGCTGGAGCTGTATACGAGGATGTCGGGTGAAGTATTAAATGCAGAAAAATACGAGCTACTGGTGATAGGAAATTGGCCAGGGTCAATCCATACCTTGGGAATGCAACGTGTCGCTACTACACGGATACTTGGCATTTCCTTCATGGGAAATATGGACGAAACACTTGTTTTCTAACTGGCGAGAGAGGATCAAACACTTATGATATTTCTTATCGTTTGAGAGGACACGGAATTGGAAATTACTGCAGCGCATTTGGTACACACATACCTATGGCCTCAGCCAAATTTGGTATCTAGCACAGATCCTGCCGATTACGAAACATGACGCACAAAAACTTGAGCAACTCATCGGTTTCTAAAGTATGGTCTGGTAAGGTGTATCGGGTGAGCAGACCTCAACTACATTTGCCACCCTCCAAAGGCGGATGTGGATTAGTTGACATCGAAAAGAAATGTATGGCATTATTGGGGAAAACTGCCGTCTGGTCCTTGGGTGGAAATGTTTCTTCCATCGATACAAAATTCTGGGAAGAACAAGTTCATAACCCGCATATGGTACTCCCAGGATTCAAACACATCGTTAATCATCTTCAGCGCATTCTGGATACCAGCGATGGGATCTCAGCGTTTGAGTGTACCCGGAGCCAATATCGCCTCTTAACTTTGTTTCCTTTTACTCCTAGGATTGAAGATAAGCATCGTCGAAAATGGTAGATTTTCTGGCAGAATGTGTTCTGCAAATATGTTCCAACTGATTGGCAAGATACGACCTATGAACTCTTAAATGAGACCATACTGAAGGAAGAAAAACTGGCGACATAAACGAATACAATCTAATCATTGTACAGTCTGCTCAGTACTTGATACCTTGGAGAACCGGATTGCTTCTGTCGGCAGGTTGATGACATCTGGATTGTGCTCAGATACTACATATTCGGATGCTGCCAAACGGGGGCCACGTCATACCTTGAGGATCTGCAGCGCATGGAATTTCGCTTTCAGAATATGGCTCTTCAACGCTGTGTGATTTGGTTGGTACCGGGAACGTTACACTGGATCTTTAAACGGAATATTGACAATGTGGAGAAGAGGGTGGAATGGTTTGGCTTCTTGAGACAGGAACGGTGGAAGCTGATAAATTCGGGATTCATCTACTCAATGAAGCCTTTTATCTCACGTTTAGAGGTCACTAATTAATGCTGTTGTACCGAAATCCCAATATTAAAATAAGTGGCCTATGTTACAAACTGATGAAGATGACGTACACCAACCCTTCTACATCTGTTATAAACATAAAATAAATAGATGAAAAACTTGAAAAAATGGTATAGCTCCTAAAAATGCTATCCATTGCATGATTCACTACTAAAAAAATTCGATACCTCACACTCTCTCTTTGTGCAACGTGCCTGTAATGTACTGGTATAAAAATCTAATGAATATATGCTTTATCTGGGCAGTAATAAAAATTCCAACATTAGTGATGGATTTAAGAGTACTTTTGCTATGAGTACAGAAGGAAACAGTTTCCTACGGTGAAAGCAAATGGTAGCAAAAGAATCAGATCTATGCATCCATATGACTTATCCGCGCCAATACTCCCAAAATCATTACAAGCATTTAAAGAATCATGCAGTCAATAAAATTTATAAACAAAGGCTATCAAAGTGTTATGTGTACAAGCTTTATTTGTATGACATCTATGTCAGTAATATTAGAGATTTCGTCAACTTTGACTTCGATCTCTATTGCAACACCCTCTACCTTTGGAAGAAGTAATTAAAATACGATGTTCTATGTTAGTCATTATATACTTTAACCTCAGCTATTTATCCAAAACTGAATTACCAAAAAATTGGTGTTACTGTTATATTACACATTTATACTAAAAAATACACAGCTCCGCTTGCGTTATGCCGGGATTACGATAAGCTTTGCATAACGTTACTTAACGCGACGGGATGTAACGTTAAGATATGAAATTCTGCTGAACTAATTGGGATGCACTTAACGTGGCGAGAATGACTCTCGACTGGTAGTTGGTTTTATTACTTCATGCTACTGCTTCACGCCGATTAGTTCTAATTATCCGTGACGTCAAACTAAACGTTACGAGAAGAGAAATTTGACACTTCCGAATCCTTAAGTTACGTCACATGAAGTTAAGGGGAGGCGCCACAGAAATTTGAAGCATCTGTAGTTTTTGTCCAATTTTTTTAAATGTTGCACACAGTCTCTGCAATGCATTGTAGGAATAATGTATTTTTCAGACTTATGGAAGGCTTATTTTGGTTATAACACAATTATTCGTTATAGTAATTAGGGGTGGGATAGTGAAGCTACAATTTTCGACAAATACATTTAATTATAAACTAAAATTATTTTCTGCTAGCTGGGAAGTCCTATTATGGGATGTATCATCGCAATTTTCTTAATGTTTATAATTCCAAAAAAAACTATAATATTTCAGAAGTTTAAATTTCATTAAAATTGTTAGAGGCCAATATATAAAAATTTATATTGCCCTTCATTTAGCCAGTATCAGAATTTCCCTGCTCTATTCCATGCTGAACATGTGTACCAAGTTTCATCAGAATTGTGCACCTCTGTGAAAACAGTAAGAACGCTTGTATGAAAAGATGCATGAAAACTTAGGTTTCAGATTATTGGCTTTAAATCTTTATATCACATGTATTTTATAAACTAGAATATTTACTGGCCCTGGTTTTTAAGTATGAATAAGAGGAATGTTTGTGATGAGCATTGAAAATTTTGTTATTTGGAGTGACAGTGATTATAATATTTTATTATGTGCTATTTATAAGCTTTTAGGCCACAGTATCCTTTGTTGTTTTGTTTGTTTGCTTACTGAGAGTATTAATTTTTAGATTTTTACTTATTGACGTTTACAATTATTTTTATTATCGGAATTTTATACAATAAGTTACATTTATACAATAGGAAAATCAAATAATTAATACTACTTCATAAAGGGAGTGTAGTAAATTAAAAATAACACTATCACACTGTATACCTTTACCTGGCCCGGCGTCATTCAGGCATGCCGTACCACCAACCATTTAACCTGAGTTCACTTCATCCTAATCCATAGGCGAGATAAAGCACCTAGCGTTTCAAGCCACACTCAACCAACAGCATATTTACGGCCGTGAAAGAGAAGCTGTCTTAAAGGCAGAGAGCAGTTCCACTCGTACCCAGTGTCTTACGGTTTTCAGCAAGTGTATATATACACACGAGGGTTGGAACTTCAATAGTGGCAGCACTGGAGACGCTATGCAACGGAATCTAATATTGTCGCTGATAGCGCACGTTAGTTACATACCTACCTTACCTCAGAGCAAATGGACTCTCCCTTCCCACTTCACCTGCGTGTGCACAGTTGAGAGAAACAGAGTCGCTTGTGAACTAGAGGTCTAACGTAGTGTTGTCACGATGTTTTCGAAACAGGAACAACGGAGTTGGATCAAGATTGAATGTGCCAGAGGTCATACAGCACGACAGTATTATCAAGGTCTTCAAGAGGCTTGCGGGGAATCTTCATTGCCTTACAGAACAGTGGCACATTTGGCAAAAGCCTTCAACGACGGTCGGCAATCTGTGGCAGGTCAGGCAGGTCGTCTTCAGTGAAGAAGAAGTGCATGCTCTTGCCGCGTTGCTGGATAGTGAACGACGCCAGACGAGTCCTGAGCTCGCACAAGAAACTGGATTAGCGCATACGACTGTGCTTCACATCCTGGAGGAACGGCTGGGCATGTGAAAAATTGCATCACGATGGGTTCCGCATGATTTGACGGAAATGCAGAAATGGTTGCGTTACGACGCTGCTAGGTCGCACTTGGAGCGCTATGAGCGCGAGGGAGAGGCTTTCTTACGCCATATCATAACGCTGGATGAGACATGGGCCAAATCGTATGAGCCAAAACTGAATCGGCAATCGAACGAATGGCGTCATTATGGGTCGCCACGAAAATCGAAAGTTCGTCAGAGCCACAGCAATGTGAAAGTTATGGTGATTCTTGTGTACGACTGTGATGGTGTTATCCTAACGCATTACATTCCCCCACGGCAGACCGTCAATGCATAGTGTTACCGTTCGTTTTTGGAGCACACCTGCGACCAGCTGTGAGAAATAAGCGGCAACGCTTTCTGTAGAATTCACCCATCATTTTGCACGAGAATGCTCGGGCGCATACAGCGCAAGCTGTGGCTGATTAGTTCGGTCGATGGGACTGGGAAGTGCTGTACCATCCACCATACTCCCCGGACTTAAGTCCTTGTGACTTTGATTCCGATGATGAAGGAACCACTTCGTGGCATTCGCTTTAGAACTGTTCCAGAGATTCGTCAGGCAGTAGACCTCTTCACTCGCACTATAAACAGAACAGGCTCTGCTAAAGGTATACTAAGACTTCCACATCGCTGGCAACGGGTCATACATAACGCTGGTGACCTACATTGAAGGGCAGTAAAGGTTGCTAACATGTAACTCTTTTTTGTATCGGCTGTAAATAAATAGTTGCCACTATTTAAGTTCCAACCCTCGTGTGTTTTATATATATATGAAAAAAGCAAAATCAGTCCGTGAGAGTTCCCAGTTATAACGAAATTAAAAATCTGCTGCAACTTTCACAGAGTAAAGGAATATGTAGGTTAGCATATAATAATATAATTAATATTTTTATGTGATTTGGAAGTTTGCACTAATAAAAATACTAAAGTGTTTCATGAGTCCTGAGGGAAGACACCCAAGGCTTTAATTCAAGATTACATACTATGGTCCCTTAATTCTAGGGTGAAATGACTAAACTGATTGCAATATCTATTTGAAATGTATTATAGCATCACTTAGAATTAAGATATTGATGTGAAGCTTTCACTACATGGTTCCTACTGAAACCATACACTTTTGATGAAAAAGTCTAAAACTCGAAAAAATGACTACATTTCAATAGAGCTTTGCCATGTCACGTTAAGTGGACACTAAACAGTTCCATTTAATACAGTGTGTTAAACTTTCACATTACATCGCGTTAAGTCACGTTACGATAAGGTCATTGTAATCCCGGCATTCATTCACTAACTTGTAGATTATATTCTTTCGCTCTCCCACTCTTTCTTTGTCCCTCTCTAACTCTGCCTCAAACCCTCCGTCTCCCCCTATCTTTGTGCAACAAGTTCTCCATACAATGCTTCGAAAATTTCTAAGTACGCTTTTTCTGAGGTAATATGAACCGTTAAAACAGAAATGTTATGTATAATAATACAACCCTGTGCCTATTTAGTTTGCTTATTGTGGATCTGGAGTATAATTCTTCCAAATGCAATACAAAGTGACAGTTATGGATCCAGACTTATAATGCATCTAACTTTATACATGAATAATAATAACTATTCGTATACGTTTTGAAATACCTATACGTTCTACCGGAATTTTGTAAATACAGTCAAACATGTAAAAAATAGTTTGCTTACAAATTTGGGAGGCATCAATTTTTTTCAGAAAAGTCAATAATAGGTTAGAGTTTTGTTTAGTTATTCTCCTTTGCACCCCTCCCTTTGGAGAAAGTAATTAGGATGCCTTATAGCGGAAACTTGTGGTAGTTATTATTTAATGTTATTTATTTAAAATTATTGTAGCCCCACGTTGTGGTAGCCAATTTGTGACTGGTAAATTTATAATGTTATTTGTGTATGTGTGTATTTGTGTTTACTTCACGTGAAGCCATCTTGTGACGTGATTCATTTGTTAGGCTTGTTAGCTCCATCTGGTGTTAGCAATTTGCGGCAGTGTTAGTGTTCGTTTGAAAGAACGCTATTGTTATCTTATTTAATTTTGGTTTTCTGTCCTCCGGCTAGCTATTATTTTTTTGGGTCGAGCACTTCTCTTTATACAGGTTGTGTAAACGGAAAGGAATCTTTTATCCAAAGATAACACTGATGAAGAAATTTGTTTTACACTTTTATTGTCGAAACACAGTCACTATCACATTTACACATTGATCTTGACATCCGCCAAACTGAAACTGTTATAATAACTTCTTACTGATCACTTTTAATCCACGTACTTCAATCTTTTGTATAATTAACTTTACAACACTTTAGATTTTTCATAATTCTGCTACGCGTAACTTGTGAATCTATAGCCGACGTGTAATATTTCTGCTGGACTGAAGGCGACGTGTATCATACAAAAATATTTTCGACGAACTGACGGGAATGCGACGTGTAGTGTACAAAGAATTTTGATGAACTGACGGGGTCTACCTCTAACCTACTCTTTTTATACTCCTTCACCCAGATATGCCTAAAGATTATAACTGAACTGCAATTGGCTAATAAAACGCGCCAACATTAGCGTCTATTTTTATATCCAATGAAAATTATGAATACATATGCTCTAGGGAAACGTTCCAGAAGATTCTCAAGGAAAAACGCGCCAACATTACGTAACTTCCTCGTTTCCAATAATGATAAACAGCTCACCCCCTCGCTGCATTATTGCACGCTATTATTGTCAGTTTCAGTAAGGCAGTATAAACTTACTTCCCAACTATAATTACAATCAATAAACATCTCAAATCAATGTCACATAAAAATGCATATTCATATTACAATCATTATTTACATTTAAGTAATTTGTGATACAAATTACTGCATCAAACTGTAAGTGGGACCTAATGCATATTAATAATTATACCAAGATCTCAGCAATGAGCACTAATACACAGGCATATATTAACACACAAACAAGTAGGAATACTTTAAAATAATTTTTTGCTTCTTAGTACATTAAAATACACATCAACATCAGTTATTTTTCAAATTAATTACCAGTAAAATGTTTGTTACGGATGTAAAGTTTGTGTATGTAGGTAATGGAATAATTGGATCGATAAATGTCCCTTACCGATATAGCCTTTTAAACGTTCCTTGTGTTGAGAAAACACGCACCATATGTTTCTAATATCAAGATCTATAACAGATATCAGAACGTAACTGTGCACAAAATGTCAGACTGAAAATGAAATGATAATATTACAGCAGTGAGCTGCACATAGTAATCACAATTCGTAGAAATCAACCACAACGATATTTCCTATTCACCTATTCAATTCTATACTCCATTCCTAATAAACTAGAAGCAACCATAGCACCATTAATATCGATTGCAATTCTGTTTGTTATTCCATTTAAGATCCCCCGAGCAATTCAATACTGACCGATTGATACCCTAAATAGACGGTCCAGTAAGAAACAAACACAAATATATATTTAGACTGATACTTGTGAGGCATTTAAACAAGTAGCAGACTGCGCATAACGTAAGTTTAAGATATAGCAAATCTTGCAGTCGTGTGCATGGAAAAGGGGTTTATGAATACCAGTAGGTATAATATGTATGTTTAAGAGCAAAGGAAGATGCCGACAACTGATAAGATATAATCGACATCTGTAAACACATGTAAACATGTGTAACCTCTAATGACACGTCTAATGGATATGCGTGGTAATACATATGTAAACATGTGTAACCCGCTAATGACCGCCGGAGATGCCGACAGCTGATAAGATATAATCGACATCGTTTGTTCTGTGTTGCCGCCTCCCGCCGGCTCCCTTTGAGGTCTTACATACCGCCTGGTCTCGTGTCGCTAGGCCCCGCCACCTCTCTCTTTGTGTTCTTACCTAAAGCCGATAGGTCCTACCCCCTCCCCCACGCGTTCTGGTCGTGTGCCGTAGCGTCCTGTCTTGAGGTGGGCGGTAGGGATGCCTGCCGCCCCTCGGCAAATCAATTAGGTAATGTTCGTCAAACATTATTGAAAAAAGAATTGGCCTTTTATGACTACTAATGCCCGCACATTGCATATCTAATGCTCCTTGAGCAATTAAGTTTTTTTGATTAATTAATTGTATATGAATTGACTCGAGCGCAAGTGGTAGCGTGTGTATAAGTAGCACGCTCACGGGAACAGTCTGTCATGTAATGAAAACCCTGCAACCTACTTCTGTCTGGTGATAACGGTAATATCCATGTATACACACATTAGTTGACACCGTTATACGTTTTCACCACATTAAACACATTAATAGACTTCAAGATTGCATCCCGGATCTGTATACAGTCATTAGCGGACAATGTCAGTAATTGTTTTCCTAAGTGCTCTGAAAAACCCCAGACCCTCAATGTAAATACCTTTTAGCTTGAAAGGCTTCCTAATTGCTTGACGTAGAATTTCCATCACAAACTGTGGAAAAACCCAAGACTAGACAATTGTTTCCCTGATAATTAATGATTAAGTTTCATAGCTCTTATTTCTTTCAATAAAATATTGCGAATAAAGTATTCAGAATTCAGATTGGCGGAAAGAAATATTACATACGGTATTAAAAATAAATAAGCGTCTCATTGATCGGTGAATACTACATATGTTATTAAAAATAAAATGAATACGGATAACATTATAGTTAAATATTATAAATGTTATTAAAAAAAAATAAATGCCCTTGTATTAAAAAATAGACAGCAGGCTTCTACCTGGAGGGTGAATAACAGGTCTCAACATGCGTTCAACCCCCTCCACACCCGCGTGACGTCACCGTCTACAGTATATAAGGAACGTCGACAGCCAGAGCGATCATTTATTGTTCGTTCAGTGATAATCGAAATGGCTGGTGATAATCATGCATCTGAGATGAATGATTGCTGGAGCGAGTGCAGAGAAGATTATTTTCACTACGTATACGTCCATACCGAAACATGAAATGGTTTAATGCATTCAGTGTTGTGTACTCAACCATCGCATCATGATCAGATGACTACACTGGAAGTGTGTACAGAGAGCTGTCCTGTTTATCGAGGAGCGAACATGTAAGTAATATATATATATTTCCATAACTCGGTAATATATTGTACGCATGTTAAATGAAAACCAACTTGAAATTATTTTATTCTTTCAGTGAAAATCGCACGAGTGATGATGTGGAGGATCTTAGCGATGTCGATGAAGTTGACGATGTCTTCCTCTCGGAACATCTAACTGAATGTGATACAGAGTCGTGCACGGGATACATGCATTCTGTACTTTGTACTAACCCGGACCAGCATGAACGCATGACATCCTTCTTCCTATGTAACGACAACTGCGAGGTCTACCAGCGCAGGAAGAGAAAACTCGAGTAAGTAGAAGAAATGTTAAATTACATATTATTTACTGCTTCTAATGCTACTCTATGTCTAACCTAAAATTAAATTATTACAGAATGCGAATGACTGCGCCTAAGGTACCTGTGCCAATAGAGGAGCTGGATCCTGAGAGACGCATTGTCAATATAGAGGAATATCCAATCGCAGAGCGCAATACGCAGCCTATGGATGAGGATGCTGCTCCACTACCCGACATTACTACTACCCATGATGATGAAGCAACGAGGGTACAGGTGGGGATAAATCAGACGATTCCAGATTGCTTGCCCGAGATACACGCAGAATCGCGCAAGCCAGTGAAGTGAGTATGACACACTTTGATAGGACATTTTGTGTGGCAAGGGTAGAGGATTTTTCTAATATATGTATTTTCTCTTTCGGAGGGAATGAAATCATTAACTAAACCTATTTCTAACATTGTTTTGAATATATGTTGCAGGGGTGTGAGGAGGGAGCGGAGGAAGAGGCAGAACGAGACTGGGAAGAGAAAGCAGAAGAGGAGGTGTAAGAGGAGGATCCTCAACGAGGGTCCTAGGGTCTTCTTATTCATTGAAGATACCCTGCATTCGCCGGAGGAGCATGGAAAATCGATCACGGGCGTTTGATGACGTCAGCATCTCCCCCTCCCATTCCGTGAACATTGGACTATACTATGAAATACCTTACCTCTACATAAATTGTGAAAGTTATAAATCAATTGTTTATATTACAAAATCAGACTGGGATATAAGGTCCAAAAACATTCCAATGATTGAAGATTACCTACGCCAAACAAAAAAGTTTGCGTGTGATGAATATTGTAGTAATGTAATTTATGCATACAATATTATTGTATTTTTTGACCATTCAATTCATTTCATAAATACATGTTTAAATAATAATGTAATATCTTTAGACATCGAGGGTGTAAGGAACCTAAAACGGCTATTGCCCTATATTGAAAGACATTTGAATATTTTAAATGATTTCTGCATGTCAGGAGCAATTAGTTTTCAGGGAGTAGGAGGGGAAGAAGGAAAATGCTTGAAATGTATGCTAAAGTCAATAAAAGAGTGTTTTAGTATATGAATTCAATTTATTATTCATAAACTTATCCTTGTACATTCCTTTACAAAAACCATTCACCCAAACATATGCATAATTATATAAGTGCTTGCATCACGTGAGAAAGAGGTTTGTAGGTAAATACTTTGTCGTGTAGAACCAGGCAGTAATGCGACGTCTGGGCTGGTATATTTGCAGATGCTTGAATCTCGATTCTGATCTTCACAGCTCCATTTATAACCTCCTCGGGTTGGTGAGAACAGTCTATTACGAATAATGGTGCACGATGAAGAAAATCCTTTCTCTTCAAGAGGGGATAATTATCTCTTTCATAATAGGAACTTTGAAATTTACAGTACATTTCATATAGTGAAGCAAACTTTGAATTTTTAAAGTCCAAGTTCAAATCATGGTAGGGGTAGCATTCACTGTTGAGGAATAGTCTCAAATTAGTAATGTTGCAGTGATCAAACTCGGAACTGATCTTGCTATAATCAACCAATCTTGCAGTCTGAGCACACACTATGATGAAGCGAGGTTTCTCGAGCTTAGATGTTGTTGCTACATTCCATGTGAAAGATCTTGTCTGGGGTACAGCAGGTTGTGTATGAAGATCCATGGATCGAAAGGCAAGGTGTAGAGGTTTATCAGACTTGACAATTTTTAGAATGTGAACTCTTTCAGCATCGGAAAGACGAATTACAGGCATCCTCCATTTGATTCTAGTTAACTTTACATTAGCTTCCTCTCCATTCGAACTCAGGACACAGTTTCTAGAATCTTTGGATCTTCTGAGAATCAATTCAAACTTGCTGTTCAGTATAAGCTCCTTTTGGTCATCAGCAAATCCTAGGAGCATCGAGAGAGGGACTACAGCATTGAAATCTCCATTCGTCGCGTGTACTATATCAACTTCTTCACCAGGATAGGCCCATCCAGCATTCAACAGCCGATTCGACTCCATAGGGTTGAGAGTCACATAATTTCGAATAGTTGTAGTAATTCCAGGATTCCTTGTTCTGTCTATAGTTGTTGCATTCATATCTAGACGTATCTCATCAAACATGAAGGTTATAGCATTATTAGTGAGCTTCTATGTAGTAGGGGGATCCATCTACCTTGGTGAGAGCACCTTCGATGTAGAGATAACTCTTGTTAGGTAGCGTATACAAATCTTCAGCTTGGCATGGTATTCTAATTTCATCGTTTACATCCAGAGCGGAGGTGTTGTATGGAAGAAAAATATGCTCCTCCTCCTTGGTGATCTTGTCGTCAAAGGCTGGAACTTCTGTCACGTTTAAGATGTCCATTATAGCGTTCTGTAACCTAACCCTTCGAGGAACTTGCGGTTAGCACGTGTTAACTCCTCGGATGCTGGAGAGGTAGTATGCTTCGAACGCTGTGTACGTCGTCTATTATAGTATTTGCGATGTCTTTTAAAATGTATTGCCATTACGTCTTATGTGGAGTCTTGTAGTGATAACTTCGTTCCTGAAGTTGATCGCCTTTCCGTGTGGATCTACCACTCGAATAGTGATCTGGTCTATACAGTTTGTATCTATGACCGGTAAATATATCGGGTTCCCAGGTTCTTGAGAGATAGGATAGCCTGGTGGAACAGAAGGGAAAAACTCGTAGAGCGAATGTCCGCTTTTACCGTCAATGAAAGAGCCTGTTGCAATACTGCACTCCACACGTATGATACTCACTTTAAATATATTCACAAGATCGACAGATCCGAGCGCTTCTCCAGCAGGAATTATTTTAGTGTCTGTGAATCCTAGAAGCGAACCAATAGATCTATCCTTAGAAAAGTCTATTGTATAAGGACATTTAATTTCAGCCTTCATTGCATTATTGTTAGGTCTTATGAAGAAGACTTCATCATTCAATCCTAGTTTATCCTTTAGAAATGTATTGATATCGGCAATCTCGTAGGTTCCATGAGGGATGACAATGGTTTCAGGTTTACCATTATGAATATAATGAAATCTATTATTACTTTCATCGACATTTGGTATTGAATAGAATGTTTCAAAATTCAAGAGAGCAATCTCATAATGACCTGGAGGATCTAGCTGTAGAGGCGGGTTTAGATACGTTGAAATGACAGTGTCTGATCCACTCACTGTAACTGTATAACTCATCTTGACGATGAAGCAGCTTCTAGGATAAAAGAAATTGCAAGCACAAGTGCCCGCAGATGACTGATTCGAAATTCTGGTATCTCTGTGTATTATAGTAGATTTTAACGCCTTGTAGATATTTCTCAATCTCAGGAGGCGGCTTCAAATTACCGAAACTATCAAAGTAGTATGCGACATCACCTTCTTTCCTTATAGCAACCCAGTGTGTTCCTTCATTATCCGATGTATCGAGATTGGTAATAAGTCTCTCTTTGCAGTATGGTTTTAATGGAAGTTTGTCAATCATATAATCCCCTCTAAAATAAGGAATTTTTAAACGTTTAGCATAATATTCGATGGCTACGTTACTTAGGGCTTCCTCAGGTATATGTACAATCCTCTTCCTCCGTTTTTTGCCTTCTACTTTGAACCATCGCCTTTAGATCCTCTTTTTTCAAAGACCTTGCTATTTTAGACGCAGCGGCTAAAGACGACATCAGCGGCATTGCAGGTAAGAATCCTCCTTTATTCCTCTTCTTACACCTTCTCTTCCGGAGTCCCTTTTCTCGGGTATCCATCGCCTTGTTATGCCTCGCAACTTCTGCTAAGTGCCTATCAGCAGCCTTTTTTTTATTGACTGCAGAGGCTATCTGAGCAGCGCCGCCTGCTGCAGCGCCTAAAGTAGCAATGATGGGTATCAACGGTAAAAACCCTTCTCTCTTCTTCCTCTTTCCGGCTCCCACTGCAACCTTTCCCTTCATGATTGCAGTTACTAGCCTTGCAGCTAACCTTTCACCAAAAGTTGAATCTGATGACTGCACACGCTTCCAAGCCTTCTCTGCAAGAATCTTATCCGCTATTTGTCTTGAAGCGGTGTCCTTATTCTCAGCGTACGCGAGGTCGTGCTGTTTGCAAGCTTCGTCTAATTGGTTAATTCCGGGGTCTCCTCTTTTTAGACGTTTTTCCAATTTAGTACCAGGCCCGCAATATCTATATCCAGGTAAGTGAGCTTCAAAGGGGAGCGAATTAATTATGGAATTAATAATTCCAGAGCCGCGCTTATACTGCAACGACCTCCCTCTCTTAGCTCTCATGATATACTAAGCGAGTAATTGCATGCATTAGCCCTTTTATATCATTGCATTCAATCATTAACTACTTTACATCCGGTAATATATAAACATCGCACATACATTTTTATAAGTTAGTTGTTAACATGGAGCTTGTTAAGCAGCACTGCTCTCTACCTATTCAGGTATTAGACTTTGAAAGTGACTTTAGAAGTGATTGTCATGGCAAGTTATTTCCATCTAATGTCAGAACTCTTACTTTAGGGAGTTCCAGTGCAGGGAAAACAAACGTATTATTCAATATGCTACTCCATGAGAATGGACTACGTTTTGAAGATTTGTATATTTATTCAAAGTCTCTCTATAAACCAAAGTACCAATACCTAATTAAAGTGCTTGGAAACATCGAAGGTATAGAAGTGAACATCTTCGACAACGGGAATGATGTTTTGCATCCTTCTGAAGTCAAAGAAAATTCAATCTTTATATTTGATGACGTCATCACTGAAAAGCAGGAAAAGATAGCATCCTTTTACAGTATGGGTAGACATCGAAATGTCGACTCTGTATATCTAGCGCAGTCCTATGCTAAAGTTCCAAAACATTTAATTCGCGATAATACAAACATGATAATACTCTTCAGACAAGACAATTTAAACTTAAAGCACATTTACGAAGATTATGTAAATACCGACATGACCTACAATGAATTTAAAGATCTATGTAAGAGCGTTTGGGAGAGTGTATCAGAAGGAAGACCCTTTATTGTGATAGTTCCTGAATTTCACATGAATGAGGGGCGATATAGGAATGGTTTTGATGTATATATTAAGCTCGACAAAAAAGAAAATGATCATTCGTAGTTAATCATGAGCATTGATAGGTTCGGTTCTCAGAGAACTGAGCCAGTTAGAAGAGTGTTTGATCGTTTTATCATAAATAGAGATGTCAAAGGAAACTATCAATTCAAGAATAAGAGATTGTGCAATGTTCACGATCCTGAAGATAATCATGATGCCTCCAATAAGAATTATGTGGATGCTCTCGAAATTAGGATGCACGATTTCTCTCAGCAAGCTGCTAACAATGTTGAGGTTATGTCTAAGACCCTGATCGATGAATTGATTTCAAGATATATCCAAAAGAGAGATAAGGAAAATAGCATCGTGATTGATGAAGTTGATGGAAGGTATTGCTAGATCCTGTTCACGATAACGATGTTGTGAATAAAAAGTTCATCACTGGATATGTCAATTCACGCACGCAATCGAGAGATGGTAATGGTAACATTATATTCGACAATAAGAGAATCACTGATATAGCAGATCCTCTCGGAGATACGGATGCTGTAAATAAAAGATATGCTAGAGCTATGATCATTAGGAAATCGAACGAGACGCGACAGCAGTTAAACAGGTACTTGCCAAAGGAAATCGAGATGCAAATAGGTAAGAAGGTGCTAGACATCACAGCAAATCTGAATAAAACTACGAGTAAAGTGGATACTCTAACAACCTCTACAAAAGACAGAGTGGATTCTGTAATGGACTCTATTAAACAAGTTACCGCAGAGCTTGATAGAGAAAAAACAAATCTTCAGAACCTTTGCAATCAGAAAATTAGTAATTTAGAAAAGTTAGCGATGAATCGAGTTTCAGATTTAGAGGCTACAGTCAGACAGTTAAAGACAGAGGTTTTGAATACTCTCAAAAGTGATTGCTGCAATGATAAACTTAAGAAAGTGGAGGAAAATGTAAATATGATGATGGACGCCTACAAAACTAATGTGCAGCAAATGACGAGTCTAGAAGAATCAGTCAGAAGCCAGTACGCTAATACGGCAATCTTTGCTGAAGCGTTCAAGACACATACACAGGAACATAAGAAAGAAACCGAGCAACTGAGAACTTCGATAGAGATGTTAGCTAAGGCTATCGATTCGATGAGAACTCAAGCTGGACGCAGACTATAAATTGAAGGTAATCGTCTATTTTCACATCATTAGTAAGATGGATAGTGAAAGCATAAGACTTAAAGAGTCTGTAGTCGAGCATACCAGGGCTGTAAAAGAAAAACTGAGAGCTCTAAAAGGTCTCAGGTTTGAGACTCAGCATGTCATGTCCGAAGCTTTGAAGCCTGTAACCGCCCCCCTCAAGGATATTTTGGACACTCAACGAGGGTTGACTGTGAAGACAGTCAAGAATGAAGATGATGATTCTGCAAGTATTTCTACTTTCCTTCAACACGTTCGCTCAAAAGACAAGGATCGTATTGATACATTGTATGGTGTGAGATATCAGGATGGAATTTATATGCTTGGAAATAAAGATATTAATTTTATAAATAATCAAATATTGATAGGTGATGAAACGTATGAGTCTACCGCCGGTTTGACGGATCTCATCTTTAAGCGAACGCCTCAGATTTCTGCATACACCAGTGAAGACTTGGAGACGTACGCTAAGATTATGAAAACTACTTTTCTTCATAGAAGTGGTTACACCAGACACGGTCGTTTGAAATCTGGTAAATCGTATAAATACAAGAATATAATACGCCCCTTGCTCAATACACATTCAGGTCTAGGACTGGCATGGAAGGAGCATAAGTCTGATAAGGAGGTTGACTACGTTTTCTGGAGAAATCCTAACACATTAGTGAATAGACTGAGGTTACTTATTGCTTCGAGGGACGCCGGTAATAATAATCACTCTCAAGAAATTGAGGAAATTATCCGGGAGTTGAAAGTATCTAAAATTATAGCATGACAGCCAAACAGAATATCCCCAGAGAGCTTCACGGGTCGGCGAGGAGGAACTATTTACGTCGCAAAATCATCAGCAAAGGTATGAATGATTTATTACAAATTGATTTGATTGAAATGATACCATATGCAAGAGTGAACAAAAATTTCAAATACATTCTGATCGCAATCAACTTTTACTCTAAAATGGCATATGCAAAACCCTTAAAGGATAAGGGTGGAGTTAATGTTGCAAAGGCTATGGAGGATATATTACAAGAAATGGATGTCCCTCCCCGGAATATTCAAAGTGACAACGGGAAAGAATTTTATAACAAGTTCTTTAAACGGCTAATGTTTAAGTATAATATTAACCACTACAGCACCTATACCAATGTGAAGGCTGCGGCTGTTGAACGTTTAATTCGAACCTTGAAGAATATGATGTACCGAGAGTTTTTAGTCCAAGGCTCATACAAGTGGCTAGATCTTTTACCTAGAATCCTTGTAAAGTACAATGATACTCTTCATTCAACTATCCGCATGAAACCTAATGAAGTGAAAAACAACGATCTTCTTCTGACTGTGTATAATTATAATCAAGAACGAAGAGAGAAGAAGGCTTCAAGGAAGTTTAGTTTTGGTGATTATGTCAGGATATCTAAACATAAAGGACATTTTGAAAAGGGTTATGAATCTAACTGGAGCGTTGAAATCTTCAAAGTATTTCGTGTGAACCGTACCAAGCCTACAACATACATACTAAAGGATAGGTATGGTGAAATCATAAAATGTGGCTTTTATGGACATGAACTAAAAAACACTAACTATCCTAACACATATTTAGTAGAAAAGGTTATACGTAAACGTGGAAACAAGGTTCTTGTAAAGTGGTATGGTTTTCCAGAAACTCAATGGATTGATATAAAGGATTTGGTGTAATGTGTGAAGAATTAATAAAGACTAAAGCTTTATGATTGTAAAATCATGAGTATTTTTATTTTAAAAATCATTCATATTTTTTTCTTTCTTTTTTTTAAGGGAAAAATGTAGACACTTAAAAAGCCCTCACATACTATAAATGGATATATACAATAACATCACTAGAGGGAAAATTATTACATAAAAACCTTCATACACAATTTAAATGAATATATACAATAACATCATTAGAGGGAAAATTAATATATAAAAACCCTCACATACTTTAAATGAATATATACAATAACATCATTAGAGGGAAAAATTATTACATAAAACCCTCATACACAATTTAAATGGATATATACAAAATTCAGATTGAAAAAGTAAAAAACAAGAAATCTTCAAATATTTACATTATATACATATTTTCAAGTTTAGGCACTAGCAATCACCAGGTCTAAGGGAATAATGGCCCCACACTAGAGTCTTATAGCTTCCTTCTATCAACTTCCTGTTATCGTCACCCCCCTTCAATGCCAATTTGTTTGTTTCAATGGTTGTAATTTTGTGGTGTTTACTGCGAAATGTTTTTGTACCAAATAAATTTTTATACTATGGTCCTTTAAGCATTCAAAATAATGGCCGAAATCGATTTTATCCATGCCCACCCTGGTGATACACTTTGCACTAACTATCCTAACACATATTTAGTAGAAAAGGTTATACGTAAACGTGGAAACAAAGTTCTTGTAAAGTGGTATGGTTTTCCAGATACTCAATGGATTGATATAAAGGATTTGGTGTAATGTATGAAGAATTAATAAGGAC
The DNA here is from genome assembly GCA_030765065.1 of Deroplatys truncata. NCBI lineage: Eukaryota > Metazoa > Arthropoda > Insecta > Mantodea > Mantidae > Deroplatys > Deroplatys truncata. The sequence goes on along the minus strand of CM060990.1, from coordinate 345,760,969 downwards.
CAGTTTTTATGATTGTAGAATCAGGAGTTTTTTTATTTTAAAAATCCTTCATATTTTTTCTTTTAGGCTAGGCTGCTGATAGCATCTACCACTCACCCTAGGGTGTTCTAGGTAAGGAATATATTTAATCTTGTTTTAAGATAAAAACAGAAAGAAGCGGGGCACCAAATGAAAATGATGATTGTGAATTCTGGGGACATAATTCACGATTCAAGAAGGAAAGAATAGTGAAATGAAAATGGTGTAGTTTTCATTCTGTAAATGTTCTTTTGGCTCAGGTCGTATCTTATAGTGCACCTATCCTCTTTCCATAAACAGTAATTTTAGCGTTATCTATTGAAAGCTCTATTACATTCTGAAATTATGCAATTAAATATTACAGTAATAATGAGTTCAAAATAAGGCCTTTCAGATGCACAGGTATATAAGCTTCAGCGTTATAAATATAAAACTATTTAAATGAATATAAAGAAAGAAAGAAAGAAAGAAAGGGAGGGAGGCAGGGATGGAGAAAGGGTAAAATTCAATTTAATTTAGTTAAAATTTTATGATTTTTAAAAATTGGTTTACATGAATGCTGTTTATCTACCTGTTCTAATATTCTAAGTCTTTTGTTTATTTTTTTGCGTAAATATCTTTTTCATGTCTATTTCTGCAATATTTCCCGAAAGTGTAATTCCATACTTTGAGTATGTGCAAATAAATGAAAGCGTAGTAGATCTGCTTAACAGTTTCTTTATCCATATTATTCCTTGCCTGTTTCATTACATTTTTTGTAATATATTTATGGTTGTATAAGTTATTAACAACACTTAATTTTTCTGAGATTATTTCATTTCTAGTTCCAATTTAGAGATCTTCATTTTCACTGTGTACTCTTCTTCCAAACACTCAAGCCTCCTCTCATAAAAACCCTCCCTTATGCCTTCTTTGTTCTTTCAGGCAATGGAGTTGAAAGTTCTGTATGGGAACTGCAGACGCCACCTTTACACTTTGTCTTTCTTCAAATTCCTCACCTGTTATTAAAATTGCTGAAGGACATGTTGGATCTGGATTTACTATTTCAATGTCCTTCACTGTGGTGATTACTTCTGAATGGAATCCAACTTCATCATCAAACGCATTCACGATTGAATAGAAGAGCAACAATTGTTATTTGGCTACTATTGTCTAAGAAAGGCGGTTCATACATACGCCTCCAGTTTTGTACAATCGTACATTGTCAATGGCATTTGCTTGCTTCATTCTTTTCTTTATGTTCTCATAATATCATTTCAGGGATTTTCATCCACACTGGATGATCTTCCTAGAATTGTACTCATTTACAATTTATTTCCATGTCTCTTCCTTACGCTTAGCAGAGCTATCAGTCATTTTATTTTCAACACTAATTTGTGTTCTAAAACAATGTCGGTCATATATCTTTCTCTTCTTTCTTAAAATTTGCTGCCTGAGTCTTTTTATTACTTTCGTCCTTCTCCATTTTGCAATTTGTTTATGTATCAGAGACAAATGAAAGTTGAATGGCATTAGCAATTGTGAATTGATTCAATACCATTGCAGTGATCTGAGATTAGTGAATAATGAATAACGTTTATTTCTCATTACTCAGTACATAATTAAGTTGTATACTTTTAGACTATAATAATATTTGAAAATATTAGACTATTTACACTATAAATTCACTTCTTTGTTGTTTGCCTATACTAATCTATGGTCTCAGTACATACCACTCCTGGTTTTCTGTGTATCGATGACCCTCTGTCTACTTGCTTATGTTTCATTATATATACCTTTATTTATTTATTTTTTTATTAATGTGCCATATGTATGATTTCCAATTCAGTTGTTAGTCATTTATCGTGCCTATAAAGTCACTGTAGTTTGTTTCTGGAATAATTTCTCCATTTCTTATCTATTTTTATTTTGTTACTAATTGCGGAGCTCTTTTTTCATTCAGAATTCATCAGGCTGTCTTTTTAACATTTACTACCATATCCAAACTATCATAATGCTGTTGTACTAGTTTTAGCATATAATTTGCTTTTTCTCAACCTCAATTATTGTTTTGACTTTAATTATTAATGTCATGTCATCTGCATATCGAATGGCTAAGCCACTGTTTCTTAAAATCAGCTCAAATATATCATTCACATATACCAAAAATAAGAATGGCCATGGTTTAGAACCTTGCGGAACCCCCTGTTTAATAGTTCATAGTGTGATTTTATTTTTTCCATTGTTTCATTTTTCTTATTTATGTAATTTATTTCAATACATTGTGTTCTGTTTCTTAGATATGAATTGATCCAAGCCTTTGTTAATCCCTGAACTGCTAGTTTTCTAATTTATCAATTAACGCTAGGACAACCCGACCTTTCCCTGCCCTCTCTAACATCCAGAGGATCATTTTGACCCCTAACATATAACATTAACATTCTGCATCATTATTTCAAATTTATATTTGTATTCAATTACTATATTTTAATGTTTTTACATGATATATATGCCAGTTAAAATGCTGAATTGTGAATTCTGCAACAAAACACAAATAATATCAGTTGTTAAAAAATAAATAAATTTCATTGAAACCCATAAAACCCAAGCAAGAGTAAGCAAATGAGGGAGTTTACTTAGGTTTAATTGCATAGAAAAATTGAATTATTCATGTTTACAGCAATTTTAGCTAGTTCATACTCTACACAATTGACACATTTATAATCAGGTTTCTTTGTGCATTTTCTTACAAACAGTGCACTTGGAAGTAGTTTTATTACACTTGCAGAATTTAAGAACTTGACATTTATGGTATTTCTGTGTTAATCGTCTTCATTTTCATAATCGTCTGTAGTCCTAAAAAGTGAGCGACTCTTCACATAGAGTGTAGTTCTTACGTTTTGTTACTTGGTTACATAGTTGCTACGTGTTGTTACGTCATGTGACGTTTCTAGTTACGAGATGTCACGTGATGTTGCGTGGTTATGTGCTTATGTTACTTAGTATGACGTCTTGTCATGCTGTTATGTTACGTTGTGTTACGTCTTGTTACGTGGTTACGTTAGATGATGATAGGAATGAATAGACAATGAGAAGATCCAGAACATACAAAGTGGGAATAGGTTAGGACGTATACTTCACTGTAAACCGATATACAGTTTGTCCCTCTCTGTCTCGCGCACTACTGTTTAACATATACAAAGTTTGTAAGGTTTAGAAAATAAGTATATAAAAGTGTTGTAACGTTGGATGAGAAAAGCTTTATAATCGAATTACTCTCTATATTACCGTATAAACCTACATTCCTCCTCCTTCAACCTCTGTCTATCCTTGTATCTCTCCCGTTTTCCATATTTCTCCCATATAAACGTATACTCTACTCCTCACACCATGTCTAGACTAGCACCTCTCCTCGTATGCCCTACCGCTCTCATATAAATGCATTTTCCTCCTTGAAGACTCTCTCAACCTAGCACCTACCTTCGTTTTCCTTGTCTCTCCATATAAACGCATGCCATGTCATTCAGACCTTCCTGACTAGCCTAGCACTTCTCCTCATATTCCCCTACCTCTCTCATATAAGATGAATTCCCTCCTTCAACCACCGTCTAGCCTAGCATCGACCCTCGTATTCCCTATCTCTCGCATATAAACGCCTACTCTATCATTCAAAACTCCTATCCTAATACCTCTCCTCGGTTCGCTATATCGCTCATATAAACGCCATATTCTACCCTTCAAGTCCTGTTTAGTATAGCATCTTTCCTTGTATTCCCTATCTCTCTCGTATAAAGCATATCCCTCCCTCCTTTAGCATCTGACCAGTCTAGCATCAGCCCTGGTATTCCCTATCTCTCCCTTATAAACGCATTTTCCTCCTTAAACCGTCGCATCTACCCTCGTTTTCCCTATCCTTTCCCATATAAACGCAAAAGTGGACCAGCTTCTGTCTATAATACCGTCTGTCTCCGTTTTCCATATATTCCTCATATAATCTATACCGTACTCCTTAACCGCCAACCGAGGAAGGGACAAGTATCTTTTTGAGCAGACATTCGCATGCAGACCAGGGAAAACTACGAAAAAATCAAAGGTCTGAGCGAGTGGCCGACGGTAATCCAGTCAGAGTGCCTTAGAAGCACGTAGGTTAAGATAGAATGATATAACATGAAAAACATGGTAGCATACGGTGCTCAGGTATGCGCCTGCAGACCAGGGAAAACCGCAAAAAAATCAAAGATTTGAGCGACTGACCGTCGTTAATCTGGTTACGTGGCATTGTAACGTAATGTTAAGCTGTAAGGGTGGTTCAGGAGACATGATAGGCAAAAAAGGGGGCGGCCCTACCGTTTAAAGATTTGAACTTGGAGTCTGTCGCATCCGTCCTGACGTCTCCGACTCTGTGAACAATTTCTGTCTATATGCCTAATGTTTCAGGAGAGCATCCTTTCCCCTATAACATATTTATAGAGGGAGCACGAACCTTTTAGATCAATCATAAACTCTCTCCATAACCAGCTATATATGATCGTTCAACGTGTATTAACCTCAGCCATATAACCTCACGCCCAGAAGCAGGATGTTTATGATGTCACACCTAGAGACAGGATGTCTGACAGCATCAAACACGTTTAAACTCGTCTCATAACTACCTGCTTATGCTGTCACACCAGCAAGAGAAGCATTCTCACACGCTCATTCAGACATATATTTCAAATTCAAAGCCTACCACCACCACCACCACCACCACCTATTGTACCAAGGTTAATTCCAGCTGTATTATCACAATACTTAAAGTAAAAGCTTAAAAGGTAACGTAGAAGATTTTCCTCCTTATTTAGTTAAATGTATGTATATACTACATTATCTCATGTTTTCATTCCCTTTTCGATTCTTCCTTTCCATCTTCTCACAGAAAGACCACTACATTTCACTACAATCACGAGAAAAGCAATTTTTCCAGAGTTACGCAGATTCAAAGCTTCTAAATCGAACCCGGTAATACTTTTAATAAATGTATTTTAGCTCCCCCACATCAGCATCAAGCATTTAATCTTTATTAGAACCTGATATGATCCATAGGCTTGAAGATATATGAAATCATCTCTTCGGGATTCGATCTGAGTACTTTAAAGTAATATTTGTCATGATAACGATATTTAAGGGCTAGATACTCTATTTGCGTTTACCTTGACATGTCTATCTAAATTAAATTACGAGATATTAAATTTGTAAGTAAATTTCATTGAATCGGTATTCGAACCCAGAACACCAGGAACAAAATAATTCATGATATTAGCTCAACATATTAAACAAAGCTGTATGCAGGTACATCATCGATCTAAGTGATATATTCTAGTGTACAGAGGAAAATTAAGGAAGTCATTAAAAGATCGGGATTCGAAATAAGGACAACTGATTAAAAATTATATACAGTGTTAATTTTCCATCACAGGAGCTATCAATCATGCTTTAGTACACCCCTCTGCCTCTCTTAGTTTCTGAGATAATGGTGATTTAAAAATTAAGTATCGAACCCAGGACGTCAGGTATCTAATTACACATTCACAAGATACTACCTAATAACATAAACGCAATAAAGTTTATTTGGCGTCTTTACCTTAATTAATTTAGGAGTTATTAAATTTATAATTAAATTACATTTTATCGGTATTCGAACCCAGGACACCAGAAACAAGATTATTTACAATATTAGTTCGGTATGTTAAAAAGAGCTGTATGCTGTTACAGTATCAATCTAAGTGATATATTCTAGAGTATAGGGAAAAATTAAGTAAGTGATTGAAAGCTCGGGATTCGAAATAAGGACAAGTGATTAAAAATTATATACAGTGATAATTACCCATCACAGGAGCTATCAATCATGCTTTAGTCCATCCCTCTGCCTTTCTTAGTTTCCGAGATAATGACGATTTAAAAATTAAGGATTGAACCCAGAACACCAGGTCCCCAAATGTACATTCACAAGAAACTACCTAATGACATTAATGTAATACACTTTATTTGACGTCTTTATCGTAATTAGTCTCTGAGTTATTAGAAGCTGAATATGTAATCACTCCTAGGATTCGAACCCGGGCATCCCGGATAACTTGGAACAATACCCTAATGACGCGGCGCATTCCAAAGAATTGATTAGATTTTATCTCATTGTTCTATAACTTTACTTTAGAATGAAGATGGTAGAAGCGCGTAACTTTACTTTAGAAGGTAGATGGCAGAAGTGCGCAACTAGCTGGAACGATCCTAGATCTGGAAACGTTAGGGAGACACAGCGCAATAACCAAAATGCGCAAGTCAATTCATATACAATTAATTAATCAAAAAACTTAATTGCTCGAGGAGCATTAGATATGCAATGTGCTGTCCTTAGTAGTCATAAAATGCCAATTCTTTTTTTCAATAATGTTTGACGAACATTACCTATCCAATTCATATACAATTAATCAATCAAAAAAACTTAATTTCTCGAGGAGCATTAGATATGCAATATGCGGGCATTAGTAGTCATAAAAGGCCAATTCTTTTTTCAATAATGTTTGACGAACATTACCTAATTGATTTGCCGATGGGCGGCAGGCATCCCTACCGCCCACCTCAAGACAGGACGCTACGGCACGCGACCAGACCGCGTGGGGGAGGGGGTAGGACCTATCGGCATTAGGTAAGAACACAAAGAGAGAGGTGGAGGGGCCTAGCGACACGAGACCAGGCGGTATCTAAGACCTCAAAGGGAGCCGGCGGGAGGCGGCAACAGAACAAACGACGTCGATTATATCTTATCAGCTGTCGGCATCTCCGGCGGTCATTAGCGGGTTACACATGTTTACATATGTATTACCACGCATATCCCTTAGACGTGTCATTAGAGGTTACACATGTTTACATGTGTTTACAGATGTCGATTATATCTTATCAGTTGTCGGCATCTTCCTTTGCTCTTAAACATACATATTACATCTACTAATACCTTTAGCTGGGATAAAGTGCTTTTATGATTAAATACCAATACAACTGTTAAAACAAAAACTCCTAATATGTTAGCTAAAGACTAAAGCCTTTGTACTTAATGGCAACGTTCTACTGTCTGATACAGTGCTTTAGGAGAACGTTGATGATACTACATTGTAAGATTTTTAAACACGAGTGCTTGTGGGATATTTAGCAGTGTCTGTCATATTGAAGTTTTTTAGCTAAACCTCTTGTCTTAAATATTTACCAATTTTGTCATCCACGTGGAAAAAAAGAAAGCTAACGTCCCTAAATAATTAAAATGAAATCATTTTGAGAGAGAGAGACGGATACACAATTAAATTGCTTGAACTTGGCGATGTAATTTATTACTAAGACTGGCTGTGTTTCTGAAACAGCTTAGGTTACGAACTAATCAGAGGAAGTGTAAAAATCTGCCTGTATGCCAGAATTCCAGTAACACATGCAACACAACATACTAAGAATATCCTTGTAACACTGAACCATTTGGCACAAGTTCCTAGAAGAAATGGGTGTACAAATTAACCAGCCTACCAAAGATTTAACAAAACATGAAACTTCTTTAGATAACAAAAACGATATATTCCTGACGCAAAATTCACTGAGAATGGTAGTGTATGATTATATACATAATAACTGTATTGTTAGAAGCAAAACTACAAAAAGAAACAGAGAGAGAAATATTGTGTTAGTACTGTCAAAACCGAGCTGGATAGCTGATGCGGCAACGCCTGTGGGAAACGGAAGCATTTTATCTATCTGGCCGGAAGGTACTCGCCAGACACTACACAGATCTGTCCGTCTCTTATTGGTTTGATGTCAAAAGTCGGGTACTTAAACCCTAACCAATGAACAGTGGTCGATTTCCGCTCAGGAGCGAAGGAAGCCGGGGAGGGGGTAAGACAAACATTGTGTGGAGTGGTTGGAGAAATTGGCTTGTAAACAATGTCCTCTTTATTATATATGGCATTTGGAACGAACAAAGTATGCGCGGAGAATAAATCGAAAAGTATTGCCCTTGTTGAACAAGGTTATAGCGCAGTTAAGACTCTGCCGCTATGGAGTATCCTTAAGAATAGCTTCAAACTGGTTGAGAAATACCACGAACAGGGTTATTCGACACGCAAATCAGGTAGCGTATTTAAATATGAATGCATAATGCAGCCTGTACGGCACCAGAAGCTTCAGAAACATATCACAACGGATACAAAACAAAGTTAGAGTACACTGAAAAGAAACATTTTATTAAATAAGCTTTTCTGGAGAGATAAAGGGTATTTTGTTTTGAATAATTCATTTAACAGGGTACGGCATTATAAGGTTCTGCTTCCTACACTACTTCTTTCTATTCTTCTTATTATATTTTTCCTTTCCAGTAATATTGCTTGAAAAGCAGCAGGAGTAAAAGACATGTTGATTTTGAATTACAAAATATCACAAACAAGCATATAAAGAAACTGAGTTATACGAAAAGAACCATATAAAACGAAAAAGCATTACAAAAAGCCCCAAAACACAGTACTTTTGCACTACTTGAAACCATTAACAGCCTTCTTTATGATCATTTTCTTGAAAATCTATGATAATAATATTTTAAGATAATGCTAATTCCGAATTAACTATGAAAAGGTAGAGACGGAATAAAAAATTAAATGCCATAGATTGGGTTCAAGCCAACGATCTTCAGCTTCCCGTATCGCTTATCACCTTTTGAGTTACAAGTAATATGAAAAGAGCTCATGAAATTGTCCACGTGATTCCAATTTTCGCAGCAAAACGCAAGGTATCCTCAACTTCTCCTGAGATAACATACTTCAATGTCGACTTACATACTTTTTCAATCTTATTCTACCTTTTCAGCCTAAGGAAGAGCAAGCAATAAAACTGAACTGATTATGTTTTATCTACGCATCTACCACTGCCTTGAATCCTAGCTTCTGGTGCACATCTGCCATCGCAAAAAGAAAGAAAAAAGAACGCTACGCAAAAGCCATTAATCAACTTGGGTTGTTAGGTAAGGGGTGGGGTGAAGCCATAAATGGGGAGGACTGCTTTACTAATCGCGTACCAACTTAACTCTCAGCTCATTATATCGGCACGTCTTTTGTTTGTGTTTGTTTGTTTGTTTCTTGTACGCGAGTGTAAAAGGTGGTTGCAGAAAGCCGAAGCGACAATCAAATGTATCAAAGCGCGTTGCTATATGCTGGCCTAGAAGTTACATACTCTTCCCATTAAATCGCAAGAAACAACTGGATGAATCACAATTTGAATCACCTCTAGAAATGACGAAGTACTGAAGAATTAAATCCAATAACAATGAATATTTCGGAAATGATGTCGCCAAAAAGTTTTTTTAAAGTAAATTGACTTTCAAAGAGATCTACGTTTTCTGTGTAGTAAATCGTTTTCTATTTTTATGGTTTATCAATTATACAAAAGATACAAAATTCTTTTAGAAAAAGGAGGACTTTACACACACGAACAAACAGGTATACACATGGACCTTATTCTAAAAATGTATTTTTTTATTCACGGGATTAACATTTCCGGTGAAATCTGGATGTTCAGTTTTTGGATGTAATACAATACTTTCTCTGTTTGCTGTAGGTAAGTGGTAGAGAAAGTAAAGGCACAACGATTACTATTAACAGCAAAACCAAATTCTGTATTCTTATTGTAATGATGCAAGAAACTTTGTTTTTACCTCGGACTCCGAAGAATAGGAACCTAACAAATTTTGTTTAATTTACATATGTGCTTACTTTCTTTGCCATAATTATGTATAATTGATTTTAAGGAACTAAAATAAAAATTTGGGATTAGATATATTTGAAAATATTTAGTAATTTATGCTGTGTGCAGAATGAGCACGTATACTCTATAGCGGTTTAGTATACACCAGTTTAAGGAAGTTGTAGGTTTACTAATAATTTGCGTAGATAGAAGCATAAAGACTCAAAGCAACAGAAATCATAAACTATTCCTTCTTTCTGTGGCAAAATAATAGAAAAATTAAATGTAATAGTTTGTTAAATAAGTGAACGGCACCCATATATCCTGAGCTTATTCCTCAGATGCACTCATAATATTAAGATAAAAAAGCTTTTTCGTATGTTTTCTCACGTCTTATGTTGCTTTTTCGTATCAAAATATTGCTAAGTGCAAAGAACTGAAGGTAAATAAAAGAAGCGGAGGTTAGTTGTAAAACGAACCTTTTCCTATCCATAGTACTAGACTGCAGATGACGGTAAAGACCTGGGAAACCATATTACATTTTGGCAGAAAATTCTAATAAATAACGAGAAACACTATTGAAGCCAAGTGCAATAAAGAAGAAAATTTGTATAACAAAGAGAATTATGAGCAATTGCTTTATAAAAGATTTCGTAACTTTGCTGTTGAATGCTTTAAGTGTGCGCTCAGGATTTGAAACCGTGATGTGACACTGCAATGCAATATTCTTTGAACATGCATAGTCCAAAGCACGTTTTCCAAAAAAACGGACCTTGTACATTGTAGTTATAACTGTCACTTATGAGAAGCACAAGCTTCCCCTGTGGAGTATGCTTCTTGAATAGGATGGCATGAAGTGGCTGTATTGGACAAAGTAGTTGTTGGTTTGTATTTCTGGATACATTTAATGAGACTTTAACCTACAAACGATCATTAGACAGTACGGTGTACATGACTGGACTTTATTTTGACAAAACCTTCGTAATAGTCTTCTGCTTACACAGGAACCCAACATACATTGAAAATCCCTATTTTTACAGACAACGACGTTTGTCTCAAGAGGAAACACCCAGGAAAATATATATTATCTGCGAACTCGTTGCGTGCTCTTAATTCTACTCTCAGGAATGTGAGACACACTCGTCACACGTACATCAAGTTAGTGAGCAATTATTATTATTATTATTATTATTATTATTATTATTATTATTATTATCGTCATCGTCGTCCTGCAGTCTACATACCATTAATTCTTCGGGTAGAGAAACACCTGTATGCGAAGGATGGCAATTTGTGAAAATGTTTTATTTCCTTCTTCACTTCTGTTTTAATATTCATGGACTTCGATGGTATATTTCATTTTGTATATCCCATGACTGACAGGTAGTCTCGTGCCAAATCGTTGTATGCTAGTGGATGAGGAAAATAAGCTATCTCTTGGCAAAAGATAGCAACAGATGGAAGAGATTTAAAATTAGGAGTCATTAGAGGCTGACCGCGCATGCGCACATCTTAGAATCAGGTTGTTGGTCCCTGTGCACTTGGAAGATTTTCACAACATGCCTGGCTCTAGGAAACACAAGGTAAGATGTTTTATATATCTTTGCAGACATTCGCCACAGTCAAAATACTGGGAAATATGCCTGTATGATGTATTGCTTATTATCATGGATTGTATAGGGCTGAATAGCTTGTCGTACGGTGTATCATTACATGTGTTAACTGTATATACAAATTCACATATACTGGTCAAGATGTAAGGGTATTACTGTTGTTATTGTCTCTTATTCTTATTCCACCTATATGCCGCCTTTAACATCTAAAGTCGTATTGGCGGCTTTGCCTTTGGAACAATTGCTCATCGGCAATTATGTTCACTCCATTTCTTTCGTATTAACCTATAGGTTTGTTTGCTTTGTTTGTCTATTTAACATTAATTTCAGACACACATTATCACTTACACACATAAATCCAGACTCAAGGGAGGATGGGGAGCAATCCTAGGTAAAGAAAAATTTGCATTCTCCATTCGGGAATTGAACCCGGACTTCTGAATCTGGAAGCTAGTATGCTAACCACCAGATCAGAGAGGTAGTGTTGTTATAGTTGTTTTTAGCTTGTAATTTTTCTTCTGCAACGGTTCAACATACATCGGCACGTAACACTTCTCTTAAACCGCACCGAGGCCTCCGAAGTCAGGGGTCACAATGTGGGGTTCCTGTTCAAAAAGATTTTGGAGGTATCTCGTGGTAAAGCATAAAATATATGTACCAAATTATACGTCAACAGAATGTTTAATTAAGGTTATTTCTTGCCGCAATTTAATATGAGAGAGTGATTTCGAAAAATCAAATACTGGCGTGACAGTAGTTGAGTGAGGGGGTATTCACAGCACGTCCGCTGCGTCCTCAGTAATACTGACTCTATCTGTTTACGCACTTGACAATCAGCAGAGCGACCACGATGTGCATGCACCAGCGCCAGCTCTAGCTTCCACACTTCTAGCTTCATACTGTCATGATTGATACTAAATGCTCACAACTTTACATTGCTCTGATCAAGGGCATGAGGTTAGTGGTAGATGCATATATAGGGTAATTATACCCTTATTTCTGGCTTTTTGTAGTGATAACTGGAAAACAAGCAGAAAATGTTGCAGAAACCTTTTCTGAAGACACAATACATTTGCTTAGATCACAAATATTTTCAATTTCTTCAGGTTTAAAATTAAAAGCATTACTGATATAAAGCAGTTTGTCCATCTACTGTTGAACTTAGTTCTTTGACTTCTGCCTATCCTGAGGTATGTACTGCTTGTTGTGTGTATTATAGATTAGGTATTATATATTAAGTGCTCCTATTAGAGTGGCTAAGGCTGAAAGTTAATTTTCTAAATTAAAGCTCATCTAAAACTGCCTTAGAAGTTCTATGGCTTACGAGCGCTTAAACTGTTTGGCTGTATTATAAACAGAAAATGACGGATTTATGTTGATAAAATCGTTGATTTCTTTGTCAATATACAATAAAGAACACCTTAATATTTCAAGTTTAATCATGTTTTTTCTGTTGCACAAATAACTTATTTTCCTGATATAAAAAATTTAAATTTGACCTTTGTCTTTGTTTTGTTATCTGAATTAAAATTGTATTTTGTTCACCACAATAATGCTTCTTGTGAAGTAGTTGAATAATGTTATCTATTTTAATTTTATAGAAGGTCGATTGATTTTTCCATGGCTCCACAAAATTATCTTTTATTTTGAAGACCATATGGCTATTTTATTTTGGTAAAATCTTAAGTCCAAAATAACACCTGTTCTGATCCTGTTCATCTTATTGTAACAATAAGTGAGTGCCGTGCTTTTTAGCCGTACAGAAAGGCAAAATGAAACAATTTAACACTTCATTAGTTTATAGCATTGTTCTTTAAATTTGTTTTGAATTGTTTATGAATTCTTAAATCCAATTTTTTATAATATCTATATAAATAAGATTTAAAGGTCGTTAATTCACGTTCGGAAGTTGCAGTCAGTGCACCATTTGGACCCTTTGTACCGGGGCCTCCGAGAACTTAGCTACGCCACTGCAAGAGAGTAAGCCTAATGTAAATAGGCCAAAGATTATAATGGCGATTACAACTAAGAATGGTTGTAGTGGTGCTTTAATGTAATAATAAGAATAATAATAGTAATAATTTGGGTGGTGAGTGAACGGATGGACTGGTAGATAGGTAACGACAAAAACGAAGCAGCATCAGATAAAGAACAATACAGTATTCCCAATAGAGTAAACACCAGTAAATAAAAGATTCTGTGTTTTAAGCAACAAGGCACAACACTACGCAACACAATGTTACAGCTCTTCTGTGCTATACAAGGTTTTATGTATTAAATGCATTCTGAGGACACTTTCAGAATATTTACCACTGTAATAAATAGCAATTAGGGATAAAGTAGTAATCTCATGATACTTTGATCTTATTCTGACATAGTTTTAATTAAACCTGGCCTGAAATAACTAATCACTATTATTAGTGGAGGTGAATTGGATGCTTCTTTACCACAGCAGTAGAACTATTTTAGAACATCGTAAATTATTACTTGTCCGTGTAAGTTCTGCCTGTATCTGATCTCTATACTAATTTTTATCAGCTTTCTAGGTTATCTGACACAAGTAAACTATGCTTGCAAGCTAATGGTAGAATTACAAATGTTTTGGATAATAGTTAAAATATGTTTAATATATGTTCGATTACCATGTGCTCGGGAAGATTTTCTTTAATCAAGTACGTTTCACGGTATGCCTAGTATCTGGTGTTTGAATGTGAAAATGCGATTGTGTGTGCTTTATTTTATCGATTATTTAATAACCGGTTCGCCAATAAACAAGAATTCAAGATTGACCCTGGGCAAAAGCCTGAACACACGTGTTAATTCATATAATTACATTACAGTTAATCTGAAATCAGTACTACTATATGGCACCAATTTGTGGTACAAGGTCGACAAGATTAAACAAAAGGCTATTTTTTAATATATGTGTGTTCCTTTAAATTATATATATATATATATATATAAATATAAATTATATATATCCTGTCAGTATACACATGAATTATACTTTATTTTAAATTTCTGGATTTTCGGTTCCGTTTTGTAAAACCTGGCTTAGATGTGTCCCCATATGAAGAAATCCACGCTGGCTACCAATGCAACCACCATGATCTATTCACCGTCGGGGTATATATAGTTGGGATTTCCTTTAACTCCTCTAGAACAATTGGATGGTGTACCATTGTGCTGGAACCAATGGTTCAGAGCTAACTTAAGTGGGAAGTCTCCTAGAAGGTTCCCAATATTCAGGAATTGCAAATAAAGCTGCCCAATATGCCTAAGAGCCAAATAAACTGACACAATGGTGCCTCCCCGAATGTGTACCACACATTAACACCCCACTGAGCCTGCGGGTGATGTGGCCGTCACCAGTGAGAATTCTCAGGAGCCCAATAATGGAGATGTTTGTTTGCATTGGAGTCATTGTCGAAAGAATATTAATCTCCCCATGGGTACTTGCCTGGTGAAAACCGGATTTTCGTTTATTTTCTTTAAGAGCCTTCTGCAGACAGGTTCGCGATTCTGGAAATCGCCCCATAAAGCTGTTGGTGTAAGTGCAGTTAATAGGGATGCTTTTATCGCTGCTTCAAAATCCGTTGAGTTGAAGTCCTTGAACTCCCAGGTTTGCTACAGCTCCTCTTTGCCTTAATTACCATGATAACATTTAATTATTAATAATAATAATACCTAGAATGATCCATCAGTTCTTAACAGCATCTCTGTACGTCGAATTACCCGCGTGTTTATATCATCGGCTAAAGGAAGTCAACAAAAATGTGTGTATATTACTGAGGAGTGATTATATATAGTATTTATATAGTACATATAGTAAAATAATACTGGGTGCTGTAACTGTTGGGGTCATTTGTGCCGGTTGGTGCTGAATGTCGTATGTCATTGGTGCGGCGGTTTGCCTCGGACTAATTTCGTCTCGTGGGTGTGAATAATACAGTGATTTTTAAATAATGCCACATTCATTGCGCTTTACTCCTACAATTGTTATTTATTTGCAGGTCCAGTGAAATAAATTAGTAACTTATACGCCAAGCCAACTTATAACCGGTTACACCAATGGACATTTGCCTATTTTGGATGTTACTTTCAAAGAAGTAGTATCGCTTAAATGGATGATTCAAGAATACTTAACACTGTTTCACATCCCCGCGGGTCAAGTAAGTTTAACACGTAAGAGACGCGGCCTGCGTTCTGAATCCTAAATGTATACTGAATGCTGACTGTCGAATGCTGAAGGAACGAAACGCTACGACACATGTAATTTTAGTTCAATTAGGCACCGTCTCCAGCTTAGTGCTTTCTTTCCTAAAACTGGCATTTTATTCTCATAACCCCGATTGAGTGTGCCATTACCCGGAATTTATAACCCTTACCTTAGACTTCGTTAATAGCCGATCCCGTGAGTTACTAATTTCCTCCGTCTACCAAAATCGTAATGTTCCCCTTTCTTCCAGTTCCAATTCTTACAGAAAATATGAATGTTTTAAATAGGAGTTATTATGTAAATATTTGCGTTGCTGTATTCATATAATTTATCATTATAAACCTTAATTATTCCATTTCCAATTGTTGCTACGAGGCGTGTTTTTAATATACGTACCGCTTTAATATGTTGCCGCAGAAGCACTGCAGTCGCTATTTCGAGCATGCGCGGTCACTTCTTCCATTCATTAGGAATTCAGTCGCAGCAGTGAGCGACTGTTACTTTATGTTTTCCTGTTGTTAGAGCGCTTCGAAATGTTTAAAACAATCGAATGACCCGCCAACTGTGAAGTCAGATCAGTGATTCGTTTTTATAATGCGAGAAATGTTACGCCAGAAACATTCCTCCCCAACTATGTGGGGTTTATGAGGAAACAATAATAAATCCTTTTGGTTCATGACAATGCCCGGCCACACACAGTCAAACAAACTAAAGATCTGATCGCATAATTTGGTTCGGAACAATTCCACCACCCTCCTAAAGCCGAATTTAGCATCAAGCGATTTTCATATGTTTCTTCATGTAAAAAATTCATTGCTGGAAAAAACATTTAAACGAAATGATGTTGTGAAGCAAGAAGTGCAAATTTGGCTTTCACCACAAGCGGCATCTTTCTTTGATAAAGTCATATAAAAACGGTTTCCCATTACGACGGGTGCCTGAACAATGGCGGTGACTACGCGGAGAAATAGTATAAGGTAATGAACGATAATAAAGTATTTGCAAAATAATGATCTGTTATTTTTTAAAAAGCTATCAGTACCTACCTTAAAAATACGCCTCGTATTATTATTCAGTTTTGTGACTTGTTGTCAATCAGTTGCATACGTAATTATTTTATTTATTTATTTATTTAATTATTTATTATTCAATATTATTTACAAGCGGAATCTCCCATACTGTGTCGGCCCGAAATTGAACATCGTCAAATACAATGTGTTACTTCAGACAGTTTTGA
The DNA here is from genome assembly GCA_030765065.1 of Deroplatys truncata. Lineage (NCBI taxonomy): Eukaryota > Metazoa > Arthropoda > Insecta > Mantodea > Mantidae > Deroplatys > Deroplatys truncata. The sequence continues at coordinate 345,744,156 of CM060990.1, read as the reverse complement.
GTACGCGTTGCAAACACTTGAAAGATTTATTATAATTATGATAATTTATAAGTGCGATACAATTCTTGCATAATCTTGGCTCTTAATATCCTAATAGTGTAATTTTGATAATATTACGTTATGAGTTACGTAGTCAAATCCTTTTGAGAAATCACAGAATATTACTGCTGTATTACACTTATTATCGAGGTATTTGAGAACTTCATTCGTTAACTTGATAGAGGTATCATTGGTTAACTAAGTTCTCCTAAATCCAATGAGTTCCCTTGCTAAACTACTGCTTTTATATAGGTGGTGGTATATTCTTTTGTGAAGTATATCACATGTTGCCATTTTCGAGGTTCAAGAGGGCCATCGTTTCCCCCCACGCGCGCGCTCTGTGCTTCGGTAGTCAGAGGCGCACTTCTAAGCACAAGCGATTATGTGGCATGTGGTGACGCTGGTAAAGTCTACGAGAGCCCCAGAAAGAGTTCCACGGGAAGGGTGTCAGGATATATGGGGTTGTGGGGCGTGGACGATTAGGTTACGGATAGTCCGCACCACAATGGAGGTAAAGGATGAGTCTGCGGCCTCTAGGATGGGGATGTCAGTGATTCTAGGGTTAGGAGGATGGATATGTTGAGGCAAGCTTTGACGTAGTCCAATCAACTTCTCGGGGTTGAGCCGAGAAGTCGTAGCTGGCAACTCTCGTGTTGGCTTCTGCCCACACAGACGTATGGTCTCACCGTAAGGCGTTGAGTGATGTGAATTGCAGATGTTATGGGAAGTGCTTCATGATTGCGATATCGATTACGGATGATCGTCCTCGACTTTGTGGATGGTGGGTGGATTGGCAGGAGCCCTATATTCTGAGATGAGGGTCCACATCTATCGTGAGCATAATTATATTGGCTCTTACAACCGCCCGGAGAGCACAATGTCAATGCCGATATTTGACATTGGAAGTCACCGGCCAAGATAACATTGGGATGTAGGTTGAGGATGGAAAGGCAATTGTTGAGTATGAATTGCTTTTGGGATGGGTGGTAAACAAACACGAATCAGATTTCCGTTTCTCCAAGGTAAACGCAGACGGCCGAGGCCTCTAAGGTCTGCAACTGTGGAGATGGATACTTCGGTGGACAACGTTTTGTTTCACGAGGACCACCGTGACGCCTACTTAGCGGCCTGCGCGATCTGTCCCCAGACAACTGTGGACTGAATTTGGAAATGGGTGTTTGGGCGAAATTGTGCTTCCGGGACTAAGATGACGTCTAGGGCATGTGAATCAACAAAGTGCAGAGGCTCATTTTCCTGATCATCACACAGTCCACACGGTTCCAGAAAGCGAACCGAAGCGAGGTGTGACTGCTTTAGAGAAAGCGGTTAATAACGATACTCGTCGGCCGCTTGACTAGTAATTTTTGTTCTTTTCAATATAATGATTTAACAATTGAATATTTTAACATTCCCGGAAATGTCCCGATTAAAAATGTTAAGGTGTGTATATAAATAACTTAATTGTTTGCTAATAATGTCAGTTTACTGTTAATGTGTTTGTTGTCACTTCATATTATCCTGATCATTTCTTATTTTGAGGGGTTATTAATTTACTTACTTTACATGCAACTATGAGTAATATCGATGTGGAAGAAAGTTCTTCAGGCGCATTACGTTTCGGTATGATATTGAGTCATTCTTTTGTTATTTTATCAGCAAATTTTATGCTACTTGAGTGTGAGTTATATAATGTGGTATCAAATATGGTATTGTGCAGTGATCTGACTTATTGTAATGTGTTTTGTTTTATTTCCCGGTGCTATTTATCAGTATTTCTTAGCCTAGTTTTAGTATTCCATGTGGTACATGGCACCTTATGTAAAGGCTGAGTTTGTCTGTCAGTAAGGTTTATTTAGCAGTACGTATAGTCCCTTTTGGTTTAAATGTTTTAGTAATATTTCTACATCCAGCACAGTTACTTTGTCTGTTTGTCATGTAAAGTGTTCTTCCGTGTTTACAACATAATTTGTTACGCAATATTAGCCAGTAACTTCTAGAAGATTTATTAAGTTGTTACATGAAATGGAAAACCTGATTTGTCTTGCCTTCTGAAAGTGCTTAAGAACGAGTCAAATTTATCCTTTACATTGGATACACTTCTATTGTGTACCAGTTTCTATTAGTGCAACAATCTCTATAACTACTGAAAGCTGTTATACGTACCGAAGCTCAGACACCTTTGCTATATAGGGTGTCACTGCCGAGACGGGTGGCTCGCTATAAATGCATAAACCTATATGCAGAGGTATAGTACGGGTGAAATATTAACACAGGCATTCCATTACTTAATTCATTATGACCTTGAAACATTGTTTATAAGAAGCTAAGAACATAGTGAATACCAGCTTTCGTACTAACTGACCCTAAAAGTACAATACATAATATAACAATTTTAATCTGGCACCGCTTTAGTTGCGTTAAAATACTGTCTTCAAAATATTTCATTACACACACACCTATAAAGGGTAGAACATTTAAGTTGAGACTGCACAATATCTCAAAAAATTAAGAGTTGTAGACAGAAATGTCTTTCACAGAAGTTGCTTGATATTATGGGGGAAACAAAATGAGTCATGTTTTTTCTGGAGGATGTTATGATGGTCATTTTAGAATCAATTTAATCTTTTTATAAATGGGAACTCACAACTAGGAACAATTTAAATTTACCCTAAAGTGACCATTACAGCCTCCTCCAAATAAAACACGACTAATGTCATTTGCTTTCCCTCATAATAAACAGTAACTCTATTCAAGGCATTTCTTTCTACAGTGCTTAGTTTTGGAGATATTGTGCATCTCAACTTAAATGGTCCACCCTGTATATACACTATGTGATCAAAAGTATCCGCACACCCCGACAAACATACGTTTTTCACCTTAGGTGCATTGTGCTGCCTCCTACTGTCTGGTACTCATTATCCGCGACCTCAGTAGTCATTAGACATCGTGAAACAGCAGAATGGGACGCTCCGGGGAACTCACGAACTTTGAACGTGGTCAGTGATTCGGTGTCACTTGTGTCAGAAGTCTGTACGCGAGATTTCCACACTCCTAAATATCCCTAGGTCCACTGTTTCTGATGTGACAGTGAAGTGGAAACGTGAAGGGACATGTAGAGCTCAAAAGCGTACAGGCCGACCCCGTCTGTTGACTGATAGAGACCGCCGACATTTGAAGAGGTTCGTAAACAGTAATAGGCAGACATCTATCCAGACCATCACACAGGAATTCCAAACTGCAACAGGATCCACTCCAAGTACTATGATAGGCGTGAGGTGAGAAACCTTGGATTCCATAGTAGCGCGGCTGCTCATACGCCACACATCACGCAGGAAAATGCCAAACGACGCCTCGCTTGGAGTAAGGAGCGTCAACATTACACGATTTAACAGTGGCGAAACGTTGTATGGAGTGACGAATCACGGTACACAATGTGGTGATCCGATGGCAGGGTGATGGTATGGCGAATGCCCGGTGAACATCATCTGCCAGCGAGTGTAGTGCCAGCAATGAAATTCGGAGGTGGTGGTGTTATGGTGTGGTCGTGTTTTTTTCCTGGAGGGGGCTTGCACCCCTTGTTGTTTTGCGTGGCACGATCACAGCGCAGATCTACATTGATATTTTAAGCACCTTGTTGCTTCCCACTGTTGAAGAGCAATTCGGAGATGGCGATTGCATCTTTCAACACGATCGAGCACCAGTTCATACTGCACGGGCTGTGGCAGAGTGGTTACACGATAATAACATCCCTGTAATGGACTGACCTGCACAGAATCCTGACTTCAATCCTATAGAAACCTTTGGGATGTTTTGGAACGCCGTCTTCGTGCCAGGCCTCAGCGACCCTCATCGATACCTCTCTTCAGTTCCGCACACCGTGAAGAATGGGCTACCATTCACCAAGGAACCTTCAAGCACCTGATTGAAAATATGCCTGCGAGAGTGAACGCTGCCATCAAGGCTAAAAGTGGGCCAACACCATATTGACTTCCAGCATTACGGATGGAGGGCGCCACGAACTTATACGTCATTTTCAGCCAGGTGTCCAGATACTTTTGATCACGTAGTGTATATAGATTTAGATATATCTGACATTTTAACAGCAATGATCTTGTTTTCTATCTGGTTTTCACTGGCACTTTTGAAAGCATAATAATGTTAGTACAATATCTAGAGGGATTCTGGGACACTTTTGTGTTTATATGGGAAAGGATAGGGAAAACGAGGCTAGATGAGGCGGTTCAAGGAGGAAAATGCGTTCATATGGTCATTTTTAGTTTTGGATTAGCTTACAAGACAGCTGTGGGAAAAATATATAAGACCAGCAATTGAGTCATTGTTCCACCACCCCCGTCTTTTCCTCAAGATGGCCAGCTGGGATGCTTTCACATATAGTACGGCTTCTCGTGAGATGAATTTTCACACTGAGGAACGACGACCTGGCATTTGGTGCGTCCCTACTGTCTGTTGGATATGCCTTACGTCAGCGACACCAACGCTCTTGAGGACAACGAGAAAGCTAGCGACGTTACCTTGGAGGAGAGCATTTAGACAGGCACCGACAAAAAGGAAGAAGTGAAGTGATATCGAAAGGGTAACAACGCTGTCGTCCGGGTCAAACGATAGCAACCATATTTAAATATATTAAGGCCTTTTCTAAAATGCTTACAGTATGTTTGGCGAGTAACTGATATAAATTTATCATTGTATTATTTCCTGTTCGTGAAAGCAGAAATTTACTGAAGCAGGAGTGGAAGAAAGCAGAAATATTACATTATCAACAGTTGGTCGAACATTAGTAGAATATATAGAAAGATTCTGGGCCACTTTTGCGTTTATATGGGAAAGGATAGGGAAAACGAGGCTTGATGCGGCGGTTCAAGGAGGAAAATGCGTTTATATGGGAGAGATAAGGACTACGAGGGTCGATGCTATGTTAGACAGGGTTTGAAGGAGTGGGGATGCGCATTAACTGAGAGAGGTGGAAAATACGAGGAAAAGTGCTAGGCTAGAAGGAGTTTGAGGTGCAGAGTATACGTTTATATGGGAAAAATAGGGAAAACTTGAACAGATGATAGGCTAGACAGATGCTGAAGGAGGGGGAATATGGACTTATATACAGGAGAGATAGGGAACACGAGGAGAGGTACTAGACTATACGGGGCTTGAAGGGTACAATATGACTTTTATATGGGAGAGCTAGCAAACCGAGGAGAGGTATTAGGGCAGGAATGTTTCAATGACAGAGTATGAGTTTACACGGAGAAACGAGGAACGAAGCTAGATGCTAGGTTGAGAGAGTCTTCAAGGAGGAAAATGCGTTTATATGAGAGAGATAGGGGCTAAGAGGAGAGATCTGAGATAGAGCAGGGGCTGAAGGAGTGGGGGACACGCATTATATGATAGAGGTAGGGAATACAAGGAGAGGTAATAGGTTAGACAGAGGTTGAGGAGTGGGGTATACGTTTATGTGGAGGAAGATATGGAAAACGTGGAGAGATCCTATGCTAGGAGAGAGTTGAAGGAGGAGCAATGCGCTTTATATGTGAGAGGAGGAAAATACGAGGAGGTGCTAATCTAGACAGAGGTTGAGGAGTAGAGTATACGTTTATAAGGGAAAATATGGAAAACGGGGAGAGATGCAAGGATAGACAGAGGCTGAAGGAGGGGAATGTAGGTTTATACAGATGAGCTAGGAAACCTAGGAGAGATGCTAGGCTAGACAGATGCTGAAGGAGAAAGTGATACGCTTTATACGAAGAGATATGGGAAACATGGAGAGATGTTAGGATAGACAGAGTTAAAGGAGGTAGAGGTTTGGACCGCAAAGACACCGCCAATTAAAGTTTACAAATGTTTTGACACCCTGTGACGGTGTTTTCTCACCACTAGGGTAAAGTCCCCTGACGCTAATGTTCTAAAATATCTGTTTCAGGTAATGTTCATCCATGCATAAAATCATTTAGACTCATTGACTTCAATATTTATTCTACTAACGTCCCAGATTTATGTAAATAAGTGCATATGTAGGGTAAACCGATTAGTATCACAAGTGCTCATGGTAATTCAGAGCAGCGATTCGTACCAGAGCTATTTAATGAAAGTTTCATATGATTCGGGTAGAATGTAGGGTACCTGAGTCCTTTAACAGGTATTTAAGGTAGCGTCACAGGTAGTCACGGTAATATACAGTAATTAGATTATAAATATTTCTCATCCAACGTTCAAACACTTTAATATACTTTCTTCTAAATCTTACAAGCTGGTTATATGTTAAACAGTTAGCGTGTGAGACGGAGGGGGATAAACTGCATATCGGTTTACAGTGAAGGTATATAGAAGTATACCCTCTAACCTATCCCTACCTACACTTCTCATTGTCTATTCAATCCTATCATCATCTAACCTAGCCAACGTAACAAGACGTAACACCACGTAACATAACAGCGCAACACAACATAACACAAGCACGTAATCACATGACAAGACGTCACACTAGTAACATAAGCACGTAACCACGTGACAAGACGCAACACGCCGTCACACTACGTAGCATAAGCACGTAACCACGCGAAAAGACATAACCAACGTAACATAACCGCGTAACAAGACGTAACACCCTGCGACATGACGTAAACAGAAACGTAACAAGACGTAACACTACTACGTAACCAGAGATAACCTCGACTTTCGTTTAGTGAAATTGCAATGCTTCATTCAGGTTTTATTATTTGAGACTCTTAATTGAAAAGTTTTGCGTCAACATACCTTTATTTTAGGTCGTTGCAGGTGGCTCTCCCCTGTATATAGGTTTAAGACTAGCACTAGGATTGCTCCTATTGGCAGATTTAACACCCTACCTTCCAACTCTTTGTTATTTTTCTTTCTTCATCAAGCGTCTGCTAGCTGCATACACAGCACACGGATAAACTTAATTTTTTTAAGATTGCAGACTCACGAGAAAATCTTCATCTTCGACTTACATTCTTTTAAGCACTGGTTGTAATACGATAATGTCCATACGCATATGTCGTTATTCCAACCTCAGCAATAACTCTTTTATCATCAAACGGAGTCAATATGATTTATTCACTTGCACTGTGGCAAGAGCATGCTGTCGTGACAGGATCAGATTCATGGGCGTTCTGATGATTTCTCCGGTTTTAAGACAGCCAGTATAGCTCTCAAATGTAATATACTGATTAATAGCACTCGTTTTATGCCTCTAACATTTTTTATCATTGAGCCATGGATATCTAAGGCGTAAGTCTTACGTCGTAGTCCGCCAAAGCGCAGGAAGATTTTACTATTAGCCTCATCTTTAAATTTTCCCAACAACTTCTTGTTTAGAGCTTAATAGCATATATGGTTGACAGGGTAATCAGCTGTATCTAGGTGTTCGAGAAAACGTAGCTTGTCCTAGTGCAGATCTTCAGTTATCACACGATGAATGAACGAATTAGCGTCCATATACATAAGTTTCAGGTCTTCAGCTCCTTAATACGGTAACAACACGTCATAATGATAGTGGTACAACAATGTCTTGGAGATGTCCATCACACTCATACCGATTTGTATAGGCTTGTTGAACACAATCTGCCGGGATGCCATATGCACAGCAGTTAGGTTGGTAGCAAATATTGTTCGATCGATAAACGTAGGCTTGGCAATTAACTTTTCCAGTCTTCTCGTTTGCACCAGTCGTATATCCACACGATTACGCAGGTTCTCCATAGTTTTTCCAAACATGGCGTTGTTAAACAGTTTGTAGAAATCCTCCCAAAATCATTTGAAGTCTGTTGTCGTAGCCTGTTGTTAAATTTCGCATAAGGTTTTAACTACAGCGACTGTCGGAATTGTAGTACACGCTGAAATTTTGTTAGCCGTAGTCCATGATTAAGTGCTTGCTTCAAAGCCATGTAATGTACTACATACTTCTTTCGAGGTCCAAGATGGGGTATGAGTTTCCTTGTACTCGTGTCCTTAGGCTTCATACACTAAGGCAGGAAAGGCAGGTCGTTGGGTAGATCGTGAAGTTCTGCAGGATACTCGATATCAAGTTCTAATATGTATCCATGAGGATCATCCTCTTGTAGTCTTTCTAAATCGATTTTTTCAAGTGATATCCACTCAAATCCACCATAGGGGAGGGGGTGACACATGGTCCAATCATATTGGTTTTTGGCGTCCTCATATGTAATAAATTTGGTTGGTCTCGACGGATCATACTTTTCCATGTAGGCGTTGTTTGCTTCGGCATAACGGTGGGAAACTTGACATAAATCTCCTCTTATACCGCATTCCACCATGAGTAATTGGTCATAATCCTGTGACAATTCCAGCTGAATTCCTGTATACAGAAACATGGTGTCCCATGTAAGTCCTGGAGAGCTGAAATAATGTGCAGGGTCGACTTTATGTGTTTTGAGCGTTTGATCTCTAAATGACTCAAAGACATCAGCTAGAAGATGTACATCAGAGATTAAGTAGAGGTCGCTGTACTCGCCAAGGTTTCTTACATTAAACAGCTCCTACACATTTCTAGCGTGACCGTAGTCAGCATCACCAATTTCTTCTTCATTTAATCTATTGTAGAAGGAGTCCTTAGGAGGTAAGCAGGTTTCGTTCAAAACATCCCATTAAGTGACGTAATCACATGGAAATACCCCCTTACGAGTCATCAAATTAATCTTGTCTTCTCCGAAGTATTTCAGTGTTTCAGGGCACGCTGTGAGATTTTTCACCAACTTATCCAAGCTTGTACTGAGAAACTGAAAGCTATCCACAAACCGAAGCTTTAAATTTCCTACATACTTGAAGAATGATATATAGCGTTCTTCAGAGCGAGGAATTACTTCCACCCGCTCACCTGTACATCCCAGCTCCTTAACAATGAAGTGTGAGTCATACCCACTGAGGTTGTGCATGAAGACTGGAATACATTGAGGTGTTTTGCAGTCTAAATTACATTCATTATGTAGACTTCCACGATATTAGACCACTGATGTGATCATGGTCGCGTACTTTATAGTTCTCTTCAGTAAAGGTTTTTCCACACAAGTAGCATACTGTAGAGGAGTTGAAATCCATCTGCTGCTGATCTGTAAGTTTCATAGGCATGGCAGATTTGTATATATTATTAATTTTCTTTGCAAGGAATGACAGGTATTCCATAAACTTCTGAGCAGCATCAACACCACGATATACATAGGGATGCTTAGGAAGACCAGTTTCCAGATGTTCAACGTCGGATGATGGTTTAAGGTAAACGCAGAAACTCATAGGTACATGCTGCTGATAAGGGGTTGTATATGAAGTTTCAGGATTGGGTATATATGTATTACATGGAGCGAGAATGCTTTCAAGGTCTGCGTAGATGACGTAAGGTAGTTTCAACATCCTTTAAAAATTTTTAAACTGTACGATTGATTCCTCCTTTTAGGCATAACTACCCTTGAAACATCATGCTGATTACAGATAGCGGCACGTTTTTGTAGTTTTCCAGCTCACTTCGTCCATATTGACCATCAAAATGTGTAAAACAACGCTTACAGGTACAAACACGTCCATTATGATAGTTTTCTGACGTCGAATAAGTTTTTGAAAATTCTTTATACAAACGTAGTGATGTCTCCCACTACTGTCACTCAACAGTAGCAGGTTACGGTGGTCAGATAGTTCAGTCTCAGAGGCCTTTATTGGATACACGTCATGCTTCTCATCCGGTCCGAAGACGTTGATAGAAATCCTGTTAAGCTTTTAAAATTTAGGTATTTGAGAAAGCGGAGTTGGATAAGTTACACAGCTGAAGTGGTATTTATTTTGAAGTTGCTCGTATTTGCTCACGGGTTGAGGCTTGGCGCTCACGAAGTTGGCTAATATAGAATACATAAAGCATAGCTCATTAGTTAAATTCTGGAGGTTAATGCAGGCTTTTTTTCAACAGATGGAGGCAAGAGTATGTAGCTACTTCCTCGTAATGGATTGTACTTGTTAATACAACGGCGAATTCCTTCTACAGCAAGCAGAGCCCAGTTGCTGCCCTTAAGTTGTGATGCCTCCATTTCAGTAACCAACTTCTTCAGTTTCGTTTCCAACATAGATTCCAGGTCCGTTTCTGAGAAAACAGCTTGATTTTGGGTTTTAAATGTTTTGTCGCAGGTTTCTCTGATACTGTTAACAAATCGATACCCGGCTAGCAGATTAATTTTCACACTCCTATGAATACCAAGCTCTTTATGTACAGCCTGGATTATCCGCTGTTTCGCCTCATGCAGACACATATTCAGGTCCTTAGTTGATTCACAACGTATAAAATATGATTTCAAGCGTTCAATGAATAAAGTTTCATATTCTCTCATGTCACAATCATCAATGGTAGATAATAACTATTGCTTAGTAGATTCTAATCTACGTTTCTTCCCGGGCCTGTTTATTTCACATGCATCTTTGTGTCACCGCCGCTTATAACTTTTCAAGAGCTTCCTACAACGTAGCTAATGCATTCTTTTATCATAGCCGCGGAAGAACTTCTTGCAGCATTTACCACAAGAATATCCTGAGGCACTAGGAATGAAATTCTTATATGAGGACTTATTCATCTTCACTACGATGTAATAACGTATTAATTCTTCTTCAAGGAAATGTACGCCTCTTCACCTTGACAAAACTTTAGAAAGCCGATTATTTTCTGAGAGAACAGCAATGTTGACACCTCAGAGATAATTAACAGAATGAAGTCCAACGCTCGAGATCGCTCTATTTATAGAGATGGCACGAACCTTTTTGGATCAATTATATAACGTATTAACCCTTCTTCAAGGAAATGTACACCTCTTCACCTTGATAACACTTTAGAAAGCCGATTATTTTCTGAGAGTACAACGATAATGACACCTCAGAGATAATTAACAGATTGAAGTCCAATGCTCGAGATCACACTATTAATAGAGGACGCCTCGAACCATTTTAGATCAATTATATCCTGAATTTTAAAACGGTGATTAAGCGTCTAGGTTCTTATATTTCAATTCGTATTACACTGATGTTCGAGCGCCTCTGTACAGGTTCGGGTGCTAAGATAAAGTGTAAAGTATTGTGAAGATGTATGTATTGTTCGGGCATAATCCTAAAGATTCGGGTGATTGACTCGTGAGGGTGATGAACGATTTGTCAACCGAGCAAGGGATAAGTATCTTTTGAGCAAGCATTCACCATGCGCAACGAAACCTAGAAGCACAAAGATGCAAATGAAAATAAATTCTGATAGCATACACAACTCCGGCATGCCAGCAGACCAAGGAAACCACGAAAAACCTTGAGGTCAGAGTGAGAGACCAACGGAAATCGAACCAGGGCTTCTAGAAGCACACGTAAAAGATGTAAATTATATAGAATGCAAGGAAATCGTGATGGATGAGAAAACACTCAGAAATTCACCTACAAACCAAGGAAAATCACGGGCTTGCGTGCATATGTACTGCGAAGTAATCGAAATTTAATGTTATATTAAAGAGGAGAGAAACACAAAAATGAATGCTTTATTCATTACATTGGTTTATCCGTCACCAGGAATAATTAGTAACATACACAGTCCTGTATTCCTAAAGTCAATGGTAATCACATTACAGCGTGACGTCACCAGATCACGCAGCCGCTGGAAAACGAGATAAACATTGTAAACAGAAATGTAGAGTACGACGTACTTTAAATGGCAAATATGGTCTCCATGTGATTTTATTTAGGGGAAGCTATAATTTGTTTCCATAATTAGATGACAGGAACTAAAATTTTACTAATCACTTCTCATAATCCACTAAATATTAGGTATAGGCATCAGTCCGGCATCTGCTTTTAAAATGAATGAACGTGGCATCCAGTCTTATTAGTTTGAACAAGCAAACAACACATCCGATTTCGAACGCTTACACCATTCCAACAGCGATTCCGAGACAGGATGAACACGGATAAACCTACTGCCTCTATTTAATGGTGTAATGAACGTATACCTATGAATGATGATGATGATGATGATGAAAGTTTGAATCTCCAACTATGAAAACACAACATTGGGGAAGGGTGACCATATTTGTGTAACAAGGACCCTAATTTTAACCAACTTATAGATCGCAATATTTTGAACATTGTGAGGGATAATTTAGGATTCAAAACATAGAGGAGGGCTAAAAAGATATTAATCAATACCAACAAACCTGCAAATAAGACCCAGCGTTATTCCTGCTACTAACAGTTTACAGCGTGGATTAATTCATGGACTGCTATTGGACAAAGAAAAAGAGTCGACATGCAATTATGTGTAAAGGTTAAACTAAATAATTCATTACTGATTAATATCTACAATTAATTTTGCAGAAATACCTTTCCAGAACCCAATGGAGTGCATGCGAGTTTAACATTTCACTAATATCCTTTGGTTGTGACCGATCAGTTGCTTTGTCCGGTAATAGATCCCCACCTTGTGGGTAAAAATATATTTTTAATTTTACGCATTATCAGTGTATTCTATTCCTCCTTAGATTCCTCATTTTTATTTTCCATTATCGAAGACTTACATCCTTGGATTACTGAGTTCTGATAGTCTTATTTATTTTCATTGGAATTGTGATCTATCGCTGCAATCATGGATCTAAGTTGAAGGCCATTATATGAACAAATGTATTGTTTTGGGGGTACATCCGGGACAAAGAGTGACAACTTTCTAAACTGCCAGTGCGTATGTAATATCGAAAATGAACTAAGTTTTTAAAGAAGGTAATCCCAAAGTAACTTTATTCAGACCGTTATAGGTATTTGAGTGTCCTTTAATCCACAAATTATTGGTTTTGTCTTCTTCCAATAATTCATCACATTCACAAGATTTCCATTCACCATTTTCTAGGCATTTATATTAATTATTCACATGATGAGAAAAGACGTGAATGTTTTAATGAAAACGATATCGTTCTCATTACAGTTTTGTGCAGTCCACTATGAATGGTTATTTATACTGTCTTTCTATCACAAAAGCTCTAGGTATACGTTTCTGCAGTTGTAATTTTTTCACCGACGTTTAAACAAATGACATGCGTCAGACTTATCCTTGTTCAATTCTGGATATTGAGACTTTAACAGATAACCTACACCTTTATGTTTGTCAGAGAGAAAAAAAAATCGACACGTTTCAAGGTGTACTATCGCAGTGTGTCACAAACAGTCTTTTCCAAATCGTCTTTCACCACATTTCTTTGTATAAGTTTAAAATCAATAATTTGGTGAGAATTCAAATCTATGACGGAATATACTAAACATTTGGCTGAAAATCCTGGGGACTCGCACTGAGGCCTGCCAACCATACACGCTTAACACAACGTTTTATGCGCTTTCCTTTCATGACCTGGCGAAAGCCTTTCTCTTTTATAGCACTCAACCCCTATCCTATATCTTTTGGAAGGTTTGTCTCTATTTGGAAAATTATGAAAGTGAGATCCCCTTTGTGTTTTACTGTTCACATTACAGTCATATGCACTGCACAGAGACATTTTGTGTTTTAGAGTATTGCGTTGGGTGTAAATGCTAAGGTGATTCAGTAACAACATCCCCAAAAACATCTCAACAAAAAATACACCTCTCTTGAACTTTAAATACCACGTATAACAATTATTATTATTAAAGCGTGTTACCACACATGTGGCAATGATTGCATTGTAATCCCAAAGCTCCCTATAACACACGGCGTGCACTGATGATGTGTGACACAAATAATATTTAGCTTACGCGTGATAATAGTAATTCGCGGGATGAGTAAAAATTACCTTACCCCTGCATCTTCCTTCATTTAGGCTTGTATTCATAAACGGTATTTTCAGTTGCGACCTTTCATACACTATTTGTTAGGAAAGTTTTAACTTTACTGAAAGTCTAATTCATTGACGACAGTTTCGATACTATGACTCTGGAAAATTCAGATTCCATGAACAAGTTCCAATGTTGGCTAACCCGATTTCCAAACACAGTGCCCTTATAGCAATAAAATCAGCACATATAGATCTAAAATCTACTCATAATTGCAATTGAAAACTAGTTAGCCGAAGCGTCTGCATTTCACTCCTCCCCTCCAACCTCGCGGCCTTCGTTATTACGTGTTTATAGGGAAAACTTGAATGCGTTAAGGTCGGATTAGATATGTGGGTTAGATATTATATGCTTTTAGTAGTACAAAGATGAGAGAATCGGAGCTGAAAGAGATACCGACAACTCATAAGATGTAATGTGATATCCTTTGTTCCACGTCTCCGACCACGCCCACACTTTGTGCGATACTACCATGCCACCCGAGAGAGAATTATAGCAATGGGCTATTGTTCTTTGTTGCCTGGTCTGAATGCCACCTGGCGCTGAATTGGGACAATGGGCTATAGTCCTCGTACGAGGACAATGGGTATTGTTCCACGCCGCCGGCAACACCCCGCTTTGTGCGCTACTGTCGTGCCGCCCGACAGAAGATTAGATCAATGGGCTATTGTCCTTTGTGTCCTGGTCTGAATGCTGCCCGGAAACAGGAGTAGAACAATCGGCTATTGTCCTTGCACGAGGACAATGGGTTACTGTTCTCGTCGCTAATGGAGGTGGCTCTTTGTGCGGTACTGAGACCGGCAGTCGGAGACCGTCGAACAATGCGTTATTGTTTTCGTCGCGTGTGGCCACCAGCGCCCCCGCAAATCGATGGAGGAGATATGTTCTAAAATATCTGTGTCAATCAATCAGGTAATGTTCGTCCGTGTATAACATCATTTAACGTTATTGAAAAAAATCTAAGATTTATACTGCTAACGTCCCGGATTCGGGCCTCTAAAGGGCTGGACGCAGACCCTCAATCGAAGTAACCCGATGAATTTATCTTGATTGATTAATGTAATTAAACGCTGCTAGTCGATCGATGAATACAATTATCCCAATTAACTATTTTTATTGATTAATGTAAATGAGATTATATGAGTTGACTCGCACACCTGGTTGCCATCGTATATGTGTGTGTTAAGGTGATTATTACAATCGTGTAATTATTACGACTAATAACACTTGTTTAATTCTGCTTTGAGGGAAACATTTTTTGGGACTTATCAGAATATTACATCACTTAGGTGAATTAAAAAAATCCATGCCTGAAAGGACGAGTTAGCGTAAATAGCTAACACGAGACACTATCGAGTAATCTTTCACGGAAAAGCCGAGCGCACGGTCCATCACTAGAGAGAGCTGCCGCGCTAATGATGCGTTCTCGTGACTACCACTCTGTTTCAACTGACATTCCTCTCCACGCGCTCTGGCGGCAGTGAGGGAAGGTTCACTCTTACGGCATGGGAGGGAAGGCGGAAGCTCACCAACTTGGGTGTTTTAACGCACGGAGGGCGGCCATGTTGGCTCCTGATTATTCCGTTGAAATAAGTAGCATAAATCATTTGAAAGGGTGATAAGAAATTTCGCGGTTCAAGATTTTTTCTAAGGTTTGTTTACACGCAGGGTGGGCTCTGAAAACTAAATAAATACAGATTAACATTATAGTTAAATAATACATACGTTATTTATAAATAAATAGATAATTAATGAAATATGGAGGGTACCCTAAATAAAACATTCCCCTTTGTTGCTCTTTTAATTAACACCGGTTGAAGAGCGATCACAAATAAAAACTATTTTTATTCACGTAACAAAAATGAAAAGACCACTGTAACAGACTCGTGGCTGTTTAGACTGGTAATGTCTAAAGTGGGAGTGAAAACCAGTGGGAAATCAAACTCTGAACTCAAGCTAAAAATTCATGAACTTTCAAAACATGCATTCCTTTCTTAGTAAATATATAAGTATCGCGAAATGGTGTAAATAACACAAGGGGATGACTTCTAAACATTCACCTTCGAAAGATATGTTGACTACCCCAGCAGAGAGATCGGACAATTACGAACACTTCAAATATAAACTGGATATTCGTTTTAAAATCTTTTTTCTAAAGATGCACACGAGGGTCTTCAAGAAATTCGACAATGAGTTATTCAGTTGTACACCCCTTGCAAACACATGTTGTACACCCCTTGAAGAGGGTTGACCATGGTGCGCTCGGGTTTTTCCAGTTTCTAGACCATCTGTTCATCTTTAAAACTTAATGGATGAGATTCCTGAGTAGAGATAACATAGTCAAATACCTGGTATTGCTTCAAATATAACCCTTTGAGTGGGTTTTTAGCAATACATGTCTTCAAAAGAATTGTCCAGACTTATACACGAGAGTGGATTTCCCCTATACACACCGGGAATTCCTAGGTCTAAAAATAATAAGACTCCTACATTGTTCCAGGAAAAACAAATCAAGAGAAGCAATACTTTCTTTTCATTACTGCCACTAAAATTATTGTTAAATTATAAATGCAATAGGTTATAAAAATAATGAAATATGGAGAGTACCCTAAACAAACATTCCCATTGTTGCCCTTTTATTTAACGCTAGTTAAAGAACGGTCATAAATAAAACTCAATAGAAATATATAAAGACGCTCGATGTAAAATTCAGGTCTTCATGCATACAGTCTTCGATAAGTAAAATAACTTGGACACAGAATTTAAAAAAGTCATTGTCAATAAAGCACCCCACACACCACATAAACAAGCGCAGATGCAGGGACTTTTAAACAGTCGTTGTCGATAAAGTACCACAACCACCATCGCAAGCACTCACATAGTCAGGGACTTTAAAACAGTCATTGTCGAAAAGGTACCTGTTAATCCTGGTACCATATCTTGTTTGTGCTCCCTTTAATGCCTTTATCTCATATTTCATGCCTATTTAGAGATCTCGAACTCTCCGATCCGGCAGGAAACTATTCGTTTCAGCCATCTTATTAAGGCAATCTGATAAAGACTTTGTAACAGACGTTGATCATGAATTATTTTACAATATGTTATTGAGATGCAAAGGCAAGTTATGCATTTTTATATTAGAACTGTGTGAGTGTGCGTGCGTGCGCATGCATTTAGTTAGTTGTCTGCCGAGTTTGACTTTCTCGGCGTGGTTTATTCTGCATTATATACTCTAGCACATTAGCGCTGCATATTCAATTGATCAATATGTTACGGTTCTTTTTATCTTCGTAAAAGCGTTTTGTGTAGAAAATTAGTCATGCGAATGTACTATGTTGATTTTTTGAAAAAAATTAGTTTAAGATTAAAGAATTATTCCCATGCACATGCTTTCATGCAATGTATCGATAAAAAAATTAAAAACGCTGTAAAAGCCAACACTTTCTGTATAGGTATATAAAAACGCACTCATATTGCATTTTTAAATGATAAATGTATAGAAACAAACAGCCACTAATCGAATTAAAAAACTCAACATAAGAGTGCATAGTGCCTCTAGCAGGTCCCAGCAAGCTGTTTTATATTGAATCCTAAAGCCCCTTACGACGCATGCAAGTCTTTGTGGTGGTGGAGTATTTACATGTCACGTGATTATTGCACGCAATTAAATTATCTCCTGACAGGCATTCACATAGGCCCCACAGCATTCTACCCTCTCTTGCTTTAATTCTCTCCTCCACTCTCTCCTTCCCGCGCAGAGAGTATCATCGTAATGGATTTTAGCTATAACAGTGCTCTGTAAACGAATACACATCGATTTTTTGCTTCCTGACACAAATTTATTATCTTTTGAAAGGAATGTAACTGAATAATGATTAAAAGGACATAACAATAAATATTATAGATAGGTTTTCTTTCTAATTTTATTGAACAAATTATCTCATGTTACACATTCACAGAGACCCCAGCATCTCTCCTCCCTCTCTCTCCCTCTCTCTGCATCACCGAGAGTATCATCGTAATGTATTTGCACGAGCTATGAACTGTGAAGGGTGAAAATCTTGTGAATGTAAATGAAGCCGTTGTTAGAGAAGATTGCATGATGAGAGTATTTTTTCGCTATAACAAAAAGAATTATATATCTTTGTACACCGACATTATGTTTGATAACATTCTTCTTCAGACTCTACCAAACTGTTTAAACACGTATCTCGGATGTGCAACCGAGCCCCCTTTTGCTTAGCGCTGCGGGACAAGAGACCCTTTCCTTTTCACGGTCGGCAGATGGCTAGGCAATGAGAAACGAGGTCCGTATCCTACCATCAATCCATTTCAGTTGGAAGGAAGCCTGATTCAATTGCTTGCATGGAAATGACAACATTTCCATTATCGTAACAGGAGTAGAATTTTTTCCTTATATAGACAGAAATATTCGACATCGTCTCGCACATGGGCGCTCATGAGTCAATAGCGAGCAGGGTGGGCCATATGGCAATGCCAGTTGACACCCTTTTGGTCGACAAAACAACACAAAATTTACGCCACCCAGACGTTCTCTGGTATGGCTGTGTTGGATGCTTTTTCTTCGGGTAAAAACAATGAATGGTGGAAGGAGGTATTTAGTAGCCTTTTGTATCGGTGCTAGAAGTCCTTAGTATTTTAAGCGGAGTATTACCCCTCGCGAGACATTGGTGAACCCAAAAGTACTCCCTCCTCCAATATAACAAAAAATACCACATACGAATGAATAAACCATTCAGGAGAAAACAAAGCATGATTAATTACACTTTGATCATGACAATAGCAAGCATAGTGGACAGTGCAACACTTGGATATGTCAAGTCACCGTCAGGCTTTTGTTCAACAAACCAATACAAAATTTGTCACCCACGTGATCTCTGGGATGGAGGTGTGGGAGGTCTATTATTCGGGTAAGCACAAGGAAGACTGGAATGAGGTATTCAGTAGCGTTTTTAAGTGTGTCAAAAACTCCTGATGGTATTTCAAGTGGAATATAAACCCTCGCGAGACACGGGTGAAATAAAACATACCTCATACTCCAATATAAAGAAATACTAAACACAATGAATAGATCGTTAAGGAGTCAACAAAGCATGATTAATTACACTCTGATCATGACATTAGCAAGCAAGGTGAACAGTACAACACTTGGCCATATCAACTGTCAGGCTTTGTTAAAAAAAATACGAAATTTATGTCACACATGTGGTCTCTGGAATGCAGGTGTGGGATTTCTTTTCTTTGGGTAAACACAAGGATGGGTGGAATGAGATGTACATTATCATATGTAAGTGTGTCAGAAAACGCCTGACGGTATTTTAATTGGCATATCAAACTTCCAAGAGTCGTGTGAACCAAAAAATACTACTCCTCCAATATAACTAAAAATACCACATACGAATGAATAAACAATTCAGGAGGCAACAAAGCATGATACACTACACTCTGATCATGACAATAGCAAGGAGAGGGAGCAGTACAACACTCGGCAATGTCAAATGTCATCCCTTTGTTCGACAAAACAATACAAAATTTATTACCCCTATTCTTCACATTGATAGGAAGGAGGGGAGGGTGATTAATTACGCTCATTCTGTGCCAATTTGGGCAGGGGTCCAAAAATTGAACTCGGGTCTCTAGTCTAGCTCGCAGAACTTTATACTACTGGTAGCCTAAGCTACAGAGGAGCTACGGAAATTACATCAACCTATCAACCTACATCAAGTCCCTTTAATATGAAGCTGGCTCTTTCTCCTCCTGAAACCTGTAACTTGAGAGTTATACCAATAAAACCTCAAACGTTTGTAGGCAGTGGACACAAATTTAACCTTGGCTGCAACTTTCTACACTGAAGAATCATCTCAAAAATGAACCGAAAATAAATGTTAGAAAATCCTTCAAAAGGTGCAATGAACGGTACCACTTTGCCCAAAAGCTGACATATGATATGGAATATGCCCTCAACAACGCCAGAAAATATTAACAATGACGCCTACTGCAATGCAGCTGTAGAGTGAGTCTTACTCATGTCTGATCTTCCCAAATTCTATAGCCCATCTCTGATGCAAAAAGTTTTCTAAGGACAATAAGCTATGATTCTATAAATGAAGCGATATATATAATGGTTACGCCGGTTTATTGTAAATAAAGATTGTTTTTTGAGAATCCCGTGTCCTGCCACTGCATACAGTGTAATGTACAGAAATTTAATATATTTTAAGTAGTATGTCTTCATTACTCATTATATTTAACATCTTGGTATATGTAAAAACAGAAAGTGAAAGATCATTCCACTGTTTCCAGAGAATTACTAGTTTACAGTTAGCGCATTTTAGCTTCACGAAATTCCAATACTAATATAATACGTTGAAAGTAAAGATAAGATGAAGCAAATTGTGTAGCATGAAGAGCTTGCAATACATGAAAATTAGAAATTTTAAGTATCAGTTTGTAACATGCTGTACAAAGCCACTACCAGGTTTCTCATCACTTGGGTAGCTGCGACATTCATTTTTAAGCATCGGAGTTCAGGTTTTCGTCTGCTATCTTATACAGGTCTTAATAAGCTTGTTTCCTGCCAAGTATGACAGCTTGCGTGATATTTGTCCAGGAAGTTGTTATTACACGAGACCCCCTTTAGCATTTTACACCTTCAAAAACACACCATGCTTGGAAATATGCTATTTAAGCCTTTCAAGAGGTGGGGATGGATCGTAAATGGCCACAGCCTCTTTCCTCTCAGAGGTAAACTATGGTTCTTTAAAATAAGCATCTACTTAGTACCCTTTACATTGTTCTTGTCCACGTCAAAATATTGTTAACAACAACCAACTTAGCCTTCCTGTAAGCCATAAGGATTTTTTCGAGATTTCGGCAAGCCGTCCTCCAGAATAGTATTTTACTGAAACAGAGCCCTACAACATCCTTTGCAACGCAAATGGTCACAAACTCTTTCCTCTCGAGGGTGAAGTATGATTTCTTGCAAGGAGCATCTAGTTAGTACTTAAGGGTCTTTACATTGCTCTTATCCATGTCAAAGATACTGTTAACAGCTACTTCAACCTTCCTACAGGCCATGAGGACTTCTTTCAAGATTTCTGCAATCCGTCTTCCACAATAGTATTTTTACTGAAGAAGAACCCTACAGACTCCTTCGACTTGCAATGCAGCTCGTCATGAATAGCATTGCACGATTTCCCACTTCCAACCGGTGGACTCTATCCCACCTGTCTTCAAAGTCTAGAATCTCATTAGATCTAGAGATATAATATATGTTTACTGATTGCCATCTTAACGAACGTGAGAAAACATATTACCTGGATCCGCAAATCAGAAAGCAGCATTAGCGAGAGTTTCTAAAGCCCGGCGGTTTCTAAAGGAACGTGATGAGAGGGGCCGGCTAGGTGAAGTGGGTGAAGCGCTTTTCACCTAATATTTCCTGCTTATATCATTTCTTAACTGGTTTAAGTGGAACATTAAATATAATTTTCAAACTTTTCGATAGTTGTAAATGTTAGTTCCGGTAAAGAACGTTGAAGTTTCCAGCTTTCTCGCCTCTTGTTCTTTTGTGCCCTGACTTCAACGTCAAACGCGGGACTGCTGTTCTGAAGGAAGGGGAGGCCAAAACAGCCGAAACCTCCAACAACAGAAATATTTCGGCACATCGGGTTCAGTATTTCTCTTGTTTGGGAAGGTTACCATGGTAACATGACGTCATTATAACTTGTCTAGCTATCGAAATCAAGAACTTCTGTCTCGGCACTGAAGTATTTCTTTCGCACTCTCAGGTATACGATAGCAGCTTGTAGGTTGTAAGAGTTAAGAGTAGTCAGTCTGAGTAGGCGTGAGCTTGTGAATACTGACTACAAGTCAGTTTGTGTCCCGTTTCCTCTTTTTTCTGTTTATGTTTCCAACATAATAAAATATGGTGTGTGTGCTTACGAGTAGCCAGCGAGTAGTGAGAGCGTGCGAATACGAACACAAGTAAATTTTGCCTCTATTTTTTTATTATGTTTCCAAAAATGATATCATGTGTACTTTGTAGGAAACTTCTTTTAATAGGTGGAATGATGAGAACAAGCAAATCCTTTTAATTACTGTGCGGCCAATCAAATCATTGCAGAGTTTTAAATAAGGAAGAGATTGAAAGCTCCGGGAAGTTGCATAATGTACCTTAAAGATATTTGGTTTTCAGAACTTTGTTGTTTGTGTACTAGTGTATACCCTAAAAAATTATTTTGTTGGCCGTGTGTACTTTTCAGCCATAAGAATAACGTATGGAATAAAGAGGGGTTCTCAGGCTTTCAAAATACAACACATTCATTGCGTAAACATGGGAACTCTGCAGAATATCTGAAATGTTAATTAAAACTAAGAAAGTTGAAAAAAAACACGAATACAATAGCTAATATTTTAAGAAAAAGTCACAGGTTACATGTCCAACAGTATAATCAAAAGATCCGGCTGAAAAGACTTTTCCCGGAATTAGTTATTCAGTGGTTTTATATCTGAGTAAACAAGAACTTGTATCAGGGGTCACCATTAGCGGAATGAATTATCAAATTTGAATTTCAAAGCTTCTAACTGCATTTATAAAAGAAGTAACTTCGAAATTCAAAATCACTACAATAAAATTAAAGACATTTTAAGTGGCGACTCAAGAACCCTTCAAAATTAACTGATAGAATGCATATCAAATTACATGAATGACTGTGTAAAAACAGACGTAGGCTGTGAATTGTTCTATACTCTTCAAATTGATGGCACTGCAGACATTACGCCAATGTCCTAATGTTCATTTATACGAGAATACGATTTGTTGCTTCAGGTGGTGTATTATTTGAACGGTTCTTAGGATTCCATGAAGTGAGCGCTGATAGGGCCGCTGAAAACCTATTTACATTGGTAGACAGAATTTTAAAGAAATTGACGATAAAACTAAATTAATTGACCAGTGCTATGATGGTGCCAGTGTCATTTCAGGCCATAATTATTTTTCGTTAATTGTATGGCACATCGCTTAAATTTGGTTTCGCAACAAAGTGACAAGAAAATATCTAAGTGTCGGATGTGTTTTGCTAATGTAAATGGAGTTCCATCATTCTCCAGCAATCTGCAAAGCGAACTTACGCACTCAATTTCGCATGATTCAGACGTATACAGTTGCCGTTACGCGTTGGTCTCATAACTCCAAGTCCACTGGCATATTAATTCGAATGGGAAAATTTAAAACACATCTTTTAGTTTATAATAAACGATGAAACTTCAGACAAAGAATCTATTAAGGTCAGCGAAGGATTTTTTAATATGTTCTCTAGTTCCTGAGGTCGCGGGTTCAAACCCGTAGATGGGCGACGGATTTTTTCGGGCGTAAAAATCCTTAGCATGGCTTACTTCGGAAATGAAGTAAAGCCGGTGGTCCCGTGTCGTACATTTACAGCACGTAAAAGAATCTCAAGCCAGATTAGGAGTCCTCCGAGTAGAATTTACGGTCTTTCACCTCCAATATAGAATGGGGCGCTAAGAACCACACAGTTAAAAATAATTTAAATTTTAAATGTGTAAATTCGATTTTTGAGTTCACGTTTCTCTCCATTGTTCTTAACGCCATATTTACTTTAACTGGAGACTCCATGATATCCTTCAGAGAAAGTCATTAGATATAAACTATTGCTTGAATAAGATTCAAAGTAATTCTGTCATAATAAAGAGCAAAAAGTGAAGAACATTTTAATTCACTGATTCAACTTTCCAAAACACTGACATCCATAACTGTGAGAAGGGAACATGCTGTGCTATAAGACAATCAACCTTTGCTTACTAATGGAGCTGTATATTTCGAAACTGTAGATACTGCTTTAATGGGATTTTATTTAAAATTTCAAGACTATGAGAAGTTAGGTTTTCTGAATTTTGTTGATTCCACAAAATTTTATAAACATGTTACAGATTTTCCAACAATTTATCTTCAAATCTTACATAAGTACTATCCACAGGTATTTGACAATATCAATCGTTATTGATAGAAATTAAGTTACTTTGTTATACCGTGATGTATCGTTCGGAAACTGGCTATAGACAAAATTTCAGAGGACCTCCAAAAAACAAAACAAAACCACCAAAGACATTTTCGAGAAAACATAATATAAATTGTTGTGCTTAATGATGACTATTATCACCTACTATTATTCTGTCGAAAGAGGTTCCTCCTGTCTTAAAAGGTTGAAGGCATAGTCCAGAAACTCAATATCTCAAGCAAGGCTATAATCTTTAGTAAACATTTCCTTGTAGAAGGAATTACTGGGTGCACTTATGAAGAATACATCTTTCTACAGTGATATAGCAAACAATATTGCTTCCTTTAAGGGCAGGAGGATTTATTAATCTACAATCTGTAGGGTGAATAATATTAATAGGTCTTTATTTGTTAGGTATAAACCTCCCTTTGGGGATCATAAGGCTTTTTTCACCTGTTTTCTACACCACGAACCGCCACTGAATATAATACAGTTAAGGGTACTCATACAGAAAGCGGTAAATAAGGTTTGGAGAAGTGTATAGCTTTTGGCGATCGTTTATGGAGGAATGGTATCGGTAACATTTTAACTACTAACCGTATATGACTGTTCGGTACCAGTCGTGAACAGCCCAGCGCTGATACCAAAAGCTTTGCTGCTGATGAAGACATGGAATTTGAAATAAATCCAAAAATGTTGTACCAGTTTCTCTTCAAATGTTTATAAGTTCCTTCTAAGCCAGTGTCTTTTTATACTTTATCCTGAGCTTCGGTAAAGCAGATGATTTAGTTCTGAAAAAGCCGGGAAGGAACTTCTTACTTGGTGACAACTCACTCGTCTGAGACACATTAATTTTGTAGACAAACTTCAAAGCTTCGTCTTAACATTGCATGTTGTTGCAGATGTTACGTCAGTAGTTCACCTGTAATTACACTCTCATTCATTGAAATACTACTATCCCGTGGGATTGTCATAGTGTCCGATGAATTAGCTTCTAGAAAACTACGAGCATCAAAGTCATGAGCAACAAGCCTTATACGTTGGTCAGGTTTACAGTAGAGGTACTGGAATGGTTAAACAAAGTTGTTGTCTCTTCAGATGCTGCTGGGGGAACCAAGTGTTTCTTGGTGGAACAACATCTAAAATCAGGAACATCTCAGACCGTGGAAATCCAGTGTGCCAAATGCCTTCAGCACAACAAAAAGAGATATTTCCGTTTGTTAACGACGCTGTCAATTGCCAGGATCATATCAGCGCCGCCGGTGTGCGGAAATTTCGTCCCTCAGGAGTTCTTTTAGATGCTATTAAATCTACTGACATGGGGCTGTCGCTTTTAAGCACGCTTAAACCCATCGGTCTCGCCTGGGTTTGAATCCGCGACTTTCGGATCAGAAGGGAAACTGTATTTGTTTTCTACAAATTACATGTGAGAATTACAATTATATCCAAAATAGTTGTTAGTGCAAACATTCTAAATTGTCTATGGTTCAATTATTTAAAACAAGTGGAATACGTAAGTTACACTTGGTATTAATTAATAGGTGTCGGGGTTTATATTTTTGTATTATCGTGAATCATTATATCCTGTAATCTGAAATATTCCAGTCAGTCAGGTTCCATGTAGTGCATGCTAATAATCGTGGGAAGTAAGTAAGTAAGTACTTACTGAAGCATAAATAGCCTAATCCCATACTCCTTTCCGCACGCAAAAAAGTCAATAGCCACATCACGTGGAATAAATATAAATGAGCGCATTGCATCAACATTATACATATACTACTTCTACACTCGTGGTTGTTTCCTTCTTTCCTTATTTTTACTAACTGACAATACGATAATTGTTGAGAAATACTCACCTATTCATCTATGGCTCTGAGTTGTATTTTGGAAAATGAAACAATCTGGTTTTCTGGTCTTTCCCAGATGCTCCAGAGCCGGCTGCCACGCATTGCTATTCAGAGGATCTGTCAATTTAAAAGTAAAACAATATATGAAATTACTTGATATAAGTATTAACAAAATCAACATTCATAAAACAACAATATGCATTAAAACATATCAATTAGGGTAGCACGACACCACTGATGCCACCAAAATATTTTTAATTTCTCACTTGACCCTATTGGGCCTTTTAACGCAGCAATGGGATTTTGCAATAGTCATCGCATCAGTCTGAATACGGGCATGCAGAACTAATATCAACACATAATAGTCGCCGTCTACTTTGCGTAATGGGCCATACACTTTGAAGTTCCACGTCGTTTATTAACCTTGCTACACCCTGCTTACCTCAAGATTAACGGGGAACGAAACATAAAAATCATGTCGCTTGTATGCATGGACGAGGTTTGGGATGAAAGTAGGAATTCAAAGGTACGGAATTGTAAATTTGATATTCAAGAACGTGACTTTCCAGAAACATAACCTCATTCGGGAATTTATTTCGAAGACGCCGGAATTCTGGACTTACATCCTGACTTTACGGTGTAAACAGTGAAATTTACGGATATTTTGTAGTGGTAGGCGTTGTCAAAATATGCAAGAAATCCAGGAGGTTATTCACAATGCTTTTATTCCTCGGTGCATTGTAAGGTATGCACAAAACCCAATAGAGTTCTACCTAATAGCGATAACGAATTTAGAACCAGATACAAACTTGTTTTGTTAACAAACCTTAGATACAGTGCTTTTTAGCACACATCTTCCTGAAAAAATCATCAAGACCTATTCCATCCATTACATACACTACGTGATCAAAGGTATCCGGACACCTGGCTAAAAATGACGTACAAGTTCGTAGCGCCCTCCATCGGTAATGCTGGAAGTCAATATGGTGTTGGCCCACCCTTAGCCTTGATGGCAGCGTTCACTCTCGCAAGCATACTTTCAATCAGGTGCTGGAAGGTTTCTTGGCGAATGGCAGCCCATTCGTCACGGAGTGCGGAACTGAGGAAAGGTATCGATGTAGGTCGGTGAGGCCTGGCACGTACTCGGCGTTCCAAAACATCCCAAAGGTGTTCTATAGAATTCAAGTCAGGACTCTCTGCAGGCCACTCCATTACAGGGATGTTATTGTCGTATAACCACTCCGCCACAGTCCGTGCAGTATGAACAGGTGCTCGATCGTGTTGAAAGATGCAATCGCCATCCCCGAATTGCTCTGCAACAGTGGGAAGCAAGAAGGTGCTTAAATATCAATATAGGTCTGCGCCGTGATCGTGCCATGCAAAACAACAAGGGGTGCAACTCCCCTCCAGGAAAAAAACACGATCACATCATAACACCACCACCTCCGAATTTCAGTGTTGCACTACACACTCTGGCAGATGACGTTCACCGAGCATTCGCCATACCCCCATACCCATACTGCCATCGGATCGCCACACTGTGTACCGTGATTCGTCACTCCACACAACGTTTTGCCACTGTTCAATCGTGTAACGTTAACGCTCCTTACACCAAGCGAGGCGTCGTTTGGCATTTTCCTGCGTGATGTGTGGCTTATGAGCAGCCGCTCGACCACGGAATCCAAGGTTTCTCACCTCACGTCTAACTGTCATAGTACTTGGAGTGAATCCTGATGCAGTTTGGAATTCCTGTGTGATGGTCTGGATATATGTCTGCCCTATTACACTTTAAGGCCCTCTTCAAATGTCGGCGGTCTCTGTCAGTCAACAGGCGAGGTCGGCCTGTACGCTTTTGTGCTGTGCATATCCCTTCACGTTTCCAATTCACTATCACATCAGAAAAAGTGGATCTAGGGATTTTTAGGAGTGTGAAAATCTCGTGTGAAGACTTCTGACACAAGTGACACCCAATCACCTGACCACGTTCGAAGTCCGTGAGTTCCACGGAGCGTCCCATTCTGCTGTTTCACGATGTCTAATGACTACCGAGGTCGTGGATGACTACCAGGCAGTAGATGGCAGCACAAAGCACCTAAGAAGAAAAACGTATGTTTGTGGTGGTGTCCGGATACGTTTGATTACATAGTGTAGTTATTATTTTCGCTGCCGTATTTATGAATTCGTTTGTATTCTATTAGTTTACAATAAATCGTAGTCTCAGTACATTATCTCACACTAGTTAAAATATGTTGGGCTGGGGTGTGTATTCATATTCATAATGTAAATGCTTTTCTTATGCACCAAAGATAATTTTTGATGATCACTGCCAGGAGCGTCTGAAAATCTTTATTCGAGTCTTAACTGAGGTTTCTGTTTAAAAAGTTTTAGGTGAAAATTATACAATTTTGAGTGTACATAAACCGCTCTCTCAGTGCGCTCGCACCTATCCATTGAAATCTATTATTGTTTTCTCACATATAGGTGTATTCAATAATAAAATCATTATTTATATCACAAACCGTGTTTCACATTCTGAATGCAGGATGACAGTATTTTCTGCCTATTGTTAGGTAGTTTTATGCACAATCCAAGACAAGTGAGGTGTTTATAAGAAAACAAAGGCATAGATGCTGTATTTGCGATTTAGAATCTTACGATTCTTAGTTACAGTTGCTCTAGCCCCCCACTAAAAATGCTCATTCAGGGAAAGCAACAAGAATGGTATAGTAAGAATTTTATCAAGAAAAGTTTTAAATTAACTTGTTCGATTTGCAGAAGGACCTAATTCAACAAGTTACTGTGTTAATACTGAGTGTAGGACCCAGGGAGAGGGACGTCCTAACCCACTGCAACTATGCTTCAAACATGTACAAAATGCAGGTTTTGTTTATTTGTTTTTTTGTTTATTGACTAATAAGCTAGAGGCACACCCATTTCTTCAAGGAACTTTTAAATTTTCCTACTTCGTCCGATTATATTGTAAGAATCACTACCACTCCAGTTACCCTTTAAAAAAACAAAATATATAAAACGCGAATACAACAGCAGTAGTAAAAAGATGAGAAAACCAGAGTACAAAAAGATACCGACAACTGGTAAGATGTAATGTGATATCCTTTGTGCCACAGCACCGACCACGCCCCCTCTTTGTGCGCTATTAGCATGCCGTCCGAAAGAGGATTAGAACAATGGGCTATTGTCCTTTATGGCCTGGTTTGAATGCCGCCCCGCGATGAATTGGGACAATGGGCAATTGTCCTCGTACAAGGACAATGGGTATTGTTCCACGCTGCCGGCAACGCCCTCTCTTTGTGCACTACTGTCATGCCGCCCGACTTAAGATTAGATCAATGCGCATTGTCCTTTGTGGCCAGGTCTGTATGCTGCCCGGGTACATGAGTAGAACAATGGGCTATTGTCCTTGCATGAGGACACTGGGTTATTGTTCTCGTAGCTAATGAAGTGGCACTTTGTGCGCTACTGATACCGGTAGCTGGAGACCGCCGAATAATGGGCTAATGTTTCCGTCCCGTGTCGCCACCACCGCCCTCGTAAATCGAGGGAGGAGATAAGTTGTAAAATATCTGTGTCAATCAACCAGGTAATGTTTGTCCATGCATAACATCATCTAACATTATTGAAAAAAAATCAAGGATTTACACTGCCAACGTCCCGACATCGGGCCTCTAAAGGGCTGGACGCAGACGCTCGATCGAAGTACCCCGCCGCATGTATTTTGTTTTATTAATGTAATTAAACGCTGCTCGTTGATCGATGAATGCAATTATTGCAATTAAGTATTTTTGATTGATTAATGTAAATAAGTGTATTTAAATTGACTCGCACACCTGGTTACCATCGTATATGTGTGTGTAAAGGTGATTATTACGCTCGCATAATTATTACGACTAATAACACTTGTATAATTCTGCTTTGAGGGAAACATTTTTGGGGACTTATAAGAATATTACATCACTTACGGGACTTAAAAAAACATCCAAACTGAAAGGACGAGTTAGCGTAAATAGCTAACATCAGACGCTATCGAGTGAATCTTTCACGGAAAACCCGAGCGCACGGTCCATCTCTAGAGAGCGCTGACGTGATAATGATGTGTTTTCCTCTCTACCGCTCTGTTTCAACTGACATTCCCCTCCAAGCGCTCTGGCGGCAGTAAGGGAAGGTTCACTCTTCCGGCCTGGGAGGGACAAGGTGGAAGCTCCGCATCTTGGGGTTTTTTACACACGGATAAATCATTTGAAAGGGTGTTAAGAAACTTCGCGTCTCAAGATTTTTTCTAATGTTTGCTTACACATAGGGTGGGCTCAGAAAAATAAGTAAATACGGATTAACATTATAGTTAAATAATACATGCGTTATTTATAAATAAATAAATAACGAAATATGGAAGTACCCTAAACAAAACATTCCCCTTTGTTGCTATTTTAATTAACAACGGTAAAGAGCGATCATAAATAAAAACAATTTTTTTATTCCCGTAACAAAAATGAAAAGACGACTGTAACAAAATCGTGATTGTTTAGACATGTAATGTCTAAAGTGGGATTGAATATCAGCGGGAAATCGAACTCTGAACTCAAGTTAAAAAAATCATAGACTTTCAAATCATGCATTCCTTTATTAGTAAATATATAAGAATCGCGAAACGTGTAAATAACAGGGAAAGGACTTCTAAACATTCCCCTTCGAAAGATATGTTGACCACTCCAGCAGTGATATCGGACCATTAAGGAGGACATCAAATATAAATTTGATATTCGTTTTAAAATCTTTTTTCTAAAGACGCACGCCAGTGGTCTTCGAGAAATTCAACAATGAGTTATTCAGTTGTACTCCCCTTGCAAGAATATGTTGTAAACCCTTTGAAGAGTGTAAACCATGGTGCGCTTGGGGTTTTCCAGTTTCTAGAACATCCGCTCGTCTTTACAACTTAATGGATGGGATTCCTGAGTAGAGATAACATAGTCCATATACCTGGGATTGCTTCAAATATAACCCTTTGATTGGGCTTTTAGCAATACATGTCTTCAAAAGAAGTACCCAACATATACACGCGAGTGGATTTCCCTAGAGACATCGGGAATTCCTAGGTCTAAAAATAATAAGACGCCTACATTAATCCAGGAAAATGAAATCAAGAGAAACAGTTCTTTTCATTACTGGCACTAAAATTATTGCTAAGTAATACACGCAATACGTTATAAATAAATAATGAAATATGGAGAGTATCCTAAACAAAACGTTCCCATTGTTGCTCTTTTAATTAAACCTAGTTAAAGAACGGTCATAGATAAAACTCAATAAAAATATATAAAGACACTCGATGTAAAATACAGAAGGTCTTCATGCATACAGTCTTCAATGAGTAAAACAACATGGACATGGAATTTAAAAAAGGCATTGTCGATAAAGCACCCCACCCACCACGCAAGCAAGCGCATAGGCAGGGACTTCAAAACAGTCGTTGTCGATAAAGTACAACACACATCAGCGCAAGCACTGTCATAGACGGGGACTTTAAAACAGTCATTGTCGATAAAGTACCCCGCCCACTCACGCAAGCAAGCGCAAAGTTAGGGACTTTAAAACAGTCGTTTTTGGTAAAGTACCATACCCGCCAGCGCAAGCACTCTGATTGGCAGGGACTTTAAAGCAGTCACTGTCGATAATGCACCCCACGCACTCACGCAAGCACCCTTATAGGTAGGGACATTAAACAGGCATTGTCGATAAAGTACCCCACCCACTCACGCAAGCACGGTCATAGGTAGGAACTTTAAAACACCAATTGTCGCTAAAGTAGTCCACCCGCTCACTCAAGTACACGCATAGGCAGGGACTTTATAACAGTCATTGTCGGTAAAGTACCACTCCCACCCGCGCAAGCACGCGCTCCCTCTCTCTCTCCTTTGCCTAGCACAATCCTGCAGTAATATAATTACCAATTCACTGATACGTTATGCCAGAGACGCCGAAGATTTATATTGCGGTTTACACACCCTTTGCAAAATATGTTTATATCCCTGAAGAGGGGTAAACCATAGTGCACTAGGGTTTTCCCAATTAGAATAGCCCAGACTTACACACGTGAGTGGATTTCCATACAGACGCTGGGAATTGCATCAAGAGAAATAATTCTTCCTTTTCATTACTGGCTCTAAAATTATTGTTAAACAATACGTTATAAATAAATAAATAAATAATGAACTGTGAACCATTCTATACAGATTGGTGTTTCAACCTCCATGTCTAAAACAGTTATATGATCACGCATCGCTCCAAGCTGATAATAAATAAATAGCGAGCTTCAATGAGGGGTAGCGTGTCTACTTCACATTCGAGCGGTCCCGAGTTTGAGTCTCGGTTAGGTGAGTTACCGGACAAGGGCAAACCCTCCAATTAAGCGTCTTTATAAGCGCAGATGTATATTGCGTGTTTTTAAAAATGATTTCTCATTTGCCTGAAAACACCGTTCTTATCGGACAAAACCTCCCCATATGAATGATGCTGTAAATTTTCTAACTTATTTAGTCGCATTTTATTTATATAAATGTCAAATACAAGAATTGTTTGTATGATACCGATAATAAACTGATTTTTATGGAATGTTAAACAAAGAAATATGAGTTGGAGAGGGTTGTAAATCAACTTTGATGATTGTTGTGAAATATGATACCTGCTGTTCATAAACACCCGCTTCATATAGCAAATCAGCCATCGTGCAGTGGGCCAGAACCGTAACATCATTGACTTTAGAAACAAGGATATAAGCATAATGCCCATAGATTTTAGAAGAAGAAATCGTAGGCTTTGAGGATATACTAACGGGTTGATTCAACGCCCACACCATGCTCTGCCATTGACAACCAATGTGTTAACGGCATTTAATCAAAAGTTCCTTCAGGCATTGGTTTTTAGAACCCTATAATCATGGATATCACCAGTGTTACCGAGACACCGACATTCGACGACATCACTAAAGAAGAGGAACATGCGTTTTGCCGTATAATACATCAACTCTAGACGCTAATGACGAAATTAGAATCCCTTGTCAAGCTGAGGATTTATATATTTTACCTAGTTCAGGTTATGTATATATCAATGGAAGTATTACTAAAGCTAATGGAAAAGCTACTACTGCAAAGCTTATATACAATAGCCAGTCGGTATTGGTACTGATTAGATCCAAGGACTCTATAAAGCCTTTATTATAGCGCCTCACGGTGAAGAGAATGCTGCTGTTCAACCTGTACAAATCGAGTGGAGAATCTCTGCGAATCGACTTTCTGGAGCTGAAATGTTTGAAATCCTCAAGACTGCTAAGCTGGATAAGACTTTTTTCACGCATTTAGGACCATATATCTGTATACTCAGTCTGCTGTGCCGCAAGCATTTACCTGGAATGCCGCCACCATATCAAAAATGGAGAAGTCGAGATTTGTAATTTTTGGGCGCTCAGACTTTAAGATCGAGTAATGCATCCAAAGACTGCTCGCCTTTTGATAATTGAAACTAACTAATTTGAGACTTTATCTTAATAGTGAATGATATACCTATAACGATAGGAGTTTTGACTTTGGAAACTCGAGATTTGCATCATTCTATGGTATATAGTCAAGCTCTTATTATGAAAAAGAGAATTATCCTTTATTGAAGATAAAAGATTTTCTTAAACTTGCTCCTATTTTTGTTATAGATTGCTCGCATAAAACAGAGGAATTTGTAAATGCCTTTGTCAACATCAGAATAGAAATTAAAGCTAGTTCAAATATCCCTGCACAGACCTCCTTGTATTGTTTAATAATTCATGATAAAGTATTCACATGCAAGCATCTGACTCATGTGATGTAGCTTATATTTTAAACTAATCATTGTGAGGATTTCTTTTTGCATTAGGAATGTAAGGATTTTTGAATGAATAAAACATGATGTAAAAGCATACCTTCATTCTTTTTTATTATTTTTATCGTACATTTCAAGTACTCTCCTACTTCAATTCCTCGTTCCTGCATATGGCATTTCACTTGTAACGGTTAGGTTATGCAAATTTTCTTTGGTATTTAAATGAAAGTCCCTTTACTTTCATCATTTTTATTCCCGCACAGCATATAGTCTTGATACCGTTAATATATACAGGATTGAAATCTTTTAGGGTGCAAATTTCATGGCTGTTTAAAAGAATTCCACAATCATTTAAATTGGTGTTCAAAAATATTATTTTGTCCTCTTCCAAGCACCTCTAGACTCATTAGCACAGTGAAGGCTACTGGCTGAAGGTATCCTAATTATAGGGGTGACACGGGTCTTTTTAGAACAATCATATACGGAATTTTAATAATAAAACGATGATTAATGGCGATATATCTTATATTCAAATACGTGTTTAAACAGGCGTTCGAGTATGTTCGTATGCTTTCGCGAAGGTTCTGGTGCTCAGAGCAAGTTTAAGAATGTGTTTGAGTATTTATATCAATGTTCGGGCGTGACCGTAGCTCCTCGGTACATACATTTTATGTATTTGAAGGTTTTATAAAGGTAGTTTATATATTAAACATCATTTATTCCTTATTCTCTATATCTTTTCTTGCTTTTATATACCTTCAGACCAATCTGAGATGACTTAGGCAATTAAATGCTGGTTAAGCGGTTGAATTCTGTTATTTCACTCACATCAATGTCTTTTAATGATATAACATGAACGTTGATCAAGCATTTAATTCATCTCTAAATTATAGCATGAAAACTAGTTTGTTGTATACCACTCATTTTAATGCTCTGGACGTATTAATCTCAGTCATATAATCTCACACACAGAGATATGATGTATGACTCTATCAAAAAAGTTTAAAATCGTACCATAGCTACCTGTATAAGATGTCACGCCAACAAGAGCAGTCTTACACTCTTATTCCGTCAGATGTTGCCATTCAAAGCCTAGCAAACCACCATTACCACCACCACCACCACTGCCACCACCACCACCCACTGCACCAAAGTTAACTCATACTCTATTACCGCAATACTTTAGAACTATTCGCTTAAAGGTGGCGTAGAAGTTTCTCTCCCTTGTTTAGCTAAATGCATGTATGTACTGCATTATTTCATGTGTTCATTCCCATTTCAGTTCTTCCTTTCCAACTTTCCTTTATTCTCCAAAGAATCAGTATACAATATGACATTCCTGCACGCTTAATTGTTAGTTATCGCAGAAAATCATTGCATTTCCCTAAAATCATAGGAAAAGTGCATTTTCCAGAGTTACACAGATTTTAAGCTTGTAGAATCGAACCTGGTAATGCTTTTAATAAATGTATTTTTAGTAATTTAGCTCCCCTGCATCATCATCCAGCATATAATCTTTACTCAAAGCTGGTATGATTTATGGGCTTCAAGACATATGAAATCACTCCTTCTGGATTTAATCTGAGTGCTTTAAAGTAATTTTTGTCATGATAACAATATTTCGGGACCAGGTACTCTGTTTACTTTTTATTTTATGTGTCTATTTAAATTATGTCATAAGTTATTAAATTTGTATGTAAATTTAATTTAATCACTGTTCGAACTCTGAACACCAGTACCAAAATTATTTATACTATTAGTGTCACTTGTTAAAAAAGAGCTGTATACAGTTATGACATCAACTTAAGTGATATATCTTAGATTATAGAGGAAAATTAAGGAAGTAATTAAAAGATCGGAATTCGAACTGAGGGCTACTAACTGTCAATTATATGCAGTATTAATTGTCCATCATAGGAGCTATCACTCATGCATTGGACCATACCTCTATCTCTGCTGGTTTATGAGATAATGAATATTTTAAAATTAAGGATCGAACCCATGACGCCTGGTACCCTAATATACATTCACAAGAAACTACCTAATGACATAAACGCAATAGTTTATTTGACGTTTTTATCTTAATTATTTCCGGAGTTATTGGAGGATGAATTCAGGAGATATAATCGATTAAACACTAGTGATGCACCAGAGTTGAATATAAATAATTATATTTGATAAATACATTTTTTGATATCACAGTTTGAAAGACACATTTGGTGCAAAAACAGCTAGAAAAGATTGTACATGTATATCCATGCTCGGTGTTTTTATAAGTCTTCGTGCACTTTTGTATGTTTGGAGGAGGTTAAGTTTGTTACATATGTGTGTGTGTGTGCGTGCACTGGTTTATATGTGTCTGTCTGTGTAAGTGTGGGTATGCGCGTCTGTGTAAGTGTACTGGTGTATGTGTCTATCTGTGTAAGTGTGTGTGTGTGGCTGTGTGTGTGTGCAATTGTACTGGTGTGTATGTGTGTGTGTAAGTGCACTGGTATATATATATGTGTAAGGGTTATGTGTATGAGTGTAAATAGGTATGTGTAATTGCTCTGCGTATGTGCTCGTGTATATATGAATGCTTGGATGTATACATATCAAGAAGAAAGAAAGGGATAGATAGAAAGAAAAGGAAAAAGTAAGAAAAAAGGAGAAGAAGATTGAAAATAAAAAATCCTGTCTATGCATCGGGATACCTAAGTATACAGCCGGATTTAATACAAATATTTATATTTGTTAAATATATTTTAATCTGACTGCGCATTCTCACATAGCTTAATATTTATTAAGCATTACAGTTTCGCAGAGTGAGATACGAACTAGGACCTCTGGGTGCCTAAGAATATCCTACATTAATCAGGGCAATGATGTATGAAAATTAAAACGTTTTTCCCTATTCGGTTATGTTTGCTAATTTATTAGTTATT
Source organism: Deroplatys truncata (assembly GCA_030765065.1). Classification (NCBI taxonomy): domain Eukaryota; kingdom Metazoa; phylum Arthropoda; class Insecta; order Mantodea; family Mantidae; genus Deroplatys; species Deroplatys truncata. The sequence goes on along the minus strand of CM060990.1, from coordinate 345,707,595 downwards.
AAGCATTAATGTTTCACTACACTAAGAATCGAACTCGGACTTCTGGATACACGTGAACACCTTACATTAATCAGGGTAATGATATAATAATGTTTTACCGTATCAAAGTATCAGTTTTTTCATTAGCAATTAAAAACGTTAAACTTTTGCCTGCAGTAAGATTCGAACACAGACCTAAGAATATCTAAGTATACACAGAGGTTTAATATATATAATGATATATGCTAAACGCTTTTTTGATATCACTGTTTGAAAAAGAGTGAATAGCTGCAGAAACAGAATATTATAACTATGCTCGGTGATTCTCGTTGGTTATCGTGCAGATTCTTGTGCTTGGTAGATGTGTTAGACTTGTCCCGAACGTGTATATCTATGTTCGGGTATACCCGTAGGTCTTCGTGAAGACTGCTGCTCTGAGAGAGAACAACCCTCAGGCAGTGTCGGCGCAAGTTTGGCGGGGTGGAGTGGGGTGGAATTTATGGTCTAGCAGGTAAATAATGCCTGTCCCCGTGGAAACTGACCTCTCTCTCTTTTCTCACAGTAAAGCAAAGACAGGGCCAGGTATAAAGACGCTAAGAGTTCCTTTTGTTATCGCTGCGCCAGATGTCTGGTTTCTTATATTGCAGTGGAATGGGTGCTACGCGGGTGGTCTTCTTCACGAACTCTTTTGCTGGACAATAGAAAGGAATAGAATAGCATCTGTCCCTTTGTTAGTCAATCCTTTTGTTAGCTTGGCTCCAGCCTGTTCTTTTGTTACCAGCATAATTTATTACGCTCTTTGTTCATTTCGACAGGTGAAGGACATTTGTTCTTTTGCACGTGTTTCTTAAACAATGTAACTAGGAGGTGGGATTGTTGCAGGTGGCCTTCCTAAAAGTGCACGTGTACGGGAATACAATAGAGCTGGGACAATGGCGTATCATCTTTTGTTTACATGGTTCCAGTCTACTCTATTGTTACAAGGGTAACTTTATTATGCTTTTTGTTCATTTTGTCAGGTGAAGGAAACCCTTTGTTCTTTTGCACGTGTCCCCCAGGGGCTCACCTTTTGTGAGTACGGGTTAGGCGCACCCGGGGTACCCGAGCCATCCATAGCCATTTTCATCCTTTCATCCCCGTCCGGTCGAGGTGGGTTCGTTCTCGTGACCGGGGGACTCAAGGTAGGCTCTCGTGCGTTCTGTGCATTTCATTCCACGTCGCCCCTCGCCATCGCTTCTTCCTTCTCTTCTGTTTATGCACATTTCGCCCCACGCCCATTCATTTACACGTCTCTTTTAATTCTTCGCCGGCCTACCTTGAGTGCGAAACGCCCACACACTTTTAGTTTCTTTTAACCTTTTATGTTAATCCTCCGTGGACACAGCCTGACGGATACCCGCGCACCGAGTGCGCAGCTGGGTGAGTGGGTAATGGCGTCATCCCCACCACCCGAGGTCATCATGTAGGGTATGTGTTCGTATCCGCTGTTCAACTGCAGTCCCGCGGGGGGGGGCCATTGCATGAGCTGCTGACTTCCGACGGCCATTGGGCCCCTCTGTCTATGTTCTGGGAGGTGTGACCCTGGGGTGAGATAGGTATAGATAGGCCACTCACCTAAGCCGGGGTAACGCCCGGGAAATCAGAGCCCGAGGTTTGGAGACGGTTGCAATGATGGAGGATTTATTTCGCTATAGAGCACCCTTTCTCCATTATTAATAATAAGCGCCGTAAAGTACTTGCAACAGAAGAAGCACCGCCGACAACTGGTAGTTACTTAGTGGTTTCACGAACTGAGGAAGGTCAAACGTTTGAGAAGGTGAACCCTTTCATTATCCAGAAGGGCATTGACGCTATTTCAGGTGCGGTTCAGTCCTGCACTCGTCTTCGGATTGGTTCCTTGTTGGTTCAAACCAAATCCGAACAGCAGAGTAAGACCTTGTTGCGCGCTACGCTTCTCCACGGTTATCCTATCCGTGTTGAGAAGCACCGCACCTTAAATTCTTGCCGAGGCGTTGTCACCACGCATAGCCTCGATGGCATATCGGACGAGGACCTGGTGGAATATCTTGCAGACCAGAAGGTGACAGCGGTCCTTCGAGTGCAGGCCAAACGCGACGGCGTATTGGTACCCACTCGTACCCTGTTTCTAACATTTGATGGCGTCGATCTGCCCACGAGCATTTCCGCAGGGTACGAACGGATTTCTGTGAGGCCTTATATTCCTAGACTTCTGCGTTGTTTTAAATGCCAACGTTTTGGGCATACGCAAGTCTCATGTAAGAGTGCCGTTAACATCTGTGCAACATGTAGCCAGCCCTCACACGAAGGTACCTGTTCAACAGCCCCGTCTGCGTTAATTGTAAAGGGTCTCATTCTGCTTCGTTTGCCGACTGTCCGCGGTACTTGGACGAGAAGGCGATCCAGGAGATCCGGGTAAAGGAAAAGCTCTCCTTCGCTGAAGCCCGAAGGTGTTACCATGCGCGCCAACCTTCACTCCTGCGATCTGGCACATTTAGTTCTGTTGTTGCCTCGCCAGTACCACGAGTAGATGCCGAAACTCAGACCTGGACCATGACTGGATTAACCGCCACTACCATCCGGCCGTCCATTAAAGCTACTGTTACCAAGCCCTATAAATAGTCCAAAGTCAATGAAGTCGCAAGCCGCTGAAAAGAAACCCAAGCAGAAACTTCGTAGGGAGGATTTTTTGAAAGACCCTCCGCGTGCGCGCGGTAACAAAAGTTCACCTTCTCCTCCTCGGAGGTCGCTGTCTCAGGAAGGTCCTGGGACAAGCCGCGCTCAGCGGCACCCCTCACCCATCGCCACCCAGAATCGATTCACGGCGCTTGAATCGGTTTCTGGCACTGAGCGCGTGGGCCCTCCCTCCGAGGAAGCTATGGAGTCTGACCAACTCCATACAAAAAGCCCGAGCCCAAAGGTTAAACAAAAGGTAATTTAAGCCACCCTTCTAAATAGACAGTTTATCCCCTTTTTCTTAATGGCTATCCTGACATGGAATGTACGTGGTGTACGATCGCATAGGGCGGAACTGCAACTTTTATTGCGTTCCCATTCACCTATGGTCGTTTGTTTGCAGGAAACTAAGCTTCGCCCTCATGATCCTTTTGATCTCCGAGGATATACTCCGGTTCGCTACGACCTAGAACCGGAGGAGGGTACTTCTGTTCATGGAGGAGTCATGTTGTTAGTGCGTAACGACGTTCATTTTCAAACTATCACACTTACATCCGACTTGCAAACTGTTGCCGTTCGCCTTCACTTACCCGGCTTTTTGTTTTCTGTTTTCTCTGTGTATTCACCTCCATCGTCTCCCCTCGCTCCCGCAGACATTCGAGCTCTCCAGTCCGCTCTCCCAACACCATTTCTTCTGTTGGGAGATTTTAATGCCCATCACCCACTGTGGGGTTCGCCAAGTGCTTGTGCGAGGGGAACTCTTCTTTCCGACATTTTTTACCAGTTCAATCTTTCCATCCTCAATACAGGTGCACCTACTTTTATTTCTGATTCTTGTGGTACATTCTCTCACCTGGACCTTGCCATTTGCTCACTTCAGCTTGCTAGTCGTCTTAAGTGGAACGTCGTTGCTGACACCTACTCCAGCGACCATTATCCCCGCATCGTTTCTCTTCTGTCACACCACGTACAGCATTCCAGAGTACCTACCTGGATATTCACAAAAGCCGACTGGAGCTTGTATTCCAGCCTCGTGCATTTTTACGATCAGCCCTTCGCCGACATTAACCAACTAGTGCAGCACCCTACGTATACGATTTTCTCTGCCGCCGAACGCGCAATTCCCCGTTCATCCCCTAAACTTCGGCGACCACCTGTTCCGTGGTGGAACGAGGATTGTCGGGACGCCGTTCGTGCCCGTAGGACTGCACTTAGGCTGTTTCGGCGACACCCTACACTTGATAATTTGGTGACTTTTAAAGAATTGCGCGCCAGGGCTCGTCGCATTATTCAGGATAGCAAGAAGGCGTCGTGGACTCGTTTTGTCGAATCTTTTAATCGCTTTACGCCTTCATCTGTTGTTTGGGATAAACTTCGTCGCTTCTCAGGTAAAGTGTCGCATTGTACTGTTTCTGGCCTTCAGGTTTCCAATGCCACTATAGTGGATCCGGCTGCCACCGCTAACACTCTGGGTGCTGCCTTTGAGGCGGTATCTAGTTTAGACCATTATTCCGCCGGCTTTCGCTCTATCAAAGATCGGCTGGATTCCGACACCTTTAATTTTCGGTCTGCTAATAATGAGTGTTATAATGAACTTTTCACAATGAGGGAGCTGGAGCACGCTCTTCATTGCTCTAGGCACTCCGCACCTGGCCCGGACGGCATTCATGTCCTGATGTTAAAGCACCTTTCAGCCGACAGTAAACTCTTTCTCTTACAGGTCTATAACCGTATTTGGCAAGACGGCATTTTTCCTTCCATTTGGCGCGAAGCCACTATTTTCCCTATTCTTAAGCCTGGGAAGGATCGCCAACTACCTTCCAGCTACCGCCCTATCTCCCTCACCAGTTGCATTTGCAAGGTGATGGAGCGCATGATCAACGGGCGGTTGACATGGTGGCTTGAGTCTCAGAACCTTCTAGCGAACGCTCAGTGCGGATTTCGTCGCTATCGCTCTACCGTCGACCATTTGGTGTCCCTGTCGACGCATGTTATGAATGGATTTCTGAGAAAGTGTCAAACCGTGGCTGTGTTTTTTGACCTGGAGAAAGCTTATGACACTTGTTGGAGGGGCGGCATTTTACGTACACTTCACGCATGGAACATCCGCGGTCGTCTTCCCATATTTCTTCGGGATTTCATGACGCACCAAGTTTTTCGTGTACGTGTGGGCTCGGTTTTATCTCGTCGTTTTATTCAAGAGAACGGAGTACCGCAGGGCTCTGTACTCAGTGTCATACTTTTTGCGATTGCTATCAACCCCATTGTTGATTGTATTCCACCTGGCACGTCATGGTCCCTTTTTGTTGACGATTTTGCCATTTATTGCAGTTCACGGCGGACCTGTCTACCCGAACGCCGTCTCCAGAGCTGTATCGACCGTCTCTACGCCTGGAGTAACGCCAACGGCTTTAACTTCTCCGCCGAGAAATCCGTCTGCCTCAACTTCTGGCGCCGGAAATATTTCCCCCCGCCCTCTCTCCATCTTGGGCCGGAGATGCTTCCGTTTGCAGACGAGGTGAAATTTTTGGGGTTGATTTTTGATAGGAAGTTGTGTTGGACCTCGCACATTTCCTTTTTAAAAGCTAAGTGAGTGCGTTCTCTTAATCTTTTACGTGTTTTAAGTGGCACATCCTGGGGAGCTGATCGGACCTTCCTTCTTCGCCTTTATCGCTCTTTAGTCCGATCCAAGCTTGATTACGGGTGTATTGTTTATTCGTCGGCACGTCCATCTGTGTTACGTCGATTGAATGCCGTTCACCATCGTGGCATAGGAGTCGCTACAGGGGCCTTTCCAACTAGCCCTGTACCCAGTCTGTACGCAGAAGCTGCAGAGCCTCCGCTGTCCTTCCGGCGTGAGATGCTTTTGTGCAGTTATGCTTGTCGGCTCTCAAGCTTGCCTAACCACCCGTCCTTCGATTTATTTTACGAGGATTCGCTTGATCGACAATATTTCGTTAGCTCCTCTGCATTACTACCTCCAGGGGTTCTCTTTCGAAAGCTTCTTCGGCATTTGGACTTTACGCCAGCGCCGGCCCTTCCCAGGGGGGAAACGCGTTTTCCTCCATGGTTGCGCGCTGAGGCCCAGTGTCACCTTGGGTTGACGTCTATGTCGAAGAATGAGACCCCTTCTTTAGTTCTTAGATCGGCCTTTTTAGAACTTCGGTAGCAGTTCGGAGACTTTCGTTTTATATATACTGATGGGTCTAAGACTGATGTTGGAGTAGGGTGTGCGTTTATTGATGATAATCGTAGTTTTACATTTCGTTTACCCGGGCAATGTTCGATTTTTACCGCCGAACTTTTTAGTATTTATCAGTCACTTTTATACGTCCAGCGGTACGACCTACGACTCTGTTTTATTTGTTCAGACTCCCTGAGTGCTCTTCAAAGTATTCGCGCACTGTACACTTACCACCCCCTCGTACAGCGCATACATGACCTGCTCCACTCGCTTGGTGCCTCTGGCATCAGCGTCTCTTTTATGTGTATTCCAGGTCATGTGGGCATCTCAGGGAACGAGTCGGCCTACGCCGCTGCGAAATCGGCGATTTTATTACCCAGATTTTTTACCCCTGTTGTTCCCTCGTCAGATTCGTGTGTTATTTTACGTCGCCGCATCCTCTCGCGCTGGTGCGATGAGTGGACGGCCCTCCGGGGGAACAAGTTGCGGGAGGTTGAACCTCTTCCGCTAGTCTGGGCTACCTCTTCCCGTGCTTCTCCTCGGGACGAGGTAATTTTAACACACCTTCGTATCGGACATTGCATTTTTAGTCATAGGTACTTGCTCAGTGGTGACCCCGCACCAGTATGCGAACAGTGTGATGCGCCCTTAACGGTGCGTCACATTTTAACAGAGTGTCAAGTTTTAGCTCCATTGCGCGGTCGTGTGGGTCTGCCTGTTGGCATAGCCAACGTTTTGACAGACGACGCGCATGCTGAAGGATGTCTTTTACGTTTTATCCATGACAGTGATTTTAATAGGCGCATATGATGCGCTGAGCGCCTTTTAATCTTGTGCTATTATATTGCCTTTTTAATGGGGGCTCTACTCCCCAGTGGACATATGGCGCTCTTGTCCAAAACATTCTACAGCTCTTGACACGTGGTTTTACTCTTTTATTGTTTTGTGTAACATGTTTTAGTGTGGTGGTTTTAGCTTTTTTGTGCGTGCTTTTAGTGTTTTTACTTATCGACTTTTCCTGTTTTAGTTCTTGACTTATATTTACACCTTGTAAGGGCGCTGATGACCTTTGATGTTTAGCGCCCTTAACCCCATATCATCATCATCATCATTTTGCACGTGTTCGTCAAACATTGCGGCTAGGTGTGGGTTGTTGCAGGTGCGGATATGGAATGGATAGAATGGCTTCTCCGCTTTTGTTAGAAAACAAAATTATTGTGCCCATTGTTCATTTTGACAGATGATGGATAACCTTAATTGCATACCTGTCAAGCTTTCCATTATATTCAACCAAATTTATGACCGCAGCTGCAACCAAAAGTACCAGGGGGACCTAATTAGCATATTAATTGCATATTCCTGCATATAAAGTGATCTAGAACCATCATATTGTTTTATAATAAACCAGAAGTATTTCTTATTGTGATGTTGTATAATACTTAAAGTTTGTGTTGGAATATATTACTTCACATCACATAAATGCGCTAGTTGTTACCGTAGGAGCGCTTTCGAGAGATTTATTTCTCTCATCTTCAGCTGAGACCCAGTTCAGTTGGGTCTCAGCTGAAGATGAGAGAAACAAATCTCTCGAAAGCGCTCCTACGGTAACAACTAGCGCATTTATGTGATGTGAATTAATATATTCCAACTCAAATTTTAAGCATCATATGGTTACTAATGTCTTAGGGGTTTTTTCCACTAAAGACCCCTCTTCGGATAACGTACATATGATCTATACTTAGACCTTTTTGTTGTTAATGTTCTTGAATAATGCGGTTCCTTTTATGGCTGTTTTTTAACCAGAATCCCTAAAACCTACCATCATTTCCCTACCTCTCCCATATAAATACATTTCACCCTCCTTCAACTCTCTCTTAGCGTAGGATATCTCTCCCTGTCTCCGTTTTCCTCGTCTTTCACATATAAACACATTTCCCTCCTTCCACCCCTGCCTAGCCTATCATCGGTCCCCCGGATTCCCTATCCCTCCCTGGGCCCAAATGACCTAGCTGTCGACGGGCCCTTAAACTCCACACCACCACCACCACCACCACCACCAACACCTATCCCTCCCATAGAAACGTTTCCCTAATTCAACCCCTGTCTAGCCTACCTCAGCGCTCGTATTTCCTATCTCTCCCATATAAACGCATTTTCCTCCGTGAAACGCCGCATCTAGCGTTGTTTATCCTATCTTTGCCCATATAAACGCAACGCTCTCTTATATGTAAGTTACTCACCTCCTATTCTTGGATTGCTCTTTCCAGTTTAATGGCAACCTGGAGAAGGGCAGTTTCATTTCATCTGCTTGTAAGATTGGCATGCTGATTCCGGTGCATAGGATGTACCTCAAAAGTACCCCCACTTATATGTCTATCTATTAATTAATCAGAAATTTTGAGAACTAAGAATAATAAACTGATGAGTCTTAGGTATTTAGCCAGGGTTTTCATAGCATTGTTATAAATACCAACCTAAGATGCTCCAGTTCATTGGTATCTATCCTAAGGCCAAACTTACTTTAGGACAATTCTTGATAATTCATCGAAACTTCGCTGAAGCATAATGGCCATTATTCCATCGCTTCCTGTAGATGTATAGGGTTGAAATGAGAACACTGCCCATTTTAATTTGTTATATTTGATGACTTCCTCTGCGATTTCCTAGTCTTTCCTGGGGGCTCTCTTCCCAGAGAAGTTTAAAAAAAGCACATATAATGTATATTGTGCATTTATTTAATTCAAGGACTATTACATAATGCAGTTTTAATACACACTAATATTCTTCCTACTAACCTTCACAAATAAACTTGAAGGTCTAAGGTGAATGGGAAAAGTGTGTAATTATTGTTCAGATAAGCCACACCAGCCGCATATATTACAGTTTGTGAAACCGTGCTAACTGGTCCTGGATTGCAGCAATCTAGTGGGCCTGCTTAAAGTTTTACGGATATTTCCGTAAATATTGTTAAATTTTGCCGCCTGTTTTACCCGGACTTGTATACACCAGCATCTTCGAGTTATTTGTTACAGAAATCACGAATCTTGGAAGCTCTTCATGCTCTACATTTTGCAACTGAGGCGTATACACAAACATTTATGCTATATTTCGCGTGTTTGTAAACAAACGAAAGTGTTGACCTTTGTCCACAAAATAGGGTCACGTATTATGAGGTGACACACACACTTGTTACATAAAGTCTGCACTACTTTTAAACACTCTCTTTGTATTACACACACAAATGCGTACATAGGGAAATAATATTGTATTTCGAAGTTATTACTTTGCACCTAATTATACTCTTAAATTAATGTAATTGAAAAAACAATGAATTCTTTAGTATTGTGAAGACCCTTTTAGGTTTATAAATAAAAATATTTATCTTCTACTTCTGCAAACTCAACAGAGTCATATACAAACATTTTCTCTTCTCAATTATCTCGTCATTTAGATATTCAATAAACAACGCCTAAAACTGAAGGATTTTCCCAACAATAGTGCCGTATTTCTTTATGATAACTTTTTTGTGCTTGCATACTTACACATAGTTACACTTCAAAATATTATAACTAATGGACAAAGAAGACATCATCCAATATATAAGTCAAAACTTTCAACACAGTTGCAGTTTCTAGTAAAAAAATAATGTCATATGAAGCAAAAGCTTAATGTATTCAGGTTGTTTTATGTTTACATAGAAGCTATATTCCCGTATTTTAGCATATGTTTTAGCTGTTTGTTCGTTTCCTTTGTATTTAGAAAATTAGCTGCATATATGGAAAGCACATTAATATTGGGAAATTTCTAATTAACTATTACAATTCCTAATGGAAAAGCTTAGTAATATTGGAATGAAAGTAGCATGGTGTGACATTTCCTAACGTTCACACCACTTGATTCATCTTGGGTACATTTTATCACTATGATTTTTACTTCTTCATTCTTCAACACACCCCTAATCACGGTTTCAAGGCGTTTAAAATAATCCCCGCAATTGCAAAGCTTTTGAAGCTTTGTGCAGCAAAAGAGACTCAACCATCACGTACTTCCATTCTGAAGGGACATTGGCAATAGTAGGCAGAAAAGGAAAGATCTAGCGCACTAAAAAAGTGATACATGGGGGAGATAGGAAAAACATGGTGAAATGCTAGGCTAGACGGGGTTGAGGGACAGAAAAATTGTGATGCATGGGAAAGATAGGGAAAGTGCCAAGCAGGATGGGGTTGACGGTGTTCAAAGTGGCTCTGAGAATCATTTAGGGTTCATTGGAGATGGAGTGGTGGCATTATGCACGTTCATTTCTGGGTATGTTGTTCAACGTATCTGCTGTATGACGTATGTACGATATATGTATCACGTACAGACTTTCAATGATGATTACGTCTAACCTAACCTGAAACCAACCATTCCAACTAGGCTAACTCAATCCATCCTCCCATCATCTATGCTAACCTAACCCAACCCTAACCATCCCTTCATTATCTATTCTATCCTACCGTCGCATGCCCTAATCGCGCACTGAACAACTTAACCGAATCTAACCTAGACTATCCACTCATCATCTAGTCCATTCTATCTTCACCTAACCTAGCCTAACCTAGACCTCCTCCCTGTTCATCTAAACAATCCCATGATCATCTAGCCTGTATGTCACAAACCATTCCAGCCTAACCTAGACTAACCTCTCATCGTCTAACCTAACCTAACCTAATCTTGACCATCCTCTCAGCATCTATTCTATCTCAGCATCGTATGCTTTAATCTCACATTGAACATCCTAAGCTATCCATCATTAACCTAAACTAATCTATCATAACAAAGCTAACATAAGCTAGAAGAAGCCGTCTTATGGTCTAAATGAAGAGCTTCTGATTGCATTTCAGACACTGAAACAGGTTATATTCGGTTATTTAGCTATATTTCAGAGGCATTTGAAAATATTGCATCTACTGTTACAGACCTTCTAGACACCGAAGTAGGTATTTTAGAGCACATTTGGAATGCCTTGAAGACATTTATCCGTTTTAACGAACATTTTATACACTAGGATGAGGTATTGTCACGGATTTTAGAGTACTTCGATGGCTTTCTAGAGACCTATGCAGTTATTTTTGAGGATTAACATAAGCCTTTAGCGCATTTCTTTGAGCACCAACAGCGCTATTTCAGGCATTTCAAAATATTTTGATGGGATTTTAGACAATGCAGTAGGTATATTCACGATATCGGTAGATATTTTTAAGAATTTCAAGGATTTGTAACGTATTTTATGGTGTTTAAAGTATTTTTATACAGTTTTCTAAGCATTTGAGCAATTTCGAGGGTATTTTAGAAACGCAAACGTTTATTGTAGGTCATTTTAGAGTCTTAAGAGGGTATTTTACCACTGGTGCAGCTATTTAGGAGTACTGACATAAGATTTTAGCACATTTGGAACACTGCTACGAATATTTAGGGTACTTCATTGGTGCTCTAGAAAATGGAGTAGGCATTTTCATGATATCGGTACAGATGTTTAGGACATTTCATAGATTTTGAAGTTACTTAATGCTGTTTTATAGAACTTTATACAGTTTTCGGACCACTTCAACAATTTGGAGGGTATTTTAGACACTGCAGCGGGTACTGTCTGGAATTTTAGATCATTTCGAGTACTCGTATAAGGTTTTAGCATATTTTAGAACACCGTTACGAACATTTAGGGTACCTTGATGGCATTTTAGGCGATGGAGCGTGTATTTTCAGGATATTGGACCAGAGCTTTAGGACATTCCGAGATATTTTGAAGTTATTGCAGGCTGCGTAAGGTATTTTTACAGTTTTACAATCATTTCGAAAGTATTTTAGGCACCGGATCGGATATTTTAGTATATTTTTGGGCATTTTGAAGGTATTTCATAGGCACCATACGCCCATTTTACACACTTTGAAGACATTTCGAACATCGGAACGGTTTTTGTGTCTGTGGTAGACGCATTCGGAACACTATAACAAGGCTCTGCACCTTTTTATGAATATTCTGACCACTTTGAAACCTTTCTGCTACATTTTAATAGGAATTTCACATGCTGCGTAGTAGCTTGATCCTATTTTAAAGTTCATTTACCACATTTTACAAGAATATGATGGTATTTTTAGCATTTTTCACGCTTTGTAGAGTATTTCTCTTTAATTTTTTGATACATTCTAAGCATTTCGTGTACTGTCACTCTACTTCTGATATACTTTTAAAGACTTTTTTCCTATATCGCTTATAAACATAACTATGGTAAGCTGCTAAAATGTGAGGGAGAGAAGGAATGAACTGTATATGGTTTACAGTCTTATTGACGCATATTCAACCATCCTAAGCTAACCTGGCCAGGACAACCATCTGATCATCCATTCTATTCCACCTTTGTCTAACCTACCCTCACACTGTACATCCTAATCTAAATATCCCAGCATTATCTTCTCTGGAGCAGATCTATTCTCTCCTTCCATGGTCTAAACTAAACGTCACGTGACGTAACGTAACCACAAAGCGTAACAAGACTGATCAAAGGTAACCACAAAACGTATCCCAACGTAACAAAAAACGTAACCACAATACACAGCGAGGTGTCACTTCGTAACAAGACGTATTCAGCATAATAAAACTTAACAAAACGAAACAACGCGTAACAAGACGCAAGCACAAAACTTAACGAAACGTGACCAACCCGTTGCTAAGACAACCTAAGCTAACCTATCCTTCATAATTTAGTCTATCAGTATGCAAGTCTAATCCAACCTATCCCAGACTATTCTCTCATCATGTATTCCATTCAGTTATAATCTAATATGATACCATCCTAAGTTAATACTCAGTATTCTAACCCAAATTTTTACATCTACCCTGCAATCGTCTACCCTAACGTAGTATTGAACATAGGGGCATTCACCAAATCATCCTAGCCCCAACCAATAGTAAACAAAGCCAACCTTGAGTTTATTTTAATGAAATAGCAGCGTTTTATGCAGGTTTTATAATTTGAGGGTGTTAATTAGAAAGATTATGATAGCGTAGGCTTGTTTTGATATTTGCTGTTAGCTCTTTTATCTGGGATTGAGACCAGCACCGAAAGTCACTCCTAGTGGCAGAGTTATCGCCTTCTACTTCCATTCTTCTTCTTTCTTCATGTTTATACAGGGTATGTATCAGTAAAAGTTGAGGAGACATTCATTTTGTGTAAGCAGGCTCACGGTGAAAATCAACATATTAGTGTATGCATCACATTTTCTTATGCATGGCTCACAATGCTGTAATGACCATAAGCGTATGTAGATATTCCATCATCTGCAATCACTCTGTTATCGTAATCAGATGATAGAGCGATTTTGTTGGCTTCAACTGTTGAAATAATATAATGATGAGACTGAATTAAATTCATCGGAGTTCTTATGATTTCATTGCTTTTTAGACAGTCCGCATAACTATTGGATGTAATATAGTGGATAATAGCGCTACGTTTAATACCGATAATCTTTTTAATCACACTTCCGTTGATCTCGAACATATACATTTTAGGTCTAAGGCCTACAAGGTGTTCAATAATTTTTCCGGTGGCTCAATCTTTAAATTTTCCCAGCACTTTTTGTTTTTAGCTGAAGAGCATATATGCTCTTTTGGGTAAAGAGAGGTGTCTAAGTGCTTGAGGATGTGCAGTTTGTCCTTGTACACATCTGTTGTATTCACTCGATGGATGAAGGAGTCGGTAACCATATACAAGAGTTTTAGGTTTTCAGCTCCATAATACGGAAGAAAGGCGTCATATTGATACGAGTACATGAAAGTTATGAAATGTCTAGCACACTCATGCCAATGTATATTGATTTGTTAAACATAATCTGTCGTGAAGTCATGTGTACAGCAGCCAAGTTATCTCCATATATAGTCCTAACAATGAATGTATGTTTTGCTATAAGTTTTTCCAAGCTTTTATGATTTCACAAGCCATATATCCACACGATTCCGTATGTTTTCCATTGTTTTCCCGAACATAGCATTGTTGAATAGCTTGTAAAGATCAATCGTTTCTAGGACCTTGCCGTAGCTTGTTATTAAATTCAATGCAAGGTTTTAACCATCGTGATTGTCGAAATCGCAGTGCGCGATGAATTTTCGTCTGCAGTAACTCATGAGAGAGATTCTGTTTCAAGATCCTATAATGGACAACATACCTTCGTAGAGGTCCAAGGTAAGGATTTAGCTTCTTCGTAGAAGAATGTCTTGGTTCAAAACACTCGGGTAGGACCAGCAAATCGTTATATAGGCCATGCAGATCAGCAGGATACTCGATATTCACTTCTAAAATATATCCGTCAGGGTCATCTTCTTTCAAGCTATTTAGATCGATATTTTAAGGAGAAACCAACTCAAATCCCCAATAAGGAAAGGCGTGGCTTATTGCCCAACCATATTAGTTATTAGCGCCCTCGTATGTGATAAATTGAGATTATTTCACTGAATCAAATCTCTCCATGTAGGAGTTATAGCCTCAGCATACCGGTAGGAAACTTGACATAAACCTCCCCGTATACCCGACTCCACCATGAGAAGCTGATCATAATCCTATAGCAATTCCAGCACGTTTCCAGAAGCATAGCATCCATGTAAGTCCTGGAGAGGTAAAATAATGAGCAGGACCAACTTTATGTGTTTTGAGAATCTGGTCCCTGAATGTCTCAAAGACATCAGTTAAGAGAAGAACATCGCAGGTTAAGTAGAGGTCACTGTACTCGCCTAAATCTCTTATGCTAAACTGCTCCCACAAATTCTTACCATTATTGTAGTCATCGAAGCTAATTTCTTCTTCATATAATTTGCTGTAGAATGTCTACCTTGGAGGCAATTGTTTCTCATTCAAGACATCCAATGAAGTTACGTAATCATATGGAAATGCGCTCTTACGAGTCATCAAGCTTGAGTTCTCACGACTAAAGTAGTTCTCTGTTTCGGGATATACGTTAGGGTTTTTACTAGCTTATCTAGACTCTTACTCAGGAAACGATAAGTATCCAAAACCGGAGCTTTATATCCCCAACATACCTAGAGAATGAGATGTAGCTTTCTTCAGAGTTAGGAATCACCTGTACTCTTTCGCTTGTACATCCCAGCTCCATAACGATGAAATGTGAATCATATCCGCTCTGGCTATGAAGGAAGACAGGAATATGTTTAGGCATTTTGCAGGCTAAATTGCACTTATTATGCAGTCTTCCGCGGTATTCTCCGCTGATATGGTCATGGTTGCGCACCTTGTAGCTCTTCTGTGTAAATTCCTTAGCACATAAGCAGGACTCTGCAGAAGACTCAAAATCCTTTTTCTGTTCATCTGTAAGTTTTAGAGGATTAGCACATTTGTATATACCATCAATCTTCTTCGCTTGGAATGTTAGGTATTTCATAAACTTTTCAGCAATATCACAACCACGGTGTACATAGGATTGAGTAGGAAGGCCAGTTCCTAGACGTTCAACGCAGGATGACAGATTGACGTAAATACAAAAACTCACCGGAAAATTTTCTGATATGGTGTTGTATAGGAAGTTTCAGGATTAGCAGAGCACGTATGATATGGCATAAGAACACTCCTAAAATATGCATAGATGACATACTAGTGTTAGCAACCTCTCCACACTTTTTTAATTGCACAATAGAGTTAACCTTTTTAGACCGAACTATCCTAACAATATCGTGTTACTTTTCCGGTCCCCCGCCTCCATAACGATTATCAAAATACGTGAAGCAACGCTTACATGTATATATCACATCACGATGTTTAGTTTTCTGATGCCGAACGAGCTTCTCGAAATTCTTTATATAAACGTAGTGTTTTACCCCAGTGGCCTCACTCAATAGAAGAAGGTCACGTTAGATAGATCACGTCATTGATAGCTGCAATTATGTGCAATTAATATCATAAGTAGTTTTAGATCAGTTGTCCTTAGTTCGAATCGCAATCTTTCAATGACTTCCTTTATTTTCATCTATACTCTAGGACATATCATTTAGATTGATGGCGTAAAGCGCATACAAACGCGCTTAACATGAAAATTCAATATTAGAAATATTTGTGATCTTTGTGTCCTAATTTTGAATACTGCTTCAACGTAATTTAGTTCTAAATTGAATAGATCTTGAGCTAATTTAGATAAAGACTTCAATTAAATGTTATTAAATAGATATTAACAGTTAAATTGTTCGGTTATATACCACTGTGTCTATGGTCATCGGTTCGAGTCCTAGTTTTTAAAAACGCATTACCTCCAAATCTATCAGTGCTAAAGAACTGAAACATAGCATAATTAATAGCTGCTATTATTTACAACTAATGTCGTAAATACTTGTAGATCAATTGCCCTTAGCTCGATTCCCGATCTTTCAATGACTTGCTTAATTTTCCTCTATACTCTAGTATATATCGTTTAGATTGATACTGTAAGGTGCATACAACTATGTTTAACATGCCAAAGTGATATCAAAAATTTAGTTCCTAGGGTTTTGGGTTCGAATACTGATTCAATGAAATCTAGCTATAAACTTAATAGGCCATGAACTGTTTTAGATAAATGAGCCAAATGAAAAGTAATCAGAGGGGCTGGTCTAGAAATATCGTTCTCATGGCAAAAACTCACCTTAAAGTGCTCCGATCGAATCCCTAAGAGGTAATTTCATATATTTTTAAAACTATGGATCTTAGCTAGTTCAAATAAAGCTTGAATGGTAGATGCTGATGAGGGGAACTAAATTACTAAAAACACATTTATTAAAATCATTATCTGGTTCCATTGTAGAAGCTCAACATTTGTGTAGAACTGGAAAAATTACTTTCTCTTCATTGCAGTGAAATGTAATGGTTTTCTGCGATAACTGAATGCGAACATATAGGAATTTCATATTGTGCACTGATTCTGTGGAGAATGAAGAGAAGGCGGAAAGGAAGAATTGAAAAGGAATGAAAACATGAAATAATAGAGTATATACATCGGTTTGATTAAATAAGGGGAGAAAATCCCTACGTTACCTTTTAAGCATCAACTTCTAAAGTATTGTGGTAATAGAGATGTGTTAACCTTTATGCATCGGGTGTTTGTGGAGGTAGTGGTGGCTTTGAATGGAAACATCTGTCGCAATGAGCGTGTGAGAATATAAGTCTCCTTTTGGTGTGACCCATATTCAGCTAGTTAAGAGAAGAATTTAAACGTGTCTGACGGAGCCATACATCCTGGCTCTGGGTGTGACGTCATATGGGTGAGGGTAATACCTCTGCCCGCTAAAATGAGTGGTATACAATAAATCAGTTTCTATGGAATGGTTTAGAGTTGAATTAAAAATGTTTGATCAACGACCACGTAATAGAATTACAAGGCATTCATATGTTAGCAAACTACCTGACTCATAGTCAGTTAATCAGCATTTAATTGCTCAAATCACCGCATCATTGGTTTAAGAGTACATAAAAACGAGAAAACATAATGAGAGCAAGGAATAAGTGATGTTTATCATTTAAATTATCTTCTGAAAACATCTAAATACATAACATATCGGTGTCAACGTCAAACAGGAAATAATAAAACGTTACAGCGTCGGTTCTGAAATGAAATGTTTTCTGAGAGCTACGCGCCTTCTACATAAATAGGGGTTCCTTCAACCTTAGCTCCGCCAACATCATCGGGGTTCACGCCACCGATCCTGGGAGCTTCCCAGCCTCCGCCGATCCAGCCTGTGCCTCATGGGAGATACAGCGCTGTCATCCGAGGGGTCCCGAGGGACCTGCCAGTCAGGTTCCTTATCAGCGCAGCTCACCAGCAGTGGCCTTCAGCCTTGAAGGCCACTCGGATCTTCGGAGCTCAGCAACCCACGTCGCTCGTCAGGATCGAGTACGCAGAACCTGGAGACTATAAAGCGGCCTTGAGGGCGGGCCTGCCCTTGTTAGGACGGTGCTTACGCATCGAGGCCAGCAGATTAGAACGCCAGGTACCCTGCAGGCGCTGCTGTGCCTACGGGCACGAGGAGACGACGTTCTCAGCACACCCAAGGTGCCACTACTGTGGTTCCGCCTGCACCACCTCATCGTGTACTCAGCACGACCTGCGCCGCCGCCGCTAATGTGCAACCTGTGGAGGGTCAACGCACTTCACCGGCCAAGCGCTCTGCCTCCTCCGTCCCCGCAGGAAGGCACCTCTGAAGACACCAACACCTACACCGCAGCCAGTGGCAACTCCACAGCCACCGACACCAGTACTATCACTAACGCTGATCATCGAGGAAGTCCAGAGCCTACGTGACGCCGTTCAGGATCTCCACGCGGAGTTCCTGAACATGACAACGAAGCTGATAGCCCTGGAGGAACTCATCTGGATCTTTAAACCTCATCAGCTGCTCAAAAGTTTTTCATGGCTCGGCAGTTCGACAGCACTTCATCCAGACTGAAAGCCATCACCTAAGCAATCCGGGTCTCATCTCTTGGTCCCAAGCTAAAGACTAACTGGGAGAGAGTCGCGAAATTCTTGCAGCAATGCAAGGAGTTTAACCAGCAACAGCAGTGTCATCATCAGTACCATCTTAAAGCCTAACTTCCATTCTCTTCCAAATCCTCGCCATTCCCACTAGTGTTGCAGTCAGGTTTCATGGCTGAAACCTAGCAACTATCTTCACTCGCTCCCGACCATATGACGGCAGCCATCAGCCTCACGTACTAACGCGGGTGCTCTGAGGGACCGCACAATGCCACGTTTATTCCACTTTTCCTTCTCCAAATTTTCCTTCCGGTGAAGGAGTTTTTAGTGGGTATGCCGACTATCGGTGAATCCCATGGAGTCGGGACTGAGGTTAGTGATTAAATCATTTTCTCCTCCTCTCGGAGAAAAAAATTTAGCTCTTCCTCAGCTCCGAGATGGCGAAGAAGAAGCAACGTAGAGTCGCCGAGCCTGCTAAGGCAGGACCGTGTTCTTCTCCTTCGGCACCCTTCTAGGAGAACTCGCCGCAGCCTGTGGCAACCTATGCCTCAACCGCCGCTTCGCCGCCATCCAGCGCAGCTTCGCCGCGACTGCCACCGCAGTTGCCGCCACCTTTACCGGCACCCACGCCGCCAATCCTGGGAAGTACCCAGCCTGCGGAGATACAGCCTGTACTTCATGGGAGGTACAGCGCCGTTATTCGAGGAGTCCCGATGGGCATGCCAGTCACGTTCCTCATCAGCGTAGCACACCAATCTTCGGCGTTCAGGGACCCACTTCTCCCGTGAGGATCGAACTCGCAGACCCTGGGGACTATGACGCTGCCTTGAGGGCGGGCTAGGCTTTGTTATGGTGGTGCTTACGGATCAAGGCCAGCCGAGTAGAGCGCCAGTTCCCCTGCAGGTACTGCTGTGCCTACAGGCACGAGGAGGCGATCTGCTCAGCACAACCTAGGTGCCACTACTGTGGTTCCGCCACCAAAACAGCATTTGGTAAGCAGCACGACTTTCGCCGCCGCCGCTACTGTGCAACCTGTGGAGAGTCAACGCACTTCACCGGCCAAGCGCTCTGCCCCCTGCATCCTCGCAGGAAGGCACCGCTGAAGCCACCATCACCAACACCGCAGCCAGTGACAGCTCCACAGCCGCCGACACCAGCACCATCACCAGCGCCGACACCAGCACCATCACCAACGCCAACACCAGTACCATCACCAACGCTGATCATAGAGGATGTCCGGGTCCTACGTGACGCCGTTCAGGATCTCCACTCGGAGTTCCTGAACATGACGAAGCTGACAGCCCTGGAGGAACTCATCAGTGATCTTCAAACCACATCAGCTTCTCAACAGGTTTTCATAGCTGGGCGGTTTGACAGAACTTCATCCAGGCTCACAGCCATCACCGAAGTCACCCGGGTCTCATCTCTTGGTCCCAGGCTGAAGAGTAACCCGGAGAGAGTCGCGAACTTCTTGCAACAATGCAAGAAGTTTAACCAGCAACAGCAGCATCATCAACAGTACCATCCTCCATCCTAACGTCCATTCTCTTCCAAACTCTCGCCATTCCTAATAGTGTTGCAGTCAGGTTTCATGGCTGCAACCTGGTAACCACCTTTATACGCTCCCGCCCATATGGCGGCAGCCAGCAGCCTTCACGTACTAATGCGAGTGCTATGCGAGACCGCAAAAAAACCACGTTTCATTCCACTTTTCTTTCTTCAATTTTTCCTTCCGGTGGAGGAGTTTTAGTGTGTATGCCGACTATTGGTGAGTCCCACACTCTCAGTCCCGACTCCCATCGGGGCTTAGGTCAGTGATTAAATCATTTTCTCCTCCACTCGAAAAAAGAGCTTAGATCTTCACTGGTATTGTTTAGGTTTCGTGGACAATCCCAGTAATTAACAATCGACGCGCTCGCATGCAATGATGCCAGCAACTTAGCTATTCACATACTAATGGGGGTGCTATGCGGGAACGAACCATGAATGAATTGCACGCAAAACACAGCAATACACAATTAACACGTAGAGGGGTTTCTTAGTGGGTATTCAGCGACTAAGCGGCGAAACGCATATATCCCCAGCCATTGCACATCGGCTGGAGGTTGAATGCAGTAATGCGTTTTCCCCCACGGAAAAAAACTTAGATCTTAATTGTGCTAGTTTACTTCGAGTCGAGAACATCGTCTCCTCTATGCGAAATCAGCTCACGAGCGTGTCTAGGAGTTGGCAAGGTGAAGAAGTTTGCTATTTAAATAAGTCGGTCAAGGATATATTGATCAGTATTTATCAGGCCTTTTGGGTATTTAGGTGATTGTAGAGATGGAGGGCGCTACATTCCAGGAAGTATTTCCAAATACAAAGCCTGCTAACGAGTGTGGTAAATGTGGAAAGAGTTTTCTACAAACCTATCACAAGAGGCAACATAAAATGGGCTGCAAGCAGCTGTTCAACTGTAGGAATTATGAAGGATTCTTCAATAATACCTATGAAGGAGAACGTCATGCATAGGTGTGCAGATTCACTACCCTTGCAAGAAAACGAAGACGCAGCCTACAAAACTTCAGCTTCTATCAATAATGGATGAGGTTTGCGATATGAGGGAGTACGAAACAGCAACCACTGGTAGTAACTTCTAGTGCTGGTCTCAAGCCCAGATAAAAGAGGAGAAACGATAACAACAAATCTCGACATAAACCTATGTTAACTTAAAATTTCTAATTAACGCCTTCAAATAATAAAACCTGAATTAAACGCTGCGATTTCATTAAAATCGCTTTGTTTACTATTGGTTAGGGCTAGAATGATTAGATGAAATGCCTCTATGTTCAATACTAGGTTTGGGTAGACGATTGCAGGATAGATGATAAGGAATTTGTAATTTGAGTTAGAATATTCAGCATTACCTTAGGATGGTATCAGATTAAGTTAGACGATGATTGAATAGATTACAGATGAGAAAATAGTCTGGGATAGGTTGGGTTAGAGTCGCATACTGATTGACTAAATTATGAAGAATGGGTTAGCTTAGATTAACTTAGCAACGAGTTGGTCACGTTTCGTTACGTTTTGTGCTTGGGCCTTATTACGTGCGGTTTCGTTTTGTTACATCTTGTTATGTTGGCTACGTCTTGTTACGATGTAACGCCTGGCGGTGTTTTGTGTTTACGTTTTTTGTTAGGCTGGGCTACGTCTTTTTGGTTAATTTTTGGTCAGTTTGTTACGTTTTGTGATTACGTTAGGTGATATTTTATTGCGTTTTGGTTAGGCTAGACGATGGAAGTATAGAAGAGATAATGGGAGGATATTTCAGAGCAGACAAGGCTGGGATAGATTAGGTTAAGATGCTCGGTGTGAGGTTAGGTTTGACGATGGCGGGATATAATGGATGATCAGGAGGTTGTCTAGGTAAGGTTAGATTGGAATGGTTGAATATACTTCAATAAGACTATAAACCATACACAGTTCATCCCTCCTCCCCCTAACATCTCAGCAGCTCACCATTCTTATGTTTGTAAGCGATATACGAAAAATGTTTTAAAAGTATATAAGAAGTACTGTGACGGTACACGAAATGCTTATAATGTATACAAAATTAGTGACAAATCTCCTAAATACTTTAAAAAGTGTGAAAAAATTCTAAAAATGCCATCAAATTCTTGTAAATCGTGGTAAATGAACAATAAAGCAGGATGAAGCTACTATAAAAGTGCGAAATTGAGGTCAAAATATTAATAGAAGGGTCCGAAGCCTTGTTATAATGCTCTGAATACTTCTACTGTGCTCCAAATATCGTTCCTACTTTCGAAATGTCTTCAAAGTGTGTAAAATGGGCGTAAAGTGCCCACGAAATACCTTCAAAATGCCCCAAAATATACTAAAGTATCCGTTGCAGTGCCTAAAATACCTTCGAAATAATTGGAAAACTGTGTAACAATACCTTAAACAGCAGGCAATACCTTCAAAATGTCTCAAAATGTCCTAAAACCGCTGACCAATATACTAAAAATACCCGCTCCATCGCCTAAAATAGCATCAAAGTACTCTAAATGTTCGTACCAGTGTTCCAAATATGCTAAACCTTATCTGAGTACCCAAAAGCTCTAAAACTCCCGAGAATACCCACTCCAGTGTCTAAAATACCCTTCAAATCGTAAGAGTTGTTGTTGGAGAACTGCATGAAAATACAGCATAAAATACGTTCAAAATCCTTGAAATGTCTTAAAGATCTCTACTGATAACGTGAAAATAACTACTCCGTTGTCTAAAATCCTTTCAAATATCTTGAAATAAGCGAAATAGCGCTGTGTCTGCTCCAAAAAGTGCGCTAAAGGCTTATGTCAATCCTCAAAAATAACTGCATAGGTCTCTAGAAAGCCATCGAAGTACTCTAAAATCCGTGACAATACCTCATCCTAGTGTATAAAATGTTCGTTAAAACGGATAAATGTCTTCAAGGCATTCCAAATGTGCTCTAAAATACCTACTTCGGTGTCTAGAAGGTCTGTAACAGTAGATGCAATATTTTCAAATGCCTCTGAAATATAGCTAAATAACCGAATATAACCTGTTTC
Organism: Deroplatys truncata; assembly: GCA_030765065.1. Lineage (NCBI taxonomy): Eukaryota > Metazoa > Arthropoda > Insecta > Mantodea > Mantidae > Deroplatys > Deroplatys truncata. The sequence goes on along the minus strand of CM060990.1, from coordinate 345,684,681 downwards.
AGTGTCTGAAATGCAATCAGAAGCTCTTCATTTAGACCATAAGACGGCTTCTTCTAGCTTATGTTAGCTTTGTTATGATAGATTAGTTTAGGTTAATGATGGATAGCTTAGGATGTTCAATGTGAGATTAAAGCATACGATGCTGAGATAGAATAGATGCTGAGAGGATGGTCAAGATTAGGTTAGGTTAGGTTAGACGATGAGAGGTTAGTCTAGGTTAGGCTGGAATGGTTTGTGACATACAGGCTAGATGATCATGGGATTGTTTAGATGAACAGGGAGGAGGTCTAGGTTAGGCTAGGTTAGGTGAAGATAGAATGGACTAGATGATGAGTGGATAGTCTAGGTTAGATTCGGTTAAGTTGTTCAGTGTGCGATTAGGGCATGCGACGGTAGGATAGAATAGATAATGAAGGGATGGTTAGGATTGGGTTAGGTTAGCATAGATGATGGGAGGATGGATTGAGTTAGCCTAGTTGGAATGGTTGGTTTCAGGTTAGGTTAGACGTAATCATCATTGAGAGTCTGTACGTTATACATATATCGTACATACGTCATACAGCAGATACGTTGAACAACATATTCAGCAATGAACAAGCATAATCCCACCTCTCCATCTCCAATGAACCCTAAATTATTCTCTGAACCACTTTGAACAACGTGAACTCCTATCCTGCATGTCACCTTCCCTATCTCTCCCATGTATCACAATTTTTCTGTCCCTTAACCCTGTCGCGTAGCATTTCACCTCGTTTTCTCTTTGTCTCCCATGTATTACCATTTTAGTGCACCAGATCTGTCCTCTACCTACTGGCAGTAACATTTATTTTTTCCGTTTTGCAGTAAATGCAAGATTTCTGCCGCCTCGGTGGAAGTTCTGTCTGAACACAGAGCTGTTTGACGAATCTCAACATAGGATTTCTGAAGAAAAATTTCTAAAGAGTGACATGTTTTAGGCTGCACACATCTGCCTGATCACACAATAAGTTTTCTGTACTAAGATATATTGAGTTGAAAGCTCTCAGGATGTAGTTTAATAATATGTGTATATGGCGTTGGTAAAGCACAGCAGAATGTGTAAGTGTAGGTCAAAATAGAACCTATTGCACCTAAACGCAAGGCTCAGCTCTTTTCATTTCCTTTGGCAATTTCGGCATCGTTATTCAAGGCTTTAAATGCCTGATAGGCTTTAAAGTGATGCCGCATACTACCGTGCATCATTTTAGTTCATTGTCATTCTGGTTGAGCGGATAAAAGTTTGTTAAATAAGCCACATTAATTACTAATTCACGTTATGAAGGCCCTATTTTTAGATTTCTTTCATAGAAAGTAGATTGAAATTATAAAATACCCACTTCAGCCTCGGGGTACTTTTCTTTCAAGGCTGCACGTTTTAGTTAAGTTAAATCGGTGACAGAATCTTTTTCTCAGTTTTGATAATGAATAATGGCTGAGGTGCCTGGAAACGTTATTTATGTGTTCTGTAACTTAATGGTGTGAGGTCGATTGAAGTGGTTGTCTCTTTGGTGCTTAGGGCAGTTATGCTGTGTTTCATATGTTTCTGGACAGTTTGGATATGTCCGTATGAAATAGGGAATTTGTGCATGGGGGCGGGAGTTTTTCAAATTTGCAGAGAAGCTAATCTGTAATGAAATGTGTCCATTTTGCAAGATGTGCATCACCTCTTAGGTTTCTGAAGGTAGATCAATATCATTAAGTAAGGTGATAATTTATAACATTCAAAGGGTAAGACTTTTATGTTCAGAAGTTAATTCTTTGCAGTCAGAGCTGTTCATTTACGACACAATACAATAAGGGTTATCTTTTGGTTTCTTACGTCCTTCTAAACTCTTAACTCTATTACTGATATTTGCCTTGCGACTATTTCTTAATCTTTCCGTTTCACATCTTACCACTCACTCGTGTTGCTTTTTATTTTCCTGCTTGTAATTTTTTTGTCAAATTCAATACCTCACTTGTCGATAACTTTACACTACCATCACAGTTTTTATCTAATTCTCTGTCCATTTTACTAATCAACATTTAAATAAACTAAAACACTATGCATAGCTGAAAATAGCAGTATACATTCTTAGCTAAGGTAATTATGAAGAGCTGTACCCAATAATATTATTTGCAACACTGCGCCACGAATTGTATGTACAATAGACTTTCGTTCTAAAGTTTTCAAAGAGCATTTTCCTGCGGAAATTTCAGAATACTGAGGCTAGATTTTACAATATGTTCAAACCAAGTACAATCCCATATAAAGGAAACACCATAGATTCGTATATAATTCCACAATAATTTTTACAAGAATGTAACATAGACGTTTTTTCGTACCTGCACCTCAGTTGCAAAAAATGAGCGTTTTCATTAGAACAAAAGTGTGTAATATTGCAGTTAATGTACCATGAATAAAAAAGGTGGTTTTTGCTTTAAAATTGGTTATTTTCTAAAATTAAAACAGACCACCTTGAAACGACTCAGTTTTGCAATTAAATGTTTCTCACATAGTATTAGGTGACAAAATATTCAAAACTGTAAATTAAAGTAAAAGTTAGCGGAAGCCACTGTCTAATACTGACATTGTCACTATGGGAGAAAGTTTGGATAAACAAAGACAAAAACAAAGAAAGACCAAATGAAATTTATAGAGATAATACGTGAATACTTAATATAGGTCATGCTGTTTATTGAAAGGAAAACAATGATTGAACTACCAACAAGTAACAACTGCGAGAAGTTCAATGCAGCGTCTACTTACTTATTTTAATCTGTTCTAGAAATCCGGTAGAAGAAATCATCATCCACGTGAGGTGACTTGTGAAAAGAGATTTGGTTCAGATCAAAACGGAACAAAGAGTAATCTGAATTATCACGTTGGAGTTTCTGAAACATTTGGAAGGTAAGTCTGCACACATAATATGTGTTCTGATTTAAGAAAGTGCTATCAACATCACCATAGATCTGGATACAGTTTATTTTCCCAAGTGGAGAGGGAATGGCATAAGAATATAATAATCAGGCATAGGAATTTCTAAGCGTTAAAGCCGCGACGAAAGGAAATAAAGTTGAATTGTTGCTGGACTACAGACAGCGACGCTGCACATAACAAATTACTCCAATCCCTCTTACAATCTGTTGGCGTTTGGAGAAAACACCCACCAGACCGTGTTTACCTGTCGTCAGTGACCCTCAAGTGCCGTTGTTTACGTTTTTATTGACATACAGTTTAATGTAGATAACTGGTAATCAACTGCTTAAGTATTCATAATAATAAATAATAATAATACAATAATAATAACAATAGCGGTAATGATGGTGCGATGTGATGATGACAATAAAGATGGTTGTGAGGATGATGATGATGATGATGATTATGATTACATAATTTATGTTAGGTATATAAACCAAGAGTAAACAAGCAAGAAAAATAACATAAAGAAGTGAATTTGAAATGCACACTAACTGTTCTTAGAACTAGGGAATCAAAGGATTTTCTATCCTCCACAGAAATATAAATCATATCTTATAGTTGTTTGCCCTGAAACTCACAATGCAGATGAGGTTCAGATTAATGTATTGTAAAGTATATCACTTAAGAAAAGTGTTTAGTGGTTAATATGCAATGAGTATTGTTACAGAATTTTAAAATGTATCCTAAAAAGAAAGAAAACAGTTTCATTGAATTTATTACATTGCTGGAATTACTAGAGGTTGATGTGATTATGGAAAAAAACTTAGCTTGCCAGCTGTTTCCTTTGAGTTGTTGAGAATACAGTACTGGAAGAAAAGATTGAGCGCTGAACAGCTTCAAAGTCTTAACGGATATGCACGAAGTTAGCAAAGTTTGGTTCACATGTGCAATATGTTTCACTACAAAGTCGACTTATGTAAAGCTCTGGTAGGATACAATATATTACGTTATTATATAGAATAAGCACCGGGGAAGTAATTCAAAGAATGGTTCTTCGCAAAAATGCACAAATACCATATACCAACCCAAATCTTTCGATTTCCACCTTTGGTTACAGGACTTTATAAAGAGACAATACCACTTTATGTCCTAGAAGTGGCTTAGTGTCAACATTCAAAGTTTGATGTTCAGGGTACTATATGAAGAAAGGGTTCAAACCCGGCAATTTGCGTGTACTTCTTATTCGTGCACTTTTCATATATTCGTTGTATATTATGTAGATTATACTTTAGGTCTATAATCATTCCGCGATTCTGTCCTCAAAAAATTAAAAAAATAATCAAAACCTTAATTCTATATAAAGATTTACGCTACAGTCGCTTTTAGAAGTAAAACAAGAGGGAAACAGGTCCAATTAAACTCACTTAATCAGAAAGAGGAACAAAGATCTGATATTTTGTGGGGCCCAGCTAATTTCTATCACTGCCCCCTGTCTTCAAGGCTTGGAACCCATCAGGTTCCTGAAATAATTGGTATTCTCTTCTAGCGATTCCCAGATGTCTGCTATGGCATACCAGAGCTGTGTAGCATTAGTGAACTGGGACACCAGGAAAGATTCTTCTTTATTTTCGCCCAAACATGTTCTATCAGATTCAAATCTGGTAACTTTGAATCTCATGACATCTTCTCAAAAATGTCCGTGTGATCCGAAAACCAGCTTTGAACTCTGGCTGAGCTATGGACCGAATGGTTATCCTGCTGTAATATAATAATTCCTTCAGGATAACGCTCTCGGGCAGACGGCAGGAGAACATGGGGCATTTCAATATACGTTTTGCCGTTCAAGTTTCCATGAACGCATGACAAAACTACTGGGCCCTATCGCCCGTAGTTGGAAGCGCTGGCTGTGATACAACTGCAAGGTACAAACATGTATAAGTGATACGCATTTTATAACATAATACGATGGAAAGTATATGTAGATTTAATGTAAGAATACGATATACTATGTCGCGGTGAAAAAAGGAAAATATAAAAAGAGGAAGGAAATTCGGAATCCACGAGATTTGGACACGTGTTAGCAAGCGCCAAGTGCATGCTTTGCCGCTGAAGTATTGGCTCTTACCATTAAAACACCCTGTTTCCACGTCTGATTAACAAGCAAGGCAATAAAAATGGCCAGGAACTCTTGATCAGGTCATTTCTCGTTTTACGGGTACCCGATGGCTTAGATGGTTTCACTTCATTGGCCGTGTTCGTCAACCGAGATTTGATTGCTCCTCTTATTTGTGTAACAACCGACGAGCATGGCATCGGACAGATATACGTTTGCGTTCTAGTGTCACATTGGCTTCGAAGAAAGAGGGGAAGTGAATTAACATTCTCCATCACCCCTACATCATGGTCACAGAACTTAATAGAAGGGTAAGGGTATTTTAAGACGCCTACTATTATTCTATCGCCGGACAGACGATAAATATTACCATGGATATTGTTTATGGGACCATTGGAACGCTTGAAAATGGACTCGCTTGAACCCCCTTTGAAACTGAATTGCAGATGGAATAGCTCCTACTCTTAGAGTGCGCTTAATCACTTTTTTCCACAACTGTACAAATACAAATATTGTCGCTTTCATTTGAAAAACAATAGCGTTTCCAAGCATATCATTGTTAAAGTATGATTAATTACTATTATGCTGTCAACCTCAGAAATAACCTATATTGTGTAGAGCTTACAAGTCGGCCAAATTTTATTATTTCAAATTTTTTGCGATCCGTATTTTATACTTACAGATTTCACCATTACATGGAGCAAATTTCAATTAAAAAGCTACGGAGTAACCTTAATAAATTCTGCTTAGAGGTAGAAATGGAAATAAACATTATTCATGTATTATCCTCTGCAATATACCGTGATTAAATATTGTAAGATAAGAGCTGAAGCCTTCCTGATGGCATAAACCCAAATCTACTTGGGCCTTTAACCAGTAAATTGTTGGTTGAAATCGATGTTTCGGAGATGTCTGTTATCTTCGTCTGCTGGGTATAATATCCTCAATCACCAAAGGAGGAAATTTAAAGTTAAGTATTGTAGTTGTTGGATTTGTTGTTATTATAGTGCTTTCAGAAGTATTTTGTTTCGGTTGCAATATAACGCTTTCAGCTCATACTATTCAATGCCCACACTATGAAACTTATATTTATTATATTCTCTATGCTCAAACACACTGTGCTCTGTCTCTACTGAATATGAATGCCCGTTATACGTTCACATCATACACATATCTGAGTGGAGTTACTTGCTCCATTTAGCATTTTGTAGCGGTATTCACCTCATATTATGCCCCGAAGTTGGGAGGAATGCAATTATGCTGGTCACCTTGTTACGCATAGTGACGATCACCTGGTCCTCGTCTTCTTCTCCTTGAGTTTATACGTTGATCTTCGGCGATTGATGAAATTACACAAACTTAATTCAATGCTTTATGGGTTTCCTGGTAACATTGATATTTCGGTCGAGCATGGATATGTATTCACAGATCGTAATATTGGTGTGAAGGAATTTTGAATGACACACTGAATTGAAATTTAGCTGTATACATTTACTTTTTATAACCACAAATTCAAATTATCATTTTACCTGCACATTACACGAAACTGTTATAAAATGTGAGCATTTCAGCTTTAGTCGTTTTAATCACGTTGATATTTATGTTTAGGAGTTTGGCGCGCATTTTTTATGTTAACTAGCGCACATCCCTTGCATATAGAGTGTGAGATCACTTTAATTACTTACATTTAAACTAATTCTTTGGCGCAGGTTCCTCATGCTACCTAACACCGACTGTGTATACACTTTCAGATCACTTTAATCATGCACATTTAAATTAATGTTTTAGCGCGAATTTATCATTCTACCTAGCGCAGACAGTGTATACCATTTCAGATCACTTTAATCACATACATTTAAATTAATGTTTTAGCGCGAATTTATCATTCTACCTAGCGCAGACAGTGTATACCATTTCAGATCACTTTAATCACATACATTTAAATTAATGTTTTAGCGCGAATTTATCATTCTACCTAGCGCAGACAGTGTATACCATTTCAGATCACTTTAATCACATACATTTAAATTAATGTTTTGGCGCGGATTTATCATACTACCTAGCGCAGCCTCTTTATACAGTTTGGCATCACTTAAATCACATACATTTGAATTAATGGTTTGGTTGGGATTTATAATACTTCTTAGCGCAGAGTTTGTATACATATTGAGATCTCTTTAAGTCTCACATTTCAATTAATGTTATGGCGCGGTTTTATTATACTACCTAGCGTTACTCTGTATGCAGTTGGAGATCATTTTAATCCCTCACATTTAAATTAATGATTTGGTGCGGGTTTATCATATCGTCTAGCCCAGAGTGTGTATACAGTTTGAGATCACTTTAATCATTCACATTTGACTTAATGTTTTGGCACGGGTACACAAAAACATCTAGTGCACACTGTGTATACACATTGAGATCACTTTAATCTCTTAGATTTGAATTAATGCCTTCGCGCGGATTTATCATGCTACCTAACACAGACAGTGTATACAGTTTTTGAGAAAACTTCAATCGCTTATTATTAAATTGATGTTATGGCGCGGATTTGTGATACTACCTAGCGCAGACAGTGTATACAGTTTGAGATCGCTTTAATCCCTCACATTTGAATTAATGTTTTGGCGCTGATTTATCATACTACCTATCGCAGAGAGTGTATATAGTTTGAAAACACTTTAATCACTTACATTTGAATTAATCTTTAGACCCGGGATCATACTACCTAGTGCAAATTGTGTATACAGTTTGAGATCTCATTAATCACTTACATTTAAATTACTGCTTCGGCGTGGATATATCATATTAACTGGCGCAGACTGTGTATAAACTTGATATCACTTTAATCACTTACATCTAAATTAATGTTTTGTCGGGGATTTATCATACTACCTAGCGCAAACTGTGTATAAAGTTTGATAACACTTTAGTCACTTACATTTAAATTGATACTTTTTCGGGGGTTTATGCTACTACCTAGCGCAGACTCTGTATTGACCTTGAGATCACTATAATCAGTTACATTTCATTATTATTTTCTCGGGGATTTATTATACTACTTAGCGCAGACCCTCTATATATAACATGAAATCACTTTAATCACTTATTACTTAAATAATGTTCTCACGCGGATTTATCATACCACCTTGAGCAGACTGTGTATACAGTTTGAGATCACCTTAATCCCTTACATTTAAATTCATGTTTTGGCGCGTATTTATCATACTACCTAGTACGGACTGTTTATACAGTTTGAGATCACTTTAATTCGTTATATTTAAATTGATGTTTTGGCACGGGGTTATAATATTTCCTAACGCAGAGTTTGTATATAGTTTGAGATCACTATAATCACTGACATTTGAATTAATGTTTTGGTGCGTGTTTATCATACGACCTAGCGTGGAGTGTGTATACAGTTTGTAAACACCTTAATCCATTACATCTGAATTAATGTTTAGGAACGGGTTTATCATTCTACGTAGCGCAGAGTGTGTAAACAATTTGACATCACTTTAATCACTTACATTCGAATAAATCCTTTGACCCGGGTTTATCATACTAACTGGTGCAGACTGTGTATACATTTTGAAGTTACTTTGATCACTTACATTTCAATTAATGTTTTGCCGCGGGTTTATCAAACCACCAAGTGCACACAGTGTATACACATTACGGCATTCTAATTATTTAGATTTAAATTAATGCTTTGGCGCGGATTTAGCATGCTACCTAAAGCATACGGTGAATGCACTTTTTGCGATCTCTTCAATCACTTATTATTAAATTAATGTTATGGAGCGGATTTAAAATGCTACAAAGCGCAGACAGTGTATAAAGTTTGAGATCACTTTAATCCCTAACATTTCAAATAATGCTTTGGCGCGGATTTATAGTACTACCCAGCGCAGACTGTGTATACCTTTTAAGATCACTTTAATCCCTCACATTTAAATTAATTTTTTGGCGCTGGTCATACTGTATCGCGCAGACTGTGTATATGGTTTGAGATCACATCAATCACTTATTATTAAATTAATGCAATGGCGCGGATTTATTATACTACCTAGCGCAGAGTGTGTATACAGTTTGAAAACACTTTATTTACTTACATTTGAATTAATCTTTTGACCCGGGTTTATCAAACCACCTTGTGCACACTGTGTAAACACATTTAGATCAGCTTAATCACATGGATTTGAATTAATGGTTTCGCGCGGATTTGTCATGCAACCCAAGGCAGTCGGTGTATGCTGTTGTTGAGATCTCCTCAATGACTTATTATTAAATTAATGTTATGGCGCGGATTTATCGTACTACCTAGTGCAGAGTGTGTATACAGTTTGAGATCACTAAAATCACTTACATTTTAAGTAATGTTATTCGAGCAGCTCTATCATACTACTTAACGCAGACTGGGTATGCAGTTTGATATCACTTTAAACCCTCAAATTTAAATTAATGTTTTGGTATGGTTTATCATACTACCTAGCGCTGACTGTGTATACTGTTTGTGATCACTTTAATCATTTGCATTTAAATTAATATGTTGTCGGGGATTTATTATATTACCTTACGCAGACTGTGTATGCACTTTGAGATCACTTTAATCACCTATTAAATTATTGCTTTGACGCGGATTTATCATACTACCTAGCGCAGACTGTGTATACAGTTTAAGATCACTTTAATCCGCCTGAAAACGTTAATCTAATAATGAATTATTAAAGTGATCTCACAGTAGAGACAAACCCTGCGCTAGATAGTAGAATACAGATGTGCCAAAGCATTAATTCAAATGCAAGTGATTAAAGTGATCTCAAACTGTATACACACTCCGCGCTAGGTAGTATGATAAACCCGCGCCAAAACGATAATTCATATGTTAGTGGTTAAGGCGATCTTAAGCTATATACATACTCCGTGCTAATTAGTGTGATACACCCGCGCTAAAATATTAATTCAAATGTAAGTAATTAAAGCGATCCCCTACAGCAGAGGTGGCGAAAACGTGACTCGCGAGTTATTTTGACTCGCAGGCGCCGTTCCCTCACTGCCACATTCCCATTTGACTTTCACGTGCTGTAGTGCGTGTTGCATATTTGGTGACTCGCGGAAGGAAGGCGTTTTCGCCACCGTTGCCCAACAGCATATACACTCTGCGCTAGGTAGTATGATAAACCAGCAACAAAATATTGATTCAAATGAAAGTGATTAAAGCGATCTCAAACTGTATACACACTCTGTGCTAGGTAGTATGATAAACCTGCGTCAAAGCATTAATTTAAATATAAGTGATTATAGGTACCTAAACTGTATACACAGTCCGTGCTAGTTGGTGTTATAAATCCCTGAGAAAATATTAAGAAAATGAAAGTGATTATAGTGATATCAAACTGTGTATATAGTCTGCGCTAGGTAGCATATTAAATTCCCAACAAAGTATTATTTTAAATGCAGGTAATTAAAAGGATCTCAAAACATATACACACTCTGCGCTAGGTAGTATGGTAAACCCAAGCCAACACATTAATTCAAATGTGAATAATTAAAGTGATCTCAAAGAAATATAAGAAGTCTGCGCTAGGTAGTATGATAAAGCCGCTCCAAAACTTAATTTAAAAGTAAGTGATTATACTGATACCGAAATATATACACAGTGTGCGCTAGGTAGAATGATAAATCCCCAACTAAAAATATTAATTTATATGTAAGAGATTAAGGTGATTTCAAACTGTATACACAATATGCTGTAGGTAGTATAATAAATCCCCCCAAAATATTAATTTAAATGTAAGTGATTAAGGTGCTCTCAAAATGTATACACAGTCTGCGCAAGGTAGTAAGATAAATCCGCCTCAAGCCATTAATTTAATAATATGTGATTAAAGTGATCTCAAAATGTATACAATGTTTGGGCTAGGTAGTATAATAAATTCCCGACAAGGAATTAATTTAAATGCAGGTGATTAAAGAGATTTCAAACTGTATGCACAGTCTGCGCTAGGTAGTATGATAAATCCGCACCAACACATTAATTTATATGTGAAGGTTTAAAGTGATCCTAAACTGTACACCCAGTCTATGCTAGGTAGTATGATAAACCTGCGACAAAAACAACAATTCAAATGTGAGTTTTTAAAGTGATCTTACACAGCATACACACTCTGCTCTAGGTAGTATGATGACACCGCGTTAAACATTAATTGAAATGTAGGTGTTTAAAGTGATCCCATACTGCATACACACTCTGTGCTAAGTAGTATGATAAACCCGTGCCAAAACATTAATTAATATAAAAGTGATTAAAGTGATCTCAAACTATGTACACACTCTGCGCTAGGTAGTATGATAAACCCGCCCCAAAATATTAAGTTCAGGTCATTATAGTGATCCCAAACCGTATGCACAGTATCCGCTAGTTGTTAGATATATTTCCGAATAAATATTAATTAAATGTAATTGATTATAGTGACATCAAACTGTGTACAGGGTCTGCGCTTGGCACTATGATATATCCGCGCCAAAACATTAATTCTAATGTATGTCAATATAGTGAGCTCAAACTGTATATACAGTGTACGCTAGGTAGTATGATAAATGCGCGTCAAAACATTAATTTAATAATAAAGGATTGATGTGATCTCTACATGTATACACACTGCGCTAGATAGTATTACAAACCCGCGCCAAAACATTAATATAAATGTAAGTGATTACAGTGATCTCAAACTGTATACACAATCTGCGCTAGTTAGTGTGTAAAATCCCCAACAACATATTAATTAAATATCCTGTGAAATCATCAGAACATCAATGAATCTAATCCTATCACGAAAGCACGCTGTTACCACAGTGCAAGTGAATGAAATTACATTGAATCCTTTTGATGATAAAAGAGTTATTCCGAGGACAGAATAACTACCTATGCGTATGGACATTACAGTATTACAAACAGTGCTTAACAGAATGTAAATCAAAGATTAAGATTTTCTCGTGAGTCTTCAATCTTAAAAAATGAAGTTTATCCGTGTGCTGTGTATACACTTAGCAGACGCGTGATGAAGAAAGAAGAAGATGGAAGGGAAGGTGTTAACCCCGCCATTAGGAGCAATCCTAGTGCTAGTCTCGAGCCTAGATAAAGGGGAGAGGCACCTACGACGAACTCAAATAAAGGTATGTTGACCCAAAGCTTTTCAATTTGTAAACCAATATGCAGTTTATCCCTCTCCGTCTCGCACAGTAACTGTTTAACACATAAAAGTTTTGTAAGATTTAGAAAAAAGTATTTAAAGTGTTGTAACGTTGGATGAGAAATGTTTATAATCTAATTACTCTCTATATTACCATGAATACCTGTGATACTATCTGAATTACCTGTTAAAATGACTTAAATACCTGTGATACTACCCGAATCATGTGAAATTACCTTAAATAGCTCTGATACGAATACCTGCTCTAAATTAACACGACCACCTGACATACTATATGGTTTACCCTTAATTTCAATGATACTAGCTGAATTATCTGTTAAAATGACACAAATACTTATGATACAACCTGAATCAAATGCAGTTAGCTTAATTAGCTGTGATACAAAACGCCGATCGAAATTATAACGAGTATCTGTGAAACTATGCTGATTACCCCATACTTACAATATTAGCTGAACTATTTGTGAAATACGAAACTATGTTATAACCGACCCCTGGAACCTACCCTCCTGTAATGCTAGCTGAATTACTCTAAACACCTACTATGATACTTGAATTATTCCAAATACCTACGATACTCTCCGAATTAGCTGTGAAATGCGAAACTATGCTATACCCAACCCCTGGAATCTATTCTCCTGTGATACTAGCTGAGTTAGCCTAAATAAATAAGATACTAGCTGAATTACCTGTGAAGTCACACACAGCTATAATGCAGTCAGCATCTGGAATCTAGCCTCCTGTGATACTAGCTGAATTAGCTTAAATGCCCACGATACTAACTGAAATGCCTGAGAAGTCATATACAGGTATGATACGCCCTGCCCCTGGAATCTAGCCTCCTGTGATACTAACTGAGTGACTGTAAACACCTATGATACTGGAATTATCCTAAATACCTAAGATACTATCGCAATTACCTGTGAAATCATACGGAAATCTGCTATATCCGCTTCCCGGAATGTGTCCCACCCTGTGATACTACCTGAATTCCTTACCTTTTAGCGTGAGTGGGTTACCTTTTTTGGTGAGTGGGTTACCTTTTTGCGTCAGTGGGTCACCATTTTTTGCGTGAGTGGGTCACCTTTTTGTGTCAGTGGGTCACCCTTTCGCGTGAGTGGGTCACCTTTTTCCGTGAGTGGTCACCTTTTTTGCGTGAGCAGGTCACCTTTTTGCGTGAGTGGGTCACATTTTTGGGTGAGTGTGTCACCCTTTTTGCGTGAATGGGTCAGCTTTTGCGTAAGTGGGCCACCTTTTTGCATGAGTGGGTCACCTTTTTCCGTGACTGGGTCACCTTTTTGTGTGAGTGGGTTACCTTTTTAGCGTGAGTGAGTTACCTCTTTGCATGAGTGGGTTACCTTTTTGCCTGAGTGGGTTACCTTTTTTCGTGACTGGGTCATCTTTTTGTGTGAGTGGGTTACCTTTTTAGCGTGAGTGAGTTACCTCTTTGCATGAGTGGGTTACCTTTTTGCCTGAGTGGGTTACCTTTTTGCGTGAGTGGGTTACCCCTTTTTAGCGTGAGTGGGTTACCTTTTTGAGTTAGTGGATTACCTTTCTGCCTGAGTGGGTTACGCTTTTGTGTGAGTGGGTTACCTTGTTAGCGTGAGTGGGTTACCTTCTTGCGTGAGCAGGTTGCTTTTTCAGCATGAGAGGGTTACGTGCTAAAGCTGTCTAGAATTAGTGTTCCAGCATTGACAGGAAACATCTTTCCATGAAGTCCTCGTCTAAAGTCGCTTTCAAAGCCTAGCACCTCCCCTCCTATTGTCTATCTCTCCTGCATATAAGCCCATATTTCTACTCCTTCAGTATCTGTATAGCCTGTCAGCTCTCCTCGTTTTCCTACACCTCTGATACATACAAACGCTTACTCTAGTCTCAACCTCTGTCTAGTCTAGCATCTCTCCCCGTAATCCCTATCTTTTCCATATAAACGTATACTCTACTCCTCGACATGTCTGGCCTAGCACTTCTCCTCGTATGCCGCTTCTCTCCCGTATAAAGCACATTTCCCTCTCCTTAGATTCTCTTCTAGCACAGGATCTCTCCGTTTTCTCGTCTCTCCTTATAAGCGCATACTCAACCGCCTAGCCTAATACCTCTCCTCGATTTGCAATCTCTCCGTACAAAAAGTCACATTCTACCCTTCAAGTCCTGACTAGTCTAACTCCTCCCCTCGTATTCCCTATCTCTTCGGTATATAAGCTCATATTTGTACTCCTGCAGTATCTGTCTAGCCTAACACCTCTCCTTCCGTTCCTATACCTCTCATACATATAAATGCATACTTTACTCTCAACCTCTGTCTAGTCTAGCATCTCTCCCCGTAATCCCTCTCTTTTCCATATAAACGCATACTCTACTCCTCAACATCTGTCTGGCCTGGCACATCTCCTCGTATCCCCTACCTCTCATAAAGTGCATTCCCCTCGTGCCCCCTGTCTAGTTGAGTATCTCTCCTTGGTTTCCTATCTAACCTATATAATACACATTCTGCCTTTAACATCTGTCTATCCTAGCATAGGATCTCTCCGTTTTCTCGTCTCCCCTTATAAACGCATACTCAAACTTTCTTAACCTAATACCATTCCTTGGTTTGCTATATTTCCCATATAAAATGTTTATTCTACCGTTCAAGCGCTGTCTAGTATAATAGCTCTCTTCGTTTTCCCTATCTTTCCCCTATAAACGAATACTTTACTCCTCAAACTCTGTCTAGCCTAACACATCTCCAGTTCCTATACATCTCATAGATATAAACGCATTGTCTACTCTTAACCTCTGTCTAGTCTAGCATCTCTCCCCGGATCCCCTACCTCTCATAAAGCCTATTCCCCTCCTGCCTCCTGTCTAGCTGAGTATCTCTCCTTGGTTTCCTATCTAACCTATATAAAACACATTCTACCTTTAACACCTGTCTAACCTAGCATAGGATCTCTCTCCGTTTTCTCGTCTCTCCTTATAAACACATACTCAAACCCATCTAGCCTAATTACTCTCCTCGTTTTCCCATACCTCTCATATAAACCATACTCTGCTCCTAACAACTCTCCTCGTTTTCTTGTACCTCTCATATAAATCATACTCTACCCTTCGACTCTGTCTAGACTAACAGCTCTCCTGGTTTTCCTATACCGCTTATATAAACTATACTCTACCCTTCAACTCTGTCTAGCTTAACACCTCTCTTCCTGTTCCTATACCTCTCATACATATAAACGCATACTGTACTCCTCAACTTCTGTCTAGCCTAACACCTCTCCAGTATCTTTTCCATATAAACGCACTTCCCTCATTTAACCCCCCCCCCCCGCCGGCTAGCCTAATATCGGTCGTCCTATTCCGTATCTCTCCCATATAAACCCATTTTCCTCCTTGAATAATCTCTCAACCTGGCATTTACCGCCCTTTTCCCTCTCCTTTCCCATATATGCCCAAAAAACTGCCCTCGCTCTCTCTATAATAACCTACTTATAGACTTCGAGATCACCTTAATCACCCATTATTAAATTAATGTTTCGACGCGGATTTATCTTACTACCTAGCGCAGATTATCTGTACAGCCTGAGATCAGTATAATCACTCACATTTAAATTAATGTGTTGAAGCGGCTTTCTCATACTACCTAGCGCTGGCTTTGTATACTTTTTGAGATCACGTAAATCAGTTCTATTTACATTAATGTTTTGGCGCGGGTGTATTATACCACCTAGCACTGACTGTGTATACAGTTTGAGATCAGTTCATCCTGATTTAAGTTAATGTTTTGACGCGGTATTATCATACTACCTAGCGCAGACTGTGTATACAGTTTGAGATGTTTTTAATCACTAACACTTAAATTAATGCTTTGGCGCGGATATATCATAGTGCCTAGCGCAGACTGTGTATACAGTTTGATGTCACTATAATCAGTTACATTTAATTAATATTTTTTCGAAAATATATCTAACAACTAGCGCATACTGTGCATACAGTTTGGGATCACTATAATCACTTGCACTTAATATTTTGGCGCGGGTTTTTCATACTACCTAGCGCAGACTGCCTATATGTTTTGAGATCACTTTAATCACTTTCATTTTAATTGATGTTTTGCCGCGGGTTTATCATACTACATAGCACAGAGTGTGTATGCATTATGGGATCACTTTAATCACTTATATTTGAATTAAAGTTTTACGCCGTGTCATCATACTAGCTAGCGCAGCGTCTGTATAGAGATTAAGATCACTTGAAAACCTCACATTTGAATTATTGTTTTTGTCGCAGCTTGATCATACTACCTAGCATAGACTGGGTGTACAGTTTGAGATCACTTTAAACCCTCACATATAAATTAATATTTTGGTGCGGATTTATCATACTACCTAGCGCAGACTGTGTATACAGTTTGAAATCATTTTAATCACATACATTTAAATTATTGTTTTCGCGCGGATATATTGTAGTGGATCAGGTTGAGCGCCGAGGATTACATCATATGAGGTAACCAAGCATAATGTGTCGAAATGAGGTTACCTCAACACGACCACACTAAGGAACGCCGAGTCAGCTCTTCTGTATGTATTTATACTACGAGGGTCTGACTCGAGGGGGATCAATGGTCAATGATCAATTGTTGAATCAGTCGTTGAGACCCTTGTCTGAATCATTGCGGGAATCGCCGTAGTAATCAGTTGAAGGCAGAGTTTTAACATCGACGACCTCATGTCCGCTCACCATACACGAGTCGCCAACGCAACACCAGTCGAGCAGGTAAGGATGTATCTCCTCTAAGATCTGCTTGCTTGTTGGGCTTCACCCCAATCTGAGTGGCCAATGTACTCACGTTAAAGTAATAATATAATTTATTGGGTCATTGCATCCCCTGTGCATTATTTAAATACCCCATCCTGGAACGCCACCCTGGTCTACCTACCACCCCAGTACCGACGCATCCCCCTACCTCTGAGCTATCACCCCCCTAGTGTAATCACCTACTGCGGGGTAAAACCCCCGTAGGGGTGGTACAATATCATACTACGTAGCGCAGACTGTATATACAGTTTGAGATCACTTTAATCACTTGCATTTAAATTAATATTTTGTCGGGAATTTATTATACTACCTAGCACAGACATTGTATAAACTTTGAGATCACTTTAATCACTTATTATTAAACTAATGGTTCGATGCACATATATCTTACTACCTAGCGCAGCGTGTGTATACATTTTGAGACAACCTTAATCGCTTACATTTAAGTTTATATTTTGTGGGGATTTATTATACTACCTACAGCACACTATGTATACAGTTTGGTATTAGTATAATCACTTACATTTAAATTTAGTTTTAGCGCAGCTTTATCATACTACTTAGCGTAGACTGGTTATACTCTTTGAGATCACTTTAATGCCTCACATTTTAATTAATGCTTTGTCGGGGAATTATTCTACTACCTAGCGCAGAGTTTGTCTATACTATGGGATGACTTTAATCACTCATTATTAAATTAACGTCTTTACGCGAATTTATCATACTATCTGGCGAGGACTGTGTATACAGTTTGAGATCAGTATAATGACTTACATTTAAATTAATGTTTTGGAGCGGCTTTACCATACCACCTAGCACAGACTTTGTATATTGTTTGAGATCGCTTTAATTACTTATATTTGAATTAATGTTTCGGCGCGGGTTTATTATACTACCTAGCGCTGACTGTGTATAGAGTTTGAGATCACTTTAATCCTTCAGATTTAAATTAATGCTTTTGCGCGGTATTATTCTACTACCTAGCGCAGAATGTGTATAGAGATTCAGATGTCTTTAATCACTTACATTTAAATTTAGTTTTGTCGGGGGTTTATTATACTACCTAGCGCTGACTGTGTATACAGTTTGAGATCATTTAATCCCTCACATTTAAATTAATTTTATGGGGCGGTTATATCATACTGCCAAGCACAGACTGTGTATACAGTTTTATGTCACTATAATCAGTTACAATTTACTAATATTTTGTCAGAGATTTATCACACTAACTAGCGAAGACTTTGTATACAGTTTAAGAACAGTATAATCACTAGCATTTAAATTAATGTTTTTGAGCGGTTTATCATACCACCTAGCGCAGACTTTGTATATTACATGAGATCGCATTAATCACTTACATTTGAATTAATACTTTAGCGCGGGTGTACCACACTAATTAGCACAGAGTATGTATATAGTTTGAGATCACTTTAACCACTAACATTAGAATTATCGTTTTGGCGCAGCTTAATCATATTACCTGGCACAGGCTGGTTATACAGATTAAGATCACTTTGATCCCTTACATGTAAATTAATGTTTTTGCGCGGATTTACCATACTGCCTAGCGCAGACTGTGTATACAGTTTGAGATCACTTCAATCAATTACATTTAAATTAATGTCTTAGACCAGGTTTATCATACTACCTACCGCCGACTGTGTACAAACTTTCAGATCACATTAATCACATACATTTACATTATTGTTTTGGCGCGGTATTATCATACTATCTAGCGCCGACTGTGTATACACTTTCAGATCATCTTATTCATATACGCTTAAATTAATGTTATAGCGCGAATTTATCATCCCACCTAGCTCATCCTGTGTATACCGTTTGAAATCACTTTAATCACTTACATTTAAATCAATGTATTGGCGCGGATTTATCATACTACCTAGCGCAGACTGT
The DNA here is from genome assembly GCA_030765065.1 of Deroplatys truncata. NCBI lineage: Eukaryota > Metazoa > Arthropoda > Insecta > Mantodea > Mantidae > Deroplatys > Deroplatys truncata. The sequence goes on along the minus strand of CM060990.1, from coordinate 345,665,720 downwards.
GTATACGGTTTGAGATCACTTTAATCACTTACATTTCTATTAGTGTTTTAGCGCAGGTTTATCATATTACCCAGCGCAGAGTGTGTACACAGTTTGAGATCACTTTAGTCACATTTGAATTAATGCTTTCGCGCGGATTGATCCTTCTACCTAACGCAGACGGTGTATGCAGTTTTTGAGATCATTTCAAACACTAATTATTGAATTAATGGTATGGCGCGGGTTTATCATACTACCCAACGCAGACAAAGTATACAGTTTGAGATCACTTTAATTCCTAAAACTTCAATTAATGCCTTGGCGCGGGTTTATAGTAGTACCTAGCGGAGACTCTGTATACGGTTTAAGATCACTTTAATCCCTCACGTGTGAATTAATGTTTTGCATGGATTTATCATACTACCTAGTGCGGATTGTGTATACAGTTTGAGATATCTTTAATCATTTACACTTAAATTAATGTCTTGGAATGGACATATCGTACTACCTGACGCAGACTGGGTATACAGTATGAGATCACTTCAATCACTTACACTTAAATTAATGTTTCGATGCAGATTTCTCATACTACCTAGCGCAGACAGTGTATACAGTCTGAGATCAGTATAATCAGTTACATTTATTTATTATTTTCTCGGGGATTCATCATACTACCTAGCACAGAGATACACCATGAGATCGCTTTAATCGCTTATTATTCAATTAATGCTTTAACGCTGATTTATCATACAACCTAGCGAAGACTGTGTATACATTTTGAAATCGCTTTAATCACCTACAGTTCAATTAGTATTTTGTGGGGGATTTATCATACTACCTAGCGTCGACCGTCTATAGGCTTTGAGAACACTTTAATTTCTTATCATTAACTTAATGTTTTGACGCGAGTAGTAATAGTCCCGGATGAGCCAATTGTTTTAACGATAATCCTGCCGCTAGGGGCGCTAGTGTCGCTAGTGTCGCTAGTGTCGCTGCGTGCGACGGCGGCGGCGGTAAGTTTGAAAAGCGCCCTGAGCGGTAGGATTATCGTTATTGCAATTGGTTCATCCGGGACGAGTTGAAAGAATTGAGGATTAGGGTAAGGTGAAGGAAGAAGAGGAAGTGACGTGGAGTGTTTTGATTGGTTCGTTAATTTGGGTGGAAGATGAAGGAAGGAAGATGGAAGAGTATGGAGGTCGCGTGCTGGAGAGGAGCTGGGTGGCGAGGTGTTGTCTGTGCGGAGGTCGGGACTGAAAGAGGGAAAATATGGGGGAGCGAGGGATAAAAAGTGTAACAGAAAGTGACGTGTGAAGTTGTGATTGGTGGGAATAAGAAGTGATGTTATTGGTGGAAAGGAGCAAATGAAGGTTGTTGATTGGTAAGAATAAGAGAGATTATGATTGGTGGAAAGAAAAAGGAGTGGGGTATGTTGGAGGTGATGGGAAAGGTAAGTTTTGCTAGCAACAGGATTTGCAAAAGCCTGTCGTGAACTGATCAGCAATTTTTTGAACGTTGGATGGTAGTTTTCTTGAGTGGATAGAGAGATGGGGCGATATGAGATGCGGTGGCGAAAATGGGAACTAGACAAGGTGGTTGAGACAAGAGGTTTAAGGACGAGGAAATTTGGAGGTTAGTGGTGAACATGGCGGTCGCAAGAGGTGGGGGTAAGGAGATGCGGTGGTGAGAATGGGAACTAAAAGAAGATGGCGGTAGCAAGAGATTAGAAGAGTAGATTTTGAGGTTAAAAAAGCGGGAACTAAAAATGGCGGAGGGTCTGCGACAAGGAGATGCGGTGAGAACTAAACAAGATGGCGGACGCAAGAGGAGGGTAAGGAGATTTGAGGTTACAGTACCAAAACACGAAAGGATATATTCCTACGCCAAGCAGGTCCGAAAAATAATTATGCGTGTGGTACTTACCTGTTACCGGTGTGGATGCGTCACCAAAAGCGCGGCACGCGAGGCGGAAAAATAAAAGCAAACTGTTTTTGAAAATGCTTAACCAGCTTTAAGATCAACCAACATCACTACGCACTGATATACCTAGGTTTTTAAACGGTACAGACACCCTTTTCAGAGGCGTAATTTAACTATACCAAAACCTGGTACTGGACCATCGTGATGGTCGCTAGCGTACGTAGGAGCAGGGTTCTCATAGCCGGTCGAAGGCGGTCAAAAACGTGTACGACGTAGGTGTTGACAGTAGCTGCTGTCGAGTCAACCGTCGAGGTGTGAATAAACAAGATCTGTTCTCGCCGGCAATTTGGTTCGGAGATGTGAGCAGCGGCGAGGTGTTGTCTGTGCGGAGGTCGGGACTGAAAGAGGGGAAAAGATGGGGAGCGAGGGATAAAAAGTATAACAGAAAGTGACGTGTGAAGTTGTGATTGGTGGGAATAAGAAGTGATTTTATTGGTGGAAAGGAGCAAATGAAAGTTGTTGATTGGTAAGAATAAGAGAGGTTATGATTGGTGGAAAGAAAAAGGAGTGGGGTATGTTGGAGGTGATGGGAAAGGTAAGTTTTGCTAGCAACAAGATTTGCAAAAGCCTGTCGTGAACTCATCAGCAATTTTTTGAACGTTGGATGGTAGTTTTCTTGAGTGGATAGAGAGATGGGGCGATATGAGATGCGGTGGCGAAAATGGGAACTAAACAAGGTGGTTGAGACAAGAGGTTTAAGGACGAGGAAATTTGGAGGTTAGTGGTGAACATGGCGGTCGCAAGAGGTGGGGGTAAGGAGACGCGGTGGTGAGAATGGGAACTAAAAGAAGATGGCGGTAGCAAGAGTTTAGAAGAGTAGATTTTGAGGTTAAAATAGTGGGAACTAAAAATGGCGGAGGGTCTGCGACAAGGAGATGCGGTGAGAACTAAACAAGATGGCGGACGCAAGAGGAGGGTAAGGAGATTTGAGGTTACAGTACCAAAACACGAAAGGATATATTCCTACGCCAAGCAGGTCCGAAAAATAATTATGCGTGTGGTACTTACCTGTTACCGGTGTGGATGCGTCACCAAAAGCGCGGCACGCGAGGCGGAAAAATAAAAGCAAACTGTTTTTGAAAATGCTTAACCAGCTTTAAGATCAACCAACATCACTACGCACTGATATACCTAGGTTTTTAAACGGTACAGACACCCTTTGCAGAGGCGTAATTTAACTATACCAAAACCTGGTACTGGACCATCGTGATGGTCGCTAGCGTACGTAGGAGCAGGGTTCTCATAGCCGGTCGAAAGCGGTCAAAATGTGTACGACGTAGGTGTTGACAGTAGCTGCTGTCGAGTCAACCGTCGAGGTGTGAATAAACAAGATCTGTTCTCGCCGGCAATTTGGTTCGGAGATGTGAGCAGCGGCGAGGTGTTGTCTGTGCGGAGGTCGGGACTGAAAGAGGGGAAAAGATGGGGAGCGAGGGATAAAAAGTATAACAGAAAGTGACGTGTGAAGTTGTGATTGGTGGGAATAAGAAGTGATTTTATTGGTGGAAAGGAGCAAATGAAAGTTGTTGATTGGTAAGAATAAGAGAGGTTATGATTGGTGGAAAGAAAAAGGAGTGGGGTATGTTGGAGGTGATGGGAAAGGTAAGTTTTGCTAGCAACAAGATTTGCAAAAGCCTGTCGTGAACTCATCAGCAATTTTTTGAACGTTGGATGGTAGTTTTCTTGAGTGGATAGAGAGATGGGGCGATATGAGATGCGGTGGCGAAAATGGGAACTAAACAAGGTGGTTGAGACAAGAGGTTTAAGGACGAGGAAATTTGGAGGTTAGTGGTGAACATGGCGGTCGCAAGAGGTGGGGGTAAGGAGACGCGGTGGTGAGAATGGGAACTAAAAGAAGATGGCGGTAGCAAGAGTTTAGAAGAGTAGATTTTGAGGTTAAAATAGTGGGAACTAAAAATGGCGGAGGGTCTGCGACAAGGAGATGCGGTGGGAACTAAACAAGATGGCGGACGCAAGAGGAGGGTAAGGAGATTTGAGGTTACAGTACCAAAACACGAAAGGATATATTCCTACGCCAAGCAGGTCCGAAAAATAATTATGCGTGTGGTACTTACCTGTTACCGGTGTGGATGCGTCACCAAAAGCGCGGCACGCGACGCGAAAAAATAAAAGCAAACTGTTTTTGAAAATGCTTAACCAGCTTTAAGATCAACCAACATCACTACGCACTGATATACCTAGGTTTTTAAAGCGGTACAGACACCCTTTGCAGAGGCGTAATTTAACTATACCAAAAACCTGGTACTGGACCATCGTGATGGTCGCTAGCGTACGTAGGAGCAGGGTTCTCATAGCCGGTCGAAAGCGGTCAAAAACGTGTACGACGTAGGTGTTTGCAGTAGCTGCTGCCGAGTCAACCGTCGAGGTGCGAATGAACGAGATCTGTTCTCGCCGGCAATCTGGTTCGGAGATGTGAGCAGCGGCGAGGTGATGTCTGTGCGGAGGTCGGGACTGAAAGAGGGGAAAAGATGGGGAGCGAGGGATAAAAAGTGTAACAGAAAGTGACGTGTGAAGTTGTGATTGGTGGGAATAAGAAGTGATTTTATTGGTGGAAAGGAGCAAATGAAAGTTGTTGATTGGTAAGAATAAGAGAGATTATGATTGGTGGGAAAGAAAAAGGTGTGGGAGTGGGGTATGTTGGAGGTGATGGGAAAGGTAAGTTTTGCTAGCAACAGGATTTGCAAAAGCCTGTCGAGAACTGATCAGCAATTTTTGAACGTTGGATGGTAGTTTTCTTGAGTGGATAGAGAGATGGTGCGATATGAGATGCGGTGGCGAAAATGGGAACTAAACAAGATGGTTGAGACAAGAGGTTTAAGGACGAGGAAATTTGGAGGTTAGTGGTGAACATGGCGGTCGCAAGAGGTGGGGGCAAAGAGACGCGGTGGTGAGAATGGGAACTAAAAGAAGATGGCGGTAGCAAGAGCTTAGAAGAGCAGATTTTGAGGTTAAAATAGTGGGAACTAAAAATGGCGGAGGGTTGGCGACAAGGAGATGCGGTGAGAACTAAACAAGATGGCGGACGCAAGAGGAGGGTAAGGAGATTTGAGGTTAAGATTTTTAGGTTGAAACAGGGCGTAAGCATGGGAACGAAATCCAAGATGGCGAAGGCAATGGTGTGGACGAGGAGATGTGAGGTGCGGTGGCGAAAATGGGAACTAAACAAGATGACGAAGACAAAAAGTGTAAGGACGAGGAGATTTCGAGGTTAGTGGTGAACATGGCGGTGGCAAGAGGTGGTGGGCAAGGAGACTTGAGGTTAAGATTTTTAGGTTAAAACAGGACGTAAGAAGGGGAACTAAATCCAAGATGGCGGAGGCAAGGGTGGGACGAGGAGATGTGAGGCGCGGTGGTAAAAATGGGAACTAAATAAGATAGCGGAGGCATGAAGTTGAGGTTAAAAATTGAGGTAAACGTGGAGAGCTTAAACCAAGATGGCGGTGGCGTGGTGGTGAAAATGGGAACTAAACAAGATGGCGGAGGCAAGAAGTGGAGGGACGAAGAGGTTTGAGGTTATGGTCAACATGCGAAAGATGTCGAACGCAACAGATGGTGACGAGGAGATAGAATTGAGAATTAGGGAAAGATGAAGGAAAACAGGAAGTGACGTGGAGTGTTTTGATTGGTAAAAATAAGACGAAATGTGATTGGTGCGTTAATTCGGGTGGAAGATGAAGGAAGGAAGATAAAAGAGTATGGAGGACACGTGATGGAGTGGAGCGGAGCGGCGAGGTGTTGTCTGTGCGGAGGTTGGGACTGAAAGAGGGAAAAGATGGCGAACGAGGGATAAAAAGTATAACAGAAAGTGACGTGTGAAGTTGTGATTGGTGGGAATAAGAAGTGATGTTATTGGTGGAAAGGAACAACTGAAAGTTGTTGATTGGTAAGAATAAGAGAGATTGTGATTGGTGGAAAGAAAAAGGTGTGGGAGTGGGGTATGTTGGAGGTGATGGGAAAGGTAAGTTTTGCTACCAACAAGATTTGCAAAAGCCTCTCCAGAACTCATCAGCAATTTCAGCAGTCGATGTGCGTGGCGATAGGCCCGCTGCGATGAAAGAGCTGCAAACTGTGCGATAACTTGAAAAATATTGCCCGCCGTGACGCATTGCGAGCGCGCGCGTTTACCGTAAACCGTTACAGTTGCCATACTTATATTATCCGTCTTTCTTTTCTCTTTTTCTTTTTTTTACGTTTGTTTTTTAAAAAAAATAATTAGTTTTTCGGGGGTTTTCTCTGGTTGGTAGACGAATGCAAGCTCTTTCTGCTTTTTCACAGGTTTTCCCTGGTTGGTAGGCGTTTGCTGTAGTGGTTGACGAAGCCCTTTCTAATTTTCGAGGTTTTTTCAGGTTTTTCGTGGTTGTCCCTGCCCGGTAGGCAAATGATGAAGTTTTTGCTTGTCAGCGCACGGATACTAGGCACATACTCGCACACACACACACACACACGTTGCAGTTGTCATACTTATATTATTCGTCTTTTCCTTTTTTTCTTTTTGTTTTTTCGTTTTTTTAAAAAATAACTAGTTTTTGGAGGTTTTCTGCGGTTGGTAAACGAATGCAAGCTCTTTCTGCTTTTTCATAGGTTTTCCCTGGTTGGTAGGCGTTTTCTGTACTGGTTGACGAAGGCGTTTCTAATTTTCGAGGTTTTCTCAGGTTTTTTAGCGGTTGGCCCTGCCCGGTAGGCAAATGATGAAGTTTTACCTTGTCGGCGCACGGATACTAGGCACGTACTCGCGCACACACACACACACGTTGCAGTTGCCATACTTATATTATTCGACTTTTCCTTTTTTTTTAAAATAACTAGTTTTTTTTGGGAGTTTTCTGCGGTTGGTAAACGAATGCAAGCTCTTTCTGCTCTTTCATAGGTTTTCCCTGGTTGGTAGGCGTTTTCTGTACTGGTTGACGAAGGCGTTTCTAATTTTCGAGGTTTTGTCAGGTTTTTTAGCGGTTGTCCCTGCCCGGTAGGCAAATGATGAAGTTTTACCTTGTCGGCGCACGGATACTAGGCACATACTCGCGCGCACACACACACCCGTTGCAGCTGCCATACTTATATTATTCGTCTTTTCTTTTTTTAAAAAAAATAACTAGTTTTTTGGAGGTTTTCTGCGGTTGGTAAACGAATGCAAGTGCTTTCTGCTTTTTCATAGGTTTTCCCTGGTTGGTAGGCGTTTTCTGTAGTGGTTGACGAAGCCGTTTCTAATTTTCGAGGATTTTTCAGGTTTTTTTTTTTAGTGGTTGTCCCTGTCCGGTAGGCAGATGATAAAGTTTTTCTATAATGTCGTCGTTTTGGCTTGTGGCGCACGGATCCTAGGCACATACTCGCACACACACACACACCCGTTGCAGCTGCCATACTTATATTATTCGTCTTTTCTTTTTTAAAAAAATAACTAGTTTTTTTTGGAGGTTTTCTGCGGTTGGTAAACGAATGCAAGTGCTTTCTGCTTTTTCATAGGTTTTCCCTGGTTGGTACGCGTTTTCTGTAGTGGTTGACGAAGCCGTTTCTAATTTTCGAGGTTTTCTCAGGGTTTTTAGTGGTTGACCCTGGCCGGTAGGCAAATGATAAAGTTTTTCTATAACGTCGTCGTTTTGGCTTGTGGCGCACGGATTCTAGGCACGTACTCGCGCGCGCGCGCACACACACACACACACTAAAATAGTAGCGTATAAAAAAAAAAAAAAAACTGATGTGTTACACTCACATGACTTTCTCTACTCTTGTACAATCTAATTGGTAGCTTTTAAGCGATAGTCAAATATTTTAACGCTGGTTGCTATGTGGCGAATTCCATTCTCTTTGCATGTTCAGGACATAAAAAAAATGAATAAACGAATTTGAGAAAAAGTATAAGTATTGGAAAATTTAAGGAAATAACAAGCAATATCTCGAAAACGGTTCACTCAACAAAAGAAACGTATATGACATAAGTTGTGTATTTTAACGCGATCTACATTTTTTGTGTAGTAAAATTTTGTCTATCTCTTATGGTTTACCAGTTATGCAAAAGTCGTTCACAATGAAGAATATTTTTGGAGACATTCCCAGAAAATTCGAGATATACATTTTATTTGTCATGACAATATCTTAAACATATGATATTTTAATCAAAATCGTTAGAGCCGTTTTTGAGAAAATTAAAATTTTCGAAAAATGTTCCATGTAAAGGGTAGTCTGGGGTGGGGGGATTTTCTTGAAAACCTTCGTGTCGCATCTCTGAAAGATACTGAACCTAAATACCAAGTTTGGTGTTTATCCGACTGTTCGTTTTTGAGTTATGCTGTTCACAGACACACACACACACAGACACACAGACAGACACACACACGGACATGTTTCCAAAAATGCTTTTTTTTGGATTCAGTGATTCTCAAAACATGTATTTCCAGTGAAATCTCGGTATCGAATTTTTGGGTGGAATGCAATACTTCCCCTACTTACTATACGTAGTAGAGAAAGTAAAAATGAATAACGCATTTGAGAAAAAGTATAAGTATTGGAAAATTTAAGGAAATAACAAGCAATATCTCGAAAATGGTTCACTCAACTAAAAAAAATGTATATGACATAAATTGTGTATTTTAACGCGATCTACATTTTTTGTGTAGTAAAATTTTGGCTATCTCTTATGGTTTACCAGTTATGCATACTGAACCTAAATACCAAGTTTGGTGTTTATCCGACTGTTCGTTTTTGAGTTATGCTGTTCACAGACACACAGACGCACAGACAGACAGACACACAGACACACAGACACACAGACAGACACACACACGGACATGTTTCCAAAAATGCTTTTTTTTTTTTTTTTTGGATTCAGTGATTCTCAAAACATGTATTTCCAGTGAAATCTCGGTATCGAATTTTTGGGTGGAATGCAATACTTCCCCTACTTACTATACGTAGTAGAGAAAGTAAAAATGAATAACGCATTTGAGAAAAAGTATAAGTATTGGAAAATTTAAGGAAATAACAAGCAATATCTCGAAAATGGTTCACTCAACTAAAAAAATGTATATGACATAAATTGTGTATTTTAACGCGATCTACATTTTATGTGTAGTAAAATTTTGTCTATCTCTTATGGTTTACCAGTTATGCAAAAGTCGTTCACAATGAAGAATACTTTTGGAGACATTCCCAGAAAATTCGAGATATACATTTCATTTCTCATAACATTATCTTAAACATGCGATATTTTAATCAAAATCGTTAGAGCCATTTTTGAGAAAATTAAAATTTTCGAAAAATCTTCCATGTAAAGGGTAGTCTGGGGTGGGGGGATTTTCTTGAAAACCTTCGTGTCGCATCTCTGGAAGATACTGAACCTAAATACCAAGTTTGGTGCTTATCCGACTGTTCGTTTTTGAGTTATGCTGTTCACAGACACACACAGACACACACACGGACATGTTTCCAAAAATGCCTCTCTTGGCACAGGGTTTTTATAAGCTCGCTTATCAAAAACGCTGTTTCATTATGCGCGTCGAGTTAAATGCCTCGTTTCGCAACAAAATTGTTACGTTTGTAAAAAAAACGCTGTCATTCTGTCACTATCCACCACTGCACGACCACCACTGCAATAAGGCTGCATAAACGCTGACGAGTTTCCTTTTCTCACGGTCGTTTTACACACGTCGGCATACTTCCTTGTGCAGTGCTGCGCATGCGAAATGACAAGCAAGCAAGCAGCGTTTTAACGTTTATGTACACTCGCGTCAGTACAATTTTTTAAAACTAACAACGCCGTGTGTGGTGTTTTTTTGTGTTGTGCAGTGCATACGTGTTATGTAAAATGCGAGAAATAAAAAGAAGCAGCAGATACTTCCTTTCTAAGGAGTAACACCAACTGTTGAATGAAAATTCTCAAGTGTTAACGTTCGTATCACCTCTAACCTCTGTCTCTTATAGGTGAGTACGAAAGTTTATTTTCATATCCACTTATTTTTAATCCGGTTAAACTTTTCGGGGAATGGTTGCATCCGAAGGGACGCTATACACTGGCCTTAAAATTCTAAATTCTTTCCAACAACATGGCGGGGCAAGAACTGAAAAGCGACATGCTTTTAAAAAGAATGCTAAGCATTGTACAATTCGAACCATTTATAACAAATATCTCGGAAATGGCTGACGTCACAAAAACGTTATTTCAAATAAATTGTGTGTTTTTTTAAAAGAGATCTAAATTTTTTGTATTGTATGTTTTTTCTCAAACCTTAGCAGTTATACAAGATCGTAGAAAATTTCTTCCGAATCAAGAGGACTTCGCAGGCTATTTCCGCAAAATTCGAGATATACATTTTATTTTTCATATAAATGACTTTAATATATGGTGTTGTAATTAAAATCGTCAGAGGCAGTTTTAGAAAATAAAACATTTCGGAAAATAGTTCATGTAAAGGGTAGTTTTGGGTGGAGGGACTTTCTTGTAAATCTCTGTGTCGTAACTTTTTGGAAGGTACTCAACCTAAATACCAAGTTTTAGTATTTATCCGACTTTTCATTTTTGAGTTATGCTGCTCTGACACATACACACAGAATTTTCTAAAAATGTTTTTTATTCAGGGGACCTCGAAACAAGTATTTAGTTTTTCCGGTGAAATCTCAATATTGAATATTTGGATGCAATGCATACCTCCTCTACCTACTATTTTACGTGGTAGAGAAAGCCCCCTAAATCAATATTATTCCATGCAGTTGTGAAATGTGTTTCAGTGGGGTGAATAAAAATTAGTTTGTTGGTATCGTTATCACAGTACTGTTTCACTTGTGATATACCGTTCTCTTTGTATCAAAATGAAAAAAAGAAAAGTTAAAAGAATGACGAGTTTTAGTGAGAAAGGTCTAAAGCTTTTAAACATTAAAATCAACATGGAAACTTTGTAAATAGACAACGCCTCAAAGTGATACTAATACACATAGATTGTGTGCTTTAACGTTCTTGTAAATAAGGCTTCGTTTCCTACGGTTTAACACTTTGTACAAAAGACATTCACAATGAGACTACTTCACAGCTATTTCCAGAAAATTGAAGTTATACATTTTATTTGTCGTGCAGATATCTTAAACATACCGCACCGTAATCAAAAGGGGGTTAGAGCCGTTTTTAAGACAATAAAAACTAACGAACTTTCTCCCGCTAAACGGGTAGTTTGCGGTGTGGGAATTTTCTTGAAAATCTACGGTTTGTTAAATTTTTACTTTCTCTACTACGTATAGTAAGTAGGGGAAGTATTGCATTCCACCCAAAAATTCGATACCGAGATTTCACCGGAAATACGTGTTTTGAGACCTCCTGAATCCAAAAAAAGCATTTTTGGAAACATGTCCGTGTGTGTGTCTGTGTGTGTCTGTGAACAGCATAACTCAAAAACGAACAGTCGGATAAGCACCAAACTTGGTATTTAGGTTCAGTATCTTCCAGAGATGCGACACGAAGGTTTTCAAGAAAATCCCCCCCACCCCAGACTACCCTTTACATGGAAGATTTTTCGAAAATGGCTCTAAAAGATTTTTCGAAAATGGCTCTAACGATTTTGATTAAAATATCGCATGTTTAAGATAATGTTATGAGAAATAAAATGTATATCTCGAATTTTCTAGGAATGTCTCCAAAAGTATTCTTCATTCTGAACGACTTTTGCATAACTGGTAAACCATAAGAGATAGACAAAATTTTACTACACATAAAATGTAGATCGCGTTAAAATACACAATTTATGTCATATACATTTTTTTAGTTGAGTGAACCATTTTCGAGATATTGCTTGTTATTTCCTTAAATTTTCCAATACTTAGACTTTTTCTCAAATGCGTTATTCATTTTTACTTTCTCTACTACGTATAGTAAGTAGGGGAAGTATTGCATTCCACCCAAAAATTCGATACCGAGATTTCACTGGAAATACATGTTTTGAGAATCACTGAATCCAAAAAAAAGCATTTTTGGAAACATGTCCGTGTGTGTGTCTGTCTGTGTGTCTGTGTGTCTGTGTGTCTGTGAACAGCATAACTCAAAAACGAACAGTCGGATAAACACCAAACTTGGTATTTAGGTTCAGTATGCATAACTGGTAAACCATAAGAGATAGCCAAAATTTTACTACACAAAAAATGTAGATCGCGTTAAAATACACAATTTATGTCATATACATTTTTTTTAGTTGAGTGAACCATTTTCGAGATATTGCTTGTTATTTCCTTAAATTTTCCAATACTTATACTTTTTCTCAAATGCGTTATTCATTTTTACTTTCTCTACTACGTATAGTAAGTAGGGGAAGTATTGCATTCCACCCAAAAATTCGATACCGAGATTTCACTGGAAATACATGTTTTGAGAATCACTGAATCCAAAAAAAAGCATTTTTGGAAACATGTCCGTGTGTGTGTCTGTCTGTGTGTCTGTGTGTCTGTGTGTCTGTGAACAGCATAACTCAAAAACGAACAGTCGGATAAACACCAAACTTGGTATTTAGGTTCAGTATCTTCCAGAGATGCGACACGAAGGCTTTCAAGAAAATCCCCCCACCCCAGACTACCCTTTACATGGAACATTTTTCGAAAATTTTAATTTTCTCAAAAACGGCTCTAACGATTTTGATTAAAATATCATATGTTTAAGATATTGTCATGACAAATAAAATGTATATCTCGAATTTTCTGGGAATGTCTCCAAAAATATTCTTCATTGTGAACGACTTTTGCATAACTGGTAAACCATAAGAGATAGACAAAATTTTACTACACAAAAAATGTAGATCGCGTTAAAATACACAACTTATGTCATATACGTTTCTTTTGTTGAGTGAACCGTTTTCGAGATATTGCTTGTTATTTCCTTAAATTTTCCAATACTTATACTTTTTCTCAAATTCGTTTATTCATTTTTTTTATGTCCTGAACATGCAAAGAGAATGGAATTCGCCACATAGCAACCAGCGTTAAAATATTTGACTATCGCTTAAAAGCTACCAATTAGATTGTACAAGAGTAGAGAAAGTCATGTGAGTGTAACACATCAGTTTTTTTTTTTTTATACGCTACTATTTTAGTGTGTGTGTGTGTGCGCGCGCGCGCGAGTACGTGCCTAGAATCCGTGCGCCACAAGCCAAAACGACGACGTTATAGAAAAACTTTATCATTTGCCTACCGGCCAGGGTCAACCACTAAAAACCCTGAGAAAACCTCGAAAATTAGAAACGGCTTCGTCAACCACTACAGAAAACGCCTACCAACCAGGGAAAACCTATGAAAAAGCAGAAAGCACTTGCATTCGTTTACCAACCGCAGAAAACCTCCAAAAAAAACTAGTTATTTTTTTAAAAATGAAAAGACGAATAATATAAGTATGGCAGCTGCAACGGGTGTGTGTGTGTGCGAGTATGTGCCTAGGATCCGTGCGCCACAAGCCAAAACGACGACATTATAGAAAAACTTTATCATCTGCCTACCGGACAGGGACAACCACTAAAAAAAAAACCTGAAAAATCCTCGAAAATTAGAAACGGCTTCGTCAACCACTACAGAAAACGCCTACCAACCAGGGAAAACCTATGAAAAAGCAGAAAGCACTTGCATTCGTTTACCAACCGCAGAAAACCTCCAAAAAACTAGTTATTTTTTTTAAAAAAAGAAAAGACGAATAATATAAGTATGGCAGCTGCAACGGGTGTGTGTGTGCGCGCGAGTATGTGCCTAGTATCCGTGCGCCGACAAGGTAAAACTTCATCATTTGCCTACCGGGCAGGGACAACCGCTAAAAAACCTGACAAAACCTCGAAAATTAGAAACGCCTTCGTCAACCAGTACAGAAAACGCCTACCAACCAGGGAAAACCTATGAAAGAGCAGAAAGAGCTTGCATTCGTTTACCAACCGCAGAAAACTCCCAAAAAAACTAGTTATTTTAAAAAAAAAGGAAAAGTCGAATAATATAAGTATGGCAACTGCAACGTGTGTGTGTGTGTGCGCGAGTACGTGCCTAGTATCCGTGCGCCGACAAGGTAAAACTTCATCATTTGCCTACCGGGCAGGGCCAACCGCTAAAAAACCTGAGAAAACCTCGAAAATTAGAAACGCCTTCGTCAACCAGTACAGAAAACGCCTACCAACCAGGGAAAACCTATGAAAAAGCAGAAAGAGCTTGCATTCGTTTACCAACCGCAGAAAACCTCCAAAAACTAGTTATTTTTTAAAAAAACGAAAAAACAAAAAGAAAAAAAGGAAAAGACGAATAATATAAGTATGACAACTGCAACGTGTGTGTGTGTGTGTGTGTGTGCGAGTATGTGCCTAGTATCCGTGCGCTGACAAGCAAAAACTTCATCATTTGCCTACCGGGCAGGGACAACCACGAAAAACCTGAAAAAACCTCGAAAATTAGAAAGGGCTTCGTCAACCACTACAGCAAACGCCTACCAACCAGGGAAAACCTGTGAAAAAGCAGAAAGAGCTTGCATTCGTCTACCAACCAGAGAAAACCCCCGAAAAACTAATTATTTTTTTTAAAAAACAAACGTAAAAAAAAGAAAAAGAGAAAAGAAAGACGGATAATATAAGTATGGCAACTGTAACGGTTTACGGTAAACGCGCGCGCTCGCAATGCGTCACGGCGGGCAATATTTTTCAAGTTATCGCACAGTTTGCAGCTCTTTCATCGCAGCGGGCCTATCGCCACGCACATCGACTGCTGAAATTGCTGATGAGTTCTGGAGAGGCTTTTGCAAATCTTGTTGGTAGCAAAACTTACCTTTCCCATCACCTCCAACATACCCCACTCCCACACCTTTTTCTTTCCACCAATCACAATCTCTCTTATTCTTACCAATCAACAACTTTCAGTTGTTCCTTTCCACCAATAACATCACTTCTTATTCCCACCAATCACAACTTCACACGTCACCTTCTGTTATACTTTTTATCCCTCGTTCGCCATCTTTTCCCTCTTTCAGTCCCAACCTCCGCACAGACAACACCTCGCCGCTCCGCTCCACTCCATCACGTGTCCTCCATACTCTTTTATCTTCCTTCCTTCATCTTCCACCCGAATTAACGCACCAATCACATTTCGTCTTATTTTTACCAATCAAAACACTCCACGTCACTTCCTGTTTTCCTTCATCTTTCCCTAATTCTCAATTCTATCTCCTCGTCACCATCTGTTGCGTTCGACATCTTTCGCATGTTGACCATAACCTCAAACCTCTTCGTCCCTCCACTTCTTGCCTCCGCCATCTTGTTTAGTTCCCATTTTCACCACCACGCCACCGCCATCTTGGTTTAAGCTCTCCACGTTTACCTCAATTTTTAACCTCAACTTCATGCCTCCGCTATCTTATTTAGTTCCCATTTTTACCACCGCGCCTCACATCTCCTCGTCCCACCCTTGCCTCCGCCATCTTGGATTTAGTTCCCCTTCTTACGTCCTGTTTTAACCTAAAAATCTTAACCTCAAGTCTCCTTGCCCACCACCTCTTGCCACCGCCATGTTCACCACTAACCTCGAAATCTCCTCGTCCTTACACTTTTTGTCTTCGTCATCTTGTTTAGTTCCCATTTTCGCCACCGCACCTCACATCTCCTCGTCCACACCATTGCCTTCGCCATCTTGGATTTCGTTCCCATGCTTACGCCCTGTTTCAACCTAAAAATCTTAACCTCAAATCTCCTTACCCTCCTCTTGCGTCCGCCATCTTGTTTAGTTCTCACCGCATCTCCTTGTCGCCAACCCTCCGCCATTTTTAGTTCCCACTATTTTAACCTCAAAATCTGCTCTTCTAAGCTCTTGCTACCGCCATCTTCTTTTAGTTCCCATTCTCACCACCGCGTCTCTTTGCCCCCACCTCTTGCGACCGCCATGTTCACCACTAACCTCCAAATTTCCTCGTCCTTAAACCTCTTGTCTCAACCATCTTGTTTAGTTCCCATTTTCGCCACCGCATCTCATATCGCACCATCTCTCTATCCACTCAAGAAAACTACCATCCAACGTTCAAAAATTGCTGATCAGTTCTCGACAGGCTTTTGCAAATCCTGTTGCTAGCAAAACTTACCTTTCCCATCACCTCCAACATACCCCACTCCCACACCTTTTTCTTTCCCACCAATCATAATCTCTCTTATTCTTACCAATCAACAACTTTCATTTGCTCCTTTCCACCAATAAAATCACTTCTTATTCCCACCAATCACAACTTCACACGTCACTTTCTGTTACACTTTTTATCCCTCGCTCCCCATCTTTTCCCCTCTTTCAGTCCCGACCTCCGCACAGACATCACCTCGCCGCTGCTCACATCTCCGAACCAGATTGCCGGCGAGAACAGATCTCGTTCATTCGCACCTCGACGGTTGACTCGGCAGCAGCTACTGCAAACACCTACGTCGTACACGTTTTTGACCGCTTTCGAGCGGCTATGAGAACCCTGCTCCTACGTACGCTAGCGACCATCACGATGGTCCAGTACCAGGTTTTTGGTATAGTTAAATTACGCCTCTGCAAAGGGTGTCTGTACCGCTTTAAAAACCTAGGTATATAAGTGCGTAGTGATGTTGGTTGATCTTAAAGCTGGTTAAGCATTTTCAAAAACAGTTTGCTTTTATTTTTTCGCGTCGCGTGCCGCGCTTTTGGTGACGCATCCACACCGGTAACAGGTAAGTACCACACGCATAATTATTTTTCGGACCTGCTTGGCGTAGGAATATATCCTTTCGTGTTTTGGTACTGTAACCTCAAATCTCCTTACCCTCCTCTTGCGTCCGCCATCTTGTTTAGTTCCCACCGCATCTCCTTGTCGCAGACCCTCCGCCATTTTTAGTTCCCACTATTTTAACCTCAAAATCTACTCTTCTAAACTCTTGCTACCGCCATCTTCTTTTAGTTCCCATTCTCACCACCGCGTCTCCTTACCCCCACCTCTTGCGACCGCCATGTTCACCACTAACCTCCAAATTTCCTCGTCCTTAAACCTCTTGTCTCAACCACCTTGTTTAGTTCCCATTTTCGCCACCGCATCTCATATCGCCCCATCTCTCTATCCACTCAAGAAAACTACCATCCAACGTTCAAAAAATTGCTGATGAGTTCACGACAGGCTTTTGCAAATCTTGTTGCTAGCAAAACTTACCTTTCCCATCACCTCCAACATACCCCACTCCTTTTTCTTTCCACCAATCATAACCTCTCTTATTCTTACCAATCAACAACTTTCATTTGCTCCTTTCCACCAATAAAATCACTTCTTATTCCCACCAATCACAACTTCACACGTCACTTTCTGTTATACTTTTTATCCCTCGCTCCCCATCTTTTCCCCTCTTTCAGTCCCGACCTCCGCACAGACAACACCTCGCCGCTGCTCACATCTCCGAACCAAATTGCCGGCGAGAACAGATCTTGTTTATTCACACCTCGACGGTTGACTCGACAGCAGCTACTGTCAACACCTACGTCGTACACGTTTTTGACCGCTTTCGACCGGCTATGAGAACCCTGCTCCTACGTACGCTAGCGACCATCACGATGGTCCAGTACCAGGTTTTGGTATAGTTAAATTACGCCTCTGCAAAGGGTGTCTGTACCGTTTAAAAACCTAGGTATATCAGTGCGTAGTGATGTTGGTTGATCTTAAAGCTGGTTAAGCATTTTCAAAAACAGTTTGCTTTTATTTTTCCGCCTCGCGTGCCGCGCTTTTGGTGACGCATCCACACCGGTAACAGGTAAGTACCACACGCATAATTATTTTTCGGACCTGCTTGGCGTAGGAATATATCCTTTCGTGTTTTGGTACTGTAACCTCAAATCTCCTTACCCTCCTCTTGCGTCCGCCATCTTGTTTAGTTCTCACCGCATCTCCTTGTCGCAGACCCTCCGCCATTTTTAGTTCCCGCTTTTTTAACCTCAAAATCTACTCTTCTAATCTCTTGCTACCGCCATCTTCTTTTAGTTCCCATTCTCACCACCGCATCTCCTTACCCCCACCTCTTGCGACCGCCATGTTCACCACTAACCTCCAAATTTCCTCGTCCTTAAACCTCTTGTCTCAACCACCTTGTCTAGTTCCCATTTTCGCCACCGCATCTCATATCGCCCCATCTCTCTATCCACTCAAGAAAACTACCATCCAACGTTCAAAAAATTGCTGATCAGTTCACGACAGGCTTTTGCAAATCCTGTTGCTAGCAAAACTTACCTTTCCCATCACCTCCAACATACCCCACTCCTTTTTCTTTCCACCAATCATAATCTCTCTTATTCTTACCAATCAACAACCTTCATTTGCTCCTTTCCACCAATAACATCACTTCTTATTCCCACCAATCACAACTTCACACGTCACTTTCTGTTACACTTTTTATCCCTCGCTCCCCCATATTTTTCCTCTTTCAGTCCCGACCTCCGCACAGACAACACCTCGCCACCCAGCTCCTCTCCAGCACGCGACCTCCATACTCTTCCATCTTCCTTCCTTCATCTTCCACCCAAATTAACGAACCAATCAAAACACTCCACGTCACTTCCTCTTCTTCCTTCACCTTACCCTAATCCTCAATTCTTTCAACTCGTCCCGGATGAACCAATTGCAATAACGATAATCCTACCGCTCAGGGCGCTTTTCAAACTTACCGCCGCCGCCGTCGCACGCAGCGGCACTAGCGACACTAGCGCCCCTAGCGGCAGGATTATCGTTAAAACAATTGGCTCATCCGGGACTATTACTACTGACGCGCATTTATCGTACTCTCTAGCGCAGACTCTGTATACAGTTTGAGATTACTCTAATCACTTACATTTAAATTAATGTTTTGGAGCGGGTTTATTATACCACCTAGTGCAGACTTTGATACATTTTGAGATGACTTTTATCACTCACATTTGAATTAATCTTTTGACCGGGTTTATCATACTACCTAGCGAGGTGTGTGTATCCACTTTGAGATCACTTTAATCACTTACATTTAAATTAATGTACTGGTACAGCTTTATTATAGTACCTAACGCAGACTGGGTATAAATTTTGAGAGCTTTTTAATCACTTAAATTTAAATTAATGTTTTCGCGGGGGTTTACCATACTACCTAGCACAGAGTGTGTATACGGTTTGAGATCACTTTACCCCTCACATATAAATTAATGTTATGGCGCGGATTTATCATACTGCTTAGAGCAGACTCTGTATACAGTTTGAGATAACTTTAATCTCTTACATTTAAATTAATATTATGAAGCGGATTTTTCATACTACCTACCTCAGACTGTGTATGCGGTTTAAGATCACTTTAATCCGCCACATTAGTTTAAGGTTATGGCGCGGATTTATCTTACGACTTAGCGCGTACTGTGTATACATCTTGAGATTTCTTTAATCCCTCACATTTAAATTAATGTTATGGCCCGGTTTTATTATACTACCTAGCGCTACTGTGTATGCAAATGGAGATCACTTTAATCCCTCACATTTAAGTTAATATTTTGTCGCGGGTTTATCATGTCACCTATCGCAGACTGTGTATACGGTTTGAGATCACTTTAATCACTCACATTTGAATTAACGTTTTGGCACGGGTATATAAGAACATGCAGTGCACACTGTGTATACACATTGAAATCA
Source organism: Deroplatys truncata (assembly GCA_030765065.1). NCBI lineage: Eukaryota > Metazoa > Arthropoda > Insecta > Mantodea > Mantidae > Deroplatys > Deroplatys truncata. The sequence goes on along the minus strand of CM060990.1, from coordinate 345,646,132 downwards.
CCTTAATCACTTAGATTTGAACTAACGCCTTAGAGCAGATTTATCATGCTACCTAACACAGACGGTGTATACAGTTTTTGAGAACACTTCAATCACTGATTTTTAAATTAATGTTATGGCGCGGATCTATCATACTACCTAGAGCAGACAGTGTATACAGTTTGAAATCGCTTTAATCCCTAACATTTCAATTAATGCTTTGAAGCGGATTTATAGTACTTCCTAGTGCAGACTGTGTATACAGTTTAGGATTACTTTAATCCCTTACATTTGAATTAATGTTTTGGCGCTGATTTATCATACTACCTAGCACAGAGTGTGTATACAGTTTGAAAACGTTTTAATCACTTACATTTGAAGTAATCTTTAGACCCGGATTTATCATACTACCTAGCGCAGATAGTGTATACAGTTTGAGATCACTTTAATCACTTATATTTACATTAATGTTTTTGCGCGTGTTTATCACACTATTTAGCGTAGAGTGTGTATACAGTTTCAGGTAACTTTGGTCACTTACATTTGAATTAATGTTTTGGCGCGGGTTTGTCACACCACCTAGTGCACACTATGTATACACATTGAGGTCACCTTAATCACTTAGATTTGAATTAATGGTTACGCGCGGATTTATCATACTACCTAACGCAGACAGTGTATGCAGTTTTTGAGATCTCTTCAACCACTTATTATTAAATTTATGTTATAGCGCAGCTTTATCATACTACCTAGCGCAGAATAAGTATGGAGATTTAGATCAACCTATATCCTCACATTTAAATTAATGTTTTGACGCGTATTAATAATACCACCTAGCGCCGACTGTGTATACAGTTTGAGACCACTTTAGTCACTTATTATTAAATTAATGCTTTGACACGGATTTATCATACTACCTAGCGCAGACTGTGTATAAGGTTTGAGATTAATTTAATCACTTAAATTTAAATTAACGTTTTGGATCAGATTTATCATACCACCTAGCGCACATTGTGCATTTAGTTTGAGATCAGTAGGACATATAGAGGATACTGGGCCACTTTTTGGGCATATATGCGAGAGAATAGGCAAAACGAGGGTAGAAGCCAGGTTGAGAGAGCCTTCAAGGAGGAAAATGGATTTATATGGGAGAGATAGGAATACGACTGACACTAGGCTAGGCAAGGTTGAAGGAGTGTAGTGCGTTTATGTGGAAGAGATAGTGGAGAGGTGTTAGGCTCGACAGAGGTTGAGGAGTAGAGTATGGTTTATATGAGTGGTATAAGAAATTTAAGGAGAGGTGTTAGGCTAGACAGATTTGAAGGTTAGAGTATGGTTTATATGAGATGTATAGGAAAACGAGGAGAGGTGTTAGGCTAGACACAGTTGAAGGGTAGAATATGGTTTGTACGAGAGGTATCGGAAAACGAGGAGAGATGTGAAGCTAGACAGAGTTGAATGGCAGAGTATATCCTTTATATAAGAGAAGTAGGGAATGGGAGGAGAAGTGCTAGGTTAGACAGAGGTTGAGGTGTAGAATATACGTTTATAGGGGAAATATTGGGAAAACAAAGAGAGCTGTTAGACTAGACAGGCCTTGAAGGGTAGAACAAAACTTTTATATGGAAGAGATAGCAAACCGAGGAGACGTATTAGCCTAGGAAGCTTTGAGTGTGCGTTTATAAGGAGAGACGTGAAAATGGAGAGAGATCCTATGCTAGGAGAGAGTTGAAGGAGTGGTAGATGAGCGTTATATGGGAGAGATAATGCATAAGAGGAGAAGTGCTAAGCCAGACATTGTTGGGGAGTAGAGTATGCGTTTATATCGTAAAGATAGGGATCACGGGAGAGACGCTAGAATAGGCTGAGGTTGAGAGTAGAGTATGCGTTTGTATGTATGAGAGGTATATAAAACGAGGAGAACTGATAGGCTAGACAGATACTGAGGGGTAGGAATATGGGCTTATATACAGGAGAGATAGGCAATAGGAGGGGAGGTGCTAGACATTGAAAGCGACTTCAGACGAGAACGTCATGGAAATTTGTTTGCTGTCAATGTTAGAACGCTAATTCTATACAGCTCCAACACGTAACCCACTCATGCTAGAAAGTTAACCCCCTTACTCAAAAAGGTGACCCACTCACGCAAAAAGGTAACCCACTCACGCAAAAAAGTAACTCCTCACGCTAAAAAGGTAACCCGCTCACACAAAAAGGTTACACACTCAGGCAAAATGGTAACCAATTCATTCAAAAAGGGTAACCCAATCACGCAAAAAGGTAACCCACTCACGCATAAAGGTAACCCACTCACGCTAAAAAGGTGACCCGCTCTCGCAATAAGGTAACCGAATCACGCTAAAAGGTAAGTAATTCCGTTAGTATGACAGGGTGGGACTGATTCCGGGAAGTGGGTATAGCATAATTCCGTATGATTTAACGGCTAATTCAGATTGTATCGTAGGTATTTAGGATAATTCATGTACTATCGTGGTCATTTGGGCTAATTCAGCTAGTATCACAGGAGGCTAGAATCCAGAGTCTGACTGCATCATAGCTACATATGACTTCACAGGTAATTCAGCTAGTATCGTAGGTATTTAGGCTAAGTCAGCTAGTATCACAGTGGAATAGATTCCAGGGATTGGCTATAGCATAGTTTCGTATTTCACTGCTAATTCAGAAAGTTCAGTGGTATTTAGAATAATTCAAGTATGATGGGTGTTGAGAGTAATTCAGCTGGCATTACAGGAGAGTAGGTTCCAGGGGTTGGTTATAACATAGTTTCGTATTTCACAGATAGTTCGGGTAATATCGTAAGTATTTGGGGGTAATCAGCATAGTTTCACAGATACACGTGATAAATTCGATTGGCGATTTCTGTTACAGCCATTTAAGGTAATTGCAGGAGATTCAGGTTTTATTAAAGGTATTTGAGTCATTTTAACAGATAATTAAACTAGTATCATTGATATTTAGGGTAAACCAGATAGTATCACGTTTAGTAGTGCTAATTTCGTGCAGGGATTTGTATCAGAACTAATTAAGGTAATTTCAGATGATTCGGGTAGTATCACAGGTACTTAAATCATTTTAACACGTAATTCAGATAGTATCACCGGTATTCATAGTAAAATAGAGAGTAAATAGCTTATAAACTACTCACATGCAATGTTACAACACCTTATATACCTTTTTCTAAACCTTACAAAATGTTTATATGTAAAAAAGTTAGTGTGCGAGGCGGAGAGGGATAAACTGCATATTGGTTTACAAATTGAAAAACTTTGGGTCAACATACCCTTATTTTAGTTCGTCATAGGTGTCGCTCCACTTTTATCTAGGCTTGAGACTAGCACTAGGATTGCAACTAATGGCAGGGTTAACACATCCCTTTCCATTTTCTTCTTTCTTCATCAAGCGTCTGCTAAGTGTATACACTGTACACGGATAAACTTCATTTTCTAAGATTGTAGACTCACGAGAAAATCTCCATCTTTGAGTTACATTCTCTTAAGCAGTGTCTGTAATACTCTAAGGTCCATACGCATAGGTAGTTATTCCGTCCTCGGCAATCACTCTTTTATCATCAAAGTGACTAAATGTAATTTTATTCACTTGCACTGTGGTAACAGCGAGGATTAGATTTATGGGCGTTCTGATGATTTCACTACTTTTAAGAAGTCTATATAGCTTTCAAACGTAATGTACTGCTTAATAGCGCTACGTTTTATACCACTAATTTCTTATCATTGAGCCGTTGATATCTAGTGCACACATTTTAGGTCGTAGTCCAACAAAGCGTAGGATGATTTTGCTATTGACCTCATCTTTAAATTTCCCAAGCACCTTCTTGTTTAGAGCTGAATGGCATATATGGTTAACAGCGTAATCAGCAGTATCCAGATGCTCAAGAAAACATAGGTTGTCCTGGTACACATCTTCAGTTGTCACACGATGGATGAATGAATCACTGTCCATATACATAAGCTTCAGGTTTTCAGCTCCGTAGTATGGTAACAACACATCATAACGATAGTGATACATTAATGCCTTGGAGATGTCCAACACACTCATTCCAAAGTATATAGGCTTGTTGAATACAATCTGAAGAGAAACCATATGTACAGCAGCTAGATTAGTAGCATATACCGTCCTATCGATAAACGTGGGCTTGGCGATCAGCTTCTCTAGAGTCTTCTCATTTGTCACCAGTCGTATATCCATACGGTTACGCAGGTTCTCCATGGTTTTCCAAACATGGCGTTGTTAAGGCGCTTGTAGAGATCCTTCTCGAAATCATTTGCAGCTTGTTGCCGTGGTCTGTTGTTAAATTCCACATAAGGTTTTAACCACCGAGACTGTTGGAATTGGAGCACACGAAGGATTATTATTAGCTGTAACCCATGATTAAGAGCTTGCTTCAAAGCCCTGTAATGCACTACATACTTCTTTCGAGGTACAAGATGGGGTATCAGTTTCTTTGTAGATGATTTCAACGGTTTCATACGCTCAGGCAGGAAAGGTAGTTGGTCGTGTAGATCGTTAAGTACTACAGGATACTCGATGTCGACTTCTAATATGTAACCATGAGTATCATCTTCTTGTAGTCTTTCTAAGTTGATTTCTTCAGGTGACACACAGTGAAATCCATCATAAGGGAGAGCGTGACACATTTCCCACACATATTGGTTGTTGGCGTCGTCGTATGTAATAAATTGGGTTGTTCTCGAGGGATCAAACTTCCCCATATACGTGTTATTAGCCTCTGCATACCGATGAAAAACTTGACATAAACCTCCTCTTATACGTGATTCCACCATGAGTAGTTGATCATAATCTTGTAACAGTTCCAGCTTAATTCCTGTTTACAGTAACATGGCGTCCCATGTAAGTCCTGGAGAGGTAAAATAATGTGCTGGATCAACTTTGTGTGTTTTGAGGATTTGCTCTGTGAACGTTTCAGACATCAGCTAGAAGAAGTACATGCAAATTTAAGCAGACGTCGCTGTACTCGCCCAGGTTTCTCACCTTAAACAGCTCCCATACATTTCTAGCATGATCGTAGTCAGCATCACTAATTTCTTCTTCATTTAAGCTAATGTAGAAGGTGTCCTTAGGAGGCAAGCAGGTCTCGTTCAGGGTATCCCTTAACGTGACAAAATCATTTGAGAATACACCCTTACGAGTCATCAACTTCAATTCGTTTTCTCCAAAGTACTTAAACGTTTCAGGATATGAGGTTAGATTTTTTACCAACTTATCCAAGCTTGTACTGAGGAATCGAAAACTATCCACAAACCGAAGCTTTATATCTCCTACATACTTGGTGAATGAGATATAGCTTTCTTCAGTGCTAGGAATTACCTCCACCCTCTCACCTGTACACCCCAACTCCTTAACAATGAAATGAGAGTCATATCCGCTGAGGTTATGTATGAAGACAGGAATATATTTAGGTGTTTTGCAAGCTAAATTGCATTCATTATGTAGACTTCCACGACATTAATCGCTGAATTGATCAAGGTCGCGTAATTTGTAGTTCTCTTCTGTAAAGGGCTTTCCACACAAGTAGCATGCCGTAGAAGACTCAAAATCCTTTTTCTGTTGATCCATAAGATTCAGAGTCTTGGCAGATTTGTATATATTACCTATCATTGTTGCAAGGGATGACAGGTACATCAGAAACTTCTGATCAGCATCATAACCACTATATACATAGAGTTGTTTAGGAAGACCATTAGGGGGAAAATAAGAGTGTAACGGCCACTTAATATACAGGAATGTACAACTAATATGCCTATTATTGCTCCCTCCACCACCCTCATCTCCTCGCTACTGTTTTATCGTTTATATCTCCAGAGTGAAGAGAGATAGAACAACGGAATAAAAATTAGTTAATTTCTTGGAATACGTTGCTTCCTTGGCGTATTATTTCAAGTTGACCAGGATGCCCGGGTTGGAATACTAGGAGTGATTACAAATTAATCATCTAATAACTCCGAAACTAATTAAGATAAAGACGTCAAATAGACCTTTGTACATTAGCGTCAATAGGTAATTTCTTGTGAATCTATAACTGCGTACCTGAGGTCCAGGGTTCGATCCTTGATTTTTATATTTCCATTATCTCGTAAACTAAGACGAATAGAGGGGTGGACTAAAGCATGATTGATAGCTCCTATGGTGGATGATAAATACTGCATATAATTGACAGTTAGTAGTCCTTAGTTCGAATCTCGATCTGTCAGTGGCTTCCTTAATGTTCATCTACACTCTAGAATATATCACTCAGATTGATGCCGTAACTGCATACAGCTCTTTTAAACATTTCAAGCTATAATTATAAATAATTTTGTTCCTGATGTTCTGGGTTAGAATACTGATAAAATTACACTTAATTATAAATTTAATAACTCCTAAACTGTTTAAGATAAAGACGTCAAGTAAACTTTGTTACATTTACTTTATTAGGTAGTATCTTGTAAATGTATATTCGGATACCTGGCCTTCTGGTTTGGATCCTTAATTTTTAAATCTCCATTATCTGAGAAACTAAGAGAGATAGACGGTGGACCAAAGCTGTTTCATAGCTGCTATGATGGACAACTAATACTGTATATAATCGCAAATCAGTTGTCCTTAGTTTGAATCTTTATCTTTTAAAGATGTCCTTAATTTTCTTCAATATTCTGGGATATGTCAGTTAGTTTGATCGCGTAACTGCATACAAATTTGTTGAACATACCAGGCTAATATTATAAATAATTTTGTTCCTATTGCTCTGGGTTCCAATACCGATTCAGTGACTTTTGCTTACAAAGTTAGTAACCCGTAATCTAATTTAGATAGATACGTCAAGTAAAATGTAAACAGAGTACCTAAACCCTGAATGGCGTTATCATGACAAAAATTACCTTAAAGTACTCAGATCGAATCCCTAAGGGGTGATTTCATATATCTTCAAGCCTATGGAACATACCATGGTCGAGTAAAGATTAAATGGCAGATGCTGATGCGGGGGAACTAAATTACTATAATACATTTATTAAAGCGGTTTGATCCTAGAAGCTTAAAATTTGTGTAACTCTGGAAAAATTGCTTTGCTTGTGATTGTAGTGAAATTTAGTGGTCTTTCTGGGAGAAGATGGAAAGGAAGAATTGAAAAGGGAATGAAAACATGAGATAATGTAGTGTATGCATGCATTTAACTAAATACGGGGGAAAATTTCTACGTTACCTTTTAAGCCTTTAATAATAGAGATTATGCTACCTTTGGTGTAATGGATTGTGGTAGCGGTATTGGTGGTGGTGGTGGTGGTGGTGGTGGTGGTATGCTTTGAATGGAAACATCTGACTGAATGAGCGTGTGAGAATACTTCTCTTGTTGCTGTGACAGCATATACAGATAGTTATGAGACGAATTTAAACGTGTTTGTAACTGCCAGACATCGTGTCTCTGGGTGTGACCTCATAAACATCTTGTCTCTGGGCATGAGGTTATATGGCGGAGGTTAATACGCGTAGAGCGATCATATACAGCTGGTTATGGAGCAAGTTTATGATTGATCTAAAAGGTTCGTACTCCTTCTGTTTTTAGTTTGATCTAGGGCATTGGACTTCATTGAGCTAATTAGTTTTGAGGTAATATTATCGTGTTCTCTCCAAGAATAATCAGCTTTCTAAAGTTTTATCCAGGTGAAAAGGTCTATATTTTCCTTGAAGAAGGATTAATACGTTATTACATAAAGAATAGCGATGAATAACTCAGCGTATAAGGATATTATTCCAAGCGCTACTGGATACGCTTACGGAAAATGTGGGAAGAAGTTCCTCCGAGGTTATCACAAGAGAAGACACAAGATGAGCTGCAAGAAGCTCTTCAAATGTAAACATTGTAGCTTGACCTTCAATGATGGTTATAAGGGCCAGCGACATGAAGATATATGTGAAATAAGCAGTTTTAAGAAGAAACGCAGATTGGAGCCCACAAAACATCAGTTATTATCAACAATGGAGGACCGTGATATGAAAGAATATGAAACTTCATTCGAAGGACGATTGAAATCGTATTTTATACGATGTGAATCACCTAAGGACCTGAATATGTATTCGCATGAGGCAAAATAACGCATAATCCAGGCTGTGCATAAAAAATTTGGTATTCACAAGAGTGTTAAAATTAATCTACTGGCTGAGTGTATATTTGTAAACAGCATTGGAGAAACCAGTGAAAAAAGCATTTAAAACACGGAATTAGCCCGTTTTCCTAGAAACTGACCTGGAGTCAAAGATGGAAGTGAAATTAAAGAAATTCGTGAATGAAATGGAGAAGTCTCAGCTTAAGGGTAGCTACTGGGCTTTGCATACTGTGGAAGGAGTTCGACTTCGTATCAACAAGTACAATTCGTTAAGAGAAAGTAGCTACATACCACTATTGCCATCTGCTGAAGCAAGGAAAGCCTACGTAAGCATCCAGAACCTTATTGAAGAGAAATGTTTCATATACTATATATTAGCTAAATTCGTCGAGAAGGATGCACAGCGTATGATCAAATACAAACAACGTCAAGATAAGTACGACTTCAGCTGTGTTTCCTACCTTACTCCAATTTCTCAAATACCTAAATTTTAGAAGCTTAACAAGATGTCTATCAACGATTTCGGGCTGGATGGGAGCCAGGAAGTGTATCCAATAAAAGTTGCTGACAATCAACTACCTGAACACCGCGACCTGCTACTATTAAATCACAGTAGTGGAAAACATCACTACGTATATATAAAGAATTTTGAGAAGATCGTGTGACGCCAGAGAACTAAATGTAGAGGATGTCTTTATAACTGTAAGCGCTGTTTTACACATTTTGATGATCGATATGGACGAAGTGGGTTAGAAAACTACAAGAACATGCATCCATCTGTAATCAACATGTTGTCGCAAGGTTAGGTATGCCTACCAAGGAGAAAACGTTTGAACAGTTTAAAATGTTGAGAGGATGCTGAAAGTGCCTTATGTCATCTATGCGGATTTTGAGAGTATTCTCACTCCATGCCATACGTATATACCCAATCCTGAAACTTCCTATACAACCCCTTATCAAGACCGAAAACCAATGAGCTTCTGTGTTTACGTGAAGCCGTCATCGAGTGTTGAACATCTTGAAACTGGTCTAACTAAGCAACCCTATGTATATCGTGGTTATGATTCTCCTCAGAAGTTTATGCTGTACCTGTCATCCCTTGCAACAATGATCGGTAATATAAACAAATATGCCAAGACTCTGAAATTTATGGATCAACAGAAAAAGGATTTTGAGTATTCTACGGCATGCTACTTGTGTGGAAAGCCCTTTACAGAAGAGAACTACAAATTACGCGACCATGATCGATTCAGCGATGAATATCGTGGAAGTCTACATAATGAATGCAATTAACCTGCAAAACCCCTAAATCTATTCCTGTCTTCATGCATAACCTTAGCGGATATGACTCTCATTTCATTGTTAAGGCGTGGGGGTGTACAGGTGAGAGGGTGGAGGTAATTCCTAACTCTGAAGAAAGCTATATCTCATTCACCAAGTATGTAGGAGATATAAAGCTTCGGTTTGTGGATAGTTTTCGATTCCTCAGTACAAGCTTGGATAAGTTGGTAAAAAATCTAACCTCATATCCTGAAACGTTTAGGTACTTTGGAGAAAACGAATTGAAGTTGATGACTCGTAAGGGTGTATTCTCAAATGATTTTGTCACGTTAAGGGATACCCTGAACGAGACCTGCTTGCCTCCTAAGGACACCTTCTACATTAGCTTAAATGAAGAAGAAATTAGTGATGCTGACTACGATCATGCTAGAAATGTATGGGAGCTGTTTAAGGTGAGAAACCTGGGCGAGTACAGCGACGTCTGCTTAAATTTGCATGTACTTCTTCTAGCTGATGTCTGAAACGTTCAGAGAGTAAACCCTCAAAACACACAAAGTTGATCCACACATTATTTTACCTCACCAGGAATTACATGGGACGCCATGTTACTGTATACAGGAATTAAGCTGGAACTGTTGCAAGATTATGATCAACTACTCATGGTGGAATCACGTATAAGAGGAGGTTTATGTCAAGTTTTTCATCGGTACGCAGAGGCTAATAACACGTAAATGAAGAAGTTTGATCCCTCGAGACCAACCCAATTTATTACATACGACGACGCCAACAACCAATATGGGTGGGAAATGTGTCTCGCCCTACCTTATGGTGGATTTCAGTGGGTGTCATCTAAAGAAATCAACTTAGAAGGATTACAAGAAGATGATCCTCATGGTTACATATTAGAAGTCAACATCGAGTATCCTGTAGAAATTGACGATCTACACAACCAACTACCTCTCCTGCCTGAGCGTATGAAACCGTTGAAATCATCTACAAAGAAACTGATACCCCATCTTGTACCTCGAAAGAAGTATGTAGTGCACTACAGGGCTTTGAAGCAAGCTCTTAATCATGGGTCACAGCTAACAAAAATCCATAGTGTGCTCCAATTCCAACAGACTCGGTGGTTTAAGCCTTATGTGGAATTTAACAACAGACCACGGCAACAAGCTGCAAATGATTTCGAGAAGGATCTCTAAATGCGCCTTAACAACGCCATGTTTGGAAAACCATGGAGAACCTGCGTAACCGTATGGATATACGATGGTGACAAATGAGAAGACTCTAGAGAAGCTGATCGCCAAGCCCACGTTTATCGATAGGACGGTATATGCTACTAATCTAGCTGCTGTACATATGGCCTCTCTTCAGATTGTATTCAACAAGCCTATAGACTGTGGAATGAGTGTGTTGGACATCTCCAAGACATTAATGTATCACTATCATTATAATGTGTTGTTACCATATTACGGAGCAGAAAACCTAAAGCTTATGTATATGGACATTGATTCATTCATCCATCGAGTGACAACTGAAGGTGTGTACCACGACAACCTACGTTTTCTTGAGCATCTGGATATTGCTGATTACCCTGTTAACCATATATGCCATTCAGCTCTAAACAAGAGGATGCTTGGGAAATTTAAAGTAGAGGCTAATGGCAAAATCATACTACTCTTTGTTGGACTACGACCTAAGATGTGTGCACTAGATATCCACGGCTCAATGATAAAACAAATTAAAGGTATAAAACGTAGTGCTAGTAAGCAGTACATTAAGTTTGAAAGCTATATAGACTACCTTTAAGCCTGTGATATCATCAGAACGCCCTTGAATCTAATCCTATCACGAAAGGACGCGGTTACCACAGTGCAAGTGAATAAAATTTCATTGAGTCCCTTTAATGATAAAAGAGTTATTGCCGAGGATGGAATAACTACCTATACGTATGGACATTACATTATTACAGACAGTGCTTAAGAGAATGTAAGTAGAAGATGAAGATTTTCTCGTGAGTCCATAATCTTAGAAAATGAAGTTGATCCGTGTGCAGTGTATACACTTAGCAGACGCTTGATGAAGAAAGAAGAAGATGGAAGGAGAGGTGTTAACCCTGCCATTAGAAGTAATCCTAGTGCTAGTCTCAAGCCGAGATAAAAGGGGAGCGGCACCTACGACCAACTAACATAAAGGTACGTTGACGCAAGCTTTTCAATTTGTAAGCCAATATGCATTTTATTCCTCTCCGTCTCGCACCCTAACTGTTTAACATATAAAAACTTTGTAAGGTTTAGAAAAAAGCAAATAAAGTGTTGTAACGTTGGATGAGAAATGTTTAACTCTAGTTAGTCTCTATATTGTCATGAATACCTGCGATATTATCTGAATTACCTGTTAAAATGATTTAAATACGTGTGATACTACCCGAATGATGTTGAATTACTTTAATTAGCTCTGATACGAATCCCTGCACGAAATTAGCACGACTACCTGTGATACTATCTGTTTTACCATAAATATCAATGATACTAGTTTAATTATGCGTTCCAATGACTCAAATACCTTTGGTACAACTTGAATCACCTGCAATAACCTTAAATAGCTGTGATACAAATCGCTGATCGAAGTTATTACGTGTATCTGTGAAACTATGCTTATTACCCCCAAATACTTACGATATTATCCGAACTATCAGTAAAATGCGAAACTATGCTATAACCAACCCTTGGAACCTACCCTCCTATAATGCTAGCTGAATTACTCTTAACACCCATGATACTTGAATTATTTTAAATACTTATGAACTCTCTGAATTAGCTGTGAAAGACGAAACTGCTATACCTTACTCCTGGAATCTATCCCCCTGTGATACTAGCTGAATTATTGTAAATACCCACGATACTAGCTGAATTGCCCGTGAAATCATATGTAGCTATGATGCAGTCAGCCTCTGGAATCTAGCCTGCTGTGATACTGGCTTAATTAGTCTAAATGCCCACGATACTACCTGAATTATCCTAAATACCTACGATGCTATCTGAATTAGCTGTGAAATCATACGGAACTATGCTATACCCACTTCCCGGAATCAGTCCCAGCCTGTGATACTAAGTGAATTACTTACCTCTTAGCGTGAGTAGGTTACCTTTTTAACGTGAGTGGGTTAACTTTTTAGTGTGGTTGGATTACCTTTTTGCATGAGTGGGTTACCTTTTCTGAGTGACTGGGTTACCTTTTTGTGGGAGTGAGTTACCTTTTTGCGTGAGTGGGTTACCTTTTTGTGAGAGTGGGTCTACTTTTTTCATGAGTGGGTCACCTTTTTGCGTGAGTGGGTCACCTGTTTGAGTGAGCAGGTTACCTTTTTAGCATGAGTGGGTTACGTGGTGGAGCTGTCTAGAATTAGCGTTCTAACATTGACAGCAAACAGCCTTCCATGAAGTTCTCGTCTAAAGTCGCTTTCAAAGTCTAGCACCTCCCCTCCTTTTCCCTATCTCTCCTGTATATAAGCCCATATTCCTACTCCTCAGTATCTGTCTAGCCTATCAGCTCTCCTCGTTTTCCTATACCTCTAATACATGCAAACGCATGCTATACTCTCAAACTCTGTCGAGTCTACCATCTCTCCCAAACTCCTTATCTTTTCCATATAAACGCATACTCTGCTCCTCAACATGTCTGGCCTAGCACTTCTCGTATGCCTTATCTCTCCCATATAAAGCACAGTTACACTCCTTCAACTGTCTCCTATCATACGACCTCTCTCCGTTTTCTCGTCTCTCCTTATAAACGCATACTCAAACCCTCCTAGCTTAATAACTCTCCTCGGTTTCCTTTCTCTCCCGTTTAAAAAGTCATATTTTACCCTTCAAGTCCTGATAGTCCAGCTTCTCTCCTCGTATTCCCTATCTCTCCTGTATACAAGCTCATATTTGTACTCGTTCAGTATCTGTCAAGCCTAGCACCTCTCCTCCTGTTCCTATACCTCCAGTACATATAAACACATACTTTACTCTAAACCTCTGTCTAGTCTAGCATCTCTCCCCGTATCCTCTAACTCTCATAAAGCGCATTCCCCTCCTGCCCCATGTCTAGCTGAGGATCTTTCATTGATTTCCTATCTAACCTATATAAAACCCCTTCTACTTTAACACCTGTCTATCCTAGCATGGGATCTCTCTCCGTTTTCTCGTCTCTGCTTATAAACACATACTCAAACTCTCCTATCCCAATACCTCTCCTCGATTTGCTATCTGTTCCATATAAAAAGTTTATTCTAACCTTCAAGCCCTGTCTAGTCTAACAGCTCTCCACGTTTTCCCTATCTTGCCTTTATAAACGCATACTGTACTCCTCAACCTCTGTCTAGCCCAGCACTTCTCCTCGTATTCCCTACCTCTCCCATAAAAAGAACATACTCTATCCTTCCACTCTGTCTAGCTTAACACCTCTTCTCGTTTTCCTATACATCTCATACAAACCATACTCTACCCTTCAACTCTGTCTAGCCTAACACCTCTCCCCGTTTTCCTATATATTTCATATAAACATACTCTACCCTTCAACTCATTCTAGCCTAACACCTCTCCTCCTGTTCCTATACCTCTCATATATATAAACGCAGACTCTACTCCTCAACCTCTGTCTAGCCTAACACCTCTCCACTATCTCTTTCATATAAACGCACTTCCTTTATTCAGCCCCCGTCTAGCCTAGTATCAGTCGTCGTATTCCCTATCTCCCCCAAATTGTGACGTATGTAAGCATTGTTACGTATGTGACCTGGCTGCCCGGATCGGGTATTGCGTAAGAGAGTGGTGGGGATAAACGATTTTTTAGATAGCGTCCCACGCCGAGTTAGCGTGAGTTGAGTCAGTCAGTCAGTAGAGTCGTGGATAGTTACTGGAAGAGGCAGGTTGTGTGTGTGCCTCGCTACCCATACAAACATGTATGGTGTCATCACCGACGGACATGGGAACAAGGAGGTACTGTATCCCCTTTTATTAATAAACCCCCTTGCCATCCACTTCTATTCTGTTTAATTTGTCATAGTAGATAGATCCCTTCTCTCATCTGCACCATGTAGTAATTCTTTTACTAGGTATTTCCTAATATTTCTCACTTTCTCTTAGCTGCGTCCCTCGTCGTGACCTCGCATAATATAAATTGTTAACTTTCAGATTCTTCGGTACCCTCAGTTGCGAGTAGCTCTACCCCCCATTGAGCTAGTGTGTTTAGAGGTCACGACATTTGGTGGAGGGCCGGGAATAATGTAATATTTTGAGATTTTGAAGTGCAAAATTTTTTTCTCTAAAATGTAGCGTTTTTGGTCCTCCACGTGTTAGAAAATGTAATTTTTTTCTTGGCTTAAGGGTAGGGGTTTTGGTGCTGTAATTTTTGGTTTTTCTTCTAAATTCCTTTTTCATTGTTTTCTGAAAGTCCCATGTTTATATTTTAATTTTAAGTTCACTTTTAATTTTTTTGCATTGTCTGTCGGTAGCGTGGCGTCGCGGTAAAATTTTTGGCTCCATTTTTCCCATTTACCATGGCTTCACTTCTGCTAAATTTTGTTACTGTGATAAATCATTCGTACTGGTCATTTTAAAGTACTTATTTTTGTGAATTCTGGAAAATTGGGAGATATTTGCAACTTTGATACTGTGGTCGTCACGTGTTGGAGGTGTGTTTGGAGATGTTGTTTTCTGTGCTCATTGGTAGTAGTTCTGGGAGGTTGTAATTCTATATTGCATTGATTGTGATTTTCTGCTCATTTCTATATTTTGGGGTGCATTTTTCGTGCAACTTTTATGTACGCAAGTGTGTTACGTAATCCCTGCGTGGTCATGCAATTCATCACTAATTCTAGCTTGTGAAGCCAATCTTTTCCAGCACCTGTTCTGTGCGCTTATTTGTGTGTGTGTATAATAGGTCAGATGCATCTATTTTAAAAAAAAGAAGAAGGAATTCATTTTTGCGCATCCTACACTGGTACGCATAAATTGCGAGTTTAGCATATTCTGTTCTCCATGAAATAATTTCAGCGCTAGTCACAGTAGGTGTGACGTAATTTTTTTTAACTTCCAGTTCGAGTTTTCTCGCTGAAGATATCAGTTTATTAATTGTTTTTCTCTTCCATGTGTACACTCTGTTTTAAAACCTTGGTTTTGGTCCAAGTGGCTTACTGTCATGTCTGTGTAAACAATATGCTGGTATAATTTTCTAATATTTCGCCGTGGGCGCTTAATTATATTACTCCTGGTATTGGTTCTTATCTGGCTATGTTCTGATATTTCAGTTACATTCATGCGATGCTATAAGTGCTTAGTTTGGTGTAATCTTTAATGGTGATCTTCCATTCATTTACTGGTTGAGTTTATCCTTGTTTTGTGCTGCCACAATGCCTAAGCGACGTATTACGCAGAAATCTGATGTGGTTATTGCTCCAGTCAGTGAGCATAGTGAAGTAGAATCGCTTTCCAGTACTAGTACACCTGTTGTTGCCCAGTTATTACCAGCGATGTCTAATCCGCCTGTTTCGGTGAGCACCATGCAGTCAGCTGTGTGTCGTCCGGTCATTGAACCCTCTTACTTTGAAAATTCCAGTAATTTTTCGGCATATGAATTTCTTCTAAATTTTGAAATGGTCGCTGCTGCTAATGCTTGGTCTGAGGAAATGAAATTGAAATGTTTCCCATGTTACTTAAGAGATACTGCTGCATCATGGTTTCAAACTTTTCGCCACCGGCATCCTCGCCATGATTGGCTTTGCCTATCTACACAGTTTCTAAATGACTTTCAGATGACTATCCAGAGTGATATTTTAGAAATAAAACTCAGACAGCGTGTACAGTTAGATGCTGAACCTGTTATTAATTATATCTATGATGTGTTATCTTTGTGTGATCAAGTAAATCCAGCCATGTCTCAGTTAGAACAAATCAAACACCTACTTAAAGGTCTTAAACTTCTTTATGTACAGCCTTTGCTGCCATTAAATCCTCAAACTGTTGATGAGGTGATACAAATCATTCGACGAGTGGACAAGGCACAGTTTTATATGCAGAACCGAGAACATCTAGTGTCTGCCCAATCTCAGGCTGCAGTGGTTACACCACCCTTTCCTGTATTTAATGATGCATCTGTTCCTGCTGTTACTATACCAGCTACTGCTCAGCTATCTAATGCTTCTTCTCTTGGGGACGTACCTGTCGCTCCCATGCAACAGCTGATTGATCGTGTAGAACAGTTATGTAACCGAGTTAACCAGTTTCAGTTACCACCTGCTGTACCATCTTCGGAGAGAAATTCACAGCTTCCACGGCCATCTGTCTTCAACCGGCGGGATTCATCTATCACCTGCTATAGATGCAACAGGCAGGGCCACCTGGCTCGCTTCTGCCGTAGCCGCTTTCCTCAGTCAAAAAACGACTGGCGCCGAGCCTCATACGACGAGACTTAAGAGCATCACCACCGCCCACCAGCACCGCTGCACCTCAACGGGATGTGGCTGCATTATCAGGTCAGATCTTACAAGTTATTGGCCATATTGCTCAGACAGAGGTTTCCATCTTGCTCGATACAGGAAGCGCAGTCAGTATTGTAAATGCGCCCCTGTTCTTGATCACTCTACATTGAAACCCATAGAGATGTTGCTCCGAACTGCAGGGAATGCACCTTACCACACTGTTCTATATTTTCATATTAATGATGTTCTTTTTCAGGAGGATGTATTAGTTGTAAAAGATCTGTCTCATGATTTAGTTTTAGGCAATGACTTTTTGCATGCTCATGGTGTAGTAATTGACTATGCACACAACTTGATAACATTGAATTCTTCCGAGGATGCTGTTTTTACTATACCAATTACCCTAGTACAAGGTCCTTTTGTTGATATTGCAATGAATCCTTTGCAAGATAATGAACGTAATGATTCTGGTGTTAAAATGGCAGTTGTGATGATGTGAAAATTCCACCTATGTCTACATGTTATATAACAGTTAAATCCTCGTCAGATATTAGTAATGAGGTTAGGTTTGAACCTGCTGTCAACATAATGCAGAAGAAAAATCTTTCAATTCCACCGTTGTTATGTCATTCTGCATCTGAACTTACTATACCAGTGCATAATAATACTGCAGTTCCTTGCCAATACAGTTTTAGCTAAAGCTTATGATGTTGCGCTAGTTCAGAGTAATTCTGTTGTAACATCAGATGTTACCCGTCTGCCAGCTTCAAATTTTAATTTTAATGTCAATGGTAAACTACTAGAAACGAAAAAGGCTGAATTGCATTCATTGTTATTGAAATATAGTGATCTTTTTGCCACCACATTGCAAGAACTTGGTACTACTCATTTTGCAGAGTTTGATATTAAAGTAACTGACTCCAAACCAATTAAACAAAGACCTTACAGAGTTCCCCATAAACAAAAGGAAATCATTGCTGAATAAGTCAAAGAAATGCAAGATGCTGGAATTATTAAGGAATCGCAGTCCTCTTGGGCTTCTCCTGTGGTGCTTGTTAAAAAGAAAGATGGTTCTATGAGATTTTGTGTTGATTATAGGAAATTGAATGCTGTTACAGAAATCACCTCTTTCCCTTTGCCATTGATAGTCGATTTGTTAAGTTATTTATGGGAGGCTAAATGGTTTGTCTCACTAGATTTGCTGTCAGCATATTCTCAGGTACCTATTGCAGAGGATAACCAGAAATGTACTTCTTTTGTTACTTTTCAAGGTCAATATCAATTCACACGCTTGAGTTTTGGGTTGGCGAATGCTCCTAGGTTTTTCAGTTAAATCGCAGACAAGTTGTTAGGTGATCTGAATTTTAAAAAGGCAATTGCATATTTGGATGATATTGTCGTTTTTGCTAAAACCTTTGACGAGTTGTTACAAAATCTTGAAGCTGTTTTTCAACGACTGGATAACCATAAGTTTAAGCTCAAACCAGAAAAGTGTTTCTTCGCTATGCAAATGATCAAGCTATTAGGCTTTGAAGTCTCCAAAGATGGTATTTCTCCTTATTCTGATAAAGTAGTTTCCATTCAGAATTTGCCTCGTCCAAAAATGTCAGAGATGTAAGGAAGGTTTTGGGATTATTTAACTTTAACATGAAATTCATCAAACACTATTTTGATATTGCTCAACCACTTATTCAGTTGACTAGGAAAAATCAAGGTTTTACTTGGGAATCTGATCAGCAAGCTGAATTTCAAAAGTTGAAAGACTCATTAGTTTCTGCCCTTGTCTTAGCTCACTATACTCCTGGTGCATATACTAAATTACACTCTGATGCCAGTGGACTAGGGGTTGCTTCTGTGTTGTATCAAAAGATTGACAATGTGTTGAAACCAGTGGGCTATGCTTCGAGGACATTATCCAAATGTGAACGTAATTATTGTGTTCCTGAGTTGGAATTGCTGGCCATCTTGTTTGGACTTACTCACTTTCGCAGTTTTGTATATGGCTACAAGGTTAATATTGTGTCTGATCATCACTCCCTCTGTTATCTGAATAATTTAAAAGATTTGACTGGGCGTCTGGCACGATGGAGTTTGCAATTGCAACAATTTGATTATACTATTTCCTATAAATCTGGTAAGAAACATCATGATGCTGATGCTTTATCGAGATTTCCTGTTTTGCAACCCAAAGAAAGTGAACTTCAGCAGCTCGAGGAACTCCCCACATGTTTATTGTCTTCAGTTGAAGTTGATGACCAACAGAAAAAAGATCCTGTGTTACTTGAACTTATCAATGCTCTTCATGATCCTCCGTCAGCCCCTGCTAAGATTCAGCGACAAATTTCAACTTATACTCTTAAATCAGGAGTTCTTTATCGCAAAAACGCTGGCTCTACTGGCCCTCTCCACCTGATGGTTATTCCAGAGGCACTGAAACATGAAATTCTATCTTCGTGTCATGATGATCCTCTTTCAGGTCATTTAGGCTTTTCAAAAACATTTGCCAAAATTCACTCCAGATACTATTGGATTGCGATGAAAAAAGATATTGAACATTTTGTGCGTACCTGTCCCAGTTGTCAAACAAGAAAAGGACCTAAGAATCAAACGCCAGCAGGTTTATTACAACCAATTCCTGTTACTTCTGTAGGCGAGCGGTGGGGAATTGATTTTCTTGGGCCTCTCCCACGCTCTAATTCTGGACACAAGTACGTCGTCGTTGCGACCGAGTATGCTTCTCGCTGGGTCGAGTCTGCGTCGCTTCCTTCAGCAACAATTCCCCAAGTTGCTAAGTTTATTTTACATAACATCATCTGTAGGCATGGAGCCCCTGCTGCCTTGTTGTCTGATCGCGGCTCAGTTTTCCTCAGTGAAGTGACACAAGAATTGTTGAGATCTGTATCAGTGTCTTCTAATTTTACTAGTGCTTACCATCCAGCTTGTAAGGGACTAACGGTAAGATTCAATCAAACCCTCTTGAATATGCTTAGCCATTTTGTTGACACTAATCAAAAGAACTGGGACTCAATTTTGCCCTATGTGATTTTTTCTTATAACTCAAGTGTTCAGGAGTCTACTAAATTCTCCCCCTTTTTCTTGATATATGGTCGGGAGCCTTCTTTACCTAATCAGATTCAGCTGCAAGCTACATCTAATGACCTTTTTGTGAAACAAACTTTACAAGAGATTCAGAAAGCACGTGAGGTTGCTTTTGCTAATATTATTAAGCAACAAGTGAAACAAAAAGAAGCATTTGATGCCAAACATAGAGATGTGGTTTATAATGTAGGTCATTAGTCAAAGTTTTTACTCCTATAAGAAAGAAAGGTAAATGTACAAAGTTGTTACATAGGTATTTTGGTCCTTTTGACATTATCCAACAGATCACTCCTGTTACCTACCTTGTTGGTCGACCTCATGCTCCTCGTACCAAACATCAGTGTGTTCATGTGTCACGCCTTCACCCCTACTATGATCCTGTGGATCCTTATAGATTGTAAATTTTGAGTTTTGTGATGCTATTTTTATTGTTTGCCTTAATGTTGGCATGAAGTATGTATTACATGAAACTGGAAAGTTACACCATTTTGTGGTAAAAACCATAAGAACAACCTGCAAGTATGTACTTAATTTTGTTTGATTTTCAAGAATGTTATATGTCAGTATTGTTTTGGTAATGATGTGCTTTGTTATGTTTTATTCGGTTTGATTTTGATTTTGGGTTTCATTATGATGCTGTGATCTCTTTCTTTGCAGAAATTGTTGCATGAATAGTGTGTATATGTTTGTGAGGTTATGTGAGAAATGAGTTAATATTTGCCTCGGTGGAAGTGCCAAAGAGTAACCCGGACGGTGTAGTGTGAGAGATGAGTTAATATTTGCCTCGGTGGAAGTGCCAAAGAGTAACCCCGACGGTGGTAGTGTGAGAGATGAGATGAGTTGACGTCAGCTTCGGTGGAAGTGCCAAAGTGTAACCCCGATGGTTGAAGTGTAAATGTTTGATTTTTCAGGAGGGCTATATGTACCTGGAAATTCGATTTGATGTGATGATTTGAGAGATTTTGCTTATTGGTGTTGCTGAAACGTGCCCAGTATAGCGTGTGTGATGTATTCACACGAGAGTAAATGCAATGAAGTGAATGTAATGAGAATAATTTTTGTGTTTATGCAACAAGTTTAGTACAGTCTTACATAGCGAGTTTTAATACCATCTATTTTCCAGCTTAATTTTGATTTGGAGGATGTGAATGCAACAGTATAATGCCATGTTATTTGTGTCATTTCTGAAATGTTAATGTTATTTCTTTAAGTTTATGCCTATGTCAGGTATTTTTGGCTTTGCAGCATGTTGAATGAGACACGTCAGTGGAGATGTTTTATTTTCTCAGTAATTACTGTGTACGAGAAAGTTGAAAGCTAAGATGATGATGATGATGATGATGATTGAAATAATGATGATGATTGAGATGATGATAATAATGATCATAATGAGATAGTTATGTAGAGGAGAACTTATATTTGACAGTAGAGCATGAGTATTGTAGCTGAAAGAATGTAAAAAGGTGTAGTTTGACGTATGTACGGTGGATTTATTTTTGTAGTCTGTAGTAATGCACATAGTAGCTTTGGTTAGTTATTTAAGTGAGTGTTGTGTATAATTTGGGCCATGGTCAGTATGAATGATTCCATTTCATTGTCATGTATGAATGTATTGTAAGTGCACTTATTTCTTTCTTCATTAATAATACCAGCTGGTTAAAAATAATATTGGGATCCCAAATAAGTTTCTATATGTGTTGTGTTATTGTATGTAAACAATGAATGCCAGTGATGTAATATTTATGTATTCTGGTACTTTTGTATCTCTGTATTTGGATTCTAAAGCAGTTTGTGTTAAATTTTGGATGGTAACCCCTTGTAAAATTCAGTTTTATGTCAACGTGTAGTCATTTTTTTTCTCTTTGCCCCATACTAAAAGAATTGATTGATTGTAAACTTTTTGGCATTTTCAAATCTTATTACTGTACATGACATACTACTTGTTTTTTATGTATGATGATCTCTTGGAGCACAATTTCTACCCTTCTGTGATTTATGTTATAGTGATTTTGCTGATTCCGGAGCTTGGGTGTCCAGAGGAGTAACCCTGCTCGACAGACACGCCAGAGGTTCCAGAGACACCACAGGAGAGCTGTCGTTCATCCACTACACTGCAGTGGCATAAGGAGCCACTATTTTGGGGGGCGGTCCAAGCTATCGATTGCTCCCCCCACATCTTCAGCGACTTGCAGCACCAGAAAGACTGCAGCTGAAAATTCGTCGTTGTGGGTGATGTGGAAATTCCACCCACAAACAGTTACGTCGGAACAACCAGGTGCAGTGTAGTGTGTATGTAACAGTGGCAGTACGGTGTAGTGTGCGTGTGCGGGGTACTCATACTTAGGCAATCTGTCAAACTAAATCGTCGGTGGCACTCGAGACTCCAAAATGTTTTAATCTGCCAAAATATGTTTTATTAACCCTTAATTTCTTTAAGAGATATTTCTGCTCCATATTACGCAGATAGTGTTTGCTGTAGTCCAATTGTCTAAACTACTCATTGTAAAGTATGTCATATTTTTCTTTTCGTCTTTCTTGTAATTTCCTATGTCCACACAAAAAAAATCCCCCTTGTGTCGACGAGGACGTCGATTTGGGTAGCCAGGGGGAAATGTGACGTATGTAAGCATTGTTACGTATGTGACCTGGCTGCCCGGATCGGGTATTGCGTAAGAGAGTGGTGGGGATAAACGAGTTTTTAGATAGCGTCCCACGGCGAGTTAGCGTGAGTTGAGTCAGTCAGTCAGTAGAGTCGTGGATAGTTACTGGAAGAGGCAGGTTTTGTGTGTGTGTGCCGCGCTACCCATACAAACATGTATGGCGTCATCACCGACGGACATGGGAACAAGGAGGTACTGTATCCCCTTTTATTAATAAACCCCCTTGCCATCCACTTCTATTCTGTTTAATTTATCATAGTATATAGATTCCTTCTCTCATCTGCACCATGTAGTAATCCTTTTACTAGGTATTTCCTAATATTTTTCACTTTTCACTTAGCTGCGTCCCTCGTCGTGACCTCGCATAATATAAATTGTTAACTTTCAGATTCTTCGGTACCCTCAGTTGCGAGTAGCTCTACCCCCCCCCCCCCAATTGAGCTAGTGTGTTAAGAGGTCACGACAATATAAACCCATTTTTTATCTTGAACCGCCGCATCTACCTCGTTTTCCATATCCTTTCCCAAATATGCTCAAAAAGTGCGCCACAGAATCCCTCTATATATTCTACTTACTTGCATTTCAATTAATGTTTTGGTGCGGGTTTATCATATTACCTAGCGCAGACTGTGAATAGAGTTTAAGATCACTTTAAACCCTCACATTTGAATTAATGTTTTGTCGCTGAGTTATCATACTATCTAGCCCAGACTGTGTATACAGTTTGAAAACACTTTAATCACTTACATCTGAATTAATCTTTTGACCCAGGATTATCATACTAACTAGCACACACTGTATAGGTATACAGTTTGAGGTCACTTTAATGAATTACACTTAAATTAATGTTTTGTCGCGGATTTACCATACTAATAGCGTAGCATATGTATACTGTTTGAGATCACTTTAGACACCTATATTTGAATTAATGTTGTGGTGCGGATTTATCAAACCACCTAGTGCACACTGTGTATACACATTGAGATCACCTTAATCACTTAGATTTGAATTAATGGTCTCGCGCGGATTTATAATGGTACCTAATGACGGTGTTATTGAGATCTCTTCAGTCACTTATTATTAAATTAATATTATGGCGCGGATTTACCTTACAACCTAGCGCAGGGTATGTATACAGTTTGAGATCACTAAAATCACTTACCTTTGAATTAATGTTTTTGGCGCAGCTTTGTTATACTACCTATCGCAGACTGAGTATGCAGTTTGAAAGCACTTTAAACCCTCACATTTAAATTAATGTTTTGCTGCGGATTTATCATACCACACTTTGAGATCACTTTAGTCACCAATATTTGAATCAATGCTTTCCGCGGATTTATCATACTACCTAGCGCAGAATGTGTATACAGTATGAGATCACATTAATCACTTACATTTAAATTAATATTTTTTCGGGGTTTATTATACTACCTAGCAGAGATTGTGTGTACAATTTGAGATCACTTAAATCACTTATTATTAAATAAACGTTTTAACGCGGACTTAGCATACAACCTAGCGCAGACGGTGTATAAAGTTTGGGATCACCTTAATCACTTAAATTTAAACAAATATTCTCTCGGGGATAAATTGTACTACCTGGCGTAGCCTGTGAATACATTTTGAGATCACTTTAATCGTTTATTATTAAATTAATGTTTTGATGCGGATTTATGATACTACCTAGCGCACACTGTGTATACAGTTTTACATCACTATGATCACTTACACTTAAATTAATGTTTTGGAGCGGATTTATCATACTAACTAGGCAGACCTTGTATACACTTTGAGATCACATTAATCACTTACATTTAAATATAATTTGGTCGCAGAATTATCATACAACCTAGCGCAGACTGTTTATAGACTTTGAGATAGCTTCAATCACTTATTATTAATTTCATGTTTGGACGCGGATTTATCATACTACCTAGCGCAGACTGTGTATACAGTTTTACATCACTTTAATCACTTACATTTGAATTAATGTTTTGGAGTGGATTTATCGTACTACCTAGCGCAGCATTTGTATACAGTTCGACATCACTTTAATCACTTACATTTAAATGATGTTTTGTCCGAGATTTTCATACTACCCAGCACAGACTGTGTAAACACTTTCAGATCACTTTAATCACTTATTATTAAATTAAAGTCTGGGCGCCGATTTATCATACTACCTAGTGCAGACTGTGTATACTTTTTTAAATTACTTTAATCACCCATATTAAATAGTTGCTTTGGCATGGATTTATAATATACTACCTACCGCCGTCTGTGTATACGCTTTCAGATCACTTTAGTCGCTTACATTTAAACTAATTCAGATCACTGTAGTCGCATACATTTCAACTAATGTTTTGGCGCCAATTTATCATACTACACAGGTAAGAGTGTGTATACAGTATTAAATCACATTAATTAATTACACTTAAGTTAATATTTTGTCGGGGATGTATATTACTACATTGCGATTGCTGTTTATACAATTTGAGATGTTTTTAATTACATAGATTAAATTAATGCTTTGACGGGGATTAATCATACTACCTAGCGCGGACTGTGCATACACTTTTGAGATCAGTATAATCACTTACAATTAATTTGTATTTTGTCGAGGATTCATCATACTACCTAGCGCAGACTGTGTATACAGCTTGAGATCATTTTGATCACTTAAATTTTATTAATATTTTGTCTGGGATTGATGATACTACCTAGCGCAGACTGTGTATACAGTTTAAATTCATCTTAATGACTTACATTGAAATTAATGTTTTCACGCGGATTTTTCATACTGCCTAGCGCAGACTGTGTATACAGTTTGAGATCACTATAATCGCTTACATTTAATTAGTATTTTTTCGGGGATTTATCAAACTACCTAGCGCAGAATGTGTATACAGTTTGAGACCATCTTAATCACTTACATTTAAATTCCTGTTTTGACGCGGATTTTTCATACAACCAAGCGCAGACTATGTACACAGTAAGATATCACTATAACCACTTGCATTAACTTACTATCCTGTCGAGGTTTAATCATACTACCTAGCGCGGAGTGTATACACTTGAGAGCACTTTAATCACTTTTTACTGCGTTAAGGTTTTGGCGCGCATTTATCATACTACCTTGCGCAGACCGTATATACAGTTTGAGATCACTTTAATCGCTTATTATTAAAGGAATGTTATGACGCGGATTTATCATAATACCTCGTGTAGACCGTGTAAACAGTTTGAGATCAATATAATCACTTGCATTTGAATTAATATTTTGAACGGATTTACAAGCTACCTAGCGCAAGGTGTCTAAACAGTTTGAAGTAACTATAATCACTTACATTTGTATTCATGTTTTGGCGCGGGTCTGTCAAACTACCTAGCGTAGAGTTTCTATACAAATTGAGATCACCTTTGATCACTTACCTCTCAATTATTACTTTGGTGCGGGTTTATCATACTACCTAGCACAGAGTTCGTATACAGTTTGAGATCACTTTAATCACTTACATTTGAAATAATGTTGTGGCACGGGTTTATCAAGCTACCTAGTGCAGAGAGTGTATACACTTTGTGATCCCTTTAGTCACTTATATTTGAGTTAATGGTTTGACGCGGATTTAAGATACTACCTAGTGCACACTCTATACGCTGTAGGAGATCACTATAACCACTTGAATTTACTAGGTATGTTGTCGAGGATTAATCATACTACCTAGAGCGCACAGTGTATACATTTTGAGATTACTTTAATCACTCACATTTAAATTAATATTTTGTCGGGGATTTATCATACCACCTAGCACAGACTGTGTATATAGTTTGTGATCACTTTAATCCCTTTTATTATTCAATGTAATGGCGCAGATTTATCATACTACCTAAAGTAGACCGTGTATACAGTTTTAGAACACTTTAATCCCTCACTTAGAAACTAGTGTTGTGGCGCAGATTTATCATACTGCCTATTGCAGACTGTGTATACGGTTTGAGAACTCTTTCATCACATACGTTTAAATTAGCGTTCTGGCGCGGATTTTCCATACCACCTAGCGCAGACTATGTATATAATTTGAGATCACTTTAATCCCTCACATTAAAATTAATGTTATTGTGCGGTATTATCACACTTCCTAGTACAGACTGTGTATGCAGTTCGAGATAACCTTAATCAGTTACATTTAAATTAATGTTTTGACAAGGATTAATCATACTACCTAGCGCAGACTGTGTATACAGTTTGAGATCACTATAATCGGTTACCTTTGATTCGTATTTTGTCGGGGATTTATCATATAATCTAGCGCACACCGTGTATACTGCTTAAGATCACTTTAATCACTTATAATTAATGAATATTTTGTCGGGGAGTGATCATACTAGCTAGCGCAGATTGTGTATACAGTTTGAGGTCACCTTAATCACTTGCATTTAAGTTCATTTTTGAAGCGGATTTATCATACTATCTAGCACGGACTGTGCATACATTTTGAGATCTCTTTAATAACTTACATTTAAATTCATATTTTGTCGGGGATTGATTCTAATACATTGCGCAGATTGTTCATATAATTTAAGATCCTTTTAATCACATAGCTTAAATTAATATTATGGTACGGATTTATCGTACTACCTAGCGAAGACTGTGTATACAGTTTGAGATCACTTTAATCCCCTACTTTAAATTAATGTTATGGTGCGGAGTTATCATACCACATAGCGCAGACTGTGTATACAATTTGAGATCACTTTAATCACTTATTATTAAATTGTTGTTTTGACGCGGAATTACCATACAACCTAGCGCAGACTGTGTATACGGTGTAAGATCACCTTAATCTCTTACATTTAAATTAATATTGGTCGGGGATAAATCATACCACCTAGAGCAGACTGTGAATACATTTTGAGATCACTTTAATCACTTATTATTAAATTAATGCTTTGATGCGGATTTATTATACTATCTAGCGCACACTGTGCATACAGTTTTAGAATACTATGATCACTCACACTTAAATTAATTTTGGAGCGTATTTATTATACTACCTAGCGCAGATCTTGAATACACTTTGATATCATTTTAATCACTTACTCACTTTAATGTTTTATCGGGGATTTCTAGTACTACCTAGCGCAGACTGTGTAATCACTTTGAGATCTCTTTAATCGCTTACATTTAAATTAATGTTTTGAAGCAGATTTATCATTAAAACTTATCTCACTCTTTGTATACAGTTTGAAATCACTTTATACATTTACATTGAAATTAATTTTATTCGGGAACTTATACTACCTAGCACAGACTGTGCATACGCTTTCAGATCAGCTTAATCACTTATTATTAAATTAATATTTTGACGCGGATTTAACCTACTAGCTATCGCACACTGTGCATACAGTTTGAGGTCTCATTCGTGATAATTTCGATCAGCGATTTGTATCAAAACTATTTAAGGTAATTAAAGGTGATTCAGGTTGTATCAAAAGTATTTGAGTCATTTTAACAGACAATTCAACTGGTATCATTGATGTTTAGGGTTAACCAGATAGTATCACAGGTGGCCGTGCTAATTACGTGCAGGTAGTCAGAGCTATTTTAGGAAATTCCACTTGCTTCGTGTAGTATCACAGGTACTTAAGTCATTTTAACAGGTAATTCAGATAGTATCACAGGTATTGATGGAAATTTAGAGAGTAATTAGATTATAAATATTCCTCATCCAACACTGCAACACATTATATACCTTTTTCTAAATCCTACAAACCCTTTATATGTTAAACAGTTAGTGTGCGAGGTGGAGATGGATAAACTGCATAGTGGTTTACAAATTGAAAAACTTTGCGTCAACATACCTTTATTTTATTTCGTCGTAGGTGCCCTTTATCTAGGTTTGAGACTGGCACTAGGATTGTTCCTAATGGCAGGGTTAGCACCTTCCCTTCTATCTTCTTCTTTCTTAATCAGACGTGGGCTAGTTGCATACACAGCACACCGATAAACTTCATTTTTAAGATTGTAGACTCACGAGAAAATCTTCATCTTCGACTTACATTCTCTTAAGCACTGTTTGTAATACAGTAATGTCCATACGCATAGGTAGGTATTCCATCCTCGGCAATAGCTGTTTTATCATCGTATGGGGTCAATGTAATTTTATTCACTTGCACTGTGGTAACAGCATGTTGTCGTGATGGGATTAGACTCATGGGCGTTCTGATGATTTCACAGGTTTTAAGACAGTCTGTATAGCTGTCAAACGTAATGTACACCTTAATAGCGCTACGTTTTATAACTTTAATGTTTTTTATCGCCGATCCTTGAATACCTAAGGCACACATCTTAGGTCGTAGTCCAACAAAGCGATGTATGATTTTTCTATTAGCCTCATCTTTTAGATTTCCAAGCACCTTCTTGTTTAGTGCTGAATAACATATACGGCTTGCATGATAATCAGCTGTATCCAGATGCTTGAGAAAACGTAGCTTGTCCTGGTACACACCTTCAGTTGTCACACGATGAATGAAAGAGTCAGGGTCCACATACATAAGCTTCAGGTTTTCAGCCCCATAATATGGCAACAGCACGTCGTAATGATAGTGGTACATTAATGTCTTGGAGATGTCCAACACACTCATACCAATGTATATGGGCTTGTTGAATACAATCTGATGAGAGGCCAAACGCACAGCCGCTAGATTAGCAGCATATATTGTTCTATCTATAAACGTAGCCTTGGTGATCAGCTTCTCTAGAGTCTTCTCACTTGTCACCAGTCGTATACCCATATGGTTACGTAGGTTCTCCATAGTTTTTTCCAAACATGGCGTTGTTAAAGAGCTTGTAGAGATCTTTCTCGAAGTCATTTGCAGCTTTTGTCGTAGCCTGCTGTTAAAGTTTACATAAGGTTTCAACCACAGAGACTGTCGGAACTGTAGCACACAATAGATGTTTGTTAGTCGTAGTCCATGGCTAAGAGCTTGCTTTAAAGCCATGTAATGCACTACATACTTCTGTCGAAGTCCAAGATGGGGTATCAGTTTCTTTAGGGATGCTTCCAATGGTTTCATACACTAGGCAGGAAGGTAGATCGTTGTGTAGATCGTGAAGTTCTGCAGGATACTGGATGTCGACTTATAATATGTAGCCATGAGAATCATCTTCTCGTAATCATTCTAAATTGATTTCTTCAGGCGAAACCCACTGAAATCCACCAAAAGAAAGGGCGTGACACATTACCCACCCATATGGGTTATTGGCATCCTCGGATGTGACAAATTGGGTTGGTCTCGACGGATCAAACTTCTCCATATAAGTGTTATTAGCCTCTGCATACCGATGAGAAACTTGACATAAACGTCCTCTTATACCTGATTCCACCATGAGTAGTTGATCATAATCTTGTAACAGCTCCGGCTTAATTCCAGTATACAGTAAAATGGCGTCCCATTTAAGTCCTGGAGAGATAAAATTATGTGCAGAATCAACTTTGTGTGATTTGAGTGTTTGCTCTCTGAATGTCTTAAAGATATCAGCTAGAAGAAGTACATCCGAAGTTAAGTAGAGATCGCTGTACTCGCCCAGGTTTCTCACC
This sequence comes from Deroplatys truncata, assembly GCA_030765065.1. Taxonomy (NCBI): domain Eukaryota; kingdom Metazoa; phylum Arthropoda; class Insecta; order Mantodea; family Mantidae; genus Deroplatys; species Deroplatys truncata. The sequence goes on along the minus strand of CM060990.1, from coordinate 345,615,906 downwards.
TTAAACAGCTCCCGTACGTTTCTAGCATGGTCGTAGTCAGTATCAGTGATTTCTTCTTCATTTAATATATTGTAGAAGGAGTCCTTAGGAGGCAAGCAGGTCTCGTTCAGGGCATCCGCTGATGTGACAAAATCATATGAGAATACACCCTTACGTGTCATCAACTTCAAATTGTCTTCTCCAAAGTACTTTAGCGTTTCAGGATATGAGGTTAGACTTTTTACCAACTTATCCAAGCTTGTACTGAGGAATCGAAAGCTATCCACAAACCGAAGCTTTATATCTCCTACATACTTGGCGAATGAGATACAGGTTTCTTCATAGTTAGGAATTACCCCCACATGTTCACTTGTACACCCCAACTCTTCAGCAATGAAATGAGAGTCATATTCTCTAAGGTTATGCATGAAGACAGGGAATATATTTAGGTGTTTTGCAGGCTAAATTGCATTCATTATGAAGACTTGCACGATATTCACCGCTGATGTGATCATGGTCGCGTACATTGTATTTCTCTTTTGTAAAGGGTTTTCCACACAAGTAGCATACTATAGAAGACACAAAATCCTTTTGCTGTTGTTCCGTAGGTTTCAGAGGCTTGGCAGATTTGTATATGTTATCAATCTTGTTGCAAGAGATGTCAGGTATAGCATAAACGTCTGAGCAGCATCAGCACCGCGATATACAGAGGGCTGCTTAGGAAGATCAGTTTCCAGATGTTCAACACTGCATGACGGCTTCACGTAAACACAGAAGCTCATTCGTGTGTGCTCCTGATAAGGGGTTGTATAGGAAGTTTCAAGATTGGGTATACACGTATGGCACGGAGTGAGAATACTCTCAAAATCAACATAGATGACATAAGGTACTTTCAGCATCCTCTCGTCATTTTTAAACTTCACAATTGTTTTCTCCTTGGTAGGCTTAACTACCCTTGCGACACCATGTTGATTACAGATGGCTGCATGCTCTTGTAGTTTTCCCAGTCCACTTTGCCCATATCGATCATCAAATTGTGTAAAATTGCGCTTACAGGTATAAGCACGTCCATTATGTTTAGTTTTCTGACGTCGAACGAGCTCAAAATTCTTTATATATACGTAGTGATGATTTCCATTACTGTCACTCAATAGCAGCAGGTCGCGGTGTTCAGGTAGTTCAGTCTCAACAACCTTTATTGGATGCACTTCTTGCTTCTCATCCAGCCCGAAAACTTTGATAGACATCGTATTAAGCTTCTCAAATTTAGGTATTTGAGAAAGTGGAGTATGATAGGAAACGCAACTGAAGCAGTTTTTATCTTGAAGTTGTTTGTATTTGCTCACACGCTGTACATCCTTTTCGTCGAATTTAGCTAACACAGAGTAAATGAAAGATTTCACGTCGGTAAAGCTCTGGATGTTTACGCAGGCTTTCCTTGCTTCAAAAGATGGCAGTAGTGGTATGTAGCTACTTCCACGTAAAGGATTGTACTTGTTGATACGAAGTCAAGCAAGCAAAACCCAGTTGCTACCCTTAAGCTGAGACTCCTCCATTTTAGTCGCCAATTTCTTGTATTTCGCTTCCAGCGCTGAGTCCATGTCCGTTTCAAGGAAAACAGGCTGATTCCGTGTTTTAAAAGTTTTGTCACAGGTTTTTCCAACACTGTTAACAAATCGACACCCAGCCAGCAGATTAAGTTCAAAACTCTTGTGAATACCAAGCTCTTAACACACAGCCTGGATTTTTGCGTTCTTTTGCCTCATGCAGATATATATTCAGGTCCTTAGGTGATTCACATCGTATAAAATACGATTTCAATTGTCTTTCGAATGAAGTTTCATATTCTTTCATATCACAGTCCTCCATTGTTGATAATAACTGATGTTTAGTAGGCTCCAATCTGCTTTTCTTCTGAGGACTGCTTATTTCACATATATCTTCGTGTCGCTGGCCCTTATAACCATCATTGAAGGTCAAGCTACAATGTTTACATTTGAAGAGCCTCTTGCAGCTCATCTCGTGTCTTCTCTTGTGATAACCTCGGAGGAACTTCTTCCCACATTTTCCGCAAGCGTATCCAGTAGCGCTTGGAATAATATCCTTATATGCTGAGTTATTCATCGCTATTCTTTATGTAATAACGTATTAAACCTTCTTCAAGGGAAATGCACACCTCTTGACCTTGATAACACTTTAGAATGCTGAATATTATTGGAGAGAACAGGATGTTAACGCCTCAAGACTAATTAGCGCAATGAAGTCCAATGCCCTAGATCACCTATTTATAGAGGGAGCACGAACCTTTTAGATCAATCACAAACTCGCTCCATAACCAGCTGTATATGATCGCTCTACGCGTATTAACCTCCGCCATATAACCTCAAGCCCAGAGACAGGATGTTTATGACGTCACATTCAGTGACAGGTTGTCTGGCAGTATCAAACACGTTTAAACTCGTCTCATAACTACCTGTATATGCTGTCACACCAACAAGAGAATTATTACCATACGCTCATTCAGTCAGATGTATCCATTCAAAGCCTACCACAACCACCACTAACTATTACACCAAAGCTAACACAATCTCTATTATTACAATACTTAAAAGTAAAGGCTTAAAAGGTAACGTAGAAATTTCCCCCCTTATTTAGTTAAATGGATGCATACACTACATTATCTCATGTTTTCATTCCCTTTTCAATTCTTCCTTTCCATCTTCTCCCAGAGAGACCATTACATTTCACTACAATCACCAGAAAAGCAATTTTTCCAGAGTAACACGGATTTTAAGCTTCCAGATTTGAACTTAGTAATGCTTTAATAAATGTATTTTAGTAATTTAGCTACCCTGCATCAGCATCTGCCATTTAATCTTTACACGAAGCCGGTAGGATTCATAGGCATAAAGATGTATCAAATCACCCGTAAGGGATTCGATTCGAGTACTTTAAAGTAATTTTTGTCATTAACAATATTCAGGATTTAGGTACTCTGTTTACTTTTTACTTGACATATCTATCTAAATTAAATTACGAGTTATTAAATTTGTAAGTAAATTTCATTGAATCGGTATTCGAACCCAGAACACCAGGAACAAAAATATTTATAATACTAGTATGGTATACTAAACAGAGCTCTATGCAGTTACGCCCTCAACCTAAGTGTCATATCCAAGAGTATAAAGGAAAATTAAGGAAGACATTAAAAGATCGGTACTCAACTAAGAACAAATGATTGCCAATACTATACAGTATGAATTACGCGTTGTAGGAGCTATCAGTCATGCTTTAGCTCACCCCTCTATTTCTCTAGGTTTCTGAGATAAACGAGATTTAAAACTTAAGGCTCGAACCCAGGACACCAGGTACACAAATTTACAATCGCTAGAAACTACCTAATCACTTTAATGTAATAAATTTTCTTTGGCGTCTTTATGTTAATTAGTTCCGGAGTTATTAAATTTAAAAGTAACTTTCATTTTATCAGTATTCGAACTCAGAATACCAGGTACAAAATTATGTACAATATTAGTTTGGTTTTTTAAACACAGCTCAATGCAGTTATGCTATCAACCTAAGTGATGTATTCTAGAGTATAGAGGAAAATTAAGGAAGTCATTAAAAAATGATAAACCATGACGCCTGATATCATGGAATAGTCCAATCAGAAACTACATAAAGCCGTAAAGTTATAAGGATCATTTCACGTCTGTATCTTAATTTGTTCCGGAGCTATTAGAAAATGAATTTGTAATCGCACCTAGGATTCGAACCCGGACATCCCAGTCAACTTGTGATAACATTTTTATGACGCGCCACATTCCAAGAATTTAACTAGCTTTTATTCCATTGTTCTATCTCTTTTCATTCAGGAGATTTAAGCGATTAAATAGTAGTTTAGAAATGGGCATTCCTGCGCAATTAGTATGCAGCAATGTGCAATTAATATGCTAATTAGATCTCCCCCACCCCCTTCCATGCCCATACGACTAACAAAATCCATCGTGTGCTACGATTCCGAGAGTCCCGGTGGTTGAAATCTTATGTGGAATTTAAAAACAGGCTACGACAACATGCTGCAAATGACTTCGAGAAAGATCTCTACAAGCTCTTTAACAACGCCATGTTTGGAAAAACTATGGATAACCCTCGCAACCGTATGGATATATGATTGGTGACAAATGAGAGGACTCTAGAGAAGCTGATCGGCAAGCCTGCGTTTATTGATAGAACAATATATGCTGCTAATCTAGCTGCTGTGCATATGGCCTCTCGTCAGACTGTGTCCAACAAGCCCATATAAATTGGTATGAGTGTGTTGGACATATCCAAGACATTAATGTACCACTATCATTACGACGTGTTGTTGCCATATTATGGGGCTGAAAACCTGAAGCTTATGTATATGGACACTGATTCATTCATTCATCGTGTAACAGCTAAAGATGTGTACCAGAACTAGCTACGTTTTCCCGAGCAGCTATATGCTGAATGTTATGCAAGCCATATACGTTATTCAATATACACACAAGAAGGTGCTTGCAAATCTAAAGGATGATGCTAATAGCAAAATCATCCATCGCTTTGTTGGACTACGACCTAAGATGTATGCCCTAGATATTCAAGAATCGGTGATAAAAAAGATTAAAAGTAAAAGATGTAGCGCTATTAAGCAGTACATTACGTTAGACAGCTATACAGACTGTCTTAAAACCTGTGAAATCATCAGAACGCACATGAATCTAATCCTATCACGAAAGCATGCTGTTACCACAGTGCAAGTGAAAAAAATTACATTGGCTCCATACGATGATAAAAAAGTAATTGCTGAGAATGGTATAACTAGCTATGCGTATGGACATTACAGTATTTCAAACAGTGCTTAAGAGAATGTCAGTCGAAGATGAAAATTTTCTCGTAAGTCTACAATCTTAAAAATGAAGTTTATCCGTGTGCTGTGTATGCAACTAGCACAGTCTGATGAAGAAAGAAGAGGATGGAAGGGAAGGTGTTAACCCTGCCATTAGGATCAATCCTAGTGCTCGTGTCAAGCCTAGAGAAAGGGGAGAGGCACCTACGACGAACTAAAATAAAGGTATGTTGACGCAAAGTTTTTCAATTTGTAAACCACTATGCAGTTTATCCCTCTCCGCCTCACGCACTAGGTGTTTAAGATATAAAAGGTTTGTAAGATTTAGAAAAAAAGTAAATTAAGCGTTGTAACGTTGTATGAGGCATGTTTATAATCTAATTACTCTCTAAATTCCCATGAATAACTGTAATACTATCTGAATTACTGATAAAATAACTGAAATACCTGTGATACCACCCGAATTAAATGAAATCACCTTAAATAGTTCTGATATGAATCCCTGCTCGAAATTAGCACAGCCACCTGTGACATTATCTGATTTACCCACAATATCAATTATACAGGCTGGGTTATCTGTTAAAATGACTCAAATGCATTTTATACAACCTGAATCACCTGCAATTACCTTAAATAGTTTTGGTACAAATTGCTGATCGAAATTATCACGAATATTTGTGAAACTATGCTGATTACCCAAGTACTTACGATATTACCTGAACTATCTGTAAAATACGAAACAATGTTATAACCGGCTACTGGAACCCACCCCCTGTAATGGTAGCTGAATTACTCTAAACACCTACTATGATACTTGAATTATCCTAAATACCTATGATACTCTCTGCATTACCTGTGAAATCATATGGAGCTACACACACCCAAACCACGAAAACTGTCCTACCCTGCGGTACTACCTGAATTAACCTAAACAGCTGTAATACTGCCTGAATTATCCTAAATAGCTATGATACTATCTGAATTACCTTGAAATCATATGGAACTATGCCATAGCGACTTCCGAGAATCAGTCCCACCCTGTGATACTAACTGGATTACTTACCTTTTGGCGTGAGTGGGTTACCTTTTTGCATTAGTGGGTTACCTTTTTGCGTGGGTGGTTCACCTTTTTGCGTGAGTGGGTAACATTTTGCGTGAGTGCGTCACCTTTTTGCGTGAGTGGGTCACATTTTGCGTGACACGATCACCTTTTTGTGAGAGAGGGTTACCTTTGTAGCGTGAGTGGGTCACTTTTTGCGTGAGCGTGTGACTTTTTTAGAGAGAGGGTCTCGTTTTTGCGTGAGTGGGTCAACTTTTCGCGTGACACGGTCACCTTTTTGCGAGAGTGGGTTACCTTTTAGCGTGAATGAGTCACTTTTTGCGGGAGTGGGTCACCTTTTTAAGAGAGGGGGTCACCTTTTTGCGTGAGTGGGTTACGTGCTGAAGCTGTCTAGAATCAGCACTAGAACATTGCCAGTAAACAGTTTTCCGTGACGATTGCGTCTGAAGCCGTTTTCGCTCTCCCAAATAGAAAGCATATTCTACTCTTTAAGTCCTGACTAGTCTAGCACCTTCCCTTGTATTCCCTATCTCTCCTGTATATAAGCCTATATATCTACTCTGTCCCATATAAAACCCATATTCTACCCTTCAAGTCCAGTCTGCTCTAGCTCCTCCCCTCGTATTCCCTATGTTATCTATATATAAGCTCATATTTCCACTCCTTCAGTATCTGTCCAGTCTAACACATTACCTCCTGTTTCTACACCTCTAATACATATAAACGCATACCCTACTCTCAACCTCTGTCTAGTCTTGCATCTCTCCCCGTAAGCCCTTTCTTTTCCATATAAACTCATATTCCACTGCTCAACATTTGTCTGAGCTAGCACTTCTCCTCGTATCCCATACCTCGCGCAAAGCGCATTCCCACCTGCCCTCTGCCTAGCTGAGTATCTCTCCTTGGTTTCCTATCTAGACCATATGAAACACATTCTACCTTTAACACCTGTTTACACCAGCATAGGATCTCTCTCCTTTTTTCGTCTCTCCTTATAAACGCATACACAAACCTTCCTAGCCTAACACCTTTCCTCGGTTTGCTATCGCTCCCATATAAAGTGTTTATTATACCCTTCAAGCCCTGCCTAGTCTAACAGATCTGCTCGTTTTCCCTATCTTTCCCCTATAAACGCATGCTCTACTCCTCAACCTCTGTCTAGTCTAGCATATCTAAAAAATCTCTTCCATATAAGCGCAATACCCTCCTTTAAACCTGTGTAGACTAGTACCTGTCATCGTATTCCCTATCTCACCCATATAAATACATTTTTCTCCTTGAAGACTCTCTCAACCTGACATCTACCCTTGTTTTCCCTATCCTTTCCCATATATGTTCTAAAAGGTTTGCAAGTTCTCTCCTAAATAACCTACTGCGCGCATTTATCACATTACCTTGCGCAGACTGTGTATACAGTTTAAGATCACCTTACTCACTTATTATTAAAGGAATGTTATGATGCTGATTTACCATACTACCTAGGGCAGACCTGGTATACAGTTTGAGATCACTTTAAATACTTACATTTAAATAATATTTTGTCGCAGATTTATCATCTAGCGCCAACTGTGTATAGACTTTGAAATAACTTTAATCAGTTATTATTAAATTAATGTTTGGACGCGGATTTATCTAACTACCTAGCGCAGACTGTGTATACAGTTTGACATCACTTTAATCACTTACAGTTGAGTTAATGTTTTGGAGCGGATTTATCGGACTACCTAGCGCAGACTTTGCATACAGTTTGAGATCAGTTTAATTCCTCACATTTAATTGTTATGGTGCGGATTTACCGTACCACCTACGGCAGAATGTGTATACACCTGGAGGTCACTTTAACCCCTCACATTCAAATTAATGTTTTGGATCCGCTTTATCACACTACATACTACAGGTTTACATGAAGTTTGAGATCAGTTTAGTCACCTACATTTAAATTAATGTTTAGACGCAGGTTTATTATTATAAACCACCTAGGGCAGAGTGTGTATACAATTTGAGATCACATTAGTGACTTACGTAGGAATTAATGTTCTGCTACGGTTTATAGATCACTTTAGTCACCTACATTTGAATTAATGTCTTGGCGCGGATTTAACATACTACCTAGCGCAGAATGTGTATACAGTATGAGATTGCATTAATCACTTACATTTATGTTAGTTTTTTGAAGAAGGATTTATCATACTACCTAGCACAGACTGTGCATACATTTTGAGATCTCTTTAATCACTTACATTTAAATTAATATTCCTTTGGGGATTTATCATACTGCTTTGCGCCAGCTGTTTATATAATTAAGATCTTTTTAATTACACGGTGTAAATTAATGTTATTGCGCGGATTTATCAGAACACCTATCGCAGAGTGTGTATTCACCTTAAGAACACTATAATCATGTACATTAAATTAGTATTTTGTCGGGGATTTATCATACTACCTACCGCAGACTGTGTTTACAGTTTGAGATCACTTTAAACCCTCACATTTGAATTAATGTCTTGCGCGGGATAAACATACTACCTAGCGCACACTGTGTATACAGTTTTAGATCACTATGATCACTTACACTTAAATTAATTTTGGGAGCTGATTTATCATACTACCTAGCGCAGACCTTGTATACACTTTGACATCACTTTAATCACTTACATTTAATAATGTTTTGTCGGGGATTTTTCATACTACCTAGCGCAGACTGTGTAAACACTTTCAGATCTCTTTAATCACATATTACTAAATTAAAGTCTGGGTACGGATTTATCATACTACGTAGCACAGTCTGTTTATACCTTTTTGAGATTACTTTAGTCACTTACTATTAAATTAATGCTTTGGCATGGATTTATTATACTACCTAGCGCAGACAGTGTACACGCTTCCATTTCAGTTTAGTCGCTTATTATTAAGTTAATATTTTGACGCGGATTTAACATACTACCTACGGCAGGCTGTGCATACACTTTGAGATCTCATTAATCCTTCACATTTAAATTAATGTTTAGGCGCGGGTCTATCAAACAACCTAGCGCAGAGTTTTTGTACAGTTTGAGATCACTTTGATCACTTACCTCTGAATTAATATTTTGGCGCGGGTTTATTATACCACCTAGCGCAGACTGTGTATACAGTTTGGTATCACATAAATCACTTACATTTGAAATAATGTTGTGGCAGGGGTTTATCATATAGGCTAATGCAGACTGTGTATACAGCTTGAGATCACTTTAAACACTTATTATTGCGTTAAGGTTTAGGCGCGCAGTAGGCTATTTAGGAGAGAGCTGGCGGCGCACTTTTTGAGCATATATGTAAAGGATAGGGAAAATAAGGGTAGATGTCAGGTTGGGAGAGCCTTCAAGGAAGAAAATGTGTTTATATGGGAGAGATAGGGAATACGACGATCGATACTAGGCTAGACATTGTTGAAAGAGGGTAGTGGGTTTATATGGAAGGTGTAATGGAGAGGTGTTAGGCTAGACAGAAGTAGAGGAGTAGAGTATGGTTTATATGAGAGGTATAGGAAAACGAGGAGAGGTACTAGACTTGACAGAGTTGTGGATAAGAGTATGGTTTATATGAGAGTTTCAGGAAAACGAGGAGGGGTGTTAGGCTAGGCAGAGTTGAAGGTTAGAGTATGTCCTTTATATGGGAGATGTAGGGAATAGGAGTAGATGTGCTAGGCTAGACAGAGTTTGGGGAGTAGAGTATGCGTTTATAGGGGAAAGATAAGGAAAACGAGGAGAGCTGTTAGACTAGATAGGGCTTGAAGGGTAGAATAAACACTTTATATGGGGGAGCAAGCAAACCGTGGGGAGGTGTTAGGCTAGGAGGTTTTGTGTATGCGTTTATAAGCAGAGACGAGAAAACGGAGAGAGATCCTATGCTAGGAGAGTCGGGTGTTAAAGCTAGAATGTGTTTTATATGGGCTAGATAGGAAACCAAGGAGAGATACTCAGCTAGACATGGGGCAGGAGGGAATACGCTTTACGCGAGGTATGGGATAGGAGGAGAAGTGCTAGCTCAGACAGATGTTAAGGAGTATAATATGCGGTTATATGGAAAAGATAGGGATTACGGGGAGAGATGCTTGATTAGACAGAGTTTGAGAGTAGAGTATGTGTTTGTATGTATGAGAATTATAGGAACAGGAGGTAAATATTAGGCTTGACAGATACTGAAGGAGTAGAAATATGAGTTTACACACAGGAGAGATAGAGAATTCGACGGGAGGAGCTAGACAAGTCAGGGCTTGAAGGGTAGAATGTGGCTTTTATATTGGAGAGAGTAGGAATATATGCCTATATACAGGAGAGATAGGAAATAGGAAGGGAAGTGCTAGATTAGTCAGGACTTGAAGTGTAGAATATGCTTTTTATTTGGTAGAGTGAAAACGACATTAGACGCAATCGTCACGGAAAGCTGTATAATGGCAATGTTCTATTGCTAATTCTAGAATAGCTTCAGCAAGTAACCCACTCACGCAATAAGTTAACCCACTCACGCAGAAAGGTGACCCACTCACGCAAAAGGTTACCCACTCACGCAAAAAGGTGAATCACTCACGCAAAAAGGTACCTCACTAACGCACGGGTTTTAAGACAGTCTGTATAGCTGTCAAACGTAATGTACTGCTTAATAGCGCTACGTTTTATACCTTTAATTTTTTTTATCATCGATCCTTGAATATCTAAGGCATACACCTTTGGTCGTAGTCCAAAATAGCGATGTATGATTTTGCTATTAGCCTCATTTTTTAGATTTCCAAGCACCTTCTTGTTTAGAGCTGAGTAACATATATGGCTTGCATGATAATCAGCTGTATCCAGAGCTCGAGAAAACGTAGCTTGTCCTAGTACACATCTGCAGTTGTCACACGATGAGTGAATGCGTCAGTGTCTATAGACATAAGCTTCAGGTTTTCAGCCCCATAATATGGCAACAGCACGTCGTAATGATAGTGGTACATTAATGTATTGGAGATGTCCAACACACTCATACCAATGTATATGGGCTTGTTGGATATAATCTGACGAGAGGCCATATGCACAGCCGCTAGACTAGCAGCATATATTGTTCTATCAATAAACGTAGGCTTGGCATTCAGCTTCTCTAGAGTCTTCTCATTTGTCACCAGTCGTATACCCATACGGTTACGCAGGTTCTCCATAGTTTTTCCAAACATGGCGTTGTTAAAGAGCTTGTAGAGATCCTTTTCGAAGTCAGTTGCCGCCAATTGTCATAGCCTGTTGTTAAACTTCACATAAGATTTCAACCACCGAGACTGTAGGAATTGTAGCACACGATAGATATATATGCCATATATGCCCTAAAAGTTCGCCAGTTCTCTGCTAAATAACCAACTGCGCGCATTTATCACACTACCTTGCACAGACTGTGTATACACTTTGAGATCACTTTAATCACTAATTATTAAGGGAATGTTATGACGCGGATTTATCATACTACCTAGCGCAGACTGCGTATACAGTTTGAGATCACTATAATCACTTACATTTTAATGAATGTTTTTAAAGGATTTATCAAGCTACCTAGCGCAAGGTGTCTAAACAGTTTGAAATCAATATAATCACTTACATATGCATTAATGTTTTGGCGCTGGTCTATCAAACTACGTAGCGCAGAGTTTCTATACAGTTTGAGATCACTTTGATCACTTACACTTAAAATGATGTTGTGGCACGGGTTTATCATGCTGCCTAGCGCAGAGAGTGTATACACCTTGTTATCCCTTTAGTCACTTACATTTGAATTAATGTTTTGGCAAGGTTTTAAGATACTACCTATCGCAGACTGTGTATACACTTTAACAACACTATAATCATTTACACTAAATTAGTATTTTGTCGGTGATTCTTTATACTACCTACTGCAGACTGTGCGCTAAGTAATATGATAAATTCTCGACAAAATACCAATTAAAGGTAACTGATTATAGTGATCTCAAACTGTATACACAGTCTGCGCTAGGTAGTAAGAGTAATCCTTGTCAAAACATTAATTTAAAAGAGAGGGATTAAAGTGATCTCAAACCGTATACACAGTCTGCAGTAGGCAGTATGATAAATCTGCGCCAAAACACTAGTTTCTAAGTGAGGGATTAATGCCTCACATTTGAATTAATGTCTAGGCGCCGGATAAACATACTACCTAGACCAGAGTGTGTATACAGTTTGAGATCACTTTTATCCCTCAGATTTGAATGAATGTTATGGAGCGTATTTATCATTCTACCTAGCGCAGACTGTGTATATAGTTTGAGATCAATTTAATCACCTGCATTTGAATTAATGTTTTGCGCAGGTTTATCATACTACCTAGCGCAGAGTGTGTATACAGTTTGAAATCACATTAGTGACTTACATATGAATGAATGCTTTTCCACGGGTTTATCATACCTTCTATCGCACAGTGTGTATACACTTTGAGATCACTTTAGTCACTTACATTTTAAATAATGATTTTGCCCTAATTTATCATACTAGCTAGCGCAAAATTTGTATACAGTATGAAATTACATTAATCACTTACATTTAAATTAATATTTTGTTGGGGATTTATAATACCACATTGGGCAGGCTGTTTATACAATTTGAGATATTTTTAATCACATAGTTTAAATTAATGTTTGACGCGGATTAATCATACCACCTAGCGCAGCCTGTGTATACATTTTGAGATCACTATAATCACTTATAATTAATTAGTATTTTGTCGGGGATATATCACACCACCTAGCTTTGAAGGCTCTCTCAACCTGACATCTACCATTGTTTCCCTATCCTTTCCCATATATGCCATACAAAGTTCGCCAGTTATCTCCTAAATAACCTACTGCGCGCATTTATCATACTACCTTGAGCAGACTGTGTATACACTTTGAGATCACCTTAATCACTTATTATTCAAGGAATGTATGACGCGGATTTATCATACCACCTAGCGCAGACTGTGTATACAGTTTGAGATTACCATAATCACTTACATTTTAATTAATGCTTTTGAACGGATTTATCAAACTACCTAGCGTAAAGCGTCTAAACTGTTTGAAATCAATATAATCACTTACATATATATTAATCTAATGGCGCGGGTCTATCGAACTACGTAGGGCAGAGTGTCTATACAGCTTTAGATCGCTTTGATCACTTACATTTGAAATAATGTTGCGGCACGGGTTTATCATGCTACCTAGCGCAGAGAGTGTATAAACTTTCTGACCCTTTAGTCACTTAACTTTGAATTAATGTTTTGCCGCGGGTTTAAGATACTACCTATCGCAGACTGTGCATACACTTTAAGAACACTATAATCATTTACATTAAATTAGTATTTTGTCGGGGATTTACCATACTGCCTATCGCGGACTGTGTTTACAGTTTGAGATCACTTTAGTCCCTCACATTTAAATGAATGTTGTGGAGCGTATTTATCATTCTACCTAGCGCAGACTCTGTATATAGTTTGAGGTCAATTTAATCACTTACATTTAATTAGTATTTTATCGGGGATTAATCATACCTCCTAGCGCAGACTGTGTATATAGTTTGAGATCAGTTTAATCCCTCTTATTATTTAATGTTTTGGCGCAGGTTTATCATACTACCTAGCGCAGAGTGTGGATACAGTTTGAGATCACATTAGTGACTTACGTATAAATAAATGCTTTTCCACGGGTTTATCTTACCATCTATCGCAGAGTGTGTGTACATTCTGAGATCACTTTAGTCACTTACATTTGAAATAATGATTTGCCCGAATTTATCATATTAGCTAGCGCGGAATGTGTATACAGTATCAGAATACATTAATCACTTACATTTAAATTAATATATTGTCGAGGATTTATAATACTACATTGCGCAGGATGTTTATACAATTTGAGATGTTTTAATCACATAGTTTAAATTAATGTTTGACGGGATTAATCATACTACCTAGCGCGGCCTGTGTATACATTTTGAGATCTCTATAATCACTTATATATAATTAGTATTTTTTCTGGATTTATCATACCACCTAGCGCAGTAGTATTAGTCCCGGATGAGCCAATTGATTTAACGATAATCCTGCCGCTAGGGGCGCTGGTGTCGCTAGTGTCGGTGCGTGCGACGGCGGCGGCGGTGTGTTTGAAAAGCGCCTTGAGCGGTAGGATTATCGTTATTGCAATTGGTTCATCCGGGACGAGTTGAAAGAATTGAGGATTAGGGTAAGGTGAAGGAAGAAGAGGAAGTGACGTGGAGTGTTTTGATTGGTTCGTTAATTTGGGGTGGAAGATGAAGGAAGGAAGATGGAGGAGTATGGAGGTCGCGTGATGGAGAGGAGCTGGGTGGCGAGGTGTTGTCTGTGCGGAGGTCGGGACTGAAAGAGGGAAAATATGGGGGAGCGAGGGATAAAAAGTGTAACAGAAAGTGACGTGTGAAGTTGTGATTGGTGGGAATAAGAAGTGATGTTATTGGTGGAAAGGAGCAAATGAAGGTTGTTGATTGGTAAGAATAAGAGAGATTATGATTGGTGGGAAGAAAAAGGAGTGGGGTATGTTGGAGGTGATGGGAAAGGTAAGTTTTGCTAGCAACAGGATTTGCAAAAGCCTGTCGTGAACAGATCAGCAATTTTTTTTTGAACGTTGGATGGTAGTTTTCTAGAGTGGATAGAGAGATGGGGCGATATGAGATGCGGTGGCGAAAATGGGAACTAAACAAGGTGGTTGAGACAAGAGGTTTAAGGACGAGGAAATTTGGAGGTTAGTGGTGAACATGGCGGTCGCAAGAGGTGGGGGTAAGGAGTTGCGGTGGTGAGAATGGGAACTAAAAGAAGATGGCGGTAGCAAGAGGTTAGAAGAGTAGATTTTGAGGTTAAAATAGTGGGAACTAAAAATGGCGGAGGGTCTGCGACAAGGCGATGCGGTGGGAACTAAACAAGATGGCGGTCGCAAGAGGAGGGTAAGGAGATTTGAGGTTACAGTACCAAAACACGAAAGGATATATTCCTACGCCAAGCAGGTCCGAAAAATAATTATGCGTGTGGTACTTACCTGTTACCGGTGTGGATGCGTCACCAAAAGCGCGGCACGCGAGGCGGAAAAATAAAAGCAAACTGTTTTTGAAAATGCTTAACCAGCTTTAAGATCAACCAACATCACTACGCACTGATATACCTAGGTTTTTAAAGCGGTACAGACACCCTTTGCAGAGGCGTAATTTAACTATACCAAAACCTGGTACTGGACCATCGTGATGGTCGCTAGCGTACGTAGGAGCAGGGTTCTCATAGCCGGTCGAAGCGGTCAAAAACGTGTACGACGTAGGTGTTCACAGTAGCTGCTGACGAGTCAACCGTCGAGGTGTGAATAAACGAGATCTGTTCTCGCCGGCAATCTGGTTCGGAGATGTGAGCAGCGGCGAGGTGTTGTCTGTGCGGAGGTCGGAACTGAAAGAGGGAAAAGATGGGGAGCGAGGGATAAAAAGTGTAACAGAAAGTGACGTGTGAAGTTGTGATTGGTGGGAATAAGAAGTGATGTTATTGGTGGAAAGGAGCAAATGAAGGTTGTTGATTGGTAAGAATAAGAGAGGTTATGATTGGTGGAAAGAAAAAGGAGTGGGGTATGTTGGAGGTGATGGGAAAGGTAAGTTTTGCTAGCAACAAGATTTGCAAAAGCCTGTCGTGAACTGATCAGCAATTTTTTGAACGTTGGATGGTAGTTTTGTTGAGTGGATAGAGAGATGTGGCGATATGAGATGCGGTGGCAAAAATGGGAACTAAACAAGGTGGTTGAGACAAGAGGTTTAAGGACGAGGAAATTTGGAGGTTAGTGGTGAACATGGCGGTCGCAAGAGGTGGGGGTAAGGAGATGCGGTGGTGAGAATGGGAACTAAAAGAAGATGGCGGTAGCAAGAGGTTAGAAGAGTAGATTTTGAGGTTAAAATAGCGGGAACTAAAAATGGCGGAGGGTCTGCGACAAGGAGATGCGGTGAGAACTAAACAAGATGGCGGACGCAAGAGGAGGGTAAGGAGATTAAGTGTAACAGAAAGTGACGTGTGAAGTTGTGATTGGTGGGAATAAGAAGTGATGTTATTGGTGGAAAGTAGCAAATGAAGGTTGTTGATTGGTAAGAATAAGAGAGATTATGATTGGTGGAAAGAAAAAGGAGTGGGGTATGTTGGAGGTGATGGGAAAGGTAAGTTTTGCTAGCAACAGGATTTGCAAAAGCCTGTCGTGAACTGATCAGCAATTTTTTGAACGTTGGATGGTAGTTTTCTTGAGTGGATAGAGAGATGTGGCGATATGAGATGCGGTGGCGAAAATGGGAACTAAACAAGGTAGTTGAGACAAGAGGTTTAAGGACGAGGAAATTTGGAGGTTAGTGGTGAACATGGCGGTCGCAAGAGGTGGGGGGGTAAGGAGACGCGGTGGTGAGAATGGGAACTAAAAGAAGATGGCGGTAGCAAGAGGTTAGAAGAGTAGATTTTGAGGTTAAAATAGCGGGAACTAAAAATGGCGGAGGGTCTGCGACAAGGAGATGCGGTGAGAACTAAACAAGATGGCGGGCGCAAGAGGAGGGTAAGGAGATTTGAGGTTACAGTACCAAAACACGAAAGGATATATTCCTACGCCAAGCAGGTCCGAAAAATAATTATGTGTGTGGTACTTACCTGTTACCGGTGTGGATGCGTCACCAAAAGCGCGGCACGCGAGGCGGAAAAATAAAAGCAAACTGTTTTTGAAAATGCTTAACCAGCTTTAAGATCAACCAACATCACTACGCACTGATATACCTAGGTTTTTAAACGGTACAGACACCCTTTGCAGAGGCGTAATTTAACTATACCAAAACCTGGTACTGGACCATCGTGATGGTCGCTAGCGTACGTAGGAGCAGGGTTCTCATAGCCGGTCGAAAGCGGTCAAAAACGTGTACGACGTAGGTGTTGACAGTAGCTGCTGTCGAGTCAACCGTCGAGGTGTGAATAAACAAGATGTGTTCTCGCCGGCAATTTGGTTCGGAGATGTGAGCAGCGGCGAGGTGTTGTCTGTGCGGAGGTCGGGACTGAAAGAGGGAAAAGATGGGGAGCGAGGGATAAAAAGTGTAACAGAAAGTGACGTGTGAAGTTGTGATTGGTGGGAATAAGAAGTGATTTTATTGGTGGAAAGGAGCAAATGAAAGTTGTTGATTGGTAAGAATAAGAGAGGTTATGATTGGTGGAAAGAAAAAGGAGTGGGGTATGTTGGAGGTGATGGGAAAGGTAAGTTTTGCTAGCAACAGGATTTGCAAAAGCCTGTCGAGAACTGATCAGCAATTTTTTGAACGTTGGATGGTAGTTTTGTTGAGTGGATAGAGAGATGGGGCGATATGAGATGCGGTGGCGAAAATGGGAACTAAACAAGATGGTTGAGACAAGAGGTTTAAGGACGAGGAAATTTGGAGGTTAGTGGTGAACATGGCGGTCGCAAGAGGTGGGGGTAAGGAGACGCGGTGGTGAGAATGGGAACTAAAAGAAGATGGCGGTAGCAAGAGCTTAGAAGAGCAGATTTTGAGGTTAAAATAGTGGGAACTAAAAATGGCGGAGGGTTGGCGACAAGGAGATGCGGTGAGAACTAAACAAGATGGCGGACGCAAGAGGAGGGTAAGGAGATTTGAGGTTAAGATTTTTAGGTTAAAACAGGGCGTAAGCATGGGAACGAAATCCAAGATGGCGAAGGCAATGGTGTGGACGAGGAGATGTGAGGTGCGGTGGCGAAAATGGGAACTAAACAAGATGACGAAGACAAAAAGTGTAAGGACGAGAAGATTTCGAGGTTAGTGGTGAACATGGCGGTCGCAAGAGGTGGTGGGCAAGGAGACTTGAGGTTAAGATTTTTAGGTTAAAACAGGACGTAAGAAGGGGAACTAAATTCAAGATGGCGGAGGCAAGGGTGGGACGAGGAGATGTGAGGCGCGGTGGTAAAAATGGGAACTAAATAAGATAGCGGAAGCATGAAGTTGAGGTTAAAAATTGAGGTAAACGTGGAGAGCTTAAACCAAGATGGCGGTGGCGTGGTGGTGAAAATGGGAACTAAACAAGATGGCGGAGGCAAGAAGTGGAGGGACGAAGAGGTTTGAGGTTATGGTCAACATGCGAAAGATGCCGAACGCAACAGATGGTGACGAGGAGATAGAATTGAGAATTAGGGAAAGATGAAGGAAAACAGGAAGTGACGTGGAGTGTTTTGATTGGTAAAAATAAGACGAAATGTGATTGGTGCGTTAATTCGGGTGGAAGATGAAGGAAGGAAGATAAAAGAGTATGGAGGACACGTGATGGAGTGGAGCGGAGCGGCGAGGTGTTGTCTGTGCGGAGGTTGGGACTGAAAGAGGGAAAAGATGGCGAACGAGGGATAAAAAGTATAACAGAAAGTGACGTGTGAAGTTGTGATTGGTGGGAATAAGAAGTGATGTTATTGGTGGAAAGGAACAACTGAAAGTTGTTGATTGGTAAGAATAAGAGAGATTGTGATTGGTGGAAAGAAAAAGGTGTGGGAGTGGAGTATGTTGGAGGTGATGGGAAAGGTAAGTTTTGCTACCAACAAGATTTGCAAAAGCCTCTCCAGAACTCATCAGCAATTTCAGCAGACGATGTGCGTGGCGATAGGCCCGCTGCGATGAAAGAGCTGCAAACTGCGCGATAACTTGAAAAATATTGCCCGCCGTGACGCATTGCGCGCGCGCGTTTACCGTAAACCGTTACAGTTTGCCATACTTATATTATCCGTCTTTCTTTTTTCTTTTTCTTTTTTTTACGTTTGTTTTTTAAAAAAAATAATTAGTTTTTCGGGGGTTTTCTCTGGTTGGTAGACGAATGCAAGCTTTCTGCTTTTTCACAGGTTTTCCCTGGTAGGTAGGCGTTTGCTGTAGTGGTTGACGAAGCCCTTTCTAATTTTCGAGGTTTTTTGAGGTTTTTCGTGGTTGTCCCTGCCCGGTAGGCAAATGATGAAGTTTTTGCTTGTCAGCGCACGGATACTAGGCACATACTCGCACACACACACACGTTGCAGCTGCCATACTTATATTATTCGTCTTTTTCTTTTTTTCTTTTTGTTTTTTCGTTTTTTTTAAAAAATAACTAGTTTTTGGAGGTTTTCTGCGGTTGGTAAACGAATGCAAGCTCTTTCTGCTTTTTCATAGGTTTTCCCTGGTTGGTAGGCGTTTTCTGTACTGGTTGACGAAGGCGTTTCTAATTTTCGAGGTTTTCTCAGGTTTTTTTAGCGGTTGGCCCTGCCCGGTAGGCAAATGATGAAGTTTTACCTTGTGGGCGCACGGATACTAGGCACGTACTCGCACACACACACACACACACACACACACAAACGTTGCAGTTGCCATACTTATATTATTCGACTTTTCCTTTTTTTTTTAAAATAACTAGTTTTTTTTGGGGAGTTTTCTGCGGTTGGTAAACGAATGCAAGTGCTTTCTGCTTTTTCATAGGTTTTCCCTGGTTGGTAGGCGTTTTCTGTAGTGGTTGACGAAGCCGTTTCTAATTTTCGAGGTTTTTTCAGGTTTTTTTTTTTTAGTGGTTGTCCCTGTCCGGTAGGCAGATGATAAAGTTTTTCTATAATGTCGTCGTTTTGGCTTGTGGCGCACGGATCCTAGGCACATACTCGCACACACACACACCCGTTGCAGCTGCCATACTTATATTATTCGTCTTTTCTTTTTTAAAAAAATAACTAGTTTTTTTTTGGAGGTTTTCTGCGGTTGGTAAACGAATGCAAGTGCTTTCTGCTTTTTCATAGGTTTTCCCTGGTTGGTAGGCGTTTTCTGTAGTGGTTGACGAAGCCGTTTGTAATTTTCGAGGTTTTCTCAGGGTTTTTAGTGGTTGACCCTGACCGGTAGGCAGATGAAAAAGTTTTTCTATAATGGCGTCGTTTTGGCTTGTGGCGCACGGATACTAGGCACGAACTCGCGCGCGCGCGCACACACACACACACACACTAAAATAGTAGCGTATAAAAAAAAACTGATGTGTTACACTCACATGACTTTCTGTACTCTTGTACAATCTAATTGGTAGCTTTTAAGCGATAGTCAAATATTTTAACGCTGGTTGCTATGTGGCGAATTCCATTCTCTTTGCATGTTCAGGACATAAAAAAAAATGAATAAACGAATTTGAGAAAAAGTATAAGTATTGGAAAATTTAAGGAAATAACAAGCAATATCTCGAAAACGGTTCACTCAACAAAAGAAACGTATATGACATAAGTTGTGTATTTTAACGCGATCTACATTTTTTGTGTAGTAAAATTTTGTCTATCTCTTATGGTTTACCAGTTATGCAAAAGTCGTTCACAATGAAGAATATTTTTGGAGACATTCCCAGAAAATTCGAGATATACATTTTATTTGTCATGACAATATCTTAAACATATGATATTTTAATCAAAATCGTTAGAGCCGTTTTTGAGAAAATTAAAATTTTCGAAAAATGTTCCATGTAATGGGTAGTCTGGGGTGGGGGGATTTTCTTCAAAACCTTCGTGTCGCATCTCTGGAAGATACTGAACCTAAATACCAAGTTTGGTGTTTATCCGACTGTTCGTTTTTGAGTTATGCTGTTCACAGACACACAGACACACAGACAGACACACACACGGACATGTTTCCAAAAATGCTTTTTTTTGGATTCAGTGATTCTCAAAACATGTATTTCCAGTGAAATCTCGGTATCGAATTTTTGGGTGGAATGCAATACTTCCCCTACTTACTATACGTAGTAGAGAAAGTAAAAATGAATAACGCATTTGAGAAAAAGTATAAGTATTGGAAAATTTAAGGAAATAACAAGCAATATCTCGAAAATGGTTCACTCAACTAAAAAAAATGTATATGACATAAATTGTGTATTTTAACGCGATCTACATTTTTTGTGTAGTAAAATTTTGGCTATCTCTTATGGTTTACCAGTTATGCATACTGAACCTAAATACCAAGTTTGGTGTTTATCCGACTGTTCGTTTTTGAGTTATGCTGTTCACAGACACACAGACGCACAGACAGACAGACACACAGACACACAGACACACAGACAGACACACACACGGACATGTTTCCAAAAATGCTTTTTTTTTTTTTTTTTTTTTTTTTTGGATTCAGTGATTCTCAAAACATGTATTTCCAGTGAAAACTCGGTATCGAATTTTTGGGTGGAATGCAATACTTCCCCTACTTACTATACGCAGTAGAGAAAGTAAAAATGAATAACGCATTTGACAAAAAGTATAAGTATTGGAAAATTTAAGGAAATAACAAGCAATATCTCGAAAATGGTTCACTCAACTAAAAAAATGTATATGACATAAATTGTGTATTTTAACGCGATCTACATTTTATGTGTAGTAAAATTTTGTCTATCTCTTATGGTTTACCAGTTATGCAAAAGTCGTTCACAATGAAGAATACTTTTGGAGACATTCCCAGAAAATTCGAGATATACATTTCATTTCTCATAACATTATCTTAAACATGCGATATTTTAATCAAAATCGTTAGAGCCATTTTTGAGAAAATTAAAATTTTCGAGAAATCTTCCATGTAAAGGGTAGTCTGGGATGGGGGGATTTTCTTGAAAACCTTCGTGTCGCATCTCTGGAAGATACTGAACCTAAATACCAAGTTTGGTGCTTATCCGACTGTTTGTTTTTGAGTTATGCTGTTCACAGACACACACAGACACACACACGGACATGTTTCCAAAAATGCTTTTTTTGGATTCAGGAGGTCTCAAAACACGTATTTCCGGTGAAATCTCGGTATCGAATTTTTGGGTGGAATGCAATACTTCCCCTACTTACTATACGTAGTAGAGAAAGTAAAAATTTAACAAACCGTAGATTTTCAAGAAAATTCCCACACCGCAAACTACCCGTTTAGCGGGAGAAAGTTCGTTATTTTTATTGTCTTAAAAACGGCTCTAACCCCCTTTTGATTACGGTGCGGTATGTTTAAGATATCTGCACGACAAATAAAATGTATAACTTCAATTTTCTGGGAATAGCTGTGAAGTAGTCTCATTGTGAATGTCTTCCGAGACCTCCTTGGTCCACACAAACGTCACGTGAAGAGGCCCGCTTAGCAAGAATTGTTGGTTACTTTGCATTACTTTTTCGATGCTTCCAACAATGACATCCGCATTCAATTGCTCTATGCGCCTCACGCTCATGTTGAAGGCTTTGGACGTCTCCTTTTCGTCTGTTATGGATATGCCTAAATATCCGGGTTCGTTTTCTAACAGGTTCTCTTTCGCAAAGTTTAGAATATCGTTAAACAAATGCGATACCCATTGCTCCGGGTTAACATCTCTGGGGACCGGGTTTAACGTAATTTGAGACTCTGTAAAGCCGGAAAAAAGCTTTGGCAACCTCCTCTGCTTGTGTCCTATAATTTCGAACGTAGGCTGCAAGGTGTCATCGCGACTTCCTCCGGGTTGTTGGTCCATCTTATCGTCCGAATGCACCGATCGCTCTTTCCCTGCAAAGTACTGCGGCTATTTTGTTTTTATTTTAAAATTATTTTTCGTCAAATAGAACGATTTTGTAGAAAAACACACTATCGCTTTCGTTTCTAACTACGGGCTTTTGCTGTTCGCACAGGGTTTTTATAAGCTCGCTTATCGCAAACGTTGTTTCATCATTTGTGTCGAGTTAAATGCCTCGTTTCGCTAAAAAATTGTCTAGTTTTAAAAACTTAGAGTCATGCTGACACCAACCGCCACTGCACAATTCTCACCGCCGACATAAAGGTTGCATTTATTGTATTGCTGACGAATTTCCGCATCTCTCACCTTTCACTGTCATCAGCACACGGCTCTTTTGCGTGTAGCGCTGAATGCGAACGAGCTGACCTCAGTTATTCCTGATGTTATTAGTGCAATATTAAAACTATGAGTATCGTGTGTAGTGTTTTATGTTGTGCCAGTGCATACGTGTTATGTAAAATGTATGAATTAAATACAATCAGCAGATACTTCCTTTCTAAGCAGTAACACCAACTGTTGAATATAAATTCTCAAAGTGCTCCGTTCGTACGACCTCTACCCTCTATTTCTTATAGGTGAGTACGAAAGTTTATTTTCATATCCACTTAATTTTAATCCGGATAAACTTTTCGGGAAATGGTTGCATTGCACAACCGTTAGACATCCAAAGGGACGCTATACACTGGTCTTAAAATTCTAAATTCTTTCCATCAACATGGCGAGCAAGAACTGAAAAGCGTCATGCCTTTTAAAAAAGAATGGCTAAGCACTGTACAATTCCAACCATTTATAACACATATCTCGAAAATGGCTGACGTCACAAAAAAGTTATTTCAAATAAATTGTGTGTGTTTGCTCAAACCTTAGCAGTTATACAAGTTCATAGAAAATTTCTTCCGAATCAAGAGGACTTCACAGGCTATTTCCACAAAATTCAAGATATACATTTTATTTTCATATAAATGTCTTTAATATATGGTGTTGTAATTAAAATCGTCAGAGACAGTTTTAGAAAATAAAACATTCCGGAAAATAGTTCATGTAAAGGGTAGAAGCAGTTTGAAAGAAGCGAAGTAAACGCGATTTTTCACTCACTAGGGGCTAGAAAATCGAATTTCTTGACTTTTTGAATACTCAGCATTTTTCGTATATAGAGGCTTATTATGAGGTGATACATTCATTTATATGATTTTTAAGCAGTTTGAAAGAAGTGAAGTAGAATGGCTAAGCATTGTACAATTCGAACCATTTATAACAAATATTTCGGAAATGGCTGACGTCACAAAAAAGTTATTTCAAATAAATTGTGTGTGTGTTTTTAAAAAGATCTAAATTTTTTGTATTCTATGTTTTTCTCAAACCTTAGCAGTTATACAATCCACCCAAAAATTCGATACCGAGATTTCACCGGAAATACGTGTTTTGAGACCTCCTGAATCCAAAAAAAGCATTTTTGGAAACATGTCCGTGTGTGTGTCTGTGTGTGTCTGTGAACAGCATAACTCAAAAACAAACAGTCGGATAAGCACCAAACTTGGTATTTAGGTTCAGTATCTTCCAGAGATGCGACACGAAGGTTTTCAAGAAAATCCCCCCACCCCAGACTACCCTTTACATGGAAGATTTTTCGAAAATTTTAATTTTCTCAAAAATGGCTCTAACGATTTTGATTAAAATATCGCATGTTTAAGATAATGTTATGAGAAATGAAATGTATATCTCGAATTTTCTGAGAATGTCTCCAAAAGTATTCTTCATTGTGAACGACTTTTGCATAACTGGTAAACCATAAGAGATAGACAAAATTTTACTACACATAAAATGTAGATCGCGTTAAAATACACAATTTATGTCATATACATTTTTTTAGTTGAGTGAACCATTTTCGAGATATTGCTTGTTATTTCCTTAAATTTTCCAATACTTATACTTTTTCTCAAATGCGTTATTCATTTTTACTTTCTCTACTGCGTATAGTAAGTAGGGGAAGTATTGCATTCCACCCAAAAATTCGATACCGAGATTTCACTGGAAATACATGTTTTGAGAATCACTGAATCCAAAAAAAAAAAAAAAAAAAAAAAAAAGCATTTTTGGAAACATGTCCGTGTGTGTGTCTGTCTGTGTGTCTGTGTGTCTGTGTGTCTGTCTGTCTGTGCGTCTGTGTGTCTGTGAACAGCATAACTCAAAAACGAACAGTCGGATAAACACCAAACTTGGTATTTAGGTTCAGTATGCATAACTGGTAAACCATAAGAGATAGCCAAAATTTTACTACACAAAAAATGTAGATCGCGTTAAAATACACAATTTATGTCATATACATTTTTTTTTAGTTGAGTGAACCATTTTAGAGATATTGCTTGTTATTTCCTTAAATTTTCCAATACTTATACTTTTTCTCAAATGCGTTATTCATTTTTACTTTCTCTACTACGTATAGTAAGTAGGGGAAGTATTGCATTCCACCCAAAAATTCGATACCGAGATTTCACTGGAAATACATGTTTTGAGAATCACTGAATCCAAAAAAAAGCATTTTTGGAAACATGTCCGTGTGTGTGTCTGTCTGTGTGTCTGTGTGTCTGTGTGTCTGTGAACAGCATAACTCAAAAACGAACAGTCGGATAAACACCAAACTTGGTATTTAGGTTCAGTATCTTCCAGAGATGCGACACGAAGGTTTTGAAGAAAATCCCCCCACCCCAGACTACCCATTACATGGAACATTGTTCGAAAATTTTAATTTTCTCAAAAACGGCTCTAACGATTTTGATTAAAATATCATATGTTTAAGATATTGTCATGACAAATAAAATGTATATCTCGAATTTTCTGGGAATGTCTCCAAAAATATTCTTCATTGTGAACGACTTTTGCATAACTGGTAAACCATAAGAGATAGACAAAATTTTACTACACAAAAAATGTAGATCGCGTTAAAATACACAACTTATGTCATATACGTTTCTTTTGTTGAGTGAACCGTTTTCGAGATATTGCTTGTTATTTCCTTAAATTTTCCAATACTTATACTTTTTCTCAAATTCGTTTATTCATTTTTTTTTATGTCCTGAACATGCAAAGAGAATGGAATTCGCCACATAGCAACCAGCGTTAAAATATTTGACTATCGCTTAAAAGCTACCAATTAGATTGTACAAGAGTACAGAAAGTCATGTGAGTGTAACACATCAGTTTTTTTTTATACGCTACTATTTTAGTGTGTGTGTGTGTGTGTGTGTGCGCGCGCGCGCGAGTTCGTGCCTAGTATCCGTGCGCCACAAGCCAAAACGACGCCATTATAGAAAAACTTTTTCATCTGCCTACCGGTCAGGGTCAACCACTAAAAACCCTGAGAAAACCTCGAAAATTACAAACGGCTTCGTCAACCACTACAGAAAACGCCTACCAACCAGGGAAAACCTATGAAAAAGCAGAAAGCACTTGCATTCGTTTACCAACCGCAGAAAACCTCCAAAAAAAAACTAGTTATTTTTTTAAAAAAGAAAAGACGAATAATATAAGTATGGCAGCTGCAACGGGTGTGTGTGTGTGTGCGAGTATGTGCCTAGGATCCGTGCGCCACAAGCCAAAACGACGACATTATAGAAAAACTTTATCATCTGCCTACCGGACAGGGACAACCACTAAAAAAAAAAACCTGAAAAAACCTCGAAAATTAGAAACGGCTTCGTCAACCACTACAGAAAACGCCTACCAACCAGGGAAAACCTATGAAAAAGCAGAAAGCACTTGCATTCGTTTACCAACCGCAGAAAACTCCCAAAAAAAAACTAGTTATTTTAAAAAAAAAAGGAAAAGTCGAATAATATAAGTATGGCAACTGCAACGTTTGTGTGTGTGTGTGTGTGTGTGCGAGTACGTGCCTAGTATCCGTGCGCCCACAAGGTAAAACTTCATCATTTGCCTACCGGGCAGGGCCAACCGCTAAAAAAACCTGAGAAAACCTCGAAAATTAGAAACGCCTTCGTCAACCAGTACAGAAAACGCCTACCAACCAGGGAAAACCTATGAAAAAGCAGAAAGAGCTTGCATTCGTTTACCAACCGCAGAAAACCTCCAAAAACTAGTTATTTTTTAAAAAAAACGAAAAAACAAAAAGAAAAAAAGAAAAAGACGAATAATATAAGTATGGCAGCTGCAACGTGTGTGTGTGTGCGAGTATGTGCCTAGTATCCGTGCGCTGACAAGCAAAAACTTCATCATTTGCCTACCGGGCAGGGACAACCACGAAAAACCTCAAAAAACCTCGAAAATTAGAAAGGGCTTCGTCAACCACTACAGCAAACGCCTACCTACCAGGGAAAACCTGTGAAAAAGCAGAAAGCTTGCATTCGTCTACCAACCAGAGAAAACCCCCGAAAAACTAATTATTTTTTTTAAAAAACAAACGTAAAAAAAAGAAAAAGAAAAAAGAAAGACGGATAATATAAGTATGGCAAACTGTAACGGTTTACGGTAAACGCGCGCGCGCAATGCGTCACGGCGGGCAATATTTTTCAAGTTATCGCGCAGTTTGCAGCTCTTTCATCGCAGCGGGCCTATCGCCACGCACATCGTCTGCTGAAATTGCTGATGAGTTCTGGAGAGGCTTTTGCAAATCTTGTTGGTAGCAAAACTTACCTTTCCCATCACCTCCAACATACTCCACTCCCACACCTTTTTCTTTCCACCAATCACAATCTCTCTTATTCTTACCAATCAACAACTTTCAGTTGTTCCTTTCCACCAATAACATCACTTCTTATTCCCACCAATCACAACTTCACACGTCACTTTCTGTTATACTTTTTATCCCTCGTTCGCCATCTTTTCCCTCTTTCAGTCCCAACCTCCGCACAGACAACACCTCGCCGCTCCGCTCCACTCCATCACGTGTCCTCCATACTCTTTTATCTTCCTTCCTTCATCTTCCACCCGAATTAACGCACCAATCACATTTCGTCTTATTTTTACCAATCAAAACACTCCACGTCACTTCCTGTTTTCCTTCATCTTTCCCTAATTCTCAATTCTATCTCCTCGTCACCATCTGTTGCGTTCGGCATCTTTCGCATGTTGACCATAACCTCAAACCTCTTCGTCCCTCCACTTCTTGCCTCCGCCATCTTGTTTAGTTCCCATTTTCACCACCACGCCACCGCCATCTTGGTTTAAGCTCTCCACGTTTACCTCAATTTTTAACCTCAACTTCATGCTTCCGCTATCTTATTTAGTTCCCATTTTTACCACCGCGCCTCACATCTCCTCGTCCCACCCTTGCCTCCGCCATCTTGAATTTAGTTCCCCTTCTTACGTCCTGTTTTAACCTAAAAATCTTAACCTCAAGTCTCCTTGCCCACCACCTCTTGCGACCGCCATGTTCACCACTAACCTCGAAATCTTCTCGTCCTTACACTTTTTGTCTTCGTCATCTTGTTTAGTTCCCATTTTCGCCACCGCACCTCACATCTCCTCGTCCACACCATTGCCTTCGCCATCTTGGATTTCGTTCCCATGCTTACGCCCTGTTTTAACCTAAAAATCTTAACCTCAAATCTCCTTACCCTCCTCTTGCGTCCGCCATCTTGTTTAGTTCTCACCGCATCTCCTTGTCGCCAACCCTCCGCCATTTTTAGTTCCCACTATTTTAACCTCAAAATCTGCTCTTCTAAGCTCTTGCTACCGCCATCTTCTTTTAGTTCCCATTCTCACCACCGCGTCTCCTTACCCCCACCTCTTGCGACCGCCATGTTCACCACTAACCTCCAAATTTCCTCGTCCTTAAACCTCTTGTCTCAACCATCTTGTTTAGTTCCCATTTTCGCCACCGCATCTCATATCGCCCCATCTCTCTATCCACTCAACAAAACTACCATCCAACGTTCAAAAAATTGCTGATCAGTTCTCGACAGGCTTTTGCAAATCCTGTTGCTAGCAAAACTTACCTTTCCCATCACCTCCAACATACCCCACTCCTTTTTCTTTCCACCAATCATAACCTCTCTTATTCTTACCAATCAACAACTTTCATTTGCTCCTTTCCACCAATAAAATCACTTCTTATTCCCACCAATCACAACTTCACACGTCACTTTCTGTTACACTTTTTATCCCTCGCTCCCCATCTTTTCCCTCTTTCAGTCCCGACCTCCGCACAGACAACACCTCGCCGCTGCTCACATCTCCGAACCAAATTGCCGGCGAGAACACATCTTGTTTATTCACACCTCGACGGTTGACTCGACAGCAGCTACTGTCAACACCTACGTCGTACACGTTTTTGACCGCTTTCGACCGGCTATGAGAACCCTGCTCCTACGTACGCTAGCGACCATCACGATGGTCCAGTACCAGGTTTTGGTATAGTTAAATTACGCCTCTGCAAAGGGTGTCTGTACCGTTTAAAAACCTAGGTATATCAGTGCGTAGTGATGTTGGTTGATCTTAAAGCTGGTTAAGCATTTTCAAAAACAGTTTGCTTTTATTTTTCCGCCTCGCGTGCCGCGCTTTTGGTGACGCATCCACACCGGTAACAGGTAAGTACCACACACATAATTATTTTTCGGACCTGCTTGGCGTAGGAATATATCCTTTCGTGTTTTGGTACTGTAACCTCAAATCTCCTTACCCTCCTCTTGCGCCCGCCATCTTGTTTAGTTCTCACCGCATCTCCTTGTCGCAGACCCTCCGCCATTTTTAGTTCCCGCTATTTTAACCTCAAAATCTACTCTTCTAACCTCTTGCTACCGCCATCTTCTTTTAGTTCCCATTCTCACCACCGCGTCTCCTTACCCCCCCACCTCTTGCGACCGCCATGTTCACCACTAACCTCCAAATTTCCTCGTCCTTAAACCTCTTGTCTCAACTACCTTGTTTAGTTCCCATTTTCGCCACCGCATCTCATATCGCCACATCTCTCTATCCACTCAAGAAAACTACCATCCAACGTTCAAAAAATTGCTGATCAGTTCACGACAGGCTTTTGCAAATCCTGTTGCTAGCAAAACTTACCTTTCCCATCACCTCCAACATACCCCACTCCTTTTTCTTTCCACCAATCATAATCTCTCTTATTCTTACCAATCAACAACCTTCATTTGCTACTTTCCACCAATAACATCACTTCTTATTCCCACCAATCACAACTTCACACGTCACTTTCTGTTACACTTAATCTCCTTACCCTCCTCTTGCGTCCGCCATCTTGTTTAGTTCTCACCGCATCTCCTTGTCGCAGACCCTCCGCCATTTTTAGTTCCCGCTATTTTAACCTCAAAATCTACTCTTCTAACCTCTTGCTACCGCCATCTTCTTTTAGTTCCCATTCTCACCACCGCATCTCCTTACCCCCACCTCTTGCGACCGCCATGTTCACCACTAACCTCCAAATTTCCTCGTCCTTAAACCTCTTGTCTCAACCACCTTGTTTAGTTCCCATTTTTGCCACCGCATCTCATATCGCCACATCTCTCTATCCACTCAACAAAACTACCATCCAACGTTCAAAAAATTGCTGATCAGTTCACGACAGGCTTTTGCAAATCTTGTTGCTAGCAAAACTTACCTTTCCCATCACCTCCAACATACCCCACTCCTTTTTCTTTCCACCAATCATAACCTCTCTTATTCTTACCAATCAACAACCTTCATTTGCTCCTTTCCACCAATAACATCACTTCTTATTCCCACCAATCACAACTTCACACGTCACTTTCTGTTACACTTTTTATCCCTCGCTCCCCATCTTTTCCCTCTTTCAGTTCCGACCTCCGCACAGACAACACCTCGCCGCTGCTCACATCTCCGAACCAGATTGCCGGCGAGAACAGATCTCGTTTATTCACACCTCGACGGTTGACTCGTCAGCAGCTACTGTGAACACCTACGTCGTACACGTTTTTGACCGCTTCGACCGGCTATGAGAACCCTGCTCCTACGTACGCTAGCGACCATCACGATGGTCCAGTACCAGGTTTTGGTATAGTTAAATTACGCCTCTGCAAAGGGTGTCTGTACCGCTTTAAAAACCTAGGTATATCAGTGCGTAGTGATGTTGGTTGATCTTAAAGCTGGTTAAGCATTTTCAAAAACAGTTTGCTTTTATTTTTCCGCCTCGCGTGCCGCGCTTTTGGTGACGCATCCACACCGGTAACAGGTAAGTACCACACGCATAATTATTTTTCGGACCTGCTTGGCGTAGGAATATATCCTTTCGTGTTTTGGTACTGTAACCTCAAATCTCCTTACCCTCCTCTTGCGACCGCCATCTTGTTTAGTTCCCACCGCATCGCCTTGTCGCAGACCCTCCGCCATTTTTAGTTCCCACTATTTTAACCTCAAAATCTACTCTTCTAACCTCTTGCTACCGCCATCTTCTTTTAGTTCCCATTCTCACCACCGCAACTCCTTACCCCCACCTCTTGCGACCGCCATGTTCACCACTAACCTCCAAATTTCCTCGTCCTTAAACCTCTTGTCTCAACCACCTTGTTTAGTTCCCATTTTCGCCACCGCATCTCATATCGCCCCATCTCTCTATCCACTCTAGAAAACTACCATCCAACGTTCAAAAAAAAATTGCTGATCTGTTCACGACAGGCTTTTGCAAATCCTGTTGCTAGCAAAACTTACCTTTCCCATCACCTCCAACATACCCCACTCCTTTTTCTTCCCACCAATCATAATCTCTCTTATTCTTACCAATCAACAACCTTCATTTGCTCCTTTCCACCAATAACATCACTTCTTATTCCCACCAATCACAACTTCACACGTCACTTTCTGTTACACTTTTTATCCCTCGCTCCCCCATATTTTCCCTCTTTCAGTCCCGACCTCCGCACAGACAACACCTCGCCACCCAGCTCCTCTCCATCACGCGACCTCCATACTCCTCCATCTTCCTTCCTTCATCTTCCACCCCAAATTAACGAACCAATCAAAACACTCCACGTCACTTCCTCTTCTTCCTTCACCTTACCCTAATCCTCAATTCTTTCAACTCGTCCCGGATGAACCAATTGCAATAACGATAATCCTACCGCTCAGGGCGCTTTTCAAACCCACCGCCGCCGCCGTCGCACGCACCGACACTAGCGACACCAGCGCCCCTAGCGGCAGGATTATCGTTAAAACAATTGGCTCATCCGGGACTAATACTACTTAGCGCAGACTGTGTATACAGTTTGAGATCACTTTAATCCCTCTTATTATTTAATCTAATGGCGCAGATTTATCATACTACCTAAAGTAGATCCGTGTATACAATTTTAGATCACCTTAATCCCTCACCTAGAAACTAGTGTTGTGGCGCAGATTTATCATACTGCCTATCGCAGACTGTGATTACACTTTGAGATCCATTTATTCACTTATTATTAAACTAAATTCTGTGTCGCGGATTTACCACACTACCAAGCGCACACTGTGTACAAAGTTTTTTATCACTATGATCACTTTCACTTAAATTAATGTTTTGGAGAGGATTTATCATACTACCTAGCGCAGACCATGTATACAGTTTGTAATCACTTTAATCGCATATATTTAATTAATATTTTGTGGCGGATTTATCATACTACCTAGCGCACACTGTTTATGCACTTTTAGTATCGCTTTAATCAGTTATTAATACATTAATGTTTAGACGCAAATGTATCATACTACCTACCGCACTCTATATATACAGATTGAAAAAAAAATTGAGTTTTATTTATGGACGCTCTTTAACTACTATGGTTCTTAGCGTCCCAATCTATATTGGGCGTGAAACACCTGTAATTTTGCTCAGAGGCCTCTTTATCAGGCTTGAGGTTCTTTTACGTGCCGTAAATCTACGACACGGGACCACCGGCTTTACTTCCCTTCCGAAGGAAGCCGTGCTAACGATTTTTACGCCCGAAAAAATCCATCGCCCTCCGCCGAGTTTGAACCCGCGACCTTGGGAACTAGAGGCTAGCACGGTACCACCAGTCCACGGAGAACGACATACAGATTGAGATCACTATAATCACTTACATTTAAATCAGTGTTTTGGAGCTGCTTTATCACACAACCTAGAGCAGACTTTCTATACATTTTGAGATCACTTTAGCCACTTACATTTGAATTAATTCTTTGGCACAGGCTTATCATACTACCTACCGCAGAGTGTGTATACACTATGAGATCACTTTAGTCACTTACATTTGAATTAATGTTTTGGCGCGGCTTTACCGGTGCTACCTAGCCCAGACTGTGTATACAGATTGAGATCACTTCAGTCCTTCACGTTGAAATTAATGTGAGATCACTTTAGTCACTTACATTTAAATTAATGTTCAGGCGCGAATATATCATACTACTATCATACTATCATACTGTGAATATATTTTGAGATCATTTTATTCACGTATTATTATTATTATTATTATTATTTATTTATTTAATGTTTTGTCGCGGATTTACCATACTGCATAGCGCACACCGTTTACAAAGTTTTAGACCACTTTAATCCCTTACAATTAATTAATGTTTTGTAGCGGATTTATCATACTCGCTAGCGCACACTGTTTATATACTTTTGGTATCACTTTAATCAGTTATATATAAATTAATGTTTAGATGCTAATGTATCATACTACCTTCCACATTGTGTATACAGTTTGAGATCACTATAATCACTTAGATTTAAATTAATGTTTTGGAGTCGCTTTATCACACTACCTACTGCAGGCTTTACATACATTTTGAGATCACTTTAGTCACTTACATTTGAACTAATCTTTTGGCGGGGGTTTATGAAGATACCTAGCGCAGTGTGTGTATACAGTTTGAGATCACTTTAAGCACTTACGTTTGAATTAATGCTTTGGCACGGGTTTAGGATACTACCTAGCGCAGAGTGTGTATACACTATGAGATCACTTTAGTCACTTATATTTGAATTAATGTTTTAGCGCGGTTTTATCCTGCTAGCTACATCAGACTGTGTGTAGAATTTGAGATCACTTGAATCTCTCACCTTTGAATTAATGTCTTGGCGCGGGATAGACATACTACCTAGCGCAGAGTGTGTATACAGTTTGAGTTCACTTTTATCCCTCAGATTTGAATGAATGTTATGGAGTGTATTTATCGTTCTACCTAGCGCAGACTGTGTATATAGTTTGAGATCAATTTAATCACTTACGTTTGAATTATTGTTTTGGCGCAGACTGTATATACAGTTTGATACCACTTTAATCCCTCTGATTTAAATTAATGTTGTGGTGCGGCTTTATCAAACTACCTAGCGCAGACGGTGTATACTGTTTTCGAGATCACTTTAATCACTTACATTTCATGAATATGTTGTCAGGATTGACCATACTACCTAGAGCAGACTGTGTATACAGCTTGAGATCGCCTTAATCACTTACATTTAAAATTAGTTTTGACGCGGATTTACCATACCACCTAGCGCAGACTGTCTATGCAGTTTGAGATCACTTTAATCCCTCACATTTAAAACAATGTTGTGGTGCAGATTTATCATACTTCCTAACGCGGACTGCAGTTGGAGATAACCTTAATCACTTACATTAAAGTTAATGTTTTGACGCCGGTTAATGACGCTATCTAGCGCAGACTATGTATACAGTTTGAGATCACTATAATCACTTACATTTAATTAGTATTTTGTCGTGGATTTATCATACTACTTAGCGCACACTGTGTAAACAACTTGAGATCACTTTAATCATTTACATTTAATTAATATTTTGTCGGGGATTAATCATACTTCCTAGCGCAGACTGTGTGTACTGTTTGAGATCACCTTAATCACTTACATTAAACTAATGTTTTGACGCGGATTTATTATACTACCTAGCACAGATTTTGCATACATATTCAGATCACTTTAATCACTTATAGTTAAATTCATATTTTGTCGGGGATTTATCATACTACCTAACGCAGACGTTGTATACACTGTGGGATCACTTAAACACATGACCTTTATATTAATGTTATGTCGCGGATTTACCATACCACCTAGCGCAGACTGTATATAAATTTTGAGATCACTTTAATCCCTCACATTCAAATTAATGTTTATCATACTAACAAGCGCAGACTGTTCATAGATTTTGAGATCACTTCAATCAGGTATTTTTAAATGAATGTTTTGACGCGGATTTATCATAGTACCTATCCCACACTGTGTATATGGATTGAGATCACTATAATCACATACATTTAAATTAATGTTTTGGAGCTGCTTTATCACACTACCTAGAGCAGACGTTGTATACATTTTGAGATCACTTTAATCACTTACATTTGAATCAATTCTTTGGCACAGGCTTACTATACTAACTAGCGCAGTGTGTTAATACACTATGAGATCACTTTAGTCACTTACATATAAATTAATGTTTTGTCGCGGATTTACCGTGCTGCCTATCGCAAACTGTGTATATAGTTTGAGATCACTTTAATCCTTCACATTAAAATTAATGTTTTGGGGCGGATTTTTCATAATGCTTATAGCAGACTGTGTATACAAATTGAGAGCTCCTTCATTACTTACATTTAAATTACTGTTCTTGCGCGAATATATCATACTACCTAGCGCAGACTGTAAATACATTTTGAGATCACCTGAATCACTTATTATTGAATTAATGCTTTGACGCGCATTTACCATACTACCTAGCGCACACTGTGTACACAGTTTTAGATCACTATGATCACTTACACTTAAATTAATGTTTTGGAGCGGATTGATCATACTACTTAACGCAGACCATGTATTCAGTTTGTAATCACTTTAATCACTTACATTTAATTAATACTTTGTGGCGAATATATATCATACTACCTAGCACACACTATTTATACACTTGTGGTGTGACTTTAATCAGCTATTAATAAATTAATGTTTAGACGCAAATTTATCATACTACTGAGCGCAGACTGTGTATACAGTTTGAGATCACTATCATCACTTAAATTTAAATTAATGTTTTGTAGCGGATTTATCATACTACCTAGCGCAGACTTTGTATACAGTTTGAAATCACTTTATTAACTTAAATTTAAATAATGTTTTGTCGGGGATTGTCCTTACTACCTGGCACAGACTGTGTATACTTTTTGAGATTACTTTAATCACTTATTATTAAATTAATTCTTTGGCGCGGATTTATCATACTAACTAGCAGAAACTGTGATGATGATGTGGGGGGTTAAGGCCGCTAAACAGCTAAGGTCATCATCGCCCTTACAATGTATAAAATTTAAAATTCAGAAAATAAAATACGGGACACAAACCCGCCAAATCTAAGCAATAAAAAACATATCAAATTGTAAAAACCACCACACTAAAAAGTTGGTAATACCAACAATAAAAGAGTAAATTACGTGTCAGGATCTGTAGAAGTTAAGGGACCAGAGCGCCATATGACCCCAGGCGAGAACCACCTCCCATTAAAATGGACAATATAAAATCACAAAACTAAAAGACGCTCAGCGCATTAAATGCGTCGAATTATAGCACTGTCACGGATAAAATGTAAAAGACACCCTACAGTATGCGCGTCGTCTGCCAAAACGTTGGCTATACCAACAGGCGGAGAGACACGAACCCGCAATTGTGCTAAAACTTGACACTGTTAAAATATGACGCACCAATAAGGGTGCCGCAAACTGATCACAAAATGGTGCGGGATCACTGCTAAGCAAGTGTATATGACTAAATTCGCAATGTCCGATTCGAAGTCGTGTTATAATCACCTGTTCCCGACGAGAGCATAGGTGGCCCAGACAACCGGGAGAGGCTTAACCTCCCGCAGCTTGTTCCCCCTATGTACCGTCCACTCATCGCGCCAAAGCGAGAGGTTGCGGCGTCGTAAAATAACATAAAAATCTGAAGAGGAAACAACACAGGTAAAACATCTGGGTGATAAAAGCGCCGATTTGGCACCGACGTCGGCAGACTCGTTACCTGAGATTCCCACATGAATCCACACAAAGGAGACGCTGGTGCCAGAAACACCGAACGAGTAGAGCAGGTCATGTATGCGCTGCAAGAGTGGGTGGTAATGGTACAGCGCTTTAATACTCTGAAGAGCGCTCAGGGAGTCTGCGAAAGAACACAGTGCCGTATGCACTGGATGCATAAAACTGAATAAATACTAAAACGTTCGGCGGTAAAAATCGAAAATTGCCCCGGTAAACGAAAGGTAAAACTATGTTGACCAAAAAAGGGCACACCCTGCTCCAACATCAGTCTTAGACCCATCAGTATATATAAAATGAAAGTTCCCGATTTGCGCCTGAAGCTCTAAAAACGCTGATCTAAGAACTGAAGGAGGGGTCTCATTTTTCGGCATCGACGTTAACCGAAGGTGACAGTGGGCCTCAGCTCGCAACCAAGGAGCAAAACGCGTTTCGCCCTGGGAAGGGCCGGCGCTGGCGTAACGTCCAAATGCCGAATAAGCTGTCGAAATCAAACCCCTGGAGGGAGCAATGAGGGGAGCTAACTATATATTGCCGACAGAGCGAGTCCTCGAAAAATAACTCGAAGGACGGGTGGTCAGGACAGCTTGAGAGTCGACATGCGTAGCTACACAAAAGCATCTCACGCCTTAAGGACAGCGGAGGCTCTGCAGCTTCAGCATACAGATTTGGTACAGGGCTGGTTGGAGAGGCCCCTGTAGCGACTCTTATGCCACGATGGTGAATGGCATTCAGGCGACGTAACACTGACGGACGCGCCGATGGATAGACAATGCATCCATAATCAAGCTTGGATCGGACCAAAGAGCGGTAAAGACGCAGAAGGACGGTCCGATCAGCTCCTCAGGATGTGCCACTTAACACGTAAATTATTAAGAGAACGGCTACACTTTGCTTTTAAAAATTAAATGTGCTAAGTCCAGCTCGCTTTCGATCAAAGATCAACCCCAAAAATTTCACCTCGTCTGCAAATGGAAGGACCTCCGGCCCAAGATGGAGAGAGGGCGGAGGGAAAGCCTTCCGGCGCCATAAATTGATGCTGATGGATTTCTCGGCGGAGAAATTAAAGCCTTTGGCGTTACTCCAGGCGTAGAGACGGTCGATACAGCTCTGGAGACGGCGATCGAGCAGACAGTTCCGCCGTGGAACTGCAGTAAATGGCAAAATCGTCGACGAAAAGGGACGATGAAATGCCAGCTGGAATACCATCAACAATGGGGTTGATAGCAATCGCAAAAAGTGTGACTCTGAGTACAGAGTCCTGCGGTACACCGTTCTCTTGAATAAAACGACAGATAAAATCGAACCCACACATACACGAAAGACGCGGTCCGTCATAAACTCCCGAAGAACTATGGGAAGACGACCGCGGAAATTCCATGCGTGAAGTGTACGTAAAATGCCTCCCCTCCAACAAGTGTCATAAGCTTTCTCCAGGTCAAAAAACACAGCCACAGTTTGACACCTTCTCAGAAGTCCGTTTATAATATGCGTCAACAGAGAGACCAAATGGTCGATGGTAGAGCGATGGTGACGAAATCCGCACTGAGCGTTCGCAAGAAGTTTCTGAGACTCAAGCCACCATGTCAAATGCCCGTTGATCATGCGCTCCATTACCTTGCAAACGCAACTGGTGAGGGAGATAGGGCGGTAGCTGGAGGGTAGTTGGCGATCCTTCCCAGACTTAAGTATAGGCACAATGGTGGCTTCGCGCCAAACGGTGGGAAAAAGCCGTCTTGCCAAATACGATTATAGATCTGTAAAAGAAAGAGTTTACTGTCGGCTGAAAGGTTCTTCAACATCAGTACACGAATGCCGTCCGGCACAGGAGCGGAGTGCCTAGAGCAATGGAGGGCGTGCTCCAGCTCCAGTTCATTATAACATTCCTTATTAGCAGCCCGAAAATTACAGGTCTCGGTATCCAGCCGGTCTTTGGGAGCGCGAAAGCCGGCGGTATAATGGGCAGAACTGGAAACCGCCTCAAAGGCAGCACCCAGAGTGTTAGCAATGGCAGTCGGATCCACTACGGTTGCAGTGGAAACCTGAAGGCCAGACACAGTACAATGCGACACTTTACTGGAGAAGCGACGAAGTTTGTCCCAAACAACAGAGGAAGGCGCGAAGCGATTAAAAGACACGACAAAACGAGTCCAGGGCGCCTTCTTGCTATCCTGAATAATGCGAATATCCTGGCGCGCGATTGTTTAAAAATAATCAAATTATCAGTGAAAGGTGTCCCGGAAACACCCTAAGCGCAGTTCTACGGGCACGAACAGCGACCTGACAGTCCTCGTTCCACCACGGAACAGGAATATGCCAAGGATGAGAGGATGAACGGGGAATTGTGCGTTCGGCGGCAGATAGCATCGTAGAGGTAAGGTACTGCACCATTTGTTTAACGTCAGTGATGGGTTGATCCTCAAAACATAGGAGGCTGGAATACAATCTCCAATCGGCTATTCTGAATATCCAGGTAGGTACTCTAGAATGCTGGACGTGGTGAGACAGAAGAGAAACGATGCAGGGGTAATGGTCGCTGGAGTAGGTGTCAGCGACGACGTTCCACTGCAAACGACTAGCAAGCTGGAGTGAGCAAACGGCAAGGTCTAAGTGAGAGAATATACCAGAAGAATCAGAAAGAAAAGTAGGCTTAGCCGTATTAAGGATGAAGAGTTTGAACTCAGAAAAAATGTCCGAAAGAAGCGTTCCCCTTGCACAAGCCCTAGGCGCACCCCACAGCGGGGAAGGGCATTAAAATCTCCCAACACCAGAATTGGTGTTGGGAGAGCGGGCAGGAAGTCTCGAATGTCCGCGTGAGCGAGGGGAGACGATGGAGGTGAATACACAGAGCAAACAGAAAAAAAGCCGGGTAAGTGAAGCCTAACGGCAACAGCTTGTAAGTTGGACGTAAGAGTGAGAGTTTGAAAATGAACGTCGTTACGCACTAATAACATGGCACCTCCATGTGCAGGAGTACCCTCATCCGGTTCAAGAGCGTAGCGAACCGGAGTATACCCTCGCAGATCAAAAGGATCGTGAGCGTGAAGCTTAGTCTCCTACAAACACACGACCATCGGTGATGGAAACGCAATAAAATTTGCAGTTCCGCCCTATGCTATCGTACACCGCGTAAATTCCAGGTCAGGATAGACATGAATAAAAGAGATAAACCTCCTACTTAGAAGGGCGGTTCAAAATAACTTTTTGCTTAATCTTGGGGATCGGGCTTTTTGTATGGAGTTGGTTAGACTCCATAGGCTCCTCGAAGGGAGGGCCGACGCGCTCAGAGCCAGAAACCGATTCAAGCGCCGAGAATCACTTCTGGGTAGCAATGGGTGAGGGGTGCTGTTGAGCACGGTTTGTTCCTGGAGCATCCTGGGACTGCGACCTTCGAGGAGGAGGAGGAGAAGGTGAACTGTTTTTACTGCACGCACGCGGAGTGTCTTAGAGAAAATCTTCCCTAAGAAGTTTCTGCTTAGATTTCTTCTCAGCGCCTTGTGACATCATAACCTTGGACCAGCTTTAGATGGCTTAACAACTGTGGCTGAAATGGACGGCCTTATGGTAGTGGCGGTAAATGCAGTCATGGTCCAGGTCTGTGTTTCGGCATCGTTCCGGGGTACTGGCGAGGCAACAATAGAGCTAATATACCCGATCGCAGGAGCGTAGTTCGGCGCGCATGGTAACGCCTCCGTGCTTCAGCGAAGGAGAGTTTCTCCTTTACCCGGATCTCCTGGATCGCCTTCTCGTCCAAGTACTGCGGACAGTCGGCAAATGAAGCAGAATGAGATCCTTTGCAATTACCGCAGAAGGGGGCTGTTGAACAGGTAACTTTGTGTGAGGGCTGGCTGCATGATGTACAGATGGTAGCGGTACTCTTACTTGAGACTTGCGTATGCCCAAAACGTTGGCATTTAAAACAACGCAGAGGTCTAGGAATATAAGGCCTCACCGCAATACGTTCGTACCCTGCTTAAATGCTCGTGGGCAGATCGACGCCATGAAAAATTATAAACAGTGTACGTGTGGGTACCAACAACCCGTCGCGTTTAGCCTGCACTCGAATCACCGCTGTCACCTTTTGTTCTGAAAATATTCGACTAGGTCGCCGACCGATATACCATCGAGGTTATGCGTGGTGACGACGCCTCGACGGCAATACAAGTCGCGGTGCTTCTCAACACGGATGGGATAACCGTGGAGAAGCGTAGCGCGCAACAGGGTCTTAGTTTGTTGATCGGACATGCTTTGTACTAATAAATACCCGTTTCGAAGTTGAGTGCAGGAATGAACCGAACCAACAATAGAGTCAATGCCCTTCTGTACTGTAAAAGGGTTGACCTTCTCAAACGATTGTCCTTCTTC
Source organism: Deroplatys truncata (assembly GCA_030765065.1). Classification (NCBI taxonomy): domain Eukaryota; kingdom Metazoa; phylum Arthropoda; class Insecta; order Mantodea; family Mantidae; genus Deroplatys; species Deroplatys truncata. Next base: position 345,575,101 of record CM060990.1, on the reverse strand, counting down.
TGTTCGCGTAATGACTAAGTAACAACCAGATGTTGGTGGTCCTATTTCTGTTGCAAATTCTTTTCGGCGCTTGTTATTAATAATGGAGAAAGGGGGCTCCATAGCGAAAGAAATCCTCCACCATTGCAACCGACCCTGACCTCGGGCTCTGACTTCCCGGGCGTTACCCCGGCTTGGGCGAGTGGCCTATCTAAACCAGACTCACCCCAGGGTCACAAATCCCAGAACATAGACAGAGGAACCCAATGACCGTCGGAAGTCAGCAGCTCATGCAATGGCCCCCCTAGGGACTGCAGTTGAACAGCGGATACAAACACATACACTAGATGACGTCCCCGGGTGGTGGGGATGACGCCATTACCCACTCACCCAGCTGCGCACCCAGTGCGCGGGTATCCGTCAGGCTGTGTCCACGGAGAATTAAAATAAAAGGGGAAAATAAACCAAATGTGTGTGGGCGTTTACCACGCAAGGTAGCCCGGCGAGGAAGAAAAAGAGATGTGCAAATGGTCGTAGTACGAAATGGTCGGAAATAGACTAGAGAAGAATGAAACGATGGCGAGGGGTGCCATGGAACGAAATGCAAAGAACGCACGAGAGCCTACCTTGTGTTCCCCGGGCACGAGAACGAACCTACCTCGACCGGATGGGGATGAAGGGATGAATATGGCGATGAGTGCCTCGGGCACCCCGGGTACACCAAACGCGTACTAACATAAGGTGAGACCCTGGAGGGAGCGCAACCTGTGTATACGCTTTCGGATCCCTTTAATCGCTTACATTTAAATTAATGTTTTGGAGCGGAATTATCATAAAAACCTAGCGCAGACTTACCATACAGTTTGAAATCACTTTAATCATTTACATTTAGATTAATATTTGGTCGGGGTTTATCATACTACCTAGTGCAGACTGCGTATACACTTTCAGATCGCATTAACAACTTATTATTAAATTAATACTTTGTCGCGGATTTAACATACTCCCTAGTACAGACTGTGCATACAGTTTGAGATCTCATTTATCCTTGACTTTTTATATTAATGATTTGGCGCAGATTTATCATACAAGCTAGCACAGACTGTGTATACAGTTTGAGATAACTTCAATTACACTTAAGTTAATATTTTTTCGCGGATTTATCATACTAACTTGCGCAGACTGTGTAAACACTTTGAGATCACCTTAATCACTTATTACTAAAGAAATGTTTTGACGCGGATCTATCAAACTACCTAGCGCAGTGTCTATACAGTTTGAGATCACTTTAATCCCTTACATCTGAATTAATGTTTTAGCGCGGGTTTATTATACCATCTAGCGCAGAGTGTGTATACAGTTTGAGATCACTTTAATCACTTACATTTGAATTAATGTTGTGGCACGGATTTATCATGCTACCTAGCTCAGACAGTGTATCCACTTTGTGATCCCTTTAGTTACTTACATTTGAATTAATGTTTTGGCGCGGGTTTAACATACTACCTATCGCAGACTGTGTAAACAGTTTGAGATCAGTTTAACCACTTACATTTAAATTAATGTTTTGGCGCGGAGTTATCACACTACATAGATCAGACCATGTATTCAGTTTAGGATCACTTTTTTCACTTACATTTAAATTAATATTTTGGCGCGAATTTATCATGCTACCTAGCGCAGAGTGTGTATACACTTTAGATCACTTTAATCACTTACCTTTAAATTAATGTGTTAGCGCGGACTTATCATACCACCTAGTGCAGACTGTGTATACACTTTGTGATCACTTTAATCACTTATTATTAAATTAAGGTTTGGCGCTGATTTATCATACTGCTTAGCGCAGACTGTGTATACATTTTGAGATCACTTTAATCACTTATTATTAAATTAATATTTAGGCGCGAATTGTGTATACACTTTGCTATCACATTAATCACTTATTATTAAATTAATGTTTTGGCGCGGATTTATCATAGTACTAAGCGCAGACTGTGTATATGGTTTGAGATCACTTTAATCACTTGTGTGTAATTTAATGTTGTGGCGCGGATTTATGATACTACCGAGTGCAGGCTGTGTATTCAGTTGAGTTCGTATTAATCACTTATTACATAATGTTTTTTCCTTTCCATGATGGCTTTAAGAGAAGAGGCCGGTGAAGTTGCGGACAGAAATAACAGTCGAAATGAAAAGAATAAGTGTGAAAATACCATATTCAGTAAGTGTAATAATGAAATGTTGAGTGCAGAATATAGTGGAAATTTGGACAGAGTAGAAATCCTATGTAATGCTAAACAGTTGGGAAATATATGTGACGTCCAGGTACGAGGAGCTAATGAAAGCGTTGCTTCCCTTCGTATGGTCATTGAAATTCTAAAAGAGCGTTTGGATGAGGATTTGGCTGAAATATTCAAGACGCGTGGGGAGATACAACGTTAAAGGGAAGAAAATTACGTATTACTAAACAAGATTAATCCAAGTGATGAAGCAGCTAAGATTCGGGAACATAATTACACTGATGACTGTTGGACTACAGTACGGAAATACAGTGATTGGCGAATAAACAAAGAGAAGACTCAAGTTTCAGTAAATAGCTTTATCCCTCTCCAGGAGAAATACCAAGTACTGGAAAAAGATTCAATCAACTCGACTTCAAACTGTCAACCGAACCTCACTTTAAATACGCACCCTAACCTTTTGCGAGGAAATATGAAACGATCTACCCCGGAAGGAGAAGAAAGAAGTTACAGTAGCTGCTCGAAAAACTCAACAAGTGAACAAAGTAAATGGTATGTGAAGAGACCTGCTATAGTACTAGGGGATTCAATGATTCATCATGTAGGAAAATACTTGGACAAAGACACCCAGGTATATTACTACCCATAGATCAAAATCCAGCAATTAGAGAGAAAATTGGTGGAAAATGAAGATGACCCAGATGCCATAATATTACATGTAGGGACGAATGATCTTCATTTGTTATTTTTTCCAGAAGAAATCATGACAAAATGGAAGGTCTAGTGAAAAAGGTAAAAGTACAGTTTCCAAGAGCAGAATTGTGTGTTAGTGGAATTCTGTATCGTAGGGATGAGGACTCTAAATATATAAGTGCTGTAAATTCTCCACTTGACTGGTTGTGCAAACAAAATGATTGCATTTTTGTAGATGGAAGCTTAGTATGTTTATATAAGTGGAAGTTAGGGCGAGATAGTCTTCACATGAATGGAAAGGAAACTGGAAACCTTAGTAGCTTGACGTACAGAGTGATATCCTATCTAGTAGCAAAATGCGACTGTCGCAAAATAGCAGTGTAAACTCAGATACTGGGAGCCACATAAGTAATGAATGTATCACCACAATAATACATCAAATGGAAATCTATATGAACTTTTCCGTAGCCTGAGAGAAGATGTGAATGTAAACACCACACCGGGATGTGTTAAAAGGGAAAACATCTCAACAGGTAAACAAAAATTGAAAATAAGTGCTCATGGTGATAGTTGCGCCAAGGGGTTAGCAGTGAAAATCAGTAATATGAGTGATTTTGATGTTGCTGGATATGTTAAACCTAACGCCAAGATTAGGGATGTTATAGCAAATATAAATATGAATACAAAATTTAAGGTTATAATAACTAGTACATATTATATATGCTGTAATGAAGCAGTGAAACTTTTAAATGTGCTCAGTGAAACAATTATTACGTTTAGTAATCAGAAGTTAATAATTGTAAGCATTCCACATAGATATGATATAGAGTATAACTCTCTCATGAATAGATAAATTAGGAAAACAAACAGGAAAATAAAACCTTTATGTTCAGAAAATCAGAATGTAGTCTTAATAGATATAAGTAATTTAAACAGGGAATTTTATACAAAACATGGATCACAATTGAACGAAAAAGGTAAAAACTATGTAATCATATTAATAATATAAATAAAACTATTAAAAGTTAAAATAAATAATTCTGTAATTCTAGACTGTATGGGTAGAACTTCTGGGGATGTAATTGTCTCCACACAAGATACACTTCTCCCACAGTAGCAATAAAATAAATTCTTCAGTGCTTAGAATATTACATCAACATACACAGTATATCAGCAATAAAATAGATATAATAGAAAGTATACTCCAGCAACTTAAGCCTCATATTATGGTTTTCTCAGAACGTGGTTTAAAGATAGATGAACTAAAAATACACACATTTAGTAACTATAAACTATTTGCTTCTTATTGTAGAAATCTACATAAAAGTGGAGGCATTGCAATTTATACTGGTGGGGAGATACAGAGCAGTCCTCTAAATAATCCATCAAAATTCTGTACAGAAATGGATTATGAAATAGCAGGTGTGAAATTAGTTACTGAAATTGGGATTATAATTATAATGGGAATTTATAGATTGCCCCAATCAAAAGTAGAAAATTTTCTAAAACAGTTAGAATTATTACTAAATAAGCTATCTGCTCATAACGAAAATCTTATTCTTGTAGGGGATTTTAACATAGATGTAAGTAACTGTGTATTTACTGATCTATTAAAAAGTTTTAATCTACACGATGCTATACTATTTCTGGGCCCAACTAGAGTTACAAGCCTTTCTAGTATCAATTTGGACTAGATTATAACTAATTTAAAGTAAAGTAAATATACGAGAATTAATAATGAGCTTCATATCTCAGATCACATCTCGCAAATAATACATATTTTAATTGTCAACCTATAACTTATGGGCAATACTTTACTTTTACAAGGGACACAAGTGAGAATAAAGTTAATAAACTAAATAAGATGATGCTACAAAAAGAGTGGAATAATGTATGTATAGTGCAGTAAATATTGAGGAAAAATAGAACCAGTTCCGTAATACTCTCAGTTAGTACCTAAATATTGCATGTCCCATAACTAAAAATCTATAAAACATACTAGTAAACTAAACCCTGAACAAACACTTAGTTACGAGGTGAGCCTACTGCGAAATAAAGTTAAAGTGATGTATGATTATTATAGGGTTACAAAGTTAGACATATAAAACAATTATATAGAGGGTATAAAAATACTCTAGATCGGCATTGAAAGAAAATAAAGCCAAGTTCCATTCAGACATAATTGCTAATTCAGAAAACAAAATTAAAACAATGTGGAAAGTTATAAATAAGCAAAAAAGTATGGAAGTCAAACAGCAAAAAATATTTACCTAGACAGAGGTGGGGAAATAATAACAATCTCTGTCAACATTAGCAATATTTTCAACAATTACTTTGTAAATATTGGAAATACTACTGACCAAAACGAAATGAAAAAGGCAGTAGAATTAGAAATATATCTAAATCTATGTATGTAAATGAAACAAATACTACTGAGTTAAACACATTTATAAATGGCTATAAGAGCAAGAGATCTTGTGGATGGAATGGTTTTTCATTGTTATGCTTATATAACGCAAACATGCCCTAAGAGATATATTGGTGTATTTGGTAAATTATTCGATTAATGAAGGTACCTTCCCTGTAAAAATTAACATCCTTATTGTGCGTCCTATATACAAAAATCCGTCGTGCGGTAGCTGCCATGCCGAGAGGTTGTTCGCTGTGAGCGAGTGCGGCTAGCTGTAAAACCGGTCGGTGTATTTATATTTTACCTTACGCTATCCCTTGGTATACTTTGCTATAGTATTCACAGCCTCGCCTGCGTTTTCGTAGCCTTATATATACGTGTACGGCATACTTCGATATGGATGATCGTTCTGCAACTCTGTTAGTTTTGTGCAACGAGATATCATTCGACCGACGGCTTATGAGATACATGAATGGATTTTTGATACGCTAAAATTGGAGGAGGATTATGTCACAGGTATCGTAATGTCACGGTATTACTAGACAAATTTTCATTAGATGCAAAACGCCAGATATTGTGGAGGAGGTTTTGAAACAGTCAAATGGAGAAGTTAGTTTTGTATCGTCAAATGGACAATGGAATAAGGTGATAATCGATGTAGCCAGTTTTTGAAGGCCGGTTGTCAAAGTGTATAATTTGCTATTGAGTTTTTCCAATCGGAAGATAAATATGGCATTAGCAGTTTATGGCACTGTGTTGCAGCTGAATGGCGATACTTGGAATGCATCTTATCGCTACAAAGTCACCAATGGAGTACGTACTGTACATACGTTATTGAAAAAACATATATCGTCGTTTCTGAATGTCGGAGGTTATTCCGCTTTGGTGAGCTATACAGACAAATCTATTACGTGTACCATATGTCATACGGCCGGTCATTTGCGTAATCAGTGCCCCAGGAAACAAATGCCGAAAAGGATACGCCCACGTGGGCGAAATTGTTTGCTGGTACGCTTCCAAAACAACGGATGCCGTCACCAGAACAGGTAGCAGCGGCAGATCCAACTCAGGACAATAGTTGCTTAATGTGGAGACGGTGGGTGACCGGCAGTATAGTCGAGATGAGACCTTTGAAGAACACGTGCAGTGTGACGATATCATAGGTGCACCACATGGAAGTTCTTGTGATTTGCAGGAAAACCTAGGCGAAGCAGTCTTCGTAGATGGTCAACCTTGGTCCGACAACAACAATATGGAACCTCAGGCTGTCTTAGAGGCAGTGGTGACTAGCGCAACCTGCAAGGACACATTTGCAGTAAGAGAAGTGGTGGAATCAGCAGAAACAGGGGTCGGAGTGCCGGTAGAGGAAGCATCAGCAGCTGTTTCTTTCATGGCGGAAGAAGTGCCGATAGATGAATCCTTAGCTGAGAATGCCGTAACCGCTACGCCATCTGTACATGGGGCTATAGTTAGCCAACATGATCCTTGATTAGAAAAACGCAAAAAGAGTGCGACGTCACCGACAAGGCAATCAAAAAAATACCAGCAAGCTGGTGAACAAGTAATCATCCTCATTGATATGGTGTTGATACTTCAAACCTTAGCGACAGTGAACGTGAATTGTCTGAGGAATAGAGCCAAGCAAACTTTGTTAAGAGATTTTGTTTATGACAATGACATTGATATTCTGTTTTTGCAGGAGAATAATGAACTACAAGCTGGATTTCTTTTGACCGCAATTAATTACATTTCCAATGCTGGGTATTTCCAGCGCGGTACAGCGATTTTTTACCGCTCGACTTATAGTATTCGATTAGCGGAGAGGCATGTGAGTGTTAGGATTACATCCTTATTATTGAAGGACAGTAATATTCTGCTGGTAAATTTATATTTACCTTCGGGGTCAAACAGAAGAAAGGAGCGCGAAGCTTTTCTCACATCGCAACTGCCGTTCTTTTTGCGTCATAAATACCATAAACTACTTCTAGGAGTGGACTTTAATGTGTCCTCAGTGCTAAAGTCCAGACAGGCCAATACTTTCCGTCACCTGCTTTAGACCGAGTATGCCAAGCCTGGGAATTACGGGACGTGTGGGAACATTTGTATGCAAGTTTGGTTGAATATACGTTTCATCGATATAATAGCGTTTCGAGAATAGATCGATTTTACGTCATTAAGTCGATGCAGAAAATGGTACGGACCATGTAATTTAAACCGGGCCCTTTAGTGGTCGTCATTCCTTGATCATGAAAATAGCTCAGATTGCGAGAAGACCCATGATGGGGAGAGGCGTTTGGAAACTTAATAATACGCTACTTCAAGATTCAGTAATTTCCGAGCAGTTCTCCCATATGTGGGCAAGATGGGCAACAACAGCTCAACATCGAACCCCTAATAAACTGAATCAATGGTTATATACCATTAAACCGGCTATACGAATTTTTTACAAAGGGGAAGGGACAGCAAAGACTAAGAACAGACGGTAACTGTCGCACTATTATTACGATTTGTTAAATCAATTATATGAACCAAAACGCCATAGAGGAGACGTGACCAATCAATTTTCTGTAATAAAGAGGAGAATGTGTTGTCTTCAGGAAGAGCTCTATCGCGGAGCACAACTGCGTTCCGGCGACCATTCTGTAGTAAGTGAAAAGAAAATCTCGCTTTTTCATCTAGCGTCTGAAAAACGTCGTGGTGAACGGCAATATATCTCCCACTTACAAGTTTCTTCCGGGGATTTCTTGACAACAACGCGCGACACACTTCAAGAAGACTATCAACACCTTTCTGATAAATTCGGAGTAGTTGAAGCTGATGTCTCTGCGCAGCATAATGTTTATCGTCATATGGCTGTCCCCAGATGCCAATACCGTTTTAAACCAGGATATCACGTCTGAGGAATTGTGGGCTTCTTTGGCCTCAGCCAGTCTGAACTCGGCGCCTGGACCTGATGGACTCAGTTATCGGTTTTACAAAGCCAATTGGAAGGTCCTTAAAGATATCTTACTTGACGTCTTGTTGGAGATACAGCGTAATCCAGGCTTCTTAACGGGGTTTAATGAAGGTATCATTTTTTGCTTCCTAAACAGACGGCTACAACGGAACTAAAGTCGTTTCGGCCTATTACGCTTTTGAATTTCGATTATAAGTTGTTCCAAAGATCTTGGCTAATAGATTGAAGACATATCTGCCTGACATCATTGGACCTGGACAAGCGTGCAGTATACCGGAGAGGAAGATTACACATATTCTAATGAAGTTACGAGATGCCATTATCGCTGGTGAACGGTATCCCAACATGGTGGCAGCCCTTTGGGTTTGAATTTCACGGCTGCCTTCGATATAATTAACCACGATTATCTATGGGGAGATTCAGGAGTTTTGGATTTTCATAGCCATTTCAAAGCCTTTTACAATCTCTTTATCGAGATGCTCACTCACGAATTCAAATTAATGGTTTTCTTACGCAACCGGTACTTATAGTACAGTCGATACGGCAGGGATGTCCCCTCTCTATGATGAGGTATACTTTGCGCATTGAACAGCTGATTGGAGGCGTAGCGACTTTACTTTCTTATTCCGTTAATCCGTTCAACTGTGAAAGAATTTTGGCTTATGCTAATGATGCCACTTTGATTCTTGCTCATGTTAATGATCCTGACAAACTTGCGCCGCTATTGGCGACATACCAGGATGCCTCTGGAGCTGTGATTAATTATGGCAAATCGCAACTATTACCGTTGAATGGCTGGCCAACGGACACTGCTCAATTTACCTGTAGCAGTTCAGTGAAGATATTAGGCGTTACTTTTACCTCCATGCTGGAAGGGTTAATAGCGCAGAATTGGAAGCGACTTGTGCCTCTGTGCATTTCTCTTATGACCTCGCAGTTGACTCGGAATTTAAGCTTTGTGCAAAAAATCTGGCATGTTAATACCTTTGTGCTAGCGAAACTCTGGTATGTGGCGCAGGTGATACCACAATATTCCCAGCAACTAGAAAGAGCGGTTGGCTACTACGTTTGGAAGGATCACTTCTATAAAGTAGCCCGTCCTCAGTTACGCCGAAAAATTACGGAGGTTGGTTATAATCTTATAGATGTACACATTAAATGTCGGGCATTGTTGCTCCATTCTATATTGAGTGCTCTTACAGATTCGGTACCAATCAGGTTGTGCAGTATTGTATGGACATGGTTGAGACAGCTGCCGGACTCTTCAAACCGGTTCTGACAGACTATAGAAGTTTACTACCAGTGATAGAGGCGTCGATCAGTATTTCCACCACCAAAACGTTATATACCACGTTGCTGACAGATTCCATAACAGTGCCTGCAATAGAACTGAAATGTCCAAACTCACCATGGCAGCGAGTATGGAAAAATTTGGTTATAAACTGTATACCGTTAAGGTTTCTTTTTATTTCTTCATCAACGAATTAATACCCACAGAGTCAAAGCGATATATCTATCCTCAGCTCCTTGGTGTAAGCGTTGTGGTGCGGTGGACACTCAAATTCATCGAGTAACGACCTGTGTCAGTATCAGGCATATATGGAACTGGACGAAGAAACAAATAGATCATTTAATCGGCAGCTGTTTGGAATAACGGACTACCTCTGTCTTATAAGCTTGGGAGTCTCAGAAGGGAGCTACCGAAATTAAACAGGTGTCGTTAACATTGGCACTCTAACATTGCTGTTTGCAGGAAGATTTCCCATCTTTACTCACTTTCCAAAGATGGTTTCGGTTGGAGCGATATAACATTCGGCGACAACCTCGGATATGAAATGTCTTAAATTCGCAGTTGGATTTCACGCTGTAAGGAATTAAAAAAAAGCGAAAGGTCACTGAGGTAGCGCTGCTGTCTGCAGGTATTATAAAACAAAGAAGCATCATAACAGCCTGTTTTTAATGCAAAGGCTGCCTATTGAAAAAACTGCAATTTAATTATTTTTGCAAACGTTTATATCGGTTATAACGAAATAGATGGAAAAATAAGATCTGGCAAGAACAGTTTCAATAAACGATAAAATAAATAAAATAAATGGTAATACAATGGGCAAGACAAACTGCAGGCCTATTACCTTGACATCGGGTTTTGCTAAATTACATGAGAAGTACTAGAAAAACGAATGATAAGTTATTTAAATACTAATAGCATTATAGTAAATTCCCAACATAGATTTCGAAAGGGATATTCAACTATTAGTGCCTCTGTAGAATTCATTCATGAAGTTCTGACAAAAATTAATAAAGGCGAAAATACTATAGGGCTGTTTTTAGGTTTATCTAAGACCTTTGTGTCTCACATGAAATTTTGGTCACAAAATTAGCAACTTATGGACTAAGAGGAAATATAAATAAGATACTACGCTCTTATTTAGTAAACCGTAATCAACGTTGTGAACTATATTGGCAACGATACTATACAATGCCGTACCAAAAAGTATAAAACATCATTCGGGAAAAAACTCTTTTGCTAAACAGCTAAAAAGGTATCAAACTGAATAGTGCCCATACGGACTAGAAGAGCTATTAAATTAAATTAAAATAAATTGTATATAAACTAGAAATACCACCTTTTTTAACATCTTGTATCTTATATCTATTAGCTTTTGACTAAATTGTAGGCTTGTAACACAAGTTATAAGAGTATTAAGGAATTGAATTCAATTAACGTTTTGGCGCGGATTTATAATACTACCTAGCGCAGACACGGTGTGTATACTGTTTGAGATCACCTTAATCACTTATGTTTATGTTTTGGTGCGGATTTATAATACTACCTAGCGCAGACACGGTGTGTATACTGTTTGAGATCACCTTAATCACTTATGTTTATGTTTTGGTGCGGATTTATAATACTACCTAGCGCAGACACGGTGTGTATACTGTTTGAGATCACCTTAATCACTTATGTTTATGTTTTGGTGCGGATTTATAATACTACCTAGCGCAGACACGGTGTGTATACTGTTTGAGATCACCTTAATCACTTATATTTATATTTATGTTTTGGCGCGGATTTATCATACTACCTAGCGTAGACACGGTGTGTATACTGCTTGAGATCACCTTAATCACTTATATTTATATTTATGTTTTGGCGCGGATTTATCATATTACCTAGCGCAGACACGGTGTGTATACTGTTTGAGATCACCTTAATCACTTATACTTATATTTATGTTTTGGCGCGGATTTATCATACTACCTAGTGCAGACACGGTGTGTATACTGTTTGAGATCACCTTAATCACTTATATTTATATTCATGTTTTGGCGCGGATTTATAATACTACCTAGCGCAGACACGGTGTGTATACTGTTTGAGATCACCTTAATCACTTATATTTATATTTATGTTTTGGCGCGGATTTGTAATACTACCTAGCGCAGACACGGTGTGTATACTGTTTGAGATCACCTTAATCACTTATATTTATATTTATGTTTTGGCGCGGATTTATAATACTACCTAGCGCAGACACGGTGTGTATACTGTTTGAGATCACCTTAATCACTTATATTTAAATTTAAGTTTTGGAGCGGATTTATCATGCTACCTAGTGCAGACACGGTGTGTATACTGTTTGAGATCACCTTAATCACTTATATTTATATTCATGTTTTGGCGCGGATTTATAATACTACCTAGCGCAGACACGGTGTGTATACTGTTTGAGATCACCTTAATCACTTATATTTATATTTATGTTTTGGCGTGGATTTGTAATACTACCTAGCGCAGACACGGTGTGTATACTGTTTGAGATCACCTTAATCACTTATATTTATATTTATGTTTTGGCGTGGATTTGTAATACTACCTAGCGCAGACACGGTGTGTATACTGTTTGAGATCACCTTAATCACTTATATTTATATTTATGTTTTGGCGCGGATTTATAATACTACCTAGCGCAGACACGGTGTGTATACTGTTTGAGATCACCTTAATCACTTATATTTATATTTATGTTTTGGCGCGGATTTATCATACTACCTAGCGTAGACACGGTGTGTATACTGCTTAAGATCACCTTAATCACTTATATTTATATTTATGTTTTGGCGCGGATTTATCATATTACCTAGCGCAGACACGGTGTGTATACTGTTTGAGATCACCTTAATCACTTATACTTATATTTATGTTTTGGCGCGGATTTATCATACTACCTAGTGCAGACACGGTGTGTATACTGTTTGAGATCACCTTAATCACTTATATTTATATTCATGTTTTGGCGCGGATTTATAATACTACCTAGCGCAGACACGGTGTGTATACTGTTTGAGATCACCTTAATCACTTATATTTATATTTATGTTTTGGCGCGGATTTGTAATACTACCTAGCGCAGACACGGTGTGTATACTGTTTGAGATCACCTTAATCACTTATATTTATATTCATGTTTTGGCGCGGATTTATAATACTACCTAGCGCAGACACGGTGTGTATACTGTTTGAGATCACCTTAATCACTTATATTTAAATTTAAGTTTTGGAGCGGATTTATCATGCTACCTAGTGCAGACACGGTGTGTATACTGTTTGAGATCACCTTAATCACTTATATTTATATTCATGTTTTGGCGCGGATTTATAATACTACCTAGCGCAGACACGGTGTGTATACTGTTTGAGATCACCTTAATCACTTATATTTATATTTATGTTTTGGCGCGGATTTGTAATACTACCTAGCGCAGACACGGTGTGTATACTGTTTGAGATCACCTTAATCACTTATATTTATATTTATGTTTTGGCGCGGATTTATAATACTACCTAGCGCAGACACGGTGTGTATACTGTTTGAGATCACCTTAATCACTTATATTTAAATTTAAGTTTTGGAGCGGATTTATCATGCTACCTAGCGCAGACACGGTGCGTATAATGTGTATACTAGTTGAGGTCACTTTAATCACTTGTATTTAAATTTATGTTTTGGTTGCGAATTTATCATACTCCCTAGCGCAGAGGCGCTGTGTATACTTTTTGAGAGTACTGATACTCTTATATTTACATTCAATGTTTTGGCGCGGATTTATCATACTACCTAACCTATGTATACAGTTTGAGATCACTCTGGCTTCTTTCGAAATCCGTTTAGCCTACATACTCCCAATGTATCCGAATGTTCTATAACGTTCTGTCATTTCATTGACTATCTTCACGTAGAGCCGGTAGATGGCATGCTAGAATGCTGTCGCCCCCACCGAGGTTTTCGGCAGACGCCCTTTCGGGATGACGCGCGTAAGTGGCGTATGCAGTTCCATCCTCGCGTTAGCCGGGGGAGGGGGCTTTTTAAATTGTTAGGTATTGGCCTCATGGGAAACCCTCGGTTGTGGAGAGCCACTCGGTTGGCGCCTCGGCCCTGGGATTAGGAGGGGGCTTGGACTTAAACACTAGTTTCTTGCCTCGGATAGATCCTTCGTCTAACTGTCTCTCCTACATTCAAATTCAACCTCCTACACTACTTTATTCCTATAGGGTAAAAATTAGTAATGTGACACCTCACTTAAATCATTAAACCTAACACTATTCCAGCATTCCTCCCTTATTTGCAAGACTTTGGTCCTTCCTTTCAGAAATTCGCTGTCATTAGGAACATAACAAGGGTTGCGCTATCCCAAACTTTCTCTTTTCTTTAACAACTGAGAATGTGACTGTTTGCAGCTTTTAAAGCTTGTCATATACGATTCACATCTTCACAGCGTTACGAACTTAGAATATATATTTATATCCTATGTCTTATATACCCTTAAATATATATTAATGCCAAATACAGCAATGAGTAGTAAATAATTTTGTCCTTAATTAGAGTACTCACGGCGGCGCCGTGGCCGAGTGGTTAGACCGCTCGCCTCCCACCGAGGCGGCCCGGGTTCAATCCCAGGGACCTGCATGTGGGATTTGTGGTGGACGAAGCGGCGTCTGGGCGGGTTTTCTCCGGGTTCTCCGGTTTCCCCCGCCATTCATTCCACCAACTGCTCCATCATCACCTTTCCTTTCATCCATTTCACCAACATTTCGCTTCATCTACTTCCTTCATCCCCATACCAGGCATCGGGCTGATCACCCATCCTGGATGTTCTGTCTGATCCATGAGTGTCTGCTCCTCGACGGGCCTCTGACCCCAGGCACCCGCCTGTAAGTCCTGGGGGGTGTAAGTCCTACATAAGAGGAGGGTAAACAGATAATGAATGAATGAATTAGAATACTCACATTATAGAATTTATGTTTCATTTAACAACAATTCATCTTCGATGATGATTGATAAGTTTATGCTTTACCTTTAGCATTATGATAAAATTCCCGCTTTAAATTCCCCGCACTAGGGTGTATAAATTCAATATCATGAATTTAAATACCATTCAGATGTCTCCTTAATCACTATTTACTTGTTTTCAGTTTACTACACAGTATTCACAATACACATCTCACTTTAAATATCACTTTGCTTACATGTGGTTATTCCTTTGACCTGAATTTGCTGTTAGCGGACACAGAACTTGTAAGGGTGATTTGTTGCTTTTTTTAACTACCCGCGTTCGTAAAAGTTTCATTAAATCCGCACAACTAAACACGAGAGACTTTGCAGGTCTCACAGTTCATTGTTGCGAATTTTCATGTTATACAAAAGTGAAATTCAGCTGCTCTCACGTGGCTTATATACTAGAACAATATTATTTACAACATCTACATATACGAAAGAAACTATTTCATAGTGCCAAAAACACATTTTCTTCTATCTCATGGGACTTTACATTCTTTTACTATCCCTCTGTGGCATTCTATCACCTATCTATTCATAAATTTGTTTACCCTTATTTACATACACGTTTATACATAAACTATATATAGTTTCTTTAAAAATATATTTTTATTTAACCTTCCGTTTTCTCTTAACATTTATTCTAGATTCATATTCAGACCTTTCTTGTACATAATTCTCTCTTTGTATTGTCCGCCTGTTTTTCAGACTTCTCGTTCTTCTTCTTCTTCTTCTTCCTCGGACATTGTTTTAAATAGTTTGAGCATGGATTTATGGAATTTTACTATGGATTTCTTTGTTTTAAAATCCACTATTACATATCTGTCTGTTCCAAATATTTTGTTCACACAACATGCTCCTCTTCATACGATGATATTCCTTCTTCAATTCACTTGACAGTAGTTTATTTCTCACTGAAAGTAATTCTCCTGTTCGTATGCCCCATTTCTTTAACCTTTTTTTCACGCTTCTCTTTCCTCTTCCTTGCTTTTTCTTTGATTCTTGTGGCAGCTTTTCTGAAAATTTCATCTTCAGTTATTAGTGCTGTTATGGTCGTAGGTATCTTCATATTTGCTGTATCCATTTGTATTTTCTTCATCGGCTTAAATCCCGTCTGCTGATTAATTGTTTCATTCATAACAGATTCTATCTGGCTGAGATAATTCTACCATGAGGTTTGTTTTGAGTGGCAGAGTAAACGAAATAGCTAATTCTTTGACAGTTCTCTCGTGTGGAATTGTGTTGGGTAGTATTTCGAAAAGAAACGATGCTTTATGTTATTTACTTTCAAAGCATTTGGGAATTTCTTACCCGTAAACATAGTAACGTTATCTGAAGCTATGGCTGTGATTGGGCCTTTATGGGGATATAATGTTTTAGCAACTTATTTGGGCATGCTGTACTCTTGGATGTTTGCATTGGGTAGATTTTCTCATATTTACTAAAAATTTCAGAACAAACCAAAACGTATTGTGTCCAAACGTTGAACGTGGCATGTATATCAACACAAAGTAATTCTCCTGACTTTTCTCTAATTATGGAGTTGGTCTCGTAATAATAGGCTATATTTTTCTGTTTGCCCTTCTGGCAAATTAAATAATAAGATATTAACCCTCTGATCTTTTGCCTCAATTTTAATATATGCATGTTTACCAATATCGTAGCTGTTGTTCTGTCTGTCCCTGAGAGTGCTAAACCAAGACGAAAACATTGGACAATTTCCCTTTCCATACTTTTAGGTATGGACAATTTCCACTCGTATTTCATGTTTCCTACACACGAGGCCATTTTAATAGCGATTTTATTTTCTTTAGCTACATCCATTGTCGGTACTTTATTCATAATTTTGGGTAGTTTTACATCTTATTTTTGACATTTGCTTGTATTCTTAAACTTCTCAATTATTTGTCTCAAATGGAATTTCGGTTTTCATCAATGCCACTTCATTCTTAGGTTTGGCGATGGTCTCAATTATATATTAGCTTCTTAGTTTTATCTAGACAACTGTCGTTAAAGGTATTTAACCTTCCTGATATATGAATAATCTCAAGGTCATATGTCATGATTTCGTGAATATGTCTTGCTATTTTGCCACTGCAGGTTTACATTTCTGGATAAAGTTAAACTTATATGATCAGAGAATAATCTTCTACTCGCGTATTTAGCTATGGTAGTTGGTCAATGCAAAGTATAAACTTCGGATTTCCGATATGGATACTGATGAATTTCTCTCTACATAATTTAGTACTCTAGATGCCGTCCTGATTACATAAAATATGTCTGGTTCTTCCCTTTGTCCAAAAATTGTCCCATTACCTTGCGAAGAAGCGTCCTTGTATATATCTTATGGAAGATTGTCTTCAGGCGGTTTAATAAGATTGACCTAGCAAATAAGCATTTTATTCGCTCGAAGCACTTCTAGCCTCTAGATCCCGAGGTCGCCGGTTCAAACCCGGCGGGGGGCGATGAAATTTTTTGGGCGTAAAAATTCTTAGCGTGGCTTCCTTCGGAACGGAAGTAAAGCCGGTGGTCCCGTGTGGTAGATTTACGGCACGTAAAGGACGTCAAGCCTGATAAAAGGGACTCTGGGCAACATTTCTGGTCTTTCACGCCCAAAGTAGAATGGGTCACTACGGACCATTGTAGTTATACAGCGTCCAAAATAAAAAAAGCTCCATTTCTGGAGTTCTCTTGTCCATTTCCATTTGAGATTCTTTTGAGGTAGTTCTCGTAACGGGGCGAATTCAACAACCTATTATGTGTCAATTTACTTTGAAAGTTGAGTATATCAAATGACTTCAATTTTTAACCAAATTCATTCGATGAAATGCTGCGCTAAACTTATGCTTATAGTTGTATTTATCTGAAAGCAGTTATAAAGTGATATGTAAGAAATGGAACCGAGCTCAATACATCCTACCTTCTACCAAGGATATTGAACTTTACTCCATATATGTTCAGTCATTCTGTGTATAAAATTAAATTAAAGAAAATTTTCTGTGTGCAAAATGTGTAACTGCATCAAGATTACAGTGAAAACATAAATACAGCAAGTTTTAAAATATTAAAAATCTGTTTCAGGTATATCACAGCCTCACGTGACATAAATCCTGGAGAGCTCATCATGGAGGTTTCTCCTATAGTTGTGGGACCGGCACAGTACTGCCAGGCACAGTGTGTTGGCTGTTACAGAAATCTAAGTGATATTGGAAAACATATTCAGTAAGTCATATAGAATTATCCTATTCTTAGGAATAAGTAAACTGGAGACCTGAGAGAGGTTCTTGTTTCGAAAAAAAGAAAAATAGAATAGGAAAATAAAATAAGAGAACATAAATTTTTCTCACTTCTCAACTGAACTATGAAGTATAAAGTAAATAGGAGTATTGATAAATTCTTACTAACTGCAGATTTGCATTTAGCATAAATCTGCACACAAAATTTACAGATTATCTTCCAAGAGTAGTGTTCTCATGTTATAGTCACAAGTTAAACAATAGGAAGGCACAGGTGTCACTACATTAAAGTCGTACGTATCTACTGAGGGTGATCGCCCGTTTCGAATTATTCAGAACAGTTCCTTACTTTCAAATATTTTACTCGATCCCACGTGGGTTAGTGTTTGCAAATATATGGTTTCTTAACACTTAATCTTCAAGCTTGTATTTCTTAAGACAAGTTGATCGTAATTGTAATACTAGATAATTCTGTCCTTTTCACATCACCATCTAAGTTCTAAGCATTCGGAAGGAAACATAACATCTATGTTTATGCCCAAAAATGAATCTTAATTAATTGAATTTTCACTTCAACCAATTCCTCTGCTTCTGCATTCAAGTCCCTTTAATGGTTGCAATGCTCACTTGAAAATCGTAATTTTCTGAAAATGGCAGCAGAAAGGGATTATAATGATTTAAGGATATTCCTAGGTGAAATTTCTAAGTACTGCAGTTTTTATTTAATATTTTCAAAATTGTATCCTATACATCTCTGCTTAATTATAAGCGTGTTAGAATGTCATGCATATATCTTTCATAGTTCTTGTGGGGAAAATAACCATTTTGTACTTCAACTATAGTAATTAATCAGGTGTTTCACATGATGCAGAAATCGAAATTTTGAAGAAATAAAAATATTCCCATACTGTTTAAATACTAATGTACAAAACTAACATATACAATTTTATTCATTACTCAAGCTGTCTCAGAAAAGCTATAAACTCTAAAATATGATTTTTAAAATAATTTATCCTCAGTGGTCGAAGTAATTATGCCATACCTTGAATAATTTAAAAGTGTAGCAAAAACAAACTGCCACTTTCTTAAGGTCATTCTCTCTCAGTTTGTGCTGAGAATTTTAACAATATTGGTTACAAACTACATCATGTGGAACATTTTAATTCGCAAAAGTGTGAGAGAAAGCAAAGTGGGGTAAAAGGCTTTGGAAGTTAATTCAGGTAATTAGGCCGTGTGCTCTTGGGCATTTAAATGTTTATATGTTGAAGATTTAAAACCTTGTGGGAGAAAAAACCATAGTGTGTAATTGATGCTTAAAGGTTCAACGTATTTTTTGGATATATAAACTAATTTTAATGACAAATTTTCTCGAGCTTCTAGCCAGGTACGTTGATGGTTTGGATTCGACGGTTGGAAGGTGTTCATCCACATTTGTCTTCAACAAAAACTGATGAAAGTGGAAGTCCGGATCCACACATTTATTGTGCCGGGGTAAAACTTAAATGTCATTAATTCGAATGATTCTTTGGCCATGTAACATTTTGTTTATCAGAGGGACTAGAGATTTTGGGATTTAGAGGAGAACGATGTGAAAAAGGGAATTTGATAAGGCGAGCAACAATAATGAGTGGTTTATTTAATGCAGAACATTTACACCAGAGTCCCTCAATAAGCTCCTACGGGATTGGTGGTTATGTTACTGTTACCGCCGTATCGGTAGAGTGGTGATGTATATTTACAGGGCTATGGCCATGGCCAGGGCCCAGGACGCGCTCATGTGTCGTCATTTGTAAATATCTTTAACGAAATCAAAATGTGCATAGCTCTTGTTGCCTTCTGCTTCGGAGAGTCTTGTGGGTCATAGATGATAGGGTATGGCACAGTCGATATGGTCGTATGCACACTCGATGATGCTGGTTTGTACTTTTTCATCATTGAGTATAGGAGTTGGCTTGTTCTCCAATCTACACAGCTTTTGCTGGATAGACTGGAAAGTTTCGGTGTAGTCGGGCTGTTCTAAATGGATTACTGCTGAGAGCAGCTGGTTGAGTAGTTTAGAGGCTGCGTTGAATGCAATGCTGTGGTGACAGAGCTTGTTGAAGGTCGTGAGGCGCTTGCAGCCTGAGAGCCCAGCACTATGAGTCGTTGGTTCATGTCCTGAATTTTGCGCTTTCTCGATGATTGAGGAGTGGAGTTCCTGTAATGTGGTGTTGAGGTAGTATTGTGGTTGGAATGTCCGGACGGAGCCGAAAGGCTCCGCCGCGATGACGTTTGGCGTTAATGAAGTAATTACAGTCGTGGTAGGCAGTGTTCGAGAGGGTTGTGGCGTTGAATTGGTTGGTGGCGGTGATTGGCTGTGTTGGAGTGGAGTGGGCGGTGATTGGCTGTGTTGGAGTGGAGTGGGCGGTGATTGGCTGTGTTGCAGTGGAGTAGGCGGTGCTTGATGTGAAGTTTTGGTGGTCTGCGTTTGTGTCTTGGGGTATATCGGGCACGAGAACTGTGCTGTAAAATGATCCGTTCCCTAAGATATTGCGCAGAAGTGGTGCCGGCAATCGGGACGTCCATGATGCAGGTTTCAGTCTGGTAGGACCAGATGCAGTATTGGCATCGTAGCTGCACTGTGCAGTCTGCCGCCGAGTTACCGTATTGGCAGCAGTGGCGGCAGGGAGTAGAGTACGCCTTGCCTCAATTATGTAATGCTGACCCAGTAGAGGAAATCCGGTGCTGTGTACCGCTGTGAAGTGATCACAATGCTTGAAAACCAATCGGATCGGTGGCGTCGGTCCGGTTCGGGGAAAAAAATCATAGAGAACCTCACGAGCGAAGGCAAGAGAGGTTGCACAAGCTACAGAACTATCTTCTCTGGAAGCGGAAGGTGAACCCCACAGATGTCGGCGTTGGAGTAATCGTATCTGGCTGCGGGTTCAACCGGTGGTGAGATGTCATTTGAGCGGCGGGTGGCGTCGGCTCTCGTTGTTCGGTGACAGTTGGTTTGTCATCTTGGTGAGTGGTCCTCTGTGTAGATTCGCTGCGCCTCGTGAGAGCTACAGGAGAGACTAGAGAGGCGATGGTGAGTATAGCTGCTGCGTGTGTAATAGCAATGGTTGTAGTTGCGGCTTTGGTTGAAGCCTGCGGTGCTGCGGCGGCAGCACTCCCATGGACTCGGTGATGTTGTGCAGTCGGTATCCTGTATTTAATGTGACTGAGGTATGGGAACGGATCAGGAAACCCGTTACAGTATTTCTTTCTGTGGGGGGGGGGGGAAAGGTATTACTACATTCGACCTCCAGCCGGTGTGCAATGGCTAGGAAGATATACGGAGCTCGCCGCTCAATCGCGAAATGCTCATCAAAAAAACATCCACCTGTTAGTCGTGTATTGCTGTGTAATTATGTGCGTTCATGCACTTACCGGGTCTCGCACAGCACCCCGGTTAGTATGTGTGTGGATAGGTTGCTGACATGCATTGCATGCAAGCGCATGAATGATTAATTGCTGGGATTGTCCATGAAACCTGAAGATTACCAATGGTAGGTAGTACATACATTTTATGTTATGGAAAATTTATGTGCTTACCTTCTAGTTGTTTTAAGTATGCGCAGGGAGTGCTTGCTAGTCATGATATTTATAGCCTTAACTTAATCTTCTTCTACTAAGGTTAGAGCTAACGTGTATTAATAATGTACTGATAGTATAATGTTAATAAATTATCATGTGGCGTTGTGTACAGTGCCGGTCCTCACAGGTGAGCCCGGCTGGTCAGTAGTGCACAGGCGCCCATCCTTGTGGGTAGATCCGGCGCTATGTCCTTCGCTAGGTTCCTTGACCGTGTAGTTGCCGATGTCTTCTGTGTGACCGACTCTATAATGCAGCGGCTCGCCGTTCGCTGCCCACGTCGATCATGGTGGGTGGCCCTTTCTCCTGGGCCGCCTCAGCAGTGGCTGAGGGCTTGGTCTAAAACAATAGGTAAGAAGAAACGACAATTTTAATGATGGGATTTAGTGGATAGTAGTCCTGTGTCGTTATCTTTCTCAGAGCTGAAGGAGATTGTCAAGGTAGGTTGTATTTCTTCTGTGTGATCTTGGGTTAACGTTCGGTCGAATAGTGACAGGAGGATGTTGGATTTGTTTGCTTCTGTGTCATTGTTTCCTAACAGTTTTATTAGTGGGTTGTGATGAGAGTGTGTTAGTTTCGTAATGAATTCTTCTACTGTGTGCATCTTAAGCTCATCGTGCAGTGAATCGGATGGTGCTACGTAAGGTACTTAGGCTATGATAAGCAATATTCTATTTTGGAACACTTGTAATCTTTTGATATAAACTTTGGTGGCATATGCCCATACTGGTGCAGCATATGTAAAGACTGGTCGCATCAGCGTTTTGTACAGAATGTGTCCCATTTTGAGGCTTAATTGAGAGTCCATGTTGATGATTGGTTAGACTCTGCCTAATTGGGCATTAGCCTTTCCTGGTATTTGTAACATCTGATTTTTTCATGTTAGTTCCTGGTCCATTTTGAGTCCTAGCTAAGTTACTGTGTCTTATCACCCTATTTTCACCAAATATGGTATGTGGCGGTAGCTGATGTTTAGAAAACCTGAGATTGTTACGTATGGTGAATATTATCGTTTGTGTTTTTTGTGCATTAACCTTAATGCACAATTTTGTAAGCCATTGCTCTACATTATTGAGGGCCCTTTGTAATCTTCTGTGTATGAATTCTGTTTTTCCTGATTGTGTCATTATTGCTGTATTGTCTGCATGTATGTATAGGTTTGTGTTTCCGGTTCTTGGGATGTCATATATATATATATATATATATATATATATATATATATATATATATATTAAATAGAGTCGCTCCAATTAGACTGCCGTGCGGCACTCCTGCTTTGATCGGGAGTGCGGTTGAGAGCTGATTGTTGACTCACGATTGAAATTTTCGATTGTTTGGGTAGTTGTCAATAGTTTAATTAGCGAGTCGTGTTTGTTAAATACTTTGAGTTTCTTCAATAGCCCAGCGTACCATACACGGTCGAGTGATCGTTCGACGTCAAGCAAAAGTGCGCCTGTTAATTTGTTTATATTGAAACCGTAGGTGATACCTTCAGTTGGTCTGATTAATTTTAGTGTTGTTGACTGTTTGGCTCGTAATCTAAACCGTTCCAAAATTAGTATATTTTGCTCAATTAATTGGGTTTTGTCGCGTTTAAGAATAACTCTTTCTAACAGTTTTCCTAGTGCGCTCAATAGCTGTGTGGGTTGGATGGTTTTTCCCCTTTTAGGGGAGATGATATGCAGTGGCTGCTTCTACCTGTCCGGGTAGTGCCCGCTTGGTAGCACATATTTGAAGATTTTAGAAACAAGGGTGATTGCATACTCCGATAGGTACATCAGCGCTGCTGTTGGGATCCAGTCCGGCCCTAGAGTCTTTCTCCTCGGGAGACGCCTTATTAGGAATTTAATTTCGCTTGGACAGGCATTCCGCACTAGCTTGTGGGTTACCTGTTCCTTACAGCTTTCGTTTTCCGCTTCTGCCGTAAAGTGTGGACAGGACGAGGTGGCATTCGGTGTAAGTGTTTATTGTAATGCGTCTGCTAGTGTATCCTCTTTTTGTTGGTCTGTTGAAGCGATTGTGTGTAGTGCAAGAGTGGAATTTGTGTTTTGTCTCCTGTTAGGCAGTGAGCTATTCTCCACATAGTCTCGTTCGTAGTCGAGGTTCTGTAGTATATACTGCCATTGCTGGGCGATGTAGCTCGTTATTCCTTCCCTTACCAGCGCGTTTAAGTACCTGAAGTATTCTAGGTCCACCATGTGCCGCGATTTCTGCCATTTTCGTCTAGCTCGATCTTTTTCCTCAGTTAGCATTTGAATGTCTTATGGCAGTGGAGACTGGGTTTGTCTCAGTTTGCTTAACGGTACGGCCATGGTTGCGGTCTTGAATGCTTGTTCAAATTGTGTTACTGCCGCATTCATGTTTTCTAATAAGCTTGGTTGTATTTTGGTTAGGCTCTCGTTTACGGCTTTTTTGTAAGCTTTTCCCAATCAACTTTGTTGTAGTTGCGTCGCTGTACTTCTGGGTCTTGGGCTACAGAGCCCTCTAAACTTATTAATAGTGGTAAATTGTTGGAGGTCAATTTGTTCTTTACTTGTATGTTAACTTTGCGAGTTAAGTTGCGCGTCAATGCTATATCCAGCATTTCTGGCCGTTGATTTTTGCTAAAAGGAATACACGTGTGTTCAGTTGGAGTGTGAATTATGTAATCAGTGTTGTTTTCTAAGTTTAGAGGGGCCATGCCCTCGGAGTTGGTCTCGTTGCAGACCCAAATTTGGTGTTTCGCATTTAGGTCACCTGCTATTATTACTCCGCTGTTTAGTTGCATGAATGCATTTATGTCCACTACGTTTAATACGCCTGATGTGGCATATTCCGCCGTTATTAGTATTCGTTTATCTAATCTTATATAAACGCTACTTGCTTCAAGCGTTCTAAATTGTGGTTGCGGTGCTAAGTCATACTTTGTTTAATTATTATGCTGGCTCCACTCCCGCGCCTATTTCTATCGTTTCGGTGTATGGGGTATCCTGGAATGCTGAATTTATCTTTGTCGGTAAGATGGGTTTCGCAAATAGTTCTATATGTGTGTTGTTTTGTACAAGAAAGTCATTTAGCTCAGTCTTTCGTCTTCGCAGTCCGTGTCCATTCCATGTTATAAGGTTAGGGATGGGTATGGTGTTCATAGGAAGCCCGGAGAGGTAAGGGATTGGATGAAGTCACGCTAAGATGCAAGGATGCCTCGGAATTTCTACTCCTCCGATGATGCCAGCATCTCCAAGATCTGCGAGCGCAACTACATAAGGTTCTGATCCTTCGATCCTGTAGCCCAGATCGTGCGGTACATCTGGTGCTGGTGCTCTAGACGTGAATTTGCGACCGTCTCTTGTCGCGTCGGACTGCCCCTCGTTATCTGACGTGGACTATGTTGTGGTTGACTAGGCCTCTGAACCCTGGATCTGCTTGCCCTGGCATCTGCCTCAGAGGGCATCCCGGTCAAACAGAGGAGGGTGATATCCGCACCGGAGCATCTCGTCGAACACGATGGACAATGGTTACGTCTCCTGCAGGTCACCCTGTCCCCTGGAGGTTGCGCGCCGCAGCAACCTGTGTCTGGTACTCGGGACAAGCCCAGTGCCTGGCCCGTGCCCCAAACCGGGACATAGGGCGCACTTTTTCTGGGGTGGGGAAGGTTGCAGTTTCGTGAGTAGTGGGTTGCCGTGCACTTAGAGCACGCAACGGCGTTCCCTGTGCACCTCGCCTGGGTGTGTCGGAGCTGTTGGCATCGGCTGCACTGCACCGGGATTACCGGCCGTCGGTACAGTTCCACCTACACCCGAAAGTTCAGCATGTACCATTAACAGTAGCTGATTCAAGTTGTCAGCCGCCGCCAAGTACACAAAGTAAAACATAATAGGCGTTCGGACCCGGTCTAACATCTTAACTGCACCACGCGCAGCACTGAAACGTGCGCGGCGTGCACCTCAGCCTTGACGGGCTTCTCAGCGCGGTCATAATGGATGGCTTCACCACAGCACGGAAAGTCTGGTTTTCGGCTGTCGTCGTCAGCTGGGATGGACTCCTGCGCTCCTGCAGAAAGCCAGTCATTAGCGTGTAGTTGCCCAAAGACCTGGTATGCACCAGGTTGTCCCGTGAGAGCGGGGCCTGGAAATTACATAGTCGTCGTTGGGATGAAGGGTATAAAATTCCCAGAATGTCTGGAAGAGTACAACGTGGTGTTTAGAAACATATATCGGTGGCTGGAGTCGAATGGTCAGGGCTTGGGAGTAGGAGGAAGGAAGACGTGAAGGGGTTGGTTTGGGAATCGGAAGGAGATGGGAGGGATAGGAAGGAGAGAATCAGGAGGGTAGGTATGGGGAGGTAGGAGGCCAGGATGAGGAGAGGATTGCCCAGGATAGAGGAGATAGTGTGGGTAGGAGGAATTAGGCGGGGTAGGCGAGAGGAAAAGAATGAATGGCAAGAAGGAAGAGGGATGTCCAGAGCAATCAGGGAGAGAGATTAGGTAGAGACGGAAAGGCGTGGGTTTTCAGCAGAGACGTTGCGCATACCAGAAGTGTTAGCCAGAGAAGAGAGAGCGGAATGAGTGGAGGCAGGAGAGGAGGGTTTTAAAAGTTAAATTGGGTTTTATTTATAGACGCTCTTTAACTGCTGTGGTCTTTGGGGCCCATTCTTAATTGGACGTGAAAGGCCGGTGTTTTTGCTCAAAGGCCCCTTTATCACTCTTGAGGTTCTTTTACGTGCCCTAAATCTACGACACGGGACCACCGGCTTTACTTCTCTTCCAAAGGAAGCCATGCTAAGGACTTTTATACCCGTAAGAATCCATCGCCCTCCGCCGGGTTTTAACACGCGACCTCGGGAACTATAGAGTAGTATGATAACCACTACACCACGGCGTACGATGAAGGGGAGGGCGAAGCACCGAAAGCAGAGTATGTGTAAGGGGCAAAAGAAGGGAGAGTAGGAGAGGAAAGACTAAATCGCAAGTGAGTCTTGACAACCGACTGGCTCGTGTCTCGCACCTCCGCTGGAGAATACTTCTTCAGCTTGCCATTTAGCCAGGAGAAAGGATCTACTGAGGGGAGCACAAGTAATGGAGTATTAAGAAAAGAGCGGAGGAGTTAAAAAGTCTGAGATCTACCTAGGGAAACTAAAACCTAATAGCAAGGGGAAATGATACGATAGTTAGAGCGAAAGGACAGCTAGAGGGTGCTAAAGATCCCGAAATGCAGAGGTCCTACCCGAAGGTGTCTTATGGTTCCAGTCAGAAGACAGTTCGCAACGGACGTGCTTTTTTACCCAGTTGGACTGTTGAGTAGACACAGGTAGCCCTGTTAGCCTTCCAACGGCTAAAGAGGCATCCAACGGTGAAAGCTTCTTTACTGCGGCGAGCTTCTTCAGCCGCTGGCTCGGAGTCGCTAGGCTAATCTCAGCTGGACTCACTGCTGCTCTTCGGAGGTGCTTCCTGGTCTGCTGCCAGACTGCGACTGTTATAGTAACTGCGCACATCTGATGTGTTTAACTTGAGCACGAACCAGGTAGAAATATTTTAAAGTGCACAACATGCTTTTTAATTGAAGCACTGACCTGGCAGATATATCGTGAAATTTTCTAAAATCTTGGAATATAACATGCTGCCAACGGGGTTTTAAGGCATCTTTTATCATTGCAGCCCATGCCAAAATACGTTGTAGGCCTGAATCAGGTTTAAGATTAATTGCCTTAGATGGGATGGTTAAGGCTTATTTCACTCTTCTTTTTCAGTCGTTCGAATACTTCCCCACTATATTGGTTTTGCTAAAATTTGTCCTGTGGCCACTATCAATACAACGTTCAGTCTCCAGATTTTTTGGGTTGCATAAGCCTAACACTTTGTAGTGTTTAGTAACGCATGTGGCAATAATGCGTCATCTTTAGCCGAAGTACGCTGCGTCGCATACAAAAGGAATGTCTTAGACACCAGGAGCTCTTAGATCTAAACTGTCTTTTACTGACCTGACCAAGTTTGTGATTTTATGCGTGGCTTGTGGATCGTTTCAAGCCATATTTGTGGATTAGTCCACTTATAGTTCCAAAAATTTGCCAGAGAACGGTATGCAGTCTATTGCAGCTTGCTTATCTCTGTCTTGGTTGTCTGTGTATGACTTCCTTTCTTATTTGGCTCTTCTCAAATCAACTGTTTTGAGAATTTAATATTCCATGGCTGAATATCCATTCTGTTGGAGTATGAATTTTAGATGTTTCATTTCAGTTTGAAGATTATCTGGATCCGATACAGAAACTGCTCAATGTGCCAATGTGTTAAGGATAACCATTCGTTGGGCTTAATGGTGGAAACTGTTTGCATTAAAATAAAGGTTCGTATGTGTAGTTTAAGAACTCCGTCCGCTTTTTTTAAAAACAAGGATGTCCAGAAAAGATAAGGAGCCGTCCTTCTCAATTTCCATGATGAACTTTATTTGTGTCCGGAGGCTATTTATATACCCAAGAAAATCTAGCAGAGTATGGAATTCATGTGGCCAAATTTCAAAGTGTCATCTACATACCTGAAAAAATATGTAGGCATGAGGCTGTAGCAAGTATTTTTGGTTCCAGGAACTCTATGTTGAAATTGACAATAGCTCGTGAGAGAGAAGAGGCCATGAAAACACCGTCAGTCTGCTCGTAGAGACCTTAACTTTCGTTCGGTTGAAGATGGGTCAGTAGGGGCAAAGGATGAGGAGGAAGTGGCATGTGAGATGTGATGCGAGATTTGGAATATGGCTGGCGCGTTCCGCTTAGCTTGTAGCCTCTTCGCCGCAACAGGAGGATCAGGGTTGGGAGTGAGGGTGTCCGTCTTGTCAGTCCGAGTCACAGTAAACCTAGCCTTGACCATGTCTTTAGTCAGTGGTGTCAGTGCGGTTCAGTGCTTAAACCTTATAAGAGGGGGCTTTACAAACTAGATAGAAACATAGGAAATGGATAGAAAGATAAGAAAGAAGGGATAGAGAAGCGCGAACGGTAGAGGATCAATCCCGAGATGCGCCGAGAGACCAGTCAATATACTGTTGTTTGCGGTCTTTCCTCTCTACCCCGTTATACCACTGGTGACTGACAGTGCTGCGAGCTGTAAGTGGTGCTGTCACCACAGAGTGGCCAACCGTTGCAGGAGTGGTGAGGTCGCTATGATGTCTCGAAGGACAGAAGCCTGCGGTCGGCTACGGCGCAGGATCTCGCTGTGCGGTGGAGTACGCGCTGGCTGCCTCTCTTCTTGTCCTCTTTGGCTCGGAAAGCTCTTCTCGATGTCTTAAATCTTAGGAGTCCGCAGCGGGAATGCTGAAATTATTGAACAGTGTATGCACACACTCACCTCAACTTACTTCCTGTATGACACCACATGGTACGAGCTTGTAATTCAAAATGGTGAATTGGCTTGCTTCTATGACAGAGTGCTTTACTTAAACTTAAAGTACTCTACAGAGCTTTACTTAACTTAACATCTACCCCTCATGCCTGGTGAACTGTAAGTATAGCCTATTCACCAAGGTTGGGTAAAGGAAACAGACATTCTCTTGATCAAGGTCGACCGTAAAGTCTAAGAAGGTTGATAACCGTCGGAAAATACCTACCTTGAGCCTTGAGGGTGAAAACGTCTTGTTCTATGGAAAGTTGGAAACCAATTGTCAGTTTCTTACTGTACTCGTGCGCGAATACGTATATAACTGTACAGTTATTGCGGTCTTAATGTATCTAGCAGTGTTGGAGTTTCAAAGAGAAACAACCTACCTATTCGCATAGGTGATGAAACTTAATGATTGCATTTTATTTAGTGCAACCAAAAGCAGTGTTTTTGCTAAGTGCATATAATAGTGAGTTTAGTTGTACAGAAACGACAGGAATAAATCAAGACGGCCCCCTGGCCACGCATTTCTTAGCGCTTCTAGGATACGTCATGACGTATTTACTTCAATTTATTGGATCGGTGCTGTTACGTTGTAGGTTCTATCACACCTTGTTCTGTGTATCGGACCAATAAGCATACCCATGCTAGTTCGGTCAACTCATTTGGCTACTTATGAATAAGTATAGGTGAGGAATGACCACCTTCCTCAACTAGAAAAGAGAAGGAGAGGTAACTTGTGTCGCCTTTTAATACAGCGCAGACCGAATTTCTTGATCTTTCGCGAGGTTAATCGCGAATATGGAGCAAATGATTTTTTTGAAAACGCTTCTGAATATGAGTCAGTTCTCGAGATGTTAGCACTTTAGTCCTAAAACATCAGTTATAGGTTCTCGTATAAATTAACGTTTCGTAGTTTAGTGGTCAAGACGCTGGCACAATAATGATAGGTTCTCTAGTTGATGCCATTCAACTTTCCTTGTATGCCTATGTTTTGCTCTTTCTTTTGAATTTCGTAGATTTTTCAACTTTTTGATATTTGGTGTTTGTAGAATTGTTTTTGTGCGCCTGGCAGAGAGTTCTGTTTTTGACATAATGTCTAAAGTTTCGGCGAGAATGGGGTTTGATCTGATGGAGACAAAAAAATTGTAAAGTAGGCAATTATTAATGTTTTTCATGAACTTCCTCATTAAAACCTCAGTGTTTACGACTTCAGGTCAAATTACATATTTGGTGCCATTTCAGATACGAGCGCTAGGCCAAAGCAGATTGCTCTATCAAACGCATACAAGATAGTCTTGAGGGCGCCGCATATGCAAAGTTGAAAGATCCGTGAAGGTTTCAAGAATTATAAGCCGAACGGGATGAAACTATGGTAGAGCGCCAGAACACGTGAGCTATGATGTTCCTTTTACTGCATATTAAGAATGAAATTTTTTGAGCTTTAACTTGGCTGCTGGAATTGTTTAAAGTAGAGAAGAATGCCCTTTTGAGTCACAGTTAATAACCACTTCATAAAATGAGTGTGAGGAACTCTCGTAGTACGGAACAACAATCCCACACTGCTCATTAAATAAACAGCATTCTTCTGTATAAATAAAATTCATCACTTCAGGGCAAAATAAAGGAGAACGTCCTTTTTCTTGTATAAAATAAGGAAATGTAATTATTGTTGTGTGTTTATAAAATAATTTCAATAGTGGCTCCACCATCCTTTCTTGTCCAGTACTACATTCAGTCCTTTGTTCATGGACTTTACAAGGGATTTGCATATATGGGGCCTGTATCTGATGTTTTCCCAAGATTCAAACGCACGGCTTATCAGGGCATCCGCTGTTCGCTCCTGAAGAGATTCTCAATCGCGAGTCATTAAAGGCCATACATATTTGATTAGGTTCAAATCAAGACCTTTGGTCAACCAGTTAAGTGCTAAAATTCTGGATATGTGCAAAGCCAATTAAACGTTCTTGTATGTGTGTGGGCACTATTGTTATCCTGCACGAAGGTAATGGAAGGCATCTCATTGATCGGATAAATAGTTTAGACGCTTGGAGGCATAGGATTCTCGAGAATACTTATATATTCTTCGGAATCCATTCGAAATGTTACTTGTGTCAGTTCTTCTGGTCCTGCAGCACACATCCAGCGCATTAATCCCACATTTATGCGACCACTGCATTTCTTAGCAGCTACAGGTATGTTCAGGAGCGAGTATTGTCTGGTCGCCAAAAATTAATCCGCCCATCCTCATCAGAGGAGAAGATATTTTCATCTGGAAATATGACGAGTTGCCAAAAAGTGTCTGGTTTGACCAAGTATTCAAGTGTAAACAACAGTCGGCGTTGGGTGATGTTCAGTCAAGTCTATTTTCATTCCTGCCTTATGGTGATGAATGCCAGCTTCATGGAGGCGGATTCTCACCGTAGGAATTACATTAGCTTTAAATCGCACGTAATCTTGTAAACGGTTTAAATGGAGTACCTCTTCTTGCAGTGTCGACTTCTGCAGTTGCTTTTCGTGGATTACCCGATTTCGATGCGTCTTTAATTCATCTTCACCGTGATTCTGGAATCGTGTAATCTAGCACTGGATAACAGATCTACACATTTACGCAGCATTTACTATTTGCTTTACTGTGCGCCCTGCTTCTCACATGCCAACAATACAGCCACTTCGATTGTATATGTCATGGCTAGCCGTCACCAAACAGAAGTAGAAAAAAGCATGGAATCACGTGTTCTTAAAACAGATAAGCTCCTTGCTCCTTCCGCCTAAGGTTGAAGGAAGCACCAGCGGATATTTTAAGACACGCCCTACTAGCACCCTTACAGACAATCAGAAATTAAATGTGGATTGGTATTTCTTCGCTGCCTAATCTCGAAACCTTTACTATTGAACTTTACTATTTAAAATTTGGGTTAGGTTGAAACATGAAATTTAGAAGAGAGCAAACAACACTCACTTGTAACAATACGAAAGCCAGCGAAGCAAGGACAGCCAAAGGTATCAGGATGTTTTCCATATACTGTTAATAACAAATACAACTGTACTGGGAGACTAGGCAGTGAAGGGTGGCTGTGACAGGATTTCTCAGCACTCGGATCGCAATTAGCGCACCCCCTCTGCTAGACTGCTCAGGTAGCGTCAAAATGCTCATGTATCAACTTTAAACCTCACGTGTTGCAGTCTGCGATGTATCCTGACAATGACATAGTATAGAATGGGACGGTTATTAGCCTATGAGAAACACCGTTTTCTAGGTGGAAAGATGAGGATAAGCGAGATGTTTTGAATTGCGGGCAGCCTATTATTTAACTTGGCTTCTATGTTTCATAAAACCGCTAAAACGAAAAACAAGAGCTATAAAAGAAGTTTTGAAGGTTCTTGGTTTTCTGGGTTCACATGGTTGTGCAGCAGTGTATGTTTGCAAAATTATTTTCTTGGCCTTGCCTGCTATTTAGCACGAAAAACATCACCTGAAATAGACAGGGCGTTGCGGAATTTCAAAATGCTACACGTTCAGTGCACAGCAATGAGGATTTAGGAGAACACTTAGAATGCAAACTGATATTAAGAACTTACGAAAGAAACAGAAACTGTGTTGCTGATGTGCCACAAAAGAA
The DNA here is from genome assembly GCA_030765065.1 of Deroplatys truncata. Classification (NCBI taxonomy): domain Eukaryota; kingdom Metazoa; phylum Arthropoda; class Insecta; order Mantodea; family Mantidae; genus Deroplatys; species Deroplatys truncata. The sequence continues at coordinate 345,542,669 of CM060990.1, read as the reverse complement.
CACGAGATTGTGCATTGCTAAATTTAATGAAAATGTTCGCTTAAACCGGTAAATTTTTAATTTGGTTCTAAAATCTATGCTCTTTTTCAGTATGCAGGAACTCGCACTTAGAGGACACGATAGAAGTGTTTCTTCCAAAAGGCGTGGAAATTTTAACGAGCTACATTCTGTACCAAACTCAGAAACAGAAATTCAGCTTCATTATGTACTAATTAAAAGTAAATTCAGTGGTAGTTCTAAAACCATTCAAAATAATCACATAGGGTGCATATAAGAATACTTGCAGACTATATTAAAGTGAAAATGGCCAGGCAAACTTCTTTTGCATTGAAGTTGATGACATGACAGATATATGTCCAAAGTGATGGTGTTCACGTATTGTGAGGTTTCTCAGTTTAAAGGTAAATATGATTGAATGACACTTAGGATTTTATGACATAAGTGCTCATAAATTTGTGGTCAATTTGTTTGCTTTATTAGACAGTATCTGAACCACTTTTCTTGCGAAAACAAATTGGTGGCTAAGTGCTATAACTGAGCAAGTGTTATGTACGAACATTTAAATGGACCGGAAAAAAGGTATTATAGAATCCAAGCTCCTCAAGCACTTTTGTGTATTGTATGCCCATCGCCCTAACTTGGTTTTTCAGCAAAGCTGCAAAAGGTTCTCCAAATGTATAACTTTTTTCGCGAATTTTGGTGGCATTCCCTCCTTCTTTCACCATTCAGGAAAACGGACTATTCCAACTGCTTTTGTTGGGGCTAGGCGAATATCATCTGTTACTGACACGCTTTGGTCATCTAACTCTAGACTTCTTAACATCATGTTTGATTGTTAGAAGAAGCTTAAAGAGGTTTTTCAGCTCATCGAGAACAATGACGTGGGCTAAATCTATGAGACTATATAATGGTTTTCTGAATGAAATGAAAAGTTTTTAATTTACATTCCCAGTAGTTGCACTCAACGCTATTCTTTGCCTTTGTTTTGCCGATGTTTTGTTCCACATTCTTTAGAAAAAATCTTTGATATTTTTCACTGCACAGGAATGATGCGACTCACTTGTGACCTAATAAGCAATAAGAGGAACGAACAGCATTCTAATTCTTAATTTGAAAAAAGCAAAAGTATCACAAATGTAAATTTGTGTCGAGGATGTGTAACAACAGAAAAGAAGGCTTTCCACGGCTATGTATTCTTTATTATAAACCATTGATACAATTTTGATGGAAATCGAAAATAGATTTCAGGATTGCAACAAGCTTCAATTGCTCAGCCTTGCATATTCTTCGAAACTTGAAGATATACTAAGGACTTCCCATGCCACGCACTTGCAGGTTTGCAGGAACGCTACCGACGTATATTTCATAAGATCATTCGCTCAAAGCAAGAGTTTAGCTTTTCTATGCTGACGAGTCTCATTAAAACCTTCCTACTAAGAAAATATTTGAAGCCGTAGAAAGCGTTAAAGACATTTTTGAAGACGTATAAATTGTTCTACGTGATTTTCACCATACACTCTACGCGTTCTTCAGTAGAAAGAAGTTTTTCGTGCTTAGAAAGACTGAAAACTTCCATCAGGAATGCAACCCCACAAGAGAGGCTCTCATGTTTAGCTACCTATTCATAAGGATATACTCTTCCCCTTCACTGTTACAGGTTTCTCATGTTTGACAGATTTTTAGTTCTAAAGGATAGGAGGATTGACTTACTCTACAAAAAATGAGGTAAGTTTTGAAATAATATAAACTTTTAATGTTTCCTATCTCCCCCAGATTTCAAACCTAGTGCCTAAAATGCAGTAAAGTCTACTGTTTGCATAACTGAAAAAAATGTGCATGTTTGTAAAATAATTCTGTAGAAGTAGCACTTCACCCATATTCTTTACACCCAGCCACCACTGTTGTGGAATCAGTCTCAACGGCTGCTTTAAACAAAATGGATCTGCAGCAACCCCTCCTAGGAACAAGGCCGCAGCACTGAAATGTTTGGCTATTAACGTCGCAATTAAGAGTCCCTCGAGGTGTGTGCTAGTAATTAAAAGCTGCTGAATCGTTTGGAGATTTCGCGCACCTTTGAATTGTATTTTATTGTTATAGATCATAATTGGTGACGAAGTGTAAAATGCCATGCAAATACTGTATGCCCGAGTGTAAAGAAAATTAAGCCTTGGGACCAAACGTAAGCGTGTTTAAGTTTCCATTAGACGAAAACTTAGGTACAAAATGGATAAACAAAGGCTGTTCACCGGGAAAACTTCATTCCTATAGAGTACACTATGGTAAGTTTTTACAAAACAAATATATACGTAGACACATTTTTAACAAATCCCTTTACTTTTACCATTATCATGTGGAATTGCATTTTCTAATCCTTGGTGCAATGTTTAATATAACTTATACGTCAAGCGTATAGCAGAAGGTTTAATTAATTCTTGATTTATTTGTTAGAACGAATTTTGTTCTGACAGGTTTGCGAAAAGCACTTTCAACCCCATGAAGTGTATTATTTTACGACAGTAAGACTGGAAAACTTGTCGTGTCTTGCTCGATACAGATTTCCGTCATTGCTGCGGACGCACTTCAGTCGTGGGTTTAATGTGCTACGTGTATCATTTTAAAGTCAATTCATTATTCCTGCACCCTTTATCAAGGAACAGTCTCGTAGCAGATATGGTTTCAAATTATTCTTCTTCCAAAAAATCCCCAAAACTACATATATCTGTGAACCAAGGCCTTATAGGAGTATAACATGTGCTAGGCAGTTTCAGTTTCTTTCTTGCACAATCTACAATCTAAGCTACACTGAAACACTCCTCTCGTGTTAATATCCTTTTTCACAGGAGCACGTCCTGTGAGAAATACAATAATTGTTTACAGCTGAAGTCTGTTACATTTAAGTAATCCTTCCTCTCCCTTCTTACATGGTTTTCTAATAAATAACTTACCATGTTTATTTCCTGGAGTTTTAAGTCAGATTTTATTATGTTCTATTTTGGACCAGTTTTACTAGTCTCTCTTATTAAACGTCGAGATATTCCTAGAGCCGGCTTTGGCCCAATAAATTGTGAAGCTGCTCCTTGTCTTACAATTTCATCATCTTTTTCACTTCCCTGCAAAGCAACTTACAGTTCCACTAAATCGTCCGCGGCTATAAAAGGGTTAGTATTTTTGTTATCTTTCTCCAGGCCTTTTAATAAGCAGCATTCAGGGCAAAAATACCATTATTAAATAATAAATGAGGAATCGGCATGAAGTAACCACGCATACTTATTGTGCTCCTCTCACGAGAATGTGTCTATAAGGAATGTGTTAGCATTAACAATTCTAGTGTTATCTGAGAAAGATTAGGGCTCTACTTTCACATACCAACAAGGATTTTGTTTGCTCGTTACAGATTTTAACAATGTTAGCCACCATTTCCCGAGTTTGACTGGGTAGAGTTCTTCCTTTCTTACTGAGCATTGCAAATAACTTTATAAGTCTCTAGAAAACACCACAAACTGCTCCAAGTGATACAAGCTGGAACACTAGCGTTACGCGATGTTTTAATGTATAAAGTAGATCTATTTATGACATCATCCTCAGCTGCCACGTGGTAGCACTCACTCTTCCGGAGAGCAAAACACCCTGCTAACGTTTTCTCGTCACAGGCCCGCGGTATTAGTCATATCCATCACTGTCATATAATCACACCGTGCATAAAGTTACCTACCAGAAAGTTTATAACCAATGCCATTAACCAGAGAATATTAAGTAGCTGATAACAAGTAATAATTTTTCCCCATTAAGGAGCATGACGTAATATACGCCGCTGCAGTAATACGAACAAACATCTAATTTGCCAGCATAATATAAAACGAATTATTGATTATACCTACCACCCTAAGTTAAAGAGCACCACACAGTTTAGTTTAACTGTAGTTGTCAATGGAAGAAGATGAAAAGATAAAGGTTTGATATGCACAACCATACCATATAATACACTGGAACCTCAGTGCATTAAATAAAACATCAAATTACATTAGTAATGATTTATATACACATAAACCAAACCTAACCTACAAACCACAAGATCCACTGCTGCTTCAGTATTATAGTGTGCTGCTCTATGCTTGCCAACCATGCATAATAAGGTTAATTGAGTTGAGTTTTTTTTTATTTATGGACGCTCTTTCACTGCTGTAGTCCTTAGCGTCCCATTCTATATTGGGCGTGAAAGAGGTTCTTTTACGTGCCGTAAATCTACACACGGGACCACCGGCTTTACTTCCCCTCCGAAGGAAACCATGCTAAAGACGTTTACGCCCGAAAAAATCGATCGCCCTCCGCCGGGTTTGAACCCGCGATCTCGATCTCGGGAACTAGAAGCTAGCACTACACTACGGAGGACTACTAGGTTAATTAATAGCTTCGGTTAAGCATAGAGAATATTTTCAAATGATAGTGCACAGTGAGAAAATTGAAAACGTAAAAAGCTTTATGTGCATGACTGTGGGATTATACATACAGTACTGTTATAATTACAAGTACACTGATCACACACCCTAACCTAACTTACAGTACTGGCTTCACTATACCTTCTATGGCCTATAGTGTGTTGGTATATGCTTAGGTTGTAAGGTTAAATAATAATTTGCAGTTAACATACAGAATATTTTCAAATGAAGGTGCACAATGCACAATTAAAGCATATGTCTTATAAGGAAGAAAACTGGAAGGGTAAAAGTATTATATACATAGGCGTAGCATTATAAATACAAAACCGTTATATTTACAGTAGTGTGGATCACACACTCTATCCTAACCTACAGTACCATCTCCACTGTGCTTGCTACAGCCTATAACGTATGTTTGACACAGATAGTCTATTTTCAGATGGAAGTGTACAAATTAAAGCAGTGGCGTATTATCTCTGTGTTTAACAAATGAATGGGTGCATAATAAGCTGATCAATTCATTTTGTAAGAGTCTCAATGGAATTAAAATGACAAAAGTATCAAGGAGGGTAAATATTTCAGCACTATATATTGTTAATAAGATAATCTGATATGAAAATTTGATATAGGTATAAATGTTTGCAACATATGCTTGTTTCTTTGCAAAATAATTCTGTTGCCCTGAGCAATATGATCTGTTTCGAACCATTTGCAAGGGAATAAAAGCTGAGGGTCCCATATAGTACATTTAAGGCACTAAAAAACTCAAGACTGAAAACAAAAGTCGCTGAGCAAAAGTTTACTGACTTCTCGCGTTCAACGTAGAATGGAATGCTAATGACCAAGGGATGTTAAAGAATGTCATAGATTATACAAACAATCAGTTCACAGATTTTATCATGTGCATTGTTAAACTTTCTCATATTCTTTTAATTAATTGCACTGAGATACACAACTATGAGCTGCAAATATGATTATTGTTCTTAAAATAATATACATTCTATTATTACCATCGTCATCCTTAGGGCTCGAATTCTTAGGTAAATGCATATTTTGTTTGCGTCGTAATATAAACCGAAACTGAGTTTAATGTTCCGGATATCCACAACAGAGTATATATTTTAGATTTTATTTAAGATCAAAACACATGCTTTCATATCTTTTTATGTGAAGAAATATTTTTGGATATTCACATAAATCACATGAAAAGTAAATTAAGACAGCCTTTATAAAAATAATGTTTAACAAGTCGCCATCCAACCTATTGAATGCTCAATTATGTGAGCCAGATGTCGCAATTTGTAATTAAAAAGTGCGAGAAATCATTAGTCAGCCACTGATATGTCCTTCCGGATGAAATAAATTATTGTAAACATCCCTTTTTGCTCAAGAAGAAAGGCTATGGACGCAATAACTACTATGCATATGTGACCTTCATGACCTTATGAGGTGTTAGGTATATACCGGAGGGGAACACCTGGCCATGCGACCAACTAGATCTATCGTGCCTACACCCCACGGGAAGCCGCAGAACGTCGCAGGACCGCAGGCAGACAAGTCCAAAGACACGCACGGATGTCCCTAACATTCCCAACTTGAAACCGGTCACAGCGTAGGCGAAGAATCCAGCGAGAGGGCGATGTAGCGGCCCTATTAAGCGGGCAAACGCACTCTCGTGTTATAAGGGGAGAAATCCTTTACAAAGCGCAGCTACCATGCCATCTTCCGGACACTAGCCACACTACGGAACTTGAAAACAATTCCTGAGAGTTAAAATAATAGGAAATGGGGGAAAGGATAAATCGTGTTAGAATAAACCACCCCAGTATTCGCCTAGGCGACCAGGGGAAAAACACGAAAAACCCCATGGTCAGGGTGGTCGACCGCAGAGAATCGAACCCAGCACCTCCCGAATGCGGGCCACAGACTTTGCCGCCTGAGCCATCCCCTTGGTTTCATGACCCGATAGATAGGAGCGGGGAATACCCACACCTTCCTGTGCGGGACTTAGCATCTCTTATCGCTTCACCTTCCAGTTGCATTGTAGTGTTGGAAAGTGAGATATAGGCAGTTCTAATTTATAGTGGATTGAACATGCCTAAATTGAAAAGCAGTATAATTTACCGTTCGCAGTAATGTGCTGCGGAATTTAAGTGAATTATCAGTTTTTATGGTAAAATACTGTATTGTCGGCCTTGTAGGAAAGACAGACCAACGAAAGCAGGCAACACAACATTTAGTTGGTAGCAACCTTTACAAAAAAACAAACCTTATTAATTGTTCCAGGGCCAGCCAGGTAATTCAGTAGAAATGTCTAAAATTTCAGTGTATTGTATTTTTGCAGAGTACAGTTTCAGCGGAAAGTGAAACTCTACCTCAATTTAAAAAAAAGTTCTGATGAAATATTCAAATAATCACACACCTAATAAATTAACTTTCCGAAAACAATTACCTTCCCAAGTGTTATGAATAAATTATGACATATGCGTAAAATGTATTCTAATGAATAGATATGGGTGAGCATACATGAAAATTCAGATTATACAGGCAGGAAAATTGAAAATATGGTTGTCGGAGTATTAAAAATGATTCTGAAATTTCTAAAACATATTTTCTGTTGACCTGTTTTAAGACATGCCTGCTGCTAACCTATGGCTCTTCCCAGATTATTTAATGAAGCAATGCAGATATTGTGGCCAGATGGTGTACGATATAAGAGTGTTTTGTTATTTTTTACTGATGCTGCACCATATATGATAAAGGCACAGCAGGACCTGATGTAGCGGTCACTTTTCAAATTCAAGTCACTTCCTGACAATTGTCAGTCATTCGTAATAAACAATTTGAGGAAGTATGTTGTCGTTTACTGTAACTGTTCAAAACTTACGATAGTGGCCCCTTCTAGGAATGACATCTGATTAGTACTGTGCACATCTATATTAACTTAGCCATTCAGATGCTACCAAGTACATTAATTTTGACGCATTTTTTACACCTTCAGGACCTATCTTTTATATTTTCAGCATATGAAAATGAATATTTATCAAGTTTTTGCTACTAATAATCCCAGCCCTACTCCTATTCATCATTATTATTAATCATATAGAGTAATATGGCGATGTGTAGTATTTCGTTGTAGTGGATTTTAAATGTAATTGGTTTGGTTTTGACTTATATGACATTAAACAATTTCGTTAATGAAGTATATTGTTTAATTTGTTGCGGGTGCTATTCCTTCTCCTTTGCCCGGGTGTCCTTTCTGTTTGTCAAAACCCTCCACAGCAAAAGAGCATCCTGAAGAATGCTTGGAAAACTACTCCATAAATTCTGGAATTTCAGAGAGCTTGAGTGTTAAAGAAGAGCACATTAAGGAAACCACATTTAGCACTGTAGAGGAACTAGTTGGAGAAACTGCTTGCTGTGAAATAAGTGCTCGGTGTGTTATTAGAAAGAAAGACAGTGGCATATATTTTATTTTAGTGAGAGATAATCCAATTGCAAAAGTTGCACGTTACGCTGTACTTGACAAGTACTTCATTTTATCAGTTTTTGTAAATGATGATGAATTGCAACGGTTGGGAAACATCAAGCTGCCAGCAACAGTGACACGAATGAAGTAGGATTTTCTCTTCATTATCTTTGTTTGAATTTCAGGAATCGGGGTCAAAATCAACCCATTGGCAGTAGCGTTGGACTAATAGGGGATGCCTTAGGAAATTTGTCTGTGAGGTTAGCAGAGATTAAGAAGAAACAATTTCATTTATGAAATAGCGGATTTCTTTCCTTAACTGTCACAAGTCAGGGTCAAGGTATTCATGAGAAACACTAACTCCTGGTCTCTGGCACACTCCATTTCACCTGATTGTTGCTAGCTTTTAAGGGGTAGTGCTTTGTTAACAATGCCATGTCCAGTTACTTTGTCTCGAGTATGCAATAGCCTTTCCACAACACCCATAGCTGAGCAGGGCTCTGCCAATTTTCTGGGGTATTTGGCTAAAAAGACTGATTTATTAAGAGAAGAAGATGGAACTGTTTTCCTCTTAGTGGAGGAGGTTAGCCTCAAACCTTTTGTGGATTCAAGGGAGGAAATATTGTTGGCGAGGCATACAATGGAGTTGAGTGTGCATTTGCTGCATCTGTATTTTGGTATGCAGTTTAGACACGCAATACATTGGCATGTATTGCCTATGAAAACAATACAAGCTGAAATCCTGTTTGAATTTCTGAAAGACATATACTGAAAGGGGTGTGACAGCAAACAATCAGGGCTATTCCGTAACTTCACTGTTAAGAAGGAGACTACAATTGTTTGTTAAGCTAACGGACCCACTCTTAACAAATGTGGCGCTATTCTGTAACTTGTTTGCAATCGCGAGATTTGTTTTCTCGCTGTTTGTTAGCCCACTGGAGTGACTAATAGAAAATTCGTGTACTCTGTGATAGCGTTTTGTTTGCACACTGTCGCCAGCACCGGAATATCGACTACCGAGTGATTTTGTTACTTTTCCTACCCGATATTGAGACAAAGCGTGCTGTTTAAACGTTACACGAAACACATAAAATGTAGGTAGATTTTTATAATTCACACCAATTGCTTAGAAGAGCAAGACTTACATCTTCTTGTGGCCCCAAATAATTCGATTTTCTATGGGAGGGACCAGCTAAACTGTTGAACAGCTGTAGTAGAGGCCCTGTAAAATGAATATAATGTTAGTTTACGAAAGACAGACAAAAGAATTAGCAATGCAGCTGTATATTGTTTTAATGCAAGTTTCGCTAATTCATTTAAACTCGTAAGAATTGCTTAACTTTCTTTATAGCTTCTGGCTTTTAATTATACCTTTTAAATACACAAATTCTCATGAAGAGTTTTCTAAAATTTTAATGTATAGCATCAAGCATAGGTACTTAATCTTTTATTCATGATTTGGCAATGCTCTGTCTTAGTTCAGTCCTGTAGACACGTTCTTGCATTTTAATCTTTGAATGAAAACCATTATTGGTATCTGATAATATACATACGAGATTATTTAACGTATTCGTTAAGTGGAAAGTCATAGTGAAAAGAAAGGTCAGTTTTACTAGTTGTGTTATCTGGGGAAATATTACAGCTACAAGTATTTTATTTCCGGTGTTTTTTCTTACGTAAATTTATTGAGTATAAATTACACTAGTCTGCATTTTCAAACTTTTTGTCAGATGATTTCTTAAAAGTAGGTGTTGTTGAATCAAGTTTTTATGCTGATTCCAGAAATAGCTTCCGTTTTTTCATCACGTCAGATTTTTACACAAAATAAGAAGTAATGTTTTAAAAATTTTACAAATGAGCGTAGAGAAGTATTCAAATACCATTTCACACAAGGTAAGTTTTTATCCAAGAAACATTTTAAGAATACTCTCAAGAACTCCCCTAATTAATTGCATGACTACATTTTAACAAAACAAGAAGCCAAAGTGTTTCATTTAATTTTTTTCAAACTTTCTCTTCTTTGACTTCCTTGCAGATCCTTGAAGATGACTGTCCCTCCTCAACATCCAACAGTAGTCGGCCATCATAGTTTCATTCCATCTCCCCTGGTACCTCCTCTCCATTTCTTTAATATCTTGGTGAAAACGTTCACCCTGCTCTTCACTATAATGTCTCAGATTTTCTGGAACGTAGTGGATATATGAATGCAGAAAATGCACCTTTACACTCATGTTACAACCCATCGTCTTGAAATTTTCCAACATTGTTTCGACAATGGTCTTGTAATTAGGATCTTTGTTATTGCCTAAGAAGTTTTCAGTAAGTGATCGGAAGGCGGTCCGTGCTTCTATTTCTTTCTCAATCATTGTCTTCTCAAAATCGTCATCCTTCATTAATTTCTTTATTTGAGGACCAACAAAAATTCCAGCCTTTAATTTGTCTTGTGTAATGAAGGGAAATTTCTTGGAAAGGTACTTGAAAAAGAGTCCATCCTGTGGTAGAGCCGTTACAAATTGCCTCATCAAACCCAATTTTATGTGTAATGGCGGAAGCAATATCTTGTGTTTCTCCACAAGCGGTTCGTGCAGGATGTTTTTATCTTCAGGCAACAAGTTTCTCCGCTGTGGCCATACTTACACACTCCAATGTCTTTGCTTTGCCCGACTGTTCCATTCGCACAGAAAACAAGGCATTTTTGTGAACCCAGCTTGTTGTCCTAATAGTATTTCAATAACCTTGAAATCACCGCAGATACGCCATTTGTGTTCCTCGTATTGGATACTTGTTAAAAGTATCTTCATGTTTTCAACTGTCTCTTTCATTTTAACTGAATGTGCGACAGGAATGGACCCACACACATTCCCATTATGCAGTAACACGCCATTCAGGCTCCTCCTTGATGAATCTATAAAAAGTCTCCATTGAGTAGGATCATGTTCAATGTCATAAAAGTGCATTAACTCATTTATGTTATTGCAGTAAACCAAGGACTCGATCTGTGAGAAAAAAGGAACTAGCTCTTCTTCTCTGTATCTGTACCATGAGTAATGTGTTCCTGGTTCCAGAAGATTCTTATTTTTAAGACGGGAGTCTAGTAACTCTGCAGATTCCTTAGACAGATTCAAATCACATACCAGATCATTTAGTTCACTCCGAGAGAACAGTTGTGTAGTCACGTCGCATTCAGGGCGGTAGACATCATCAGAATCGTCCTCAGTGATTGCATGAGGTTCACTTTCAACACCATGTTCTTCTAAGTTCTCTAAAACAGCTGGTGGAAGAGGAGCAGGCAGATCTTCTCCGTGTGGAACTGGCCTGATGGCTGAAGCAATACTTGGATACACAGTGTGTTTCTTATTTTTCGAATTGCACCCCGGAACATTAACTAAACAGAAATAACAGTCTTTAAGGTGGTCTTTAGGCTCCCTCCACACCATAGGAATTGCAAATGGCATGCATGATTTCTTTTCTTTTATCCACAATCTTATGCTCTCAACACAATAGCGGCAAACTGTCTTTGGAGCCCAGACCTTGTCTTGGTCACCAAGTTTCATTTTAAAATAAACATGCTACACTTTTTTCACAAATTCTGTTATATCAGTTCTCTGCTGAAGCACTGTATAATTTCCACAAATGTAGCAGAAAATATTTGGATTGTTCACACACTTGCGTATAGACATAATGTATTTACAATTTCAATCACGATATAGCACTGGTAATGCAAGCCTCTGATATTAACAACAATGCCTAAATTACAAATAGCAACCAGCATCTACAGGTGTAACAACCTAAAGACTTACAAGTCTGTATTGAGAAATTTCCCTCCAAGAAGTGTTAAATTTCGCTTCAACAATAATCATCATCTACTGGCTCAACTCTATATTTTTGAAGTGAAATTGTGAAACACCTGTACGTGATAGAAAAAACTAAAAGCAGTTGTGAAATCAGCATAAAAAAGTGAGTCAGAATCACGTATTAGTTTTCAGTCATCCGATATCATGAAGACTAGTGTTATCATTTTAATACCCAACTGACTGCCTTCTGCTATGTTCTTCCTCTTCCAGCAGCATCAGTATAAATTAGTTTTGTATGGATACGGGAAGCTTGTAAATAACTTTCTGCTGGTGCTAGTCAATTCTTATAGCAGATTGGAAATTATCTTAAAATTTTTGGAACAAATACGTATCGTTGTACCATCTTACAGCTCTCAAAAGTGTTCAGTTATTAATCTTAACCTAAAAATTAGGTAAATTACGTGAATCATGCAAATAAGCAAAATATTTATTACTATAGGAAACCTGAAATTTGTAAATCAATAACTGTTAGGTTTTATTACGTTGCGAGATTACACAACATTGTTTTTCTATTAAAATTCGTCCCTTAATAGTTATGTTGGAAGCAACGTTTACCAGTGCAATCACACGGAGCATCACTTACTCAAGCTTAATCAGTAAAATTTATATTTTGCGCTAAAACGAATAAATAAACACTTGATAATTAAAATGACAAACTTCTATCGGTTTTTTCCTCTTACAGCAGCATTAAAACGACGTCTATACGAATCTTGTGTAACAAACGCTTTAGTATGAGGGTCTCGGGGTGTGTTGGGTTCAACAACCAAATCTTTATTCTTAACAAAATGTTGTTTTGTTACGAAATTACGGAATGCCGATCATTTGGTTAGTGGTTTTAAACATTTTTAAGCCTTAACAAAATGTTACAGAATAGCTCTGAATATCTCAATCGATAAGAAATCAGGTTCAAATTGTATATCAAAAACTGAAGCATTTCTGGACAGTAGTTTACTAGAAAAATAATATTTTCATACCCTCTATGAATATGACAATTTGAAACAACTATTATGATGTACCCTGTACAGGAATTCAAATGTGCTTACTTTAAACTCATGTTAAAATTTTTCCGCATTTAATTTACTAAAATTCAATTGTAGTAGGCGGGGTGGTCTGTTTCCAGGTATACACGTGCTATTTCGTTTGGATGATGTCTCAAGGTGGAAGTTTCTGCCTGGGCTGCTAGTCGTAGAGCTGAGAAGGTATGCCTACTCTAGCTACATATCTTTGATGAATCTTAGGATATTCTGAATGAAGGCAATTAATACATTGAATTCCCTTTAACAACCTGATTTATTCTAACACAATAACGTATCGAAGCGGCTAGCAACTGTTCCCCTTCTGAATAATCATGAAGTCATCTATAAGCTCCATTTTTATATTTCCCGCTACCTTAGATGCTGCAGTGAACCTATCTACGTCACACGCTATCTCCCACCCACACGCACACGAGTCTTCCGTCTGTTAGCTCACGTGAGATATATCGAAGAGAGAGTATCAGTAAATAAGTACGTAAGTAAGTAAGTGTTGAAATCTGTGGCAGGCCTTCCTTTTATATCCATCTGCTATGACGCTACCATTCGCGCTCTTTTCTGTGACCCCTATTCTTGTTGGTGATTTACAGCTATGAGTACAAAATTGTGCAATTTTAGAAGTCATTCTTCTGTCTGATCCCCTTGGTGAAACTCTCTATCTCACTCACAGTAATGGTTTGTCTTTGTATCATCTGACTATTTTACCAAATCCCTTGACTTTCCAGGAATAATACCTCTATCTCCGTCCTTGTCTCACCTCTGACATCTACTGCTTGGTGTTGCTTTGCCTAATCCTGTGTAAATTAGCTTGTGTATGTTGGTGGACTGCTGCCACTTCGCTTCCTTGCTAATTACAATACTCCCTTACATATGCCTACTTTTTATGATACAGGTCATTTCACAGGTTGTATTACAGCATTGCTTATATTCCTATCTTATCTATTGATTCCTGTTATTCACAATTGTTTGCCCTGTCGGGTGTATGTATCACTACATTTACCTCTCAGCTACGTGCTTAAAGTTATGAGTATAATAAGTTTCAGGAAGATAATGACAGTCCTCATGAAAATAAGCGTACAAATAAATGTTAAAGCATATTGAAAGTGAAAGGAAAAATGTGTTAAGGACAAAATTATTTACATAGTATTTACATAATATTCACAGCTATTGTGCTGATTTTGCTTTACATTTTATACTTCATGTGAGTTCTTAGCACTAGTGTCTTGAGGTGTCAGTGGTTAAGGAGAACAAAAAACAGGTTTCACATTCTTCTTTTCGGGGTTGGTGCAGCTATAGTTTGTTCGTCCCAACATCTTGCAAGCGCTTGGGGCTTTTATTATTTTATTACTAGCCTTATGCCTATTTTCTCGGGTCACTTAACTCGCGTTTTGTTTCACTGCTTATAATTGTTTACAAAATTTTAGTATAAATGTTAATTCACAAATAATCATGTGTCCTTTTTTGTCAAGTAGTTGCAATTGAAAACAAATATACTAATGATTATGTATCCTTAATGAACGTGGTAATCATTAATTATCCTTAATAAACACATACGCATGTATATATATATATATATATATATATATATATATAGATTCCACACAGCAATTTTGGTGTTGCTTGTTACTTAGTAGCTTGATTTGTCACCAACATAATGAAATAGGACACGAGAATATAACACAAACATTACCCTTGTTAGTTACTAATTAAATATCAACTATATGCAACATGTTCTGGCGTGAGTAGTAGAAGCGAGCGTTTGCGTGTGCGCGGCGCTCCATGAGGAGATTGACTGGAAAAATGGGCGTAGATTTGGAAATGTATCGGGTCAGAATTGGTCGCTATATAAATGGAAAAGTGAAAAGAGGAAGAGAAAAGAAAAGTGACGAAGGAGTAATTGTGGTTGTTGGCAATGTTGGTTATACTACTGATCAATGGAGGAGTAGAATTAAATCCGGTACCTGAAAAATAATTTCAGACGACGTAATGGACCTGAAGAAAATAGCAAAGAGAATAGAATTAAATATTGACAGGCAGGTAGAAGAAGTGGAAGGAATGCTGTACGCTACGACTAGGGAAGTTCACGAATAGCACACACCTACAGAGAAAGGTTGGATAAAATGGTAAAGAAACCGGAAATGGAGACAAAAGACATAACATTGTCATATTTGAAGTGGAGGAAATTAGAGAGAAACGTTTAGAGCAATTAGTGGAAGAAATGTTATAAAAGCGCATGGATATAGAATTGTTAGGCTGGAAAACTGTAACGTGTTTTAAGATTGGAAGAAGGAGCATTCAAGTCAGGCCTATAGTAGTAAAATTTGGAACTAACAAAATCAAATGCGCAGTTTTGAACAACGGAAGGAAATCCAAAGGCGCGAGAACTTTTGTAGAACGGGAATACGGAAAAGAAGAGAGAGAGATAAGAAAATTATTACTAGCGAAAATGAACAGACAGACAATAAGGGAAGAAATCTTTTGTGCCTAGAGTTATGGATAGATGGAAGGAAGCAAGACATGGGTCAGCGACAAATTTCAGATGAACGAAACACACGGAATGCAGATTCAGCAGAGAACACTGACGCAGCCACGCTACGTCCTCCAACAATGAAGCAATACCTTTGCCTCACGATTGCTGCGTTTCTCCTCCTAGTTTTTTTTATACTTTGCCACGGCCGCTCGAGCATGAGATCTTAATCACTGGGTATGCGTGGATGTGTACAGAGAAACACGAACGCTTTCTTGGAACACTTTTATTTTCACCATTTTAAAATAAAACTTAAGGTTTGCCGATCACTTTTAAATGCATACGATGCTACTGTGTCTTTACCAAGACCGAAGATTATTAACTACAGCTGAACGTTCTACCCTCTTGCATGTTCGCCGCCAATGTTTACAACTTGACGAGAATGTCGTCCCGCTTTCACCGATCGCTCAGGATAGAATGAATTTCACCACCGCGCTACAAAGAGGAAAACCACTAACTTCCCCTCTCTCCCATCAAAACTCTCCTCAAACTTAGCGTCATGAAGCCTCTAATGACCTTCCCATCCCGGCCAGTGCAACTGTGCCCATAAATTCCAAGAGAAACTGGCTTCAGCTATTTTACCCTTTATACCTGGGGCTGGTCCCTAATTAGCTAAATTGTGCCTGTGTGGTCTTTCTGTCGCTTTTAACAGTCAGCAATTTTCCAATGCTTCTCCTTTTTATACATACACTGAAATTACATACGTTATTATTTATTTTATATCACTATCCTTCTCAGATTATTATGATAATTATTGACTTCATAATTTCGGCTTCAACACTTAATACAGCGATGGAGACAGACGTGACGACAGAAACACAAGCCACACACGTGCATGGAGAGGAGATTGGAGGGGAAGTAGAAACCGGCAGACGTCACTAAGAAGATAAGTCACATCGAGCGAAAGTCAGAAGCAAGAGCGATGACCTTGGCAGCAGCTGGGCGGGAGCGGACTCAAAGTGGGTCAACCCCGGAAGGAAGCATTTTGGAATTGGAGGAGGAGAAAGAGGATGTACCGATGCATGACTGGAGAAATCAGATACGGAGTAAAGTTGGAGAGATACAAAGGTGGAAGGGGTGATTAAAGGTGGGGATTATATTTGAAGGTGGTGTTATTTAATGTAGAAGGTTTGAGGACGAAGGTGCTAAATGCTGAAGTATTTGAAGTGCTAAACCTAAGGGACATGGTAGGATTGATGTAAACGTGGTTGAACTAAAGTGAGGAGATATATGTAATAGGATATAATTATATATTTGATTATGGTAAAAGGAAAAGTAAAGGAGGGAGGTTCTCCGGTGAATGTAGAAGAATGCCAAGTAATGTGGCTAAAGATAAATAGGGTAAGATGGGTGAAAGTTTGTATAGGGTTAGGTATAGCTTATAACCCACCAAAATCATCAGAGTTTTGTAATGACAATTTACGTACAACACTGGACGATAGTTTGTAAGAATTAAGACGGGAAAATCCTAATATAGATTTACTGTAGTAGCTGATTTCAATCTCAGGTTGGGGGAATATAATATAAGATGTTTAAATATAGAAAGCCGATGTACTTTGGGAAAAATGATGAAAACGAAAGAAGAAGTGAGGATGAAGTAATAAATACAGAGGGCAGAAAACCTATTGAATTTAGCAAACAGAATAATTTATTAACGTATAACGGGATCGACGGAGAGGACCAGTGGGGAGAGTTCACATTTGTAAATGTAGCTGGCCGAAGCGTAATTGACTATATTGCTTTGCATCACAGGGATCGATGAGGTGATGGAAGATTTTAAAATCAGAACATAATAACAAATATTGATCATTTTCCGCTAAGAATGAAAATAAAACTAGGGCTAAGTTAGAAGAAAGGTGAAATAATAGCACTAAAAACAAATCAGAAGTTATAAACGGAAAGAGGAGAATGCAGATCAATTTGGGATTAATTTGATCCCAAAATGTAGGGAATTATGAAACTTCGGTGTTACAAAAGCGTTACAGTCGGGAAGGATAGAGGAAGCACTGGAATGATTAGAATCAATGGTTAATTGGGCAGGAATTAGGATGAAAATTAATCTTAAAGGAAATGAAAAACGCTGGGGTTGGTTTGATGAAGAGTGTATAAAGGCTAAGAAAGAAATATTGAAAGATCTGCCTAGATGGAGAAGGTGAGAAGAGGAGGATAATAGGCAAATTTTCTTAAAAGAAGTTATAGATGCTTATTAGACGAGAAAAGGGAGTGGCAACAGAGAATGGGAGAAAAGATTAGGAAGGCAGTCAGAGGTAAAGATAATACTCGTATATGGTCAGTTGTTATGGATATTTCTAGAAAGAAGCAGAAAGATAATAGTATAGCACCAAGGGGATGGAAATTCTATCATAAGGACTTATTGGGGGAAAGAAGAACTCCAGGAAATGAAGCATATATGGGAAATTTTGTGAATAGGGTGGATTACTTAGACAAAGAGGTTACAGTTAGAGAGGTAGAGTATGAGATAAAAAGGCTGCAGGGTTTGGTGGAATTCCGGTTTTTTTTAAAATTTGGGAAATTGGAGGAGGCATAAGGCTGTTGACAGAACTATTTAATGGATTTAAAGAGAATAAAGTGATACCCGAGTGAAAGTGAGCGTTATTGTACCATTATATACCTAAGGGAAAGGAGATACAAATAACTCAACCAACTACAGAGGAATTAGCTTACTATCCATATTAGGTAAACCATGCACTGATGTATTAGCTAGAAGATTATACGAGTGAGCAGAGATGGAACGTAAGCTATCAGAATACCAAGCAGGTTTTAGGAGAGAAAGAATAATTGGTAACATGATGAGAGTTCCAACTACAGTGAACACTAACTAAGAAATAAAAAGGGTAGTGTGTATATGTTTTCTAAAGACTTTGAGAAGGCTTTCATTCTATAAACAGGGACACTTTGGCATACAAATTGAGGAATAAAGGAGTGAGTACTTCATTTGTTGAGAGGATACAAAAGTTGTACGAAGGAAGTAAGTTTGTGTTAGATGCGAAAGAAGTAAAACTACTGATTATATACAGCAAAATTTAGGTATAAGGCAAGGTTATAAACTCAGTCGAATATTATATTTAATTAATTTATAGATGATATTAGAGATAGAATAATGAAAAGTAATAAACGTTGTCCACTCATAGCGAAGAAAGATATATCAGGACTATTATTTGCTGATGATCTCGTAGCAGGGGTGGTAACAGTGATAGGGTTACAGTATAACTTCATTGAAGTTGTTAAATTCAGTATGGAATGGGGTTTAAAGGTAAATACAAATATTTAAAAGATAGTAGTGTTCAATGAAGGATTAAAATTAAAAACAGATGAATGATGGTTTATAAATGGAGAGCCAATAGGGGCAGTAAACGAATTTGTTTACATGGTGATCAGTTTCTCAAGCAATGGGAAATGGGAGACGCAATCCAAATATGCACAGTTGAAAGGAAAACTAGTCATGCAAGTTGTCAGAGTCTGCTTTACAAAACACTCACTCTGTCAATAAAATTGGCTGGAAAGACGTAATGAAGCAGAAGTCGCGTCGAAGACGCTATATGGAATAGAAAGTTGGGGAGTGACAAAGGGGTGGAATAAGATTGATCTAGTCCATAGAGTTTTGTAGAGAAACTCTGAGTATCCAGGAGCTCACCAAGGGGGTGGCACTGGCAGAGCTAGAAAGGGTAGGGAGAAAAAGTACAATATTGGAGATAATTTTGAAATATTGGTACAGATGTTTAAATCTAGATAACAGTAACATAACAAAATAATGCATACAGTCCAAAAATATGCTTTAGGAAGAGAAAGTTGATTTGGGGATATGTGAAATGTGTTAGAGGAAATTTGAATAAGGAATGTTTGGCTATTAGATAAAAAAACAATAAGGAGAGAATAAGGATGGAAGATATAGACAGTAGTTAAAGTCCCGGATTAGCCAAGTGGATTAACGATAATCCTGCCGCTAGGTGGAGTTGGTGTTGCGTTAATCCTTCTTAATCCGCCTTAATCCAATGGATTAAGGTGGATTAGTGGGATTAGCGGGAAGTTTGAAAAGTTGCCAATAGCGGTAGGATTAACGTTGATCCAGTTTGGCTAATCTGGGACCTCTTTTTTTATTTATTTATTTCTTTTGTATACAGAGATTGACAATGAATGATGCTTATGATTACACATGGGATAACATTGGAAATGGTAACAGGTATTAAAAAATAATAAGAATATGTTAAATGATACATACAATTCATTGTGAAGAAAAAACACAGTTTTACAGTGAATGATTATACATAATGACAAGATTTGTAATATTTACAGGTATTAAAAATGACAATAAGGATATACTAAATGTTATATACAATGTATTTATTTTGAAAAATAGAGATATATATTACTGGTATTAAAATAATATGGAAAAAGAAAAGAATATGAATTTATGACATGATACATACAACATAGGAGTGAAACAAATAGCATTATTAAGATGGATATGATAGGGAATAGTATATAGGACATAAATGCCTGTGCACACGCACTTTGTGTTTATTGTTTTTGAGAAGAAAAGATAACTCTGGCAAGTCACTTTGTTTCTCACAAAAGATGATTTTGAACTTTGTTATGATGGAGATGTTGTCGTCATCGTTGTTGTCGTCGGTGTCGCTGGAGTCGCTATCGATGCGATAAACGGCATTGATGGGTTTGGTGATGCAAGTGAGAAGAAGATGTTGGAAGTTGGTGTGCGTTTCCATGGGTGAGGGAACGGCGACGACGAACTCGTTGATGAAGTTGTTGGAGTAGCACCCATTGGATGTGACGTTTATGTTGAGGTTAGGTGTTTTGTTGTGGCAGAGGAAGACGGAGAGTTGAGCATCTGCTGCGCTTTGGATAGCTTTGGAAGGGAGGCACTTGACGTGGATGGCCTGGTTTTTGTTGGAGGATAGTTTGACGATGACTTGTTTTTGATTGCCAAAGAAGGTGATTTGAGTGGAGACTAATGAGAGTTGAGAATATTCTCCATTAGCGGAGAGTTGGGGTAGAAAGAGGAGTTTGAGGAGGAGGTTGTTTCCAATGTGGATGGGTTAGGTTTCGCGGCTCATTTTGGTGCGAACTTGACGATGTATTTCTTGAATCCGTTTGAGAGATGTTCTACACCTTGGTAGGTTATGGTGAACTTGGCGGTGTCGAGTTGTTGAATGAGTTCTGGAGTAGCCTTTCCGTATCTTGCAGGTAGAAAGACTTCGGTATCTTCGTCGATTTTCACAACGGTTCTTGTGCCGTATCTTGTGGCGAGTGATCTGACGCCTAGAACGGTGTATGGGACGTTTTCTTGCATAGCAGCAACGCAGAGAATGTCGGTGTTGTTGGAGAGCTCATATAGTTGACGAATGAGGGCGTTTGCGCTCATGTTTCGCTTTTGGCACACCAGTGGCAGTTTTTAACGAACGGTGTTGGTCCGTCAAAGTGAGTTCTTTGAGAAGGTAGGTTGTAATGGCGCGTACAGCGACGATATGGTGCGCAAATGTGTTGAAGGTGAATGGGTAGCTGCTCCCACACGATGTCTACGTCGAAAGGAGGATAGTTTGAGAAGATGGCGTTTGCGTTTTGAAGCAGAACTTCTCGTTCCTGAGGCAGGAGAACTTGAATGCACCTATGATTTTGAAGAAACTTGAGGAGTACAGATGCGCAATCGCAAGTCATGAGCGACGCTTGTTGTACTTCCAGTTAAATTCCTCAATTTGTTGGCGAAGCCTGGCGAGTTCCTGAAAGTAGTGAACTTCGCAAGTGTAGCAAAGGTTCGTGCTACGAGGATTGAGCACTTTGGTTGTACAGCAGGAGCAGGTGTGAGCTGGGCACGAAACGTCTGGCATATCCGAACGTTAGAACTGCACTGTGTGAGGGGTAAACATTGGAGGGAATATATATGGGGAAACCACTGGTGGGGGTAGGATGGTTGCGTCACATTCACAGGAAGCGTTAATTGCACACGCAGGAAGGAGCACATCCGTGGGAAACCACTGGAGGGGAAAAAGACTGTTGCCGCACATCCGCCGGAGGCAGGACATCCGTGGGAACGAGTGGAGGGGGAAAAAGTCCGTTGCACCACATCCGTGGGAACCGTAGGAAACGTTTGTTGCGCCACATCCGCCGGAAGCGTTAATTGCTCACACAGGAAGGTGTACATCCGTTGGAAATGCCTGGAGGGGGAAAGGTTCGTTGCGCCACATAGGTGGGAATTGCACACGCAGGAAGGAGAACATCCGTTGGGAAGTTGATGACGGCACACAGGAAGGAGCACATCCGTGGGAAAGAAACAGTCCGCTGGGTTTTACCACCAGACGTTGCTTGCTTGTTTGAATATGGAATTGATAACGTCTTCATTTTGAACGATAACTTTGTGTTCGTTGACGCTGAACAGCCAATCACCGTGTATATGATCGGGTAGAATGTAGGGTGTGTCATTACCCAAATTGACCGTTAGGCATCTACCGAAGCACATGCGGTCCTGGTTAATGATTTGCTGCATTTTAGCCGCGGAAATGTACTGTTGTTCGTAGAAGATGATGTATAATCCCCTTGTGGCAACACATCGGAACCATTGTTGTTGTTCTTCATCACTGTCACGTGTTTTATGGGTGTGAGGAAAAGGTTGTGAATTGGATGCGAACTGGATATCGTTGAAGTTGATGTTGGAAAACACAAAATGAATGTTGCTCTCGCAGCTGTGAACTTTGATGGAGATGGGTTTGCCGTGGTAGGTGTTATCGACGAAACGGAGTGCATAAGGAGTATTTTTCTGAGGGTGGCCATCCACTTCGTAGTTTTTGAAGACTTTGGTGTCTTCGCAGTACACGGATAAGTAATTTTTGTATCCCATGCTGGGGGCGAACACTTGTTGCGATACGGAAGGCCGAGAGGATACTGTCTGTGGGCGGGAGGAGGAGGAGGGGAATATGGGTAGAGATAGAGCGATGCATGCGCACTAGGTTTGATTTTGTGCGATAGATAGTGCAAAAGGAATTTGGAGAAAATGTTGTACCTCGAGGAAGGTTCTAAAATTTGCGGAGCGTATGTATTTGGTGAACTGGGTGAAGTTTAGGTTATGGAAGGGAACATTTGCGGTATGGTTGTGAAGCATGTACTTGTGAAATGCCATGATTTGATTTTGAACGTCGGTTTCTTCTTTCTGTTTGTGATACATGATGTCTGTGACGATTCGCTGTAGACTGTCCAACATGTTGAACTCTTGCTGGTTAAGGGTGATGGAGTCGCCTTGCAGGTGTGCGAAGACGATTTTTAGCCTTCCAAACACGTTTTTGAACAGAGTGGTAACGCTGTCGCTGAATTGAAATTCCTGTAGACGTCCCTGTGGGTCATTCAAGCGTTTGTGAATGACGGGGATGGCTTCGACGAGTTTGCGCCACTGCGAAGAACTCATGACGACTGCGTTGCGCTGTCCATATTTGGCAATGGTGACGACGATGGTGCGGCGACTGGGGGGAAAACCCACGCACACGAATTTGCTTTGTTGTGGGTTGAGAAAGTAGATGTCTGACAGAGGGCCCACAAGTGCGCTTGTGTTGGGTTGTTGCGTGTGGGGAAGCTTCCTTTTGGCTCCGTCCTTTGATGATGTCGGAGTTTGAAATACGGTGCCACTGAAACAAGAGAGACACACGAAACGAATGAGTGTGACGCACAAAAACAAAAAGAAACAAAAAACACAACGTAACGCATACAAGCCGGATTAACCTGGGTGGCGTGACTGCCTGCGCGTCGTCCATGATGGCTAAGGCAAGCGTTGGCTGGACGATCGGCCTTTTTATATGAGCATGAGCGCGTTCTGAAAGCACATACAAGAGAGAGGGGATGAGAATGCGCTACAGGAAAGCGATACGGATAGAGAAGATATGGTACACAAGCACTTACCTGCAAAGGTTGGCAGGTCTGGTGGATGTAGGAGCACTTTGCGCGGCACACGTGTTGGTAGGCTTTGCGGATGACGTTATCATTGTGAGAGAAATCATTGGCGCGAAATTTGGAAAAGAAGGTATGCAGAGGTAGGCCTGAGTACCGGTGGGAGAGGTAGTCTATGACATAATGACCGCAAGTGGTGCTGTGATAACCTTGCAGCCTACTGGCGTTGGTGGACCATTTTGTCCCGCAGATAGAATTTAAGAACTGAAGAAAATGAGGCGAAAGGGGGCCTGTGCCGTAACTGCAAAGTATTCTCCACGCCCGTTTTTATCGACAATGATGCAAACCCAGTGTTTCCCCGGTTTGGTGTTAGGGTCGGTGTTAGCGACTAGAGCAATGGGGACGGAGGGAATGTCGCGAATTTTGGGAAGCCTGTCGCAAGGGTAGACACCCAAAGGTAGGGCGCGGTATGACAATTATTGTAGACGTCACAGAATTAAACTTTTAAATTCACTTGTTTTATTTAAATTCTTGCACATATTTATAAACCACTACACTTTTTAAAGAACTGTGAGAAGCGTTTATACATTCACTTAGTTCGTATATCTGTTTTTACTATTCACCCGTAGAGAACACATTTTCCCATCTGTAGTCTATCTAGTCTCGCCAGCAACTGAATAACTCTCAACGGTCAAAACCCATAAGCTTCGGTATTGCAAGTCTCTGATTGGCTAATTCTAGTCCAATGGAATATCTGGATTTAACTTAAAACTTTTCTTTGCTGTTGATTGGCTAATTTAAAAACTGTTACAGAATTTACGTCATCGTTGCTCTAATCATGACCAGTGCATTTCAAACTCTAAACACATTATTGCTACAAGTATAGCTCATTATCACTCATTGTTAGCAACTTAAAGCTTATTATTCTCACAGTTCTTGCATTATTAGAGTATGTAATGTATCCACATAACGTTATTAAAATATGTTTACAATAAAAATAAGCATTTGCAATGACTGTTACGTTCATTCATTCCTTCAATGTTTACCCTCATCTTATGTAGCACTTACACCCCCCAGAACTTACAAGCGGGTGCCTGGGGAGGCCCGTCGAGGAGCAGACACTCTCATGGAGCAGACAGAATATCCAGGATGGGTGATCGGCCCGATGCCTGGTATGGGATGAAGGAAGTAGATGAAACGCAATGACGGCGAAATGGATGATAGGAAAGGCGACGATGGAGCAGTTGGTGGAATGAATGGCGGGGGAAACCGGAGAACAAATCCACATGCGGGTCCCTGGGATTGAACCCGGGCCGCCTCGGTAAGAGGCGAGCGGTCTAACCACTCGGCCACGGCGCCGCCCCGCAATGACTGTTACACACAACTTAAATAATTATTACATACATGTTGTTTCAAGGCAGGCTGTTATTGAATTTACCTATTTTAAATTGCAATTGAAATTATTCAGGTATTAAAATACTGCCTCATGGTACAGAAGCTTCATTCCATACATACAACCTAGGAGTTAAAGTACGGCAGGATGGGTGATCGGCCCGATGCCTGGTATGGGATGAAGTAAGTAGATGAAACGAAATGACGGCGAAATGGATGATAGGAAAGGCGACGATGGAGCAGTTGGTGGAATGAATGGCGGGGGAAACCGGAGAACAAATCCACATGCGGGTCCCTGGGATTGAACCCGGGCCGCCTCGGTGAGAGGCGAGCGGTCTAGCTACTCGGCCACGGCGCCGCCCCGCAATGACTGTTACACACAATTTAAATAATTATTACATACATGTTGTTTCAAGGCGGGCTGTTATTGAATTTACCTATTTTAAATTGCAATTGAAATTATTCAGGAATTAAAATACTGCCTCATGGTACAGAAGCTTCATCCCATACATACAACCTAGGAGTTAAAGTACGGCAGACGCACTTTTAGACGCACTAGATTTTACAAAACGTTTTTAGTTTAAGTTCCATTTGTAACATTGTATTAAAGAAAGGTGGAAATAAATAATCTTTCATTCATATACAACATGATTATGTGGCACAATTTTGGGAATAGAACAGAGTAGGGGCAGGTAACTCCTAAGTACTATGCGCACGCTACTGAAGGTACAGGGTCTGTCCCAACAAGGTTATGCATGTGAGTCACTTACTACTTCATGCAGTGGCGCTTGGTAATCTTTAGTTGCGTTGCCATTAAGAATATTATATTAAGGATAGTATAGTAGAGAAGTAATCAGTCAAAAGCTCTGTTATACATGGTTTAATGTTCCTCTTGTACTTGGTAGCAAATTATAGACAAAACAACCCAATAAAATCAATTATAGCCCTTAGTCCTACACAAATAAATGATAGCATATACATGCAATATGTTTTATTTTCAGAATGAAACAATACTCGGTTAGTGGAAGGTAGCACAATTTTGATTCTGGAAAGTTGCAGGAATATAAAATAACAAATTAGGCTTACCATGCAGTGGTATTATTTCAAAGAGGACTTCAAATTAAACAAATGTAAACTGTGTAATGAATACACGTTTCAAGTAAGAATTTGATAGATTTAGTTCTTCTTGGTAATCATCTTTTGGTTTTCAAAATATTCGCCACATTGGAGACAATGAAACACAATTCCCAACCCTTAATGCACACCTTAAGTTTTGCTCACAGATGTTTGGCTCTCCGAGGGCGTTTATTACCTTTCATAGCTGAATATAAAGCTTCAAATATGTAGGTCGAATCAACCATATCAATCATAGATGCCGCACTCCCGTGTAAATGAGGGAATCTTGATTTAGGAAATCGACTGTAGAAATCTAGCATTTCAAGGTGATAATCCCCAGTTGAACATATTTGGGTGTATAGTCAATATTCATGTTAAATGGTGTAGCGAATAAATCAAAATCATCTTTAAGCGCATCAGATCGTGAAATTCTTCATCGAACGCACGAGAAAGAATGTGCAGATTTTCAACATACTCGTATCATCCCACCTCTGAGGAATCAGTATTACAGATCACACTTTCCAACCTTTGAAAATGATTACCGTCATAGTGGACGTTTCCATAATGACAGTATATTTTTGAAACCTTCGATGCTACAGAAACTATCTGTGGTTAATTTGTTTTCCCTTTAAGTACTACATTCAATCATTCAAATATTTACTTATATCAGACATAATTGGAAGCTCACATTTCCACCTAACATTTGCTAGCTATGCAATAGGTTCTCCACACACTTCCAAGAAGAAATACATCTCTTCCAATAATTCAAATAATGTACTTAAAACTTGGCCTCGATTGAGCCATCTAACTTATCTATGATATGGTGTATCACCGTACTTATGCTCCATATCTTCCAAGAAGCTTTTAAATTTTCTGTGTTTTAAACCGTGGGACCTCAGTTTGTTCAAAGTTTTCCCTACCAGTCCCGTTACGTTGTTTACATTCACTGTTTTGACACACAAGCTTTCCTGATGAACTACGCAATAGACCGCTGTTATTTCTTTTTTTAATTTATTCTTTAAGAGAGTCACAAATCCGTTGTGCGAATCAACCATAGCCGGAGCACCATCGGAGGCTACCGAAACAATTGTATCCAAGGGATTTGCAGTCTCCATAACTTCTACTACACAGTTCAGAATGTCTGACCCTGTTGTTGTGCCAACAGATCTAGCATTACTTCCACAGCTTCCAATTTGTCATTCACTCCACGAATAAAATTACATAATTGAACCGTAGATGATATCTCAGTTCTCTCATCAATGTAAATAAAGAATGCAATTCTCTTGCTTTCCCTCAGTTCTCTTGCTCTTTGATTAAGTTGTCCGTAAATATTGTCCGCCAGATCTTGAATTCTACGTGATAAGTAGGAGATGACAAACTTACACTCTCGAACTAATGACCATTGACAGGCAGTTATAAGCATACATCGTTTAATAAGTGGACCCTTCGAAAAGCAACTAAAAGACCTGGCAATTTCTAGTGTTATCTCGTAACTATATATAGTGAGATTTCTGCCATGCTGCCGTCCCCTTCTTCCCATTGCTCTTCTTGCAATGTGACCCTTTCTCTGAGTTTTTTTATCTCTGCAGTCTGTTCTTCATTTTCAGGAGCTGAATAATCATTAACACGTAGCATATTAAAATGACGCTGAAGACTATATCGTTTCAACACCTGTAATTTGTGACAAATTAAACAACCCACGCTATATTCCACGAGGAAGTACGCAGCTTCCCATTCAAGATTGAAATAATTTGTTGGTGTTGGTGCCCTTCGCTTTAACGAGTGTCTTTCCATTACAAAATGGCGCTGATGTATTGACCACCACTACTACTGAGGACGAACCAGTTCTTATTACTATTCTTATCCCTCTGCTCAAAAGTGTGCCCGTCAGATTTACCTGTTTTAACCGCTGGTCCCTTATACACCAAGTTCATTCTCAGGTAATTCTTGCTCCATGCATCTGATTTTTTTTTCTTTTTTACCAAGTCCAAGTCTCTTTGTCTGGGTGGTCCGTTTCTATTGTCCCGCTTGGCCCTGGATTTCCACATTTCCGCCATTCTTCGATTTGTCTGAAGAGCTTTCCGACATTGCTCTAGGGTTGATTCCTCCTGCCCGGTGGAATTGACGGTAGTGTGTTTGCTATGAACTGTACTAGTCTATGTCCGAACTGGAGCTGAATTGGCTCATATCCATTGGTGGTATTTATAGAATTATTTATAACACATTCAATGTGTGTACAATGGCCATACCACTCTATGTGTCTCCTGTGTCTTAATATCCTGAAGTACCCTGTGATATCTTTCAAAGTACATTGTATAATATTTCGTTGGGGATAATAATTGCAGTGGTGATATAACTTAATATCATGTCTTACATGGCATTTTGTAAATTTTCCTCTTATGCACAGTGGCGTTATCGCATAATAATTCCTGCATTTTACCACATTGTGGAAGCTAGTCCTGAATAACCTTTCTGACACAATTTCTAGATTTTTTGCCCTTTACTAGGTACACTTCGGTAACTTCTGAAAATACGTCCAATACTACGATTAGAAATTTTGTACCAAATTTACTTATGGGTAACGGACCATGAGCGTATATTGTTAACAACATATTCTGCTCTTCGCTAATTACACTTCACATTTCCATATCAACTTTAACATTTATTGGCATGGCCAGTTGAGACAAGTTACATGATGGAATGAATTTCGCACCTTCTGCTGCTGCTACTTCTTAATATAAAATGCTCAGTGTTATTCAATTCTGTGCGCTCCGATCCTGCATGCACTAGGGATGGTGGAATGTAGCAATCAGTAAAGCTTCTAGTGATTTTGGAATGTGTCTTCCACTTCTGTGGTCCCCATGCAATTTATAAACCATTCCCTGGTACCTTGGCCTATGGTACCTTTTGTGTTTACGTTTATTTTTGACGCGGTCCCTGAAAGCGCACGGGTGTCCTCACAATCCTGTTGCCACGTTTTAATATCCTGCAGCATCTTAGATTAGCTTTGTCTGACTACTGATTCTAAATTCATTACTCTAATTTCGTAAAATTGTCTGCTGTTGATTTCTGGCAAAGAGTTGCACCTTGAAATGTGTGGCAGTACGTTGCTGAAAACGATAATGACCCCGGGTATGTGTACTATGTTTACGTCGCATACTAGTATCTCGTAAATGCAGCGTGAGATTTTGCTACTAGTTAGTTAACATTGCTTGATGAACCACAAGCTTATGTGAACGATAAATTTGCGGTTGTACACGAATTGTTTAAATTTGTGGAGCGCGAAATATATAGCTCCACTTTACAACTCACTGATGCACGAATTACTCTCCGTCATTGACAGTCCCCTAGAGATGCTAGCTATGACGTGCGTATTGCATTCCCTGTCTATCTGACACAATATGCTTATGTAACCTCCCGTGCTGGCATCACAATAAATGTCGAAAGGCATATGATACATAGGGCGCTCCAACAGCAAGGTTTGCTTCTTCGTCGCTCCATACCCATATTGTGTCCTTGCATAGTAATTTCCTTAATGGGACTACATCCCTGGCAAAGTCTATTAAGAATTTGCTCTCATATTGAACTGATCCAAAAAAAGCTCCGCAATTGCTTCAAATTTTTCGGCTCTGGTATTTGCCTAATGCTCTATTCTTTCAGGATTTGGCTTAATGCTGCCTTTCGATGCTATATCTTCCAAAAAGTTTGTTTATGAAAAAAATTACACCTTCTACGCAGATTAAAAAATCACCCACATATTGTACTACAAAATCTGCTGTGGTTTCTCCAAACATGGTATGAACTGACCTCAATAAAACACTGCTGATTGTGCAAAGACGAAGATTGTAGTTAAAGAGCGTCCATATATAAAACTCAAATTTTAAATACATTTTAGGAATAAATCCTACATCTGTGTAAAAACCCAGTTAGTGACCTTAGTTTTTATCTAATGGTATACACCAAAATTCTTGCACTAAATCAATCCAATAAAAATATTCTCCTTTTTTGACTTTGGCTACAATTTGTTCAGTTTCTACTGCGTGGAAGTTATCTGAATGAGTTAAGCCTGTGTGCATCTAATTTCATTCGTAATATACCGTTTGGTTTTCTCAGCCAAATACATGGATTGAAATATACAGAATTTGAAAGCTCAATTAGATCATTCTGGAGCATTTCCTCCGCAACTTCCTCCGCTTGCTCTCTAATTACAAATGGTAGGTTTCTACACTTGTATGTATAATGCGCTATGGGCTTCACTGCAAACGAATGCGTGTACGGGGAGCATTTGGCAGGTTTAAGTGAAAAGAAGTCTTTATTTTTCCACAAAACCTACGATAATGGCTCTTTCAGCTTGGGTGATAACTTCGTTCGTTTCCGCCACTTTTCGACGAAATTTCACAGCTCTGTCCTGTTTCTAAGGGCTGTCCCTCTAGTATGCCGCAGTAGGTAATAGATGAGAGTTCAAGACCAAAGGCAGATGCCGACAACTGATAAGATCCTTTGTTCTATGCCGCCAAGCCCCGCCCCCTCCCTTTGAGGCCTTACATGCCGCCTGGTCGCGTGCCGCTAGGGCACGCCCCCTCCCTTTGAGGCCTTACATGCCGCCTGGTCGCGTGCCGCCTGGCCTGCCCCCTCCCTTTGAGGCCTTACATACCACCTGGTCGCGTGTCCGTGGCCACCCCGCCCCCTCCCTCCTGTGTGGTCTCACTTAATGCCGCCTGGCACGCGGCCCTCTCCCTTCCCTTTGTGGTCTGATTGGTTCCCTGTGGATAGGCGGGAGAGTGTGTATTGTCCCCATACGCTGGCCACATCCCCTCCCCTCATTGTGACCTGTCTAAATCCCACCCGTGTGATTGGTTCCCTGCGGATAGGTGGGAGAGTGTGTATTGTCCCCATACGCTGGCCACGTCACCTCCCTCTCATTGCGGCCTGTCTAAATCCCGCCCTGGTGATGGGTGTGGTAGGGGAATGGTTTTCTCGACGCGTGCCACTGTTCGGCAAATCGATTTGAGGAGATAATTGTGTCAATCAATTAGGTAATGTGTTATTGAAAAAAGAATCAATGTTTATATACTGCTAATGTCCGGGCCTCGTGCCTCTAAAGGGGTGATGTAATTAAACGCTGCTCTTCGATCGATGAATACGATTAAGTATTTTTGATTGATTAATGTAAATAAGTGTATATGAATTGAATCGCGCGCACCTGGTCGTCATCGTATATGTGTGCTAGCATATGTATAACTATCACACTAATCGGTCTTAAGCCTCTCCGGCAACAGTCCATCATGTAATGAAAAACCCAGCAGCCGACTTCTGTCTGGTAATAACGAGTTTCACCCCCCTCCACGACTGTGTGCGTGACGTCACTAACACGTCTCGACGTGTAGACTAGCCCGGCTCCACTCTGCCTGCGTCGATAAATCATGTTAAAACACGCTCGCCAATGGCTTTCCTTTGTATTCAAAAACAGACAGCCGGCTTCTGCCTGGAGGGGAAAATAACAGGTCTCAACATGCATTGCGCCCCTCCACCCCGCCGCGTGACGTCACCGTATACATTATATAAGGAACGCCAGCAGCCAGAGGGATCATTTATTGCTTTTTCAGTATTCGTTCAGTGATAATCGAAATGGCTGGTGATAATCGTGCATCTGATGTGAATGATTACTGGAGCGAGTGCGGAGAAGATTATTTTCACTACGTATACTTCCATACCGAAACATTCAATGGTTTAATGCATTCAGTGTTGTGTACTCAACCATCGCATCATGATCAGATGACTACACTGGAAGTGTGTACAGAGAGCTGTCCTGTTTATCGAGGAGCGAACATGTAAGTAATAGATTTTATTTTCTATAACTCGGTAATATATTGTACGCATGTTAAATGAAATCTAACTTGAAATTATTTTATTCTTTCAGTGAAAATCGCATGGGGGATGATGTGGAGGATCTTAGCGATGTCGATGAAGTTGACGATGTCTTCGTCTCGAAACACCTAGCTGAATGTGATACAGAGTCGTGCACCGGATACATGCATTCTGTACTTTGTACTAACCCGGTCTAGCATGAACGCATGACATCCTTCTTCCTATGTAACGATAACTGCGAGGTCTACCAGCGCAGGAAGAGAAAACTCGAATAAGTAGAAGAAATGTTAAATTACATATTCATTTACTGCTTCTAATGCTACTCTGTGTCTTACCTAAAATTAAATTATTACAGACTGCGAATGACTGCGCCTAAGGTAACCGTGCCAATAGAGGAGCTGGATCCTGAAAGACCGATGTCGATATAGTGGAATATCCGATAGCAGAGCGCCATACCGAGCCTATGGATGAGGATGCCGCTCCATTCCCCGCCATTACTACCCCTGATGATAAAGCTACGAGGGTGCAGGAGTGGATAAATTAGACGAGTCCAGAATGCATGCCTGAGATACACCCAGAACCTTGCAAACCCTTGAAGTGAGTAGGACACTCTTTGATAGTACTTTTTTGTGTGACAAGGGAAGAGGATTTTTTTCTAATATACGTATATTCTCTTTCAGACGAATGAAATCATTAACTATACCTATTTCTAACATTGTTTTTAATATATGTTGCAGGGGTGTGAGGAGGGAGCGGAGGAAGAGGCAGAATGAGACTAAGGAGAAAAAGCAGAAGAGGAGGTGTATGAGGAGGATCCTCAACGAGGGTCCTATGGTCTTCTTATTCATTGAAGATACCCTGCATTCGCCAGAGGAGCATGGGGAATCGATCACATGCGCTTGATGACGTCAGGATCTCCCCCTCCCATTCCGTGAACATTGGACTATACTATGACAGCCCCTCCCTCTACATAAATTGTGAAAGTGATAAATCATTTATATCACAAAATCAGACTGGGATATAATGTCCAAAAACATTCCAATGATTGAAGATACCTACGCCAAACAAAAAAGTTTGCGTGTGATGAATATTGTGGCAATGTAATTTATGCATACAATATTATTGTATTTTTTGACCATTCAATTCATTTCATAAATACTTGTTTAAATAATAATGTAACATCTTTAGACATTGAGGGTGTAAGGAACGTAAAACGGCTATTGCCCTATATTGAAAGACATTTGAATATTTTAAATGATTTCTGCAAGTCAGGAGCAACTAGTTTTTCAGGGAGTAGGAGGGGGAGAAGGAAAATGCTTGAAATGTATGCTAAAGTCAATAAAAGAGTGTTTTAGTATATGAATTCAATTTATTATTCATAAACTTATCCTAGTACATTCCTTCAAAAAACCATTCACCCAAACATATACATAATTATATAAGTGCTTGCATCACGTGAGAAAGAGGTTTGTAGGTAAATACTTTGTCATGTAGAACCAGGCAGTACAGTGACGTCTGGGCGGGTATATTTGCAGATGCTTGAATCTCGATTCTGATGTTCACAGCTCCATTTATAACCTCCTCGGGTTGGTGAGAACAGTCTATTACGAATAATGGTGCACGGTGAAGAAAATCCTTTCTCCTCAAGAGGGGATAATTATCTCTTTCATAATAGGAACTTTGAAATTTACAGTACATTTCATATAGTGGAGCAAACTTTGAATTTTTAAAGTCCAAGTTCAAATCATGGTAGGGGTAGCATTCACTGTTGAGGAATAGTCTCAAATTAGTAATGTTGCACTGATCAAACTCGGAACTGTTCTTGCTATAATCACCCAATCTTGCAGTCTGTGCACACACTATGATGAAGCGAGGTTTCTCGAGCTTAGATGTTGTTGCTACATTCCACGTGAAAGATCTTGTCTGGGGTACAGCAGGCTGGATATGAAGATCCATAGATCGAAAGGCAAGGTGTAGAGGTTTATCAGACTTGAGAATTTTTAGAATGTGAACCCTTTCAGCATCGAAAAGACGAATTGCAGACATCCTCCATTCGATTCTAGTTAACTTTACATTAGCTACCTCTCCTTTCGAACTCAGGACACAGTTTCTAGAATCTTTGGATCTTATGAGAATCAATTCAAACTTGCTGTTGAGTATAAGCTTCTTGTGATCATCAGCAAATACAAGGAGCATCGAGAGAGGGACTACAGTATTGAAAGCCCCATTCGCCGCGTGTACTATATCAACTTCTTCACCAGGATAGGCCCATCCAGCATTCAGCAGCCGATTCGACTCCATAGGGTTGAGAGTCACATAAATTCGTATAGTTGTAGTAATTCCAGGATTCCTTGTTCTGTCTATAGTTGTAGTATTCATATCTAGACGTATCTCATCAAACATGAAGGCTATAGCATTATTAGTGAGCTTCGCTGTAGTAGGGTATCCATCTACCTTGGTGAGAGCACCTTCGATGTAGAGATAACTCTTGTTAGGTAGCGTATACAAATCTTCAGCTTGGCATGGTATTCTAATTTCATCGTTTACATCCAGAGCGGAGGTGTTGTATGGTAGAAAAATATGCTCCTCCTCCTTGGTGATCTTGTCGTCAAAGGCTGGAACTTCTGTCACGTTTAAGATGTCCATTATAGCGTCCTGTAACCTAACCCCTCGAGGAACTTGCGGTTAGCACGTGTTAACTCCTCGGAAGCTGGAGAGGTAGTATGCTTCGAACGTGGTGTACGTCGTCTATTATAGTATTTGTGAGGTCTTTTAAAATGTATTGCCATTGCGTCTTATGTGGAGTCTTGTAGTGATAACTTCGTTCCTGAGGTTGATTACCTTTCCGTGTTGATCTACC
Organism: Deroplatys truncata; assembly: GCA_030765065.1. Taxonomy (NCBI): domain Eukaryota; kingdom Metazoa; phylum Arthropoda; class Insecta; order Mantodea; family Mantidae; genus Deroplatys; species Deroplatys truncata. The sequence continues at coordinate 345,508,208 of CM060990.1, read as the reverse complement.
ACTCGAATAGTGATCTGGTCTATATAGTTTGTATCTATGACCGGTAAATATATCGGGTTCGAGGGTTCTTGAGAGATATGATAGCCTGGTGGAACAGAAGGGAAAAACTCGTAGAGCGAATGTCCGCCTTTACCGTCAATGAAAGAGCCTGTTGCAATACTGCACTCCACACGTATGTTACTCACTTTAAATATATTCACAAGATCGTCAGATTCAATGGCTTCTCCAGCAGGAATTATTTTAGTGTCTATGAATCCTAGAAGCGAGCCAATAGATCTAGCTTTTGAAAAGTCTATTGTATAAGGACATTTAATTTCAGCCTTCATTGTATTATTATTAGGTCTTATAAAGAAGACTTCATCATTCAATCCTAGTTTATCCTTTAGAAATGCATTGATATCGGCAATCTCGTAGGTTCCATGAGGGATGACAATGGTTTTAGGCTTACCATTATGAATATAATTAAATCTATTATTACTTTCATCGACGTTTGGTATTGAATAGAATGTTTCAAAATTCAAGAGAGCAATCTCATAATGACCTGGAGGATCTAACTGTAGAGGCGGGTTTAGATACGTTGAAATAACAGTGTCTGACCCACTCACTGTAACTGTATAACTCATCTTGACGGTGTAGCAGCTTCTAGGATAAAAGAAATTGCAAGCACAAGTGCCCGCAGATGACTGAATCGAAATTCTGGTATCTCTGTGTATTGTAGAAGATTTTAACACCTTGTAGATATTTCTCAATCTCAGGAGGCGGTTTGAAATTACCGAAACTATCAAAATAGTATGCGACATCACCTTCTTTCCTTATAGCAACCCAGTGTGTTCCTTCATTATCAGAGGTATCGAGATTGGTATTAAGTCTCTCTTTGTAGTGAGGTTTTAAAGGTAGTTTGTCAATCATATAAACTCCTCTAAAATAAGGAATTTTTAAGCGTTTAGCATAACATTCGATGGGTACGTTACTTAGGGCTTCCTCCGGTATATGTACAAACCCTTCCACCGTTTTTTGACTTCTTCTTTAAACCCCTGCCTTTAGATCCTCTTTTTTTCAAGGACCTTGCTATTTTAGATGCAGTGGCTAAAGATGACATCAGCGGCATTACAGGTAAGAATCCTCCTTTATTCCTCTTCTTACACCTTCTCTTCCGGAGTCCCTTTCCTCGGGTCTCCATCGCCTTGTTATGCCTCGCAACTTCTGCTAAGTGCCTATCAGCAGCCTTTTTTTTTTATTGACTGCAGAGGCTATCTGAGCAGCGCCGCCTGCTGCAGCGCCTAAAGCAGCAATGATGGGTATCAATGGTATAAACCCTCCTCTCTTCTTCTTTCTCTTTCCGGCACCCACTGTAACCTTTCCCTTCATGATTGCAGTTACTAGCCTTGCAGCTAACCTTTCACGAAAAGTTGAATCTGATGACTGCACACGCTTCCAAGCCTTCTCTGCAAGAATCTTATCCGCCATTTGTCTTGAAGCGGTGTCTTTATTCTCAGCGTACGCGAGGTCGTGCTGCTTGCAAGCTTAGTCTAATTGGTTAATTCCGGGATCTCCTCTTTTTAGACGTTTTTCCAATTTAGTATCTGGCCCACAATATCTATATCCAGGTAAGTGAGCTTCAAAGGGGAGCGAATTAATTATGGAATTAATTATTCCAGAGCCACGCTTATACTGCAACGACCTCCATCTCTTAGCTCTCATGATATACTAATCGCGTAATTGCATGCATTATCCCTTTTATATCATTGCATTCAATCATTAACTACTTTACACGCGGTAATATATAAACATCGCACATACATTTTATAAGTTAGTTGTTAACATGGAGCTTGTTAAGCAGCACTGCTCTCTACGTATTCAGGTATTCGACTTTGAAATTTACTTTAGAAGTGATCGTCATGGGAAGTTATTTCCATCTAATGTCAGAGCTCTTATTTTTGGGAGCTCCAGTGCAGGGAAAACAAACGTATTACTCAATATGCTACTCCATGAGAATGGACTACGTTTTGAAAATTTGTATATTTATTCAAAATCTCTCTATCAACCAAAGTACCGGTACCTAATTAAAGTGCTTGGAAACATCGAAGGTATAAAAGTGAACACCTTCGACAACGGAGATGATGTTTTGCATCCTTCTGAAGTCAAAGAAAATTCAATCTTTATATTTGATGACGTCATCACTGAAAAGCAGGAAAAGATAGCATCCTTTTACAGTATGGGTAGACATCGAAATGTCCACTCTGTATATCTAGCGCAGTCCTATGCTAAAGTTCCAAAACATTTAATTTGCGATAATACAAACATGATAATACCCTTCAGACAAGACAATTTAAACTTAAAGCACATTTACGAAGATTATGTAAATACCGACATGACCTACAATGAATTTAAAGATCTATGTAAGAGCGTTTGGGAGAGTGTATCAGAAGGAAGACCCTTTGTTGTGATAGTTCCTGAATTTCACATGAATGAGGGACGATATAGGAATGGTTTTGATGTATATATTAAGCTCGAGAAAAAGAAAAATGATCATTTGTAGTTAATCATGAGCATCGATAGGTTCGGTTCTCAGAGAACTGGTCCAGTTAGAAGAGTGTTTGATCGTTTTATCATAAATAGAGATGTCAAACGAAACTATCAATTCAAGAAAAAGTGATTGTGCAATGTTCATGATCCTGAAGATAATCATGATGCCTCCAATAAGAATTATGTGGATGCTCTCGAAATTAGGATGCACGATTTCTCTCAGCAAGCAGCTAACAATGTTGAGGTTATGGCTAAGACCCTGATCGATGAATTGATTTCAATATATATCCTCAAGAGGGGTAAGGAAAATAACATCGTAATCGATTGAGTTAGATTGAAGATATTACTAGATCCTGTTCACGATAATGATGTTGTTAATAAAAAGTTCATCACTGGATATGTCAATTCACGCATGCAGTCGAGAGATGATAATGGTAACATTATATTCGGGAATAAGAGAATCATTGATATAGCAGATCCTCTCGGAGATACGGATGCTGTAAATAAAAGATATGCTACAGGTATGATAATTAGGAAATCGAACGAGACGCGACACCATTTAAACTGGTACTTGCCAAAGGAAATCGAGATGCAAATAGGTAAGAAGCTGCTAGACATCACAGCAAATCTGAATAAAACTACGAGTAAAGTGGATACTCTAACAACCTCTACAAAAGACAGAGGGGATTCTGTAATGGACTCTATTAAACAAGTTACCGCAGAGCTTGATAGAGAAAAAATAAATCTTCAGAATCTTTGCAATCAGAAAATTAGTAATTTAGAAAAGTTAGCAATGAAGCTAGTTTCAGATTTAGAGGCTACTGTCAGGCAGTTAAAGACAGAGGTTTTGAATACTCTCAAAACTGATTCCTGCAATGATAAACTTAAGGAAGTGGAGGAAAATGTAAATATGATGTTGGACGCCTACAAACTAATATGCAACAAATGACGAGTCTAGAAGAATCAGTCAGAAGCCAGTACGCTAATACGGCAATCTTTGCTGAAGCTTTCAAGACACATACACAGGAGCATAAGAAAGAAACCGAGCAACTGAGAACCTCGATAGAGATGTTAGCTAAGGCTATCGACACGTTGAGAACTCAAGCTGGACGCAGACTATAAATTGAAGGTAATCGTCTATTTTCACATCATTTGTAAGATGGATAGTGAAAGCATAAGACTTAAAGTGTCTGTAGCCGAGCACACCAGGGCTGTAAAAGAAAAACTGAGAGCTCGAAAAGGTCTCAGGTTTGAGAGTCAGCATGTCATGTCCGAAGCTTTGAAGCCTGTAACCGCCCCCCTCAAGGATATTTTGGACACTCAACGAGGGTTGACTGAAGACCGTCAAGAATGAAGATGGTGATTCTACAAGTATTTCTACCTACCTTCAACACGTTCGCTCAAAAGACAAGGATCGTATTGATACATTGTATGGTGTGAGATATCAGGATGGAAGTTATATGCTTGGAAATAAAGATATTCATTTTATAAATAATCAAATATTGATAGGTGATGAAACTTATGAGTCTACCGCTGGTTTGACGGAGCTCATCTTTAAGCGAACGCCTCAGATTTCTGCATACACCAGTGAAGACTTGGAGACGTACGCTAAGATTATGAAAAGTACTTTTCTTCATAGATGTGGTTACACCAGACACGGTCGCTTGAAATCTGGTAAATTGTATAAATACAAGGATATAATACGTCCCTTGCTCAATACACATTCAGGTCTAGGACTGGCATGGGAGGAGCATAAGCCCGATAATGCGGTTGAATACGTTTTCTGGAGAAATCCTAACACATTAGTGAATAGACTGAGGCTACGTATTGCTTCGAGGGACGCCGGTAATAATAGTCACACTCAAGAGATTGAGGAAATTATCCGGGAGTTGAAAGCATCTAAAATTATAGCATGACCGCCAAACAGAATATCGCCAGAGAGCTTCACGGATCGGCGAGGAGGAACTATTTACGACGCAAAATCATCAGCAAAGGTATGAATGATTTATTACAAATTGATTTGATTGAAATGATACCATATGCAAGAGTGAAAAACAATTTCAAATACATTCTGATCGCAATCAACTTTTACTCTAAAATGGCATATGCAAAACCCTTAAAGGATAAGGGTGGAGTTAATGTTGCAAAGGCTATGGAGGATATATTACAAGAAATGGATGTCCCTCCCCGGAATATTCAAAGTGATAACGGGAAAGAATTTTATAACAAGTTCTTTAAACGATTAATGTTAAAGTATAATATTAACCACTACAGCACCTATACCAATGTGAACGCTGCGGCTGTTGAACGTTTAATTCGAACCTTGAAGAATATGATGTACCGAGAGTTTTTAGTCCAAGGCTCATACAAGTGGCTAGATCTTTTACCTAGAATCCTTGTAAAGTACAATGATACTTTTCATTCAACTATCCGCATGAAGCCTAATGAAGTGAAAAACAACGATCTTCTTCTGACCTTGTATAATTATAATCAAGAACGAAGAGAGAAGAAGGCTTCAAGGAAGTTTATTGTTGGTGATTATGTCAGGATATCTAAACATAAAGGACATTTTGAAAAGGGTTTTGAATCTAACTGGAGCGTTGAAATCTTCAAAGTATTTCGTGTGAATCGTACCAACCTACAAGATACATACTAAAGGATAGGAGTGGTGAAATCATAAAAGGAGGCTTTTATGGACATGAACTAAAAAAGACTAACTATCCTAACATATATTTAGTAGAAAAGGTTATACGTAAACGTGGAAACAAAGTTCTTGTAAAGTGGTATGGTTTTGCAGATACTCAATGGATTGATATAAAGGATTTGGTGTAATGTGTGAAGAATTAATAAAGACTAAAGTTTTATGATTGTAGAATCAGGAGTATTTTTATTTTAAAGTCCTTCATATTTTTTCCTTTTTGAGGGAAAAACGTAGGCACTTAAAACCCTCACACAATTTTTAAATGAACATAAACAGTATTAATATCAGCAGAGGGAAAATTAATACATCAAAACCCTCACACGCTTTAAATGATCACATACAATATTAACATCATCAGAGGAAAAATTTAGATACTTAAAAAACCCTCACACACTAAATGAACATATACAGTATTAGCATCATCAGAAGGAAAATTAATACTTAAAAACCCTCACACACTTTAAATGAACATATACAACATTAACATCATCAGAGGGAAAATTAATACTTAAAAAACCCTCACACACTTTAAATGATCATATACAATATTAAGATCATTAGAGGGAAAAATTAATACTTAAAACCCTCGCACACTTTAAAAATGAACATATACAATATTAACATCATTAGAGGGAAAATTAGTACATAAAAACCCTCACACACTTTAAAAATGAACATACACAATATTTACATCATTAGAGGGAAAAATTAATACTTAAAAACCCTCATACACTTTAAATGAACTTATACAACAAAATTCAGAGTGAAAATTAATACAAGAAATCCTGGAATATTTGAATTATTTACATAATTTACAAGTTTAGGCACTAGCAATCACCAGGTCTAAGGGAAAAATGGCCCCACGCTAGAGTCTTATAGCTCCCTTCTATCATCTTCCTCTTGTCGTCACCCCCTTCAATGCCAATTTGTTTGTTTCAATGGTTGTAATTTTGTGGTGTTTACTGCGAAATGTTTTTTGAAGTGAATAAATTTTTATACTGTGGTCCTTTAAGCATTCAAAGTAATGGCCGAAATCGATTTTATCCATACCCATCCTGGTGATACCCTTTGCTTTCTTTATTGTCTGCCCTCCGTATCTGTACGCGTATAATTTTGCTCTTATTCCGACATACTCCTCCATAACCAAGCCGCCCAATTCATCCTTGAACAACCCAATCTTTGTGGGTTCTCCCTGATGAATTCATAGATATCAGAACTCGTTTCAAAAATGAACGAGTCTGTATCCATGTAATTCAGCAGCAAGTCTTTTAAATTTGGTTTCATGATATTATAAAAGAAGTCATCCATAATAAATTTTGAAATGTCCAAAATTGCGTGGCCTATGTAAATTGGTTTGTTCATATGCACCTCCTCTCTGCCCAGTTCGATTCCTAAAAGATTTTCTTCAACAATTATGGTGCGTAGGTAAATGCTGCGTGCTATCAACTTCTTTGCCTGTTTCCATGTTCCAACTATTTTAAAATCAGTGTATTTTCTCACATTCTCTATATATTTTCCACATACTGCGTTATTCATCTTTTTCCATAGGTTTTGCCCGAATTTTGACTTTTCTGGAACTCTTTTCTCGGTGTTGACGTCGATATATGTCTTCAACCAGTTAGACTGGTTGTAGGACACCACTCTGTGAATATGTCTCACAGTTAGACCTTGCTCGATACACTGCTGCATCACCCTGTAGTGCAAGACATATTTGCTTTTCTTTTCTAATGTTGCAAGCAGTTTCTTGTATTGGCCATTCGGTGATGTCGCGCTCTGTGGGCAGAAAGGAAGCTTGTTATGGGCGTCGTGGATATGGCCGGGGTATTCGATATCAGCCTCTAGCACATAGCCAGTCTCTGAGTCTTCTTTGATTTCTGTGAAGTTTATGCTGTCAATTTCTTCTCTGGTGAGCCATTTCAGATTCTTGTACGGTAGGGCAGATCACATAGAGGCTCCATATAAGTTGTTTATGTCCTAATAGGACAGGTGTTTAACAGGAGCATGCTGGTCAAAGTTGGACATGTACCTGTGGTTAGCTTTGGTGTAGCCCTTCACCACTGTGCACAGTCCACCTCTAATTCCCGATTCGAAAAATTCCAGCATGCTCTTGTCGGATATTAAGGAACGTTTCGCCTTTGTTATCTTCAACATAGCGTCAAAGGCGAGTCCTGGTAATGTATAAAACCATGCTGGGTCAAGTTAATACATTCCCAGGATGAGATTTCGAAACTTTTCGAAAATATCCGCCAAGAGCAGTATATCTGTTTTCAGATATAGATCACTGTATTCTCCGAGATTCCGGATACTAAAGGTATCCCAGACTTTTACAGCATGCCTGTATTCCTAGTCGGTGATTTGGTTGTCAGTTAGAGTGCTGTAGAAGGCGTCCTTCGGCGGTAGAGTACTTTCTTCGAGTTTTGCAAGGTTTGACACATAATCATATGGAAATATCCCCTTGCTCTTCGCCAGCTTAAAATGCTCATCAACAGGATATTCTGCCCTTGTTATTTTAAAGTCACTCTCCTCCAGCATGTCAGCCAGGCTGGACAGCTTGTCGTCAAGAAACTTACAGCTGTCCAGAAACCTGAAGCTGATGTTCCTGTACCGTTTGCTAAACGCTATATACCTTTCACCACTTTGAGCGATGCACGATACGGGTTCATTATCATATGCCAGGCGTCTTATCAAGAAGTGGCTGTCATAATTAGATAGACAATGAAAAAAGATCGGTATGATATCAGGGACCTTTCTATTCAAATTGCATTTATTATGAGCAGCACCCAGATATTGCCCTGTCACATGATCGTGATCCCTCACGCGCAAATCGCTCATAGTGAAAGCAGCAAGGCATATATGACACTCAGAGGCATTGTCAAAATTCTGTTGTTCTTCAGGGCTTAAATCCATCAGTTTTGGGATTGGAATACACATCGATGACGTCATCAGCAATTGATTTTAATTGCTTGATAAAGTCATCGATTGCATTTGGACTTCTGAAGAGGAAGAATTTCGACAATGCCTCGTCATGCCTACATACCACCTTCAAGGCAATAGACATTGCTTCATGTTCCTGAATGGTTCTGGTCCAGCTCGAGTTGCTTGAGGGCTCGCAAGAGTGAACCTTCGCCAGAACAGATTCAATGTCTGCGTATATAACAAAAGGTACAGGAACGCTTTTGGAGAATGGTTTAAATTCGATGCAGTTATCCTGTTGAGGCATTTTAAGCAGCTGGCATTTTCCGCATCTTAGTCTGTGTTTTTCTAGAGTCTTCTCAGTAGCACACCTCTTGAGACATGCCTCGCATGTCCATATTTTACCGTTATGTTTGGTGACTTGACTGCTTATCAATCTGGACAAGTCTTTAATGAGGCAGTAGTGGGACTTATCCCCCTGTTCGATATATAGCAGGTTTACATGGTGCTGCTTCTTTTCAGCTGTTTGGTATAGAGGAATAATGTTTCATTCTCCTCTATAGCAAACACTGAAATGGATACTCTATTGTTCTGCTTTTCAAAGCATTCAATTTGATGGAGGGGTACCGGAAATTCGATACCTTCATAATTGAATGCTTTGAAAAGCAGTTCCTCAGGGTATACTGTGGTTCTACATCCATGGTTACTAGCAGGGTATTTTGACGCTAGCATACACCATGCGAAGCAGAAATTATCTTTGTTCTTTATATTTATAACAGCGTGTTTTTTCCCAATTTTCTGCGGCAATTCAATGTATGAACCTGCGTGTAAAGGATCGTAGTTAGTAGAGCTGAGCACAAGGCTGGGTATCTTTAACAAGGACTTCAACGATGCTCCCCCCTCAAATTTAGAAATGTTTTCCAAAATATCCCCCGCAATTGAAGAGAAGATCTGATTGAGATCGTTTGACGGAAGAATCAGCACAGGCTTAGAATTAAAGAAGGTGGAAAGGCGCTTCTCTTTATCAAGTTTGTGGATTAAATATGTAAGTTCCATGGAACAATTTATTTTCAATCCACTCCTGCTTTTCTGCAAAACGTTTTCCGCTTCTTTAATAATAAGCTCCTTGCATTCATCTAAAAAGACTCTGGGGTCGAGTATTTCTAATGTATTTTCTATTCTACTATTAAAAATACGTCCCTTGAATGCTGATTGGATGGTATTGCATTCCAGTTCCTGGCAATTACTAGCACTAACCTTGGCTTTCTTAATTGCAAGTTGCTCGCTCCCGTCCGATGCCGGTCCTCTCTTCCCATTCAAAGATGCCGCATCATTGGATGATGAGGAGGTTGACGGTGCAGCGGCTTCAGCATTTGCAGATGAGGAGGTTGATGGTGCAGCGGCTTCAGCATTTGCAGATGAGGAGGTTGATGGTGCAGCGGGTACAATGCTGAGTGTCGAGTGATGAGGAGGCGGACGATTCAGCAGCCGAGACTTCATCAATCTCCTGCGATGTTGACACCTGTGTTGCTAGGTCCCTAGGCTGGCTTCCAGCGTCACCCAGATAATTTCCTGGAATAATAATAATAATAATAATAATAATAATAATAATAATAATAATAATAATAATAATATAGCATGTTTTAAAACATAATATGATTTATTACATTAATTTATATAAAAGACTGAAGAATTCTTACCATTCGACTGTTGCTGCACGCATGTGGCAGAGCTCCATCCCTGATGGTTCGGTGCAGGGAAGGCGGATGGTGCAGCGGTCGCGAAGCCTGGGGGTGCCAGTGCAGCGGTAGCGTGTTGAGCGACACCGCCTCCGAAATAAAGTACACTGCCTGGAAATAATAATAATAATAATAATAATAATGGTAGTATAGCATGAGTAAAAACTTCATAAAATTTGAAAAAATTCTTACCGTTCGACTGTTGCTGCATGTATTGGGCAGGGCCCCATCCCTGATGATTTGGCACCAGGAAGGTTTGGAAGCCGGGAGGTGCCGGTGCAGCGGTTGAAGAATGATCCATTCCAAAATAAAGTCCACTTCCTGGAAATAATAATAATAAAGAATATGAACAAGAAGTTAATATGAATTGTTACATTAATTTTTTAAACCCTGAAGAATGCTTACCATTCGGCGGTTTGGGTGTCTGAATCATGATGTTATTTGAGGAACAATCCTGCAGCCGGCGGCGGGTATCCTGCTGGAGCTGGATGTAAGCCTCAGCTACGTTAGCAGAACTGAATGCTGAAAACGTAATTAATTTACGCGTTAGATTTTTATTTATTTATTTTTTAAGAAAAGTTATATTATTAAGTTAATTTACTTTATTGCGAATAACTTATACAGGGAAATGTCGATGTATTTTTTAACACCAGAGAAATTTCTATTGCAAATAAATCACGTGTATTTCTCGACACAGTCATGGAAAATATCTCTTTTAACGTGATGGAAACAGGCTGAAAGTTTTTACTAAACTAATGCGTAAGAGGAATGAAACATTAACTGATGAATGTTCGACCAATGCATGCAAACAGGAAGTTCCCGGATCGATTACCGTCGGTTACCCTCGGAAGAACATATATACAGAACATTTTTATTCGTTTCGGATGGTATTCAAGTAATTGTATTTTCTCTAGAAAGGAATATAATTCACTCGGTGAAAACACGTATTTAGACATCTGGAATAACAAGTTTGTTTTAAAAAAATGAATACTTAACTATACTGTTCAGATTTTATGAGAACATGAATTCGCGCAGTTATCTATTAACTGTAGAAGTTCAACTATTCGCGTATAAATGTCTCGACATTGAAAACAAGAATGCAAATATAAATTAAAATATAAAGGTAATAATTTAACTTTTAAAGTAAATGAAATTGTGTTACAACTTACCAGACATGGTCGTTCGATGAAATTTCACGTTGAAAGAGTTTCCAGAGGTCTTAGCTCGTTGATGTCAGCTGAGAAACTGTAAGAATTTCTGGTAAAGCGGTCTTTTTATAGTGTTCTTTTTGCAATATGAAAAATGTATGCAAGACGTTTAAGATATATAATACAGCGATTTTGATTGGCTACTCCAAACCTTCGAGTAGAAGGAGAGAGAATGCTAGCCTCGCGCAAGGGACATTTCGTAAGCAAGCCTAAACCTGTTATGGGGAAATCCGACATCACGCCACCTGTCCGTAAGGGAAATGCTTCTGCATATGACGCTAGAAAATAAAAATATATTTTATTTTTTACATGCATCGCTAAAATGCATTGTTAATTATTGTTACATTACCAAAAAATAATCGCCCAAGTATTAAAGTTGAATCATGTGTCTGGAATCAAAGTATTATTCTAACATGATATGAATGTGAATGGCGACGTTGAGGCTAGCACCAAGGTATTATTTAGTAATAATTTTAGAGTGAAAATAACGAAAAAGAAGGTATTGTTTCTGTTGAAATAATTTTCCTTGTAAAGCTACACCCACACTTATAAAAAATCGTTAATGGGCAGATTATGTATTCGTAGACCTCCATGCAGGTTCTAAAGTCGGCTAGGGTGGTCACCGGGAATCGAACCTTTGACCTCTCCAGTTCAAACATCACACGTCACCACGACATAATGTTTATCAAAACAGCCTTTAAACACCTTTTACCCGTGTTAAATAAGACTGTTATTCATCAAGTATTTCATTCATCTATAAAGTAGACCGTAAAACACGCTAGTTTCAAAGACCAATTAAGAAAATCTATCAGGTACATTCGATCACTTAATTTGAATTCTTTCTCCCACTTTAATTCTAAAAATGCCATACTCTTCATATCACCCTCTAAAAATCATATTTATTTGTTTAGGATTCCATAAAAATTAGTTTAATTGTCGATATCGCGCAAACAATTAAGATATGATATTTACACAGTCGTCTGTATGAGAGGGATTTTCCTGTAAGTACGGGTTTTTCAGGGAAGAGAAATTCCAAGACCCCAGCCAGGTATACAGTCTACAAAGGGTATACAAAATATTTTTGCAAGGAGTGTGCAACTGAATAACTCGTTGAATTTTTCGAAGTTCTCCGGTGAATGAAAAAAGCTTTTAAACAAGTATGGTTCGATCTCTCTGCTGGAATATTCAAAAAATATCTCTCGAAGGGAGGGGTGTTTAAAACGTTCTCGTCCTGTTTACTAAGAGCATAAGCCAACCTTTCTAAATGGAATAGACAAATAAGCTTTCTTGACGATAATAATAATAATATTAATAATAATAATAATAATAATAATAATAATAATAATAATAATAATAATAATAATACAAACTTGATTGCCTCTGAGAAGGAAATAATACTTGGAGATAATTGCAATAGTTACGAATACTTACTTAGACTTCTACAGAATCTATACACTACGCGTGAAAAATACATGTTTTAAACACAGGCCATTCCTATAATCTATATGAGCACAGTTTTTCCTTAAGAACGGTCTTTTCAGACAAAAAAGATAAATCATTCTAAGAAAAAAAATACAATATATACGAGAGAGAAAATCCATCGCCCTCCGAAGGGAATCGAGCCAGCGACCTCTTGAACGTGAATAGACACGTTATCTCTCATTGAATTATATGTATGCATTGGAGCGCTGCGTAATTAAATAATTTTAGACACAATGGCTCAAGCACCAGTCTGTTTAAAATGGAATAAGCTTTCTTGGCGATAATAATAATAATAATAATAATAATAATAATAATAATAATAATAATAATAATAACAATTATTATTATAATTATAATAATAAAAATAACAACTTGACTGCCTCTGAGAAGGAAATAATACTTGGAGATAATTGCAATAGTTACGAATGTTTACTTAGACTTCTACAGAATCTATATACTATGCGTTTAATTATAATTTCAGAGTAAAAAGAAAATATCACTTCGCTCCGTTTAATTTTCCTGACGGGAGAGTCATATTCAATATTTTATTAAAAGAAATAAGAGGTCGTATACTATGAAACTTAATCATTAACAATCTTCATGTAGAATTTAAATTACTTATTGGTGGGAAAAAATGCTGTAGCAAGCTTATAATTGCAGGTTTAGGATTTTCCCCTGTTTGTACGGGGAATTCTGCGCAGAGTAAGTAGGAACCCTTTCAAGCTGACCATTAACGATATGATGGACATCCATTGTATTCTTAAAAGGTTATTTCCCCAGCGGGTCGGGGTTTTTTTTCGTCAAGGGTGTACAAACTTTCCTTTACTTCGACTAACTTTATAAAAAGATATCGATTGAAAGATATCGTAATTCTTTTTTTGCTTGCCTGCGAGCGATACTTTATCAACGACTGTTTTGAGCTCCCTTACTGGAAAAAATGCATGTTTTGTCTGTATTTTATCTTCAGGCGTGTACAGCATATTTCTTTCAAGGAGGGCATGCAGCTGAAAAATTCGTCGAATTTCTCGAAGACCGCTACGTCTTCGCGATAATTATATTATCAAAGCAAATGTTTTTTATTGATTCTCTCTCGATTTTATTATTGCTGAGGAGACATAGTGATTTTATAATTTTAACCTTAGGAATTCCCTGCGTCTGTGTATAAGTCTGGACCGTACCCTGGCATATGACGTGATGGAAATCCAGGGTCATTAAGTAGCAGGTACAAATGATCTCGAAACTGGCAGAAGAAAAAATCCCGGCGTTCCTGGTTTAACCGCTTCTAAGAATGTACAAATTCTTTTTGCAAGGTATATGCAACTGAATAACTAGTCGATTTTCTCGAAGACCGCTACGTCTTTAGAAGGAATATTTAAAACGAATATCAAATTTATATTTGAGGTCTTCGTATTGACGCGAGTTCTCTGCTCGCGTATTCAAAAAATATCTTTCGTAGGGAAATGTTTATAAGTCCTCTCTCCAGGTTATTAAATCCTCTCGCAATACTTATATATTTACTAAGAAAGGTATGCCTGTTTTGGATGCTATGTAGAGAGAGAGAGAGCGCGCGCTTGCGTGTTGGACACAATGTCTGTTTGAAAGTCGCTGCTCCGTGTTTTTCCTCGAGTGTCTTTACCTATATACATTTCTATTGAAGCTTATTTGTGAGCATTCGTTAACTAGCTTAATTAAAAGAGCAACAGAGAGAATTTATTTATGATTATCTGTACATTATTTTATAAACAATACTTGTATTATTTAACTATTATGTTAACTGTATTTATTTATTTTTTCATAATCAATTCCACGGAATTATATAACGAGACAACCTGAACGCGCCACGGATGTTAAACGAGTATTATTTAACTATAATGTTAATTCGCGTTTTTTTTCCAGAATCGTTTTCCTCGGAATTATATGGAGTTAAGTTGGCCGCCATGCACTCACCTCAGGCCTCAATATGGCGAATTCCCAGCTTCTACGCAAGACGTTTCGAAATTGACCACACGGTGCGCTGTGAGGAAGCTGTCTCAGAGTGAAAAGAAGTTTCCACGATTACCGCATGGCGCGCTGGCGGAGGTGGCGAGCTGTGGCGCGAGGGAGGGGATGCTATCTACATTGCTCACTACCATGCGAGAGTCCGGTCAGTCGCGTCAGGCGCTCCATGGAGGAATGGTTGCGCTCGGGCTTTCAGCGAAATTACCGCGCGTTAACGTCTCGTTACGGCAACTGTGTCCTTTCAGCCATGGATTCACCTAAGTGATGTAATATTTTTATAAGCCACCCGCTCAAAAGAATAATTAAACATGCATTATTAGACGTAATAATTATATACACCTAATCATTACCTTAACACCTCCATATACGAGAACGACCAGGTGCGCGAGTCAATTCATATACATTAATCAATCAAAAAAAACTTAATTGTATTCAACGATCGAGGAGCATCGTTTCATTACATCGCCCCTTTAGAAGCGCAATGTGCGGACATTAGTAGTAATAAAATACCGATTTTGATTCTTTTTTTTCAAAAATATTTTATGCATGGACGAACATTACCTAATTGATTGACACAATTATCTCCTCAAATCGATTTGCCGAACAGTGGCACGCGTCGAGAAAACCATTCCCCTACCACACCCATCACCAGGGCGGGATTTAGACAGGTCGCAATGAGACGGGGGTGACGTGGCCAGCGTATGGGAACAATACACACTCTCCCACCTATCCGCAGGGAACCAATCACACGGGTGGGATTTAGACAGGTCACAATGAGGGGGAGGGTACGTAGCTAGCGTATGGGAACAATACACACTCTCCCACCTATCCACAGGGAACCAATCAGACCACAAAGGGGAGGGAGGGGGCGCGTGCCAGGCGGTTTTTCAGGTTAGAGCACACAGGAGGGGGCGGGGTGGCCACCGGCACGCGACCAGGCGGGAAACAGTAGCGCACAAAGAGGTGGCGTGGCCTAGCGGCACAGAACAAAGGATCTTATCAGTTGTCGGCATCTGTTTCTACGCCAGAACTCTCATAATAAGACTACTTGCCGCCATTTGGTCTTGGTCTACCTGCCTCTCGCTATTGGTGTTAATTTTGAATAACCTGACATATTCTGAATTACTGTAAAGCTCTTGAGTGTTAACATTAACGGATTCATTATCCAAGTATCGGCTCCAAGTTTCAAAATTTCGTTGTAATTGCTCCCCTTAGACATGTATGATATTTCGGTCCTTCATACAAAGTGGTTTATACCACAAAGAATTTATCTTCGGCTATCTTTCGTTCTCCTTCAGTGGGGATGTTTTCTACAAATTTCTCCTCCTTAATGGTACAATAATCTTTTCGTTTTACAAAATTAAACCTTTATTTTCAAAGTTTATAATAGTTTCCCATTTATTGAAGCAATCCGACCCAACAGTACCTCTTGTTACAAACGTCGGGTAATCAAAAAAATTACTTTAAATGTAGTTTTTCCCATAGCTATGGAAAACATAGCTTGTGGCTTAACCTGTTCTTTGCTCTCGGGAATGGCTAGCGTATCATACACGTTTTTATTGGCAATGACATTATGTTGTTATGTTGCAATTTATGAAAATATTCCTCGTCGCATACAGAAATATTTGCGCCCTTATCTATCAGCACCTCTGTCATCACACCCATAATTTCTACTGTTATCTGAGGTGATTCATTTATGCCTAAGCATTCAGGAATTTTATTTACATAGTTATGGCTTGACACATCTGAACATTTATCAGTCGTTGCAATGGACCCTAAATGAGCCCACTGGATTTGGTCACTTTTGCTTTCGATGTTTATGTTGCCCCTGTAAACACGTGGGCCTGGCGTCCCGAATTCTGTAAATTTCGCTGAGCGTGGCTCTCCCCATTTAATTCCGGTTTCAACCACCATCTCCTTCCATTGGTGGTGTTTTCTGTGGGAGCTAACCGGACTATTTGTTTCGGAGCTGTTGGAAGTTTTCCTCAACCTGTAATTATTATAGTTTCCTTTCTACTGAATCTGGTTTCCCTGGTGCTGGTCCCGATTTCCCTGTTTCTTCGGTCATTCTTAAAGTTATCATTGTAATTGTTATGCCCAATGCGATGAATCCGGTTTATTATGGCCACCCTCGTGTTTTGTCCATTTTGACTATCACCATATTTGGTTGCTGCCTCCTATTTGACCTAGACGCCTGATACCCGTATCTCTTCCTGGGTCAATTTGGTTCTTTCATTGTTAATTCTAGCACTTGTGCCCCTGTCCCCATGAAATGTGGCTGTCGTCTGCTATATTCGGAGAAAGTATTTTCCCATGGCCATGTTTACCATGTGTTTACATTGTTGGGTTTTTTAGTCAAAAGCTGTTATCATCTCAAACATTTTCACAATTGTTTGTGGCTGCACGACAGTGAGACCATTTCGAATCTGTGGTTCAAAGTGATTTATAAGAAGTACAATTACCTACCTTTCCTCCATTGGAGGCTCAATTCATTTACTTTTCTGTGCTAACCTTAACACATAGGCAATTAAACTATTGCGCACATTTGTATTGTAACGCCCATTGTTGTGGTTTGATGGATGATGTGTGTCATGACTATTTCTAGCGTCTCGAGCAGCGGTTCTGCTATATGTGCCAGCCTGTCCAGGGGTTTACATTTCCAGTCCGTAAGAAGCACTGTAGTCTTGGAGGCAGGTAGCGAGTCCAGATGAGGCGTTGGAATGCCTCGGTGATGTCGATACCGACTTGGTATTGGATTGCACGGAGTAGATGTGAAGGCTTTTGGTTACGTAGAGTCGTAATCTTGAGAAGCGTGTGTAGTTTTTTAGCTGTGGACGATCCATAGACATCCATGAGGCGGTTCTTCAAGGTCATATATGGTTCCGCTCCGACCAGGCTACTATGTCTGCTATCTGGATGATGGCCTGACATGAAAGCTGTCCCAGTATTCTGTAGAATCGGTTGGCTTGTGAAGTTGTTCGATTGGCCGCGAAAGTGGCTTCAGCTTGCAGGAATCAGGTTTATGGGTCCTGTGAGTAGAAGATGGGCAGCAATCTCAGTTAAAGCGTCTCTGTCGGTGAGACTGTGTTGGTATTCTTCTATATGGTAGCTTCGTAGGGGTCAAGAATGCTGTAGCCCTTAGCGTGCTACATTCTTCACGGTTGTGTTGTTGCTTCTACCTAAGGTAACGTAGGTGAATAAGATATCGGCTGGTGAATGGTGGCGCCACAGTCCCATGACAGAGCTCTGCCCTGTAGTGTGGCTTGCAAGGTCACAAACGGACTCATCACCATTCGTGAGCTGGGACAGAGGTAACACCTTTGGATTAGGCATATACGCGCTTGGGATTTAAGTTAATAAAGCCATGTCATTACGCAAATTACTCCTAATGTATAATTATGTACCCGAAGCCCCGGTTCGAGAACTAACGTGGTAAAACTATAAAACTGTATAGGTGCTATACTAAGGCATATACCCTTGCGAGATTAATTTTAACAAATGTGTATTATTTTGTAAAGCATTCTTGATTTTTACTTATCCACCTCAAGCCCGAGGTTCGAGTCCTAATATTTCAACTTGTTTATCTTCATATATAAGAGGCGTAGAGGCTTCAAATGAATTTTGAAATAAGAACTTCTATCAAAGAAACTGTAAACCCGTAAATATCACGATCCTAAATACCCCGGTTCGATTCCCTTCTCTTTTAATAACCTCTTCCCAATTGTCTTTTGTATTCTAAACTATAATAGCTAAATAATAGATTCAATGGTATATACCTGCGTTTAACATATAGAATTAGGGGTATAAATAATGTTGCTCCTACTAAACCTGGTTGGAATCTGAATTCTATAGAATTTATTTCTGAGATGACTAATTGGCTTATGGAGACCGCATATAAGGTGCGACGGTATTAATGTTACAAATGTTGTGTGTTTACTTCACGCGTTGCCATCTTGTGACGTCATTCTTTGTTTGGTTCGTAGCTCCCTCTGGCGTTAGCAATTTGCATGAATTAGTGTTCGAAAGAATTTAAAGTTTTGTATATTGTCCTCCGGCTAGCTGTTTAGTTCGACATTTAACTCTTGCAGGGTGTGAATCGGAAAGGAATCTTTTATCCAGAAATTATACTGACGAAGAAATTGGTTTTATAACTTTTATTGCTGAACACGTTCACAAACACATTTACATATTAATCTGGATACTCGCCAAACTGAAACTGTTTGTAATAACTTCTTACTTATAACTTTTAACTCGAGTACTTCAACTTTGTGTATTTTTTTAAATGTATAATACTTTATAATAATTCTCGTAATTCTGCTGCGTGTAACTTGACGAAATGAAGGACTGGCTGACGATGTGTAGTGTACACGAAATTTTGATGAACTGAGAAACCGACGCGTAGAGTACTGAGAATTCTGTTGAACTGGGGGACACTCTACCTCGAACCTACACTATTTATAGGCCTGCATCAAGATACGCCTAAATATTATAAATGAACTGCTATTGGCTAATAAAACGCGCCAACATTAGCGTCTATTTTAATATCCAATGAAAACCACGAATACATATTCTTTAGGGAGAAAACATTCCAGAAGCTTCTAAACGGAAAAAACGCGCGAAACATTACGTAACTTCCTGGTTCCCGGTAATGATAAACAACTCACCCCCTTGCTGCATTATTGCGTTATTGTTGACAGTTTCAGTAAAGCCGTATATTATTATTTACCAATAATAATTACAATTAATAAACCTCTGAAATCAATGTCACATAAAAATACATATTCATATTACTATCATTAATTACATTTAAGTAATTTGTGATACAAATTACCGTATCATATGCCCCACTAGAAACATAATTATAAATATTTATAACTTGTTTGGAAATTTTAAAATTGTGTTTTTAGTCTCCTAAATCTTGGAACACACGTTATCACTTTCACTTAACACTTCACACGCATTTAACACACGACATATTTATTTTATTTTATTTCTTTATTATCTCGCCACTACTTACTGGCTTTGGTCTAATTAATTTAGATATTAATCTGACATCACAAAAACATTTTCTTTATAGCAAATACTTTACCCTAAATTATTTAATCACTACTACCAAATTGTTTACTTTAAGTTGTTGACATAAATTTATACATTTAAGATTTTTTTTTATTATTATTATTATACATATTTACCAAAATATTCACCCTCTACATATATTTACATCTCTTAAATCTAGGTACTGTTTCACATGTTCTATTTACTGCATAAATATTTGTTTTTAATTATATTTACCAATTTTTGTGATTTTGTACTTTATCTTAACAATACTCTTGTAATAGTATTTATGTACTTTACTTTAATATAACATCAGGCTTTATTTCACATGTTCAGTTACTAATAAAATGTTATTTTCCTCTCAAACAGTTAGTCATGACCACAATTTATTTCTCCATTCACATGACGTACATTTTTATTTAACCCTCTTACGTTCCAATATATTGCTCTGCATTTCGCCTTTAACTATCCAGCATTTACTATTTATCATCTTTGTCTTTTATTTCACCATGATCTTCATGGTTGTATGGTTTAAGCATCTCAATATGGAACTTTCCTATGCTTTTTCGAGTTGTTGGATTACATAACTCATATGTGTTAGTTCCATACACTTCAACAACTTCATATGGTCCATGGTATTTGAGAAACATTCGCCAATAAAGTTTATTTTCTTTATCCGATAATTTCTTGGTTTTAACCAAAACTAAATCTCCTATTTTGATCCTCCATTCCTTTCTCTTCTTTTCTTCATGTTTAATTTTTCTTTTTATGGCTTTTTTCTTCATCCTCTCGAATGCTTTTCGGAACATCTCTTCTTCTGTTGGTGGTATCGAATGCGCATCTGGAATGGCTTCTGGAATTTTTTTTACACATTGTATTGATCTTCTTTCCCAACTTAAGT
The DNA here is from genome assembly GCA_030765065.1 of Deroplatys truncata. Classification (NCBI taxonomy): domain Eukaryota; kingdom Metazoa; phylum Arthropoda; class Insecta; order Mantodea; family Mantidae; genus Deroplatys; species Deroplatys truncata. Next base: position 345,487,685 of record CM060990.1, on the reverse strand, counting down.
TCACATGGTTTATACCCTGTCACATTGTTTATGGTTTCATTTAGTAGGTTCTGAACAAAGTTCACGTATCCATACCATTGGGTGTGTTTTCGATGACATAACACCCTTAAATAATTTGAAATTTCCTTAATTTCCCTCTCCACTGGGTTGGAGTTAGGTCTGTATCTTGACGAAAAATATTGTTTAATGCCATTTTCTTTCAGTCCATCCATAATTTTTTTTCCTGTGAAGTACGAAGCATTATCGCTCAATACAGATTGAATAGGTCCTTCTTCTATCACATATGACTTAAGTAGTCTATTCAAACATGCTAAACCTGTAGGTTTTCTCAAAGGGTAAATTCTTACATATTTGCTGAATATATCATAACAGACAAATATATATTTATTTCCAAATTGACTTGGAGGCATCGGACCATGAATATCAATACTAATTACACATCTCGGCTTATCCCTTATAACCGAATTAGTTTCAAATGCATATGCTGCATTTATTTGCTTTGCCTTCTGACACAGGTTGCAGCACGATATAAATTTCCGAACTTTCTGACGCAATTTGGATATGTATAAATTCTCTAAAATCATAGAAGTTGTTCGGTCCGTCCCTGAGTGTGCTAACCCTTCATGAAAATTCTTAATTAGTTCTTTTTCCATGCTTTTCGGAACCATTACCTTCCAACTAGGCATTTCTTTTCCATGCTTCTTGTATAATGTCCCATCTCGAATTGCTATAATTTCTTTCTTTGCCTCCTCAATCAATGGTGCATTTTCTTTAAGTTCAAATAATTTTGCATCCTCATTTTAAATTTCCCCCATATTTTTAAATTTTTTAATCATTTGTTTGCTTAAAGGAATTTCAATTGTCAATATTTTGACTTCATTTCTAGGCCTTTCAATATTTTCGGGAATTTGTGGGTTGTAGTTCAATCTTGATAGTAAATCACTGAAGGTATTGTTTTTGCCAGGAATGTGGATAATCTCAATATCGAATGCAGATATTGCATGAATGTATCTAGCAAGTTTTCCACTACATAATCTACACCGTTGTATGAAAGTTAAGCTGATGTGGTCTGAATATACTTTCACCTTTTGCTGATAAATATAGGTTTTAAAACGAATTAATGAGAAATATAGTGCTCCAATTTCTAACTGAGTCACTGAAGAATTTCGCTCAATATTTGTAAGTCCTCTAGAAGCTGTACTAATGACGTGAAAGTCATTGTTGATGTCTCGCTGTCCTAAAATTCCGGCATATCCTTGCATTGATGCGTCGACATAAATCTCATATTCCAAATCTTCTCTGGGCCTCTCAAGTAATATGGACTTAGCAAAGAGTTCCTTTACTCTCTCAAAACATTTTTGATGATCCTCTGTCCATCTCCACTTATTGTTCTTTCGGAGTAGCTGCCGCAGTGGTTCTATTTCAGCCGAATATCTTGGTACGAACTTACTCTGAAAGTTCAATACCCCTAAGAGACGTCTAATTTGTTTTACATTCCTTGGTGATGGAATTTTCATTATTGCTTCAATTCTTTTCTGATCAGGTCTTATACCTCGTTCATCCACTACATAACCCAGAAAATTTATTTCCTTGACACAAAATTTTGATTTTAGCATGTTCACAGTCATACCATGTTGTTGTAGTTTATTTAACACATAATGGACATTATTCACGTGTTCTTCAAATGTTTGACTAATGATTAAGAAGTCGTCAATATACTTTATTAAAAAGTCATCTGCAGAATTTCCAAAGATACTGTGAATGGCTCTCAAAAATCCACTTCCTGAGTTTTTTAAACCAAAAGGATTTACACAAAAGCGATACTGGATCCCTGAGTACTGAAATGAAGTGTAATCACGCACTTGCGGATCTAATTCCACTTGCCAATATGATGCAGTGAGGTCGATGGATGTCAAAAATCTCCCTCTTGAAAGTTTTGTAATTAGTTGTTCAATTCCCTCACTTTGAAAATGATCTGGTTTCATATACTTGTTGACATATCTACCGTCTAAAGTTAATCTCAAACTACCATCTCGTTTAATACTCCAGCAGATTGAATTTATGTATTGAGAATTACTTTGCTCAATAATCCCATTTTCTAACATGCTATTTATTAATTGTCTAGCTTTGTCTCGAAGACTTATAGGTAAATTGTCATACTTGTGCCTATATGGTGGTACGTCTTCTACTTGAAATGTATGCTGATATACATTACATCTGCCTGGGATATTACTAAATACTGAACTATTGTTCATCAAAACATCATGAAGGATTTGTTTTTGCATTATCGTAAGATTATAAGCTTCTTCACACTTGTGTATTATTTCCTCATTTCTCTTCTCTTTCCTGCTGTTGTTTGTCTCGCTCACATGGTCGTCTTTTGTTTGGATTGTAAATTCCTCTACTTTCTCTGGCATTTCTGCTAGCTGGTGTAAATATGGCGTGGTATTCCCTTCATATTCTGTGACTACCTGCTTTATCTGATTATTTCTATCAGTTTCTGTTATTTGTACAAAAAACTCTTGGTCACAAATATTTTTCTCATCCTTTGTCATCTCGATTACAGAAACTTTTTCTTTTATAAATGGTACCCTTATTTCTCTATCTTCTTTTGTTATTTTTAACTCTTCATGTTTAAAATCTATACATGCTTCATATTCATGTAGGAAGTCACATCCTATAATCATGTCACAAATCAGATGGTTTACAATTAGAAACATAACCTCAAAATTCTCTCCGCCAATAAGTATGCTAAGTAGAGCTTGTGTTTTTATGACCTGTGTAGTTCTTCCAATTGCAACACGACAAACTAAATTACTAGTGGGAAGAGCCATAATTTTGTTACCTTCATTAATCAAATTTATGTAAAATTTCTGTGAGCAAATTGAAGCTGATGAACCAGAATCTATAGTTGCAATGATTTCTTTCTTCGCAATTTCCATTCTAACATGAGGTGACTCAAAATTTTCTCCCTTATCTTTTGTTGCTGTAATCTTATTACAGGGTGTATGTGTAGGTGTATGATTTGTATTGGTAATGGATACTGAATTATTAAAGACGTCCTGAGAACCTACTGCACAGGAGTCTGTTAACAGTTTTCCTGGTTATTTCCATGTTCACGTACGGGACTGCCATTCCTAACAGGCGCTAAATCTATCTCAGTGTCGCTACCATTGTTTTGAGTTCCCCTTCCTCGAGTTCGAAATCCTCGATTTCTGACATTTTGTCCCCTTGGCACGTAATTTTCTTGTCGTTCCTCAGATCTTTCTCGGTTATTATTTTCCCTCCAGTGAGTGAAATTTCCCCTCTGTCTAGTGTACCTCCTTCCATAATTTTGCCCTCTTTCAGGCAATCTTTCTGTCCTGACATAATTTATTTGTTCCTGCCGGCCTGGTCTCCTATCTATCCTTGATCTTTCAAATTGTGGAACGTATGATTGATACCGTTGTCTGGTATTAATTTCATGATGTCTGTCTTGTCCTCTAATTTGCTGATAACTACCTTGGTAATTTCTTCTATCTCGCACATCTAAAAATCTATGTTCCCACTCCCGAGACATATCTTCTTCCTGTTGTTCCAAAGCTGTTATTAATTCTGTCATCTCATAGATGTTCCGTGGTTTTGCAATTAATAAGTAATTTTGTATCCTTATAGGATAATGCCTTGCGAGCAAACTCACAAAATCTTCCTCACTGATTGGAGGTGACAAGTTTCTAACCTGACTTGCATGTTTTAGTAAGTAATCAGTCATCGATATTCCCTCTCGTGGATTAAATTGACCATGACTAAGCATTGCTCGTATTCTTTGCTGTACCGTAACATTCCAAAATCTGTTCATGAATAATCTCTTAAAGGATTCATATGAAATTTCACCCCTGATACCATTTGTAACCAATCTAAGGTTTTCTGGTCCAAACATCTTTTGACAACTATCATTTTCAATGCTTCAGGTATCTTTTTAATTTGAAAATACTCTGATAATTCTGCAATGAACTGTACTGGACTGGAGTTTTCATTAAATTTTGGAAGTGGAAAATCACTTAAGATATGATTGTAATTTTGCAAATTCCCTATTCCCATATTTAAATTCTCTAGTGTTACTTGTGCACTCTGAGTTTCAGCATTAGCTATAGATGAAGCTGCCGCATCACTCACATTATTTGTCATACCTGAGGAACTACCTCTATCATTATTTTGTACATCTGATACATTCACTTCACATATATTTGCCCTTGAATTTAATTCTAACCTATTTACAGTACCTTGCAGATTTTCTATTGTCTGTTCCAATTTTTTATTATTCTCATTTTGAACAGTTTGGTGTTTGTTAATTTCAGAAGTTAGCTTTTGATTCAAATCTTTAGACAAATCTTTAACTTCATCAGACAATTTATTTCTCTGTTTTTCTGACTCCTTCTGAATTTCAGATATTTCCCCTCTGAAATTAACTTGCACCTGTATTAAATCTGCATTTGTAGCCTCCATCATTTCTCTTAACTCACTTGAAATGCTACTCATTCGGCTACCTAGCTCTGTACATTTTACATTAACATGTTCTATTTTATTCTTAACCTCACTTTTTTGGTTAGATATTTCCCTGCTCATGTCTAACATTTTCTTTGAGACTTCACCTATTTCATTTGCTATCATTTCTTGATTTTCATTTTTCATTCTAATCATACTACTATCTAGCTCCATGAACTTCTTTTCAATCTCTTCCCTGTTTTGTTCTAAGCTTTTACCAATATTTTCCCTTAATTCCCTATGACTCTTTTGCATATCTTCCCTGTTTTGATCTATTTTCTTTTCTAATTTCTCATTATTCATTTCCATGTTCTGAGTTAGTTTTTGTTCTAATTTTTCATTATTCTGAGTTAGTTTTTGTTCTAAACTCCTATCAATATCTTCTCTCAATTCCCTATGACTCTTTTGCATATCTTCCCTGTTTTTATCTATTTTCTCATTATTCTTACAGATTTCTTCCCTTAATTCTCTATTATTCTGATCTAGTTTTTCTAATTTCTCATTAGTCTTACCATTATCTTCCCTCATACTCTTAACAATATCTTCCCTCATACTCTTAACAATATCTTTCAGCATTTCCATCATCATAATAGTATCAAGATTAACATTTCCTGCTATTCTATTCTCACCTTCTGCACTAACATTTTCATCTTCAAATCCTAAAAAATCTGGGCTATTTTCTGCAACCTGTATTGAATTACAGCTAACTGTTACACTATCTTCCTCCATAATTATTTCTTCTGTATTACTAGCAGCCATTGTTTTTATTATCCTACCACTCCTCATTAACATTTATTTACCTTTTTGATGCTGTATGTTGCTGTTACTTTAATGTCCAGCGTTCTGCCCCATTCTCCTAGATTTGTATGTCGCTTCTGCGTTGTGTTGTGATGAATCTACGTCGTCTTGTTGTTTTGTAGTTGAATTCCTTGTTGCATCGTAATCTCGGAATTACGATCGAAGTCTGTCGTCCCTGTTGTTTCTTGAATCTGCGTCTTGTAGATCATTTCACCGCTCCATTCATTCCTTCCTGGTTATGTTGATTCATTCCTGGTCGTGTTCCTTTCCTGGTCACTTCGCCCCACGTTGGGCGCCAATTATGCGACGGTATTAATGTTACAAATGTTGTGTGTTTACTTCACGCGTTGCCATCTTGTGACGTCATTCTTTGTTTGGTTCGTAGCTCCCTCTGGCGTTAGCAATTTGCATGAATTAGTGTTCGAAAGAATTTAAAGTTTTGTATATTGTCCTCCGGCTAGCTGTTTAGTTCGACATTTAACTCTTGCAGGGTGTGAATCGGAAAGGAATCTTTTATCCAGAAATTATACTGACGAAGAAATTGGTTTTATAACTTTTATTGCTGAACACGTTCACAAACACATTTACATATTAATCTGGATACTCGCCAAACTGAAACTGTTTGTAATAACTTCTTACTTATAACTTTTAACTCGAGTACTTCAACTTTGTGTATTTTTTTAAATGTATAATACTTTATAATAATTCTCGTAATTCTGCTGCGTGTAACTTGACGAAATGAAGGACTGGCTGACGATGTGTAGTGTACACGAAATTTTGATGAACTGAGAAACCGACGCGTAGAGTACTGAGAATTCTGTTGAACTGGGGGACACTCTACCTCGAACCTACACTATTTATAGGCCTGCATCAAGATACGCCTAAAGATTATAAATGAACTGCTATTGGCTAATAAAACGCGCCAACATTAGCGTCTATTTTAATATCCAATGAAAACCACGAATACATATTCTTTAGGGAGAAAACATTCCAGAAGCTTCTAAACGGAAAAAACGCGCGAAACATTACGTAACTTCCTGGTTCCCGGTAATGATAAACAACTCACCCCCTTGCTGCATTATTGCGTTATTGTTGACAGTTTCAGTAAAGCCGTATATTATTATTTACCAATAATAATTACAATTAATAAACCTCTGAAATCAATGTCACATAAAAATACATATTCATATTACTATCATTAATTACATTTAAGTAATTTGTGATACAAATTACCGTATCAAAGGTAAACAAATGCACTCTCATTGAAAATTATTATGATTAAATATGAAAACCCTAGGGTCCTAAATAGATCATCCAAAGGACCAATTTCAGTTGTCGCCAAATTATGCATTTTACGGGTTTATGGAATAATAAACTCAATAATAAAGTTTAGTAAAGGTAATTAAACTACAAAGATAGTTGTTTAAAGAAATATATAGCTTCGAACTTAGAAGCGTAAAGCTAAGTATAACGTGAAATACCAATTTGTATGCATTGGCTCAGTATGTAATGATTATCAGTGATTTTAAAACTAATGACAGCAAGTAATTACAAATTGTCTACTGCCTCTAAAGAAAAATAGGAAGAAAAAGAAGAACATGAAGAATTTCAGTCAGCAATACACATTTTTAGCTGCACTCTACAATTCCAACAATGAATGGTAAGTGGTTATTTTTAAGCATTTCTTAAAGAAACCATTTATTTTCTATTTCTTTCTAAACTTTATGCATGCATTTAAACTAAAGTGAAGTGATGTGCAATCCGTAATTGTAACCCCAAAACATGATTTATGGTAAAAAGTGTTATTTAAACCGAGCGTCTCCATTCTTATAGGAACAAACAATTTATTAAAATACGTTTTCTTTTCATATTTTTTTCGTAAAACACATTTTCCAATAAAAAAGTGAATAGACAATTGGTTTATTCAATGTGTGTTACATATACTAAGTTTATGTGTTTGTGCTTTAAACGAATCACACGAATTCCTTAAATGTTTTTCATTTCGTATGAAATTATTCTAAATTTATGTGAAAAGCCAATCCAGAATATAATCAAAACCAATAATAACGCCAATAATAGCGTTTTAAAATAGAAAATGCACATTAAGATTCAATGCATATAAACTATCTAATGATTAAGACAAAGGTAGGAATAGGAACCTGAAAAGCGAAAGAAAAAAACTAAAAATACCTGTGTTTAACATATAGCTGCATATGCTTGTCACCATAACTAGTCCACACCAGATCGAGAGACGGTGAGAAACCAGTTTATAAACGTAAAAAGAAGAAAAAAGCATATAGAGCACTAAATAACCGTTTCGTGAAACCGTTTGGAGAATCACAAATGGTTACGATACTCAAAAGTAAGTTTAACATGACTAGCACATGTAACGAAGGAAGAACAACATATCTGAGACTATATAGTGTTTAAACCGTGATACAGTAATTCAAAACACAAGCATTACACAACAAAAACAGTGAAAATAGGTCACAAAATAGTTATACAAATCTGTTGCATTTCATAGCAAAATAACAAAAAGTTTCCCACAGTACTGCAAAAATGACAGTGCAAAGCAATCATCAAAATTAGTGGTAATAGAACAGAAATTTTGGACAATGACAGTTTAAACTAAAATATTCGAAAACAACGTCTACAATTAAATCATAATTATAAAATGAATTACTCATCTCAAACAAGTAACTAGGTGCCTAATTGTGAACAATTGAGTGATAGGTTAAAAACAGGAAAAAATTGAAATACTAATTTAATTTGTGTAGTCTACATTACAGCAAAAGATATTATTTTCTTTATTCAAATGAACTTATATATTTGAATTATTATTTTCAGGTAACATAAATGGAAATAATGCAGGACCTACCGCAGTTGCCCCAATGCACCGAGAATCAACAGAGGTGGATCGTACATGCCTGCTCCATAGATAGGAAACCTGTGCACACCAAGACACAATGAAATTACACCATACATAAGGGGATGCAACCCAGAATGGCCCTACATGCCAGCATTCCCTGGAAACTGGAATGGTTTCCACGGTGACGGGCTGGGGTCCCAGCACAAGCCATAGATATTACATCATGCCGCATGAAATGCATCGCTTCTTGGATGGTAAGCTTCTAATTATTATTATTATTGTTGTTGTTTCTGTTATTATTGTTGTTATTATTATTATTATTATTATTATTATTATTATTATTATTATTCGTATTTCACTATTCACTAATTTGTTTTCACAGTTATCTAATCCTATATTGTTTTTTTCTATTATTACAGCACGACAACCGCTAGAACTATCACCGAAACCAACACCTAATGATATCTCTAGTTTACTGCATGCATCGAGGCTAGTATCAATATCTCAGCATGAGGGATCAGAAAAAATCCAGCCATTAAATCTGAAAAAAGAAGGTTGTTCGCAACCTATGATAACAAACTTAAGACCCTCTTACCTCATGAAAAACCACGCCTCCACCAACAGAGACGTTCTATCTGGCAGCCTTCAGCTTGAGCTATCAATCTGCAGCACAGCCTCCACTGGAGCAAACTGCTACGAAAAACAGAGATATCCCGTTTATTCCATTCCTCCTCGCAGCATTCCAAAGACCATCCAAAGTTCGCGGCCGTCTGCTTCCAAGGGCTCTTTTCAGTAACCCAACTGTACAAAACTCCATCAGTGATGCATCAGGTGACTTAATGCAGATGTCGCTAAAAGGTATGGAATGTATTCCCATTTCTCTCTCTATGTTCTCAAAAATTTGTAGGTTGAAGCAGACGTATGGCTTGATGCCTTATCCTGATGCAACCAGACTTTATTTACATTTGCACCATAGAGAACAGGAATTTCTGTATGAAAATTGGTATCAGGACGTTATTCTGATATTATGCCGAGTTGATTTTCACATTTTTATGTACACGACGAATGGTTAACTTGCCATTGTAACTGTACCTTGCTATTACCATGAAACCATTTGGGTAATTTTCGTTAGTTTCCTTATACCAAACTTAAAATGTGTTTTCTCCCATTGGTCTGTAATATATAGCCCCGGATTTGTTGCAGTCACTTAGATAGACACATGCCTCATCTAAAAAGACAAAAAACTTCCACTTTTCACCAGTTAGGTATCACTCATACAGCTTTCTGCTGTTATTGGCACGTTTTGCAATGTGTTTAGGCACCTTATATCCCCGGCACTTTTCTAGGTCCAAATCCTGATGGATTATGGTGAGTAATGTCACAGTAGTAACAGAGATCCCTAATTACAGTGCAATGGCCCTCTGAGTTGCAGGATTTGGTCCAGAGGCATGGACCTTCGCCTTCCAAATTATCTCCGGTGTGCGACTGGCAGCTGGTCGTGGATTTCTCCGTTTGTTGCCCTTTGATCCAAGTCCTGATATGGCCTTACCTTTTTTGTTGAGTGCACATGAGATCACTTTCTTGGATATGGTAAAACCACGCCTCTTGCACTATTTATCTTAGAATACAAGTACTTTGCATCGGAAAGGGTAATAATGTACCCTTATCAGAATGGTTCTATTTTTGACGCCATTTGATGCAGCAAGAACAAGAACACACAACTGGGGAAGAACAGTGATGCACTCATACTGCTGGTCTTTCATTCGGTTCCACATGTTTCAGCGCGGAGCTATTGTGCTCGTCTGATATTGTTACTATAGATCGTGAACAACCCTCCGTACTCTGCACCTGCAAGAGACCACATGAAGCAGAGCGTGACACAACCAAATACTGGGTAAAAGTGCACCCCAAACAACAGATAAATACAAGTCAGCAGCCACAGCAGTCCCATCAGCATAAAAGTCAAAATAGCGGCGACAACAGCCTCAGAGCCGCCCTAAAACGTGCAACAGTAATACGATCACTCATGCAATAATGCAGATTAGCGTTACATCACCACGGAGCATAGAGATCCCTAATAAATGCAGTGAATAGAAGGCAAAGGTGTTGGGATTGTATAACAGTTCTATGTTTTTGCAATCAGGCCGCTTTAAGAATAATAAGGCAAATGAAGGTATAGTATGCCTCATAAATGCCTGTGATCCAATAGGAGTGTAGTCTGAAATGAAACTCCCCTTATGATTACCATATGTAGGGTATGGTGACTTCAAGATTCAATTAGACTAGGCTTTGCTTCAGAATTGTATTAACCTATACATGTTTTTCTTTAAAGCGGAATCCCTTGGCTCAGTCCATGAGTTTTCAATTGTACAGCCTCTGAACGACACGAATGGTGTTTAAACATACAACACTTAAGCTGTGTTTACTGTACTGCTTTTACATCCTACGTAGAGGCTTTTCTATATTGACTTATATATTTCGTCAACTTATTTTTGTATATTGAGATATGCGAAAGGCAGATTTACCCATTTATTTGCTTTCTAAGACGATATACTTAAAACATTTCAAATTATAAACTTTTTGCGATTTCATGGGCCTTGAAGCTCTTGAAATTTGGCCGTGAATGCAGATATTACATTCTAAGTGTTCGTAATTATTTTTGACATATCTCCTTATGCTAGAAATGCTTCAGTGTCTTTCTTCAAGTTCCTTATACTTATTAATGCTTTGAGTGTTCTTGTACAGATTGCCTGAACCTTAAAAAGACAGTATAAAGATAAATGGAATATCTCTGTCTCTATCTAATGCACGCACATTGCCATTAGCTTCGTCCTTCTCTACACTAGAACTGTCGCCAGGTTGCTAACAGTATTTGTTATACATTTTAGCTCTGAACACAGTAACCTGTGCAGAATAATTTTCTGCATCAGATTACAAAAATTTTGGATCCTTTATAGGTTTATGTAGGAACAAAATTATAAATAAAATAAGTTTTTTCTATAAAAGTCCGATATTTGCTGTTTTCATTATTATCACTTAGTAGCTAGTAAACTAAAGGGCAGGACATAATAGTATACTTTTCTTAGCCAGAGAAAATTTGAATAGTGATACTTTCCCAGTTTTAATTCTCTGTCTTTAATAATATGAGCAATACCATTTTTGAAATTAAACGTATTTGGAAAATTTTGTATCTATGCAGTAGAAAAGTCAGCCATCGAGAAACTCTTGTTATTGGATTTACAACGGGGACCAAGCAGTGAAAGTGTTGAGGATGGCTGGGCACAGTTTTTAAAAGAAGCCAGAATACTGTAACTTCTTGCACTCATTGTGTATGACACACAAAAGTCATCAATCCATTCAGCTAAGAGGCGCCAGGTGCGAGGCAGTTAGGTTAACATCAGTTGTAAGGAAGTTGGTACGTTTATACACTGTGAAATGTTATGTAGGTTATTTATTTAACATTTTACGTAAATATTTATAGTTATGGAGGGAGAAGCTAGGAGCAGACTAAATGTTGGTAAACTAAGAAGAAACCCAAAATAATAATCAATGGCTTTGATTATTCAAGTAAAATGAATGTTAGTAAGCCAGTAAACGAAACAGCTAAGACTACCGGGTGTTCAGAAACAGTAGTGTATAGGATAAAAAAGGAACCAATGAAAAGACATCTAAGGACGCCATTGAAAATGAAAGGAAAGGATGTAGGGTAAACAAAACCACGCTAGGTTAATGCAATATGATGGAAAAGCGCAAAACGTGGTGCGGCGTATCATTTATTATTTGTTGTTTGTAAACATTCCACCTATGTTGAGTGTAATTTTTTGAAGGTTAAACAGTGGTGATACCCTACTAACTTACAGCTTTTCTAATTTTATATCTCCATATTTTATTGATAATACTTTTTTCATGCCCGAAAAATCGTATTTCGAAGTACTAACAATACAAAGAGAGATAAAGTGTAGTTGCAATTAAAGGTCACACAAAAACCTTAAATAGCAGTGCAGATATTTCGCAATTTGATGATGCATCATTCACAAGATGACATTAAATTGGTAGACCGATCACAGCTGGGCGCCGAAGTGCGAACGTACGTATAGTAAATGCAGCAAAAGTGAGCCCCATTTAACCTGTACCGTCTTTTAAGCGTGAGACGTGATGTAGATGAGTTTACCGAGAACGACGTATATAATGCATTTCTCTTCGGCTTAGCTCTTAGTGTATGTGCACGCCTCTCTAGCATTAGATGGCGGTAAAAAAATTAAATTAAGTTAAATTTTATTTATGGACGCTCTTTAACTGCTGTGGTCCTAAGCGTCCCATTCCATATTGGGCGTGAAAGATTGGTAATTTTGCTCAAAGGCCTCTTTATCAGGCTTGAGGTTCTTTTCGTGCCGGAAATCTACGACACGGGACCACCAGCTTTACTTTCCTTCCGAAGGAAGCCATGTTAAGGTTGTTTACGCCCGAAAAAATCCATCGCCCTCCGCCGGGTTCGAACACGCAACCTCGGGAATTAGAGGCTAACATGGTAACTATTACACCACGGAGGACGGCAGATGGCGGTAGAGGCGTGTAGCTGCTTCCTCTAGGGGAACTAATAAGTTCCCCTAGAGTTATTAGCAACTTATTAGTTCTGAACTGATTCCTACAGCAAGCAATTTGCTGCCATTAAGATGTGATTCCTCCATCTCTGAGACTAATTTCTTGATCCTTCCCTCTATCATATCATCTATATAATTTTGCCGAAATACAGGCTGATTTCATTGTTCAAATGCGTAATCTGTGGTTTTTCCAACGGCGTTCACGAATTGACGTTCGAACACTAGACTGATGTTCATATATAAGTTTGTAGTTATTTCTGAAAATCTTGAATTATACGCTGTTTTGACTCGTGTAGATGAATATTCAAGTTTTTGGAAGAATCACAGAGAATCAAATACGATTTCAGACGTCCTTCAAATGCTCTCTCATACTCTCTCATGTCATACCCCACGTTCATTGCTGCCAATAATTAATATGTCGTAGCTTCAGTCGCGATTTTCTTTCAAGGAGTACTGAATCCACATTTTTCTTCATGGTGTTGCACTTTATAGTTGTTGAGGAATCCATCACAATGCTTACACTTGAAGAGCTTCTTGCAAGCCATTTCATGCCGCCTCTTGTGATAGGTATGTAGGAAACTCTTTTCAACCTTTATCACTTCTGTTAACAGGCTTATTATTTGCAAGGACTTCCAGGAATGTAGCACTCTTAATCTCTATCTCTCTACAGCTTGCGAAATGTTGTAAAAATCCTTTCTAAATAAATATGAAGTTCACTATAGCCTCCACGTTCTTATTCAAAGGTGTAATGACATTGCTACAAATCATTTCTTACATAAAAACATAATCACGGGATTAACTTTAACCGGATTATGAATACATACTTACGTATTCAGACAGTTTCACTATTCAAACATTGATGCATTATTATTATTATTATTATTATTATTATTATTATTATTATTATTATTATTATTATTATTACGCAGCCTTTAGAATGCTGAAAGATGCTACACCAGCATTGAAAACTTTCATTATGTAAAAATACTCAGTGAATCTGTTAATAAGAAGAAATAACAAAACATTACACACTTTATCTAACTTCACCTAGATTAACCCAATCTAACTCATCCTTTCATTGACTTTGCTAGCCTATATTCACCTAGCCTTGGCTAAACTTACAGACAGCCAGCTAAGATATTCTCTAATAATCTAGATCCATGGTAACAATTTGTAGGATTCATTTAAGGCAATTGTTAGGACACCATTCACAATCCCTTTCCCAGGAAGGCTATACAAAACATTCAAAGGCGGGAAACATAAATGAGGGATAGTGATATTGGTCTTACGGAGGTTTAAGTCACAGAATGCGATAATGTATTAAAACAGCAAGAAAAACCATTAAACTGAAGTAATATGCAAAATCCCTTAATGAATTGTGAATCTTTAATTCAGTTTCTATAAACCCTACATGAAGTTTAACAATTTTTTCTTATACATTATTTTGGGTACTATTTTCATTCCTGAGTCCCCCATACATACATTCAAACTATGTGGTTATTTATGTATACTGAACCTAAATTTAGATAACGTTTTTGTTATTTTCCTGTAACATTTTTCACTTGCTCACCCCACGAGCCCCCTAACATTTTATGTCCCCTTCCTTCTATACCTTCAATATTCTAATTTTTAGAACTTCTGCATTAGTATTTCCCCCCTTTTGGTGTATAATGTTTCCCCACGTCATCATTTCTTCCCGTCCTACTACACAATGCAAACAATTTCTGCCCCCATATAAACCAAAAGTTCACTCCCTTTCTATCCCCTCTTAGCCTATGCACCCCTAAACTAGTTCCTTTTAGTCCCAATCTTCTGTCTCTGGTCTATTACATACTTCTACATCCTTCTCGCTGTTCCAGATCATCTTTATTTGCCTATATGTCGTAAAGTTTTCTTGTCGCTAGACTTTGGAATAATTCTTAACAATTTTCACACTTTTCCACAACGTCGTCAGTACTGCAAATATGTCCACAACATTTAACAGATACTTGATTTCACCTCTACCCATCTTATCCAACAGTTCTTCGACATTCCAAAATAACACTATCAAAGGTTTTTCTTATACGTAACATTTTTTTTCGAAGCAAAGTTGGTCTAGTTTAATCCTGCTATACGTCACTATACGTCATTATCTTTTCTTTTTCAACTCCTAAATTATCCTCCACTAGCATTATAATGCCACTCGGAAATGTCACAACACTAAGATCGCGTTGACGCCAAAGTTTAATCCTGTCACTGCCCCCTTGCGTTGATCTTCTTGCTCATCCCTTAACTGCAGTGATGGGGAAACCTGTTTTGCCGGTGATGCACTGATCCACTGCTGCCCATGCTCCTACGTCACCTCTATCCTCCCTATAATTCAGAGGCCACTCCCTGCCTTGTTGTCCCTTATTTCGCTTCTCTTTTCCCTTCAGTGATTTCCCGTATCACGGCATTCGAATCTTCTCTCTCCACGCTTCCAATGTCCCTTGTACTTCCTTGCAATGTTTCCTGCACGCGTGTCTCTCGTGGCCAAATCTGCTAACAAATATCCTGCCTGAGACTAAGTGAGAGTCCTCTTAACGAAGGTCTCTTCCCTTGTTCTCTAGCTAGCTTCATCTCTCGTATTAAAGTGCTTCTAAATCCCCTTCCCTTATTGCCGTAAACATGCTAATAAAAATTCTTGACCCTCTCAAAATTGATGCAATTTTTTAAAACTATTCATTTGACGTTGACTGTTGCGAGTTTACTATTATCTGTCTTCAGTTTGTTCTCCGTCTTTCAATTCTAAATGAGCCGATTATTTCCCATCCTAATAGCTCTCTATTCGGTTCATTCTTCACGATGTGCTCCACTTATTCCCACTTATTCCCTTTAGCTTCTTTCTTCCGCGCATCCAAAATGATTGCATTCCTATTCCTGTTGGTTTATTCAAACCGTTTTAAGTGTGAAGTATGTTATTCCTTGGTTCAAATCTAAGAACTTCTCTCCTTCAAAATTTCCATTTATTTTTTTCCATGCTTTTGACCAGTCTGTCGTCTACCCTTATATCCATGTGTTTTATATGTACAATGTCATCCGTTATTCCTTTTAACATCATTACATGTTCGATCTCCGGCCCAGGGTTCAGCTGAACTACATCGATGATTAGTAATAGTGTCACAACTAAAACCGTCCAAATGACTAATTCCACCCAAAATCATGTCGAAATTGTCTCTGCGTTTCCATTTCCATTGTTCATCCATTTCAGTCCGTTAAATGAACCGATTCGTACTCCATAATTCTCTGGGAATATCCCCATCATTGAGCTCGTGTGCCCACGTCCTTCCTATAACCTGAAAATCCCTTATTAGTGTATCACTTCAATTGCTATTATATTAAACAATCCTTCGATCACTGAACATGGATACACATTTAATTAAATACATCTTATGACATACAGCATTTTAATTTCTATTAACCTTAAGCCTAATTTAATAATACAATTAAAATTTATACATCGAGATGTAAAACTAGACAAAACAAACTTAAATGTAGAAATATGACACAATAATACAACATAAATGATTCATTTAGTCCTTTAGAGCGATGCAGTCTTCTTCTTTCTCCATCTGTTCTTCTTTAACGGATTAAATCCCACCATTTGTAGGACTTTCACCCCCATAGACTTAAAGCCAATGCCTTTGGTTCGTAGCCTGTCCGGAGCAAGCAATCTCCGGATCATAGCATATCCAGGATGGATGATCAGCCTAAGGCGTAGTTTGGCGACGAATAAAAAGGAAATGAAATGTAGTAATTAGAGGAATGCTAGGAAGATTCGTGGAGCAGATTATCCAACGCAGCATTCGCCTAGCGACCAAGTAATACCCCGAAAGAAATTTCGGTTTCATTGATTGGCCCGGGGTTAGACTCCGGGACTTCACGAATGCGTGCCACAAGCACCTTCGCCGTCCCGCTCAAAGTCAGGTTTTCTGGAATCCATTACATCATGTAATAATCGGCTTCCAGATTCAATTAGGGATGTTTCAATCGCAGGACGGCTGGATACTTCTTCGTTGCATCTTCTTCTGTGTACTTTAAGTCTTGCTATGGTTCTGTTCTCTAAAAGCTGACTGCATATACAACACTTAACGAATCGATTCCTACCATGCCTAATATACGAAGAATTAAGCTCATCGTAAATTGACTGTAACGGATACTAACACAATAACTCATACATAAAAGCCAGGAAAGACCTATGTCCCAGCTGGACGACCATTATACTAAAGGAAGTTGCATGCACAGATACCAACAGAGGACTGAACTAGAGTTAAGGTATTTCTACATTTTATACATAATATTAAAGCATTGACAGCCATATTCCTCAGACGCCATGTTGGAAGTTATGACAACCTACTCTAACATAACCAGCGCCCTAACTTAACTCACCTGGTCCACACATCCTTAGACATTCAGAATGCCCCACGTAGCCTAACCCGATGTCATCATAAAGTAAGTACCTATAACCTAAAATGTTACCACATGAAACCGAAAGGTTTATAACATGTAACCATAAAGGTAACCAAATGTCCCACATGGAACCAAAGAGTAGCCACAGGCAAACAAAGGGTAACCAAAAGGGATCCACAAGCAAAAAGGTAGCCAAAAGGTAAACATTTTGTAACAAAAAAGGCAATTAAAAGGTAACCACATGTAACCGACATGTAACTACATGTGCATAAAGGGTAATTGACGCCAAAGTTAACAAAAGTTAAGCATGCGTAAGCAAAATGTAACCACTTGAAGGAATAGGTAAGCAAAAGTTACCCATACGTAAGCAAAAGGTAACCACACTTAAGAAAAGGGTAGCCAGAATGTATGAGATTCAGAGTTGTACACATCTAGCCTAATCCAAACTAACATAACAGTACCTAAGCTAATCAAGGCTAACCTAATCCACCCTATCATAATTTACACATGCAGTATGCAATCACGAGCTACTCTAGCCTAGGCTAAACTAACGTACAGTTGGATTTTCCTACCAAAGCAAATCTATTACTGTTCAATACTAAGCTTACTTACGGTAATAAATCCTATTTTAACTTAGAAATGCATTCAATGTGCTGTGCTAAACTAAGTTACACTTAACCTTACTGTTGAAACTAAGACGACACGAAGTAACATAAACGCTAGCTAACTTTATCAGAAATTTTCACACGATTCTTTAATGATTGCCATATTTCCAGACTTGCAGACAGTTTGCATTGTAATGTTTTCCAAGGAATCTTGCTGTATCGTCTATTATAATAGTAATGGCATTTTTATGTTTAACAGCGAAAGTAATTATACACGCACTATTCCATTCTGTGCAACTGATATACCTACTGTGAATAATGTTAAGATGTTACCTTGGATAATTGTTACGAATGAACTAGTACGTCGTATATAGCTGCCAATGATGTTACAGTCTGGAGGTATAATGAACCATTCGATTGAGATTGAAGAGCTTACTTAGGAGCTAAGTATTTCTGGTGCTATAGAATGATTAAAGGGATGCATAGCTCTAAGTGACTAATGTGTGAAGCATGTTACATTTTTAGTGTCATGTTTCTACGTTGCAAATTGTTTTTTAGCTCTTCATTTCATTGTGTATATTTTAGTTGTATTGAAAATTAGACTTAAAGTTCATTGAAATTAAAATTCTGTATGACATGTGGTTTATATAATTAAATGTGTATCCATGTCCAGTGATCGCAAGATTGCTTAACGTAATAGCAACACAAATTATTAGCTAATAAAAGATTGTGTCATCTTGCCTTAAGGTTAATGATTTGTTTTCCTTATTTTAATGCGTTACTGCATTCAATGACCTAACCTTCTGTAAGGTAAAGATTATTAGCTTTCATTTATGCCTCCTGTCCTTGAAAGTTTGTTTAACCCTCCTGGGAAAGGGAATGCAAATGGTGCCCTCACAACTGTCTTAAACTGAATCTCACAAATTATTACCATGTGTCGAGATAATTAGAGGATATGCTAGCTCGCTGTAAGTTTAGACTAGATTAGCTGAAGTCAAGACTTGTAAGACCAATGTAAGGATAAGTTATTTTAAGGTAGTCTAGGTGAGGTTAGATTAAGTATTTGCCATTTTGTTAATAATAACAATAATAAATCAATTCTTGATTAGTTAAACGCCCCTAAATACGTAAATTAGTATTCATAATCATGTTGAACTTAATCCAGTGGCTATGCTTGTATATAACAAATTATTTGCAACCATCACAGTACACCTTTGAATAATGGCATCGAGGATATATTTATATTTATAAGGACCTTTACAACATTTAGCAAACTGTAGAGAGAGAGATGTAGAACGCTAAATTCTACGGGATCCTTCCAAATACTAAGCCTACTAAGAAAAGCAGTAACTGTCGAAAGAGCTTTCTACAAAGCTATCACAGGAGTAGGTATGAAATGAATTCTAAGCAGTTCTTCAAGTGTAGGCATTGGGATGGATTCTTCAACGTCTACAAGGAACATCGCCTTGAAGAGGTGTGTGGATTCATTGCTCCTTTGTAAGAAAATCAAGACTGAACCTGCAATGCATCAACTGTTGACGGTAATGGACGGGGGTGTGAGATGAGAAAGTATGAGACAGCATTTGAAGGTCGTCTGAAATAGTATTCCATTTGCTGTGATTCGTGCAATGACTTGAATATTTATACACAGGAGGCAAGATGGGGTGCAATTCAAGCTGTTAAGAAAGAACTGCGGATTTATATGTAGAAATCAATCTACTGGTCGAATGCCGAAACGTGAACGCCGCTGGAAAAAATACAGTTCAGGCATCTAAAACACGAAATCAGCCCGTATTTCGGCAAACTAATCTAGACGGTATGATAGAAGGAAAGTTTAAGTAGTTGGTCTCAGATATGGGCAGCCACTCTAAAGGGCCCCAATTGGACCCTGCTTGCCATGGAAGCAGTTTGTTTCAGAATTAATCAGTGCGGACTTCTTCGGGGAAGCAACTACATAAATTTAACCCATCTGTGAGAGTTAGGGAGGCGTGCATTAAACACCAAGATCTAGGCCGACCAGAAATGCTTTATGTATGTCGTTCTCGGAAAATACGTCTACAAGAACACACAATGTGTTAACGAATTTGAAGTTAACAAAGTTAAAGAGAGACACTGGCATATCATTAGCATAAAGAAATATGTCAAATATAATTAGGATGACTTAAAATGCAAAGTTCGCATTCAAAAGTCTATCTCAAAAGCTTCGTGGCCCATGAAATTGTAAGAAGTTCATAATTTGAAAAAATTTAAGTACGTATATCGTCTTATAATATAAATCATGCGTGAGGTATCCACCTTTCGCGTATCTCAATATATAAAATAAACTGAATGCATATATAAGTCAATATAAAACAGCCTCTAAGTAAGGTGTAAAACCAGTACTATAAATACAGCTTGAGTATTGTAAACTCAGAGACAGACTCACAGATGTATTTGTGTCGCTCAGAGACTTACATTTGAAAACTCATGGACTGGGAGAAAGGATTCCGCTTTAAACAAAAATATGCATAAGTTAGTATAATTCTCACCTATACAAATGTGTAAATCCTAGTCTAGTTGAACCTTGCGATTTCAGTATTCCTTCTGTGGTAGCTTTGTGTAAGAACACATTAGTGAATACAAATTATCTATAGTAAAACAATAATAATGGTTTATTATTGTTATTATCATTGTCGTCGTTATTTTTGTTGTTGTTAATTAGAAACTTACGATCCCAGAAGCGATACATTTCGTGGGGCATGATGTTACATGTATGGCTTTTAAGGGACCCCCACCCGTCGCCGGGGCACCATTTCAGTTCCATTCCTGTTAGCTGAAAATGCTAATTTATGTGTATAGGTCTATTTGAATAAAGAATGTCCTTTATTATTATGCAAGTTATATGCAGCATATAATGGAGTTTCAAAAATATTTCTGTTTTAGTCATATCGCTCCATTATTCGCAATTAAGCTCTTAACTACTGGTTTGAGATGAGGAATTCATTTTATAATTATAATTTAATTGTAGAAGTTATTTTCGAATACTTTAGTTTAGAATATCGTGGTTTAGAATGGACGTTTTCTTATTACTAACTTCAATGAGTGCTAGCTAGCACTCTCTATTTGCAGTACCATAGCAAACCTCTTGTTATTACGCTATGAAATACAACAAACTTGTACAATATTTTGTATTGTATTTTCGCCGCTTTTCTTGTGTAATGCTCGTGTTTTGAATTATTGTATTATGGTTTAACACTGTATATTCTCAGAATGCTATTATTCTTCGGTTACATATGTTAGTCATGTTAAAGTTACTTTTGGGTATCGTAGCCTCTTTTGGTTCTCCGAAACGTTTCGTGATATTATTTAGCTGTCTGTTCTTTTCTTTGCTTCTAAATCGGTTTTTCACCCTCTCACAATCTTCTGTAGATGGTTACGACAAGCTTAACCTCGTTGCTGTATATTAAATGCTGAGATATTTTTAGATGTTCTCTTTCGCTTTTAAAGTTCCTATACTTGGATTTGTTTTTTAATTATTAAATGGTTTAAACGTATTGAATCTGAATACCCATTACTGTTATCCTTTGTTTCGTTTAAATTCTGGATGATGAGTTGCTTTCATAGCTGTTTGCAATGCATGTAATTCATTTAAAGAATAAATGAATAGGTTTAGTGCATATAATACGCTTTAAAGAAAACAATTCTATATTCAG
Source organism: Deroplatys truncata (assembly GCA_030765065.1). NCBI lineage: Eukaryota > Metazoa > Arthropoda > Insecta > Mantodea > Mantidae > Deroplatys > Deroplatys truncata. The sequence goes on along the minus strand of CM060990.1, from coordinate 345,466,168 downwards.
TTTTCATTAGCAAACCGTAGTTTACGTAAAAAAGGATATAAAAGAAAAGTATTATAAATTTTTTTCTCCCTATAAACAACCAAGAAGCTCGATTCAGATAACTTTTTTTAGTATAAATCATGTTTTGGGGTTAACATTAGTCATAATCGCACATGACTTTACTTCAGTTTAAATGCATGCATAAAGTTTAGAAAGAAATAAGTAAATGAGCATTGTGATGGTCACATTGTAGGTTCCCATTTAAAACTATTAAATTGAACCTAAAATGACCATCATAACGTCCTCCAAACAAAACCCAACTAATTGCATTTACCTTCCCCCATAATACCAAGCAACTTCTATTAAAGACATTTCCTTCTATTACCCTTAGTTTTGGAGATATTGTGCAGTATCAACTTAAATGGTTCACCCTAACAAGTGGCTTTATATTTTGGCGGGAGTTATTGAAGCGACCTATGAAGAGCTAGAATGCTGGCGGCTGTTTCATTCTGTTTCGAGAGCGTGCTCAGAGAGGCCTACTGTGCTGTGCTGAGCTGGTCATCGCAGTCTAAGGATCCCCAACCGGCGGCCTTTGTGCAGTAGCCAAACACTTGTTCCCTACCTCCCTAACCGGAACCACCATAAACATCTTAGTGACAACCATGTGCACGTGCGCGTTGTTGCCACAGTTAAAAATAGTATTTAAAAGCAGAACTTGCAGCTGATTTCCACATGTACAGAATACAATAATGCAGTTTGTCTGCTTGCTTTACACACAAATGCAGTAAGTAACTATGCCTCGCATAATTACATTTGTTACAAACGCTTTAAAATATAACTGAGGATGACCTGAACTAATATACTACGCTACAAGAATGGAAATGCACGTTAACATATCCGAGAGAAACTTAGAAACATGTCCCAAATAAACTATACAGTGTTGGACTGTCATGAAATAATTAAAATGTATAAATATGAATTTATTTTGAAAAGAACTCTTACTCCCAAATCAAAGCATAGTTTTGATTATGCTACTTAACCTAACAGTTAATTTTTATAAATAAGGGTTGCATGTTTGCAGTTTTGCTTACTGTAACTATACTGTGCGCGAAGCTGTGGTGAAAGCTTTTTATTTTGTTTGTCCTACAACCACAGAATGTAGAAAAACCAAGTTCCGGAAGATGTAAACAAAAACAGTAAATTTAAAAAGAAATAATGAAAAAAGAGGAAGCAGGTGAAAAAAGTGAATCGAACGCAAGTCTTTACATCACTCTTAGGAGATAGGTGCTTTTTTTCCTAGCTTTGAAAAGATAATAAATTTGCTTCACAACAATGTTTTTATTAATATAAAGCTAATATAAGAAGTTGTGCATTCTTTAAGATGTAAGATTTATAAGTATGATAGCTTCTGTTTACTTAAATTAATAGCTTTATTATAAAATACAGGATAAGTACAAATATAGAAGGCAAAAGAAAGGAAATAAAAAGCAAACCTTATGTGTTATATTCACATGATTATCTCTACTAACTCTTCTACAAATTACTTTTACAAAAGTTTATTCTTCTGTCTACTTCTTCTTAAACAAGATAAAATTTCATTGCACATTTCGTTGTAAATACAAAGATACATATGCTAAAGCGATTGTCAGATTTTTAAAAACCAGATGACTATATGATGTCTTTGAAACTCCATGCTCTTAGCATGACCACGACGAAAATACAAACAGGGACTTCCAACTTGTATTTCAAAATTTAAACCAATAACAAAGAATTTCTCATAAGTAATTAGCACAATTTGACCTAAAATGTGCCCTTTGCTGAGATTGCATTTTACGCACAGTAAGATTTTGTCTATCTCTTATTGTTTACTAGTTATACAAAAAGCTGAGAACGAGGAATAATTTACAACTTATTCTCAGATCATAAAATTCAATATACAAATGTTGTTTTCCATGCAAATATCTTAAACGTTCGGTATTTTACTAAAAACTGTTATAGCTGTTTTTGAGAAATTCAAAACAATAACAATCATTTTTCCACGTAAAGGGTTCTTTTCTACATGTTTGTGAACATTACACACAAAAATTTGTCTTTGCTTATTCAAAGTTTTGTAGCCCTGTTTTTCGTGGTCTTGGCACTACTGTTACTCGGCGGAGGATCATTTGCCGATGCGGCCGGAGGGGCAGCAACTTGGTTCGTTTCCTAAGGCCTCCACATCTAAATTAAACTGTTAATGCTTTTAACTATTAAACACTGCTAACTTACAAAATTGCACTAAGTAAAACACTATATAACTTCTCTGAAGAAGTAATATAGAAGCTTAGCTAAAAGATGGAAGAAAAGCACGGGCTAATAGTCACAGCTGCTAAAACGTACTGAAACCGAAGAAACAACGGAAATGACATTGCAGCAACGCTTTGCTTTGGTGGAGCTAAAGAAAGGACCACGTGTTGTAGTTGAGGGATGGGAAGACCCTACTAATCGTTTACTGGTGGTTTTGTGGTCAGGCTTCAAAGCTTTCCGTTCGCTTTGTAGCCGACTGGGGAAACGTTGCCTGCGACTAAGTGGCTGTCTACATGCAGCATCGTGAAAGAACTACTCTTAATTGTGGCTATTGTCTCATGAGCTTAATAATGTATATATGTTTAATTATGTCTTATTTTGTAATTTTTCAGGTTCAGGTGATATATGTTTTTTACACCTCCTGCTTTATTTTATCCACAACTATGTTACTCATTAAAGAATATAGCTTTGTTTGTTATGGCTATACTGGAATAGACCACTTTTACGAGCGGGTTTTAATGCAAATAGTTACCTTGCTTTCCCGTAAGTCGCGGTATAAAATAAATAAAGGAGCAGTTAGTGGACAGAGTTAGGGGCACGCATTTGAGACCCTTTCCACAGCCTACTACACGTCTGGCCTGCGCGCTCTGCCGTCAAGGCATGGTCACGTGACCTAGTACAGGCGGCGAATATTGGATGATGATGATGATGATGATGATGATGATGATGATGAGATGGGTTAAGGGCGCTAAACATCAAAGGTGATTTGCGCCCTTACAAAGTATACAACTTAAAACCAAAAACTATAATACGGGACACAAACCCGCCGAGACCAAAACACTAAAAAACAAGACATTGATTCTAAATTACACTACACTAAGACAATGGTAAATACAACAACAGAGTAAATCGACGTGTCAAGAAATGTAGAACGCAAGGGACATGAGCGCCATATGTCCGCCGGGGAGAACAGCCCCCATTAAAACAAAATATTTAAAATCACAATTCTAAAAGGCGCTCAGCGCATCAAGTGCGCCTATTAAAACCACTGCCACTAATAAAACGTAAAACACATTCTACAGCACGCGCGTCGTCTGCCAAAACGCTGGCTATGCCAACAGGGAGACCAACACGAACGCGCAATGGAGCTAAAACTTGACACTCTATTAAAATGTGACGCACCGTTAAGGGCACATCACACTGCTCACAGAGTGGTACGGGGTCACCACTGAGCAGGTAGCTATGACTAAAAAGGCAATGTCCGATTCGTAAACGAGCTAAAAAGACCTCTTCCCGACGAGAAGAACGAGAAGAGGTACCCCAGACTAAGGGGAGAGGTTTAACCTCCCGCAACTTGTTTCCCTGGAGGGTCGTCCACTCATCGCGTCAAAGCGAGAGGACAACGCGACGTAAAATAACATAAAAATCTGACGAGGGAACAACACAGGTAAAACATCTGGGTGATAAAATTGCCGATTTGGCAGCGACGTCGGCAGACTCGTTCCCTGAAATGCCCACATGACCTGGAATCCACATGAAACTGATGCTGATGCCAGATGCACCAAGCGAGTGAAGCAGGTCATGTATGCGCTGTACGAAGAGGTGGTAATTGTGCCGCGCGTTAATACTCTGAAGGGCACTCAGAGAATCCGTACAAAAAACACAGTGCCGTAGGTCCTGCCGCTGAATGTATAAAACGGATTGATAAATACTAAAAGGTTCGGCGGTAAACATCAAACACTGCCAAAGTAAACGAAAGGTAAAACTATTTTCACCAAAATCAAAGGCATACCCTACTCCAACATCAGTCTTAGACCCATCAGTATATAAAAAATGGCATTCCCAGAAATGGGCCTGAAGCTCTAAAAAGGCGGATCTAAGGACCGAAGAAGGGGTCTCATTTTTGGCATCGACGTTAACCCAAGGTGACAGTGGGCCGCAGACGCCCAACCAAGGAGGATACCGCGATTCCCCCCTGGGAAGGGCCGGCGCTGCCGTAACGTCCAAATGCCGAAGAAGCTCTCGAAATCGAACCCCTGGACGGAGCATTGCAGAGGAGCTAACTAAATATTTCCTATCAAGTGAGTCCCCGAAAAATAGCTCGAAGGACGGGTTGTCAGGCAAGCTTGAGAGTCGACAGGCATAGCTGCACAAAAGCATCTCACGCCTGAAGGACAGCGGAGGCCCCGCAGCTTCAGCATATAGAATAGGTACAGGGCTAGTTGGAAAGGCCCCTGTAGCGACTCTTATGCCACGATGGTGAATGGCATTCAATCGAGGTAACACAGACGGACGTGCCGAAGAATAGACAACGCACCCGTAATCAAGCTTGGATCCGACCAAGGAGCGATAAAGACGTAGAAGTATAGTCCGATCAGCTCTCCAGGATGTGCCACTTAAAACACGTAAAATATTAAGCGAACGGTGACACTTAGCTTTTAAAAAGGAAATGTGCGAAGTCCAGCTCAGCTTTCTATCAAAGATCAGCCCCAAAATTTTCGCCTTGTCCGCAAACGGAAGTATCCACGGCCCAAGAAGAAGAGAGGGCGGAGGGAAAGCCTTCCGGCGCCAAAAATTGATACAGACGGATTTCTTGACAGAGAAATTAAAGCCGTTGGCATTACTCCAGGCATAGAGACGGTCGATACAGCTCTGGAGACGGCGTTCGAGCAGACAGCTCAGCCGTGGAACTGCAATAAATGGCTAATTCGTCGATAAAAAGGGACGAGGAAATGCTAGCTGGAATACAATCAACAATGGGGTTGATAGCAATCGCAAAAAGTGTGACACTGAGTACAGAGCCCTGCGTAACACCGTTCTCTTGCATAAAACGACTAGATAAAATCAAACCCACACATACACGAAAGACGCGGTCCGTCATAAACTCCCGAAGAAATATGGGAAGATGACCGCGGAAATTCCATGCGTGAAGTGTACGAAAAATGCCGCCCTTCCAACAAGTGCCATAAGCTTTCTCCAGGTCAAAAAACACAGCCACAGTTTGACACTTACTCAGAAGTCAGTTTATAATACGCGTCAACAGAGAGACCAGGTGGTCGATGGTAGAGCGATGGCGATGAAATCCGCACTGAACATTCGCAAGAAGTTTCTGAGACTCAAGCCACCATGTCAAATGCCCGTTGATCATGCGCTCTATCACCTTGCAAACGCAACTGATGAGGGAGATAGGGCGGTAGCTGGAAGGTAGTTAGCGATTCTTCCCAGGCTTAAGTATAGGGACAATAGTGGCTTTGCGCCAAACGGAAGGAAAAAAGGCGTCTTGCCAAATACGGTTATAGACGTGTAAGAGAAATAGTTTACTGTTGGCTGAAAGGTTCTTTAACATCAGGACATGAATGCCGTCCGACCCAGGAGCGGAGTGCCTAGAGCAATGGAGAGCGTGCTCCAGCTCCAGTTCTTTATAACATTCCTTATTAGCAGACCGAAAATTATAGTTCTCGGAATCCAGCCGGTCTTTGAGAGTGCGAAAGCCGGCGGAATAATGGGCAGAACTGGAAACCGCCTCAAAGGCAACACCCAGAGTGTTAGCAATGGCAGCCGGATCCACTTTGGTGGTATTGGAAACCTGCAGGCCAGACACAGTACAATGCGACACTTTACCGGAGAAGCGACGAAGTTAATCCCAAACAAAAGAGGAAGCGTGAAGCAATTAAAACACTCGACAAAACAAGTCCAGGACGACTTCTTGCTATCCTGAATATTGCGAAGAGGCCTGGAGCGCGATTGTTTAAAAGTAACCAAATTATCAAGAGTAGGGTGTCGCCGAAACAGCCTAAGCGCAGTTCAACGGGCACGAACGGCGTCCCGACAGTCCTCGTTTCACCACGAAACACGAATACAAAGAGGGTGAGAGGACGAACGGGGAATGGTGCCTTCGGCGGCAGATAGCATTATAGAGGTAAGGTGCTGCACCATTTGGTTAACTTCAGTGAATGGCTGGTCCTCAAAACACACGGGGCTGGAATACAATCTCCAGTCGGCTTTTCTGAATATCCAGGTAGGTACTTTGGATTGCTGGACGTGGTGAGACAGAAGAGAAACGTTGCAGGGGCAAAGGTCGCTGGAGTAGGTGTCAGCGACGACGTTCCACTGCAGACGACTAGCAAGTTGGAGTGAGCAAACAGCAAGTTCCAAGTGAGAGAATGTGCCAGAAGAATCAGAAAGGACAGTAGGCTCACCTGTATTGAGAATAGAGAGGCTGAAATGATAAAAAAAAAGGTCGGAAAGAAGAGTTCCCCTCGCACAAGCCCTTGACGAACCCTACAGGGGGTGATGGGCATTAAAATCCCCCAACAGAAGAAATGGTGTTGGGAGAGCGGACGGGAGATCTCGAATGTGCGCGTGAGCGAGAGGAGGTGATGGAGGTGAATACACTGAGCAAAGAGAGAAGAAAAACTGTGTAATTGAAGCCTAACGGCAACAGCTTGTAGTCGAGCGTAAGAGTGAGAGTTTGAAAATGAACGTCGTTACGCACTAATAACATGAAACGTCCATGAGCAGGAGTACCCTCATCTGGTGCAAGATCGTAACGAACCGGAGTATACCCTCGGAGATCAAAAGGGTCGTGCGGGCGAAGCTTAGTCTCCTGCAAACACACGACCATAGATGAATGGGAACGCAATAAAAGTTGCAGTTCCGCCCTATGCGATCGTACACCACGTGAATTCCAGATCAGGATAGCCATGAATAAAAGGGATAAACTTCTTATTTAGAAGGGCTGGTCAAAATTACCTTCTGCTTAACCTTGGGTATCGGGCTTTTGGTATGGAGTTGGTCAGACTCCATAGCCTCCTCTAAGGGAAGGCCCACGCGCTCAGAGCCCGAAACCGATTCATGCGCAGAGAATCGGTTCTGGGTGGCAATGGGTGAGGGATGCCGTTGAGCGAGGCTTGTTCCAGGAGCATCCTGGGACTGCGACTTCCGAGGAGGAGAAGGTAAACTCTTCTTATCGCGTTCGTCTTTCAGAAAATCTTCTCTATGTAATTTCTGCTTGGACTTCTGTTCAGTGCCTTGAGACTTCAGAACCTTAGGACCAGCTTTAGATGGCTTGATAACTGTGCTAGAACGGACGGTCGGATGGTAGTGACAATTAATGCATTCATGGTCCATGTCTGTGTTTCGGCATTCTTTCGGGGTCCTGGAGAGGCAACAATAGAACTAAATGTACCAAATCGCAGAAGAGAAGGTTGGCGCGCATGGTAATGCCACCGGGCTTCAGCGAAGGAGAGTTTCTCCTTTACCCGGATCTCCCTTCTCGTCCAAGTACCGCGGACAGTCAGCAAATGATGCAGAAAGAGATCCTTTGCAATTAAAGCAGACGGGGGTCGTCTGACAGGTACCTTCGTGTGAGGGCTGGCTACATAATGCACAGATGGTAATGACACTCTTACATGAAACTTGCGTATGCCCAAAACGTTGGCATTTAAAACAACGCAGAGGTTTAAGAATATAAGGTCCCACCGCAATACGTTGCAGTTGAACAGCGGATACGAACACATGCCCTACATGACGACTCCGGGCGGTTGAGATGACGCCATTATCCACTCACCCAGCTGGGCACCCAGTGTGCGGGTATTCGTCAGGATGTGTCCACGGAGGATTAAAAGAAAAGGGTAAAATAAATAAAACGGTGTGGGCGTATCGCACGCAAGGTAGGCCGGCGAGGAAGGAAAAGAGATGTGTGGATGAATGGTCGTGGTGCGAAATTTTCGGAAAGAGGCTAGATAAGAAAGAAACGAAGGCGAGTGGCGGCATGGAACGAAACGTAAAGAACTCACGAGAGCCTACGTTGAGTCCCCCGGCCACGAGGACAAAACCACCTCGACCGGACGAGGGTGTAGGGACGCGATGACGATGAGAGACTCGGGCACCCCGGTTACGCCAAACCCCTACTCACATAAGGTGAGCCCCTGGGTGGGGGCGAACATTAGAAAAGGAATGTTTGTGTTGCAGATTTTCTATCAATGATTAAAGCAGTTCTCCTGTGCATATTGTCGTGACCTCTAAACAAATGCTCAATGGGAGGTAGGCGACTCGCTAATAAGGTACCAGGAGGTTCACAATTTAAACAAGGCGAGGCCACGACAAGGGACGCAGCTAATTGAAAATGAAAAATATTATAGAATATCTGATAAAAGGATGCCTACATGGTTCAGAATGGAAGAAAGGAGCTTTATACTATGGTAAATTAAACAGTGAAGACTTGGATGGTAAGTTGTTATATTACTAAAAGTGGGTACATTACCTCCTTGACTTCATGTCCACTCGTCGAGGACGCCATACATCTTCGTGTATGGAGAGTGCGTAAATACACAACCTGCCTGGTGCGACTCTACTCACTGACTGCCAAGCCACGCTACTACAGCGTGGGACGCTATCTAAGCTTCTTACCCCCACCACTCTTACGTAATCCCCGATCCAGGCGGCCAAGGTCACGTATGCACTTAACAATGCTTGCATACGTCACATCTCCCCCTGGCCACCCAGATCGACGCCCTCGTCGACACAAGGAGGATTTTGTTGTGGAGAAGAAAAAAAATTATAATAGAGAAGAAAATATGACATACAAGAGGTTAGATAATTGAACAACAAGCAGTATCCGTGAATATATATGGAGCATACATGTCTGTGAAAGAAAGCAAGGCTGATTAGCATATTTGGGAGTCTCGAGTGCCACTGACGACGTTTTTGTTTGACAGATCACCTACGTACGAGTACCCCGCACACGTACACTACACCATGCTGCCACTGTTACATGAACACTACACCGCACCTGGCTGTTCCGACGTAACTGTTTGTGGGTGGGATTTCCACATCACCCACAACGACGAATTTTCAGCTGCAGAGTCTTTCAGGTGCTGCAGGTCGCTGAAGATGTGGGGGGAGCAATCGCTAACTTGGACCGCCCCCCCCAAAAAAAATAGTGGCTCCTTATGCCATTGCAGTGTAGTGGATGAACGACAGCTCTCCTGTGGTGTCTCTGGAACCTCTGGCGTGACTGTCCAGCGGGGGTACTCCTCTTGACACTCGAGCTCCCGAATCAGCAAAGTCACTATAACAGAAATCACAGAAAGGTAGAGATTGTGCTCCAGAAGATCATCATACATAAAAAGTAGTATGTCATTTACAATAAAAAGATTTAAAATGCCAAAAAGGTTTACAATCGATCATTTCTTTTAGTATGGGGCAAAGAGAAAAAAAATGACTACATGTTGACATAAAAACTGAATTTTACAAGGGGTTACCATCCAAAATTTAACACAAACTGCTTTAGAATCCAAATACAGAGACACAAAAGGACCAGAATACATAAATATTACATCACTGGCGTTCATTGTTTACATACAATAACACAACACAAATATAGAAACTTATTTGTGATCCCAATATTATTTAATCGGCTGGTACTACTAATGAAAAGAAATAAGTGCACTTACAATACATTCATACATGACAATGAAATGAAATCATTCATACTGACCATGGCCCAAATTATACACAACACTCACTTAAATAACTACTCAAAACTACTGTGTGCATTACTACAGACTTCAACAATAAATCCACATTACATACATCAAACTACACCTCATTACATATTTTCAACTACAATACTCTGCTTTACTGTCAAATATATAGTCTCCTCTATATTACTATCTGAGTATGATCATTATTATCATCATCATCATTATCTTAGCTCTCAACTTTCTCGTAGACAGTAATTATTCATGCATTCATTCATTATCTATTTACCCTCCTCTTATGTAGGACTTACACCCCCCAGGACTTACAGGCGGGTGCCTGGGGTCAGAGGCCCGTCGAGGAGCAGACACTCATGGATCAGACAGAACATCCAGGATGGGTGATCAGCCCGATGCCTGGTATGGGATGAAGGAAGTAGATGAAACGAAATGATGGTGAAATGAATGAAAGGAAAGGTGATGATGGAGCAGTTGGTGGAATGAATGGCGAAGGAAACCGAGAACCCGGAGAAAACCCGCCCAGACGCCGCTTCGTCCACCACAAATCCCACATGCAGGTCCCTGGGATTGAACCCGGGCCGCTTCGGTGGGAGGCGAGCGGTCTAACCACTCGGCCACGGCGCCGCCGTAGACAGTAATTACTGAGAAAATAAAACATCTTCACTGACGTGTCTCATTCAACATGCTGCAAAGTCAAAAATACCTGACAAAGAACTTAAAGAAATCCCATTAACATTTCAGGAATTACACAAATAACATGGCATTATACTGTTGCATCCACATTCTCCGAATCAAAATTAAGCTGGAAAATAGATGGTATTAAAACTCGCTAAGTAAGATGGTACAAAACTTGTTGCATAAACAGAAAAAAATTATTCTCATTGCATACACATCATTACATTTACTCTCGTGTGAATACATCACACACGCTATACTGGGCACATTTCAGCAACACCAATAAGCGAAATCTCTCAAATCATCACATCAAATCGAATCTCCAGGTACATGTAGCCCTCGTGAAAAATCAAAACATTTACACTCCAACTATCGGGGTTACTCTTTGGCACTTCCTCCGAAGCTGACATCAACTCATTTCATCTCTCACATGACCACCGTCGGGGTTACCCTTAGGCACTTTCACCGAGGCAAATATTTACTTGTCTCTCACATAACCTCACAAACATATACACACACTATTCATGCAACAATTTTCTGCAAATAAAAGATCACAGCATCATAATGAAACCCAAACCAAACCAAATCGAATGCAACAGAACAAATCACATGATTACCCAAAAAATACTGTCACAGAACATTCCGGAAAATCAAACAAAATTAAGTACACACTCACAGGTTGTTTTTGTTATGCTTTTTACCACAAAATGGTGCAACTTTCCAGTTTCATGTAATATATGCTTCATGCCAACATTAAGGCAAACAAAAATAGCATCACAAAACTCATACTTTACAGTCTATAAGGAATCACAGGATCATAGTAAGGGTGAAGGCGTGACACATGAACACTCTGATGTTTGGTACGAGGAGCATGAGGTCGACAAACTAGGTAGGTAACAGGAGTGATCTGTCGGATAATTTCAAAAGGACCAAAATATCTATGTAACAACTTTGTATATTTATCTTTCTTTCATATAGGAGTAAAAACTTTGACTAATTGACCTACATTATAAACCACATCTCTATGTTTGGCATCAAATGCTTCTTTTTGTTTCACTTGTTGCTTAGTAATGTTAGCAACAGCAACCTCACGTGCCTTCTGAATCTCTTGTAAAGTTTGTTTCACAAAAAGATCATTAGAAGTAGCTTGCAGCTGAACCTGATTAGGTAAAGAAGGCTCTCGACCATATATCACGAAAAAGGGTGAGAATTTAGTAGACTCCTGAACACTTGAGTTATAAGAAAAAATCACATAGGGCAAAATTGAGTCCCAGTTCTTTTGATTAGTGTCAACAAAATGGCTAAGCATATTCAAGAGGGTTTGATTGAATCTTTCAGTAAGTCCATTACAAGCTGGATGGTAAGCACTAGTAAAATTAGAAGACATTGATAGAGACCTCAACAATTCTTGTGTCACTTCACTTAGGAAAACTGAGCCACGATCAGACAACAAGGCAGCAGGGGCTCCATGCCTACAGATGGTGTTATTTAAAATAAACTTAGCAACTTGGGGAATTGTTGCTGAAGGAAGCGACGCAGACTCGACTCAGCAAGAAGCATACTCGGTCACAACGACGACGTATTTGTGTCCAGAATTAGAGCGTGGGAGAGGCCCAAGTAAATCAATACCCCACCGCTCGCCTACAGAAGTAACAGGAATTGGTTGTAATAAACCTGTTGGCTTTTGATTTTTAGGTCCTATTCTTGTTTGACAACTTGGACAGGTACGCACAAAATGTTCAATATCTTTTTTCATTCCAAACCAATAGTATCTGGAGTGAATTTGGGCAAATGTTTTTGAAAAGCCTAAATGACCTGAAAAAGGATCATCATGACACGAAGATAAAATTTCATGTTTCAGTGCTTCTGAAATAACCAGCAGATGGAGAGGGCCAGTAGAGCCAGCATTTTTGCGATAAAGAACTCCTGATTTAAGAGTATAATTTGGAATTTGTCTCTGAAGCTTAGCAGGGACCGACGGAGTATCATGGAGAGAATTGATAAGCTCAAGTAACACAGTATCTTTTTTCTGTTGGTCAGCAACATCAACTGAAGACAATAAACATGTGGGAAGTTCTTCAAGCTGTTCAAGGTCACTTTCTTTGGGTTGCAACACAGGTTATCTCGATAAAGCATCAGCATCATGATGTTTCCTACCAGATTTATGGGAAATAGTATAATCAAATTCTTGCAATTTCAAACTCCATCGTGCCAGACGCCCAGTCAAATCTTTTAAATTATTTATATAACAGAGGGAGTGATGATCAGATACAATATTAACCTTATAGCCATAGACAAAACTGTGAAAGTGAGTAAGTCCAAACAGGATGGCCAACAATTCCAACTCAGGAACACTATAATTACGTTCACATTTGGATAATGTCCTCGAAGCATAGCCCACTGGTTTCAACACATTGTCAATCTTTTGATACAACACAGAAGCAACACCTAGTCCACTGGCATCAGAGTGTAATTCAGTATATGCACCAGGAGTATAGTGAGCTAAGACAGGAGCAGAAACTAATGAGTCCTTCAACATTTGAAATGCAGCTTTCTGATCAAGTTCCCAAATAAAACTTTGATTTTTCCTAGTCAACTGAAAAAGTGGTTGAGCAATATTTGCATAGTCTTTGATGAATTTCCTGTAAAAGTTAAATAATCCCAAAATTTTCCTTACATCTCTGACATTTTTAGGACGAGGCAAATTCTGAATGGAAACTACTTTATCAGAATCAGGAGAAATACCATCTTTGGAGACTTCAAAGCCTAAGAGCTTGATCTTTTGCATAGAGAAGAAACACTTTTCTGGTTTGAGCTTAAACCTATGGTGATCCAGTCGTTGAAAAACAGCTTCAAGATTTTGTAACAACTCGTCAAAAGTTTTAGCAAAAACGACAATTTCATCCAAATATGCAATTGCATTGTTAAAATTCAGATCACCTAACAACTTGTCTGCGATTTAACTGAAAAACCTAGGAGCATTCGCCAACCCAAAACTCAAGCGTGTGAATTGATATTGACCTTGAAAAGTAACAAAAGAAGTATATTTCTGGCTATCCTCTGCAATAGGTACCTGAAAATATGCTGACAGCAAATCTAATGAGACGAACCATTTAGCTTTCCCCAAATAACTTAACAAATCATCTATCAATGGCAAAGGGAAAGAGGTGGTTTCTGTAACAGCATTCAATTTCCTATAATCAACACAAATTCTCATGGAACCATCTTTCTTTTTAACAAGCACCACAGGAGAAGCCCAAGAGGACTGTGATTCCTTAATAATTCCAGCATCTTGCATTTCTTTGACTTGTTCAGCAATGATTTCCTTTTGTTTATGGGGAACTCTGTATGGTCTTTGTTTAATTGGTTTGGAGTCAGTTACCTTAATATCAAACTCTGCAACATCAATAGTACCACGTTCTTGCAATATGGTGGCAAAAAATCACTATGTTTCAATAACAATGAATGCAATTCAGCCTTTTGAGTTTCTAGTAGTTTACCATTGACATTAAAATTAAAATTTGAAGCTGGCAGAGGGGTAACATCTGACGATAAAACAGAATTACTCTGAACTAGTGCAACATCATAAGCTTTAGCTAAAACTGTATTGGCAAACAGTGTTTGTGGAACTGCAGTATTATTAGGGACTGGTATGGTAAGCTCAGATGCAGAATGACACAACAACGGTGGAATTGAAAGATTTTTTTTTGCATTATATTAACAGCAGGTTCAAACATAACCTCATTACTAATATCTGACGACGGTTTAACTGTTATATAACATGTAGACAAAGGTGGAATTTTTACATCATTCACAACTGCCATTCTAACACCAGAATCATTACGTTCATTATCTTGCAAAGGATTCACTGCCATATCAACAAAAGGACCTTGTACTAGAATGATTGGTATACTGAAAGCACCATCCTCAGAAGAGTTCAAAGTTATCAAGTTGTGTGCATAGTCAATTATTACATCATGAGCATGCAAAAGTCATTGCCTAAAATTAAATCATGAGACAGATCTTTTACAACTAATACATCCTCCTGAAAAAGAACATCATTAATATGAAAATCTAGAACAGTGTGGTAAGGCGCATCAAGTAACTTATACCTGCAGTGCGGAGTAACATCTCTATGGGTTTCAATGTAGAGTGATCAAGAACATGGGCAGCATTCACAATGCTAACTGCGCTTCCTGTGTCGAGCAAGATGGAAACCTCTGTCTGGGCAATATGACCAGTAACTTGTAAGATCTGACCTGATAATGCAGCCACATCCCGTTGAGGTGCAGCCGTGCTGGTGGGCGGTGGTGGTGCTGCTAAGTCTCGTCGTATGAGGCTCGACGCCGGTGGTTTTTTTGACTGAGGAAGGCGGCTACGGCGGCAGAAGCGAGCCAGGTGGCCCTGCCTGTTGCATCTATGGCAGGTGATGGATGAGTACCGAGGGTTGAAGTCAGATGACCGTGGAAGCTGTGAAGTTCTCTCCGAAGATGGTACAGCTGGTGGTAACTGAAACTGGTTAACTCGGTTACATAACCGTTCTACACGATCAATCAGCTGTTGCATGGGAGCGACAGGTACGTCCCCAAGAGAAGAAGCATTAGATAGCTGAGCAGTAGCTGGTATAGTAACAGCAGGAACAGATGCATTATTAAATACAGCAGAGGGTGGTGTAACCACTGCAACCTGAGATTGGGCAGACACTAGATGTTCTCGGTTCTGCACATAAAACTGTGCCTTGTCCACTCGTCGAATGATTTGTATCACCTCATCAACAGTTTGAGGATTTAATTGCAGCAAAGGCTGTACATAGAGAGGTTTAAGACCTTTAAGCAGGTGTTTGATTTGTTCTAACTGCGACATAGCTGGATTTACTTGATCACACAAAGATAACACATCATAGATATAATTAATAACAGGTTCAGCATCTAACTGTACCCGCTGTCTGAGTTTCATTTCTAAAATATCACTCTGATTAGTCATCTGAAAGGCAGTTAGAAACTGTGTACATAGGCAAAACCAATCATGGCGAGGATGCCGATGGCGAAAAGTTTGAAATCATGATGCAGCAGTATCTCGTAAATAACATGGAAAACATTTCAGTTTCTTTTCCTCAGACCAAGCATTAGCAGCAGCGACCATTTCAAAATTTTGAAGAAATTCATATGCCAACAACTTACTGGAATTCTCAAAGTAAGAGGGTTCAATGACCGGACGACACACAGCTGACTGCATTGTGCTCACCGAAACAGGCGGATTAGGCATCACTGGTAATAACTGGGTAACAACAGGTGTACTGGTACTGGAAAGCGATTCTACTTCACTATGCTCACTGACTGGAGCAATAACCACATCAGATTTCTGCGTAGTACGTCGCTTAGGCATTGTGGCGGCACAAAACAAAGATAAACTCAACCAGTAAATGAATAGAAGATCATCGTTACAGATTACACCAAACTACGCACTTATAGCATCGCATGAATGTAACTAGACATATCAGAACATAGCCAGATAAGAACCAATACCAGGAATAATATAATTAAGCACCCACGGCGAAATATTAGAAAATTATACCAACATATTGTTTACACAGACATAACACGCAAGCCACTTGGACAAAAAACCAAGGTTATAAAACAGAATGTACACATGAAAGAGAAAAAAAATTAACAAAGTGATATCTTCAGCGAGAAAACTCGAACTGGAAGTTAAAAAACACCACGTCACACCTACTGTGACTAGCGCAGAAATTATCTCAAGGAGAGCAGAATATGCTATACTCGTAATTTATGCGTACCAGTGTACGATGCACAAAAATGAATTCCTTCTTCTTTTGTTTCTTTTTAAAAACAAATGCATCTGCCCTATTATACACACACGCAAATAAACGCACAGAACACGTACTGGAAAAGATTGGTTTCACAAGCTAGAATTAGTGATGAATTGCATTACCACGCAGAGATTACGTAACACACTTGCGTACATAAAAGTTGCACGAAAAATTCACCCCAAAAATATAGTAAAGGGCAGGAAATCACAATCAATGCAATATAGAATTACAAGCTTCCAAAAGTACTACCAATGAGCACAGAAAACAGCACCTCCAAACACACCGCTAACACGTGACGACCACATTATCAAAGTTGCAAATATCGCCCAAATTTTCACAATTCACAAAAATATGTACTTTAAAATGTCTAGTACGAATAATTTATCACAGTAACAGAATTTAGTAGAAGTGAAGCCAAGGTAGGGGGAAAAATGAAGCCAAAAGTTTTAGCGTCACGCCACCGACAGACAATGGAAAAAATTTAAAAATGAACTTAAAATTAAAATATAGACACGGGACTTTCAAAAAACAATACAACAGGAATTTAGAATAAAGAAACCACAAATGATACAACCAAAACCCTTACGCTTAAGCCAAGAAACAGATTTACATTTTTAACGAACAAGTGGAGGACCAAAAACGTTACATTTTAGTGAAAAAAAATTTTTGCAGTTAAAAATCTCAAAAATATCCGGCCCTCCACCAAGATGTCGTGACCTCTAAACAAATGCTCAATGGGAGGTAGGCGACTCGCTAATAAGGTACCAGGAAGTTCACAATTTAAACAAGGTGAGGCCACGACAAGGGACGCAGCTAATTGAAAATGAAAAATATTATAGAATATCTGATAAAAGGATACCTACATGGTTCAGAATGGAAGAAAGGAGCTTTATACTATGGTAAATTAAACAGGGAAGACTTGGATGGTAAGTTGTTATATTACTAAAAGTGGGTACATTACCTCCTTGACTTCATGTCCACTCGTCGAGGACGCCATACATCTTCGTGTATGGAGAGTGCGTAACAACACAACCTGCCTGGTGCGACTCTACTCACTGACTGCCAAGCCACGCTACTACAGCGTGGGACGCTATCTAAGCTTCTTACCCCCACCACTCTTACGTAATCCCCGATCCAGGCGGCCAAGGTCACGTATGCACTTAACAATGCTTGCATACGTCACAATATTTTGAGTTATTTCACGTGTGAAAGTATTCGGTTTTTACCCCTACTTCTACGGATTGCAAACCACATTGGGGTAAGTAAAATATCTGGCATTATAGTTATCATATCTGTTATTGAAGTATGTTGCAGAAGTATACTTGGTTATATCTCGCACAACTCTGAAAGTAACTAATAAGTAATAACTATTTGTATGCTTTTATCAGATAATTATATTCTAAATGTATAAAACAACAGTGTTTTTTTTTGTATTTTCAGAGCTGCAATACCTTTCAAGTGTTCAGTACCAGGTTGCAGATCGAATTATGAACCTCCGTATGTAACCTGCTTTAGGTTTCCCAGAGATGAGGAACGACGAAAATTATGGCTAAGCAGAATACTCAGGCAGAATTTTGAGTTCACTGAAAATGCTAGAGTCTACATTAGACACTTTCCAGAAGAAATTATTATTTGAGAGGATACATGGCAGTATAAAGATGGACGGGTGCATTTCATTCCACGTGCTAATCCTTGCCTTACTGATGATGCTTTTCCTACATTTGCTAATGAAAGCACACCCCACTTCAGCTTTTCACTTCCAAAGAAAAGAAGAACAAGAGAGGAAAGAGAAGATGAAGCACTTCAAACAGCCCTGGATCAAAGATTAGCTTCATATGATAAGGAATTAGAAAGTAACAAGTTACTCACATATGACGATGTAACAGTTTATATAAAAAAATCTGTGAACGAGAGAAAATATTGGGCACTTTCAATTAGTGTTAGTGCTATTACAGTGCTATAAATAACAACAGTATCACTGCCTTATATTATTAGTAGTTTTGTGGTTTCTAGTGATAGGTGCTTTAAAGTGTATATAGACAAAGAATTGAATCCTAATGAACTGAATCTCGAATTTAGTGTTACCTTGGAGAAATCTCAGGTGGATGCATTATTTGAATTGTGTAGTGTGCCTATGTCAAACTTTAAAGAAAATAAACTTGCTGCAGCAGTGAAATTGTTAAAAAAAACTGAGGTGCTAGATGCTGGTAAAAAACTGAGGCTAAGTGTCCTTCTGAGCAGATATAATTATTCTCCTTTAAGAAGGAAAGGTACAAACTTTCATCAGATCTCCTTAGGTTGGTTCTGAGAATGTTCCTGATATCTCCTGCATGTTACAGAACCATACATCAGTCACAGGTACTAACTCTTCCACATCCAAGTAACTTAAGAAAACTGGCTGCCAATCTAAATGTAAGTGACATCAATTTTATTATTAGCAATTCCTACATTGTTGGTCGCATTTGTTCCTTGAAACCTGAGGAAATATTCGTTAATCTTTTGCTGGATGAAGTTTATATTTCACCAGAGTTAACTTTTAAAGGTGGTGAATTGGTAGGAACTAGTGCAGCAAATACACACGAGCTTGCTAAAAACGCTCAGGTGTTTTCAGTAAATGCTGCATTTGGTAATTATTCAGATGTCATTGCCATTTTGCCAGTCATTAGAAATTCTGGGGACTTCTTACATGCTACTGCGAGTAACATTCTCTACGAACTTGGCAAACTTGATGTAAAAGTAATCAGTCTCATAGCTGATAATAATCAGATTAGCAAATCTTTGTTTCACAAATTCACGCCACATACATTTGGTTATTCTTTAGTAGTAAATCCCTTTAGCCAATCACAGCCTCTGGTTTTGCTCAATGATACTGTGCATATTTTCAAAAATATAAGGAGTAATTGGATAAACCATAAAGATTTTATGTTTAATTTTCCTGATTTTGAAAATCCAGATATAATTAAAAGTGCTAATTTTGGTCACCTCACATCACTTTATCGCAAAGAAAATAATTAATTGCTGAAATTTGGTCATAATTTAAATGCAAAAGCTCTCTATTCATCAAATATTGAAAGACATAAAGTGAGTCTGGTGTGTAAAATTTTCAATTATGAAAATATTAATTATTAGAATGCAATGATGGTTATGGAAAAATAGGAGAGTTTTTAAATATAATCCTAAAATGGTGGAATATTGTAAATGTTAAGTTTCTATACAAAGATGTAAGGTATAAAAATGCTGATTACAAAGCAGTCTTTGCCATCGAGCAAGAAGAGTTAATTTTCCTGAATACATTTTCAGCATGGTTGTGCAATTGTTAACATCTCTGTCGGGGAAATGTATACAAAGGGCTGTCTAGGCGCATATTTAGTGCAATAATGCAGACATGCTCAGGCCTTTATGGTTTAGCACATTATGCTCTAACAGAATGAAACGTAAACTATGTTCTGTTTTGGCAAGTTTCAAACAGATCCTCTTGAAGAGCGATTCAGTCTTTACCGCCAGTTGTCTGACAGTAATTATTTTATCTCTCTCCAACAGCTATATCAGAGTGAGAAAAACATCAGAATTAAAAACTTGTTTTCATTTTCATCAAAAAATGGTAACATTCCAGTAAGAAGCTTAAATGTGGGCGCAGATTCTGAAAACAAAAATGTTTCATCATTGCCTTCCTTTTTGTGAAATAGAAATTGAAATTGCAAAACCAGTGGATAATGATGTAATTCCTATCGTGTTTTACATTGCAGGTTATGCTGTTTTCAAGGTAGCAAATGGTACAATATGCCCCAAATGCATGGGGCTATTGACTTTAAATGACACTTTAGAGTATGAATTTGAAGGTGCAACAAGGCTGATTGATTCCTTAAGTAGAGGTTCTCTAAAGAAACCCACAATATATTGCGTAAAAGTAATGTGGTTGTGTATCCAACTATTTCAAGGCTTCGTCAAAGAGTGTTACAATGATTTTGTTGAAAGCAGTAATCATCTTGCCTTGTTGAAGAATTTGTGCAGTCCCTATATAGTAAACGTTATGGATGAAACCTGAGAAACGATCATATCAATGCAACCATAAATTTGAAGATTATTTTCATGATGTATGCTCAGTTATTTGCAAAATTATTCTAAATAATTACTCCAAAATGGTAACTGAGGATAAGAAACAAAAGACTTGTGATAAAATGATGATGATATGGGGGTTAAGAGCTCTAAAGAGCTAAGGTCATCAGCGCCATTACAATGTAGAAAATTCAAAATCTAAAATCCAGAAATTAAAAAACGGGACACAAACCCGATTAGTCTAAACAATAAAAAACATATCATACTCTAAAACCCACCACAATAAAAACATGAAAATCAAACAATAAAACATTAAACCACGTGTCAGGAGCTGTAGATTTCAAGGGACTAGAGCGCCATACGTCCCCAGGAGAGAAAATCCCCATTAAAACGGACAATATAAAATCACAAAACTAAAAGTCACTCAGCGCATTAAATGCGTCGACTAAAACCACTGTCACGGATAAAACGTAAAAGACATCCTACAGTCTGCGCATAGTCTGCCAAAACGTTGGCTTTACCAACAGGCAGAGACACACAAACGCACAGTTGAGCTAAAACCTGACACTCTGTTAAAATGTGACGCAACGTTAAGGGTGCCGCACACAGGTCACAGAGTGGTGCAGCATCAGCACTAAGCAAGTGTCTATGACTAAAAACGCAATGTCCGATACGAAGGCGTGTTAAAATGACCTCTTCCCGACGAGAAGCACGGGAAGAGGTGGCCCAGACAACCGCGAGAGTTTTAACCTCCCGTAACTTGTTCCCCCTAAGGGCCACCCACTCATCGCGCCTACGCGAGAGGATACAGTGACGTAAAATGACATACAAATCAGTGGAGGGAACAATAGAAGTAAAACGTCTGGGCGATAAAATTGCCGATTTGGCAAAGGCATCCGCAGACTCATTTCCAGAGACGCCCACATGACCCGGAATCCACACAAAGGAAATGCTGGTGCCAGAAACACCGAGGAGTGGAGGAGATCATGTATGCGCTGTACGAGGGGGGGGGGGTAATTTTACAGCGCATTACTGCTCTGAAGGGCGCTCAGAGAGTCTGTGCAAAGAACACAGTGCCGTAAGTCTTGCCGCTGGACGTATAAGAGTGACTGATTAATACTAAAACGTTCGGCGATAAACATCGAACATTGCCCCGGTAAACGAAAAGTAAAAACCACTTGATCAAAAACAAAGGCACACCCTACTCCAACATCAGTCTTAGACCCATCAGTATATATAAAATGAAAGTTTCCAAATTGCGCCTGAAGCTCTAAAAAGGCGGATCTAAGGACTGAAGAAGGGGTCTCATTTTTTGGCATCGATGTTAACCCAAGGCAGTGGGCCTCAGCGTGCAACCAAGGAGGAAACCGCGATTTCCCCCTGGAATGGGCCGGTGCTGGCGTAACATCCAAATGCTGAAGAAGCTGTCGAAATCGAACCTCTGGAGGGAACAACGCAGAGGAGCTAAATCAATATTGCCGATCAAGCGAATCCTCGTAAAATAACTCGAAGCACGGGTGATCAGGCAAGCTTGAGAGTCGACAAGCATAGCTGCACAAAAGCATCTCACGCCTTAAGGATTGCGGAGGCTCTGCAGCTTCAGCATACAGACTGGGTACAGGGCTGGTGGAAAGCCCACTCCTATGCCACGATGTTGAATGGCATTCAGGCGACGTAACACCGACGGATGTGCCGAAGAATAGACAATGCACGCGTAACCAAGCTTGGATAGGACCAAGTAGCGATAAAGACGCAGAACGGCCCGATCAGCTCCCCAGGATGTGCCACATAAAACACGTAAAATATTAAGAGAACGGTAACACTTTGTTTTTAAAAAGGAAATATGAGAAGCCCAGCTCAGCTTTCGATCAAAGATCACCCCAAAATTTTCACCTCGTGGGCAAATGGAGGACCTCCGACCCAAGATGGAGAGAGGGCCGAGGGAAAGCCTTCCGGCGCCAGAAATTGATACAGACGGATTTCTCGGCGGAGAAATTAAAGGCATTGGCGTTACTCCAGGCGTAGAGACGGTCGATACAGCTCTGGAGACGGCGTTCTATCAGACAGGTCCGCCGTGAACTGCAATAAACGGCAAAATCGTCGACGAAAAGGGACAAGGAAATGCCGGCAGGAATACAATCAACAATGGGGTTGATAGTTATCGCAAAAAGTGTGACACTGAGTACAGAGCCCTGCGGTACAGCGTTATCTTGATTAAAACGACGAGATGAAACCGAGCCCACACGTACACGAAAGACGCGATCCGTCATAAACTCCCAAAGAAATATGGGAAGACGACCAGCGGAAATTCCATGCGTGAAGTGTACGTAAAATGCCGCCCTTCCAACAAGTATCATAAGCTTTCTCCAGGTCAAAAACACAGCCAATGTTTGACACTTTCTCAGAAATCGTTCATAATATGTGTCGACAGAGACACCAGATGGTCGACGGTAGCGCGATGGCGACGAAATCCGCACTGAGCGTTCGTTAGAAGTTTCTGAGACTCAAGCCACCATGTCAATCGCCCGTTGATCATGCGCTCCATCACCTTGCAAATGCAACTGGCGAGGGAGATAGGGTGGTAGCTGGAAGGTAGTTGGTGATCCTTCTCAGGCTTAAGTATAGGTACAACGGTAGCTTCGCGCCAAACGGAAGGAAAAAAGCCGTCTTGCCAAATACGGTAATAGACATGTAAGAGAAAGAGTTTACTGTCGGCTTAAAAGTTCTTTAACATCAGGACAAGAATGTCATCCGGCCCAGGAGCGGAGTGCCTGGAGCAATGGAGAGCGTGTTCCAGCTCCCTCATTGTGAAAAGTACTTTATAACACTCCGTATTAGCAGACCCAAAATTATAGGTCTCTGAATCCCTCCGGCCTTTGAGAGAGCAAACCCCCTCGGAATAATGGGCAGAACTGGAAACCGCCTCAAAGGCAGCACCCAGAGTGTTAGCAATGGCAGCCGGATCCAGTACGGTGGCATTGGAAACCTGAAGGCCAGACACAGTACAATGCGATACTTTTCCGGAGAAGCGACGAAGTTTATCCCAAACAACAGAGGAAGGCGTGAAGCGATTAAAATACTCCACAAAATGAGTCCAGGACGCCTTCTAGCCGTCCTGAATAATGCGACGAGACCTGGCGCGCGATTGTTTAAAAGTAACCAAATTATCAAGTGAAGGGTGTCGCTGAAAAACCCTAAGGACAGTTCTACGAGCACGAACGGCGTCCCGACAAGCCTCGTTCCACCACGGAACAGGAATACGCCGAGGGTGAGAGGATGAACGGGGTTCGTGCGTTTGGCGGCAGATAGAATCGTAGACGAAAGGTGCTGCTCCATTTGGTTAACGACAGAGAAGAGCTGGCCCTGAAAACACAAGAGGCTGGAATACAATCTCCAGTCGACTTTTCTGAATATCCAGTTAGGTACTCTGGAATGCTGGACGTGGTGAGTCAGAAGAGAAACGATGCAGCCGTAATGGTCGCTGGAGTAGGTGTCAGCGACGACGTTCCACTGCAGACGATTAGCAAGCTGGAGTGAGCAAACGGCTAGGTCCAAGTGAGAGAATGTACCAGAAGAATCAGAAAGAAAAGTAGGTTCACCTGTATTGAGGATGCAGAGGTTGAACTGATCAAAAATGTCGGAAAGAAGAGTTCCCCTCGCACAAGCCCTTGGCAAACCCCAAAGGGGGTGATGGGCATTAAAATCTCCCAACAGAAGAAATGGTGTTGGGAGAGCGGAGTGGAGATCTCGAATGTCTGCGTGAGTGACAGGAGACGATGGAGTTGAATACACAGAGCAAACAGAAAAGAAAAAGCCGGGTAAGTGAAGCCTAAAGGCAACAGCTTGCAAGTTGGACGTAAGACTGAGAGTTTGAAAATGAACGTCGTTACGCAATAATAACATGGCACCTCCATGTGCAGGAGTACCCTCATCCGATTCAAGAACGTAGGGAACCGGAGTATACCCTCGTAGATCAAAAGGATCGTGAGCACGAAGCTTAGTCTCCTGCAAACACACGACCATCGGTGATTGGGAACGCAATAAAATTTGCAGTTCCGCCCTATGCGATCGTACACCACGTAAATTCCAGGTCAGGATAGACACGAATAAAATGGATAAACTTCCTACTTAGAAGGGCAGCTCAAAATAACTTTTTGCTTAATGTTGGGGATCGGGCTTTTTGTATGGATTTGGTCAGACTCCATAGGCTCCTCGAAGGGAGGGCACACGCGCTCAGTGCCAGAAACCGATTCAAGCGCCGAGAATCGGTTCTGGGTGGCAATAGGTGAAGGGGGCCGCTGAGCGCGGCTAGTCCCAGGAGCATCCTGGAACTGCAACCTTCGAGGAGGAGGAGGAGGAGGAGGAGAAGGTGAACTTTTCTTGCCGCGTGCACGTGGAGGGTCTTTCAAAAAATCTTCCCTACGAAATTTCTGCTTCGATTTCTTCACAGTGCCTAGTGACTTCATAACCTTTGGACCAGCATTAGATGGCTTCACAACTGTGGTTGTAATGGATGACCGGATAGTAGTGGCGGTCAATGCAGTCATGGTCCAGGTCTGTGTTTCGGCATCCCTCCGGGACACAGGCGAGACAACAACAGAACTATAAGTCCCCGATCGCAGGAGTGAAGGTTGGCGCGTGGTAACGCCTCTGGGCCTCAGCGAAGGAGATTTTCTCCTTTACCCGGATCTCCTGGATCGCCTTCTCGTCCAAGTACCGCGGACAGTCGGCAAATGACGCAGAATGAGACCCTTTGCAATTAACGCAGACGGGGGCTGTTGAACAAGTACCTTCGTGTGAGGGCTGGCTACATGATGCACAGATGGTAATGGCACTCTTACATGAGACTTGCGTATGCCCAAAACGTTGGCATTTAAAACAACGCAGAGGTCTAGGAATATAAGGCCTCACCGCAATAATTTGTACCCTGCTGAAATGCTCGTGGGTAGATCGACGCCATCAAATGTTATAAACAGGGTACGAGTGGGTACCAACACTCCGTCGCGTTTAGCCTGCACTCAATGCACCGCTGTCACCTTTTGGTCTGCAAGATATTCGACAAGGTCCTCGTCCGATATACCATCGTGGCTATGCGTGTGACGACGCCTCGACAGGAATTCAAGGTGGGGTGTTTCTCAATACGGATGGAATAACCGTGGTGAATCGTAGCGCGTAACAAAGTCTTACTTTGCTGTTCGGACTTTGTTTGCACTAATAAGGAACCATTCCGTAGACAAATTCAGGACTGCACCGCACCAGCAATAGCATCAATGCCCTTCTGAATAATAAAAGGGTTCACCTTCTCAAAACTTTATCCTTCTTCTGTTCGTGAAATGACCAAGTAACAAGCAGATGTCGGTGGTGCTACTTATGTTACATACACTTTTCGGCGCTTGTTGTTAGTAATGGAGAAAGGGGGCTCCATAGCGAAAGAAATCCTCCACCATTGCAACCGTCTCCGACCTCGGGCTCTGACTTCCCGGTCGATACCTCGGCTTGGGTGAGTGGCCTATCTATGCCAGACCCACCCCAGGGTCACACCTCCCAGAACATAGACAGAGGGACCCAATGGCCGTCGGAAGTCAGCAGCTCATGCAATGCCCCCCCCGCGGGACTGCAATTGAACAGCGGATACGAACACAGGCCCTACATGACGACCCCGGGTGGTGGGCATGACGCCATTACCCACTCACCCAGCTGCGCACCCAGTGTGCGGGTATCCGCCAGGCTGTGTCCACAGAGGATTAAAATAAATAGAATAGTAAAATAAACCAAAAAGTGTGTGGGCGTTTCGCACGCAAGTTAGCCCGGCGAAGAAGGAAATTAGACGTGTAAATGAATGGACGTGGGGCGAAATGTGCGTAAATAGAAGAGAGAAGTAAGAAACGATGGCGAGGGGCGTCATGGAATGAAATGCACAGAACGCACGAGAGCCTACCTTGAGTCCCCCGGTCACGAGGACGAACCCACCTTGACCGGACGAGGGTGGAAGGATGATGATGGCGATGAAAGGCTCGGGCACCCCGGATACGCCAAACCCGTACTCACATATGGTGAGCCCCTGGGGGCTTGTGATAAAGGAAAAATTAAAAAAAAACTGACCAGTGTGTGAATTCATAATAGCATTTTGTGCTTGCCATGAGGAAGGAAACAATACTTTCAGTATTTCTGTTATATTTACAGGGAATAATTTGTGTATTAAAAGCCACTTTTTCCTTAACATGAATTATTGTATATATTTTATAATGAACACACTGGGGCTATCTGACTTTGGCTTCACATCATATATTTCAGTAATTTTACTCTTTTTACTAAACTAATAATTATGTGGCAAGCTTTAGTATATTACCAGTACTAACATTAGCAGATTTAGTGGAAAGACTGTTAGCTTATATGTTGACTTTAATTTGCAGTAAATACAAAAGAAATCTTATTAAAGTTTGTCAGTGTGTATTGACTTGTACGGTGGTAAATGAGAAAAATTACTCCAATGTATTAAATTAATGCAGAATATTTTAATTTTTATTGTATATTCACAGCTTTTGAGTGGAATAAATATAATCATATTCCAAAAGTGCTTCTTTGTACAATTTTGCAATCCTTAATTTTGCTATTCCTGTTGCAATGAAATATATAAAGCATGAGAATAAGTTCCTACAATAGTGTTCAAAGGTAGGTAAGTCCTAATAAACTGAAATGTTTGATATTTGTGTTTTCTAGCTGTTTATTTTCATTCCATTTGAAGCTGAGCTTGTAAACATATGATTATATAAATGTAAGGAGTTTAGTGAAAATAATATTTTGTCCCAAAACATAACACAGCTGTTCAGAGCATAATTAAATTTAAAATTGTCATATTTTTAGCCACTTCCTTTGTAATAAGGTGAATTGGCTTTTATGTGCACCTGTATAGCTTAATGTTGTTTAACTTAACTGGAGAGTAATTATGTTCTGTTTTAATTTCTTCATTTATTATCATTATTAAAACAAAGTACCCATGATACTGCTGCAGTTACATTATTTGACAGGCTCATAATAACTGCAACTACATATTCTACTGTGTTTATTACTTATAGCAGTATTTTAGTTTTTTCAAACCCAATACATGCGCAAATACTTAAAAGTCATTATTTCTTTAATATTATCCTTGTGTTCTAGTGGTGTCTAGTTGCTATTATTTTTAATTAACTTAGTTCTTTATTTTTACGTTCCTCTGTCTTTTTGCTTGGAACTGTGGAATTCGCTGCCCAACGCCTTCGACTGCCGCCATATTGAAATCAGCGCTCAGGCCTGTAGTGTAGTGCGCTGTGCCCTTTCCATAAGCCTGCAATTGGCTAGCATATCGTTCCCCACATTACTATCCAATATCCCTCCATTATTCCTTTTACCATTAGAATTAGATAAAATCGTTTCCAAGGATAGAATCAATAGCAAAATTAGATTGTATTGTTATATTACTCGATATAATTTGCATTAATTTTTCAAATTGTTATGAATTATGCAAATGAACGAATTTGTGTTTGTGCGTGTGTATGCTTGTATGTATGCATAAATTTTTGGGTGTATGAGCATATGTGTAAGTGTCTGTGTTTGTATTCTCTCTCTTTCCATTTCGCTGTCACCCTGCCTCTCCCACTCTCACTCTATTTCCCCCTCTCTCACTAACTCGCTATGAAATGTATAGGTCACGTAGTTTGCAATTGTCGTGAATATACCTGTAAATAGTCACTAATGGACATACGCACATATGCCGTATTCTTGAACTATTTATGGGAAGCGGAGTTAATTATGGCAATTGTAAGTCATTAATGTATCATTAAAATTACAGCAATGCATCGATATTCTTCATATTGATGACTGAAATTTCGTTTTATTATGCCAAAATAACCAATTCAATCGAAAGGGGCGTGGTAGGGCAACCGATGTGTAAATATATCTCGCCATATACTTTTATTATTTAAACAATCTTGGCGGTGAAACTTTATAAGCTTGAAAATTTAAATAAGTTGGGCGTGGCTGGCGCTACCTTTATGGTGCAAAGTGAGTTTAAAAGTACATTTATTTCTCTATGGTGGGGGAAGTTGATCTATATTTAATGCCAATAAGGGACTGTCGGCAAATTTGTCATGCAAATTGCGTTTAAAAAGGCATTCCCTTATCAGTTATGACATGCCATTACGTTTAAAACGCTATTAAATTCAAGGAGGTGGGGAAGTTGACGTATTTAAGCGGATGACGGGCTGTGGATCTATTTGTAATGCAAATTTCGTTTAAAGGACATTCCCTTATCAGTTGTTGGCATCTCTTTAGTATACAAATTGCGTCTATGGAAATACATAATTCGCAATGGAGGGGTATTCATAGAGAACTTGATGACCGACTTAACACTGTAATGGCTTTCTACCCCATTTATGCCAATCTTATCTGATGTATAGCCAATTAAGATGATTTATAACCCCACTTATCTCCTCTACCCCAACATTACAACCGTTTTAAACCAATTGGAATGCAAATTAATTATCTCTTATCAGTTGTTGGCATCTGATTGATACGTAAATATATGCAAAGTTCTTTTGAATCTATCTTATATACTAATATCATGGTTAATGTTTATTAACCTTTGTTTGATCTCATTACTGTGGATGGAACATAGCATTGCACTCACAGCAATTTCATGATTTCCAATCATTCCATGAATAATTGTAACGTGATGTGCTTCCGCATAATGATAGTTTTGCTTTCAGATAGTTTTGGCAGAACCTATTCAAGTTCTTTATTCCCTGAAGCAGTCATATATTGTAGTGGGAAAAGATTATAAGCTTACACATGATTTAGTCGTGGACTCTAAGAATCAGTTAAAACGCCTTGTGGTAGGGCAAATGAAGAGATGTATTCGGCTCATTTATTGTGAACCATGTAGCCGCTAATTTAATAAACAATGTGAAGTATTTCTCTGTGCTTTCTAATACTTCCGATAAAGGTAATAGGAAGTTTCAGCACTATGTGTGCGGTATTTTACCCAAGATAAAGTTGTTTGTCTCACATTATTACATTTTATTGAAGAATCTCACGGGACGGCGCAAACCATTTCCGACTGCATTAAGTCAAACCTGTAACGACCCGGATTTTGTGTTGATATTTCAAAAGCAACGTTGGAAAGAAGTGGTTCAGCTTTTCAGTGTTAAAGGAGTGAAACGGTGTTCAAATTTGGTTTTCAAGATCCTATTATAAACTATATATGCCGGTACAGTATTCATTGTTTGGATATTCATATATATATATATATATATATATATATATATATATATATATATAAAGCGTTTTGTTACAGACGTATTAATTTTTCAACAATTTTGCTTTTAACACAAAGCAGTTGAAGCAAGTGCTTTCTTTTCTTTTATAGAAGGAGAGTTGCCTGAGCTTCTTAGGCATTTAAGAAAAAGATTGTTGTGTTTAAGGCCAGCTGTAGATAGACTACAGAGTGTGTAGATCTTGGTCTATTATTATCTAATTTCTTTTCTTTTTGTGTTTTTTCTTTTTATTTTACTTTAGGGTTTCTTTGTCCTAAAGAAATCTGAAAGGTTTTCTAAATTGCTAATGATAATAACAATGATATAGAAAAGCATAAATATGGTGTTATAAGCATTACTCTTAACGTTGTCAGTAATATATGTAACGCCTTTAAAAATACCGGCTAAAAGTTGCAAAAGGATTCCCCCACTGGTATCCATACAATTGTATGGGATAAGGGTAGGGTTACTTAGACACCTTAAAGTTAGTAGGTTATGATAATTTTTGTCGTCTGCTCTGCAGACAATTTCTGTCATATCTTCATAGTGAAAATCAAGACTTATTGAAGAATTTTCAAACATGTTTTCTTATAAAATAGAATATATTGCAAAAATAATTTGATTTCTCCCAGAAAATCCACTCTACAAAATGTTAGTTGAAAATGAAGCTGAATGAAATGTAGATGAGCTTTACAATGCGTGAGGTACATATTATGGAGGTGTCTGTAAACCAGGGCAGAGCACCGCAAGTAAGCCGCAACGGCACTTTTTCTTCGAACGCGACTCCTGTGAGAGAGTAGTGAGGGCAGGGACCCAAAGAACGATCATATCCGGGAGACAACGTGCGCAAGCATGGCTGGGGTGGGACGCCGCTCAAGCCCACCCACAAGCCCCTAACTCTCGGGGTACCCTGAAGCAGAACCTGATACGATAGCACTCTGAGGCGGGTCCGTAAGCAGTCCGACGGAGTCAGGGAGAAATCTTTACGAAGCACACCTCCACCGCCAAACCGCAACAGGCAAAGCACCGTCGCCTGGTCCTTCAACGCAGAAACAGATGCTGATAAAGGAAATTATGGGCACAGCTAGGTCGTGTTAGAAGGGGAAGCACCTCAGCATTTGCCTACCTTCCCGGGGAAACAAAAAAAAACCCATAGTCAAAGGTTGGTCGTAGTCGGGGATCGAACGCGAGACCTCCCGAATGTCAGAGAATCATTCGTTACCGCACAGCCAGCTCGCTCTGTTTTCGATAAGTAGTCCATTTTGAAAGATTACTTAGCTTTTGTAAGTGGCAATGATAAATTGTGTGTTACTGAAAAATGGATTTCAGTTTTCAAAACTGCGGGTAACTTTGTGCTCATTTTCTTGAATCTAGTTAACATCTGCCTTAACATGCCCATTTTGAAAAATTTTGTTGAAACGGTGTTCTCACACATGAACCTGAAGTGCACACTTGTCAGGAACGGATGTCTGCCGCATTTGATGAGAAATGAATCATTAATTTCTGTAATATATAAGGAGTAGTTATATTTAGTTAAGTATGAAATAACAGCAGACCATTAATGCTGTAAGTAGCAATAAAATATAAACCAAAATAATAGTGCTACACTGCAGGCAAATAGGTAGGCATGTCATTAACATTAGGATGGGATGGAGAGGCTCGATTCTAAAATTTATCTCCACTAAACAGCCACAGCAAGATATTTTTTCACCATTATTTTATAACACAAAACCTTTCGTAATTTGTATGGAATTGTCACCCATTTCTGATCTGAAGAGAGCAAAGCTTTATAGAATTATTTATATGAAGTCTTAAACCTGTGTTAGAAACAGAAATTTAAACGTAATGAAATTAATAACTTTTTTCTGTAGCAAAGGAGTTTAAACTCAGGTCTCTCTAATAAATTTGCGTTCTTTCTATATAATTCTATGATTCTTAAATTCTGAGTTAAATATAGAAATCTTTGATATTGTAAATTTGCAAAATGGAAATAAAACTTAAAATCATAAGATCTCCATAAGTATGACAAAGTGACTGTATTTACATATTGAACTATAGCTGTTGAACGATTAAATACTCCTGTGAAATTGTACCAAACTTATCTTCATCTACACACACACACACACCAGGCGGGTCACCTGCCCTTAGGTATTCGTATGTATGTAACCTGCAGTTTATGGTCTAATGTGAAAACATTGACCCTTTTAGCAAACAAACTCTTATTGTAGCTCTGCCTTTCTATTCGGTACTATACACAACCACCACTAATAATTAAAGACCTGAATGAGCCAAGGAGCTGCGAAAGACTATAAAACGGCTCTTCGTGGATATAATGCTTGCAAAGAGGTAGAGCAATATTCTCCCGAAGAACAGAACAGAATGCGTGAGTTGTGGCTGAGTGGGTTAGCTGACGGAATGTGATGAAGCAAAGGCTAGCTTCAGAGGCTCGAATCTAATACTTACATGATCTGTATTTAGTATACTAATTCATTTGTTTTTGTTATTGGCTCTCCGGGAGCCAAAGACACAAGGATTACAATCAGATAATAATTGTGGATCATGTTTACCCTAATAATCTGTACCGTATCTGGTGTTCTAAATCGTGTTACGTAGTTAGCTGTCATTCTTTTGGACGCTATTAAATCTAACACTTTTTGTTTCCTGTATAAATCTTATGTTTTACTTCTTCTACTGACAAAGGTGTTGTAAATGTGCTAAGTTCACGGGTAAACATATTAATAAATTGTTAAAGAGCGTGGATTTCATCAACGAAGTAAATGTCAAGATGACGGTCCCCTTCATCTGCACATTTGGGTACGTTGCCGGAGAAACCTTCTTGCATGCTGTAACATGCGCGGTATAATCTGCCTACAATCTTCACGTATGAAGTCCGTAGATAATTTGGGCTTTGCGGTTCTTGAGCGTAGACCCGTTCCTTTAAATGACCCCACAGGAAGAAATCTAGTAAGGTGAGATTAGGTAATCTAGTGTGCCATGCAATTGGGCCCCCTCGGCCAATTCATTTATGCAGATATGTTCTATGTAAATGATTCCTTACAATGTGAACAATCTGGTGGAGCTCCATGCTGCTGGATTCACATTTCCTGTCCTTTTCACTAGTGGTACGTCTTCTAGTAGCAATGGGAATTCTTCTTGTAGGAATGCAAGGTACTGAGGTCCTGTGAGGCTGCCTTCAAAAAGGTGCGGTCCAATTAGCTGGTCACCTAATATTCCATACCAAACATTGATGATCTACTCTGGAATGCAGCTTCTCATATCCAGTGAGGATTACCTATACTCCAGTAGTGCATATTATAGTGCTTAACAGTTCCGTTATTGTGGAGTGAGTGAATGAGTGGGGTTTGAGGGCCCGTCGACAACTAGGTCATTAGGGCCCGAGGTCAAAACTTAAAACCGGTAAAGCCTAAAGGCATAATGGAATCTAAAACACTATAAAACTTAAGAAAAAAGCCAAAACCCTAAAAGACATGTTAAAAGCTAAAAAGAAGCGAAAAAAAAACTATAAAGGCACAGGTCTAAAAGCTTAAAATCAAAATATAAAAGAGATAAAAGCAATTTACACCTGCGCAGAAAAGCCAATAGTTAAAACAAACCGAAGTGCCTGATCGACAGCCACTGGGTCGTCGCCTAAAACAACACGCAGGGTATGACCTAGACCATAGGAGAGGCGCTCACGGGCGAATCGCGGACATTCGAGTAAAACATGTGGGACGGACAGGCGAACGTCGCAAGTCGGACAAATTGGGGCCGGATCTCCGCGCAAAAGATATCCATGAGTGGCGCGAGTATGACCCAGGCGTAGACGAGTCAGAACAACTTCTGATCGCCGTGATTCTCTGCAAGAAGTGGGCCAGGGGTGGACGGTGTCCCTAATAGTTCGCAGTTGTGTGCCACTCAACGCCACCCATGACTCCTGCCAGGTCAGGAACATATGACGCCTGAAGTAACGCTGGACATCCCGGTAAGGCACAGTCGCTGTAGAAAACTCCGACAAATGGCAGGCGGACTTTGCAGCCGCATCCGCTTCCTCATTGCCGGCAATGCCCACATGGCCGGGGGTCCATGTAAAAACGAGATGATATCCTCGGTAAAGCAGCTGGGAGACGATGTTCTGAATTTTTACGACTAAGGTGGAGGAGCCGAGAAACTGTTGTAAGGCTTGAAGGGCGCTTAAAGAGTCGGAGCAGATAAGATAAAATCCTGGAGATAAAGTGGAGATAAAAAGCAAGAAATAAAAGATGGCAGAGAGCTCGGCGGTAAAAACGGAACTGACGTCCAAGAGGCGATACGAATGAGCCGTGGCGTTAACGACGAAAGCGCAACCTGTAGCACCACCCACCTGGGAACCATCAGTAAAAACCGGAGTGTAGTTCCGGTAACTCCCCAAAAGCTCGTTAAAAAGTCGACGGAACACCAACGGTGGGGTGGAGCGGCGAGCGTTGTCCGATAGGGCTAGGTCAAACCGGGCGCGCTGGAGTTGCCACGTTGGACAACGTCCAAAGGAGAACCGCGTTACAGCAGGCAGTCGGAGGTCACGTGCAACAAGAAGGTCGCGAAACCGAATACCGCTGGGGCGGGAAGAGGTACTATTCCGCACATAACGGACAGTGAGAGCCGGATGTAAAACAGAGTTAAAACAAGGGTGACCTGGGTGAGCCGCCAACCTTGCAATATAAGAACAGAGTAAAAACGAGCGCCGAATAGACAACGGGGGTTCGCCAGAGTCAGCGTATAAACAGTCGACACGACTAGTGCGGAAAGCCTCAGTTGCAACACGGATATCAGTATGATGGACGGTGTCCAAGAGGCGGAGTTTAGAAGCGGACGCGGCGCCGTAGATAAAACTGCCATAATCCAGTTTGGACCGAACCAAGGAGCGGTAGAGTCGCAACATCACGGTGCGATCACCGCCCCAAGAAGCTCCAGATAAAAGCCTCAGTACCCGAAGAGAGCGATCGCACGAAGCACGAAGCCGGCGAATATGGCACTCCCAGGTAAATTTGCGGTCGAGGTAAAGACCCAGGAACTTGAGGTGCGGTACAAACGGCAAGGGTGTGCCGAGCAAGTGAAGGTCAGGAGGGGGATGTATACCACGAAGGCGATAAAAGTGAAGGCACTTCGTTTTCGAAGCGGAGAAACGAAAGCCGTTGCGTAGCGCCCAGGTTGCAAGAGATGTTATGGCCAGCTGTAGTTGACGCTCGATGTGATCCACACTATAAGAACGATAATATATAGCAAAGTCGTCAACATACAGAGACATCGGAAGATCGCTACGAACAACGCTAGAGATGCCGTTAATGGCTACCGCAAAGAGAGTGACGCTAAGAATCGACCCCTGGGGTACACCGTTCTCCTGGATACGCTCCTGAGATAGCGTGTTTCCAATGCAGACACGAAAACACCGAAGCTGTAAAAAGTTTGAAAGAAAGGCAGCTAAATGGCCGCGCAAACCATAACCATGGAGCGTACGAAGAATACCGTAGCGCCAAGCAGTGTCATACGCCTTCTGCAGGTCAAAGAAGACACCCACGACATGCTGCTTCAGGAGAAAAGCGTCTTGCACATAAGCTTCCAGCCGAGCCAGGTTGTCCACACTAGAGCGATGGCGACGAAATCCACACTGCACATTGCAGAGGAAATTATTGCGCTCTAGCCACCACATCAACCGAACGTTAATCATTCTTTCAAAGGTCTTACACACAACACTGGTCAGACAAATAGGCCGGTAGCTAGACGGAAGGGACAGATCGTCACCGGGTCGCGGGATAGGAATGACAATACCCGTCCGCCACGAGCACGGAAACTCCTGTCTACGCCACATGCGGTTGAAGATCGCAAGTAAGAATGAGATCGCCTCAGGCGGAAGATGAAGTAGCATTTGTCGGTGGATGTCATCAGGACCAGGGGAAGAATCCCTGGCGAGAGACAAAGAATGCACCAGCTCGGCAACGGTAAAAGGTGCGTTGTAGGACTCACTACAATCGCTGTTAAAATCAAGGACCAACCGCTCCGCAGGTGTCTTAATGGGTAAAAACGAGCTGTCATAACTAGCCGTCTGACTAAAAGTAGCAAATGAGCTGGCAAGAGCTTCGGCTATAGCGGGTTCGCTGGTAAGAGTGGAGCCGTGTACGGCAAGACCGGGAATGATCACCCTGCGACACCGGCCATACATACGCCGAACTGCATACCACATCTGTCGTGCAGAACTGCGATGGGAAAGAGAAGAGACATAGGTCTCCCAAGACTTGCGTTTGGCATTCCGAAGCACAAAACGTGCCCGAGCCCGAGAACGTTTAAAAGCAACGAAATTCCCCTCAGTAGGATGTAAATGAAAGACACGCAGGGCACGTCTGCGTGCCTTAAGGGCCAAACGGCATTCTGTGGTCCACCAAGGGACAGGAACGCGACGTGGGGCGCAAGAACCACGAGGAATGCTGAAATTCGCTGCGAGTAAAAGAGAACAAGTAAAATACTCCACCATGTCATCTATAGTGGCAAAAGCAGTAGCGGTGAGATGAATCAGGGAACGAAACCTCTCCCAATCAGCCTTATAAATAATCCAGGGAGGATGTCGTGAAGGTAGAGGATAGTGGCCGGATAAACGACTGGCAATGGGGTAATGATCACTGCCATAAAGGTCAGAAAGCACCGACCAATCAATGAGGGGAAGTAATGCCGAGCTGCAGAAAGAAAGATCTAAGACTGAGTGGGTGCCATAGGCAGAGGATAAGAAGGTAGGGACACCAGTATTTAAAAGAAATAAGCCGGACATGTCACAAACGTCTGCAATAAGGCAGCCACGAGCGTCATCAATATCGGAACCCCAGAGAGAATGCTTGGCGTTGAAATCACCAACGAAAAGTAGCGGTGGGGTTAGCTGTGACAAAAGAGCCCGAAGTTCGTGCGCTTGAACTACACTGAGCGGCGGCAGATACACATAGCAGACAGAGAAACAGACGCCCTCCGATTGGACCCTCACAGCCACAGCCGACAATGGTGTGCGAAGCGGTATGTTGGTAGCACAAATAGTATGCGCCACCAAAATAGCAACCCCACCGCTGGCACGCTGTCCAACTACAGTCATGTCTTAAGCAGGAAAAGCTCCGAAGATGCAAAGCGTGAGGAGGCTGCAGATGGGTTTCCTGTAAACAAACGATTGAGGGAGAACGTTGGGAAATTAAACATTGTAAGTCCGGAAGGCGTGCCCGAAACCCATTAACGTTCCAGTGGAGTATCTCCATTCAAAAAAGGCTAAGATGACCGCTTGAGTTTCTTCCGCATCTTAACAGATTTCGGACCAACGACAGTAAAAGCCGCATCCTCTGGCGAACCCTCCGATGCCCGGGAACCAGAAGAGCCTCTGCGGCTCGTGGAACGGGACCTGGACTTCGCAGAGGAAGTGCGACTACTCGGTCTATGGTGAGGCCGAGAACGAAAACCCTCAGTAGAAGTCGCTGAAGGGTGAGCATTGGTAGACGGCTTGCAGGCTGGCGGCGACACGGCTAAAGATGAAGACTGTACAGCACTGTCAACTCGAGACGATGGAGAAGTATTCGCAGGAGGCTCGGTTTGTGTCGAAGCATGGGCAACGGACGTGAGAGGCGAGCAAACAGTGGCAACAGGAGTGCGGCGGACGGTGGATGAATAACCAGAGGTGTTTGCAGGTTGAAGTTGCGCAAAGCGCCGCCGTGCTTCAGGAAAGGTGAGGCGTTCCTTAACGCGCAACTCCTGTATACACTTTTCGTCCAAAAAACGAGAACACTGTCGTGAGCTAGACGGATGACATCCTCCACAGTTAACACAACGAGGGTCACGAACACATGCTGCGCCGTCATGGGCAGGTAGGCCACATCGCTCACAGAGAGCTGGATGGGCACACGAGCGGGTAGTATGGCCGAAGCTTTGGCACCGAAAACAGCGCATGGGGTTCGGAATATAAGGGCGCACGGAGGCACGTTCGTAGCCACAAAAAATGAACTCCGGCAATACAGTACCTTTGAAAGTTAGAAACACAGTACGTAGTGGGTATTCCTGACCGTCCTGTTTGCGAGAAAGCCGGTACGCCTGACAGACACGTTGATCGGAGAGACAAGACACTATGTCATCGTTGGAGAGATCATCGAGACTGGAGGTGGTGACAACCGCCAGAACAGAGTTTAAGGACTTATGTGGGACTACCCGGACAGGATAGGAGCCCAGCAAACTCGTTTTCAACAGTTTCTGGGACTGCTCGGCGTTGGCGGTTTCGATCAATAACGTACCGTCTCGTAGTCGCGTCGCGTTTTTCACCTGGCCACAGATCCGATCCACCTCACGCTTTATGTAAAAAGGGC
The DNA here is from genome assembly GCA_030765065.1 of Deroplatys truncata. Classification (NCBI taxonomy): domain Eukaryota; kingdom Metazoa; phylum Arthropoda; class Insecta; order Mantodea; family Mantidae; genus Deroplatys; species Deroplatys truncata. The sequence continues at coordinate 345,428,199 of CM060990.1, read as the reverse complement.
TAAGGTCCTTGAACGTTTTTCCATCACTTGCTAAAGTCATAACTAAAAATATGTCAGTGAAAGGGGTTTTGCGCGGATACATGATGAATAGACCCCCATCCGGAACCGTCGGCGTCAGCCTGCCATCCGGGGGTTAAAGAAAAAGACACCATATCTCCACGGTCTGCGCCGTCGTGGGAACCCTCCCAAGACCGATCTCAAGGCGTACTTCAGAAGGGCTACCCCCCAAACTCCACTGCTAGTCCATATGTGTAAGCCGTTCACCACACACACCCCGGCTTTAAGCCCCTACCATGGGTATAACCGCCCATGGCTCCCCACTCTAGGCCGCGCTGCGAGCAATACACAGACACGGATTCAGGGGACTTGTGGTTGATTACACCGAGGCTCCGTCAGCGGTAACACGTCCGGCCCGTGATACTAATCCAACGACACACGGTCGTTGGAGAATTAACACAAGCCGGGCCCCCAGAGAGCTACGTGGGTGTACATGACGGCGTGGACGGGCTCCGCACCTAAGGTTACACACAGGGGCAGTGCGAGGGGTCCGCCCGACCTTCGCGTCTGAGACCCCCGTAGAGCACACATGTCGGAAGCCGCGCGGGAACCGTGGGAAAGAACCACGGAGACAGAAAAGATCCCTGTTGGTGAGACAGGAGTTAATAAGACTAAAACGTAAAACTAGAAATCAGAATAAGCCTAGAAGAGGAAGAGGATCGTGAACAAATGAATAAAAAATTCACGTGGCACAGTAGATGAGAATGGATGGGGTGAAATGTTGGCGAGTGGCTCGGGACCCCGGGCGCGCCTAACCCGTACTCACACGAGGTGAGCCCCTGGGGGTGTTATTGTGGAATATGCCCTCATCACCGAAGAGAACATTTCCTAAAATATCTACACCCATTTGCGCTCGCTGCTATAGCCACTGTGCATATATCACTCGCGCTTGAAAGTCGCGACCTTGAAGAGCCTGGTGTAGTTGTAAATGGTACGGATGATATTTATTACGGTACAATACTCGCATCACTGACCGACTTAGACTTGAGTGCAGATATGGTGCTATGGTATGTGGATTGTTTACTATTGCGTTTCGCACAGCTTCTTCATTGCTTCCACAGGTTACTGGAGCATCGTGAGATTGTGGAGCTCTTCCAAATTATCTTGTTTCACGAAGGTGTCTTTCAACCCTTCGAAAAGTGCCTGCAGTAGGTGTCCCCTTCCTGGAAACCGTTCTTCATTCAGATACTTTGCTGACAGGTTTCAAATACTCAGTAGACAATGGAGGTCTTATTCACGACAAACATTGACACAGGCGCAAATAGCTAAAGCAACTTTGTATGTTTGAAGTGATTTAAATTTGTTTGAATGGGTCAAACATAATACCGAGCACAATAAAATACATACCACGAAGAATAAATTATTCACCTTTCAGTGGAAAACATGGCGATTATTCCATTTTGTACACTCTTATAATGTTATAAAAATGTTCGTTCTATTATAATATCAAATTATAGGCCCAAAGATATTAATAAAATGTTTATACTTTACACGAAGGATTTCAACCCGAAATGAATTGGCACAGTAGTAGAGCTACCATAACACCATTCGGCTAATGCTACCTTGGGAACTGGGGTTCCTATACAAATAAATTATTGCAGAACTCAGATCCCACCTCGAATCTTTACACGCGTTTTGCAGCTTCATACTGGGGTTGGAGTTCGTTTTGGTAGTTTTAACTCAAATAAACAACCTGTATCGGCCATTTCAATTACTGTATGAATTGAAGTATGCCATAGTTTGTGACAGAAGCGCAATTATTCACCTAATACTTAGAATTTTTGACAAGGCTCTACAACGAACCTTTGTTGGCTGACGGCTTAAATCCTCTTGATCGCACTGCGTAGACTTGCCATTGTGTTTTCAAATAGGTTTGTCCACCGATGCATGTGATAAGTTGTTCCTTCGGGGGCGTTTTCGAAGGTTGTAGGAATGTATGCTAAAGAATAATAGTTTGTAAAATCAGCTAAAAGTGCTACTGCAGCTCCCAGTGTCAGGGTGGGATGTTTTTAGTATCGACATACATAGCGATTGCATTCTGTCCTGCAGAACACTTATGCACTGGGTTATCAATCCCTCCTCTATAAAGTGTTATGTATATCAGCCATTAGAAGGCATTCAAGAAAGGCGTAAGTCACATATGTGGCTTAACACGTTTGCATAAATTCAAAAATAAATAGGGGCAGCCGTCTCACCTGGTACATAAATATATATTGTACCTATATGGAGCATAACGGACAGATAGCATTACTTGTAACGCAAGGTAATAATACATTATATTCTGTTAAACTGCTTTGAATTCGTTTGTTTCGTTGCAATCTGATTACTGCAAGATCTGTAATGCTTAGTTACTATTGAGAAACATAAGACAAAGCGTAAAACCTACTAATGTGGAGGAATTTTACTCCACAGTAGTTGCCCCAAACTCACCCATTTTCTGCGTTTATCGCTGTCTGTTAAGGAGAGTGTTAAGGGGATTATATTGCATACTCATATTACCGTATAGAGCACTGGAAAATCACAATCAACAATGTTTCATTACACTACATGAAAGTTAAACCCGTATACCTTTTGTTTTGATTTTACTTATCCAGACACATCTATACCTATATCATAACAATGTTCATATTAAACTTCCAGAACCATGTAGTCTTATTAATGTCTTCTTTCGGTTCTTCTAACTGTGCCATTTTAATGAGTATCCAATGTGAAATACTGTATTATGTGAGAAAGATGTTGCATGTATTTAGATTATGAATAATGCAATACATTTTGCCCCGAATTTATGTATCATATTATGAACTTAGCAGTGACATAGTGACTGCAATTAGCAGATACCAGTAAGCAGCAATGAAGCGGAAAAGGTATTAATATGACGATATTCCTTATTTTTATTTCATAATTGTAAGTTTGTCTCTTATTTTTATCTTTAGCACCTGGCAATGCTTCCGGAAACATAATAATTCTTGAATTCAACAAGTGATATGCACCAAAATTTGTCTTGAAAAGAGCTAAAGCTTGCAGTCCTGGCTGCACTGTTTTCCTTACTACACGCAAAATGGCCAGGCGAAGTCTGTATCTCTACCTCCCATTGCTCCAAAAGGCTAACCTAACTATAGTTGCTACACACATATATGGCCTAGAAATTCAAAATAAGTAAACCATGATATAGATGCAGCTTAAATAAAGTGATGACTGCTTATAATGTCAACTTACTTTTTATTTATATGACTGCTGAATATATTGATGCGTATTTAGGCATTGAAACAAAATCAAAACATAAATAACCAAGTTTTGTTTCGGTACATTCAGTACAATAAGTACAGCATACATCAGAGCCTTAAAAAGAATATATTTTACACTTTATTAGTCATTAATTCCTCATTAAATGTTTAAATATATTTTAGACTGATTAAATCAAACATTACTTTTCCTTCAGAAAATCTTAATTCAGCTTTATGTAAAATCATCCACTGTTATTATCATTCAGTTCCATTGTTAGCTGTCATTTTACATTTTAACACCTTTTTAATGTTTGACTGTCTCAATTTGCAGTTTGTTTTTTATTATACAGGGCGGACCATTTAAACTGAGACTGTACCATATCTCCAAAACTAAGCCTTGTAGAAAGAAATGCTTGAATAAAAGTTGCTTGATACTATGGGGGGAAGTAAGTATCATTAGTCCACCCTGCATAATTCATAGTATTATCAATATCAACATGTGTTTACCTTTTTAGATGCAATGGTTGTGGGTGGCCGATATGTAGTACAACCTGTACAGGAAAATACACAGAGTATGGCCATAGTAAAACTGAATGCAATGCTATTGCTAAAAGCAAAGAGTATAATGACTTGTTAACTAACATACAGTCATATGAGGCCATTGTTCCCTTACGATGTCTGTTACTTCAAGATAATGATCCTGAGAAGTGGAGGATTTTAATGGCAATGGAACATCATAATGATATTAGGAGCAGGATGCAACATTTATGGAGTAACAACCAAAAGAATGTTGTGAATAGAATCCATAATCAGTGGGGCTTGGTGCAGTATGAGGAAAGTCTCATTCACACTATATGTGGTGTTCTTGAGGCAAGTTGAAGTTGTTGCTTTTCATTAGTTAAGCGTTTTTATGTGAAGCAGCAATACAGCTACTTTTATTAAACTAGTTCTTAATTAGATATGCAGGCTTCCATGGCCGTTGCCTATTGCAGAAACTTCTTGGTTTTCCGGTGTAGGCCACCATAGAAGAAGCTCAACACAAGTGAAGCGAAACGTCGGAGGATCATCAGACATTATGACGTGGCCTACACCGGAAGCCCAAGAAGCTTCTGCAATACTTCTTAATGTTTCCATTGATAGGATTATATATTTATATGGTGCTTTATAAATTTATTTAACTCTTTTTTGTAGAATAACCAATTCAAAATGCCGCCGTGGTTCTAAGTGTTCTATGTGTAGAAGAATAGTTGCTTGCAGGAAAATAGTTCTTATTCTTATAGACTGTTATAATAATGATTAATTCTACCTTAAATACATGAACACAATATTCTTCCAGGTAAATTCATTTGAAGTGGGACAGAATGGAATTAAGATCCGTGCACTCTATCCTGAAGCATCCTATTTTGCACATAACTGTGTTCCAAACACCTGTCGTATAGATAATGAGCAGTACGGACTTAAAGTTAGGGCAACTGTAAAGATCCCTCGTGGAGAGTCTATCAACATCAGCTATACCTACACCCTCCAGGTATGTCATAGAGCTGCTAATAGTTTTGTATCAAGCAGGGATTTATGGTATCATAATGGCTAATTCAGTCACCTTTAATTTATTAACATAATGAGAAGGAGCTTAGAAACGAAATCCTCAAGGCCAAGATTAATGCAGTTTTGGCCTTACTAGTCACTAAATGAGAACTCAATCTCAAGAAGAGATCAGTTTTGATGTTTTATTGATCATCTAGTTGTCATTTGCATATAAATTGAGATAAAACTTTCATACAAAACTAGAATTTGGCTTAAAATGTAAAGTTTTTGAAGAATTGCGGTGATGTAATCTGATGGACAATCTGCTGTTATCTATTGGTCTTCAAGTGGGCATTTGCATAAAACTTCAGATAAATGGTCATGCTATAAATGAATTTTGTTTTCATTTTGAGAAGAATGTATTACTGCAATCACATGCACCGCTTATGGTTATCTAGTAGTCATCCAGTCATCATTTGCATTACCCAGTATATCCCACTTCCCCACTAGCACATCCTATCTTGAGTGTGACTGTCTTTGGATGTCACCTCGCATTCATACTGGCTGAGATCAAGCTCAATTGCTGTCGCGAATAACTGGGAAAATTTCTGACAATGGATTTCACAAAGGATGCCTCCATCGCAAAGGTTGAATAACAAAGTGATATCACATCAAATCGTGACAGTATCATAATCAGATTGACTTTCGTGGGCAGTTTGTAGACATATAATTGTCATATACTGCTCCTTACACAAATAAATGAATAAATAAACTGTTCATAATCCTAGAGTAGAACTTTGCACTGTTTCAATCAAATTTGTTATCCTTCGAAGAATATTAATTTCAAATGACACTAATTGGCACGATACATTTAGAGAAATCTAGCGCTGTTTCCAAACCTAGATAGCTGCAACAAACGCGTTCAGATAGCTGCAAACAGGTCCAGAAATCTTCGGTCACCAGAGAAGGAAAATCATTAGCCAGTTTGAGGCAAACACGTCCAAACAAGCTCTGAGAACACCTCTGTCACCAAGGTTGGCCGCAGCGATGTCACATCGCGATTGACAAGACGTCTGACGATACGGTTCGCAAATTCACAAGTCCTTTGGCCACAATGACATTTCGATCACGATTAAAAGATGTTTTTCCGTCAAGGTTTTCGTGATTGAGAATTCGCTTGACAAGATCTTCCAATCACCACTGACAGGCCTTTTGGCCAGGATTGTTGCGATTGAAAAGCAGTTTGACAACAACGAAATCAAAAAGGTCACTGAAAAGTCACTTGCAACACGGTTTCCAGACTAACAAGTCCTTGACGCCAAAGATATCCCATCGTGATTGATATACCGTTTGATAGCAAGGATATCGGATCTTGACTGACGACAAGGTCTTCGTGATTGACAGCAGTTGTGACAATAAAACGTCCGATCCCAATTGACAAGTGGTTTGACAACAGGATTTTGCGATTGAAAGTCTTTTACAAAGAAAATGTCTATTAACGTTTGACAAGTTGTTTAACACAAGGTTTTCTTGATTAACACTCTTGGTCAATAAGAAAGCTCGATCGTGGTTAATAATCGTTTACAATTGACAAGACGTTTGTTGATAGGGTTCCGAAATTGAGAAGTGATCGTTTTCCCGAATGATCAGACGTTTGGAGACAAAGTTTCAACATTTACAAGTTATTTGATACCAAGGATATTCAATCATGCCTGACATCATTTGACGTCAATAATATCCGATTATGAGTGATAAGATAAATATCAACAAGAATATCAATCACCGATGACAAGCCGTATTACAACAGGGATGTTCGATTGTGTTCGACAATCTGTTTGAGACAAAGGCATCACTACTGACTAGTTCTTTTTGGCAAGTCCTTTGGAAATAAGGATATCCAATCACGATTGACAAGTTGCTTGACTACAGAACGTTCGCAATTCACATGATATAAGTAATAAGTCGTTTGACGCCAAGGATATTCAAACGTGATTGACAAGTCATTTCACAACACGGATGCCCAGTCTTGATTGACATGTCATTTGACGACAAGGCAATTCCTATTGTCAGTTTGACAACAACCATACAGGATCATGATTAAATGTAGTTTGGTAAAACAGCCTCCGTGATTGACAAGGCGTTGTTGACAACAAGAATGTCAAATCCTGAGTAATCAGTTGTTTGACCACAAGGTTTTCACGTTTCACAGGTTTTCAAGTGGTTTGGCTTCAGGGATATGCCGTCGTGATTTACAAGTCAAAGTTAACAATACGAATTTCAGATCATGATTGAGAAGTCGTTTGACCAAAGTTTACGATTTGATAAGTTGCAATTGACGAGTCGTTGGACACTAAGGATTTCATGATTGATAAGTTCTTTCACAGCAAGGATGCGGCATCGTGATTGGTAGGTCGTTCTGGTACATTTTATGCAATTTGCAAAGGTTTTGACATCAATAAATTCCGGTCGTAACTGAGAACTCGTTTGACGACATGATTTTCGCGAGTGCCAAGTCTTTGTTGGCAAGGGCACACCAAAGTTTTTGGTGAACTCTAGCTTCACTGATTGACAGATGGTACCTGAAAAATTGCGTGTATTAATTTACATGCCGTGGGAATCGACGCCATTGACCAATCCTTGACGCAAGTATGGTCAATCGTAGTTTAGAAATAGTTTGACGCCAAGGAAACCCTGACATTTGCGAGACCGCTAGCTTCATTTATTGATAGGTGTTACTTGAATAATTCATGTGTAACTTTAACATAGAAAGCTGGAGATCTGTAAAAATCTTTAGTTTCAATAAAACATAATAAACGACATGATTGTGTAAATATTTATATCTTACGGTACGCTAGAATTCAAGATTAATTATCATTATTTGACTAGGTTACATTTACTATGTGAAGGGCAAACATTTTCAGACAGGTGCAAAAAGAGTGAAAATAGCTATGAGGCGACCATAAGGCAACAAGCTTTTAGACGAAGATGGAGGCAAAAGGACCCAAAAAAGCTCTCTAGCCTCCAGACAAGAAGAAAAACGGGGCTTCGAAGCAGGTACCGGCCAACAGCTCACAACAAACTCTGAGGCCACCACACAAAAATCAAGGTTTGTTACTAGGTAAGGCAAACGTTTAAAACATGTTTTGAGACCATGCCTGTACCAGACAAGTAAAAACAAGTGGAGGCAAAACAATATGTCGCCAGATGTGTCTGCTATATCTGCAAGAGAGGAAAAGCATCGGCCGTACACTGAAAGATATTTAACACAGGTGTAAACCGATCTTTAATGCAAGTGTTTATATTCTACAGGAAACAGAAATTGAAAGAAAGGAAGTTACAGATATGTATCATAACTAAATATGTTTAGATACATGTATAGCTTATTTTTATTTCTACATCTGATATCTTTAAATTAATTAATGCAGAATATGTGAAAAGGCTTGTAGATAAATGCTTTATCATTGCAAGATATAATAAAATTAAAATGGCCGTGCAGCTACAGTCTGGGGCAAAGAATATGCCAGTGCTTTTTGTTTTCCAGTGGTTTTCTTTATTCAGCTTTGGCGGAATCCCCTTATCAGTTGCGTTCCAGGCCTACCTGTGTGTGCTAATCCCTTAATGGTTTGAACAAGGTGAGCGGTGGAATGTGTGGGAAATGAAAGCATTTTACCCAAATGGTTGCAAGGTACTTGCCAGACACTCGCCAAATCTGTCGGTCTCTTGTTGGCTTTATGTCAAAATTCTGGCACTCTATCCCTAATCATTGAAATGTCGTTTACCGGCTCAGGAGCGACGGAATCCGGGGGGAAGAGATATGGTAAGCATTGTGGATAGATACATAGATGTTTATTTTTATCCTGTAGAGTTTATAAGCCATAGGATAAGCCATATAAACTTAAAATTTAAAATTAAATGCATGCAAACCATAAGGCCATACTTTAATTACAAGTAATCAATAAAGTGAAGTGGTTGAATAAAATTAGCTTCTAAACAATGTCCTGTTTATCATATATGTCATTTGAAAGGAACAAAGCATATGGACAAAAAACAAAAAAATTATTGCCCTGATTGAGCAAGGTTATAGCGCAGCTGGGGCGGCCGACTATGGATGATGTAGTCCACATGGCAAAATTAAAGGACGTGTGAAAGAAATAGATAAATATAAGTATTTCATTTTGAATAACTCATTTGATAGTTTAGGTTATTATGGAATTATTATAATTATTATTATTATTATTTTACTTTCTAATATTAATGTTTGCAAAGCAGCAGGAGCAATTGAAATATTCACTTTCAATCATAAAATATCACAAACAAGCATGGTAAAGAAGTTATACGAAATAAACACCTACAACGGAAAACACATTACAAAGAACCCGAAAAATTATAGCATTTTCGCATTACTTGAAATGGGTTGGTAACTTCATATTTCTTTTCTTGTAAAACTCTGATAACAACACTTATGTAACATAATACTTATTTTTAATTAATTATGGAAAGATATGATCAGAATAAAACATTCAATGCCCTATTCCGCCGTCTGAGCTACGTGTCGATGTGACAGTAAGTAATGAAATTCTCCATGTGACTCCAATTTTCCGGTAAACACAAGGCATCCTTAACTTCTCTTGAGATACCATGCTACAATGTCGACATCCATACCTTTTAATTCTGATTGTACCCTTCCAGGTTACGGAATAACAATTAATAAAACTGAATTTTTTATGATATGTCATAGAATCTACAACTGCCTTGGATCGTAGCCTCTGGTGCACATCCACCATCGCGAAAAAATGGTATACAAAAGCATCAATCAAATTGGGTTGCCAGAACTAAGTAAGGGGTGGGGCAGAGCCAAGAATAGGGATGAGCTGCTTTAGAAATCCATTACCAACTTAACACGCAGTTCATTATATTGACACTTTTTTGTTTTGCACACAAGTGTACATAGTTTTGCGGGCGATTGAATCTCTAATCTAATGCTTAAAGTCCCAGTCACTCCCTCTCTCTGCTCTCTCTCACTTTTAAGGTACTAGCAATTTTATAAGCAGTAGTAAGGATGTCATCATCAGTAGCACTGATAACATTTCTCCACGCTTCCTCGTCTTTCAAACAGCTTTTCCTTTAGCCTCCGTCCATTATGTCTCATTATTTCAGCCAAAGGTTTATCTTCAGTATTTCTCTTATTAAACGCAGAAGATATCTAAGCAGCTGATCTAACAGCTGCAGCTAAAGCTGCAGTGACTGATATAAATGGTAACAGCTCTCCCTTCTCTTCTTTCTCTTCCTATTTCCTGCTCCTATAACAAAATTGCCCTACGTGATCGTTGCTAAAATCCTCGCAGGTAGTCACTCTCATTAATTTTCGTCTGCAAACTGGATACGATTCCAGGCCTTCTCAGCGTGCATCTACTTTGTCAGCTAAATTTCTTGAAGCAACATTTTTATTCCACACCTTGTTCGTTACAGCCTCGTCAGGTTCATTTTTCTTGGGCTTACTCTCCGCAAACGTTTGTGTAATTTAGTTCCGGGCCCGCAGTACTGTGACCGGGAAAGTGAGCTTTAATGAGTTGCAAATTAAGTAACTAACTAATAATCCCAGAGGCTTTCTTAGATAAGTTCCTTCATTGTAAATTTCTCATTATATATTGCTTCTTACAATTATGTGCATTTTTAAAGTGTTGGTTTCAACTTAGTTATAGAAGGTTAACTTAATTGAAACGAATTCGTATCAACGATTAAACATTACCAATACCTTCCAATTGCAATTAGTTTATATTAAAAGTTACATATCAAGACCATTGAAGGATGATGTAACAAAAGCCATTATAGATGTACTGATAGAGTTAGAAGCACCGCCTCGAAACGTCTAATCCTATACAGGAAAGAGCTTTATACTAAACCCTTTAGAAATGTAATACTCAAATAGAATTTTAACAATTGCAGTATATTCACCAGCGTAAAGGTTTCTGCTGCTCAACGTTTGATACCAAGGTTAAAAATATGATATATCAATACACATGTTTTAACGGGAATTAACTCCATTAGAAATGGAAAACTTATTGGTAGGAGGCGGGCAAATCTGTGTGAAAACCAACAAGAAGCATGCTCCGCCCTTCAGCGTTGTACAGTTAAGACGCCGTAAAGTTACGCTGTAAATCCACTAATACAAGTATCTTAGCGCCCATAAAATTTACTTGCGCTACAGGAATGGAAATAGTTTGTTCATGAAGACCATTTAATTCTGAAGTTTGCAGATCTAAACTATCTTCCTACGTTAACTGCTTAACGGAATAACAACTTGCATTTGAACCCATCTTTTAACAAGGGCTGTTGCTATGAGCCACATATTTGACTCACCTTTGGTTAGTCACCTGTTAGTTAAGGTTAAGTTTTTAAATAAATTCAGTGAGCACTTGTGGATCAGCTACAGTGATTGTGCTTTTTCTATTTAATTAATCTTTAGCCAAAGCGTCACTTAAGGAACAAGATAGAATAGTGAGAGTTAACCAAATAATATGCAAATGGGAAGTCTAGCGTTGTCAAAGCAGGAGTATAATTCAGCGTGTCTATTGTTTTATACGAACCTTTCGATATACGAAGAGCGTGAGGAAATAAGCTTCTCGCTACCAGAACAGTTGACTGCTCAAACTTGCGCACGAGAAGTTCGCGTAAATTAAAACGCATTTGCATGATATCAATTCTACTGACACTCAAACACAAACGCCAGTATTTTCATCTCCCAGAATAAATACATAATGTGCAGAATCATGTTACCTAATCGGATAATTTTAACACAAATAACGTTTTGCTGCTAAGAATTTATTCCTTTTACTACAGAGGGAAATCTCCTAACGCAAAGAATCTAACACATGAAATCAGCGAGAAAATTGCTTTCAGAAGTTCCCTATAATCTATGTACGCGATATTGGAATCTCGTGGTTTCAAGTAGAAAAAATCCAATGGGCGGAAATTTTTAATGTAAACGAATGTTGCAGTATCTAAACCTCTAAGGACCATGCATGTTTTGCGAATTTCAAGGGACTACATGAACGCCTTATTTTTACTTGGACGAAACATTCATGAAGCAGAATCACACCGAAAACATATATGGTAGCGTTCTTCGGGAAATGGAGGTCTTAAATTCAAATAGGCACGGGAAAAGACTGATTGTGTGTCATGCAGGGCTCAGCGTGAACAAGTTGCTTTCCTGAAAGTAAATAGGTTTTTCGTTCAATCGTATTTGAGACTAAATTAAAATTTTGAAACTGACGCGTCTAGTTCCAAACAATGGTTCACAAATAAGTTCAGAATTATCTTCAATAATAATCAATAATATTCATAATAATGAAACAATGCCAGGTACCATTCAGTAACGTTAGACATAATTTAAATTCCTGCCTCCAAAGGATTAAATTATTCAGGAATGCTTGCGGCCAAATAAATATCGATTATAATGCCGCTCAAACTAAAGTTAACTATTTTAGCGCTTTGCCTCTTAATAAACCGTGGGCAAAATATATAAATCTGATCAAATAGCTGCGTAAATTGGCTCTCCACACATTAAGCTACCCCTTTATCACTGTATGTGTAACATAATTGAGTTGATATAAGGTAAAATTAAGTGGGAAGTGGCAGTGCAAAACAAATCATTTAAGTAAGTGGACTAAAAATATTATTGAACGCAGTGATGGAAGGCGTTACAAACGAAGACTGGTTTTTCAGAATCCAGTACGTAGAAAAACTGCATAAACAAGACTGATGCAGAAGTAGCGCGCTAATAAACACAACAGACGTTCATCATAAATCCGCAAGAAGGCAGTGACGATGACGATTCCAATGTGAGAATTGAAAGTGAAGATGAATTATGAAGACAATAACGAGAAAGATTCAACTGATTTGCCGTTACGTGTCTTCTTCTTGGTCTGCGTAAGAGACTGTTATTGTCATCAAGGTGTTACTTATAGATTACCTTCCTTCTTAATATAGGGATGCATACCACATTTGTGTTTGCTTTAATTATAACACATCTATATACTGATCACTTCATTTCTCCTTCCTTATTCCCGTTTTTAGCTAGGTTCCGTCCTTTAACCTGTTGCAACGTCACTCATCTCCAATAATCGTTTAGAGCTCAGCCAAAATTCAATTCTGTGCCTCCAAAAATATAGTGAGTCTATTCTGCCACACACATGAAGTCTAAGGATGTATTAGGAAGTAATTATCTGCTTCTCATAGTTTATCGCTAGAGATAACAGAGAGAAAAGAATGAAAGAACCGTGTTGGTGATTCTATAAGAATTTATAAGCACAAAGGATACTTCGAAGTAGGATTCACCCCAAATGGCATTAAAATGGCTCAAGTTCCTCGTGTGAAGAACGCCTTTCCCTACCGTACATTAGTAGATAAATGTGGTAATGAAACGCGCCTTTACAGAGGTTATTAAATTCTACATATACCAATACTTATTTAGCACAGAGCTATTGAGAAGTCGAAGAAACAGGGTACCTGCTGGTGTGGTTTTCCACTCCAGAATGAATTAATAGCAATGGTTACTATAAACAATAAATGCTTCTATAATATTTATATCTGATAAGTGTTTATTTCGTATTATTCTCATTTCTTTCCAATCTATAATTGTGCTTACAGTATATTTATGTTTTAATTTCTACTACGTGCTAAGCGACATATGTGACTTACGCTTTTCTTGAATGCCTTCTAATGGCTGATTTACATAGCACCTTATAGAGGAGGGATAGATAACTCAGTGCGTAAGCTTTTTACAGGACAGAATGCAATCGCCATGTTTGTCGAAGCCAAAAACATCCCACCCTGACACTAGGAGCCGCAGTAGCAGGTTTAGTTGATATTACAAAATTTTATTCTTTAGCATACATTCATATACACCTTTGAAAACGCCCCTGAAGGAACAACGTATCACATGCATCGGTTGAAAAACCTGTTTAAAACACAATGACAGATCTACGTAGTGCGACCAAGAGGATTTAAGCCGTCATCCAACAAAGGTTCGTTGTACAGCCTTGTCAAATAATGCTAAGTGTTAGGTAGATAGTTTCGCTTCTGTCACAAGCTATGCCATATTTCAGTTTATACAGTAATTGAAATGGCCGATGCAGTTTATTTATTTGAGTTAACACTACCAAAAACTAGCTCCAAACACTGTATGAAACTGCAAAGAAAAGTGTGTAAAGATTCGAGGTGGAGTCCAAGTTCTACAATTATTAATTCGTATAGGAACCGCAGGTCGCAATCTAGCATTAGCCGAAAGGCATTATTGTGGTTGCTTTACCACTGCGCCTCTTCAGTTCGGGTTCAAACCTTTCGTGTTAAGCTCAAACTTCTTATTACCTTCTGTTTTATCTCTCTGGGCCTAGAATTTGATATTATGACACAGAGAAAATTTTTGATAACATTATAAGTGTGTACAAAATAGAATAATCACCGTGTTTTCCACTGGCAGGTGGATAACTTATACTACGTAGTAGGTTTATTATTGTGCTCCGTATTATGCTTGACAAATTCAACCAAACACTTCACAGATGCAAAGTGGCTTTATCGATTGCCTGCATCAATGTTTGTCGCGAAGAAGCTGTTCATTATCTACTGAGTATTTGAAACCCTTGTACGAGACATGGCTGCTGTCATAATTAATACAAACGACGAGTATGTTGACATGCTGTTAATCTATGGAGAATCCAGGTGTAAGGCTCTGTCAACAAAGTGCCTGTATGAAAAACGGTTTCCAGGAAGAAGGGCACCTACTGCAGACAATTTTCGAAGGGTTGAAAGACGCCTTCGTGAAACAGGATGGTTTGGAAGAGCACTACAATTACGCGATGCTCTAGTAACCTCTGGAAGCAATGAAGAAGCTTTGCGAAACGCAATAGAAAATAGTTCACATACCAGTTCAAGAGCCATAGCACAGGATCTTTACATAAGTTTAAGTTAGTCCTCAGGACCGGTCCTCGGTCCTAAGCCGGTGCACATACTGCACCGTAATAAATATCATCCGTATCATCCACAACTGCACCAGGCTCTCCTGGACGCGATTTTCAAGCGCGAGTGATACATGCCAAGTGGCTACAGCAGCGAGCGCAAATGGATGCTGAGTTTTTTAGGAAATGTTCTCTTCAGTGATGAAGGCACATACCACAATAACGGAACTGTTAACCACCATAATATGCACTAATGGAGTATAGGCAATCCTCACTGGATATGTTCTTAGGATATAAAGTTGCAACAAACCTTGCAACTCAGCTCCAAATGTGAGAATCTGCATTCCAGAAGCAACCTCAGAGGACCACGATAGCTTGCATTTCTACAAGAAGAATTGTCGTTGCTACTAGAAGCTGTGCCACCAGTGAAAAGGATAGGATTGTGGATCCAGCAGGATGAAGCTCCACCGTATTGGTCACTGATTGTAAGGAATCACTTGCATTGAAGATATCCGCAAAAGTGGATTAGTCGAGTGGGGGTAATCGCATGGCACCCTAGATCACCAGATCTCACCTCACTGGATTTCTTTCTTTGGGGTCATTTAAAGGAGCGGGTCTACGCTCAAGAACCACAAAGCCCAAATCATCTACGGGCTTCATACGTGAAGAATGTAGGCAGATTACACCACGCATGTTACAGCATGCGGAAAGTCTCTCCGGCAACGTACCCAAATGTGCATTGATGAAGAGGGTTTACTGCGTTGAGAAATTCACGCTCTTTAGCAATTTATTACTCTATTTACCCATGGACTTAGCACATTTAGAACTCCTTTGTCAGTAGAAGAAGTAAAACATAAGATTTAAACACGAAACAAAAACTGTTATATTTAATGGCGTCGACACGCGCCCAAAAGAATGATGGCTAACCATGTAACACAATTTACAATACAAGATACGGTACAGATTATTAGGGTAAATATGATCCACAATTATCATGTGATTGTAATTTTGATGTCTTTTTCTCACAGGAGAGCCAATAGCAAAAGTAATTAAATTAGTATACTAAAATAAAGCAAATAAACACAAGGAGAAAGGAAAAAAAGAATAAAAATTATTTGATGTAAGTATTAGATTCGAACCGCCAAAGCTAACCTTCAGAACCCATGGCTTCAGTCCCGCTCTTCTGGAGAATGTTCCTGTACCTCCTTGCAAGCATTATATCCATGAAGAGCCGTCTTTTTTAAGCCTTTCGCAGCTCCTTGCTTCTTATTCAGGCCTTTAATCAGTATTGGTGGTTGAGTATAATACAGAATAGAAGGGCAGAGATGCAATAATAGTTTTTTTGCTAAAATGGTCAATGTTTTCACATTAGACTATTAACTGCGATTTGCATAGATACGAATACCTAGGGGCAGCTGACTCACCTGGTATATACAGCTATATAGGCGGAGTATTCGAGCTAGGGCCGTAGAAATGCGACCGCGTGTTTGGAGATCGCGGCCGCAGCAGCAGGGAAGGGCGAATCAACATTTTCTGGAATAAACTAATCGGTTTTTACTGAAAGCACGCATTAATATTCAAAAAGCATAAACGGTATTAGAAACTGATCACAATGACAACTAAGCTACGTTATACAAGCTAATGAAAATGAACCACATCAATAACCGCACATTTCTAGCATCCGCGTATGAAATTCCCTTGAACACTGTAAAGTTCCGCAAGTGTGATTCTGCCCATATCGCGTGTAATATTTCGTTTTACATCTTGTATTGTATGCAGGTTCTCTCATATACCTTATTTTTTTAGGTTTTCCCATTAACGACAGTTACAGGGCGTCAGACCAGGTCAGCATTTGGGCCCCAAATCAGTACTGTTGCTTGAAAGTGCCTAAACAAATAAACATGGATAATATTTAGACGTTTATGCTATCAGCCTCTGGGAAACGTAATGCAGAACTTATCCCAAGTTGTTTAGCATAAACTGATCTCTTCTTATAATTGGTGCTTCCGAACGGCTAGATGCTTCCCCTGCCAAATGCATTTATCAAGCATGCCATAAGACCACTGTGAGAAAATAAGTCTCTTTTTACATTACTCTGCTAAGCACGATGCATGTCTTTTCGCAAGCTGTCTAGTCCCTACCACAGTCTGGGGAAAAACGGATCTCTTTTTGTGAGCTGCTCTCTGAGAGGCCATATGCTGGACAAAGAAATATAAGTACTCTCTATAACTCTATATGGATTCGTTATATGAATACAAATACTTAATAGATTACTGCCAGCCACAGACCGGGAGAACAAACAACAGATTTTAAAGCGTTTCTAAAGGTTTCTTTCCGGACAAGCAGACATAAAAAGAGTAAATCGTATCCATAAGCTGCGTTTTATGTCCGGAGCAAGCATTCCCTTTTTATTTTAAAGCATTATATACGAACAATACACTGCATTTACTTTAAAGTGTTTCAAACCATGCTGTCTTAAATAGCACTGAGTTAGTCGTTATTTAAATACAATAGAAAATGTATTTAAGAATGTAAATGTAAGAAAATGTAAAACAGCTTTTATGCCACAGTATGTCATATATTCCGCACGACTTATGAAATACACAAAGTGGGGAGCTATGTCAAGTACCACCCGGTAGCGCCACCCTGCAGAGGGGCTGCCTTGGGATGAACAGAGATGGAAAGCTATAAGTGGAAGTAAGCGCCACACGCAAGAATTCCATGAGCTGGCCTGCTGTTTGGAAGAATTGTTGGTACACCATCTCTCTCCAGTGCGACGTAAAGTTTGCTTTTCTCAGAAATCAGTTATTTAAATGCACTTCACAGCTCTTGAAACACGTTTGATTATCGAGTTTGTGCAGCATATCAGTCCACTTTGTCACTGTAATCAAGTCAGTAAGCGACAATTAACTCACAATCATAGCATGCGAGAACTTGTACACATTTGCACGAACATCTCCTTTACAATACGTCATTGATCCATTTTCAATACTTATATCCTTATATCTTAAAGAAACAAATGCATTTTGAAGCACCACCTGTCTACCAATAAAGCTGGCGGTCAATGAAAACGCTCGGACATCCTTGCATGCAACGACTTACCAATCACAATCTACTATCGTTGCATTCAGACGACTAGTCAATTGCGTCGATTCCTCATATAAGCAATTGATGGACGAAGTTTTGCGGGTCAACGTTTGAGGCTAGTATTCATCGAAAATGCTTGGGTATCCTTACCACCACGCGACTTTTCCACCCAGAAAACGTTGTCATCAAAGGATTGTCAGTCGCCATGTACACTCTTATTGTCTAAACCGTTGTTAATCGCTGGAACCTTGTCCCCAAAACGACTGGTCAGTCACGGCTGTATCTTCCAACCAAACGAATTGATAATTAACAGCGCATATACTTGTAATCAAACAATGTATCAATCCCGCTGAAAACGTAGCTGGCAAGCCACTTTTCAATAGCTATAGAACATTCTTGTAATCAATCACAGCTTATCAGCCATAATCCGACATCCTTGGAGACAAAATACTTTTAATCATAGCTGTCAGTCATGAAAACCTGGTTGTCAAACGACTTGTCAATCACAATCGTATATCCTTGAAATGAAGCGACTGACAATCATGAAAACATTCTACTTACAATATGCGAAAACTTTTCTCTTGCAAATTGCGATCGACACAATTGTTGTCAATCACGACTTGCTAGTTATGTTCATGTATCCTTGGAGTCAAACTAATTCTTCACCACGGCTTTTCAATCGCGAAAACCTGGTTTTCAAGCGACTTATCAATCAAGATCGGACATTCTTGCTGTCAAACGACTTGTCAATTACAATCGTACATCTTTGGAGTTAAGCGACAGACAATCCCGAAAACGACCGTCTTATCAAATGCGAAAGCATCCGCTAAACGTCTTGCAGATTGCGATCGACATCACTGTCGCCAACCGTGGTGACGGACCTATCCTTAGAGGTTCTTTGGACATTTATCGCCTCCACCTCACCCTTTTTGCTTGTCTTGAAACCTTAAAGCTTGTTTGAAATCATTTGCCTACACACTGGTCTCCTGTTTTTTTATTCTCTGTGGCCTCAGAACTTGTTGGGACGTGTTTGTTTCTATTTGTGCCTATTTGAATGTCCCCTTCACCTGCGCCAGAGCTTGTCTGGTCTAGAGGCAGCATGAAAATTGGCCCGTTCTCCCTTGAGTTTCATATTATTCTGGAAAAAGCTCAACCTGATTAAATCACTGTATTCCTCCCAAATTTATCTATGGTATAACCATCTTTTTTAAGAAATGGATACTAGATGACTACCAGACAACCAAAATGATCACTAGAGCTTATCAAAATACTGCATTATCACAACTTGGTTCATTCGGTCTTGTCAATCCACCTTTGCAATGGGAAGAATCCTTTAATGAATTAATCAAACGAGTTCGCCAGCATTCCTTACAAAAGCAACCAACCCTGATTTCAGTCGGTGTGCATGCAAGGTGACATCCAAAGATGCTCACACTCAGACAGGAGGGGCTAGCAGAATGGGAGAAGTGCGGTAAAAATGCGAAGATGCGATTACTAGAAGACCGTTGGATAAACGCAAACTGACCATCTGATTACATCAATGGATTCCTCTTAAGTCTATTCTGAGTGCATGTTTAACCTTACACAATAATGTCTATGCATTTAACCACTATATGACTACTAGAGGACCACAAACTGCCCATCGGATTACAACGATGGAATTATCTACAGTTTCTAACACAAATTCATATATTCAATGGCCACTTTACCCCTATTTGTGACTACTTTATATTACCTTGTGCAAATGACCACCAGATGATCACTAGATGACTAGAAACTAACCGCTACTTGAGCTAAATCCTCCCTTAGCCAATACTAAGGCCAAATAATCTGTATACATTTTCCTTTCAACGGATTCTTTCAGCTTTATACCCGATTAACCCATTCACTTAACCAGTATATGTGCGAGTGGACTTATTCAGAGGGAAAAAGATGATTAAAAGATAATTTACCTTATTAAGACAAATACGTATTCCTTTAGATTCAGTAACTGAAATATTAAAAAAACTGTAAGCTGTTAATACTTTATGTACAAGGCATGTACCAAAGTTATGTAAAAAATTAATAAGAATACAAGGTTTTATATTATTTTGCTACTTAGTAGCCAGCATAAAGCCATTAATTAATTTTATTTTCCTTCTACTGATGCTCCGTCTTCTTGTTTTTCTTGTTCATGGTGTTGTTCCTCAGTGTATAGTTAACATTAATTAAGGAAGAGCTCATTCTGTGAATCTATATAAAAAGAGGACAATTATAAGCATGCAGTACCTCAGAAGGAATATACACCATTAACAAATTGTAAAATTTCAAAATGTTCGGCAAGAGAGGAAAGTTATCCTTTGCTACACAAGGAATATTCTTACATTGTTCTGGCTAGCAGACATTTTAACTTATGGGAGATGAAGCCTTATTACATTTATTACTTAATATTTGTGTGACATTAATATGCAGTTTTGGGTAACTGTAATTCTATTTTGCATTTACATTTTCCTGGTTCTGTTTCATGAAGGACCACGGCACATCCTATTGTATGAGTATACATTTGAAATAATTCATTATCTGAAAATTTGAACTATACCGGTGCTTACAAATTAGACAGATAAACTTTGCAAGCATACATATCAATACGTTTCTTTGCAACACTTGTTTTACGCACCATGGGCTGCGAAGCTTCGTATCAGCGTAAGCGCAAACTTATATGATCACAAATTTTGCTGGCCAAATTTAGAAACCACGATATATATAGCGTCACGGATACACAATTGCTTACATCTATTGAAACCTGAGTGCAGAGAACAGACATATATACGCTTGCATTTGAAATAAATTTAAGAAAAGGGTATTAAAAAGGAAATATGAAATAAAACGGAGCTAATAATTCAAAACATTATTTGTTTGATCTAGTACATAATGATGATTGTTTGGGATGATGAACCTATAGTAAGTGCTGTGCCATTAGATCCTTATTTTGGAAACATGAACTTTTTATAGGAAAATAGCTTGTAAACTGCTTTTTTTTCTATTGTGTTGCAGGGTACGATGAAGCGCAGAGAACATCTTAAAGAGAGTAAATTCTTTGACTGTTTTTGTGCACGCTGTGCCGATCCATCAGAACTGGGAACGTATACAGGAGCGCTTAAATGTTTTCATTGTACGAACGGATCTATGCTTTCAACGGCTCCATTTAATCCAGATGCAGACTGGCAATGTACCCTTTGTACTAAAGCCATTTTACCAGCTACTGTTGTCCAAAAGCTCATGAATAGGTAGTCTTATTAATTATTATTCTCATCTTTGTTCGATTCAGTAGGCACCTTTTCTCAGCAAAGATTTTAAGGTTTCCTAATGACATACGCATATATATTCTCTTTGTATATATTCTACATATCTAGAGCATATCATATAGTTTACTGTAGTATAAAATTAACATTTAAAAGCAACATTTTTATAACGCTGTGTGTTAGGATTGAACTGAAGGAGCTTTCTTTATGGGATGTAATGGAATTTGTGGGATACGTTATGAGCACTCTTTACTTCTTTCTTCTCTTACATGTTCTCTTTCTCAGATCTTCAGCAGACAGTTTATCATATTGGTGAACTTAGTGAAGTATACTAACATGTATACTTTTCTTATAAAACAAAAAAGAAATCACTCCTACAAACATTGCTTACCTGTCTAGCAAAACTAGCTACAGCAACAGGCTCCCAATTATTTATTAGTGGAAAAGGTTCCTGTTACTTTGATACATTCTGCCTCATCCCATAAACAAGCTGCTTCAAATAAATGCTTCCTATAATATATGAATGAGAATGCCGCTCACCCCAAATAGCCATTCAGCCTAACTTTCAAATAGACACCATTTTTGCTCCCTCCTTAAATAGTTTAATTGCTGCTTCTCCAAATTTTAAACTAAAGGCCTATGCCAACTGCAATAACTTCCGCAAAAAGTAGCTCTGATAGACAGTCTACCGTGTAACAGAGTGAAGTTTTGATACCTATTGCTTTTTTAACATTTTATCACTCTCCTTATTTGGCTGGACGGCTTCTGCAATATCAAGGGAATTTCGGTACTAGAGCTTACCTCAGGTAGTCAAGCAAAGGTCTTCATAGTTGGTTCTGTTTGCTTTGTCCACTATAATTCTCTCAATATCTCACACTGTTTCATAATGTTAGTCAACTTCTTTCACTGCCTTTTTGCATCAAAGTTATAGGTTTCATTGAATCTCATGGTTCTGTCAAAATGTGCTTAGTGTTCAAAAAGTGTCTGGAAGGAGACCACAGAAGGCAGCAGATCAAAGTGTGAAAAGTCTACAATACAATCAGAGCGCAGAGGGAGATTTAGCGTAGAGGAAGCGCAGAAATCAGAGCTAAGTTACAAAGTGAAAGAAAAGAGAGGAAATAACATTACAGTTGGATTCGTAAAAGTTTATCTTGTTCAATGGAAATAAAATTACAAAACTTCAAAGTAATTATATTTGCCTTATTTGAAATCAAGGATTAGGTAAAAGTGTAGGAAAGTCTTCAATGCTTTCAGATGAAATAAATAAAACGAAGCAGGGAATGAAGAGGGAGACACTGGCTGAGATGAATGAAGAAGTCAGCATGACGTTGAAGAAGAGGTAAGAGATGAGAAAAATAACACAATTGATTTAGAAGATTCAAAGGGACATAAAAAGGAAGGCTATGAACAGAAATACGAAAATGTAGAACACCATCGAACAGCTATCCCACATTGAAGGGAAGATCACCAGTTTGAAATTGAAGCTTATCAGTATAACAAACGAACTTAGGAGAGAATCTCCATGGCAAGGTTAAATATATTATGGCTAAAACTGCATGATACACTCGGTGAAGCATTGGAAAAGATGACTCGCCACTTTTCGAGATAATTTGTCATCTGCATTTTGGTAAATTCTGGAACATTCCATCAATGTGTCTCCCTAGCAACAAGGACTACATAAATACTGCAGAAAATAAGTGTGAGTTACTTACGGTATAGTTGTGAGGGAGTTACGAGTTGTTTGTAAGTCACAGCCTCAAAGCTATAACTCACATAAGAAGTACAGTTTGTTACGCGGTGTTTTTATTTATCAGAAATGTTGACAGAAACAGCGACTGCACCTATGAGAAGATGTTAGCACATCTCTTAGTCCGACTCGAAGAAATGAAATGGACATTTGAAAACATTTCATTTGAAAACTTAGCCATAGGATTCAAGATGAATGTGAAAACGGCAAACGAGTCCTTTGCCGCGCAGATAAAAATAAGGATGGCAGAGATGAGGAAGAGTTATCGACAAAGATAGAATAACTGGCTGGCATAAAGAAAGAACTGAAATGCATCGACGAAAGCATTAACGCCTTAAAAGAACTGGGAGACACCGGTAACTACCTAGAAGAAATAGTTGACGGCAGCGGCAACAAACTAAGCGCCATAGTGGAGGAAGTCGGGGAAGAACACTCTAGGGTTTGAAGGTCGAAAACCCAGGACACGACGTATCATATACGCGCATCAAGCCACCCAAGTACCATGAAATATTCACCTTTCAGTTTTTCGCCTACAATTAAGCTCAGTCGCAGCCATAACCACTGGACACCACAGGAGATAGCCGCCCTGTTGATATCCAGTCTCCAGAGACGGGCGGTAAAGGTTTTGAACGCCATATAGAACGTCTCCAGCATTCCAAAGACATGTGGGAAACCTTAACATGTTCGGGAGCCGTCTTCTGACCACATTTTATCGCAGTCAGCTTAAATCGAAGTCCCAATAGCCAAGGGATATGCTTCAGGAGCTCACAGTGGCAATAGATGAATTTGTGAACAACACGAGATGACACCTCCGTCCAGCCACGTGCCTAAGGAAGTCCTTACTCCTTTTTCGACGGAGTGCGTGACGTCCAGATAAGACAGAGCGTGATGGTCTGTGAGTACAAGGCCATCCAGGAAGCGCTAACTGCCGCGCTGAGGATGGAAGCGGACAAAGTGACAGCTACTGCCACTTGGAAGACAAAAGTATCCGTTACGACGGGATAAGGAATCACTCTAAGGGCGGCGAAGAAGATTCCCAAGTGGTGTGTGCTGGGAGTGCGGGCAACCAGGAAAGAAAGAATTTTCAAACCGCAACAAAAAACTGTTACAATATCAAAGAAAATGAAGCCACCCTATCACAATATCAAATATAGAGCCACTTTAAAGCGGATTGTCTATCACGAAGACCCCGCCCAGAAGAATGTGATCCTTGCATTAAGCTAGAACAGAAGGTGCGTGCTGCAGCTGTCCGTGCGATTTCGATAATGCCTGCAGATAGTTGGAATATGGCAGGCCGGAAGAGGGAGCATGTGGCTGACACCGACTCGGGGCCACTGGTGAGAGAACTGCAGACAGAAAATATGACAAGCTTGGAACAAATCCAACAAAGAAGTAGCCTGTGTAAGTCTTACTGGGCTCAGTTGGACTCGTTAAAGATCAGAGAGGCTCTACTGTTCAAAACGTGGGTGCCACCTAATGGGAAAACCCAGAAAAAGCAACTGGTCTCTCCTCGGAGTAACGTGAGGAATGTTCTCGAAATAGTGTGTGCAAGGGCTTCATTTAGATATCTGGGATCCAATCGAACAATCGACAAACTCACGCAGCGGTACTACTGGTTGCGGATACGGTCATCCGCTAAAAGTGGTGCCATCACTGTTATGTGTGTAACGAGTTTCGGCCTACATACTAGGTTTCAGGGCCGCAATCCACAGTAAAACATGGGTATAGTTCTTTAAACCAATCACCAACGTAGCTGCGGTGTTTCCTGTATCTGACCGGTGAAACAAGTGACCAGAAGTATATGTCATTCCTAATCAAGAAGCCAAGAATTTTCTACCGCCTCGTGAAGGATCTGTTCTGTTGCTTTGGATGTACCAATAGAGCTCAAAGCAACCAAGGCACCAACTTATAGTTAAATTTAATGAGGGAAGCACTAGTAGTTTGGAGTGCCCAAGACATGCACCACGCCCCTACAAAGCCAAGCGGCAATGTAGAGCGGTACATAAAGAAATCCGAGGAAGGTCGTCAGTCAACAAAGCGACTGGCATTAGCGTGCCGCTTTCCCTGTTGGCCTACAGTTCGTCAAAAAGTGATACTATTGATTTAATAGTAGGAAGCTTGGGAAACCTCGTGGGACAGAATAGCCAGCATCATGGAACATCTTCGCGATTTGCCCGAGTTGGCCCTTCAGCACATCCAAGCGGCCAGGGAGCGCATGATGACCCGATCGCGCATGAGCGCATGATGATTACGATTGGCGAGCCAACAGCAAAGGTTTCCAACAGGATGACTTGGTGTCGTTGTATCGTTCTATTAGAAGAGAGGAGCTACCACATGCTTCTACGACTGTTA
The DNA here is from genome assembly GCA_030765065.1 of Deroplatys truncata. Classification (NCBI taxonomy): domain Eukaryota; kingdom Metazoa; phylum Arthropoda; class Insecta; order Mantodea; family Mantidae; genus Deroplatys; species Deroplatys truncata. The sequence goes on along the minus strand of CM060990.1, from coordinate 345,402,971 downwards.
CGAGGACCGTACCATGCGGTGAAGAGGATTAACTATGTAGTCTACCGTACCCGAGACTGCTTCGAGGGAAGACATTAGTGGTACATCTGGACGGCCTAGCAGATACTATAGCGCTAGACGGGACGTCCAGTCTTGAGGACGGAGCAGTGTGGCCAAATACGCGTAATACTGGCGATCAGATTGGAAAAGCTTTGACTGGCTGCTTTTCGAGAATGTTCAGTACCTGCATTGTAGTAAATTGTGGATTGTTGCATTAATGAGTCTTCCTAGCAAGAGCGCAGTATAAAGGGACAGCAGAAAAGAAATGGCAGTTGGTTACAAGATAGTTGCGAGAGAGTTACGAGTAATTTGAAAGTCAGAGCTACAAAGCGAGGCGTGTAGGAACTTTCACATAATAAATAGATTGTTACGAATTAACGAGGTTTTTAATTGTCACAATGTCAAGAAGCATAAAGACCACACAAATATTCCGAATGTGTTTGTTGAAGTAGTGATCTATAGGAGACAAAATTAACAGGAAGCGAAATAATAACTACGACGAAGTACCTCGGGTTTTGAAAGGACGAAACCTCCGCTTTTGAAATCTTCCTGCGAATGTAGCCTTGCGACATGCAGCACTTAGACCTCCCAACGAAAAGCCGAAGTGCTAATAGTCAGCCACCTATTGAGGCGGCAGGCATACTCAAAGGCATCCCTGTCTCAGTGCATTGGAAAAGCGCTCATAAATGTCATTGTGAACATCCGACGCTATAGCATACTACCGAAAATATACATCGAGGTTGCAGTAGCAAGGGGATGGGCTACGAGAGTTCGCCCACGTATAAAGTAGCATTGAACAAGTCCTGGATCGATTTTATGAGAACTCCTGAGTTCCTGTCTCAGAGAAATGCTCGCCTTCTTCATTTATAGAGCACGCCTAAATGAACCATTGTCCTTACCGGGAAAACGCAAAGTCAGCTGAAACATTTAGAGTAACGTTGGTTAAAATGGAGACAACCAAGCTGGCAGCCATTCTCACAGGGACAACTAAGGAAAGGTGCCACATAATTTTGAACGGTATGTGTGAAGGTTTTGGTGAAGGGCCCCCAAGTAATGCGGCGCCTTTTTTGAAGAGTAGGATACCCTTCTTAAGTTGTTTAGGAGTTTAGCGTCCCTCGCAGGTGACTTAGGACTTTATACTGAGACTGGATGCCCTGAAGTGCTCCGAAATGGTCGTGAATGTCAAAGGAAGAGAGACACCCCAGGCTACAAAAAAAAACTTCCGGGAATCTGTAGAGTGATTCAGCCAGAAGCTGAATGCTGATGACGCCTAGACTAGAAGGCCGGCGATTAGATATCTAATACTGAATCTTCACGAGCCCGTACATGGGTTTCAAGTAGGTAGTTAGTTGTTGCCGTCCACAGAGTCGGCGCGTCTGTTAAATCTCATGGTGTTTGGGTAAGACTGTAGGATAGAACTGGAGCTCTGAGAGCCTGTTTCGGGCGTCTCTTCTTAGGCGGTGTGCAAAATGTTGCGATGGTCCCCAAAACCACCACCGTCGCAGTAGGGAAATCAACAATTACAAGGACTGGTTAAAAGAGCGTCTAGCCATTTGATCTTGTTGCAGCTAAAGCCGGTTTGGCAGCGTTTGTGGCAATACCAGCCTATTCTCAAACTAGCTCTTTGAGAAAATTCCAGGATGTCCTCAGCAAGTGGTTACTTAGGAAAATATAGTATCTTCCTCCACGTTGATATAGGAGACGCCTCAACTCTCCGGCAGTCATAAAGACTAGCCTTACTAACAAAGTAAATGGAGGTGTGCGACATCCGGTAAGGTATGTTATATAGGGAAATCAATGTAGAATTTGGGTATCGTTGGTCCTCCCTATAGTCCTGAGATAAAGGGGAGTGGAAAACAGCGCTTTTGCGTAACTTAATGAAGAGGATTACTTTCAAACTAAAGGTATATTTACACTTACTCTGACACAATCACTACACGCTGATCAGCACCCAGTATTTCTCAGCTTTAGATCTAAATATGGGTCATGAGTAATGGCTCATTACTAATTGTCTACAAGACTCAAAATAGGAAAACGTTTGCATTCTCGACAGGTCCAGTAGTTTATGACCATACCCTCTGTATTGCAACGCCAAACGGCCTATATAAAACTCGAAAATTTAGTGTGTAGGTTTCGCACATATGGATGTCTGTTATACCTGACATATTGCATTGTTGTGTACAAGATATTAGAAGACGATATAAGAGTCTAAGAGAGGTTAAGCGCAATCTGCAGGTGGCCAATCTAAAGCTAAACGTCAATTAGTGCCAGATTTTCTGAGTATATATGTGTCATTTCGTTCCCCTCACTGGGAAGGCCAACCGGAGAAGTTTCGCCCTGTGATGGTATAAAGTCTTCCAAAGTGTATGTGCGAGGTATACGGCTGCCACTGCGCTGCTGCTATAGACAATGAGGCCGAATATATTGTAGACGTGCTGTTCAGGACTCCCAGAAGTGGATGATTGCTTATTTCTGCAAGAGGCTATGTGATAGTTTGTAACACCAATGTAGGCCCTGGATTGCTTCATAAGTTGATTGTGCGGTCAACCAACGTACTTATACCATATCCATGACATTCTCTCTTATCTTCTAAGTCACATGCCTCTGGAAGTTCTTAGCCATAAAACATACAATTTTATATAGAACTCTCGGCAGGAAAGAAGACCTTACACCGCCGGTATCTTGTCCAGATGACACTCTACAGAGGTACGAGGCCACCGCACCAAGGTGATAGAGGAGTATGCCACAGGATTCTGTGGTTTTTTATGTTTTAGCTATAACGGCGATCTTAGTATAAAGTAGCTGACCGATGTACAGATGACCAGAAAAATGTGGAGGTGAAAATTACACAAAACTGCGCGAAGGAATCAACGTTTATAAGAAGCACTAATACTAGGCCCAATGGAATCCACTGACGATCAAGTTCTGGAGAAAGTAAACTAGGAAAGATTCGGAATAATATTTATGGGCCAAACCTAACATGGGAGAGCTCCGATAATAACAATACTGGTTACGGTTAAGGGCAGACCCCAAGGGACAGTTTCATCAAAGTGATATATTAACGCAGATTCGCGAGTCTTAGTCTGGAAGTGGAAATCAGATGTAGCAACGCAACGCAGAACAGTTTAAATGCATCGCCTTTGATGCCGAGAGGTCTCTTCCGACACTGACCAGGAAAATGGATATATGTTGATGGCCACGAACTGATACGCAAAGTACACTCGGCACTGAAAATAAAAAGTAGAAAAATTAGGTGTTGAGTAATTAAACTTATGCCTATTTCGTATGATGTTGACATCGTTCAGTACGATCTTTTTCCTTAGTGGTCTTTGTGAAAGACAAATGTATTCCCTCCTCTACCACCTTTTCTATTTTATCAAAGCAGGTTCTGAATCGTCAACGTTAGGTAAAATAGGCATAATTCTAACTCTTAAACACGTCATTAATCCGCTTTTACCTTTAAGGACCACTGTTCCTCGAGATGTGTGTATCCAAAAATCTATAAAATCGTCAACGGCCTTATGTAAGACAGCACGTACATTTTCCGGGTGCCACGAGAATTAACGTGTACTAGAGCCTTTAGTTGAAGTTAGACTTGATGATGGAAGTGCTGCAGCGACTTGGGGTGTAGATTGCGATTGCAGAAATGTAAAAAGCGGTACATTAAGACAGTGGAAGAATATCTGGGGAACATATCTCGTAAGCCACAAACAAGGGCAATAGAGTGCCGATTTTCGTTGGCCGCAATATCGTCAATATATAACACCAACGAGTTGATGACGGCAAACTTGTTGTTTGGCTGAGAGCTCCCTTTGTGATGCGGTGTAATTTTCTAGTGTTCTTGGTGCAGAAATGCCAGCGTATTGGCAAGTTGGGGACCTCATGAAGTACCTTCACGGCATATACGAGATGAGCAGTCGTGCTTGCAGATGTGTTACCTCTAGTTTCTGAGGTCGCGGGTTCAAACCCGGCGGAGGGCGATGGATTTTTTTCGAGCTTGAAAATCCTTGGTATGCCTTCGTTCGAAAGGGAAGTAAATCCGGTGGTCCCGTGTCGTATATTTACGTCACGTAAAAGAACCTCAAGCCTGATAAAGAGGCCTCTGAGCAAACTTTCCGGTCTTTTACGCCAATATAGATTGGGACACTAAGGACAACAGCAGTTAAAGGGCGTCCATAAATAAAACTCAATTTAATTTTGTGCTTGCAAACAACGAGTGACAACGTCAAGATCAGATACGAGTATGACAGCAGGAGGGATTTTCGGTCGGACGTTCTTGTGTGATTGTATTTCCCTACCCAGACAACTAAATACTATCTCAAGCTCCAATAGCCTAAGCAAGGGCCCCACCAAATGGTAAAGAGTATCAATGGCGTTTCTATAGTATCCGGAGGCAATCCGGAGTGAAGATGCTCTTGGTGTAATTGGATAACTCAAGGAAATTTCATATGAAATTTAGAGGTTGCATGTCAGATTTTAGAGACGTGTTTAATTGTAAGGCTCTATCAGATGTTTCTCGAGATATCAAGAAATGTCTGATCATCTCGTACGGAATGCTCCGTGCACTCATGTATATGCAGAGGGCAAGGGAGGGATGTAGAATTGTTTGTTGCCTTACGTATATGCATAAAATTACGATACTGTCAATCGATTTTAAGTTTTTGTAGGACTGTACAGAAACGTTTAGCAGCTTCCTTAATAGAGGTCCTTCGATTTCATTAACATGTAGTAAGATGTTGCTATCAGGTTTGTAATACTTAAGATAAAAGTGCTATCAAACTGCTAAAATATTGCATTTTGAGAACTTTCGACCTGATATAACGTATTAACCTGCTATTATTTTGTGTTGTTTTAACAGAATAAATGAGGAAACTGAAAATCTTAACCAAGATGATATACAAGCTCTGGAATGTTTTATAAAGACACAAAGAGAAGTTCTACATGAAAACCATTATCACATTTTGGGTGCTCTGCATTCACTCTGTCAGCTATATGGAAAAGCACCTGGTTATATCATCACTGACCTGACAAATGCACAGCTGCAATATAAGGCAAACATATGTCGCCAATTATTAAGCATAGCTGACGTACTTGAACCTGGATTATCGCAACTTCGAGGTACTGTTTACAGTTACTACATATGCTCTGCACACACATACACACACTGCAATTTCTCTGCCCCTCTTGCTCTAAATTAGAGTTAGAGAGGTTATTTGAACAGTAGTTAGCTACGTACATGGCTGGTTATGCAAGAAAAAATACTTACTTGGTATCTGGATACACAATTAACCAGCCAATTAACCGGAGTAACTGTTTATTTGATGAAAGCTAATCCCATATAAGAACATTTCTTAAATCTACTATGCATATTAATCAGTTACAGCTCTATATTAATATTGTAAGGATAGAGAAGCCCTCTGCACGCGTGTGTGTATGTGTTTGTTGGTAGTGGTTTGTTAAGTGAGTGACTGTTGTGTGTGTGTTTTTTTACAGGGCAATGGTATGGCCTGAAATGACAGTATCCACTCTCGATTATAACCTATTGTTACCCAAATTGTTTTATTGAAATGTTCAACATTTTAATTATATTGGTGTTAGATGAAGTGCAAAATATACAATTGAAAATTCATTTTTAATTTATAGTTTGGCCATAACATAATATAATTGTAACGCTAGCCAGGAACAAAGGTTTTGAAACAGGAACTGCACATTTCATTAAGAAACAACATCAGATATGGACTTTTAGGAAAATTACCTGGTGCAGTGTTCAAAGAAACAATCTACAAATAGTCCCATATTGTACTTCGCGCGCTGGGTTACAACCGCTGTCTTTCAATTAAATCCTGCATATCTACGGCGTTTGATGTCCGTATCTTCTGAAACACTTTATTCAGTTTGCGAAAAATTGTGCGATCTGCTGCTGATACCTTGGATGGTGTTCTTCCTGGACTCTTGGGAAGTGGAGCTTATTCGTTCAGATACTCCTGGACAACTTCTCTCCGAAAATTTATTTCAGAAAACCAATGTATCTCGTTTTGCGATGAAATAACTAGGTGTTAGGAATATGACTTCGAAGAGCCACTAGATGAGACGTCAGTCCTATTTTCTGTTACGGGTATTTACTCCGTATTAGTTCACAACGTGATTCATTTTTTCGCTATCACCCATATATTCTTATAGCTCGTGAGAGGCACCGGTCGAGGAACTTGAATACAATTTCTTTCTTGTCTTAAATATCTTTGCGCAGTCATAATAGGCGCATCTCCAAGTACACTAGAAGATGCACAAACAATTAAGTTATGGTTACATTCGCAGAAAAAACACCATCATTCTTATTTATTGCAGAGCGAACACTATTTCCAGCGGTTTTTCCTTTGGTATGCGTTGCCTTGAGGAATGTGATTATGTATTACTGTAACTGTGCCTCCATAAATTTGTTCACGCAGGATTATAAGTAAGTTCACATTAGTAATTAGGTTCTCAAAATGGAAGTGATATTGAAATTCGCGCCTTTGATGGGATAAAGTATGAATAATTTGTGTCAATGGGGTTGATACTTTACCAAAGGTCTTTTCTGCCTCAGAATTTTGTGTAATATATCGTCCTTGATAAATTTCAAAGTCAACAAAGTAACCATTCGGTGTTCTCAGAGACCATACCTTGTGTCTAAAACGGATCGATTTTCCTTGAATAAATTGTCTTAGACATGCCTTCCAAAATGCCTTAACATACATTCGTCAGATGATATTTTGGATATAAAATATTTAGAAAGCTTACACTTCAGGATATTTACAAAAGTCGTGATCTTCCATAACTTGTCTTTACCATTAAGAATGAACTCACCATTGTTTGTAAAATGAATGAATCTCAAAAGATGTTTAAGTGTACATCGTCATATGGCATTACTCGACAATGTATTGTACGTATTAACACTATTCTCCAAGTACAGTATTTTGGAAAGCAACTCATTGTATCCACCAAAAATTATGATAGCTATGAAACACGCAACTTCTATTTTGGTTTTGTTAAAATCAGAGAAGCCTTTATGTGGGGCAAACATATGTGATTCTTTAACAATGGAGTCAATTAGTTCATCGTCGATTACAAACTCGAAGGCCTCAAACACATATATTGTTTCATGTGGAGATATTTTAGTTGTGACCAGGTCTATGGTGGTAGTTTAGATCTCCGTCCATCTTGCATTTTTAGTGAACTGATTGTGTGTGTTCCCTTAAAATATTTTTCTGATGAAGAGCATAGTGCTGTTGCACCAGTCTGGACACTAGGTGTTTGCATCGTGTGTTGATCACACAATCACTCTATTCGATCTGTACTTCGTAATTTAGATTATACAAGAACATAATTTTTACAAGATTATTAGGGATCCCACCACCTTCCTCATCTGCTGTATCATCATCATTTAAAATACTGGAGTCAAAAGGACAAATGAAAGTATCTTTCACGTTCTTATATTCCTCACGAAATAATATGTGATAAGCTTCCTGACCAAAATCCAGGTACAAGAGTCTAGCATTGTATCTAAAATGGTAGGAATTCAGTTCCTAAGTATTATAATAATCGTTATAGTGGCATCCGAACCATGAATATTTGCGAAAAATAACTGTTAAAGTTATGAAACAAAAGTTCTGGATTTAAATAGATAGGGTTACAGTAAAAATGGCAACTTCAATACGCAATAATAATAACAATAATAATAATAATAATAATAATAATAATAATAATAATAATAATAATCATCATCATCATCATAATAATGTGTGTGCTAATACTAAAATATGAAGAACTATGGTGACCTTAACTAGGTAAGCTTCTAGCGTTTCCTGCAGTGACATACAGGATTCAATTATTATTTCCAACACTTAAGTCTAAACTTTCCATGATAAAACGGCGTAAGATGGATGACTATTGATTTTGTTTCTGTACAAAAAAAAAACATAAAATTAAGTATACAGAGTCTTGTGGTAAGCACAATGATTCCATCAGCCATTAATTTCGATTTTCTAAATTGTAGCCACTACTTCACAATCAAGTACCTCCTTAGCTCACCTTTTAAGTCTAGGTAGGCCTCAGTCCAGACACAAAATCGTTCTAAATATATCCTAGGAATAGTGGAAATAGTATCCAGGAACTCCATTAGCATATTGGCATATTAACGGCGTACACCGGTATTAAAATGGCAAAAAGTGTGACTTGGGGAAATTCACAATTTTTTGGAAATTGAATCCTTGAAATATCCAGCATTTATACATATAATGCTTTTGTCTAAAGTAAGGCTAGAAAGTAGTTAATTATACACCATTTAAATCCTATGTTGAAAATACGCCTTTTGTTTTCTTTATTCCCACAAATATTTTTAATTTTATTATTGTATGCTATAAATATACATTTCTTTACTGTGAAATCAGGTGAAAAATTCGATTGTATAATTGCCATTTGGCAACTCTGACAGACTAACTTTGCTCTGGCTGCGCGATTTATATACGGCGGAAATGTGCATTTGGCAGCTGTCGAACTGCTATCCGCCGTAAAGCCAGCCTCTGTTTCACGGGCGGAAATATACTGTTGGTGGGGTAGGATTGCACATGGTGTGTGCTCTATCTCGCCTGCAATCTAAGATAGGTTGGGACCAGGTTAAACAATCGGTGGTGCGGCATATTTGTATGATGACGCGGTAGGTAGAAGCACCCAGTGTAAAGCGCCTTTTGTAAACTTTCTAAACACGCCACAATACTCACTTTTTAAACTAATGTTGCATTATATAATTATAAACGTAAGACTCTGGAGAATTTCAACAGGTCAGAGATGCAAATTTTCACCGTAAAAGCAACTAAAGCTTTATTATGTATTTCCCAAAATTTCATTCTTTCTGCAATTTTGCCACTACTTTTATAGTAAATATTATCCAATCTACCTGTAATTCTTAAGTATATGTAGCTCACCTGTGTGAATAGTTCCAAGTATAATTTTAAACAAAACTAACTAGATATAGAATTACATAGTTTTAGGTGATATTTTAAGTAAAATAGATAATCAAAATTTACATTTTAGAAAATGTAACTCTAATTGATATTTTGCAAAAGTAATACTTGAAAACATTCCCGTTACATTACTGCACAACATATCCCAAGCACGTGAATTTTAGTTAATACTAACTTTAAAAAATGCGGGGTCAAATATGGGCCCCCTATTCAAAAGAAGGTATTTTCCCCACAGTAATTCATTCTAGAGATCTAAAACTTCGTAATATCAATTGATAACTCTGTCTAAAATATTGTCAAAATATTATTCAATTTGATCTAACAGAAAAAAACAGTTGAAAAGTGCTAAGTGTCCCCTAAACCTAAATCATAAAGGTGGTGTAACTTGCAATGCTAGAAAGAATAAAATAATATTAGCTTTCCAAGAATATTTGTAAAGAAAACATATTTTGTTCTCATTAGATCTTAGGTCACCTATATATAAAATATCAAAATTTGATCACATAGCTAAGACTTTCCAATACTGATTGACATACAACGCAAGGGTAGAACGGATTCTTATTGCATTTCTAAAACTCCTGCAGAAAATGAATCCCATATTTATTCTTACCCACTCTTCTTACATGATGTGAATAAACTTTCAGCACGTAAATATCACAATAAAATTAAAATTCGCATTCTTAACAGTTTCTTATAACAAAATCAAGGATTAAACTTTCTAGCACACAAAAAAATACGTACTTAAGGGACATTGAGAGTCAATTTTTAGGTGAAAATGTCAAAATTTTAGGTTTTGGAATTATATCATATAAATAATCTATAGACACTTGCGAATCATTTTGGCCAAACTTTATGCACTATCTGCCATTTTTAAAAGCCCAGCGACATGCTTAAATCACCCGTGCGCTCCCTTAAAACTCCACTGGACCATATGTTTATGTACCATATGCAGTATTGAAAGAAAATGCGAGTGTTCAAATGTGACTACAAATTAGAGAAAGACATTGTTTTGCTCATAAGTGCAACGATATCCAGAAATATTCCAGTCCTCGTGTGATTAACCCCTTCAAGGAACCCAATGAGGTGAGGTGTATTCCTCTTGGAGTAGGAATAAACAAAATTGTTACTTTGGGGCACAAACCTCTGACTATGTAATATAACCACATTCTGCACAATGCCTTAAACCGCTCGGGCATCTGAATACACGATAGTTGCAGTATTGTTTGATCTCATTAACTGCGTAATATTGTGAGTGAATTTTTTTAAACAAAAAAGGGTAAAATGCATATATGTGCGTTCAATTGAAACCCGTCAGCATCCAACCATGCCGTTACACCGCTTGCTTTAGTTGGGCCCTCCCCATCCTTTTCTACAGTTTTAATTGAATGCAGAAGCTGCATTTTACCGGGTTTCGATCCTACGATCCTTGGCTTTGATAGGTTAGCTATTCCTATCGTGCCTTAGATCGCATGGCCATAAATCACGATGGCGAAGTAAAGAATTTATTTATTTATTTATGTCATCGTCAGGCACTGCATGTCACCCCAGCATTGCAAATGTCCCATTGGCACTGACTTCTGGTGCTTTTACAACAAAAGTATAGGTAATGGTACACAACCTGATACCAGTGATAAAATGTCCATACAGCTTTCTGAGTCAACTGTTTCCAAGATAATACCTATCTAGCAAAGCCTAGCCTGTGATAAGCTGCTGCATAAATGTGTAAGAGATATTACACAAAATCAACATGAATCGCTGGGTGCCAAGTTATGGAGGAATGTCCAAAAGACATTTTTGTATCAAAGAAGAGCATCACAATTGCTGTAACAACTGCTGGTCAGAATTTTATATGGGGTACTCAGGTACAGAAGAAATTAAATCTACTATAAAGAATTCTACAATTTGCAGTGCATCAGTGTATTATGAAGAGATGCGACAACAGAACAAAATATGAGTACGCTAGATCTTCAACTGAGAAGAAGAAAACAGCTCGCAGGAAGAGTAAATTACCAAAAATGAAAAAGGAGGAAGCCAAATTGAAAAAGGATGAGAAAACATATGCTTAAGGGCAGTAGTAAGTACCTGATTAGCTATAAATTTAAACAGAATGTGCATGCTTTAGAAAAATATGTATTTTTTCTCAGTTTTTCATTTTTGCACATGAAATTGATTCCTTGCAATTCAGTTTTGTTCTGATTTGTATGTAAATTTGCAAAAATCTTCTCAAATGTAGTACATAAATATTTAAGAATGCATCTTTATGATTTCTATACTCACTGGCTCACAAAAAATTAATTTATACTAAAAATCAAGGAAAATTTTCACAGCAACTTCATAAAAAGAAAATTTTATTTCTATACTAATGATAACATCAACTTCAATAAAATGCTTAGATTTATTTTCATTGTACTAAAGTATAGGAACATGTGACTATCATACTTCTCTGACAAATGTGAATGTGCATGGTAGTTTTAAAAGTTTTTGTTTGCTAATGAAAAATATTCAATTGTATTATCTGAGAAACTATTTGAGCTAGAGCTTCGATATTTTGCACAGTCATTTCCCTATTTATCCGTTAATTCAGTGTACCAATTTTTTAGTAAATATCTTTCAAACAAGTTACAAAATTCAGTCACACCTTGATAAAACTTGACTCTACGAGAGAGGAGGAGGTTTGCTGCTACAGACAGGAAAGGATCTGCAGATGGCAAAAAGGGCACAAAAGTTCAGAAAAAGGACACAAAGGGAACTACAAACACACATGATTATAAACCAGGAGAGTTCTGATTTGCAAAGCATACAATTCACTGTTTCCCAGCATAATATTTTATAAATCAGTGTTTTTTCAAAACTTCATTTTCACACATTTAAAATGAACTTCGCGCATGAGGTTTTGTTTAAACACTAACTAAAATTTCTCACAATCTGCAGAAGTATCCATTGTAAGATTCTATGTGACTAAAATATGCCTAATATTTGTTAAAAATATATTTTTGTGAAAAAATACAGAATTTTAAAGATTCAAATTTTAAAGTATTAAAACAGCTATCATAACTCGCATATCAAAATTTATTGAACTTTCAAAGTATACACTTTTTGTAACGGATTCAAAGCTTCAATTCCAAAAATTGTCAACCAGTTTTCTGAACTTTTGATGCGTGTGGTTAATTTTGATTATGCGATACATTTACATAACAAAATGCATGAAATAATTAATAGCTCCCAAAGTATTTATCCAACTTGAATGAAATTTGGTGTTCGCATTAATCTAACAGCAATAGATGCACAGTAAAATTTTCAGAAATATCCTTACAATAATATGGAAACTTGAAAATTCACTCCCAGTGTCCCTTAAAATTTAAGCAAGTTGAATTATGGTTAGTGGTAAAGCCATCTACAATGCATGGCAAACTTAACGTTTGTATAAGGATATACACTGAAGGAACCACATACACATTAACTTACACATTTTTTTTATTATTATTATTATTATTATTATTATTATTATTATTATTATTATTATTATTATTATTATTATTATTATTATTATTATTATTATTATTATTATTATTTTGTTACTGCCAAAAGGTCACGTTTTCACTGCGAATGTTTCCGAAATTATACTTAGTTTAATTATAATTTGTAATACATAACACATTTTCATAGAAAAACTACATGGGCAGCACGAAACCTTATTCCATCTTGCACAACTGCAAAACAAAGCACGTGTGAAAACCGAGAGGAGTTAAAATGGCGCTTATAATCACCAGATACCTTTGTTAACAGATTATTAAACTGGGAAGGAATCTGTTTTTCATACAAGGTCCCCTTGCTGCCGACGTGAACTGAAATATATTTTCAGAAAATTTTCAACAGTAATGTGTCATTTCCTTATTTGGTGGGAGTACCATTGTTTACACAAGAAACTAGCCGCACTTCATATTCAATATATACAGGGTGGGCCATTTAAGATGGAAATGTACAATATATCCAAAACTAAGCGTTGTAGAAAGAAATGTCTTGAATAAAATTTGCTTGATATTATAGGGGAAAATAAACGCCAGAGGACGTAGTGGTGGTCATTTTAGGGTCAATTTAATTTTTTTAAATGGGAACCTACCTTTTTATGTTGTTTTCTCACTACTCATAAAAACTAACAACATTTGTATAAAGCACTTTATAACAACGAAAATTCTGAAGAGCTGAAAACGAAGAGCGTAATTAATGGTTGGACCATCCATGGATGGTCATTTGAGGGTCAAGTTACTTTTCGTAATTGAGAATCAACGTATTTTATTTTGTTTTCTTATTCCTCATCACATAATAAACAGATTTTTATAAAGCATTTTCGAATGAGAAAACAACATACAAAATGAGGTTCCCATTTAAAAACATTAAAATGACCATCGTAACGTCCTCCAATAAAAACACGGCTAATGACATTTACTTTCCCCCTTAATATCAAGATCCTTTTAGGGAACAATTCTTTTTACAATGCTTAGTTTTGCGGATATTGTAGTGTCAAAATAAATGGTATATATATGTACTCTAGCCGGTAATACTGGCTGTTGCTTTCTACATTAGTCAGGATTTAGCAGGCTCCGTCAAGTGAGTGCTTACGGGAACATGTTACCCTTCAGTTGGACGGTAAGACACCCAACAATTCTTTCCTTTATAACCGAAAGTTGCTTTCCAGCCTAGCTCTCTACTTTACCTGACTTATTTATAACAAAAAACAATACGCTAGGTTGGAGCTTTATGGTTCAATGGGGAATTCTCCCCGTATTTGGGGACTCCTCTGTGCTGAAAACTACTATTCGTCCCGGCCAGTACGGGCAATAACACCTTTCCAACAATCTTAAAATTGGAGTTAGGCTGCAGTATATTCATGATTCGTGTAACTCTGTATTACTCCTCTTTCTTAAACAGTGACATCAGGGGAGGGTTTTGACTTCAATAATCGCAATAATCACTTATTTGTATTACATTTTCAGTGTAAAGATGAGGAGGCCTAAATTATTTAAATTGGGCTCTCGGTAGAGTGGGAAGGACTGTTTCATGTTCATTTCAACATCTTCTCTTACATTATTTAGTAACTCCCAGCGTAAAAACATACGGTGTTTGTCTGAATCATTTGGTCACGTATGTCTTAGTACGCGACAAAGTTAAATAATCTACTGCCTTCAAAATTTTACACAACATTAAGCAAAATATACACCATTCAGTTCCTAAACAACGCTTTGGCAGCTTACGTTTTACGATAATACTAAAATTCTAAGTATGAAATGATATGGTGTCTAGTGTGTATTGGTGGAAAATGATAAGCAATTGTCACAATAGTGTTGCATAGTGCCAATGAAATTGTTCGCTCCCTTTTCACATTAAATTTAGAGGAGGAATCGGCCTCACTAAAGGCACCCCTAGGGAAATGGCTCTGTCAGTTGCTTGTTCCATAAGGATCTACAAGCGTTTAGAAAGGGATCAGAGCCGCACAATAGCAACTGATCAGGAAGAAATTCGGTTGACTTTCATCCAGAAACTATAGTACAGAAGTTTCACGCAGAATACAGCAGTAGAAGTGATGGTCGAAGCGACTATAGAAAGCTCTCTTGTGAATTTTGCGCGTATGAAAGGTAAAGAAGGCGATTTGTATTATTGATCTGCTACACTTAGAGTCTGGACAAATTCTCAAAAGCATGTGACGAAATGGCGAGAATGTAGAAGATTAAAAAGTAGTAAAACAACGATGGATCGAAGAAGATGAACCAACAGATCCACGAAATAATAATATATAAAGAGAAAAAGGAAACAAGGAACCAAATACAAAGATAGCGAAAAGCCTTTGGCCATTCATGGCAGGGAGGAGAGGGTTACTACTAAAGCAGCACATCTGAAGGTCATCCATGTCCATACTGAGAATACAGAGCAGCGAGAATGCAGTAACACTAAAGGGTAAACCATGCTCTTTAAAGTGGTTGCAAGTGGTATTAAAAACCGCAGAAGGGAGCACCACTGGGTGAAGCTTCACATGTGACAGATCAGTCTAAATGCCCAAATTAGACTCGTCCTCTACTTCAATGTCTTTTGCTAACACTTCTGCAGTGCGGTGGCACACAACAAGTGGTATTCATGGCAAGAAGCAACGCAGCAAATAACCACTCTACAGGGGTGAACCTCGGGGATCCTCAAAAGGGTTCTCTGTCGGTGGTGCTCAAGGAAATCTGCAAGGTATTCGAAAACCCTTTTTGGGACCGCTGGTAAGCTGCAGTATATCGTAATAACCAACTTAAACCGAAATGGAAAGAAAGTGTGAAAATGGGAGGCGTTCAAGAAAGTTGGATTCGTTATAGAACAATTGTAAGCAAGATTTAATCGACCTCCAAGCAGTTTTTATATCCTAGGTGAATTATTCTGTTGTTGACGGGATGCACAAAACCGAGGTAAGATTATGCCTAAATATTTGTGAATACATGGGGATAGTATAGATTTGCTAAAACTAGACCAGATGTCCAGGTTCAGTTTTGGTGACCGTCACAAAATTACCATAGAATGCCCATAAATTAATCACCTTACCCCTTCATCTCAATGGGGACAATAGGGGACATAAATTATGCATTGTTTTGTCGAACAAAAGATGAGAGTTTGACATTGCTAGGAGTTATACTGTTCACCCTGCTTGCTATTGTCAAGGTTTGAGCGTAATTAATCTTATTGTTGCCCCTGAATGGTGCATTCATTCGTGGTTGGTATTTTTTCATATTAAGGAGGTGGGGTATGTTTTGGTTCACACGAGTCTTGCGAGGGTTGATATTCCATTTACAATACTACAATGCGGTTTCTACACCATTTAAGGTGTTAATGAATACCTCATTTCACTTTTCATGGCGTTTACTCAAAGAAAAACTCCATACCTGCATTCCAAGGAACACCTGTATATCATAAATTGTGTATTGATTTTCGAAAAAAAAATGACAGTTGACATTGCCAGGTGCTTTACTGTTCACCCTGCTTGCTATTGCCATGTTTGAGTGTAATTAATCTTGTTTTGTTGTTCCCTAATGGTCTATTCATTCGTGCTTGGAATGTTTTTCCTCATTCTACTTTTCATAGCGCTTGCCCAAAGAAAACTCCTCACACCTGCATTCCAGAGAACACCTATGGGTCATACATTTTTGTATTGTTTGTTGAACAAAAGGATGGCGTTTGACATTGCGGGTGTTATATCACTCATCCTGCTTGCTATTGTCATGATCTGAGTGTAATTGATCTTTTTTTCTTGTCCCCTGAATGTTCTATGCATTAGTGATGGGTATTTTTCATATTGATGAGGCGGGGTATGTTTTGGTTCACGAAAGTCTTGTGAGGGGTCTTTATTCCATTTAAAATAATATAAGAGGGTTTTCTGGCATACTTACTGACGCTAATGAATACCTCATTCCGCTTTACATTACCTTACCCAAAGAAAATAACTGCACTGCAGAAATTCCTATATGCAGTCTTAGAGGGGGTAGAATTCTCACATGTTCCGCAAAGCATGAAAGTTGACATTATGGCGTGTTATACTCACTGCCCTGCTTGCTATTGCCAAAATAGGAGTGTACATAGTCTTGCTTTGTTGTCCCTTTAATTGTGCATTCATTTGTGGTGGGTATTTTTTATATTGTGGACTTCGGCTATGTTGCGGCCACCCACCAGTGTTATGAGGGTCTGCATACCATTTAAAATACTATCAAATCCGTTCCAAAATGCCTATGAATGCTAAGAAATACCTCATTCCCCTTTTAATAACGATTATACAAATAAAAACATTGTCCCACACACCAAAAATTCCTCTAGGCTGCTTTTGAGGGTATGTAACTTTCAGGCGTTGTACAAAGCATATTCTGTCAGCCCTCGTCCTTCTAGAGCAAAAAACCCTATGCGAACCTATGTTGTGAGACGATGTAGGATAATTCTGTGTTTTTAAGGAAAAAACTTGCACTCCGCCGCTTCTTATGGAAATGTCATTTTCATCGTGATATTTGATGCTCAAAAGTAAAGCTTTTTTCTTAAAATCGCTTTTCCCACAACGCCTAGTCCTTGTCCCAGGGTAGTAAGAAAAGACCCAGTCTTCTTTCAAATTGATATAAATGAATGTAGACAGGAAGGGGCGCCTCGTTATTCATTGCCTAGCTATTTGTTGAGCGTAAAAAGCGTCTATTGTTACGGTAAGGAGACGTAACGCGCTCTTTGCACAGCAGAGATACGTGTTTAGCAGTTTGGATACAGTCTGAAGATGAATATTATTAAACATAATTACGATGTCCAAAAATATTGCATTCTGTTTGTTATAGCGAAAGATACTAGCACCTAGCGCGTTATTGAAAATCCTCTTATAGAACATTTCATAATTAAAAAGTAAAAAATTTCCTTATCAGTCATAATATCCATTGTTCTTTTATGACTACAGTAACCGAATCGTTTCGCCTTGAAGCCGGCGGAGAGGGATGACTGTAAACAGATTCAGAGCGTGACAGAAGATAATCTTTCAACAAAACTAGAAAGAAAACTTCTGTCTATAATATTTACTGCTTATGCCTTTTCAAGCACTTTAGTTATATTCTTTTCAAAAAAATCAATGCGTTCATGACAGGTGGCAAAAAATAAATGTGTATTCCCAAATAGGACGCTGTTGTAGCTAAAAGTTATTGCATTCCCAGAAAACACGTTACGAATAATTTACAAGTTGCTTTAAAAAATGTACGTACATTGAGTGATAAAATGGCTTTGCAGGAATTTTTGTTTTTACGGATTACATTATTTAAGTGTAAATGATCTCTGTGTATATGACCGCCACCACTCCTAACAGAGTTCCTGAAATGATATAATCCCATTGGGTACAATAATCACATGACATGTAACCACCCCTCACGCCAAAGATGCGTATGCTCCGTGAGGTGCTTTAGGATTATATATAAAGAGCTTTATTAGGTCTGATAGAGCCACTCTTCGTGTATTAACGCGGCATTATTTAAGAATCTAAAACTTCTTGTATTCAGTGTAGCTCAACTAAAAAGCTGCTTTGTTTTCTACTGCACATTCATCATTTAAAAATGCAAGGTGAGTGAGTGGTTACACATCTATAAAAAACAGAATGTCGGCTTTTACAGTGTATTTCATTTTATTTAAATAATACAGTGTTTGAAAGACGAATCTGTGCATAGGAGTCATATTCTCATCTAAATTTCATTTTTTAAAAAATCAATTATCTAACAGTTTAATTTTTTAAAAATAAAAAATGCAGAGCTTGCTTCTTGACTGAAATATTCCTTTAGGACATAATGGATTACATTTTTGGACATTCTCTACTCAGACAGATAACTAGAGTCGGTTTTGTGACCACATTTACAGTGTTTTTGAGTATCCTTCTTCTTCCATTCACACTCAAATGGCTTTCTCCACTTACCCTTCTTGTGTTATACACTCACACAGACTTCTGCTCGCTCTTTTTCACATTTACTGCGTTTTCCTGTATCGTTCTTCTTTCATACACACACGTGGCTTTCTCTACTCACTCTTCTTTGCTATACATTCACGCAAACTTCTCTATACACTCTTTTTACACATTCGCCGCGTTTTCGCGCATCATACTTCTGCTGTTCAAACTTATGTGGCTTTCTCTGCTCACACTCTTGTGTTATACATCCACACTGCCCTCTCTGCATCTTCTTTTTTCACATTCACAGTGTGTTTGTGTATCATTCTTTTCCATTCACACTCACATGGCTTCCTCTACTCACTCTTCTTGGGATGCATTCATTCACCCAGCCCTCTCTACACGCTCTATTTTCACATTCAGAGTGTTTTCGTGTATCATTCTTCTTCCATTCACACTCACATGGCTTTCTCTACTCACTCATATTTCAATATTCTCTCACTTTCCGTGTAGGCATAAAAAACCCAGAATGTTGGATAACTATACATAGTACTTTGGCATCACTATTTTTTCTACACGAGGTGTTTTATGAAGATAAAAAAGTACTGTAATATATTGATCAATTTAAATGCGATGCAAATAGGAGAGAATATAAAATGCAAAATAAACTCCCCAAGAAAGTCAAATATGGCTATTAACTACCTAAAGCATACACACACGCACAAATACATAGTTCTAATATACAAAATGCATTACTGGCGTTTCCATCTAAATAATACATTGAAAAGTAATGCATGATCAATGTCTGTTACAGAGTGTTTAGCAGATCGTCTTAATAAGATGACTGAAGAGAACAGTTTCCTACCGGCTCGGAGAGTTCCAGATCTCTAAATAGGCATGAAATATGAGATAAAAGCGTTGAAGAGACCGCAAGCGAGATATGGTACCAGGGTCATATCTTCGCTGGAGGAATGCCTAGTGTTCTTGCCTCAAGGATATAATTCAATAAAAGACAAAGAGCTTGCAGAAATGCCAGGGAAATTATATTTGGTATACAATGACATGTTGCAGATGGGGAAATTTCACAGAAGTAAATGGGCTTTTGTACTCATGCCGAAGGTATGTAAAAATGTCAGACTTAAGTATTCAATGTTTTCCTATTTCACAACGATAACATATAAAATAATAAAACAGCTGTCTCAATGATATTAAATATAAAAATCCAATATGAACAATGTATAAAAATGTCATGAATCGCTATGTACTATGATTGAATTCCGTTATGTATACCTAATGATTCAAAATAATACCAAATGTCTGAGTGTTTATACCGAATTCTCAAGTGAAAAAATAAATGATGAAACTAATAGTCAAAGCATATAGTAATGATTAACAATAATGCAGATAATTGTTATTGCAGGATGTTAAAAATAAATTAGTTTTTAACTATTCTGATTACAGGTAAACTGAATATTCGCTCTCGGTCATTAAAAAAAGAAGAAGATGCTAAGGAAGTCCAAAATATCGACCAAGAAAAACATGAAAGGAAGAGGCAAGATTACCTTTTTTATAACAAATTGCATTGCACATGAAATATGAATGCATGTTTGCATAGTCAGCTAGCTATGCATCAGTTCCTTTTTCGTGAAATAATTTGAAATACAATAAATATACCTTATCTATATAAACTTAATTTATGAATAATATCAACTCCAACGAAAAATGCACCTAAAAATAAACATGTTTTCGAACAGCGACAAAACTACTGAATACGACGTTTGAAAGAAATATATTGCACGCGCATGCCTTTTCGCTACTGAGTTGCACTCCATTTATACAAACACAATCATTCTCCATCTGCTTTAGGTTATGTTAATCAGATAACGATTGCAGAAATTATCTTATTGCTAATTTTCTTCTAGGTAAAATGGAACATGGTAGTCTTTAAGCGACCATCAAATATTTTAAGAGCTGATTGCTAAGCGGTACATTCCGTTCTCTTTGAATGTACTAGATAAAAGCAAATGTTTAAGTACTAATGCGGAATGTTAAACGTTTGAAGTTAATCACAATAGTTTTATAGCATTACGAGACTTAATGAAAGGCGTTCTCAGATATCCAGAGGTCCCAGTTTGAGTCTTAGTATTGCTAAACTCTAATGCTCAGTAACTGTGTAAGTAACTGTCATATGCCAGTAGTGTATTTGGAAATACTTTCATAGTATTACGAGGCTTAATGTAGAATATCCTTAGGTTTCCTTAGGCCCGAGCGCGATTTTAATCCTGCCAAAAAAATTATAATGCCTAATAAATATTAAACTAGTGCGTCTATATGAGTATATTAAAATGCATTTCACTAATGGCAATATGTAGATTAACCCCGGCGTGTACTTATGTATCCTGAGGTCAGTGTTCGAAATTTGCTGCAGCAAAAGTCTATACATAGTACAGAAAGTAAAAGAAATGCCATTACAACCAAAATGTTTCAGATATACGTTTATGGCACTCCTTATGAAATAGGGCCATATTCCTGCATCATCCACTGGAACAGCTTATTTTAAACATTGATAATTTCTTCGTTTTGATCACAGTACTAATGACTGGTTACACGTTAACTAACCAAAAAGGATTTTTTCCATAAGCTATAGAATGAAAAGAGCCATGACGGTATTAACTCTGTATATTGGAGCCAAAAAATACATGCATACAAAAACCAGCAGCAGGTCTGCGTAGAAAGGAAAATTGGCGGAATCATCTTCGATGAGAATGGAGCTCTGATGAATTGGATTCTTTATCATTAGTATTATTATTATATCAGACAATATTGACAGTATGGATGGAAAATAAAAAAGACCCTTAAAATCAGCGATAGAAACAATTTTTTATTTTGAAGTATAAAAACTGACAATACATTAGGCAAGTATTCTAACCCGGGCAGCGACAGGCATTTTTAACCTGCAAGTACGCATCGTGTTTACAAACATTAAGACTATTTTAATAAAATCAAGACATTCATAATGATATATGTAGAGTTAGGCAAAAATAGAATCCCCTGCCATAGAGAAAGTCGTCGCCCAAAGAAGAATCATTCATTAGTTAGAGTTTATTATTAATCCTAAAAGAATTACCGAAACCGCTAAGCAGACGAAATACAAGTCTACATAAATACGCAGGTTTGAGACCTCTTGAGGCGATCTGAAGACTTTAACATTCCAGGGTTCGCATAAATGAAACCCTGCCTCGCTAAAAGCCAGCACCAATGAGCCTGCGAATACTGCAGTAAGCGATTTGAAGACCCTAGAGACAATGTTGCGGAAGATCTACCAGGGTAAGAGCCAATGCCCTTGCCCCCCTAAAATAACAGGGGACAGCAGAAACCATCCCGGGGGGATTCCAATGAGGTCAATACCTTGAAGTTAAAAAGGTCCCCTGCAGTGCAGGAGATGGAAGTGGATACGCCACTTACGCGCGTCAACCCGAAGGGCAAATAGCAAAAACCTCGGTGGAGCCGACAGAAATCTAGCATGCCGTATACCGGCGTTCCAGGGCGGTACCGGAGGACACTGAGGCGTCTCACAACCCCGTCAGCATGGAAAACCATACAGACGTACCCAACACCCATGGGTTTCGGGAACCACTGCCCCGCCGAGTCCATCCCAATTCGAACAACTCTCCAGTGGAGAGGGGCTCGGTGTTTGGCCCAGCGTACTTCTCGTAACGTCAGAAGTACCACGATTGCTAGGGGTTCGCAGCGCCCGCACCACGGCAGCTGAAGGGGTCGGAACCCCCCCTACGGGGACCCCTAGAGACACGCTGAAGCCTCTAAAATGTAACCTTTAGATAACCCACTTTCGCTAAAAGCTCTCAGATGTGTAATCTATTCCACTAAGAGGTAACCCACCCTCGCTAAAAGCAATTACAAATGTAAAACCGAGGTAACCCATTCTCGCTAAAAGCAAGTGGAAATGTAACGCACTCTCGCTTAAAGCTCGCAGATGTGTAACCAAATTTCACTAAGAGCTACCCACTCTCGTCAGAAGCAAGTAAAAATGTATACCCCAGGTAACCGACTCTCGCTAAAAGCTCTCAGATGTGTAACTCAATTTCACTAAGAGCTAACCCACTCTCGCTAAAACCAAGTAGAAATATAACCTCGAGGTAACCCACTCTCGCTTAATGCTTTCAGATATGTAACCCAATTTCACTGGAATGTAGCGCTAAAGACAGATAATGTGGAACCTGTTTCATTAAAATGTAGTCCTGTCTCGCTGAAGCCTTTAAATACATAGCTCCATTTCACTTAAAACGTAGGATGCTGACATGGAAGACTTTGAGTTTTTATCTACCTAACCCCGTATCTATCCTAACTTGGACTTTATGTGTGTTATCTAACCAGCAAAGTTACACTCGAACTCTATGCCACCATTTCATGCTACTTAAAACTGTGTGTAATTACTGAAATAGTTTTAATTTACAGAATTACGTAACTAACATGGAAATTCTAGCATATTCCCTATTCATATAATTTGGTTATTGGGTTTATAGCTACCAATGCTGAAAGATCATGTCTAAAATGAGTAAATAAGCGAATAATAGTTCAGTCTCCTGTTGCCGTATACGGATTCAACTTCGATAGTATACATTATTTACTAGAGATATACTGCTTTGAATATGAAGCCTCATAAAGACGTTCAATTACAGCCAATTAACGAGAATCTTGATTTTTCATATGTTTCCCATGGGAGAAGGAATCGTTTTGTTAAGCGTTGCATATGCAATAGGACTTAAAATAGGTTTATTTCAAGTGTTAAACAGCACAGGAGAAGTTGTGGTAAATAGTTGTCCAGCTGTGTAGTGTCTGGAACTCCCGCAAGCGGACCTAAAATCTGTTCAAGACCTAGAGTGTTATATGCAGTAGTTGCATCTTCAGCGAGCGATCCGGAAACCTCTTAAAGTCCTGAAGTGTTAGATTCAAGATATGCAGTACTTGGAACTGCCGCAAGTGCTCCTGAAATGCTATCAAGAACTGATATGCCGGCTTCAATAAGAGGAGTGTCTTTGGATGAGCAAGCTCTGAATAAACACACAAATGAAAGCAAATATTCTAATGTTAACTTGCCAAGACAAGATGATACATCCTAAGCGAATATTTTTGAAATATTATAACCCTACACTGATTTCAATGACTTAGTATACCGCCTAAGGTTGTTATGATGTTCCATGCAGCTGGTAAAAATGACTTTTCGGGCGATATTAGCGACATTATTCAGAAGATAAGCATGGCCGGCTTTATAGCATGATTAATATTTGTGTAAAGTTGAAGCTCTCGAAAGAGATAGAAAGGTACCTCAGTGGTGTTAAGGTGTTGTATAATAGCAAGAGATTTCAGCTCAGTCATCTCCGGGCACTTTTGTGCTTGCAATTTCTATCGCAATGAGTTACACTATCACTGTCAGCGAGGGGCAACGAATCTGAATCCACCTCTGCATATAGATCCTAAGTGACATGAGATTGCTCTAATGAATTTTGAAACCTTTAATTCTATTCCCAATGTTGATCGCAGTAATAATCAAGTTCAATACATTTGCGATGATGAACATAAGACCATTGATATACATCATGGAACTTATGAGATTGCTGATATGAATGAATACATCAGAGATAAGCTAGGGGTGGATTAGAATGTCTTCTTTATTGAGCCTAATAATAATAATACCATGAAGACTGAAATTAAATGTCCTTTCACAGTTGATTTTATCCAATGATCGTTCTGTAGAATCACTCTTGGGCTTCAGGGCAACAAAGCTATCACGGCTAATCAGCTGGTTGAATCTTATTTCCTGGTAAGTATGTTCAAGGTGAGCATCATACAAATCGAGTGCAGTATTGCAACAGGCTCTTACATCGACGGTAAAAGTGGGCACTCTATCTACAAATTGTTCCAATCTGTTCCACCAGGATATCATATTTTCAAGAACCATCCAATTAAATTTACCTATAATCATAAACAGCAACATCATAGAGCAAATTATTCTTCGTGTAGTGGAGCAGAACGGGAATATCTACAACGGGAACAATATATAATGACTTCACATCTGCCACAATGGCAATAGATGTTGGAAGAAGTCAGCGTCGCCGAGTATATAATAATGTAGTTATTTGACGCTCGCTTCATGCTCCGCCATTGACAAAGTGTTAACATCACGTAATCGAGATTTCCTCCAAGCATTGGGTTTCATAATTCTATAATCATGGATGTCTTCAATGTTACCGAGACACCCATATTCGTCATCACCAAAGAAGAGGAACATGTGCTTCTGCCATATAATACATCGGTTCTGGATACTAATGACTAGATTAGAATCCCTTGCCAAGCTGAGGATTTATATACTTTACTTAACCGAAGTTATCTATGAGGGAAGTATTACTAAACCTAGTGGAGCAGCTACTACTGCAAAGCTCGCCATTAAAGCTTTTGCACTCATGTTTAGGAGATTCGACTGGACATGAACGGATCAACTTCTGATTGAACCAGAAACCCCGTGATCGCATCAACTCTGCGCAACTATGCTGCACTCAAACCCATAAAATATGCTCTCCTGCTGAACGCTGGATGGTGCTACACAGTAGAAGACGTATACGTTGTACATGCACCAAATGGAGCCTTCAATGCTATAGTGCCGCTTTCGATGCTTCACAAGGAGTTCATACTCAATAGCAATTTTGAGTTGGTGGTGATTCGATCCAAGGACTCTAAAAACTGCATTATAGCACCGCAGGGGGAACATAATGCTACTGTTAATCTTGTACGAATCAGGTGGAGAATGCCTGTGATTCGCTTTCTGGTGCTGAAAATATTGAAATCCTCAAGATTATCAAGTAGGTGAGCACTGTTTCTCCCCTTTAGGATCATTACATTTCAGGTGGAGAAGGTGTTACGCCAACAAGGAAATAGAATTCTTATAAAGCGGTACGGATTACCTAATACTGAATGGATTCATAGAAAGGATTTGCTGTAGGAAAAAAACAGTGATGAAAATATAGGGACCTTTCATTTCCACTATAGCATGGTTCTTTATTTTCTCTCAGCCCTTCTTATGATGATAGTGTTAGTATGTGCATATACACGAAAAAAGCATTTCATTAAAATGCTTTAAATAAATACAATCAATGCAATGTTCACAAAACTTTTTGTATGTGCACATACTTGGAAAAACAATTCATTAAAATGCTTAATTAAATAGAATCAATACAGTATACAAAAAACTTTGACCTTATGTCTGATATAAACGAAATAATAATAATAATAATAATAAAGAATCAAATTAAATGCATTTCATCAGAGCTCCATTCTCATCGAAGATGATTCCGCCAATTTTCCCTTCTACGCAGACCCGCTGTTGGTTTTTGTATGTGTGTATTCTTTGCTTCCAATACACAGAGTTAACACCGTCATGCTGCTTTTCATTCTATAGCTTATGGAAGAAATTCTTTTTTGGTTAGTTAACGTGTAACCAGTCATTAGTACTGTGATCAAAACGAAGAAATCATCAATGCTTAAAATAAGCTGTTCCAGTGGATGATGCAGGAATATGACCCTATTTCATAAGGAGTGCCATAAACGTATATCTGAAACATTTTTGTTATAATGGCATTTGTTTTACTTTCTGTACTATGTATAGACTTTTGTTGCAGCAAATTTCGAACACTGGACTCAGGATACCTAAGTACACGCCGGTGTTAATCTATATATTGCCATTAGTGAAATGCATTTTAATCTACTAGTCTATGCGCACCAGTTTAATATGTATTAGGCATTAGAGTTTTTTGGAGGATTAGATTCGAGCTCTGGCCTAAGGAAACCTAAGGATATCTTACATTAAGCCTCGTAATACTATGAAATTATTTCCAACTACGCTATTGGGATATGACTGCTAAATTCACATTTACTGAGCATTAGAGTTTCGCAGCACTAAGATTCAAGCTCGGACCTCTGAAAATGTGAGAACGCCTTTCATTAAGCTCCGCCATGCTATAAAACTATTGTAATTAACTTCCAACGTTTATCATTCTTCATTAGTAATTAAACATTTGTTTTTATCTAGTGCATGCTAAGAGAATGGAATTACCGCTTAGCAACCAGCTCTTAAAATACTTGACTGTGGCTTAAAGCCTACCATATCCCATTGCACCTACGAGAAAATTAGCAATAAGATAATTTCTGCAATCGTTATCTGATTAACATAACCTAAAGCAGATGGAGAATGATTGTGTTTGTATAAATGGAGTGCAACTTAGTAGGGAAAAGGCATGCGCGTGCAATACATTTCTTTCAAACGTCGTACTCAGTAGTTTTGTCGCTGTTCGAAAACATGTTACTTTTAGGTGCATTTTTCGTTGGAGTTAATATTATTCATAAATTAAGTTTATACAGATAAGGTATATTTATTGTATTTGAAATTATTTCACGAAAAAGGAACTGATGCATAGGTAGCTGACTATGCAAACATGCATTCATATTCATGTGCAATGCAATTTGTCATAAAAAAGGCGATCTTGCCTCTTCCTTTCATGTTTTTCTTGGTCGATATTTTGGACTTCCTTAGCATCTTCTTCTTTTTTTAATGATCGAGAGCGAATATTCAGTTTACGTGTAATCATAACAGTTAAAAACGAATTTAGTTTTAATATCCTGCAATAACAATTATCTGCATTATTGTTAATCATTGCTAAATATTTTGACTATCAGTTTCATCATTTATTTTTTCACTTGAGAATTCGGTATAAACACTGAGACATCTGGAATTATTTTGAGTCATTATGTATATATAAGAGATTTCAATCATAGTTCATAGCGATTCATGACATTTTTATAAATGGTTCATATTGTATCTTTTATATTTTATATCATCCAGACAGCTGTTTTATTATTTTATCCGTGTGAAATAGGAAAACATTGAATACTTAAGTTTGACATTTCTACACATCTTCGGCATGGGTACAAAAGCCAATTTACTTCTGTGAAATTTTCCCATCTCCAACATGCCATTGTATACCAAATATAATTTCCCTGGCATTTCTGCAAGCTCTTCGTCTTTTGTCGAACTATATCCTTTAATCAAGAACACTAGGCATTCCTCCAGTGAAGATATGATCATGGTACCATATCTCACTTGCGGTCCCTTCAACGCTTTTATCTCATATTTCATGCCTATTTCGAGATATGGAACTCTCCGAGGCGGTAGGAAACTGTTCTCTTCAGTCATCTTATTAAGACGATCTGCTAAACGCTCTGTAACAGACATTGATCATGCATTACTTTTCAATGTATTATTTAGATGGAAACGCCAGTAATGCATTTTGTATATTAGAACTATGCATTTGTGCGTGTGTGTATGCATTTACCTAGTTAACAGTCACATTTGACTTTCTTGGTGAGTTTATTCTGCATTATATATTTTCGCACATTAGCATTGCATTTAAATTATTCAATATGTTACATTTCTTTTTACCTTCATAAAACATCTCGTGTAGGAAAAATACTCATGCAAATGCAATAAGTTAATTTATCTAATATTCTGGGAGCTTTTTTATATCTACATGGAAAGTGAGAGAATATTGAAAGAAGAGTGAGTAGAGAAAGCCATGTGAGTGTGAATGGGAGAGAATGATACACAAACACACTGTGAATGTGAAAAAGAGCGTGTAAAGAGGGTTCTGTGAATGTACACATCCCAAGAAGAGTGAGCAGCGGAAGCCATGTGAGTGTGAATGGTAGAAGAATGATACCAGACAACACTGTGAATCTGAAAAAAGCGTGCACAGAGGGCTGTGCAATGTATGAAAAAAGAAGAGTGGGCAGAGAAATACATGTGAGTGTGAATGGAAGAAGAGTAATACATGAAAACACTGCAAATGTGAAAAAGAACGTGTAAAGAGTGCTCTGTGAATGTAAAACTCAAGAAGAGTGATTTGAGGAAGCCACATGAGTGCGAATGGAAGAAAAATGATACACGAACACACTGTTAGTGTGTCCACAAAACCGACTGTATCTATCTGCCTGAGTAGGAAAAGTCCCGTAGATGTAATGCATTAGGTCCGAAAGAAATATTTCAGACAAGAAGCAAGCTCTGCATTGTTTTGCTTTTTAAAAAATCAAATTGCTAGATAATTGCTTTTTTCAAATGAATTTTATATGCGTATATGACTCCCATGAACAGATTCGTCTTTTAAACAGTGTATCGTTTACGGAAAATGAAATACACTGTGAAAGCCGACACTGTTTTTTACAGATATGTAACCACTCACTCACCATGCATTTTTAAATGATGAATGTGCAGTAGAAAACAAAGCAGATATTTAGTTAAGTTACCTGAACACAACAAGATTTAGATTCTTAATTAACGCCGCGTTAATACACGAAGAGTTGCTCTATCAGACCTAATCAAGCTCTTTATATATAATCCTAAAACACTTCACGGAGCATGCGCGTCTTTGGCGTGAGGGGTGGTTACATGTCATGTGATTATTTTACACAATGGGATTATGTCATTTCAGGAACTCTGTTAGGAGTAGTGGTGTCCATATACACAGCAATCAGTTAAATTTTAACAATGTAATCCGTATAAACAATTTTCCTGCAAAACCATTTTATCTGCGAAATACGTACATTCTTTTAAAACAACTCGTAAATTATTCGTAACGTGTTTTCTGGAAATGCAATGGCTTTCAGCTACAACAGCGTCCTATTTGGGAATACACATTTATTTTTTGCCACCTGTCATGAATGCATTGATTTTTTTGAAAAGAATATAACTGAAATGCTTGAAAAGGCATAAGCGATAATTATTATAGAGAAAAGTTTTCTTTCTAGTTTTGTTCAAAAATTATCTCCTGCCACGCATTCACAGAGACCCTCAGCATCTCTGCCCTCTTGTTTCAATATTCTCTTTCTCTCCTCACAGCGAGTATCGTCGTAATGCACATATTTCCAGGAGCTATAAAATGTTTTTGCTCTGAATCTGTTTACAATCATCCCGCTCCTGCCGGCTTCAAGACTATACGATGCGGTTACTGTAGTCATAAAAGAACAATGGATATTATGACCGTTAAAGCAATTTTTTACTCTTTAAATTATTAAATGTTGTACAGGAAGATTTTCAATAACGCAAGGTGCTAGTATTTTTCGCTATGGTAAAAAGAATGCGTTTTTTTTACACCGGAATTATGTTTGATAACATTCTTCTTCAGACTGTACCCAAGCTGTTAAAGAAAATCGCAACGACGCTGTGCTGGAAGAGAGCGCCAAAATTCCATATCTATGAAATGAAGGGAATCACCCGAGTCAATTAAGGCCGGAGTAGGTATATTCATACGACGTAAGGAAATAACAGGCAGCGGTAAAAATTATGCATCATGAATTTGTGCCACAGAATTTTGAGAAACCATTTCCGATACTATTCAGGAGGGTGGTAACTGAGATGAATGCATTTGACGACGCCGTTTAAAACAAAACTGCCGCGGATATCAAAGTTTACTGCAAAACGTACAAATACGTGTCGAAGGTGCAAGGATTGAATTACTTGTCGCATGTACTTTAGAATTAGACGAATGTGACTGTGGCAATAACATAGAACCAGTACCCTGCTGCCGCAAACCAGCTACTGTCGGTAAAGTCGTACCCACGGTACAAACAGGCAAATGATGAACAGAATTCATTATCAAATTTAAATCTGCATGGCTTTGGTAACGGCGCAAAAGTGTATTGAAGACGCAGTTAACCAGACAGTAAGATTACACAGCCCTCCTTCCAAATCACGAAGCTGTAAAATACGCACAAAGGTATCAACTCGTTCTAAAAACGATAGGAAATCTTGCGATTCCTTCTGAGGCGCGTCATAATGCTGTGACAAAAATTCATGCGAATACGTAACGCAGAAAAGAAATCCAAAGCGTGACGATGAAAATATACAAGGTTCCAATGCTTGATTTTGAGCCTAGGTAATATGAAAGTAATTTGACTGTATACAACCTTTATAACAAGGTAAATAAATCATGAGCTATAAATTTAAGTCGCGCATACGTGTCCAACTGCTGAGAAAGATCTGCAAAAATTTAAAAGCTTGATCCATCCGCACCATTAACTGTAAAATATGCGAATCTCTTAGCGTTTGAACAAGATTCTTAACCTGCAACGATTTAAATACTAAAGACGACGGCATTATAGGCAAGGACACAGGAACTGTGGTAGAATCCGTTTGAGATTGCATAGCCAGTTGTATCGTAGACATTTGCTGTAAACCCGACGTAAAACAGAGGTTTCAAAAGTGAAGTTAACAATTCAGAATACTGACGAAGTAGATAATGATCCCGTAATTTATCGTCCATAATATGTTTAGACCAAAGTAATACTTTAATATGTTCAATATAATTAGCCGGGAGCGCTTTTAAATGATGTAATATTGCAGGTGGGATAACGCCGATTTGCTGTGTCAGGAAATGCTGAAATTCTTTAAGTTGAAAATAAACAATCTTGTATAAACTCTGCCACCTCTAACTTCGAAAAATGATTAAATTTTCACGCGCGTCCACCGATTATTTTTAAAAGACCTAGTGATGGGGCTATAGTATCAAAGGAACCGAGCTGTAAGCCACGGAGTTTAAGACAGAACACAAGTTCGTCTTTACTTAATAATTCTAAACACTGCAAGGCCATTGTTAGCAGAGAGCCCTACCCGGAAATAAAGAGGCACATGCAACTGAGTTCGGTGGAATGCAATGCTAATGGACAAACGAAAAGCACAATAAATCGCCAAACAGAAACGTTAAAGCATGAAGTCAAATGAAATCGAATTTGGAATGAAGGTTTTAAAATCTCTGCTATCATTTTTGTACCATTTTATTATATTCTGATACTTCTTATAATGTAATTGTATTCACTTTGTTAGCGTTATTATACAATGTTTGAAAACCCAATAAAGCGGTGCTGAACTTTGACATTTACTATTTCTGCCCAGAAGGTATGCTATCGTTATGTGAACATAAAGGTTTACCATGAAGGAAAGCTAAGGTGAAATGCTAAAAAGAAATTAATATATCGCGTTTTATTATAACATTAATTTAAGCATTATTGACAATAGCATTTAGTTTACTCACCGACAATTGTAATTCTTTGTTTTGACTTTATTAGTTACAAGTATTGTTTTACAGCATATAGCCATATAACTACTTTAAATGAATTACTATTTGAAATATTGTTGTTGTCTTTGCAACTCGATAAATTAAATATTTAAATATATGAATCTTAGTGGCGTGATTAAAATTTATTACCCTTACATATCCATCGACTTCAACAAAAACATGAGAAAAGGAATTTGGGGAATAATTAACAAAAGAATGTATAATAATTCAGAATAGTGCAAAACGAATAGAATTTTCATACCCTCACTATGCCATGTACTACGTGGCGCGTAAGTTAACCCCGTGCTTCTCTCGCTGGCTGTCGATGTGTGTTTGCTAGCCCAGTTTAACTTGCCCTGAGAGGTGCTAGACGTCTTCTTAATGCGTGACTTTGGCGCTCCTATCGTTTGACGTCATCGGTACAGTTTACACTTCGCGCACTCCCTTCTGAATCTCAAGAGCCAGAGTGTCGTATAAGATATAATATTTTCCATCCGTGGACGGACGACGAGAGGAGTGGAAATTGGCACAATACTCCCCCCTGCAGACCAAACTCCAACAGCCACCAGCGCTAAGGACTTTGCGGAGAGTTGAAAATTGCACAAAGCACATGGTACGGATTTTAGACTTAAGAAATAAATCCGTAATTCCATATTTTTAATTGCTGTATTTTTTCGATAGCTGCCATGCAAAATCCATATTATATGTGACGTGACATTTGACAAAGCTTAGTGCTTTTTATCTTGCCGCTTTTAAATGACGATAGTGAATTTCAATATGCGTATTCCATATAAAATTGTATTTTTCATACCCATGCAAGATTTGACCTCAAACGCACGAACCTCACGTTAAGTGCCATATGATATATGATACTGCGTATCAGTTTGACTTGAGATTAAAGATTGTAATAGAATATATGTATGATTAGAAACTATTTTAATGAAAGGTAATAATTTCTAATATATACACATCAGTAGCTAACTTATTTACGCTAATTCGAAAAATATACATGTTCGATTTTCCATATACTAGTATCACATATATCATAAACTAATGTATTTTAATTCCGCCAAACTATTAAAAACACCTATTTTCACTGTATAAATTCCCTTTATTAAATGCTTTCGTTTAAAAGGTATCGGTTTCTAATCCCATTAAGGTTCGGAAGCTCTATATCTTTAATATACGAGTTTATCTCCTGGATGCTGACGGATTGCATACATTGGTGTTGTAAACTTTCATTTATTGCTCGTATTGTTGACTTCAATAAACATATTAGCCTACAGTCATCGTCATGGATTAATTCGTTTAGCTCCGTTCTGGTGAATTTCATTTTTTGCTGAGTTGTTCTCCATCTCTTACTTATCTTGGATTGTTTAGGAAGCTTACGCGTGGAATTCTTATGCTTCTCACTCTTTTCAAATGTGCTCCTCTTTACTTTTGTATGTTTAGATTTTATTTTCAATCAAGTGAGCTCACTTGTAACAGCTATCCCGAACGTTGAAGGGAGCATTCTCTGGAAAAACACGCAAGGAAGATTGGAAAATTGGCGTAGTATAGACAATAACTTTATTCGTATTTTAATTCAGATATTTCAGGTATGATTCCTCTAAAATTTCAAATTCGTATACTTCGTGATTATTAAGCTAAATAATTTCTACACTAAATTGGAGTCTCATTCTCTTCGAAGGTATACTGCAAGCATTTGTAGCATTGCTTTTACATTATTTATTAACCGGTTTCTATATGGTCTGTGAACTTGAAGTATATATGTATCATTGAATTTTGAGAGACTCTCAGTTGAGTTCAGAACGAGTTCGAAAGACATTAAGTATTAACATAAGTAAAGCCAGAAAGAAGAAAACTCAGCGGACAAAACAATCGGAAAATGAGCCCACCTGTACACCCTCTCCCTCAGAAGAAGCAGCCCGGACAAATGCAAACAGCTCTCAGGCAGATGAACAAGCATCCGTCTGCACGTCACCAGCAGCCAGTAGGGCAGTATAACTGTCCATCGAGCTGCAAGCTACTGTCCTAACAGATCCAACTAAATTCATGGAATCTTTACTGCATTGTTGTAGGTATGCATCGGCAGCTCCCTACACTTCTTCTCTACAGAAAGAACAACACCAGTGGCTATATCTTGCAAAGGCCACAAAAATTATGCCATAGTAGTGATCCACACCCCTGGTCCGACTCTTGTGTGGCAGGGCACAGGCGAATGGTTCTTTTAAGACGAACGCTCAAAATTTAAGCTATCAGAAGTAAAAGTCTACACCTGCCATCACTGCTATGCCTACACGCACACAGCCACGAACACTGTTCAGCGCCATCACGGTGGCAATGTTACGAAGCCCAGATTCTCACTGTAAACTGTAGAGCACATGATCTTAGATGACGCCCCCGCTACTGTACCATCTATAGTGATTAGTCGCAATTAACAGATCAGTGGACGTACGCTCTTCATCCTAGGACTAGGGCACCTCAACAAATCAACCCATCCGATCAGTAGCTATCTGTGCCTCAATGCGTAGACGCACCAGCCAACGCTCTGGACAACGCAGCTTGGCAACACTGTAATAACACCTTATTCACCTCCCAGGAAAATCTAGGGCACAGGAATGTCGCGCAGAAAATAAAGCCCTGAATCTCACGGCCAATTTGCTAACATTGGAGGACCTACTTAAAGAAACTCAGGATCAGAAGAGTAACTCAGCCGACGAAGCTCTTCACTGCCGTTTCAATATCCTGAAGCAGAAGCGCAGGACATTCAGGTCACATCTGGTCCATCCATAGAGCTTCTAAATTCCTTCATCCAGGTCACCAGACAACATTTGGTAACGATTGAAATCCACATTAAATTACTGGATGCCAACTACAATCTACTCAGAGTCTCCATGGAACAAGCTCGTCTACACTATAGATGTGCCCTCTGCAGCATGCCGAAATCCGCAATCACACACAAATGATTCCATGCCCAAATTGCCGCTCAAAAGTTGCATTTTGGACTGACTTTTGCATTGCATTGGTTTGCAGAATTACATCTCTCGCATGACCAACGCGGATGTAATGCGGGACATCACAAATTGCCATACCCATCAAAACCTTCCCTTACCCGGTTCACTTATCGGGCGTGGATCTAAACTTTCTCTGACGAGATAAGCCAATCTTTCATTGCCATCATTTTACTATCTTCCCATTCCAAAAAAGGGAACTCATTGTGTCATTTGTATCGCTAAACTATTTATTTATCTTATCATAGCGAAACAGCTCTCTATAGCCTCTGATTCGCTGTAATGAACGAGCTTTTATGCTTTCTCATAAGAAGTCAACTTCCAATAACTTTAGCAAGCTTTCTACAGGATGTTGAGCATTAGAGCGAACCGGCTAATCACAGCTTTCGAAAACACCCGAAAGTTTGCCAGTTATGGTCTACTGAAATAAAGTAGTCGAGTACTCATATTTCAACTATAAGTTTAATGCTTGTGGTATTAATTTAATACCCTCATTATAAGGTAAGAGTTATCTATGTTACCAATGGTTAAATTTCCGCAATAATCCTCTGTGTGATAGTGATAGAAAGTGAATAATGTTAATAAACCTTCCATAACCCTTGCCATTCCATTTACATAGAAGCATTGAGAATTTTAGTATGTAAGAAGAAGACGCTATTCAAGATGTATGTCATTGACTGTTCCATACTGCACGTGAACCAAATGTGGAAACAGTTTCCTTAGGAATTATGAGATAAATGGAATGTCGAAGGTTTTTCAAGTGTTAACCCCTTAAATCCTGGTGTATCACCGTGCAAATGTGTTTTTAAGCTTTTAGATTTTAGTGGGTTTTATTTTTTCTAATTTCATAACATATAATAGTATGTCGAAGGTTTATAAAGCGTTAACATTCTGGTGATATATGTATATGATAATGGAAATCCAAGAGAAGGATACGAAGAAGTTTATGGTAGGTACAAAGAGCGCTAAAGAAATTTTCACTGCACCTCGCCTCTATGTCACATTATTTATCGTTGTACGTGGCCTTGCAAAGACGTGGCCATTTCATTGGTTGCTTTAGGCCACGGTGTAAGAGTGCGCCACTTTTTCTGCTAAATAATTGCACCAATAGCCACAAAAAAGGTTACAAAATTGCATAGAAAAAATATATGTTTACGCTCTTGATCGTATTGGCTAAAAGAAAAACAGCTAGAGTGAGTACATTCCGTTTGTCATACAGACCTCTTGTAATTGGTAGCCCATATCTTATCGGCTAGTGCAGGACACGACTTTGAAGAGCTTAAAACCTAAGGGGAAAACTTGTTGAGCGCCCAGGTTAGCGAAATGTAGAATGTGTTTGAGTGCGAAGATTTTCAGTGGATACAAATTAAAGCTTGAATGTTAATCATTAAATACACAGCAAGGCAGCACTTTATAACAAACAATAAACAGAACTGTATTCTCACACTGGCATCAATGCTTGTTGCTGCATAGAACCAAACATAACTAAATAATAAATAAATAAAGCTGCATATTTTCCCTCTAATTCAAACTAGAATTGGTAAATATACCTTCACTAACATATTGCTGATCATAGGAATACAAAAGAATTATAGACAAAATATAACCCAATTTTGTTGTCATAATATGTATGTCATAATCGGTAAACTATATAGATATACATATTTATCTCTAGTTTCTAAACATGATGAGTCAATTATAACAAAAGAGCAATTTGCGTTTAGTAAACGAATATCATCATCTGCGGATGTTTTACGGGGAGTGCCCACTTTCTGACGAGTATATAGACCATCTTTCCCACTTTCCTGAAATATTTGTATCCAATAATTTACTATAAAAACACTTTTATGCA
This sequence comes from Deroplatys truncata, assembly GCA_030765065.1. Taxonomy (NCBI): domain Eukaryota; kingdom Metazoa; phylum Arthropoda; class Insecta; order Mantodea; family Mantidae; genus Deroplatys; species Deroplatys truncata. The sequence continues at coordinate 345,366,474 of CM060990.1, read as the reverse complement.
CTGCCGTTGCAATTGCTGTAACAGTGCGACAAGCCTTCCACATACCTACGATATGTCCACGAGTAATTTCGCTGGTATATGGTATGACTGTTTCTGAGACAATAAACATGTTTTGGTTTCAATATTAGTAGAAAAACAATGCCATCAACCTCTCCTCTTTTGCCCCTTATTGCTGTGTTATCAAGCCACCACGCTTTGCGATAGGTAACGTGAAGGAGACACCCGAAAAGGCCCCAGTAAACGATACAAAATCCGCCGAAGATTTTCTTTGGTGCTGTTTGTACAAAGAGCGCCAAAGAAGATCACACTGCACCTCGCGTCTACGTCACATTATTTATCGTTGTACGTGGCCTTGCGAAGCCATGGCCATTTCATTGGTTGTTTTAGACCACTGTGCAAGGATATGCCAGTCCTTCTGGTAAATAGTTGCACCAATAACAACAACAAAGGTTACAAAATGGCGTAGAAACGCAATATATATATGTATGCTCTTGGCTAAAAGCGAAAGTGGTACAGTGAGTGCATTCAGTTTGTCCTACAGACCTCTTATCGTGATAGGTAGCCCATACCTTATTGGCTAGTGCAGGACACGCATTTGAAGGGTTAAAAGCCAAGGAGAAAACTTGATAAGCGCCCACGTTAGCGAAATGTGCAGTGTGAGAAGATTTTCAAATTCAAGTTTGAATGGTATTCATTAAATACATAGCAATACTTTATAAAAACTTAATGGAACTGTATTCTCACAGTGGTATCAATGCAACTTTTTGCATAGAATCCAACATAACTAAATAATAAATAAATAAAGCAGCATGTTTCCCTCTAATTCAAACTACAATTGGTTAATACACCTTTACTAACATATTGCTGATCGTAGGAATACAAAAGATTATAGACAAAAATATAATCCAATTTTATTGCCATAATATGTATGTCATATTCGGTAAACCATATACATATTTATCTCTAGTTTCTAAACACAATCAGTTAGTTATAACAAAAGAGTAATTTGCATTTAGTAAACGGATATCATCATCTGCGGATGTTTTACGGGGAGTGCCCACTTTCTGACGAGTATATAGACCGTCTTCCCCACTCCCCTGGAATATTTTTATCCAGTAATTTACTATAAAAATACTTTTATGCACTGCCGTTCCAATTGCTGTAACACTGCGACCAGGCTCCCGCATACCCATGACATGTCCACGATTAATTTTGCTAGTATACGCCATAACTGTTTCTGAGACAATAAACATGTTTTGGTTTCAGTAACACCAGAAAAAGCAAAGACATCATCCTCCCCTCTTTCCCTCTTATTGCTGTGTTATCAAGTCACACGCCTCAAAAGACCCCAGAAAATGATATAAAATTCGCCGATGATGTTCTTTGGTGCTGTTTGTACAAATATAGCTCGGAACAATATCGAGATATAGGCAAAAAATAACGGCTTGTTCACAATGGTTCCTAATGAAGATGATATCGTGGAATATGAAATGCTATATGAGCCATATTTCATTCACTGTTCCACAATATTTTATCTAAATTCATATTCAAAAAGGAATCCAGTTGACCTAACTACTAAAAAACAGTTAGTGTTGTTAGTGAATGCCATGACTAAATGTAGATTTGAAAATGCTCATGGGAATATCACTGATGAAGGTCGTCTGAAGTCACATTTCATTCACTGCTCCATTATCATGAGCCTAAATGCATATCCCCAACAGCATTCCAGCACATTATTCTAGTAATAAAGGAAGAGTTAGCCTTTCATAAAAGGATTAAAGTGATTGTTATGTCTAAATGTAGATTTACAAATACTCACGAGTATATCACCAATGAAGGTGATTTTGGGTGTAAAAATCATTGGTATGGCTTCCTTTGGAAGGGAAGTAAAGCCGATAGTCCCGTGTCGCAGATTTACGGCATGTAAAAGAACTTCAACCCTGATAAAGAAGTCGCTGAGCAAAATTATTCCCGGTCTTTCATGCCCAATATAGAATGGGACGCTGAGAACCATTGTAGTTAAAGAGCGTCCATGAATAAAACTCAATACAATTTTAATTTTCCTATCAACGTTCATTCATTCCGCACAGATTAACACTTTTATTTGTATTCGCAGAAGGGAGCCCTAACACAGTATTGATACACTTATTTGCCTTACGCTAGTGACAATAGCAAGTACCCACTTAAGGCTCTCACGGACCTACGATATCGACCAAGCAGAACAGTGCGAAAGAGATTGTAGTAGGATGCATACCGTACAGACTTTCTGTTGGTACGACGTGGAAGGTTCCCAGGTTCAGACTGAACGCTTTGCATACAACCCAACTTCTGCAACGCACGAATTACAGGCCTCTGCGGAAGTACCAGGAGGATTGAATTCTAGGCTCAGCGTCTACACAAGTGACGTTATACAGTACAGTATGACACGTGAAATTAACACCCATTACTCCATTACCTCTGTATGTGGAAGCAGACAAGCTGTGCATATACCCTCAGATTGTTTAAGGACGACAAATGCGTTGTGTGTGCTACTCTCGGGAAATTCATATCAAATAACCCTGGAGCTGTCAAGAGCGTTTTACTTGTTCGTTTTATATAGTACATAATGAGACTCGCTCCTTTCTTCCAGCTCAACTCGTTCGAAAACCGAAACGAATATACCGAACTATGATCGAGTTTCTAGCTCATAGACATTTAATCGTTCGAGTATTCGCGCGTTCGAGAGTTCATATCATAGCGTTGTTATCAGGCCTATTGCTTCAGTGCCTTAGGACAAATAAATAGTAATATGATATGTCATGTTACTGCGTTTTCGGCATTGTTTCTACCTACTGCTACGCTGAAAACTTCTTTTACTACATTATGTTACACGAATTCCATTTTGTCACGCTCTTTTCTGTCATTACTCTAAGTAAAATGTATATTAAAATACGTTCCAAAATAAATGTCATACCGATTTTGCATATAATTTCATTCAGAATTTCTTTGAGGGGAAAATACAACTCATAGTCATGTGCATAATCACTTAGTAAACCATACATTACAAATTATAACTTATATAATATACACTAAACAGTGGGCATTCCTAAAACTCCAGAAATTTTTCTACTATTAATATTTAACACAAATTAAAGTGAATTAACTCAGAGGTTGTTGCGTCACTTTAATGCTATATAGAGTGGTTGTACATAAAATTGCGTTTTGATTTAACCACATACAAATTAACAAACTTGAGCATAAACTCGGTAATGACGAAATTCTCTAACAGTAAACTAACGATACCTGAGAACACCTTAATGTCATAACTACGTAGTACGAAGCCTCAATTAGTAAACATGAAACTAAAGAGAGTTTTCTTAAAAGTAACTTTAATGACACTTGAACACGTTTTATTTTTTAGATGATATTATATATTACTATTATTATTATTATTATTATTATTATTATTATTATTATTTGGTTTTCCCTACAATAATCCTGAAGCGCTTTCATACATATCTTCTTTCAGTTTTATGTCATCGCTTATAAATTTCTTCATTTAATTTTAAGAAAACATTTTCACTTGTACCGCTCAAATCCATACCGGAATAATCACACGAACTCAGGCTCTGCGTAAAGCACCGTGCGGCAACAACGCCACCGAAGTAAACAGACTGAGCCTTCCCCTTGAGCCTGGTCATACTAGGCTTTCGAACACATACTCGTTTGTGTACCTAACGGAAAGGACTGAGAACGGGGCACCATCGAAGTTCTAATATGTTCAACTCGTCGTATACACGAGCTCATTTATGTTCGAAGGCATGAATGGTACCAATAAATGAATGACCAAAACTGGTTCGATGGATAGTTCTATTGAGTGCGTCAGCAAATATAAGGAACTGAATGATAAGTACCAGTTCTTATGCATCTCCTTTCCAACACCGCTAACAGGTACAACAAACTTTGAGGAAATCAAAATGTCTATAAATATATTTGAACTTCACGATGGTTACAACTTCTTTCCTAAAATATTTAATGATCAACGTGAACAGATCATTGTAACCTTCTTCGTAAGTAGTAGTACTACTTAGCATCACCCTGTATACATCAAAAGTTTCCAAAAACTTGTTCGTAATCAGAAAATGAAACATTCCTATGTTGGAGATAACACCATTCATGTTGCTATCTCCAACACGATCATGATGCAAGCGTTGTTTTACTAATTTTGTTGTTCGGAATGGTCAAAGTGTAGCGGAAATTTCGGAGGGATATATTGAATTTTAGCAGCAATCTATTACTATGACTATTATGCATAAAAAGGAGAAATCAATCGTCCAATTTAAAAATGTTGACAGAATGCTGAAATTAGCTTACGTCATCTATGTGGACTTTGAATTTATTCTTATCTTATATCATAATTGCACAAGCCCTTACCAAAGTGGTTATCCAATTACCCTGGCTGTTCACATCAAACCTTCACGGATGAGCAACAGGAAGCTTACGTAGTATCTACAGTGGGCTACAATTACGGCCAAGAATTTACAGAACTGAACTAGAAAGAGCAATATAACAAGGTGAATAGTGAGTATCCTGGAAGTATGCATAATTAGTTTAATGTGGCATGTAAAATCCCCAATTATTTACCAGTTTTACTGCATAACCTCACCTATTATGGCCCACATTTCATCATTAAGGAATTGGAATGTAGTGCAAGTGAAAAAGTGGAAAAATTGCAAAACTCTGAAGATAAGCACGTTTCATTTTGTAAATTTGTTGGAGATATAAAACACAGGTATGTGGCACGTATCCTAAGTATAAGTCTTGATAGACTTCAAAGTAATTTGACGTATTTTCCTGGGGCATGCAAGTAATTTGGTGAGCAGTTGGGCCTAATGACATGTAACAGTGTATTAGCATCTGCACATGTCAGTTCATGGCCTACATTGAATCAGACTCAACTGCCACCAAGGGAAGCATTCTACAATAAAGTCAATGGAACAGAAGTTACTAATGGCTATTTTCGTGATACAAATGAATGGAATCAGTTCAATGGAAAACATTTCTGCGAATAGTGATATTTGTCTAACTTCACATAACTCCTCCTTACAGAAGTGTTTTAAACATCAATAGTTTATAAGTTGATGATAATTATCTTGCAGAAATCTACAAGGCGTGTTTTAAACTAAGTACCGATAATGTTTTAAAAAATAACACATCGTTACTTTCCAAATAGTTTATTACCATTCATATTACATAACACCTTAGACTACTTCTCCTCATAGTCACCGCCGTTATTCAAGCACTTGCCGTAACGGAAACCAGTTTTTGTGCCTTCTTCAAAGAATGATGCCGCCTATGACGAAAGCCAAGTCTGCAATACTTTTTTCACATTACCATCGCTGAAATGTTTTTCTCAAAGAAATTTCTTTCAGAATTTCAGATGAAGAAACAGACGAAAATCGCTTGGTGCCAAATGCGGACTTTAGGGAGGGTGGTGGAATTGTTCCCAACCGAATGATGCAATCATATCTTGAGTTTATTTGTGTGTATGTGGTCGGGTACTATCACTCATTGTTTCCCCATAAACCTCACACAGTTAGCGATGAATATTTACTGGCGTAAAATTTCTCGCATTCAAAAAAGGAATCACTGATCTCACTTCACAGTCGGCGGGTCCTTCGATCGTTTTGAACATTTTTAACTGCTCTAGCAATAGGAAAACACAAAATGACGAACGCTCACAGCTGCGTCTGCTTTCATAATAAATGGAGTAAGTGATCGCGCACGCTCAAAATCGCGACTGCAGCGGCAAAATATTAAAACGATATTTACTTTAAAAACACGTCTCGTATGATCTCCATAATCTGGTTTTCCTGACAGAGTTAATGAAACCTAAGGAAATATTTTCAGAAAAACCGTTTACACATCTTAGATCTAGAAGAAATATCCTGTTAGTAGTAATAGTCCCGGATGAGCCAATTGTTTTAACGATAATCCTGCCGCTAGGGGCGCTCGTGTCGCTAGTGTCGCTGCGTGCGACGGCGGCGGCGGTAAGTTTGAAAAGCGCCCTGAGCGGTAGGATTATCGTTATTGCAATTGGCTCATCCGGGACTGTTTTCTTTATTTATAATTTGAATACAGTACATTGGATAAAGATATGTATACATAGTTTTTTGATTAACATGATGTATTATTTGCTTAACATATGAATACATAGTTTGAGAATAACATAATGGATTATTTGATTACAGGAGATTAACATATGAATACAATAAATGGACAATATAAGAAATATTAGGAGAAAAAAAAGCACATTAAAATTCATAGTTTTTGTTTGAGGCACTAGGACACACAGATTTCGCGCACAACAATGATTTTAAAGTACGTGGTGCACTTTGAGTCCTCGTCATCGCTGCTGCTGCTATCGGCGGTAAATTGGTGGATAGGTTTGGTGATGCAGGTGACGAGCAGGTGAGAGAAACTTTCGTTGACGAACTCGGTGAAGGTTGGTATATAGATGGGGATGGTAAATTCGCTGTAATGGCTGGTTGAGAAGCATCCTGCGGATGTGACTTTGTTGGTTAGAGCAGGAATGTTGCTGTTGCCGAGGTATATGACGCATAGTGCGTCTTGTTTATGCTGGTGCACTTTGGTAGGTACGCATTTGACGTGGACGGCGTGAGCCCCTTGGACGTCGAGTGTGATGGTGACAACTCTGCTGTTGCGAAAATAGGAGTTGGAGATGCAGAGGATACGGATAGGTGAAGCTGCGTTGAGAATGAGTTGTAGGTCAAGATTGTTCCCCACGGGGACGGGGTAGGTTTCGTCGGACATTATTTAGGGTTATATGGGGAGAACGTGACGATGTGGCGTTTGAAACCGCTGCGTAGTTTTTCCTCGCCTGCGTATATGATGCAGAATGAGGTAGAGTTGAGTTTGTTGACGAGTTCTGGAGAGGCTTTTGCAAATCTTGTTGGTAGGAAAACTTCTGTGTCGTTGTCGAGTTTGGCGACGAGCTTTGTACCGTGAACGGTGTCGATTGTTTTGACGCCGACGACGCGATATGGTACGTGCTGTTGAAGCGTAGATACGCTGAGAGTGTGGGCGCTGCTGGAAAGTTCTTCTAGCTCTTTAAGGACGTCCTGTGACATTCTGACGGCACAGATGGCAGTTTTTGATAAACGGGGGAGGACCGTCTATATGAGTGGTTTGATGAGGAAGGTTGTAGTGTTGTTTACACCTGCGATAAGGTGCGCAAACTACCTGTGCGTCTGCGGGAAGTTGGTTCCACACAAGGTCGACGTCGCTTGGGGGATAACGTTCGAAGATGTATATGCCGTTCTGCAGCAGCACTTGGCGTTCCCTTGGCAGTAGCAGGTGGATTCTTCGTCCGTTATCGAGATACCGAAAGAGCACGATGAAGCAGTTCATGTGGTGTTTCTAGCGGAGTACCTTCGAAGGAATTGCTGAATTTGCTTGTTGAGATGATCGAGGTCTTCGTAGAAACCGTGTTGACACTGCGTGCACAGGAGGGTGAGACGGTGCTTAAGTTCGCAGCTGCACGTTTGGTGAAAGCAAAACGAGCAGTGGAAGTCTTTACACGACGGTCCTGGCATTCCCCACGGCTGGCTAGCACCGAATGAAGGGGTAAAGAATGCGCGTGCATAAATATAACCCAACTGCCGGAAGCAGGAAATCACTGGTGGGGGAAAAGTTCGTTGGAGATTTACCAAATCAGGGGAAGCACTGGTGGGGGAAAAGTTCGTTGGAGAAACACCACATCAGGGGAAGCACTGGTGGGGGAAAAGTTCGTTGGAGAAACACCACATCAGGGGAAGCAGTGGTGGGGGAAACGTTCGTTGGAGGTTGGCTACATCCGCCGGAAGCGCTTAGCGATTATTGCACAACATCCGCAGGAAAAACACTGTGTCCGTTGATTTAACGGTTTTCGTCTTGGAGGAGAACTCTGTTTTGAACGGTGCTGAACATGCAAACGACCACATCAGGGGGAAGCACTGGTGGGGGAAAAGTTGGTTGGAGAATTACCACATCAGGGGAAGCACTGGTGGGGGAACGTTCGTTGGAGGTTCACTACATCCGCCGGAAGCGCTTAGCGATTATTGCACAACATCCGCAGGAAAAACACTGTGTCCGTTGATTTAACGGTTTTCGACTTGGAGGAGAACTCTGTTTTGAACGGTGCTGAACATGCAAACGCCGTGAATGTGATCGGGTATGATATAGGATGCTTCGCGACCCGAATGCGGGGGCGAAGGGCGCGAGATGTTTGGGTGAGGTGCGGTTGGAACGCTGGTAGAAATACATGCGCACTAAGGACTATTTTGTGAGATGCGCAGTGCGAAACGGGTGTTGAGGAAATGATGAACCTCGAGGAATGTTCTAAAATTGGCGCACCGTATGTACTTGGTGAACTGCGTGAAATTCATGTCATGTAAGGGAACGTTGCAGGCATGGTTGTGAAGCATGTACTTGTGGTATGCCATGATTTGATTTTGCACGTCCGTCTCTTCCTTCTTTTTGTGATAGATGATGTCGGTAATGATGCGCTGCAGTGTATGCAACACGTGCCATTCTTGTTGGTTGAGCGTAACGGATGCGCCTTGCGGTTCTTTGAAAACGAGCTTTAGCTTTCCGAACACAAACTTAAACACGATGGTGACGCTGTCGCTGAACTGAAATTGCTGTAGACGTCCCTGCGGGTCATTCAAGCGTTTGTGAATGATGGGGATGGCTTCGACGAGTTTGTGCCACTGCGAGGAACTCATGACGACTGCGTTGTGCTGTCCACATTTGGCAATGGTGACGACGAGATGGTGCGGCGGCCGGGGGGAGAATCCCACACTGACGAATTTAGTTTGTTGCGGGTTGAGGAAGTAGATATCCGCCAGAGGACCCACAACTGCACTGTGTTGGAACTGTGCTGACGGAGCAGGGCTGTCGGGATGCTGTTGGAGGTCGAAGATGGGTAGTTTCCTTTTTTCCCCGGGTTTCGAGGTGGTCGGGGTTTGACATCCGGTTATACTGGAACACACAAAACAATAATAATAATGTGAGGGATAGAGAGATAAACAGGGTAGAAAAAAGCAAGCTAATACATAGGTGCGGACCTACCTGGTCGGCGTGCTGCATGGCAGCAGGACTGTATCCGCGCGCTGCATGGTACACTCTGAATGAGGCGAGCGGCACCGTAACGTTGCTTTTTATAAGCGCAGGAGCGTCTTCTGAAAGCACGTGCAAGACGATGGATTAGCTTAGATGTGCTGAATAGTGACACACACACACACACGTACTCACCTTCAAGGGTTGACAAGTTTGCTGAGCGTCAGAGCACTTTGCGCGGCATGCGTTTTTGAACGTTTTGCGAATGACGACATCATTATGCGCGTGATTGCTGACGTGAAATTTTGAGAAGAATGTATGCTTAGGCAAGCCGGAGCAGCGGTGGGTGAGGTAGGCGATGACGTAATGACCGCACGTGGTGCTGTCGAAACCTTGCAGCCTTCTGGCGTTGGTGGACCAACGCGTCCCGCAGACCGAATTTAAGAACCGGAGAAAATGGGGCGAAAGCGGTCCTATGCCGTAACTGTCAAAATATTCTGCATGCGAGTTTTTGTCCACAAAGATGCAAACCCAGTGTTGCCCTGATTTGGTGCTGGGGTCGGTGTTAGCCACTAGCGCCAAGGGAGGCGTTCGAATGCCGTGAAGTACGGGTAGTTTATCGCAGGGGTAGACGCCTAAAAAGTGAGAGCGCGTAGAGGGGCATGTCGATAGAAACCGTTGAATTTGAAAGGTGTTCATGATACCAAAATGGATCGGTTGGCGTCGATTTCGACCGTGCGATGTATTTCCGCTAGCAGCAGAAGTATGACCGGTTCTGTCAATTTATCGGCAAAACCGATGCTTATAGAGACGGTTCCGTGGCGCTGACCCGAGATGTGAGACTCGTTAGCGCTCATGTCTGCAGTGAGATCGAAAACCATTATCGTATACCCTTGCGGGTAGGTTTCTCTGGAGATGGAGTGTCCCTCGTCCTTGAAATGAATGCCTAGGCCGTCCTGCAGGGTTTGAAAGCATTGCAAATAGTGTCCCTTTGTAAAGTCGGGTTGCAGAGGTTGGGAGGGAACGGGTTGCCCGTTGACGTAGAGCTGAAAGAAGTTCATTTTGAAATGTTTCAAGTTGTACGGATTTGAGTTAAAATGGCCGGAATAGGCCTTGTCGGTGACCATGGCTACTACCACTCTCCTTGGAACTTGCCCTACGCACACGTCGCTAAACGTCATTGCCCTGGACTCCTTAGGGATGCTGAGAGCGTGAAAGCTGACGTCTTTGAGATGGTACTTTGCGTTGCCCTTTGCGAGCACGGCCTGGTGCGCGAGCTTTATGGTCGGCGAGGGCCGCACCGATTTTAAGCGCAGCGTGGCAGACACGATGTCGGCGTACCCCTTAAAGGTATCTACGTCGGAAAACAGATAAAACTGGGGAGAGGCGGGAGTGAGCTTGACGGTCATGCTAACGTTGTTCAAAAGCAGCTTCTCCTGTCTAAAAAGAGCGTTGGACAGAGGACCGATGAGCTGCACGACGTTGCTCCCTTTGGTAAACCCCTGACGCCACTGAAAACCCGCATTGGCGATAAAAGTGTCCATGATGCCTGCCGTGTCCTTTCTCCAGAGGGTAGATTCTAGTTTGGTGTTCATGGCATCTTCGGAGTAATTGAGAAGCGTCTCGAGGTATGTTCTATAGGGGTAACCGGCTTGCGGCATGGAGACGATGACGTTATTGAGGGTTACCTCCATCTGTTGAAACAGGGAATTTAAGGCGTTGTTGACCAGAGTGGCGTTAGCGTCAGCGTTTAAGGCCTCTCCTTTGTCATCTACAATGCGCACCATGAGTTCGAGTACGACGTAGGTCAGGTCTAGGTAATCGTCCGCATTTCCGGAATAATGAAAGGTGATGGGGGCATTTTTCATTAAAGTGTTTTGAGGGTTTAGGTATAGGAACCGTGACTCCTCGATGCTCATCTGAACCGGCACCTCTGTAAAGAGGTCCAGTTCGGAACTCATGTGGACGGTCGCGTCTGCCATTACGAAAATACGTCTTGCACCTTGCGCCTACCGCGTTTCAGCTTGGACTGCTTGCTCTTTCTGGATTTGCTCGGTTTTATTCTCTTGAGACGCCTGGCGCCGGAACCGAGCATGGCATCGAGCTTTTCGTCGGCTTTTCGCTTTAAATTGTATCCGGACTCCTTGAGCCTCCGCTGGAGCGCTTGCTTCGGCGCTGCTCCCGCCACAGTCACATCGGACAGAACGTGAGCGCCCGCCTTTAAGGCCTCCTTTCCGACTGCTTTTGCTCCGCTCTTTAAAAACGGTAGCAACCTTCTGAAGAGTCCTCCGAGGGCTGAAAAGAGACCGCTGCCTCTTTGGTAGCGCTTGCCCCTGTAGAGAGTGAAATCGCGATGGTGGAACGCTCCGCCGGTCTGATTGAGGTAGTACCGCGTTACGGCGTGCACGTCCATTACGCCTGTTTCGGACGAAAAGCGAGAACTACAGTAGAGGAAAATCCGTCGGCGAATGGCAAGAGATCGCCGTAACCGTTCCTTAAATCTATGTTGACCGTCTTGAAGTCTTGCTGAATCAAGGGTACCCAATTTTGGGGAAAAAACGTCTTTTCGTCGCTCATGTAAGTGTTGTTGCTTCTTCCGTATTCCACGGCCGCGCTCTCTATGACTTGGGCGAAGGTGTCGCCCACGACTTGCGGGGACACTAGATTACAATAGACGAACATTTCGTAAGGAAACCCCATATAAGGATCTACGGGGTGTTTAGCAGCTTTTTCGAGAACGACGTTGACGTAGGGATCGAAACCCAACATTTTTGCCATAGCGGGCGTTAAGAGCAAACTGTGGATGCGGTGTAGAGGTCCCGGAGGGTCCTCCGATTTCGAAACGTCTCGTTTGGGTCTGACGGAACGAGCCGCCGCGGGTTTCTGCTGCCCCGAAGCCCGGGGCTTCGGTTTCGGTTTCGGCTTGGGTCTCTGGTGGGGCGCATCGTTGAGAGCTTCGTATTCGCCGACCGCGTACGGTACGACCGTGCGCGCGACATTTTCCACAAACCCGTCGAACGGAATGTCGGGTAGTGGTTCGGGATGGGCAACGGCGGCATTCACGCCCACCGTCTGCTTGCGCTCGTCGAAGAGGAAGAAGTTTTCCACGTGCAAGTGTTCGAGTAGAGCGGCGTTGACGAGGTTCACCAAGTCTTTGGGATTGTGCACGATGCCTTGCGGCATTTGCAAACTGAATTTGGAATGCGTGGGGAGGAGCGTCATGGTGTACTTGGTGCCCGCCAGACGGGCATCGTCTGTTGAAAGGTTATAAAATTTCACCGGATACCTGACCTTTTGCAGGGCGACCTCCCATTCTCCCTGCAGAACGATTCTCTCGGGCAAGATGTTAGAAAATCTGGCCGTGGTGTTGTCGGTAAAGTGTTCCATGGAAGCGTTGCTCACGAGAGTGATAGAGAAGGGCTCGGTCTTAATCATGTCGAATCGACGGTCGAAGCCAGAACCCACGAGTTAAACTTTGCCGGATACCCCTTCCACTTTACCAAGACCTGCTTCCGGCGCCCTCGGCCCTTGGTCTGTAAAACGCGCTCGATCTTAAACGTCCGAGGTAGCGCGACCTTTTGTAGCTCCTGGGTGTAAAATGTGCCGTCTATGGCTTCTCCGGCCAGATCCTTCAACTTATATACCACCGGCCGACCGCGTACCACCTCGGCTATCCGAAATATTTCGTCCGTCCAATTCTGCTCGTAGCCCTTGTCGAATTTCATTTTTTCTTTAGAGATGCGCACGTGATCGCCGACGGAAAATGCGGGTCTCCCTGCGCGAGGTAGGGTCCTATTTCCGTAGAGATTGCGGTACACTCGTAAAATGTTAGATTCGTTCACGTCCTTCGGTAACATTTTTATGGACCTGTGATGCGAGCTATTGTACGACTCGAGTAAGGCCGGAAGGACTTCCAGGTATCTGTAACGGTTTTTGTGCGTGAAATACCTCCACATCTTGGTTTTTAAGGTGCGGTTGAAGCGCTCCACGACGCTGGCTTTAACGTTATTTTCGGTCGTGTAAAGTTTCACGTCGTGTTTCTTCAGAAAGTCGCGAAAAGTCTTGTTGGTGAACTCGGTTCCCTTGTCCGTCTGGAGGACCCTGGGGACGCGCTGGGAGAATATGGAGCGAAACGCTTGCGCGACCTCGGTACCCAGCTTCGATTTCAGGGGTACGGCCCAAGCATATTTGGAAAATACGTCGATAAAGGTCAGAATGTACACGTAAGGTTGGTTATGTTCCCTCACGCTGTTCATGACGTTTAGATCGGCCTCCCAAAGATCGTCCATATTCGTCACGTGATAACATCTGGTGGGGAACCGCTTTCTGACCGGTTTGTGCAGAGTGTAACTGTCCCGGGTTCGAAGCAAGGACTCGATGTTCGCCTTAGACGCGCCCGTGGCCTTTCGAAGGGGCTCGACCGTGCCCAAACCGGCATAGTGTTCCGGTCTGGCATAGTATCGCCTTAGCGCCTTCCATTCCTTCATGCTTTACTTGTACAGGGGCTGCCAGACGCGCTTGCGAAAATGGTACGACGCGGAAGGCGATTTCGATTTCTTTTTCGGAGTGGCAGGGTTCGCCCTCTTCTTTTTGCGAGGCGAGAGGAGGTTGACCTTTATGGTTCGGGGTTCGACCTCCTGCTTCACCGGCACGCGCTCGTGCACGTCTTCGTAATCGTCGTCGTCGTCGTCGTCGCCGAGGAAGGGCTTTCTGACTTGTGCCACGAGATCGAGGTAGTTGTCCAATTTATGTTTTACGAGCCGCCACTTTTCGTCGGCAGAGAGCTTTGCGCTCTGCAGGTTCCGAATTTCTTTGGCCAATCTGGATATGGTGCGGTCTACAGCGTGAAGCTTGTCGACGGTCTTCGGTTGCGGTGCAACGAGGATCTGCCTGCCGTACTTCATCCTGTTAATTTCGACACTAGCGCGCCGCCGAGCGAGGCCAAGACGGGTAGGAGGAACGCCGGCAAAAAACCTCCTTTTTGAACCAAGATGCTCTTCTTCTTCTTCAGAGGAACCCGTCTATCCGTCAACTTCCTCCAAGAAGCCTTGTGCTTCTTTAGGCGAGCCAAGCACTTTGCGGGAAGTTGCACGTGACCTCTGCACACGTTGAGCATGCATTCGCTAATGGCCTTGATCAGATCGCCGTCGGCATTTTTTAACAACTTTTTGCGAAGAGGGGCCTTCGCCTTGGCCAGAGCCGCCAAATTACCGTGCTGTCTCGCTATGCGAGGACTGGTCAGCGTCGCGAGCCTTGACCTACCTCTAGCCATGCTTGCGCGATAATGACGTTCGCTCCGAAAGCGGTACTTTTTTATTTAGACTCGACGGCCTCAATCGGGCAAGACCCTGCCGGGATGATATGGAACGAAACGAACCCGAGTCCTCTCGGCGGTCTCAGTTGGGTACGAAATAAGAGAGGTTTTCCCCCGGCAGCACGCCGGTTCGATACCTGTATCGGGCGGGCGTGTACTGGGTGCAGTCCAACACGAGATACCCGTGAGGGCGTTCGGTGGCCTTCTCGAAGGCCTCCAAGAGAAACCTAGATTTCCTGGGTTCGATCTGCTGGCACAGTCTCTCGATCTGCATCTTGTCCCGGTTGTTCTTGAAGACCACGACGTAGTTCGCATTCAGAGAGATGTTGCGATATTTCTGACCCTGCGGAAACACGTTCTGCAGGATGTAGACGATGCCGAAGCGCCTGTGATGGGAGTCTCTGGTGAAAAAATTGGACACGTCCTTCCCGCCACCCTCCAGCATCAGATCGTCGAGGACGACGAGGTCGTTCTCGCCCACCGAAGCAAGTTCGGGTATGCCCGCGTGGGTCTCGCAACGCAGTGCCGAGGGTTCGAGTCTCGGCGAATACTCCGGAGGGTGGCACCACACCACCCTCCTGGGGCGCACGTCGAACATCCGGTGCGCGTGGCGCAACAGGTTTTTCACGAAGGTCGACTTGCCGCAGCGCGACGGCCCCGCCACGAGCATCGTGCTGGGAAACTCGAATCGCCCCAGGTCTCGGGGACCGGGCATCGTCTCCTCAGGGGCGCCCGGTTCGAAATGACTTTGGCGCGGCTGCGGACGTCTCATTTATGCGTTCCTCTTGAACCCGTAGGGATAGGAATCGTGATCGCCGGCGAGCACGCGCTTGTTGACCACCATCCTAAACGTCTTCGAGCTGGGTTCGGTGACGACCGTCCAAGACGGTTTCCGCGAGATCTGCGTGCCCGCCAGGTTCACCGCGCGGTCGTTGTCCCTGAGCACTACGTCGCGAATCACCTCCGCGTTCACCAGCTCCAGGTTGCCCGAATTGAGCGTGATCCCCTTCACCTTGCACACCGAGAAGGTCTTGCCCGTCTCGGGGCAAACGATCTCCATGCAGTAGCTCTTGGGCCCCGTGGAGGCGAACCGGGCGATGTAAGAGCCCCGCCCGTACTTCTCCAGCTCGTCCGTCATGTCCCCCAGGAGGCGTCCGACGGACGGCGTCCAGTCGCCCGGAGCGGCGGCGACGACGACGGAATCGGTGTCGAAGTAGCAGACCCGTTCTCCCAGCCTCTTGAGGTAGGAGTAGAGCACCAGGCGCGCGTGAGCCGTGGTGTAGGCCGCCAGGACGGCGTTGGCGGCGGTGTTGACCTTGCGGCACTGCTCGCGGTACCTCCACACCGCGTACACGATCCGGTCGGTGACGGGCACGTAGGTCTGCACTTCCACGCCCGGGTCGTTGAGCAGCTCCAGGAGGCGGTAGTACCGGTCCACCAGCTCGCACGTGGGGAGGTTTTCCCTCTGCCCCAGTTTGCCCCAGAAGCTGTTGAGCATCAGCTTGGCCAGCTCCCGCCTGCCGGGGTTGGTGGCGACGGCCTGGGGATCCAGGGCCACGCCTTCGTGTTCGAAGAATTGCTCCACGTACTGCTGCTTTGCGGCAGGGTCGTCGCAATCCGAGGGCCAGCCGGAGGCTTCGGTCTTGATCTTCAGGAACTGATTCACGTAGTCCTCGAAGAGACCCTTGGCTCCGGTGGTCGGTTCGTGCCGCACCACGTCGTACTCCCAGATCTCGTGGACCCTGAGGAGGCGGTACCCCTCCTCCAGGGCGACCTTCATCTCGTCGACCACCCAGGTACCCGACAACGCCCTCTCACGCTCTCCGTGGTGGCACTCGTCTTGGTTCTCCGCCTCCGCGCAAGCGCGGCATAGCGGGAACATGAGCTTGCCGCCGATGCGCGCCGGTAGCACCGGGTGGTACAGGTGTTGCGGCGGTAGAACCTCGCACTTCACCAACCCGCCCCCCACGTCTTCCAAGCGCGGGAATCGATCCACGTGGATCTTGGGGTGGGCCGCGGGGTAGGGTTTCGTCTTGTTCACGTACGGGTACAGGCTGCACACGTCGTAGTAGTAGATCTTGCTATCCCCCTTCGCCTCGCAGTACGTCTTGGTGCAGTTGGTGCGACCTCCGTAGAAGGCGTCTCTGGGGTTCAGGGGTTCGGGTACCGGAAAGTCCCTTGCGTGGCGCGCGAGGTCCTGGTCGACCTTCATCGCGGCGTCGAACTCGCACTCCCACATTTCCACCACGGCGTAGCTGGCGGCCTTGATCTTGGCCGTGACCTTCTCGGTGCTCTCTAACCTGGAGGCCATGGTTTCGTGTCCCGAGTTGTATATCGCCGCATGGCGATTGTGAAAGCACCGCCTGCAGCCGTGGTAAAAGCAGCCGTGGAAAAAGTACGCGGTTTTTTTTTTCGGCCTCTCTGTACCCGTCCACCTTGTGCCCCGCGATTTTGACTTCGCGTCCTCGCATGGCGTGCTGGATGACGATGCGGTTTTGCGTCTCTAGCCAGGTTAGCCATATGCACGCGGCGCGAGACTGACGGTCCGCTAGTCGATACCCGCCCGCTGGCAAGAGGGCAATTTTTTTAAGCGTCATGAAGCGCTTTCTATACACGCACATGCACGCCTGCGCGATGGTGACGCATTCTCTGAACGGGTCTATTCCGTTCTCGTCCAAGAATTCCCTTCTGAATTTGGAAACTCCCTGACTGAGTAGAAATACGTCCATCTTGCAATACGCCACCATTTCCGCCCTCATGTCGAAGACGTGCCCGGAGGACGCCTTTTCTTTGTGCCACTGCTCGAAGGCTTTCCGACCCTCCGCCGACATGCCCTCCGGGCAGTAATGCCTTTTGTCGGGAATCGAACCCACGTACCGCTCGTTTTCCTTCGTGTTATACAGGTACGGGAAATAACCTTTGCATTCCTTCAATCCGAAGGTCTTGGAAAAGCGGGAGAGTGGCATGGGTATGAAGTTGAGCGAGTCTAGAAATGTGACGTCACCGTACCTCATCCTGTAGATCTTGCTCCCGTTCATGATGAGCTCCGGCATCCAGTCTAAGTGCGCCACCATGTACTTTAATAGAAACTGCCCGTCGTAAGCTCTGAGGTTATGCGCCACGACGTAGACGTCCCAGGCTTCGAACCTCGCCTGCGCGATGTGTTCGAAAAGCTGCTTCACGGGTTCGTCCGTGAACACCCATTCTTTGCAACCGCATTCGGTGCAGTATGCCGTCTTGCGGCGTTCGTCGATGCAGTGCGGGCAGGCTTGGTACAACACGCACAAGTTAGGTACATGCTCGTATGTGTCCTTTTTGCCGGTATATGGAATGTTTTGCGTGCATTCGAAGTCGATGAACATAAACACGTACCGGTTTCTTTTGTTCTTTGCGGCGTACGGCTGCATATAGCACATGTGGCTAGAATTCACGTGTGTCTTGCAATGATAGCAGTACTTTTCCCCGCACTCGTGCGCGGTTTTTCTGTACCTCGCATTCACGAGCTTGTTGCAAGACGTGCACACCTTTTCTACGTCGCACACCGACAGCGCCTTTGGGTAAAAAACGCCTTTCTTTGCGTGGTTTGCAAAGCATGCCGGTCCCTTAAAATCTCTGTTGCACCCGGCGCAGCGTATGTAGGCGTCGAATCGCGCATCGCACTGCTGATGGCATTTAGCGCACCTGGCGTCGCACCTGTGAAATTCTTTTTTGTGTGCCGAGGGATGATGACACCGGCGGCAATACCATTTGCATTTAAAGCACTTGTGAAGGTTCACGATGGCGTTAAAGTGCCCGGCGTGGAGCATGACGTCGATGTATTTATCGCATTTCTTATCCGACGCGTACAGCACGTGCTTCCCCGTATGATCGCCAAACACCGTCACAGCGTAGCCCTTTAACGCAGCGTCAAAGCGTCTGACGTCATCTATGGTGCAACCGTCGTGGCCTTGACCGATGCTCGCGCACAAGGCTACGGCCTTCGATTTTTGCAGATAGTCGGAACGCGTCATCGTTCTATAGTTGACGTCGCGATCCACTTTGGCTTTGACTACAACGATGGCTCTTGCTAAACACAAGTTGTCTTTGTTGGCTATTTCGACAATGCCTTTATTGCCCCTACAGGCATCGCAAGGTTGGTGGCACGAACCCGAGACCTCCTTGGTCCACACAAACGTCACGTGAAGAGGCCAGCTTAGCAAGAATTGTTGGTTACTTTGCATTACTTTTTCGATGCTTCCAACAATGACATGTGCATTCAATTGGTCTACGCGCCTAACGCTCATGTTGAAGGCTTTGGACGTCTCCTTTTCGTCTGTTATGGATATGCCTAAATATCCGGGTTCGTTTTCTAACAGGTTCTCTTTCGCAAAGTTTAGAATATCGTTAAACAGATGCGATACCCATTGCTCGGGGTTGGCATCTCTTGGGACCGGGTTTACGGTAATTTGAGACTCTGTAAAGCCGGAAAAAAGCTTTGGCAGCCTTCTCTGCTTGTGTCCTATAATTTCGAACGTAGGCTGCAAGGTGCCATCGCGACTTCCCACGGATTGCAGCTACATCTTATCGTCCGAATGCGCCGATCGCTCTTTCCCCCTGCAAAGTGCTGCTGCTATTTTGTTTTTTATTTTAAACTATTTTTCGTCAAATAGAACGATTTTGTAGAAAAACCCGCTATCGCACCCGTCTCTCACTAAGGGCGTCTGCTCTTGGCACCGGGTTTTTATAAGCTCGCTTATCAAAACCGATGTTTCATCATGCGCGTCGAGTTAAATGCCTCGTTTCGCCACAAAATTGTCGCATTTGTAAAAAACGCGGTCATCCTATCACGAGCCGCCACTGCGCGACCGCCACTGCGCGACCGCGACCAACGGCAATAAGGCTGCATAAAAACGCTGACGAGTATCCTTTCTCACGCTCGATTTACACCTACGTCGCCACACGTTTCTTGCGCGGTGCTGTGCGTGAGAAATGCCAGGCGAGCGGGGTTTTAACGTTTTTGTACACTCGCATCAGTGCAATATTTAAAAAACTACGAGTGCCGTGTGTGGTGTTTTTTGTGTCGTGCAGTGCGTACGTGTTATGTAAAATGTGATACTTCCTTTCTAAGGAGTAACACCAACTGTTGAATGAAAATTCTCAAGTGTTACGTTCGTATGACCTCTACCCTCTATCTCTTATAGGTGAGTACGAAAGTTTATTTTCATATCCACTTATTTTTAATCCGGATAAACTTTTCGGGAAATGGTTGCATCCGAAGGGACGGTATACACTGGCCTTAAAATTCTAAATTCTTTCCATCAACATGGCGGGCAAGAACTGAAAAGCGACATGCCTTTAAAAAGAATGGCTAAGCAATGTACAATTCGAACCATTTATAACAGATATCTCGGAAATGGCTGACGTCACAAAAAAGTTATTTCAAATAAATTGTGTGTGTTTTTTTTTAAAAGAGATCTAAATTTTTTGTATTGTATGTTTTTTCTCAAACCTTAGCAGTTATACAAGATCGTAGAAAATTTCTTCCGAATCAAGAGGACTTCGCAGGCTATTTCCGCAAAATTCGAGATATACATTTTATTTTTTTCATATAAATGTCTTTAATATATGGTGTTGTAATTAAAATCGTCAGAGGCAGTTTTAGAAAATAAAACATTTCGGAAAATAGTTCATGTAAAGGGTAGTTTTGGGTGGAGGGACTTTCTTGCAAATCTCTGTGTTGTAACTTTGGAAGGTACTCGACCTAAATACCAAGTTTTAGTATTTATCCGACTTTTCATTTTTGAGTTATGCTGCTCTGACACATACACACAGAATTTTCTAAAAATGTTTTTTATTCAGGGGACCTCGAAACAAGTATTTAGTTTTCCGGTGAAATCTCAATATTGAATATTTGGATGCAATGCATACCTCCTCTACCTACTATTTTACGTGGTAGAGAAAGCCCCTAAATCAATATTATTACATGCAGTTGTGAAAAATATTACAGCTATGATTAATAAATTCTGGGATTACGAGAAATTTGTTAATATTAGTTTAAACGTATATAGTTTGCAAGAAAAGTGAGTAAGCTAGCTCGAAACTTAGCGTTGTTGTCACAAATAAACGTTATAGAGAAAACTCTGATTTTCATAAAAGTAAGATTAAAACTACTTGCTTAAGGTAAAATGCTTGTCTCATATTAAGAATATTCTCGGATATTCGGAGAATGGCGCGAAAGTTGAGTCTGACGCCTTGTTATTTTTATTCCGTTTTTTCTTCAAGTGGGGTTTCTCTATTGTTACATCTGTATAAGCACTGTAACTATTTTTACTTTCTCTACCACGTACATAGCAGATACAGGAGAAATTGCATTGCACTCAAAAATTCCATACCGGGATTTCGCCAGAAATACATCTATAGATTTGCACATTTCAACTTATTACATAATTGGCTTATATTGTGCACGATGTTTCATTTAAATACCCACAAACTGGGTCTGTGATTATTACTTCTTTTTTTTATGTGTTTCAGTGGGTGAATAATAATTAGTTTGTTGGTATCGTTATCACAGTACTGTTTCACTTGTGAAATTCCGTTCTCTTTGTATGAAAACAAGTGTGGGAATTTTCTTGAAAATCTACGGTTTGTTAAATTTTTTTTATACGCTACTATTTTAGTGTGTGTGTGTGTGTGTGTGCGCGCGCGAGTACGTGCCTAGTATCTGTGCGCCACAAGCCAAAACGACGACATTATAAAAAACCTTTATCATTTGCCTACCGGACAGGGGCAAACGCGAAAAACCTGAAAAAAGCTCTAAGAGTATTCTAACGCTTACCGATCTGGAAAACCCGTGAAAACAAGATAGTACACTTTTTTTTTAATTTTCTCAAAAATGGCTATAACGATTTTGATGAAAATATCATATGTTTAAGATAATGTCGTGAGAAATGAAATGTATATCTCAAATTTCTGGGAATGTCTCCAAAAGTATTTTTCATTGTGAACGCCTTTTGCATAACTGGTAAACCATAAGAGATAGACAAAATTTTACTACACAAAAAATGTAGTTCGCGTTAAAATACACAACTTATGCCATATACATTTCTTTTGTTGAGTGAACCGCTTTCGAGATATTGCTTGTTATTTCCTTAAATTTTTCAATACTTATACTTTTTTTTTACTTTCTCTACTACGTATAGTAAGTAGGGGAAGTATTGCATTCCACTCAAAATTCGATACCGAGATTTCACCGGAAATACACGTTTTGAGACCTAACTTTATCATTTGCCTACCGGACAGGGACAACCGCGAAAAAACCTGAAAAAAAACTCTAAGAGTATTCTAACGCTTACCGATCTGGAAAACCCATGAAAACAAGATAGTACGCTTTTTTTAATTTTCTCAAAAATGGCTATAACGATTTTGATGAAAATATCATATGTTTAAGATAATGTCGTGAGAAATAAAATGTATATCTCAAATTTTCTGGGGATGTCTCCAAAAGTATTCTTTATTGTGAACGCCTTTTGCATAACTGGTAAACCATAAGAGATAGACAAAATTTTACTACACAAAAAAATGTAGATCGCGTTAAAATACACAACTTATGCCATATACATTTCTTTTGTTGAGTGAACCGCTTTTCGAGATAATGCTTGTTATTTCCTTAAATTTTCCAATACTTATACTTTTTCTTTCTCTACTACGTATAGTAAGTAGGGGAAGTGTTGCATTCCACCCAAAAATTCGATACCGAGATTTCACCGGAAATACACGTTTTGAGACCTCCTGAATCCAAAAAAAAAAAAATTCTGGGAATGTCTCCAAAAGTATTCTTCATTGTGAACGCCTTTTGCGTAACTGGTAAACCATAAGAGATAGACAAAATTTTACTACACAAAAAATGTAGATCGCGTTAAAATACACAACTTACGCCATATACATTTCTTTTGTTGAGTGAACCGTTTTCGAGATATTGCTTGTTATTTCCTTAAATTTTTCAATACTTATACTTTTTTACTGTCTCTACTACGTTTAGTAAGTAGGGGAAGTATTGCATTCCGCCCAAAAATTCGATACCGAGATTTCACCGGAAATACACGTTTTGAGACCTCCTGAATCAAAAAAACAAGCATTTTTTGGAAACATGTCCGTGTGTGTGTGCCTGTCTGTGTGTCTGTCTGTCTGTCTGTGTGTGTGTGTGTGTGTGTGTGTGCGCGCGCGAGTACGTGCCTATTATCCGTGCGCCACAAGCCAAAACGACGACATTATAGAAAAAAATTTATCATTTGCCTACCGGGCAGGGACAACCGCTAAAAACCTGAGAAAACCTCGAAAATTAGAAACGGCTTCGTCAACCAGTACAGAAAACGCCTACCAACCAGGGAAAACCTATGAAAAAGCAGAAAGAGTTTGCATTCGTTTACCAACCGCAGAAAACTCCCAAAAAACTAGTTATTTAAAAAAAAAAAAGGAAAAGACGAATAATATAAGTATGGCAACTGCAACGTTTGTGTGTGTGTGTGTGTGCGCGCGCGAGTACGTGCCTAGTATCCGTGCGCCGACAAGGTAAAACTTCATCATTTGCCTACCGGGCAGGGACAACCGCTAAAAAAACTGAGAAAACCTCGAAAATTAGAAACGCCTTCGTCAACCAGTACAGAAAACGCCTACCAACCAGGGAAAACCTATGAAAAAGCAGAAAGAGCTCGCATTCGTTTACCATCCGCAGAAAACCCCCAAAAAACTAGTTATTTTTTAAAAAAAACGAAAAAAAAGGAAAAGACCAATAATATAAGTATGGCAGAAACAGCTTGCATTCGTCTACCAACCGGAGAAAACCCCGAAAACACTAGTTATTTAAATTTGCTGATGAGTTCTGGATAGGCTTTTGCAAATGTTGTTGGTAGCAAAACTCGCCTTTTCCATCACCTCCAACATACCCCACTCTCACACCTTTTTTCTTTCCACCAATCATAATCTCTCTTATTCTCACCAATCAACAACTTTCATTTGTTCCTTTCCACCAATAACAACACTTCTTATTCCCACCAATCACAACTTCACACGTCACTTTCTGTTATACTTTTTATCCCTCGTTCGCCATCTTTCCCCCTCTTTCAGCCCCCAACCTCCGCACAGACAACGCCTCACCGCTCCTTAACCTCAACTTCGTGCCTCCGTCATCTTATTTAGTTCCCATTTTTACCACCGCGCCTCTCATCTCCCAACCAGATTGCCGGCAAGAACAGATCTCGTTCATTCGCACCTCGACGGTTGACTCGGCAGCAGCTACTGCGAACACCTACGTCGTACACGTTTTTGACCGCTTTCGACCGGCTATGAGAACCCTGCTCCTACGTACGCTAGCGACCATCACGATGGTCCAGTACCAGGTTTTTGGTATAGTTAAATTACGCCTTTGCAAAGGGTGTCTGTACCGCTTTAAAAACCTAGGTATATCAGTGCGTAGTGATGTTGGTTGATCTTAAAGCTGGTTAAGCATTTTCAAAAACAGTTTGCTTTTATTTTTTCGCGTCGCGTGCCGCGCTTTTGGTGACGCATCCACACCGGTAACAGGTAAGTACCACACGCATAATTATTTTTCGGACCTGCTTGGCGTAGGAATATATCCTTTCGTGTTTTGGTACTGTAACCTCAAACCTCCTTACCCACCTCTTGCGTCCGCCATCTTGTTTAGTTCTCACCGCATCTCCTTGTCGCAGACCCTCCGCCATTTTAGTTCCCACTATTTTAACCTCAAAATCTACTCTTCTAAACTCTTGCTTCCCCCATCTTCTTTTAGTTCCCATTCTCACCACCGCGTCTCCTTACCCCCCACCTCTTGCGACCGCCATGTTCACCACTAACCTCCAAATTTCCTCGTCCTTAAACCTCTTGTCTCAACCACCTTGTTTAGTTCCCATTTTCGCCACCGCATCTCATATCGCCCCATCTCTCTATCCACTCAAGAAAAAACTACCATCCAACGTTCAAAAAAATTGCTGATCAGTTCACGACAGGCTTTTGCAAATCTTGCTGCTAGCAAAACTTACCTTTCCCATCACCTCCAACATACCCCACTCCCACACCTTTTTCTTTTCCACCAATCATAATCCCTCTTATTCTTACCAATCAACAACTCTCATTTGTTCCTTTCCACCAATAAAATCACTTCTTATTCCCACCAATCACAACTTCACACGTCACTTTCTGTTACACTTTTTATCCCTCGCTCCCCATCTTTTCCCCTCTTTCAGTACCGACCTCCGCACAGACACCACCTCGCCACCCAGCTCCTCTCCATCACGCGACCTCCATACTCTTCCATCTTCCTTCCTTCATCTCCCACCCCGAATTAACGAACCAATCAAAACACTCTACGTCACTTCTTCAATTCTTTCAACTCGTCCCGGATGAGCCAATCGATTTAACGATAATCCTACCGCTCAGGGCGCTTTTCAAACTTACCGCCGCCGCCGTCGCACGCAGCGACACTAGCGACACGAGCGCCCCTAGCGGCAGGATTATCGTTAAAACAATTGGCTCATCCGGGACTATTACTACTCCTGTTCATTATATGTATTTAGCTCCATCGCATGGACAACGAATTGCAGAAGTACGTTGAACACTTAAATTTCCTCAGTCGCGATGTTTTAAACCATAATCTGAATTTAACAACACCCCGGTACAACAGGAAAAATATTATTTTCAAAAGATCTTTACAAGTTATTTAACAACGACATGTTTGGAAAAAGCATCTCCAATTCACTAGTAAATCGTGTGTGCAATTCTACGAAGAACAACAATGTTTTGTGAAAATTTACATATGAGGCGAATGGTGAAATCCCTCAACTGTTTGTCAGTATCTGACCAAAGATGTACGCTGTTGATGTGATGGATGTGTGAAAAAATGTACAAGGTGCGGAACGTAGTGACTAGGAAAAGAAGGCCGATTCAAGAACAAAGGCAGATGCCGACAACTGATAAGATTCTTTGTTCTATGCCGGCAAGCCCCGCCCCCTCTTTGTGCTCTACTATTTCCCGCCTGGTCGCGTGTCGCTAGCCCCGCCCCCTCTCTCTTTTGTGCGCTTACCTAATGCCGACCGTGTCTGTGCCGACAGGTCCTACCCCCTCCCCCATGCGGTCTGGTCGCGTGCCGTAGCGTCCTGTCTTGAGGTGTGCGGTAGGGAATGGTTTTCTCGATAACTGCCGCCCCTCGGCAAATCAATTAGTAATGTTCGTCCATGCATAAAACATTATTGAAAAAAAGAATTGGCATTTTATGACTACTAATGCCCGCACATTGCATATCTAATGAAACGATGCTCCTCGAGCAATTAAGTTTTTTGATTAATTAATTGTATATGAATTGACTTGCGCGCAACTGGTCGTCATCGTATATATGTGGTAGCGTATGTATAACTAGCACGCTCACGGCAGCAGTCCGTCATGTAATGAAAAACCCGGCAGCCTACTTCTGTCTGGTGATAACGGTAATGTCCATGTATACACTCATTAGCTGACAACGGTAGACGTTTTCACCATATTAAACACATTAAGAGACTTTAAGATTGCACACCGGATCTGCATACAGTCATTAGCGGACAATGTCAGTAATTGGTTTCCTAAGTGCTCTGAAAAACCCCAGACCTTCAATGTAAGTACCTTTTAGCGATACAATAGATGTTCTAAATGATTAGCTTGAAAGGCTTCCTAATTGCTTGGCGTAGAATTTCCATCACAAACTGTGGAAAAACCCAAGCCTAGATACGTTTAAGCTTACTACAACAATTTTTCCCTGATAATTAATATAAATTCTATATGAAGATTATTAATGATTAAGTTTCATAGCTCTTATTTCTTTCAATAAAATATTGCGAATAAAGTATTCAGAATTCAGATGGTGGAATGAAATATTACATACGGTATTAAAATTAAATAAGCGTCTCATTGATTGGTGAATACTACATATGTTATTAAAAATAAATGATTCGGTTAATATTATAGGTGAATATTACATATACTATTAAACAAATAAATAAATACGCATAACATTTTAGTTAAATATTATAAATGTTATTAAAAATAAATGATTCAGTTAACATTATAGGTGAGTATTACATATGTTATTAAAAAAATAAATAAATACGGTTAACCTTATAGTTAAATATTACATACGTTATTAAAATAAAATAATGGTCTCGCTGATCGATGAATACAATTAAATATTTTTATTAATTAATTGTATATGAATTGACTTGCGCATTTTGGTTATTGCGCTGGATGTCCCTAACGTTTCCAGATCTCCGATAGTTCAGGCTAGTTGCGCTGGATGTCCCTAACGTTTCCAGATCTCGGATCGTTCAGGCTAGTTGCGCGTCTCTGTCATCTACCTTCTAAAGTAAAGTTTAGATCTGTACAGCTTACATTGCGCTGGATGTCCCTAACGTTTCCAGATCTCGGATCGTTCAGGCTAGTTGCGCGTCTCTGCCATCTACCTTCTAAAGTAAAGTTTAGAGCCGTACAGCTTACATTGCGGTGGATGTCCCTAACGTTTCCAGATCTCGGATCGTTCAGGCTAGTTGCGCGTCTCTGCCATCTACCTTCTAAAGTAAAGTTTAGATCTGTACAGCTTACATTGCGCTGGATGTCCCTAACGTTTCCAGATCTCGGATCGTTCAGGCTAGTTGCGCGTCTGTGTCATCTACCTTCTAAAGCAAAGTTTAGATCTGTACAGATTGCAGTGCAGTGGATGTCCCTAACGTTTCCAGATCTCGGATCGTTCAGGCTAGTTGCGCGTCTCTGTCATCTACCTTCTAAAGCAAAGTTTAGATCTGTACAGATTGCAGTGCAGTGGATGTCCCTAACGTTTCCAGATCTCGGATCGTTCAGGCTAGTTGCGCGTCTCTGTCATCTACCTTCTAAAGTAAAGTTTAGATCTGTACAGCTTGCATTGCGGTGGATGTCCCTAACGTTTCCAGATCTCGGATCGTTCAGGCTAGTTGCGCGTCTCTGTCATCTACCTTCTAAAGTAAAGTTTAGATCTGTACAGCTTGCATTGCGCTGGATGTCCCTAACGTTTCCAGATCTCGGATCGTTCAGGCTAGTTGCGCGTCTCTGTCATCTACCTTCTAAAGTAAAGTTTAGATCTGTACAGCGTACATTGCGCTGGATGACCCTAACGTTTCCAGATCTCGGATCGTTCAGGCTAGTTGCGCGTCTCTGTCATCTACCTTCTAAAGTAAAGTTTAGATCTGTACAGCTTGCATTGCGCTGGATGTCCCTAACGTTTCCAGATCTCGGATCGTTCAGGCTAGTTGCGCGTCTCTGTCATCTACCTTCTAAAGTAAGTTTAGATCTGTACAGCTTGCATTGCGCTGGATGTCCCTAACGTTTACAGATCTCGGATCGTTCAGGCTAGTTGCGCGTCTCTGTCATCTACCTTCTAAAGTAAGTTTAGATCTGTACAGCTTGCATTGCGCTGGATGTCCCTAACGTTTACACATCTCGGATCGTTCAGGCTAGTTGCGCGTCTCTGTCATCTACCTTCTAAAGTAAAGTTTAGATCTGTACAGCTTACATTGCGGTGGATGTCCCTAACGTTTCCAGATCTCGGATCATTCAGGCTAGTTGCGCGTCTCTGTCATCTACCTTTCTAAAGTAAAGTTTAGATCTGTACAGCTTATATTGCGGTGGATGTTCCTAACGTTTCCAGATCTCGGATCCTTCAGGCTAGTTGCGCGTCTCTGCCATCTACCTTCTAAAGTAAAGTTTAGATCTGTACAGCTTACATTGCGGTGGATGCCCTAACGTTTCCAGATCTCGGATCGTTCAGGCTAGTTGCGTGTCTCTGTCATCTACCTTCTAAAGTAAAGTTTAGATCTGTACAGCTTGCATTGCGGCGGATGTCCCTAACGTTTCCAGATCTCGGATCATTCAGGCTAGTTGCGCGTCTCTGTCATCTTGGCAGCTATGTTTCACAGAATGATTGGAGCAATATTTCCTGTTATGAGTTTTATTCATTGGGAATGTACCTTCATTATATTGAAAAACAACACTTTTGCACAACTTATTACAATTTTTCTGCAGGTGTTACCTTTAACACCCTGAGTGGTCATATTGACCACTTTAAGATAACGCTACAATTTTGTTTATTGGTATGCCTTACGTTTATTTCATGCACTCCCATAGTCCAACTACTTCACTTTATGATGCAATAATTAACTTTTGTTCATATTATTGTGGTATAATTGACAGTAGACTCAATACGATTTACCTTTGTTTGTCACTCCCTTGCAAAAAGCATTTTATTTCATGCACTCCCTTATTAAAGCCATTTTATTTTATGATGTAATAATTAACTTTTAATCATATTATTGTGGTAGAAACTAACAACAATGCTCACTTTACGACACACTTTTATTTATCATTCCCTTGCAGGAATCAGTCTTTCAAAGGTGATAGTAAGGTGAACGTTGAAATGTATCGGAAATGTTATTTACGTGAAGATGAGCTACTTTTGAACCTTTTTCTGATGACTCAGAAGAAGAGTAATACTGCAGCAGCTAGAGAAGATGAATCTTCTAATAGTAATGATACCGATTCTTCAAATATTGGAACTGGAAATATATAATCTCTTAAGATATTATTATTGTATTATAATTGTATTCTTATCTAAATATAATTTTACAGTATATAATTTAGCATTTATAATTGCTTTTCTACACTTTTACTGTTATTCGTTGGTTTAATTAAAAAAGTATGGTGTTTTATAGATAAGGAAGATTTAAGAGATGTTCCTGTTCCTCGGAGTAGACAACTATATGATCAACATTTGGAAATGTACTATAACAGTGGTGCATAGAGTACTAGGAAATGACAGCTGGTCAGTGACCATGGAAGAAATAAAAGCATTTATTTGAATAACAATTTATGTACATGGTGTGAGTGGTAGCAGAAGTACAGCTTATGATCACACTCCTGGGGGCCTACCTTTTTGTGTGGAAACCATGAGTAGAAATAGATTCTGTGAAACTAAGAGATTCCTGAGGTTCGACAAGAAGTCTACATGCTCTTTACGTTTACAGACTGATGATTTTGAATTGGTTTCTGCTGTTCGGAACAAATTCATAAAAAACTGTACCATATGTTGCAAACCGGATCTAACATAATGATAGATGAGCAACTCTTCCTGAGTAAAGCTAAGTGCCTGTTTACACAATTCATGGCTTCAAAGCCAGACAAGTATGGACAAAAGTACTTGTTAGGTGTAGATGTTGATAGCAAGTATGTTCTCAATGGTTTCCCTTACCTTGGTATGGATAATGCACGATCCAAATATGAAAGAATTCAGATTATTAGTGATGCGTCTTGTGGAACCATTTTATCCAAAGGCAGAAACGTTACTACAGATAATTACTTCACTTCCCTCAAACTTGCCAAGAAATTAAAATAAAAGTCAAATGCCATTGTAGGAGCAGTAAATAGAGCAAATAGGTACCACATGCTCTGAAGTCTTTGAAGACCTCTTTGTATTCAACAAAAACTTTTAAAATATATTTCCTTGACAGCCTATCAAGGAAAGAAAGTAAAAAATGTACTAGTGATGAGTTCCCTTCTTCCTAAAGTTACTATAAATAAAAATGAGAAAAAAAGAGAAAAAACTCCAGAAATGTAAGCTACTACAAGACAAAAGGTTGGGGTTGACATAGTAGACAATATTCAATCAAGGCCTCCTCAAGGAGATGGCCAGTGAGGCAGTATTTTTAACACTTAATTGATATCAGTCTAATTATATAATATAAAATAAAATAACAGCCCGCCTTAAAGCAATATGTGTATACTGTAATATATAAAGTGTATGTAAATGTATTAAGTAATTTAAAATGTAGGAGCTGTGAGAATAGAAGCCGAAAGTTGCTAACAATGAGGTAACCTTGAGGCAATAATGAATTGGAAAGTTTAATAATGCTACTAATAATCCTGGAACAATAATGTAATATTTAAAACATTTTTATAAATAGCCAATCAACAACTAGAAAGGCTAAAAGTTAAATAAAAGTATTCTATTGGAGTAAAATTAGCCAATCAGAGACTTGAAATACAGAAATTTACAAATATAAGCGGTAAACGCCAGATACTACTAGACAGCATTCCTGAGCACTTTGATACGGTACAGGTTAAGTGTGAGACATAAAACTTCATTACGGTGAGAATAAAATAAAGTTTGTGCATTAAAAGTTGCAATAAATAAATAATCTCACAGATCTACAGTATGATATATCAGTGAAGTGTTATTTAATCGTGTGAAAGATTAATGAAAAGGAGTGAAGTAAAAATAATAATTTGTGTAAGCCTTCATTCTTTAGCCTCACCACCCCTGCTAAGAGATACATGTTTCTACAAATTATTACTGACGCAGCCGAGGCATATATATAAATAAACATTAAAAAATACAAAGTTGATTTTTAAACTTGGGGGGCAAAGGCCACCAAAAAAGTGAATTCGAGGCAAAGGCCACCGAAAAGTTTGTATCGTACATGGTTGCAACTACTTCAAGTTTGGCTCCCCAACAGTGGAACTACAACTCCTACTTCACCAGTACACTCATACAATATTCTTAACCTGGCAGGAATAAATGCTTATGTAGTATTCAGGGCTGTTACTGTAAAAAGATCGAAAGAAGAAATTTTATTCAGCAACTTGCAGAGGAGCTACACTCTATGTGAAGAGTCGCTCACTTTGTAGGACTACAGACGATTATGAAAATGAAGACGATATAACACAGAAATACCATAAATGTCAAGTTCTTAAATTCTGCAAGTGTAATAAAACTACTTCCAAGTGCACAGTTTGTAAGAAAATGGTTTGTGGAAAATGCACAAAGAAACCTGATTATAAATGTGTCAATTGTGTAGAGTATGAACTAGCTAAAATTGCTGTAAACATGAATAATTCAATTTTTCTATGCAATTAAAACTAAGTAAACTCCCTCATTTGCTTACTCTTGTTTGGGTTTTATGGGTTTCAATGAAATTTATTTATTTTTTAATAATTGATATTATTTGTGTTTTGTTGCAGAATTCACAATTCTGCATTTTAACTGGCATATAAATCATGTAAAAACATTACAATATACTAATTGAATACAAATATAAATTTGAAATAATGATGCAGATTGTTAATGTTATATGGTAGGGGTCAAAATGATACTCTGGATGTTAGAGAGGGCAGGGAAAGGTCGGGTTGTCCTAGTGTTAATTGATAAATTAGAAAACTAGAAGTTCAGGGATTAACAAAGGCTTGGATCAATTCATATCTAAGAAACAGAACACATTGTATTGAAATAAATTACATAAATAAGAAAAATGAAACAATGGAAAAAATAAAATCACACTATGAACTATTAAACAGGGGGTTCCGCAAGGTTCTAAACCACGGCCATTCTTATTTTTGGTATATGTGAATGATATATTTGAGCTGATTTTAAGAAACAGTGGCTTAGCCATTCGATATGCAGATGACATGGCATTAATAATTAAAGTCAAAACAATAATTGAGGTTGAGAAAAAGCAAATTCTATGCTAAAACTAGTACAACAGCATTATGCTGGTTTGGATATGGTATTAAATGTTAAAAAGACTGCCTGATGAATTCTGAATTAAATAAGAGCTCCACAATTAGTAACAAAATAAAAATAGATAAGAAATGGAGAAATTATTCCAGAAACAAACTACAGTGACTTTATAGGCACGATAAATGACTAACAACTGAATTGGAAATCATATATATGGCACATTAATAAAAAAAATAAATAAAGGTATATATATATATATATATATATAATGAAATATAAGCAAGTAGACAGTGGGTCATCGATACACAGAAAACCAGGAGTGGTATGTACTGAGACCATAGATTAGTATAGGCAAACAACAAGGAAGTGAATTTATACTGTAAATAGCCTAATATTTTCAAATATTATTATAGTCTAAAAGTATATAACTTAATTATGTACTGAGTATTGAGAAATAAACGTTATTCATTATTCACTAATCTCAGATCACTGCAATTGTATTGAATCAATTCACAATTGCTAATGCCACTCAACTTTCATTTGTCTCTGATACATAAAAAAATTGCAGTGATCTGAGATTAGTGAATAATGAATAACGTTTATTTCTCAATACTCAGTACATAATTAAGTTATATACTTTTCGACTATAATAATATTTGAAAATATTAGGCTATTTACACTATAAATTCACTTCTTTGTTGTTTGCCTATACTAATCTATGGTCTCAGTACATACAACTCCTGGATTTCTGTGTATCGATGACCCACTGTCTACTTGCTTATGTTTCATTATATATATATACCTTTATTTATTTTTTTTATTAATGTGCCATATGTATGATTTCCAATTCAGTTGTTAGTCATTTATCGTGCCTATAATGTCACTGTAGTTTGTTTCTGGAATAATTTCTCCATTTCTTATCTATTTTTATTTTGTTACTAATTGTGGAGCTCTTTTTTAATTCAGAATTCATCAGGCTGTCTTTTTAACATTTAATAACATATCCGAACTAGCATAATGCTGTTGTACTAGTTTTAGCATAGAATTTGCTTTTTCTCAACCTCAATTATTGTTTTGACTTTAATTATTAATGCCATGTCATCTGCATATCGAATGGCTAAGCCACTGTTTCTTAAAATCAGCTCAAATATATCATTCACATATACCAAAAATAAGAATGGCCGTGGTTTAGAACCTTGCGGAACCCCCTGTTTAATAGTTCATAGTGTGATTTTATTTTTTCCATTGTTTCATTTTTCTTATTTATGTAATTTATTTCAATACAATGTGTTCTGTTTCTTAGATATGAATTGTTCCAAGCCTTTGTTAATCCCTGAACTGCTAGTTTTCTAATTTATCAATTAACACTAGGACAACCCGACCTTTCCCTGCCCTCTCTAACATCCAGAGGATCATTTTGACCCCTACCATATAACATTAACATTCTGCATCATTATTTCAAATTTATATTTGTATTCAATTAGTATATTGTAATGTTTTTACATGATTTATATGCCAGTTAAAATGCAGAATTGTGAATTCTGCAACAAAACACAAATAATATCAATTATTAAAAAATAAATAAATTTCATTGAAACCCATAAAACCCAAACAAGAGTAAGCAAATGAGGGAGTTTACTTAGTTTTAATTGCATAGAAAAATTGAATTATTCATGTTTACAGCAATTTTAGCTAGTTCATACTCTACACAATTGACCCATTTATAATCAGGTTTCTTTGTGCATTTTCCACAAACCATTTTCTTACAAACTGTGCACTTGGAAGTAGTTTTATTACACTTGCAGAATTTAAGAACTTGACATTTATGGTATTTCTGTGTTATATCATCTTCATTTTCATAATCGTCTGTAGTCCTACAAAGTGAGCGACTCTTCACATAGAGTGTAGTTCCTCTGCAAGTTGCTGAATAAAATTTCTTCTTTCGATCTTTTTACAGTAACAGCCCTGAATACTACATAAGCATTTATTCCTGCCAGGTTAAGAATATTGTATGAGTGTACTGGTGAAGTAGGAGTTGTAGTTCCACTGTTGGGGAGCCAAACTTGAAGTAGTTGCAACCATGTACGATGCAAACTTTCGGTGGCCTTTGCCTCGAGTCCACTTCTTTGGTGGCCTTTGCCCCCCAAGTTTAAAAATCAACTTTGTATTTTTTAATGTTTATTTATATATATATATGCCTCGGCAGCGTCAGTAAAAATTTGTAGAAACATGTATCTCTTAGCAGGGGTGGTGTGACTAAAGAATGAAGGCTTACACAAATTATTATTTTTAATTCACTCCTTTTCATTAATCTTTCACAGATTAAATAACACTTCACTGATATATCATACTGTAGATCTGTGAGATTATTTATTTATTGCAACTTTTAACGCACAAACTTTATTTTATTCTCACCGTAATGAAGTTTTATGTCTCACACTTAACCTGTACCGTATCAAAGTGCTCAGGAATGCTGTCGAGTAGTGTCTGGCGTTTACCGCTTATATTTGTAAATTTCTGTATTTCAAGTCTCTGATTGGCTAATTTTACTCCAATAGAATACTTTTGTTTAAATTTTAGCCTTTCTAGTTGTTGATTGGCTATTTATAAATTTTTTTTAAATATTACATTATTGTTCCAGGATTATTAGTAGCATTATTAAACTTTCCAATTCATTATTGCCTCAAGGTTACCTCATTGTTAGCAACTTTCGGCTTCTATTCTCACAGCTCCTACATTTTAAATTACTTAATACATTTACATACACTTTATATATTACAGTATACACATATTGCTTTAAGGCGGGCTGTTATTTTATTTTATATTATATAATTAGACTGATATCAATTAAGTATTAAAAATACTGCCTCACTGGCCATCTCCTTGAGGAGGCCTTGATTGAATATTGTCTACTATGTCAACCCCAACCTTTTGTCTTGTAGTAGCTTACATTTCTGGAGTTTTTTCTCTTTTTTTCTCATTTTTATTTATAGTAACTTTAGGAAGAAGGGAACTCATCACTAGTACATTTTTTACTTTCTTTCCTTGATAGGCTGTCAAGGAAATATATTTTAAAAGTTTTTGTTGAATACAAAGAGGTCTTCAAAGACTTCAGAACATGTGGTACCTATTTGCTCTATTTACTGCTCCTACAATGGCATTTGACTTTTATTTTAATTTCTTGGCAAGTTTGAGGGAAGTGAAGTAATTATCTGTAGTAACGTTTCTGCCTTTGGATAAAATGGTTCCACAAGACGCATCACTAATAATCTGAATTCTTTCATATTTGGATCGTGCATTATCCATACCAAGGTAAGGGAAACCATTGAGAACATACTTGCTATCAACATCTACACCTAACAAGTACTTTTTTCCATACTTGTCTGGCTTTGAAGCCATGAATTGTGTAAACAGGCACTTAGCTTTACTCAGGAAGAGTTGCTCATCTATCATTATGTTAGATCCGGTTTGCAACATATGGTACAGTTTTTTATGAATTTGTTCCGAACAGCAGAAACCAATTCAAAATCATCAGTCTGTAAACGTAAAGAGCATGTAGACCTCTTGTCGAACCTCAGGAATCTCATAGTTTCACAGAATCTATTTCTACTCATGGTTTCCACACAAAAAGGTAGGCCCCCAGGAGTGTGATCATAAGCTGTACTTCTGCTACCACTCATACCACGTACATAAATTGTTATTCAAATAAATGTTTTTATTTCTTCCATGGTCACTGACCAGCTGTCATTTCCTAGTACTCTATGCACCACTGTTATAGTACATTTCCAAATGTTGATCATATAGTTGTCTACTCCGAGGAACAGGAACATCTCTTAAATCTTCCTTATCTATAAAACACCATACTTTTTTAATTAAACCAACGAATAACAGTAAAAGTGTAGAAAAGCAATTATAAATGCTAAATTATATACTGTAAAATTATATTTAGATAAGAATACAATTATAATACAATAATAATATCTTAAGAGATTATATATTTCCAGTTCCAATATTTGAAGAATCGGTATCATTACTATTAGAAGATTCATCTTCTCTAGCTGCTGCAGTATTACTCTTCTTCTGAGTCATCAGAAAAAGGTTCAAAAGTAGCTCATCTTCACGTAAATAACATTTCCGATACATTTCAACGTTCACCTTACTATCACCTTTGAAAGACTGATTCCTGCAAGGGAATGATAAATAAAAGTGTGTCGTAAAGTGAGCATTGTTGTTAGTTTCTACCACAATAATATGATTAAAAGTTAATTATTACATCATAAAATAAAATGGCTTTAATAAGGGAGTGCATGAAATAAAATGCTTTTTGCAAGGGAGTGACAAACAAAGGTAAATCGTATTGAGTCTACTGTCAATTATACCACAATAATATGAACAAAAGTTAATTATTGCATCATAAAGTGAAATAGTTGGACTATGGGAGTGCATGAAATAAACGTAAGGCATACCAATAAACAAAATTG
Source organism: Deroplatys truncata (assembly GCA_030765065.1). Taxonomy (NCBI): domain Eukaryota; kingdom Metazoa; phylum Arthropoda; class Insecta; order Mantodea; family Mantidae; genus Deroplatys; species Deroplatys truncata. Next base: position 345,330,023 of record CM060990.1, on the reverse strand, counting down.
TAGCGTTATCTTAAAGTGGTCAATATGACCACTCAGGGTGTTAAAGGTAACACCTGCAAAAAAATTGTAATAAGTTGTGCAAAAGTGTTGTTTTTGAATATAATGAAAGTACATTCCAAATGAATAAAACTCATAAAAGGAAATTCTGCTCCAATCATTCTGTGAAACATAGCTGCCAAGATGACAGAGACGCGCAACTAGCCTGAATGATCCGAGATCTGGAAACGTTAGGGACATCCAGCGCAATGCAAGCTGTAGAGACCTAAACTTTACTTTAGAAGGTAGATGACAGAGACGCGCAACTAGCCTGAACGATCCGAGATCTGGAAACGTTAGGGACATCCACCGCAATGTAAGCTGTACAGATCTAAACTTTACTTTAGAAGGTAGATGGCAGAGACGCGCAACTAGCCTGAAGGATCCGAGATCTGGAAACGTTAGGAACATCCACCGCAATATAAGCTGTACAGATCTAAACTTTACTTTAGAAAGGTAGATGACAGAGACGCGCAACTAGCCTGAATGATCCGAGATCTGGAAACGTTAGGGACATCCACCGCAATGCAAGCTGTACAGATCTAAACTTTACTTTAGAAGGTAGATGACACAGACGCGCAACTAGTCTGAACGATCCGAGATCTGGAAACGTTAGGGACATCCAGCGCAATGCAAGCTGTACAGACCTAAACGTTACTTTAGAAGGTAGATGACCGAGACGCGCAACTAGCGTGAACGATCCGAGATCTGGAAACGTTAGGGACATCCACCGCAATGCAAGCTGTACAGATCTAAACTTTACATTAGAAGGTAGATGACAGAGACGCGCAACTAGCCTGAACTATCCGAGATCTGGAAACGTACTTTACTTTAGAAGGTAGATGACAGAGACGCGCAACTAGCCTGAACGATCCGAGATCTGGAAACGTTAGGGACATCCACCGCAATGCAAGCTGTACAGATCTAAACTTTACTTTAGAAGGTAGATGACAGAGATGCGCAACTAGCCTGAACGATCCGAGATCTGGAAACGTTAGGGACATCCACCGCAATGCAGGTTGTACAGATCTAAACTTTACTTTAGAAGGTAGATGACAGAGATGCGCAACTAGCCTGAACGATCCGAGATCTGGAAACGTTAGGGACATCCACCGCAATGTAAGCTGTACAGATCTAAGCTTTTTTTAGAAGGTAGATGACAGAGACGCGCAACTAATCTGAACGATCCGAGATCTGGAAACGTTAGGGACATCCACCGCAATGCAAGCTGTACAGATCTAAACTTTACTTTAGAAGGTAGATGACAGAGACGCGCAACTAGCCTGAACGATCCGAGATCTGGAAACGTTAGGGACATCCACCGCAATGCAAGCTGTACAGATCTAAACTTTACTTTAGAAGGTAGATGACAGAGACGCGCAACTAGCCTGAACGACCCGAGATCTGGAAACGTTAGGGACATCCTGCGCAATGCAAGCTGTACAGATCTAAACTTTGCTTTAGAAGGTAGATGACAGAGACGCGCAACTAGTCTGAACGATGCGAGATCTGGAAACGTTAGGGACATCCAGCGCAATAACAAAAATCCGCAAGTCAATTCATATACAATTAATTAGTAAAAAATATTTAATTGTATTCATTGATCAGCGAGACCATTTTTTATTTTTAATAACGTATGTAATATTCACCTATAATGTTAACCGTATTTATTTTATTTTTAATAACATATATAGTATTCACCTATAATGTTAACCGAATCATTTATTTTTTAATAACATTTATAATATTTAACTATAATCTTATCCGTACTTATTTTATTTTTATTAACATATGTATTATTCACCGATGAATGAGACGCTTATTAATTTTAATACCGTATGTAATATTGCTTTCCACCATCTGAGTTCTGAATACTTTATTCGCAATATTTTATTGAAAGAAATAGGAGCTATTAAACTTAATCATTAATTATCAGGGAAAAAAATTGTTGTAGTAAGCTTAAACGTGTCTAGGCTTGGGTTTTTTCCACAGTTTGTGATGGAAATTCTACGCCAAGCAATTAGGAAGCCTTTCAAGCTAATAATTTAGAACATCTATTGTATCGCTAAAAGGTATTTACATTGAAGGTCTTGGGTTTTTCAGAGCACTTAGGAAACCAATTACTGACATTGTCCGCTAATGACTGTATACAGATCCGGTATGCAATCTTAAAGTCTCTTAATGTGTTTAATGTGGTGAAAACGTCTACCGTTGTCAGCTAATGAGTGTATACATGGACATTACCGTTTTCACCAGACAGAAGTAGGCTGCCGGTGTTTTCATTACATGACGGACTGCTGCCGTGAGCGTGCTAGTTATACATACGCTACCACACATATACGATGACGACCAGTTGCGCACGAGTCAATTCATATACAATTAATTAATCAAAAAACTTAATTGCTCGAGGAGCATCGTTTCATTAGATATGCAATGTGCGGGCATTAGTAGTCATAAAATGCCAATTCTTTTTTTCAATAATGTTTTATGCATGGACGAACATTATTAATTGATTTGCCGAGGGGCGGCAGGCATCGAGAAAACCATTCCCTACCGCACACCTCAAGACAGGACGCTACGGCACGCGACCAGACCGCATGGGGGAGGGGGTAGGACCTGTCGGCACAGACACGGTCGGCATTAGGTAAGCGAACAAAAGAGAGAGGGGGCGGGGCTAGCGACACGCGACCAGGCGGGAAATAGTAGAGCACAAAGAGTGGGCGGGGCTTGCCGGCATAGAACAAAGAATCTTATCAGTTGTCGGCATCTGCCTTTGTTCTTGAATCGGCCTTCTTGTTCTACTGTAGTACTATCATGCAATGCACCACATTTGATAACTATCTGGTTAGCGTTAGGCTAATGAAGCCTAAAACCTCAAAATATTTTCATCTAATCACATCAGTAGAAGTTAATAAAATCGCACTATTACCTTATGATGTGATTATAGATGATACAATATCTGCATATGCTGATGGACCATTAGAACATTGTGAGCTCTACTAAGAGAATGTAACACAGTTCTTGAGATATTTATTTTCAAAGTAAGCTTATGTGTGAAAATGGGATTTTATTCACTTATCTCTCTCAGAATTTTTGACGCACAATGAAGAGGGAAAAATAAGGGAGTGGTAGATGGTAACTCTGCTGTCTTCACATGTTGGCCTCAAGCCCAGATAAAATAGGACAGCACACTATTTAAGAGGTAATGTGCTCAGTTAGTATAACCCATTATATTATGGCTTATGCTCCTTTAAGCACATTTGTGTTGCATGGTGCTGTTTATCAAGAGGGGGTAGCCCTCCGACACATCCTCGTAACTGAAATGAAACTTAGTTTTGTTTATGGACGCTCTTTAACTCCTATGGTTCTTAGCGTCTCATTTCTATATTGGAAGTGAAAGACCGGAAATTTTGCTCCGAGGCCTCTTTATCAGGCTTGAGGTTCTTTTACGTGCCGTAAATTTACGACACGGGACGACTGGCTTTACTTCCCTTCCGAAATAAGCCATGCTTAGTACTTTTACGCCCGTAAAAGTCCATTGCCCTGTGCCGGATTTAAACCCGTGACCTCGGGGGCCAGAATCTCGTAACCGAGCTTACTAACCTCACTAGTATGTCAATGATGAGAGTTTACGAATAGTATTTTCGTTAATTTACTGGAAGTAAGGTACGCATAGCTCTGACCGGTTGAATGTTGCAGTCCTTGCTATAGAGGGCAGTATAGTACTATTTTGTTTTCGTCCGTTCTTACTGTTACAGCGCCACAGGCGGTGTACAGTGATGATACAGAAAATGAAACAATAATCAGAAACGGAAATTTGGGAGGGAAACGTTCCAAGTATAATTTTAAGGTACTTTCCTGACATTTGCCAGCTTTGAAGACTAAGGAAAGGCTGTAAAAAATCCTCAGACAGATAGTATATTTCTAGGTACATCTCAGTAAGCTGTGATGATAATGGTTGACTATACTACCTAGGTTCCTGGTTGGCATATCATGAATATTTAAGATATCTGTCTTGGGTGGTATGTTGGCCATATCTGAACTCGCAAATGAACAAAAGTTTACGCTCACCCACGACTATCTCCTCGTTTTTAAATTAAACCATTTCGCATACTGATATGCATCTCTCACCTCTCTAAGCATTCCCTCCTTAGATTACACCTGATCTCATTTCGGAATGCCCGTCTAATTCTGGCCTAAAACAACCTAGACCCAGCAACCATCTTACATCATCAATCGAAACCAAAACAACTGACAGCCATCTCGGTTTATCCAGCTGTCAACCTCCACATCCTCTCTGGGCCCAAATGACCTAGCTGTCGACGGGCCTTTAAACTCCACTCCACCACCACCACCACCACTCCACATCCTCTCTTACATCCCTAGTTTTATCATGGCGGTCATCTTACCCATTTGCCCTCTGCCATGTCTGCCCTTTTCTCTCTATCGAAACGGCCACAAGTCTGAATCGCGAATGACGCAAGAATATATCAGTCTATACTTTTTAATAGTTTTAACGCCCATTCAGTGTTGAAGTGGACTTGAAGCACGCCTATGTTTTCTTCTCCCTATGAGAAGAAAACATAATGGAGCTAAGATATTGTCACCACAAAGCATTGCTTCTTTATAACCAATGTGATATGAAATGTGATTCAATGTTCAATAATGCTAAATACTTCATACAGTATTGTTATTCACATTAATTTGTTATAATAATTATCCTTTAAATTTTGTTTGCAGTCCAATTACGCGCGGCGGTAGTTTTTGTAGAATCCCTTCCATTTCATTAGGAAGGTTAACTGTTATCTAAATAAATATCTGCTTAACTAAACGACTGTGTTTAGGTAATTTCAGTTGCTCTCCGAATGTCATAATTACAAGTATTGCCAGGTCATGTAAATAACTGTTCCTTAAGAGTGAAACAGAATGCTTCAAATCATTTTTAAAAACACAGGTTTTCAGGCGCTTTGAGATTGTTTGCCCTTTTACTACTACTTATTAGCACTTAAGAGTATTTTATGTGCCGTAGGTATGCTACTTTATGAACTTCATGCACCATTGATGATCCTTACTACACGTGCCATGGAGAACCATTCACTCTCCGTGAACGAACTTCAACTACGACTGAAGGAAATAGTTGTGTACCTTGAGGAGGCAAAGGAAATATTTAACTTTGCGGCTGAATTCTCAACAGAAGCTACTATGGGTGCTGCTGCAGCTGAGGCTCTTCTTCAACTAAGAAAATGGCAGAAGGCTATTATTTGCAGAAAATAACTTTGAACACTTTGGTACTTTACATGTATAAATGGGTTGCCTTTAAAGTAGCACCTTGTATTCCGTTTGAAAGAATATCCTTAGATCTATAGTGATATACGGATTTATTCGTTTGCAGGAGAGGATAGTTAGATATTGCTGTTCAGAGTTACTATATTTCTGTTTTAATTGCATACTTCTACCATGCTTCATATAAGTTAGTGGAGGCCACTCTGCTTTAATAGATAATGCTCAGATAATAACTGTAAAAACAAAAACGTGCATTAAGTTACAATATACATTTATGCGTACTATTTTAATGACAATTCTAAGCCATGGTGTAAAATATATAAAATGAACTAGGGTGCCGATTTATAGCACATTAAGACATTCTCACAACAATAATTTATATTTAAAGCAAGAGCCTTCTTCAGAAGCACCGAGAGAAAAACAATTATCACACTATGTAAACAACTATATTGGCGCGACCCCCAGAAAGCTCATGCTATGACAGTGTCTTAATGTGCTTGTTTTTATAATTTCACACCCTAGTTCGTTACATACATGTAGATATGTTTATGTTTGTGTGTGTGTGTGTGTCATTGTTTAGATAAGTGACTAAGGACTAAGTTTACATGTTTGTAATTTTGTTCACTTTCTCCTTTCTGCAAATATACTTAATGCAGTATTCATCGAACTTTCAACCCGGCGGAGGGCGATGGATTTTTTTCGGGCGTAATAATCCTTAGCATGGCTTCCTTGAGAAGGGAAGTAAAGCCGGTGGTCCCGTGTCGTAGATTTACGGCTTGTGAAAAAACATCAAGCCTGATAAAGGGCCTCTGAGAAAAATTACCGGTCTTTCACGCCCAATATAGAATGGGACGTTAAGATCCACAGAAGTTAGTGTCCATAAATAAAAAGCTCAATTTAATTTAACATTCGAATTTTCAGTCACACCGTGTGATATAGCATAATCCAATTAGATGTATTATAAAAAGAGTACACAGTCCAAATCTTCTGTTATTTATATATTTGGTTCACATAAATTAGTACTGTGATTAGATAATGCATTTTTAAATGTCTATTTCACATCAATACAGCCTGTAGAAACGCCAGGAAAGGAAAGAATAAGATTAGTTTTTTCAAATTCTGCGTAACCGGAATGTTCATACCAGGTGGCTCAACAGCGTCGTATTTCACATGTGCAGATATCCCTTTGTTCATTAAAAGAGTTGCAGAAATCAACGGAGCAATTGCAAGTAAACACAGGTCAGTGAGGAACTGGTGTAGTGGCGTGACGGACCTTCGTTCTACTCCTCTTACGTATCACGAAGACAATGAGCAGATCGTGCTCATTCAGAGACAGTTCCAAGGCTTGCACCAGAGTGTACAGTCCGTGATGATAGGCAGGAACAATGTAAATAGACCCAAAGGGTCTTATGATGTTTTCCACTTCAGTTACAGGGACTTTATTTTTGAGTGAATAAACTTACTTTTTATATTAACAAATAATTTTCCCATTGCTATTTTTTTAATTTTGTTTACGCTGTTTTTGTATAATATTAAGGATTATAGGCATTGTAGAGTTAAATCAAAACATTAAAGCGCCGTAACGAAAACCATGCAAACATGAGAGCACGTAGTGTTCCACTGCCGTTTATGCGCTTGCTATTATTATTTTTTATTATTATTATTATTATTATTATTATTATTATTATTATTATTATTATTATTACAACTATTATATCATATTCATCTAACGGTACCGCTACGCTGAGTTCATTCATAAAATAGCCGTTCGGAATTTTGTACTGTTCGATTGATACAGTGTTCAAACCTTCTCCGTGCATCCATATGCACGTTCCTGAGAACCGCTGGTGTGACAGATGCGCATGCTTCAACGATCTTTTGACGTAAGACCTCCACATTGAGAGGATGAGTTTGAAAAACAATATTCCTTATGTGGCCTCGAAAGATAAAACATAGTTAGGTTAGATCAGGAGGTTTTAGTGGGCAAGATAATGGGCAGCCTCGGCCGATCCAGCGCTCAGGGAACTTTTGCTTCAAATGTACTCTGAAATATAAAGTAGGTTCGTATCTCTGACAAGGACCTTGAAATCGCGTTGAGTAAAACAAAACTGTAGAGATAAGCAAAGCATCGATAACGTTCTTTGCATTACTAAAGCTATAAACTGCGTACACACTAGTGTACTTCCTATTCTGTTTAGCTTTAGCTTACGCGTGATTGGTCGCTTTAATGTTTTGATTTACTCTACTATGCATTTAGTGAATAATAATAATAATAATAATAATAATAATAATAATAATAACAATAATAACAGTAATCATAAGAAGAAAAGAGACTTAGTTTTATTTATGGACGCTCTTTAACTGTTGCGGTTCTTAGCGTCCCATTCTATATTGGGGTGAAAGACCGGAACTTTTGTTCAGATGCCTCTTTATCAGGCTTGAGGTTCTTTGACGCGCCATAAATCTACGACACGGGGCCATCGGCTTCGTTTCCCTTCTGAAAGAAACCATGCTATGGATTTTTAAGCCCAAAAAAGTACATCGTCCTCCAGCAGGTTTGAAACCGCGACCTCAGGAACTATAGGCTACCGTGGTAACCACGAGATCACGGAGGATGACTTAATAATAAGAACAATAATAATATGCTACCAAAATGGCAATGAAACATACGTGCTCTCATGTTTGACGGTTTGCGTTATGACACCTTACTGTTTTGGCTTAACTCTACAATGTCTGTTTCTCTGCGGTGTGATTGTTAGAATGCTAGTCTTCAAATCCAAAGGTACATGGTTCGATTTCTGTTGTAGGATGGTAATTTTTCTTTACCCAGTATTATTTCCTATTCTCTCTAAGAGTCTGGAAGTGTGAATGTGTGTGAAAATTTAATGTAATTACCCAACGTAATACCACCTAACTATAAAGCGAGTGAACATCATTGCCGATAAGCAATTGCTCCAAAGGTAAGAAGCCACCGATATGACCTAAGATACTAAAGGCGATATATAAATGGGAGAAAGAATGTATAGTCTGTAATATTAGCCAAGAATAGTGTAAACACAATTTAAAAAATAACTTTGGGTGAATAATGACAGGCCAAATAAAGATATTTTAGTTATTTGTCAATCTAAAAAGTTGGTTTATTCCCTCAAAAATTAAGTCTCTGCAGCTGAAGTGGAAAACATTCTAAGACTATTTGGATCTGTTTACACTTTTCTTTGCTGCGCCGTGGCCAACGGTTTAGACCACTCACCTCCCACCAGGGCGGCCCGGGTTCGATCCCAGAGGCCAGTATGTGGGATTTGTGGTGGACGAAGCGGTGTTACAACCAGGGGGTTGCTACTGGAGGACGTAGGATTCAGGATAGGAAGATAGAGCAATTTCAAAAAGTTTGGTTTAACTGCGACTAACGTACTGAGCAGTATTTTAATGACTTCAAGTGGCTAGTGTTTGGTTTACATGACAAGGCTCTTAAACTGAATCTTCACAATTGACACTAGGATGAAGATTAAGACAACTGATTAGCCATCAGGCCTTACCTTAGGGGAAGTGTCGAAAGTATGTCATCGGCGACCCTACGGACGGGTCCAGAGCGCCGTAGAGTGTCTATTTTGAGACTTGGAGATCACACAACAAAAATCCCGCGAGAGGACTCCCGGACTCACTTAAATAACAAATTAGTATCCTGTGGAATGACGTCAAATTCTCATGGCGGCTTTACCATATACGGTGTGCCGGTTCCCAGGATTTACGTGGATTGGTAGGAAAATTCCTACCGGACGCACTACATCGCAAGTTGCAGATGTAACATTGTTCCAGGGCTTTCCATCAGGAAATTGCATTACTACCATATATGCGGGCAAAATCCTTCATTGCAAGCCTCGTCTCACGTGCAATAGTGCAGGCCATGCAGTTAACATCGAAAAAAAAACGAAATTGGTGGAATTAGGGAGTGATACTGAACATCAGGAAAGAGAAGAGAAGTGGGGCAAGTACGCTTGAAATATTGAAAACTGGAACAGGGAGGGTAAGGTTATAGGGGAAAAAATCAAACCAACAGATAAAATAGGTAGTAGGGGCAAGAGAGTTATGAAAAAGGTGTTATTTCTAAACCTTGTATAACAAAAGATAGAAAATACGAACAAATATATAGCTTGTACATAAACAGAAAAAATATATATAGGTTCTAATTGGCTTATAGATATAAATTACATATCTATTTATATGTCTCAATCTGCGAAACCTGGCCGAAAGAGGTTAAGAAACTCAAATCATACTTGATATGAGTAGCAAGAACGAAACAAGGTAGTGTAAATTTATCAAATTTCAACATGCAATAATAGATCAAGAGTGGAGGCATATTAATAAAACCCGTGGACCCTCAATCTCATACCATAAGCGGTACACAGATACCTCTATAAAGAAAAATGCATACAGGTAAAGTAATTAGTTTAAGCTAATGCAGCATAAATGTGAAAGTAAAATAAACTGTATAGCTGCTACTTTATTAGCAGAATATGAAAATTAATTTAAAAAATGAAAGAAAACGGAAGCTATCATTCCAGGACAACAATAACAAATGCGGCACCAATAAAAAAGACAAAATAATGAAAGAGTCAACATTATAATTTAGTGTAATGGCTACAGTCGAGTAATGCTTAACGGTGCCGAAATGTCTGTTAAGTTAACACAAAGAGCAGCAGGCTAAACTACTAAAAGTAAAGTACAATCTTTATTATGGAGGGGGATATAAGTACGGAATGGAAGTACTAGGATTATCAATAAAAATTTTAGTGTAAAAGAATGCGAAAATAGCATGTTACTGATAAACACGAAGGTTGCGCCCTTCGCCAATTAAGATCTTGTATCGTTCTATGGATGAATCCATATTTTCAAAGGGTCGTCCCTCAAAGCTAATCACTAATGCATGTGAAAAAAACACAATGTCGAGATCCATAAAATGCAAAAATTGTCACTATGTCAATTGTCAATACTGGGATAAGGTGTTATTGAAACAACAACAATAAAAGTCGGCCACCTTAAGGTTATTGACTGCAGACATAAAGATGTTATGAAATGAATCCAAATACAATTAAATAGCAAAACGAGCATCTTAAAAAATAACAAATGTTCAATCCATCAATTATAGAACAAAAACTGCTCGTCATAATTATACAACAAATCATCATCAGAAATATAAATGTCGGTGAACTGACTTTTGGTGAATCGTCGTAAGGGATAATTTATCCCAACTCACTAGATGTTTCTCAGTGGTTCTCTGATACATTAGGGGTTGCCAGAGTTAGATAAATAAAAAAACTACATAACATTACTGATGCGGGAGGTCAAGCCGCTATCAAACTCCTCAATCGTTATCCCACGAAGTGAAATATACAATTTCATATTCTATGCTCTTTATACTCAATAAATCTAAGGGCGCGACCCGGACATTGACTATATAACAACCCTTGTGCACACACAAAAAATGAACACTTTATAGTTCTCTCTAGATTACAACTTGAAGGGACCTCGCGGTATATCCATCAAGTAAAATAATCTGTATACATATCACCACAATAATAGCCTATACCCAGGTTATTTTAGCACCGATTACTCTTTCCTGAGACCTTGCGGTTTACTCACGAAATAAAATAATCGTATAATGACCTTACATAACAGCATTTTCAACATAGCATTTTCAACCTTTCATGGGACCTCGCGGTATATCCACAGTTGTTAAGGCCCCAGATTAAGCAAGTGGATTAAGCATAATCCTGCCGCTAGGTGGCTTTAGTGTCGCGTTAATCCGCCTTAATCGGCGTATTAAGGTGGATTAACGTTTGGCCGTAAATTTGAAACGCCGTGGTGACTAGCTGTGGGGATTATTGATAATCCGATTTGCTTAACCTGGGGCCTCTTTTTTATTTTTTATTAAATAGGATACAGAGAGAATTACAACTGTGGTTATATTTATGATAAAACGAGTACACACAAGAAGCACTAGATACACATATGGATAATAAATTGAATTATAAGCTATGAATACTGTGGGAAAAAAGCACTAATTACACAGATGGATTATAAATTGGATTAATAAAATCACATGGATATAATATAGCTTTACAAGGATGTGGTATGTGTATATGCACTATTTATGTATGAGATGCATTGTCACATATGTTTACGCACTCACGCACGAGGATAACCTTTAAAAATGTGGTGTGATTGGGCGGTGGACGTTAGACCCTGATTTCTTGTTCTTCATCGCTGCTGTTGTCGATGAGAAACACGTGACGACGACGGTTAAGTTGGGTGATGCAGGTGATGAGCAGGTGGGTGAAGTGTCGCTGAGATCGTCGGCGGGAGCGGGGATGTGGATGGGTATGATGAAGTCTCTGTCGAAGCTGATAGCGTGGCAACCTCAAGCGGTGACTTCGTTGCAGGGTGCGGATTTTGCGTTGTTGTAGATGTAGATGATGTAGGTGGAATCTTGTTCGAAAATGTTAATTTTGTTAGGAACACAATTTACGTGAATAACATCGGCACGATGTATAAATAGTTTGATGGTGACGGTTTTGTCATTGCCGAAGAAGGTGGTGCAGGAGGAGATGATGCGGATATTGGAGGGAAATTCTCCTTTGCTGTTGAAGAGTAGTTTCAGGGTGAGGTTGTCGCCCACGAAAACTGGGACGGTTTTGCAGGCCATTATGCAGACGTGAAGTGTACGACGTAACGTTTGAAGCCACTTCGCAGTTTCTCTTCGGCTTTGTAGATGATGCAGAAAGGGTTGGAATTTAGTTTTTGAAAGAGTTCGGGAGAGGCTTTTCCAAATCTGGAAGGGAGGAAAACCTCGGTATCGTCGTCTAGTTTGACAACAATTTTGGCTCTGTATACGGTGTCAATGGATTTGACGCTCTGCACACGGTATGGTACGTTTTCACGTAGGGATTAGACGCTGAGTATGTCGCAGCTGTTGGATAATTCTTCAAGCTGGCGAAGGGCGTTCATTTTGGCAGAAGCGGCAGTGTTTAACAAACGGAGCTGGACCGTCGAAATGGATGCGTTGGGTTAGCAGGTTGTAATGCTTGGTGCACCTTCGGTACGAGGCACACACTTTCTTGGCGTCGATGGAAAGCTGATACCAAACGATGTTTACGTCGCATGGAGGGCAACGAGTGAAGATGGTGTTACCGATTTGCAGGAGCACTTGACGTTCTTGGGATAGGACTCACCTAAAGGCGTTTTCCGTTTTCGAGGAGCTTTAACAATACGGCGAAGCACCCGCAGGTCATGAGCTATTTCTGCGGGCGTATTTGCGGAGAAACTCTTGGATCTGCCGGTTAAGTTGAGCGAGGTCTTCGTAGAAACCCTGGTAGTACCGCTGACACAGGTGTGTGAGAAGTGCACGGAATTGGCAGCTGCACGTGAGGGGGAAGCAGAAGGAGCAGTGGCCAACCGCACAGGGATCTGCTGACATGTCACGACGACAGCTGGGCACGGACTGCGTGATAAACGTGTAGGGGAGTGCTTATTTGAAGGCTACATCCGCAGGAAATGTGCGGGAAAGGAAGGGAGATATGATGAAAGACTACATCCACAGGAAGTGGTGGGGTATGTTAATTGGCAGGAAGGGAGATATGGAAAAAGTGACATCCTGAGGAAGTGATAATGAGTGTGGGAAAGAATGTGAACAGCGAGATAATAGGCCAGCGGATATCCGCAGGAAGCGGTGAGATTGTTAATTGGCAGGAAGGGAGATACTGAATGGTTGGAAAACCCGCATCAGCAGGAAGCGATAATGGGAGGATTTGAATTAGAAGAAAATAACGGTCGATTGGAAAAAACCCCAAGCTCACCAGCGAACGTTGCTTTTGTGATAGGTGATTCTGCTTTGGTCTTCTTCTTCTTCTTGCACGATAGTTCTGTTTTCATGGACGCTGAACTTCCACTTGCCATGTATAAGATCAGGTAGAATATAGGGTGGTACATTGCCCAAATGTACCGTTAAGCATCTATCGAAGCACATGAGGTCTTGGTGTATAATCTCCTGCATATTAGCCACGGAAATGAACTGTTGTTCGAAGAAAATGAACTGTATAATCCCCTTGTGGCAACAAATTCGAAGCATTGATGGGACGATTAGTGCTCTTCTTCTTCACGATTTGTGTTGCGGGAAGCCCACATATGAGATTTGAAAAAGATTTCATTGAAACTGGTGTGGCAGAACACGAAATAAATTTGGGTCTCGCAGCTGTGAACTTTGACGGACACAGGTTTGCCGTCGTAGGTATGATCAATGAAATGGAGCGCATGAGGAGCATTTTTAGGATGCCCCTGTACATCGTAATTTATAAACACATGGGTTCACTCGCAGAAAACGGAGACGTAGTTTCTGTATCCCATGCTGGAGCTGCTGATAGGGTGGTAGTTGAGAGGTGACTGAGGGTTATGGCTGAGTGATGTTTTGGACGAAGAGAGGTTTTAAGAAATGTTCTATTTCCAGGAAGGTTCGAAAATTAGTGCACCGGATATACTTGGTGAACTGGATAAAGTTTGTGGAATCGAAAGGGACGTTGGAAACATGAAGGAGGTACTTGCGGTACGCCAAGATTTGATTTTGCACGTCCATTTCTTCTTTCGTCTTGTGATACAAGATGTCGGTAATGATTCGTTGCAAACTATGCAGTGCATCCCATTCTTGCGGTGTGAGGGATATGCTGTTGCCTTGCAGATCTTTGAAGAGGATGTTTAGCTTTCCGAATGCGCAGCTGGAGAGGGCAGAAATTCCTTCGCAGAACTGATACTCTTGCAGATGTCCCTGGGAGTGGTGAAGGCAGCGATGGCTGATGGACATGGCTTCGGCGAGCTTGTTCCAATCTGTGGAACTGAGGACGACGGCGTTGCGTTTTCCGCATTTCGCAACAGTCACCACTAGCTGGTGAGCAGAGGCGGGCGAAAAGCCTACGGACACGAACTTGGTTTGTTGCGGATTGAGAAAGTAAATGTCAGAAAGGGGGCCGATGAAGGGAAGTTCCTTGGGCAGTTGTTCTTGCGGTTCGTCGGGATGCTCCTCGAGGATAGTAAGCTGCCTTTTGGCTGAGGGTGATTGAGCCGGGGTTTGTACACCCAGGGCACTGAGACGAGAGAGAGAGAGACAAGCGTGATAGATCATTGTAAGATGAGATGAAGGAAAGAAAAAAAGTAGAAAAAGAGGAGTATGCTTACCTGGGTGGTGTCTGTGCGCGTTCCATGTTCCACTGCGAATAAGGTCGGCGGCACGCGTACGGCGTTGTATAGCAGCGGGAGCGAGTTCTGAAAGTACATGAAAGAGAATGAGCACCAGAGACTATGGAGTGATATAAGGTGGTGTTCAGACGGTTTGTTACCTGCAAAGGTTGACACGTCTGTGGAGCGTCGGAGCATTTTGAGAGACATGCGTCTTTGTAGGTCTTTGAATGACGGCATCGTTTTGCTCATAATCGCTGATGTGGAATTTGGAAAAGAACGCGTTTTTGGGAAAGCCGGAGCAGCAGTGGGTGAAATAATCGATGACGTAATGACCGCACGTGGTGCTGTCATACTCTTGCAGCCTTCTGGCATTGTGCGACCAGCGATTACCGCAGGAGTCGTTGAGAAACCTTAGAAAACGAGGCGATAGCGGAGCTAGACCGTAGCTGTCGAAATACTCTCCGTGACCGCTTAGTGCAACAAAGATGCAAACCCAGTGTTTGACTGGCTGGGTGATGAAGTCGGTGTTAGCGACTAAGGCAAATGGAAGATTACTGGTAGTGTGTCGCAGGCAAAAACGCCTAAAAAGTGAGGGCACGTTGAGGAGCAGGAGGATAGAAAGCGGTCTATTTGAAGCGAGTTCATGATATGAGAATGAATCTGTTGGCGTCGATTTCGAGGGTGCGATGTATTTCCGCCAGCACAAGAAGAAGACTGGTTCTGCCAACTGTTTGGCAAAGCCAACTCTTATAGACACGGAACCGTGACGCAGACCGGAGATGTAAGATTCGTTGGCGCTCATGTCGGCAGTGAGATCGAAACCCATGACGGTGTAACCCTAGGCGTAGGACTGCCTAGAGATTGAGTGTCCCTCGTCTTTGCAATGAATGCCTAGACCGTCCTGGAGGGTTTAAAAGAACTGCATGTAGTACCCCCTATCAAAGTTGGGTTAAAGGGGTTGAGAGGGTGCGGGTTGACCATTGACGTAGAGTTGAAACGTGTTCAAGTTGAAATTTGGAAATTGAAGCGGTTTTTGATGACATCGCCGGTGTAGGCTTTGTCGGAGACCATGGCGACCACCACCCTCCTGGGAATTTGGCCTGTGAAGACCTCACTAAAGGTCATTGCGCTGGTCTCTTTGGGAATGCTGAGGGCGTGAAAGCTCACATCCTTGAGGAGGTACTTTGCGTTGCTCTTTTCCAGCGCAGCCTGATGGACAGGCTTGATGGTGGGAGAGGGTCTAACGGTTTTTAGATGTAGCGTGGCGTACTGGATATCGGCGTAACCTTTGAAGGTGGCATTTTCGGAAAACAAGTGGAATTGGGGGAGGAAGGGGTGAGCTTGATGGTGACGCTGGCGTTGTTGAGCAGCAATGATTCCTGCCTAAACAGGTCGTTGGATAGGGGCGCCATGAGCTGCAAGACCTTGCTGGTAGCGATGAACCCTTGCGAAACAAAAACCCGGCGTTGGCGGCGAACGTGTCCATTATTCCTGCCGAGTCTTTCCTCCAGAGAGCGGACTGTAGTTTGGAGTTCATGGCATCGTCCGAATAATTGAGAAGAGTCTCGAGGTACATTCTATAGGGGTACCCCGGCTGCGGCATGGAGACGATGACGCTATTGGGCGAAACCTCCACTTGCTGAAACAGGGAATTTAGCGCACTGTTGACGAAAATGACGTTGTCGTCGACCTTGAAATCTGCTCCCTCGTCATCGACGATGCGAATGAAGAGCTCCAGGACGTAAGTCATGTCGAGGTATTCGTCCGCATTTCCGGAATAATGAAAAGTGATGGGACGTTCTTCATGATGGTGTTTTGAGGGTTTAGGGATACGAACCGAGACTCCTCCACGTTCATCTGAATGGGAAGGTCTTTGAAGAGGCCGAGTTCGGAACTCATGTGGACGACTGCTTCGGACGCTATGAGAACACGTCCTCTACATTTCGCCTGCCGCGTTTCAGCTTAGACTGCTTTGGCTTGGAGGGTTTTGCGCGTTTTATTGCCTTCAGACGTCTGACGCCTGATCCTAGCATGGAATCCGTTTTTTCGTCTGCCTTTCGTTTGAGATTCTACCCTGCCTCCTTTAGCCTAAGCTTGAGGGCCTCCTTAGGAGGTCTTGCTCTGTCGGCCACGTCGGACAGCACGTGCGCGGCCACATTGAGCGCCTCTTTGCCGACCGCCTTGGCGCCGCTTTTGAAGAAGGGTAGAACGTTTCTGAAAAGACCTCCGAGCACAGGAAACACGCCGCTTCCTCGCTTGTAGCGCTTACCGGGATAGAGAGCGAAATCCCGTTGGTCTAGCGCGCCACCGGCCTGATTGAGATAGTATTGCGTGACTGTGTGCACGTCCATTACTGCTCCTTTGGTCGGAAGGAGAGAATTATAGTGGAGGATAATCCGTCGGCAAATGGCAGGAGATCGCTATAACCGTTCCTTAAATCTATGCTAACGATTTTGAAGTCTTGGGCTATGAGCGGCACCCAGTTTAGAGGAAAGAAGGACTTTTCGTCGGACATGTACGTGTTATTGCTTTTTTTGTATTCCACCGCCATACCCTCTATCTCTTGGACAAATGCGTCGCCCACCACTTGCGGTGCCACCAGATTACAGTAGATAAACATTTCGTAAGGGAACCCCATATACGGATCTCCGGGGTTTTTGGGGTCTTTCTGCAGGATGATGTTGGTGGAGGGTTCGAAACCCAGCATCTTGGCCATGGCGGGCGTGAGCAGTAAGCTGTAAAAGCGATAAAGCGGTTAGGTGCCCGTGGGACGTTTGGAATCGGGAGGTTTGGTGGTCTCGGAAAAACTCGGATGTGTGCCTTTGGCAGTGGGTGTCGAAGGAGCGGTTTTCTTTGCTATAGGCTGTTGTGCAGCAGCAGATGCGGCAAGCGCACCGCTTGCTGGTTTGGGAGTGCCCGGGGGCTTTGTCGGCTGATGTGTGCCGCCGAGTCTGGGTCTTGGGGACGGTAGTTTGGGGGTTCTCGAGGGTTTTGGTTTGCCCGGTGCATCGCTCATTATCTGCGCCGGAAAACGTAGTCTTTGCGACGCGCACGACGTTCTGCACGAATCCGTCAAAAGGAGTGTCGGGCAGCTGCTGCGCATGCGTGACTGCAGCGTTAACGCTGACCGTTTTGTTGCTTTTGTTGTATAGAAAAAAGTCTTCCACGTGAAAATGCCGCGCGATGACGGCGTTCGACCTGCTGAGGAGGTTTCTGGGATCGTGCACGATGCCCGGGGGAATTTGCAGACTAAATTAATTCGATTACAGGCTATTTTATTTGGCGGTGCGTCAGAAAAAATTATTATTACTATTAAATGCTTATATATCCTGAATGGAAAGAGCTAGCGATATGCAGTAAAGGGTGATTATATCCTTGGAATGTGACGCGTCGTTGTCTGCTGTTCCAAGTTGACCTGGTGGTCTTGGACTGAATCCCGTGACATGAATACAAATTCATCTTCGAATAGCATAAAAAATTAATTAAGATAAATATGTCGAATAAAGGTTTATAAATAAAACTAGTTTCTTTGTAATGCATATTTTTCTACTGTCGTCCTGACGAAATTACATCTCTTGGATGAATGCATGACTAAAAAAGGTAAAAATAACGTAACGAACACGCGATACGTCGATGCGTCTTAAAGTGAATGCGAGAGCTACACTTCCTCCCTGGACGAGCTTCTCGGGCACACTGAAGTGCCCTCTATACCGCACCCGTAATTAGAGCTGGTTTCTCCCGCCCCACTCTCGCTAGGACCGGCAGCCTCCCCTCACTACTCTCTCAGCGCAGCTCGTAACCTGCATCACGCGCGCCCTCTAGTCGAGAGAGTCGAAAGCACGCTCAATGACGAAGATGCCGGAAGTAGCTGTGAGGAAGCAGCCATATTGAAGGGTTTAACGCGCATGACATCCATATTGGGTATATGAAGACATCCATTATATGCATTAAATGCATGTCTGATTTGATTTTAAAAATGGATTGCGAGACATTATATTTAAACAAGATGGCTTTAAAATGAAATATGATAATCTTTACGCTAAATGTAAATAGCTGGGGTCGGTGACTTTAAAAATGTTTACCCACTTTGAACTGAAAAAATATGATAAATTTCCTAATACGATCCTACGAGCTTAAAATCCGTGTAACTCTGGAAAAAATTGCTTTGCTCGTGAGCGGTTTTCTGCGATAACTGCGAATTAAGCGTGGTTTTCTGTTATAAATGGACATTAAGCGTATAAAAATGTCATATTGTGTGCTGATTCTTTGGAGTGAACGAGGGTGAGATGTAAAGAAAGTATTTTAAGCGTGGTTTTCTATGATAAATGGCCATTAAGCGTATAAAAATATCATATATTGTACTTATTCTTTGGAGTGAATGAGGGCAAGTTGTAAAGAAAGTACTGAAAAAGGATTGAAAACACACAAAAATAATAGGGTACATACATGAATTTAATTAAATAAAAAGAGAAAACTTCTAGGATTTTTTTCTAAAGTATAAAAAATAGAGATTATTTTAACTTTGCCGTGTAATGGATTGCGGTGGTTGGTATGGTAGGTATTGAATGTAAATATTTGTCTGAATAATCGCGGGCGTTCTCTACGAGTTTCAGCATGTCGGACTGCTCCCATACAGTCTGTCTACAAGTATGACATCTGGCATGGCATCCTATTGTTATGAGTTGTATGGTATAAACCTGTTTTTACGGTCTGGTTCAGATGATAACGTCTGTGGTTTGCGTCGGGGGTCCCCGGTTCGATTTCCGTAGGGACGGTCACTCTGACCTTAGGTTTCTCGCAGTTTTCGCTGGTCTGCCTGCGAATGCCTGGGCGGTTTCTCATCTATCACGACTTACTTTCCCTTTCATTTACATCTTTCACGTGTATAATCCGATGGTCTCCCTGGTTCGATTACCTTCGGCTGTTCACTCTGACCTCAGATTTTTCGCGGGTTTCCCTGGTCTGCAGGCGAATGCCTGACTGGTTTGTTATCTATAGCGATTTCCTTTCATTCTATATAATTTACATCTTTCACTGTACAATCTGAAGGTCTCCCTGGTTCGATTGCCGTTGGTTGTTCTCTCTGACATCAGATTTTTCTCGATTTCCCTGGTCTGCAGGCGAATGCCCGGGTGGTTTCGCATCGATTCCGATTTTCTTTCATTTTATTTGATTTACATCTTTCACGTGTGTTTCTAGGGTCCTTTGTTTGATTCTTGTTGGTTGTTCACTGACATTTTTCATGATTTTCCCTGGTCTGCGGGTGAATGTCTGGGTGGTTTCCCATCTATCATGATTTTCTTTCGTTTTATTTCATTACATCTTTCACGTGTACAATCTGAACGTTTTGTTACATGGTTACATGGTTGCTACGTGTTGTTACGTCGTGTGGCGTTTCTGGTTACGAGATGTCACGTGATATTACGTGGATACGTGCTTATGTTACGTAGTGTGACGTCTTGACACGTGGTTACGTGTTTATGTTACGTAGTGTAGCGTCTTGTCATGCTGTTATGTTACGTTGCGTTACGTCTTGTTACGTGGTTACGTTTGTTGGTTAAGTCTTGTTACGTATTTGTTAGATGATGATAGGAATGAATAGACAATGAGAAGATCCAGAGCATACAAGGTGGGAATAGGTTAGGACGTATACTTCACTGTAAACCGATATACAGTTTGTCCCTCTCCGTCTCGCGCACTACTGTTTAACATACAAAAAGTTTGTAAGGTTTAGAGAAAAGTACATAAAAGTGTTGTAACGTTGGATGAGAAATGTTTTATAATCGAATTACTCTCTATATTACTGTATAAACCTACATTCCTCCTTCTCCTTCAACCCCTGTCTATCCTTGTATCTCCACCGTTTTCCATATTTCTCCCATATAAACGTATACTCTACTCCTCAACCCATGTCTAGAGTAGCACCTCTCCTCGTATTCCCTATCGCTCTCATATAAATGCATTTTCCTCCTTGAAGACTCTCTCAACCTAGCACCTACCTTCGTTTTCCTCGTCTCTCCATATAAACGCATACTCTGTCATTCAAACCTTCCTGTCTAATACCTCTCCTCGGTTTGCTAGCTCTCCCATATAAAACGCCATATTCTACTCTTCAAGTCCTGTATGGTCTAGTACTTCCCTCGTATTCCCTATCTCTTCCGTATAAAGCGTATCCCCTCCTCCTTCAGCATCTTTCTAGTCTAGCACCTCTCCTCGTATTCCCTATCTCTCCCGTATAAACTTACATCCCCCTCCTTCATTATCTGTCTAGCCTATTATCCGTTCACGTTTTCCCTATCTTTCCCATAAAAGTCATACCCCACACCTCAAACCCTGTCTAGCCTAGCACTTCTCCTCATATTCCCCTACCTCTCTCATATAAGGCGCATTCCCCTACTTCAACCCTGTCTAGCCTAGCATCGACCTTCGCATTCCCTATCTCTCGCATATAAACGCCTACTCTATCATTCAAACCTCCTAGCCTAATACCTATCCTCGGTTCGCTATCTCCCCCATATAAAACGCCATATTCTACCCTTCAAGTCCTGTTTAGTATAGCATCCTTCCTTGTATTCCCTATCTCTGTTGTATAAAGCGTATACCTCCCTCCTTCAGCATCTGACTAGCCTAGCGTCAGCCCTGTTATTCCCTATCTCTCCCATATACACGCATTTTCCTCCTTGAACCGTCGCATCTACCCTCGTTTTCCCTATTCTTTCCCATATAAACGCAAAAGTGGCCCAGCTTCTGTCTATCATACCATCTGTCCCCGTTTTCCATATATTCCTCATATAAACTTATACCCTACTCCTTAACCTCTGTCTACACTAGCACCTCCCTCGTATGCCCTATCTCTGTCGTATAAAGCATATCTCTCCCTCCTTCAGTCCCTGCTCTACCTCGGAACTCTCCTCGTTTTCCCTATCTCTCCCATATAAACGGATCTTTCCTCCTTGAAGTTTCTCTCAACCTAGCATATACCCTCGTTTTCCTCGTCTCTTCATATAAAAAGCCATACTTACCCTTCAAACCCTGAATAGTCTAGTACCTCTCCTCGTATCCCCTATCTCTCCTGTATATATGTTCATATTCCCCCCCCCCCTTCAGCATCTTTCTATCCTAGCATCTGTTCACGTTTTCCCTATCTTTCCCATATAAACGTATATTCCTCATCTCAAACTCTATCTAGTCTAACACTTCTCCTCGTATTCCCCCGTATCTCTCATATAAAGCGCATCCCCACTCCTTCAACCTCTATCTAGCCTAGCATCGATCCTCGTAGTCCCTATCTTCGCCATATATACGCATTTTTCCTCCTTGAAGGGCCTCTCAACCTAGCATATACCCTCGTTTTCCTCGTCTCTTCATATAAAAAGCCATACTTACCCTTCAAACCCTGAATAGTCTAGTACCTCTCCTCGTATTCCCTATCTCTCCTGTATAAAGCGCATCCCCTCCTCCTTCAGCATCTGTCTATCCTAGCCTCTGTTCACGTTTTTCCTATCTTTCCCATATAAACGCATATTCCACATCTCAAACTCTATATAGTCTAGCACTTCTCCTCGTATTCCCCTGCATCTCTCATATAAAGCGCATCCCCACTCCTTCAACCTCTATCTAGCCTAGCATCGATCCTTGTAGTCCCTATCTTCCCCCTTATAAACGCATTTTTCCTCCTTGAAGGGCCTCTCAACCTAGCATATACCCTCATTTTCCCTATCCTTTCCCATATAAACGCAAAAAGCTGCGCCAGCTTCCCCTATAATATGCTACTCAGCACTGAAGTACTTGCAATAAGCAGGTCGACGCTATGTTTGTCATGAGTGAAGATGCCTTGGTAGGTATGTCTGGGAAACAATTTGAGTCAATTGGTAAATTCAGTGCCCCACTGGAACGTTGTCACAGTAGCTCAATGGTTAGAGCAACCGCACGGAGAGCGGGAGAACCGCGTTTAAATCCCAACTGTAGCGCTGTATTTTTGAGTTGACGCTACATTAAAAATTGCCTAGGCCTGGCTAAGCGTATTAAAAGTATAATTAGTGTATACAATAACAATAAAAAAGTTAAAATCCCTTAATAAATTTAATACCTTGCACTGAAGTACTTACAATAAGCAGGTCGCCGCTAAGTCTGTCATCTCGATGGAGGTGCCTTGGTAGGTATGTCTGGGAAACAATTTGAGTCAATTGGGGAATTCAGTGCCACACCGGCACGTTGTCACAGTAGCTTAATGATTAGAGCAACCGCGCGGAGAGCGGGAGTACCGTGCTGTGACTCTACACTGAAAATTTGCCTAGGCCAGGCTAAGGTCTATTAAAGGAATAATTAATTTATACACTAACAATAAAACATTTAAAACACTGTAAAACTTTGTACCCAGCACTGAAGTACTTGCAAAAAGCAGGTCGACGCTATGTTTGTCAGCTCCATGGAGATACCGTGGTAGGTATGTCTGGGAAACAATTTGTGTCAATTGGTGAATTCAATGCCCCACTGGCACGTTGTCACAGTAGCTCAATGAGTAGAGAAACCGCACGGAGAGGGGGAGAACCGTGTTCAAATCAGGGCTGTTGCGTTGAATTTTAAAGTTGACTCTACATTAAAACTTGCCTAAGCCAGGGTAAGGTCTATAAAAAGTTTAATTAACTTATACAATTACCATATAAAAAAATTAAAAACCCTAAATAAATTATGTACACAGCAATGTAGTACTTGCAATAAGCAGGTCGCCGCTAAGTTTGTCATCTCGATGGAGATGCCTTGATGGGTATATCTGGGAAAACATTTTAGTCAATTGGGGAATTCAATGCCAGTAGTATTAGTCCCGGATGAGCCAATTGTTTTAACGATAATCCTGCCGCTAGGGGCGCTCGTGTCGCTAGTGTCGCTGCGTGCGACGGCGGCGGCGGTAAGTTTGAAAAGCGCCCTGAGCGGTAGGATTATCGTTATTGCAATTGGTTCATCTGGGACGAGTTGAAAGAATTGAGGATTAGGGTAAGGTGAAGGAAGAAGAGGAAGTGACGTGGAGTGTTTTGATTGGTTCGTTAATTTGGGTGGAAGATGAAGGAAGGAAGATGGAAGAGTATGGAGGTCACGTGATGGAGAGGAGCTGGGTGGCGAGGTGTTGTCTGTGCGGAGGTCGGGACTGAAAGAGGGAAAAGATGGGGGAGCGAGGGATAAAAAGTGTAACAGAAAGTGACGTGTGAAGTTGTGATTGGTGGGAATAAGAATTGATTTTATTGGTGGAAAGGAGCAAATGAAAGTTGTTGATTGGTAAGAATAAGAGAGATTATGATTGGTGGAAAGAAAAAGGTGTGGGAGTGGGGTATGTTGGAGGTGATGGGAAAGGTAAGTTTTGCTAGCAACAAGATTTGCAAAAGCCTGTTGAGAACTGATCAGCAATTTTTTGAACGTTGGATGGTAGTTTTCTTGAGTGGATAGAGAGATGGGGCGATATGAGATGCGGTGGCGAAAATGGGAACTAAATAAGATGGTTGGGACAAGAGGTTTAAGGACGAGGAAATTTGGAGGTTAGTGGTGAACATTGCGGTCGCAAGAGGTGGGGGGTAAGGAGACGCAGTGGTGAGAATGGGAACTAAAAGAAGATGGCGGTAGCAAGAGCTTAGAAGAGTAGATTTTGAGGTTAAAATAGTGGGAACTAAAAATGGCGGAGGGTCTGCGACAAGGAGATGCGGTGAGAACTAAACAAGATGGCGGACGCAAGAGGAGGGTAAGGAGGTTTGAGGTTACAGTACCAAAACACGAAAGGATATATTCCTACGCCAAGCAGGTCCGAAAAATAATTATGCGTGTGGTACTTACCTGTTACCGGTGTGGATGCGTCACCAAAAGCGCGGCACGCGACGCGAAAAAATAAAAGCAAACTGTTTTTGAAAATTCTTAACCAGCTTTAAGATCAACCAACGTCACTACGCACTGATATACCTAGGTTTTTAAAGCGGTACAGACACCCTTTGCAGAGGCGTAATTTAACTATACCAAAAACCTGGTACTGGACCATCGTGATGGTCGCTAGCGTACGTAGGAGCAGGGTTCTCATAGCCGGTCGAAAGCGGTCAAAAACGTGTACGACGTAGGTGATCACAGTAGCTGCTGTCGAGTCAACCGTCGAGGTGTGAATGAACGAGATCTGTTCTTGCCGGCAATTTGGTTGGGAGATGAGAGGCGCGGTGGTGAAATGGGAACTAAATAAGATGGCGGAGGCATGAAGTTGAGGTTAAGGAGCGGTGAGGTGTTGTCTGTGCGGAGGTTGGGGCTGAAAGAGGGGGGAAAGATGGCGAACGAGGGATAAAAAGTATAACAGAAAGTGACGTGTGAAGTTGTGATTGGTGGGAATAAGAAGTGATGTTATTGGTGGAAAGGAACAAATGAAAGTTGTTGATTGGTGAGAATAAGAGAGATTATGATTGGTGGAAAGAAAAAAGGTGTGGGAGTGGGGTATGTTGGAGGTGATGGAAAAGGTAAGTTTTGCTACCAACAACATTTGCAAAAGCCTATCCAGAACTCATCAGCAATTTTAAATAACTAGTGTTTCGGGGTTTTCTCTGGTTGGTAGACGAATGCAAGCTGTTTCTGCCATACTTATATTATTCGTCTTTTCCTTTTTTTCTTTTTGTCTTTTCGTTTTTTTAAAAAATAACTAGTTTTTTGGGGTTTTCTGCGGTTGGTAAACGAATGCAAGCTCTTTCTGCTTTTTCATAGGTTTTCCCTGGTTGGTAGGCGTTTTCTGTAGTGGTTGACGAAGCCGTTTCTAATTTTCGAGGTTTTCTCAGGTTTTTTAGCGGTTGTCCCTGCCCGGTAGGCAAATGATGAAGTTTTACCTTGTCGGCCCACGGATACTAGGCACATACTCGCACACACACACACACACACCCGTTGCAGTTGCCATACTTATATTATTCGTCTTTTCCTTTTTTTCTTTTTTTTCTTTTTGTTTTTTCGTTTTTTAAAAAATAACTAGTTTTTGGAGGTTTTCTGCGGTTGGTAAACGAATGCAAGCTCTTTCTGCTTTTTCATAGGTTTTCCCTGGTTGGTAGGCGTTTTCTGTAGTGGTTGACGAAGCCGTTTCTAATTTTCGAGGTTTTCTCAGGTTTTTTAGTGGTTGTCCCTGTCCGGTAGGCAAATGATAAAGTTTTTCTATAATGTCGTCGTTTTGGCTTGTGGCGCACGGATACTAGGCACATACTCGCACACACACACACACACAGACAGACACACAGACAGACACACACACGGACATGTTTCCAAAAATGCTTTTTTTGGGATTCAGGAGGTCTCAAAACGTGTATTTCCGGTGAAATCTCGGTATTGAATTTTTGGGTGGAATGCAATACTTCCCCTACTTACTATACGTAGTAGAGAAAGTAAAAAAGTATAAGTATTGGAAAATTTAAGGAAATAACAAGCAATATCTCGAAAACGGTTCACTCAACAAGAGAAATGTATATGGCATAAGTTGTGTATTTTAACGCGATCTACATTTTTTGTGTAGTAAAATTTTGTCTATCTCTTATGGTTTACCAGTTATGCAAAAGGCGTTCACAATGAAGAATACTTTTGGAACCATTCCCAGAAAATTTGAGATATACATTTCATTTCTCATGACATTATCTTAAACATATGATATTTTCATCAAAATCGTTATAGCCATTTTGAGAAAATTAAAAAAGTGTACTATCTTGTTTTCATGGGTTTTCCAGATCGGTAGGCGTTAGAATACTCTTAGAGCTTTTTTCAGGTTTTTCGCGGTTATCCCTGTCCGGTAGGCAAATGATAAAGTTTTTCTATAATGTCGTCGTTTTGGCTTGTGGCGCACGGTTACTAGGCACATACTCGCACACACACACAGACAGACACACAGACAGACACACACACGGCCATGTTACCAAAAATGCTTTTTTTGGATTCAGGAGGTCTCAAAACGTGTATTTCCGGTGAAATCTCGGTATCGAATTTTTGGGTGGAATGCAATACTTCCCCTACTTACTATACGTAGTAGAGAAAGTTAAAAAGTATAAGTATTGGAACATTTAAGGAAATAACAAGCAATATCTCGAAAACGGTTCACTCAACAAAAGAAATGTATATGGCATAAGTTGTGTATTTTAACGCGATCTACATTTTTTGTGTAGTAAAATTTTGTCTATCTCTTATGGTTTACCAGTTATGCAAAAGGCGTTCACAATGAAGAATACTTTTGGAGACATTCCCAGAAAATTTGAGATATACATTTCATTTCTCATGATATTTTCATCAAAATCGTTATAGCCATGGTAGGTATGGCAGGGAAAGACTTTGAGCCAGTTGGGGAATTCAATGACCCACTGGCGCGTTGTCACAGTAGCTGAAAGTTTAGAGCAAACGCACATACAGCGGGAGAACCGTATTCAAATCCCGGATGTTACACTACTTTAAAAGCTTGCCTAGGCCAGGCTATGGTCTATTAAAGGTATAAATAATTTATACAATGGCAATAACAAAATTAATAACCCTGAATAAATTATGCTCCAGCAGTGAAGTACTTGCAATAAACAGGTCACCGCTAAGTTTGTCATCTCGATGGAGATGCCTTGGTAGGTATGTCTGGGAAACAATTTAAGTCAAGTGGGGAATTCAATGCCCCACCGGCATGTTGTCACAGTAGCTCAATGATTAGAGCAAACGCACGGAGAGCAGAATAAACGTGTTCAAATCCCGGCTGTGGCGTTGAATTTTTCAGTTGACGCTAGATTAAAAACTTGCATAGGCCAGGCTAAGCGTTTATACAATAACTATAACAAAATTAAAAACCCTGAATAAATTATATACCCAGCACTGACTTACTTGCAATAAGCAGGTCGCAACTAAGTTTGTCATCTCGATGGAAAAGCCTTGGTAGGTATGTCTGGGAAACAATTTGAGTCAATTGGGGAATTCGATGCCCCACAGGCACGTTGTCACAGTAGCTCAAAGGTTAGAGCAACCGCGTTCAAATCCCGGCTGTGGCGCTGAATTTTTCAGTTGACGCTACTTTAAAAACTTGCCTAGGCCTGGCTAAGCGTATTAAAAGTATAATTGGTTTATACAATAACAATAAAAAATTAAAAACCCTGAATAAATTATGTACCCAGCACTGAAGTACTTGCAATAAGCGGGTCGTCGCTAAGTTTGTCAATATCACAGTAGCTCAAAGATTAGAGCAAAAGCACGAAGAGCCGGAGAACCGTGTTCAAATCCCGGCTTAGACTCCACATTAAACACTTGCCTAGGCCAAGCTAAGGTCTATTAAAAGTATAAATTATTTATACAATAACAATAAAAAAAATTAAAAACCCTGCATAAATTATGTCCCCAGCACTGAAGTACTTGCAATAAGCAGGTCGCCGCTAAGTTTGTCATCACTGGCACGTTGCCACAGTAGCTCCATGTTTAGAACAACCGCGTTCAAATCCCGGCTGTAGCGTTGAATTTTTCAGTTGACTACTTTAAAAACTTACCTAGGCGAATCTAAGGTAGTAGAATATAATAGGGGGAGCGAGCTCACTTTTTGCGTTTACATGGGAAAGGATAGGGAAAACGAGGGTAGTTGCGGGGGTTCAAGGAGGAAAATGCGTTTATATGGGGAAGATAGGGACTACGAGGGTTGATGGTAGGCTAGGCAGGGGTTGAAGGAGTGTGGATGTGCTTTATACGGCAGAGATAGGGAATACGAGGAGAGGTACCAGACTAAACAGGGCTTGAAGGATAGAATATGGGTTTTATATGGAAGAGCTATCAAACTGAGGAGAGGTATTAGGCCAGGAGGGGTTGAAGAGACGAGGAAAACGATGGTAGATGCTAGGTTGAGAGAGCCTTCAAGGAGGAAAATGCGTTTATATGGGGAGATAGGGAAACGAGATGAGATCCGAGGTAGGGCAGGTGTTGCGCCCTTTATATGATAGAGGTAAGGAATACTAGGAGAGGTAGTAGGTTATGAAGTTGGAGAATGCGTCTTATATGATAGAGGTAGGGAATATGAGGAGAAGTGCTAGACTAGACAGGGCTTGAAGGATAGAATGTGGGTTTTATATGGAAGAGCTAGTAAATCGAGGAGCGGTATTAGGTTGGGAGGGGTTGAATAGTAGATTATGCGTTTATATGAACAGACGACGAAAACGATGGTAGATGCTAGGTTGAGAGAGCCTTCAAGGAGGAAAATGCGTTTATATGGAGGAGATAGGTAAATGAGGTGAGGTCCGAGGTAGGATAGGGGTTGAAGGAGGGAAATAGCCTTTATGTGATAGAGGTAAGGAATGCGAGGAGAGGTAGTAGACTAGGCAGTGGTTGAGGAGTACGGTATGCATTTATGTATGGAAGATATGGAAAACGGAAAGAGATCCTATGCTAGGAGAGAGTTGAAGGATGGGGTAATGTGCTTTATATGTGAGAGGTTAAGAATTCGCTGAGAGATAATAGGCTAGACAGATGCTGAAGGAGGGAAGGATTCACTTTATATGGGCAGAGATGGGGGAAACGTTGAGAATTGCTAGACTAGACAGAGTTAAAGGTAGAATGTGTTTTATATGAGAGAGATAGCAAACCGAGGAGAGGTATTAGGATAGCAAGGGTTGAATGGTAGAGTATGCGTTTATATGGGAGAGACGAGGAAGCACTTAAGAAAGTAACAAGACGTAACACCACGTAACATACACATCCACGTAACTAGACGTGAAACCATGTAACAAGACGTGACACCATGTAACAAGACGTAAAACCACGTAACATACACATCCACGTAACAAGACGTGACACCATGTAACAAGACGTGACACCATGTAACAAGACGTAACACCACATGACAAAAGCACGTAAGCACGTAACACATCGTAACAAACACGTAACCACGTGACAAGACGTAACATCGTGTAACACCATGTAACAAGACGTAACACCTCGTAACAAGACGTGACACCACGTAACAAGACGTAACACCGTGTAACACCACGTAACAAGTCGTAACACCTCGTAACAAACACGTAACAAGACGCAACACTACGTAAGAAAGTAACAAGACGTAACACATCGTAACATATACACATAACCACACAACAAGACCTAACACTACGTAAGAAAGTAACATAAGCACGTAAAAAGACGTAACATAACCAAAAGACCTAACACCTAATCTCCCTAACCAGAGATAACCTCGAGTTGTTTTAGTGAAATTGAGACGCTTTATTCAGGTTTTATTATTATTTGAGAGTCTTAATTGAAACGTTTTACATCAACATACCTTTAGTTTAGTTCGTTGTAGGTGTCTCTCCCCTTTTATCTAGGCTTGAAACTAGCACTAGGATTGCTCCTAATGGCAGGGTTACCACCTTCCCTTCCATCTTCTTCGTTCTTCATCGGTCGTCAGCTAGCTGCATATACAGCACACGGATAACCTCCATTTTTTAAAAATTGTAGACTCGCGGAGAAAATCTTCATATTCGACTTACATTCTCTTATGCACTGCTTGTAATGCTGTAATGTCCATAGGCGTATGTCGTTATCCCATCCTCTGCAATAACTCTTTTATCGTCGTATGGTGTCAATGTAATTTTATTCACTTGTACTGTGGCAAGAGCATGCTGTCGCGACAGGATCAGATTCATGGGCGTTCTGATAATTTCTCTGGTTTTAAGGCAGTCAGTATAGCTCTCGAACGTGACGTACTGCTTAATAGCACTACGTTTTATACCTTTAATCTTTTTTATCATTGAACCGTCGATATCTAGGGCATACATTTTAGGTCGTAGCCCTACAAAGCGTTGAATGATTTTACCATTAGCCTCATCTTTAAATTTCCCAAGTACCTTCTTGTTTAGAGGTGAATAGCATATATGACTTGTAGGATAATCAGCAGTATCTAGGTGCTCAAGAAAACGTAGCTTATCCTGGTACACATCTTCAGTTGTAACACGATGAATGAACGAATCAGTGTCCATATACATAAGCTTCAGGTTTTCAGCTCCATAATACGGTAACAACACATCATAGTGATACCGGTACATTAATGTCTTGGAGATATCCAACACACTCATACCGATGTATATAGGCTTGTTGAACACGATCTGTCGGGAGGCCATATGTACAGCAGCCAGATTAGAAGCATATACCGTCCTGTCGGTAAACGTTGGCTTTGCAATTAACTTTTCCAGAGTCTTCTCATTTGTCACCAGCTGTATATCCATACCATTACGCAGGTTCTCCATAGTTTTTCCGAACATAGCATTGTTGAACAATTTGTAGAGATCCTTCTCAAAATCATTTGCGGCCTGTTGTCGTAGTCTGTTGTTAAATTCCACATACGGTTTTAACCATCGAGACTGTTGGAATTGTAGCACACGATGGATTTTTGTTAGCCGTAGTCCATGATCAAGAGCTTGCTTCAACGCCATGTTATGTAGTACATACTTATTTCGAGGTCCGAGATGAGGTATCAGTTTCTTTGTAGGAGAGTCCTTAGGCGTCATACACTCAGGCAGGAAAGGTAGATCGTTGTGTAGATCGTGACGTTCTGCAGGATATTCGATGTCGACTTCTAATATGTAGCCGTAAGGATCTTCTTCTTGTAGTCTTTCTAAGTCAATTTTTTTCAGGCGATACCCACTCAAATCCACCATAATGGAGAGCGTGCCTCATTGCCCACCCATATTGGTTGTTGGCGTCGTCATAGGTAATACATTGGGTTGGTCTCGACGGATCATACTTCTCCATGTAGGTGTTATTAGCCTCTGCATAGCGGTGGGAAACTTGTCAAAAACCTCCTCTTATGCCAGATTCCACCATGAGTAATTGACCATAATCCTGTAACAATTCCAGCTGAATTCCAGTGTACAGTAACATGGCATCACATGTAGGTCCTGGAGAGGTGAAATAATGTGCAGGGTCGACTTTGTGTGTTTTGAGTGTTTGCTCCCTAAATGTCTCAAAGACATCAGCTAGGAGAAGCACATCAGAGATTAAGTAGAGGTCGCTGTACTCACCCAGGTTTCTGACATTAAACAGCTCCCATACATTTTTAGTATGATCGTAGTCAGCATCACTAATTTCCTCTTCATTTAATTTATTGTGGAAGGAGTCCTTAGGAGGCAAGCAGGTTTCGTTCAAAACATCCCATGAAGTGATGTAATCATAGGGAAATACCCCCTTACGAGTCATCAACTTCAACTTGTCTTCTCCGAAGTGTTTCAGTGTTTCAGGATACAATGTCAGATTTTTCACCAGCTTATCCAGGCTTGTACTGAGGAACCGGAAGCATCCACAAACCGGAGCTTTATATCTCCCACATACTTGGAGAATGATAAGCTTTCTTCAGAGCTAGGAATTACTTCCACCCTCTCACTAGTGCATCCCAGCTCCTTAACAATGAAGTGAGAGTCATATCCACTGAGGTTGTGCATGAGGACTGAAATGTATTTAGGTGTTTTGCAAGCTAAATTACATTCATTAATTAGACTTCCACGATATTCCCCGCTGATGTGATCATGGTCGCGTACTTTGTAGTTCTCTTCAGTAAAGGTTTTTCCACACAAGTAGCACACTGTAGAGGAGTTGAAATCCAGCTGCTGTTGATCTGTAAGTTTCAGAGGCATGACAGATTTGTATATATTATTAATTTCCTTTGCAAGGAACGAGAGGTATTTCATAAACCTCTGAGCAGCATCAACACCACGATATACATAGGGATGCTTAGGAAGACCAGTTTCCAGATGTTCAACGTCGGATGACGGTTTAACGTAAACGCAGAACCTCATGGGTACATGCTGCTGATAAGGAGCTGTATATGAAGTTGCAGGATTGGGGAGACATGTATGACATGGAGCGAGAATGCTTTCAAAGTCAGCGTAGATGTCGTAAGGTAGTTTCAGCATCCTTTCAACATTTTTAAACTGTACAATCGATTTCTCCTTTGTAGGCATAACTACCCTTGCAATACCATGTTGATTACAGACGGATGCATGTTCTTGTAGTTTTTCCAGTCCACTTCGTCCGCATTGATCATCAAAATGTGTAAAACAACGCTTACAGGTATAAACACGTGTATTATGCTTAGTTTTCTGACGTCGAATAAGTTTATCAAAATTCTTTATATATACGTAGTGATGTTTTCCACTACTGTCACTCAATAGTAGGAGGTCACGGTGTTCAGGTAGTTCAGTCTCAGCTACCTTTATCGGGTACACAGCTTGCTTCTCATCCAAGCCGAAGACATTGATAGACATACTGTTAAGCTTCTCAAATTTAGGTATCTGAGAAAGCGGAGTTGGACAAGTAACACAGCTGAAGTCATATTTATTTTTAAGCTGCTTGTATTTGCTCGGCCGTAGCGCATTCTTCTCAACGAATTTGGCCAATACAGAATATATAAAACATTGTTCATCCTTATAGCTTTGGACGTTAATGCAAGCTTCTTTAGCTCCAACAGATGGAGGTAGGGGTATGTAGCTACTTCCTCGTAGCGGATTGTACTTCTTAATACGAAGGCGCACCCCTTCCACAGCAAGCAGAGCCCAGTTGCTACCCTTTAGTTGTGATTCCTCCATTTCAGTAACCAATTTCTTCATTTTGGTTTCCAGCATAGAGTCCAGATCCATTTCTAGGAAAACAGCTAGATTTCTGGTTTTAAATGTCTTTTCATAGGTTTCTCCGATACTGTTAACAAATCTACACTCAGCTAACAGATTAATTTGCAAACTCTTGTGAATATTAAGTTCTTTATGCACGGCCTGGATTATCCGCTGTTTTGCTTCATGCAGGTACATATTCAGATCCTTAGTTGATTCACAGCGTATAAAATACGATTTCAAGCGTCCATGGAATGAAGTTTCATATTCTTTCATGTCACACTCCTCCATTGTAGATAACAACTCTTGTTTTGTAGGTTCTAATCTACGTTTCTTCTCAGGCATGGTTATTTCGCACGCATCTTCGTGTCGTCGGACCTTATAACTGTCTTTGAAGACTGCATTACAGTATTTACACTTGAAGAGCTTCTTACAACGTACCTCATGCCTTCTCTTATCATAACCGCGAACAAACCCTTTGCCGCATTTACCACAAGAATATCCTGTTGCACTAGGAATGATATCCTTATATGAGGACTTATTCATCTTTACTGC
This sequence comes from Deroplatys truncata, assembly GCA_030765065.1. NCBI lineage: Eukaryota > Metazoa > Arthropoda > Insecta > Mantodea > Mantidae > Deroplatys > Deroplatys truncata. The sequence continues at coordinate 345,296,334 of CM060990.1, read as the reverse complement.
GATGTAATAACCTTTCTTCAAGGTAATGTACTCCTCTTCACCTTGATAACACTTTATATTATTTTCTGAGAGAACGAAGTTGTCACCCCGGAGATACCTAGCAGAATGAGGTCCAATGTCGGGGATCCTGCTATTTATAGAGGAGGCACGTACTTTTTTTATTAATTGTCTAACGTATTAATCCTTCTTCAAGGAAATGTACTCTTCTTCACATTGATAACACTTTAGATTATTTTCTGAAAGAACGATGTTATCACCTCGGAGATACCTAGCAGAATGATTCCAATGTCAGAGATCCTGCTATTTATAGAGGAGGCACGTACCTTTTTTGATTAATTGTATAACGTATTAATCCTTCTTCAAGGAAATGTACACCTCTTCACCTTGATAACACTTTATATTATTTTCTGAGAGATCAGCCATGTTAACACGTCAGAGATAGGTAGCAGAATGAAGTCCAATGCCCGAGATCGTGCTATTTAAAGAGGAGACACAGACCTTTTTTGATAGGTTATGTATTGAATTTTTAATACTAAAATGATGATTAAGCGTCTAAACTCATATATTTTAAAAAAAGTGTTAGATAGATGTTCGGACGTATTCGTAGGTCTTCGAGCATGTTCGGGTATTTAGAGCGTTGATCAGAGGTATTTATGTATGTTTATACATGATTGGAGGTGTGTGCGTTCGTATGTGTGAGGAGATGCAGAGTAGCCAGTAAGGCTGATGAACGATCTGTCAACAGAGCAAGGAAAAAGTTTTTCTAAGCAAGCAATCAGCTAGAATCACAAAGATACAAATGAAATAGACTGAAAGGAAATCGTGATAGCAAACACCCTACAGCATTCGACAGCAGACCAGCGAAAACCATGAAAAGATCTGTGATCAGAGTAAACGACAGACAGAAATCTAAACCCTGAACCCTAGAAATTTATGTGAAAAATGTAAATAAAATGCATTGAAAGGGAATCGTGATAGCAAATACCACTACAGCATTCGACAGCAGACCAGAGGAAAAACCACGAAAAATCGAGATCAGAGTAAACGACAGACAGAAATCTAACCCCTGAACCCTAGAAATTTACGTGAAAAATGTAAATAAAATGGATTGAAGGGAATCGTGATACCAAATACCACTACAGCATTCGGCAGCAGACCGGGAAAAAACCATGCAAAGATCCGCGATCAGAGTAAACAATTGATTGAAATCTAACCCCTCAACCATAGAAATTTACGTGAAAGATACAAATGAAATAGAATGAAAGGAAATCGTGATAGCATACACCACTCCAGCATTCGGCAGCAGACCAGAGCAAAAACCACAAAAAATCGAGATCAGAGTAAACGACAGGCAGAAATCTAACCCCTGCATCATAGAAATTTACGTAAAAAATGTAAATAAAATGGATTGAAGGGAATCGTGATAGCAAATACCACTACAGCATTCGGCAGCAGACCAGGAAAAAACCATGCAAAGATCCGCGATCAGAGTAAATAATTGATTGAAATCTAACCCCTGAACCATAGAAATTTACGTGAAAGATACAAATGAAATAGAATGAAAGGAAATCGTGATAGCATACACCACTCCAGCATTCGGCAGCAGACCAGAGCAAAAACCACAAAAAATCGAGATCAGAGTAAACGACAGACAGAAATCTAACCCCTGAACCATAGGAATTTACGTGAAAAATGTAAATAAAATGGATTGAAGGGAATCGTGATAGCAAATACCACTACAGCATTCGGCAGCAGACCCGGAAAAAACCATGCAAAGATCCGTGATCGGAGTAAACAATTGATTGAAATCTAACCCCTGAACCATAGAAATTTACGTGAAAGATACAAATGAAATAGAATGATAGGAAATCGTGATAGCATACACCACTACAGCATTCGACAGCAGACCAGAGGAAAAACCACGAAAAAATCGAGATTAGAGTAAGCGACAGACAGAAATGTAACCCCTGAACCCCAGAAGCTTACGTGAAAAATGCAAATGAATCAGAATGAAAGAAAATTGGGTAGAATACATAATCACAGAATTCACCCAGCCAACCATGCAAAATCACGAAAAATCCGAGATCAGAGTAAACGACAGACAGAAATCTAACCCCTGAACGCTAGAAATTTACGTGAAAAATGTAAATAAAATGGATTGAAAGGAAATCGTGATAGCATACACCACTCCAGCATTCGGCAGCAGACCAGAGCAAAAACCACAAAAAATCGAGATCAGAGTAAACGACAGACAGAAATCTAACCCCTGAATCATAGAAATTTACGTAAAAAATGTAAATAAAATGGATTGAAGGGAATCGTGATAGCAAATACCACTACAGCATTCGGCAGCAGACCAGGAAAAAACCATGCAAAGATCCGCGATCAGAGTAAATAATTGATTGAAATCTAACCCCTGAACCATAGAAATTTACGTGAAAGATACAAATGAAATAGAATGAAAGGAAATCGTGATAGCATACACCACTCCAGCATTCGGCAGCAGACCAGAGCAAAAACCACAAAAAATCGAGATCAGAGTAAACGACAGACAGAAATCTAACCCCTGAACCATAGGAATTTACGTGAAAAATGTAAATAAAATGGATTGAAGGGAATCGTGATAGCAAATACCACTACAGCATTCGGCAGCAGACCCGGAAAAAACCATGCAAAGATCCGTGATCGGAGTAAACAATTGATTGAAATCTAACCCCTGAACCATAGAAATTTACGTGAAAGATACAAATGAAATAGAATGATAGGAAATCGTGATAGCATACACCACTACAGCATTCGACAGCAGACCAGAGGAAAAACCACGAAAAAATCGAGATTAGAGTAAGCGACAGACAGAAATGTAACCCCTGAACCCCAGAAGCTTACGTGAAAAATGCAAATGAATCAGAATGAAAGAAAATTGGGTAGAATACATAATCACAGAATTCACCCAGCCAACCATGCAAAATCACGAAAAATCCGAGATCAGAGTAAACGACAGACAGAAATCTAACCCCTGAACGCTAGAAATTTACGTGAAAAATGTAAATAAAATGGATTGAAAGGAAATCGTGATAGCATACACCACTCCAGCATTCGGCAGCAGACCAGAGCAAAAACCACAAAAAATCGAGATCAGAGTAAACGACAGACAGAAATCTAACCCCTGAATCATAGAAATTTACGTAAAAAATGTAAATAAAATGGATTGAAGGGAATCGTGATAGCAAATACCACTACAGCATTCGGCAGCAGACCAGGAAAAAACCATGCAAAGATCCGCGATCAGAGTAAATAATTGATTGAAATCTAACCCCTGAACCATAGAAATTTACGTGAAAGATACAAATGAAATAGAATGAAAGGAAATCGTGATAGCATACACCACTCCAGCATTCGGCAGCAGACCAGAGGAAAAACCACAAAAAATCGAGATCAGAGTAAACGACAGACAGAAATCTAACCCCTGAACCATAGGAATTTACGTGAAAAATGTAAATAAAATGGATTGAAGGGAATCGTGATAGCAAATACCACTACAGCATTCGGCAGCAGACCCGGAAAAAACCATGCAAAGATCCGTGATCGGAGTAAACAATTGATTGAAATCTAACCCCTGAACCATAGAAATTTACGTGAAAGATACAAATGAAATAGAATGATAGGAAATCGTGATAGCATACACCACTACAGCATTCGACAGCAGACCAGAGGAAAAACCACGAAAAAATCGAGATTAGAGTAAGCGACAGACAGAAATGTAACCCCTGAACCCCAGAAGCTTACGTGAAAAATGCAAATGAATCAGAATGAAAGAAAATTGGGTAGAATACATAATCACAGAATTCACCCAGCCAACCATGCAAAATCACGAAAAATCCGAGATCAGAGTAAACGACAGACAGAAATCTAACCCCTGAACGCTAGAAATTTACGTGAAAAATGTAAATAAAATGGATTGAAAGGGAATCGTGATAGCAAACACCACTCCAGCATTCGTCAGCAGACCAGCGAAAATCGTGAGAAACCTATGGCCAGAGTGCTCGTCCCTACGGGAATCGAATCCGAGACCTCCCGAATGCAAAGCACTGACATTATTGACTGAACCAAACAGTAAAAAACAGACCTCATTCGCGGTCGACAATGTTTAAACACGTTAACTTTCACCATATGACTTCACAGTTGAAGACAGTTTGACTATCGCCGACATGTCGAGACATGTACATTTTATGCATTTCATAACAAAAGAGAAGTATATTTTAGCGTCATATACAGAAGTTTCATGCCAACGTACTCACTACGCTCGCTAAAATAATCTAAAATTTCATCGTTGAAATACTTTGGAAATAGGGTAGAAGTTTTTCCACCCTTATTTAATTAAATTCATGTATATACCCTATTATTTAGTGATTTTTTCAATAATTTCTTTCTCTCATCTCCATCATTCTTCAAAGAATCAGTGTACAATATGCATTTTTATACGCTTAATGTCCCTTTATCACAGAATACCACGCTTAATTCGCAGTTATCACAGAAAACCGCTACATTTACTATAATTACGAGCAACTAATTTTTTCCCATAGTTACACGGATTTTAAACTCGTAGGATCGTATTAGAAAATGTATCATATTTTATCAGTTCAAAGCGGGTAAACATTTTTAAAGTCATCGATTACATTTAGCGTAAAGATTATCATATATCATTTTTAAATCCGTCTTCTTAAATATAATGTATCGCAATCCATTTTTAAAATCAAATCATACATGCGTTTAATGCACATAATGGATGTCTTCATATACCCAATATGGCTGCCATGCACGTTAAACATTCAATATGGATGCGTCCGGGCATCTTCTTCATTGAACATGCTTCCAACTCTCTCCGCTAGGTGGAGCGCACGATGCATGCTACGAGGGTGGAGAGGGAGAAACCAGTTCTATTTACGCTTGCAGTGGAGATAGCGCGTCGGTCGGCCTGAGAGCCTCGTTCAGGGAGGTCGTACAGTTCTCACAGTCATTTCATTACGCGTCGTCTAATCGCGTGTTCGTTACGTAATTTTTTTTTGCGACGCACCGCCAATTAAAGTGGTCTATAATCGAATTAATTACCCCACAGTAGTCTTATTATGAGAGTTCTGGCCCACAAACAGATGCCAACAACTGATAAGATCCTTTGTTGTATGCCGCCTGGTCCCGCCCCCTCTCTTTGAGGCCTTACATACCGTCCTGTCGCTCGTGCCGCTAGCCCCGCCCCCTCCCTTTAACGGGCTTACCTAATGCCGCCCGGTCGCGTGCTGGCGGCCACCACTCCCGCTCCCCTTCACCAGTGACCTCTCCCTTAAAATCTACTGGATTCCCGATCCCCCCACCCCTCTCCTTTCTAATCCTATCCCGTACACTGAGCACGCCCTCTCTTTGTGCTCTACTGTCAGGCTCTCTGCGTAGGCGGTGTAACCACTCCCCCTCTTTGTAGCGCGACCAATTGCTGGCCTCGGTATTGGAGAACAATGGGCTGTTGTTCTCATTGTTTAAGCCAGCATTGGAGTAGAGCAGTGAGGAGGGGGCATTGTGGTCCAGTAGCTTTTAAGGGTGAAACCACAAAGGTTAAGTGTTTTCACGCCTTTCCTTTTGTGTGCTATTCTTTCACCGCAAATCAGAGACGCAGGACAATGCATTATTGTTCTCATCGTAAATGGCGGTGTCGGAATAGCAAAAAGCGGGAGGTGGGAGTCGACTGCATAGAAGAAAGGAACTTATCAGTTGTTGGCATCTGTTTGTGGGCCAGAACTCGTTGGCATGAAACTTCTGTATATGACGCTAGAATATACTTCTGTTTTGTTATGAGATGCATAAAATGTACATGTCTCGACATGTCGGCGATAGTCAAACTGTCCGCAACTGTGACGTCATATGGTGAAAGTTAACGTGTTTAAGCATTGTCGACCGCGAATGAGGTGTGTTTGTTACTGTTTGGTTCAGTCAATAATGTCAGCGCTTTGTATTCGAGAGGTCTCGGATTCGATTCCCATAGAGACGAGCACTCTGGCCATAGGTTTCTCACGATTTTCGCCGGTCCGCTGATGAATGCTGGAGTGGTGTTTGCTATCACGATTTCCTTTCATTCTATTTCATTTGTATCTTTCACGTAAATTTCTATGGTTAAGGGGTTAGATTTCAATCAATTGTTTACTCTGATCACGGATCTTTGCATGGTTTTTTCCTGGTCCGCTGCCGAATGCTGTGGTGGTATTTGCTATCACGATTCCCTTCAATCCCTTTTATTTACATTTTTCACGTAAATTTATATGGTTCAGGGGTTAGATTTCTGTCTGTCGTTTACTCTGATAACGATTTTTCGTGGTTTTTTCTGGTCTGCTGCCGAATCCTGGAGTGGTGTATGCTATCACAATTTCCTTTCATTCTATTTCATTTGTATCTTTCTCGTAAATTTCTATGGTTCAGGGGTTAGATTTCAATCAATTGTTTACTCTGATCACGGATCTTTGCATGGTTTTTTCCTGGTCTGCTGCCGAATGCTGTAGTGGTATTTGCTATCACGATTCCCTTCAATCCAAGGTCTGTGTCTCCTCTTTAAATAGCACGATCTCGGGCATTGGACTTCATTCTGCTAGCTATCTCTGACGTGTTAACATGGCTGATCTCTCAGAAAATAATATAAAGTGTTATCAAGGTGAAGAGGTACATTTCCCTGAAGAAGGATTAATACGTTATACAATTAATCAAAAAAGGTACGTGCCTCCTCTATAAATAGCAGGATCTCTGACATTGGAGATCATTCTGCTAGGTATCTCCGAGGTGATAACATCGTTCTCTCAGAAAATAATCTAAAGTGTTATCAATGTGAAGAAGAGTACATTTCCTTGAAGAAGGATTAATACGTTAGACAATTAATAAAAAAAGTACGTGCCTCCTCTATAAATAGAAGGATCCCCGACATTGGACTTCATTCTGCTAGGTATCTCCGGGGTGACAACTTCGTTCTCTCGGAAAATAATATAAAGTGTTATCAAGGTGAAGAGGAGTACATTACCTTGAAGAAAGGTTATTACATCGCAGTAAAGATGAATAAGTCCTCATATAAGGATATCATTCCTAGTGCAACAGGATATTCTTGTGGTAAATGCGGCAAAGGGTTTGTTCGCGGTTGTGATAAGAGAAGGCATGAGGTACGTTGTAAGAAGCTCTTCAAGTGTAAATACTGTAATGCAGTCTTCAAAGACAGTTATAAGGGCCGACGACACGAAGATGCGTGCGAAATAACCATGCCTGAGAAGAAACGTAGATTAAAACCTACAAAACAAGAGTTGTTATCTACAATGGAGGAGTGTGACATGAAAGAATATGAAACTTCATTCCATGGACGCTTGAAATCGTATTTTATACGCTGTGAATCAACTAAGGATCTGAATATGTACCTGCATGAAGCAAAACAGCGGATAATCCAGGCCGTGCATAAAGAACTTAATATTCACAAGAGTTTGAAAATTAATCTGTTAGCTGAGTGTAGATTTGTTAACAGTATCGGAGAAACCTATGACAAGACATTTAAAACCAGAAATCAAGCTGTTTTACTAGAAACGGATCTGGACTCTATGCTGGAAACCAAAATGAAGAAATTGGTTACTGAAGTGGAGGAATCACAACTAAAGGGTAGCAACTGGGCTCTGCTTGCTGTGGAAGCGGTGCGCCTTCGTATTAACAAGTACAATCCGCTACGAGGAAGTAGCTACATACCCCTACCTCCATCTGTTGGAGCTAAAGAAGCTTGCATTAACGTCCAATACTATAAGGATGAGCAATGTTTTATATATTCTGTATTGGCCAAATTCGTTGAGAAGAATGCGCTACGGCAAGCAAATACAAGCAGCTTAAAAATAAATATGACTTCAGCTGTGTTACTTGTCCAACTCCGCTTTCTCAGATACCTAAATTTGAGAAGCTTAACAGTATGTCTATCAATGTCTTCGGCTTGGATGAGAAGCAAGCTGTGTACCCGATAAAGGTAGCTGAGACTGAACTACCTGAACACCGTGACCTCCTACTATTGAGTGACAGTAGTGGAAAACATCACTACGTATATATAAAGAATTTTGATAAACTTATTCGACGTCAGAAAACTAAGCATAATACACGTGTTTATACCTGTAAGCGTTGTTTTACACATTTTGATGATCAATGCGGACGAAGTGGACTGGAAAAACTACAAGAACATGCATCCGTCTGTAATCAACATGGTATTGCAAGGGTAGTTATGCCTACAAAGGAGAAATCGATTGTACAGTTTAAAAATGTTGAAAGGATGCTGAAACTACCTTACGTCATCTACGCTGACTTTGAAAGCATTCTCGCTCCATGTCATACATGTCTCCCCAATCCTGAAACTTGTTATACAGCTTCTTATCAGCAGCATGTACCCATGAGTTTCTGCGTTTACGTTAAACCGTCATCCGACGTTGAACATCTGGAAGCTGGTCTTCCTAAGCATCCCTATGTATATCGTGGTGTTGATGCTGCTCAGAAGTTTATGGAATACCTCTCATTCCTTGCAAAGGAAATTAATAATATATACAAATCTGTCATGCCTCTGAAACTTACAGATCAACAGCAGCTGGATTTCAACTCCTCTACAGTGTGCTACTTGTGTGGAAAAACCTTTACTGAAGAGAACTACAAAGTACGCGACCATGATCACATCAGCGGGGAATATCGTGGAAGTCTACATAATGAATGTAATTTAGCTTGCAAAACACCTAAATACATTCCAGTCCTCATGCACAACCTAGTGGATATGACTCACACTTCATTGTTAAGGAGCTGGGATGCACTAGTGAGAGGGTGGAAGTAATTCCTAGCTCTGAAGAAAGCTATATATCATTCTCCAAGTATGTGGGAGATATAAAGCTCCGGTTTGTGGATAGCTTCCGATTCCTCAGTACAAGCCTGGATAAGCTGGTGAAAAATCTGACATTGTATCCTGAAACACTGAAACACTTCGGAGAAGACAAGTTGAAGTTGATGACTCGTAAGGGGGTATTTCCCTATGATTACCTCACTTCATGGGATGTTTTGAACGAAACCTGCTTGCCTCCTAAGTACTGCTTCTACAATAAATTAAATGAAGAGGAAATTAGTGATGCTGACTACGATCATACTAAAAATGTATGGGAGCTGTTTAATGTCAGAAACCTGGGCGAGTACAGCGACCTCTACTTAATCTCTGATGTGCTTCTCCTAGCTGATGTCTTTGAGACATTTAGGGAGCAAACACTCAAAACACACAAAGTCGACCCTGCACATTATTTCACCTCTCCAGGACTTACATGGGATGCCATGTTACTGTACACTGGAATTCAGCTGGAATTGTTACAGGATTATGGTGAATTACTCATGGTGGAAACTGGCATAAGAGGAGGTTTATGTCAAGTTTCCCACCGTTATGCAGAGGCTAATAACACCTACATGGAGAAGTATGAGCCGTCGAGACCAACCCAATGTATTACCTATGACGACGCCAACAACCAATATGGGTGGGCAATGAGTCACGCTCTCCCTTATGGTGGATTTGAGTGTGTATCGCCTGAAAAAAATTGACTAAGAAAAACTACAAGAAGAAGATCCTTACGGCTACATATTAGAAGTCGACATCGAATATCCTGCAGAACTTCACGATCTACACAACGATCTACCTTTCCTGCCTGAGTGTATGACGCCTAAGGACTCTCCTACAAAGAAACTGATACCTCATCTCGGACCTCGAAATAAGTATGTACTACATTACATGGCGTTGAAGCAAGCTCTTGATCATGGACTACGGCTAACAAAAATCCATCGTGTGCTACAATTCTAACAGTCTCGATGGTTAAAACCGTATGTGGAATTTAACAACAGACTACGACAGCAGGCCACAAATGATTTTGAGAAGGATCTCTACAAATTGTTCAACAATGATATGTTCGGAAAAACTATGGAGAACCTGCGTAATGGTATGGATATACGGCTGGTGACAAATGAGAAGACTCTGGAAAAGTTAATTGCAAAGCCAACGTTTATCGACAGGACGATATATGCTTCTAATCTGGCTGCTGTACATATGGCCTCCCGACAGATCGTGTTCAACAAGCCTATATACATCGGTATGAGTGTGTTGGATATCTCCAAGACATTAATGTACCGGTATCACTATGATGTGTTGTTACCGTATTATGGAGCTGAAAACCTGAAGCTTATGTATATGGACACTGATTCGTTCATACATCGTGTTACAACTGAAGATGTGTACCAGGATAAGCTACGTTTTCTTGAGCACCTAGATACTGCTGATTATCCTACAAGTCATATATGCTATTCACCTCTAAACAAGAAGGTACCTGGGAAGTTTAAAGATGAGGCTAATGGTAAAATCATTCAACGCTTTGTAGGGCTACGACCTAAAATGTATGCCCTAGATATCGACGGTTCAATGATAAAAAAGATTAAAGGTATAAAACGTAGTGCTATTAAGCAGTACGTCACGTTCGAGAGCTATACTGACTGCCTTAAAACCAGAGAAATTATCAGAACGCCCATGAATCTGATCCTGTCGCGACAGCATGCTCTTGCCACAGTACAAGTGAATAAAATTACATTGACACCATACGACGATAAAAGAGTTATTGCAGAGGATGGGATAACGACATACGCCTATGGACATTACAGCATTACAAGCAGTGCATAAGAGAATGTAAGTCGAATATGAAGATTTTCTCCGCGAGTCTACAATTTTTAAAAAATGGAGGTTATCCGTGTGCTGTATATGCAGCTAGCTGACGACCGATGAAGAACGAAGAAGATGGAAGGGAAGGTGGTAACCCTGCCATTAGGAGCAATCCTAGTGCTAGTTTCAAGCCTAGATAAAAGGGGAGAGACACATACAACGAACTAAACTAAAGGTATGTTGATGTAAAACGTTTCAATTAAGACTCTCAAATAATAATAAAACCTGAATAAAACGTCTCAATTTCACTAAAACAACTCGAGGTTATCTCTGGTTAGGGAGATTAGGTGTTAGGTCTTTTGGTTATGTTACGTCTTTTTACGTGCTTATGTTACTTTCTTACGTAGCGTTAGGTCTTGTTGTGTGGTTATGTGTATATGTTACGATGTGTTACGTCTTGTTACTTTCTTACGTAGTGTTGCGTCTTGTTACGTGTTTGTTACGAGGTGTTACGACTTGTTACGTGGTGTTACACGGTGTTACGTCTTGTTACGTGGTGTCACGTCTTGTTACGAGGTGTTACGTCTTGTTACATGGTGTTACACGATGTTACGTCTTGTCACGTGGTTACGTGTTTGTTACGATGTGTTACGTGCTTACGTGCTTTTGTCATGTGGTGTTACGTCTTGTTACATGGTGTCACGTCTTGTTACGTGGATGTGTATGTTACGTGGTTTTACGTCTTGTTACATGGTGTCACGTCTTGTTACATGGTTTCACGTCTTGTTACGTGGATGTGTATGTTACGTGGTGTTACGTCTTGTTACTTTCTTAAGTGCTTCCTCGTCTCTCCCATATAAACGCATACTCTACCATTCAACCCTTGCTATCCTAATACCTCTCCTCGGTTTGCTATCTCTCTCATATAAAACACATTCTACCTTTAACTCTGTCTAGTCTAGCAATTCTCAACGTTTCCCCCATCTCTGCCCATATAAAGTGAATCCTTCCTTCCTTCAGCATCCGTGTAGCCTATTATCTCTCAGCGTATTCTTAACCTCTCACATATAAAGCACATTACCCCATCCTTCAACTCTCTCCTAGCATAGGATCTCTTTCCGTTTTCCATATCTTCCATACATAAATGCATACCGTACTCCTCAACCACTGCCTAGTCTACTACCTCTCCTCGCATTCCTTACCTCTATCACATAAAGGCTATTTCCCTCCTTCAACCCCTATCCTACCTCGGACCTCACCTCATTTACCTATCTCCTCCATATAAACGCATTTTCCTCCTTGAAGGCTCTCTCAACCTAGCATCTACCATCGTTTTCGTCGTCTCTTCATATAAACGCATAATCTACTATTCAACCCCTCCCAGCCTAATACCGCTCCTCGATTTACTAGCTCTTCCATATAAAACCCACATTCTATCCTTCAAGCCCTGTCTAGTCTAGCACTTCTCCTCATATTCCCTACCTCTATCATATAAGACGCATTCTCAACTTCATAACCTACTACCTCTCCTAGTATTCCTTACCTCTATCATATAAAGGGCGCAACACCTGCCCTACCTCGGATCTCATCTCGTTTCCCCATCTCCCCATATAAACGCATTTTCCTCCTTGAAGGCTCTCTCAACCTAGCATCTACCATCGTTTTCCTCGTCTCTTCAACCCCTCCTGGCCTAATACCTCTCCTCAGTTTGATAGCTCTTCCATATAAAACCCATATTCTATCTTTCAAGCCCTGTTTAGTCTGGTACCTCTCCTCGTATTCCCTATCTCTGCCGTATAAAGCACATCCACACTCCTTCAAACCCTGCCTAGCCTACCATCAACCCTCGTAGTCCCTATCTTCCCCATATAACGCATTTTCCTCCTTGAACCCCCGCAACTACCCTCGTTTTCCCTATCCTTTCCCATGTAAACGCAAAAAGTGAACTCGCTCCAGCCTATTATATTCTACTCAAGGTCTATTAAAAGTATAATTAATTTATACAATAACAATATTAAAAAACTTAAAAACCCTGAATAAATTATGTACACAGCATTTAAGTACTTGTAATAAGCAGGCCGCCGCTAAGTATGTTTTCTCGATAAAGCTGCCTTGGTAGGTATGTCTGAGTCAATTGGGTAATTCAATGTCAGTAGTAGCAAATTGGGAGTTGAAAAGCACTTACTATATAGGAATTTTTATTCATATGCAAAGGAACTCCCCCACCTCCTCCCCACCCCCTTCCCCAGTTCCTTGGTACTTGCAGGTGCATCTGAGGGTCATAGATAATGTTGAGTATAATGGAAGCTTGACAGTTAAACAATTAAGGGTGTCAATCAACTGTCAAAATGAACAAAGGGGTCATAAATTTTACGCTTTTGTAACAAAGGCTGAGATGTTTTTCTACCCATTCCACTGTCGTATAACAAAGAACAATGCTAAACCCTTCTGACAAAAGCTTGAATGACAAAGGAACAGATTCTATTGTGTCCCTTTCCATTGTTCGACCACGTGCAGGCGAACAATAGAAAGGCTTGACCCGAGCTAACAAAAGGGACAGATTCTATTGCATTCTCTTTCAATTGTCCGGGGCAAGACTTCTTTAGAAGTACCACCTAGCATTCCCATTCCACTAGCATTTAACAAAAGAACAATGCTTGCCCTTCAACTGTCAAAATGAACAACGAGGATGCAGGACAATGGAACAGATTCTATTGTATCCCCTTTGTTTTGTCCGGGGCAAGGCTTCTTTAGAAGGACCACCTGGCATTCCCATTCCACAACCCTATAAAAAAGAACAAAGCTGGTCCCTTTCCATTGTTCGACCACATGCGTGCTTAACAAAAGAATCTGAGGGAGGCTTTATGCTCGCCCTGTCTTAGTTTGAATGGGAAAAGAGAGAGGCTTGAGTTCCCACGGGGCAAGCGTCATACAACTGGTAGACCTTAAATTCCACTACATCCCACCCCGACTTTCAAGCGTCACCTGCATTACCCGAGGGCTACTTCTCTCTAAGCATGCGCTGCAAGAGATGATGCCATTGGATGCAATAATCACGTGACGTGTAGCATCTCCCCCGCCATACCAGCGCTTGTAATTGCCTGAGGCAACTAGGTCCGTATACAAAGAAGCGTTGGTGAATGCGGAAGCCACTGCGAGTTTATTAACTTGGTGATACAGCTTAATCCAAGTCAGCGCTATTGTCTTCTAGACTGCATCCACCGTCATCTATATAATGCAAGGTGAGTGAGTTTTTACATAGCTAAGTGTAAGACGAATCATTGTAAGAGTACCATATTGTTTATCTGAATTTCATTTCCTTAATAATTAATTAATTAATATCAGAATTGTTAAAAATGCAGAGCTTTCATCAATGGTGTAAATAGTTCTTTAGATCTTAGCATAAACATTCATACTTAATCTCTAATCATTGTTTCTCTATTAAAATTCACACCATTTTCTCTACACGTTCGTCTTCTGTAAACATTCATAAGATTTTCTCTACGCATTCTTCTGTAACATTCACACCATTTTCTCTTCACATTCTTCTGCAAACATTCACATGATTTCTCGACACATTCTTCTGTAACATTCACGCGATTTTCGCTACACAATCTTCTGTAAACATTCATATGGTTTTCACTACCCATTCTTCTACTGTAAACATTCATATGATTTTCTCAACATTCTTCTTCTATTAAAATTCATATCATTCTCCCACAAACAATTTCCGAACAGTACTATCGCCACAGGCAAGAATTGGAACACGCATTGTCCTTTTCTATCGGTCATTCCATCCAAAAATTGTAACTCTTTCCCCTTCCACAACTACTTTTACTCTTTCCTCCTTTTCTTTCATGATTTGAAGTACGTAACCTTCCACCGATCCGCCAGTTGCAGGTAAATTTCCAGCACCTTGAAATTAAGGGATATGTATGACTGAAAGCTGAATAAATGAAATTACGTTCAAATGAGCCGAGTCCATATTGTTTTCATCTTTTAAAGGAAAGCATATCCCGCCCAAAACCACTTCTGCACAAATAGCGCAAAAAATCGCATTTGTTTTAAAGAATATTAGGTGCTCGTTAAGTACACTAACCTGTACGTGTTTATTCATCCCTTCTCTCAGCTTGGGATGATAAATGTTCTCTAATGGGATCTTGACATCCATGCCCGCGTTGTTGACATTACAAGTTCTTCTTTGTCATTTTGGGTTACACTGCGTTTTGCCGCCGGCATGTTCGTCAGTGCAGCTTGTCGCTTGACCCGATGCAATTGCCATTGTTTTATTCTTCCTACTTGCAGCACTACCAATTGTCATTGATGTGTTATAGATGTGTCTTTTCTTAGCCAATGAATGCGCGCATTACCGTATTTGCACATTAAAATTAGTTTTACTTTATCGAAAACCTAAAATCCCGACGATGGGAATTCTTTTTCTCGGTCAAACACCGTAACCAACATTTCATTAAACTTTGGCACAAAAAGAAGTCATTACATGTGGAAGATGAACCCAGATTGATCAAACTACACCCTTCAAAGTAACAAACGAAGCTTTACTACAATGAAGAACTGAAACAAGCGAAGGCGGAATGCAGCCGGAATCACACTCAGCAATAGCATATAACATTACTTTTTACGAGATCCATAGTCGTTATCGATTGTCGTCTATCGCTATAGCTCGAGGCTACTTGAGCGCCAAATCCAAATGTAGTGAATTTCTGAAGCTATAACTTGTCAGCTTCTTATCACATGATTTCTCAAAAGTTCTAGAATCAAGCTTTCATGGTGATTCCAGAAATAACTTCCGTTTTTTTTCTATCACGTCAGGCTTTTACACAAAATAAGAAGTAATGTTCTGACAATTTTACTAATGAGCTTAGAAAAGCATTCAAATACCATTTCACACAAGGTAAGTTTATATTCAGGAAACGTTTTAAGAATACCCGCAAGAACTCACCTAATTTATTTCATGACTACATTTTAACAAAACAAGAAGCCAAAGTGTTTCATTTAATTTTTTTCAAACGTTCTCTTCTTTGACTTCCTTGCAGATCCTTGAAGATTACTGTCCCTCCTCAACATCCAACAGTAGTCGGCCATCATAGTTTCATTCCATCTATCCTGGTACCTCCTCTCTATTTCCTTAATATCTTGGTTAAAACGTTCACCCTGCTCTTCACTATAATGTCCCAGAGTTTCTGAAAAGTAGTCGATATGTGAATGCAGAAAATGTACCTTTACACTCATGTTACAACCCATCTTCTTGAAATTTTCCAACATTGTTTCGACAATGGCCTTGTCATTAGGACCTTTGTTATTGCCTAAGAAGTTTACAGTAACTGATCGGAAGACGGTCCATGCTTCTATTTCTCTCTCATTCATTGTCTTCTCAAATTTTCATCCTTCATCAATTTCTTCATTTGAGGACCAACAAAACTTCCAGCCCTTTATTTGGCTTTGTAATGAAGGGAAAATTCTTGGAAAGGTACTTGAAGCAGGGTCCATCCTGTGGTAGAGCCCTTACCAGTTGCTTCATCAAGCCAAATTTTATGTGTAGTGGCGGAAGCAATATCTTTTGTCTCTCTACAATCGGTTCGTGCAGGATCTTTTTAGTTCCAGGCAACAAGTTTCTCCGCTGTGGCCATAGTTTCACACTCCAATGTCTTTGCTTTGCCCGAATGTCCCATTCGCATATAAAACAAGGCAGTTTTGCGAACCCAGCTTGTCCTAATAGTATTCCAATAACTTTGAAATCACCGCAGATATGCCATTTGTGTTCCTCGTATTGGATACTTGTTAAAAGTATCTTCATGTTTCCAACTGTCTCTTTCGTTTGAACTGAATGTGCGACAGGAACGGACCCATACACTTTCCATTATGCAGTAACACGCCTTTCAGGCTTCTCCTTTATGGATCTATAAAAAGTCCCCACTGAGTAAGGATCATGTTCAACGTCATAAAAGTACTTTAACTCGTTTATGTTATTGCAGTAAACCAAGGACTCGATCTGTGAGTAAAAATGGAACTAGCTCTCGTTCGCTATGTCTGTACCATGAGTAATGTGTTCCTGGTTCCAGAAGATTCTTATTTTTAAAACGGGAGCCTAGTAACTCTGCGGATTCCTTAGACAAATTCAAATCACGTACTAGATCATTTAGTTCATTCTGAGAGAACAGTTGTAGAGTCAGGTCGTATTCAGGACGGTAGACATCATCAGAATAATCTTCGGTGGTTGCATGAGGTTCACTTTCAACACCATCTTCTTCCAAGTTCTCTAAAACAGCTGTAGGAAGAGAAGCAGGCAGATCTCCGTGTGGAACTAGCCTGGTGGCTGAAGGAATACCTGGATACACAATGTGCTTCTTATTTTTTGAATTGCACCACTGAACATTAACTAAACAGAAATAAGAGTCTTTAGACTCCCTCCACACCATAGGAATTGCAAGTGGCATGCATGATTTCTTTCCTTTATCCACATTCTTAACCTCTCCGCACAATAGCGGCAAACTGTCTTTGGAGCCCAAGCCTTGTCTTGGTCATCAAGTTTCATTTTAAAATAAGCATGGTGCACTTTTTTTCACAAAGTCTGTTATATAAGTTCTCTGCTGAAGCAGTGTATAATTTCCATAAATGTAACAGAAAACATTTGGATTGTTCACACACTTGCGTGTACACGTAATGTATTTATAACTTCAATCACGATGTAGCACTGGTAATGCAAGCCTCTGATATTCACAATGCCTAAATTACAAATAGCAACCAGCATCTACAGGTGTAACAACCTATAGAATTACAAGTCTCATTTGAGAAATTTCCCTCCAAGAAGTGATAAACTTCGCTGCAACAATACTCATCATCTACTGCTCAGCTCTATATTTTTGAAGTGAAATCGCGAAAAACTGTAGTGATAGAAAGACACTAAAAGCAGTTCTGAAATCAGCATAAAAAGTTAGTCAGAATCACTTATTAGTTTTTAGCCATCCGATATCATGCAGACTAGTGTAATCTTTGTTGGTGAGATTTTTTAACCACGCAATAAAACAAAAGGTGTTGTAGGAAATAATTAAGTTTGTCGACTTATGTAAGAAATACCAATTCTGCAAGAATCACTTCCATCACAGTGTTACGGCCGTACACTATATTTAGAGATCTGGTAAGTAGATGTGATGTCTCTTCTTGGCTTAAAATACGAGTATAAAGGTTTTATTGAAGCTGCAAACATGGGTTTATAGGTTCCCATTAGTATCGTAGATAGAGAATTTTCAGCCTCCTTAAATGTCGTGTCTGACACCTAGTACAGAGCTAATTGTATCC
Organism: Deroplatys truncata; assembly: GCA_030765065.1. Lineage (NCBI taxonomy): Eukaryota > Metazoa > Arthropoda > Insecta > Mantodea > Mantidae > Deroplatys > Deroplatys truncata. The sequence continues at coordinate 345,278,303 of CM060990.1, read as the reverse complement.
CTGTCATTTGCTGATTGAGAAGACTTGACCTCTCATGTTGTAAATAATGTTGATGTACAGCCAAAGAAGAAATAAACGAGAAACAGCCAGAGAGGGAATTCGGTTCGGAAACATCGCAAACATTCGCTAACGCTGCGATCACTATTCACGATTAATACAACCCCGCTTTCATTTTAAAGCTATGCAATAAGTAGGAAGATGCCTTTCAGTGTGGTTGTATGCACGTTAGCCGAGGGGTGGAACGCATGTATCTCGTAATCGGAACAATCTGAATTCGAATCTCTAGTGTTTGTTTTGTTTTATTTTATTTAAATTTTATTTTTTTAAATATATGGCAATGCCCTATGTTTTCCATGCATAAGATATATTAACTTAAAGACATTCTTGCATAAAAACACAAATTACACTTTTGGTTTTCAAAATAAATACCGTAGAATTCTAAAGCAGAAAAACCAAACCAAATATTTAATTGACTTGATACTAGATGTGTAAACACTCTGTCTCATTCTTCTGTTCTGAATGGCGCTGGCTATGCGTGGCCCCCCATAGCCTTGGAGTTCTGCTTGATACGTTAGCAATCATTCTGATTTGTGCTTTGGCTGAGCTGAGCGCACACACAAAGATGAAGCTACAAGTGAATCCCTCCTTACGTTAGTGATCGTTGCTGAATACTCTGTGTCTGGCTGCTAGAACACTTCAAGTCCCTATATCTACGGCTATGAGGTGGGTACGGTTATCCGGGAAGGGATTGTTCGTCGTCCACCTGGTTTTTGGGTCGAAAACGTTTCTCCACTCCTCAGCAAGACACTGCACTTCTAGAATGGGCAGACAGCAATCCCTTCCAGCATGTGCCTAAAATTAGAAGTAATTCTAATTTCCCTGCGTCGAACAGCATTGCGTCATTTGCACTACGGCAGAGCTCTTTGCTCGATCGGCAGCTAAGAATCAGCGTCTTGCAGACAATCACAGATTATGTCGCCTCGCATTTGCAGAAGAAAATGTCAGCCATGACTGGAATAGGTTTATATTCATAATGTGACATTTTAATCTGCAAACGTTGGTAAAGTAATTGCCTATCGCCCCAGAGGGAAATGTTAGAACGTAGAATGCGTGCCACAAATATAGGATGCTTGGGAGGAAGTATTCTGTCGTGAAAATTAGACTACGCATTTGAATTCCATATCGTGTAGAATGAGAGTAGTAATACAGGCAGAGGGTTCACATACTTGATATTAAGTTAATTTCTATTGTTATTTGAATTTGAATTTAATATTTATTTATTTCATATTTGGTTTGAAAAAAGGGTGTTTCAGTTTTTATGTGTGGGCATAAATGCCTTGAAATCAAATAAGCCTTAACAACCGGAAATTGCATTATAGTATGCGTAATAAACACTGCGTTTTTCTGCACAAAAATATACTCGGGGTACGAACCTTGTTGGACTTTCATTGCTGCATTCCTGTTTATAACCACTCGGCTCTCAGCGCTTATTCAGTAGCTGGCACTCAATATGATAAGTGAAAATAGAATGAACCTAAAGGCTCGCGTCCCGAGACATCATTGTGAGCCGGCCGCGGAAACGATTTGGACCTCGACAAATTTTCGCTTTGAGAGTCTGCTTTTCTCTTTCTTTCTTTTTAGGGCGGGGGCGTCTTAGGTTGTACATATTTTGTAAAAATTGAATGTTATATTTAATTGCAATATTGTGTTATATTTTTAATTCATTTACCTTTTACTCCTGTGAACTAAAATTAAAAAACAGCTAAATAATTGACGACATACAATAAAAAGTAGTGAAACATATACTGAAATTGCCTTTGAGAAAATGACAAAAATCTGATAACAATTTTCACCGAAATCAGGTTGCTCTAGCTATGTTATTCACATGGTTTATTTTTTACTTTCACAGATACTTTGAGAAGACTGGTGTCAATTTTTCTATTTTACATCTTTGATCTTCTCATTGATAGAACCATGATTGAAATGTGCTTTTAATAAGACTTAGTTACATTGTCATTTTATGCGCCTGGGAGCTACCTGAGACATCTTTTCACGAAGTTTCGGTAGGAAAATAAGAATTATTAAAGGAGTAAGAAGAAAAGGGGTTCTAAAACCACAACCAACAACTGCAATTGCTCATTGTGTTGATAAAACTTGCTTCACATTCACATACTTCCATGTAAACCTTATTTACATCATGTTTAGGGATTATATTCTTCTACTCTACTTATAAATCCTTGGGATTACTGCTGGTTTTAGTGGCTATAACTTTTCTTTTCGCTGACATATTGTACAATGGCAAGAATCGCATAAAAAGCAAGTGCACTCCAAAGCGTAAGAACTGTGATTAGGCAATTTATTTAAGAAACGCTATTTAAAAGTATTTTGTACTAATACAAGTATATTCCTGTAAGGGAAATTTTGTTAAATGGGAGAACAGAAAAGGAATTGTTCAAACCATATGTAGCATTTAATATGCGTACTAATCTTTTTTTCCAAAAAGCTTTATTTAGGGTCGTTTTAACCTTCCTAGGCTTTATCACGACCTTTCATGTACAGTTGTTTACATTATTGGATTACAGTACAATACTTACACATTATGTATACATACAGGTTACAATTTGGTTGAATGTATTGATATATATTAATTAATTTAAGAAAAGTAATTACTTTCTGGATGAAAGTTGCATCATTGAGTGCTGCAGAAATATTTCTGGGCATACCAACCTGACTACGTTGATTTTCAAATTTTGGACATGTTACTGTAATATGTACTACTGTTAATGCTGTTTTACATGTTTCACAAATTGGTGGAGAGCTTCTTTTTAACAAATAAGAGTGTGTCAGTTTGGTATGACCAATCCGTAGTCGGGATATTACAATTTGGTTTCGCCCCTGTCTTATTGGATATTCTTGGGTTGAAGTTCCACGTACATCATGAAGTTTACTTGTAGAATTGTTCATCCAGCTGGTCAGCCATTCTTTGTGTATTTTCTTCTTAAAATGTGTGACTGCATCTTGGAGAGGTATTTTGATATCAGTATCTTGTATTGATAGTTCTGTAGCTTGTTTCGCTGCAGTATTAGCTCTTTCATTACCGGGTATGTTTTATGAAATGGTATCCACATGAAATTGAGTGACTTTTCTAAGTTATAAAGGATGGTAACAAGATTATGTATTTCGTTTACAATATTATTGGTAGAGAACGTGTCTTGTATTGCATTTAAGGCTGAAAGAGAGTCACTGATGATTATGTAAGAGTCACTATGTGCAATTTCCAGAGCGTATTCTAGTGCCTTTTTAATAGCATATAATTCACAGCTATATATAGAGAACAAGGACGGTAACTTGTATTGGAGGACGATATCTGCACATATGACAGCACATACATTGCCTTTTTTCAGTTTTAGAACCATCCGTATAGATGCAGATCTTGGATGTGTATTTTTCTAGCTTTTCTTTAAATAACTGCTGGTAGATTAGTTGGTTGGCATTTATCCAATTATGCTTGCTTAATTCTATATCAATGGGTGGTATTTTCTTCTTCCAGGGTGGGTGATTCGACTGTAGTTGCCTTGAGGGGATATTAGGAATTGTGGTGTTCATTTCTTAGAAATATCTGTTTATTCTGATATGAAATGGCAACGAATGTGATTGTTGTGTGGGGAAAGTATCACAAGGATTTGAGAAAATCAGTGGGTACATTCTAGATTTCGGTGTTGCTGCTATTTCGAGAGCATAGGTAATGCTTAATTGTTTAATACGGCATTGTAATGGAGTTTCAGTAGCTTCTATTAATATGCTATCTACAGGACTAGTGCGATAAGCACCTGTTGCAATTCGAATAGCTGAATTCTTTATTGAATTCAGTATTTTAATAATTGATGGCTTGGCACTACTGTATACTATAGAACCATATTCCATTTTAGGGCGTATAAAGGCTTCTAACTGCACATTAGGACATGATAGTCGGCTCCCCAATTCTGTGCTGCTAGTACTTTTAAGATGTTCAGTCTTCTTTGACAATGATTTTTAAGACTTCTCAAGTATGGCCGCCATGTTAATTTATTATCAAACAAAACTCCGAGTATCTTCATAGTTTCTTCTATAGTAATTTTATTTTTTACATGTAGTTCAGGATTAAATTTATTTCGATTTCTAGAGAATAAAATACATTTTTGTTTTGGACGAAGAAATTTTAAAACCAGTTTCAGTACAAGATTGTTCTATGCTCTGAAGCGAGTCCTGTAAACATTCTTGGGCAGTTGTGGTTCGTCCTTTACAATAGATGATTAGTTCATCTGCAAATAAATTTGCTTTGACTGGTGTTTTTATTCGTGATACAATTCTATTAATAGCTATTAGGAAGAGGGTTACACTGATGACTGAGCCTTGTGGTACACCATTGATTAAGGAAATCGTTTTTGAAAGGGTCCCATTAACTCTTACTTGGCCTCTGCGATCTTGCAGGAAGTTGTAAATAAAACTGAGCATATTTCCTGATATTTGTTGTTTTTGTAATTCTCTTGATATAATCCCGTCGTACCATGTCATGCGCTTTATGTATATCTAAGCTAATAGTAATTACGTGTTTTTGGTGGAAGGCTTCTAGTATTTCTGTTTGTAGGGATACCAGATTGTCATTTACAGAGTGAAATTGTCTAAATCCACTTTGCATTGTAGAGAAAAAGTTTCTTTTTTCAAGGGTCCACCTTAAACGTCTATTGATTATTTTTTCCATTAGCTTGCACATTGTGCATGTTAACGCAAGAGGTCTGTAGTTTTCAGTTAATAGGAGATCTTTGCTTGCCTTAGGGATTGGAATTATTAAACTTTCGCGCCACTGGTTGGGAAATGTTTTTTTAGTCCATATGTAGTTAAATATTGCATTTAAATATTTTAATGCCACATGGGGGAGCTGTTGTAGGAGTGCATATGGAGAATGTTATCTGGTCCAGGGCTAGTATTCTTGCAGTGATATAGGGCATCTTGTACCTCTTGCAATAGAATTTCATCATTATAGTTTTCGGAATTATTTTGAAAAATGTCTTGGGGTTTAGGCCATGTAAGGTTTTTTGGTGCGTTAAAAAAAATCAGTCATAATTATTGTCACTGCATATTTCGGCAAATGCCTCTGCAATGGTGTTGGCTATATCCTGTTGTTTAGTGAGAATGTCACTCTTGTTGCAGTTATATAATGTGTTGATCTGAGTGAAACTGCTAGTGTCTCTTAGCTTTTTTATGCCATTCCATATCTTTTGAGCTGGAGTTTGATGGTTGAGTGAGGATAGGAAGTTTATCCAACAGGACCTTTTGCTTTCCTTTAGTGTACGGCGAGCTACAGCGCGTAGCCTTTGGAAAGCTAATTTGTTTTCAGAATTAGGGTGACGTTTGTATTTGTAGTAGGATTTGTTTTTAATTGCGTTTTTACAGATTTCATTCCACCAAGGGAGATCTTTTTTGTTATTATTGTTTATGTTTACAGTTGGGATGCTTAGTTTTGCACAATTCAGTATAACATCAGTAAATTTAGCAACTAGTTCATTTACAGAAAGTTCTTCAAATCTTCCAGGAGGGGTTAAGTTGTTAATTTCTTCAGAAATGTATTTTTTGAAATTTTTCGAATCTGCACGGTGGGTATTCCATTTAACTGGTAGAGTAATGTGTCTTGATGTAATAGGTGAGTGTAGTATAATTGGGAAATGGTCACTGCCTAACAGTGTATCATATGCAGTCCAAGTAAATGTTGAAGCAAGACATGGAGAGCAAAGAGTAAGATCTATGTTACTAGATGTTCCATGAGCTATATCAAAGCGTGTAGGTTTATTAGAATTTAGTAATATCAGATGATTTTCCAATATAGATTCTATTATCTTGACTCTTAGGTCACTATGATTACTGCCCCATAATGTATTGTGCGAGTTGAAGCCTCCTAATATTAAAAACGGCTTACGTAATTGTTATATTAGTGCTGTTAACTCCTCTATATTCAGGTTTTTGCTGTTAGGAAGATAAACATTACAAATGCACATAGTTTTAGGCGTCAATACTTTCACTGCTACTGCTTCTAATGGAGTTGTAAGTGGCAATTCTATATGTGGAACATAATCGTGGATGCATGTAGCTACTCCTCCACTTGCATGCAAGGCTGTCGTACGGTTTATGTAATGTGGTGTATATTGTTTAATTTGGGCTACATACTGATCATTAAAGTTCGTTTCTTGCAGGCATATGATTTGGGGTTGGTGTTTATTAATTGTATGTTGCAAATATTCATGTTGCTGACGGAAACCGTTTATGTTCCATTGCAAAAGAAATGATCCCATTACAAGAAGAGCAAGTGATTTCATCACCTTATTCTAAGTCATTTCAGTTATGTTTTCATCGTGAAGGGCCATCCGTAGTTTCTTTTCGATCCTTGAGCTCCTGTTCTTGATGCTTCTTTCTTGGTAATAGGGGTACAGTTTCTTAAGTGTGTCAATTAATCCTTTAAAGTCGCTGGTGTATGTCCTAACAATGGGAATGACATAAGTCACACCCCATGTGTTTTCAAATAAACTCTTAAGCTGTAGAAAATTTAATACAAAATCGGTAGGAGATGTTTCTATTGTTTTTCACAGGAAGCATCAGATCATCTATGAATTGATGATTCCATGATCTCTTAGATTTCTTTCCAGGTTGTTTTCTATTTTCCGTGGGTTGTCCTCTTGTGTGTTTGAGGAGATATCCGACCCGGAAGCAAGGTCTGCTTTATTGTCACTGACATTAGATTCTTCAGATGTCAGTGGTCTTTTGGGTCTGTTTGTAGAGATTACCGCCATTTTGTTTGATTGCGGTGTTACGGAGGTTGTAATCATCGAGGTTTCTTCTAAATCGTTATTGTTCTGCGTATGTGTAACGGTTTGTGGAGAAGTGAAATCAGGTTGGATACCTGAAGTACCTGTTTCGATTCTATTAGGCACTTTGTTGTCTTTTGTACTTGATAAATTTGTGTTCATTGTTAGTTTAGGGAAGTCTTCTTTTGTTGGTGTATGGACTTGTTTTGTTTGAGATAATGTACTATTTTCTGTAGGGTTGGAGTCACACGTAGTACATTGCCTTGCTAAATGTCCCTCTGCTTTGCAAATAAAGCATACCGGTGTATCGGATGACACAGATCCAGTAGGTCGTACCATCGTATGTAACCTGAAAGGATTCTGGGAGTAATAACAAGTCCTCTGGTGCAATATATAGTTGTTGTCGAAAACTAAGGATATATGTGAATCCTTTCATAGGAATGCCTGCTTTGATGCACGATATGGATGACCTTGGGGTTATACCCAACTGGAGCAGTTGATCTTCCATTACGGAGTTGGGTATGACAGGGCATACGTTGGATAGTATTATACGCTTGTTAGCAATGATCAGAGGTCTTAATGCAAGCATTTTATCATCAATGTTTATTGTAGGATGTTTTAGACAGAGCTCTTGTGCTATACTTTTGGTTGACACATGCATACTCGTGAATTCGATATTCGCGAGACATAACGTATGTTGGTAGAATCTGTGAGTTTTCCTCTGTTAATATGTAGACCTTTATGGGGATACCTTCATGTGCATCAATTACAATTGCTTGGTCCTTGTTAGGGGTAGTTTGTGCTACTGAGGCATAGCTTAACTGTGAGTTGTTCTCGTTTAGGTTAGTTCTTTGGGAGTTTGTTGCGTTATGAGGGCTCCTGTACTCAGTAGCCTTCATTTGTTTTAGATGCAGTTAACCTCAATTGAGGTTGTGGTGTTACGAAAATTATCTCAATTTAAGTTACTCGCGAAGCATATATATGATATTAACGTTTACCTCAGTATTCTTTTTCTTCTTCAGTAGTTCTGTGTTAATTGCAAGCTAAATACTATTTACTCGCAGAATTGCTTGATTTCACACTACATACACATCTTGTCACGGCCTACCCGATTCTTCCTCCCGTATTAATCTTATTCAGTCACTAAATAGAATTACTTGTGCTTGAAAGGTTTACATCAGTGTGACTTGCAGTGAACATCAGCGACAGATCTGGGCTTTCCTTCATACAGGACAAGCAAAAATGGTATTTGGTGCACATGTTCCCTAACATCTTGCACTATAGTAAACCAACATAAGGCTTCATTAAAGTTTTGATGAGTCATCACCCCTGCTTTAACATTTTGTTCCTTAGGACTTTTTAAAATCTTCATTCACATATTCAGCTCCATATTGTGACTAATATCAAAACCAGAAAATTTATGATTGGATACTCCTTCCATCTGCTGGGCATTCGATGAACTTGAAGGTGGGATTCTCTTCTAGCAGAATACAAATTTAATTAACTGCAGTTTCGTTTTACAGTCCAGAAATAATAATTGATCTGACATGAAGTTTGAGATTTGATCAAACATGTGAGACAACATTTAAATCTTTGCTCGTAAACGTTTCTAATTTAGAACAAGTTTTGTTATTTGAAAAAAAAAATACAAGCAGTGCAAAAAGCAATGGAAGCTATAAGCAGATGCTTGTTTGTGGGGCTTAAATTTTAAGAAAAAACGTAAGGGTCTTTAACCCTAGAGAGGTGGCGCGGGGTATTTTCTGACCCCAATCAGTTTTATTTGCAAGTTATATATAATGATTTCGGATACCTGAACCCTACCTTTCGCTCCATTCCTTGGCTTTTGTTAGAGGTCATTAGCATTGAAATACAGGTCATACATTCCTAGAATATAGGCTATTTGTGTTCTTCGGCTGAAATGAGGGCAGGAAATACCCCACGCCACATCTCCCGTTGCCTGTTATGTGTCTCGTCTGCATATTGTTTCTGTAGTTAGTGTTTTCAGCTGAACCTTCGAGAAGTTGTGGTTATAATATTTACGTATTTTTTAGTCTTAAACCTAGTGCTGTTTTTATATCAATATGTGTTATGAGGAACATCAGGCAAGGTTATTAGCCCTAATTAGGAAGTGGAAGAAGAGGAAGCATTAGGTGGTGAAGGCAGCGAAAACGAAGATGAACTTGAAATACTAAGTTCAAATAGTGAAAGTGAGCAAAGTGCAGAAGAGGATCGAGTAACGCCATGGAAAATGGTTCAACCTCCTCAAAATTAATGTACTCGCTCCCACAAGATACTCACTTACCAGGTGTAAAATCTGCAGCTAAAAATGCAAAATCTCCTATAGAATTACTGCTTGAGAAAATACGGCATTTTATAAATGCAGCACAACCAGAAAATCAAGAACAGGAATTGCCAGTGAAGAAAAAAATGAGGTGTAATGTGTGTCTGAGAATGCAGACAGAAAGACAAAATTTTCCTGTGTAAAATGCAAGCAACAGGTGTGCAAAGACCATAGTGTAGTCGTGTGTAGGAGCTGTGTGTGAATTATAATATGAGCATCAACATATGTTCTTGCTGTCGAGATGAAAAAAAAAAACATTAACTGTGATACTTTATGATTATGAGTGAAGATTTACATATATTTTTTGCGCTGCGCATCAGCCCAAATTGCAAGGAACTGTCATTTCAAGGTTTTTGTTTTATTTTTTAAAGTAGATTTCTACAATCAACAGTTATTTTAATACATAATGTATTACTCGGTATATGTAAGCAATAATTAGATAAATTTATTAATTCGGTACATTTACAACAATCGTTTTATTCCTGGGGTCGCGAGTGACCCCGCACCACCACTAGTGTAAGACGTACATGCGCCACCTGTCTAGGGTTAACATGAGAATCTAAACTGCGTTTCACGTGAAATCCACTAAGATTAATAACGTAAATTATAAATAATTATGCGTGAACGAAAGCAAAAATAGTAGTGCAACAGGCATGATTGCATGAAACCAAACCTAAAAACTGCCCTTTCAAAAGCAGAGAAAGTTGTGAATGCTTTTAACTCGAGGAGGTATTAGTACAGCTAAGCAATAAACTGGAGCTCTTGCAGGCCAATTTAGAGAAGCTCTGCGCTGAAACGAAGGCAGAAAGGGGGTATTAGTTGCGGCTAATCATATGAATGAGATTTTTTAACCAGTTAGGAAAGAGGTCCTGACCTCAAGGCGTTGAATGTGCTTAGGGCACTTCTGTCCAGGAAAAACAACTGACGAAGTTGAACAGTATCAAAGAAGGAATAATTTGAACACGTGACTGCATGCATGATTCATATACTTGAACAATTCGACTAGTCACCACACGGCACACAGTATGCTTGAACAGTGCCAGTTTGTGCTTAGAACATGAACTCAGATGACAATGCGCTTGCTTTGGCTGCCTTTACCATTGCCCTAATTTTAAAAAGAAGAAGAAAAGAAGCTTAGCATGTGGTATAGAGACTGACTAATGAAAGGAAAAACTGTTTTTCACACTAAGCTACCGAGGAATCGAAAATGATTATTATAAATTGCGCCCTTCTTCGCATAATGATATTCGTTGGATTTGATACGCCAGCGACAAGACTGGCTCCGGTAAATGTTAATGAATTCTAATAGTTCAAGATTGCTGTTTTGCGGTTTGCCAGCCATGTTGCAAACTAAATAAGCGCATACGTATTTTTCACTAATACCGAGAGCTCACTTGCGACTTGCACAAGCTTGTTCACAAACACGGTCAGTTTAGGTTTTCAAGCATGTAGCTGAAAAGCTAATCAATCTTCAAGCTACTTATACAATCAAAACGCTTGTGCAAATTTATTACACAATCATCTTGCCTGTTTAAAGTTATAAGGGCGCATAACACATTTTTCCCTTCTAAATTTGAATTAGGCGTGGATTCTATTTTCCGCTGTGTTAAGCGCGTCTTGGCAGAAGGACGAACAATTTGATGTAATATGTGGAAAATAAGTTCTTATTTGGGAGCCAACATTCTCCATCCATCGCTGCCATAATGGCAAAAGTCGTATGGTGGCAATATTTTGAGTTATAAAGGAAGGTGAGCCTAGGAAAACAACATAACATTATATCGCTGTGAGTTTACCTTGCTAGTTTTGCAATATAAGCCAAAGAAAAGCTTGTATATAAAGTTAGTAGCCCATGGAGTTGGCTAAACTGAAGAATTTTCATACTTATTTCTCGCGTAGATCAGCTTGCTCGGTGTGTTGAATTCATAGAGTTCATTCGCGGTTTCGACGTGGTACAATGCACACATTTAGGACGACTGGCTTTTACTTGCGGGATACAGCGACGACAGGAGCTGTTGGCTCTTGTGATTCTTACGCGTGTTTTTAAAGTAAATGACGATAATTGTTTTAAAAAATAACATTACTTACCAAAGAAAAGGGGCACCCAGAAAGTAAGTTTCCCGAATTTGTTTCCTTTAAAGTAAGCGTATTTAGCCGGGAAAATTGCGTACGCGTAACATCTATGACGTTTCAATCAAATTGCCGGCGGACTGGTCCCGCCTGGTGCCAGTAGCGCGGCGGCAGTTGCTTGAAATGGCGGCTCTTATTCGTTCTCCCGCCGTCTGCGAGGTTCGGTCAGTGATAAAGTTCCTTACTGCACAAAGTTTATAGTGACGATCGATATTCATCGTCAACTCTGTGAGGTCTACGGGCCGAACATCATGAGCAAACAGATGGTGCGTCGCTGGTGTAGGCAGTTTTCCGAAGGTCGTCAAAACGCCCATGATGAAGAACGCAGTGGGCGATCGTCCCTCATCAATGATGATCTTGTTGACCTGGTGCGGCAGCGCATCGTGGAGAACCGTCGCTTCATGTAGACGGAGCTCAGCAGCCATTTTCCGCAGATATCGCGATCGTTGTTGCATGAAACTGTCACTAAGCACCTGCTGTTCAGGAAATTGTGTGCCAGGTGGGTGCCGAAAAATCTGACACCAGAGCACAAAAAGAAACGCTTAGGAGCAGCGCTGATATTCCTGCAGCGGTATCATGTTGACGGCGACGAGTTCCTCGACATGATCGTCACGGGTGATGAGACGTGGATTTCGCACTTTACCGCGGAAACTCAAGGCATTGGCGTCACAGTGGATCTCCGGTCAAGAGGACTTTCAATCAGGCTGTGTCGGTGCAGAAAGTGATGTGTACGATGTTCTGGGACAGGAAGGTCATTCTGCTCATTGACTTCCTGCCCGGAGGTGAAACAGTGAACGCTGACCGTTACTGTGAAACAGTGCAGAAATTGTGACATGCCATTCAAAAAAGAGGCTTGAAATGATTACTGCAGGTGTTGTGCTGATCCATGGCAATGCTTGTGCACATACCGCCCAGCGCACAGCAACTGTTCTGCACAAGTTCGGTTGGGAGCTGTTTGATCATCCACCATACAGTCCTGATCTTTCTCCTAGCAATTTCCATCTTTTCTTGCACCTCAAGAAATTCCTGTCTTCCGGCCAGCATTTTGACGACTGAGCTGAAGATGCCTGTCACACGCTGGTTCCATTCACATGCGGCAGACTTCTAAGACACAGGAATACAAAAGTTGATCCCATGATATGACAAGTGTCTCAATTCTTGTGGTGACTATGTCGAAAAATAGCTCAAAAATTGCTGTACCTGTAGCCAATAAAGTTTTTCATATAGCTACGTTTTCCTTCTTTTAAAAAATAGGGAAGTTTACTTTCTGGATGCGCTTTGTACTTTATTATCATTCATTACCTTATACTACTTCACATTTTCACCGCTGTTATTCAGGCACTTGACGTAACAGAAAACCAGTTTTTGTATGCCTTTGTCAAACAATGATGTTGCCTGTGATGAGTGGTGCATAATGTCTAAAAAAGTCAATTAGCATGCTGTAAAGGAGAAAACTTTGCACAGGGATCACAATTAGGTTGACCTGGAGATAGAAGTTTAAAATAGTCTGTTATGTGTAAACATTTTAATGAGCTGAAATCTGTTCAAGTACATATTGTAGAACCAAGACAAGTATTGGAATGGAGAAGTGGACCAGCAGGATGCTATACAGTGTTTCCTTTTTAAGTCCCATATTTTGGATGCAAGCTCTTTCATTTCTGTAATAGTATTATTTTTTCAGTTTCTGACTCTTGAAGACGAGTACAGATCCTTGGCTTCAGTAAACTGTTTAGTATTTCTGTCTGTTTCAATGATAGTGTTATGAGTGCAGTAGTGAAAAAAAGAAAAAGTATATTGTATGGGAGATGCAGGGTGCAGTATCCAGTGCTGTACTATTTAATATATATATATACATTAATGATATGCCAAAGTTTATAAAACAAAAAGGAATAAACATTGCAATGTATGCAGATGTAGTTCTATGGACGGTTGAAAAAAAGACAAGAATGTATATACCAGATTAGAAGTGAAAATAAAAAATATGTTAGTCAAATTAACTAAGTTGGCAAAACTAAATAATATGTCCATTAATGTAGCAAAAACTAAATATCAAGTCTATACCCTGAAACATTTTGATGACAGGACAAAAGCTTAAAACTCGAAATCAATGGGAAACAAATATAACATGCTAAAGAAATTAAATATCTAGGAATTGCACTAGATAGAAAATTAAAAATGAAAGACCATATACAAAATATCACACAAAATGCTACAAGAAGAAGTAACATATTGAAGAGATTAGCCGGATCTAAATGGGGCAGTTCAATATAAGTTTTAAACAAAACATACAACAGTTACTATCTAAATGGGGCAGTTCAATAGAAGTTTTAAACAAAACATACAACAGTTACATAAAACCAGTATTAAAACATGGATGTGAATTACTATTAACTGCAACTGAAGATAAAATTAATATCATTCAGAAATGTCAAAATCAATGTTTAAGATTGGTAACAGGAGCAGTGAAAACAACGCCAGTTAGTACACTTTTTGCTGGAACAATAATAATCCAATGAAACTAACTTGAAATACAAGCTGCACAATTATGTGTAAAATTGAAAACAAACCCAAGCAAACATCAATGGTTTCAACAACTACCTATAGAATACAGCTAAAAACACAGATTACAAACAAATCTTTTTTAGAGAAGAATTATAATTACCTAAATTTATCAGAAAAATGCACTCCTCATCCTAGAACTAATCCAATGGATTTTATTAAGATAGTAACAAATAAAGAGTTGACAGGACAACTAAATAAACAAGAAGGTTCACCAGAAGTATGCAAAATTGCTACAATTGGAACATTTATATAATCAATTCCCTGAAACAGAGTGGCTTAGAATTTATACAAATGGTTCTACAGATAAATTGAGAAATAATGTGGGAGATGGTATATACTGTAAATACTTTTCACATTATTTTACATTGCCTAGACAATCCACAAATTTTGATGGTAAAGTTGTTGCAATACGAGCATTACAACAGATATACTACAGGACTGATATAAAAGAAAATAAAGTAGTTGTTCTCACACTCAGTTTCAGCCATTCAAGCAATAGAACGATATGATAGTCCAGATGAATCATAAAATATTAAGGAAGTGAGATCTTATTATAGATTATTCCAAACAAAATTTCAACAGACAATATCACTGTGGATACCAGCACAAGTGGGAGTGAATGGTAACGAGACTGCAGACTTTCTGGCCAAAAAGGGTGCAGTGTTATATTCAAAACCTATAGTCTTGTGGACTAGATATGAAGCTAAAAAACATCAAAATTAATATAGAACAGAAATACCAACATAATATTCAAAAGGAAATTAATTATTAATAAAAATGACTCCAACATAAAAGAAATAGTACAAAAAATAAAAAATGTTTCAAGGAAAGAAGCAGTTGCTCATTTCAGATTAGCCACTAGACATGGCTGTCTGGCAAAATATCTACATAGGTTTGGTTTTATTAATGACAAAGCATTAAGATTTAAAGTGGAGAACACCTAGAATGCCCAAAATTGAGGTAAGCCGTACCAGATGGGAAGATACACAATTTATATTGGCTAGCTAAGGGAAAATTGATGGATCAAAATCCTGCACATAGATAATCAACATATTGTATGGGAGAAGAATATTTAACCGATGTAGGATTTGGACCAGCAATTTCCTGAAATTGGACATTCTGGTTAGGTGGATTTTCATTATTACTTAGCTCTGTCTTGATACACATTAAAAAAAGCTAATCCAGTAAACAAAGCCTGACAGCAAACACTTTTTATTCTGCTCTGCTCAATGTGCAATGTTTCTGGCTCACCTGCAAATAGCTAAACATGACAAACTACAAAGAAAAATAAAATAAACAGGAAATATCAACTTTTTCAGAAAGGAAATGCCAACATACAGCTTAGATACCGCAGATCACCTGGAAATAAAAACCTATGGCATCTGTTGCCAGTGCTGTAAGCGAATTCTGCATGAAAATTGGCTTCTGAGGATCACATTATATCTGAGCTTGGCATTTTATGCATGCATACTGCATTGGATCTCTACACTTTAAGGCCCAATGTATGCTAAATTCTTAGGCTTTTCTACACAATTCACATCTCCCCTCTTTTGGTATATTGTCCCTAAATAGGAGTTCCACACAACGAACATAAATCTGTGCCATCACTTTCCACACATCACCATCCAAAGCCTCCCATATCCTTCATCATTTTAGATATTGAGCCTATTTTAAAAATGCATAGTGGGGATATTCTATGAAATTTTCACTTTTTCTTACTTTCTTTAAAGCAGTTCACTGTAAGTTTGAAACACTGGTGACAAAAATGAAGATCTTACATTTTCTGCAAAGTAGGTACCCCATGAAAAGTTCTTCATTCTCAAAAAATTTTACATAGCCTGCTAAACCCTTAGGCATAGAAATTTCTAGTGTAAATGTTTAAATTTTGTTTTAACACACAAATTAAGGCTGCAACAGTGAAATTTGGTGAAACAAGATGAAATATCAAGATTTTTAGTTTTTTCCATCCTTACATTTTGCTTTTATGTTACATAGTTGTTTTCTTAATATGAGCCATTTTTCTAGCTGCACATGGCCATTTAAGGACACCGGGAAGTGAATTTTTGCGAAAATATTGATTGTTTCTTTTGTATTCTAAAACAACTACAAGTCCTTAGCTTTAAAATGATATATATAACAAGTATGTTAGATGATGAACAAGCTCTTTAAATTGGTCATTTAAATATGGTGGTGCAAGGACATGCCCCCCCTCATCTTCCACAACCTCTTACACAATGAGTATGAATATTTCTTTTGCTTAGAATTTGTGAACAAACCTACTGAGAGACACAGGGTAAATTTTAGCACATGGATTGGTCATTCTGCTATTTGCTGCTATCTTCAACATCCGTTTCCTACTTTGTAGTTTGAATTTTTTGTTGTGTTCAAGTCTTGTGATTATAAATTCAGCTAGTGAGTGTGTAGAAGTGCACGTAAAACAAAATGCAAAAACATAATGGGTAGAGTGAAACCATTTGGTAAACTTAAGTTTCATGGCAATAGGTATGTGAAAAAGAGTGTAGAAACTTAAGTAATGTTGGAGCTCGTACTAGCGAATGTGTCTCTGAAAGCTCCTCTGAAAAGAAAGCTAAGAAGCCTTTCTGAGCAGAATGATGATTCTTTTGTAGTTAATTCAGAAGTGAATGGAGGTGGTTATGTTATTATTAAGTTACACTGATTGTGTAATTTGATCAACAATTGTGCAAAATACAAGTTTTGTAGCAGTAAATTCAGTATTAAGGTAAGTGAAGAGGAAAATAGTAGGAGGGGTTTGGCCTCAAAATTATCTGCTTTGTCTGAGAAATATGTTACCCAAAGTTATGCTATGACCTCACCATATTTGGGTTCTTGTTTTGAAGTAAATTTCAGGTTAATTTATGCATTGAGATACATTGGTAAAGGGGTAGCTGCAGCTCAGAAATTCTGTGCTTTAATGGATTTGCCACCACCTCCCACAAAACCCAAACAATGCCTAGAGTTAATTAATAAAAGTGTCAGTGAAGTAGCACTGGATTCCATGAAAAAAGCAATAAAGCAGGCAGCGAATGAAAATGAAGGTAATATTAATTTGACCGCTGCCTTTGATGCCACATGGCAAAAGCGAGGTCACATTTCATTAAATGGGGTTGTAACAGCTACTTCCATTAACTTAGGGAAGGTGTTAGATGTATTTTGGCTTTCTAAGAGCTGCAATTTATGTCATAGTAATAACGGATGCAAAGAACATGATTGTTCAATTAATTATGTGGGCTCTAGTGAGAGAATGGAAGTTGCTGGAATACAGGAAATATTCAATCGCTCCTTAGTCAGTTTAGAGTAAGGTATGTAAATTATCTTGGAGATGGAGACTCAACGGGATTTCAAAGAGTAAAACAAATTAAAGTTTATGGGGATGACACTGATCTAACAAAATTAGAATGTGAAGGACATGTTCAAAAGAGATTGGGAGTTAAACTTAGAAAATCAAAAGCTAACATGAAAAGAAAAGTGTTGCCTGATGGAAAATCACTTGTAGGCCATGGAAGACTAGCAGATACTGAAACTGACCACCTTCAGCAGTATTATGAACTTGCTATAAGAAGGAATGCAAGTAAAAGTGTTACAGAAATGAAGCAGGCTATTTGGGCTATATTTTTTCATAAATTGTCCACTGATGATAAACTACAACATGGATTATGTCCTAAGGGAGAAGATTCTTGGTGTGCATATCAGAAATCACAAATAACAAACCAACCATATAAACACAAACATTCTCTTCCTGAAAAAGTTCTCTTAGCTATAACAAACAGTATTTCGAGAACTCTCTCTGGATGATCTGCTTAGAAGACGTTTGCATGGATGTACCCAAAATCCAAATGACAGTTTTCATTATTTGATGTGGGAAAGGATTCCGAAAACTGTGTATGTTGGGGCAAAAACCTTGAAAATAGGTGTGTGCAATAGTATAATTTGTTTTAATAAGGATGTAGTGGTAGGCTTAAAATTATGCAAAAGTGGGTTTAAAAATTGGTGAAAATATGAAAGCTGCATTTTTAAGAAATGATATACACCGACTCTCAGAGGCAAAAAAAAAGGCGGCTCAAATAATCGATGACAAAGCTAGGCCCAAGAAGAATAAGAGAGAAACTGAAAATAATCACAATGATGAGGATTATGGAGCTGGCATGTTCTGAACAAGTGAGTAAATGAGCATAAACTACATTTTCAACTTTCATCTCAATTTTATTTTTTTAAACTTTCAGGTGCACTTTTCTCAAAAACTGTTAAAACTATTGTCATGAAATTTTCACTGTACATGTTACCTAATTTAGCTAGTGCTTTTGATTTTCTAAGTTACTTTTTTGGAATATTAAGTTTAATGTGGATAGAAAAAATAACATTTAAAAAAAAATAGTTCATTTGTGTCATTAGATATACATTTTCCTTTCTCATTTTTATGGTATTTAAATTTAATTTAGTTCCAGATGTCAAGTTATATGTGTATTAAGTTCCACAGAAAAAAAAAAGGCAACTATACAATGGCTCTAAATTAT
This sequence comes from Deroplatys truncata, assembly GCA_030765065.1. NCBI lineage: Eukaryota > Metazoa > Arthropoda > Insecta > Mantodea > Mantidae > Deroplatys > Deroplatys truncata. The sequence goes on along the minus strand of CM060990.1, from coordinate 345,259,905 downwards.
TTTGATTAAAATACCATATATTTAAGACATTTGCATGACAAATTCAAATCAAGGCAAGTTCACAGCCAGTGAACCAGAAGCCATCCAATTGGCACAGCTGACCTTTAAATGGTTTATTAATTGATACATCCCGAGGTTGTAGCACTGATGTAAACCCCCCAGGAATTATTGCCGGAACTATGCTCAGTCCCAACATTTGTTCTTTTATTGGTTCTGTTAAATGGCCCCAAACTGTCCAAATGGCCCTCTTTCTCAGCAGAGCGCCAGGGTGTCGATCCCACACAATTTTCAGCCATTATTTCATGAGGTCAACCAACATCCATCCTTTTTTCATGTACCCTCACAATTATACTGGGCAGAATATCGCACTCTGGCACAGTTTTTCTCTTAAAAATAACAAAGGGCAGCAGCTTTATTCCATCTGTTAGCATTACTAGCATCATCGTGCAGCAAAGTAGCTTTTCTGCACCAGTTGTTTTAATTAAAATACTAGAAGCACCCTTTATTCTACTGTCGTATTTCGTGGCATGTCATAAAATACCAGTGTCTGGTCCGGATTCCCTATTTGTGACAACAGGAACTCATTTGTTCTTTTATGTTTCTGATAGCATAAAAGAAATAATATTGTATACATCATTACTTCACAAACAAATATTAATTTCACTTTCTTCTACCTAGTCCACGGAATGCTTGTGTAAGTGACAAGTTGTCAACAATAAGACAGTACCTCTGTCTTCTATGATTTTATTTGAAATATGCTACCATTTCGTGGAAAAATGTATGAAGTACTTTTAAGCTTACACAGTTGAATTTATGGAGTCATCACACCTGGTTTTTCCATTCCTACTATTGTAGTTTAAAGACTGGACTGGAAGATAAATGTGAGTATAATAAAAATATATTTCTTGATTCACAGATTTATATATATCCATCATACCAAGAAAACCTACAAGACAGACAGACATTGGACTGTTTATAGATGAAGACATGCAAGCTGCCATAAATCTTCTAAGCAAGAAAAGCATTCCTTAAGAGATGCTGCCAAACCGTGCGAGCATGCATGTGTATCTGAACATTTTGATACATATACAATATATGTATTCAGATTACAAAGTATGATTAAAGTAGTCATAAAAATCTTGCGCAAGGCTCGGAAACACTGTCTGATTAAAAACTTTTTAGACTTTCCTGACCTTGTTCTGAGGGCTAATTTAATTTGTGGTTAGATTACACATATTTATAACCTTATGCAATATGGAATCCATCTTTTTTGCTCTACTGGCTGTTTTTGGGTGCATTTATCACAATGTGTACTATCTGTGTTGAAGTGGTGGTTATTGTTATTTATAAAACATTGTTTCTAATATGTACAAGCAGGGTAGAGTAAGATGTTCCTTAAAACACAATTTACAGGATGTATTTCTGTTTAGGTTTAGCATACACCAAATTATTTTCTATTGTATTATGAAAAGTAAATTTAGTTTTAGTACACACCTCCATACATGGGTGTCATAGGAAAGCGCAGATTTAACGTAAGAGAACTATATAATTTTTAAGGTTTCCAAATTACTTATGATTTTTAAAAGGGACATTATACGTCTATATTTTTCGTCTTGTATGGAACAACACTCACTGGGAATGTGTGGTGATGCCACCTTATCTCATGTTGTGTACGTGCCTGTTGCTCTGTTACTACTGATTCAACACACCTCCCAGAAGATAAATGGACTTGTCCAACTACTGCACATACAGATAAGCATATCACAATGAAAAAATTGACCTATACATAGTATGCCCTGTTAAGTTTTTTTGCAGTTTTTGAATGTGCAGCTTCTAGCTAAGTGATTTATCATTATTCCCAGGAATTTAGTTTCAGTAGTGCAATAAATTGCTTCATTGTCATAAACAATTTCTGGTGTTGCTTGAGTTGCTTCTGTTTGAAAGGGTGATATGTATAGAAGGATCTTTATGCTTTTAGTCCAAGTTTATTTATAGAAAGCCACTTCCTTATGTTTGAAACTGCATTATTTACACAATGCTGCAAATCAGTAACAGAATTTTCTATATGAGGTTAGTGTCATCAGCATATAGTACGGTTTCAGCATGTGGAATATAGCCCAGTCAATAAAGATCCTAAAACATATAACTTCAGAAATAATTAGGGTAAAGCTAATTTTCACCCCATTGATACACCACTACCAGAGGAGCATTTTTACAAAGTCTTTGAAAATATCCCAGGAGCTTTCCCACCCCCTCAAAATTTCAATATTTAGGGAACAGCCATTAAAGGTAAGGATCAGATCAAGTTCACTGTTTTGTTTATTTTGTTTATTATTAAATGGGCTACAATATTAATTCTTTTGCTATCTATGCTAAACGTGAGTTTTTTATTAATTTACGAAAACATGTAGAAAAAGTAGGATTTTTACTCTGAAGCTTTCAATTTTTGCACTACATATTTTTTATATATGTCATAAAATGTAAAAATCCTTTCTATAAAAGTTATAGCCTGTAGTTTTTGGAATCTATTGATATATAGTTATATTTATTAATGTGTGATACTAACTCTGAGGGGGAGGGGAAAGCAAAGATATTCTCATGCGCTCGGCTCCTACTCCGTTTATATTAATTCCCTCATAAATACACAATCACCTGAAACAAGTGATAAAGCATTTATTCAATAAATGTTTGACAATGCAGACGTTAATGTATGAATGTTGGACAGATTAAACACTTTTCACGCAATGAGTGGAATACAATGTATAATATCCAGCATATGCATTGAAACACAGATAGAGATAAAAAAAAATTCCATCAGGAACATTTAATCCCGAAACAATTTATGTGCTCTCCTATGGAAAGAGAAACCTCCAAAGTGGACTGTCTAATATTTTGGTTGACTTGGGAAGCATACCTGTGTTGTAGTCCATTTAGCGTTACCCAGGGAGCACCACGTGGAGGCGGACTACGTTGTTCCCCCACAATTGCTCGCAGAACATCTCTACAAGATACGATGCCTACCTACACCCAAGTGCACTCTCTGTGAAGATGATGTCATCCTGAACAAACAACATCTCGCCAAATGCAAAGGCCTTAAAAGTGATAACTTACAGACTTTATATTGGGAAGCCAGAGGGAAAATTATGCGATCAATTAATCCCCAGTGCCATTGGTGAACAACAATAACATATTTTGGTTGAATATGTAACCAACTTGGAAGTTGCTATAGGTATTACCACATGATGTTTCCCATCAATGCTATGTGTGGCTGGCTGGCTCAAACACCCAGCCTGGAAGGAATGGATTCGTGAGTTCAATAATGAGTACTAAGGAAACATATGAGACCACATGCGTATTAGGAGTACCATTTATAAAATTGGACCCTAGCAATCCATCCAGAATTTTTTCTGCCCTTAGCTATGCTTCAGAATAGTCCAAGAAAAAAATTGTGCCTGTATTGTGATTTCAATCAACCATTGTTTCTAAAGTCATCTGAAATTGTAGCATGAGTAGAAAGCAGTAATGATGTGTCAAAAACGGAAAGCTGTGGATCTCTGCATATGATCAAACAACTGTTCGCCACATGATGAATGGACACACATTATCAAGGTGCATTTGAGCACACAGCTTAACTGTTTGTCCTATTATAAATGAGATGTAGGACAATTTTCCTAATGTGAAAGACTCCATGCAGTTTTTTGAAAAACGTTCCAATGAAGTGGTAAGACATGAATGAAGTGAGCAAGATGTTCCTGAAGAATCTGCAGTAATTGAGAATTTGCAAAAGGTAAATAAATGAAGAACATTCCATCTGTTAGTCTAATAACTAAGCTGTGGGTGAACCTTTTGATGCAATTTATTTTTGCTCAGAGATTGGGATTTGCATTTAAACACAAGCATTCTATGCTACCTATTTCCATGCAGTCTTACTGTATGCAAACTCCAATCAAATATGCATGGAACAGATGACCAAAATTGAATCTAATCTGACGAAGACTTGGCTTACTTTAAGGAAAAGTGAAAGGAAATGTTCTCAGGCGAAAGCGAACACATTGGTCTGGAACATGGACTGATATGTGTATACAGCAAGGCCTCATTCATCCCATGAAATCCACAGTGGTTCTAACACAAGGACGAGGCATAACTGACAGTACTATTTGGAAACAGGTCCTTGAAACTCACTTCTTCTGCAAAGTACACAAGCCATTGAAGATTTTCTTGGAACATCAATACAATATAATGGTCAGCATGTTGAACTACGAGAATCAAGAAAATAAATAGATTTCTGTAACTTAATAAAATTGATCACGTAGCTAAAACAACAGAATCCGTTCACCAAACTCTTGAGAGAATTGTTGTTCTTGGAATGTGAATTTGTATGTGGTGATTCAGAAAACTGTGACCAAGCTTATTAGATTAGACTTAAAGATCTGACAAAACCAAAAGGAAAGTTTTTGAAAGACATGGTAAAAACCCAAGCACTGCAAAAATCAGTTGAAGTTACATCAAAATAAGCTTTTGTTAATTCCCAACAGCTGTTCAAGCATGTATTGTGTCTGCAGCAGCCCCAACAAATTAAGATTGTATTTGGAATATGAATTGTCAGCATTGTTTACCATCTCAATTTGATGGTGTATCTCTTCGAAAGGATACAAAATCTTCTCTGATGAAAATGTTTGAGGTAGGTGTTGTCCAAGAGCTTGATATGAATGTTGGTACTTATATTTAGGATGGAAGATTCTTAGTATAGCATGTACCATTGCCAAAGAATTTTACATGTGGCAATGTCCTAAAAAACTACTGCGTATATGTTCTGAATAATATGTGATCCTTAGGTTTGAAGGATACCCTGAAGAGCTTACTACAAAGAATGAAGAGCAGAACAGAAAGGCGACAAGACATGCATCATGCAATATCATGTTTAAGGAAAACCCTGTTTATGTTACAGCTAAAGAGGACTTCTTGGGCAATAAAAAGAAACTGAGCCTAGCTCAGGGATTAGGACTTCTAAATCATGGACTGAGGGTGATAAAGGTGGTAGAAAATGCCAGTGTAGACATTGTAATGATGACCATAAACCAAATTAACCCAGTTCTAATGCTGTAGTTGTAGGTTCAGATAAATATGTAGTTGTATTATTAATTGGGCTATATATTTAACAGAAAAAAAAATCAATTTTCTTAAAGAGAAAGGTGGTACTATTTTTTCCATAATCATATTATATAAGATAGAAACATTAATTGAAAGGTACAAGAGTTCCATACAACTTATATTATTTACCCATTCATTGACTCACTGTGGTATCTTGTTTTTGTGGTATAGAGAAAATAAAAGTAATGGAAGTGGTTAAATCACCAGAGACCCAAAGTTGGACCAAGATCTCTCCAGCTAGTACCACATCAAAATAAGAATTGTTGGCTGACAGACAGAAATTTGTGCTGTATTTTTATGGTTAAACAAGGCCCAACATTACATGTTTGTGGCTTTGACAAAGAAATGTATGCTAAGATCCAACTTTGGCCTTGTAAATCTACTGCCAGCTTCAGAAGTGTATCATCAGCACTTCCTTTTTTTTTTTTTTTTTTTTTTTTGAGGTTATCATCTTAAACTCACCAATATATCTGGAGGAAGATAGGGTGGATCTGTCTTCTCTAGAATAATGCTGTACATAATAGCAAGGATTGAATACATGATAGGAAGAAATGTAAATGGATAATCAAGTATAAAACATGTTAGTGGTGAGTGGGTGGTCCGTGATGCTTTAAAACATGTGTCACACTGTGATTAAACAGCTGCCAGTTTTGTGAGACCAGGACACGAGGGTTTCATAGATGGTGGATAATGGAATGGCTTATAGTGAAAAAAATTAGGGAAACCCTCCGAACCAAAACTGGCATAAGCATTACAAATAGTTTAAAAATGATTTGTTATTCTTTTATATAATATTGTTATTTCCTCAGTAAGCCCAATTTAAACATAAAGATTCAATAACCATACTCCCATTCATCTTCTTTACATCTTGTAGTAGGTGTAATTCATTACGTCTACTTCATTCACAAATTACATGTTCAAATATTCAAGTCTTGGCACAGTATGTCACATTGTTTGCGATGACTAGGTAGCCACACTGCGTGCCGAACCTTCTTGCTTTGTGCCCCTCTCCCCAAGGTTAGCATCACATAAATAAATAAAATGGTGTATCAGTAATTTCAAAACAGTATAGGCTATAACTTTTATAGGAAGGGTTTTTAATAATATTACATTTAAAAAATATATAGCGCAAAAAATCAAAACTTTAAGAGTAAAAATCCTACTTTTTCCACATATTTTATTAGACTGGTCAAAAACCATTAGGTTTAACCTAAATATGAAGACAATGAATATTATAGCCCATTTAATAAAAAACAAAATAAGAAAATGTTGAACTTGATCCGATTATTAGTAACAGAGATAATGGCTATTCCTTAAATATTAAAATTCTGAACATTTGAGGGGGCCTGGGGGAAAGCCTCAGGGGGATTTTTGGGGAGTTTCGTAAAAATAATCCTCTGGTACTAGTCTATCAATGCGATAAAACTGAAGTTTACTCTAATTTTTCTCCGATTCAAAACCTTTACAGACTGGGCTAATATTAAGGGGTAAGTCATTTATGTACACCAGAAAAGGCAGAGGACCAAGATTGGAGCATTGAGGGATCCCACATTTTACTAGTTTTATGTAGCAATTCACATGTGTGCCATTACATATTTTGTTCCTGATTACAGTAACCTGTCTTCTATTGATCAAATAGGAATCCAACCATTTGTAGCAGCTGTCCTCCGTGGTGTAGTGGTTACCATCTAGTTCCTGAGGTCATGGGTTCAAATCAAGTGGAGGGCAATGGATTTTTTCGGCATTAAAATGCTTAGCATGGCTTCCTTCGGAAGGGAAGTAAAGCCGGTGGTCCCGTGTCATAGATTTATGGCACATAAAGAACCTCTAGACTGATAAAGAGGCCTCTGGGCAAAATTACAGGTCTTTCACGCCCAATATAGAATGGGATGCTAAGGACCATAGTAGTTAAAGAGCATCCATAAATAAAACTCAATTTAATTTTTTAACTAAATTGAGTTTTATTTAACTTTTTGTAGGCTACCACTCTTATATCATAGGCATTCAGCCTTTGCTAGTAGCATGCCGTGGTCTACTAGTTCTTAGCACTTTGCTTAAATCCACGAATATCCTATCATGGTGCTGCTGTTTTTTACCTTCTCTAACATTTCATGTAGAACTGAATACACAGCTTTTGATACAGATTTGCTGTTTCTGAACCTATTTTGCTTGTCACTAAGCATGTATTTTTCATGGAAGGATACTATTCTTTTGTACATTATTGATTTCAGAGTTTTCTGGATACCAGATTGCAACGTGATAGGCCTATGGTTATCCAGATGTGTATCATCTTTCTTGAATACTGAAATGACTTTAGTTAATTTGAAGTTTTCTGGAAATATTCCTGTACACATCGAACTATTACCTGTTTTCACCATAGGTGTGATAATATGGTCTTTGCAAGATTTATTAACGTTTGCAGTAATGCAAAACCTGCTGAGGAATTATTTTTAAGTTAATTGCTCCATTTATTTCTAAATTGTTGGTCTAAGGTAAATACTTTTTATCATTTCTATTAAATTTCATACTTGGATTTTTATTGCAGCTACCCTCTATCACTTATTAGTGAATAATTTGTATATCCACTTATTAGTGGATATACAAATTATTCTTATGAAATTTTATTTTACTATCTACTTTATTTTAATTGAGATAAACCTTTCTGGAAATAGCTGCATTACACATTTCGTTATAGATACAAAGGGAAAAGCGAGAGCCAAATGTTTTACAACTGGATGCTGTATGTTGGCTTTAAAATTCTATGCTCTTTCCACGATATCGCGAGAAACAATTGAAAATCAATAGGACTTTCGAACCATTAATAACAGATATCTCGGAAATGGCCGATGCCACAAAAAAGGTTATTTGAAGTAAACTGTGTATTTTAAACAGATCTACAATTTTTGTGCATTATGTTTTCGTCTATAGCTTAACTTTTAACAGTTATGCAAGATTACATAAAATTCCTTCTGAAAGAAGAGGACTTCACAGACCATTCCCAGAAAACTGAAAATATACATTTTATTTATCATGTAAATATCTTTAAAATATAGTATTTTAATTTAAATTGTTAAGAGCCATTTTTTTTAGAAAATCAAAATTTTCGAAAAATTTTCCATGTAAAGGGTAGTTATGGGTGGGGGGGTTTTCTTGAAAGTCTTCGTGTCGCATCTTTGGAAGATACTGAACTTAAATCACCAGGTTTCCATTTATCTGACTTTTTGTTTTTGAGTTATGCTGTTCCCCCCCCCCCCCTCTCTCTCGCTTGCATGCACACGGACCTTTTTCTAAAAATATGTTATGTTTCATTCACATGACTTTCTCTACACTCTATTGTTTATTAGTGAGTATACAAATTATTCTTATGAAAGTTCATTTTCCTATCTACTTCATTTTAATTGAGATAAACCTTTGCAGAATTAGCTACACTACACATTTCATTATAGATACAAAGGGAACGGTAATAGTCAAATGTTTAAGAACTGGATGCTATATACTGGCCTTAAAATCCCATACTCCTTCCATGCAATCACAAGAAACAACTGAAAATCGACAGGGCTTGAAAAGAATGACAAAGTATTGAACAAATCCAACCAATAATAATGCATATCTCGGAAATGGCTTATGTCATAAAACAAAGTTATTTTAAATAAATTGCATGTTTTAAAGGGATCTACATTTTTTGTGTAGTGGACTTTCCTCTATTACTTAATGCTTGCCAGTTATATACAATCGTACAAATTTCCTTCCATACAAAGAGGATTTCACAGGCTATTCCCAGAAAATTTAAGATATACATTTTATTTATTTGTGTAAATATCTTAAATATATTATATTTTGATCAAACTCAGAGTAATTTTTGAGAAAATCAAAAATTTATAAAAACATTCCATATAAAGGGTGTTGTGGGTGGGGGAATTTTCTATAAAATCTTTGTGTTTCATCTTTGAAATATACGAAACTTAAATACTAATTTTCGTACTTATCCTACTTTTCATTTTTGAGTTATGCTGTTCACAGACACACATTGAAGGACCTTTTTCTAAAAATGTTCTTTCTGAATTCAGGGGTTTCAAAAAAAGGCATTTCTGGTGAAATCTTATCAAGTTTTTGGGTGGAATGCAATACCTTCTCTACCAACCATGTATGTGGTAGAGAAAGTAAAATTAAGTATATAGACTTGGTAATCTGGCATTCCTGCTAATTTGGCATCTCTCTGTCTAAGAAATGGCTGGTTTAGTGAGTGTGTGCTTTGGTTCCAGGGGCTGAATAAAGTATCCTGGAGGGGCGGGAGGTTATTTTTCAGAAATAAAACCACTGAATGCGTACTTCCAGGAGGATGCAGAAACGGCTTTGTTAAAACAGGAATGGAACAGAAAGCATTCCATGTCCTCAAAGGTCCCCAGATCTAAACCCCACTGAACATATGTGAACTAAGATAAAAGGGGCACTGCGGTCAAATTGGCCAAAACAATCCCCCAGAAATATGGGATTAGGTCTATGATGCCTGGTAAGTAATTTCTGAAACAAAATCTGATTGACTTCATACCTAGAAGATTAAGAGTCGTTATTCTGAATGCCATGTGGACAAGTATTAAGTCCATATCTCCTTTTTTGTGTTAGCAATTTCATTTACTTATTATTTATTTTTAAATAAAGGCCTCTAAAGTTATGAAGTCAAGCAAATATTCCTGGTTTTATTATGCACCCTGCCAATTAATACACTAATGTGATTAGTGTCTTAACATTTTATGAACATTATATCACATATTGCAGTTCAATTACAATTGATACAATTAATGCACTAGTTGATGAAATAGAACCTGTGTCCCCCAGCAATTTAGCAAAGTTTCTACCTCTGAGCTGCTGGTTATTGCTAGTCATAATATAAGCACTTCTGTACACAAGGTAGCACAGAAGCTAACACAAAAGTTGATTTGTTGCTATCTAGCAAGCAAGCAGCAGTGGAGAGAATTTATGACATGTGTTAGAAGTAATAATGCATAACCTAGGATTTCTTTTATGCCTTCAGAAATATAATACAATATAAACCACTTCAGTTTATTGCATGAACCTATTTCTATGATACCTCAATTGAAATCAGGGAATTCCATATTCCTACAATATATTTATGAATCTGTTAATTCAAGTAGAATTTAAGCGTGTTACTAAATTGAAAATATGCATAAAATGTAAGATATCAAATCAATGTATAGCTCTAAGGAAAGGTGTATTGGTTAAGAGTATAGTATTCCCATGCTTTTATAAAAAGGTGATACTATTAGGATATGAATTCTGTATTTCCTGCTCTGGAAACACATGCTGCAAACCACTAAACCATTCCATTTTCTGTTTCAAAATAGCAAGCATTTTTGACATAGAATATGCTCTGCATTTCTGTGTATTTCAGCTTTGTTTTATTCCCCTACAAAGTATCAGACTTTGTGTTGGCACATTTATTTAAAACAATAGCTTACAACATATCCATTTTCATAAGCAGATTTTAATGGAGTGTCCACGTGGAAGAATGAAATGCACATCTCCTTTCTATGTTAACCAATGGGACATGCACAGTGTGTCTGACGTATAAAACGAGCCACTAAACCGTTTTGTGCACCTTGAACATATAACCTGCACATATTCTATAAATAATAATAATAATAATAATAATAATAATAATAATAATAATAATAATAATAATAATAATGATTTATAACTCTCTCCACTGTGAAATATTTACCATCAAACATTCGCAGTTTAATGTTACACCTAAAGTTTCAACAGTGATATTGTTTTAAGCTGCATTAACTTTTGGACATGTGTTCGGCTTAATTATTTAATACTGTGCATGATGAAGCCAAACCGGGTGTTTCTTATGAGCTGAGGATACAACCTTTATTAATTCAAATAAGTATGCATGTACATTAAACTTTCACAGACCTACAAATGTCCAGAAAATCTCTCTCTTTATGATTTGATACTGTGCATGATTAAGCCAAACTAGTTGTTTGCTATGGGCTGAAGATATAACCTTTATTTAAAAAAAAAAAAAAAGCACATACATGCACACACATCCATCCTCCCTCTTTCTCCCTGTACATATACTAATTTAATTTACCATTACCATATTGCTGTAATATCTGACAGAACTACTGTAAAATTAATGCAGAATGTACTGCACTGCTAAGCTCAATTATCCTTTTTCATACGAGTACTGGTCATACGGTATATAATTGAGTCTCTACCAGGGTCCATCTCAGCAACGTGCACTGGAAAAGAAAATTTTAAATTAATTACATTCTATAAAGAATTTTAATACTAGCATAATAATTAACAGCATAAGTATCTCAGCAATGTTCACTGGAAAAGAAGATTTGAAATTAATTACATTTTATAAGAATGTTAAAACTGGCATAATAATAAACAGCATGAAGTATAACAACTTTTCCTATTTCATTTTCTGGGTGTACTAAGCCTGCTGTAACCTGTATATTAATGTAGTATTGTGCTACATTTCCAGCAATTAAATGAAAATAAATTTCAACTCAATTTAGTATACCATTTTTTCTGGTATTAGTAGGGACCCCAGATTGTCGGTAAATAAAATAATGTAATATCGGTGTAAAAATATTATAGTGAGCGGTGTTTTGGGCGGTAAATAAAACTGCTTAACGGTGTTATCTCGTGCAAAAAAAAAGGGAAAAAACAAAAACACAGTTTAAACTATTTTACTGTGGAATAAAGGGCACCTTACATGTAACTTAAAAAAGAGGAGCATGAAAATATTTACATAGTATACATTTCGACTGATTTACTTTGTTAGAGACAAAGCCACCATAAGTTCGGTGTTCTCTGGCTTAAGATTTGTTCTTAAGTTTGTCATGATGTTCCCATATGCAGAGAAAAGTCTTTCACTGTCCACATTGGACATGGGCACCCACAGTAGTTACATACACTTCTCACTGAAACACAAGTGATCACATTGAAGTCCAGAAAGTAAATCCAGTATGTTCACTTCAGCAGCATCATCTAATTTCTCACACACTACGTTCTTCAGAGCAGCATATCCCTCCTCGAATGTCTTCTCTGGCAAGCCTCGCAGAAAAGGTAACATTCTTCTTGCTTTTTCTATAGTTATATTAGTAGATGCCTCATTTGATACTATTTTTCGTACATCAAACAATTTACCTGCAGAATGAATATCATCATCAGCTGGATCAGCTGACATTAAGGAATTCAGCTTGGTAACTGACTTTATGCCCAATTGCTTGAACTGACTGATAACATAAGACTTCTTGAGGGTTGGCAGTCTCTGAAGAAGACTTGAAGTTTTCTCTCCAAACAAGCCCTCAGCTACTTGTGAGCCCATTTGATATATCTTTAAGTTTGCTATATAGTTTATGAACAAATGGATATTTAGATCCCTCAAGCACTTCAATAAGGCAAATGGTGTCTTTGCAGCGTTCAAGAAGGAAAGATGCTTGGCAGTTTATTATATTTTGAGACCGTATTGAAGTACTACTGTGGAATCGGTTTGAATTCCCGCGTGCCGCAAAACTAAACTGACCTGGCAACGTCTTGCACATGCTGTCTGTACGGCGCGCGAACGTCACGTTGCCAACTCCACCGTCAGCTGAATTGTGCATGCGCAAGCTTAATTTGAAACGTGGCTCCATCGCATAATTCCTTTTCTTTTTCAGAGCAGAAGGTAAACAGACTCCTTGCGCTAAATTGTAACGTAATTTAAAGAATATAACTTGACTCCAAACGAATCTTTCAGTATAGCGGACACAAAATATACCTAGACATGCGTTCACATTACGGCAACGTCGCGAGACAGCAACAATTTTCGTGCGAGGGGTACAGGAAACGGAGACAGTGATTGGTAGAAGAGGCTGTCTACTGTCAGAATTGACTTGAACCAGACTTAGAAATTCATGCATTATTTAACGATACTTTTGCGAGTCTTTTCCAGACGGCATGAAATGGGGCGATGCAAGCACGAATAGTTAAAATACGGCATTAGAGAAGAATTGCAGGTAGTATTGTCATTTAAATCCAAAGAATAATTTGAGTGAAATGAGAAATCCGTCACTGATGCGGTGTTGCCGAGCTCCGATAAACATGGCATTCCTTTTGTTGTGCATGCGATAGGTGAAGAGTGAAGGGGACGAGGTAGTCGAAGCAGTACCGATATTTGCCGAAGCTCTGGTTAAATCACAGTGCAGTTTGGTGAATACTTCGGTGTTCTGTGCCGTACAGCACACAACACCGTGCAGCATGGCCGTAGCGAATGACAATACACGTATCCGTAAATGATTGGTAAGTCAAATATCTGATTGTTTATGTGAAAAGGAGAGACAAACGCCAAAAAAGGAGAGACAGAGAAAAATTTCGGGTTATTTTGCACATTTTTTTTGATAACGGTGTTATTTCGCGTTTTCGCAATATAGAACTAATGTCGCGTTATTTCACGATTCAGAATGGATATATATGTGGAATTTAAAAATAATTGATTAAAGGTTTTCCATATTGTTATTTTCGGCCAATCTCGCGAATTAATTACTCGCGAAAAGTCGGGGTCCCTAGGTATTAGACATGATCTATTTGGTTTTGATCCTTTTTTTTCACAAAATTTTATACTTCTTCCTTCACTTGTTAAGTCTGCCATAGTCTAAAGTGAAATTCATTTTTCACTCCTCTGCAGACCATACTGTAGAAGTAAGAAAAACGTAGAATTAAACAAATCAGTGAAAAGTTTTACCATGCAGCTTGATTTAAATTAATATCCCACATAATATACATTAACATATTGGAACAAGATGCGCTAACTGTGGTGTTTTTTTATTTATTTATTTATGGATGCTCTTTAACTACTATGGTCCTTAGCATCCCATTCTATACTGGGCGTGAAAGACCAGTAATGTTGCTCAGAGGCCTCTTTATCAGGCTTGAGGTTCTTTTACGTGCCGTAAATCTGACACGGGACCACCAGCTTTACTTCCCTTCCGAAGGAAGCCATGCTAAGGATTTTTATGCCCGAAAAAATCCATCGCCCTCTGCCAGGTTTGAACCCACAACCTCGGGAACTAGAGGCTAGCACAGTAGTACTAGTCCATGGAGGACGACAACTGTGTTGGTGGTGGTTGTGATACATGCAAGGACGTGTGTGAAATGTGGTGTCTTTGAAGGTGATTAATCAGGCCTTCTAACAGTTAATGCATGTAAAAGTGAGAAAAATGACAAGGGAAGAAAAAGTTACTTGTACAAAACAGCATCATTTTCACTTACAACAAACACAAAAAAAATACTTAATTGCGATATACTTTATATTTATACAACAAGAAAATAGTCATTACAAATTACCAAATAACCATTTTAATTTTTTACAATCATATGCTATAAATGAATATGATTTTCTCTTGTGAATATTTTTCTGGAGAAAAATTGTTTCTTCTTGTTTGACATTTTCCTACCCTTGTACCTGATTAGACATCTTGCAACATAGCATGCATAAGTTTTGCTTTAGAAAAACTTCTTCCTTTTATACCTTCCTGCAAACTGTTACTAGATTCAACCAAAATTCCATCAACAACTTGGTGAGCTGTTTTTCCTCTTTCTTTCTCTGTTTCAGTACATCCTCCTTTTCTAATAATTTTCTCGTTTTTAGCCTTTACACATCAACCTTTCCCATTTCTTCCTCTCCTGTTCTTCAGCTCTCAAACTCACTGCTACTACTTTCTGAATTTCCTTTTGAACCCAATAGGGCTGTTAACTTTGGTACGCACTGAGAGAAGAATTATCACCTCTGTGATGTTTAACACTAGTTCAGGGTTATTGCTGTACTGCTACAAAGCATTTTGAGTGATTATTATTGTTTTAAAAGTGCATTCAGACATTGAAGATACCTCTGTCAAAGAATAACTTGAAGATGAAAACCTACCTATATTTGCACTATCATGTAATAGTGAGAGATGCTTTTACAACCATTTTAACTGAAGGGTACCTTGATACTTGAAGCATAAGACATAACATTTTGGTTCCAGTACTCATCAATTCAAACTCAAGCTTCATTTACTTCAATATCCTTTACAGTATATAACAGCTTCTACTCATTTATTATTCTGTCATTCTGTTATCAGCAATTGGAAAATGCAAGGCCAGTTATGATATCTGCCAAACTTTGCTTAACACTAGACTCAGGTTCAGCTACGAAGGCGGGTGGAAGTTAAGGTTTCACGCACAGAAAGAGACAGATATATTGCAGTCAGTGTTGCCATATCATTCTGCTTGCAGAGATGGGATCATGCATGATACTGACAAATTACTAAATGTTCATTCGAGCACAATTACTGTAAAAATAAAGCATTCTATCATCACACAGATGAAATAGCGACCAAATAAAAGGAATAAAAGCAAAATGAATGGAAAAAAAAGGTTCATGCATTACTAACACATACATAAACCTCTTTCCTTATCTTGTGCATGGAGTGTAGAATATTGTTCTTGCTGCAACAATATCGCTCCATTCTATTAAGAACTTTCTGCCATCATTAATGCGTATGTACTTAAATCCCATGCCTTTTAAAACAGGCAGCATTGAGGCATTTCCACCCTGAAAATTTTCAGCTTCTCTCACCTTTACAACCAAATTGTCTGCTGTCGGGTATTCTCCTCTCTTGTACATATAAAAAAATGTGATGGGGAACATTTTTGCTGAAGTCATCTAAACATGTAACTTCCTTATTGCAATTGCGTGGCCTGCCTGGTGATTTGAATATTGGGGCCCCATTACTCTTAACTGTATCGTTGGCTTCTTTACAAATTCATTGCACTGTTTGTAGCCCAACTCCACATGCATTTGGTGCTGCCTTCTTCTTCTGAGCTGTGGCAAGGCAGAACCATGTGGTACTTCACATGTTACCTCTGACTGTTTTCTGAAATAATTTCATACATGATACATAACTTCTCTTGCTGGTCTATGTAATACCTGACATACTGTTTTATCTTCCATTATGGTTCATATCAGCACAATATTTTCATCACACTTTGCACAAAACGAACTTTAAATTTTAATGATGAACACTTCTGCTCACACGCCGGCACTAAATTGAAGTGCACTGGTTGCCAAAGTCACGTGATATTTATGGTTTACTATGCATCTAGCAGACAACCAACTTCTTAGTTGATCCTGAGTCCAGCATGCTTGATTTTTCTTATGTGCTAGAATGCCCGAAGGGAATCAATTTGATCCCTAGCAATAAAATACAATGTTTGAATGTTATGATCCCTTTATTCTAAGTGAGTTAACATCAAGAACATAGTTCTGCATGAATTTCATCTTTTTCTAAGGGGCGCCTATTATCATAATTTTTCATCTTACAAGTTGTCTTCTTTTCAATGCATCTTCCTACTTACAATTGAGTTGAACGAGGAATGGAATATCTGGTGAAAGCGCATTGTTACTATAATGTCTAAATACAAGCATTGTTGTTATAATTTGTAAATGCTGATATAAATTTACATTTCACTAATATTACATTCAATGCATTTAGCTTTTCAAGTATGAAAAAAAAAAAAAACATAGTTTTGCAAACACGGGTCAATATGATCCCTCCAGGTGTTTAAGGTAAATTGCATCATAGGTCACAACTGAATGTCAGGAAACAATTAATTTTTGGTGTGTGCAGTGAGCACATAAAATGAGTAAATAATATCACTGCCATAACATCAACACTTGCGAACTGCTAATTTATATATGCAACCCAGTAAAGTCTGAATAATGGTTTCAGTTTCAAGGTGAACCAGATGTGTATTAGTGGTTCATTTTTCTGGAATGCTACTGTATGCTTTAAGAAAATAAGAGCAGTCTCACAAACTAAGTGCACTCCATCTTCATGGCATGTTCTTTCAAAAGCTGTGCAGTATTACAATACTTTGCAGAGGCAGCAATTCCTCGCATTTTTGAGACAAACTTGAGAAAATAATTTTGAATCACCTCACACTATTCAGGAAGTCATTTCTGCATTCTCTGGTGTTAATTATCTTGCAGGAGAATGTCTAAAAATGCAATAGTTTAGCAACTGTAATTCATTCTGTATACCTGAAGTATACCCAATGAGGTGGCCAGTCATAAAAATTTGAGTGAAAAGCTATAACTGAAACACATACATGCTTTCCTGGCTCAACAAGTCCGTTATGAAAATATGCATTGCACTTTTACACTAACTTCATCACTTCCAATACTTAACAATTTAGAAGTGAGAGGTGTGCATTATCATGATAGGTAATGTTTCTTAAATAAATCTTTAACAGCATCTTTGCCAATAAAATTTGATTCCTGGTATGAATTAATTATATGATTGCAATTGTGTGGTATGTTGTGATTTTTATTTTGTTTTCTGCAGAATTGTTAACTTCTTCAAAGACATACTGTAATGCACCCTATCCACATCCTTCATTAACTTTTCTTTGAAATGCAATGTTAAGGCATCAGTTAAAAGATAGCTAATTTTAGTTTGGTTCATAGCAAACTGGGGGTACAGCTTCAGAAAACATGGCATTAAAGACTTCTATCATTCCAGCACATTAAGCTGTGCTTAACATACTTAATACTTAATACCCATTTCAATTTAACAGCCCTAGTTTCACACTGCATTGCGCATAGCTTCAATCAGGCTGGGGAACATTTGCAATGGAAGAAGTAGCAGTGCAGATGCTACAATACTTGTTCTCAATGTTAAATGAAGCTGTTTATTTCCTTGAGAATCAAATACTTTTTCTGTGCTTCAAGGAATCAGCATGTTGCATTACAGCTTGCAAACCTTTGTGTCCAACATTTACTCTATACTAACATACTGTTTGGAAAGTACTTTCTCACTGTGTTTAGATCTGCACTCAAGACCCTTAATAATGGTTACCATCATCCTTGAAGAGCTACAGTTCTAAATGAGCATGGCCTGATTCACCAGAAGCACTTCTATTCAAGGTTCAGTTTCATATATCTGAAAGCAATGAACATTTTAAACAGCTAAAAAGTGTGAAAAAAATTGTTTCAACAATCAGGATTAAGGTAGAATGAAGTATAAAACTTCTATCCCTCGGACAACTATGAATTTTCTTGTTTGCAGTCCAAAAACATTTCTTTGGTTTTCCTTCTTACTTTTTATCAAAATTCATATTTGTATACAATGTTATGTGAATCAGATAAAATATAGATGAATGTTCACACACATTCATGCATTAAATTAAGTAGAAGCTTATAAACAGTGATTTTCTGCTACTATATGTGACTAATGGGCCAGAAAATTGAAACACTAAACATTAATTGATATAAGTTAATACCGTGAACATGTTTCGCGTACAAGCAGTACCCAAAAAAAGTCCAAGGTATTTATATCAAGTGATGTTAAGCATTTTAAATGTCTGGCTCATTAGTCACATACACATTCATATTTTTGCCATCTTTATTGCCTGGGTTTCAAATAAATGCTGATTTTGCAGGTGATTAAGATGTTCACCAACCAGCTGCAATAAATCTTGCATTTCACTCACTATTTATCTTATGTTAGTGTTGTGCACAAGAAACATGCCACCTAAAATTTTTTATTGTACTGAGGAAGCATTAACACTTTCTTGAGGATGATTCTTGCGATAAACTTTTTCCAGAATTAAAAGTCGCTATGGATAATGAAGATGATGTAAGCACTTGTTTGAAGTGATGGCAATCAGGATGTCCAGGCAATAAGAGAGATAGAAAGGTAAAAAAGGTATTTAAATTATATAATATAGGCAATAAAAAAGGCACTTTTATTTTTAAACAGCAATAATATTTATAAAGAAAAATACTAGCCACCATTTTAATGGTGTGCACGACACATTGCACATAACCACAAGATGTTTCTTCACACATTATCAACAGGAAAGTTTCTTTGTTCAGATAATGTCTTTTTTAGAATAGAAAAAGAATGTTCAAGGTTCACTGTGGTAAATGGAGCACACTTGAAACAAGCAATGGTGAGGGACCCACAATTTTCAGCAAGAGATTTTTTCTTCTTTGCTCAGAAAATTGTCTGAAAATCAACCATGGAAATATTTAATCAACTCTTCTTAAATTACACATATCCATCAACATTGATTTGCAAAATTAAGTCTTTATCACAAAATATGTTATGAAAAAAACAATGCAAAAGATGAGGGCAATTTGGAAAGTAAGTTCCAGTCTCATGAACAGTAGAGGCGGTAGTAGCCTTATTCACTGTGTAGCTTGGTTTGGTACACTTCTGGCAGATCAATATGAGGTTGCATTTTGTTTCTTTTAGCAAGTCAAGCTTGTAAAATGTGTGCAGTAATAGAAGCTCCTGCCAAGTGTGAGGTATGTGCAGTGATATGGTTTCTGTGGCAAAAAATCAAACAGAAGCTGCAATTTATCACGAGATTATTACAGTGTACAGGAACATTGTGAACGGGAGTGCAGCTGGATGTTGGAGTCAATTCAAAGATGGACACACTAAAATCCATGTTGAAGTACAAAGTGGGTGACTAATCTGTTGTGGATGAACTGGTTGCAAATGTGGATGATAGGTCAGACAAAATTGCCATTTCACAATTTTGGAACTTCATAAGCATTTTCCACAAAGCAGTAGGACTGTTCTGTATGGAGTGGTGACATGAATGTTAGGCTATCACAAGCTTTGAGCATGGTGGGTGCCAAAAATTGTCTGAAGCCCAAAAAATCACGAGGATGGGAGCACCACTGGTATTTCTTCAATGCTACAAGAGTGAAGGTGAAAGCTTTCTCGGCCAAACTATCACAGGAGATGAGATGTGGGTTCAATAAAAAACAGTCGGTGGCATGGGGTCACACCAGCTCCCCTATGAAACCACAAAAATGCCTTCAAACATTTTCAACAAAGACGACCATGGCACAGGGGCAGCTTCCAGGGTAGTGCCACTGTGCACTATCTCCTGTGCACACTCCTTATAAATAAAATTATACGGTTTAGAATATAATTATGTCATTAGGTTTTGAAGTTAAGAAGCATTATCTCAATATTTGTAAGTTTCACAGCAGCAGGGTTATTGGCAATTATTAAACATATGGTATCTTATCTACCACAGCACGAAAAAAAATAACATATTCACTATGTGCTGAGCATCCGTTTTCAAAATAATAGCCCAGTATTTCTGTTTATGTTCATATAGCAACAGTTCAGTCCAAAAATGTAGTAATAAAACACTGTAGCTGCATGTAGTGTCTTCTTTAAGTGCTTATTCAGTTGTATGTGAAAGTTACAAATATCAGTAAGTGAATTATTACAAACTCAATTTAGCAACAGTACTTTCAGTGAAAAAATTCAGATGAAAACATTGGGTAGGCTACTCCTGAATCTGCAGCAGCAAACAAAAATCAATGTCGTAAGTTAAAACCAAAAATATACCAAAAGAACAAAGGGATTTGTGGCTGTAAGGAAAACAGTGCTGTCCCCCTCCCTTTTTCCTTATGTGTTATTTGGGGGAGGTGTTGATTGGTGTAGGACCAGAGTAACTAATATTGGAGATATATGGCCTAAAATGAAAGTACATTCAATTCTTGTCAATTGCCTAATATGTTCGATGCTAGTGCACGAAGTTGGTAAATACATATTTGAAGGATTTGTTTTCATATTTATATTTTGGCACCGCCAATAGAATACCTCAGCAGCCGCCACTGCCATGGCAGCTGTTTATAGGACAAGCTGGTGGAGTTTATGCAATGAGGCACAACAATGAACTCCGACATCTACATGCTGTCGGACACTAACCAAACTTAGGAGAGTAATTCAGAACAAGTGATGTGGCATGTTGAGTTCTGGGGTTGTTTTCTTCCATGCTAACACTCAGCTGCATGCACTCAAAATCTCCTGCAACAGTTTAAGTGGAAGGTTTTTGACCATCAAGCGCATAGCCCTGACTTGGCTCCCGCTATCACCTGTTCCAAAACATGAACACATGGTTTGAAACAGATAAGTTCAAGGAGAGCATCACAACAGGGCTACAATCACAGGTAGCAGACTTTTACGCAGAGGGGATTTTAAAGCTTGTGAAGCAGTGCAATGCATTTACAATGCCTGAATGTAAATGGAAGTTATGCTGAAAAATAATTTCAAAGATTATTTTTCACTTGTGTGTAATACAAGTTCCTAAAATAAAGTAGCATTACTTAAACAGGTTAATGGAACTTAATCTCCAAATTGCCTTTGTAACACTGTGAATTCTGATTTTGTTTTCCATGAAAAAATTTCATTATTCAGCAGCGCTTCAGCCAACATCTTCCATAAACCCCCCCCCCTCTCTCTCTATACTGCCAAGTAGTAATGTGCTTGTGGACAAGGTATGGCTCCATCAGAAGTTGGCATACTTTGGCTTGGCACAAGCGCATCAGTGAGCACGATTTCATTCACATCAGTCAATTCTTGTAATTGATTTGAATGAAAACTCTTCTAAACCATTCATGATTCATTTGTACTTGAATTGCCCCAATTCTAGAGGTAAAATTACAGGCTGGCTAGTATTAACTGCTGCAAAAATATTGTCAAATTACGTGCAAATTATCACCACTCCTTTTACAGTGGGTTCCTTTCTCCTCATCCCTCACTGACTCAGCTTTTCTCAGCTCAGATCCATTTACACCATTGCCAGGAATCCTCTTTGTTGCAGTCTCAAGGATAAGAGTTATATGTGGACGTCTGCACACACTAGTTTGTTCTAGGCATTGTTTGCATAATAGCTGTTGTTAAATCCATGACATTAGAAGTAATTGTGCGTATTTAATACGGTTGTCACTTCTAAGCTGATTTCCATTTTCCATTTAAGGTGTGAATTTAAAGATGAAGGTTTCTATGTTTCTGATAAAGTGAAGCAGACATTTAATGTGCAGCTACTGCAGTGTTAGAATTCATGGATTCATAGACATATGAGAAGCATTACATGGAATGTGCAAGCCACGAAGGGAATAAAGAACTCCAGCTATCTGTTGCAGTTATAGTTCAGAAAATTAAAATGCCCAAATTGATAAAGCATGAGTTTGATTCTGAAACAATGAAGACATTCCCTTGGAAAAAGTTGATCACTCTAGCATTTCATTATTTATTTGGAGGATGTTGTGATGGTCATTTTAGGGTCAATTTAATTTTTTTTAAATGGGAATCTACAATTACAGTCAAATTAAATTGACCCTAATTTGACTCTAATTGTAGATACCCATTTAAAAAAAAATTAAATTGACCCTAAAATGATTACCATAAAGTCCTCCAAACAAAACACGACTAATGGCATTTACTTTCCCCTATAATATCAAGCAACTTTTATTAAAGATATTTCTTTCTACAATGCTTAGTTTTGGAGATATTGTACAGTTTCAACTTAAATGGTCCACCCTGTATATGGAAGGTAATTATCATGCATTTGTTTCATACTACATTTTGCACATTTAACATATTATGTTTCAGGAAAAGTAATAGTAGACATAATAATTCAAGGCTCTTACAGCTGAAATGAGATTTATCTTCCAGCATGAGAAGTCAAGAAGGCAATAAGTAAAAGATGAATGTGCTGCAATACTGTGCAATTTCCTTCTCAATGCTTACATTTTACTTGAAGCATTTAATTATGTAATGCTTTCATTCCACAGGGTGGAGATTTGTCAGTGGGAGATACCTTGAGATCATCATATATTCCAGAGTTGCGGGAGAAACATGAACCTGAGAGACTGTGTTAAAAATAAGACACTAGCAATTCTCAGTGATAAGATGACATACAGTAAAGGTCAGTGATTTTTAGAGTGTTATTTAAAACCCTAGTAAACAAAGTCAACCTTGAACTTTTTGTTACCAGCATCAACAAGCCACTACATGCAACCGCTACAGAATGTAACAGAGCCATTGTGGAACTCCTGAATAAGTATATTATGCAGTTTGGGAATATAATATGTGTTGTTAGACTCAGCAAGATATTTCACCAAATGATTTCAGCAAGATCACTACTAGTCATTGGTGATGACCTCCTCCACATACAATGTTGCACAAAACGCTTAATTTAGTGAAAAACCTAGAGTGCTGAGTTTCCCTAACTAAATGAAGGTATGACAAATGTCAATGTTATTTTTAAACTTGAGAAACTGGAAGCATAGATACATCTAGTATCTTTGAGAGAAATAGGTTGAAAACCAGACAAAGCAAAAGGATTCCATCTTCTGTACTGATGAGGTAGACTCCTTGTACGGTCTGTCTGAGAAGTCCCTGTACCCCTTATGTTATTTCAGTTGCGCTGTTGTTGCTTTTCAGATATTGGTATCCTTGCTTGTTTTTTCAGTTATTTTTTCAGATACTGGTGTTCTTGCTTGCTTTTTGCAGTTCAGTTGTTAAGACATGACTGATATAAGCGATCACAGCTATACAATAGAGGAATAGTTAGTGGCATGTGTGTGGGTGCATGAAAGACCACTGACATGACAAACTATGTCACAGATAATGAATGTGTTTAGAGATTGCTTTGGCAAGGCTCCACCTCGTAAAGCAACCCTGCTTGAATGGGAGAAACATGCATTTACTCCATGCAATGTTAAAGGCAGGCTGCATGGTGGATGTCAGAAGATGTGGCAAGAAACATGTGCTGCTGTAGTTCAATCAATTGAGCAGTCTTCAATTACATCAATTTGCAAAAGAGCAGCTGAAGTTCATGTACCACGTTCAATAAAGCATGATCACATTAAAAAAGATTTGTGCATGAAAGCATTTAGGCCGACTTTCGTGAATGAATTATCTGACAACAACATGAAGCAACGACTTGCAGCCTGTTGTGCATTGTTGGCATAATTTCCAAATGCTGTGTCTCACAGAAGTGTGTTATTTTCAGATGAGTGTGCAATATATCGCAGTTCTCACAGGAGGAATGTGATTTTCTGATTAACAAAAATCCTCATTTTGTGCAAGAATTGAAAATGAACCCACAACATGTCATGGTATGGGCTGGGATGACAGTACAACACCTGATTGCGCCTTATTATTTTGAAGGGTATGTGAATGGGCATTCTTATTTACAAAGACTGCAAATGTGGTTAATACCTCAGCTGTGAGGAGAGGGGAATCATGGAACGTGTGTGGTTACAGCAAGATGGGGCCCCAGCCCACTTTGCCATTCAGGTGCGTTAATTTCTTGATGAACAATTACCAGGCCACGGATTGGGCATGATTCAGCAATACCTCCAACCACATTGAAATGGCCCCCAAAAAGTCTGGACTTTATCACAACCGAAAACTCATTGTGGGGAATAATCAAATCTCTTGTCCCTCAACATGGGTACAGGTCAAACAAAGAATTGTGTAAAAGTGTGGAGGAAGCCTTTTGACGCATAGATCTTTGTGTGCAGCATGATGGTGTACACACTGATCTACTAGATCCATAATTTGTTTTTGTAAGTACTTCACTTTACTATGATTTCAATTTATACATATGTACTGATCAATTATACAATAATATAATTAAGGGATAAGGGGCTTCTTGGATGCTCTGTATATCTAGGTGATACATGGGAATGCTTCAAAGACAATGGTGAAAACAGCTCTTCAGTTCACTGCATCAAGAACATGACTTCTGGGTCCCAAAATATGATGATCTGTCAAGCATAATTCCTATAAGGACACTGCCAAGACTCCATATCACTAAGTGCTTGACGGATATACGAGGGCGGATTGATAAAGGTACTCGTCCACGATGCAACTTAAATGGCTTGCAACTTTGAACTGCTCAAGAAAAGTGCAGTTGCATCATGTAAACTGCCAAGCAAGTAGGAAAATTGCATGCGCAACTCGAATTCAGCGCAACTTATAAGTGGCATTCAACTTCGGAAGGTGCTTCGTGTACACAGCAGAAAAGAGAAAGTTGCGCCATCTGAAAGTGGCTTGAACAGTTCAGAAAACTTTTGTGGCGTGTTCGGTGCAACTTTGTTACGTTGTCTACTGTGTTAGTAAATAGCTGAAAGGTGGGTACAAGGATCATAAGTAAAAAATTAAGAGAGATACGTGGATTTTATTTGCTTAATAATATGAACAATTTATTGTAGCATGGTGACAATGTATGTATTTTTTCATAGGTAATGACCCAAAACAATAAATGGACGAGGGAAATGATAAAGAAGTTGATTGAACTGATTGAGACCAAGGATTGCTTGTGGAGGGTAGATACTGCGGATTACAAAAATAAACAAAAGCGAAAAATGTATTGCATGATATAGGAATAGAGTTCAACATGTCAGCAGAGGAAATTAAAGTAAAAATCCACAAGTTGAGAACCCAGTTCACCAACGAAAGGAACAAAATGAAGGCAGGGAAATCTGGAAGTGGTGCAAAAGACAAGTATAAAACAAAATGGGAATTTTATGATGCACTGCAGTTAATGTTTTATCACACCAGCACCAACAATGATGCGGTAGACTCTTTGGTAAGTACCAACACACTCACTTTAAAGGTAGCGATATTGCCAAGGAACCTCTCCTTCACGGCAAAAATACTCCTTGAACTCCTCTCTAATGTTTTTTGCTGCAGTACGAGGACTTTTACTTACAATTCTTTGCAATGGCACTAAGTCATAGTTCTCGTTGTGCCAAGTGCCCAATATAACAGTTCCATTTTCATTTTCTGTATCGAATATTCCTCTAGGAGCATATATAGGAGTAGAATGCACTATAAGAAAATTGTGCAATACACAAATAGCACACACCAGTTTTTTCACTTTACTGGGTTTCAATTCCATGGTTCTTCTGGGACATCGGAACCGAGCCAAGATAATTCCAAAAACATTTTCTATCACTTGTCTAGGTCTGGACAGATGGTAGCTGAAGATTCTTTCAACAACACTTTGATTTTTAAAGGAAAAATGTTTTATTATATGTGCTTTTAGAGGAATCGTCTGCAACAATGACCTATGGCACAGGAAATTTTCTTCGCGGCAAAGGTTTTGGATTAGGTATATTTAATGAATTGTTTTCAAGGGCAGACGAGAGAGAACAATTTTCTATCAAACACTTCTCCATCAGAATCTCTGCCTTTCGATCCAACATTTATGTAGGTCAATTTGTAATTAGCATCTGCTTATGCCATTAAAATGATGCTATGGGCTCCTTTATAGTTGAAATACAAACTGCCTTTGTTCGCTGGAGCTCAAATATTTACATCCTTCCCATCTAGTGTGCCTATGCAGCTAGGAAAATTCCATTTCTCCTGGAAATCTCTTGCTACTTCGTTCCATTCATCTTCAGTGCTTGGTATCTAAAACATGAAATAAATAACAATAATAATAACAATAATAATGATATTAATAATAATCTACTATTCCATAAAGACTTTTGTTCAATGTGCAAAATTGAAAATTGCATTCACATAGGAAGAAAATTAAACAAGGGAATGGATCATAAAACTTTATTATTCCAGGAACTTTGAACGATGCAATATTTTGGCATAAGTAACCTAGTTATTGTGATAGTAATTAGCCAAGTTTAATTACAGAAAATTGGAAGCCCTAGTTCTCGGGAAAATTGCATGGATGATAACTGTGACATAGATTTCCAGGGAAATGAGCATGAATCAGCAACCCAAAGCAGTTCCTATCCCTTGCCGAGTCCAGGAACTAACATTTCCCAAAAGAGCGGGTGTAAACGACGACGTCACACCTGCGAAATACAAGAACAGGCTGCCATTAACCAATGTTTGGAGGTTTTGCAGAATGCTACCAAAAAAGATGAGTTCAGCATTTTTGGGGAGTATGTGGCCAGTGAAATTTGGCAGCTGCACAGTGAATATTGGAGGATGAAGATGAAACATGATCTACAACAGTGCATACTTCGAATTAGCGAAGAATATACTGCACAGAAATTTCAAGATGCATTGTTGCCACAGGACTCAAGTGTAGTGCCATTAGAGGGGTATTATGTTTTGCAGGGAGGGGATAATCAACAGGCTCAGCAGTAAAACTTATATCCATGTAAACATATAAAAATAAAGTTTTTTATTACCTTTAAGTAGTCTTCTTTCATGACAGTGTAATTAGCATCACAAACTTCTGGTACTATGCGAGAAATAGTGCACGTTGGTATTCAAAATAAATACATCAGTGACTGATAGCTGTCGCCTAAAAAAAATCACATTGTTTATATAGTTATAAATAATGGCAGCCGAATGTAGTACACATATTAAACTCCATCATTTTAACCGAATTACCTGTGGCTAGAAATCTCAGTGTCAACACAAGACTTCTGTTAGTGAAATTGAGTTTCTCATTATTGTATCTTGCTTTTGTATTACAGGTGCTACTCTTCTAAGCAGATAATTAAAATCAACCGCTGACATGCGTAGGAAATTCTTATAGAAATTTTGATCTCCCTCATAGAGCTCTTGCAGCACGTTGTTTACAACACCATAATATTCGCGACTTAATATCAACTCTCTTACCCAACACTTTCTTGACATCCTTTTATGTTTTTCTCTACGTCGACGAAGTAAAATAAGAGATAGACATGCCACGGATAAAACATCATTATCAGACGACGCATTCGCCATACCAAGCACACAGCTGACTAGAAAGTGGCATGCAGAAAAATTACCGCCACATATATAGCATCGTGTAAACGCTGGCGCAACTCGAAATCATACAACTTTGCCTGCTGTGTGTAAACAGAACGTGCCACATTTGTGGCCCGCAAGAAAAGTGGCATGCCATAAAACTGGCATCGTGGACGAGTACCTTAAGTCCATGACTTTGACAAGAGATAGCATTCTAATCACAGGTTTCTTGTTTGCAACCAAGTTTTACATCTATTCTGGGTATAATCACAGAAATTCGCTGTCAATTGCTTCTTGGAACATTGTTGGGAGCGTCTAAAATAAGCAGATGTGTGTTGCTTCGTAGAAAATGGAGCAAAGTGAATTTCATATTCTGATACAGCAGTACCTTTTGCGTGGTAAGATGGTGAAGGAAACGGAAGAAAACCTGAACAACTACTATGAGGACTCTGCTCCATCACATGGCATGGTTCACCAGTGGTTCATAGAATTTCGATGTGGCCATTCGAGCATAAGAGATGCAGTGTGCACAGGACGGCCGGTTGAGGTAACAACAGAAGAAATGGTGAACAAAGTTCACGATATTGAGTTGGAACATTGCCCACTGAAAATCCGTGAGATAGCCAAGACCGTAAACATCTCGAGTGAATGGGTGTATAACATTCTGCACGAATTTTTGGGTATGAGAAAGCTGTCAGCAAGATGGGTGCCGTGACTGCTCACAGTTGAGAACGAGCGGAATCGTATGACCATTTCACAGCAATGTTTGAACATGTTCCAACACAACCCAAATGAGTTTTTGTGGGATTACATCATGGTTGATGAAACTTGAATTTATTACTATCAATCTGAAACCAAACAACAATCAAAGCAGTGGATTACTTCGGCAAACCTGCTCCAAAGAAAGCGAAAACCATTCCATCAGCCAGAAAAACCATGGCAGCTGTCTTTTGGGATTCACAAGGGGGTGATAGACATCCACTACCTGGAAAAGGGTAAACGATCACAGATTCATATTATGCCGCAATGATGGATCAGTTTCACAAGGAGTTGTTAAAGAAATGACCCCATTTTGCAAAGAGAAAGGTTCTCTTTCACCAGGATAATGCAAGCCTGCACAAGTCAGCCATTGCCATCGAAAAAGTTTTGGAATTGGGCTATGAACTGCTACCTTACCCACTATATTCTCCAGATTTGGCTCAGAGTGACTTCTTCCTCTTTGCAAACCTGAAAAATTGGCTCCTGGGAAGAAATTCAGGTCCAGTGAACATATCATGGCAGAAACAATCTAATATTTTGCAGACTTCAAAAAATCATATTTTTTGGAAGGGTTAAAAAAAATTGGAGAAACGTTGGTTGTGTATTCAATTGAAAGGAGACTATGCTGAGAAATAAAACTGATTTTTTGGAAAAAATTGTTGTTTTCTTTAAAAAGTCACTGACTTATCAATCCGCCCTCGTAAATATATGAGACTGTCAAGTGCAAAACTTGCCTTATCCAGGTAAAACAAATTTTCAGAAAACGTGAAAAACTAAAATTAGGCAAACAGCAGAACATTTGAAAATTTTCTTAATATTATGATGTCCGGACTAGACCCTTAAAGATGCATGTATTCTCTTGAAAATCAGTCTCAAATAATATGGCGGTAAATCAAAATTTAATTTTGGATAAGGCAAGTTTTGCATACAATGGTAGTGGATTTGGCAAGTTTTGGTGGAAACACAATACTAACTTACAATTAAGTACAAACATTTTCGCATTTACTTCTCAACATTTGTGTTTGACAATGTTAATAAATGACTTCTTGCAATATTTGTATAATTATAACCATTTCTGATTTCATTTTAGTTAAAAAAAACTACATTTTCACAATTATTTCACCAATTTCACATAAAGATATCAATGAATCACTCCTTTCATAGTTTGCTCACTAAAATTGACCAGTTTTCATATCTTACATCTTATGACTTGTAAAATTTACATATTATGTTTAAAATGTAATATTAATAACTAATGTTAAAAAACAAACATATCAAATTCTAAGCTGTCTTTCCTCACTATCCAAGAAACACTCACAAACAGCATGTACTTCTTTATCATCATTGGGAACATTGTTTTTAGATATTAAATTCTTGCAAAATACAGGCTTTCATTTTCCTCCCAGTTATCACCAAATATGTTTTTAAATAAATTTTTCACATCTTTAACTTTTTCCTCTTTTACTTTTACACCTTCATGCTTCTGATCCTGAATACTTTCCTGAGGTGTCTAGTTCCAAACCACAGCAATTTACCCAGCATGAACTGAACAATTTGATTTAGATATCTTGCACTCCCAAAAGATAAAGTCAAACTTCTAGCTTCCAGGCTTAAGGAGAAACATCTTGACTAATTTTTAAGATTTAGAAGCTAGTAACAGTGATGTGTCATAATTTAAAATAAAGAGAGTTGAGGGTTGTTACACTACATCACTATAAATTCATTACTATCACTATTCACTACTTGAACGCGTCTCCCGAAACGCGTTCAAGTAAGAATATTATAGTGATGTAGTGTAACAACCCTCAACTCTCTTTATTTTAAAAGAGAAACATCTTGTTGAAGATAATGTCAGAATCTGTAATTTCAGAAAATGACAAAGCCTTTAGAAAAATTGTTTTCGTTAGATGGTCCAATGGTCTTCTGCAACTATGTGTCTGGTCTCTTTGAGGAACTAAAACAATATGCTGCATCAGACTGGAGGTTGTTTACTGACTCTTCTCAGTGAAGTCTGAAGGCTCTTGTTCAGCACAATGGCAATTCACAGCCTTCTGTGTCCATTGCTCACTCTGTACATTTAAAAGAAACCTATCAAAATATGAACACAATGCTGGAATCAATTGAATACAATCTCCACCAGTGGCATATTTGTGGAGATCTAAAAGTTATTGGCATATTGTGAGTATGTAGGGAAGGTTTACAAAATACTGCTGCTTCCTTTGTCTATGGAACAGCCGAAATAGATGAACATTATGTCAAATGAGAGTGGAAATCTAGAAGCTCTTACAACCCAGAAGAAGAAAATGTCCAGCACATCCCACTAGTTGATCCCAAAAAAGTATTGCTTCCAACTCTTCATATAAAGCTTGGCTTAGCAAACACCTT
This sequence comes from Deroplatys truncata, assembly GCA_030765065.1. Lineage (NCBI taxonomy): Eukaryota > Metazoa > Arthropoda > Insecta > Mantodea > Mantidae > Deroplatys > Deroplatys truncata. Next base: position 345,229,015 of record CM060990.1, on the reverse strand, counting down.
TGTAAAAAAGACTTGGCAGAAGAAATTCAAGAGGATTCCGGTACCTGAGTGAAAGATTTTGCCACATATCAGCTGCTAACTACAAGAAGGTGTCTTAGTGGGTCCACAGATTATGGAGCTATTGTGGGATCAAACATTTGAAGGAAGTTTGGAAAAAGCTGAAGTGAGAGCTTGGGAAAGCTTCAAATGGCTGTATATGAACTTCTTAGAGAAGGCAAAGTCTCCTGACTACAGACACGGGGTTCAGGAATTACTGCATGCATATAAAGAAATGGGTTGCCACATATCATTTAAACTTAATTTCCTACATTCACATTTAGATTTTTTCTCGCCCAACTTGGTGATGTCAATGACAAGATGAGTGAAAGGTTTCATTGACATTAGATCAATGGAGAAATGCTACTAGGGCTTCTGGAACGAATCCTTGATGTCGGATTATTGTTAGATGCTATGTCGCAATGATTAAAAATAAAACAGCATAAAAGACAATCATCTGCTTAGCACCTCTTAGCCTCCAGTTCTGTTGACTGAATATTCCCATTGTCATCATTTATCATTAAAAGTATCATAATTGATAATTAAAGTATGCATTTTGGTCTTATTTTTTGTATAGTAAGTGTATTATTGAATTGGTCACATTTAAATATATGTGTATTTCCATAAATGTATTGCATTATGTGTAATTTAAAATCTGTACGTGATATGAAGAAACTGAAGGTATATCCATAATCTATATGAATAATTGAATCAGGAAAGTATCCTTTAACCTCTGGCAATTAAAAAATGTTTTATTTTTGTCGACCAGTGTTATTGAAAGAAAACTAAATTGGCAGTACTGTATGCTGTCACATCCCTATGGCAGGGTTAAGTTTAGAGTAATGTAATTACAGTAAATAGTATTCTGAAATATTGCAAGAGTTCACAGAGTTAAAATGTCTATTTTAAACTCAATATATGCCTATTTTGTAGTATGATATTTATTTACATTAATCATCTACCTATTGACTATCACTACTGGACATTTACTATGCCTTTCTATTCATAGAATGAATCATTTAAAAATGCAATGTAGTTACACATCTCTGTCTCCAACAATTCATGCTATTCTTCAGTAATATTACCTCCATAAACTACAGACTGATATATTTAAACAAAAGTATTAAATATAACTGATCATTTACTTTCTCTAAAACCTTCCTATAGTAGATAGAGGAAGTATTGCATTCTACTTGTTATCAAAATAAATGTTTTGAGGATCCCTGAATCCAGAAAATGCATTGAGAGAGAGAGAGGGGGGGAGGGAGGGAGGGAGAGAGAGAGAGAGAGAATACTGAAAAATGAAGTAGAATAAATATCAACCTTGTCTTTAAGTTGAACATCATCTAAGAATGCACCACAAATTTAGAAAATCCCCCACAATCCAAACTAGCCTTTAAATGGAAAACTATTCCATATTTTTCATTTTCTCAAAAACCACTCAAATCTAGGGTGATTAAAATAACTTATGATTAATATATTACATGACTAATAAAATGTAGATCTTGGATTTTCTGCAAATAGCCTGTCAAGTCATTTTCATTTGGAATGAATGTTGTATAATTTTGTATAACCAGTAAGCCATGAGGGATAAACAAAAACTTACACACAAAAAGTTTAGATCTCTTTAAAATGCACAATATATTTCAAATAATTTTCTTTGTGGCTAGTTGTTGGTTTGAATTTTTCAATACTTTGTCAGTTTTTGAGGTGCTATTGCCCTTTAAATGCTTTCCACAATGTCAGGAAAAGAGTATGGAATTTCAAAGCCAGTATACAGTGACCAGCTTTTCAGATTTGACAATTGCTTCAGCCTATTGTACCTTCTTTGTATCCACAACGAAATGTGTAATGAAACTGTATCTGCAAACATTTCTCCTGATCAGCATTAAGTAGAGAGAAAAGTAAGCTTTTGCAAGAACAATTTGTAGAAAGTATGTAGAAATAAATGATAGTCACTAGAGAAAGTCATGTGAATGTAACAAATTAGATTTTTAACTTTTATTCCTTTCACACTCATATTTTATTAAGACTGAAGTATGAACGTAACTGGTGGTACTTTAGTGGTGTTACTCCTGGCATGACTTAAGATCATTCTACTTCTGAATGCTGATGAGTAAAGAACCATTATATACCATGCTTAAAGCTAGCATTCTTGTTTTAAATCATCTCTCTTACAGTTTGCAGTTCATGGAATTGAGGCTTATATTATGAATATTTAAACACTTATTTGGTTCTCCCTAATAATAATAATAATAATAATAATAATAATAATAATAATAATAATAATAATAATAATAATAATAATAATAACAACAACAACAATAACAATAATAATGATAATAATCATCATCATCTTTATTGTACTAAGCCATGTACAAGTAAAACACAAGTAATATGACTGGCATTCAGCCCTGGCTCTCACTACTTCCTTTTATCTACTTCCTATTTCTTTAATCCTATTTAACTATATTTGCTGATCTGTTCACTGACCAAATCCATTTGTTTTTAGCTTTACTCAAGTATTGCCCTATACTCTTACTATCTTTTTGAATCATTTCAATTGTAGCAATATTTCTATCAACCTTACACCATTTCTTTTTAATAAACTCTTTTCTACAAATTTCTGTACCTTTGCACTTAAATATTATATTTTTGACATCTTCATTTCCACCACATATGGGATATTGGTTTTGAGGTATACACTTCCTTAAACCTCTTAGCCTCCATACTCCTGTTCTTACCCATGCAATGCTTTCTCTCGTCCTTATTTGCATTATCTACATATTTTTCTCTTCCCCATGTGTTTTTTATAGGTATGTAAAAAACTAAGGATCTCTTTTCGGCTATCATGCTAAATATGTTTTGTATTTCTATATCATCTAATTTCTTTGTTACCACTTTCCAAAAATTATTCACATTATTTTCCCTACTTCTCCATATCTCTCCCAACCCATTGCTCTCCAAATTGTACCTCACACTATTTATCCATCCGCTATTCCCTAAATTTTTTTCTTGGTATTCTAAGCATTGTCTTAACACATTTCCTTTATCTAAATTTAAGATCCTAAACCAATATTTCAATGCTCTTTCCATTATCTTTCCCTTGCCTGCCACCCTACCCATTTCTATTTGAGCTACCTGTCTTGCAACTGCATTTGGTAGCCCTAGCATTTCTCTACAAAGCATCCTATGCACCTCATCTATACTTTCCCATCCTCCATCTAATTCCCATATTTCAATACCATACATCATTTTTGCCTCTACCACCAAATCCATTTAATATTGATGCCAGGTGCTCTATATATGCACCTTCTAATTGCTGACATATCCCATTTACCTTTAGCCAGCGCAAACTTCTTTTGTTTCTCCCATTTACCTCCTCCATCTATTTTTACTCCTAAATAAATACAATCTTGTACTACCATATAGTCTTTGCTTTCTCCCTTCCATTTCTCGTATTTGCTTAATTTTCCTCTCTTTTCGAATACCACAATCTGTGTCTTCTCTTGGTTTACATTTAACCTCCATTCTTTACAACATTTTTCAATTCCTTGCAATGATTGTTTTAAGCCACTTACTGATTGATCCTACCACCAGATCATCTGCAAACAGCACTCCTGGAATTTGGATCGTTTTTTGGATAAGATTTTGTTGTAATATTCTCTTGTTAGGTGATAGGTCTTTACTGATAAAGATATCCTCTCCTTTTAGTTTTTTGGCTCTCCTAAGTACTTCATATACTAACTGGATTGTTGCTAACTTGACCACTATTGCCGTCTTTCCCACTTGTCTCCCAACTCTAAAGGCCTCAACAATTTTCCAACCATACATCTCCAATTCAAGTTTCTCCTTTATTATTTGTGTTACTTCTTCAGCAGGCCATATCCCTCCCTCCCATATTCTCTCTTTTACTCCTACAAAGACCAAATTAAATCTTCACTCTCTTCACTCCCTTTCCTCCATTCTTTCCATTTTTTCCTTCATTACCTTTCCTGTTTAGTTTCTTGCACTTCACCTTTAATATCCTCTTTGATTTCCTTAACCATCATAGTCAATTTGCCACACAGTTGTTTTTCCATACCTTCCACTTTATCCATTTTTTCATTGAGATTCCCCAACAATGTTTGAATATCTTTGGGTCCCGGATTAACTTCTACTTCTCCATCATCAACAGTATTGTTAGTACACTCCCAATGATCAATATATTAGTCATTTCCTCTTCTAAATTGTTTGCTTTTACCCCCAGAAATTTCATTCTCATGAACATTCTAATCCTCATTCTGTACAATGTAACATCCACACCCATTGTCACTTAACCCCTTCTTCCTTCACATTCACGAGCTCCTCATACATACAACCTTCCTCTTTCACTGCTGGCTTAGCACTCTCCTCTTCCTTATAATATTGCAACCATAAAATATTCTGGAAGCTCATAGTTTCTCCTTTTATATCGTTCTTCTATTCTATTGTTTCTTTCTGAATTTCAGCAAAATTAAGAAATTCTGAGAATATATCATGATCTCTGTGATGCTCTGCAAACTAGAGAGAATTATTGACTAATTTTGAAGATTTAGAAGCTAGTAACAGTGATGTATCATAATTTAAAATAAAGAGAGTTGAGGGTTGTTACACTATATCACTAAAATATTCTTACTTGAATGCGTTTCGGGAGACGGCTTGTTCCCATCGTCAGCATGTTCTCAGCAGTTGAGAACATGCTGACGATGGGAACAAGCCGTCTCCCGAAACGCGTTCAAGTAAGAATATTTTAGTGATGTAGTGTAACAACCCTCAACACTCTTTATTTTAGAGAGAATTATCCTATTGGGTTGAAAATATCCATACATTTGTTTTTTCTTTTCTATGCAAGCATGTACAGAATTCACCTACATTTAAACAGCACTGGTATACCCGTAGTTTGCTCTACATTAAGCATCATTGTACACATGTTAATGTTCCAGTTGTGTCCTGTGCGTATTTGAAAACAATGTTACCTCTTTTCCATCTGTAACATTCCTTAGAAAGTATACATCCAAGATGACACTTCTATAGAACCCCTCTTTGTGGTTACTTATTCTGGATGTAACATTTCACCTTATTTTTTGGATACATCCAGAACCTTCAGGTTGTAGATGGAAAATAATCTTTAATAAAACAGACTTTGCACTTGTTTTGGGACAGTATGGTAGTACTGCTTCCAAGTCAAATTCAGCAAATGCATGCACCTTCTTTCTTTCTTCATAATGTTCATAATGTGATCTTTATTCTCTTTCATGTTTTTTTTCCCCCTCTTTTCTTCTCCTCCTGTGCAAGATTTGTATATTTGAAGCATTTGTTACACAAATTCTGTCTTGGTCTGTGCAAACTTAAAATTACTGAAATCTCTATTTATATATTTGATGGTATAACCATACATTTTCAAATATGCATCCTCATTCCAGACATTTCTCCTTAAACATGTCATAAATAATTTGAAAATTTAAATTTTCAGGCAAGTATTCTTGGTTGGAAAAATATGACAAAAGTAAAAGATATTTTTCCTTCTTTAAGTATGTTTCTGGTTACCTCTTCTTTTTTTCTGTTATCTCTTGGTCACACATTTTGTTAGTTATAGTCATCAAAAACATTTCACATACCTGAATTTTATCCTTAATTTTGATTAGGAAAAATTGCCTACAGTTTTTTCTTCTTGAACTTGAAGTTTTTGTTTGGATAGTAATATTCATACTCATCAACTTCAAAACTCAAATACTGTCTCTGAAGTTCAGCAAATCCAAGCTTCCTGAAAGCTTGGTGAATACTTTGTGTATCAACATTACTGAAATTTTTAATTACATATTTGTGTACATTTGCAACAGTTTTTCTTTTATGCTTTCAGCTGGGACTACTTTATTTGTAGTTAAGTGTATGGTTTTCCAGCTGCCTTCTTATTTTTCTTTCATTTCTCTTTGATTCTTCCAAAACTGCAACCTTTCTTCTTTTATAGTGGCTCAGTGATGTTACTATTTATTTCCTTTGATTTTCAAGATTTTGCAGTTTGAGCGGTTCTGGAACTCCCATTTTTAGAATTGGACCCAATCTCTCTTCATTCTTCGGTATATGATTCACTTCCGAATTCCTCCTGCCGAGGATCATTGTCTGATACAATAGTTGATGCCCATTAGCTATACATTTCCTCTCTTCTGAAATATGACAAAATATGCGATGAATATTTAGAATGGCAGTTTTGTATAAGATTACACTAGATAATATTTATTGATAAAATAACTTCTTTCTCTGTTTACCCTCCTCGTATGTAGGACTTACACCCCCCAGTACTTACAAGCAGGTGCCTGGGGTAAAGAGGCCTGTCAAGGAGCAGACACTTTAGATCAGATAGAATACCCAGATGGGTGATCACTCCAATGCCTGGTATGAGAATGAGTAAGTAGATGATATGAAATGGATGAAAGGAAAGGTGATGATGGAACAGTTGGTGGAATGAATGGCAGGGGAAACCAGAGAACCAGGAGAAAACCTGCCCAGATGCCACTTTGTCCACCACAAATCCTACGTGTGAGTCATTCCACATTAAACCGAACGCGCATAAAACACCACTTTCTTTGAATTTAGTTTACGTGTTCCACACATAAAATAAATGGGCACGTATTCTATATTTTGCGGTAAATCCAATTATTTTAAGATTTAGAGGGTACTTAACATTTTTCTTATATGAGCACAATGTTACATAAAAGCAATTTATTCTCGGAACACAGAATGGTCAGGGATAAGAACAATACGTTGTTTTGTAGATAAAAACATTGTGGTTTTCCTCATTCAAAATACTATTTATTGGAATAAAAAATCAATCACCTTTTTAAGTATGAATATTTTAAACTGCAATATCATATTTAACCCCCTAATGTTAAAATCTGGAAAAATTACAGAAGGAATCTGTGATATATTTTGTTTTAAACCTGTTAATATCAGGATGGCATCTTCCTTAGAAGTGCACTTTTAAACAGTTTATTTGTGTTAGCGCTTAGATTTTAGAACCTAGAGATTGTTTGCTGACTGAGAGCTTCACACCGCAGCAGCATGCCGGTCAATGCATTATGCAGTACAAACGTGATAGGTTATCACTTCAGGTGTTCGGTGTAACTTAGCACTGCAATCTGATATTCTATGAAGTCTCTCTCCACTGTTTCATTTTAAATGTAACTTTGTCTTCAGCTTTTTGCATTAGAAGTTCATTGCTACTCTGTGGTTTATGAAAGTGCATGAGTGAACTTAAGAAACGGAGCTATGACTATTGCTTCAATCCATTTAATGTCTCCAAGCATAATGCAAGGCAGAAATAATTAAGCTTAGTTACCCACAATATGCTTACAAACTTAAAAATGGAGAACTTAAGTTTGTCACTAGACCTAAAACTATGTGACGCAGTCAAAACAAATTCCCAAAGTACCATACACTGAGAACAGTGATTGTGTACTACAATGTACCAATGCTGTGAATAATCCAGAAGTGGTTTTGAACAGTGACCATTTTGAGGCAAGATACAGCAACGCGAAAGTGATCCCTGGTACTTTTGAGCTAAATTCATTTATTCCAACAACCAATAATGCAATAATAATCATTGGAGCCTAAAGGGAAAAAAGTGCGCATTTAAACTGTAGTTAAGTTGCCTCTCATAGGATAAGATTGAAAGTTCGAATGTTTCTCAACTGTATGCCAAATTTAAGTTACAGGTGAACAAACTAGTGCAACTAAAGTGCTTTGAATAACTAACAGGCATCCAATGACAGGCTGCTGCTACTCTCTAGTTGTGCCTCGCTGGAATCCCGCTACTCACCGCTTTCCAAGTTATTTTATTTAAAATTAACTATACAGGACCCCATCTGTTTTATGCAAATATATACAAAAAAAACTACAAGGAAATTATTTATGATAAGTTTATGCAAATAATTAATTATATCAGTTATAATAAATATTAAGTAAAAGACTAAATATTAAGCTTTGAATAGCACTTTATAACATAATTTTATCACTTATCACCTGTGAAGTATTCTAATTTAAAGGTAGAGAGGTGTGCCACTTTTCACAAGTTGGATTGCACAATATTTTTTAAGATAAATTTTAAAAAAATGAGAACATAAAATACAATTCACTTTGCTTTTGTAATCCATGGACAAAATTTGTGTGACTTGACATGGAATGACCCATGTGGGTCCCTGGGATCAAATCCAGGGTGCCTTGGTGAGAGGCAAGCGGTCTAACCACTCTGCCACGGTGCCGCCTGATGAAATAATAACAATAATCATATTATAAGAATACCTATAAATTATTATTATTATTATTATTATTATTATTATTATTATTATTATTATTACTACAGTGTACACAAAACTCTACTGACGCATAACAGCAACAAAATAAAACCTATTCCACTACATAACTATTACTGTCATAAACAAAGTACAATTGGTTAGCTTTACATTTATATTCATTTTTCTGCTGTTCAGTTATTACTTGAATCCCTCTTCTATCTATGAATTCCATTCAAATGTCACTAAACTATGCAAGATGCTTTCAAGCTAAAGCTGTATTACCAAATAACTCTTAGTGCAGAGAACATTAATATATGTATAACTCGTGCCTACTGGAGGTAAACCAGTGAATGTGTGGCTGAAAAAGGCTTATTAGGGGAAACCAATTATGAATGCGTAGCTTAAAATGGTTCATTGCAGACAGAAACAAATTGTCTACAGTGAACATGGGGAGATCAGAATATTAGGGTCAGAAAAATAAGATGTGCTGCAACAATACAGTGTGGGCCATTATTTTTGGGTGATTTGAGAGCCATTTTTATCTTTTTAATTCTCTCTGTCGCTCTCTTCTTCAGTACTGTGCACTTTTTCTCCAGCTGCATATGGCTTGCCATATACTGCGGATGGTTTTTGGCTTACGTAAATATTATTACGTATTTTTGCAAAAGTGTGCTGTTATGTAGTTATTTAGCTCCACGTTGAGGGACGCCAATTTGAAGAATGAATTGAACCTTGTATTTTGTTGCCAACTTTGAAAAAGTTATTTAGCTGGATATGAGATGTGAGAATCCCCGCGTATGTGCGTCACTTTAAAATGTATTTGGGTTACGTAATGAAGATACACTTTGATGTTGTTTGATGCTTGGGACGCCAAACTTTATATTGAAGATGATGCTTATTTTACACAATATTATTGAAGTTATTTGCCTCGGCCGCTTTCAGTCGCACTATAGAAACACAAGTTCTTTTAAGGTTGTGATAAGACAAGAATTAAAATACGTCACAGAATTTACTTTTTAATTTCACTTCTTTTTATTTCTCTTTATACTTGCACATTTATAAACACAACACTTTATAAAAGAAAACTGTGAGCACTTTATATATTCTAGTGGAGAACACAATTTTTACCATCCGTATTCTACTACATCTTACCCGCGACTTTCACGTCTGCTCTTTACATCTTGCCCACGACTGACTGAATTCAACGGTAAAAATCTTATAGCTTCGGTAATGCCAGTCTCTTATTGGCTAATTCTAGTCCAATAGAATTTAAGTATTCAAAATAAAATCTTTCTTTACTGTTGATTGGCTAATTTCAAACTGTCTGATCTGTCAGTGTACACTAAAGTTCATAACAAATGCATAACTGTTCCCTTACAGATATTGTTCAAAATGTTGACCACCATGATCACAGCAGAGTGTACTGTGATGCACCATTGACTGTCTTACTCATTCAAGCATTCCAGGAGTTTGGCATACTACTTACGTGGCTGCAATAATCCTAGCAACCAAGTCTCATAAACTAGGCTCTTCACATGTCCCCAGAAGTAGTAGTAGTTCATTGGTGCCATGTCTGATGACTGAGCTGACCATGGCACAGGACCACCATGACCAATCCCTTGTCGTCCAAACTGTACATCAATATGGTTCCTAACATCAAGAGTTAAGTATGCCAGTGCACCGTCATGCTGCAACCACATAAGCTGATGAATTCTCAGCGCACATCTTCTAGGAACTGTGAGAGGACATGTTGAAGGTATGTTTATGACTCCGTTCAATGTATTAGGAAGTATTTAAGGTCCAATCACAAAATTGTTGACAATACCAGTCCATACACTCACAGCAAACTGCTGTTGATAGGATCAACACACCAGTGCATGTGGATTTTCGTAATCCCATGCATGGCTATTTCTACTGTTGAACATTCCCTCTCTTGTAAACTTGGCCTCGTCTGTAAACAACACCAAGGCTGGAAAATTGTGGTTTTCTGCACATTGCTGTAGGAACCAGTTTACAAACTCCACTCAAAATGGGAAATCTGCTGGCTGCAATGACTGCACCTTCTGTGGATGATATAGGTGCAATTGTTCACGTACGACTCCCAAAACAGTTGACTGGCTTGTGTTCAGAGTTTGTGCAATGCGCCAACTACTAGTGGTAGGATTGTCACCAATCACGTGTAGCACATTCTCTTCCACATCGGGTGTTCTGGATACCTCGCTCGGCCAGTATCTTCCATTTCTACATGAAAGGATCCAGTTTCCCGGAGGAGCCTATGTACAAATGTACTGTGGTGTGGTTGCTGTCAGTGTGGGAACAGCTCAGTATAATGTCATTGTGCCGCCCTTCCATTGCATTTTCAGTGAACCCATACACGAGGTGCATTTCGGTCAACTCTTCATCAGTAAACCTATCCATACTGCTGTGTATCACTGTTGATGCACAACCAACACTGCCGGAAAAACAAAACCCTAGACAGAACCAAGCAGCACTGAATGCAAACTCGAGGGGAACGAGTTAAAGAGGGCATACTGTTGTCAACAGCAGGTACTGTGAGGGAATGGAAACAATTTGTTTACAAGCAACACACACAGTGCATACTGTCAACATTTGCACTGTATGCAGTATTTTCAGTGCAATACAGATACAAAGCTAATTGGGGCAAAAAACCAAGCAAAATGCAATTATTCTGTAATGAGCCGTCAGGGACCATTTTATACCAAAATAATCAGAAGTATTCCTGAACAACCTCTGAAAGTTTGTCGGTGGAGTTCTGGTTCATCCTGTATAATCCACATCCCATTTATACACATCACTCTTTCATTCTGCTTGGGTACAGTCTTACATTAAAATTGAGGTAACAAAGCAACAAGCCATTACCCTGTGTTTTCCATATACATTTTCCGTACTTTGATTTCCCTGTATTTTTCCAAAAACAGTCATCCTGTTATAGTGGTTGTGCAAGCTCAGAGTCAGAGAGACCCTCTTCTGGCTCACTGTGTTCATCAATATTGGATCCCTCTTTGCGTGTCTCATTAGCATTTTCAATTATTGTGTATCATATCTGACATAATTCCATTATGAATCAAATACTCTTGATCTACTTACTCTACATGGGTACACTGAAACTCCTAGTCCTGCACTATGATGACTGAGGTCCTCTGCAGCTAGTTCTTTAAGCCATGATAATGACAAGTCACTTGAAACATCATGCTCCTGAACATAACACTTCAATTTTGTCCAGGCTAGTTCTATGGCACCATGACATGGTGATAATCTCACAATAGTATGTTCATGTTACTTATACTGAAAAACTTTCTCTCTGGGCATATTTGAGTACTTGAGTTCACACAGTTCTTTTCTCATTTTAATGATGCAAGGTATGCCTCTCCACAGTAACCTTGCAATCACATCTGAATCACTGATTACTTAGAGGGAAATTCGTCCACTTAAGCATTAAGGTATGGCATTGTCTAATACAACAGCATTTGGTGGAAGAGCATTTAATAGCATACCCTTTACCCACTTCTCAATATAGGTATTGTTCATTTGCCCATGATATACCCTACTATGGACCTCACTTTGTAAATAAATATTGCTTCTTTCAGAAAAATCACTTGGGAGCTTGCAAAACTATTATTAATCTATTAACTGCATTTCCACCCTCACAAACACCAACTGCATCACCCTGTCAACATTTTCTTAAAGTGAGATTGATATGTAACCATATTTGAGTCATATAAATGATCAGTTTTACCTCACTATGAAGTTTCTTGATTTTTCTTAAGTACTGGGAACATGAAAGTATAATGTCTAGTCCTTTAATGGAAAGCGTACATACTTCCACACTTTCTCCATAGAAGATTCAGTTTTGACAAAGTCTTAGCAGACCATGTAAAGTCTACATTTCCTCTAATTGCAAGCAATGACTTTGGCAGTACTTTTTTCACTGCATAGAGCCCCTGGATAGTTTGGCATATCACACATATAATAAAAATCATCTCCACTGACATTTCAGTAAATTGGGCTTTGTTGACATCTTCCAGGTGTGTGCAAAGGCAATGAGGAACCTGCTTCTGTATCTTTTACTTGATTGTATTTAGTTTTAACTAAAGAAGTAGATAATGTATGGTATGGTGTGCATGCTGTCTGCAGCATGGCTCAGGGGAATAAGGTTCCCCCCATCCCTGCAATTTATCAAACACTTCAACAATGTTTGCTGTAATTTCCTGCACTTCACTGTAAATGGTTTTTTGTTATTTTACAACTGATAAGACATGTAATCTTTCTCGAAACACAATTGCTCCAAATGAAAACCAAAGGAATAGTAAAGCATTATACAATTTAAGCAACCACATGCGTCTAAACATATGGTAGCACTTGCTCAGTTGGAGTTCAAGGATTAAAGGTGAGGCAGTATTTTAATACCTAAATAATTTCAATTGCAATATATAATAGGTAAATTCAATAACAGCCCACCTTGAAACAATATGTATATAATAATTATTTAAATGTGTGTAACAGTCATTACAAATGACTATTTTTATTGTAAACACACTTTAATAATGTTATGTGAATACATTACATACTCTAATAATGCAAGAACTGTGAGAATAATAAGTTTTAAGTTGCTAACAATGAGTAATAATGAGGTAATTGTGGCAATAATGTGTTTGGAGTTTGAAATGTGCTGGTCATGATTAGAGCGACGATGACGTAAATTCTGCAACAGTTTTAAAATTAGCCAATCAACAGCAAAGAAAAGTTTTATGTTAAATGCAGAAATTCTATTGGACTAGAATTAGCCAATCAGAGACTTGCAATAGCGAAGCTTATGGGTTTTGACTGTTGAGGTTACTCAGTTGCTGGCGAGACTTGGTAGAGTATAGATGGGAAAATGTGTTCTCTATGGGTGAATAGTAAAAACAGATATACGCGCTAAGTAAATGTATAAACATTTCTCACAGTTCTTTAAAAAGTGTAGTGCTGTATAAATATGTGCAAGAATTTAAATAAAAGAAGTTAATTTAAAAACTTTAATTCTGTGATGTCTACAATAATTGTCATACCATGCCCTACCCAAGATACATGACTCTAAAGTAAGACTGACACAGCCGAAGCAAATTCAAACAGTAATATTACGTAAGCATAAAATACAAACTGACACCCAAAGTGTGTTACAAATTACATAAAGCAACTATTATTACATGAAACAATTCTTCAAATTTACGTAAACTTGTATTATGTCACCAAAATACCAACTTCAAATTGCCTCCCAACTGCGGGGCAGACAAAGTATATTACGTAATTTATTACGTGAACCAAATAACAGTTGAAGAACATTAATTCTTCAAATTGGCTCCCATACGTGGTGCAGTTAAACATAAAGCACCAAATCAACATTCATTCCCAACTAAGGGGCTTCGAAAACGAGAAGAATTTGTGATGTCAGAGAAGAAAAGATCGACAAAAACAAAACGACCAGAATCAACGAAACCACGAGACTACATCTCAGAATTTCAAGATCGTCATCAAGATCTCAACGGAATCCAAGGATAGCAACAATTCTTCAGGAGTAAGGGGCACATGGTTAACAACTTAACAACAATCTGCGTGGAACACCGAGTATAAAAATTTAATAACAGCCAGAACAAAAGGTCAGGAAATTCCATTTTTATATTGTAATTATTATCAAGTTTAGGAAATATATTGTTATTTTTGAGCAAAATTCATGTTATTAAGAAGTGGAAAAGTAAAATTAAGCAATTCAAAGGCAAATATACAAAGAAAAATGGAAACTCAAAACAATGAAAGTGTGGAGGTAGTTGAGGTTAGGTCAGCCAATACAGATTGCAATATAGATTTACAATCAGAGCTACAGAAAACAGATAAGTTAGATGTAGATGAGCATTTATCTGAAAATTCAGAGGTAGACGTAGTAAGAGATAGCAGTAGTATGCAAGGTCAATCAGATAACAGTAGTACACAAGGTCAATCACCTTTACACATGTTAGTGCAAGGAACAACAGAAAGAAATGCTATCCCTCACACATCTAGCCAAAAAGAACAAGAAAACTTATCACAACAAAATATTATAAGCATTCTAAAAGCAATAAATAACTTAAGTAATGAATTAAAAGAAACTAATAATAAGATAACTGAAAGTAATGCAGACCCAAATAATAAGTTAACTGAAACAAATAATAACTTTACAGAACTGAGAAAAGAGTTAAAAGAAGATAATACGCAGCTGAGAGTAGAATAAAGTAAAGAATTTAATAGTAAGCTAATTGAAAGTAGCACAGAGCTAAGAGTAGAGTTAGGTAATAAATTAACTGAAAAAATACAGAGCTATCTAATATTAAAATTGATCTAGCTAAACAAATAGAAAACTGTATGAAAGAATGCAAAGCTGAAAGCAAGAGGTTAGAAATAAAGCTAGAACAATCTTCCAAAGCAATTCAAAAAGACATAGATTTAAAAGTAAACAAAGGTTGTAAACAGCTAGAACAAAAATTGTCAAGTCATATTGACAAAAATGTCAATGAAATGGAGTTAAAACTTGCTGATACTAAACAGGGTATTTGTTATAAGTTAGATAAACAAGGTGAAGAATTGAAAAAAATGGTAGAAAATACAAATGCAGATCTTGTACAAGTACAAATAGATTTAACTGAGGAAATCAATAAAATGAATGAAATGGTAAAAACAAATGCAGATGCAGTAAAAGAAGCAAATACAGGGCAAGGACAAGTAAAGTCAATGATAGATGAAATCAAAGATAAAGTACTAGAAAGTAGTAAAGAAATTGATAAGCTTAGAAATAGTTTTGAAAATTTAAGTACAAGTGTACCAAGGGTAAATACAAATGTAACTAGCTCTGTAAATGCTAACCAAATGCATGTCAATAATGCAAGTACAGAAAGAAGTGTATCACCATTGTTAACTAACAACACAAGAGACGCTACTGCTTTTTCCATAGCATCAGCCTCTCAAACACACAACATGAATGATGACACACATATGCATGTAACAAACCAGGTATCAAAATATTATTCTGTGCTTAATGAATTACCATTACCTAATTTTAATGCTTCCTCAAGTCCAGTACAGTTTATTAATGATCTTATAGAGTATTTTAAATTGAAAAAATGTGCCTGAAGCATTAAAAATGATCCTAGTTAGAAAATGCTTAGACAACAAAACTTTAGAATGGTTACATATGGTAGCAGACAGTGAAATGAATTTTGAAACATTCAGAATTTTATTCATGAATAAATTTTGGAATACCACTGTACAACATAAGATTAGGGCAAGCCTAAGCTACTCACAGTACAATAGGGATGACAACTTATCAATGACAGATTATCTTATTAAATATGCAGGATATGTCAGATATTTAACTCTAACCATGTATGATGAGGACTTCATTAATTTAATTACTAGACACTACCCTCTACACATACAAAACTACATCTTAATTGCAAGACCCAAAACAATTTACGAGATGACAGAGCTTATATCATCATTAGAAGAACAAGAAAGTAGTAATGGTAATGAAATGTGGAGTCCACACAGGCGAGATAGACAGATCAGGCGAGAAAGGCGTAATGATATGCCTTACACACATACTACCACAATGTAAACAGAAGAAATAATGAATTTCAGGGCCAGAACAGATTCAATTACAACACACAAATCAGAGATTCAAGACAACAAGGGAGACAGGAACATATAAATTATGTGAGAACGGAAAAAATGAATCAACAGAATTCTATTTCACCTAGGGGTAATAATAGATTCCAGCATAGAGGGAAGTATGCAAAACAGGGGAAATTTCCACAACTATAATGAAACAAGCAACAATCATCCAGAAGAATATACACGTGGAGGACATAGCAATTTTAGAGGGAGAACAAGAGCTAGGGGACGTGGCTCGTACTCAAATATCAATGATAACGAAATAATTGTAACTGCGGTACAACATGGCAATCTGGTAAATACTGAGAATACTTACCAGGAAAACTAAGTTATGTATTGCCTGACGTAGATTCTGGTAATACAGTACCTTCTGCTCTTAGCGGCAAGAATAAAATATCTACACACTTTGATTGTTATCATCTAAGTAGAAAAACAAGGAATTGTGAAAACAAATATGATTCACCGTACATACAAACTATTATAGCAGGAAAGGAAGTAAATGTTGCAGTAGATTCAGGATCATCAAGCTCTATCTGCTCGAAGAAATTTTTTCAACAATTGTTAAATGAAGAGTACCTCAACTCCACAAGGGCAGTTAATAGAGACATAAGCTGTGTCTGGACGAACAATGTCCAGTTGATAAATGGTACCAGGACACTGTTGCATTAGAGGTAATACATGAGGATGCAGGATTTGCTTGACGTACCATTGTGCCGTCAGAGTTTTCCTAAATCACTACCAACCATGACCTAAAATCATAACCGATGTCGCTCCACATCATGAGGCCAGGACTAACACTGCTGTGCCTTTTCAAAACATTGGCAGAATGGGACCTCTCCCCAGGTCGCCGTCATACTCGTGGACAAGTCTTCCAAGGCAATGCGGAACAGAGTTTCATCACTAAACAGAATGCGACGCCACTTGCCAGCAGTTCATGCTTTGTGGGCATGACATCACTCCAGATGTAGTTGTTTCTGTCGTGGTGTTAATGGTAGCTTACACATGGGGCAGTAACTTCATAGTCTGGCTGTTGCTAGTCTCCAGCGCATTGTGTCTATTACTTGTTCTCAGATGGCAGGGAAGATCTGGAATGGTTATGATGTTCCTGGAGCAGAATATGGCAATTCACCCTTGTGGTGGTCAGACATGGTCGACTGGGACCTTCATGACGGGTGTAGTTGCCCTCACAGTTTCATTCAGTACAAATCGCCCTACTGTCACTTCTGAATGCCCAACATGCCTGGATATTACCTGATACTACCAGCCAACCATATGGAGATCCACAATGAGGTCAGGTGCAGGCAACTTTGTCTAACACAAGTATGTGGCAATCTTTATACCCTTCACAGTAATCACTAAACTTCGGAAGCTAGTTATGCCCTTATATATCTTATAAAGCCTGCTAACAGTCACATGGTAACAACAGTAATGCGCTCTGGTGGGCATTCTAGCTGTCACAGAGTATTGCAACTGTAATCATCCACTTACCCACCAAGGGTACGCAGTGTATGACATTGCGTCAACATTGGACCACTTCTTCTAGGTGGTTAACTTTTCTGTCAGGCACTGTATATTAAAATTGGGTTTATCAGAGAAGCCAATGCCTAGAAATTTCACTGGTTGCAGATGAAGTGTTCATTAGAGTAGGCGACAAAGTATTACGAAAATGTAAAATGATGGCTTTGTCAATATTTATAATCAAACCAGGAGTTGCTGCCGAGAAGCAAGAGGAGACAGACGTGTGTGACAAGCTCTAGCGCAGATAAAAAATGGGAGTACAGTTGGAAGCTTATAGAGCCAGAATAGGCTTATTTAATGGTGGAGGACGTACTTTGGGAAGAAAGTGTTTGGGAGAGTTAAATGCAACGGTGGAGTGGTATGTGTTGGTGATAATTGTTATATTAGTGATTGGAGGACTGTAACTAAACCCAGGACCGGAAATGTTGAAAGGTATCGCAGAAGAAATACCAAACCTCAAAGGAATGGAGAAGAGAATTGAGGATAAAATAATAAAGCAATTCGACGCGATAAAATCAACATGGGCGAGTTTCAAGCACGAGGTGAATAAGGAATTTATAGAATGTAATAGACGAATGTTACGGTTGGAGAGAGCCGAAGAAAGGAGGAGTAGAATGAATGTTATAATATTTGGAACTGAGGAAACAAGAGGAAAAAGAATCAGGGAGCAAGTGGAAGAAATTTTTCAAGATAAATTACAAATAAAGTTGGGCGGCTGGGAAATAATAGACATTTTTAGAGTGGGAAGAATAGGCATGAACCCAAGACCGGTAATAGTCAAGTTGGCAATGATGAAAATAAAATGGACAATTTTAAGTAGTGCTAAAAAACTGAAAGGGACAAGATTATTTGTGGAACAAGATTATGGAAAAAAAGAGAGAGAATTGAGAAGTGTATTAATAAGAGAGATGAAAAAGGCTACAGCTAGAGGAGACAAGGCGTATGTACGAGGATTAGACCTTTGGATCAATGATAGAAAACAGGATATCCGCCAAATAAGTTGGAGTAATTCTTCAGAAAATTCACAAACCAGAGGACAGGGAAAAGAAAAGGAACGGGGAAAGTAGCTTTGATGGAGAGACAAGGCGAAGGGAGTTGATGTTACCAGGCAAGCAAGATGGACTGGAAAAACAGCTAAGAGAGGATTCACAAAGGTTGCCAGTGGAGATAGTCACGGGACCAAGCGAAATTGACGAGACGGAGCCCAACATATTCTCTTCACCAGCAGGAAGCATCATACAGGTGGAAAAGGGAACGCAAGGCCAAAAACTTGTGGGTAGATTTCCATTGACAAGAAGCAAGGCCAAATTACAGCAATTCAGGTTTGAGAGGAAGAGTTCGGTATAGAAAGGCATTGGGGTTATATTCTGGAATGTACAAGGATTGTTTGAAAAGTTAAAGAATAGAGAAATAATGCAGATCTTAAGATTAGGTGATGTGATAGGGGTGGTAGAGACTTGGTTGGCAAACAACTTTCATGTGGAAATAAGCGACTTTGAGTTCTATGGGAAAAGTGGAACAAAGAAGAGCATAAGAGGACGAATGTCAGGTGGGTTAGGGATATTTGTTAGGAAAGATTTGAAGTGCAAAGTGAAAGTGTGTAAAGATTTGGGAGAAAATTCGGTGTTGTGGTGTGTATTAAGTGTAACAGGGGAGAAGAAACAGATATGTCTTGCAGTGGTATATAACCCGCCAAGTGCCTCGGATTTTTATAATCCAAACTTATTCAATTTAATTGGACAGGATATTGAGGAGTTATCAAACAGATATTTGGACAGTAGCTTTATGATAATTGGTGATTTCAATGCCAGAGTAGGAGTAAGTCAAATAAAGCTAATAGATCCTCAGTATGAATTAATGGGGGGGGGGGGGGAAAGAGATGGTAAGAAGAATGAGTAAAGATAAAGTAATGGATGGTGAAGGAAAAAAGCTGGTGGAATTTTGTGAGGAGTTGAATATGGAGATGTGTAATGGGGTAAAAGGGAAAGATGAAATGGGGGAATTTACCTGTATCAATTATAATGGTCAGAGTGTGGTTGACTATATATCATACTCAATAGTCTTAGATATAAATATTGCAGATTTTGAAGTCTTGAATACAGTATGTTCTAATAATCATTTCCCATTGAGGCTAAGTTTTATAAGTACATATAAGAATGAACTAAAACGAGAACATAAAGGAGTTAAAATTGATAAATATAAATGGAGGGGTGAGGAGGCAGAAGTTTTTATGAAGGAATTAGGGTCAGACATAGGGGTAATAAGGGAGAAAGAGCTAGAAGAACTGCTGAAAGAAAATAAAACGGACGAAGCAGTTTTAAAGGTAGAAATGCTAGTAAAATATGTAGGTGTAAGGATGAAAGTGAAAGATTGTATAGATAGGAAACAGAAGGGATGGTACGATGAAGAATGTAGGAGGGCAAAACAAAGAGTTTTAGGGGAATTAAGAAGGTGGAGGCAGGAAGAAGGGCAAAAGGAAAGAGAGGAGTTTTTGATTGCAAGATGGGGATACAGAAACTTGTTGGAAGTAAAGAGGAGAGAATGGCCGAGAAGATGAGTATAAAGTTACATGAGGCAGCAAAAACAAATGATAGCAAAACAATATGGATGTTGGTGAAAAGAATGTATAAGGTTAGATCAGGAGAAAATAATAAAAGAGCGGAAGAATGGTTCAAGTATTTTAAAAATTTGCTAGGAGGGCAACATGATAACCAAACAATTTGGGTAATGCAAAATAACAATTATGTTGAGCAATTGGATAAGCCAATAGATGTAGGGGAAGTGAGGGAACAAATTAATAGATTGAAAAGGGACAAAGCATGCGGTATTGATGGCATACCAGGGGAGTTTTGGAAAGCTTGGAGTCTAAATGAAAATCGATTAGAATTGCTGGTTAGGATATTAAATGCAATCTTTGAAGGGGGGGAAGGTTCCTAGGAGTTGGAAAACTGCAATTAGTGGTGCCAATATTTAAGAATAAAGGGGAGGTGGATAACCCAGAAAATTATAGGGGGATTAGTTTGTTATCAGTGTTAGGTAAAGTTTATACAGGGGTTTTGGCTGAAAGAGTGCAAAGTTGGGCGGAGCAAGAGGGAAAAGTATCTGATCTACAGGTGGGATTTCGGAAAAACAAGAGAGCAATAGACAATATTTTTATAATATCTTCAATGGTAAATAAATATTTATCAAACAAAAGGGGAAGATTATATATCTTATTTGTTGATTCAGAAAAAAGCTTTCGACACAATAAATAGGGAAGCCTTATGGACCAAATTGGGTATGAAAAGAGTGACTAACAAGAACAATACAAACAATACATGAAATAATGTATATGAAAATAATGATTTTTGTATAAGATTTGATAAAAATGTAAGGACAAAGGAGATTAAAAATTGTATAGGTTTAAGGCAAGGCTGCAAGTTAAGCCCTATATTATTTAATTTGTTCATTGACGATATTCTAGAGATAATTAAATTTGAAAATAGCCACTCTCCAATAATTGGGAATGAGGAGATACCAGGGTTACTATTTGCAGATGATTTGGTTGCAGGATCAATAACTACTGTGGGATTAAACAAAGTAATTGGAGCAATAGAGTTTTTGTAACAAGTGGAGTCTTAGGGTTAATACAAGCAAAACAAAAATAATGGTATTTAAAAAGGGTAATAAGTTGAGAAAGGACGAAAAATGGAGTTGGAAACGTAAGGAAATTGAGGTTGTCAGAAATTTTGATTATCTGGGAATAAGACTAGTAGCAATGGTAGATGGGGAGAACAAAAAAAACAGGCTTTAACAAAAGGAAAAGTGGCAATGAAAGTTATTAGAGCATGTCTAGATAAAATACCTGGGATGCACGTAAAATGGATAGAAAGAGTATATGGAGCAGTAGTTGAGGCAAAAATGCTGTATGGTGCAGAGATTTGGGGTGTTGAGGAGGGGTGGGAACAGGTAAATAAAGTGCATAGGAGCTTTTGTAAAATAATTCTGGGTCTACCAAGAGCCTCACCTAATGGGGATGCACAAATGGAGTTAGGGAGATTTAGTAGTAAGGCGAAAATTATTGAAAGAATAATGAAATATTGGTTGAGAATTGAGGAATCAGAGAATAATAATATTTTAAAACAATGTTTGGAGGTTCAGCGCAAGTTAAATAAAGAGGATACTTGGTATAAGCGCCTAGAAGCAATTCTCAATGAAATAGGGTGTGGGGATATTTGGAAATATAGACAATCACGTGAGAAGGGATGTTGGAAAAGAGTTAGATTGAGGATTGAAGATATGGAAAAACAGGAAATAATTGGTAGTTTTAATTCAAAAAGATCATTACATGTATACACAGAGATTAAAAGGACATGGGAAAGAGAAAACTATGTTGATGTTTGTAATAAAATAGCAAGAGAGGGGTTTGCATGGGCTAGGTCAGGGGTGGTGGGGTTAAAAAGCATAGGAGAAGGAGAAAATGAAAGCAAATGTCCATTATGTAATAGCAAATTTAACAATTACTGGCATTTAATGTTAGAATGTGAAGGAACAATGAATAGGAGAAAAAAATTACAAAGAAACAATTGGTCTAGATTACCAAATGAAATTATAGGTAAAAGGTTGTAAAGAGTTAAATCCAAGGAAAGTTTATTTGAAATAGGAAAGTATTTAGATGTAGTGAGAAATAAATGGTTGAAAAAAATTAGAAATAGGGAATAGAAAAAAATGTAGATTGTTGAATCATAAATTAAATAGGACCCAATGACTCAACAACCATGGTGTTGGATGTTTGCGGGCCTTTAGTAATGCAGCAACTTAGTGAAAAGGATATGTAAAGGGTAATGTGTAGAGATAAAATTATGTATTATAGAACTTATATGAGAATTAATTTATGTAACTAACGAAGTGAAATAAAATATCTATCTATCTAATCAAACCATTTGCATCACATCAAATTTTGAAAGTTAATGTAACATTTTAATATGTTTGTACAAACATCTGAAGTACTTGCAGATATAGCCACAGAAGCATCATCAGTATACATGATTAAACAGTCAGTGTTGATATACTGATCCTATAAGAATAATAGAGGGCCTAAAATGGATCCTTGGGGGATGCCGCTATCTTGAAGATAATCCTTTAACAAGTGGTTTAACGTATTTACAATAGCTTTATGATCAGCAAGGTATGATAGAATTAAGTTAGCAACTAAACCCTCTTATCCGTAATTGATTTAGCTTGGTTCATCAAGATGTGGTCAATGCAATCAAAAGCACTGGGTAAGTCGAAAAATTAATATATAACAAGAACATTGTCACGACAAGCATAAACATAATCCATGAAAGTGACATTGGGTGTTTCAGTAGATTTACCTTAAAAGGTTGTTAGAGTACAAAAAAACTGGCAATTCTATTATATAACAATTTTTCAAAAACCCAAAGCTGAAAGTATAGATGTAGGTCAGTAGTTAATGCCATTGTGTGGATCTCCCTTCTTAAAGCAGGAGATATCATAGATAAATTCCAATTATCAGGAAAAGCACTGTAAAAACTTGAGCTTAAATAAAGGCACAATCATGCCATACCTCATTAACTTTAAAATCTTACTCATTATGTCATTCAAACCTGAGGATTTAGAAGTTTTCATGTTATTAATTACATTAAGAAATTCAGATTCACTAACTGGGAAAAGAAACAATAATACCGGGTTATTAGAACAAGTAGTACATTCATCACACAATGTGGTGAAGTGAACAATGCTTATTTTTCCCAATAACAGCTGAGAAATGGTTGGCAAATGCATTTACAATGAGAGTATTGTTATCAAAAGTATCTCAATTTAGTCTTACAGATTTATTTGATTTAGTATGCACAATCTCCTTGTTAACCACATTCCAAATAACTTTATTTCTGTCATTAGAATTATTTATTAAACCAGATATACTCCTTCTTGCATGAAATAATCGTATTTTAGTATTCATGTACTGAAGAGTGATAAAGAGAATCAAGGTTTTCAGATGTGTTTATCTTTTTTTAGTATTATAAACTACCGAGTTTATTCTTCATATTAATAATGGACTTCATTATCCATATACAGTCCAATATCGTTTTAACAAACACCAGTTTAACGAATATTTCAGTTCAATGATAAAAACTGAAATCCTCTGCTATATCTCCATAAGCATCTATGTTTAATTATTTCAACTGTAGGAACATAGGTACAACGAAAATCTCAGTAGAGCGAAAATAAGAAATTCCCCTTAATGAATATGTGACCAATTGAACAAATTTTTAAAACGTTTTCTTGATTTACTGAACAACTACAGTGTCACTTCCTGATTCAGAGAATGGTTTGTTAATCCCGGACCATACAACGTTGCACGTGGAGTGGTTTGTTCATCCTTGATCATACAATGTTTTGCCTCATATTTTGTCATAAAAGATCTCTCTTGTCTAATTGAATTCCGTAATCCGCTAGTCTGTTAAAACGGCACCGTTAAATGGTAAACTTTTGTTTCATCTAATTATTGTCTTCTGAGGTTTAACCTACATAAGGCAGGAATTTCAGTGTGCTCAGAGCAAGTCTGGTTAAAGCAATGTCAACCAATGGAGTAGCAAAAGGTAAAAGAAAGCGGTTTTCTCTAAAAGAAAAGTTAAAAATCTTAGAAGTTGACAATGTGACAAAAAGTGCAAGTTGCATTGTACACTACTTGGAAGAATCAATTGTGAAGTGTTCTGTCCAGAAAAAACATTTTAGACATTTTCTGAAACGGAAACATTTGTAAGGTATGTTACATAGTATTTAAGTTCACTATATATAAATTATATTATGTAATGTTGCCAAGTTTAATGTTTTAAATATGAAATTACTTTAGTGGCAAATTTCCAACTTTATTGTTTCCTCCCATATCCATTCTTAATATATACATATTACATGTTACAAAATACAGTATCATATTAGATTTAAAATCTGTGATTTTGGCCCTTTTAAGATAAACTATTAAATAACCAATTTAACAAACTTTCAGTACCATAAAATGAATTTCAAAGTCCGCAGAAATTCATTATGACATTGACTGTATTAGGTTTTCTCTTGCATGGGTTTACTCTCTTAGAAATGAATGGACAGGATACTTCAAATTAGTATACAGTAGTTCTTATAAAATTATTCCATGCACTATTTACATCATCAATGATGTAAACATCATCCCAGTCAATATTATGCAAAATATACTGAAAATATTTTAAACTGTTAGCACTTACATTCCTATAAGTACAAATAGTATTCAGTTTTGGAGCATATGATTGAGGATATAAAAATGTAATAATCAGAGACTGTGCAGCATGATTACCAAAAATATGAGGGAAAATATTAAATTTACAGTAGTCTATATCAAGATTGGTAACCATATAATCTATTGCACCATTCTTATGAGTAGGCTGTGTACATAAAGCATTCATATTCAAAGAAATAAAAATAAACAAGGATTTCTTAGAGATAGTAGCAGCAAGGACATCTATATTTTATGTCACCAACCAAAATAATACAGTCACATAGGAATGTGTAAATATATTTTAAAATGAAATCCAATTTTAATAAAAATGTGTCAATAATACAATTTGGAGATCTATATATAGATAAAATACACACTGTTACATTATTAAAATTAACTTGTAATGCAACACATTCAAAATTAATTTCTTGTGAAAAATTGGTGATGTAATGAATATCAATGGCAGAGATAGCTTGTTTGCAATAAATTGCAATACCACCATATGTATACTCTTTTCTCTAAAACAGGCTGATAAGAAATTTACCATGTTTAAGTCAGTGTTGAATTAAGCACAGTTATCACGTTCCTCATTTTCAGCAACAGTTGAAGTTCATTTAATTTATTATTAGCTGATTGGATATTTAAATGAATCACTTTTAATTTGAGTTAAATGTGCATATTATTACACTGGACAATACACTGGCTACTCTTATGCATGTTTATACCCAGTCGTTAGATCGTCTGAATTTCCCTGAGAGTTTAAAGAATTTCTAGAGAACCTGAACTTGTTAAACAAAGTTCCAAGGGGTAAGTAATCGGGTGTAAATACATCACAACAAAGAGACTCCAGGACATTAATTTTAAAAGAACTAACTTTACTTAACTGTACTTAGATTTAAGTTTATCAACCTCGATGGCAGTGTCCTTACCTTCCATAAGATATTTTTAACATTAAAACATGTTACACCAGGATCAAGTTGTGACACAAAAAGTTCATTTTTTCTACCATATTCAGCTTGCTTGTAGAAGAAGTTCCTATTAAGTAATCTCTTTTAGTATACTTATACCTGAATTTTCACAAATTTTTTAAAAACTTTTCACAGGCATTTTACTCTTATTCTTGTCGTCTGGACTGTTAACATTGGAACTAGAGGCATGTGCTGTCGTGTCCATCACATCACTAAGTTTTCCAAACACCCATATTATTTGCAGCACTTGACTATCACTGTTTTTCACCAAGTTGGTATGTTCACTGCTTGCTGGCTGTATTGATTTATTTAACTGCACGTCAAACACAACATGCAAATCCGATTTATTTATGGTCATAATACTGTCCGCACTAAGATCAGAAACTTTAGATCGCAAATAAAATTTTAGAATGTAATTCAGCAATTATCATGTCTTTTAGTTCAGCCATACAGAGCAGTTGTGAATTTACCTTGTCATCAGCTACGTTGGCTCCAGCAGGAACAGAAATTTCACTAAGCAAGTTGTTTTCACAACAAATTAGGACGCAGTCATTTACAAATTTTACATTATTGATGAGCTTGGCACAGTTAGAATGGTATACTACAGCACGAGCTGAACATTTAATGTCAGTGACTGTCTTACTTTTACACCACTTGCAGGTCTGTACTGAAGTTACATTCCAAGAAATATCTGCCATGACATGAAGCAAGCAGCTAGCAGGCAAGACATGCTGCTCTGGCCAGCAACAAAAGAAGATGTTTTCTGCCTTAACTGCTCTGTATCTCTAAGCTTACCCTTACCCATGGATGAGGCTGCATTTGCAGTGTTAATAATAAAAATAAAATTACTCAAGGTCAGTATAAACAAATATTAACTTGTGTCCAATGACGAACATTTTATATCCCACATTTCTCCCACTACAGTTTCAACCAAGAATATTAACTGACCTTTTCCTTAAACTACTACAATATAAGCTTTTCTGAATCTTATTTTAAAAATATACCTTTTAGAATAATATATTACTTATACTTACAAGATATTGCCAGGAGTGAGAATATGAAGATGATTCCAAACCACAATATTATGTTAAATATTACAGGATAATCCAGGGAGTACTCTTTAGACAAGTTATAGTCAATTTCCTGCAAAAAGTACGAAGAACATATATTATTTTCTTACCTAATCAAATGACTAAATATGTGAAACAGATAGTGGGAAGGAAATGGTGCCTATGCATATCTTAGAGTACCATATATGATTTTATATGGAACCATTTTTTCCAAGTAGGTTTTCACTTGTTTAAGAGTTCAAAGAAGAAATAATTTTCTGCAAGCTAGTTTAAACTATTTATAAGTTGAAACTTCCTTTTAATAAGTTTAAATCACGGTTTAAATGAAACCTTTTGAAATATACACATAATAGTCAAGATTTCCATGGGGAAAAAAATAACTTTTCTCCAATTTAGTTATGACCTGAAGTGAGTTTTCTAGGCTTAGAATCATTAGCGCAAGAGTAAATCATTTTGAAAAATGGAGTAAAAATGTATTTTGTAATAGGTTCCAACAGGACAAAAATATCACAAATATCTTACATAGCACAAAAGACAGAACTGAAACACAAATCATAAAGATGATGCTGTTTAAACAGAAACAATGACTTCATATATCTCATGCAGTTTCATAATTAATGTTGATAATAACGGAATCCACGTATACACCTCATGCAGATATGAAGGTAAAATGCCTGAGAGAGCATTATTTTCTTGAATATCATAGTAAAACAAAGTTTCAAAGGGTACAAACTATAAAAGAGTTATTCACAAAAATGTTTGATATGAGGTCATGAATAGCCACTATAAAAGATATGCCTTGTGATAATAGTGAAACACTATCTACCTGTTATTCAGGGCAAGTAAAGAAACAAATATTTTAACCAAAAATACATCCAAAATATTCAAGGTAATAGCAAAATAGGTGAAGTAAGACTTCAGTCAAATTGGGAACATATTGTTCATTATCAATTCATGCATATATATATATATTTACAGAGTTAAACTTCTCACTCAGAACATTATAATTGCATTTCAGAACACATATTACGCTTCCTCACTGTGGCATTAAGAGCACTTTTATTTGCCAACAATGGTTATATTGAACTCAAAGCACTCAATGCTGCTCTGGCTATGCTGTAAATTTAAATCAAACATGGGCCAGCAATATTTGGGGAAAATAGACCACTATTTAAAGTAACTGGTGGTATTAAACCAATTTAGTTAACACAAGGTTTGAACAATTTTGGAGAAAATGGACCTTAATTAGATCCTTAGATCACTGAGTGGGGAGAGGAACGAATGTATTGGATAGCAAATACTTCTTGTATTGTGTTTAAGGCTATGAAGAGGTTAAAGGCATGTCCAGATTATGCATTATTCTTTCAGTTTTAGGCATACTGCCAGTGCATTTGATAATGCACATGTCACAACTTTAAGCACATATGTTCCTTTAGTCAAAATAGTACCTGTAATATTACACATTGCACGAAGTGAAGCGAGAGTCTTGTGGAATTTTTCTATCAATTAGGTATTGTTTTATTGTTGTATTGTACAGCGGGCTTCAAATGTTTTCCGATAGGCCAAGGGGTGTAGGCGAAGAGGGGGAAGAAATTTCTTCTCGACTAGTCATGCCTGGCTATAGCCAGCGTGCCGGTATCGTCTCAAAGGTCACATTTACTTCTGTGTATGCATTCAGCGACCTGACTCTAAGAAGCAAGAAGACGAAACCAAATACTTTTTGCTTTACTGTAACTATTCAAGTGAAATAAATTAACATATTCTTTGCATAATATGTTGTTTAAAATCCTTATGCAGGTGCTACACAAGTTTAAGATTCAGTAATTTTCTTGAGAAACAAGGTTCGCATAATGTATATCTTGTTTTTAACGTTTGTTGCCAGTAATAAATAATAATATTAATAATAATAATAGTATCATAATTATCACCTTTAGAACGTTCTACGCGTACTCTGAGAGTATTTATTATCTTGAATGTAAGTTCGTTTTGCTTTTTAATTCTCATAGATATTGATCACAACGTTTAGCGCTAAGTGTGTAGTTCCATACAGATGGCACATTTTCTGATAATATCCAAGTAATGTTTTAAAAACATGGCAGAAAAAGTAATATTAATGTCAAACTGTTGAAGCAGTTTGGGAACAATTAAGTACAACATTAAATTTTCTTCAAAAGGAGATATATTTTGACTTTGTTACTCAAAAACGAATGATTGTTTTATTTGAAACATAATTCCCTTTACATGCACACTCACAAGACAAAAGAAGAAAAACCGTGCCAGTTGTATAGTGGACGTAGAGTAAAAAACACCTATTTAGGTACTGTATGCAAAATGTTAATAGATACGAGGAAACAATGTTTAGCGCAAAATATGCAGTTTCTATGTAACTGTTTTATTCGGTTAAGATAGCATATCAGCTAAATTTTCAAAATAGTGACTCAAAGTGTCAATGCAGATAGGTTGATGTGCTTTTGTTGCAATTGGTTCATTTGAAAGCACTCTATTCTGAAAACTAAATTGTTTTCAAGTTACAAATCTGAAGATGCCCCCCCCCCCAAAAAAGACTTTGTATTACGATTCAAGTTCTGAATTCTTAAAAGCTTCTCTTCTCTGGTGTGGAATGGAATGGAATATGTAACGGAGGGGACTCGACACCGATCCAGTGAATGAGCATATTGTGCTTGTGCCCCTCAAGGGTGCGCTCCCGGGAGGGAGGGACGCGAAGAGAGACACCTAGCGGCCGGAACCAGGAGTGACGGCACAGCAATGACAAAGTTCCTAAACTTTCCAGATTGAGACGCCCTGACAGTTGGGCAGGCAAACTGGGGATCCCACCCCAAACAGAGGGTCCAACGCCCCCCAAGAAGCGGTATTTATAGCCTGGCAACCAGCCGAAGACCGAGAGTTGGATAAGGTTCCACAGAGAGAATCCTTTTTCTGTGCCACGCCGCACCGGAATACCATTGCCGACATTTCCAACCCTGAAACAGACCTAATGGGGTTAAGGATGAATGAAATGATATTCGGGGGCTGAGAGAAATCATATCAGCATTCGCTTGATGACCCAGGAAAACTAAAAAAAAAAAAAAAAAAAAAAACAAACAAACAAACAAACAAACAAAAAAAAAACTGGGTCAGATTGGGCGGTAGCCAGGAAGCGAACAAGGGATCTCTCGAATGCGAGTCGCATGCGTTACCGCGGCGCCACCTGGACGTTAACTGGAAGATCCGTAGTTCAAATCTCGGCTATGACATTGAATTTTTCAATCTGATTCTATCTTTCCAACCTTGTCCTACACACGGCTTGAGTGAAAGAGTCTTCTTGTTAATTGAGATGTAACTGCAATTGCAAACTTTGTTGTAAGTATAAGAAGAATGCAGTAACTCAAACGACAGTCAGTATTTTTATGTGGTGTCTTTGAAATTCCACGCTCTTTGCAGTACCAAGAGAATTATTATTTGGAAGAATATTTAAATATATATTAAATTATTATTTTAAATAGAACAAACTAACATGTTGCATTCACATAACTTTCTCTTCTCACCATTCTACAAATTCTTTTTACTAAATCTCATTTTTCTGTCTACTTCTTATAATCCAGATAAACTTGCAAATCACATTTAGCTCATCTGTGTGGTGTGGGGGTCTGCCTTGCATTCAAGAGGTCCCGAGTTAGAATCTCGGTTAAAGTGAAATACCTGGGTAAAGCTTTTCCCGGGGTTTCCTCTTATCCTGAGAAGATGAATGTTAGATTCTAATTTCTAGAGACCTTGGACCCATTTGAGCATCTTTTCACCATTTCGTTCATTCACCATCCGTAATGGCCTAACTGGGTAAAGGACTTTAATTGAATACCAAAAGAAAAAGTTCACATTTACACGTTTCGTTGAAGTATATGTAGATAGAGCGAGTCACATTTTCAAAAAGCATGTCACTACGTGATGCTTTGAAATTCCATGCTGTTGTATGACCGCAACAAAAACAAAATGAATACACACTTCTCAGTTATAAAAAGTATTTTTATAACAAAAATAACAAATAACAATAACAATAACAAAAAATATCTGGAAATTAGTTAATTTCATAAAATATATGTATAACAAACTGCGTGCTTTAATGGGGTCTGCATTTCTTGTGTAGCAAATCTTTGTCCAATCTTTTAGAGTTTATCAATTATACAAACGTTATTCAGAATGAAGAAGGCTTGAGAGGCTCTTCTCCGAAGTTCAAAATATATATTTCGTTTGTCATGAAAATATTTTAAACAGTGAGTATTTTAATCAAAATCATTAGAGCCATTTTTAAGAAAATAAATTTCAAAAATTTTTCCATGTAAAGGGTTGTTCAGGATGGGGAGATTTTCTTGAAAATCCTTGTCACATCTTTGAAAGATGCTGAACTTAAATATCAAGTTTGGTATTTAACCGACTTTTCGCTTTGGATTTATGTTGTTCACAGAGACGCAGGCATATGGAGCTTTTGCCCTAAAATATGTGTTGCATTCGCATGACTTTCTCTACTCACTCTTCTTACAAAGCTTATTTTGCACCTGTGTCCTGTTAATACCTATAAACCTTCATGACTTATTTTCACAACTCGTTGTAGGTATAACCAGAACATACTAAGCTAAAGCGATAGCCAAATACCTCAAAGCTGATCGCTACGTGATAGCTTTGGATTGGTTGGCTATGGAGGGGACTCGGCATGATCCACATAGTGGATATTGTGTCTACGCCTCACAAGGGGTGTCTCCGGGAGGCAGGATGAGGCGAGACAGACACCGGGCATCCGGAACCAGGAAAAACGGCACAGGAATGGTAGGGTCCCTAAGTTTTCAGGTAGAGACACCCCGTCAGACGGACAGGCAGACCGGGGAGTCCACCCAGCACAGAGGGTGTCCAACGCCCCTCAAGGAAGTTAGGATACTCCGGACAGCCAGCCAAAAGCTAAAGGAGAAAGTCACAAAAAAGCATCCTTTTCCCTTGCCACACTGCACCGAAACACCATCGCCGACACTTCCAACCCTGAAAGACCAACGAATGAAAGATGAAGGGAAATTAGAATGGAGATGAAACGGAGGTCCGGAAATTCGGGGATGTGAGAATCCTTCCCAGCATTCATCTGGCGAACCGGGAAAACCTCCTGAAAAAACCTATGGATCAGGAAGGTCGGCCAGAGGAATCCAACCCACGACCTCCTGAATTTGAGCCACAGACGTGATAGTTTTGAAATTCTGTTCTCTTTGTATGAACACAAGAAAGAAAGAAAGAAAGAAAGAAAGAAAGAAAGAAAGAAAGAAAGAAAGAAAGAAAGAAAGAAAGAAAGAAAGAAAGAAAGAAAGAAAGAAAGGAAGGAAGGAAGGAAAAACAATAGCTATTTGCAGTTGAGAGAAGTATAAAGTATTTGAAAATTCAAACTAATAATAAAGAAACTTTCAGAATAGGTAAAATATAAAAGTTATCTAACATAAAATAAAAATGTTATTTGATTTAAATTTTGTGCTTTAACAAGATCTACAGTTGTAGTGTGGTAAGACACACACACTCTCTCTCTCTCTCTCCCTCTCTCACAGACTATTCCTAGAAAATAAAAGATATACATTCTATTTATCATGAAAATAGCTTAAACATATGTATTTTAATCAAAATCCTTAGTCATTTTTGAAAGAATAAAAATTTCGAAAAATGTCCAATGTAGGCTAGTTTGGAGTAGAGGATTTTCTTTAAAATCACAGTGTCAATACTTGGAAGAAGTTGAACTTAAACACCAAGTTCGGTTTTTAACCAAACTTTTGCTTTTGAGTTATGCTATTCGTGGATACACACACACACACACACTTGGACCATTTTCTAAAAATAAATTCATTGGATTCAGGGGTTATAAACGTGATTTCTGGTGAAATTACGAGATTGAATACAATACTTTCTCTACTTACTGTAGCTACGTAGTAGAGAAAGTAAAAATGCTTACTTTGGATTCAGGGGTCTCAAAACGCGTATTTCCGTTGAATCTCGTTATTCAATTTTTGGGTGGAATGCAATACTTTCTCTACTTACTGTAACTACGTAGTAGAGAAAGTAAAAATACTTTCTTTGGATTCACGGAATCTCAAAACATGTATATCCAGTGAATCTCGTTATTCAGTTTTTAGGTGGATAACAATACTTTCTCTACCTCCTGTAGCTACGTAGTAGAGAAAGTAAAAATGATTTGTTTGGATTCAGGGGGTTTCAAAACGTGTATATCCGGTGAATCTCATTCAATTTTTGGGTGGAACACAGTACTTGCTCTACTTGCTGTAACTACGTAGTAGAGCAAGAAAAACGCTTTGTTTGGTTTCAGGGAGTCTGAAAACGAGTATTTCCGTTCGGAGTATTAATCTCGTTATTCAGTTTTGGGTGGAATACAATACTTGCTCTACTTATGTAACTATGTAGTAGAGAAAATAAAAATGCTTTCTTTGGATTCAGGGAGTCTCAAAACACGAGTATTTCCGGTGAATATCGTTGAATTTTTGGGTGGAATACAATACTTTCTCTACCTCGTGTAACTACATAGTAGAGAAATTAAAAATGCCTTCTTTGGATTCAGGGGGTCTCAAAACGTGTATTTCTGGTGCATCTCTTTATTGAATTTTAGGGTGGAATACAATGCTTTCTCTACCTCCTGTAGCTATGTAGTAGAGAAGGTAATAATGCTTCATTTGGATTCAGGGTGTCTCAAAGCGTGTATTTCCGGTGAATCTCTTTATTGAATTTTTGGATGAAATACAATACTTTCTCTACTTCTGTGTACGTAGTAGAGAAAGTGAAAATGGATTCAGGGAGTCTCAAAGCGTGCATTTCCAGTAAATCTCGTTATTAAATTTTTGGGTGGAATACAATACTTGCTCTACTTATTGTAACTACGTAGTAGAGAAAGTAAAAATGCTTTCTTTGGATTCAGGGAGTCTCAAAACACGAGTATTTCTGGTGAATATCATTGAATTTTTGGGTGGAATACAATACAATAGTAGAGAAATTAAAAAATGCTTTCTTTGGATTCAGGGGGTCTCAAAACTGTGTATTTCCGGTGAATCTCTTTATTGAATTTTTGGGTGGAGTACAATGCTTTCTCTACCTCCTGTAGCTATGTAGTAGAGAAGGTAATCATGCTTTCTTTGGATTCAGGGTGTCTCAAAGCGTGTATTTCCGGTGAATATCTTTATTGAATTTTTAGATGAAATACAATACTTTCTCTACTTCTGTATACGTAGTAGAGAAAGTGAAAATGGATTCAGGGAGTCTCAAAGCATGCATTTCCAGTAAATCCCGTTATTAAATTTTTGGGTGGAATACAATACTTTGTCTACCTCGTGTAACTACGTAGTAGAGAAATTAAAAATGCTTTCTTTGGATTCAGGGGGTCTCAAAAGTGCATTTCCGGTGAATCTCTTTATTGAATTTTTGGGTGGAATACAATGCTTTCTCTACCTCTGTAGCTATGTAGTAGAGAAGGTAATCATGCTTTCTTTGGATTCAGGGTGTCTCAAAGCGTGTACTTCTGGTGAATCTCTTTATTGAATTTTTGGATGAAATACAATACTTTCTCTACTTCTGTATATGTAGTAGAGAAAGTGAAAATGCTTTCTTTGGATTCAGGGAGTCTCAAAGCGTGCATTTCCGGCAAATCCCGTTATTAAATTTTTGGGTGGAATACAATAATTCCTCTACTTAATGTAGGTGCGTAGTAGGGAAAGTAAAAATGCTTTCTTTGGATTCAATGTGGCTCAAAACGTGTGTTTCCGGTGTATTGAATTTTTGGGTGGAATACAATACTTCCTCTGCTTACTGTAAGTGCGCAGTAGGAAAAGTAAAAATGCTTTCTCTAGATTCAGTGGGTCTCAAAAAGTGTATTTCCAGTGAATCTGGTTTTTTAATTTTTGGGTGGAGTACAACACTTTCCCTACTTATTATAGGTAAATAGTAGAGACAGTAAAAATATGAGTTGTGAAATAGATAAGCAGCTGGTTGTCGTTACGGCATCTTGCATGCAACCAAATTGGGAAAAGTGTAACTTAGATTGTAACTTTAAATAATTTCTGGCCTAAATTGTTGTCACGATGCACGGAAAAACCATACTTCATAAGGACATTATGAAAATATGTTAGTTGATAATGGGTAGAGAAAGCAGTAAACATTGAACACCAAACCATTTTGTTTTAACACTTGCTTGTTATACAATAATATGATGCCTCTAATTCCTAAAAATTAGTTTATATACTGCTTATGTCGCTGTGTTGTAATGTTATTGCTGTTTTCTTTTCACAGTTATTACATTCTTACAGCCAAGTCTAAGGGAAATGTGTTGGAATGATATTTTGTTTAGCCTGTTACACTTCTTAACCTTCCTTGTAGAGCGGGTATGAGCTAAGATTACTGGAATAACTTCTCGATAAGCACCCCGCTTGCCCCGCTGCCGGTGCAATGGAAAACATTTGGAGCCGTCTGTACCACTAGCAAGAATATGCATAAACAATCACTGAGTGATAATTTGCGGTTTGAAATTGCAAAGGAAGCTGCGATACATATCAGTGATTACAGAAATCATTAGGTCATTTGGAAAAGTGAAAAAAAGGACTAGAGCAACAGCAGTTGTGAGCAGAAACAATAATATAGCAACGTAAGTTCAATTATTGGTGTAGCCATTGTTAAGAATACGAATGAGGGAAAAAAATTATACTTTCGAGAATAGCAGATCATATTCCAACTTTGTACTCTCTCTTTATCTTTGAGGTAATAATGTACATAAAAGATAATGAAAATCTACAAAAATTAACAGAGAGAAAAGAGTCTTTTCTAGGCATTTATCATAAGTACAGGCTGGAACATTCTGATGACCTTAAAGTATTAAAAGTGATATCTTCCAAAAACTTTAGAAGATTGGTACCTTCAAAAGTCAAAGCTACAGGAAAGTAGATGCCAGAAAACATTAAGCATGATTTTCAATTAAGATTAAAAAATAAATTAATTTTATTACTGCATATTAGTGAATATTCAACTCAAAAGTGGACACTGATACATGAAATGATAATTGGGAAAAAAAATTTGTGAAGATGTCCCAGGCCTAAGCTTAGGATATCTTCCCGGTATTTGTCATTTATAAGGAATGAGGAAAAGCAGGAAAAATCCTGCCAGGGAGAACGTTTCTTTCAAGATTGAAAGTCTTGACCTCCCATTCATGAGTCTGTGTCTTCATGGCCTCAGCCACCCATGTCCGTGAGAATGACTTCACAGTTTCCTTATTGTTGTACTTCTGTGTATTAGGCAATTATGTTATTTGCATACAATTTAAAGTACTCCTGTAAAGTCAGTTGCCTTCTTTGGAAAATACAAATAGAGAGAGAGAGAGAGAGAGAGAGAGCAATGAACATAAGCATATTAATGAAACTGTGCATATTTCATGCTGACACATTGTAAATGTATTTTATATTCCTATAAACACTATTAATTCCCAATTTCAAATTGATATTACAAATAGACAAGGATAAAAATAGGTTTTTATCTCTCATGAAAAATTGTGATTTCGTAGATAAGATCTTTGAAACAATAGCCATTTATATTAAGGTACAGGATTGCATGCACTCATAACTAAATGGATGGGTCTATAAACATATACTTTGTATATATATTAAAGCATATTAACACAAAGAATCACAAAGCAATATGGACCTACTTACAAAACACTATAAATCAAAAGACAATATAGTAAATGGTCCTGTATTTTCTGGCATAAATCTACTTTGTCTGTCATTCACAACACGGTATTCACAGATTCTTCTCTCAATGTTATGCTGGATGTTTCAGTGCTACCATACAAAATGCTGGATAAGAGATTAAGCCTTCCTCATGGCAGTTTTACACGAAGATGAACACCTTCAAAACATCAATTTCAAGCCAACCAAAATTTGGAGTTAAAATGTTGAATGTTCACACTTGATTGAGCAGTCACATTCCTCAACTCTGTGCTTCCACTTCCTTGCTGTTCCTTCATTAAGCTGTTTAAAATGAAGTAACTTTCCTATAATTTAAATCCTTCAGGAATGGCAATTTTATGCTGTGGGAGAAAAATTCACTCATACCACGGCCCTTATGCAATGAAGAGGAAACCATATCCCTCATTAGGGCTTTTGCTAGATCTATAGCTAGAAATTATTTTAGTTTACAGATGGACAACTGTAATATGCTTATAATTCCTTCTGCACATTTAATGGGTGACAATGCTGTTTGGCTTAGATGTTTGGCAAGAATTGGATGAATCATTAGAGAGAAAAAAATCTTTCTGGAAATTTAAACATCAATCTTTGTATAACATCTGAAAATGAAGTATGTTTTTATTTTGTTTCCTCCTCCAACATATTTTTCAGAATTTCACTCTTGATTTTCTCTCCCCTAATTTTCCAAAGGACCCAATGATATTTGATGTAAAACACACATTTCAGCCAGGTATTCTTTCTTGTAACTGGAATAAGGGAATAGCTTCACTCGTCTGAAATCCTGTCATACTTCTTTCCAAGAAATGCAAGATGTATGTCATTTCCCTATAGAGCTTATTTTCACTTAAGACAGAAGTTTATTTAATTCATCTAAACCATTATGGAACAGAGAATCAGCATTATTTTTATGCGTCAACATTGAATGCATATGTTTTCAATAACTGGCTCCTTTAAAATATTGGTAGATTTAGTCATATATGTGCACTGCTTGTCACATGCAATCTCACTGTCAAATCTATCTGTATCTGTCATGGGCATGCCTGGTAGGGGAGGGTTTGTGGGGGCTTGGACCCCCCCAATTTCTTAGCTCAAAGCTTTTACCATCTACAATTTTAAATTATTACTATGGATTCATATTTTGAATTCTGTGCCTCTACAGAACAAGCATTCTTTTTTGGCAACAGAAAATTGACTACAATAAGTTATGTCTTTTTTCTTTTTTTCCTCATAGTGTCAGCATCTATAAAGGATTTTTTTTGTGTGTGTTGTAAATAAGTAAAGTTTTGTGTATAAAACAGGTATGTTTGATTTCTGCTTGTGAAGCACTGTTTAGAATGTACCACCCTGTATCTCTGGCCTAACGTTTCATGAGAGTAAAGAAAGAGATAGCTATAAATCAGTATAATCATCTTTAGCAAGAATAGCGCTGTTAATTTCCACAGTAAACAAGGCTGTTCTGAATCTTTTCAACCGATAGATCTGCACTCTGATTTGATTTCTTGTAACATTTAAATAAATATAGCTTACTGTTATTATTACAAGAAACGTCCGCTGCTCAAGGTCAAACAACTGCACTTTTCAAACTGTTTGAAGATGGCTCAACACTTCTAGGACTTTCGAAGACCAATGATTTAGTCCATGTTCTTGAATCTTTGAACTCAACTCTTCGGGGCGCCAGCAGACTGTTAGTGGATTATGTCAACAGTTAAATTGATAAAATTTTAAACAAGAGAAGTGAAGATAAGTTTCGTGAAGTTTTCAAATGAACCATGAATAAGATTGAAGTACTGGATTTTTAACTATTTATAACTTCCAGGCAAACAAATACACCAAAGGGATTCTGTGGTCTAGTTGAGTAGTATTCACCAGAAAAAGCTGCACAATATTATTGACTTAACTCCTTAATGCTGCTTTGAGTAGAATCGAAACACGTTTTTATCAAGAAGGATTAAAAAAAGTGGAATGCATGGAGAAAATCCTAACAGAAAAGGACAACTTTGAAATTCCCAGTGATTTAAATATCTATCTTAAATGTATTTAGAGTCACTCAGTGTGGAACTCACGATGTACAAAAACATTTTCTGCTATGAGTCCTGCGGCGCTGTAGTTAACGTTTTCAGAGGATTGTCTCCTTATATGAGGTATGAGTAATAAAATTGTGGAGCAATATATATGCCTTTGAAATTAATAAATTAAGTCTTGCCTGTTTTTAAAATGTATACAAATTAAAATTCACAATCAAAGACCATAATACACTGTAATATTAACCTCCAGTAACTTTTATATTTTATTGCAGGAAATTGTTCAATAACATGGAAATTCTGCTGAGACTTATGCTTGTGAAGTTCTTCTTGTGAGTCAGAACAATCATTTAGTATTCTCAGGAGATTGTAAATATTTCTCAGAACCACAATAACACAGAAGGGACTGAACCATGTTTCTGTTTGACACACTCACAAAACAGAAGTTGACAAGTTACAAACTTGTGATATAATGAACACCTATAAGTAGTAATGTGGAAACAAACATTTGGCAAGTTGTAAATTCAAATAATTTGAAAGGCCATCTCTCTTTGAAGGATCAACATCAATAGGTTGTAAAATATTACCCATGTGCTTTTTAGATGTTTCTCTATTCATGGTCAATATGACATGGATTTTGGACACTGGTTTACTTGTATAGAAGCCATTGTCTTTAGCAATCATTACAAGGTTAACTTACTTACTTACAATAAGCCTTTAGGGTGCAGTGCAACTGGAACTTTTGCAAATGGGCCCTAGTCCCCCCCCCAAAAAAAGGTCCTAATTGAGAGTTACATCCAAATGTTCATATTACAACCTTCAGTTAATAGCTAACTGTTAGTTATTCTTAGTGATGAACTAACCGCCACTTCAGGTAGTAGCTAGGGAACTTGGGGTAACCATAAAAAATTGCATACCCCAGGCCTGGATTGATAGTCAATAGGGATTCCAAGATGACTATAGGATCAATATTTACACAACAGAAGAAAATTAAAAATAATTAGACCTAGAAAGAATCATTTTCAGGGTTGTAACAAGGAGGAATTTTGAAAATGTTATATGAGTGGCATTCAAAACGTTCTGCAACCAGCCTATCCATTGTTGAACAATAATGGTTACAAAAATGTAACTAATACGGTTCGTAACGATTGAGCTTAAGCTATCAAAATATGCACAAGTGCAAATTTAAACTTTAATATTCATAGTCCTACAGTCTGTTGAGTTCAGTCCTGATATCAATAGCTGGTGAAAAATAATGGATATTTCTAAAAATTTCTAAAGATTCTACATTTTCACACACTACAACTAGGTGAAAGAGCAAAACAAATCCATGAGGACTTGTTAGCTGTTTATGGTGATCAAGTGTGTTCAATTGGCAAGATGGATTCAATCATTTGAAGAATGGCAAGAGACTTTGAAGGACAACCTTAGTTCTGGCCAGCTTCGGGAAGCTGTGAACGAAAGAACAATTCTAAAGAGTGAGGAACTTGATGGAGGAAAATTGACATATTGCTGTTGAAATGCTAAGTATGGAAGTCGGTATCAGTGTTGGCAGCATTAACTGTATATTCCATGAACATTTAAAGCTGCAAAAAATATGTGCAAAATGTTTTCCACATTCTGTAAACAATGAAGAGAAGAAGAGGAGAAAGGAATGTGCAAGGAAATTGCTGAGCATGTTTCCACCTAATGGCCCTAAACGTTTGACAGATGTATGCACTGGTGATGAAAGTTGGTTTTATTATACCACACCAAATAAAGCTCAGAATTGTGTCTGGGTAAATGAGAATGATCCAAAACCAGTCATTCTTCAACAAGATGTTTGTTCTTGGAAGCGAATGTTCACCATGTTCTTCAACTATGAGGGACCATTAGTGGTTGACTGAATGCC
Organism: Deroplatys truncata; assembly: GCA_030765065.1. Lineage (NCBI taxonomy): Eukaryota > Metazoa > Arthropoda > Insecta > Mantodea > Mantidae > Deroplatys > Deroplatys truncata. Next base: position 345,188,488 of record CM060990.1, on the reverse strand, counting down.
AGAAGAAATGACAATGAATGAAGAATACTATGGTTCTTATGTTTTGAATTCTTTATTTGAAGAGCTAAGGCGGCGGCGTCCAAAGACAGGAACTTCAAGGCTGTTGCTTTTGCATGACAATGCGTCTCCTCACAGAACAGTGGAAAATTTGAAGAAACCGGAAGCCTCTTTAAGTCCAGTTGCTTGACTATCCACCCTACAGTCCTGACCTTGCACCATGCGACTTCTGGCAGTTTCCTCGAGTGAAATCTTGCACTGCTGGAAAACCTTTTAAACGAGTGCAGGACCTTGCTCAGGCTATAAATTCAGCTCTATTGGCAATACCTCAGTCTGAGTATCGTAGTGCTTTTGACAAGTGGTTGCACCATCTACAACTGTGTGTGGAGAGAGAGAGATGGAGATTACTTTGAAGGATTGTGAGGATAAGTTTTTGAATTCCATCCTTTGTTTTGGGCTTTAAGATGACACTTGCAAAACTTTTTGTATACCTCTCGTAAGATTGTCAAAAGTTTAATGTTATTTTATTTTCTATCACATTTCTGCTGCATAATATCTCCAGCATTATTCTTAGGCATAGTTTGCTGATTATTTTTATTTTCTAATGTGCATAACAGTAATATTTTCTAAATTAGTCCTAAAGCAACTGATACTAATTAAATATTCATAAAAACCTCTAATCTATTCTGCAGGTAGCCTTTACAAGGTATATAAACAGGAAAAATGTATGTAACTCCAAAATGTCCAATTTTCCTGCTAACCTGTAGGAAGCCGAAGGCAAAAACTCATTATAAGCTATAACTCAGAAATCCCCCAACATATTTCCAGACTAATCTAAACCAGTATATTAATGCTATTTAACATAGGCTTTACATTTTTTGTTTGTTTATATGTGGGATTTTTCTTTTAAACGTAACCATTTAAAGCTAGTATTTTTGAACTAACTTACAAGAGTCTGTTAACAGCAACACCTATATAACTTAGTATTCTGAAATGTTTTTATCTAGCAAAAGCCCTGTATTACTCCTTTTATGGTGATGCCAACAATGGAGTGTTGAAACATTATTTATATAATAGGAATAAGATCTTGGAAAAATAAATTCTAGAAGAGGGATGAAATTGGAAAATGATTCAGGTTAACAAAAACTGTATAATGGCTTTATTTTCTATCACACATCTTATGCTCTGTAAGAATTAATTGCATCATTCCAACCACTTCCTGAGTGTGTGATCATTTTTAACTTAACACATTTGTTGGTGCTGTTTTTTAAATGTAATTTTGCTGTAGCAGAGTAATTCTTATCACTAATACCTCCATACCATGAAACATCTGGTAAAAATAAAACAAAATAAGTACAATACTTGTAAATCAAGTATACCATTTCATTCCTCCCCCACTGTTTCAAATGTTTTAACAGTAAAATTAATCAATATTTGTTAGCATAGGTCAGAATCATGACAGACTCTCCAGCCTTATCCCCTACAGTGAAAATTTACAATTTTGTTCCTACATACGTCAAATCTTTTTTTCCATGAACCTAAATAAAGGCTAGTTCACAATAGCCGCAGAATGGTAATGAGAATGGGAAGCATCACAGCATACAAGATTTTGGTTCACAACAACCCAGTAACGAGAATGGGAATGCATATTGATGAACATATAGTGGACAGTTGAGTTTGTATATTGGTATTTCATTTGTTTTTAACTGACCAATTATATTTTTTCACCTGCTTCCAATTCAGCCAACATAATGCGAGTAAGCCAGCATTAAAATTTGATAGAGTATACATTATCTTTGAGGCGTGTTTTTAAAGTAAGTGCCATTTTAATATTTTGCTGCTGCAGTTGATTTTGAACATACACAATTTCTTCCTCCATTCATTAGAAAGCCAGATGCAACTGTGAGCAATTGTCACTTTGTTTTTTCCTGTTGTTAGTGTGTTTCAAAATGTTCAAAACAATCGAAGTCAGATCAGTGATTTTGTTTTTTGAACGCAAGAAATGTTACACAAGCAAACATTAATCGCCAACTGTGTGAGGTTTATGGGGAAACAATCATGAGTGATGGAATGGTGAAGAAGTGGGTTAGACAGTTTAACAAAGGTCATGAAAATGTGCATGATGATCCGCAGAGCAGCCAACCATCTGTGATCATGGATGATTTGGTGCAAATTATGGAAGAAAGCATTTGTGAGGACTATGTTTTACCACATTGGTGTTGTCTTCACATTTTCCCAAATTTCAAGGCTAGTCCTCTTAAAACATTGCGACAGAAAACTTAGGATTTTGGAAATTATGCTCAAGATGGGTGCCTAAAAATCTTACTGATGAGCACAAGAACAAGTAATCTGCCACTGCACTAACTTTAAGTTAGAGGTGATGAGACATGGGTGTCTCACATCACTCCTGAATCAAAACAACAATCCATGGAGTATTCAAACAAATGATATCCACTCACAAAATCATGTGCATGGCTTTCTGGGACAGACAAGATGTTTTGCTGGTTGAATTCCTGCCCAGGAATGCGACAATCAACGTAGACATCTATTGTGAAATACTACGAAAGCTCTATCATGCAATACAGAACAAAAGGCGTGGAATTCTTTTGGTTCATGATAATGCCAGGCCACACACAGCAAAACAAACTCAAGATCTGATAGCATAATTTGATTGGGAACAGTCCTCTCTATAGTCCGGATTTGGTTCAAGCAATTTTCATCTGTTTCTTCATCTGAAGAAATTCTTTGGTGGAAAACATTTCAACAATGATGATGATGTGAAACAAGAGGTGCAGACTGGCTTTCATCATAAATGACATCATTCCTTGACGATGGCATGCAAAAACTGGTTTCCCATTATGACAAATGCCTGAATAATGGCAGTGACTATATGAAGTAGTAGTGTAAGGTAATGAACGATAACGTATTTGGAAAATAATGTTATGTTATAAAAAAATCATTGGTGCTTACTTTAAAAACACGACTCGTAGATGCAGCTCCACTACTATTTCTGATTCCTCTAGTCGCACTAAGCTTTCATTCCTTAATTAATGTCATACATTCAAGTTGTTTGTTGCTCTTTGTTAATTTCTATCAGTTTTTGCTGTTCTTTATAGTTTTGAAGCAATAACCAGTTTTGAGTAGCATATAAGCAAACTACAGATGGCCCTTTCACTAGAGGAACCACTCAACGGATCTGTGAATGTGTATCTGCAGGTGTCAGGATCTGAGGTTAGGATGCACATATTATGCAAGAATTTCTTCTAGTTTCATGTTTCAGGCTTGTGACTAGAGAGAGCTCTAGTGGCTGTTTCATGCCATGGACGCCTAGAATAATCTCTACAGTGAAGGGCCTAATGTGCACAATATGGATCTGATATAGTGCACCCAGGAACGAGTGTGTTGAAACTTGACCAAGCATTCTTTCCCGTTCTCAGGAACCAAGAAAGCTTCCTGTTAATTGTGAACACTCACACTACAATACATGTATTTTAACTTTGTCATTCTCATTCTAGTTAGCATTCTTGGTTATTGTGAACCAACCTTAAACTACGTTCCTGAGAAAGGAACCCTATATAACCTAATACTCTCAAATGCCCTAACCTATTTTCAAACTGCACTACACATATATCTGTTACCCTATTTTAACTACTTCTAAGAACTGTATTAATGAAAAATCATAGTTTTTAAATAGACCAAAGTATACCTAAACTATTCCAAACTCCCGTATGTTTACTAAATGGCCTAAACCTTTTATGTGTAGCTCAATGTTTAAAATGTACCATTATCTAACCTACATAAATCATAATATTAACAGCAAGTAAACTTTATTTCATTCTTGAATACATCCTGCCTATTGTCAAGCTACCTGAAATTATCTATATTAATCGTGAAAACCCATAACACTAATTTAACAAAACGTTTAGATTTTAAAAAATACAACAGAATGTTTATTTTGAAAATCTAATGCCACAAGTTTCCATCTAAGTGGCATGAAATTGCGCAAGAAAATGTTGCCAACCATACGAAATAGTTGACAAACTCCAGGTTAACTAACCTGCAGTTACCTAGCATTCATAATATAGTGCAGTTATGCAGTTATAGTGCTAACCAGCCGTTCGCAACAACCACAAGTTAACAAACTTCAGCTGTTAACTGGAGATAGTAATACAAGCAGTAAGCCTTGGATTTGGCAACCTTTTTTCTATAATTCACAACTCTTGGACATTTCAGAACAACAGAGACCATCTGCTTCTGTTCCACATCTTGTTACAGTCACAACACCATGCTTCTTCTGACTCAGAAGTTCTGTTCAGCATTGTCAAGCATATGATCTGCATTTGCACAAATACAATAATTTTGTTGTGCATAATCCACTATCTGAGCTTTGGATTGCATGCAAATTGTATGATCCTTGATGCTGTTGTCTTTTTAACATGATATGCCACAATTCCATATGTAAAGTAGCACCACATTACTCTCAAGAGTTTGACAATGAATGTCTTTTGGTTCACAACTTTCAGGAAGGGCATACTGCAGAAATTATTAATGCCCCAATCAGGAAACACTATATACCAAGATTATTAAACACACATTTATTCAAATTCATCCAAGTGGGCTGTACTCACTTCAGCTGTACATCACTAAAATTCGAAGACAGAGATTAATACGGCCTCTGCTCAAAGATGACATGTAAAATTGTGAAGTGTTCTGCATAGTGATGGGATGATACCACTATTTCTTGATACCAATACTGATTTTTTAGTACTGCTATTTAATACTCATTTTATAAAAAACTTGTTAAGGCAATAGCTTGTTCACTGAATTATGCTCTTGTTAATAGTTTTCTGTGTATAAATGCATGTAACCAATTTTTTATTCTATGTGAATTCTGAAATTGTTCCTGTTTGACTTTCTCCAATGGGCAGTAACTTTTTTTATTTTGATAATGTCAGAGATTATATATCCCCTATTGCTAGTCAATAATTATTATTATTTCTTCTCTTTTTATGTAACTACATTTTGTGTTGGAAATTTTCTTTTACAGGATTTTCTGTCCATATTATGGAAATTAATCATATGGTATACCTGTAAGCTATGCTTGTGATCAGGTTTTCCCTGCATAAACACAAACAGATGGATCAAAAGAAAAAATATTTCCATGTGCTGTATTATCTCATGTTTTAAATTCTGATGTGTTTCTGCTGGATTCACAGATTTTTATTACTAGAATAGGTAAATGTAATGGCTGAGAGTCACCAGGGCAGGCTATTGCAGAAACATGATTTAGTGCATCTGCTAAATCAACTTCATTCACAGCTCCGTTAATGCTGCATGTTATGCAAGTACCCGATACTCCTTACCCTATTGGTTTGTATGTTTTCATCTAGATGCAAGTGTCTATGAAATGTTGCATTGGTTTAACTAACAGGAAGCACAATCAAGGTCTATCAATAACTATAATCCAGCAACTCTTTAGGGACACATGCAAGGCAATAATGTGAATTCTCAACTCTTTTTATTCTTTATCTAGCATAAAGTTAAAGCAACAACTTTCAATAATGCAAAACCTAAAAATTTATAAGTATGGAAAAAATATCAAAGGTTTATCTTAAAGTATAAGATATACTTTTGATGCCACCAAGTATTGAGGTCTCATCCATAGTTCTGCATTATGTTGTCAAATTCTGAGGACAAACAGTTCCAATTGATAGCTGGAATGCAATCCTCAGGTGCTATATTCTGCTGTATTTTCCTATACCATTTTTGTATGTACTTCACATTTCTCACATTTTGCCAAAACCTCAATGAAAATATAGCATGGCTATAATTTGTTTATACACTCTAGCTATGAAGAACATTTGCATAGGTCATAATTTTATAAAAAGCAAAGCACAGGAAATGACTGAAAAGCTTTGTGGCCAGTGTAAACCTGAAATGAACTTTGGGCAAGAACAAAGAAGCATGATTCCTTGACTTTTTTGAAGATTTAGAAGCTAGTAACAGTGATGTGTCATAATTTAAAATAAAGAGAGTTGAGGGTTGTTACACTACATCACTAACCTATTCTTACTTGAACGCGTTTCGGGAGACGGTTTGTTCCCATCGTCAGCATAGTTGAGGAAATGTTGAATAGTTGAATAGTTGAGGAAATGCTGACGATGGGAACAAACCATCTCCTGAAACGCGTTCAAGTAAGAATATTTTAGTGATGTAGTGTAACAACCCTCAACTCTCTTTATTTTAAAGCATGATTCCTTACTCATCAGGCACAATTCAACATTTGCTTAGCATTAGTACTAAACAGTCAATATGTGGAGAAAACTATTACAAGCAACAAACATTAACATATAATTTAATTTTGTACACAAGACAAATAAAAATGCCAGCAGCCACTGAGCAGCAAAACTAACAAATTTAATTTGAAGTAAATGCTAGTATCATGTTATTTCATGATACAAGACAAACTAATTTAGCTGACCAGATATTGTGATATTGGTTTTGGATTATTTGACTAAATGGATCTTTCATTTCTGGATATTGTGCACAGAAATAAAGGAAAAAAAATTGAGGGTATTTTGCATGAAATAGGAATTTTTTGTGCTACTGCACCACAAGAAATAATTATGCCTCTAGTAATAAATGTTCCACAGTGTTTCTTTGTTAATACAGCCAAAAGCTTCTTCTAGTCTACAAATCAAATATGCATTTCTGAAGTAGGCTTCAAGCCTTCTCCCCTATAATTCTTTAATAAGTAAAAATATGATCACTGTGTGAGCATCCTGTTCTGAAGCCTTTTTCAGTTAATTTCACCTCTGTTATTATATTCAAGTGGTTATTATTTTGGTACATACTTTTATAGGCAATATCTGAGTGCAATTCCTCTATTGTTTTCACAGTTAGCACATTGTTAATTTTGTAAAATCCTTTAGCTACTTTCCAGTTACTGTGAAATTTATAATTGCTCCAGCATTCATTACATAAATGGAGTAATCTAACTTTATCAATAAATCCTAAATGTCTAAACAGCTCACAATTTATCTCATCTGGTTCATATGCATTTCTATATTTTATGCTCTTTAAAGCAATTTGTTTTTTGAAAGTAATAATTTTATTACATGCAGACAACTTCACATTTGTTTTGACTTATGTCAGTATTTAATCATAAAAGCAATTATGTTATGATTGGAAATGGTTTTCATGTAATGGATTCTTACGAGGAATGTCTCTCAGCTCAAACAGGAATTTGTTCATAAAACCCATCTTAAGATTCTAAAAAAGCTTGTGACAGCATTTGATTGTGTACCACTTGGTTTATCCATAAAAGCAATTACAATCATGGAGGACAGGGAGAACTCTGAGTCATATTGTTGAAAACCTGGGGTATTCTCTGGTGGCCTATGGATGAACCTAAATAAAGAGTTGTCTGCTTCTGGCAAATCAAAGTTCATGATGCGGTTTTCAAACTTCTTTGTGTAAATCTTCTCCCATATTTCAAGCTCTTTGGGTTTCTGGGCTGGTTTCAGCAACTGGATATCGGTGTCTATTTCATAGTTTTGAGTCCAGAAATGAAAAGCGACTGTTGATTTGTCAGTCTGTTTGAACTTTATGCAACACCGGCGTTCCTTGAAGCTGGTGTCTATGTTCCTTTGTTTTTCTGATGTAAAGCTTCTTGCAATTTTCACATTGGATCCAGCAGATTCCTGACTTTTTGTCCTGGGGTATGGGATCAGATTTTCTTGCTTTAATGAGATTTTGATGCTAAATTTGTTGTTAGGTGCCAAGGTGATGTTGTGGTTCTTGAATATTTTCTGAAATTTGTGAAAGAGACCTGGGTGGTATGTGAATTTCCTGAAGTTGATCTTTTCTGCTATGTTAGAAAGTGTGGTGACCTGCTTGATGCATTTTTGTCTATTGAATTTATGTATTTTCCTATTTACCATTTCCTGGCTGAATCCATTCTCTATTGCAGATTTGACATTGTGTTGATATTCTATGTAGTGTTCAGTTCTACTGGGGGGATGTTGATTAGTCTACGAGTCATGCTGTTGAATGCTGCTTCTTTGTGTGCTTTGGGGATTTAACTATGTGCTTTGATGTAATTATCTGTGTACGTGGGTTTTCTATGTATTCCAAATTCTATCCTGTCTAAAATCTTTGTTAATTTGAGGTCGGCAAAAGCTATGGAGTTGTTGGTAGCTATCTCTATTGTAAATTAAATGAATGTGTCCTATAAGCTTAAAAGCTTGAGTGTGTCCTCTGTGTGTTTGTGTTTTACTATTGCGAATATGTTTCAATGTATCTGTACCAAACTTTGAATATATAGGCAAAGGCTTTGGTGATGTGTGTTTGGAGTTGGCTCATAAATAAATTTACCAGGAAAGGAGATGGGGCTTCCCATAGTCAAACCTTTTTTCCTGTTGGTAGAAATTGCCTTCAAAAATGAAAAAGAAATGGTTTAGACAGATAAGGTGTATTCTTCACACTGTTTGGCAGGATGTTGGTGGAGAGTAACCATTTTCTCAGAAATGTGACCAGCTTGTCTTTGGGATTGCTTGGAAATAGGTTTTTGATTTCAAACGAGATGGGTGTATCCTGGGGTCTAATTTTTCCCCAGCTCAAGGGAGTTTTTGATGCTGTGATTTTGAAATTGGTGAAGCAACCAGCTGGCAAGGCAATAAGGAGTGTTTTTATAACTGATGATTGGTCTTATGTCACAAAGGACACCCCTGGCTTTCAACAATACAACTCGAGAGTTGACCCGGCAGTCAACAGGCAGCTGATGATATGAGCTGACGCTCAAGATATATGTTCTGCAAAATAAATGAGTGAAGCTAGTAAGTGTGTTTAGGTTGACTCCACTTTCATTAAGTATATTCTATTAATTGCTTCACTATGTTGATTCCACTACATTTTGGATATAGGTCAGTCAGTTAACTCAGCTAGCAGCTGATGTACTTATTGTGTGTGTGTCACAGTGTATTCACAGCAAACATGAAGGAAACAACATTTGGAATGCTTTAAATATAATGACATCCACCTTAAGACATTGTTATCTAATGGAAGACTGTATGGCACCAGATGATTACACTTCTGCAATGTAACTGGTGGATCTGATCATTCAGAAACATGACAATTCATTTAATTGCTCAATTGCAACAACATTGGATAGAGTAGTGGATGAAGCAAATGACTTTGTAAATGATACAGTTACTAGTAGTTTCCAAAGAGTGTAGCAGTAGTGTCAGTGATGAAAACAGTACCTGTCACGATCAAAGAGAAGACTCAAGAGTTCTAGTGAATAAGAACTGTTTCCAGAAAGGAAATCCAAAACTGTTAGCATTTTAGCTAAATTTTCGGAAGAACATCTTGAATGTATTTATGAGGATTATCATGTAAAGCGATGATCTAGGGTTCCTTATTGAAGAGACATCCATCACTAAAAAGTACATTGAACATCAAAGTAATATTTGAGTAAATGTGAGCAAAAATAACGTAATGGACATCATTTTATGATTAGAGGAAACAAGGCCATTAAAGAACTGGAGATAAAAGAATACATTCTTTATCAATTTGACACAGGAAATGAAGAAAAATGTGTCCATTACTGGCAGCTAAAATTTTGGACAATGCAAAAAGCATGAGAAATTGGGCAAACAGCTTAAATGTTCAGCAAACTTGACAGCACGTTTCAAGAAAGAATATATAATATAAAGAAAGAGCGAGGTGAGTGAAATACTGTTTTGCTCCTCTCACTTTAATGTAGGACGTGTTTCGTGAGGCATTCGCCACATCATCTGCTGCTAAACATTGACTGGCTTTGGAGTTGGATTCTGGTTCTCTGGTTGTTTCTATGGTGTCATCTGTTGATTGGTTAATGAACTTTGTGATACCTCTCCCAGGTGGTATTTTGAAGTTCATTAGTCGTTCTTGGAACTTTATAATGTATACTCTCTCCCACAAGTTTAGTTCTAGTGATCTCTTGATGTGTCTTAGTAATTTTGCCTCTTTTTATATTGTGTGGTTCTCTTCCCAAAAATGGGAATCTACTGCAGACTTTTCCAACTGTTTGTATCTGATATTTCGTTGGTGTTCCTTTAATCTAGTACCTATGTTCCTCTTGATCTTCCCTATGTATATCTTATCACAATCTTGGCAGTTGATTTGATATATACCTTGTTTCTTTTCTTTTGAGATATTGTTAGTTGTACAGATTTTAACATCTTTCCTATGCTGAATTTATTGTATGGTACCTATATTATATTTCTTGAATGTTCTCTGGAATTTGTGGAAGGCCCAAGGGTGGAAAGTAATTCTCTTATTGCATTTTTCTTCAGTTGGTGCGAGAGTGGTAATCTGATTTGTTTTTCTCTGATGAACTTTCTGATCTTCTTGTCTACCAGGTGTTTATCAAAGCCATTAGTTTCTGCTGTTGCTACAATGGGTTTATATTCATGAGGAATGTTTGCCAACACAAGAGGGTACAGTGAAAAGCATAACCTAAAAGACGCAGACAAAAATGTTGTAAACTTATCCAAACATTTAACAGAGCAGAATTGGAAACAGAAACGTTGGTTTAAAACAAGTGCAACATTCTCAAATAACATTTTTGACTACATAGTAGATGTGGAAATTGCAATACATAATATGAAGGATGAAGACAAAGCTGCAATTAGGTGGGAGTGCAAGGGAATAATAAAACAAATAGAAACACACAAACACAAGGCAAACTTACAAGCTAGCAATAGACACCTTATATTGTTATCTGAAATAGTCTGAAATCTGAAATAAGAAAGAGATAATATACACAAAGGCAGATAAGAGAAACAAAATTGTAATAATGGATTTAGAAGGCTACATAATCTGGATGAATGAGATGCTGAATTTGTTCAAATAAAGATAGACCCATTGAACATTTGCATAAAATCAGTGAATAAAGCCCTGAAGGACAGTAAATACATTCCAGAAAAAGAGAAAGCAAAGTTAAAAACACCCAACCCTCCAATTGCCAAAATGAAATGATTGTCATAGATAACAAACCAGGGAAAAAGACGTGAGCAATTATAAAGAACATAGACTTTCAAGCTTACTACCTTGCAAAATGTCTGCTCAACGCTTTCCAGACCCTTCCAAAATTTGATAGCCATAACATCAAAAACTCTAGAGAACTGAGTGAGAAGACAAAAAACATAAGATTTGTCACCAGACTAGTATCTTTTGATGTTCACTCATTATTCTCAAGCATTCAAAAAAAAACAAAATATATATATATATATACTAGGTGAGTCAGCTGCTCCTAGGTATTCGTATCTATGCAACCCGCAGTTTATAATCTAATGTGAAAACATTGACCCTTTTACCACACAAACTGTTATTGTAGCTCTGCCCTTCTATTCAGTACTATACGCAACCACCATCAATGGTTAAAGGCCTGAATGAGCCATGGAGCTGCGAAAGGCTTAAAAAAGACAGCTCTTCATGGATCTAATGCTTGCAAGAAGGTAGAGGAATGTTCTCACGAAAAGCGGAACACAATACATGGGTTCTGACCGAGTGGCTTAGCTGACGGAATGTGAAGCAAATGTTAGCTTCGGAGGTTCGAATCTAATGCTTACATCAAGTTCTTTTTGTTCTTTTTTTTCTTTCTCCTTGTGTTTATTTTCTGCATTTTAGTATACTAATTTATTTATTTTTGTTATTGGCTCTCCAGCGAGCCAAAGGGACAAGAATGACAATCAGCTAATAATTGTGTATCATGTTTACCCTAATAATCTGTACCGTATCTGGTGTTGTAAATCATGTTACATAGTTAGCTTTCATTAATTTGGGTGCATGTCGATGCTATTAAATCTAACACTTTTTGTTTCATGTTTAAACCTTATGTTTTACTACTTCTACTTACAAAGGAGTTGTAAATGTGCTAAGTTCACGGGTAAACAGAATAATAAGTTGTTAAGAAGGGTGAATTTCATCAAAGAAGTAAATATTCAAAATGACAACCCCCTTCATCAATGCACAATTGGGTATGTTGGCGGAGAGACCTTCTTGCATGTTGTAACATGCGCAGTGTAATCTGCCTGCATTCTTTATGTATGAGTATCCGTAGATGATTTGGTCTTTGCGGTACTTGAGGGTAGGCCCGTTCCTTTAAATGACCCCACAGAAAGAAATCCAGTGGGGTGAGATCAGGCGATCTAGGGGACCCTTGGCCAATCCATTTTTGTGGATATGTTCTATGTAAGTGATTCTTTACAATCAGTGACCAGTGTGGTGGAGCTCCATCCTGCTGGATCCACATTCCTGTCCTTTACACTATGGTACATCTTCTAGTAGCAATGGCAATTCTTCTTGTAGAAATGCAAGGTACTGCGGTCCTGTGAGGTTGCCTTTGAAGAAGTGCGGTCCAACTAGTCTAATATTTCGCACCAGACATTGATGCTCCACCCTGGAATGCAGCATTCAGTGAGGATTACCTATACTCCAGTAGATTGTGAATGTGGCTTCATCACTGAAGAGAACGTTTCTTAAAAACTCTGCATCCATTTGCGCTCGCTGCTGTAGCCACTGTGCATATATCACTCGCACTTGAAAGTCACGTCCATGGAGAGCCTGATGTAGTTGTAGATGGCACAGATGATATTTATTATGGTGCAATATGTGCATCACTGAGGGCCGACTTAGACTTATGTACAGATCTTGTGCTATGGCCCTTGAACTGCTATGTGGATTGTTTTCTATTGTGTTTCACACAGCTTCTTCATTGCCTCCAGAGGTTACTGGAGCATCGCAAATAGGTGGTACTCTTCCAAATTCCTGTTTCACGAAGGCATCTTTCAACCCTTCGAAAAGTGTCTGCAGTAGGTGCCCTCCTTCCGGGAAACCGGTCTTCATACAGGAGCTTTGCTGACAGTGCATTACACCTTGTTTCTCCATAAATTAACAGCATTTCAACATACTCATCGTTTGTATACATTATGATAGCAGCCATGTCTTGTAGAAAGGTTTCAAATACTCGGTAGGTAATGGAGAGTTTATTCACGCCAAGCATTGATGCAGGTGCAAATAGCTAAAGCTACTTTGCATGTGTGAAGTGTTTTAAACTTGATTGAATGTGTCAAGCTTAATACCAAGCACAATAAAATGCCTACTATGAAGTATAAATTATCCACCTGTCAGTGGAAAACATGGTGATTATTCTAATTTGTACACACTTATAATGTAATCAAAATGTTCTTTGTATCATAATATCAAATTATGCACCCAAAGAGATAGAACAAAAGGTACTAAACAGTTTGAACTTAACACAAAGAATTTGAACCCGAATTAAAGTGGCACAGCGGTAAAGCAGCCATGATAATACCATTCGGCCAATGCTACCTTGCGAGTTGGGGTTCTTATACGAATAAACAGTTGCAGAACTGAGACCCCACCTCGAATCTTGAAATGCTTTTTGCAGCTTCATGCAGTGTTTGGAGCTTATTTTGGTAGTTTTAACTCAAATAAATAAACTGCATCAGCCATTTCAATTACTGTATGAACTGAAATATGCCATAGTTTGTGACAAAAGAGAAATTATCTACCTAATACTTAGCATTTTTTGACAAGGCTGTACAATAAACCTTTGTTGGCCGACGGCTCAAATCCAATTGGTCGCACTGTGTAGATCTGCCACTTTGTTTTCAAATAGTTTTGTCAACTGATGCATATGATAAGTTGTTCCTTCAGGGGTGTTTTCAAAGGTGTGATGATGAATGTATGCTAGAGAATGAAAGTTTGTCAAATCAGCTAAAAGTGCACTTATGCACTAGTTATCTATCCCTCCTCTATAAAGTGGTATGCAAATCAGCCAGTAGAAAGCATTCAAGAAAGGCGTAAGTCACAAATGTTGCTTAGCAAGTTGCATAAATTCAAAAATAAATAGGGGCAGCTGACTCACCTGATTTTATATATATATATATATATATATATATATATATATATATATATATATATATAGAGAGAGAGAGAGAGAGAGAGAGAGAGAGAGAGAGAGAGAGAGAGAGAGATAGTTAAGCTCCTTGGAAATAGCAATAGATCGAATAGAAGAATTCACAATGTTAACAAAAAATGTATAAGCCAGACATACTTCACCTTCAACATATATTCTACCAGCAAAGTCCAGGCATAGCAATGGGAAATCCAATGTCCCCCTTTTTAGCTGATTTATGAGGTATCTAGAAATTCACACGACAAAAACATTCTCTTGCATATTCAAGACCTGGCACAGATATGTGGACGATATTTTTGCTATCGTAGACAAGAAACAAATAGAGGATGCTCTAAAGTTGCTTAACCTAAAAGATGCGAGAAATTGGAAATAGAACACTAAAACAGGTTACTGTATTTAGATCTAAAACTCATCTAAAATGGAGAAAACTAGAATATGGAATATAAAGGGGGAGGGGGGAGAAAACCACATGCACGCGCGCACACACACACACAATTTACATAAAAGCTCAAGGTTTTAACCCCAGATCACATCAACATGCAATATTCAACAGTTTAATCTGCAGATGATAAATGCCCCTCTTATGCCCAGTTTCTGGAATGCCAGATATCTTTTCAATATGCCATCAAGCAGATATCTGTTTCTGAAAGGTAAGATAGCAATTATCAGTCTGTTAAGTCCCCAAATAACTTATCCCCACAAAAATTGTCAGATATCTCTCAGATATTTGACTTTAAATAATATGGCAGATAGCGTACATGTCTGATTTCCACTAATTTTGTAATTTCTCTGCCTCTGGTTAATATCTGCAAGGCAGTCATCAAATATTACATTGCATTGACAACTGATCTACATGTTAGTATACGTATGAATCTACTTTTTAATATTTTACATGAAATGTGAGCTTTGATTTGTGTTCAGTATATTTTTCTCTTTATAGTATGGACATTGTATCATCATTGTCCTCAACATTTTCATCCTCTGATGAGGAAGATGCAGTTAGGCCTTTACAGTGGCATGTATTTCGTGCCAGAAATAACCAGTTTGAAATGTATGACAAAATTGAATTTAAAAGAAGATTTATGTTATCTAAACAACTAGTGATGGACTTAATGGATGAAATAGAGCAGAAATTAGAAACAATGACGAAAAGAAATATGGCCATTTTGGGGTTAAATCAGCTACTATTCTGTTTAAGGTTTTATGCATGTGGCAGCTTCAATGTACATAAATTCACTACCTGCAGAATAATTAGAAAAGCTACTCAATTCATTGTACTTCTAATGCAGAACTACATAAAAATGCCAAAAAACTAAAGAGAAACAAACTTGAAAGCCTTATTTTTCAACATGGCAGGTTCTTTTGGTGTCCTAGGTTGTGTGGATAGTACTGATGTACGCATGCAGTCTCCAGGTGGAGAAAACACAGAGCTTTATAGGAACAGGAAAGGATATTTCTCACTGAATGTTCAAGTGGTGCGCAATGCAAATTTGAAAATATCTGACATTGTTGACCGCTGGCCAGGTTTCACTCATGACAGCACCATTTTTAATAACTCTTACTTGCGAGTTCAGTTTGAGAATGGAGCAGTATTTATGGGTGCCCACTTAATTGGCAACAGTGCCTATCCCTGCAAGAAATACTTAATGGCACCAGTACTTAACCCATCCACATTGGCTGAAATGAAGTACAATGTTGCACACGCTCGTACATGAAATTCAATTGAAAGGACAATGGGAATCTGGAAGAGGAGATCTCCATGTATTTCAATAGGGCTGCAAACAAAACTGAATATTACTAGTGCTATTATAGTTGCAATTGCAGTTCTTCATAACACTGCATTAAACAGAGGAAAACAGTTGCCAGATGATGTACATGAATATAAGCGAAGTATAATGAAAATGGTATGCATAACGATGATCTCCGGAGCAATGCAAGCAAAGAATAATAATTAATTTACACTTCAACAGATGTGTGCATGGATCTCTGGAGCCGAGTGAAAAAGGTAATATTTAACATTTCCAGGAATTTTAATTTTTTTTTATTTTCTACACATATATGTGGTATGTATTGCTGGCAAATATTTTTACTGCATTTTCTGAGATACATAACAATTATATTTTGAGAATTATTAACAGGTACTTAGAAGTTAAATGGTTTAAAATACTACAATTTGTACAATTCGTTTTCTTTCTGCAGTTGTATTTTTTTAATTTCCAGTTCACATTTCAATAGCACCATTTTTATATCATGTTCTTCTTGCATTAGTTTTTGCTTCAATTTGTAGCACTCTTGCATTTGTTCAATTTTATGTTATGTTCCTTTTCTATTAGTTATATTTTCATTTCCTCTCTTCTTAGTTTTATATTTTCATTATTGTCATCTGAGTTTGTTGACCTTTCATGTGACATCTTCCTAATTACAGGTGTGGTTAAAGATATACTAACAGCTTCTGAAACAATCACATTGCTCTCTGTTTCAGCTGTTAGCCAAACCTGACTGTCCTCTTGCATGGTGGTATCACTTTGCACTGCAGTTTCATCACCACTTATCTCAATGCATGCTGAACTTGTAGTGGCAGCTATGGAAGGGGCAGCAAGTTCCTTGTCTACCTTAAATATTACAGCATCTGGAAATAAAAGTATAACGGAACTTAGTGTAAATACTGCAATTCTTTATTTTTTTCTGTTATCAATAAATTTTATAACAATATCTAAGTGTGTAAATTTTAAATTCAGCAAAGATCCCGCAAATTACCCAATTATCGAAAACCAAAACAACTAGGAAGTAAAGGATGCTATAAGCAATCAGAAGTTTTTAAAACAAAGCTAAAGCTATCTAACCTAACCTCATATTCCAGAATTTCCAACAATTATTGCACCTGCTTCTGTCATAGTAAATCAACTTTACCAAAGTTATACTTTAACACCCACATGTTTAAATCACATGTCCTCCAAAACCAGTGTTTAAAATGCAAACCTGATGTTAGGTTTGTTTACTTTACCAGCAGGATTAGTTTATTTTCCACAACCACAAAACTAAACGCTGATAGTATATAGAATCTTCATCACAATTTATAATTATATATATTTTAACCAATGTGCAGTTCTTACCATCTCCAAAATATACTGCACTTGAGTAATATAGATTGCTAGGGCTCAAACTGCGGCTTCAACATATCTTAGAACTAGTCTCTGTTAACTTGGGAATGAACTTTCCTCCTACGGTTTTTAATGCTTCTATCTGAAATAAACAATGAAGTATATATAATATGAAGCAATATACTTTCAACTAACATAATGCACCATAACACATTACTTTTAAAATATCACTGATGTTATGAAAGTTTACACAATTACCTTATTATTACTCATTTCTTTCTTAGCTTGTTTTTTCATGCAGTCATGTAAAGCATGCAATTGCTTTGGTGTACATATTCCAGTTCGACACAATGTGTTTCAAATTCTGGAAATTTCTTCCCATGCTTCATTCTTCACTTTAATATTAGTGCCATCAGTTCTTCTGTTTGCAATTATATCCACTTTTTGGTCATTAACTCTATTAGCATATTTTTTTTCAAAGTTGTCAAAGTTCCAACTGCATTCAGTACCCATTTTGCTCAATGTTGAGGTTCGATTTCACATATGCTGAGCTCTGTTTCAAAATATATCAATGTATTGTTATTCAAGTTGGCTACTGTGATAAACAAGTATGTAAACTGGTTCTCCTGTTGACTGAAACTGCATGAATACTAGTGCTATTGTGATCGCTATTGCAATTAAATGATGGAAAAATGTAGGTCGCCACCTGTTGTGAATTCCAAACTAAACTGTGGAATAGATTGTTGCCAAAGGAACTGAAACTCTTTCAGAAATGGATAAAAATTATCTCTCTGATAAGGTTTATTGAATAAATAACAATCAAATAAATATCTAGCACTTTATGCAACCGGACCTTAAAAAAAAGAACACAAAAATGAATATAATAGATCGTAACAACAGTGGAAACTAATGGTTTTGATAAACACCTGGTAGACAAGAAGATCAGGAAGTTAACCAGAGAAAACCAGACAGACAGACAGATTAAAACTCTCACATTTACTTTCCACCCTTGAGCCTTCCATAAATTTCAGAAAACATTCAAGAAATATAATATACAATAAATTTGGCATAAGAAAGATGTTAACGAAATACAACTAACACTAGTGTAAAAGAAAAGAAACAAGGCATATATCAAACCAAGTGCCAAGATTGTGATAAGATATACATGGAGAGGAACATAGAAACTAGATTAAAGGAACACCACCGAAATATCAGATACAAACAGTTTGAAAAGTCTGCAGTAACTAGCCATTTTTGGGAAGAGAATCATACAATACAAAAAAAGGGCAAAATTACAAATGCACATCAAGAGACCGCTAGAACTTGTGGGAGAAAAGTATACCTTATAAAGTTCCAAGAATGACTAATGAACTTCGAAATACCACCTGGGAGAGATCTCATCACAAATTTCATTGACCAGTCAACAGATGACACCATAGAACCAGCCACAGAACTGGAATTGAACTCCAAGGCCAACTGACATTTAGCAGCAGATGATGTGGGGGATGCCTCAAAACATGTCCTGCAAGTAAAGCGAGTGAATGGAGCAAAGGAGCACTTCAGCCAGCTCACTCTTTCTTCAGACTGATAAATGCTTCACTGTGTGTAAGTTATAATTTTTCAATTAAAACTTTGAAATACACAATGTATCACAGACATATCACTACTTTCATGACAACCAGAGATATACAACTACCAAATGAAATAAAGAATATAAATCAAACAATAAAAACGATGAAAACCATAAAAACATATTTAATTGAAAATGCATTTTACAGTATAGAGGAGTTCAAATATGGAAAAATAATGTAAAACTTTGTATATAATGTAAATAGATTATACTGACGTGTCCTTTAAACGTATGTAAAAGGATGAAAATAAATGAATATGAATATGAATACAACAAGACTAAGCTATTCACCCATTTGGGGCTTGCTTTGTCAAAGAAGTAAACCAGAAAACTGCAAATTTCCAAATACAGCCACACTGCCTTTGCAATTTCAATCAAAGTGACTTTAATTATGAACTAATTTCACATTTCACATTATCAAGAAACGGGAAGAAATCAACAGTTGCCTCGGTTCAGCTTGTACAATACCACTCATACTTATACAATAGATGTAGGATTTTCAATGAGTGGACACCTATAAGTAAGGTGTATATTTGTCTTCAGGAAAGAACTTTCGACCCTAAAAGTAAAAAAGGATATTGAAGACAATTTAATTCAAATGTATATATCTGGAGGCTAGTACAAGTGGGAAAATGTCAAAAGAACACCCAAAATCCTTCTTCTTGAATGTCCTTTGCAAAACATCAAAAATAACCAGAAGTGTATCTACTATGTGATTAATGGAGTGCTCACAAAGATACAACATTAATGAATGTATCATTTGCATGTAAAGACATTGAAGGCATGATCAATTCACTGAAAAAACCAAATACATACAGCCTTTGGATGTATAGTTCTTCCGGCAATACAAAATATATGCAAGAAGGATAACAACTTATATAAAGTATCTTTGCAGTGATTTCAATACTAAACTAGGAAGTTGCATTTTAATTAGTGCCACTATTTATTTATTTATTTATTTATTTATTTATTTATTGGGGAACAACGTAGTCTGCCTCCACGTGGTGTTCCCTGGGTAACGCTAAATGGACTACAACACAGGGACTAAAAAAGCCAAAAAAATTAAAAGAAGAGCACTTCTTAGTGCTATTTTGGAATGCCGGTGGAATGAACCAAAATAAAAAAACCATGATAGACAATCTTTTAAGAGAAAATGACGTAGATATATTCATCATAGCTGAAGCAAATATAGATCAACAAAAGGAAAATTTCTATCAATTTCCAAAATATAACACAAATATATTAGAAAAGAACAGACAGATAGCAAGTGGCATACTTGCTGGCATTAAACAATGCATAAATGGAAAATTTGAAATTATAAAAGAAATGAACCAAGATGACACTTCTGAAATAATAAGGATAACAGCTTGTAAACAAAAACATGCATTTAAAATCTATGGTATCTACAGCCCACCTAATAACAATCACCTCAACCTGGACATAATTGATATTGACAATAAAACAATCATAATTGGTGATCTCAATGGACATTCTCCAAGATGGGGCTATAGTGACAACAATAAAGCTGGTGAAATTATTGAAGAATTTGTAGACTCCAACTTAATGAAAATATTACATAGGGATGAAGACCCAAAAACCTACATACACTACTCAGGACAGTCAACCAATCCAGACATTGCTATCATATCAACTGATTTAGAAGATAAAACTACAAAAAAGTAATTGAAGATAGTGGTAGTGGACATAGAGCCATAATAACAAAAAAAGATCTAAATCATCAACCACCTAGAACAAAGGGAAAAATAAGGCCTAAATGGAATTTCAAAAAGGCACACTGGGAAGAATATAAAAAGCATATAAAACGATAACAAACAAACTTTTCAAAGAAATTAAATTGGAACAAAACATAAAACAAAATAGTGAAAGAACTAAATGCCACAATTCTAAAAGCTGCAAAACAATGTATCCCAAGAGGGAAAATTCATAAATACAAACCCTTCTGGAATGAACAGTTAGCACAACACAAATCAAAGCGAGATAAAACTAGAGAAAAAGCAGAAAGGACACAAAGCAAAGCAGATGTTATAGAATGGCAAAAAGCAAACGCACAGTTAAAACAGGCTATAAAACTGTCAAAAAAACAGAGCTTTGAAGAA
Organism: Deroplatys truncata; assembly: GCA_030765065.1. Taxonomy (NCBI): domain Eukaryota; kingdom Metazoa; phylum Arthropoda; class Insecta; order Mantodea; family Mantidae; genus Deroplatys; species Deroplatys truncata. The sequence continues at coordinate 345,167,656 of CM060990.1, read as the reverse complement.
TTTATAAACAAACTAGACTATAGAACAAATAGTACTAAAGTACATAATTACATTAAACAAATAAATAGAGAAAACCAACAAAATCAGCCATTAAATGTTGATAATAAAGATATATACGAGGATAACCTTATAGCAGAAAAATTAGCAACATACTATAAAACTAGTACTACATTAAAAAATAAAAACAAAAAACAGAATAAATACTTAAGAAATAGCAACCTTGAAGATATGTCTAACTTTCAAAACATCTTCAATGAGCCATACACACTCCCAGAAATAAAGCAAGCAATAAGGACACTAAAAAATAAAAGGAGCCCAGGTCCTGATAACACATCTAGAGCTGCTCAAGAATTTAGGACATGAAGCACTCCATACTTTATTAAACATTTTCAATAAAATCTGGACAACCAGAAATAAAATACCAACACTATGGAAAAAAGCAAAAATTATACCCATTAAGAAGAAAGGAAAACCAACCCAAATGATAGATAGCTATAGACCGATATCCTTAACATCAAACATAGCAAAACTCTTAGAAAGAATGGTAGCTACAAGACTGACATACTATCTAGAAACACAAAATCTATTAGTCCCTGAACAAGCTGGATTTAGGAAGGACAGCTCAGCAATACACCAGGTTGTAAGACTCACACAGGACATTAAAGAAAATTTCAATAATAATAAGACTACACTAGCACTGTTTGTCGATTTCAAAGATGCATTTAACACAGTATGGCGAGAAATGCTACTATACAAGATGAAGACATATGGCATATCAGGCCACATGCTAAACTGGTTTCAAACCTTCCTATCCCAAAGATGGTCTGCAGTACAATACAAAACAGCCACATCTAAATGGAAACAAACAAGAATTGGACTACCTCAAGGGTCTGTTACAAGTGCTATTCTGTTCAATATATATATAAATGACCTAGTAGATGTACTAAAGAAAATAGGTAACATAGAAGTAGGAATGTTTGCTGATGACGTGGTAATATGGACTTCAGAAAAGAACATAAGATCTGGAAAACATTACAAAAAACTACAAACAACAATGGAGAATACAATCATAACCCTAGAACAGTGGACTAATAATAACAATATGGAAATCAATACAAGAAAAACTCAATATCAACTATTCACAATGTAGCATAAAACTGAAAATATATGCCTGCAAATCAACAACAAAAAACTACAAGAAGCAACTACAACAACGTATCTAGGGATAGAATTAGATCAAAAACTATCAATGAAAGAACATGTAAACAATGTAATGAATAAAATCAACAAAAAGAACAACATTTTAAAACGTTTAGCAGGAATAAAATGGGGTGGAAACATGCACCTCCTTAATAATACATATAAAACATACATAAAACCTAACCTATTGTATGGAGGAGAACTACTAGCAACAGTAAACAAGAGACTTAAAAGTAAACTAGAAATTTCACAAAATAATTCACTAAGAATAATAACAGGAGCTGTAGAAACAACACCAATCACAGTACTACAAAGCTTCACAAAAATCGTGGCTATAGAATTGGAACATGAGTTGAAAGCAATTACTCTAGCACAAAAACTGCAAGTCAATAGAAACAGATACCAGTGGTACCACACAGCAGATACTATAACTAATTTAAAAACTCAAATAAGCTTCAGAACATATATTAATAACTTAAACTACAAGAATATAATTACAACAAATATAATTGCAATGGAGGTAATGAGTCCAATAGAATACACTGATATACAATATCAGAATGACCTGATAATATACAATACACAATCAAAAAAATATACCAGATGAAATGAGAGCCATAGCAATAGCTACGGAAAATGAAAGATATCCAGAAAAAGAATGGCTCCGAATATATACAATATAATCTAAGACTTTTTTAAATATATTGTTGGACAATCCATAAAGTCAACGCTGTCGAATGACTTGAAACTGCTAACGAAGTTCAATACAAGGTCCGCATTTACCTCTGAAAAAATGAAACCTCCTTGATTAAGTTTAACCTTATGCTGTGTTAATAAATCTGAAAATTGTTCTTTTGGCTTTATAATGTTATTTCCAATATCTTCTACCGAATTTGCAAAATAATTGTTAAAATCTTCTGGGTCAATGTCTATCAATACTTTATTCCGATTTCTAGCAATGGAATTAATCAAACCCCAGCTCTCTTATGTTTATTATTTGCTCAATCTATGCTATTCATATTGTAGAGTCTTTTTGCATCATTGACTGCAATTTTATATTAATTTCTTATATTTAGGTAAGAACTCCTGGTCCTCTCGGCCCTCTCTTTCCTAAATATATCCAGATATATTAACATTTTACCTTTCATATCAGCTAATTTTGTGGTATACCAATTATTTGATTTCTTTTTTATAATGTCATATCCATTACAGTTAATGTTAACAATGCATTTTCTTACTGATATGTACATTTCAAAAGTATTTATTAAAGCTGTAAAAAAAACTGCCAAAAATTCCCTCTGCTGTTAGTACGTTGGAAAGATGAGACTTACATAGCAAGTTCTCTCATTCAATATTACATAGAGCGCTTTTAAAATTTGTTATCTTATTGTCTGTTATAGGTCTTGTGATCACAGTTCTTCTTATGCATATGGGAAAATGGTACTAGATCTACGATTTATCTTGAGCCAAATCGCATCGTGATCAGAGAAGGAAAAATGGCAGTGTCACAAATCACATCACTTTGATTAATATTTGTAAATATATTGTCTAAGCAAGCTTAAAGTCCTGTAGGTTTGTTGTTTGTACATTTGAAATTAAACTGTCTGAGTAGGTTTTCAAATTCCTGTTTTTTCTATAGTTATATCAAAATCTGAATTTAAATCTCCCCCAATTACAATGTTGAAATAATTCCATCTGGAACATACAAGAAAATTTAACAATTCCTCAAGTTTATCAAGAAAAATTACTGGGTTACCCTTTGGTGATCTGTATAATACTACTATAATTAATTTACTTTCATGAACAATTATACTTGTTGCTTCAAAGTCTAGATATTGTCTATATATTGTATAGAGGAGCAAAATATGCTGGTACCAGAGGGGGCATATTGTTGACTGCATGTTTATAGGAAAGATGTGCTGAATCCAAAAAAGCAGCTGGATTTTGAAAATGGTTTTGTTTATCCCTAGTCTTGGTACACAATATAATTATGTGGTACATACTCCAGAACTAGTGGTTTCAACACATGGTATTATTAAAGGAAAAAGCCCAATGTGTGGACAATTCATTACATGCACTGTTGTTCTGCATGCAGCTGTTTACCTGCAACACACTATTTTAATACAAACTGCATAACTGCATAACTGCACAGAATAACTGCAACATAAGGATGTACCTTAACCCAAGGAATCGCTGAAGAAAGTGGGGGGGGGGGGGGGGGAACAACAACAGGTTTTCTGATTTTTGTTCTAAAAATTATTTTAAATTTAGCTTTCAAAATATGTCTGAATTTTGCCCTCCTACTGTTTAAAGCAAGCATGCCACTTTGTGACACTCAGTGTCATTCTCCCCCTCGCTACCTCCAATTTCATGCGTTGGGGATGGTCAGACTTGACAGTGGCATACTGCTAATAGAACGGAAGTTCCTTGGATGGTAAGCAAACCAAAGAAAAAACAGGAGAATGGGTTAAACTTTATGTCCCCTCTAGTATCAACCATGATTTGAAGGTACAAACAAATGTGCTTAGGGCCAGTTCTACAATCTGCTGACAAGTTGCTGCTTACGCTTTTGGCTGAATTTCTTACACATTGGAGTTCTATCTCCAGAGAGCATTCTCCAGGAGATATAGTAGCTTAAGCTATTCCCTAGGTAATGCACCGGACAAGTCTATTATCTTTCAGGTTAACCTAGCTTTCTCACATACACAATTGTACAGCACATTGTGCACCTTTCTGTAGCTATTAAAATGGGACAATTAATATTAGAAAGCCAATATATGGTGTAAAATGTAGTTTTGTCTGATTGGTTATACAATTGGCTAATTATTACACAGTTTCAGAGACTAATGCTATTACTAACTATAGGAGCATTTTACACATATAAATATTGAGTACATAGCCTTCTCAAGGAAAATGAGAAAATGATAGCTCCAGAAAATGATAGCTAATAAACAAGAAATTATAATATTACAGAAAAAATGAGGTGTAGGTTATGGCTATGGTTTAGTACTATACTCCATTCACTCTTAGGTTGATCTGCGCCAAAACAAATGCACATGACCAGTGCACCGTGGTACAATACTGTATCAATGCGTGCAGGAAAGTAGTCCCATGCTAATAATCTAAATTTTAGAATAAATTTATCTTTAAATGGTACAATATTCTATACAAATTCCTTAAAGTCTAATTAACGCTAAGTTGTACCATTAAACAGAGCTACAAGTCCCAACATGCAATTCATATAAGTACCTGACATCTGAGTATACCCAGAATGTTGTTTGTAGTCAGAAAGCAGCAGCTCCTGTCTAGTATCATGGCAGACGGTGATTTGCCCTTGCATTTTCGTCAACTTACGTACAGCATAAGTGGACTAGTGGTGAAAAAACAATAGGGTTGGAAGTTTATTGTAAGTTATGTGTGAAATATCTAACACTTCCCGTGAAAGAAGTGGTATAATTAACTTCTGAGTTCACCAGTGTTTCGAGTACAAGTATAAACAGTGCTCGTTAAAAAAAAGTCTGAAACGGGAAAGTGGTTACACGCGGAAAAAACAGAAAGCATGTGAAATGCACGATGCAAGAATGTAACAAGGATACAATTCACATAACAATATAGAATTTCTTTTTTAAAAATAAGCCACCAACAGTTGATAAAGTGCCGCTTCCAGAGAGCAAATAAATGTAAGCTATCACATACCTGTTACTTTATTTTTCGCTCGTTTCTTTTAGAATTAACTATTATTATATGTGCAAACATTTATTTTGTTGCAAATATCAATCTTATCACTTTCAACCCTAACAGAGTATGCTAGTCACCGTTTAAGTTGTCGGACCCTGTTCTATTTGCATTACATGCCACCTGTGCTCTGTCACATGGTCGTGAAAGTATGACAGTATTTCTGGTGCAAATGGCGGAAGGATACATTATAACGGTGCACTGATCACCTGGGTTTTGTTTTGGTGTGGATCAACCTAAGAGTGAATACAGTTTAGTTTGTTATTAGGTTGACTCCACTTTCATTAAGTATATTTTACTAGTTTGTTAATTAACACGATAATACTGTTCCTCAACCGCAAAAATAATAGTTATCATTTCTAACGTTATGCAAGGCCAAAGGGATAAAAACATATCAGAACCTTTTCTGAGGAAATGTTCCTTTTGAAGCATCATGGGTTAATACAAATATGTGCATCCAGCATAATAAATAGTAGCTTCTTGGCAGCAGAAACATTTGCAGATGTATGCAGTATTATGTATGGTGATGAGACTAATGTGTACAATAACACTGACATTGTTTATCAATGCATCAAACAAATAAAATCCATTCTACTGCTATAAAATTGGTAATTAAAGTTTTAACATTTTTGAAATTTAAAACTAGGGACTCACCAACTTTGGAAAATTATTCACACTTGTTTCGTAGTTAATGAGGTCTCCAATGGTGGCACTTCAGTAAATTCAGAATGGCAAACGCATCTCGTCAGCAGATTTGCTATACAATGGAAATTTATGTACTGTAGAACAAGACTATGGCAGCCAGATAAATTCTTCTGGATTATAGCATTTGGCAATAGCAGGCATGGTTTATTTTGGTCCTTATTTTCTCCCATTTCAAATTTTCAGCACTTTTCGTTTTTCAAACTTCTATTACAAGAGAATTTGTGGAGCAATAGATTTGAAATTTCCTCTAGAAGGCATTAAGAAACAGTAACATATGCTTTTTTTACTTTTCTGTAAGTATCTTTCACAGCCTATTTAACATTTTAACTATAAACATTTTTGAAAAAACAAATTGTAATGAAACTTCCAAGATTTTTTCCATGAATGAGGAATCAGAATTCAAAAAGCACAAATTTTTAAATGCTGTAAGAAGGGAACTATTTCACGTCTATTTACTTAGTTTTTCAGAATCTGTCAAAATAATTTTTATAGGGAATTAAAACTGGCTATGTAATTTGCAGTTAATCAAATACTACTTAAGATAAAAGGTTCAAAATTGGTACAATGGTTAATTACAAAGTATGAGGCATGAGGTAAGTTTTTCAGGAATTTGCATTAAAACTCAACAAGATGCAAACCCTCAATGATCCAATGAAACTGAATAGAAATTTTCTCAACATATTTTGTTGTAAATTCAATGCATTTTGCAAAATCTACATTCAGGTTCACACAAAATCATAATTTTAGTGGTTAGATAGGTGTGGCTGACCATGAACTAGTTATAGTTTGGTTGGATTTTGGTCATACTAGATATCAGTTGCATGCAATTGCATTTAAGTGAAATTGAATGAAAGTGACACATAGGACAACTAGGTAATATTTTACAAATTAGGACTCCTTAGAAACTATTTAATATGCTGAGAGAGTTAAATGCAGTGCTAATGAAGTAGCTAGACCAAGAAGATTTGAACATTTACAGCCTTTCTAAAAAGCAATACAATCAACCACCACTGGGAGAAACTGTGTATGTTTTAATAACAGGTGGAGGGTTTTATAGTTTCCAACTTAAACATTGTATTTGTAATTGCTTGCTTCACTGACTGCCTATCATTCAACAACACCCACAACACAAGTTTTAAATAAAGTTTTGTTGTACCTTTTGTAGGTTTTGAAGCAGCACATCACCACCATTTCACATTAGCTGCAGCATATATACAAGGAGATTAACTATGCTTCCCAGAAGGGTACCAAAACCCAACACTTGAATGAGTTGCCAAACTGCACAATGCAGAAGGAAAAATGGCAAAAAATGTAAACCACAGTTTCCCAATTATATTTCTGGACCACATTTATGCACATGCATAAGCATTATGATGCAGTAGATAGCTTTTTGTAAGCAATCACAAATGGTTGAATGTTCTGTTTTCTATTTCATTCTCATTACAAGAAAAGAGAAAGAGTTCAAAACGAAGTTCACATACACCATCACTCAAATCGACCATGGCTGAAAAAAAGAGACACTGAATGCTTGAAAAAGCATAAATTACCAAGAAAAGCAGCAATTATTTTATTCTGGCTTGAAATCGCCCATATTATTTAAATGAGCAACTTAATAAATTGGAACTTGCACCAACAGCACTTTGCAACATGAATAAAACTCACTGGTCTCTAGAAAACTCTTGTGATGCACAAGAATTTGTAGGAATTTTCAGTGAAGCAAGAAGGAAAATGGCATAACAACTTGCTACTCGAAAACTACAATTTGGGTACTTAATTTTGGAAGTTTTCAAGCATTTTCTTATGCACAAAGACAGTAACCTTCCTCCAGAGAGACACTGTATTGACTAGCAGCAGAAATCCAAATGCATGAATGAATGACCTTGTGATGACAGAGTCAGTACTCAAGACAGTACCTACCAATGGTGTGAAAGCAGCCATGATAAAATCCTGCTAAATCCACCAAGAGAGCTTGTGCCAAGTTGAGCATCTCATGTTGCTCTCTCTGGCAGTATTTGTTTCCACATAAAATTACAATATCTTCATTTTAAATCTGAGCACCAACTGTGTCTGCCATGTTCCAAGAATTTAAATGGGTGACATAATGAATGCACAATGACAAATGTTGCCTCCTGATGAACACATATGGACTAAAGCTACTAATTACAAAATTTGAGCTTTCTGAATACACGATGAAAAATTAAATGAGATATTTTCACTATATGGCATTTTGTGCCCAACCTTGTATTATCCTAGTTAAAGTCTAAATAAGGGTGAACTTGACAATGCATGCATTTGGAAATATGCATTAGCATATTAGCTACTAGAAAATCCAAATTATGATGCCCAGTTCATACACAGTTTTGAATGAATAGAGTAGATTATAAAAGAGTAACATTTTCTGAGGTGTTCGATGTATGCATTGTTCTTCCAGTTTTTCATAATATATACAGCAATTACATGTATAAAAATTTCTCCTTTTTAATTCAGCTTACAGATCATTACATCATCTTTTCTCTTTTTACCCTTCCCATGGTTAGGGCTTAACAGACCCCCAGGACTCACAATTGGGTGCTTGGGGTCAGATGCCTGTTGGGAAGCACAGGCTATGGATCAGTATGAACAGCTAGGATGGGTGATCAGCCCGAAGCCTGGTATGAGAGTGAGGAATGACATGAAATGAAATGATGGTGATATGAATGAAAAGAAAGGTGATGGTGGAGCAATTGGTGGAATGAATGGGGAAACTGGAGAAAACCCACCCAGATGCCACTTTGTCCACCATAAATCCCACATGCTCTGGGATTGAATCCAGGGCCACCTTGGTGAGAGGCGAGTGGTCTAACCACTCGGTCATGGCACTGCCCGTTTACAGATCATTAGATCAACCAAGTAAATTATGATTTTTAAACATCTCTCCATAGGAACAATAACATCAGAACTGTGATATAATGTAAATCAGGAGTCAGTGCATTAAACAATTAAGTTATGACACTACTTAAATGACTGAGAATGTAATATTCAAGTTCAGCTTAATATATACATTTTTTTTCTTTCTTTTTCCCAGTTTTACAATGTACAAACATTTTTCTGGCACCCAAGACTACAGTTTTTAACATCTTCTTATCATTTTTTTCCATTCTTGCCTGTTGGGCCATAAATCTTCCTCAATTTCTCAATCTATCATCGCCCCTCTAATTCCTTAAATCCACGTGCTATGTGGTTTGCCTTTTCTCCTCCTTCCTGGTGGCATCTGCTCCATTATTCTTTTGGGTAATCTTTCATCTTCCATTCTTTTAACGTGCGCATACCATTCTAATTGTTTCTATTGAATAAAATCTAAGATTGAATTTTGAACGTTCATATTTTCTTTTATAATCTCATTACTAATTTTTTTCTCTTTTAGATATTCTAGCAGATCTCCTTTAATAATCCATCTGTTGCCAATAAGTTTCTTTTTAACTGATAGAGAGTCTACATGTCAGAGCCATAGGTTATAATACTTCTATTGTTTTAAAAATTGTAGTTTCAGCATCTTTTAAGAGCTGTTTATCCTATAATATACCATTCAAAGTATATATAGCATACTTTCCTGAGTTTATCTTTGATCTCATTTCCTTTTCTTGTTTCCCATCTTGTGTAATCTTTACTCCCAGGTATTTATATTCCCCTGTGTGTTTAATTATTCCCATTTCGTCTTCCAGTATCAAAGTTTGATGAACGTCTCCAATGGCCATATATTTGGATTTATCCATATTTACCTTTAGGCGGCATTTGTTGTATTCTTGAATCAACTACCTTGAGAGATATTCTACGTTTTCATTTTCTTGGGGCAGACTTAACTGATCATCCGCAAATTGCAGGGAGTATATTGTTGAGTCATCATCTATTGGAATTCCCATATTTTACACTTACTTTTCCAACTTTCTATAGGTTTTTCTGTGTAAGTTTTATATAATGTAGGAGATACACAGCATCCCTGTTATAATGCTTTATTGATTTGAAATGTGCTTGGCAAGTATTTTCCCAATTTTACTTTTACACATGCATTTTTGTATAAATTTTGAATTGCTCTTATCAAAATAGATGTAATTTCCATAAATTTTATAGCTAACCACAATTGTGATAATGGCACATTATCATAGGCTCTTTCTACATCAATGAACACCAAATGGAAGGGTTGTGTTCTAGCGGTTTTCTTCTCTATTATCTGTTGTAAACAAAATATATAATCAATAGTTGATCTGCCTGCTCTAAAGTCTGACTGTTTTTCTGCTTCCAAATCTTTGTATTGTGGCTCAAGGAAATGCTTTATTATTTTATCATATAGTCTGCTTAATGTGCTATTTATAGTAATGCCTCTATAGTTTTTGCATTCATCTTTTCTATGGGACACTAAGAACCATAGCAGTTAAAGAGTGTCTATAAATAAAACTCATAATTTGAATTTCATTCATTTTTTCTCCCTTTTTTATGTATTGTGGAGATATATCCTATTTTCCATTCTTCCACATCCTTACCATTCAAGCATTTTTCAAATAAATCTCTCAGTTGCTCATATAGTTTATCTGTTCCATGCTTTAGCAATTCAGCTGGGATACCTCCAATCTCCAGTGCTTTTCCACATTTTAACAGTTTTATTGCTTCCTTTACTATTTCTAATCCTAAGTGCATATACTCATTCGATTTTTCATTAACTTCTTCCTCCATTGTACTCATTGCCTAGTCAAGATGGCAGATGTGATGATGGAGTTGCGAAGTTGCTCTGATAAAGTTGCCCACAACATGGAGGAAAACGTCAGTGATTAAAGAAATAATATTGGAAAATGTATAAATAAATGTGTAGTAAGTGCAACAACACAGAAAATGGTGAAAACATGGAAATTAACTTGGAAAAATCAGAAATTGGACAAAGCCGGTGCTAACATCAGGGATAATGCAAAACTGAGAAAGTTCCCTTCAAGTGATTGAGATCATGGCAAAAGAGTTAAAAGATGCTAGAAGTGAAATAAAACAACTCAAGGAATTAGTCAACTATTTCCAGGAATTAATGAACTTGCCATTTTCAATATGGGAACAACCAAAACAAACGTGTACCAGCTCAAAGGTTGTTACCCCTGAGCATGTGTTAATAACCTCTAACAAATTTGAAGCTTTGAAAGAAGATAAAGACACAGAGAAAGAGGTAGATAAGTTTGAGAAGATAAAGATTACAGCTCCAAGCATCTCTAGAAAACACCAGTATGCTCATTTAAAGAAGATACCAGGAAGACGTGCTTCTGCTTGCCAATAGCCATGGTAGAGGTCTTGTAGATACAATTAACCATACGGATGAGAAAATTCCCTGGACTAGTGCCTTCGTAAACCCTGGAGCTAACATCAGAAGTTTCAAAAAGTGTTTATGAAAAGTTTTCAGAATTTACGAAAAGAGATTGTGCAGTACTTACTGGCGGGAGCAATGACCTCGCAAATGGTGAATTGGAAAAAGTTATAACCTCTCTACAAAACACAAACGTGATTGTGGTAAAACTTACACAAAGACATGACCAACTAACAACCTCCTACAAAAATCGTGGAGGAATTACAGTGAATGCTAACATATCCTATTGTTTAAAAAATATGGAAATGCAAAAGTAGTAAATACATACAATGCAAAACATGAAATGTATACCACAAATGGAATGCATTTTAACAAGTGTGGAAAGAAAGTATTAAGTGAAATACTAATCCAAGTCATTGCTGACTTTATGAAAGAGTAGTGTGTTGCAGAAATCAGTGAAGCAGTGAACTCCGAGTGAATCAATCAGTGAGTGATAAGTAAAATACTGTAAACTCAAAAAACGATGCATCCCTTCACCTGCCCGACAAAGCAGCTATGGACTAACTAGTGAAGATCAGCTGACATATAAAAGAAAAGGAAATTTTGGGACTGCATCATTCAACATGGGAAGCTCATCACCTACAATGGATATTAAAATCAGCAGCAGCAGCAGCAGATCATCCATTCTTGAGTCAGCAGTTCAAAAAAGCCCTAGTTATATGGTATTTAATTCTTTTAAATTTTGTATATATAGGGAATCTGATAAATCCACAACAAATTGTAATCTCACTCTAATGTTTCAAAATTTACAGTCCCTTAGGGATAAAATAGAAGAACTAGAAATAATGCTAAGTGATGAATTAAAAAATGATAGTATTTTATGCTGTGTTAAATGTTGGCTCAAACAAGGAGAAATCAACAACTATCAGCTACTGAGTATGAAACTCGCAAATACATTTTGTAGGGAAATTGACACTAATGGAGGAGTAGCTATATACGTGCACAATAATTTAAAGTATAAAATTAGCAACAAAACAGATTGTTTAAATATTGAAAAAATATTTGACCATATATCGCTAGAAACACAAATGCAGGTATTTGGATAATAGTGGTTTGCATTTATAGGACACCTGATGCATGCATACAAACATTTCTTGAACATCTTGAAATACTACTAAGCCTACTAAAGCGAGAAAATAAACCCTTGATATTGTGTGGGGATTTCAATATAAACGTTTTGCACAATTCCAAAATTATTCAGTAGTTTACACAGTTATTGCACTCCTACAATTATGTCAAAACTGTTACAACTCCAACGCATATAACTGCTACATCTCAAACATGTGTTGACCAAGTAATAAGAGGTAACTATTTCCCATATAAAATTGGAAACCAAGATTTAGGAACTTCTGATCACAATACAATACCTTTACATATAGAAAAGTACAATAACCCAAAGTTGAATACATCCACTTCAATCAAGTACAAAAGATGCTTCTTCAGTCCAGATAATATACAATATTTTAAACATTTATTTACATTAGAAACTTGGAATGATACAATGTTCAAACCTGATACTGATAGTAGAACATCTGAATTCATTAACACTGTAAAGTGTTATTTTAACTCCGCATTTTCTATTAAGTAGTAATACTCTCTAATTAACAAAATAAATCAAAATGGTTAACCAAGGGAATTCTTATCTCATGCAAAAAAAGGGGGGGGGAACTTCACATGCATTGCAAGTATTCAGCTAATTTTGCCCTAAAGCAATACTATGACTCGTATGTTAAAATCCTAAAGAAAGTTATTATACATGCTAAAACGAACCGTAAGAGAGATTTCATTTTAAATGCAAAAAATAAAGGTAAAGCTACCACGGAAATTGTTAGGAGATAAACTGGGAAGAAAACAAATACTGCAAATGAGGACATTGCAGTTATAAAAGAAGGAAGATTAATAAAAAGTCCTGAATAAATAGAATTATTTAATAATTATTATGCTGGCATTATAGGAAACTTACGTGTTCCGAGTCATCAGCAGCTAAAATTCCAATTTGTTGACAGTAAACATTCTATATATCTAATACCAGTATTAAAGGATAAAATGCTTAGGATAGTAGCCTCCCTTAAAAATAAATCATCTTGTGGAACAGATGAGTGCCAGATGTTACAGTTAAGCAATGTGCTCAACAACTCATTACTCCTTTACTCGATATTGCAAATTTGTCATTTATTTCGGATGTTTTCCAAAATTTTTAAACTAGCCAAAGTCCATTCCATTTTAAAGAAAGGGAATAAAAATTATATTCAAAATTATAGGGCTATCTCAATGTCTGTGTTCTCCAAAATTCCTAATGAGTTGTACAACAGACTGGGATATTTCCTCAAAGTAAACAAGATATCTGTTTATTCCCAGTTTGGGTTTAGGCAGGGCAAAGGAACTGATCACGCCATTCAGACCTTTACAGAATCTATTTATAAAGCTAAGGATAACAAAGAACATGCAATATGCATATTCCTTGATCTCGGTAAAGTCTTTGATATGGTAAACCATGATATCCTCATCAATAAGCTACAATACCTAGGCATAAGAAAGTTAGCCATTGACTGGTTCAGATCATACTAAGTGATAGGAAACAAATAGTTGCAATCAATTTTGCAAAATCTAATGCAACAATCATATGTCATGGTATACCACAAGGATCCATTTTGGGTCCAGTGCTCTTTTTACGTGTATAAATGATTTACCTCTGTGTTTGCCCGACAGTAAAACTGTTTTATTTGCAGATGTTGCAAACATTATAATAAACGATACCAATTCATCTAAATTACAGCATAAAATAAATAACTCCACTTCAAACTTGACTCAGTGTCTTCAAAGCAATATGCTCAAATGAAATATAGATAAAACCGTGTTCATGCACTTTGGAAATAAAACACTTGGAAAACCCCTCCATATTTCAATAAATTGTTCACATATTAAAGAGGTAAATAGCACTAAGTGTTTAGGCATTACAATTATTCCAATTTATCTGCCATATTCAATCTCTAAATGGAAAACAGCTCCTGACGTTATGCATTCCATGTCCTGGTAAAATTCCCTCCCATTGGCATATTAAGGTCAATATATTTTGGATATGTACATCCTATCCTTTCCTATGGCATAATCGTATGGGGTCTTCAATGAAAATCAAAGGAATACTTATATCACAAAAGAGGATATTGAAAATTATATTCCAAGTATCAGTTAGAACTGATACCAAAAAAGTGTATTCAGATTTGAAAATATTACCTTCAATCGGCATTTATATCCTGGAATCTGTATTCTTCATTAAACAAGAAACTAAATTTTCTGCAATTAAATTCTCATTTACATGACCACAATACAAGGTCATCTAAAAATGTTCATTTAAACTCTCACAGACTTACCAGATGCCTTAATAGTACCCCACATCAAGGTAGCATCTTGTACACTTATTTGCCATAAAAGATCAGACATTTAAATTATAAAAGGTTTGGGCAATCAGCACAACAGATCCATCTAGAATTTTTACCTTTTAGCATTAGTGAATTTTTAAATATAAGAACTATAACACTATTGTTGACCTCAGTATATGTAAATCCTTATATTTTAATAGTATTATGTATTAACTTTTTATTATAAAATCTTTATGTATATAATTACATTCTGTATTTTTTATCTTAAGGTTATTTTGTATACATTTTCAGTTAAAAAATTTTGTAATTAAGAAGCTTTTGTAAATATTCTTACTCTGTAAAATGTTATACATAAATTTATTTTTATGATGCCATCAGTCAGGTTGACTCCTATGGCGAATAAATCATTTGAATCTGAATCTCATATATTACTCTCTGTTTTCTATTAATAAGTCCTTAAAATATTTTTCCCTTGATTGAAAATTAGTATATTTACAAAACACTTCATCATGTTTAAAAACTACTCTTAAATTCAGTATAGTTAGTGAAATTACACATAATCCAAGGCAGCTAAGTTTTTAAACACATCACTGCGATAAGCCTAACTTACTCATTTAAAAATTTGATTTCATTTCAATCCATATTAAACAATTTTAAGAGTAAAAATCAGGCATAACATTTTCTGAGAATGCAAGAAGAAAAAAAAAGAGAGATGCTATAACTGCTCATTGCAATTCATTAAGAAATGTGTCAAGGGTTATTAAAAAAATGTTCTATTAATTGTAATTTGAAAATTGATAGATGCTGTAATCCATTGTTCAAGTTCTTGAAATGCCTTTTTTTAATTTGCAATATTGTGTGGCTTTGTTACTCTACATCCCATGGGCTAGTGTTCTAAAATACACATACCTGATTTTCCACCTGCATGAGAGATCGAGTTATTCTTGTATGGCTGACATCGGTTGTAAGCAATGTCAATAAAACCTGCAATAAGATTGTATGTATTATAAAAAATCAATAAAACAGATAACAGCTAATCCTCTCTAAGGAATGTGAAATAATACTCGCAATCCTTTTTGCTATACATTAAACACAGCAATCACAAAGCATTGCAAAGTCATGGCAAACTGTTACATAATACTGCACAAATTTGCCTTTTTTAATGTATTTTTAAATACATGCTGCTGAAATGTAATTGAGATTTATAAACTGACACAATAAGAAAACTTCATCTTGATAATTTCAACAATGTTGGCTAATACTATCAGACGAATTAAACTCACAGTATTAATGCTTGAGCTATGTTGTTAATGTTTAATTGCTTATCTACGGAATGGCTGTTGCTTAATTATTGTTATAATATGATCCTATCTAGTAATGAACAATCTGAATGAACATTATTGAATTATTTGGTAGTTACCAGCAACCAAATTATTCAGTAAATTCCATCAGCATTAGATGTTTCATTGCTTTACCAACATTACTGATTTGCATTTCCAAGCAATAACAGCCTTCATTTCATGTTAATCAACCATTAGGGAAGCGAAATAAAGCCATGTCATCTAGAGGTTGTCAGTTTCACTTAAGAACTATTTTAGTAGAAGTACATTGAAAATAATGAGATTAATCTCTTGGCTTTTGCTCATATAGGCTGTATAATTTGCCTATAAAAAAAAAAAAATGCGCACCCACACCCACCCCCACCCCCACACACCCACACACACACACCTGCACTAGAGCTCTCTTTGTGTGCAAGTTCACTAATGGAGATCTGCAATGTCGCATTTATTGTAGGCAACTAGCCAACAAGGAGCAGGCTGAGTCTCATTCCATCAAATTACAGTTCTTCTTTCATTTTCAAAATTAGAAAACTGTAGCAATTTGCTATCTGGATCATGTTTGCTGTTAAAATAACAATAGATTTTATATGCTACCCCTCCCCCACAATCAGTAAGGCTGAAATGACAGGAGGATTGCAATTTTTTTCCAAGTAGGATGTGTTATTTATGTTGCAGTTAATGTGAAATTACATCATCTCTCATTCTACAACAAAAAATATGTCATGCTTCCACACAAGAATATTTAAATTTAAATTAATGGAAGATTTAATGGCAAAATTAATGTATAAGATTAATATTTATACTATTATACCAGATTTATTTGGGTATAATGAATTCTGTTTGGTTTATTAAAGATATATTTAATACACTTTGAATTACTGATACTTTCTTCATGTTTTATGTTCTTTTGCAGACTTGTTCAGTTAAAAATGTATATCTCAATGTTGAGAAGATTGTGGTAAGGAAACCACATTACATATATCGGTAGCATTTTCAGTGTGATCTTGGATTTTGTTTCTTACTTCCTTGAGCTTGTTTCATAAAAGTTTTTGTAAGCTATCTACCTACAGTTATTGTTAAAATCTCAGATTTCCGAAACATTATTTTTCACAAATATAACAGTTTCTGATAAACTTTTCATAACAATATTTTTCTATTTTTACCTTTATTCATGACACTTTGTCAATAATGTGGATAATGTGCTGTGCAAAACTGAATGAGCAACAAATGTTAAGATTTGTTTTAAAGTTATATTTCAAATGCTAAAAAGCATGATGAAAGTAGATGAATATAGATCTTTATAGGAAATTTGACTGTCAAATCTTCATTAATAACACAGAAAATGGGGTCCTAAACTTGGTAAATTTAAACTTTGCAAAACAGACCAATTAATTTCCACTTAAACTGAAGCTATTAATTGACACATTAAGATGTTTCTGATATTAATTATAACTATCAGATAATCTGTAAGACAGGTGCTTAGTGAACATTCTCCATGTGTGGAAATCATTTATGTCTCAACAGACAGGCAAAGCAAAAATGCTTTATTCATTTCAGTCTAAAGCAGATATCATCAACCAGCTGGCTGTTGAGTTTTGAGCATGCCACTGAACTTGGAGAAATTTCCAGAATAATTAAAATTAAATATAGTTAAGCCTTTATGCAAGAAAGGACATAATAATGCGATGAGTAACGATTGACCAGTACCTTTGATTTTAGTCTTCAAGATCTTGTAGAAAGTTACCTATTGGAGGCTTTCAAAATTCATAAATACTTATGATTTAATCTCAAAAGCACAGGACAGATTCCGGCAAGGTAAATCAACAATTAATGCAGAAACAGGTTTTCTCAAGAATGTTAATGAGGTGATAGGTAATAATGAAATACAAATGGGCCTGTTCTTAGACCTTTCTAAGGCATTTGATTTAGTTAATCATAACATTTTATTTAAAAAACTGGAAGCTATGGGATTACATGGTGTCACCTTAAAATGATTGAATTTGTATCTGTCAAATGGAAGGCAAGTGGTAGAGATAGCATCATTTAATAACAGAATCAATTAAGAGTCTAAATATTCAGATGAAAAAATAGTCAAACTTGGAGTTTCCACCGGGTTCTATCTTTGGGACTATTCTTTTTATAATCTATATATAAGTTATTTAGGAAAGAAAAGAAAAAAAAGGGGGTGGGAATATTGTTCACCCTATTCAGAACAGAAGTTTAGATAGATGTTCAGTCATTATTGGCAAAAATCCTGTATTCTGCAAAAAAGAAGCTGAATTTTTAGGTGTACTAATATGTAGATAAGAACTTAAAATGGTATACACACACCAATATATTGATAATCGGAATACTTGTCATTGTATCATCAGCTTGCTAAGGACTGACAATTATATCAACTTACACTTCAACTCTTTCACCCTACTTAAAACTTATGATAGAAACAGCTACAAATAATGAGAAGAGAGAGAATAATTTCTTGCCCGAAGATTCTGAGGCACATAAGAGTACAGGTGGTGGTCTTCTCAAACAACAAAGGAAATGCTGCTGCTGCTCCTCCTGCTCAAGTACAAAAAGAAGATACACCATGGCCTACTGCCACAAGTGTCAAAATCCAATATGTGGAAGCATCAGCATTAATTCTGTGTTGATTGTGCTACATATAAACTATAAAACCACAGGCTATGTTTTCAATTACCATTTATAATTTATATTCATGCAAGATAAAAAATCAACTTTAACTGTAACTGGTTTTTCTGTGTGTGGGTGTCTTGGGTAAAACAGTTTTATGATCTTTGAAAGATAAAAGTTCTACCGAATAGCGCCTTATTTCATATTAATCAATTCTTTTCCCATTACTTTGCAAGTAAATGTTATGCATGGTTAGTATTAAAGTACTATGAAACAAGGCTAGTGATCTAAGGTTAAATACATAGTTGCATCTAACAAAAATTTGTGGAGGCAATAAGAATGAACAAGCGCAACACACTCCAGGCCTTGGCTGCAGCTTTTCTGCATTTGGATGCCCAATTCGACTTTACAAGTCACAGCTGAGTGACTACATTTAAGAAGTGATATAAATAGTGCAGACAAAAATAACAAAGGTAGTATCTATCAAGTATTCTTGCTCACAGGAGGAAATACTACAAGCCATTGATTTTAGGAAAAAGGTATCTAACCTCATTTAGAATTTAATTGAAATTATGTTATTAATAGTGAAAAGCAACACGTCAATCTCACATACTGATGTGAAAAGAGTCTTGACCACAAAAGCAGAAAAGCAAATTTTAGTAACTATTGTGAACTTGATAAGCAACACATTCGTAGATGGCACAACTCATAAATTTGGGGAAATTTTACCTGTTACCTTCATATGTATGTAACAATCTGGTGGCAAATTTGGACCTATGGTAGGGATGAAAGTTAAGATTCATCTGAACTGAAAAATATTTTAGTTACACTTTCAATTTTGGGATAAATAAACTCTACTCTTATGAGAGATTTGGACCAAGCTGAAACCATATGCTATGAACAAATTTCTTCTTCTGTTAATTTGTGGTGTGGTCAGACAAATGCCACTTTATATGAAGAGAGGATTCTCATTTGCCAAATTCCTAAAATTGAAGCCAAAAAACTTTTCCTCAACCAGCATAATTTTGCGATGACATGAAATTTGGAATGCATAAAGTGTTCAGTGCAGTAAATTTATAAATATTACACACAATATAAGTAGGGACCCCGACTTCTCGCGAGTAGTTAATTCGAAATTGGCCGAAAATTAACAATAAGGAAAACCTTTAATCAATTATTTTTAAATTCCACATATATATTCATTCTGAGTCGCGAAACAACGCGACATTAGTTCTATATCGCGAAAACACGAAGTAACACCGTTATGAAAAAAAATGTGCAAAATAACCCGAAATTTTTCTCTCTCCCCCTTTTTTTGGCGTTTGTCTCTCCTTTTCACATAAACAATCAGATATTTGGCTTATCAATCATTTACAGATACATGTATTGTCATTCGCTACAGCCAAGCTGCACGGCACAGAACACCAAACTGCACTGTGATTTAACCAGAGCTTCGGCAAACATCGGTACTGCTTCGACTACCCCGTCCGCTTCACTCTTCACCTATCGCATGCACAACAAAAGGAATGCCATGTTTATCAGAACTCGGCAACACCGCATCAGTGACGGATTTCTCATTTCACTCAAATTATTCTTTGGATTTAAATGACAATACTACCTGCAATTCTTCTCTAATGCCGTATTTTAACGATTCGTGCTTGCATCGCCCCATTTCATGCCGGCTGGAAAAGACTGTCGCAAAAGTATCGTTAAATAATGCATGAATTTCTAAGTCTGGTTCAAGTCAATTCTGACAGTAGACAGCCTCTTCTACCAATCACTGTCTCCGTTTCCTGTACCCCTCGCACGAAAATTGTTGCTGTCTCGCGACGTTGCCATAATGTGAACGCATGTCTAGGTATATTTTGTGTCCGCTATACTGAAAGATTCGTTTGGAGTCAAGTTATATTCTTTAAATCACGTTACAATTTAGCGCAAGGAGTCTGTTTACCTTCTGCTCTGAAAAAGAAAAGGAATTATGCCGATGGAGCCAAGTTTCAAATTAAGCTAGCGCATGCACAATTCAGCTGACAGTGGAGTTGGCAACGTGCCGTTCGCGCGCCGTACAGACAGCATGTGCAAGATGTTGTCAGGTCAGTTTAGTTTTGCGGCACGCGGGAATTCAAACCGATTCCACAGTAGTATTTCAATGCAGTCTCAAAATATAATAAACTGCCAGGCATCTTTCCTTCTTGAACACTGCAAAGGCACCATTTGCCTTATTGAAGTGCTTGAGGTATCTAAATATCCATTTGTTCATAAACTATATAGCAAACTTAAAGATATATCAAATGGCTTCACAATAGTAGCTGAGGGCTCATTTGGAGAGAAAACTTCAAGTCTTCTTCAGAGACTGCCAACCCTCAAGAAGTCTTATGTTATCAGTCAATTCAAGCAATTGGGCATAAAGTCAGTTACCAAGCTGAATTCCTTAATGTCAGCTGATCCAGCTGCTGATATTATTCATTCTGCAGGTAAATTGTTTGATGTACGAAAAATAGTATCAAATGAGGTATCTACTGATATAACTATAGAAAAAGCAAGAAAAATGTTACCTTTTCTGCGAGACTTGCCAAAGGAGACATTTGAGGAGGGATATGCTGCTCTGAAGAACATAGTGTGTGAGAAATTAGATGATGCTGCTGAAGTGAACATATGGATTTACTTTCTGGACTTCGATGTGACCAATTGTGTTTCAGTGAGAAGTGTATGAAACTATTGTGGCTACCCATGTCCAATGTGGATAGTGAAAGACTTTTCTCTGCATATGGGAACAACATGACAAACTTAAGAACAAATCTTAAGTAAAGAACACCTAACTTATGGTGGCTTTGTCTCTAACAAAGTAAATCAGTCGAAATGTATACTATGTAAATATTTTCATGCTCCTCTTTTTTTAAGTTACATGTAAGGTGCCCTTTGTTCCACAGTAAAATAGTTTAAACTGTGTTTTTATTTTTTCCCTTTTTTTTGCACGAGATAACACCGTTAAGCAGTTTTATTTACTGCCCAAAACACTGCTCACTATAATATGTTTACACCGATATTACATTATTTTATTTACCGACAATCTGGGGTCCCTACTAATATGTAGAAAATCACCTATTTTCGTTCAAGTGCAAAAAAAAAAATATTGAACTTTGTTGTGCAGTGGCGGCAGCAGCGGCACATATTAATGCTGTTTAAGCCTAAGTTGTAAATTCATGTCTCAATTTATGCATTTAATTGCAACATATCAGTGCAACTAATTACAATCCTTGCTAACAAAAGGTTGAATCATTCTTAATACATTCACAAGCTGCACTTCAAAAGAGGAAGTGGTTAGAAGGTGAAAGAAAGAATAAAAACATGAAAACATCAAACTCCTTCAGTCAGTTTTGTAGGAACTGCTCGAAATGTCAACCAGCATTTTCAAGGCAAAGTTGGCAGCAGCAAAGGAAGGACTGTTGTACTCTCATCAAAGATTTCTGATGTGTGTCGAATAATGCCACATGCCATTATTATTCAGGCAGTTAAGTCCTCTACTGAGGTGATAAGTGTTTCATACACCATAGACTTGAGGTGACCCCAGAAAAAGAAATCAATTGGCTTGAGGTCCAGAGAGCATGGTAGCCAAGTTACTGTTGGACTCCCCCTTCCAATCCATTGGGCAGGAAAAACTTGGTTCAAAAATGTTATCGTACATCCAAGGAGAAATGGGGCAGATCTCCATCATCTTGCACTAAGCAGCCTACTCTAAAGACATTTCTTAATTACCCATGTGGCTTAATGCATAATACCAAAAGCTGATGTCCCAAAAGTCATGGGCTCTTTTTATGTCATGCAGTTACTGCTGAGGATTGTCTGAAACATGTACACCCTCTCTGAACTTGCAGAAATGCACCTTATTTACAGTGAATCAAGAAACAGTGGTTTAGCTGCTGCAGCACTGTACAGTGAACAAAGCCCTGACAGGCTCCAAACCCATCACTCCATTTTCCAGTCCATCGATAGGCATTTGCAAGAGTGTGGAACTTTCAAGGTAAACGGGCAATACGGGTGTTCATGAACTCGACACACAGTGAAATTTGAGGAGAATGTTCTGCAAAGAATTACAAAATAGCCATCTACTAGCACACGTGATATTGCAACTGCACTGGGTACTAACCATATTAGCATATGGCATGCTTCACCCATTTCACCATCAAAAGGTGCAAGCACTAAGCCCAGGAGACTTTGGCCCTCGGGTGCAATTCTGTGACTGAGCTTTGCTCCAGCAGACTGAATGCTTTTCTTCAGTGTTGTTTACTGATGAGGCCTGGTTCTCCAGGGATGGTCTAATTTTCAACTCAAGAAAGTAATGTGTGGGACTATGTCAATCCACACGCTGTTGCAGAGAAGTCACCAGCAGAGGTTTTCGGTAAACATAAGGGTCAGAATTATTTCAGACCATGTCACTGGCCCATATCTGATTCCACCTCGGTTAAATGGAGAACTTTATCTTTATTTGTTGCAGAACATTTTACATGTATTTTTAGAAGATTTACCTCTGCATATTTATCACTGAATGTAGCTACAACATGGAGCGCCCCCCCCCCGTTTCTCCCTGGCTGTAAAGTCTAGCTAGTTAACATGCGTGCAGTTAACTATCCTTCCTTGAGGAACCCTTATAATCATTTTACAGCACAGGACCTTCCCTCCTCTGTCCCTTCTGCAGAGTTGCAACCTCTTAACATCACCATCTCTTTTCAGAGTGACTTTCTCTCTCTTTCTCTAAACAACACGTGAAGTGAGGAACATTCCACAAAAGACTATAACTTGTCTTCACTGTCAAGTTCATTATTTTCACCTGACTGAATGTTATCTACTGTTTCATTTGCATTTATTCCTAAACTTTCCTCTCATGGTCTCTACATCATGACAGTCAAAGAACTTTGCACCTAATGAAACAGAAAAAGAACAACTGGCATTCGGAACTTTGGCAACCGAGACTCCACATGGAATCAACATGTGTTTGTCACCTCCTTAAAATCAGGGTTGCTATTGGTCCTCAAGGACAAGGATTGAAAGAAGTAACTGCAGTCGTGTTTACTAAACAGACTCTACGAGAGCATTTTTACCAAGTTTTCTCTGCCTGATGGATATCGGAAGGGGGAGTCCAACAATAGCTTGGCCACCATGCTCTCCGGACCTCAATACAATTGATTTCTTTTTCTGGGAACACCTCAAGTCTATGGCGCATAAAACACCTATCACCTCAGAAGAGGACTAAACTATCTGAATAACAGCAGCATGTAACGTTATTCGACACACACTAGAAATCTTAGATAGAGGACAATCACTAGCAGTGAAGGACAGTCATTCCTTTGCTGCTCTCAACTTTACCTTGAAAATGCAGGTCGCCATTTCGAGCAGTTCCTATAAAACTGACTTAGACAGATGTTTTTAAGCTTTTATTCTTTCTTTCACCCGTTAAACCACTTCCCATTTTGAAGTACAGCACATGAATTAAGCATGATTTCTTTTGTTAGCAAGGATTGTAGTTAATTGTACTGATTTGTTGAAATTAAAATACCTAAATTGAAACATGAATTTAAAACTTAGGCTAAAACTGCATTAATATGCTCTACTAAAACACAATAAAAGAATGTGGTGAACGAGATGAACTCGAAAACAATAACTACCTTTACTTGAAAGCTAATGTCATAACCATTGCTCCAGAGAGATGTGCCTTGAAACATCTCTTCATTTTCATGTGTTGCGCTCTCAAATGGTATCATCATTAGCCAGTGGTTTAATGGCACTTTAGAAATGTATAACCGTAACTTCGAAATCTGGACAGATGGACAGACAGACAGACAGACCATATGTCTCCTATCCCAAATTACCTGTTTAAGACCCCTTAGGTGTAGTTCAACACCTAAATATATAACACATAAAATTAAAAAATATATAGCCAAAATTAGAATTACAGAATAAAACAAATTCAAACAGAAATTATGGTAGGATTGTAGGCAGTCTGGTTTGCCAGCATCTTTCTCATTATGCCTTCATTGTGAGGGAAATGTAGGCTTCCAGATATTCTGCACCCTTGAATTCAATATGGTTGCAGAATAAGCGCTGTACAGGGTCAATCCAAGTAGTATCTGTACTGATATTTCTAGCAGTGTCTCCACAGGCAGGAACATAGGTGGTAATGTAAGTATACAAAGCAATCCCACTCAGTTGCCTCTGAGCTTTCACAGAATGTGGATTGCATCCAGAATGAAACTCTTTGTCTATGTATAAAAGCTCACTTAATTTCGTTCGTACATATACTACAGCCAAGCATAATCTATTTGTAAATTCACACAGGACTACACATTATGAAAATAGCTTCACATATGCTGGCATATATAACAAACTACCTGAATACATAAAAAATATTTAATCACATCATAAATTTAACAGGATGTTATGAAATTTCTTGAAGGATTACAGCTTTATAGCGTAGATGAATTTCTAAATCTGTCATATTGTGAAATTGAATTTTCTCACTTGATGTAAATTGTTAATAATGTATATAATATATGACACATCCTACAACATGTACATGTTTTAATGGATGAATAATAAATGAAATGAATGACCAGTTGTTTGTGTTTGTTAAGAATCAAAATGCAGCATATGATTTAATAGCTGTATCCAATCAAGTTTTGTGTGAAAATGAAAAAATCCAGTGCTAAGACTCTGGCATGATCCATGAATGCTGTCCAAAACGCAAGTATTCAAGTGGCAAAGGAAGTTTAAGGAAGGGAGAACATCAAGGATGATAAATGCACAGGGCATCCATTAACGACCCAAAATGAATAAAGCATGGCCTTGATAGATGTCTTATAACAAAAGAGTTGAATTTACCAAACATTAGTTTGCATTCAACTCTGTCAGACGATCTGTAGACAAAAGTATATCAAAGCTGTTTCCAAAGGTTTTGTCTGGACAACAGAAGGAAACCTGTGTGTTGATTTGTCACAAATGGTTGAAACAGTGGAGCTTGAGATGACTTTTCAATAATGTGATAACTGGTGATGAAACATAAGTGTTCTAGTACCATCCCTTGATGAAGACATACAAGAAAGGCCTGCATGAGCAAATCAAAAGTAAAATCAATGATAGTCTTCTTTGACTCAAAGGGTGTAGTCCACAGGGTTTGCACCAGCTGAACAAACAATGATTGATCAATTTTACATGGAAGTGCTCAAGGGATTGAGATTAAGGGGCCATTGCGACAGAAGGGAGATCACTGATGGCTGGATTCTCCACCATGAGAATGGGCAGTCACATGTCGCTACACATACAGAAGTTTCTAACAAAGCACAATGTGGCAATACTGCCTCAGCCTGCCTATGGACACTGTTATGGAATGGTGGGAAGAGTGCAAACAATTTCAATGTGTCTAAGGGAAGTTCTGATGGCACACTTCCAGAGGGGGTACCAAGTATGGCAGAAGCACTGGCAATGCTATATTGATGCAGAGGGAACTAATTTTGAAGAATTTTAACTATACATATACGTACAATGAATTTCTTTCCGTGAATATAGTCTCAATACATTTTGGACAAACCCACTTGATGTCAATTCATTGAAGATGTCTTAGCAAACAGTTTGAGCTTTTTACCATTCTGAATTCCAATATATCTCAGCTTGATGCACCATGTTTTGTTCTGATTGCTCTCTTCAAATGCTGTCATTGTATTCATTAGTGAGATTTTGCTTTAATGCGGTTTTTTGCCATGAAGTACAGTGTTTCTCTCATATTTCTTTGAGCTACCTTGTTCCTTTTTTGGCAAGTTCACTACCCTTCTAACTTTTAAATTATATGAGATGGGATCCACTGTACAGCATTTTTCTTCTGTAGCTGATTAAGCTGTTACAATAGTAAGCTTTTGTACTCTGAGCTCAGTTCTAAAGATATTCTAGGTTTTCTGGAGAAGTCGTTATGTAACCATCTGAATTGCAGATATGAAGTAAAAAAGGATGTCTACAGAAGAATAGGCAGTACATTAACAATTGCTTGCATCTCATAAAAAGCCATTCTGTCCATGCCTAATAATCGGAATAATTTACAGTATAATTCTGATCCTGTACAGCCATTAATGAAATTCTAGATCCAGCTGCAACTATATGGAGCCTTTCTGATTTTGGATATTGTTTATATATTGTATTTAGTGCTGGGAGATAAGTCTTAAGTGCTGATGTTTGAATCTTCTTACAGATTTCTAAGAAGTGTAATTCACATACATATAATTGGTGCCATTTCCAGTGGAATAATAGGGGTTGGAAGCTGTTCTGGTTGCAGGAAAATATCACTTTGACTTCTACCTTCTGCAGGAAACCTTTGTGTGTCTAGTGCCAACAATATCCTACGTGTGAAGTGGAGAGATATTAAGGATGTTATTTTCTCTCCACTAAACACAAATCAGCTGACATTATGGAAACAGGGAGCTGAGAGAGAAGACCAAGAAACCTAAATGTTCCCTTGAATAACAGAAGATGAAGGTGTGGGCTTACAGGACCAAGTGAAAGCTCTGCTTCCTATCATGCTACGCATAGTGGGGGGTTGTAGAAAAATACTTTGCTACCTTCTTGACAAGTGCATTTCCAACTTCATTGTGTGTCACAGATTATGGGAAAGAAGACAAGCTATGCTGACCTTAGAACAAGCATTGTGTAGCAGTACTGGAAACTGTACAGCTGCCAGATTACTGGATTTGAGTGCAATTTTTACCCAGCTTAACATCCATGAGACTGCACGTAAAAGCATAGGCTAAGTTTCCTATGAGCATTCCTTCTACTGGGATAAAAATGTGTTGGGTACTACAGTAGGGGACAAGTGAAATGAATATGCCTAGCAATGTAAAAACTGTGTTGTAGTTCAATTAGAAGATTGTTTTGCCACAGGCCTATTTCACAACATGACAGTGCTAGGTCAACAGTACTGGTGAGTTTATACTTTCAATATTGTGTGCACAAATATTCAGATATTGGTTTATGCAATATGATTTTTTAAGCAATACCCTGGTCCATTTTCATCGCTAGAGGATTTAAATTAATTATTTAGCTGGGTAAGTATTTAAATATGATGCAATAGTGTTAAGTCATGCACTACATCCCCTCCAATATTTTGAAGTGTACTTGCCGCCAATGTTCAGAGCATTAAAATGCCCTATAATTTTACTCAACTTTTTGAGAATATGAGTTGAATGGAATATCCTGGGAATTTATATTTGCCAGTATCATCCATACTTCTTTCTGTTGATCTCACTATTGTAAAAATGTTATAAAGACAATGTTACTGATGCACTTCTGCCGCTAGCAGGTACTCTCCATAATTTTCAGATTTATGGTAGTAGCTTTCCCTTCTAAGGCTAATTCTGTTAACCGTTAAAACATTAAACCAAACTCAGGCATCCAATTGATAGAAACACTTGTGCTGCCATGTTAGTCTATGCGTATGTCTTGTATTCATTTCAGTAGGAGATTTGTGGCTGAATACAACACTGTTTAGTTACTATCCTGTAAAACAAAGACAGACGCTTTTATTATGTCTAGTTTTGGCATTGTCTTTGAGTTCAAATGTCGCAGAGGGTGGCATGTTATTTCATCAGTTCAACCTGTTTGTTATGGGTTAGGCCATCTGTGTTCCACTGAATGCATACTAAATTGCTCTATGAAAATAAAAAAACTGATGGCCACTCGCCTCCACATGATGAACCCTGGGTAACATTCTAGAGCAAAGCAGTCCATCAAACCCATAACCAGGTTAAAAAACAAAAAGAAAAATTGTCCTTCAGTAGCAATGACTGCCCAGAATTACTTATTTTCAATTGCTCAATGGATTCATCACATTTTTACATTTACACCATTTATGAACCAATTATTTGGATGCTGGAACATAATTACTTTTGTTTTTTAGCAAATTTATTTGAGGTGATGGTAATTTAAATAATTGCACATATCGTGTGCCTTTGTGGTTAATAAACTTTCCAAACTACATATAGGTACAGCTTAAGACAAAATAAATGAGCAACAGCCAGAGAGGGAGTTCAATTCGGAAAACATCAGAAGCATTCACTGATGCCGTGTTCATTTCAAAGTTATGTGATAAGTAGGAAGATGCCATTCAGTTTGGTTGTATGTATGGTAGCCGAGCGGTGAAACACATGAGTCTTGTAATTGGAACAGACAGGTTCGAGTCCTTGGTGTATATATTTTCTTTTATTATTTAAATTTTAATTTGCTAAATATATGCCAATGTCATATGTTTTCCATGCACAAGATACCTATTAAATTTAAGACATTCATGCATAAAAACAATACAAATTACTGTTTTTGTTTTTTAAATACAAGCATTCTAAAGTGAAAAACTAAACCAAATATTTAATTGACCTAATATTGGATGTAAAAACTTATGTCTCATTCTTCATCAATTATGAATGGCACTGGCATGATTATGTGCGCGCATCTCTAGCCTTGGAGTTCGCATGATGTGTTAGCAATCATACTGACTATTGCTATGGTTGAGTGCACATATAAAGACGAAGCTACAAGATCTTCCCTTACGTTAGTGAACATTGCTGGATACTCTGTGTCTAAGGTCTCAGGCTGCAAAAGAACTTGAAGTTCCTATATCTATGGCTACAAGGTGGGTACAGTTATCAGGGAAGTGATTGTTCGTCGTCGACCTGGTTCAGGTCGAAAACGTTTATCCACTCCTCAGCAAGACACTGCACTGCTAGAAGAGGCATACATCAATCCCTTCCAGCATGTGTCTACAATTACAAGTAATTCTCATTTCCCTGGGTCGAGCCACACAGCCTTGCATCATTTGACTACAGCAGGGCTTTGCTCGATTGGCAGCTAAGAGGCAGCGTCTTACAGATGATCACAGATAATGTCGCCTCGAATTTGCAGAAGAAAATGTCAACTATAACGGGCATTAGGTTACATTCAGAGATGAGGTGACATTTTCATCCACAAATGGAGAAAAGTAATTGTCTACTGCCCCAGAAGAAAACGTTACGATGCAAAATACGTGGCACAAATGGATTGTCCAGGTTATGTTTATGTGTCATGTTGCAGTTGGATGTCACGAGACAGTCTAGGTGTGTTGTGGCAGTTTGATGGCACATTAAATACCGCCAGTATAAAGACATTTCAAAAAGATCATGGTTCGTTTTATAAGCACTAGATATCCCAATGGAATGATTGAATTCCAGCAGGATAACCACCCTGTCCACACAAGTCAGCATGTTTCAAACTGGTTCTCATAGAGGCAAGATATCACAGTGATAGATTGTTCTTCTTGCTCCCTGATTTGAATCTCATTAAAAATGTGTGGGCAGAGGTGAAGAAAGTTTTGGAGTTAAATTGGCCAGCAAGACAAAACAAGTTTTGTGGGATCAAATACAGGATGCTTGGAAGGAAGTATCCTCTCGTGAAAATTTGACTAGGCATTTATCATCCATGCCCCACAGAATGAGGTCAGTAATAGAAGTAGAGGGTTTACACACCTGATATTAAGTTGAATTCTATTTTTATTTGCTTTTTCATTTAGGAATGTATTTACTTATTTCATATTTAGTTTGAAAACGAAAAGGGGAGTGTTTCAGTTTTTTAGTGTTGAGTATCAATGCCTTGAAATGAAATAAGCCTTAGCAATTGGAAATTAAATTATAATATGAGCAATAAACATTAAGTTTTTCTGCACCCGCCAAAAAAAAAAAAAAATAAAAAATAAAAAAAAAATAAAAAAAAAATAAAAAAAAAAAAATAAATAAATAAATTATGCTCAGGATACAAACCTGTGTAGGTCTCAATGCTACCATATTTAGTAGCTTGGACTGAATACAAAAGGTGACAATAGAACAAAGCCAAATGCACGCATCCAAGACACCCTTGTGAACTGGCTGCGGAAACGATTTGGACCTCGGCAAATACATTTCGAGTGTGCTCATTTTTTTGTCTTTGGGTGCACATACTTTTATAAGCAAATATTGTCGTCCTCTGTGGTGTAGTGGTTACCATGCTAGCCTCTAGTTCTCGAGGTCATGGGTTCAAACCTGGCGGAGGGCAATGGATTTTTTTCAGGTGTAAAAATCCTTAGCAGAGCTTCCTTTGAAAGGGAAGTAAAGCCAGTGGTCCTGTGTCATAGATTTATGGCATGTAAAAGAACCTCAAGCCTGATAAAGAGGCCTTTGAGCAAAATTACCGGTCTCTCATGCCCAATGTAGAATGGGACGCAAAAGACCACAGCAGTTAAAGAGCGTCCATAAATAAAACTCAATTTTAATTTAAGCAAATATTGCAGACCATTACCATTTTATGAAATTATTTTATCACATCTTTGCTGATAATGGATTTGTGAATATTTTGTAATCTTGGAGATATTTTAAAATTTCAACGAATTTACCTCAGATGGAATATTTTTGCAACTAATTTAATAGATGGACATGTGAAACACTATCAAATACCTTAAACAGAACCAGTAATTATTTTAACATTAGCAAGCTAGCACTTCTACTTATCACAAAGTTCTGCAAAGGCAGTGGTACCCAGAGGAAATATTCCTTCAGAAACCATGCTGTGATGAGTCAGGCAAATTTGATTTTTGCAGTAAACTATTTTTACTACTTCATACAGGATGAAAGGTGACCTATGATCACCCTTTTTACAGCATGATGCTTTGTAATGAATAGAACAAAAAAATCTTAGTGTAGTTTTGCTGTTTTTAAAGTAGTTTTTGAGAAAAAAGTGAAAACTGCTTAATATTAACTCTATTTTAAATGAAGATATTATGAAACTTAAACACTTGTTCATATATTTCTTAGAGGAGATTGAAAATAAACACTCTCTGCACGTTTCAATACATTTTTAACTAAAACAATTCATACTCTTAATATTATTATAAGTTTTCAAACATTTTCTCAATTGAATCTACTGAATCTCAGTTGTTTGCTACACAACTACACAGCATAACACTGTAAGGTTGAAAGAAATGCACTTCGCTGTTTATACAGAAACACACTTCAGTTGTTTATTGTGCTTATAGCTAGTTTTTGAAACAGCAGATTATCAATTACAAAATGGCTTACTTTACTAATGCCAAGCATCTTAAAATATGACTTATTTGCTATGAAACACATCGTAATGCGGCAAGAATTTATTGAGAAAGATTTCCAAATAGACAAACACATCATAGGACAGTTGTTTTCATCTGTCAAAAAGTTCTAGATACAGGAAGCGTATCTCCTCATGTTGAAGGAGTTGGTCAATGTTGCACAAGAAGAAGAAGAAGAAGAAGAAGAAGACAACGACGAAGACATCCTTCACTTGGTAGAAGAGGAACCTGGAAGCAGCAGCCATGGCAATGCTCACACTATCACTGTATCCCATTGGACTGTTTTGAGAACATTAAAAGAATGGCTATGCCCTTATCATGCTCAGCGCGTCCAGTATCTTTTTGAACCAGATTATGCATCAAGGGTGGCATTTTCTGAATAGTTTCTTCAACAAGGAGGGGACTTTCCCTTAAAATTCTTACAATAGATGAAGCAACATTTACCAGAAATGGAGTAACGAATTACTATAATGAACACACCTGGACTTAGGACAATCCACATACAATATAAGCCAACATGGCTTTCAGCATAGGTATTCTGTAAATATTTGGGCAGGAATCATAGGAAACACAATTGGTGCCATGGATTCTTTCTTGGGTTTTGACAGGTGCCATCTATCTCCAGTTTATTTAAGAAATGTTACCAGTTCTGGTTGAGGATATTCCCCCGGCTGTAACAAATGATATGTGGCTATTACTTGATGGCGCACCTCCACACATAAGTAGAGCAGTGTGTGGCCATCTACATAACACCTACATAGAACACTGGATAGTTCAGACTGGACCAATAAGATGGCCACCAAGATTGCCAGATCTAAATCCAATTGATTTTTTTCTTTGGTGCGATATGAAATCTCATATATACATTACAGAAGTGTCTGGTGTGGATAAGTTGCAAGAAAGAATACTTTGAGCAGCAGGATAAATAAAAGAACACCCACACACACTTCAGAGAGTGCAGTAGAATAGGAGAAAATGTTGTGAAGCATGGAGGGGTGCACATTTTGAACAATTTCTGTAAACATTAGAAAGAAGTGATTTTCTGTCCTTGTCTTGCTTTAATTATTCACACAGTTTTATAATTCACAAAGAAAGGAAGCATAATCTTGTAATTTGGGTTTCTCAAATTTTATTTACCTTTAAAATAATGTTCCTATTAATAATTTGCATAATATTGTAAATGCTTCCTCAGTTTCATACTCCGTATGATATTTAGGTTAAGCGACAATCATGTGTAGTTTTCTGTTTATTTGTATACCAGAAGTGTTTATTTGTTCGTTGCTATAACAGCAGAAGCTGAAGAATTAGAAGTTAACCTGCTGGATATAAAGTGAACCTTTTGAATTTCCTGTGTTGCAATATCGTGCAAAATAAAATAGTAATTATCTAAAGAACAGATAGCTTTATGGAAAAAATTTATTAAGAAAAAACACTTAAAACAATGTGCTCTTTCATAGTTTAAAAGGATGATCATAGGTTACCCTCCATCCTGTACATACTTGTATATACGGAGTGTATATACTCGTACTGTATATTGTAAGCTTTTGTAAAGATACCTCAAGTGATTAGCCAACAGTTTCTCATGTGTGTCTGATTACCTTTTTCTAATGATTGGTCTAATATAACCAAGTTTTATAGTATCAGGAAAAATTTAATTTGGAAAAAAAATTATGGAATAACATGAATACTAAGGCATTCCTAAAATGTTTTTAAGACTTTTGATTTGTTGTTCAGAAAATGACATTTTTAAAATTGTTTATATGTTTACCAACTTTATCTGCTGAAGCTTAAAAAAAAAATAAATAAAAAAAAAAAAAATTCCAAAGATACTCAATGTTGCCATCTTTTATAATATTTAAGATGTTAAAAAAGCTGATATACCATCTGTGGGCTGTCCTAAATTTGGCCATTTTTGTTTAATATGTTTTTATGCTTATTTTCATTTATATTGCTTTCTGTAACTACCCTTCAGAAAGTCTCAGCTTTCTTATTTTATTTCCATATTGCTACTTTATTAAATTTGCGCTTTTGAGTACCACATTCTAAGCTTCCCTACTTGCTTCTGTAAATATCTAGTTAACTAGATACAAAGATATATAACTTGCTATTGTATATCATTTATTTCAAACTATAATCTAAACTCGGGTAATCTTACTTATCTCCATAAGTATCACTTCTCTAAAGATGCTTGCTTATACTTATTGATCACAATACATGCAACTCCAGATTATTAGCACATTGGTGAGCATCACAATCTTTAGTGCCTTATGCTATTCTTATTTATACTTATTAGGCTTAATACTCACCTACGATTCCTCACCATCTACCTTCCTCTTGATTATTCTTATCCATTTCTAACCTTGTCCAAATAGTTCCTTACAATAATTTTTATATTTTTCTCTCCTTTCATGGTTAAAATCTTTATTAATATTTACCCATCTAAATTATTCCATTTATGTTGCCATGCCTGTTCTCACCATAACTTTTGCTTGACTGCAGTATAGTAAACAATGGAAATCTGTGTTTGACATTTTACTTAATCCTTGTCTAATCTTAAACCTTTTAAGTTCATAATTCTGGTCCTAGCCGATACAAATCTCAACACATTTTATCACCTCTACGTATTTTTCCTTGTCCCATTCTGTTTTTATTTATCTGTACAGCCTCAAAGAACTCTTTTTCTCACATACTACCAAATACTCCTTTTCCTTCAGTCTGAAATTTATTTTTTTCCAAAACTTCCATTTTGATACCAGTATTCATTCACGAGTTTCCCATACATATCTGTTACAGATCTTTCTGCACTTAAGAAACCATGATCCTTTCCACATTCATTTCTTGTATATATGGAAGCATTCTTTAATGTCATCATCCTCATTCAATGTGGCGATTCTAAATACAGTGGAATCTCGTTAACACGTTCCTCATTAACACGTTTTCCTGTGTATTAGGTTCAATTATAAAAGTCACGGTACCAAATCACCAAATGTAATAATGTTTGCTTAGTGCGTTTTCCTGGTCCCGCTTACTATGTTTGAAATTTGACGTCCTCATTCACTGTTTTGGCCAATCCTCGATCGGTCCAGTGGGAGAAGGCGCTTAACACGTTCAAAGTTTGACGTCCTCATTGGCTACTTTGGTCAATCCTCGGTCACGGGGTGGATACCGGCAGCCAATCACATGCATGTATGTAAATATTTATGTGACACGATTTGTGTGGGTGGGATAGAGAATGCTTTACCTTGGCGTGGTAAACGCCAACGATAGTTTCTACTGTTGAGTGTTGACCAAACATACGTAGATTGTATTTTAACTTTTCATTTCCAATGAAAAAAAGAAAGTGTAGTAAATAACCAATAGTGAAAAACTGAAAATCCTTGAAATAGATCACAATCCAAATATGAAACATGTGGATATAGTGCGGAAGTTAAACATTACTCCGACAACCTTAAATGCAATTGTTAGCAAACCTAAATTCATTAAAACTCGTTTTAAAGAAAGGAAAAATGCAAAAACAAAACTTTCCTCTTGGAAAATAGCATTAGAAGGAAATTTGTTGCATGAAAACACTTACCGTATTCAAATCATATTGAATATGCCAAAGATACATTCGCCTATTGTACTCGTAACATGATGCACGCTCATAATTTTTTTTTTCTTTTTTAGCGGAAATTGTTATCACATGTGTAATAAAACGCACAGCAAAGCCAATCTTGTCGCTTCCATAATTCGCAATTTATTTTCTCAAAAACATTCATAACCTCAAAAATCCAAGTTGACCAACATAAAAGCTTGAATTATTTATTCTCAGGCTTTGTGTATCCAAATCCATTTGAACACACATTGAATTGAACACGGATTGTACTCAAAATCGATTTCAATTACCCATGGAGACGTAGTAATTATTATTTAATTTTTATTACATAACTATGTTCTTAAATTGCATATTTTGCATTTTTGTTAACACGTTTTCCCGCCTATGACATCCAAATCCTTAGGTCCCTGCAAAAATGTGCTAATGAGATTCTACTGTTATGTATATGTATTTCATAATCATCATAATTTTGTTTTTGGTTGATTGTCTAATTAATTCTAACTGTGCAGCACCATTTGGCAATGCTATTGGCAAACCTATAGCCTGTTTGCCAAAGGTTCTATTAATTCTATCAACATATTTCCAATCATCAACTCCATTCCATATAACATTGGCTTCTAATGTGGTTGTATAAATTCTTTCTCAACTGACTTTTGAGTATTTTTCTTAAGCTGCTTGTACAAGATCACATTTTTGAGAAATTCAATTCTTTAAAAGACTTTTCAAGAGTTGTCACAACTTCACAACTTTTGTCAAATTGTTTCCAATACTTTTAAAGTCTTCGAAAGCCTTGAAAGCAAATAAGGACATGCTTTAAACGGTCAAAGATTTCACAATAATTTGATGGCTTTGGCCAATGAAATGCGAGTATTCACAGTGCGTCACGAAATTTGCAACATGGCTGAAAGTGAGAAGTAAACAAAAATGGCTACACGGTCAAGGTGTGTCGTATGCGAACTGATTAGGTTATACATAAGCGGCCATGTCTGTAAACATCAAGAGATCCGTGGATTATCACAAGTTGGAGCAGATGAAGGCGATTATGAAGAAATAATTGGCAGACAGTTTTTCGAACCAAGTATACATTATGCTATCTAGTGTGGTTAACCTATCGGATGGTGTTATTTTCATTGTATTCCACACTCGTAATGTGGTTTCATTGGATATAATATGTGAAACTGCTACATAATATTAGTAAAGAACAATATTTCATTGCAAATTGTTATAGTGTGATGCAAATACTAAATTGCTTTGCGCAATTATCAATGTGTTTTAAAGGGTTTCAGTTTAGCGAAGAGACAACTTGTAAACACACATTTTTGACATTGTCAAGTCTTGCCAGGTCTTGCCTAGTCTTTTCCAATCTTGTCACATATTGAAAAATATTTCATAATTTTTCTTGCAAACTCTTGAATTGAAAAAAAAGTTTGATTTTACAAGGTACTTTAGACATGCTCTTGTAACACATATCTTTTTTCCTTTTGAGCCCCTTTTAGATACCATGATCTTTAATGTATTTTTAGTCCCCAATTTTTTACAAAAATTATTAACTACTTCAATTGACGTTCTCAATCCTCCACTAGATATAGATCCAATAGCTAAATCTTTTGCAAAATTCAACTCTGCTTATCTAATTCAGTAGATTTAAAGAAATTGCAAATATCTTTCATTTTTCCCTTAAGCTTTCCAACTTCCAAAAGAACTGCACAGGGAAAGTCTTGAGATTTCAGAAATCAATGTACCTTCAAAGAAGAGGGTCCTATTAAACCCCTGCCACACATTCACTGTTTGTAGATTGACTGCCTTGCTGACATGAACTGTGAATTTTTGTGCACCCAGAAATCAAAATTATGAGAATTTAGTGTTCCATTAAATTTGAATTGGGCCTCATCAGACTGCACAATCTTCATCACTAACTCACCATAAGTTGAAACCATTCATGTAGCCTCCATTCGGTGATTAGAATCATTCTCATTTAATATGTGCAATAATTTTGATTTATACACTTTCCACTCGGCAGCTTTCAGAATGCAT
The DNA here is from genome assembly GCA_030765065.1 of Deroplatys truncata. NCBI lineage: Eukaryota > Metazoa > Arthropoda > Insecta > Mantodea > Mantidae > Deroplatys > Deroplatys truncata. The sequence continues at coordinate 345,130,521 of CM060990.1, read as the reverse complement.
TGTACACTCACAAGCTAAGGCTTGTCTCATGAGCACATTGTGTGACAGACCTCTAAGGCAATGTTGCTAACTTTTCTAAGACCATGGTAAAAGAAGGACTTGTAGCTGCATGTCTTCCAGATCTTTCCTTGTGCACATCACAAATAATAGCATGCATCTCAAAACTTAACACAAAACTGCGTAATCGCCAAACATGTTGAAGGTTGTATTGTGAACTCATACCTCCACACACGAACTTCAGGGTCATTCTCAAACTTGAATCATCATATTAAAATGAGCTTCAGCTCCTCATATGCCAATAGTCATAAGAATCATATGAATTTGTTGCAAAAACACCATACTACATATTCTATGTTCCAAAGTAACTATGTAAATGAGAGGGAGAGAGAGCAGGGGGGCGATTTGGGGAGCTCTAAACTTAAGAGCAAACTAACAAACATGCCTTGTAGTGTTTGAAGAGATATGTTCTTATGCCATTACCCATGCTTGAGGATGTATGTATAAGGGTTGAAACTTTAGTAGCAACTATTTATTTCCCACAGATATAAATAGATAAATGATTCAAAGTTGTACAGTTTAATGTTATGACCAACGACCTGTTGTCTGGATGTGGAAGTTGTAGGATGCCATTAACAGCAACATTCTGTTGACAGTTCAAATGGAACAGATGCCTGATGTATAGTGTCACCTGTTTTCGGTAAAAATTTTTACCAGATTTCATCATTTTTTTAAAGTTCAAAGCTCCCAGAAGTAAAACGAACATAAATTAAGACATAACCCCATTTTGCAATAAAATAGCAAGTTTAATTTTTACAAAATATGTACCAAAACATCAAAATTAAAATTATTTACAATGTAAAAGACGAATCTTACAAATCATCTCAAACAGCAAATGACAGAGATATCATTAGCTCCATATTAGCAGGATTCAGGCCTATTCTCTGGTCAGACATGACATTTGAGTAGGCTGAATATCATCTCTCACTATTTACATTATTCACAGGAAAATACAAAACTTTCACTTCAGCTTCAACAAAATCTTTATACTCAGATTTTAAGCCAAGAAGAGAAATCAAATCAATATCTTGGCCAGTTCTGCAAGAGCTACTTACCAGTTCTTCAAATACAGTGTATGGCTGAATACACTCTGATGGAAGTTCTTGCAGAATTGGTATTTTTAACATTATTTGACATACTTCATTATTTCCTAAAACACCTTCTGTTATACTACATGGGTCAAAAAGCTCCCCAACAGATGTTGTCACAATTTTCTCTGGAACAGACTCAATTAGTTCTTTCAATTTTTTTACACATTGTTTACCCAGAGATTTAAACATATTGGTTAATTGTACCCGAGTTTGCCAGTATAGTCCTAAAAGTATACCTCAGGTTTTCTGAAAAAAGAATGCATCCCCTAATAATTGAAAACTTTTACAGACGTCGCTGAGTTTTGAATTGAATACACATATTAATGGGACTTCGGAGCATTCTAAATTTAAAAGTTAAGTTACATTTTCAATCCTCCCACAAACTTTGAATAGTAGTATCTCCACAGGCAAAGACTTTAATTAGGACAACAAACATACATTATCCCTTCCTGTCGATCATCTCATCACAAAGAATTGCAACTTTTTCATCCTTCACAGCTTCTTTCACTCTTTCCTCCTCTTCTTGCATGATTTGAGGTATGTAGCCTTCCTTCGGTCTGCCAGTTGTAGGTAAATTTCGAGCACCTTAAAAATAAGGAATAGGGTATTTACAGGCTGCTTTATATAATACGTATGACTGAAAGCTGAATAAAGGAAATTATGTTCAAATGAGCCCAGAGTCCATAGAGATTTCACCTTATAAGGGAAAGCATATCACCCAAAAAACACCTTAGCTGATAATTCACCCCTTCTGCAAAAACTATCATAAAAAAATCACATTTGCTTTAAAGAATATTAGATGCTAGGTAATTGTAAGCACTAACCTTGTAAGTACTTATTCATCCATTCTCTCAGCTTGGGATGATAAAGTTTCCTTGATGGATGTTTGGCTCCATGAATGTCTGCATTGTTGACAATATAAATTCTTCTTTGTCATTTTGGGTTACACTGCACTATGCTGCTGGTATATTCATCAGTGTAGCTGTCACTTCACTCTCAATGTAGTTGCCATCATTTTATTCTTCCTATGTGCAGCACTGCCATTGCTGTGTTCTACAATGCGTCTTCTTAGCCATTCAATGCACATATTACAGTATTTGGACATTAGAATTTGTTTTACTTTGTAAAAAGCCTAAAATCCTTTCGATGCGAATTCTTTTTCTCTGTCAAACATCATAAGCACCATTTCACTAAACTCCAGCACAAAAAGAAGTCATTGCATATGATAATCTTTTGTAGAATATTTAAAACACCTAACTTACATATACGTGCACACGTATAGTAGAATGTTAAATTGTTTCTCACTTTATTTATTGAAACAAATTTTGCTTTTATAGGTTTGTGAAAAGCATTTTCAACCCCATGATATAGAAACAAGTTTATCATTATACGACAGTAAGATTGGAAAACAGCTTTACAGCTCCACTAGATCGTCCACACCTAAAAAAACAAGTTTCTATTTTACCATTCTTGAGGTATCTTAATAAGCACCATTCAATAAAAACACTATTATTAAGTAATAAATGAGGAAACGGTATGAAGTAACTATGCATACCATTTCTGATATCCATCATTATTATACAATCATACCATACATAAGGGAACATATATACCTACCATGTAAACCTATAATACCATTAACCAGAGCATATTTAAGTAGCTATTAGGGATAACTATCCTTTCCAATTAAGGGGCATGATAGAATATGAGCTGCTATAATAATACAAACGTCTAATTTATCAGCATAATCTGCAACAGATTATTGAGCTTTATACCTAAGATCCTAGGTTAAAAACACCACACAGTTTGGTTTAAATGTAATTGTCAATGGAAGAAGATGAAAAGATAAAAGCTTGATATGCACAACCATAGCATATAGTGAACTGGAAGCTCAGTGCAGTAAATAAAGCAACATTAATACTAATTCACATATACATAACCCCAACCTAACCTAATATTTTGTTGTTTGTTAACGGTGCTGTCAATTGCCAAGATCATATCAGTGCCGCTGGTGTGCCGCTGGTGTGCCGGAATTTGTCCCACAGGAGTTCTTTTACATGCTAGTAAAACTACTGACGTGGGGCTATCACTTTTAAGCACACTTAAAAACCATCAGTCTAAGCCGGATTTGAACCCATGACCTTGGTACCAGAAGACCAGTGCCTAATCAACTGAGCCACCCAGACTGACCAGATCTGCTTAACCAGAATGCCATAAGAACATTTTTTGCCTACATTCACTCCCTGTTGTGATATGGAATAATCTTCTGCACACAGCAAGCAAGTGTTTATATTACAAAAAAGGTCATACATATTATTTGTGCTGCTGAGCCCTTTCGTTCCTGTAGACCCTTATTCAAAACCCAAAAAATTCTTATTCTTACTGTGAATACATATATTCTCTCTTGAACTGCCTTACAGATAATTATGATAACTGCACAACAAACACTGCTGTGCATGACCACAATACAGAGCATGCAGGGGATTTGCATAGACCAGCAAATAGCTTAAAGCTGTTCCAAAAAGGATGTTGTTATTCCGCAACAACAATTTATAATAACCTTCCATGTTACAATCCTAATCAATGTAAAATCTTCAAGAAAAATTTAAAGTTTTCTTACACACTTAGTCCCCACATACTATGGAGGAATGTTTAAATGTTGTGCAACAAGTAAATATTAAATACATAGGGCTGATTGCATGTGATGGTGATTTACACTTATTTGTTATTGTCGCCCTACATGTGAGGAGTTTACTCTTGAAATGATAACAGTTTACAAATTTAATTCCATGCACTATAAAATCCCAAAATATGCATTCATTCATGCACTATCAAACAGCAATACATGCACGATCAAGTGAAAAATACATTAAAATATGCACTATCATGTTTGTTCCCAATTCATTAATTCACTTCCCTTTTCGCACAGTTAACAACTATCAACATTTCTAAATCTTTTCCTATGAGGTTCCTGTGCTTATCAGATAAAATATTTTTGAAGGCAGAAAATGACTTCTCTACATCACAATAAGTTATAGGCGCAAATTTGAACCAACATATTTGTGACAGTGTCATGTCAAGTTCTTCATTCATGTTTACACCACAAAATACCTTCTTCACTGAACAAACGAATTCGTAGTCTGAGTTCCTGTTTATGACACTGTCCAGTTTGTTCTTTACATCTACTCCCACTTTCCCTTGGGCATGACGAGGAATCTATGGAACTCCTCAACAATTAACATTCAGTCTACCAGTAGCAGACACGTGGCTTCTAATTTTGTTATTGTACAGAGCAATTTAAAGAAATTTGTCTTAATGTAAATTAAACCCTGCTGCACATTCTTGCATTCAAATGCTGCTTGTGTGTCTTTGATACATCTGGCAAGAAACCGTTTACTACCTAAAATGAAAGAAGTATTTACTTTAGAATTAAATACCGAAGTATTAATTTTATTGTAATTAACTATCTATCAATTTTATTTCATACTGACTTAATGACATAAAAATTGTAGGAGTAAAACATTGCAGCTTCCAAACAAAAACCCCATCTAGTAAGGATGGGCTGAGGGGATAATGGTAACTCAGGTACTCTCTCTTTGTAAGCAGCTACATGTGCAGGGGCTTTGAAAACACATGTATAAAATAAAATATCAAAATGAATAATTTATTTTTACAGCTTTAGACCCACTAATACTGATATAAACCTAAACTTTACACATACCTTTTTAGTTGAGGATATCAAATTATTGACATTGTCATAATTACAGCGTATTGCTTCTACAACACGATGAAGCCCATGAACAAGACATGTGATGTGTTTTACATTTGGGTAGAATATTTTAATTGCTTTCCTGGCCTTCAGCATGTAGGGAGCAGCATCACTTAACAGCAAAAGAACTCTGCTTTTATTTAGATTATTTGGACACAGAAAAGAATATAGAAAATATAAGAAAAATAGAATGTTAAATGAGAATAAAATAATTACTTAGAATGTTATTCAATTACAATATCTGATTAAAACTTATGCACTCCATCATCAAAGAAACTAGCAATTGTGGAGTTATTTGCTTTTTGCAGGACTTCAGAGAACACTAGGTGGGGTTGACCAGGTCCATGCTCAGTTAATTTTCCTACAATTAGGTTAGCAACATAGCACCCCATAGGATCAGTTGTTTCATCTAGAGATGTCTATATATTTGAAGTTCCCAAGTCCTTGTGAATTTTATCCAACACCTGGTTATCAAAACAACAAGTATTTTTATGTGTGTGAAAATAGTTTTCATTTATTTTTACACAAAATTAAATTTATTTTGGCAAATACATTATGTAGGCCTACCTGATAAAATTTGGAACATAAATTTTCCTCATTGTCGAGGGATCAGGGACATCTTTCAATGTATACTTCCCCAAAAAACCCTTAAGAGCTGGGTTTCTGAGTTACTCAAGTGGTATATTTGCTCCCATAAACACATTGCACGAATCCATGTAAAAATTATTTTGTGGTGCCTAGGTGCAGGAGCAGTAATACACGATTTGATTTGGTGTGTTACAGATTCTTTAGTTTTTCGCATTCTTGCAATATTTGACGAAAATGCAACATGTTGTTCGACTTGAAATTTTTAGTACATTTTATCTAAAATTTTAATAGATCTTCCGGTTATATGGATATGATTTTAAAAAAAGCTGGCACTTATTTAATTATTTAAAATAAATTTTGTAATGTTTTACAAAGAAAAACTGACACAGAAAATTTTTGGAAAAAGAATAGCTTACCTCTTTACTACAACAATCACAGAATACAACATCCCCATCTGATCCAATAAAATCCTTTCCTTTTATCCACTGTGCACGGAGTACACTTCTGGAACTTTTAATTGGAGGCATATTAGAGATACATTACCACACGCACGCATGCATGCACGCGCGCACGCGCACACGCACACGCACGCGCACACATACTGCGAAGACAGTTTAGCAAATGATTTCAGTTTTAAAAGAATTGAAATTGCTAGCAAGGATTGTTCAATTTCCACAAGACCGCTCTGCAGCTGTGTCTTTGTCGCATCAGCTGCAGTACCTCACTTAGAAGTCTAAATTTTCATTGTCGCTAAATCAAAGGCTTGCCGGTAATTGTTGTGGATAAATAAATCTGTTTGTGACAGGTGGTCTGCAGAGGGCTGTCAGTAAAATTCTGGGAAAGTCATCCTATTGTGAGAATCTTAACTTTCTATTTCTGTTATTTCCCCTCCCCTTTTCTTTCTTCAATCCTGATTCCTGAAGCAAAAATAAGGATCATAAAATCGAAAAACTGAGGTGTCTATTTAAAAGCATTAAAACATGCATTTAAACTGAAAATAATGTATATTATATGTATAATTAAGCTAAGTAATGCCTTATATATGCATTACACATGTTTTTTTATCAACAAAAAGGTCAAAATATACAAATATCCACGGAAAAGGTACACGTATTTGGAATCAGAAAGTAATGAAATGGATAAGTACTAAGTTTGAGCTATGTCCAATGATCCTATAAAAACATGCATTTGCATGGAATTCTTGTCTTTAGTTATTAGAAGAACTTGGATTTATATGCAGTATAAAGTATGAATATATGCATGCATCTATGCACTAAAAATCTGTAAAATATGCTCTAAAACTTTAAAATATGCACTTAAAATAAAGTATATTATTTTAACTTTCTCAAATTTATTAATCTTGATGAAGTAATCAGATTGTAAATTCAGTCTTAAACAGAGACATCAACAAAATTAATATTTGTTAGTCTTTCTTTCAGTCTAGTTTACCATTAGTCGTTTTTATTGCAATAAACAATTAAATATTTTTCAAAGTTTTCAGGAAGAAACGACTTTCTTCTGACACTTAAAATGTTTTTATATGAAGACAAAGATCTCTCTACTTCACACGAAGCCACAGGACAGTATCGGAAAGAGGCTATGTCACTTACAGAATAAGCATTAAGTTCTTTTTCAGATTTTCCTTGTAGCACCTCATTCACATCCCGAAGAAACATTAAACCTGGATTTCTTGCTCTACATTAATAAAAACTTGCCTAGATCAGGCTAAGGTCTATTAAAAGTATGTTAATTTATATAACAACAATAAAAAAATTAAAAAAACCCTGGAAAAAATATATGTACCCAGCACTGAAGCACTTGCAATGGGCAGGTCCCCGCTAAGTTTGTCATCTCGATGGAGATACCTTAGTAGGTATGTCTGGGAAAATAACTTGAGTCAATTGGGGAATTCAATGCCCCACCGGCATGTTATCACAGTAGCTCAATGGTTAGAGCAACCGCATGGAGAGCAGGAGAACCGTGTTCAAATCCCGGCTGTGGCGTTGAATTTTTCAGTTGGCTCTACATTAATAAATTCAGAGAGGTTGTTAAGAACTTTTTGGGTAATGTGAAAGACCCTTAATACAAAGAAATTGTCAGAAATATGCATGGCTGTAATATGAGTTTGAAGCTTAATTTCCTGAAGTCACATCTTGACTACTTCCCGTTGAATTTAGGAGCTGTCAGTGAAGAGCAAGGTGAAAGGTTTCGCCAGGACTTGAAAGATGTTGAGCGACATTATCAGGGACATTGGGACGTACAGTAAACTTCAAATAATTTCCAATGGGCCAAGGGGTGTAGAGGAAGAGGGGGAAGAAATTTCTTCTTGACTAGTCATGCCTGGCTATAGCCAGCGTGCTGGTATCATCTCAAAGGTCACATTTACTTCTGTGTATGCATTCAGCGACCTGACTAAGAAGAAAGAAGACGAAACCAAATACTTTTCTCTTTACTAGAACTATTCAAGTGAAATAAATTAACATATTATTTGCATAATATGTTGTTTAAAAATCAAATATTGCACTCTTTATGCGGGTGCTACACAAGTTTAAGATCAGTATTTTTCTTGAGAAACAAGTTATGCATAATGTATATCTTGTTTTTAACGTTTGTTGCTAGTAATAAATAATAATATTAATAATAATAGTTTCATAATTATCACCAATAGAACGTTCTACGCGTGCTCCGAGGGTATTTATTTCCTTGAATATAAGTTCGTTTTGCATTTTAATTGTCATAGATATTGATCACAACGTTTAGCGCTAAGTGTGTAGTTCCATACATTTGGCATATTCAGTTCTGATAATATTCAAGTAATGTTTTAAAAATATGGCAGCAAAAGTAATATTAATTTCAAACTGTTGAAGCAGTTTGGAAACAATTAAGTATAACATTACATTTTCTTCAAAATGAGATATATTTTGAGTTTGTTACTGAAAAACGAATAAAGATTGTTTTAATTGAAACATAATTCCCCTTATATGCACACTCACAAGTGAAAAGAAGAAAAACCGTACCAGTCATATAGTGGACGTGGAGTAAAAACACCTATTTAGGTATTGTATGCAAAATGTTAATAGATACGAGGAAACAACCTTTAGCGCAAAATATGCAGTTTCTATATAGCTGTTTTATTCGTTTAGGATAACATATAAGCTAAATTTTCAAAATAGTGACCCACAGTGTTAATGCAGATAGGTTGATGTACTTTTGTTGCAATTGCTTCATTTGAAAGCACTATATTCTGAAAACTAAATTGCTTTCAAATTACAAATCTGAAGATGCCTTCCCCAAAAAAATAGGCTTTGTATTGCGATTCATGTTCTGAATTCTTAAAATGCTTCTCTTCTCTGGTCAAGAATGGAATGGAATGTGTAACAGAGGGGACTCAACCCCGATCCAGTGAATGAGGATATTGTGCTTGTGACCCTCGAGGGTGCGCTACCGGGAGGGAGTGACGAGGTAAGAGAGACAGAGCGGCCGGAACCAGGATTGACGGCACAGCAATGACAAAGTTCCTAACATTTCCAGATTGAGATGCCCTGACAGTTGGACAGGCAAACCGGGGACCCCACCCCAAACAGAGGGTCCAACGTCCCCCCCAAGAAGTGGTCCTTATACCCTGGCAACCAACCGAAGACCAAGAGACAGATAATACCATCTAACGGGGTTAAGGATGATTAAAATGAGGAATGGAACGATATTCGGAGGCTGAGAGAAATCATATCAGCATTCGCCTGACAACCCGGGAAAACTCTCAAATAAAGAAAAAAAAAAGGGTCAGATTCGGCGGTAGCCGGGAAGCGAACTAGGGATCTCTCGAATGCAAGTCGCACGTGTTACAGCGGCGCCACCTGTACGTTAACTGGAAGATCCGTAGTTCAAATCTCGGCTATGACATTGAATTTTTCAATCTGATTCTATCTTTCCACCCTTGTCCTACACACAGCTTGAGTGAAAGAGTCTTCTTGTTAATTGAGATGAAACTGCAATTACAAACTTCGTTGTAAGTATAAAAAGAATGCAGTAGCTCAAACGATAGTCAGATTTTTATGTGGTGTCTTCGAAACTCCACGTTCTTTGCAGTACCACGAGAATTATGATTAGGAAGAATTACGTTCAAATACAGATTAAATTATTATTTTAAATTGAACAAACTAACGTGTTGCATTCACATAACTTTCTCTTCTCATCATTCTACAAATTCTTTTTACTAAATCTCATTTTTCTGTCTACTTCTTATAATCCAGATAAACTTGCAAATCACATTTAGCTCATCTGTGTGGTGTGGGGGTCTTCCTCACATTCAAGTGGTCCCGAGTTAGAATCTGGGTTAAAGTGAAATACCTGGGTAAAGTTTTTTCCAGGGTTTCCTCTTATCCTGAGAAGATGAATGTTTGATTCTAATTTCTAGTGATCTCAGGCCCATTTGAGTATCATTTTAACCATTTCATTGATTCACCGTCTGTAATGGCCTACCCGGTTGAAGGACTTTAATTAAATACCAAAAGAAAAAGTTCAATTTACACTTTTCGTTGTAGTATATGTAGATAAAGTGATAGTCGCATTTTCAAAAAGCATGTCACTACGTGATGCTTTGAAATTCCATGCTGTTTATATGACCGCGACAAAAACAAAACGAATAGCGACTTCTCAGTTACAAAAAATTTTCAAGTCAATAACAAAAATATCTGGGAATTAGTTAATCTCATAATATATATATATATATATATATATATAAAACAAACTGCGTGCTTTAACGGATCTGCATTTCTTGTGTATCAAAACTTTGTCCAATCTTTTAGAGTTTACCAATTATACAAGATATTCAGAATGAAGAAGGCTTTAGAGGCTCTTCTCAGTCAGTTCAAAATATATATTTCATTTGTCATGGAAGTATTTTAAATAGTGATTATTTTAATCAAAATCATTAGAGCCATTTTTAAGAAAGTAAATTTTGAAAATTTTTCCATGTAAAGGGTTGTTCAGGATGGGGAGATTTTCTTGAAAATCCTTGTCACATCTTTGAAAGATGCTGAACTTAAGTATCAAGTTTGGTAGTTAACGGAATTTTCGCTTTGGATTTATGTTGTTCACAGAGACGCATGCATATGGAGGTTTTGCCCTAAAATATGCATTGCATTTGCATGATTTTCTCTACACACTCTTCTTAAAAAGCTTATTTTGCACCTATGTAATGTTAATACCCATAAACCTTCATCACTTATTTTCACAATTCGTTGTAGGTATAACCAGAACATATTAAGCTAAAGCGATAGCCAAATCCCTCAAAGCTGATCGCTACGTGATAGCTTTGGATTGGTTGGCTATGGAGGGGACTCGGCACTGATCCACATAGTGGATATTGTGCCTACGCCCCACAAGGGGGCGTCTCCGGGAGGCAGGATGAGGCGAGACACCAGGCGTCCGGAACAAGGAAAAATGGCACAGGAATGGCAGGGTTCCTAAGTTTTCAGATAGAGGCTCCCTGACAGACGGACAGGCAGACTGGGGACTCCATCCAACACAGAGGGTGTCCAACGCTCCTCAAGGAAGTTAGGATATTCCCGACAGGCAGCCGAAAGCTGAGGGACAGAGAAAGTCACAAAAACATTCTTTTCCCCTGCCACACTGCACCGAAACACATCGCCGACACTTCCAACCCTGAAACAGACCAATGAATGAAAGATAAAGGGAAATTAGAATGGAGATGAAATGGAGGTCCGGAAATTCAGGGATGTGAGAATCCTTCCCAGCACTCGCCTGGCGACCCGGGAAAACCCCCCGAAAAAACCTATGGGTCAGGAAGGTCGGCCAGAGGAATCCAACTCACGACCTCCCGAATGTGAGCCACAGACGTGATAGCTTTGAAATTCTGTTCTCTTTGTATGAGGGGGAGGGGAGGGGAGAGGGGAGGGGAGGGTTGGGAGGGAGAGGGGGAGGGAGGGAGGGAGGGAGAGGGAGAGGGAGAGGGGAGGGAGGGAGAGGGGCGGGAGGGAGAGGGGCGGGAGGGAGAGGGGAGGGAGGGAGAGGGGAGGGAGGGAGAGGGGAGGGAGGGAGAGGGGTAGGAGGGAGAGGGGTAGGAGGGAGAGGGGTAGGAGGGAGAGGGGTAGGAGGGAGAGGGGTAGGAGGGAGAGGGGTAGGAGGGAGAGGGGTAGGAGGGAGAGGGGTAGGAGGGAGAGGGGTAGGAGGGAGAGGGGTAGGAGGGAGAGGGGTAGGAGGGAGAGGGGTAGGAGGGAGAGGGGTAGGAGGGAGAGGGGTAGGAGGGAGAGGGGTAGGAGGGAGAGGGGTAGGAGGGAGAGGGGTAGGAGGGAGAGGGGTAGGAGGGAGAGGGGTAGGAGGGAGAGGGGTAGGAGGGAGAGGGGTAGGAGGGAGAGGGGTAGGAGGGAGAGGGGTAGGAGGGAGAGGGGTAGGAGGGAGAGGGGTAGGAGGGAGAGGGGTAGGAGGGAGAGGGGTAGGAGGGAGAGGGGTAGGAGGGAGAGGGGTAGGAGGGAGAGGGGTAGGAGGGAGAGGGGTAGGAGGGAGAGGGGTAGGAGGGAGAGGGGTAGGAGGGAGAGGGGTAGGAGGGAGAGGGGTAGGAGGGAGAGGGGTAGGAGGGAGAGGGGTAGGAGGGAGAGGGGTAGGAGGGAGAGGGGTAGGAGGGAGAGGGGCAGGAGGGAGAGGGGCAGGAGGGAGAGGGGCAGGAGGGAGAGGGGTAGGAGGGAGAGGGGTAGGAGGGAGAGGGGTAGGAGGGAGAGGGGTAGGAGGGAGAGGGGTAGGAGGGAGAGGGGTAGGAGGGAGAGGGGTAGGTGGGAGAGGGGTAGGTGGGAGAGGGGTAGGAGGGAGAGGGGAAGGAGGGAGAGGGGTAGGAGGGAGAGGGGGAAGGAGGGAGAGGGGAGGGAGGGAGAGGGGAGGGAGGGAGAGGGGCGGGAGGGAGAGGGGAGGGAGGGAGAGGGGCGGGAGGGAGGGAGGGAGAGGGGAGGGAGGGAGAGGGGTGGGAGGGAGAGGGTGAGAGGGAGGGAGAGGGTGAGAGAGAGGGAGAAAAAACACTAGCTATTTGCAGTTGAGAGAAGTATAAAGTATTTGAAAACTCAAACTAATAACAAAGAAAATTTCAGAATAGATAAAATATAAAAGTTATTTGACATAAAATAAAAATGTTATTTGATATAATTTTTTTGCTTTAACAAGATCTACAGTTGTTGTGCCAGTAAGTCTCTCTCTCTCTCTCTCTCCCTCTCTCTCTCTCGCTCTCTCTCACGATTTACTAATTATCAAAAGTCATTGACAATAAAGACTAATTTACAGACTATTCCTTGAAAATAAAAGATATACATTCTATTTATCATGAAAATAGTTTAAACATGTATATTTTAATCAAAATCCTTAAGAGTCATTTTTGAAAGAATAAAAAATTTCGAATAATGTCCAATGTAAAGGGTAGTTTGGAGTATAGGATTTTCTTTAAAATCTCAGTGTCGCATACTTGGAAGAAGTTGAACTTGAACACCCAGTTCGGGTTTTAACCAACCTTTTGCTTTTGAGTTATGCTATTCATGGACACACGCATGCACACACACACTTGGACCATTGTCTAAAAATAAATTCATTGGATTCAGGTGTCACAAACGTGATTTCTGGTGAAATTATGACATAGAATTTTCAGATGTAACACAATACTTTCTCTTACTACAACTACGTAGTAGAGAAAGTAAAAATGCTTACTTTGGATTCAGGGGTTTCAAAACATGAATTCCATTGAATCTCGTTATTCAATTTTTGGGTGGAATGCAATACTTTCTCTACTTACTGTAACTACGTAGTAGAGAAAGTAAAAATGTTTTCTTTGGATCCAGGGAGTCTCAAAACGTGTATACCCGGTGAATCTCGTTATTCAGTTTTTTGGTGGAATACAATACTTTCTCTACCTCCTGTAGTTACATAGTAGATAGAGTAAAAATGCTTTGTTTGGATTCAGAAGGTCTCAAAACGTGTATATCCGGTGAATCTCATTCAATTTTTGGGTGGAACACAATACTTGCTCTATTTGCTGTAACTACATAGTAGAGAAAATAAAATGCTCCCGGTGCAACAGTAAACATTTGGAGCCATCTGTACCACTAGCAAGAATATGCATATGATGGCCGATTACTACTGGTGCCTAGCACGCGACAAACCTACCAGAGAACATTCAAGAAAATCATGTACACTGAAGTTCCATGGGAAAAGAAAAAGGGATACACAAGATAACTAACATACATTCTCAAATTCAGGCACGCTTTCATGTTGTTATTATTCTTTATTTTCTTTAAAAGTTGTATATGAGTAATATTTTTGTACATTTTACAATTATGTTTTCATTGAACATTGTCATATTGCCAAAACAAGATGTGTTACGGAAAAACCTATTTTTAATCATATCGCAGAAAAAAGTTTTCATTTGTAACTTATGTAATTTGTGATTAACATATAGAACGTTTTGAGATGAAAGTGAACAATGATGAATTAAAGCAGTAACATATTTCCTCTGTATTTAACAAATGTTATGAAAAATGAATGGGTACATATTAAGCCTATCAATTCATTTTGTAATAGTGTGAATGGAATAAAAATGACACAAAAATAGCAAACAGGGTTGACATTTGAGCATTATGTTGTTAATAAGATAAATGTCATATAGATATAAATGCTTAAAATACTGCTTGCTTGTCTCTGAAGAAATAATTCTGTTGCTCTGAGCAAGTTGGTTTGCTTTGAACCATTTGGAAGAGAAGTAAAGCACTAGAAAAACCTCAAGCATGAAAAAAAAAAGCTTCTGAACACAAGTTTACTGACCTTTAATGTAAGCAAAATGGGATACTAATACCAAAAGGTGTTAACAAATGTAAATTACACAGTCAAACCATTTACAGATTTTATCATGTACATTGTTAAGTTTTCTTAAATGTCCTTAATTGTTTCCACTCATATACAATATTATGAGTTGCAAACAGGATTCATGTTGTCAAAATCATCACCGTGGTCGTGGTCGTGGCAGTGGCGGCGGTGGTGGTGGTGGTTGTTATTATTATTATTATTATTATTATTATTATTATTATTATTATTATTATTATTATTATTATTATTATTATTATTATTATCTGGGAAGATTGCTGGAACTTTATGTCAAGATGAAATGGGTGTGGGAAAGGGAAAATTATATTCTCCTAATAAGGAGAAAAGAGAGGTACACCATGGACAAGCACAGGTATGTGAAAGGTAAAAGAGAAGGCTTTGCTCGAGGGGAATGTCCATTAGTGGAGTGAAAGAAGCCTTGGAACATATAGTGTCTGATTGTAAGGAAACCGAAAACTGGAGAAATAAATTCATTAAGTTTAAATTTAAAAGGGACAAAAGGACAATGTTGAAGAAAATATTCATAAAAGGGAGCGGGAGTGTGGTACAGTATTTATTTAGGGTTAAAAAGAAGTGAAACTGAAAAGTGAAGAGAGAAGAAGAAAATTGATACATATGTAATTTTTGTATGTGAAGTGGATGTCTACTGAATGAGTGGCCAGGGCGAAATTTTCAGTAGGCAATCCTATATACTGTAAATTTCTTAGCACTAAATAAATAAATGACTATATTACAGTCACTCTTCATTTTGTATTTTGAAAAATATCTAAACAATAAGTTACAAGCTTTTGGAGACGGTTTGCTTAACAAAGATTGCACACTTATAGGACCTTCAAAATTATTTGTAATTAATCCAGAATTGAGGCAGTATTTTAATGCCTAAATGATATTAATTGTATTTTTTTTAATTAAATTCAATAACAGCCCACCTAGAAAACAATATGTATATAATTATTATATAAATTGTATGTAAAGTCATTGTAAATACTTATTTTTATTTTAAACATATTTATTAGTGATATGTAAATGTTTATATACTCTAATAGTGCAAAAACTGTGAGAATGCTATGTTTTAGGATGTTAATAATGAGGAAATAATGTAATTTTGGTGGCAATAATGTGTTTGGAGTTTTAAAAGTACTGGTTATGAAAAAGATCGGCAATAACGTAATTTCGCTTACAGTTTGGAATTAGCCAATCAAAAGTAAAGAAAGATTTTTAGTTTGAATACTTAAAATTCTACTGGACTAGAATTAGCCAATAAGAGAATGGCATTACTGACACTAAAGGTTTTCACCATTGAATCTAGTGAGTCTCGGGCAAGATGTAGTGAACAGCAGACGTAATGGTCTCGGGTAAGATATTAGACAGAGCAGACGTGAAAGTCGTGGGTAAAAATGTTGTAAAGTAATTTGTGTTCTCCGCCAAAAATGTATTAAGTGCTCACAGTTTTATTTTATAAAGTGTTGTGTTTATAAAAATGTGCATATATAAAGTGAAATAAAAAGAAGTAAAAATTAAAAAGTAAATTGTGTGCCATTTTATAATTTGAGTCTTATCACAACCGTGGAAGAAATTGTGTTTCTATAGTGTGACTGAAAGCAACCAAGGCAAATAACTTTAATAATATTACATAAAAACAAGCATCATCTTCACTATAAGGTTTGGCATCCTAAAAATCAAACAACATCAAAGTGTAAGTGTATCTTCATTATGTAACCTAAATAACTTCTTCGTAAGTGACGCACATACATGGGAATTCTCACATAAAAAAAACATCGCTAAATTCACTTCTTCAAATTGGCATACAACTGTGGGGCAAACTCCTCCAAATAATTACATAACCTACTATCTGCAAGTTGAACAATACTTCTTCAAATTGGCTCCCATACGTGGGGCAGATAAACATAAAGCACATTGATAAAATAAATTTTCATTCTTCAAAATGGCTCCCAAGCGTGGGGCTTAATATACAAACTGCACAATTTGAATAAGAATACATGCTTCAAATTGGTGCTGCAACGTGGTGGCTACGAATTACAACGAGAATTGATGACGTCACAGAAAAGAATCCAACAGGGCGGCCAAAAACAACAAACATACAGTGAGATGCAGCTTGGAACTTCAAGATCAGCACCAAATTAACAAAAGAATCCAGGATAACAACAATTCTTCAGGAGTAAGGGGCACGTGGTAAGCATCTTAACAACAAATTATGCAGGAACACTGAGTATTGAAAGTAAATAACAACTACAAAATTAAAGGTCAGAAAGATCAATTTTTTTCATGTTCTAAATATACAATTTAGAAAATATTGTAAAATTTAAATAAAATTCATGGTGTTAAGAAGTGGAAAAGTTAAGTTAAATAGTTCAAAAGTTAATAGAAACAATAAAATGCAAGCTATAAATAAAAAAAATATGTAGATAGTTGAGGTTAAGTCAGCTATTACAGACTGTAATGTAAATGTAGGTGAAGAGCAATTATCTGAAAATTCAGAAGTAGATGTAGAAAGAGATAGTAATAGTATGCAAAGTCAATCACGTAGCAGTGGTACACAAGGTCAATCACCTTTACAAATGTTAGTGCAAGAAACAAAAGAAACAGATGCTATTCTATACACATCTAGCCAACAAAATAAGCAAGAAAACTTCTCACAACAAAATTATGTAAAGTGTATTTTAGAAGCATTAAATGAAACAAATAATAACATTAAAGAGATAAAGGAAAATAAGCAAGGTTATGTAACAAAATAGATGAAATGAAAGTAGGGTTAAGTGGTAAGATAGTTGAAACTAATACAGAGCTAAAAGTAGGGTTATGTAATAAAGTAACTAAAATTAATACAGAGCTGAGAAAGGAAAGTAATAGTAAATCAAATGAAATTAATACAGAACTGGGAAAGGAAACTAACAATAAGTTAAATGAAGCTAGTACAGAGTAAATAAAGTACAAGAAACTAGTAAGGAAACTGAAGAAGTAGGAAACACAAATGTAAACTTTGTACAAGTGCAAATGGATGTAACAGTACCAAAGGTAAATACAGATTTAACTAGTTATGTAAAAAAAATGCATGGCAGTAATACAAGTACAGAGAGAAATGTAGCGACTTTGTTAACAAACAAGAGATGCAATTGCTTTTTCCATAGCATCAACATCTCAAACATGCAACAACACTCAAATAAATGTAACAAATTTGATGTCAAACACAACTGTGCAACATAAAACTAGGGCAAAGCTAAAAAGTCTGTGGCATAAGAACAATGTAAACAGTATGAGAAACAAAAAGAAACAGAGAATAAATGTAAACAGTCTGAAAAAGAAAAAGTATTTAGGTTATGTGTTTAACAAAAAGAGAGAGAAAATAAATGTAAACAATCTGAGAAACAAAAATAAAGGGAAAGTAAAATTTACAGGTTATGTGTGGCACAATAGAAAAACAAAATAATGTATTTGGAACATAAAAGGGGAGAGCAATGTAATTTAAAATTGTAAATAATATTTTTTTTTTTTTTTTGGTTTTACTAAATAAAGCAAGTAATAAATAACAAAAGAAAGTTTAGAAACAGAAGAATTAAATAAAAATTCCATTGTTAGTAGAAAATCTATGTAGCAATTACATTTATATTATAAATTAAAATTTAGGAAACAAATGGTAAACAAAGGTTAACAAATGTTAAACAAAGGTTAACAAATGTTAACATTTATAATTGTATGTAAAAATGTAAAGCATATAAAGTGAAAGTGATAGTGAATGAGCAAACTTAGCTCAGGTCATTAATATTATACAAGGTCATTAACCTTGAAAAGTGCTACGCAAGTGAATAGGAAGTGTTCAGCTATACACGAGTGTTGTGACAAACGAGTGTTGAAGAAAAAGTAAGAAAGTGAAAGTGAAAGATAGGAAATGCAAAATAAATGTTATGTTTCTTTCTTTCAGGAGACTTTTAGAAAATATTTGAAAATTTAAAAAGAATCAACAAAAAGAGTAAATTTTAAATATTTCTAAAAGGGGGCAATTTGAGGCAGTATTTTAATGCCTAAATGATATTAATTGTATTTTTTTTTTGTTAATTAAATTCAATAACAGCCCACCTAGAAAACAATATGTATATAATTATTATATAAATTGTATGTAAAGTCATTGTAAATACTTATTTTTATTGTAAACGTATTTATTAGTGATATGTAAATGTTTATATACTCTAATACTGCAAAAACTGTGAGAATACTATGTTTTAGGATGTTAATAATGAGGCAATAATGTAATTTTGGTGGCAATAATGTGTTTGGAGTTTTAAAAGTACTGGTTATGAAAAAGATCGGCAATAACATAATTTCGCTTACAGTTTGGAATTAGCCAATCAAAAGTAAAGAAAGATTTTTAGTTTGAATACTTAAATTCTATTGGACTAGAATTAGCCAATAAGAGAATGGCATTAACGACGCTAAAGGTTTTCACCATTGAATCTAGTCAGTCTCGGGCAAGATGTAGTGAACAGCAGATGTAATGGTCTCGGGCAAGATATTAGACAGAGCAGACGTGAAAGTCGTGGGTAAAAATGTTGTAAAGTAATTTGTGTTCTCCGCCAAAAATGTATTAAGTGCTCACAGTTTTATTTTATAAAGTGTTGTGTTTATAAAAATGTGCATATATAAAGTGAAATAAAAAGAAGTAAAAATTAAAATGTAAATTGTGTGCCGTCTTATAATTTGAGGCTTATCACAACCCTGCAAGAAATTGTGTTTCTATAGTGCAACTGAAAGCAGCCGAGGCAAACAACTTTAATAATATTACGTAAAAACAAGCATCATCTTCACTATAAGGTTTGGCATCCTAAAAATCAAACAACATCAAAGTGTATCTTCATTATGTAACCTAAATAACTTCTTCGCAAGTGACGCACATACACAGGAATTCTCACATAAAAAAACCATCGCTAAATTGACTTCTTCAAATTGGCATACAACTGTGGGGCAAACTCCTCCAAATAATTACGTAACCTACTATCTGCAAGTTGAAGAACAATACTTCTTCAAATTGGCTCCCATACGTGGGGCAGATAAACATAAAGCACATCGATAAAATAAATTTTCATTCTTCAAAATGGCTCCCAAACGTGGGACCTAATATACAAACTGCACAATTTGAATAATAGTTGATTCTTCAGAATGGAGCTAATTTGTCATGCAAGGACAGTCAAAAAACAAATTATCTACTGAAGCCTGCTCTCACAATTACAGTAGGAGTCATCTTTAATTTTAATTCTGTTTAAGCGTTGAGGTGATCTGATTCTAAGCGAACAATAACATACCTTTCAAGGAAGATTACATGATAGAACCAGGAATATTTGGTACAATTTTCTGAATATTGGAACATTTGTTTATCCCAGTTTCTTGCCATTTGTCAACTATTAATTTTTTTCGATGTCTTAAAACTTAAGTATATGGCAAAACTAGTCATAGAATTCTGCTTTTTCTCTGCCCAATTTTACTGATTTATCTACCATTTCATTGCCTATAATGTTATGCCCATGAATCCAAAAGAATTTGACAGATATGTTGTGTTTGTTTCTAAATATTAAGTGCTTTAAATTCAGTAAGTGCCAATTACAATTGGAATATTAATAAACTGATTTTAGTGTTTCTAAAAGCAAAAGACCATATGTTAAAATTACTAAATTCTTAAGAAAATTCTGAGTTGCATAAAGAATAGCCTGTTTAATAGCAAATATTTCAGCATTAAATACAGATGTATTTAAGGATGAAGGTTTTGAAATGTGATTTTCAATATAGAAGGCAGCACCTAGTGAATTATCTTCTAAGCATTTCGAACCATTGGTATATGTTACTGTGGTCGAATTGCACATCAAGTTAACATGAAGTGCATCTAATAATTTCTTATTTATATCAGTATTACACATATTGTACTGGATGAGTGAATTGTCGACATCTATTTCATGTATGAGTGTCTCATACAAATATGAGGAACAAGAGGATAGATTGAAAATATATTTGTGAAATGGTGGGGAAATATGAAATTAATAAAAGTATTCAAGATGCAATTACACAGAATGTTATAAAATATTCTGTAGCCATCTTTCAGAATCATGTATATGCTTTAAGCGGCATGTAAAATGTATTATTGTTTAGAATGCAGTTTAATTTTTACAAATGATTGTCTGTGGCCATCCTTCAGAATCATGCGTATGGTTTAAGCAGCATGTAAAATGTATTATTGCTGTAAGGGGGCACACTAAAAACAAAAACTGATATATAATTTATTTTAAAATAGTCTACATAGTGAAACCGAACTCTTTGCCATGTATTGCTATTTAAAACTTTCAATAGGGCAATGATTAGGAAATTACAGGTTTTCCCTACTAATATGTATTTGTGTACTTCAGCTGATTTCATAGTCTTTTTTGGTTATAAAAGGAAAGTTTTTAACAGTTTCAATCGCAGAGTACGCACAGGAACAGACATGTTTTATAATGGCGTGTTTTAATGTTTATTAACACCCCAGAAACAAACTAGCATTTAATAACATCGTATGCGTTGCACTGCAAATTATACTGTAGTTCAAATTAAATGGCATGGTAACTTCTCTTTTTGTTTGAGCTTGAGCCCCCCCCCCCCCATTCCTAAAACTAATTTTACAATTTGAACCCCAAGGAATGGAAAATAACGCACTGGGATTAGTGTACCTGGACTGAGTTTGATGATGACCTCCTATCCTGACGTTATACGCTCAGTGTTGTGGCCTTATTCCTAGTTGGTATTGCCCATACACCCTCATCAGTATGCCTATTGGCCGGGTAAATTTAGATACAGTGCTCCATCAGCTTGTGGTGAGGCTGGAGAGGGACTGGACTGTGGAGAACTCACCATGGTAGTTTTCCTAAACACTGAAAGTGCCTTTAATAATATGACTTTAGGCAACATTCTGAAAGGTCTGGAGAGCAGGGAAGTCAGTCCAGTTATCACGGACTAGATTGTGACCTCCTTGGAAGGCCGGCAGGCTACGGCGACCCTGGGGAGTGAGTCCATAAGGGCAACATGCCCCAGGGCTGCCCACAAGGGAGAGTTTTGTCACCATGTGGTGTCTGGTGGTAGATGTACTGCTGGACAGACTCAACAGGAGGGGAATTCATGCTCAAGGTTATGCTGATAACACATGCCTTGTAGCAAGTGGAAAATTCCTGAGTACTGCTTCAGGGCTCATACAGGCTCTAGAGGAATGGTGTAGAGAAACGGACTTGTCCGTTAACCCGGACAAGACTGAAATAATGATCTTCACAAGGAAGAGGAAGCTGTCAGGCTTGGTAGAACCCAACTGTTTGGGAAGAAGTTAAAGTTTTCTGGAGCGGTCAAATACCTAGGACTCATTCTGAATGTGGGGCTGAGCTAGAAAAAGCATGTTGATTATAAACTTAAGAAAGCCTACAATGCTTTGTGAAACTACCAAAGATCCATAGAACTGAGGTGGAGACCCAAGGTAGTCAAATGGCTATTCACCTTGGTTATAGGACTGTCAATATATTATGCAGCTGCTGGTTTGGTGGCCTGCCTCTCATGTGAAAGCAGGGGCTGCCAAGCTGGATTCACTGCAAAGATTGGCATGTATAATGATAACAGAGGTGATGCGGATGACTCCTCAGTCTGCCTTAGAGATTCTGGTGGATCTTCCTCCTTTGCACCTGTTTGCAAAGGAGGTAGCCAGAATGATGCCTCTGGACTGTAGGGGGTGAAGTTTTAAGCTACCTCACAAAGGGCACTCACTGATCCTTTCTAGATTACAGAGGAAGTGTCCCATAAGCCAGATGATCAGGGATTTGATGGGGATTAGGTATAACCTAAGTCCATCCTACACTGTGGTAATACCTTCCAGGGAGGAGTAGGACCTAGAGACTGGGTCTCTACCAAAAGCAGGGGCAGGACATGGTTGATGAATGCCACCTTGGGGGCAGGATAGGGGCTGGGGCCCTAGAACCAGGCATAATTCCCCTTGGTCGAGTTACCATGGCTTTCCAGGCTGAGATCTATGCGATATTAGCCTGCACTATGCATATTTATACTATGCCAGTATGACAGCTTTGAAAGTCCTTATGGCAGTTAAAACCACATAGATTACTGTGGCAATGCCAGAGGATGTTGGATAGATTATGTACCAGCTGCTTCTTTGGGTTCCTGGGCATACCGGTATTGGAGGGAATGAGATGGCAAACACTCTTGCAGAGGGGATCAGGGCTCAATTTTACTGGGCCTAAGCCCTTTTGCGGAGTGTCTGCTAGGAATATCAAGTATGAGATAACCTAGCTCATGGCAAGGGCTCATCTTGAGATCTGGAGTAAGCAAACCACTACCAGTTAGGCACATGTTCTGATATGAGGGCCTGAGTGGAGAGCGAGTTTCTCCTGAATTTGACCAGGGTTAAGCCCACAGGGGTTGTGGGCTATCTTACGGGTCACAACACTCAGGCTCTTACATAATGGCTCTTACACAAGACCCTGTATGTTGGAAATGTGGAGGAACTTTGAGACCTCACAGCATATACTATGCAAATGTGAAGGTTTTGCTTGGCATAGATATGTATCCTTAGGGTCCTTCTTTTTGGAACCTGAGGAGATAAGAAGGGCAGATATCAAAGACACAGTCCATTTTGTATGGACCATCAAACTCGAGTAATGCCTAAAATATGAGGCACAATGGGCTCCAGAGCCTGCATGCATGGCCTCTTTAAGAGGCCACTCAGTTACCACCATCATCATCCTCTTGTAGATAAATTGGTTTCGAACACCATGAAGGTCTTCCTAAAATCACCCTCCTGAATGCAGGATTCTAAGGACGTGGCACCAGAGCTCAGTTTACCTCCACAGCCACTTCTCGCCAGATGGAAAACCTGGATCTCTGCAGCTATATATTATGCAACAATTTGGATAAGATATGTGATGTATTTAAGCCCTATCAGAAGATGAAACTGTTTCAGTTCGTGAGGTAAAGAAGTTGTATAACGAACTTGGCAACAATCTGCCGTTTATAGCAGCATTATAGTGTGCTACTGGAAGCAATCTTGAAGTTGGAGAAATAGGTGATACATTAAAACGGTGTCATCCATGGCAATCTTTTAAGATACAATAAGTCAAATGTTGCGAGTTCTAGGAGAGAAAGGAAAAAGTGTTAGTGAAAAGTGTAAAAGTGTTAGTAGTACTAATGTGGACCAAGAAAAACTTAAGAACATTTGTGATGTCCTAAAGGAGAAAGTTCTGTTGTAAATGATGTGAGTCCTTCCAAAGCTTCATTGGGAGTAGAATGTTCTTTTTCCTTGATGAAAAACATTGACAGGTGGTGACATCATCTTGTTACTTGCAATCAAGAAAACTAAGAGTAGGTACTTTATGTGATAAAGTAGCTATTAGATAACTATTTTCATTAATAAAGAGTGGAATTACTTTGTTTTCACTTTCAATAAATGACTATTTTAATTATATAATTATTTTTTGGTATTTTAAATGCCTTTTTGCCTGCCCATTTTAACCAAAATAAATGCTTGAACTTCCGGGCTCTAGTTATATTACAGGAAGTGAAGCAGACTGTGTTAGTGAATCTAAATGTGTTAATGTTAGTTACAAAACATCACTATGGACAGTTCTGGTCCATCAGTTATAAAAGTTCTCTGTAACCAAAGTTGAGGCAGATCAAACGACACAGATAGGTGGTTTTTGCCTGTAGAAGACAAACTGTGGTATGAAATAGTATGCTAGGGTCCCATGTGCCTTTTACAGAGTGAAGAACAGTACCCAAAATACAAGCAGAACACATTTTATTACTTTTCATTATTATAAACTATAAAACATGGAGAAAAAGTGAAGACATTGGTTGGCATACTCAGCTTCTTAATAATTGTATTTACTGTTTCTGATGTAGATATTCTCTGTAATACAATCCCAAACTTCTCTGTGCTAAAAGGCTATAGTGATTGGAAACACATGAGCACTGTGTTACATAAACATGAAAATACGACAGTTCATATCTTCTTCTTCCTCTTCTTCTTCTTCTTCTTCTTCTTCTTCTTCTTCTTCTTCTTCTTCTTCTTCTTCTTCTTCTTCTTCTTCTTCTTCTTCTTCTTCTTCTGCTTCTGCTTCATCCAACCAAGTGTTAGGCCATCAGGCCTGTTACGATCTCACTAAGAAATTTTCCCTCCACCTCTAGTTCATATCAATACAATGTTAAAATGGCTTGAATTACAGCAACATTTATTGGAAGGGAATTCTATAGAAATGTGATACAGTTACTTATTTAGGAAGCAAAAACACACCGGCAAGATAATTTAGAAAGGCTCATAAGTTTAATATAACTTTTGGCATCTCATAACTTAGCTTTTATAGGGAAGAGGGAAATGTTATCCCTAGATGAAGCACAAAATTCAGGGCACTTTATAGACATGGTAAAATTATCATCAAAATATGACACAATGCTGCAAGAACACTTCTAGCACATAAGAGAAAATGAAATACACGCCCATCATTTAAGCACAAAGTTTCAAAATGAATTGAATGAATTGATGTGCACTAAAGTAACAATGGCCGTAGTAAATAAGGTTAAATTAGCTAAATACTATGCCATATTAGTAGATTGCATTAGAGACACTGCTGGAATTGAGCAACCATAATTTCGAGCTTGGTTGACAGTCTTCAGCAATACAAGTGCTGATAGTTTTTTGGTAATTTAATTGAGCTTAATGAATGCTTGAGTTTGAAGCTCAATTAAATTATCTAACAAAAATTGTAAACAGAGAGAGAGAGTCAGTAAGAAAATTACAATGCAAAACCAATGCCATCTTTCTGTACTTTTAGTATAACCATTAAAGGTAAATTCATTCAGCATAAAACTCTGAACACTGATTGCATACCACCTTTCTGCTTCTTTTAATATTATGCGACACTTCTTTTATATTTTGAATTTGCAGAATATCAAATTTTTCCACCTACAGTTTGTATCAAATGCCAATAGCGAACAGGAAAATGCATGAGAACAGACATCCTAGATCCCTAGTTGAATCGAAGCAAAGATTACAGGAATAAAAAAATCTAATGTGTTACATTCACATACCTTTCTGTACCCTCTATCATTTATTAATGGGTATACAAACTATTCTTGCAAAAGCTAAGTTTTTTATTTACTTCATTTTAATTGAGATAAAACTTAGCAGAAATAACTACATTACACATTTCATTATAGATACAAAGGGAACAGCAATAGTAAAATGTTTTAGAGCTGAATGCTATATGCTGTCCTTAAAATTCCATTCAGTCTCAAGAAACAGCTGAATGTAGACAGGATTGAAGTAATGAACAATTTGAACGATGACTAACAAATATCTCAGAAATGACGCGCCACAAAAAAGTTATTTGAAATAAATTGTGTTTTAAAGAGATCTACATATTTTGTGTAGTACGTTTTCATCTATTCCTTAACGTTTACCAGTTATACAAGTATATGTAAAATTCCCTCTGAATAAAGTGGACTTGACAGGTTATTCCCAGAAAATTCAAGATATGCATTTCATTTGTCACGTAAATGTCTTAAATATATAGTATTTTAATCAAACTCATTTGAGCCATTTTTAAGAAAATAACAAATTTCTAAAATTGTTCTGTGTAAAGGGTACTTTGGGTGGATGCAACTTTCTTGAAAGTCTTTGTGTCACCTGTTTGGAAGATACTGAACTTAAATACGTAGTTTGGTATTTATCCGACTTTCCATTTTTGAGTTATGCTGCTCACAAACCTTTCTCTAAAAATGTTTTCTTGGATTCAAGGTGACTCAAAACATGTATTTATGGTGAAATCTTGATATCAAATCTTTGAATGTAATTCAATACCTTCTCTACCTACTAGGTATGTGGTAGAGAAAGTAAAAATGAATGTAGGAGAAAAAACTATCAGTTATTAGTTTCTGAGCAACATGCTCTAAAACTGTCAATTAAGTTTGATTGTAATTGGTGAATAAGGCATCAATAAGACCGTACATTGTCTCAAAGGCTGTACATTGCAAGTAATGTGTTATACTTCCTTTCTCTCTGCACACTTCACATATTCCCTTATCTCTACCTCTTATCCCTCTTAGAAATATTGTTCCAGTTATCATCCAAGTTATCCCTACTTTTATTTTTGTGTGTTACAGCAATCTATATATGGTTCTCGACCCTGCTTCTTTTTATTTGTTTATGAAATTGTAATGATTTCTTGTTTTCTATACTTCCCCATATCTCCTGCTTTTCTATGTCTTCTATTCTGCTTTTATCCCATTTCCTATCCATCAGATGTTTCCTATCTGCTGCTTCTTCTGTTCTCCGTCATCTAATAAGATCTTTCAATACTTCTTTCTTCTCTGCTCTACACTCCTTAGCAAACCACCCTTTACTTTCCTGCTTCCTACTCTATTGTCTTATTTCCATTCCTCTCCCTGTTCTTGTTACTAGTAATTCCAGTAGCTCTAATGCTTTTCCTGAATTTTCTTCCTTAATATTTGCAGTTATTCCTGTTCTAAAATTGTCCTACCCTTGAATTTATGTCTTGTATAAAACCCTCTCTTTGTTCCTCCCTCCATTTGAATGTCTTTATTTTCCTTGTCTGCATTTCTTTTCCTCTTTCTAACTGTTGTTCTCCTAACTTAGATTTCAGATTTAGGTCTGGTATTAGTAGAAAATGTCCATTACTTGTGCATTAATTTTGTGACTTTAAAGTTGTTTACCATGCATTTGATATTACTTGACCATAATACATAATCAATTACACTTTGGCTGTTTATACTTATAAAGGTATATTTCCCATGTCCATCCTCTCCATATTTCCTGTTTAGAATATCAAGTGCATTTAGTTCACAAAAGTCAATAAATTTTTCAGTTCCCCTATCCACAAGTTTATCTTTACCGTGTCTAAAGGTATTCATCCACAATGCAAATTAAATGGCTTGCAACTTTGAACTGTGCAAGAAAAGTGAAATTTCACCGTGTAAACTGTCAAGCAAGTAGGAAAACTGCATGCACAACTAAAATTCAACGCAACTTCCAAGTGGCATTCAACTTCAGAAGTTGCTTCGTGTACACAGTGGAAAAAAGAAAGTTGTGCCATCTTAAAGAGGCTTGAACAGTTTAGAAAATTTTTGTGGCGTATTCGATGCAACTTTGTTACGTCATTCTGCTGTGATAGTAAATAGCTGTTTGAGAGGTAGGCACAAGGATTATAATTTGTGCTACACTAAATAAAAAGTTAAGACAGATACGTGCATTTTATTTCCTTAACAATATGAGCAATTTATTGTAGCATGGTGACAATTTATTTCTTCATAGGTAATAATGGCCTATAAAAATAAACGGACGAGCGAAATGGCAAAGAAGTTGATGAACTGACTGAGACCAAAGATTGCTTGTGGGGAGTAGACACTGCGGATTACAGAAATAAACAAAAGCGACAAAATGCTTTACATAATATAGGAATAGAGTTCAACATGTCAGCAGAGGAAATGAAAGTAAAAATCCAGAGGTTGAGGATCCAGTTCACCAACAGAAACAAAATGAAGGCAGGGAAATCTGGAAGTGGTGCAAAAGACAAGTATAAATCAAAATGGGAATTTTACGATGCACTGCTGTTTATGTTTTACCACACCAGCACCAACAATGATGCAGTACATGAGTAGATTCTTTGGTAAGTACCAACACACTCACTTTAAATGTAGCAATATTGCCAAGGAACCTCTCCTTCACGGCAAAAATACTCCTTGAATTCCTCTCTTAACATTTTTTGCTGCAATATGAGGATTTATACTTAGTTCTTTGCAATGGCACAAAGTTGTAGTTCTCGTTGTGCCAAGTATTCAAAATAAATATATCAGTGACCGATAGATGTCACCTAAAAAAATCACATTGATTATATAGTTATAAATAATGACAGCCAAATGTGGTATATGTATATTAAACTTGCTAATGTTGCTGCTCCATAATTTTAACCCGAATCACCTGTGGCTAGAAATCTCAGTGTCAGCACAAGACGTTCTGTTGGTGATACTGACATTATCGTGTCTTGCTTTTGTATTACCGGTGCTATTCTTTTAAGCAGATAATGAAAATCAATTGCTGATATGCGTAGGAAATTCTTATAGAAATTTTTACTCCCTCATAGAGCTCTTGCAGCAAGTTGCTTACCACCCCACAATATTCACGACTTAGAATCCACTCTCTTAACCAACATTTTCTTGCTGCCCTTTACGTTTTTCTCTACGTCGACAAAATAAAATAAGAGACAAACATGTTGCAGACAAAACTTCATTATTGCCACACCAAGAACACAGCTGACTAGAAAGTGGCATGCACAAAAATCTTTTTAATCTCAACAGCCTTTCTGGATTAGTGTTGGATGCAGATGGGAACAATAAATAAGTAATAAAAAATTTACAGAAATAAGTTTAATTGTTTACATGGTTCAGAATTTAGAGAGCTTTGTAGATTAATTCTTATGCTATTGTCAAAGTTACCACTGTGTAAGCCACAGAAACATAAACTTTTCAAAAATCACTCGCAGATGCTGAAGAATATTTCAATAACAAATAACATAAGCTCACATTAGCACTTTAATAATCCATCCTTTTTATGGGCGAATACTAACAATTTATTCATCACTGTATGTATTTAAATTATGTACTACTAAAAACAACTAATAATTTTGTGATTTTTCACTACCTAACCTATCGTCTACCTACTAGATTTTCAGGTCAGGTTCCTGTTTTAATCATGAAAGGCACATTATTTAATGTTCTCTATTATTAAGGTATCAGGAGGAACTCTTAGATTCATCAATTTGTTTGTCAATGTGAAAATTCTGCTTTATTTTAACATTTTCCTCGCACATTTCCATTACTGTTTTCTCAGCATGAGAGAGATTGGGCCATTTGTGCTCTATCCGTATAATGCTCGAAGGTGTCAATAACCTATCTAACCAGCTACATTCTACAGAGAGAGCCAGAAAACTATGAACCGGCTGCGCAGTGTTTTTCCAGTCCGTGTCCTTGGTGCTTATTGCCGTCTGCCGCTATCATAGAAAGGCGGGGATGAAACCATACAACATTTTTAAAACTACTTTTAAAGGCTTTGCTTGCCAACTTTATGAAAGGAGATTGAAACTGGCCACCATGGTTGTCCATACATTTTTGGCACCTTTTAGGAAACTATCCATCACTCGCCGTAGTTCACATTGAGAAATGCTGGCAATTTCCTGGCGGATATTTTGTTTTAATTCTTCCAGGGTGTGTGGGTTTGTCTTGTACATTTTGTTTTAAGTTACCCCAGAGATAGAAATCATAGGGGGTTAGGTCGGGGGACCGAGGGGGCCACAAATCTCTACTAATAATTCTCTCAAACACACTTGCATAAAGTTGTTAAATAAAGCCTTTAAAAGTAGTTTTAAAAATGTTGTATGGTTTCATCCGCGCCTTCTATGATAGCGGCAGATGGCAACGAGTGTTGAGGATGCGCACAGGAAAAACACTGTGCAGCCAGTTCGTAGTATTTTGGCTCTCCCTGTAATTTCATACTAAACAGGTTTTATAAAATACAAAAGATAGAGCCATCAGTATTATGTATGTCACAGAAATAAACACTTTTGCATTTTATTTCAGAAACATTGAGTTTTGTAAATAGCCTTTTAAGATTTTCTGCTGTTCGATTAATGTAAATATTACATTAAATTAATGTAATGGGACAAGTTAACATTTTTTTAATATATATAAAAAAATTCAAGTTCTTTACACCAGAACTTCTTCACAAAGTTTTTTTACAATTGGACAATTTAAAGAATATTAAAATAGTATATCTGCTAAATGAAGATTATTTCTTTGAAGTATGGTATAACCACAGAATAGAGAGTATACAGAAAGCAACCTCGGCTGTAATCCCTGTGCCAAAATCTAGTGCACGTGTGCAAAGTCTGCCATATTGAAACTGAGTAAACAGCTGTGCTGTTGAAGTTAAACGCTTTGAATATGTTTTGTTTATTTTATTACTTGTGCATTTTAGCTGCTGAGTTTATCTTTAACTCAACACTTGTTTTATGCACTGTAAAAGTTAGAATATTTGTTAATGCTTAGAGGTTTACTGCTTTCATAATGAGCAGCAGTAAGAGAAAAGCCTGCTGATGGTGCGCAGCACCTAACTGCAGAAATAATTCAAATGCAAATCAGGACATAATGTTTATCAGCTTTCCAAAAGATGAACAATGGTAAGTGAACATTGTTATATATTTATAGCTTGCTGAGAGTTAACTGTTATCAATTTGGAATCAAAGCATTTTATGTGTACATTATTATAATTAGCCACATGTCTAATTGAATGGGAGAAAAACACAACAAAGCAAGTGACTTGGCCAAAAATTTGGATTAAGTTTACTTTGGAAATTGAGCTTTTTATTTATGGACACTTTTTAACTGCTGGTGTTCTTAGCGTCCCATTCTATATTGGGCGTGAAAGACTGGAAATTTTGCTCAGAGGCCTCTTTATCAGGCTTGAGGTTCTTTTACGTGCTGTAAATCTACAACATGAGATCACCGGCTTTACTTCCCTTCCGAAGGAAGCCATGCTAAGGATTTTTACACCCGAAAAAAATTCATCGCCCTTCGCCGAGTTTGAACCTGCGACCTCGGGAACTAGAAGCTAGCATGGTAACCACTACACCACACAGGACGACAAGTTTACTTTGGGGGTCATATGTTTTAATGATAGATGGATTCCAATACCACGAGCCAAACTACATATTTTTTACTTTTGGTTTGATTTAAACTATGTCTTAATAAACATTGAAATGTATAAGCACCTATTTACTGAGTATCTACTAAACATTATTCATATTTACCTAGTAATACAAGGTAAGAAGTGAGAATATACTAACATAGCTGATATATAATGAGATTTTATTGTTTAATGAACTGAATGTTAAGGAGATTAAGAAAGGTTGAAGGGTACTTACACTGTTGCAGTCTTCACCAATCCAATTATAAAAGCAGTTTTAAACTCATGTTTCTTTCCAGTGCAAAGAAATGGACTGTGTTCTCTAGGAGAGCAGATTTACTGAAAAAAGATGCCAAATACTTATATAAAAACTGCACAATGTGTAGTGTGCGCTTGAAGATGTGATGTTTGTTGATTTTTTTGAAAAACCGATTGTAACCTGATGCTGTTCCAACATTATTGTGTAGAGTGTGAGGTGAGTTATGAAGCAAGAAGGTTGTGTTTGCAGGGAGCTTTGTCACTGAGAAGAAAAGCGAAACAAGTGACAACGGGAGTAAAACTTGCTGTATGCAGAATGGGAATAGGGCTATTCATGATAAAGAAATTTATGAAAGGTAAAATGAAGCAAAACATAATGAGAAATTGGTTAGTACTTGGAAGCGTAATATTTTGTTATTAATGATAGGCAGGATTGAACTAAACCCAGGACCTGAGGAAATACAAACAATATTAGGGAAGCTTGAAGAAAAACTGAATAAGATAGATGGAATGGAAGAATGCATAAAAGACAACCTGAAGCAAGTAGCCAAAGAAATAAAAGAAGTTATTGGAAAAGAGGTGCTATGAATAACGAGAGACATAGATGGGATCAAGGAGAAAATGCAAAGAATGGACGAGAGGGGGAGTAGATTAAATTAGGTGTTCATGGGTGTGGAAGAGGGAAGAGATGTTTGGCCAGTGGGAGAAATAAGGAAAATTCTAACAGACAAATTAGAAATGGATCTGACAGGATGGGAGATTGTTGAGCCATGTCGAGTAGTAAAAGGCCAATAATAGCAAAATTTGTGACATTCAACCTAATTCATGAAATTTTAAGAAGAGCAGGGATGTTAAATTGAAGCAACATATTTATTAACAAAGACCTGACAATAGCTCAGAGAGATGTAAAAAGAAATTTAACTAAGAAGATGATGGAAGCAAGATCAGAAGGCAAACAAGCATTTATAAGAAATCTACATCTCTGGATAGATGGAGTGGATGTAACACATGTGGGCAAGAAGTGTGTATGGAGGGAAAAAAATGGAATGGAAGGAAACAAGTCAGCATAAAAGGAGCGAATGAAGGGAATTAACACCCACAGCAGGCAGAGGAAGCACCAAGTGCAGTACAGAGACAAAGGATAGAGAGATGTCAAACACAGCACAAAAGGAAAATGACATAATTTCAACAGGTGAAGGAACGTCACAGTATTCATAAGAGCCAACAGCTGTAATGAAGGAGAGAGCAGATATGGCAACAATGGAGACGTCACAAGTTACATCATCTCCAAAGAAAGTAGTGTCACCCAGGAGGGAGAAGGGTGAAGCATCACTTGCTTTAGCAGAGAAGGGGAAGGAGGTGTGGCAACAATGTAGTGAAGTGTCCAGTGAGGAAGAAGAGATGGAGAAAAGAAGATGGGAGCAGGTGGAGAAGGAAGGGGAAGAAAATATCATGTTATCCTCTCATGGGAACATTCTGGTGCTGCAGAAAGAAAAACAAATAAACATTGGAAGTTTACAAGTTGAGAAGTAAACAAAATCTTGAAAAGTTTATATCTTTTAGGGGCAGAGCGGGAATGCAATAGCAGACAGTAAGACAATTTGGTTTTTGGAGCTGTGAAGGTTAGAAAAACAAAATCTATATGGGAACTTTACAGCATTTACTGGGCAAGCTAGACTATCTGGCAGTGGTAGAAATGTGTTAAAGGAGGACAGTATAGAAAAAAAATGAATTATAATTATGTGGGAAGAAGGGGAGAAATGCTAGCAAAGAAGGGAGAGTATCAGGAGGGTTGGGATTATCTTTATTAAGAAGTCCTTGAGCACAACAATTAAACTTGGTCGAGATCACAGGAAGTATTATGGATCATAAGTCAAGATAAACAGCTAGATGAAGGTAAAATATGTATAGGTATAGTGTATAACCCGCCAGCTAACTCACAGTTCCATAATCCAGAATTATACCATCTTTTAGAGAAAGACAGAGGTAAACGGATAAGTATGTACATGTGTGCGCGCACAGATGATGATAATAATGGGTTATTTCAGTATAAGAATAGGGGAAAATTATGTAAATTTAATGGATAGATGGGATAATAATGATGTATTACAAAAAAGAGAAGTCTTAAGGTACTCGTCCACGATGCCAGTTTTATGGCATGCCACTTTCCTTGTGGGCCACAAGTGTGGCACTCTCTGTTTACAAACAGCAGGGAAAGTTGCACGATTTCATGTTGTGCCACTAGAAATGTTCCACAGAAATGTTGCACGAGCATTTACACAATGTTATATTTTGGCGGAAATTTTTGTGCATGCCACTTTCTAGTCAGCTGTGTTCTATGTGTGGCAATAATGAAGTTTTGTCTGCAACATGTTTGTCTCTTATTTTATTTTGTCGACGTAGAGAAAAACGTAAAGGGCGGCAAGAAAATGTTGGGTAAGAGAGTGGATTCTAAGTCGTGAATATTGTGGGGTGGTAAGGAACTTGCTGCAAGAGCTCTATGAGGGAGTAAAAATTTCTATAAGAATTTCCTACGCATATCAGCAATTGATTTTCATTATCTGCTTAAAAGAATAGCACCGGTAATACAAAAGCAAGACACGATAATGTCAGTATCACCAACAGAACGTCTTGTGCTGACACTGAGATTTCTAGCCACAGGTGATTCGGGTTAAAATTATGGAGCAGCAACATTAGCAAGTTTAATATACATATACCACATTTGGCTGTCATTATTTATAACTATATAACCAAAGTGATTTTTTTAGGTGACAGCTATCGGTCACTGATATATTTATTTTGAATACTTGGCACAACGAGAACTACAACTTTGTGCCATTGCAAAGAACTAAGTATAAATCCTCATATTGCAGCAAAAAACCTTGAGAGAAATTCAAGGAGTATTTTTGCCGTAAAGGAGAGGTTCCTTGGCAATATTGCTACATTTAAAGTGAGTGTGTTGGTACTTACCAAAGAATCTACTCAAGTACTGCATCATTGTTGGTGCTGGTGTGGTAAAACAAACTGCAGTGCATCGTAAAATTCCCATTTTGATTTATACTTGTCTTTTGCACCACTTCCAGATTTCCCTGCCTTCATTTTGTTTCTGTTGGTGAACTGGATCCTCAACCTCTGGATTTTTACTTTCATTTCCTCTGCTGACATGTTGAACTCTATTCCTATATTATGTAAAGCATTTTGTCGCTTTTGTTTATTTCTGTAATCCGCAGTGTCTTCTCACCACAAGCAATCTTTGGTCTCAGTCAGTTCATCAACTTCTTTGCCATTTCGCTCGTCCATTTATTTTTATAGGCCATTATTACCTATGAAGAAATAAATTGTCACCATGCTACAATAAATTGCTCATATTGTTAAGGAAATAAAATGCACGTATCTGTCTTAACTTTTTATTTAGTGTAGCACAAATTATAATCCTTGTGCCTACCTCTCAAACAGCTATTTACTATCACAGCAGAATGACGTAACAAAGTTGCATCGAATACGCCACAAAAATTTTCTAAACTGTTCAAGCCTCTTTAAGATGGCACAACTTTCTTTTTTCCACTGTGTACACGAAGCAACTTCTGAAGTTGAATGCCACTTAGAAGTTGCGTTGAATTTTAGTTGTGCATGCAGTTTTCCTACTTGCTTGACAGTTTACACGGTGAAATTTCACTTTTCTTGCACAGTTCAAAGTTGCAAGCCATTTAATTTGCATTGTGGATGAATACCTTTAGACACGGTAAAGATAAACTTGTGGATAGGGGAAGTGAAAAATTTATTGACTTTTGTGAACTAAATGCACTTGATATTCTAAACAGGAAATATGGAGAGGATGGACATGGGAAATATACCTTTATAAGTATAAACAGCCAAAGTGTAATTGATTATGTATTATGGTCAAGTAATATCAAATGCATGGTAAACAACTTTAAAGTCACAAAATTAATGCACAAGTAATGGACATTTTCTACTAATACCAGACCTAAATCTGAAATCTAAGTTAGGAGAACAACAGTTAGAAAGAGGAAAAGAAATGCAGACAAGGAAAATAAAGACATTCAAATGGAGGGAGGAACAAAGAGAGGGTTTTATACAAGACATAAATTCAAGGGAAGGACAATTTTAGAACAGGAATAACTGCAAATATTAAGGAAGAAAATTCAGGAAAAGCATTAGAGCTACTGGAATTACTAGTAACAAGAACAGGGAGAGGAATGGAAATAAGACAATAGAGTAGGAAGCAGGAAAGTAAAGGGTGGTTTGCTAAGGAGTGTAGAGCAGAGAAGAAAGAAGTATTGAAAGATCTTATTAGATGACGGAGAACGGAAGAAACAGGAGATAGGAAACATCTGATGGATAGGAAATGGGATAAAAGCAGAATAGAAGACATAGAAAAGCAGGAGATATGGGGAAGTATAGAAAACAAGAAATCATTACAATTTCATAAACAAATAAAAAGAAGCAGGGTCGAGAACCATATATAGATTGCTGTAACACACAAAAATAAAAGTAGGGATAACTTGGATGATAACTGGAACAATATTTCTAAGAGGGATAAGAGGTAGAGATAAGGGAATATGTGAAGTGTGCAGAGAGAAAGGAAGTATAACACATTACTTGCAATGTACAGTCTTTGAGACAATGTACGGTCTTATTGATGCCTTATTCACCAATTACAATCAAACTTAATTGACAGTTTTAGAGCATGTTGCTCAGAAACTAATAACTGATAGTTTTTTCTCCTACATTCATTTTTACTTTCTCTACCACATACCTAGTAGGTAGAGAAGGTATTGAATTACATTCAAAGATTTGATATCAAGATTTCACCATAAATACATGTTTTGAGTCACCTTGAATCCAAGAAAACATTTTTAGAGAAAGGTTTGTGAGCAGCATAACTCAAAAATGGAAAGTCGGATAAATACCAAACTACGTATTTAAGTTCAGTATCTTCCAAACAGGTGACACAAAGATTTTCAAGAAAGTTGCATCCACCCAAAGTACCCTTTACACAGAACAATTTTAGAAATTTGTTATTTTCTTAAAAATGGCTCAAATGAGTTTGATTAAAATACTATATATTTAAGACATTTACGTGACAAATGAAATGCATATCTTGAATTTTCTGGGAATAACCTGTCAAGTCCACTTTATTCAGAGGGAATTTTACATATACTTGTATAACTGGTAAACGTTAAGGAATAGATGAAAACGTACTACACAAAATATGTAGATCTCTTTAAAACACAATTTATTTCAAATAACTTTTTTGTGGCGCGTCATTTCTGAGATATTTGTTAGTCATCGTTCAAATTGTTCATTACTTCAATCCTGTCTACATTCAGCTGTTTCTTGAGACTGAATGGAATTTTAAGGACAGCATATAGCATTCAGCTCTAAAACATTTTACTATTGCTGTTCCCTTTGTATCTATAATGAAATGTGTAATGTAGTTATTTTTGCTAAGTTTTATCTCAATTAAAATGAAGTAAATAAAAAACTTAGCTTTTGCAAGACTAGTTTGTATACCCATTAATAAATGATAGAGGGTACAGAAAGGTATGTGAATGTAACACATTAGATTTTTTTATTCCTTTAATCTTTGCTTCGATTCAACCAGGGATCTAGGAAGTCTGTTCTCATGCATTTTCCTGTTCGCTATTGGCATTTGATAAAAACTGTAGGTGAAAAAATTTGATATTCTGCAAATTCAAAAAATAAAAGAAGTGCCGCATAATATTAAAAGAAGCAAAAAGGTGGTATGCAATCAGTGTTCAGAGTTTTATGCTGAATGAATATTACTGCTAACTGGTAGCCTAGAGCTGTAACCACTAATTACAGGTTGAACCTTATTTTATAACTCTTAACGATATTGTTATGTAGCGAAGAGGTAGTTAAATCATAACTACTTGTCACGAGCTGTTGTTACGAGGTCATTAAACAGTTGTGGTAAGTTTTGTTAATTTGGATGCAGTATTAGTTATGCTCTTGGATGAACTTGAGAGAGAAGAGGAGCATGAATTGAGGAGGTAAGAGCTTAAGATAGATCTGAAAAATTAAATTTCTAGAACAAATTGTTGCTATCATTTAACAGGTTTCTTGCTTAAATGGATCAGAATATTTACCAAGAAAATTGCAAGTATAACAACTCTTGCCAGATTAAGGACATGAATGAGTGTTTTGTGGAATGTACCGTTTAATTTGGGTAATACTTTTTAGAGGTTACAACACAGAACTATACAGAGGTCACTCAGGGATAATAGTGACCCATTTTATATTCCAGACAGGAATTTTAAAACCCTGTTTTGGTTTTCCAAGAAGTGGCTCATGGGCTGATAGACCTGAACGTCATCTACAAGCTCTTGTCCACAACACTGCAGTACCAGCATTTCTGAGGGTAAATAATTTCATTAGAATGAAACTAATGTATTACATGCATTTAATTATGCAATAGGACATCAAATAAGCATTGGTGCTATTTGATTGTGTATGCTGACCAAGAAACCAAAAGATACCGTAGGAATAAGAGCAACACTGATGGTCTCCATGGCAACATTAGCTTAACCTAACGAATTATCTAATTTAATTTATTGTTTACATAACTTTATGGTCATGCATAGATCATCATTTTGCCAAAATAATCATTACATAAAAGATAGGTTTCTTATCATTAGCAAAAACACAATTATCTTTATACTTTCAGCAATGATTTGTTTAGGTTAGGTTATGTTAGACAGTGGGTTAGTAGTGCTGTTTTTAAAATTTGAATATTTGTTAAGCTGTGATGATGTGTTGATAATTCCTTGCAGGGAGGAATAAATATATCTTCTTACTAGTACATAATACAGCATTCTTTATTTCTGTTTATGAAATGTCATAGTACTGTAGGCCTGAAGTGAACAGTAAAACTGGATGAAATTAACCATATTCTTATAGCAAATGTTTACTTTGTGGCCTACACCTCTGGAATGTTAGGTACCACTGTTTAGCTTTTGTGTATATAAAGTAATATATAAATAATTATGAAATGTTTTAAGAATAATCCAAGTTGCCTAACAATCGTGAGCAAATGAAATGAAAATGCACATCATAAAGAGCTCAGACAGGATTAATAAGCCCATGATCTTCTCCACTAATTTCCATAACCAAAATTCCACTTATGGTTGTAATTATAAGCATACTGAAGATTTTTTATTTAAAGGTGAGTCGAAATTGTTACACTAACATCACTAAGTGATGTAAATAAATTCAATACACATCACTGTTTCTAGCTTCTTTTCATTACAATACATACTGAAGATGTTTTTTTATTTCCTATATATTTTAACACCCTTCACTTTTATGACAAGGGTAGTAACCAGTCATGTATTGGTCAGAACAACTTACTGGGAATGAGCCAATGTACAGTTAGCAAATCACTGGATGAGGTTACTACCACCATAAACAAAGCTCTGCTGAGGGAGTATGTAACATTTCCTCAGACAAATGAGGCCATATTGGAAAGTAAACAGAGGAAGAATAAAATGATTCCACATTTGTAATGTCCGTGGTGAAAATGTTCAACTGGTGAGTTTGTTTTTCTTCTTCATTCAGCTTTATGGAAAAGTTTAATTGTTGGTGGATGGCAGTTTGCTAACTATAGTACCACCATCTATAAATGACGATGTGCATCCAGCTCAGACAGGAAAGGTCTTTATAGTTTCTACACACCAATAGTAAGTATCTAATTATCACTATGTTACTACTTTTGTCAGCATAGAATTCATAAATGGCTAATTACAAAGATCACAGAAAAGCAATATTTTAAATTAACAAATCTAAGTAATGTTGAAGTTTCATTTTTTTTTTTAGTAGTAGCATTTATTTCATCACCTCAATTACAAATATCATTCATTAATTATTTTGCTTTCCTAGGAGTTGCTTAGGCTTCGGATCATATACACTTAACACCCTGGTTATTTGTGTATATGTATCCTTTATTTAATTCTACACTTGTCATACAATTTCCAACTTAGTTAATTTCTTCTTCTATATTACCTATCACGTCAGTTCTGTTATTAAGATCCTCTTTTTCTTTAATGACTTACCTCCACCATTTCTCTCTTACTTTTCTTGTATAATTGCCTAGTTGTTACAGAGATTCTTTTCTGTTGTTTCCAAAAAGTTTTAAGAGCAGTATCTCTATCTGTAATTTATCCCATTTCCTATTCCATATTTCCTCTCTCCAGACCTTGGTTTCTGTACATTCCGTTATATAATGCAAATTTTTATCTGCATTACCACATAGTGGGCACAAATCTTTGTCAGCTTTTAAACCCCTTAACAGCATTGTTCCTGTTCTTGCCCATGCCAGGCCCTCCCTTTCCATTTTATCACAGACATCAATGTATTTTTCCCTTCCCCAATCTTTCTTAAAACTCCTATAGTATATCAGAGTACTCTTATCCCTTAAGCTACCATTTATTTCCTGTTTCTCTATGTCGTCTATCCTAAATTTCACCTTATTCCACAAACTTGGGCCACTTGTCTGCAAATTAACTAACTTGTCCATTCCAGTTTCCCCCACTATCTCTTTTAATTAGAATAACCAGGTTCTTTCCCTTTTTGCTTTTTCTTGTGCCCTTAAACAGCCTTTGACAATATTTCCTTCCTCCAGTGCTTGGATCCTACTCCAATATTTCATTATACATTTTATCACTAATCCTTTCCTGCCATCTCTTCCTAATTCAACTAGGGCTACCCCGTTTGGAGCTGCTGTCGGTAACCCCAATATCATTTTACAAAAGGTTCTGTGGATCTGATCTATACATTCCCATCCTTTTTCTGTCCCCCAAATCTATCCCGTGCATCATTCTTGATTCCAATGTAGCCGTATATATTCTCTCTAGCCAGTTTACTCTCATATTTGGTATTTTCTTCAAGCATGTTCTTATACTGTTGATAGCTAGCCTACCCTTACCTAGTGCATTTTTTCTTTGCTCTGTCCACTTACCATTGCTATTTAACCTTACCCCCAAGTAATCAAATTTGTTTACAACTTCAATTTCGTTCCCCTCTAACCACCACTTCTCATCTCTCCTGAGTTTTTTCCCACTTTTACAGACCATAAATTTTTATTTACTTTTATTTATCTTTAAACCCCAATCTTTGCAGTATTTTTCGGTTGCTTCTATTGTTTTCTTTAGTGCTATGCTTGTAATTGCTACTGGTACTAAGTCATCTGCAAAGAGCAAACCTGAGACCTCTTTATTATTAATTGATGGACAATGCAAATTTTCCCTCTTTAATTCCTTCAGTATGTCATATATAAACAAATTTAATAAAATGGGACTTAGTTTACAACCCTGTCTTAAGCCAATTATATTCGGTACCCAGTCTGTTACTTTGTTATCTGTGTACAGCCTCTCTATTAGTCCTATAAGCTTCCCACTCACACTCTTTATTCTCAGCTTGCTCCAGAGTGGCTCTCTATGCATGGTATTAAAGACCTTTTCTAGATCTGCAAAAAACAAACATAACTTTCCTCTTTTCTTATTTAAGTGTTTGTCTATCATTGTTCTTAATATAAATATATTGTCCAATGTAGATTTCCCTTTTCTAAGCCCCTTATGAGTTCTGATAATTTTCCTTCTCTCTCTGCCCATTCTTGTAATCTCTTTGCTAATATCCCTGTAAACACCTTACTTATCACTGATAGGAGACTAATACCTCTATAGTTGCTTGGGTTGTTTACTTCTACTTTCCCTTTAAAAATTGGTACAATCACTCCTAGTTTCGAATTCTGTGGAATCTTTCCTCCCTGTAATATCTATTGAACAATGTTTCTGATAGTGCTCGTCTTCCCACATCTTTATACCAGACCTTCCAGAATTCCCCTGGTATTCCACCTATTCCATTAGCTTTCTTAGTTTTCAATTGTGTGACCTGTTCTGTTATCTCATTCTCCAGTATTTTCTGATCAAGTGCTTCGATATAATTGTTGAATTCCCCTAACATATTTGCTTGCCCTATCAAGTTACTTCGACCGAGTAGTTTCTCAAAATAAGTCCTCCATTTATTGGGCCAATTTTGTTCTCAATGGATCTTACCCTACATGTTTTTTTCACCAATTCCTATATTAGTTTACTATCCTCCTGTTTTGCTGCCTCATAAATCTTTTGGCTTATTCTTTCACTCCACTCTTCCTTTTCCTTCCTTGATTACACATTTATAACCCCACCTGGCTATTATAATGGTTCTTCAATTTGTTTCAACCTCCTAAACTCCCTTTCTGCCCATTTCTTTGCTGACAAACAATCCCCGTCAAACCAACCCTTTTCTATAGTTTTCCTTCGACTCCTAATTTTCTTGTCTTCCCTGCTCACTTGATTTCCCATTCTAGGTACAACATTGCCTCATCAGCTTTTCCCACTTCAATTAATTGTGAAATTCCACATTCAGATTTTCCTCCTGTGAGTTTAAATTATCAGTAACAATTTCCCTTTCCTCTAGGCGCCACCTATAATTTTCAACAATTTTCCCTTGCTCTGAATCTTCTTCCTGTTCTCCTACCTTCACTATTTGGAATGTTGCTATTAATGGAAAGTGACCCTCTGGATAACCTTGAAGTCTAAAAGATAATTGTCTAAATTGTTTGAATGCAACATATAGTCAATTACACTCTCCCCCCTTTGATTAATAAATGTGAATTCTCCCACTTATCTGACCCTCTTGCCCCAGTGCACATTACTAGATTGTTTATTTCACAGAATTCGATTAATTTCCTGCTTCCCTTCCTTTTAGACTTCAAGGTTATCCAGAGGGTCACTTTCCATTAATAGCAACATTCCAAATAGTGAAGGTAGTAGAACAGGAAGAAGATTCAGAGCAAGGGAAAATTGTTGAAA
The DNA here is from genome assembly GCA_030765065.1 of Deroplatys truncata. Classification (NCBI taxonomy): domain Eukaryota; kingdom Metazoa; phylum Arthropoda; class Insecta; order Mantodea; family Mantidae; genus Deroplatys; species Deroplatys truncata. The sequence continues at coordinate 345,088,212 of CM060990.1, read as the reverse complement.
ATTATAGGTGGCGCCTAGAGGAAAGGGAAATTGTTACTGATAATTTAAACTCACAGGAGGAAAATCTGAATGTGGAATTTCACAATTAATTGAAGTGGGAAAAGCTGATGAGGCAATGTTGTACCTAGAATGGGAAATCAAGTGAGCAGGGAAGACAAGAAAATTAGGAGTCGAAGGAAAACTATAGAAAAGGGTTGGTTTGACGGGGATTGTTTGTCAGCAAAGAAATGGGCAGAAAGGGAGTTTAGGAGGTTGAAACAAATTGAAGAACCATTATAATAGCCAGGTGGGGTTATAAATGTGTAATCAAGGAAGGAAAAGGAAGAGTGGAGTGAAAGAATAAGCCAAAAGATTTATGAGGCAGCAAAACAGGAGGATAGTAAACTAATATAGGAATTGGTGAAAAAAACATGTAGGGTAAGATCCATTGAGAACAAAATTGGCCCAATAAATGGAGGACTTATTTTGAGAAACTACTCGGTCGAAGTAACTTGATAGGGCAAGCAAATATGTTAGGGGAATTCAACAATTATATCGAAGCACTTGATCAGAAAATACTGGAGAATGAGATAACAGAACAGGTCACACAATTGAAAACTAAGAAAGCTAATGGAATAGGTGGAATACCAGGGGAATTCTGGAAGGTCTGGTATAAAGATGTGGGAAGACGAGCACTATCAGAAACATTGTTCAATAGATATTACAGGGAGGAAAGATTCCACAGAATTCGAAACTAGGAGTGATTGTACCAATTTTTAAAGGGAAAGTAGAAGTAAACAACCCAAGCAACTATAGAGGTATTAGTCTCCTATCAGTGATAAGTAAGGTGTTTACAGGGATATTAGCAAAGAGATTACAAGAATGGGCAGAGAGAGAAGGAAAATTATCAGAACTCATAAGGGGCTTAGAAAAGGGAAATCTACATTGGACAATATATTTATATTAAGAACAATGATAGACAAACACTTAAATAAGAAAAGAGGAAAGTTATGTTTGTTTTTTGCAGATCTAGAAAAGGTCTTTAATACCATGCATAGAGAGCCACTCTGGAGCAAGCTGAGAATAAAGAGTGTGAGTGGGAAGCTTATAGGACTAATAGAGAGGCTGTACACAGATAACAAAGTAACAGACTGGGTACCGAATATAATTGGCTTAAGACAGGGTTGTAAACTAAGTCCCATTTTATTAAATTTGTTTATATATGACATACTGAAGGAATTAAAGAGGGAAAATTTGCATTGTCCATCAATTAATAATAAAGAGGTCTCAGGTTTGCTCTTTGCAGATGACTTAGTACCAGTAGCAATTACAAGCATAGCACTAAAGAAAACAATAGAAGCAACCGAAAAATACTGCAAAGATTGGGGTTTAAAGATAAATAAAAGTAAATAAAAATTTATGGTCTGTAAAAGTGGGAAAAAACTCAGGAGAGATGAGAAGTGGTGGTTAGAGGGGAACGAAATTGAAGTTGTAAACAAATTTGATTACTTGGGGGTAAGGTTAAATAGCAATGGTAAGTGGACAGAGCAAAGAAAAAATGCACTAGGTAAGGGTAGGCTAGCTATCAACAGTATAAGAACATGCTTGAAGAAAATACCAAATATGAGAGTAAACTGGCTAGAGAGAATATATACGGCTACATTGGAATCAAGAATGATGCACGGGATAGATTTGGGGGACAGAAAAAGGATGGGAATGTATAGATCAGATCCACAGAACCTTTTGTAAAATGATATTGGGGTTACCGACAGCAGCTCCAAACGGGGTAGCCCTAGTTGAATTAGGAAGAGATGGCAGGAAAGGATTAGTGATAAAATGTATAATGAAATATTGGAGTAGGATCCAAGCACTGGAGGAAGGAAATATTGTCAAAGGCTGTTTAAGGGCACAAGAAAAAGCAAAAAGGGAAAGAACCTGGTTATTCTAATTAAAAGAGATAGTGGGGGAAACTGGAATGGACAAGTTAGTTAATTTGCAGACAAGTGGCCCAAGTTTGTGGAATAAGGTGAAATTTAGGATAGACGACATAGAGAAACAGGAAATAAATGGTAGCTTAAGGGATAAGAGTACTCTGATATACTATAGGAGTTTTAAGAAAGATTGGGGAAGGGAAAAATACATTGATGTCTGTGATAAAATGGAAAGGGAGGGCCTGGCATGGGCAAGAACAGGAACAATGCTGTTAAGGGGTTTAAAAGCTGACAAAGATTTGTGCCCACTATGTGGTAATGCAGATAAAAATTTGCATTATATAACGGAATGTACAGAAACCAAGGTCTGGAGAGAGGAAATATGGAATAGGAAATGGGATAAATTACAGATAGAGATACTGCTCTTAAAACTTTTTGGAAACAACAGAAAAGAATCTCTGTAACAACTAGGCAATTATACAAGAAAAGTAAGAGAGAAATGGTGGAGGTAAGTCATTAAAGAAAAAGAGGATCTTAATAACAGAACTGACGTGATAGGTAATATAGAAGAAGAAATTAACTAAGTTGGAAATTGTATGACAAGTGTAGAATTAAATAAAGGATACATATACACAAATAACCAGGGTGTTAAGTGTATATGATCCGAAGCCTAAGCAACTCCTAGGAAAGCAAAATAATTAATGAATGATATTTGTAATTGAGGTGATGAAATAAATGCTACTACTAAAAAAAAAAAATGAAACTTCAACATTACTTAGATTTGTTAATTTAAAATATTGCTTTTCTGTGATCTTTGTAATTAGCCATTTATGAATTCTATGCTGACAAAAGTAGTAACATAGTGATAATTAGATACTTACTATTGGTGTGTAGAAACTATAAAGACCTTTCCTGTCTGAGCTGGATGCACATCGTCATTTATAGATGGTGGTACTATAGTTAGCAAACTGCCATCCACCAACAATTAAACTTTTCCATAAAGCTGAATGAAGAAGAAAAACAAACTCACCAGTTGAACATTTTCACCACGGACATTACAAATGTGGAATCATTTTATTCTTCCTTTGTTTACTTTCCAATATGGCCTCATTTGTCTGAGGAAATGTTACATACTCCCTCAGCAGAGCTTTGTTTATGGTGGTAGTAACCTCATCCAGTGATTTGCTAACTGTACATTGGCTCATTCCCAGTAAGTTGTTCTGACCAATACATGACTGGTTACTACCCTTGTCATAAAAGTGAAGGGTGTTAAAATATATAGGAAATAAAAAAACATCTTCAGTATGCTTATAATTACAACCATAAGTGGAATTTTGGTTATGGAAATTAGTGGAGAAGATCATGGGCTTATTAATCCTGTCTTGAGCTCTTTATGATGTGCATTTTCATTTCATTTGCTCACGATTGTTAGGCAACTTGGATTATTCTTAAAACATTTCATAATTATTTATATATTACTTTATATACACAAAAGCTAAACAGTGGTACCTAACATTCCAGAGGTGTAGGCCACAAAGTAAACATTTGCTATAAGAATATGGTTAATTTCATCCAGTTTTACTGTTCACTTCAGGCCTACAGTACTATGACATTTCATAAACAGAAATAAAGAATGCTGTATTATGTACTAGTAAGAAGATATATTTGTTCCTCCCTGCAAGGAATTATCAACACATCATCACAGCCTAACAAATATTCAAATTTTAAAAACAGCACTACTAACCCACTGTCTAACATAACCTAACCTAAACAAAGCATTGCTGAAAGTATAAAGATAATTGTGTTTTTGCTAATGATAAGAAACCTATCTTTTATGTAATGATTATTTTGGCAAAATGATGATCTATGCATGACCATAAAGTTATGTAAACAATAAATTAAATTAGATAATTCGTTAGGTTAAGCTAATGTTGCCATGGAGACCATCAGTGTTGCTCTTATTCCTACGGTATCTTTTGGTTTCTTGGTCAGCATACACAATCAAATAGCACCAATGCTTATTTGATGTCCTATTGCATAATTAAATGCATGTAATACATTAGTTTCATTCTAATGAAATTATTTACCCTCAGAAATGCTGGTACTGCAGTGTTGTGGACAAGAGCTTGTAGATGACGTTCAGGTCTATCAGCCCATGAGCCACTTCTTGGAAAACCAAAACAGGGTTTTAAAATTCCTGTCTGGAATATAAAATGGGTCACTATTATCCCTGAGTGACCTCTGTATAGTTCTGTGTTGTAACCTCTAAAAAGTATTACCCAAATTAAACAGTACATTCCACAAAACACTCATTCATGTCCTTAATCTGGCAAGAGTTGTTATACTTGCAATTTTCTTGGTAAATATTCTGATCCATTTAAGCAAGAAACCTGTTAAATGATAGCAACAATTTGTTCTAGAAATTTAATTTTTCAGATCTATCTTAAGCTCTTACCTCCTCAATTCATGCTCCTCTTCTCTCTCAAGTTCATCCAAGAGCATAACTAATACTGCATCCACATTAATAAAACTTGCCAGAATTGTTTAACGACCTTGTAACAACAGCTCGTGACTAGTAGTTATGATTTAACTACCTCTTTGCTACATAACAATATCATTAAGTTATAAAAATGGTTCAACCTGTAATTAGTAGTTACAGCTCTAGGCTACTAGTTAGCAGTAATGATAAGCTTAGAAAATAACCCTGAATAAACTCTTGTTTGATAGTGAAGATTGTGATTTTGATTGTTATGAACTATTTGAGGAATTACAACTGTAACCCCTTCAACATATGCAGTATTGAAAATATTTTTTCATAATTGTTCATCTGTGCAGCCCCCTTTAATTCCTTGATAATAACTGGGGCTTTGACATGAAAAACAACTAATGGAGACTATTCACTGAACTGTGGGGATTCCTAACATTGATTTTTATTAATTTTCACAATTAGTCACACTAACATTCACTTCTACATTCATACTTCCGAAATCTGTGGATCATATGGAATCATTCTGGTTAAAGGAAACTCCCCCATTCAGCCAGGTCCTCTGGGTTGAAAAGGCAAAATGCTGACCACTCGCCACAAGGGCATTCTTTTAAAATTTTTAACACTTATTGTGAGACAAAAACTTTGTGGGCATAAACACATATTTGCATCCTGCTGAGATTCTTACTGTTCCTGTAACCACTGTGTCTGCTGAAAGGAGTTGTTGAGACTGAAGTTGATACATTGAAATTCAGGCTTATACCATGCATTCCATTTATACCCGGGCCATAGATTTCATATATGGGTACTTCACTTTCACCAAAACTTTGTGGGCATAAACACATATTTGCATCCTGCTGAGATTCTTACTGTTCCTGTAACCACTGTGTCTGCTGAAAGGAGTTGTTGAGACTGAAGTTGATACATTGAAATTCAGGCTTATACCATGCATTCCATTTATACCCGGGCCATAGATTGCATATATGGGTACTTCACTTTCACTAGTGACCTCAGTGCTTTTCTACAGCACACTAGCGGTGAATGACCCATTCAAGGTTACATTTATCAGTTGTGTTGCACTTGGTCAGTTGCTGCCTTCAGTTCAAGCTGTAAAGACTAGAGTTTGTTCATTGTGCATCTCAGAAGGGAAAGTTTATTCAAGGCATTCTGTGTTGTAAGTGAATTATATTAGATTATTTAGATTATTCTTATTAGTCCACTGAAATGCCCACAAAAAATTTATGCTTTAACAAAGAATTTTTATGTACAGAATATGTGTAAAAACCATATCATGTACACAGGTGCATAGACAATTTCAGGAGAAATTTCCAGGTATTCCAGTTCCAGGTAGAGTGTTATATATCTGGTTAATAAGTTTAAAGGGATTGCTAAACACTAAACCTAAGAAGTGAAAAAGAAATGTTCTAACAGAGGAAAAAATTGACAAAATTGATGTATTATTTGAATGCTCTTCAAAGAAGTATCTAAGATGTGTTGCACAGCAAGTGGGCATTTTAAAAACCTCTGATCATACAGCTGCTAAGCGTTTAAAATTGAAATACTACAGGGTGACTACTGTTTATGAATTACAAACTTGTGACGAGGAATGCCACAATGTCTCAATACAGAGGGATGCCACCTTCAACACAACTTATAACAAGGTTAGTACTCATTATAGTGCATGTTACCATCACTTATGAGTAAGTAGCATGGGAGTTTCAGAATGGAAAAACCCCCAGTGTAATATAGACAGTGAGTAGAATATGCATATGCAAGATTCATGGCCCAGCAAATAAGCAATGCACTGTACCTAATGAAATGACAGGGAGCGCAAAACTGAGTTGTCCAGAGGCCAGCGTTGTCACTATGCCACTGTCTGCACATCTCCATATTGCTCCAACCCATTTTGCATTGACAGGATATGTTCAGAACATAGAGGTTAAACTGAAGCCTGCTCCAATAACCAATGGGCTTACTGTCTTGCCTAAAAGTGACCGATATACCAAGCACCTCATTATACCCAATTTGATGTTCACTTGTGATGAACAGAACTACATTTTACATTCATAAAATGAAGACAATTTTCTGCTTTCTGCCATATTCTCCAAGTGTTATTGAAGATCCACTTACCATACAACCGCTAATAATGTTCTGAAAAAGTAGTCTTAAGATTTCAAGTTTTCATGGCATTGATTCATTTCAGGTGATAGTAGTTTCTTGGGTGAATTGCTATGTTCTTCTGGTATGTTATAGCCCTGGCAAATATTCAACTCTGTGGTCATCTTCAGGATCTGAAGAATAAATGGATGGATGGATGGATGGATGGATGGATGGAGGGAGGGAAGAACAGACAGACAGACAGACAGATGGATAACCTAGAAGCCTCAAACCCAAAAACATAACATTGCTGTTTATCTTAGAAACTGTGACTAACTACAAAAATATAATTACTGATGGACTGATGAAAATGCTTTTATAAACATTTGTATGCACACAGCCCTATGTTTGCATAAGTAGATCTTCTTTGTTAGTTTGCTATGATCACTTATTTTTAATACAGATAAATAACACTGGTCTGCAAAATAAAACTCTTTTAATTGCCAGAGGTAAAGTGATACTTTTCTAGGTCAATTTTTCATGTAATTACGGATATATCTTCAGTTTGTTTGTATCACATACAGATTTCAAGTTACACATAATGCAATAAATTGATGGAAATATACATATATTTAAATATGACCAATTCAATAACACACTTATTATACAAAAAATACGACCAAAATTTATATTTTAATTATTAATTGACACTTTTAATGATATGTGACAATGGGAATATTCAGTCAACAGAACTGGAGGCTTAACAGATCTTTTACGCTGTTTATTTTAGTCATTGCAACACAGACTCCAACAATAATCCAACATCATGGATTCATTCCAAAAAACCTGGTAGTATTTCTCCATTGATCTAATGTCAATGAAACCTTTCACCCATCTCGTCACTGACATCACCAAGGTTGGATGGGAAAAAATCTAAATGTGAATGTAGGAAATGAAGTTTAAGTGACATATGGCAACCCATTTCTTTATAGGTATCCACTAATTCCTGAACTGCTTATCTGTAGTCAAGAGCTTTTGTCTGCCCTAATAAGTTCATACACAGCCATTCTCACTTCAGTCTCATCAAAATTTTCTTCAAATGTTTGATCCTGCAATAGTTCCCTAATCTGTAGATCCACTAAGACACCTTCATATAGTTTAGCAGCTAATATATTGCAAAATCTTTTGCTCAGATACTGGAATCCTCTTGAATTTCTTCTTCCAAGTGTTTTCACAAAGGTTTTTGCTAAGCCAAGCTTTATATGAAGAGTGGAAGCAATACTTTTTTGTGATTAACAGGTGGGATGTGCTGGACGTTTTCTTCTCCTGGGTTGTAAGAGCCTCTGGATTTCCACTCTCATTTGATGTAATGTTCAGCTGCATTTCGGCTGCCCCACAGACAAAGGAAGCAGCAATAGGCCGTAAATTGTCACTGTGCAGAAGAACATCCTTCAAACTTCACTGTGAAGAGTCATTAAATAACCTCCAGTCTGATGCAATATGCTGTTGTTTTAGTTCCTCAGAGAGACCAGACACACTGTTGTAGAAGACCACTGCACCATCTAACGAAAACAATTTTTCTAAGGGCTTTTTTGTTTTCTGTAATTACGGATTCTGACATCTTCAATAAGATGTTTCTTCTTAAGCCTGGAAGCTAGAAGTTCTGCTTTATCTTTTGGGAGTGCAAGATCTCTAATCAAATTGTTCAGTTCTTACTGGGTAAATTGCTGTGGTTTGGAACTAGACTCTTCAGGAAGGTATTCAGGATCAGAAGCACATTCTAATTTTCCACTGCCAATATCCAAATCACAACCCATTTCCTGGAAACTTTTCATTTCTTTTTCTGGAGGTTTTGGAATTGGTAAGCTGTCATTATGCAGAACTGGCCTCATTGCAGATTCAATACTTGGGTATATGATTTTATGTTTGTTTTTTGCTGAGAAACCCATAATATTTACACAACAAAAATAACAATCATCAGTGTGGTTTTTCAGTTCCCGCCATATCATTGGAATGGTAAATGGCATTGACATTTTCTTCTTTTGTACCCAATCCCCTAAACCCAATGAACAAGGTTTACATACTATATGTGGTGCCCACCCTTTGTCTTGATCACCAAGAGGACACCAGAAACTGGTACAATTTCTGATGTGTGGAGTGATTGTACATCACTGTTATTTTGAAGCGAAGGAACCGCATATGTAGCAGAAGGTGCTGGGATAATTTATACATTTTCGGGGCATGATATGCTATCTGCAACAGAATAAATCTTATTAGTACTGATCCCTAGAGTTCAACCAGAATTAAAAGTGGGGCATATGGAATGTTCACTAGTAAGAATACTGTTTAAATAAACAATGGATACAGAAAAAGCTACATACACTAGTATAAAATACAGACACACTAACCTTTATTAAAGTGATGTAAATTACACAGCACCACAAAATCTTTATATCACTATCTCACAAGATTCACTATTGTTAGTAAGACAAATGTGTTGCATCCAATACACAAATCATGACCAAGAGATGATTACAATGGGACGAGATTAAGTTTTATGTATGACACAATTGCACGCAATAGAGGACTGGAATACAAATGCCACACAGGGAACTATCGCAGTAGCCACATGAAAATAATAAGCAGAATGTATATTAAATTATGAATAACTGGAAAACTATACATGATAGGACAAAAGTGAAACCAGATCTGAAATCAGCACATCAATCTCTACCTCACAGCACACTTAGTTCTTTTGGTGAAAATTCATTGCCGAGCAATGTAATTTACCGCTGACAAATTATGTGTGTGAAAAGTTAGGCATATGAATCAAAAGAGCTCAGTCCTGTGGAAACAAACTGGAGAGCTTTTGATTTCGCTGAAAGTGAATATTATTGGTGTTGGATTCTGGCCTATTCTGAACCCTCTAGAAGATGTAACCTTTTCAAACTACACTTAGCATCTACACTTGTCAATGGTAGCTTATACCTCAAATGCCACTGTGCAAAAACTAAGTGTGGTGCTTGTGATTTTTTTGCATTGTAATTTTCTTCCTTTTTACATTTTTCCCTTAATATAACAATCTTAAAAAACAGAGACTTTTCCATTAAAAACAGATTTGCAAAATTTTGAGACAAAACATCAAAATTGAAGTTAACTCTCATTGCCATAATAAGTCCTAAATGGGACAATGCCTTGTTATATTGTGTGCCATTATATACATAGAAGAGGAATGGTAATCTGGATCAGGGATGGAAAAAAATGTAGAAAATGCATTGTATGTTTCTAGTGCATAGCAAGTTTCAATGTGCATAACAGCAGTGTGAGGTGGCTATAAATGGTTTAATCCTATTTAGGTTCTGTGAATAACTCAAGAATGCAAAAATATGCAAATGTTATCCACTGATTTTAATTCTATTTCCTTCTGTAAATTCCTTTCCTATTCACATATGCGCACATGAGCCTTGGCAAGTGACAGGTGTCAATTTTTTTTTTTTTCTATTTGTTAAAACATTTTTCCCAGTATTCCATTTTATTACAGAAAGTATAGTTATCTCTACACAACATGCCACAAATTTCAATTTTAGTCAGAAACAGAATTTAACAAGTTTATTTTACTGTTTTTCTTTAAATTTGTCAATTTTCATTCTACAAATAAATTATATTTAAGGAATGGATAGTCACAGTAAATAGTCATAGAATTTTCTGAAATATAAGTACAGGAACATTAATTGTTAAATTATGACACCTATTTGAGAACTGAAATATTAGAAACAAAAGAAATAAATACATTTAAAATTACTCAAAAACCTATATCTCAATATATTTTGATGGCTGCAAAAGTTGACCTTTATAAAACCTTACAATTAGGGCATTCATACTAAGAGTGTACAGGCTTCTCACATTATGTGCTTACATTGTTCCCAAGTAAAGCAATTTCCTCGTTTAGCAATCACACCTATATTTGAAATAGTTTTAGTGAGATTTCCTGTGCAATTAAGATAATTCCAAGCAACTCATAATCTCCATCCGAGACTTCCTGTGTAATTAAGATAATTCCAAGCAACTCAATCATAATCTCTACCCAAGACCCTTAGGCATCTCTTTCAACATGCGCTACTTCTGTAGGACTGCCTACATTCTCCTTAGCTAGCTCAGCAATTATTTAACAGAAACGTTCATACTTACTTTTCCAGCATATGCTTCTACAAAGGATTTGTTAACTTTATTGACTGTACTGACAAGCAGATGCTGAGCTTCTTTTGAAGCATCAGAATCCGGTCCATGGAGATCACTTATAGGATGAAGTCCTCGAACAACAAACCAAAATACATCAGATATGCCATCCCTTAAAGGAAGTCCAGATTCTACCTGTAACACACAATGTTGAAATAGAAGCGACAGTTTATAAAACGACAAACTTCCAGCTCCAAATTAATGGTTTCAGAATATTTCTTTTTGTAATCTGCCATATTTCACAGATTTATAAATAATTCACCAATGAAAATCAAGGTACAAAAACTCTATGAATAAACTTTATAAGAAACTGTAGCACACTCTAGGACATTGAAGTTCCCACAACTCTTGCTACTCAAGCATGAGATACATTGCAAAAGTTACCAACTAAACTGTGTCGGGGTTGGTGCCACAGATTTAAGTAAAGATTCAAGATTAAGCACAAAAAATAATTTTAATAGAGTAGGTATGTGATTTGCAATTAACAGTCATCACTGCTCTTGCAAAATAACATAACTAATACCTAATGATAACTAATAATAAGCATAATTAACACCAACTAATGAATTTTGATAATCTGGAAACAGACCCTGTTTCAGTTTCATACATAGACCACTAGAGGCTTCATTAAAATGTGTAACGGTTTTGGAAAATGAGATTTTAAGATTTTTATATAAGGTTTACAAACAACAACAACAACAATGATGATATAATTCAAACACAGAAGCTTTATAAAGCTGCCATATGCTAAGGAACTAATACTTTGGTTTTATTCCCCCAATAATACCTGATGTGACATAGTGGCTCTTTTAATACTGTGCAAATTTTATATTTTGACCTCTTTATAAATCTACCTTACTCTCATAAATTGAAAACCTGCATTATAGCTGATGAGTTTTGTTATTTGTTTGGTTGTGATGATGAACAATGATTAATGTATCCTCTTGTTGCCAGAAGTCTAATCCTGAATTCTCAAGGACACATGTTTTGCACATACATCTTAGTCACATGACCTTACATGTTATAAAGAACAAGTACATACATTCTAGCAGACCAAATATGAAATGCTAACCCATGCATGTATTGATAGCAATGCACTCAAATGTTTAGTCGTGAAAGTACTAGCTTTCCTGGAAGGGAAGAACAGCATTTCAAAGGAATGCTGTAAGCATAGTGCATTAAGTTTTGGTAATATAGGCCATCGCACATTGCCAAAACAAAATGTAGAATACTGTTATGATGACTGTTTATCTGAATATATAGAATATGAACAGCTAAAATCCAGGATACTAAGGAAACACTATATAAGAAAATTATTAATATTATACTGAAGATGTTTATCATGATATTTATAAAAAAAATATATTTCTAAGAGATACAGCAAAGATTAGCAGTATTTTTGAAGACCTTAAATATTTTCTTAGGATAAGATCTTTAAGTGCTGCAGTCTCTGACATTTGCACTGTTTGGTACAAAGGGATTGATGATATGCTGGGTTTCAGAGCTTGTAATAAGGTTATCAGAAGACAAGAAAATAAGACAATAGATAAGCTGCAAAAGTGTAAATAGTTTTGAACAGCAGCATAAAACAATGTATCTCAGTTCAGGTAGAGCCAAAGATACATCAAGGAATGGTGTTATATGGCCAGACATAAATTACAGATGAAACATATGAGAATATGCCATTTGATCAACAGGCTAAAATTAAGATCTGTTTGTAGAAAATATCAGTGATCAAAGTGGAGCATAACCACGGTTTTCACTAGAGAATTTAATGAAGTTCTAGATAAGGGAGTGTTTGATCCAAAAACAGAAACTAGAAGTGGTACACAGTACAAATGATAATACTAAATTACAATGCTAGTCCAATGAGCACTTAAATACCTTCACTGTTAAGTTATGTTTCCTAGGCAATTTTGGCTACATCAGCAGCAGATTTCGACTGCTGGACTGATAACTTCCCTGTAGCAACTGGAACCCTCCGGTGGTTAGTTGACCAACTTGTATAGTGGGTGGTTCTGAGCAGCAATTTTGTAATTCATTAGTTTTGTTTTGTGTTATAGTATGTAAATCTTTTTCCAAATGTCTAGCTCTACTGGACACTGTACTGATCTTAACGATGTACATTATTTTACATTTTGTGGTTCGTGTTCCAGAATGTAAAGTTACTACTGATTTCTCTATTTGGTTGTTTACTGTGTATCTTAGGTGTTCCTTAAGTCTGGTTCCTATGTATCTTTCTTCAGAATCTTCAAATTTAAATCTGTAAACTCTTGCTGTCTTGGATAGAGGCACCATTTCCAACTTATTGGATTTTATGAGGTTTCTGATACTGTGTTTGTTTTGTGAGATAAGATTGTCATGTTCTGAGGATGCTTTAAAATTTCTGCAAGGCCTGAGGGTCGTGACTGTTTTGAAAAATAGTGTTAAGTTTTTTTTGCTGTGTGGGTGGTTGTGGCTGCTATTTTTATCTTTCTACTGTTTTAAGCTTTCTCAACAGTCATCATTATCTAGGTAAGCTGTTTTTCATATTCTGTTTTGTTCATGGGTATGTTGAGTAGTCTGAGTAGTAAACTTTGGGGGAGGCAGCAGCTAGTTTTCTATAGGGGCAAGTTTTCCAATTTGTTATAATTCCTGAACGAGTTAGCAGAGTGCTCCGCTCACTGGAGTGGCAGATGCAGCTACACATGCTGCATTGTCCACACCAGTTTCAGTTGGCTGGCTCCATGTATTGAGAGAAGTTCATTTTTGTCGTTTCTTCATTGGTGAATAAATTTTGTAGAACAGTGCTTTTTCAGTGATATAACTTATATATGTTACACTAGATGTTTTGTTGATACATATATTGATATTGAAAAACAAACTATTTCTGCATCTAGTGATGTGATTGTTTTTCTTAAATAAATATCATCTTCTTTATTTAAAATTGTGACAAAGTTCAAATATGGCAACGGGGCAAGTTTTCCAACAAACCACAGAGCAACTTTTCCTAATGAGAAAACTTGTTCCGGCCAGTGACATGTAGTGAAATTGTGTTACAAATTGAGATGTTTTAGTGCAATAACTAAATAAGTGGCAATAATGTTACAAGTAAATGTAACATTTTGAAGTAATAAACTCTTAATGTGAATATATGATACAGATGTAGGTGTAATTTATTTATAATTCGTGATAAAAGTTGTTTTAATATTTTTGAGACAAGTCTATGAAATTAATTTTGAACATATAAATATGTGGTATTTATAACAATATATCACATTTTTTCACAGATGCATAATGGTTTGCAACTATAAAAGGAAGACCAACAGAGGCACTTATCAAATAATTGCACCTCTTGCAGCTGTTAGACAAGGAACTAGTATCAGGTGAGCTGTCTTAGACTTTCATATCAAACCTAGAACCTTAAACAACTACTGGAGGAAATACAAGCCTACTTCAGAAGTTATGCCACTAAAAGTGCCTCCAAAAATAGTGCCTGCAGGATCCTCTCTTTAAGTTTCTGAACCTGAACTTCTCTCTCCTGAAGTAGATCTACAACATCCTGAAGTGCCATCTGGTAAAGGGCTACAGTCTGAAGTGCCTACAACGCATCCACTGGTCATACCATGGATAGGTTACAAAAAATGAAGGTATGTATGTATTAATATTGTAGGGCAATTAGATTTAAAAATGGTCGTTTTTTGTCACATAAACTGCATCAATCATTACACCAATTAAGCTGTTTTTGGGGTTTGTCTGTGTAGGTTTTTGTTCCTGAACAAGAAACGATGTTGGCGGAGTACCTCATGAAAGCATCAGACATATATTTTGGGCTAACTCCCAAAGAAGTTACGTGATTTGCTTCCACCTACACTTTGGCATGTAACCATACAGTTCCTCCTAGTTAGACAGAAAATGAAATTGCAGGACTGATTGGTTTACGTGTTTTCTGAAAAGAAACAATATACTTTCCATTGGGATCCCGCAAGCTCCCAGCATGTTCCGAGCTACCAGCTTCAACTAAACAAATGTCAACATGTTTTTCCAAAATTTGAAAGTAGTACTAGATCAGTTGAAGTTAAGCCCTAACAACATCTGGAAGGTAGATGAGATGGGCATTACTACCCTTTAAAAGCCAAACAGAATTGTAGCATGCCATGGATTTAAGCAAATAGGTAAATTAATATTGACAGAAGGAGCCACGTTAGTCACTGCACTGCTATAAATGCTGCTAGCAACAACATTCCACCATTTATGGTTTTCTTGAGAGTCAAATCCCATGATTACTTTATTCGTGATGGACCTTTGGGGTGCACAGGTGATGCAAACCAATCAGGGTGGATGATTGAAAAGAACTTCATCAAGTTTGCTTAACACTTTGTGTCTTATGCACGAAGCTCAAAACAAAATCCTTGTCTGCTACTGCTAGGTAACCATGACTCTTATCTTTCTGCAGAAGTGCTGGATTATTTTAAGGACAATGGTGTAACTCTGCTTTCTTCCCCTCCCCACCCCTCACTGCAGCGACAAGCTGCAACCTTTAGACCAAAGGGTGTATGGCCCACTTAAAAAGCACATACACACTGGAATTAATTGTTCTTTCATACAAGCCGTGTGTTGGACAGGGTTGGAAAGGTAGAATCAGATGACTGAAAAATTCAATGCCATAGCCAGGATTTGAACCATGGATCTCCCGGTCTCCGTCCGGTTGCTCTAACCACTGAGCTACCATGGCAACATGCCGACACGACATGACATCTCAATACAATTTGAGGTCTCCTTGTGGTTTACCATTGAGGTATGACATCTCACTACAATTTGAGATCTCCTTGTGGTTTACCGGGAAAAAATGCGAATCAGCTGGAGAATTTAATGTCGTGTCGGCATGTTGCCATGGTAGCTCAGTGGTTAGAGCAACCAGACGGAGACCGGGAGATCCGTGGTTCAAATCCCGGCTATGGCATTGAATTTTTCAGTCATCTGATTCTACCTTTCCGCATACACACTGCTTGTGATGCTTGGATTTGCACTCATAAACGACCTATGACAATGTATGACATCCCATCTGTTTTGGCTATGGTCACTCCCCAAGCAGTGACAGCGCAGCAAATATTATGGCTGGGTTTCGAATGTCACAATATTTCCACTAAACCCAAACATTTTTACAGACACTAAACTTATGCCCTCATACTTCACTGATAGATCCCCTCCACTTGAACCAATTTCTAACCAGATTGCTGAACCAAACCAACCAAGTTCTTCTTCGTCCAGCCATCCTACACCAAGCAATTCCCAAGAAGTAGTTCCTTCTGCATCAAAACAGCCCTTTTCTTCTCCTGAAGAAGTCTGTCCTTTAAAGAAGGCAGCACCAATGAAGGAAATAAAACACGGAAGAAAAAAAAGAAGATCAGCAATTCTGACAGACACCCCAGTAAAGAACATGCTTCAGAAAGAACAGGAAATATATATATCTCTCAAAAAAGAAAAATTGCCATAGAAAGTGCAAAAATACTCGTAAACAACATATAAGAAAGAAACTGTTTGGAGATATAGCTAAAAAAGGAAAGAAAGCATCAAAGCCTAAGCCACAGAAAGAAAGCAGTAATGATTAAGACGATGATAAAAACAGCCCTTGCCTTTTTTGTTTTGAATCTTTTGAAAACTCAAAGCCCAAAGAAAAGTGGGTTCAATGCAGAATGTGCAAAAAATGGGCACATGAAGCACGTACAAATGGGGATTCCTTGTTTCTTGTTTGTGTTCATTGTGACAGTGATGCTGAATGACAATTATGTTTAAGTAAAGGACTAATGCATAGAAACATCATGCAAAACTGTACTTTTTTTCAGTAAGATCTAATTTTTAGTTGCTAATTATGATTTTTATACACTGTATTCCTTCAACTAAAGCTTATGGTAAAATAAGTATTCTGGTTCTGAATTGAGAATTGCATTTATTACCTGTTTTGGCTCCTTAGAATACTTAGAAAACTTGCCCCTATAAGTTTTCCAACTAGACATGAGACACTGCAAAATTTTTAAACCATCATATAGAAAACTATTCATGATGTGTGCACCAATGTGTAGTTTAAGGGGGGGGGGGGGGGGGTGATGGGTGAAATTTCTATTTTGCACAATTTTAAAGCTACATACTTAATGTTTTGTACACATATTTGGGGTGTTATGTGGAACTATTTGGCAGAGTTTCATTTTTGTATATCAATTAGTTTTTGAATTATTGAAAATTTTCTTTCAAAACATTTGCAAATTTCAAAGTGAAATTAACTCCACACTTTTTTGAAAAAAATTTGAAATTGTTTATACAAAACCAGAAACCCATTTTGAAAAACTTGACACATGGGTTTTGTAATATCTTAACTGCAAGGGAAATTAAAAAAAAAATACGACCTGCATAGCAAACATTTCAACATTTTTATATTCACCACACACATTTTATTTTTTATCTAAAAAAGTACTATGTTAATTCCTGAATTCCATGCGTCAGTTGTTTTTTTTTTTTTGTTTTTCTTCCTTGCTTTATAGAATGTACAGTAAAAATTTCAGCCCTCTAACACCTAATTTGTGGATATAATTTTGTTTTGAATGAATAAAAGTGTAGCAAAAAATAAAGTGAGGAAAAATGTATTTAAAAGTTTGTGTGCAGTTAACCAGAAATAATGACTTACAGACCCTCCTAGAAGTGTCCAGCTTAGATATGTAATTTGTACTCTTTTTTTCATTACAAGCACTGCAAATCAGTTCTAATTTATGGCACAAGCCAAGCCTTTCAGTGCCAAGACCTACATACAAACACTTTTGATTAAGATCATTACACTTCAGATCATTCACCAATGATGACAGTAAAACTGGTGTCCACCAATATATATTTACAGTCTTCATTATTTACAGCAGGTATATGTTCACAATTATCCTTAAATTTTTCTTTTGTACACCACATTCTTGCTCATCTAACCTTTCATCACAGTATTATTTACGTTATTTACGCCTGTTTCTGGCTCATGTAAATGAAACAAGATATAATTTTTTGTTACATGACATCTACCGGCAGAGCCGTTGTTACTATGTTATACCAATCATGATGGTTCAGTGTCAAATCAGAAACTAACCTTCGCAGATAAAATCCCACAAAAATTGGTAAAAAAAAAGCAGATTTTTTGCTTCATGCAGCGATTTCATCACCTGCCATGCCTTCTCAGGGACATTTAACCCTAGAGAGGTGGCGCATGTACGTCTTACATTAGTGGTGGCGCAGGGTCATTTGCGACCCCAGGAATAAAACGATTGTTGTAAATGGGCCGAATTAATACTTTTGTCTAATTATTGCTTACATATACCGAGTAATACATGATTATTAAAATAACTGTTGGTTGTATAAATCTACTTTAAAAAATAAAGCAAAAGCTTTGAATTGACAGTTACCGTGTTAAATCCCAGAAACGTGGACTGAATTTCCTCTGAATTTCCGAATTGGTGAATGTAACAATACTTTGGAGCATATCGTCGGTAAAAAACACCTTCCAGGCCTCTATAGGAGGTTTTGCATTTTAGCTACAGATTTTACAC
The DNA here is from genome assembly GCA_030765065.1 of Deroplatys truncata. Lineage (NCBI taxonomy): Eukaryota > Metazoa > Arthropoda > Insecta > Mantodea > Mantidae > Deroplatys > Deroplatys truncata. The sequence continues at coordinate 345,069,925 of CM060990.1, read as the reverse complement.
CCGGTAAGTGAGTCACTATGTTGTGGGAGCGAGTACGTGAATTTTGAGGAGGCTGAACCATTTTCCATGCCGTAACTCGATCCTTTCCATAAATATTGCACATTCTTTGTGATAGTGGAATGTCATCACTCATATGTTCTTCCTCTTCTGCACTTTGCTCACTTTCACTATTTGAACTCAGCATTTCAAGTTCATCTTCGGTTTCACTGCCTTCACCACCTAATGCTTCCTCTTCTTCCACTTCCCTTATTAGGGCTAATAACCTTGCCTGATGTTCATCGTAATTTATATTGAGATATAAAAACAGCACTACGTTTAACACTAAAAAATATGTACATATTATAACCACAACTTCTCTAAGATTCAGCTGAAAACACACTGTAACTACAGAAACAATATGCAGACAAGACACATAACAGGCAACGGGAGAGGTGGCGTGGGGTATTTTCTGCCCTCCTTTCAGCCGAAGAACACAAATAGCCTATATTCTAGGAATGCATGGCCTGTAATCCAATGCTAATGACCTCTAACAAAAGCCAAGGGATGAAGCGAAAGGTAAGGGAAAGGCAGGGTTCAGGTATCCGAAATCATTATATATAACTTGCAAATAAAACTGACTGGGGTCAGAAAATACCCCGCGCCACCTCTCTAGGGTTAAGGAGCGCAGACCTTTAAATATGATGTAATTACAGCAACTTCCAGGCACTGCAGTGCTTTAAAACTTTGCATATATGCACTTCAAACCAAGTATTTTTTGGTACAAACAACACCAAATGTAAAATTTTGTCAGTTTTGGTCACATTTTCACCCGTTTTCCCCCCTTAAGGTATAAGAAAAGGAACTTTTATCAGAAAGAAGATTAAAAACGGAACTGAAAAAATAATAAAAAATAAATTTTAAAAAGTGGGAAAACATGCCCGGTCTCCCTTGGAGATTGCTTGCTTGGGCTGAAGCTCTTGGCTTTGAGATGGTTATCTGTATGGATGCTTTTTTCTTATTGCTCCTTATCTTAAGGTCCAAAAATGGAAGCAGGTTTTCTTTCTAGGTTTCCATGGTGAACTTTATTTCCAGTTTAAGAGTTTGCAAGCATCTTTGGCTAATTCTCTGTTGAATATTAAAATTACCAGGCTGACTTTATAGGTTTCAGCAGCATGACTTTCCCAGATTGCTGTCTGTAAACATATCAAGATTTTTTAGACTTGGTTAAAGGAATAACAGTTTGATTTATTTTAATGGAAGGAATAGGTACTGCCCATGTCTGAGAAATTTAACAAATGCTGGTGTCCTACCACTACTGACTGCCTGACATGTTCAGGCATCTAGACCAAGACATAAATCATGTGTTCAAGACTGAGTCAAGATCATGATTGATGTATGTGACTGCATCAAGGATGTTTTTACTTTGTGAATGTACAAGGTGTGATCGGAAGTTACTGGAATGGCTTCAAAACAATTTTGTCATTGAGCTAATTCTTACCCAGGCTGTAAATGCAGCACTCGCATCTGATAAAAATGTGGGTTGCATAACATTCTCGGATCTTGTAATGCAAAGGTAGAAGCTCGTAAGTGAATGCACAATTTGTGCTGTGACAATTTAACTATCTAGTGAAAATGCAAAATTACAAAGAACTAAAGCTAACACCAAATTTTGCTTCAATCTTGGTAAAACTGCAACAGAAACCTATCAGATGTTAACAGCTTATGGGGAGAAAGTAACAGGCAAATCTCAAGCATTTCAAAGGTTTTTCTAAATTTAAAAGTGGTGTGGCATCATTTAAGAATGTAGATCATTTGAGCCAACCCTCTTCCAGCAAAATAAGAAAAATATCAGTCAGGAGAAGGAAATGGCATGAAATGATAGGTGTATTACAACAACAGAAACTTTTGATGCACTAGGACTCTGCTTTGGAAGTGTTCAAAACATTTTGAAAGACGATTTAGATATGAGAAGAACTGCTGCAAAGTTTGTGCCCCACCTCCTTTCAAATGAGCAAAAGGAAAGCATATGACTACCTTAAATAACAGCTTCAAAATGACACAAGGTTTATGGGGAAAGTTATTATGGGTGATTTAAATGGATTTGGTACAATCCAGAAAAGAAGCAACAATCTTCACAACGGAAGAGTCCATCTCCACGCCCCAAAAGAACCAGACAAGTTCCATCTAATGCGAAGTCAGTGATCACTTTTTTTTTTCACATTAAAGGAACTGTACATAAGGAATTTGTACCATAGGGTCAAACACTGAATCAAGTGTTCTAAAAACAAGTGCTACAAAGATTAAGGGAGAGTGTGTGACATAAAGGCTGGACAAACAGAGGACTGGTGACTAGTTCCTGCATCACAACAATGGCTGTGCACAAAGGAATTCCTGTTTATCAGTTATTTGATAGAAGTAGGATGAATACCATTCATTATCCATCCCACTTATTCTCCAGATTTGGGCTCCAGTGGAGTTTTCTCTTTTCCTGTGACTTAATATGTGGCTCTGAGGACATTGCTGTTATCCATCACTATTCTCAGAAGGGTTTGATTGCATTTAAAGATGACTTTCAGCAGTGACAACTGCTGGGACAAGTGTATGAACTCCCAAAGAGACTATTTCAATGCGACAGTGTGGAATAGGCAAATCAATGCTGTGTTGTGTTTATGGCCTCATTCTTTAAATTTTTTATCACATCTCGTATGTATCTATAGCTGCAAATTAAATGCTTAAGGTGGAATTTGTGTGTTGTATAGCACATGTCACTGATATACAGTGAAAAGTTATCTCAAGGCATATCCTGAGGAACTCCTAACTTTATCTGCTACCATGAAGAAGAGAGATTTCCAGAAACAACATACTGCTGATGCTCACAAATATAGGAATTTGAATGCAGATATGTTTAGGGAATTAAGTTTGGCAAGTGTCTTAGAAATCACACATAGGTCTGTCTCTTAGAGATCAAAAGCTTTCATCATATCAAGTACAACAGTTATGTCAAACAGTTATGTCAATTTCTGTTCTTATCTTCCTAAATGTGCAACAACATGAACAATGTGCTGTGGTCTTGCCTGAACTCAGATGGTTTAGTGTCACGTAGATTGTATTCAGCAAGTTAGTTTGACAGCCATTTGTACACAATGTGTTTAAGTGTTTTAGTGTTGGAAGCATTTTAATTGGTCTGAAGTGCTTTAGGAGGCTTCATGTATACACATTTCCATCGTCATGAGCAAGGTTAGGATTTTTAGGTGCGCACCTTTTTTCTTAGGGTAAGTTGAACCTGTGCGGAAAGATATCACAGTGTGAAATTTAGTTTCTAGTTGCGAAAAGAGGTATTTTTTCTCGCACCTTTATACCTTTTTTGGCACCATTATCCCATTTTCCCCCAACCATGCCCATAATCCTCTTTTTCCCCCTTTTTTCTTTTAAGTTTCATTCCAATTTATTCTTTTAACTTTCAATTAATGTCTCCTAAGCTTGCTGTGTACATGCCAACAGTAAGCCTACCTCTTTCAGTAAACGCTGCGCGGGAATTGAAAGCAAACCCGCAACAATGGAAAATAATTGTGTGTTCAACGAAAACCTCTTTCTCTCGCTTTACCGCTATAAAGTAGCCCGCAATAATGCAATTGACAATGAATGATTCTATTCCACCAGAATCAGTAGCCTGCTGTTCATGAATCTGAGTTTGTTACTGTGAGAGACGTCATCTGTTTGCGTGGAAGCAAAGGCTCGGCAAGCAGAGATGGCAGTAACCTCACCCGCGCAGTTCTGAGAATTATTAAGACTGGGTTCTGCTCGAAACTACTAGAAATCACTGAGACTGAAGTTCCAGCATGAATGAGAACATTCTGGTAATTGTCGCGGTGTTATAAGAGAATGTGGACAGCAAATGGGCGCAAGAGTGAGTAGTGCAACAGTCGCATTGTGTTAGCAAGTGAACTAGTGTTAGCTCTCCAAACGAGTGTACTAGTACTAGATTTTACCATGCCAAAGGTGTCCAGTGCTCGATTTATTGTTCTGGCTGAGGGATTCCAACAAGATTTCATGGACACTGATGGAACTGTTATGCGATGTACTATTTGTGATTCAGGAATTTTGTTAGATGAAAAACACCAGTGAGATCGCATCCAACACATTTTCAGCTCTAAGCATCAAATGAACAAGACTCTTCAAGCAAACAAATCATGGCAACCTCTATTACGAAATGCATTTCAACAGAGTTCTTCAAAAAGCCAAAATTTGAAGGAATTAAACATTGATTTGTGTACAGCTCTTACACAAGCAGGAATTCCACTCAATAAGGTGAACCATCCAGCCTTCAAGGGAGATCTTGAAAAATACACAAAGAGTACTTTAAGAAAAAACTACATGGAGCCTGTTTACCAAGAAACCATAGAAAGAATCAAGGAGAAAGTGTCTGATTGCAATGTGGGAATCATTGTGGATGAAACCATAGACTCAATGGAACGATATGTTTTGAACATTTTAGTTTTTCCCTTAGCAGGGGAGAAAGTTAAGCCCATGTTGTTAAAAATGTACGAGCTGCAGAAAGCCAATGCCAGTACAGTAATGCAATCCATTATGGACTTCTGCCAAAAACTCTGGCCTACTGGTAATGAGTTTGAAAAGCTTCTTGTGGTTACGGACCAGGCTCCATACATGGTTTTAGCTGTTAACCAATTGAAACCTTTATTTCCTAACTTGAAGCATGTGAAATGCTTGGCTCATGCCCTTCACAGGGTTTGTGAATCCATAAGAAACAAATACGACATCGCAAATCAATTCATCTCTGCCCTGAAGAAGGTTCTACTGAAAGCTACGAGCCATTTGTTTACTACAGGGAAATCACTGGCCTGCCCCTTCCAAATTTCCCGGTCATTACTCGCTGGGGATCTTGATTGAGTGTGCTGCTATGTTGTGTGAGAATTTTGACAAAATTAAAGAGTTTGTGCTTTCTTTGGATCCATCCGATGCAGGTGCAATTTCTAAGGCACAGCAACTTCTGTTACCGGAGAAAATACATAATTTGCAGGCAGAAGTATATTGTGTCCATAGTTACAAGACCTGCCTGCAGCTATTAAACGATTGGAAGAACAAGGTCTGGAAAAGGAAAAACAATGGGATATTTTTACTTCTGTGAGGGAGAAGTTAGATGGCTTTGCCAAAGACAAACTTGAATCTAGTCTTCAGAAGAATCCAGACATTGAAGAATTTGCCACATCTGTAGAGTTGACATTCCAAGTGAATACAAGGTTTTCCCCACTGGTTTCTGTGGATGTTGAAAGAAGCTTTAGCATCTACAAAGACATTCTATCTCCTAATAGAAACAGACTTACTTTTAAAAATATGGAGATGCTTAATGTCTTAAAGTATAACAGCTTCATGTTTCTTCCTTCTTTTGACGAGTGATAATTTGATGTACTTGTATGTAGTTCAATAAATTAGAATAGAGGAAAGAGAAATCGTTGAATTAGTTAAGGGAATGCACAACTGAAATTAACCCAAAATCTCAAAAAATCTTTAAAAAAAAAATATGTTCCCAAAAGATTCTCCATTGCTTGTAGTTTTAGAATCCACATTTATTTTTGACCTAGCAAATGCTTCAGGATCGTTATGAGACTTTTTAAATACCCTAGCGTATTTGGTTGCTAGCTGTTTATATTTTTAAAACTTCATTTTAAGGCATTTCTTATTTTCAGCATTTCTGCATATTCAAAATGTACCACACGATGTAGTTTTCATCCATTCATATTAACATTTTTATGCTTATTTCAACAGCCCAAATAAATAAAACTGTCATAAAATTTTTCTGTGTAATGAATAGTTTTTGCGCTACTGATTTTTGAAGATAACAATGTACATAAAAAATGGGAAAAAAATGCAAACATAAAACTGCAAAACCTTTTTTGTCTTAAACTAAGAATGGTAGAAAAAAAAATATGACAGATTTGTAGTTCCTTGACATAGAAGCAACATAAGATTTTTTTTTTTTTGAAAAATGCATCATGTGTTGCATTTTGCATATACCCATAATTGTATATTTTGAAAATTAATAACTTGAAAACTAATTAAGAATTTGGATTGAAATTCACAAAACAATTATATATAAAGAAGACTGACATTAAAATTTCAGCCCAATGGAATGGATATTTAGAAAATAGCAATTTCAGTTGTGCATCCCTTTAAATAAACCAGTACCTTACTGTACCTTTTTTCCCTTCCTTTTTTTCATCTTAAATTTGCACCCAAAAATCCTAACCCTGGTCATGAGGCATTGTAAATGTGGGTCACAGTTGATAATATGTAGGATGAGAATTACTTTGTTAAGGTTATACTTAAATAAGCTCTGGGCTGTGTGTCTTAGTCTTGATTCATTTTAATGCCTTCATAGCATCAATTTCCATAATATACATAAAATAAAGCTTCTTTCCAGTGTCTCATAAAGTAGCTTGTCATATTGTTTGTTTTTTGTCAGTTTTAAGGACACTTGGTAAAAATTTGGATTCAAAAAATTGATTTTTGTTTTTTGTTGTAATGGATTATAAATGCCATAAGGAACATACCTATGTAATTTTTTTTTATATTTGGATCTTTAAAGGGTTCTTATGGTCCAGAGATGATGTAGTATATTGGTATGTAACAACAAGTTACATTACCATAAGTTGTATTTTTTAAAACTTCAGGTTCACTTTTCTCAAAATCTATTTACTTTGAAGTTTGAAGTTTTTTGTGGTTGCCCAGAATGTTTGTCTGCATTTAGTAGGTTACAGATTTTGATCTTAAATTACATGTTTCCACGAAAAAAATTATAAATATAAAAAAATTAACACTAAAAATTATTTTCTTTTGACTATTTTTTAAAATTAAATTAGTCCCTCAAATGAACAAAGAGTTAAACAACTTATCTTAAACAACTTATAAAAACACACAATAAAAAAACTGCAGAGATCTTATTTTTATTTTCAGAGATAAGTGTACCTATAAATGAGTCAACTTTTTTTTAGAAATTATTTTATGATATTTAAACATTTTTATAAGTAAAAGATTTAAACCTAGCTAAAAAAATCTTGATACCATTTTATTCAGAAAACCTTCTTTGATAAGCAGTAGAGAGTTCATTGTCCTAGGTGGTGAAATTCTAGAGAAAACTGGCTTTCTTTCAATTGCAAAGAAGCATAAAAGTACCCTGTGACCTCTACCAAGCATTCTTAAATACTACTGTACTTTTGTAAAGTGGTCATTTAGGTCATTCATTGAGATTGTTATTTCATTTGCTGATTCGAAATTTTTCCTAGCTCCACTGCATGAATGCCGCACCACATATGGTGGATGCGCATGAAAAAGGGGTTATGTCACAAAATACAAAGTTGAGATATTTGAGGTTATGTGATTAATTCTGCAAGATCAGCCGTGATGTTTAATGTGATGTTAAGCAATATGGCTGAGAGTTAGCCGTTCCAAGCACCCTACGACATGGCTGTTACAGTTTGCCTTGAAAATACCCCAAAAATTCCATAAAACATGACTTGCCTCCTTTGAGGCAAACATTTTTGTAACCTAAACTCTTTTGTTACAAGTTTAAAAGTTTTCAACCCTCATACATTTTTACTAACATGTGTCTTTTATTTGCAGTAAATACTAATTAAATAGTTATATTCTTCATAACACTGCTTTATAACACCAATGTTCTTCTCAATACCTCTTTATAACATTGTTATAACAAAAATAATGTTATATAAATCTGGAACATATCACTTAATTTTAAACAACTAAATGCAAAGATAAAAATGCAATAGAATTTCAAAATAGCGGCTTTAAAGTAAAAATGCAAATTAATTTTTGTTTGAAAACTTATAAATACGTTGTACTGTATGGACAATAAACAGTCTGCATCTTACAAAATTACAATAATAATAATAATAATAATAATAATAATAATAATAATAATAATAATAATAATAAATATTAATAATAATAATAATAGGTTCCAAAGTAAATGAAATAGTTCATAATGCTGTTAGCTTTCTATTTGGCATTATCAACATAATGTTTGTTTTCTTCTGAGTCAGGATAAACATCTCGCACACTGGTGCCGGTTCTTAAAGTTTTGTAGAATTGATTAAATACTTTGTCAATGAAAGGCAACCAGTCTAGATGATCTTGCTTCTTTAGTACAGATAGATTGAGGCCCATCATAACATAGTTCAGGGTGTAACATAGGGTTTGATGAAGGAAATTCTCTTAAAGGCATCTTCTGCTCTCAGAGTTGTCTTGAAGAACAAGTGAAACTTATTGTCCTTTTCATAGTGCAACCACTTTACTTGATGCCTGTTAAACATAAATGTTAGTTTGTCATTCTGTGTATCATGCGAACGTTTTGAGGTTAGTGTACTATGGTTTCGTAAAAATATGTGACATTAATATGATAATGGTAAAAGCAGTTCTGTTCGCATCCATTATTGCACTAGTTTCTGGCAGCTTGATTGTTCTTTCACAAAAAGTTGTAGCATGAATGATAGGCGCATCAAAAGAAAACGCCCAAAACTTGAATTTCACATTGCTTCAGAAGAAATGGACAAAAATAGGCCTGTAGTTCTATGTTGTGTTAAAGAAGGAAACAAAGATTGGTGGGAAGTATAGTTCACTCTCATTCTAAGGAAGAAGATTGGCTACGAAATTTCTGAATGAGCCATGCCACCTTTAAATTCATATTCCAGCAGCTTCAACCATATTTATAGCACAGCAAAAGCTTCTAGAGTTTCAATGATTGTAGCAAAACCAAAAGACGAGCGTTCAGTGTATTGCGATGAGTACAGCACTTTCTAAGGGTACCAAATCTAAGATTCAGTTTAATCTTTATCCAAGTTTCCATGCAGTATTCAATATGAAATATGTGCTCAAATTAATTTCAATTCCCCATGGAAACAAGGTAAATGTTATGAACTGAATACAGAATGAACATGTATGTATTCTAGTCAAGAGCTTGTTCTGATACCTTCAGCTGTATAACGTAAGTTTTAATTTCAAATCTTAAATGGTCATGCAATCCGACAACAGTAGTGATCATAATGTACTGTTGTCGCTTAGCAATGTACAGACAAAACTGATGGAAAATCGATGTAAGTGCACACACTTGTATTGGTTTTACAAAAAAAAGTCTTAATTCTTACCGCACAGTCTTGTCCCACAGACAGTTACCCTTAGTGCCATTTTTCTAAATATACAAGAAATGTAGCATAGGACTCCTGTGTTTACCAAGTTTTTTGTGTAATTGTTTATTAAACCTCCTTTTGGTATTAAGTAAGATGGGCTATCCATAGTTTTCAGTTAACCGTCAACCACACCCTTTCCATTGTAACAGATAATTGAGTTCTATTGTACATGTTTAAAAACATGCGTATTTGGTTGGGTGAACTTTTTAACCACCATGTTTTGTTTTTTTTGTCTTTTTTTAATATATTTTCATTTATTTTATTTTGTAGTCTTTAAGGCCCATTCTTACTGCATATGGCACCAGAGGCAGTGGACACTGATGGATGATACATGGAATGATAATTGGGAAAGGAAATTCAGGAAAGAAACATTCCAGGCCTAAGTTTAGGATATCTCACCAGCATTCGCCAGTTATGAGGACTGAGGAAAACCTGGAATAAACCTCAGTCAGGAAGGATGATCCTTGCAAGGTTTGAACTGCACACCTCCCACTCACGAGTCTCAGCTACTCAGTCGGTTATCATTGTGTAATGGCCAGTGTAATCCCAGGGAGTTTCTATAACATTGCCGAATAAGGAAATGTCGTCAATGTGTTTCATGTCCATGTAAATAAATTAATGTGCAGCTAATTAATCATAAAACTTGAAAATTATGGGATCAGGGTTTACACTGAACTGGTTAGCACCATAGCTATAAAATAGAGAACAATGTATCGAAATAATACATAATTTAGCCAGTAAATTACACAAAATTAGATCATTTAAGAAAGTTATGCATGGTGTTCCACAAGGCTCAAAACTTGGTCCATATCTATTCTTATTACAGTAAAACCCATATTTAACGAATCTCAGGGAGAATTAAAGTTTTTTCCTTAAATAGGGGTTTTCCTTAAAAGGGGGGTTAGCATAAGGTTGAGCATTCAATTGCCATAAATAATATGCAAATTGTGTTTTTAAGTATTTTAATAGCAAAACTTATTATTTTCAGAAATTTTAAATCATTATGTACACATGTAATACTAAGAAAGGAATTTAAAAATTAATGAACAAAATGCAGTAAGTTAAAGAATTAAAATGCTAAAATAGCTATAAATTTATACTAGTTTCAGAAACAGAAAACACTGATATTATCGCTTCATGGTCAGCCATTTGCCTTAATCTGCAACAAACAAAATGAAAGCAGGTATCAGATTTACATATTTATCATTAGATATGGATGCAGGCTGATTCTTCAGTATTACTCAGTAAAGAAACAAGATGGTTAAGTTATTAACCTTCATTTCTTGAAGAAATCCAGCAGAGTAGTCTGTTTCTTACTGCCCAGGTATCTGGCCCTTAGATTCCTGTGTTCAATGTGATTACTGATTAATGCTGCTAAGTGGCCCCTTATCAATAGGGAAGGAGTATAGGTACCATCTCACGACATCCAATCCTTCCACTGCTGCCACAAATGCTGGTACTGCTGGTTCCTCTTCAACCTCTTCTCGTGGTTCCTCTTCTTTTGATTGCTTCATTGCCTCATTGCGTAGCTCAACAACGTCCACAGATGCTTCTGATATTAGGACACTGTTGTCACAACTTACAAACTCTTCAAAGGTTACGTTTGTGCCCCTCTGTAGCATCTACCAGTCTTCCTGCATACAAATTTCTTCAGTATCATTGTCCTCGTTGAACACATTGATGCAAGAACCAAACCCAGCTTTCTCAAAGCAATGCTGTATGGTGCCTGGTGTAAGTAACTGCCATGTAGCCACATACATGCATGGCCGAAAGTATATTTAAATGCATATCTTGCTTGCTTTGTTTCTAAGAAAGAAATAGCTCGTTGCACCAGGGCTTTCCTGTACTGTACTTTGCTTTAACAGAATGAATAATTCCCAAATCTAAAGGCTGCAGATGACTGGTGCAGTTTGCTGGTAAAAAGATCACCCTTATGTTCCATAAGAGTGATGGCTCTGATGGAAGGAGCTGCACACCTGTCTCTCACCAAAACAATCTTTCTTCCCCGAGATCCCATTTTGGTATCCAGGCTTCGTAGATATTTAATAAATATTTCTGAAGTCATCCATGAACTTTTCTGGAAATCGTATTTGCGCGGAAATGTATGAATGTTTTAGAAACACCCTGTATTTTTTAATTTTCCTATGATTAGCAAGGTAACCTTTCAGTTCTGTCACTATTTGCACACAGCAGTGCTGTGAACCTTACTTTACTTCTTTTTCTGCCATGACATTTTTCACCGCTAGCTGCATAAGTCTTGTTGGGTAGCAAGTTGAACACTCCATTTCGTCCGCATTAAAAATGTCCTTCGCATTGTAGCCATGGAGGAGATTAGGCAAGATCTACTTTTTCCAAAACTCAATGGAGTCATCTTTAGCATCCGCACGCACTTTCACCATACATGCTTTGCCATGAAAGGTTATGTCGCTTCTTGAAACGATCAAGCCAAACCATTTGAAGTGCAAAAGCTGTCCACATATAAAGTTAGCACTATTTGGCGAGCTTTTTCTTTTAGAATGTTTCTGCCAATACGAACACTGTTGCTTCTTCTGGCTTCAAACCATTTCATTAAAATGTTTTTGATTTCTGCAAACGGAGAGCTACGAAAATTCTTTTGCTTCTTCATCGTGGATCCGCGCTGTACTTCCATGGTCAGAACAGCATGTTTCTGTTTAAGTACCCCATGCATAGTGGAAGGAGCCAAATCATATTTCTTCACCGTATGGTCAAAGAAACTGCGCTGTTGTTTTCCATGTCTTGAATTATTGTAATATTGATGTGGATGGTAAGCTTCTGTTTAGCAGCCATTTTTTCAAATGAGAAATATAAATCACTATCACAAAGACAACACAACTTAACACGCCGCCCGATGAACTTTAAAATGGAAGCGGAAAACAAACAGAACTCGGAAGTTAACAGGTTTGAAAATGTGATTGCAGAGCTGCCAACTTTGGCAGTTTAATGTGAACTAAAGGGGAACACGAAGTGATGCACAGAGGCTAATGAATTTGAAAGCATCCAAAAGGTGTAATGTTGCTCATTACAGCAAAGGTAGCGTTAACTGCATTCTGAAAATCTTAACACGCTAATTACGCAGAAGAAGCTGCGCGATCACAAATTAAAGAAAAATATTTTCGTTCAATATAGGCTTTTCGTTAACACAGGATTCGTAAAAAGTGAATTTAAATAACATAACACTTATGGGACTTTTGGCGGTGCTTCCGGCTACATTTGTTGAAAAAAAGAATTTCGTTAAAAGCAGGCTCGTTAAAACAGAGTTCTACTGTATATATAAATCGCTTATTTAAAAAAATAACAGATGCTGAAGGTTTAACTATCGGATATGGCAGATGACGATTATTGTGAATGGAAACTCAGAAATGGATGTACAAAATAAGTCTAATTTACTACTAGAAACAATATCCAGTTAAAAGAACTAAGTATGACACTAAATATTAACAAAACAGAGTGGATGCAAGTCACACCAAGTAATGCAACACAGTTTAACATACAACTAAAGATAGAAAATAGATTAATTCAGCAGGTAACAGACCCGAACTTCTTAGGACTAGTGATAGATGATAAATTAAATTGGAAAGAGCATACTGATAAAACAGTCAAAATAAATACAGGTGTATATATACTATGACAGTCAGCATATATAATGGATAGAAAGAGCTTATTACAAATATACAGGTTGAGCCAAAAAACTATGAACCGGCTATGCAGTGTTTTTCTTGTCCGCATCCTCGGCACTCGCTGCTGTCTGCTGCTATCATAGAAAGGTGCGGATGAAATCATATAACATTTTTAAAACTACTTTTAAAGGCTTTACTTACCAACTTTATGAAAGGAAATGCTGAAACCGTCGTCCATACATTTTTGGCACCTCTTTAGGAAACTATCCATCACTCACCGTAGTTCATGTTGAGAAATGCTGGCAATTTCCTGGCTGATATTTTGTTTTAATTCTTCCAGGGTGTGTAGGTTTGTCTTGTATACTTTGTTTGTAGGTTTGTCTTGTATACTTTGTTTTAAGTTACCCCAGAGATAGAAATCGCAGGGGGTTAGGTCGGAGTCCAAGAGAGCCACAAATATGTACTAATAATTCTGTCCTCAAACACACTTTCAATTTTTCTCATCAAAATATTGGCCATATAAGCTGTTGCAGAGTCTTGTTGAAAAAAGGCAAAATCACGCTCCCTGGCTGTTAATTCTCTACAAAGGGGGCAAAATCGTAATCACATATGTACGGGCTTCAACTGTTGACTTGAAAAAAAATTGGCAAGTGATGGATAGTTTCCTAAAGAGGTGCCAAAAATGTATGGACAACGACGGTGGCCAGTTTGAGCATCTCCTTTCATAAAGTTGGTAAGTAAAACCTTTAAAAGTAGCTTTAAAAATGTTGTATGGTTTCATTTGCGCCTTTCTATGATAGCAGCAGATGGCAACGAGCACCGAGGATGTGGACAGGAAAAACATCGTGCAGACGGTTCGTAGTTTTTTGGCTCACCCTGTATTATGCATTTATACATTTGCACATAAGTTATGGGGTTGTATTGTGGGGTGACACACAGAAAAGGACAATGCTTAGAATTTTTAGGCTACAGAAGCATGCCTTAATTACAATATGTAATTTAAAGAAGTTGGATAATTGTAGAAATGCCTATAAAACATTAAATATACTAACATTTCCTGCATTGTATTTGAATGTAATTCAAATGCATTCAAATATATAATAAAAAAATCATAGTAGTCAGCCTAAAAACATGAACACACACACCCACATAATACAAGAACAAAGTAAAACTATTTTATTAATAGAATAAGAGGAACGTTGGGTCATAAAACAATACTAAAGATCCATACAGTCACCTACCAAACCAAATAAAACAAACAAGATATCTTACGAGTAGTTCTATCCAGAGATTGTAGAATGCCAATCGCTAAGAAATCTGATACATAGCTTTATTGGCAATTTATTGGCAGATTGTAGAACCGGCTCTAAGTGTTATTACTCTGTCAAGGTTATTGGTAACAAATAAGTCTAGTAGAGTTCCCAAGTAATGAGTGATGGGCAAAGGCAAGAGGAAGAATAGCGCAATGATAACACTGGAACATTGTTTCTAGTCGAGTAGTATAGTGTGATCGCATGCAATTTGGTGTTAAAATCCCCAATGACAACTGCATGCTCATAATATCTCATTTAATTGAGCATTTTGGTTTCCAGATCACTGAGATAACTAACTTTGTGTAATGACACATAAACAGTGACCAAACATTTCTAATAGCTGAAAGCTACCTCAACAGAAATTCATGGGATGCCATTTATTAACAATCAATTAGCTGCTTTAGGTGTTAGTCAGTTTGAACATATATTATTACACCATTTCTTCATCTATTAATATGTCATTTCAACATAAAACATATTTATCCAAACCAACCAGGTAAGATAATGTTTTGAAGCTATTTTCAGGTAGCATTATGATACTAAGCAGATAAAACTACTGCCTGAAATTCATGGTAATGGCTATTAAAGCTTTGAGTGTTGACATGCACCACATGAAGTGGATAGGGGTAAGGGGAGAGTGAGGCTTTTTATATGCACTTGTTTCTGTTGAATGGGTTGTGTGGTGGTCTTGTGAAGTATTTTTATTTAAATGTATTCTAATAAAGTAATAAATTAATTACAGTCCACTTAAAGAGAAAAAACTGCTATTACCAGTAAGCTGAAATAAAAATCAGCTATGTGCATATGCAACAGTACAATTACAAATCATTATTCTTATTAACTATGCTCAGGATATTCACAGTATTCTGCACCTTAAGTTTGGAGAGAATACAAGAAATCTCAAAATCTCTAAGGTGAGGAATAACTTACAACTGTGAACTGATCCCCTAAAAAAAAAAAACGAAAAGAAAAAAAGGGTCAAGGTAACTGTGGAAGGTCTTAACAGCAGTGTAATAATTCTAGAAATCATTCACCATAAACTCAAGATAGATAATCCAAGACTAACCAGGATATACGAGGGTGGTCTGAAAAGTTTCTGACCAACTTGAAGATGGCAGCACTCGTAAATAAAAGCTAGTGAATTTCGTTGTTCATCTGTTGACAGTTACTCACCAAAGTTTCAGCCATTTTGGATGCTCAGTTGCTATGTAACAGTCGTTTGAGTGAGGTGATATGAGTGTTTTTATGAAAATGGACAAAATCAAGTATCGAGCTGTCATTAAATATTTGTTCTTGAAAGGCAATACACCTACGCAAATCAAAGATGAGTTGGATTCTGTGTATGGGGACTCTGCACCATCATTTACCACAGTGAAATTTTGGGCAGCTGAATTTAAACGTGGCCGTAAGAGCTTGGGAGACGAACATTCGGGATGTCCAAAAATTGCAACTACCGACGAAAACATCGCCAAAGTTCACCAAATGGTGCTAGACGACCGCCGAATTAAAGTGAGAGAGATAGCAGAGGCTATGAACATGTCAAAAGAACGTGTTTGTCACATATTAAATCAACATTTAGACATGAGAAAGCTGTCCGCGCGTTGGGTGCCGCGTTTACTCACGTTTGACCAAAAAACGTGTTCAAATGAACATTTCCAACGCTCTGTTGGCGCAGTTTAGGCGCAAGAAATCCAAGTTTTGGCGCCAATTAATTACTGTAGATGAAACTTGGATACACCATTATATGCCCAAAACAAAAATACAGTCCAAACAGTGGACTGCAAAGGGGGAACCGGCTCCAAAAAAAGCAAAAACTGTTTTTTCGGCTGCGAAAGTGATGGTGACTGTTTTTTGGGATAGTCATGGAGTTATTTTAATCGATTATCTTCGAAAAGGAAAAACCATTACAGGAGCATACTACGCATCATTACTTGACAAGCTGAAGGCAGAACTTGCGGAAAAATGGCCACATTTGCAGAAAAAGAAAATCCTGTTTCACCAAGACACCTCAGCGGTTGCAATGGCGAAAATCCACGAATTACGGTTTGAACTGCTTGACCATTTGCCTTACTCACCAGATCTAGCCCCAAGCGACTTCTTTTTGTTCCCTCATCTGAAAATTGCGCTCGCAGGACAGAGATTTTCATCAAATGAAGAGGCAATCACCTTCGTGAACAATTATTTTGCAGAGAAAAACGCAGAGTACTATTTGGACGGGTTACAGAGATGGGGGCATCGCTGGGAGAAGTGTGTAGAGTTACAAAGAGACTATGTTGAAAAATAAAAAAAATTCTGAAAAAAAGTCTTGTATCTTTATTAGGTCGGAAACTTTTCAAACCACTGTTGTACACGGTAGTGTGCAGCAACCTAGAGTGAGCTCTACTTTCATAGTAAACTAATATTCAAATGAACACAGTAAATTCCATATGAGAGTAGACTACTTCCAAAGTATTTTTACTCCTTTCAGATACTCCTTGAGTAAAATACTACATAAGTAAATGTGGGAGAGCATCGTCATGTAGTACATTACTATGGAAGTAAACAAAGCCCAAATATAGATTAGAATTTACTCTTGTGACTTAGAATAACTCAACTGTCAACTGAACTACAATATCGTATCATATTAGAAAGAAGATATTTTGACGTGTTCAAAGATTACTTGGATTACATTGATGATCTCGATGAAGAAAACAATGATTATTTAGATTATATTGATGATCTCGATGAAGAAAACAATGGGAATGCAATAGTGCATATAGTACAAGTAAGGTGAGGTCCACAGAGAGAGTTCAAGGAACGTTTTGGTATCAGGAAAGAATCTCCTACATTCCTTTTGAACCTACTTGGAGAGCATTTACAAAAAACTCAAGACATTAATTCACTGTATCATCAACTGCAATTGCTGTGTGTTCTGCAAATGTTTCATACTGGAACATTTCAAATAGTTAACGGTGATCTTATAAACTTTCACCGTAAACCTGCTGGTCGTATCTTTCATCATATTAAGGTTAGTACATAAATATATGAGTTTTCAGAAAATAAAAGGCCATTCTTCACTTTTACAGGTTTCCCACACATTATGGGTGCAACTGACTGCATGCATATTCCTATTTGTGCCCATCAGGTGAAAATGGTGAACCTTTCCTAAATTAGAAAATTTTACCATTTCCCCATCAACATGCAAGTGTTGCATCAACATGAAGATGCATGCAAATATGAAGATTAGGAACATTGTTTCCAAAGAATTTTAAGCTCTTCTTCAGTAAGTTTCCCATCGCTCAAAACATTAAACTCGTTCGTCACAACTTTCCAGGCATTTCTCTTCCAGCATCTTTATATATTTTTTGCACCCTATATTGTTTAAATGGATTTTCATTATCTCTACCAAGAAAAATTTCTCTCTTTCGCTGATGTCTTCCCCACTTTTCCTTTCACACATAACCTTATGCATGATTATTCAAGAAAATTGCGCAAACAAATGAATACTCCGGGAGTAATGAGCTCTTACTTCCATAATTATAACTACAAGATTAAATTATAACTGAGGTCTCCAATGTTACTTCTGCAGTAAATTGCTCCTGTAGTAAACTACTCCCGACTCCTTTAGTAAACGTTACTTCTGAGTAATTTACCCCAACATCGTGCACGCTGCCCACAGTCTCCCGAAATTCATAAAATACAAAAAAGTATGAGGCCCATCATCATCAACCTGAACACTGGTTAGGTTAGGTTTAGAAGGGGTGAGCTATCGAAGTCTTAAGCACCTCAACCATTGCTGACAAACTGTGCAACCCCTTTATTTTCTATTCCCTCAGAATGCCTGCATCCTTTATAAAGGAGGCTAGCTTTCTTACTGAGACCTTATTAAGTTCATGCAATGGCATAAATCCTTGATTAGTGTGTTTAATCACTTGACCTGCAAGTGGCTCGCAGTCACACAACAGATGACTTGCTGTTTCATCTGCCTTTTTGCATCTCATACAAGTTGAATCAATTTCTTTCTTTTAAAATTGTATAAATGTCCCTTGAGAAAGCCATGTCCTGTTATCATTCAACCATCCAATGAAATTGGACTCTATTTATATACAACAGTTCACGAGTCCTGCCATTGTCTAGATCAGTGATTGTATTTTTGAGTACCTGTGTCCTACATTCGACTCCCAGTACTCATGTTTTCCAGCAGTCCATCCATCGATTACCCTTCAAACATATCTATAGGATAATCTGAAAATGGGTTTCAGTCCAATTGGTAGAGTAGCTAATTCTTTTTTAGCCAAAGCATCTGCCCTATCATTGCCAAGAATTCCCATACATCCTGGCACCAATAATAGTGACAGTGTGTTGTGTTCAGCCAGTTCCATAAAAACTTTTAGAAATCATTTTCCTGCAGTTTTTCATAGTGTACAACATGAATAACCCAGGATTGCTTTGTCACTGTTAACCCAGTACTGTTAAGTGCAATATGCATAAGTTTTCCAACATTTGCAAGGCAAAAAGTAGTTTTTTCTTTAGCCATTTCCCCATTAACTTAGCCTAAATTAATTCTGGAGTTGTACTGGCTATGATAGGAAGGCAAACGAATAATTTAGTGGCTCTTTCCCAATGCAGTTTGGTTTAACTTGTACTTTGTTTCCTGTGCTGCATATCAATTTACTTTTTCTAACAATTCTGCTCTTGTTTCAGAAGGGTGAAATGCTATGTTATTGTAAACTAGCCAGTTCTCAATATCTTGTTTTTGGGAATTTGTAGAGGGAGGTTTGTCTACAATTTTAGAATGGTAGCTGGTATTATTGATTCCTTTTTTAAAAAAAAACAAAAAAAAAAAAAAAAAAAAAAAAAAAAAGGAACTATGTATGTGTTTGCAATAATTTCAAAATGCTGGTCAGCATTTGTATTCCCTCGTTTGAAACAGATAGCTCACATACTCTCTTGGAATGAATCTTGTTTGTGTAGAACCTGCAAATTATAAGCCTACTGTCTTTCCCTACAGGGATCTTGAATTGACCCCTTCCTGCCGAATCTTGCCAAGTGTTTTTCTTGCAATGTTTCTGGTTTACTCATGTCTCGAGATTACAAAAAAAAAAAAAAAAAAAAAAAAAAGTGCATATCTCCGGATGCCGTTAGTATATGCATAGTTCTTAAACATGTTAATTCTCAAAACAATTATCACCTCTTTCTAGCAAGAATTTACACCCATTATTAGCTATTTTTATATTTGAAAGCCAAAATTTTCAGCATTAATCACATGAAAGTACATGAATCCTTATAATCAATTCCCTCCCCCCTCACAATATGAATGATCATTTGAAAGTGGGGCATACACCACTGTCATACATTTCACATATTGTATGGCAAAGTACATTTTTCTGAAAGTCATCTAAAACGGAAATAATTTTCTGCTTTCCTAGAGAACTAGATAGAGGTTTACTGATTTTTGTGGTATAAGTTTTGCTCTTTTTCACAATGTGTAACCAGAATGCACATTACATTTTAGCTGAGAGTTCCTGGGTTTACAAAATATTTGTTTTATGATGCGCTTCCTCAGCAGACAGTTCCTTAAAGAAACTGTATACTTTAAAAATAATTCTGGCCTAGGAATTGAAAATTTTCCCTTAGAGCTGCACCACTGGTACTATATTTTGGAAGAGACATTATTAACACTTCGCAGAATACACATTGTAAAAATAAAAACCATAATCATAATTTTTGTTCACAGTTATGAAAAGCACTTCAAGCTTGATTTGCCTTATGCATTTTAAGATCTGCATCAAATTATCAGAGAACATGCATGTTTTGGACTTAGGGCGGGTTCTACAATGTCCAGATAAGCTTGGCTATAGTTACTCTTCAAATAAACTTTTCTGGTCAATAAACAATGCTCTCATTCTACAATCACATGGCTTCCTCTGGATAGCAATCCTGTAGATAACCTGTGATGTGTTAAGTTTGCCATTCTGAATTTGACAAAATGCCACTATTGGGAATTCATAAACTAGAAAACTAACAAGAATTGCCTTGCAAAGAAGACAACAACAAACAAAATGAAAGTTAGTGTTTTTCACATGGTTTCTTTTGCCATTTTAGAATAAAATGCAAGTGACAAAGTGAAGCAGGGCTCAAAACTCCACTCATGAAGAATGTGAAAGACTGTTAAACCTCATAGAAACATACAAGATTGCACAAGAATAAAAAGTCTGTGGTAACCTGGAGGGGGAGGGATGCTGGGAGGCACTCACATCAGAGTTCACATAACCTTACCTCTGTGTTAGTGACTATTTGCTGATGTATTTCTCATTTCCTTATGCTCCTCCTGCTAAGCCAAAATCTCTACCATCATAATATTACAAAGGTAGAAAATTAGTATGTATGTGTATGTGGATTATTCTCAAAAACCATTCAACCAATTTTATAATACTTTCACCATTTAAAAGCCCAAGTCTTTGTGACAGACATGGACTATAAAACACCCTTATAACTTCAATTCATAAAATACTAAGAACTGTTTGCAAAGCCTGTGTATTAAAATGCAAATACATTTGAGTTATAAAAGAACATATCTACTTGCGATAACTGTCGGAGAAGTTAAGGAAGTCAGACATTCCACTTGCTTGAATGTTGCAATTTTTCATCCATTATTAGGAATAGCCGGGGATCTACAAAATTACAATTATAAGGGCTATAGGGGAGGACTAACCATAAAATCTTCTAGATGGCTGTACAATCATTTTATAAAGAGGTATGGAGGTATGCGTAATTAATTAAAACATCATCCGAGTTTAAAAAGCTACCTGTGAAATGTGAGATAAGTCAGCTAGTCTTTTATAAAAGCAAGCCTATAAATTTTGTATTTGTCCAAAGTTTGGAAATAATTTTTTCTCTCTTATGACCTTAGGCTTTCTACTGTTAAGAGAAACATCATGATTTCCTTGCTGTTACCCAATAAATACAACTCTATCATAATTACTATAGTGATAAGAATTGTGTCATTCTTGAATGTGAAAACTTGTTATTTATGGGATAATGGATATATTGGCTACCTTAACTGGCTGAAAAATTATTGGCAAATATGTCTTTCAAGTAGTCCTATCCAGAGGTTGTAGGATGCCAATCATGCCAATCACTAAGAAATTCCATAAATAGCTTTATCAGCAATTTATCAGCAGAATGAAGAACTGGCACTTAATTATTTTATATGAGAAATACATTCAGTTCAAAATGAGTTTTTGTAAGTCTCTGACTACAGCCTACTGAAAAGAAAAACACAAGAGCAAGGTTTGAATATATCAAACTCAAGGATCATAAAGCTTTGTTTATTCTTGAAACAATATGGGTTTTGAACAGACTGCTTCAAAATTTCTTGCTGCATATAGTTAGGCCCATTAAAATTACAAATTTCCAGTAGTACTTTTAGGCACATGAAAAATAGTAAACTCTGCTGCTCATGATTGTGTCTTGGATGTACACATAGGTTAACACTGCATGCCTATGATATATGATAGGCCAGTCACCAATCACTCTAGTAAGTCCCTACTAGAGCTACCTATGTGCCTTCTTAATACCGTAAGCTGCACAGTAGAGAAAATCAAAGATGTTAAATTAGCATTGTTTGATGTGAAAAATTTGTTCCCAAGTATTCTCCAAGACAGGTTACTCACATACCTATGAAAATGGCTGCAGTCAATTAAACCTCTACAGAGACGACTTCCTAAATCTCTCACAAATGTGTATTGATCTCTCCCCCTCCTCCCCACCCGAAGTAAAATATTATCAGCAAATAACAAACCTGGTTATGGAAAGTTCATTACCACCATTTCTTAATAAAATATTTATTAGTTACCTAGAAACACATCACCAAGGATATAAGAATTTTAAAGACTACAACATTACTCTGGCATTGTATAATGTTTTGTCACAAACCTAATGGCATCAAACAAAACATACCATTGGAGAAACTGGCAGCAGAGTTGACCAGGCTCAATGTTCAAATTGTGACAGAGGAGGAGGAGGAGGAGGAGGAGGAGGAGGAGGAGGAGCAGGAGCAGAAGAAGAAAAGGCTGCAGCCTACCTTTGGACTGAAAACCACATAATAGTAAGTGAAATAAGATTAATGATTCTGACCAAACAACTCAAAACATTCAACATCTGGGAGATTATATATACATATACTGGGCGTAGAAAATTGTTAAGCAAGGAGGCAGTACCAAAATAAGCATTCTGAGGATGGGTACAAGCAGTCGCAGGAACTTTTTTGTTGCACTACATGCATCAACATTAAATTCATCATGTTAATGTCCCCGATTCTCAAACCTGTTTGTGGCATGTCAGATGTAAACAAAATGCATGTTGTACAGTATTAGTCACTATGCTGAGCGTGTTTTATGTTCAATACCACATCTGAGTGTCTTATGTTCAATGCTACATTTATGTTGTGAAGCCTACTGGATGGTATGGTACAGAGGCAGGCTAGGGAGGGGTTTTGGGGCTGGAACCTCTCCCCTAGCTAAAAAGAATGTAAAAGTTAATAGCAAAGATAACTTTGTTAAAGTAATAGCATCTTTCTATGTTGGAGGGAAAAAGATGGTTCCTAATCGTATCATTGGTAGCATTATATTTGCGCCACATGTCTTAGACAATATCACCAAAGCTTACAGCAACAGAAACTGCACTTTGGGTACTTACATGTTAAGATATCGGGGACATGTTTTTATTCTGGTGCTAAATTTGACTGTAATATCTCTCAGTTTAGAATGCAACTAGAAACCCTACTTTGCAGTGAAATAAAATGGCCTGCAGCAGTAATATAAAATACTTCACAGTGGTTATTAATTCTCATGTCACAACCGGCGGTATGCATAAAAACTAAGCAATTGCTTTTGCTACAAATTTGTGGAAAATCTAGCAAAAGCTTCAATAGATATGCATAATAATAAGTAGCAATGGTTTTACTTTAGCAAAACCTATATCATGTGCACCAGGTTAAGTAAAAGCTATAACACACAGCAATTGCTACGACTGGCACGCACATCTAGGAATTGCTTTTGCTTTGTAATAAATCCTGTGAAAAATTGAAGCCTGCCTCAGTTGTACCTTCACTAGTTCAGCAAACATTTTTCATAAGCACAAATGGCTTTATGAATGTCCAGGAAAGGATGGTCAACAAACCTAGGAGGAGTCCTAAAGAACAGGATTTCAAAATGCTGTATAGATTTAACAGTCAAAACGTTACATGGTTAAGTGATTATTTTGTGGGAGAAAATTATGAAACGCATTGTGTAGCTCTGAGCGGTCAGCAGAAAATGAGGAACTTTTTGAGGTACATAGGAGACCCCAGTTTTCAGGTTGGCACTGGAGAGGGTATACATCAAAGTACAGTGTCAAGAACTGTCACGTATATAGCAAACAAAATTGTTGAAAAAACTCACCTGTGGATGTCGTTTCCTACAGATCAATAGAGTATACACGATGCTGAACTTCAGTGGCAGAAAAAGTACAATTTTCCATCTGCAGTTGGTATTTTCAACTGCACACATATGAAGATTCCAAAACCAAATCATCATGGAGATGAATACATCAATCGCAAAGGTTATGCTTCTATAAATATGCAAGCTACATGTAATGCTGAGGAATGTTTCCCCAGTGTTGATATTCAGTGGCCTGGGTCAGTGCATTACTGACTGATATAGCATAACAGTGCACCATGTGCAGTAACGAAAAGAAGCATAAACGCTGTGTTAATAGCAGACAAAGGCTACAGACTGCCACCGTGGTTAATGGTTCCAAATCGGAATCTTGTTACATCGCAAGAAATTGCGTTTAACAGACTCATAAAATCACAATGGGGTATAATCAAACGTTTCGGAAAGTTAAAAGATTTCTAATTCTTCATTACGGAGTAAGATTGAACTTAGTGCACACACCAACACTAATATGAAGTTGTTTCATCCTACATAATGAGGCCAAGTGCTTGGTTAATGATCATGATTTTGATTTTGATGGTCTGGATGGTGATGGGGTGATTTTGAAAATGAAAATGGCAATGAAACTGCATTAAGTGCAGAAGGAATAAGAAAGCGAAATGAAATTGCTGAAATTATATATACTATGTAAATCAGTTATCTAACTGGAAAAAGAATGCTCAGACTTAAATTCACATATATATTTGAAAATTTTACTGTAAAAGAAATATGTTTTAAAATTAAGTTTATATGGCGGCTTTAGGGCTAGCTGGTTTTGTTTTTGAGAAGTTCTAGTTTTTTTTTAAAAATACTTGGTTTGTATTCTGGACAATTCAGCTGTTTGCTGATGTTATCTCTGATAGCTGGCGGTGGACAATTCTCTGCCTTCTTCAGTTTCAAAGTCAAACATGCGCTGACACTTTGCCTGTCTCTCAGGTCTGCTTTGTTGTTCCCCCACTGATAGCAGAGATGGACCTTCATTGCTATCACACCTCCCTGACATGCATTGGTAAAAAACATGAATATTGCACAATTTCCTTCCTTTGCTTCGAAATTTTAGAAAGCACGCAATATGTAATGAAATCAACTTGCGTGTGTTATATCATGAAGATGGTTTTTTCAAAATCTTACTGAGAATCTTGTTTAGTGTTTGATAGTTATCTGCTAAAATGAATGAAAATAGTTGTTGCTGCCACTGATTCAGTATAATGTTTTTGTTTCCTGTTTCCTGTTGCCTTCATGTCGGTGTTCCTTTTCACAGCAGTTATGAAAATTACTTATTTTCTTTGCCATAAAGCTGCTCAATTTCCATAACTGCTTGCCCAATCGCTGCTTCCTTCTCATTTTATTTTCAAAACTTGCGATTTATTTAACAACATTGGTTTGTCTTTAATTATGCTCACAGACACATCATTAAACTCGTCCACTCTATATCAGAACCATCTTATCAATTTAACAAAACCACTCAATTAAGTGACAAGGAGGCATACACCAAAATGCACAGCACATGTTTGAAAGGAACATGTGCTTGTAAGATGCAACTAGATTTGTGCATGCTTGCTAAGGGAATAATCACCTGCAGTAGTCTGATAGCCGGCAAGCAACTTATACGCATAGCTAGCAATTGCAGTTTAGCAGAAGCATGTGCTTTACGCATACGATTTAGAGCAATTGATTTAGCTTCCATTATTTGCTAGAGTGAAAGCAAATGCAATTGCTAGGCTTTATGCACACCAGGGGACACATCTGCCTCCTAGAACATGCAACACATACCTATCCTAATGTTAATTCTAATTGCAGCACCTTAATCTGCGAGTATAAAATCGATTTATTTAAATATTTCAACTAAGGATTAATTCATATTTATCATTTGAATTGATAATAATTGTATAAAAATTGGATCCTTATACTTAACTTCCCCCTTAAAACTGTTCTGGCTACACTACTATATGGTAACTGAACCCTTGTTTTGTTCAGTACAAAGATAACAGTACAGTATATGCATGTAATCCTAGTTTCTCATTGTGTACCAGCATTCATTAGTTGAGACTAATTATTATTAATTACTATTATTATTATTATTATTATTATTATTATTATTATTATTTTAAAAGCAAAGGGAACCAGTATTCATTAGTTGAGACTTATTATTATTTTAAAAGGAAAGGGAGGGTGATAAATGCCCTATGCACCATGACCAGTTTGATCTATTGTGCTTCCCTTTATTTAATTCCCTAAGATCTTTGCCTGCTTCACAAAGTCTACAAGTCTCATTAGGAACTTCTGAAATCCTTGCAATTGCATAATTTTCTGATTAAAGTATTTAACCCTAAGAACTGTGAAAGCTTCACAGTCACACAGCAAACAAGAAACTGTTTCATTTGCTCTCCTGCATCTTCTACATATTTTATCAACTGCTTGGCAGATTTTGTAGATATGCACATGCAACTACAATGTCCTGTTAATAGACCAACTCTTAAAATTATTAAAATTTGAAGCATTATTAAAAGTGAAGAGATGTACATATCAAAACATATGAAGTGTCACATGTTAAAACTTACTTCACTTAAAGTCAGATGGTTAAAAACAAGGAAAAATTCCTTATTTAATTTTGGATGGAATCGTGTTTTTGAGAGGTTTGCTGAGTAAATTATTCAAACTGTATTTATTTTGGGGAGCCAATATGATATTGAATTTTTCGAAAATCTTCTCAAATTAATTGAAAGACCATGGATGAAATGTAAATTTTTTATATTTCCAATCTTTGTTATCTGTTTCCTTTAACATGGTCAACTGCTTCAGTTCTTTATTTTTCAAATCATGCTTGATTAATTTGTTTATCAAAGTTGTTTCAAAACTATTGAAGCTTGCTGTTTCTAAAACATGATGATATTCTTTTAAATATTCTTCTTGATCTAGTGGTATACTGTAGTCTATGTATTCAAATTCTGAAGAATGCAAATTGATGGGAAATTGGATTGTATTTATTCTTCTTAATGTAATTGTTCATTTTGTCTTTCATGATTTTTAGATCTAAAAAATGTAACACACCTTCATTTTCTCTTTCACAAGTGAATTTAGCATCTTTATCCTATAGATTAAGTAATTTTAATGCAACATTTTTGAATTTATATGGAATATGGAAATTTTTAGGTCTAAAAATTAGGAAGGACCCTAAAAACAAGTTTATAGGAATAATCCCCACACCACAGACAAACTTAGGGAGAATATAAAAAAAGAACTTATGAACACTGTGTAAGAACAACTTATGCGTAAGAATGAAAATTTCATTTGAAGATGCCAGGAATGTCTTCACGCAGATGGACACCGCTTCCAACACCACTTATAACAAGTCATTATACATCATAGTGAGTGTTACTATCGCTCTTAAGTAATGCAGCAGTTACGGAACGAAAAACCCCAATGGGTAATAGACAGTGTGCGGATAGTTTGTTTTTAATATTTCTTTGGTGCTCCTTTAATCTGGTGTTTAAATCTCTTATAGTTTTCCCTGTGTAAAACTTTTTTCAGAAACTTTAATTTGATAAATTCCTGATTTAATTTTGGATGGGATAGTGTTTTTGAGAGCATGCATACTTGAGATTTATGGCTTCAGCATAAAATGATCGTACTGTACAAGGGTAAGTCATTTATGTACAAGAGGGAAAGCACTGAGCCCAGAATGGACCCTTGGGGTATACACACCACAAATTTGTTACATTAAAGTTTAGTTTCCTTTCAAGATTTAGCCAATCCCCTTATACCAAG
Organism: Deroplatys truncata; assembly: GCA_030765065.1. NCBI lineage: Eukaryota > Metazoa > Arthropoda > Insecta > Mantodea > Mantidae > Deroplatys > Deroplatys truncata. Next base: position 345,042,554 of record CM060990.1, on the reverse strand, counting down.
AAGTTGTAGTTTACTACATACTTATACATATAAAATGCTTTGCTAAGATCAAGGAAGATACCTATCGTATGTTCTGTATTATCCTGAGCTTTATAGATAGATTCTCAAAAGGATTGACTAATGTGATGAATTCCTTTGTCCTTCCTAAACCCAAACTGGTAGTCAACAAATATCTTGTTTGCTTTGAGGAAGGGCACCAATCTGTTGTACATCTTTCCTAAAACTTTGGAGAATGCATACAAGATTGAGATGGGGCTATGGTTTTCAATACACTTTTTATTCCCTTTGTTAACCCTCCACTGGTCACTAGAGGCCTGAGAGACCCTGGCATTATTTAAATGTTGTTATTTTCAATGAACACACCTATGTAGTTGCCTGACCAGGACATCTAACATTACACCTTGCTCAATTGTTTGCTGGAGTGACAACCTTATCTGTTTATTTATTTGGCTGGAAGAATGACTAATCAGCAGTTACGTGTCACACAGGTCAACCAGATATGGGAGCTGCTCTCGTTACATATTGCTGACAGATTTGTTCATTAGTTGTGCAATATTGCTTTGCCATTGCAAGGAACTGTTACTGCTTTGTCATGAACACGAGTAAAAGGTACGATCTACAAAATCTGAATGATTTGGAAGAAGTACATTGCCTACTTTGCGATGATGATGTCTTGCCCGTGGATGACAACTTATATGAATCGGATGATTCTGATTCTGAAGATAAACTCGAAATGAGATCTTTATATTCAGAAACTGATCATGAAGGTGAAGACAAAAGCAACCTGTGTGACAACATGTATTTTATAGGCAACATATGCTTGTCATAGTAATTTTATTATCATCATTATCATTATTATTATTATTATTAACAATATATTAATATTATTTACAGGAAGAATTGGAACAAAATGGAAAAAAAAAATACACTTTGGAAAATAATGCAGACAAGGGCTCACAACATATTGACCAAACTTCCTGGTGAAGTAAAACTGCCAAAAATGTGAAAATGGAAATTGATTGCTGGAAGCTTTTTGTTACCAAAGATAGATTTGATTTGACTGTTGAAAGCTCTAATACTTACATTACCAGTTTGCAGCACAAATTTGATCATGAAAGAGACAGCAGACCTAGAGACGCAATAGAAATAAAAGCTTTTCTAGGCTTATTGCACCTTGCAGGAATTTTCCGTGGTGGACACCAGAATATTCATAATTTTTGGAGAACTAATAATCTTGGAATTCCTCTATTTCGAATGGCTATATCTGAAAAAGATTCAGTTTTCTAATATGCTGTATTTGCTTTGATGACAAAAGCTGAAGACTGGAGCGACAAAGATTGGATAAACTGGCTGCTGCTAGAAAAATGTTTACATTGTTATTGTTTCTGAACAACTGTCAGAAGCATTATTCTCTTGGACAAAATGTTGCTGTCAATGAACAGTTGCTGGCGTTTTCATGGTTGATGTGATTTTAGACAATACATACCATCAAGCCAAAAAAGAATGGCATAAAATTATTCTTTTTGGGTGTTGCAAAACTGTTTTATATCACTAATATGGAGATTTATTGTGGACAGCAGTTGGACGGACCACATTTGCAAACTAATTTGGCAGAGACTGTAGTGCTGAGACTAACTGAACTAACCTGTGTCACTGGCAGAAATGTTACTGCAGATAATTGGTTCACCAGTGTATCGCTGGTGAATGAATTGCGCAAAAGACAGCTTTCTTTCATCGGTGCAGTACAAAAGAACAAAAAAGAATTACTCACTAATTTCACTTCTCCAAAAGGTCGCAGTTAGTTAGAAAGCATATTTGGCTTCACAAAAAAATTAAACACTTGTTTCCTTGACTAATTTTGAAGATTTAGAAGCTAGTAACAGGGATATGTCATAATTTAAAATAAAGAGAGTTGAGGGTTGTTACACTGCATCACTATAATATTATAGTGATGTAGTGTAACAACCCTCAACTCTCTTTATTTTAAACTTGTTTCATGTTCCAAAAAAGGTAAAACAGTAGTTTTGCTCAAGACTACGTGTTTCGTCCAAATATTATCAGAAGGTGCTTAGAAAAAGTTTGAAATAATTCTGCATTATGACACTAAATCTGGAGTTGATGTAGTAGATAAATTGTGTGCTACATACAATGTAGCCAGAACAACAACAAGGTGGCCATGGTAATTGTTTTACTGTATCTTGAACATTGCAGTATTAATTCTAGGATTATCTTCCTTAAAAACCAAAATAAATATTCCACAAAGCAGGAGTATTTGAAAACACTGTCTTTAGCTTTACTGTTGCAACATCTACAAAGGAGAGCAACAGTAAGAAACTTATCTGGTGATTTAAAAGGCCTTCTGACAAAATAAAACCTGAAGAATTCACAGCAGATGACTTGGCAAATACACCGCTATCCACATTGAAAAGGAAACAATGTGAAACCTGCAACAAAGACAAAAGGAACTGCAAAACTAAATATGCATGTGGGAAACGCAACACTCCACTCTGTTTGAGCAAACATGCCAAAATTATTTGCAGTAGCTGCTTAGTCAGGGAAAACATGGGAGAGGTAAAGGATGATTCTGAGTAACTGAACATTTCAAATCATAAGTTGTATGTATATCTGAAAATGGCAATGCATTTCTTTCCACTTATTGTAATACAATTTACAATGCATATATACTCATATTTTAGCTTGTCTTTTTATTAAGTAAGATAATACCTACTAATAAAAGTCATGTATGTTTAACCTAAATAAAGCTAAACATAGAAAAAAAGGAAAAATAAAAGAATGAAAAAATAAATACAAACAATAAGAACAAAAATATAGCGCAGGTCTACTAGGCCTCGTGCATTCAACAGTGTTCTACCAAAGCGTGCGCCTGATGGAGGGTTAAAGATGGGATGGATTGAAGCTACTTTAAGCACTGTTGGAAAAGATCCTGAAATCAGTGATCAATTTGCAATATTGATTAGAGGATGAATCATTTGGTAAGCACATTGCTTAAAGGATGACTTTTTTCAGGCATACTATTACACTTAGCACTTCATCCCTATACACTTCTTTAAGAAATAAAGAATTTTTACTCTCTGCAAGTTGGAACTTTGGCTGTTGATGGCACACTGAAATATCTGAATTTCCTGTAAAAAGTTATCTAAGTTATTAAACAATGCTATTTGGTGAAAACTTTTAACCAACGTTTCCTCATTTATAACTGCAATGTCATCATTTGTGGTATCAGCTTTTGTCTTTTAATGATGTCCCAAATAGCTTTTCCTCAATTTTTAGCATTTAAGATGAAGTCCCTTATGCAATTTAATTTAGCCTGTAAAACAACTATCTTTAGAATTCTAACACACAAGTTAGAATATTGCTGGATTCCACTGTCCAGTTAATAAGATCTACTTCACTGTGCAATTCCATAATAATTTTACTTAGTTTTATTACAAGTTTTTCATTATAGGTATTCACAGTCATAAGTATTACAAAAAGGAGAGAATATAATATTTAAAAGTTTCTTAAGGAAACAAGGGGAAGAAAGAAAGAAAAAATCACTGTATGGGAAAGTTCACAGCTTTGCACAAGGGAACTTTACAAAAGCAATGATACCATATTTTTTTTATGTATTTCTAAGGAAAATTCGACACAATACTCCCTTATTAAAATCATATTCTGGCAAACACATGCATTAATTGAGTGGATTGGTGGCACTTTAGTTTTACTTACTAAATTTTCAATCAGAACTTCTTTCAAAATGGTTCGTCTCCACCATCAGATGTATGACTGGCATCTGGAAGGGGATCATCTACTTCGGTATTGGTTATTCTGCCATATTTCTGTCTAATGGACAACTTCCCTATCTTGTCAACTGGTGAGATTTCAAAACTTATTACTCTGTGTGCATATTTGGTGATGTGGACTTTTTTCCATAGTATGGGTTCTGCTGGCGTTTTGTAACATTTTAAAAGCCTTATTTCATGTTTAATGTTGTGTTCTGTTGACCAAAATGTTGAGCTACTCTGGATTTGTCTATTTGCTTTAGTTTTAAATTTCTTAGGTATTCCTTTAGCCTAGTTAGTAGGTTTCTCTTGGTTTTTTCTATGTATATATCATGGCAGTCTTCACAGTCAATCTGGTAAATAACTGATGTCTTAGTGTTCAGTATAGGGCAATTCCATAGTTATGGGTATAACATTTGCAAACTTTTATACTAAATTTAATCTGTGCTAGATACACAGTAAATGCTAGTAGCTGGTTTGTTTTTTTGTTTTTTTTTTGTGAACAACTCTTGTCTTATAAAATATACAACTAGTATAATATCCAGTACTACTTATTTTGCAGATATTAATTAAAAAGTTGCTGTTGTGGACATAGCTCAGAAAAAATAGAAAATCACAGATGGTTACAAATATCTATATTTCTGTGAGATGATGTAACATATGAAAATATAAATGGCATAGAGTTGTTAGGGAAACTTCAGTCTTTCAGAAATAAAAGTTCACAATTTTAAAAACTAATTAATTCTTTGTTACTTATATAAAATATTTAAGTTACAGATATAAGTTTTTATTATGGACATAATTATTCCGATAAACCAATGGAAAACTAAGTAAAGAGAACTGGTAAAGCACAACAGAATTAACAATTTTAAAAATAATGTTAGTAACTCACAAAAGAAATAGAAATATTCTAAAAAACTAGCTGATAATATAATACAGTATTGTGGCATTTGGTTGTGGAAATGTATGTTTTAACAGTTGGTTATGGTAATGTTTGTTTGGGTGGTTCTTGGGTTGGTAACACAGACCGGAATTAGGTCATGATAGTGGGGGAAAACCGGTTCTTCAGTAGCAAGCGCCTGTTGCTCGCTCTCTTGAAATGTAGTAACAGTACAGTGCGGTTGGAACATGGGGGACTCTCCGCCGACAGCAGAAGGTAAACTGTAATTATTCTCAATATATTTTCAAGTAGTTAGATCCTTCTATCCTTCCACATCATGATCTAGATATATTTTTAGGTATTTTCAGGTATGTAAGAACTTAGTTCAGCTCGCCCCTGTCGGACCTCGTGTAGATTAATGTTTGATCCTGTTTTCGGTATCTTGCTCTACCCCTTTGAGTTAAATAAAATGTAGAGGTTACGACAAATTGGCGTGAGTCGCCAGGTATTTTGAGATTCGAAGTGCAATTTTTAATTTTTTTTCTTTTAGCTTGAAATGTAGCGTGTTTGCTCTTCCACGTGTTCATTGGAACATGTAACTCCTTAGTTTTGCCTTAATGGTAAGGGTTTCTATTAGAAAACTGTGATTTTATGTTCTAAATTCCTCAAAGTATTTCTTTAAAAGTCCCGTCTTTACATCTTTGTTTTGAGCTCACTTTAAAATTGTTCCATTGTTTTGTTGTTGGTGGTGCATCGGTAATTTTTGTCTTCATTTTCCCCTTACCATTACTTAAATGCTGTTAAATTGTGTTTGTATGAAAAATTGTTTCCACTATTCTTCTAAATTTCTTGTTTTTTTGTGAATTGTGGAAAATTGAGTGATATTTGGAACTTTGATAATGTGGTTGCCACATGTTAGCTGGTGTCTCTGGGGATGCTGTTTTCTGTGCTAATTGGTAATGTTTTTGGGAGCTTTTAATTCTATGTTGCACTGATATTGATTTTCTACGCATTACTATATTTTTGGGTGCAACTTTCAGTACGCACATGTGTTGAGTACTGTTGCACAATCTTTGCGTGGTCTTGCAATTCATTAACAATTCTAAAATGTGAAGCAAATCTTTTACATGTTTGGTATATCACGTTGCGTGTGTGTGTATAAAAAGTGAGGTGCATCTATTTAAAAAAGAAATTCATATCTGTGCATCGTACTCAGGTATGCATAAACTGAGTAGTGTATAGCATTTTCTGCTTTTCATGGAATAATTTGAGCGCTAGTCACAGTAGGTGTGACTTAATTTTTTTAACTTCCAGTTCGAGTTTCCTCGCTGAAGATATCACTTTGCTATTTTTTTTCTTCTCATGTGTACACTCTGTTTCGAAATCTTGGACTTGTATTCAAGTGGCTTGCGTGTCAAGTCTTTGTAAGCAATATGTTGGTGTAGTCCCCTAATATTTCGCCGTGGGCACTTGATTATAATATTACTGGTATTGGTTCTTAGCTGGCTATGTTTTGGTATTCCTAGTTACATTCATGTGGTGATATAAGTGCTTAGTTTGGTGTAATCTGTAATGTTGATCTTTCACATTTTTCTCATTTACTGGTTGAGGTTATCCTTGTTCTGTGCTGTCACAATGCCTATGCGACATACTACACAGAAGTCTGACGTGGTCATTTCTCCAGTTAGTGAGCATAGTGAAGAAGAATCTATTTCTAGCACTAGTACACCTGCTGTTACTCAATTGTTACCAGTAATGCCTAATCCGCCTGTTCGGTGAGCACAATGCAGTCAGCTGTGTGTCGAACGGTCATTGAACCCTCTTGTTTTGAGAATTCCAGTAAGTTATCGGCATATGAATTTCTTCAAAATTTTGAAATGGTCGCTGCTGCTAATGGTTGGTCTGATGAGATGAAATTGAAATGTTTTCCATGTTATTTGAAAGATAGTGCTGCATTGTGGTTTCAAAGTTTTCGCTACCGGCATCCTCGCCATGATTGGCTTTGCCTGACTTTGCAGTTCCTAAATGCTTTTCAGATGACTAACCAGAGTGATATCTTAGAAATTAAACTCAGACAGCGTGTGCAGTTAGATGATGAGCCTGTCATCAATTATATCTATGATGTGTTAACTCTGTGTGATCAAGTAAATCCAGCTATGTCTCAGTTAGAACAAATTAAACACCTGCTTAAAGGTCTTAAACCTCTCTATGTACAGGCATTGCTACCATTAAATCCTCAAACTGTTGACGAGGTAATGCAAATAATTCAACAAGTTGACAAAGCACAATTTTATATGCAGAACCGACCACATCTAGTGTCTGCTCAATCTCAGTCTGCAGTGTTTATACCATCTTCTTCTGTGACTAATACAACATCTGTTCCTGTTCTTACTTTTCCGGCTGCTGGTCAGTTACCAAATGCTCCTTCTCTTGGGGATGCACCTGTCGCTCCCATGAAACAGCTGATTGATCGTGTGGAACAGTTATGTAACCAAGTTAACCAGTTTCAGTTACCACCTGCGGTACCATCTTCGCAGAGACCTTCACAGCTTCCACGATCATCCGACATGGACCAGCGGGACTCATCTATCACCTGCTATAGATGCAACAGGCGAGGTCACCTGGCTCGTTTTTGTTGCAGCCGCCTTCCTCAGTCAAACAAACGACTGGTGCCGAGCCTCATACGACAAGACTTAGCGGCACCACCACTGCCCACCAGCGCAGCTGCACCTCAACAGGATGTGTGCGCATTATCAGGTCAGATCTTACAAGTTTTTGGTCGTATTGCCCAGACAGAAGCTTCCATCTTGCTCGACACAGGAAGCGCAGTTAGTATTGTAAATGCTGCCCATATTCTTGATCTCTCTACATTGAAACCCATAGAGATGTTGCTTCGAACTGCAGGTAATAAGTTACTTGATGCACCTTACCACACAACTTTGAAATTTCATATTAATGTTCTTTTTCAGGAAGATGTATTAGTTGTAAAAGATCTTTCTCATGATTTAATTTTAGGCAATGACTTTTTACATGCTCATGGTGTTGTGATTGACTATGCACAAAATTTGATAACTTTGAATTCCTCCGAGGATGATTCTTTTAGTATACCAATTCACCAGATACAAGGTCCTTTTGTTGATGGCAGTGAACCCTTTACAAGATAAAGAATGTAAGGACTCTGGTATTAAAGTGGCAGTTGTGAATGATGCGAAAATTTCACCTTTATCTACGTGTTATGTAACAGTTCAACCCTAGTCAGACATTAGTAATGAGGTTATATTTGAACCTCCTGTCAGCATTATGCAGAAGAAAAATCTTTCAATTCCACCATTGTTGTGTCATGCTACATCTGAATTAACTATATCAGTGCATAATAATACTGCAGTTCCACAAAATACTGTTTGCTAATACAGTTTTAGCTAAAGCTTATGATGTTGCACTAATTCAGAGTAATTCTGTTTTATCATCAGATGTTACCCCTATGCCAGCTTCAAATTTTAATTTTAATGTAAGTGGTAAATAACTAGACAATCAAAAAGATGAATTGCATTCATTGTTATTGAAATATAGTCATCTTTTTGCCACCACATTGCAAGAACTTGATACCACTGATGTTGCAGTTTGATATTAAAGTAACCGACTCCAAACCAATCAAACAAAGACCTTACAGAGTTCCCCATAAACAAAAACAAATCATTGCTGAACAAGTTAAAGAAATGCAAGATGCTGGAATTATTAAGGAATCACAGTCCTCTTGGGCTTCTCCTGTGGTGTTAGTTAAAACGAAAGATGGTTCCAAGAGTTTTTGTGTCGATTATAGGAAATTGAATGCTGTTACAGAAACTACCTCTTTTCCTTTGCCATTGATAGATGATTTGTTAAGATATCCGGGGGAGGCTAAATGGTTTGTGTCATTGGACTTATTGTCAGCATATTTTCAAGTACCTATTGCAGAGGATAGTCAGAAATTTACTTCTTTTGTTACTTTTCAAGGTCAATATCAATTTACTCGCTTAAGTTTTGGGCTGGCAAATGCTCCTAGATTCTTCAGCTACATAGCAGAGAAGTTGTTAGGCGATCTCAATTTTAAAAAGGCAATTGCATATTTGGATGATATTGTTGTTTTTGCTAAAACTTTTGAAGAGTTGTTACAAAATCTTGAAGCTGCTTTTCAACACCTGGATCACCATAAATTCAAGCTTAAACCAGAAAAGTGTTTCTTTGCTATGCAAAAGATTAAGCTCTTAGGCTTCGAAGTCTCCAAGGATGGTATTTCTCCTGATTCTGATAAAGTAATTTCCATTCAAAATTTGCCTCGTCCTAAAAATGTCAGAGATGTAAGGAAAGTTTTGGGCTTGTTTAATTTTTACAGGAAATTTATCAAAGAGTATGCAAATACTGCTCAACCACTCATTCAATTGACTCGGAAAGATCGAAGTTTTGTTTGGGGAACTGATCAGCAGGCTGCATTTCAAAAGTTGAAAGACGCATTAGTCTCTGCTCCTGTCTTAGCTCACTGTACTCCTGGTGCATATACTGAATTGCATTCTGATGCCAGTGGTCTGGGGGTTGCTTCTGTTTTATATCAAAAGATTGATAATGTGTTGAAACCAGTGGGCTATGCTTCGAGGACATTATTTAAATGTGACGTAACTATAGTGTTCCTGAGTTGGAATTGTTGGCAATCTTGTTTGGGCTTACTCACTTTCACAGTTTTGTATATGGCTATAAGGTCAATATTGTATCTGATCATCACTCCCTTTGCTATTTGAATAATTTGAAAGATTTGACTGGACGTCTGGCACGATGGAGTTTGAAATTGCAAGAATTTGATTATACTATTTCTTATAAATCTGGTAAGAAACATCACGATGCTGATGCTTTATCGAGATTTCCTGTGTACAACCTAAAGAAAGTGAACTTGAGCAGCTCGAGGAACTTCCCACATGTTTATTGTCTTCAGTTGAAGTTGCTGACAAACAAAAACAAGATCCTGTGTTACTTGAACTTATTAATGCTCTTCATGATCCTCAGTCAGCTTCTGCTAAAATGCAGAGACAAATTTCTACATATACTCTTAAATCGGGTGTCCTTTACCATAAAAATGCTGGCTCCACTGGCCCTCTCCATCTGTTGGTCATTCCAGAAGCACTGAAACATGAAATTCTATCTTCGTGTCATGATGATCCTCTTTCAGGTCATTTAGACTTTTCTAAAACATTTGCTAAAATTCACTCTAGATACTATTGGATTGGGATGAAAAAAGATATTGAACACTTTGTGCGTACCTGTCCCAGTTGTCAAACCAGAAAAGGACCTAAAAATCAAAAGCCAGCAGGTTTGTTACAACCAATTCCTGTTACTTCTGTAGGCGAGCGGTGGGGTATTGATTTGCTTGGGCCTCTCCCACGCTCTAATTCTGGACACAAGTACATCATCGTCGCAACCGAGTATGCTTCTCACTGGGTCGAGTCTGTGTCGCTCTTTTCAGCAACAATTCCACAAGTTGCTAAGTTTATACTCCATAATACCATCTGTAGGCATGGAGCCCCTGCTACCTTGTTGTCCGATCGAGGCTCAGTTTTTCTAAGTGAAGTGACACAAGAATTGTTGAGATCTCTATCAGTGTCTTCTAATTTTACTAGTGCTTACCATCCAGCTTGTAATGGATTAACAGAAAGATTTAATCAAACTCTATTGAATATGCTCAGCCATTTTGTTGACACTAACCAGAAGAACTGGGACTCAATTTTGCCCTATGTAATCTTTTCTTACAACTCAAGTGTTCAAGAGTCTACTAAATTCTCACCCTTTTTCTTGATATATGGTTGGGAGCCTTCTTTACCTAATCAGGTTCAACTACAAGCTACATCTAATGACTTTTTTTGAAACAAACCTTACAAGAGATTCAGAAGGCACGTGAGGTTGCTGTTGCTAACATTACTAAGCAACAAGTGAAACAAAAAGAAACATTTGATGCAAAACATAAGAGATGTGGTTTATAATGTAGGTCAATTAGTCAAAGTTTTTACTCCTATAAGAAAGAAAGGTAAATGTACAAAGTTGTTACATAGATATTTTGGACCTTTTGAAATTATCCAACAGATCACTCCTGTTACCTACCTTGTTGGTCGACCTCATGCTCCTCGTACTAAACATCAGTGTGTTCATGTGTCACACCTTTACCCTTACTATGATCCTGTGGGTCCTTATAGACTGTAAATTTTGTGCTTTGTGATGCTGTTTTCATTATCATATTTGCTTTAATGTTGGCATGAAGTGTGTATTACAAGAAATTTTAAAGTTGCACTGGTAAAAGAAAAGAAAAAGTGAAACGACCTGTATGTGTACATGGTGTGTACCAAAGTGTGGTATATGTATTTCGAACGACTTAAATCTTTCACAATGAAGACAGGAATGCTAAATGTTTTTTGGACTGAACAATGCTTAATTAAGCTGTGATTTTCAGGAATGAAGTATGTTTTACTAATTTGACAGTTTGTCACCATTTTGTGTAACCAAAACTTTGGATTTTGCTTTTGGGCATCAGAAATTATTTGGTTTGTTATGTTATGCTGCAGTGTAATTATATGATGTGCATTGTGTGTTTAATTACCTTTGACTTCCAGGAATGATATATGAAAGTGTTAATTTGGTAATGATGTGCTTTGTTCTGTTGCATTTTTTTTGGTTTGATTTTGTGTTTCATCATGATGCTGTGATCCTTCTTTGCAGAAGTTGTTGCATAAATTTGTATATGTGTGTGAGGTTATGTGAGTAGTATATGGAAGATTTGCCTCGGTGGGAGTGCCAAAGAGTAACCTCGATGGTGGTAGCGAGATGTGATGAGTTAACGTCAGCTTCGTTGGGATAGCTACAATGTACCCTTGAAGTTTGAGTTTTCAGGAGGGCTAACACGTACCTGGAAATTCGTTGTGACAAGTCGAGAGATGTTTTGCATATTGGTGTTGCTGAAATGTACCCAGTATAGCGTGTGTGATGTGTTCACAAAAGAGAGTAAATGCAATGAGAATATTTTTTTTTTTGAGTTTATGCAACAAGTTTTAGTACCATCTTATGTAACAAGTTTTCATACCATCTATTTTCCAGCTTCATCTTGATTCGGTTGATAAGGATGCAACAGTGTAATGCTGTTATTTGTGTCATTCCTGAAATGTTAATGTGATTTGTTCAGTTTATGGCTATGTTAGGTATGTTTGATTTTGCAGCTAGTTGAATGAGATATGTTAATGAAGATGTTTATTTTCTCAGTAATTACTGTGGATGATGATAGAAATGATGATGATGATAATGATCATAACGAGGAGGATAAAGATAGTAATGTGAGGGAGAAATTTGTGTTATTGCAAGTAAAGCATGAATATTTGTAGTTTGATGCATGTAATGAGGTGTTTATTTTTCAAGCATGTAGCAATGTTCATAGTAGTTTTGGGTAGTTATTAAAGCGAGTGTTATGTATTATTTGAGCCATGGTTAGTATGAATGATTTTGTTTCATTGTCATGTATGAATGAATGATAAGTGCACTTATTTATTTTATCTGTTAGTTGTACCAGCTGGTCAAATTTAATATTGGGATCCCAAATGTTTTGCTATATTTGTGTTCTGTTATTATGTGTAGACTATGGATATAATTCACATAATATTTATGTATTCTGACCCTTTCATGTCTCTTTACATTTATTCTTAAACATTTATTGTAAAATTTTTACTTTTACCCCTTTGCAAAATTCAGTTTTTATGTCAATGTGTAATCATTTTTTTTCTTTTCTTACTACCAAGATTGAATGTTTGTAAATTTTTGCAAAATTTGTGGCATCTCCTGATTATATTCTCTTAAATGGCATACTATTTTTCTTCTTCTCTGTATGATGTTTTGAGAGCAAAAATTATACCTGTTTATTATCCATGTTATAGTGATTTTGCTGGTTCGGGAGCTTGAGTGTCCAGAGGAGTGACCCCGCTGTACAGCACCATACCAGAGGCTGCACATATATACACCATGGAGAGCATGGGGGGCAATCCAAGCCAGCGATTGCTCCCCACGTCATCAGCATCGTGCAACAACAGTAACAACTCTGCGGCTGAAACTTCGTCGTTGTGGGTGATGTGATAATTCCATCCACAAACAGTTACGTCGAGACTTGGTGCAGTGTAGTGCGGGTGTAATAGTGGCAGCAAGGTGTAATGTGCGTGTGCGGGGTTTCACTTAATTACACAAGACATCTTCAGGAATATCGTCGGTGGCACTCGAGACTCCATCATGTTCATATTAGCTCCACTAATATATTAACAGGTATTTTCATCTTCAACTTCTTCTTCGACAGACATTTCGGTCCGTCTTACTTTTGTAAATATCCAAATATTGTTTTTATATAATTTTGTAAAGTATGTCATTTATTTCTCTTTCTTCTTTTCTGTAATTTTTCTGTAAATAACAAAATCCTTCTTGCTTCGACGGGGACGTCAATTTAGGTAGCCTGGGGGAGATGTGGCATTTGGTTGTGGAAATGTATGTATTAACAGTTGGTTTTGGTAATGTTTGTTTGGGTGGTTCTTGGGTTGGTAACACAGACCAGAATTAAGTCATGATAGTGCGGGAAAACCGGTTCTTCAGTAGCAAGCGTCTGTTACTCGCTCTCTTGAAATGTAGTAACAGTACAGTGCAGTTGGAACATGGGGGACTCTCCACCGACAGCAGAAGGTAAACTGTAATTATTCTCAATTTATTTTAACCATCTAACTTTCTGGCATGTGACTTCAAGTAGTTAGATCCTTCTATCCTTCCACATCATGATCTAGATATATTTTTAGGTATTTTCAGGTATGTAAGAACTTAGTTCAGCTCGCCCCTGTCGGACCTCGAGTAGATTAATGTTTGATCCTGTTTTCGGTACCTTGCTCTACCCCCCTTGAGTTAAATAAAATGTAGAGGTTACGACAGTATGGTACCTATAAATGTTTGACTAAAGATTTTACTTTTCAGATATCACTTACAAACATTAAATCTATAGCATATTACTATCCAATAATCAAAACAATCAACAAAACAACAATTTATCAATACAGTAGAATCTCATTAGCACGTTTTTGCAGGGACCTAAGGATTTGGACGTCATAGGCGGGAAAACGTGTTAACGAAAATGCAAAATATGCAATTTAAGAACATAGTTATGTAATAAAATCTAATAATTACTACGCCTCCATGGGCAATTGAAATCGATTTTCAGTACAATCCGTGTTGAATTCAATATGTGTTCAAATGGATTTGGATACACAAAGCCTGAGAATAAATAATTCAAGCTTTTATGTTGGTCAACTTGGATTTTTTAGGTTATGAATGTTTTTGAGAAAATAAATTACGAATTGTGGAAGCGGCAATAGTGGTTTTGCTGTGTGTTGTATTACACACGTGATAACAATTTCTGCTAAAAAAGAAAAAATTATGAGCGTGCATCGTGTTACGAGTACAATAGATGATATTATCTTTGGTGTATACAAGACGATTTGAACACGGAGGTGTTTCCATGCAACAAATTTCGTTCCGGTCCTCTTCTGATCCTATTTTCCAAGAGAAAAGTTTTGTTTTAGTATTTTTCCCTTCTTTAAAAACAGTTTCAATTAATTTAGGTTTGCTAACAATCGTGTTTAAGGTTGACGGAGAAATGTTTAACTTCCGCACTATATTGACATGTTTTATATTTGGATTGTATTACATCAAAGATTTTCAGTTTTTCACTGTTGGTTATTTACCTACTACACTTTCTTTTTTTCATTGTAAATGAAAAGTTAAAATACAATCTACGGTTGTTTGGTCATCACTCAACATTAGAAACTATCGTTAGCGTTTACCGCGTTTACCACGCCAAGGTAAAGCATTCTCTATCCCGCACACAGAAATCGTCTCACACAAATATTTAAATGCATGTATGTGATTGGCTGCCGATATCCACCCCGTGACCAAGGATTGACCAAAGTAGCAAATGAGGACGTCAAACTATGAACGTGTTAAACGCCTACATCCACTGTACCCATCAATATTGGCCAATACAGCGAATGAGGACGTCAAACTTCAAACGTAGTAAGCGGGACCGGGAAAACGCACTAAGCAAACATTATTTATTATATTTGGTGATTTGGTACCGGGACTTTTATAATTCAACGTAATACACGGGAAAACGTGTTAATGAGGAACGTGCTAACAAGATTCCACTGTATATACTTATTCTTTTTATGTAACACTCATATTTTAACAATTTGACAATCCTTGTAAAATGTATTTATAATTGGAGCTAATAAATGAATGAATGAAAAAGTAAGCACTGAGAGTAAAATACATATTATGTCAGGTACTGTGTAGGTGTAAACTTCCTCATATACAACAAAGAGCTGTAATATATCCTCCAACAGATAATATAAGGTTGCCAGTAGAATAAAATCAAGATTTTCCTTTAATGCCAGTAAAAATATCCCTCCAATCTTCATTTTTAAAGAAAACAGAGCAAAAGGACTATTATATCTGTAATGCAGTTTCTGACAAATTAATTAGCTAAAAATGCAATTAAAATTACCTGCATGCTGTACATGATAAAGTAAAAGAACCATAAATTTCATATTAATATAATGTAAAATATAGTATGTACATAAACTTTTCTATAAAACTTCTTTCGGATGTAAAATAAAGCATACAATGCACAAAAAAGTTAGTTTAGACCATATATAAATATAATGAAATCCTAAAACAATAACCTTGCTAATTGTTAACAAGCCTGATAGGTGTTGAAAAAATTTGATGCTTTTTTTTTTTTTTTATTACAATTTCTTACTTCAAGAACAGAAAATGTTCTAACAGTTTTTTCATTCTTTGACATATGGGTGTTCTAGGCACCACAAAATTTTGCTATTTAATATTTCAAAATAGGTTTCTCTTCTACAACATACCATACACTTCAACCTTTCCTTTGATAAGGTATAGGTAGGGACCCCGACTTTTTGCGAGTAGTTAATTCGGAAATTGGCCGAAAATTAACAATATGGAAAACCTTTAATCAATTATTTTTAAATTCCACATATATATCCATTCTGAGTCGTGAAATAACACGACATTAGTTCTATATCGCAAAAACGCGAAATAACACCGTTATCAAAAAAAAGTGTGCAAAATAACCCGAAATTTTTCTCTGTCTCTCTCCTTTTTTGGCATTTGTCTCTCCTTTTCACATAAACAATTAGATATTTGGCTTATCAATCATTTACGGATACGTGTATTGACATTCGCTACGGCCATGCTGCACGGTGTTGTGTGCTGTACGGCACAGAATACCGAAGTATTCACCAAACTGCACTGTGATTTAAACAGAGCTTCGGCAAACATTGGTACTGCTTCGACTACCTCGTCCCCTTCACTCTTCACCTATCGCATGCACAACAAAAGGAATGCTATGTTTATCGGAACTCGGCAACACCGCATCAGTGACGGATTTCATTTCACTCAAATTATTCTTTGGATTTAAATGACAATACTACCTGCAATTCTTCTCTAATGGCGTATTTTAACGATTCGTGCTTGCATCGCCCCATTTCATGCCGGCTGGAAAAGACTCGCAAAAGTATCGTTAAATAATGCATGAATTTCTAAGTCTGGTTCAAGTCAATTCTGACAGTAGAAAGCCTCTTCTACCAATCACTGTCTCCATTTCCTGTACCCCTCGCACGAAAATTGTTGCTGTCTCGCGACGTTGCCGTAATGTGAACGCATGTCTAGGTATATTTTGTGTCCGCTATACTGAAAGATTCGTTTGGAGTCAAGTTATATTCTTTATTTAGCGCAAGGAGTCTGTTTACCTTCTGCTCTGAAAAAGAAAAGGAATTATGCGATAGCCACGTTTCAAATTAAGCTTGCCCATGCACAATTCAGCTGACGGTGGAGTTGGCAACGTGCTGTTCACGCGCCGTACAGACAGCATGTGCAAGACGTTGCCAGGTCAGTTTAGTTTTGCGGCACGCGGGAATTCAAACCGATTCCACAGTAGTACTTCAATACGGTCTCAAAATATAATCAACTGCCAAGCATCTTTCCTTCTTGAACACTGCAAAGACACCATTTGCCTTATTGAAGTGCTTGAGGGATCTAAATATCCATTTGTTCATAAACTATATAGCAAACTTAAAGATATATCAAATGGGCTCACAAGTAGCTGAGGGCTTGTTTGGAGAGAAAACTTCAAGTCTTCTTCAGAGACTGCCAACCCTCAAGAAGTCTTATGTTATCAGTCAGTTCAAGCAATTGGGCATAAAGTCAGTTACCAAGCTGAATTCCTTAATGTCAGCTGATCCAGCTGATGATGATATTCATTCTGTAGGTAAATTGTTTGATGTACGAAAAATAGTATCAAATGAGGCATCTACTAATATAACTATAGAAAAAGCAAGAAGAATGTTACCTTTTCTGCGAGACTTGCCAGAGAAGACATTTGAGGAGGGATATGCTGCTCTGAAGAACGTAGTGTGTGAGAAATTAGATGATGCTGCTGAAGTGAACATACTGGATTTACTTTCTGGACTTCAATGTGATCACTTGTGTTTCAGTGAGAAGTGTATGTAACTACTGTGGGTACCCATGTCCAATGTGGACAGTGAAAGACTTTTCTCTGCATATGGGAACATCATGACAAACTTAAGAACAAATCTTAAGCCAGAGAACACCGAACTTATGGTGGCTTTGTCTCTAACAAAGTAAATCAGTCGAAATGTATACTATGTAAATATTTTCATGCTCCTCTTTTTTAAGTTACATGTAAGGTGCCCTTTATTCCACAGTAAAATAGTTTAAACTGTGTTTTTGTTTTTTTCCCTTTTTTTTGCACGAGATAACACCGTTAAGCAGTTTTATTTACCGCCCAAAACACCGCTCACTATAATATTTTTACACCGATATTACATTATTTTATTTACCGACAATCTGGGGTCCCTAAGTATAGGTGTGGTTTTAGTGGAATTTAATTTTTTGCATGCTGGTTTCACTTTGGATGGAACTGCCCTATCCTTTAGAGTGGATGATGAAGTAAGTTCCTAAGGTTGCGTTTATTGTATGGAGCCAATTTTATGCCATGTTATAGAAACAGCTTGTCGAATTTATTATACATTTGTGGATGGAATGTGAATCTGCTATATCTATTCCGTGAAACATCTCTGCTGTTGTGAGTGGTGATGTACTTCAAACTTTTCTGTCTTTTGCATTTTTTTATCAGTTTATCCGCTATGAATGTTGAATACATTCTTAGCAGCTACTTTTTTGAATGTGCTGATATTCCCAGTTTTACTCGTGTTCTTGGAGTGGCGAGTTAACCAATCTGTAGGTCAGGCTGTAGAATCTTGCATGTTGGTATATTTAAAATTATACCTGTTTGTTTGTTTTATGCATTTGTTCACATGAGTGGGCTTTCTGTATATCTCAAATTCTATTCTGTTATGGCGACTCATAATTTTGAGATCCAGAAAAGGTAGCCAACTATCTTTTTCTATTTTCAAGGTGAATTTTACTGTTTGGTCTTACAAATTTAACGGTTTTACTGAAAAGATTCAGCAGATTCACCCACAAATTTATAATAAATTTATCAAACTGTTTTTAAAACAATGCATAAAATTAACAGAACCTCAGCAACTTACTCCATCATCCGAAAAAGGATGCTATACCGAACACTAAGAAATCAGGAATTACCAGATTGATTGTGAAGACTGCTATGAAATATACATATGAAACGTCGATAAAAATCTATTGGAGAACTTAAGAAATTTAAGACTAAAGCATGTAGACAAATCTGCAGTAGCTCACAATTTTTGGTCACCAGAACATCACATGAAATGTGAAATAAAGCTTTTAAAACATGCCAAAACTTACAGTATGGGGAAAAATCCACATTGCCAATATTGTACTGAAGTAGAGAATCACCTTCCAGATGCTAGTGATACAGCTGACGATTAAGATGGACATAGTTGAAATGTGTCCAAGTGAAAACTTAGTAAGTGAAACTTAAGTGTCACCAATCCACTCACAATTTAAATTAGTAACAAAAGTTTTACTGTTTATAATAGTTTCTAATAAACTTAACATGTGAAACACATGCATATTTGTAACTTTGACCTAAGAGACTGAGCAATAATAAAATTATATTACTGTAGTATTCTGAATACATCCTGTCTCAGCAAACTTTTTCCCCAAACATACATTTTTCTTTTTCATGTATCTAAATGGTATTAAGTATAAATGTAGAAGCATACCTTTTCTGCCACATTTTCTAGCACATTTATTTCTGTAAGAAACTCGCTATCTTCTGTAATCTGTGGATCAAGTGCTTTGAGGTTGTGTTGATTGTAGGATGTTTCAATATTTCCCAGGAGTTGTTCATATGACTGCAACTGTAACACAAAAAATTGTAAGCACATATTCTATTATGCATGTGTGCATTAGAGCTATAATTTCAATGGTTAATTACTGAACATTACATATTAAGACTTAAATTAGTGCCGCTAATGTTTCATTATGGTAGTGCTGCATGCACAATGATTCAATTCCATAATCTTTGATGAAGAAAAATTTTAATGTTACTGAGGGGGGGTTCATAAAAACCCAAGCACAATAAATTAAATTGATATCAGCTTTATGGTTGTGTATGAGAGAGTAAACTATTCTGGCAATTCTGGTGAGAAAATTGAGAAAAATACAGGCATAGAAATTCAGTAGCCAATTTCATACAGCATTTCTGAAAATGTTAGGGGTCTGGTAAATCAAAGAAAGGACAGACTTCATATGTTACATCAGTACCTTATGCATAAAAGTTTGCTTTTATCAGAGATAAGCCAAGGTATGTTATTTTAACAATATTTCTTATTTTTGCTGATCATAGGCATACTATTTACTGATAAAAGTAACAGTACTCTCTTCAACTTTTGAAGTGTTTATACCATTTACATACAATTTTTGTTCTTTGATTAGATTACATGAAAATGTAAGTGTGTTGCTATGTGCACAATGAATTTTTTGGTTCCAACCAAGAGATTTTCATTACTATTCAAAACTTCCTCTTCAAAAAACCCCATAAGAATTGTAGTTTGTGTAAGTCATTTCTAGATGTTTCTTTCGCTCATAATATATATACACCAAACCATTCGTCATAATTTCTCCATTTATTCTTTTAGCTCTATAATAAACTACCATTCATGCACAATTTCTGTTCTTCCTTGATTAGATTACATGAAGATGTAAGAGAAAAAAAGTTGAGTGTTGCTATGTGCACACTGAATTTTTTGATTCTAAACAAGAGATTTTCATTACTATTCAAAAATTTCTCTTCAAAAAACCCCAAAAGAACTATAGTTTGTGCAAGTCATTTCTAGACTTTCTTTTGCTCATAATACATACACCAAACCATTCATCATAACTTTCCCAATTATTATTCCAGCTCTATAATAAACTCTTTTCTTGTGTTCTTATTTGGGAATTTATAATGAAGCAAATAATAAATCAAAATGGATTTTAATGCATTACTTCATTAAATGCACTTTTTATCTGAAACTTGTTACAAAGGTTCTTCCCTTCATCATCAGCTGGCTCCCATTGCTGCAACCTTCTTTCTTCCTCAGGTGAGAGACACATGTATTTTGTGATCAAACCTTCCTCAATTTATGTACTTAATTTCATTAACTCCTCTTTGTTTATGAAAAGCTTTACAGAAGTTGATAGAACCACTGGTTTGTCATTGTATTTCATTATTGGCTTCTTTTATTTCATGTCCTTCCAAAAAATGTACTGCACTGGCCAATTTGCCCACCTGTTTGAATTTTATTTACCTGAAATGTTCTTCTAATTTCACTAATTGGTATGTTTTGTCTGTCCAATGTAGAACATTTCATAAATCTGATACACGATTCAGAGGTTCTCACAAGCAGAAATACCATTGGAAAACTTGAGAATTCCTATACAAGCACAATTTTATTGACCCTTTATAACTCCAGAAAATATTTGCACTGCCATTAGACAATTTAATAATTCTAAAGCAGAAGACTACTATGGATTCTCAAATTTTGTTATTCAACACACAGCTGAAGAAATTACTTTCCCATTAACAGTTCTTGCTAATACTATACTAGAACAAGGAATATTTCCAGACTGCTTAAAACTTGCGGTAATAATTCCTGTCTTTAAGAAAGGTAAAACAGGGAACAGATAATTATAGGCCCATATCACTATTACCAGTCCTTTCCAAAATAATTGAGTACTGTATACACAAGCAACTCTTCACATACTTTGAAAATAACTCATTACTAAGCACCTCTCAATTTGGCTTTAGACCCAAGCTCTCTACCATAAAAGCGACTGAAAATATAGTAGATTGCATCTATGAATGCTTTGAATATAAACTCCCAGCCAGCATAACCTTGCTAGATTTAAGAAAAGTGTTTGACACAATGTCTCATCTAATACTGGTTAAAAAATTAAAACAGTATAATTTACCTGAAATAGCTCTTAATTTAATAGAGCCATACTTAAAAAACCAACTTTAGATGGTACAAATAAATAGTGAATCATCTGATACTATGCCATTAACTAAAGGAGTACCTTAAGATTCAGGACTAGTCGCTTCTTAATTATTATATACATAAATGATTGATAATTTTCCAAATTTTCTCCTATGTAAATCAGTATTATACGCTGATGACACTACTTTGGTAACAACTAGCACAGATATAGAAGCACTGTGTAGTTTGAATAAGAATATTGTGGATTTAGCAACTAAGTGGTTTAACGCAAACATGTTACAGATAAACTCAGCAAAATCTGAAGAACTGTTATTTCAAATAAATACAAAGAATCATGGTAATATATTTGTCAAACTGCTAAGAATTTACATTGACTAAAAACTTAACTGGGAACATCACATAAATTACCTATGTGGCTAATTAGCTCATGAAATATTCCTGTTATACAAACTTCATCAATAGTGTTAGTGAAAATTTACTCATATATGCATATTTTGCCTTCTTTCATTCCACCCTATCATATGGTATACTTCTATGGGGTAATTCCATAGGAGCACAAATAGTATTCAAGTGACAAAAAATGAACAAGAAGCAGATAGAAGACGCACTAAAGTTGCTTAACCTACAGGACACAACAGTAACATTCACACTTGAAATAAAGGACCAAAACACTTTTACCATTTTTAGATCTGAAAATAATCCATAATGGGGAAAAGATAGAGCATGGAATACATAGGAAAAACACGCATACAAACAACTACATAAAAGCTGAAGGTTTTAACCCCAGATCACATCAACATGCAATATTCAACAGTTTAATTCACAGACTGATAAATGCCCCTCTTAAAGAAATAAAATAAAAGAAGGAATACAAACATATCGTAACAGCAGCAAAAGCCAACGGATTCAACAAACACATGATAGACAGAAAAATCAACAAGTTCACCAGAGAAAAGCAAATCAGACACATTACGACTCTTGCACCAATTGAAAAAAATTGGAGATACAAGATAATTGCTTTCCACCCTTCGGGCTTCCACAAATTCCAGAAGACTTTCAAGAAATACAAGATAACCCTGGCACCATACAATAAATTCAGCTTAGGAAAGATGTTAAAATCTAGCACTACTAATAGTATTCCACATGAAAAGAAACAAGGTATATATCAGATAAACTGCAAAGATTGTGACAAAATATACATAAGGAAGACCAAGAGGAACATTGGAACCAGGCTAAAGGAAGACTACTGCAACATCAGATATAAACAGTTGGAAAGGTCTGCTGTAGCAAACCATATTTGGAAAGAGAACCACACAGTAGAAAAGGAAGTAAAATTACTGAAGTACGTCAAGAAACCACTAGAATTAAGCTTGTGGGAGAAAATATACATCAAAAAGTTCCAAGAGCAGCTGATGAACTTTGAAATACCACCGGGAAGAGATCTCATCACTAAGTTCATCAATCGGTCAACAGATGACACCAGAGAACTGGAATCCTACTCCAAAGTCAGTCGACGCATAGCAGCAGAAGATGTGGGGAATGCCTCACGAAACATGTCCTGCATGTATACGTAGTAAGTGCAGCAAAGAGTATCTTAAGTGGGCTCACTCTTTCTTCAATATATTTGAACGCTTCACTGTGTGTAAGTTCCAACGTTTCAAGAAACTCTAGATAACATGTAACAAAAAAAAAATACTCTTTAGGGACTTCCCTGTTCCCATTATGATACCATGCAACTCAACTGGAGTCCATCACAACTTATTGACACGTAAGCAGAGATGATGCAATATATTGTGCATACAACTACTCGTAGCGAGTGACAACTAGGAAATATATTTTATTTGCATATTCACGAATCAAGGACACATTTTTAAGAAGTATAAACATTTTTAGAATTATAAAAAACAATCTTAAAATTAAAAAAAAATGATCAAAAATACCTGGATCGTTTATAAAAATGTCCAAAAAATTAAAACAGTGGAAAATGACCAAAAAATGACGTAAAAACTCCACATTACTGCAATCAGCAGCTCATATGCAGGATTTATGTATTTATAGGCATTGCAAAAGATGTAAAGAAAAAAAGATGACGTCATCGAAATCTGCGCCCTGTTTATTAGAATGTATGTCTTTGATCACTGACAATGTTGTTGTTACAGTCTACATTATTGAAAAATATTGAATTGTTTCCTGATTTTATCTATACCAAATGAATGAACTGTGGTCACTACTGAAATGAACACAGCACTGTTAGCATAGAATGCATCTGCATGTAAACATATCCAGACAGGTGTGTTTGTGATTACCAGGGCCCGGATTTTGATGACATGTCATCTTTTTTTCCTTATGCTGTATTCATTGCTCTTAAGTATTAAAATCCTGAACTCAAATCTCTGGTTATAAAAATGTTAATTTTATTGGGCGCCTTTTTGTCATATCTTCTGTTTTTGAAGTTTAAGGTATTTTTTTTCAATTTTTACATCATTTTTTTATTATTATTTTGCATTTTACTTCATTTTCTTGTCCTTTTCTTTATTTTTTGTTTGCAAGAAATTAGATTAGCTAAAATTATTAAATTGTTTAACATTTATTTTTAATCTAATGAAATAATTGGATATTTGATCAGTGGGTCGACAATATACATGTTGGGAGGCCGCTTCTTACCTATATTGTACATATTGTTGTCACAGCAAGCCATTCTCCTATTTCTAATGTGCCAGTGGAAGTAAAAAAAAAATGTGCGAGTTGAAAGGCAAACATTTGATCCATTATTTTCATTGTCACAGATTTAGTTATTTACTGAGAGGAAAGTTTGGTGTTCAATTCAGTTTACATAGTTTCATTCAGCCCTGCCTAAAATAAAGTCATCTAAATCTTGTCATTTCAGACAGATTGTATTTGAATTTGGAGATGATGTTTTCTCTATGGACGGTGAAGTGTTATTTTGTAAAATGTCAGAAATAAAGGTATTAGCCAACAGAAAATTCGCTGTTCAGCAACATGTGGATCGCAATAAGTATATACGGGCAGTGCAACTCGCAAGTAAGAAGAAATACGCGCAACTTTTACTGCAACAAAATTTTCCATAAAGGAGAATAAATTTTCAGATTTTTTCAGACACTTTTGTGAAGCTTTAGTTTCTGCAAACATTCCATTTTGGACATTGAACAATGCTAAATTGAAGAGTTTTCTAGACATTTCAGATGTCCTATCCCAGACAAATCAACTCTTCAGAATAACTACTTATCACAATGTTACAACACCATTAGCCAGAAATGGGGAAAAGTACATGGAAAGAAAATTTTCATATCCATTGACGAAACAAGCGATGTAGAAAGTCGTTATGTGGCTAACGTAATCATTGGTATATTGGAGATCAATGGATCAGATGAAGTGTTTCTGCTTACAAGTGAGGTATTAGATACTATTAATCTCTCCACAACTTGTAGGCTCTTTGAAAAACATATGTTTTTGTTATGGCCTGAGGGTTCCAGAAATGATGTCTTGCTTTTTGTGACTGACACAGTGCCATACTTGTGAAAGCAGGAAAGTCAATACAAGCTTTTTAGCCGAAAATAGTGCACATTACTCACTTAGCACACGCTATGCATAGGATGGCAGAGGAAGTTAGAGCACATTTTTTCAAATGGATTGCCTAGTGTCAAAGATAAAGATAATTTTTGTCAAGACCCTCTATTGTAAACTGCTCAAGTTCATGGCTCCCAGTATTCCACTCCCACCAGAACCTGTCATCACCCAATGGGGCATCTGGATAGATTTGGCAATTTATTATTGCAATCATTTCAAGATGATGAAATGTGTTATTGAAACACTGAATTCTGATGATGCTACTGCAATTGATATAGCTAAAACACTATTTTCAAACAGTGAAATTGAAGGACAGCTAGCCTTCATAAAGGCACATTTCAGTTGCTTAATACAAGGAATCACACGTGTACAGAAGAAAGGTGCAAGTCTGGAAAGCTTGTAACTCTAGTTGACAAAATTGCATCTGATTTGAAAAGTGTAGGGGGAGAAGTTGGAAGAAGGTATAAAGTGTTCTTGATAAAAACTCTGGAAACAAAACTTTGTGTTCCATTTCTCAAGTGCTAATCGGTGAAACATTTGATACTTCCTGCATTGAAGAAGCTCTCACTGCCAGTGATTTAGTGTGTTTCAAGTTGCTCCAGTTGTATCAGCGGATGTGGAAAAGAGTTTTTCACAGTACAAAAATGTGCTTTCCGACAACAGGCATTCCCTAACTTTCGAGAACCTGCGCATGCTGCTGGTTACCTACTGCAGTAATTCTGAATAGGGTAAGATTTTTTTTACACGTTCATCTCCTAGAGCATACAAATTTGCAAGTTTAAATTAATATTAATTTTTAATTTCAGTTCTAACGTTACAGAACTAAGAATTGTGCTGTACTCTTATACTCTAAATCATTTTTAGATATTTTTAGGTCATCAAAATCTGGGCCCTAGTGATCACTATCACACTTGTTTTCCCTCTTAGATGTAATACAAAAAAACCACAAACAGATTCAAACAGGTTTTAAACAGTTTGTATACATTTGTTTGCTTGCTTGTGGGCAATTGTATGCAGATGTGGGCCAGGCCTAAGTGAGCATGCTAATGGAGTTAAAATGAAACTCAGAAGGTAAATATTGTAAAGCTTTTTTATAAATATATAAAGAAAATCTGTGACCCCATGGAGCCTAAAGAAAGAACTAAGAAACATTGAGTGAAGTGCTTTGTGTGCATAGTGGGGCATTGTACAATGTGGAAGCTGACACAATGAGAAAAAGTGAGGAAAATGATTTGAGATACTTGTAATGGTGATGGGAGGAATAAAGTTAATGAAATTGTTTTCAAATAGAGACCAAAGGAAAATTAATACTGAAAGCGATCAGAAAGAGGTAAAAAGTTGGTTTGGATACTGAATAAGAAACAACTGTTTGATAGAACAATGCACAGCACGGAATGGTATATGAGAAAAATGTTCAGGTCAAAAGAGAACACCCAATTGTAGAACATTAAGATAATTGTTCCCATATGTGTGGAGATGTAGCTGAAAGAGGAAAAAGGACAATTGGTTTGCAGCGAAGAACCTAACCCCTGGGCAGAGAACTGAATGGTAATTGAATAAAGAAGTTCTTATTTTGCACTTCTAGACTTTCCCAGCCATTTCAATTATATTCCTAGGGGTTCTCTGCATGTCATATCCATGTCCCACATCCCATCATAAGCTATCTCATTCCCCAAAATAATGTTATATAAATTAAATAGGGAGTAAAAAAAATTACTGAATTTAAAACACCTCCTCCAACAACTGCAACTCCTTCTAACAAAAATGTTTGAGAATCACTGTTACAGAAGTATAATGATTGAATAACTCATAATACTTCTATTATATAACGACACAGAATTCAAATTCTCTTCTACTGAGAAATATATCTTAAACCTTGATAAAATAATGTATTACCATATCAAGTCCACTGTTCAGATCTACTCTAAGTAGTGTCTTGTTCTGACCATAGAAGTGTCTTTCTACACGACTAGCCAAAGCCTGCCAAGTTCGTTCTTCATCTTCATCAGTATTCAGTTCATAACGGATACCTTCTGTCATTTCTAAGGATGGAACTCCATCTACCACAATGTTTACAAGCGCTTCTGCATAATGGAATGGATTTTTTATTGACATTCCATTCCAGTCACTTTCCTGGAAATACAAGAAAGAAAAAAATATTCAGTGCTTTATTTTACCTATATCAAATTTCTGATATAAAAATATACATGCTGTCTCATACATCCTTTTTGGTAAATTCTTAAACAAGAGTAATTTCTTCTGAGGCACTATATGAAAATCTGTTTCAAACAGGGGCACTTTTACTACAATGGGAAACTGAAAACCACTTTCAATTAATTTGATTAAGATGTGAGAAATGATGTACATTTTAAGAACATAATTAATAGGCTGCTTGAAATTTGAAGTCCCCTGCTGTAGGATATGCTCAGATGCTGAGTGTCTTCTACAAATGGTAATATTGATGATACTGCAATCTAAAAGTAATCCTGGCTACGTAGTGTACAAAAAAGAGAAGATAGAAATTCTTTTCATGTACGGCCTAAGACAAAATAAATGAGTAACCGCCAGAAAAGGAGTTTTGATTCAGAAAATGTCGGAAGCATTCGCTGACGCTGCATTTACAATACATAATTAATACCACCCTGCATTCATTTCAAAGCTATGCGATAAATAGGAAGATGCCTTTCAGTTTGGTTTAATGCGTGGTAGCTGAGCAGTGAAACGCATGTGTCTCATAATTAGAACTTGGGTTTGAATTCTTGGTGTAAATGTTATTTTATTATTTAAATTTTAATTTGTTAAATATATGGCAATGCCGTATGTTTTCCATGCATAAGATGTCTATTAATTATAACACATTCATGCATAAAAACACAAACAAATTACTCTTTTCATTTTCAAAATGAGTGCCACTTTGGTAAGAATTCTGAAGTGCATTCCATACTGCTTTCATGTGTATGGAGTTTTTAAGGCCAGTGTATAGCGTCCCGTTCTTAAACATTTCACTATCTCTGTTCTCTTTGTATCCATAATGAAATATGTAATCTAGCTATTTCTGCAAAGGTTTATTTGGATTAAAATGTAGTAGATAGAAAAATAAGTTTTAGAAAGAATAATTTGTATACCTATTAATATATAGAGGGTAGAGAAACGTTTTTTATTTAGGACTATAGTATTTACTTATTTCTTATTTAGTTCCAAAACAAAAAGGAGTGTGTTTCAGTTTTTATGTATGAGCATAAAATCAAATAAGCCTTAGCAATTGGAAATTATATTATAGTATGCATAATAGGTAAACACTGCATTTTTCTGGAGGGGGGGGGGGAATAAAATTATGCTCCGATACGAACCATGGTAGGCCTCATTACTACATACCTGCTTATAACCGCTCAGCTGTCAGCGCATATTTAATGGCTGGGACTCAATATGAAAGATGTCAATAGAACAAAGCTAAAAGCACATGTCCCAAGGCACCATTGTGAACTGGCCGCAGAAACGATTTGGACTTAAGATAAATATACACTTCAAGAGTCTGCTCATTCTTTTTGTCTTGGGGTGTACAATGGCCACTATTGAGTATGACTCCTAAATTGTGAAGTGTACAGAAAGCAGAAAATTGTGATTCAAGTTGCGGCTGTGGCACTGAATTTCACAAATCTGAACCAACTTTCCTGCACATAGCCATTTTGTAAGTGTCTTACAAACTTGACCTATAAATTAAGACCTGCAAAAGTTGAGCTTTTTTTTTTATGAAAAGTGATATTATTTTTATCAATAAGTGAAATGTATTTGCACACTGTTTATTTAACAGAGCCATATACATAAATTATCCTTCCAATGACAGATGTTATAGTGAGGTTGTTTTTCTTTACATTAATTTTGTCAGTTTACACATTATAGAGAGGGAGAGGGAGGAAGAAACAAAAATGAAATGAGGTATAAATACAAAAGTTGTTACCTGAGTGAAAACACTGTTTAAGAATGTCAGGCAGAGATTTCCATAAATTCCCTCATCTTGAATTGCCCTTTGTGTGGTACATTTTGGTTGTTTTTTAATGTTCTCAGAAAGCCTATGACAATTCTGATATAAATATACTCTAGAGAAGCAATTTTTGTTAGGAATGCTTTTAGCTTTCTTTGAAATGAGTTACCACTAATTCATTTGGCAGCTTGTATAGGATTTTTCCCACTGTAGGGGATTCTTCTCTATAGCTTTTTTATTTTCATTATCTCTATAATAGTTATTTTGTATTTTTGTACTGTATTTATGATTGTCTTATCTGCAGAATCCAGTATGCAAGAGCCAGTGAATTTGTTTCTTGACTTTAACCAGTTTACCCAATGTGATTGCAAAAATTAAATTAAATTGAGTTTTATTTATAGATGCTCTTTAACTACTGTGGTTCTTAGCGTCCCATTCCATATTGGGTGTGAAAGACCGGTAATTTTGCTCAGAGGCCTCTTTATCAGGCTTGAGGTTCTTTTACGTGCTGTAAATCTATGACACAGAACCACCGGCTTTACTTCCCTTCCGAAGGAAGCCATGCTAAGGATTTTTACGCCTGAAAAAATCCATTGCCCTCCGCCGGGTTTGAACCCGCGACCTTGGGAACTAGAGGCTAGCACGGTACCACCAGTGTCCTTATATATATAAGGTGGATGAATTGTTGTATGACCAAATCCCTGGGATACACATATGAATCAGTATATGTTTATCCCATTTGTTAGTTGTTTGAAACATTTATATTCACCAACAAAACTTCTACCAAATCTAGAAGCCAATAAACCATTAAGTATATAGAGTTCCATTGTAATGAATGAATATACTGTGGGTGCTCTGCTTCATCAGGGTAGCTAATGCTAAAAAAAAAAAAAGTCATGACAAAGGATTATTTCAGATATCAATACCTTCAGCAATCGTATTTCATTTATACTAAGTTTGTAAACATTTAAAATAATCAGTACAAGTGCAGTCTTTAAAAGTGCGTAGACTTGTGAATAAATATTTGAAAAAGTAGGAATATACAAACACATAAAAAAACAACAGAGCACTTTGTTTTCGGGCAAGCACAAAAAAATGCACACTCATTAGCATGTTACACAAAAACAACACTCACTGTTTACTTGAGGCACAATTGTCATGAAATGTTATAAGTAAAATATATAAGTGTAGACCTGCAGATTTAAACATTTATGAAACAAAAACTACAGTCTGAACACCAACTCCTAAATTTCAAGCTGGAAAATAAAAACAAATCAAGTTTTATTTATGTACGCTCTTTAACTGCTATGGTTCTTAGCGTCCCATTCTGCATTGGGCAAGAAAGACCGGAAATTTTGCTCAGAGGCCTCTTATTAGCTTGAGATTCTTTTACATGCTGTAAATCTATGACATGGACCACCAGCTTTACTCCCCTTCTGAAGGAAGGCATGCTAAGTATTTTTACGCCCCCCAAAAAAAATCCATGCCCTCTGCCGGGTTTGAACCCACAACCACAGGAACCAGAGGCTAGCTGGTACCCCTAGATCACAGAGGAAGACTTCACGCTGGAAGGAGTTAGCAGATGGCTAACAATCATCTTTTTGTGAGTCCAAGTTGTAAGTTTAATTTTGGCCCAGGATGATATCGACAGCCTCATGTCCGTAAATTTACTGGCATGTAAAGAAAGTCCTCTAAGGTAAAATTCTTAATAGTCTACTGAAGCAGTCCTTGACATTGGCCCAGTGCATCAGCATTCTGCTAGGTTCTGCTTGTGTGTATAACAAAATGGACTTGAACACTACTCACAGGTGACAACTGAGATGCCGGCATTGCACATTGGAAAATGTCCCAATTAACTGTCAGCAAGTTTAGTGGAAGCATGCTTCACAATAGTTTATTTTCTAGTTTCAAGTGCTCTTCTGTATTTAATCCTGTTTAATACCAATGAACTGCCCAGCATTTATGTTTACATTAAAATGTTGCTTTATAATTTAGGTCACCGAGTTAGTAATTTGTAAAATACTGTTCACTAGGCTTTGCAAAACAGAAGTAATACAGGTATGAATTAGTATAAATAGGACTGTATTTCATACAGGTGCTTTCCATAAATGTGCACAAAACTGCTAACTACATGCATGACCAACTCAGTGTCTGTAGCAATTTCATCAGCACAGTTCTTCAGAACATCACAAACCACTTTTTATTATTATTATTATTATTATTTTATTTTATTTTTATTAATATTTGAGTGAATAAGCCTGGCAAACAAACTAATAAGGCTATTATGCAGTGACCCTCATTTAAATCTTCCTCTTATGAAACGCTGGAATTATGTAAGGCCTTTCATCATAAGCAGGCATAAGAATTCTTAAGCAGTTGGCTTCAAAATATCTTGCAAAAAGAACGTACAAGAGATGGGGTAGTTTGTCATCTACAACGTCCTTGCCTATAGACCAGTGACACTTCAACCTTATTTCCTTACATCCTGGCTTTAGTGCTTAGAAATTCCTATTCTTGGTCATAAGGAATAGTTTTTCCAAATTAGATGGTTTATTCCACGAGAATGTATGAAGACAACAGTTTATTTCTCGTAAGATGGGTAGAGTAACCTATTTCTGACCTAGTCTTGGTAGTAACCATGTGACAACATACAGGGTTTTGAAATAAATTAATCATTTTCCGAACACCATTTTGCAGACATTATGTGATTCGAGACATAGGCAACATTGCTAGGTCAAGGTAGGTCAGTAAGAGAGCTGGCTCTGGGACATAACAAAACAGCATACCTGAACTGGGTGGGGGGCTAGGGTTTTGTTTTCCACTGGACCCTAAATCCAAACAAATACAACGAAAGGGTGGTATAATATCTTGGCAAAAAGACAAGTACAACTTGGTACCTACTAACCTACACTAACAGTATGGAAGCAATACCTTCATCATTCAATAAGCGTTTCGCAGTTGCTGACTGAAAAGCACACCATGTTTATGTCAGCTCCACTAGAAGTTGAGTCATTATTAGAGTAACATCACACTACACATTAAAATTCACAGGTTTAGTGATAAAAGAACCTGAGGTGTGTGTAGCGGATAATCACCATGTGCCATACAGCAAAATCGAAACCTGTTTATGTGCCGACCTACTTCTGGTTTTGAAAGTGAGAAAGTTAGCTACCAGTCAACATTCCCAGCTACTGGTTGGCTGCTGCTGCTGCTGCAATGTTGCCAGCGTACACATTTTATGTTCTCAAAAAACCTAAAATAGCTCCAAAGAAAAAACTGAAAGCTACAAAATATGTGCCAAATAATAAGATCTGTAACTGATTTAAATTAATGTAATGACTTCCCTTCTATCCGGTATGTTATCGCTAGAGGCATTAGCAATTCATTTGCATAGTAATATACTGAAAAAACAAAAACCTCAAATGCATCATTAAATGAACCCCTAGCAACATGAACAATTTGATGCAGTAATTTGCATTACAAATTATGTAAATGTAAAGAGTGATTATAGTGTGAATATGCATTGTTATGTGACATTGATTTGAGATGTTTGTTGATTGTAATTATTGTTGAGAAGTGGGTTTATACAGCCTTACTGAAACTGACAATAATAGCGTGCAATAATGTAGCGAGGGGTTGAACTATTTATCATTATTAGAGACGAGCAAATGACGTAATATTGGCGCGTTTTTCTTAGGAATTTGCGGGAACATTTTTCCCTAGAGCATATGTGTTCATAATTTTCATTGGATATAAAAATAGACGCTAATGTTGGCGCATTTTATTAACCAATAGCAGCCCAGTTATAATCTTTAGGTATATCGGGGTGTAGGAGTATAAAAAGGGCTAGGTTAGAGTCAAATTCGTCCAGTCCATCAGAAATATTTGTGCATTACACGTCGCTGAATACATCGCACAGTTTATCGCTTCGCAGGTTACGCGTAGCAGAGTTATGAAAAATCTCAAGTGTTGTAAAGTTAATTACACAAAAAGTTGAAGTACGCGAATTAAGAATGAGCAGTAAATAAGTTATTATAACAGTTTCAGTTTGGCGAGTGTCAAGATTAATATGTGAAAGTGCAAAATATGTTATGACAATAAAAGTGTAAAACAAATTCTTCATCAGTGTTATCTTTGGATAAAAAACTCCTTTCCGTTTACACACCTTGTATAAGATAAGTGCTCGACCAAAAAGATCATAGCTAGCCGGAGGACAGTGAACCCTAAATTAAATAAAATAACAGGCGCTCAGTAAATGATAACACGAAGTGACCGCGACAAATTGTCTTTTATACGTGCGGCAAATAAACAGTAGCATTCTTTCAAACAAATACTAATACCATCACAGATTTAAATTAATGTAATGACTTCCCTTCTATCCGGTATGTTATCGCTAGAGGCATTAGCAATTCATTTGCATAATAATATAATACTGAAAAAACAAAAACCTCAAATGCATCATTAAATGAACCCCTAGCAACATGAACAATTCCAGTCCATAAAGGATGACAGCACAATTTGTGGAGAAGCCCCTTGAATTTGTCTGAAAGACACTCAGTATAATTTTAAAATAATATATAACTTTGCTATTTTTCTTTTTTTCACAAATCATTCTGACAAAGCAAATTTCTGCTGTGGGGTGCAAAATATGCAAAATCAATCATTACCCACACTAGTTGCAATCAACTGTGCATATCCACAACATTTTATCCCTTTTTTTAATTGAATTTAATTGAAATGAATATTTGTTGTAACCCTTAATACATTTTCATAAATATACAAATACCAGCGAAATATCAGGAACACTTTTTTTGTTTATAATTACAACTAAAGTGGTAAATCTAAATTTACAATCTAATAAGTCTAACAACCATCTATACAAAGCTTCCTTACACACAACCCCAGGGTTTTATCTTTTAAATGACAGTGCCTAAAACAACATACTATTACCTGATAAAAAGAACCACTCATGAAATATCAAAAGTAAATTACACTAATATTTTTATATTTAACAACTTATAGGTATACTCATTTGGAGATATATTACAAAATATGCAAATAAAACAATGTATCTCATTACCACATAGAACATATTAATTGATTTTACTTCATATCTAATATTTGCAACATTCTTACAATCTCCCGTTCTCTGAATCATAACTAGTCACGTGCACAATTACATCCAGTAGCCAATAATAGTGCCAAACTTTTACATCAGCAACATCTCACCTTCTCAAATTTAACCACTGAACATTCCTTTCCTCTTTCCCTGTGCAGCCCTGTTTCATTCATTGCACAGTGAAAAATTTGGTGTCATACCTAAGCTGTCCTGGTATGTTCTGTTGGCTACAGTTCAAAAACTTCATCAGTTTCAAATATGTATTTAAAACACTAAAATAAGGCAGTGTTGATCCCTTTCCTGTAAACACAGCAGACTACATTCAAAGCTATTTGCATGAGAATTACATGAATACTATGTTATGCCTCAAACTAACCATTTTTGTAAACATTATAAGCTACAATGTTCATGCCAACTGGCTTATTGATGTATATTTCCAAATGTGATATGTTTTGTTCAACATCCACACAAATTTGAAAAGCAAAAGCGTACAAATGATACCCTAACACTTGTTTTTCACTCTTGATGTAGAAATGCTGGAATTAGCATGGCCAGATAAAAGCCTAGCAGTAAAATTCAAGACACTACACAGATCTGCATGGTGTCTAAAATACATGATAGCTTAATTCTCAACATTTATATTTTTCCACCATGTAAACACAACAGTTTTTCCTAATGCTATCACAAGAGAATACTACAACGGATGAGCATTAAATTTTCCAAGAATTATTTAAAATGCTAAGATAAGTTTTAAACTATTGCCCAAAATCTTTTCATTGCTAAACTGATGGCTGTTTATAATGAAAAAGACTTGGAAGGTATACAATGTACTACTGCTTAATGTAATCTTACAGTAATTCGTTTTCTTAATGCACACTTTTTCCCTCACTCTGTATGTTCTCCAATATATTTTTGATCTCAGAGTCTGTTTCATTTTTCCTTGCATGTAAGACGGAGTCCAAAGCAGGAATTTTTTCATATTGACAATTAAATAGTTCAATTTAAAAATTATCTCATTAATTTATTCAAAACACTAACCCATTCTTATAACTACTTCATTAGTAAAAAAAAAAAGTTAATTAAACAGGCAAAAACCAGTAAATTAAATATTCTTATTTTGGCAGCCAGAATAAGTGTTCCAGTTTAACTAATTTACAGTTAAATCCAGCTGTTTGAGCTTACATTTAGCTATAAAAAATAATACAATTTAACATTACGGAGTTAGGGATTTAACTATTTTTAAAAGGCTTTACCTATTTAAATAATAATACTTTTTTAGTGGTAACATGCCATTTTAGCTACTTATCACATGCATTAGCTATATTTCAGATGACTGTGTTGGTATCATTGACTTGCATAATTATCACAGTAGTTTAAGCACATGGTTGTAAAGAGAGCGTAGTTGTGAAAATTCATGCTTTGTTCCAGCATTGGATCCGTATTGTAATTATTCTAAATATGTAGAAATTGTAACAGAGCATTTGGAAGAAGTCCCTGCTAACATCATTAATATCTTGGATAATGTTATAATTTATAAGGATGTCGCTCAACTTCTCAGACAACTGTCAGAGGTTTGTAGAGTCCTGGACCTTCAAGCAGAGAGCACAAATATTGCACAAACTGTAGAACTAAGGATTGTTCTTTTAGAAAATCCTGACATAAAACCCTATAAGAACACAATAAAAGAAAGGAACAAGCACTAGAACTTCACTGTGTTGCTAAATCCAAGATTAAGAGGGAGAAGATTAACTGCAGAACAAGAGGGAAGTTCAGAAAACTGGCTCATAGAGATTCATTCAGAATGGACTGCAAGTATTATGTCTTTTAGGATTGCTGGTTCTGATTATTTTCCTGCCACTATATTTTCTGAGGCAATAGTAACACAGTTCCATCGAAAAAAAGCTGGAAGATAATGGAACTGAAAAGAGCAAAGGGAGGAAACCTACCAACAGGATTTATTAGATTTGTAAAAAGCTTCATTTCTTGCCCTGCCAGGACCACATCCATTGAGAGAATCTTCCCCACCTAGGGACTTGTTTGATCAAAATTAAGAAATAATTTAGGAGAGAAAAGAGCTGAGAAATTAGTGAAGATCTACAAATTTCTGCATGTTTCCAAAAAGGACTAAATTATAATGTACAGTCATTATTACCATTCTACAATGAGTAATAACACATCAAGTTAAAGTTTCTTCTGAGAGTGTAAATGTTATTTAACAGCGTTTCACATACTGCAAAAAAGAAAAGTTTCACTTAACAAATACGATGGCTCTTTTTAATTTGTATAAGCCTATGTAAAATTTTGTATGTTGATACATAAACTCAATAGGTGGGTTTTATTGGAGTTTTGGCAGCTTTTGTTAAACTTTCTTTTTTTTTTTGGGGGGGGGGATCAGATTAAATTACAACTACCATGGTCCAAAGCCACACCTGTAAACATCAAGTCAGAAGTTGCTACTGATAGGGACAGTTAGTGCTAGTTTAGCTTGCTACAGTGAGGAGTTGCAGTGCTATTGTGTTTCGTCTCTCAGTTTGAACATTTAATGTCAGTACAGATATATTTCATTTCACTTGCTGTAATTTTAACAAATGAGCTGTCTTCCCTGTGTCGCTGAGAATTTCAGGAATTTTTTCTGGGGTTCTGCGCATCTACAGGATCTACAGCTCATTATCAGCTGATAGGGCAACCACCTTTGTAACATGTTCTAGGTTATTATAACACGAAGTTGAAGTATATGTGTAAACTGGTTCATTTATTATGGCAATTACTGCACTGTGCTGCTTCTAGTATAATTAATAATCATAAAATGTGATAAAATGAAAAACAATAGGACCAGTGTTAAATAATATTTGCAAGGTTATGCTAAAGGAAAATTAGCTAATCCTGCTTGATTAAAACAATCACCATGAAAATCTGTTGTAAAGTTAGCATAACAAACTGAGCTTGACGTATACCATCACATTGTGATAAAAAGCTAATTTCTTTGAGAAAAGGCCAGAGTTTTCAGTATCCCGCCACTCCAATAGCAGGCAGGGGTGGGTAGCTGCACCCTGTGCATCTTCTGGGAAAAACAAAATGAAGGTACAATGTGTGTTTTGTAAATGAGGGCACAGTTAACTTTTACTCTGAATACCCTGTAAACAAATTTCTTTGCCAAAATTGAATTTAGCATAAAATTGCAATTTGTTATATACAGAATGAGCCCAAAAACTACGAACCGCCTGCGCGGTGGTTTTTCCTGTCCACATCCTCGGTGCTTGTTGCCGTCTGCCGCTATCATAGAAAGGAGTGATGGATAGTTTCCTAAAGAGGTGCAAAAAATGTATGGACAACGACGGTGGCCAGTTTTAGCATTTCCTTTCATAAAGTTGGTAAGTAAAGCCTTTAAAAGTAGTTTTAAAAATGTTGTATGGTTTCATCTGCTCCTTTCTATGATAGCGGCAGAAGGCAACGAACGCCAAGGATGCGGACAGGAAAAACACTGCGCAGGCAGTTCGTAGTTTTTTGGCTCATCCTGTATTAGAAGTACCTCAAGGTGGTATTTACTATGAATGATAATGAACATTTCACTACTAGTATTTACACATACTACATTGGTTACAAGGGTGCTGGGGTAACACAGTGGTTTCATTTCCAGTTCTCATACTGAGGGTCCAGGGTTTGATTTTACGCTTTGGGGGTGGCAATTTTAAGTTGACCCTATCCATGCTTTCACCTATGACTTGTTCATGTGAAGTGTCCCCAAGACCCAACGTGGTTCAGAGTCCACAGTAAAAGGCTATAGGTCCTCTCAGTACACCACTATATGCATCATCACCCCACCATCGGAGGCAATGGATTCTGCCTGCTGGGTACCTCCACCTCAGAAATGGGTCCAGTCATTGCTTGATGGAATGACATATCCCCCAAAGGTCATAGGCCATGTGGGAAATGTTAGACATGACATTAGTTACACTGTTAACCAAAGACTTAATATTGTTTTATATTAATCTACCTATTCCGTCAAATGACTACACTAAGTTTTTGAGTTCAAATGAACGCCCAATAGTCTCAAAACTCAAGCTACTGGGGCCTTCTTTCTCTTTAAATCCAAGAACCTTTATTACTTTTTTTTAATTCTTTACTCATCTTTTTCCCCATAATTTTATTGATAAATTCCGTACTTTTTTCTAGTTTTCCTATAAAAATGTTGGTTTCTTTGAATTATAACAATATATATGCCAATTGCTGTCCTATTTGCCTGTAAACTTTGCCATTTTTCCAAATCCCCTTACTTTTAGACCTGTTCTAGCCCATGGAAAACTTCCCTGCTTTGTCACACTGTTCAACATAATCTTTTCTACTCCACATTGTTTTCAATTCTCTGTAATATACTCAATGAAATTTTGAAATTAAAACTAGCATATATTTTCCTTTCAATATCTTCAATTCTGAATTTACTTAAAAAAACACTAGTGGGTGATTCTCTAGCTCTCCAGATTTTTCCCCTAAAACCAATTTTTTTCAAAGTTTCCTCAATCATACTGAACCAAGGTTCTCCTCTATTTAACCTGCCCTGGACTTTCAGACATTGATTTAAGATATTTTGCTCATCTAAATTTCTAAGTCTAAACCAATATTTGAATACTCTTTCTGCCTAGTTCTGCTTGTGCCATGCCATGAAGCTCTGTGCAAGCCCATGGTTTGTTTACAAAAGTTCCTATGAAATATACTCATTTGTCCACCCCTGCTCCATGCCATAATGCATCTTAACTTCCTACTACCAAATACTCTCTCTAGTCATTTTATTTGCATCCCTGTATTTTAGCTATAAGTGCTCTTATAGCTTTAAAGAGCAATTTTCATTTAGCTAGCATCATTTTCTTTCGCTCACTCACTCCACCATTACTATTTAATCTTACTTGTAGGTAATCATATTTATTGATCACCTCAATTTCTCTTCCTTGCCAACACCGCTTCTAATGTTTCTTTAACTTGTTGCCCTTCTTACATGCCATAATCTTTGATTTACTTAAACTCTATTTCCTACACAAGCTATCTAGTACTTCAACTGTTTTCATTAATTCAACATTGGTTATTGACCCTGCTATGAGATCAGCAGCGAATAGAAAATCAGGCATTTCTTTGTTATTAATTACTGGAGCATGTCCATTAGCCATACTAATTGCCTCAAGAATATCATCAATGAAAAAATTAAAGTGCAGAGGACTTAGGTTACAGCCTTGCCTTGGCCCTATATTATTTCAAATAGTTTCAATAATTTTATTTTAAGTCTTTATACAAAACTTGTTATAGACGTATATACTCTTTGTATTGCTCTTGTAAACCTATTGCTTATTCCTGTTCTACTCAATTTGGTCCACACAGCTTCCCTATTTATTGTGCCGAATGCCTTTTCAAAATCCACAAATAACATATACAGAATGTTACAGAATTCAACCGAGAAAATTTTAGGGTTTAGAGAGGACTGTTAGGCAAGCACTTTAATATAGGACAGTAGTGTCCGAGTTCATGGTTGTTTGCAATATATCAAAATCAATATTGAGCCAGTGCACCATAGATGAAACTTCCAAGAGTTGCTGCTACTTGCAAGTAATTGTGACCATGCAAAGTAAAAGACAAGGTAGCAGAGTGGTAAGACTACAGAGCTCATAGTTGAATTCACATGGTTGATCAGGTCTGAAGTTCAAGTCGATACACATCTTTTTTTAATCCATATTTCAATTCATGTATCTTGAGACACTGCACACATTCAATTTCATGTGCTGATCAGTGCTGTTAAGTTTAAGAGGAAATTCATTTTAAAGGACGATGTACCCCGCAAGCTTCATTTGTGAACGTAAGAGAGTGATGCTAGAGAAAGAATAGAGGAAATTAAAGTCATGTTCTTGTTCACCTTGGGATAGAGGAAAAATTACGGAAAATTACACAGAAACAAACTCATTACTCATTAAAAAAGACAGATGTAAAGTGGTAAGGAATAGCTAAGAAGTAAAGTGCTTGGCTTATTTGCACATACCATGTGAAAATTAAGCAACAATAACAGGTACACAAGGGAAACTGATTTTGCTATTCACTACCCTAAGTTGGAGGGATGAAAAAGAAAAGAAAAAGGGGAAATCAAACCTGTTGTCCAAGCCTCAGACTGGAGGAAACTTTGGCATAACAAAGATGGGGAAACCAAATGTATAATTATTCACACTCACAGTGAAGGACATTTTTGATCCACACGAAAGAATAAAGAAAACCAAACTTCTTATTCATGCCTCAAATTGGAGGATATGTTTGACCAAACCAAATATTATAATAATAATAATAATAATAATAATAATAATAATAATAAACCACCTATTCATAATCTCCAAATAAAGGAAATTGGAAATAAAAGGAAAAATTAAGGAAATCAAACTCGTTGCCCATGCTTTCACAACAGGAATTATTGAATGTGATGCCCTTCAAAAACAAATTAATGTCTGCATATTTAAAAAATGCTTGGAATGTTACGAACAATGTCACAGGCACCAATTACCTCATTAGCAAATACTCATCTGTCTTGATGGGGGTTTGTACACAAGGCTCTTAATGTGCCCCCACAAGAAATAATCTGATTGTGTGAGATCAGGGAATGTGGTGACCAAGTAATACCAGCACCGCATCCAATCCTACATCCTAGAAACACATTATTCAGATGGTCTCTTTAACATCCCTGTTGAAGTGAGCAAAAGCACCATTGTGCTGGAACCATCTCCAACATCATACATCAAGAGGGATATCTTTCAGAAACCCAATAAGCACATTGACAAGTAACTGGTGGTATACATATGCATCTATTTAATTGCAACAGAAGAATAATGTAATCTGAAACTATGCCAGACCATGGGTTGATGCCAAACCTGTGTTGCTAGTTCCTCTCAACCATGGCATGTGGATTCACATGATCCCAGACGTGGCTGTTTCTCTGGTTTAATGCAATTCCTTCCCTTGTGAAACAACACTCATCTGTGAACATGGGAAAGAAAGAACGTGGGAAAAGAGCTTCTTTTCATTTGGGAAAAAAAGTCTGGTTGTTCAACAACACACATTCAGAGACCCAATTATAGACCTACATTTGGGGACCGTAGTCTGCTGGTGTCAAAGCCTGTACCTTCAGAAGATAGAAGGGATGCAGTCTGTCTTCCTGCTTCACTAGCAATATGCTAACATGATTTGTGCCTATAGTATTCTGCAATAGCACAGGTACTAGCTGAAGGACTGTTTTGAATCCTTTGGAAGATCTCTTCCTTGAAACCTGATGTCCAGTGGTTTTGCCTTGCACTGTGTTAGGCCTAAGCATCACCAGGGTTCGAGTTTCCTGTAGATGCTGGTGGATAGACTGGAAGGTAGAATGATATGGTTGTCTTTGAAGACATCTGACTGCATAGCTCCATGCTGCTTGATGCAAGTTTTCTCCCGCCTCCTTATGAACAAAATGCATTTCAGCTTGCTCAGAAAAGGAGCTAACTTTAGCCATGGTTGCACTGAATGTAACCCAGTACCAGTAACACAGAGAGCAGTCATGAAATACATGCCATTAGCCTGAAATGATCTTGAAAGTATGACTGCGCAGCTGTTAGGTGCACATCTGCATACCTAAGGAGGTATTGTTTTGTTTACATGATTTGCTTGATGCAATCATGAATAAGGTTATGTGCGATAGGAAAAGGGGAGAAACATCAGCAAAAGAGATAAATGTTTGTTAGTAGAGATAAAGAAAATCCATTTAAACAATATGTGTATAAAACGTGTTATAAAGATGTTGGAAGAGAAATTCTGGAAAGTTCGTGATTCGAGCGACGGGAAACATATTGAAGAGCAGCTTAAAATTCTGGAAACAATGTTTCTAATCTTCATTTTGCATCGCAGATAACTTGCGTGTTGATGGAGAAATACCCTTTCTGATTTCGGAAAGGTTCACCATATTCATGGATGGGCACAAAATAGTAACATGCATGCAGTCAATTCCACACAATGTGTGGGAAATCTGTAAAAGTGAAGAAGAATTGCCTTTTATTTTCTGAACACTCGTGTATATTTATATGTGTAGGCACTTTGCTCGTAACCTCAAAAGCGCCCAAACAATACAATGAAATACACGAACAGCAGACACATGGTGAACGTTTATTTAGAAGATCGCCTGTAATACCGGGAAATCTATAAACTTTACTGAACATGGCATGAAAATGCTGGTAAACTAAAGGTATAATTGGCATGCACTTAACGTAATGGGAATGACTCTTGATTGATACTTCTTTTATTACTTTGAGCTAGTGCCGATTGGTTCTAATTACCATGTGAAATCAAACTTGACGTAATGGGAAGGAAAGTGACATTGCAAAACTTTTACATCACGTTAAGTCAAATTCATCGTAATGCCTGCTGAAGCATCTGAAATATTATGGTACGAAACACTCATAGGACACATAACAATAATTGCACTTTGGATTATAGAGCTGAATTTGTGTCTGAGTTATGTTGAAATGTTCTCCAAGCAGGTTCAAAAGGCGTGTATCTAATACTGAAATGTTCATTGAACTTTCTCTCTCTCTGTATAAATATCTTATGGTTCTTGGATACCACTATCATATTCCCATTGTTTTTTCCGTCGAGATCAATGCAACCTAAGTAATCACTGTTTTCTATATTGGGATCATCAATGTAATCTAAGTAATCCATAAACACGTCAAAAATACCTTCCTCCAAATACGATACGGTATTCTAGTTCAATCGACAGGTTAGTTAATTCATCCATGTCGCAAAAGTAAATTCTAACCTAAATTTGTGCTCTATTTAATTCCGTAGTAACATACTACATAACGGTGCTCTTTGACATTTACTTCTGTGGTAATTTAATCTGGGAATATCTGAAAGGAGTAAAATTCTTCGGAAGTAGTTTACTCTCGTATGGAAGTTGCCGAGTGTTGACTTGAATAGTAGTTTACTTCGAAAGTAGAGCTTACACCAGATTGGTGCATGCCGCCCTCTGTGTATCATGAGGTAACATAACGTAAACTTGTCATGTTGGTGTTCTCATATCATTTG
The DNA here is from genome assembly GCA_030765065.1 of Deroplatys truncata. Taxonomy (NCBI): domain Eukaryota; kingdom Metazoa; phylum Arthropoda; class Insecta; order Mantodea; family Mantidae; genus Deroplatys; species Deroplatys truncata. Next base: position 344,999,566 of record CM060990.1, on the reverse strand, counting down.
TTAAGATGACTGTCTTTTCCACACTTAATGTATCAGGAAGTAAATTAAGTCCCCAAGGATGCATAAAGCTTATTTTAATCTCATCTGTATCTTCATCCACATTCAGAACACAACCTACTCACCAGTGATCATCATTCATGCATGAAACAAACCTGTTATATTAGCAAGTTCTGCCCTGTTGTCAGTGATTCCACTCTTACTTCATCAGAATTTGAGAAGATTTTCACTTTAATGGTATAAATGCCAGCTGATATAACATAGTGTAGCTTTTGTGTACCTGGAATTGTGCAAACATTTTCAAAGGACTTAAGAAGGAAGGAATCCCCTTCATGTTAATGGTATAACAAAGTTACAATGTAATGTTTTCTGAACACCATTCAAATAACTGTCTAGGTGTAATGACCTGTAAGCTGTATGAACGCTGCAAACTGGCACAGGCAATAAGTCTCTTGACAGTACCTGCTAGGCCAATGCATGGCCCTTTGCCATGTAAGTGTCAAAGAAATACCACTCTGCTGATACATTGAAATCCTTATGGGAACACAGGTTAACACTTTCTCTGCTTTTATACTGCACTGTAGACCCATCACAAAAATAATAAATATGCTTGGGAGTTCTCACGAAATTAGATGTCAGAAACTTTATTAAATGGCCTTGGAACAGTTGCACACTGATGGTATCATGCCAAAGGCAATCTGATATTATAACAAAGTAAGTATGATCTGTTGCAAGGGTTTCAAATTTCTATAATAAACTATGGATGGATGGATTGTTGCTTACACACTGTTCAAACAAAAACAACCTTGCACCTCATCCTGAAGAACAAATGCATAATTTTCTACAACGTGACATATAACAATGTATTCATTGTTATTACTCGCGCAAAACTTCTGGAATCGTGACCTTGATTGCCATCCCAGCTGCCGAGCCTAGGAATGGTTTATGTTTAGCTTTATAAATGAAAGCGATATAATACCTTTGCTTACTCACAGTGCGTAACACATACAGTCTGCATAGAAAGTGTCTGCATCTAGTTGTAATTTTAAAGAGAGCTGCAGTATCTAAATAGTACTTATTTTATATTTGTTATATTTATAACCATGGCTCCTATGTTTTCAAAGTTAAGTGGTAAGGTGTTACATAGTCAAAATAGGGAAATAATTGCAAATGTCATCGACTTCATGAAGCAAGAAGCAGAGATGAAGGAAGAAATTATATCCGAGTTCCACAAAAGCCTTAAGAGAGTGAAAGAAAGAGTAGTCAAAGCAACTGGTGTTTCACCGAGTTCCATTTCCAGAGTTCTCAAAGATAAGAGAAAAAAACATATGGATGAAAGAGTACCATTTGACACTCCTGGGAAGAAACATAAGGTCCCTAAACGTATTACAGAAATAGACGATTTCGAATGCGTCATTCGGCGCACGATTCACAATTCCTACGTGGAGGAAAAAACTGTGCTAACAATAAGCAGATTGCTCATCCAGCTGAAAGACAGCAGAAACTTTCAAGGTGGTGCTACAAATCTCAAAAAATTATTAAAGATTTAGGGTTCAAATGGAAGAAACCGAAATCAAATAGAAGAGTTCTAACAGAAAAGCAAAATAAATAAATAAAATAAAAAAATAATAAAAAAAATAAAAATAAAAAGTAAATATTGCCATGATAGCTTGGTCGGTTAGAGCAACGGTACGGAAAGCCTAAGATCCGTGGTTCAAATCCCGGCTATGGCATTGAATTTTTCAGTCTGATTCTACCTTTCCAAATGACTATAATTTTATATGTACTTATATCAGTGTGTACTTATATCAGCATCAATTTTCAAGGTGGTGCTACAAATTTCAGAAAAATACTATAATGTATGAAGATGAGTCATACATACACAGCAGTCATACAGCATCTAAAAGTTGGAGTGACGATAGCGAATTAGGTTTGCAGGCACCTGTTGCCAAAGGGCAAATACTTATTATCGTTCGTGCTGTTGGAAAGATCGGCTTCGTTCCAAATGCCCTTCTTTTACAAGTCGCAACAAACAACAGGAGATTTTCATCAAGAAATGAATACAGAAAATTACATGAAGTGAATCAACACCATGTTGATACCTAATGCGCCTGCTGGGTCTGTTCTGGTCATCGACAATGCTTCACAATGCGTCAACACTCAAATTCACAAACCACCTACCTCAACTTCCTTGAAAGAAGAAATGAGAGCTTGGTTACTTAGACATAATAAAGCTTTAGATGAAAGCATGAGTAAAACAAAGCTATATAAATTAATAAAAGCCAACAAACAGCTTCAGAAGTCATACATACTTGACCAGATAGTAATACAACATCGCCATAATGTACTTAGACTGTCATCGTATCGCCCAGATCTAAACCCAATCGAATTAATCTGGGCTGATATCAAAAAATGGGTGGCATGCAGAAATATCACTTCTAAATTAAAATATGTGGAGCAGTTATAACGGCAGCAATTTGCTGAAATTGGAAGGCCAGAATGGGAAAATGTATGGCGACATGCTGAATAAATTATTCCGAAAAATACGGAATTGCAGAAAATCAAATAGAAATAATTCTCATCCAGGATAATGGTGCAGAAAGTAGTGACAGCAGTGATGACGGCAATAATGTGAGTGATTCTGCAGAAGAGGAAGGGTTGTTATATGTGGAAGAATTGGAGGCAATGATTGACAGCGTTTTTTATATTAAGCGCTTTTTACAGCGTGGATTTTAATATACTGTATATAACTAAGTTTATCAGCGCAACACAGTGCATAACCGTTGTGGATATTTGACGATGACTGTCCCACACACTCCTGCAGCATGCAGTCGACCGGTCACCACCTGATCTGGTAAGCAACTCGCATCATAGCTCTCATTAAGATTTTCACGTGTCTGGAACTGTTGCGCCAATTATAAGCAGCTTATTTTTCAGTTCAATTAAAAAATGAGACTGTTGATCTGCTATGAAAGAATGTGGCAGGAGATAATTTAATTTTTCCTCAAAGATTTCCAAAAATTCTTGTTACAGGAAAGATAACTGTTTGAAGTGTTGTTCTGTCTGTAGATGTCCACAATTTTGTAAGCAAATATTGGGAAGCAAAAAAAAAAGAATGATTTCATTATCAACTCCTGAGCATATGAAAGGGAGGGAGGGAGAGATTTTGTAAGTTATCTCATGAATTCCATTTGTATCAGATATATCAACTATGTTTCACTAAAGTAGATATACCAGGGCAGCTCTCACATGATAATTAACAAATTGAACTAGGTGAATTACCAATGATTTGTGAAAGTCTTTCTAAATGTTGAACGGAAAGTCATCACTTATCAATGCACTTATTCTACAACCTTCCAACATTAGCTTAATATTCTGATGTATACTACAAATGCACACACGAGTGCCATTTGCACCAGCCTGGACACAGTTCTTCATTGCTGTTCACATAACTTGGATAGTCCTATTTTCAACTTTGAATTATCATCTTTAAATGTTTTATACACTTCTTTAAGATTTCCCAACACCAAGCTTCTGTTTATGAAGTGACTTCTGGCATCACTGTTATAGAATTCTTTTCCACGTATCACAATGTGCTCACTGTGGTTTGTCCAGGTCTGTAATTAGGAGTTGCTAATATACACTTTCCTTTCCTAATTGTAACATGCCCAACTACCCTTTACATGGAACATTTTTCAAAATTTTTGATTTTCTAAAAAATGGCTCAAACGATTTTGATAAAAGCACCATATATTAAAGATGTTCACATGACAAATAAAATGTGTATCTTGAGTTTTCTGGGAATAGCCTGTGAAGTCTTCATTTGGAAGGAATTTTGTATAACTGGTAAACTTTAAGCGATAGACAATAATGTACTATACAAAAAATGTGGATCTCTTTAAAACACATAATTTCAAATAACTTTTTTAGTGGCATCAGCCATTTCTGAGATATCCATTATTAATGGTTCAAATTGTTCAATACTGTCATTCTTTTTAAAGTCCTGTCAATTTTCAGTTGTTTCTCATGATGTCATGGACAAGAGTATGGGATTTTAAGGCCAGCATGTAGCGTCCAGTTCTAAAACATTAGACTATTGCTATTTCCTTTGTATCTATAATGAAATGTGTAATGCAGCTATTTCTGAAAGGTTTATCTCAATTAAAATTAAGTAGATAGGAAAATAAACTTTCATAAGAATAGTTTGTATTCCCACTAATAAACAATAGAGGTTAGAGAAAGTCACAATGTATCAACAGAAATCCCCCCCAAGACACTTACATGCCATAAAGAATCAAGATGGCAAAGAGTGATAAACCATGTACTTCCAACAGTTTGTCACAGAAATTATCACGCAGAAAACATTTGTTCAATTCTTCTAGTGAATTAAGTGACTTTTCTGGTTAGTTAGTTAATAACATTTGACTTGCATTCAAAAAGTATTGAAATATCAATTTTCCTTATAAATTGATTTTATATTAATTATGGTTGTAATAAAATTTACGGCTTCCTTGACAAGGAATTTACACTAGTGAAAGAGTTAAGAAAACATACATTGTAGCATACACCACAAAACCTGACAATTTTAACTGTTGTTTTAACATGTATTCTTTTCAATATATTAATGCCAATGGCATAGCAGGCTATTCTGGGACCCCCACTACAGAATCAAGTAGAGACACAAACATTAAAAGTCTATGATGATGATGATGATGATATTAACAAGACTTGTTCTTGTGCATGGTCTTTCCACTTCAATGCTCATCATACTAAGGAAGACAAACGCTCCTGCATCATCAAACTGCGCACATGGTGATTAATTAATTTGCATTTTGAGAACATCCTTACTGCTGAAGTCACAATCACTGGAAGAGTTAGGAATAATTTCAATGCCACTGAGACCGACATGTGATTATTTATATGGATTGGATCTGTTAACTGTTTCACTTTTAATACCTTTGATATCGCTCTGAAGTACATTACGAACCGTGAGTAGTTGGTGAGGAAATTGTGGTGTAATATTCAGATAGCTCACAGCAAGTTTTTCTGCAGTTGAATGAAGTTCATTGACACTACTATCCACAAGTATATTGGGCTGAAAATACTTGAACTTTTCAGTGATGTCCATCATGCTTTTAAATTTGTATCATAACTGACCTAATACGATGTCCAAATAACCATGGAAACACATTAAATTCTAAATACTGTTCGGGATCACTCAGCCTTTTATCCTCACACAATACATAACAAATTTCTTTTTACGTTGATATTGTAATGAAAAGAAGCTAGAAACAGTGATGTGTATTGAATTTATTTAAAGGTGAGTCGGAATTGTTACACTAACATCACTTAAGTTTACTCACTTAACATGTTTCGGGAAACGGTTGTTCCCATCCTCAGAAGGTTAATTCGACTGGCCCGTGTTGTTTGTGTTTCCGTTTTTTGGACTGGATCCTGTGGTGGCATCTTGTGGTGGAGAAATGTACTTCCAGAGAGGATTTGGTGGCGGCAAATCAAAATTCATTAGATGTGTGTTGTGTTTTAGAATGGTGATCTTCTCCCATGCATCTAATTTGGCTGCAAATTTGGCTGGTTTGACTAATGTAATATTGGGTTTGATGTTGTGATTAGTGATCCAAAAATGGTGTGAAACTGCAGATTTGTCCATTTGTTTGTATTTAATATATCTCATGTGCTCCTTTAGCCTAGTTTCTAGGTTTCTTTTTGTCTTACCTATGTATACTTTATTGCAATCTGAACAATTGATTTTATAGATTCCAGCTTTTTTGTCTTGTGGAATGGGGTCTTTTAACTTGTTACAAAGTAATTTCTCTATGTTAAATTTGTTCTGTGGAGCTAGGCTGATGTTATGTTTCATGAAAATCTTCTTAAATTTGTGAAATGTTCCTGGGTGGTATGTGAATTTCTTGAACTTTAGCTCTTTATCTTGCTGGCTGAGATTTGTCGTGTTTCTGATGTGCATCTGTCGTTTGAATTTTGCAATTTTTTTGTCAATAGTTGTTTTGTTGTACCCATTATGTATTGCTGTGTCTACTATATGCTGGTATTCTAACTGGTATTCTTTTTTATTTAAGGGGGTATATACCAGTCTATGTGTTAGGCTGTTTAGTACTGCATGTTTGTGTGTGGTTGGATTGAAACTCTTATTTTTTATGTAATTAGTAGAGTGTGTTGGCTTCCTGTATATGCCAAAGGTTAGGTTCTTTTTGTTCTCTGATGATTTTTAGGTCTAAAAATGGTAGCATGCCTTCTTTTTCTATTTCTATGGTGAATTTTATTGATTGGTTCTGTAGGTTTAGTAAGGCTAAGGAGTCTTGTATGAACCTGTTAGGGACAACAGCGAAGATGTCGTCAACATATCTGTGCCAAACTTTAAACACGTATGGAAAGGAAGTTGTTATGTGTGTTTCTAAGTAGCTCATAAATAAATCTGCCAAGAAGGGTGAAAGTGGGTTGCCCATGGTTAGACCAGTTGGTTGTTGATAGAACTTCTTATTGAAACTAAAACAATTTTGTGCAATGCATAAATTGGTAAGTTGTATGAGGTCTTCTATTTCTTCTTCAAGTAGGTTAGTCTGCTTTAGCCATTTCTTTAATTGACGCAGGAGTTGATCTGTAGGGACACTTGGAAATAGTGCAGTGACATCAAAGGAAACTAATCTGTCTTCTGGTTCGAGTTCCAGGGATTTTATCTTCTGTATTAAATCTTCTGAATTCATTATGTTTTTGCTATTGAATTTTGGTAGTGAAAAGAATCTCTGTACTAACCATTTTGCCAGTTTGTAGGTAGGAGAATCAATATTGCTGACGATTGGTCTCATCTTATTACCCGGTTTGTGTATTTTAGGTAGAGCATACATTCTTGGTAAAGTGGGGTGGTCTGGTTTTAATCTAGATTTATCAGTGTCTGTTATAGTTTTGCTTTCCTGGATGGTTTGATTGAAGGCTTTTAAATGTAATTTTAATGGGTCTTCTTGAATTTGTATGTAATTTTCTTGTTGCAGCATATAAGCAGCATATAAATAAGAGTTTCAATCCAACCACACACAAACATGCAGTACTAAACAGCCTAACACATAGACTGGTATATACCCCCTTAAATAAAAAAGAATACCAGTTAGAATACCAGCATATAGTAGACACAGCAATACATAATGGGTACAACAAAACAACTATTGACAAAAAAATTGCAAAATTCAAACGACAGATGCACATCAGAAACACGACAAATCTCAGCCAGCAAGATAAAGAGCTAAAGTTCAAGAAATTCACATACCACCCAGGAACATTTCACAAATTTAAGAAGATTTTCATGAAACATAACATCAGCCTAGCTCCACAGAACAAATTTAACATAGAGAAATTACTTTGTAACAAGTTAAAAGACCCCATTCCACAAGACAAAAAAGCTGGAATCTATAAAATCAATTGTTCAGATTGCAATAAAGTATACATAGGTAAGACAAAAAGAAACCTAGAAACTAGGCTAAAGGAGCACATGAGATGTATTAAATACAAACAAATGGACAAATCTGCAGTTTCACACCATTTTTGGATCACTAATCACAACATCAAACCCAATATTACATTAGTCAAACCAGCCAAATTTGCAGCCAAATTAGATGCATGGGAGAAGATCACCATTCTAAAACACAACACACATCTAATGAATTTTGATTTGCCGCCACCAAATCCTCTCTGGAAGTACATTTCTCCACCACAAGATGCCACCACAGGATCCAGTCCAAAAAACGGAAACACCAACAACACGGGCCAGTCGAATTAACCTTCTGAGGATGGGAACAACCGTTTCTCGAAACATGTTAAGTGAGTAAACTTAAGTGATGTTAGTGTAACAATTCCGACTCACCTTTAAATAAATTTCTTTTTGTTTTAATTGTGCATTTTCTTGGAAAACGACATTCGATTTCCAATGTATTTACCATTTCTTCAGCATCTAGTTTTACTTTGTTAAAGCAGTTTCTAAATTGCTGAAGTGAAATAAATGCTTCACCCAGTAATTTTGTAGTACTATAAATCTTCATTAGGTGACTGCATATTTTTTTGACACAATATTGGTAGTTTCTAACACTTTGCTTCGTACTACTGTCTGAACCAGTTTTCTTACGAAGTTGCTTCATTATGCTCATTTGAATTTTTAGAGGTCACTATTATATTGCTTAAAGCTCTCATATCTCGATAACAGAAATGGACAGATCACAAAAGGCCATAAGCTGAAGACTATTTTGTTGGACACTGTCTTTTGAGAGTTGGGGTTTTCTAACCAATTATCATTTCTTCTAATAGTTGTCACCTTTTAATACTGGAACTGAAAAACCTATATATTCTTTTAAGCCAGGTGTAAAAGGATATTATCTGTGGTATCTTAGCTGCATCTCTTAGGACTAAATTCAAGTTGTGGGCAGAAAAATGTACATAATTGGCAGTCGGCCCCAATCTTTAGATCCGCTCTTGCACTCCCGAGTATACTCCACTCATCACTTTCATGCCTTTGTAATCTTGATTTCTGCATTGTTGTATGGAAGTTCCATTCGTTTCAATGAATTCTATAAGTGTAGCAACTAATCCCTGAACATTTCCATCCCCAACTCTAAATGAATCCTAGAAAACTTTCCTGTGTAGAGAGCTCTATATATGCGTTTTACATTCTCCTTTATTAAGATGTATTGCAAAATGAGGCAGTATTTGTAATACCTGAATAATTTCAATTGTATTATATAATAAGTAAATTCAATAACAGTCAGCCTTGAAACAATATGTATGTAATAATTATTTTTAAATGTATGTAACAGTCATTGCATATGACTATTATTATTGTAAACATGTTTAATAATGTTATGTGAATACATTATACTTTAATAATGCAAGAGCTGTGAGAATAATAAGTTTTAAGTTGCTAACAATGAGGTAACCTTGTAGCAAAAATGAGTTTGAAAGTTACTAGTCATGATTAGTGCAACAATAATGTAATTTCTGCGACAGTTTAAAATTAGCCAATCAACAGCAAAGAAAAGCTTTAAGTAAAATGCAGATATTCTATTGGACTAGAATTAGCCAATCAGAGACTTGAAATATCGAAGCTTACGGGTTTAATGGTTGAAATAATGTTTAGTTGCTGGCAAACCTTGGTAGTGACCAGATGGAAGATGTGTTCTCTACAGAAATATTACGTGTGAATCGTAAAATATGTCTACGCGTTAGCTAAGTGAAAGTATTAAAGAATCTCACAGCTCTTAAAAAGTGTAGTGCTTTATTAAAATATGCAAGGATTAATAAAAGAGTGAATTTAAAAACTTAAATTCTGTGTATTTCTACAATTATTGTCATACCGCACCTTACCTAAGAGATACATGACTACAAACATTTACTGACGCAGCCGAGGCAAATTCAAACATAAATAATATATACAGAAGCAGTTTTAATAACAAAGTTAAATATTATAGTGTAAAACTTGGAGTGTAACAACTAAAATTACATCTTTAAATCAGCTTCTCATACATAGCAGCATATTACATAATAACAGTAACTATTACGTAATCAATAAATTCAAACCGATGCCCAAAGCATGTTGCAAACTTCTTAAACAAAGTAAACTCCAAGAACAATACTTCAAGTAGGCTTCCAATGCATGAAGTTTAATAAATTACGTAAATATAATACGTAACAAACACTTCAAGTTGGCTCCCATACGTGGGACAGTTAAACTAAAGCAGCACAACATACTTCAAGTTGGCATCCAACTGTGGGGCGAGAATCAACAAGAATTTGTGACATCAGAGAAGAAAAGATCGACGAAACAACGCAGAACAACCAGAATCAACGACACTACAAGACATCTCAGAAATTCAAGATCATCACAACAAAATCCAAGGACAGCAACAATTCTTCAGGAGCAAGGGGCACATGGTTAACATCAACAACAATCTGCGTGGGAACACCGAGTATAAAAGTTTAATAACAGCCAGAACAAAAGCTCAGGAAATTCCATTGTATATTATAATAATTGTCAAGTTTAGAAAATATATTGTTGTTTTTGAGCAAAATTCATGTTATTAAGAAGTGGAAAACTAAAATTAAGCAATTCAAAGGCAAATATACAAAGTAAGATGGAAACTGAAAGTATGGAAGTAGTAGAGGTTAGGTCAGCCATTACAGATTGTAATGTAGATTTACAATCAGAGCTAGAGAAAACAAAAAATTAGATGAAGAGCAGTTATCTGAAAATTCAGAGGTAGACATAGAAAAAGATAGCAGTAGTATGCAAGGTCAATCAGATAGCAGTAGTATGCAAGGTCAATCACCTTTACATATGTTAGTGCAGGGAACAACAATAAAAACAGATGCTATCCCTCACACATCTAGCCAACAAGAGCAAGAAAACTTATCACAACAAAATGTTATGTGCCTTCTAAAAGCAATAACTGAAAGTAATGCACAGCTGAGAAAAGCAATAACTGAAAATAATGTAGAGCTAAATAATAAGTTAATAAAATTAGAGGAGAGTTAAAAGAAACTAATATGATAACTGAAAATAATGCAGACTTAAATAATAAGTTAACTGAAATCAGAGGAGAGTTAAAAGAAACTAGTACAGAGCTGAACGTAGAGTTAAGTAATAAATTAACTGAAACTAATAATTTGATAGATGAAATGAAAGTGGAGTTAAGTAATAAGGTAACTGAAACTAGTATAGACACGTGTAATAAATTAACTGAAACTAGTACAGAGCTGAGAAAGGAAACTAATAATAAGTTAAATGAAACTAGTAAAGAGTTGAAAGCAGAGTTAAAAGTACAAGAAACTGGTCAGGAAACTGAAGAAGTAGAAAACACAAATGTAAACATCGTGCAAATACAAATAGATGTAACAGTACCAAAGGTAAATGCAAGTACAACTAATTCTGTAAATGCTAACCAAATGCATGTCAATAATGCAAGTACAGAAAGAAGTGTATCACCTTTGTTAACTAACAAAACATGAGATGCTATTGCTTTTTCTATAGCATCAGCTTCTCAAACACACAATAATGATGACATACATGTACATGTACCAAATCAGATGTCAACTATTATTCTGTGCAACATAAAATTAGGGCAAAGCTAAAAAGTCTGTGGCATAAGAACAAAAAGAAACAGAAAATAAATGTAAACAGTCTGAGGAACAAATAGAAAGGGAAAGTAAAGTATGTAGGGTATGTGTGGCACAAAAAGAAACAGAAAATAAATGTAAACAGTCTGAGAAACAAAAAGAAAGAAAATATGTAGGTTATGTATGGAAAAAAAAGAGAAAATAAATGTAAACAATCTGTAGAACAAAAAGAAAAGGAAAGTAAAGTATGCAGGTTATGTATGGCACAAGAGAAAAACAAAATAATGTACCTGGAACATAAAAGGGAAAATCAATGTAATTTAAAATTGTAAAGTACTATTTAAAATAATATTTTTACTAAATGTAGCAAATGTCAATAACAAAGGAGAGTTTAGATAAAAAGAAGTAATAATAATTAAAAAACCATCCATTTTGTTAGTAAGAAAAACTGAATAGCAACTACATTTATATTGTATAAGTTAGAAATTGTAAGAAATGTTACAATATTTAAGAAATAAATTGTAAAATGTATAGCATATAAAATGCTTACTAGTGAATGTGATGGTGAATGAGCAAACTTCGCTCAGATCATTAATCTTATACCAGGTCATTAACCTTGGAAAGTGTCAAACAAGTATATATGAAGTGTTATGCTATACATGAGTGTAGTAAAAAAAACCAGTGAGTTTTAAAGAAAAAGTATAAAAAGTGAGAAAGTGACAGTGAAAGATAGGAAGTGCAGTAATAAAAATTATGTTTCTTTCTTTCAGGAGGGTTTTAGAAAATATTTAAAAATTTAAAAAACAAAACAAAAAAGAATAAATTTTAAATATTTCTGAAAGGGGGCAATTTGAGGCAGTATTTTAATACCTGAATAATTTCAATTGTATTTTACAATAAGTAAATTCAATAACAGCCCGCCTTGAAACAATAAGTATATAATAATTATTTGAATTGTATGTAACAGTCATTGCAAATGACTATTTTTATTGTAAACATGTTTTATTAATGTTATGTGAATACATTATATACTTTAATAATGTAAGAGCTGTGAGAATAAGTTTGGAGTTGCTAATAATGAGGTAACCTTTTGGCAATAATGAGTTTGAGAGTTTAAATATTGCTAGTAATGATTAAAGCAACGGTAAGGTAAATTCAGTTACAGTTTAAAAATTAGCCAATCAATAGCAAGGAAAAAGTTTAAGTAAAATGCAGATATTCCATTGGACTAGAATTAGCCAATCAGAGACTTGAAATACAGAAGCTTACGAATTTTAACAGTTGAAAGTTGCTCAGTTGCTGGCAAGTCTTGGTAGTGAACAGATGGAAGATGTGTTCTCTATGTGTGAATCGTAAAATATGTATACGTGCTAAGTGAAAGTATTGAAGATTCTCACAGTTCTTAAAAAGTGTAGTGCTTTATATAAAATGTGCAAGAATTAATAAAAGAAGTGAATTTAAAAACTTAAATTCTGTGATGTCTACAATCATTGTCATACCATACTCTGCCTAAGACACATGACTCTACAAACATTACTGACGCAGCCGAGGCAAATTCAAACATAAATAATATATAGAAGCCGTGTTAACAACAAAGTTAAATATTATAGTGTAAAACTTGGAGTGTAATAACAAAAACACATCTTGAAATCAGCTTCTCGTACGTAGCAGCATATTGCATAATAACAGTAACTATTACATAATCAACAAATTCAAACCGCCGCCTGAAGCGTATTCCAGGAACTTCTTAAATGCAACTAAATAAATATTACCTAAAATACAATTACGTAAGCATACATCTTCAAGTTAAAATTACGTAACAAAACGCTAACTCTCTCAACCTTGCCACTTGCTCAATCCAGCTTGCTTGTCGTCTGCAGTGGAATGTCGTCGCTGACACCTACTCCAGCGATCCAAACGTCCCTGCATCATGTCTCTTCTGTCTCACCACGTCCAGCATTCCAGAGCACCTACCTGGCAATTCCATAAAGCCGATTGGAGACTGTATTCCAGCCTCATGTCTTTTGTGGACCAGCCCTTCACTGACGTTAACCAAATGGTGCAGCACCTTACGTCTACGATCCTATCTGCTGCCAACTGCACAATTCCCCATTGGTCCTCCCACTCTCGGCATATTCCTGTTCCATGGCTGACCGAGGCCTGTTGGGATGCCATTCATGCCCGTAGAGCTGCGCTCAGGATGTTTCAGCGACACCCTACACTTGATAATTTGGTTACTTTTAAACAATCGCGCGCCAGGGATCGTCGCATTATTCAGGACAGCAAGAAGGCCTCCTGGACTCGTTTTGTCAAGTCCTTTAATCACTTCATCCTTCCTCTGCTGTTTGGGATAAACTTTGTCGCTTCTCCAGTAAAGTGTCGGTAAATTGTACTGTGTATGGCCTTCAGGTTTCCAAGGCCACCATTGCTAACACTCTGGGTGCTGCCTTTGAGGCAGTTTCCAGTTCTGACCATTATTCTGCCGGCTTTAGCACTCTCAAAGACCGGCTGGATTCTGTGACCTATAGTTTTCGGTCTCCTAACCAGGAGTGTTATAATGACCTTTTCTCAATGAGGTAGCTGGAGTACGCCCTCCATTTTTCTAGGCACTCCGCTCCTGGGCTGGACGGCATTCATGTCTTGATGTTACAGAACCTTTCAGCCGACAGTAAACTCTTTCTCTTACAGCTCTATAACCGTATTTGGCAAGACGGCATTTTTCCTTCAGTTTGGCGCGAAGCTACCATTGTCCCTATACTTAAGCCTGGGAAGGATCGTCAACTACCTTCCAGCTACCGCCCTATCTCCCTCACTAGTTGCATTTGCAAGGTGATGGAGTGCATGATCAACGGGCGGTTGACATGGTGGCTTGAGTCTCAAAACCTTCTGGCGAAAGCTCAGTGGGGTTTTGTCACCATCGCTCTTCCGTCGACCATCTGGTATATCTATCGACACATATTATGAACAGATTCCTGAGAAAGTGTCAAACAGCGGCTGTGTTTTATGACCTGGAGAAAGCTTATACACTTGTTGGAGGGGCGGCATTTTATGTACACTCCATCAGTGGAGTTTCCATGGCCGTCTCCCTGCCTTCATTCATGAGTTTATGAAGGACCATGTATTTTGTGTGCATGTGGGATTGGTTTTATCTTCAACTTTTATCCAAGAGAACGGAGTACCTCAAGGCACGGTGCTCAGCATCACACTGTTTTCAATTGCTATTAACCCTACTGCTGCCTGTATTCCACCCAGAATTTCGTCGCTTTTTGTTGATTTCACCATTTTCGCAACTTCTCGTCGCACATGTATTTTGGAACGCTGACTACAGCAGTGTCTTAACTGCCTTCACTCCTGGAGCATTGCCAATTTCGGCAATGCTCCAGGAGTGAAGGTTCAATTTTCTGCCGAGAAGACAGCCTGTGTTAATTTCTGGCGCAGAAAAGCATTCCCTCCACCTTGTCTCCGACTCGGTGCGGCACTCCTCCCCTTTTCTGACAAAACGAAATTCCTCGGATTAATCTTCGAAAGGAAGTTGTGTTGGTCGTCACATATCACCTATTTGAAAGCAAGGTGTGAACGTTCTCTATCTATTTTACGTGTTTTAAGTGTCATCCTGGGGTGCAGATCACACGCTACTTTTGCAACTTTATCGATCATTGGTTCGATCAAAGCTTGACTATGGTTGTATTGTGTATTATGCTGCACGACCATCCATCCTGAGTTGCTTGAACGCAGTTCACCACCAGGGCCTCCAGCTATCAACTGGTGGTTTTCGTAATAGTTTTGTTTTGAGTCTTTGTGCAGAAGCTGCAGAACCTCCGCTCTCTTATCATCATGACATTCTTCTCTGCACCTATGCTTGCTGGTTATCTATGTGCCTCAACACAGGGGTCACACACACTTCCCTTCTTAGCTGCATTCCGAAATATCTTGCCACCTTGATTTGACACCCATGCCAAAGTCCAGACGCCCGATCCAGTCATCCATTCGACTTTTGCCGAAGTTCAATCGTACTTTGGCAGCCATTGTTTTATTTCTACTGACGGCTCAAAGGATGGTCGTGGAGTTGGATGTGCCTTTTTATTTGGTGTAGAACGTTTTATCTTTTGTCTCTCTGATCAGTGCTCGGTTTTTACTGCTGAACTTATTGCTCTGGAACAAGCTCTGTCCTTTATCCGTCAGCGTGGTCTGCAGAATTGTGTTTTATGCAGAGACTCTCTAAGCGTCCTTTCTAGCCATTGTGCGCTGTACGTTCGTATTCCTATCGTGCAGCGTCTCCAGGATTGTTCCCACCAACTTACCACTGATGGGGTAAGCCTATCGTTTGTCTGGAATCCTGGTCACGTCGGCATACCCTGTCGTCCTCCATGGACTGGTGGTACCGTGCTAGCCTCTAGTTCCCGAGATCGCGGGTTCAAACCCGGCGGAGGGCAATGAATTATTTCGGGCGCAAAAATCCTTAGCATGGCTTCCGGAAGGGAAGTAAAGCCGGAGGTCCTGTGTCATAGATTTACAACACGTAAAAGAACCTCAAGCCTGATAAAGAGGCCTCTGAGCAAAATTTCCTGTCTTTCACACCCAATATAGAATGGGACGCTAAGGATCATAGTAGTAGCTAAAGAGCGTCCATAAATAAAACTCACTTTAATTTATTTCCGGCGATAATGAAGGTACACTATGTGATCAAAAGTATCTGGACACCCCACAAACATACGTTTTTCATCTTAGGTGCATTGTTCTGCCACCTACTGCCTGGTACTCATCCGCGACCTCAGTAATCATTAGACATCGTGAAACAGCAGAATGGGATGCTACGTGTGAGGCAGTATTTTAATACCTGAATAATTTCAATTGTATTTTATAATAAGTAAATTCAATAACAGCCCGCCTTGAAACAATATGTATTTAATAATTATTTGAATTGTATGTGACAGTCATTGCAAAATGCTTATCTTTATTGTAAACATGTTTTAATAATGTTATGTGCATACATTACATACTCTAATAATGCAAGAGCTGTGAGAATAATAAGTTTTAAGTTGCTAACAATGAGGTAATAATGAGGTAACCTTGTACCAATAATGAGTTTGAGAGTTTAAATATTACTAGTCATGATTAAGCAACGGTAATGTAACTTTCAGTAACAGCTTAAAATTAGCCAATCAACAGCAAAGAAAAGCTTTAAGTAAAATGCAGATAACTTAAATTCTGTGATGTCTACAATCATTGTCATACCATACTCTGCCAAAGATACATGACTCTACAAACATTACTGACGCCGCCGAGGCAAATTCAAACAAATAATATATAGAAACAGTTTTAATAACAAAGTTAAATATTATAGTGTAAAACTTTGAGTGTAACAACAAAATTACATCTTAAAATCAGCTTCTCATACGTAGCAGCATATTGTGTAATAATAGTAACTATTATGTAATCAACAAATTCAAACCGACGCCCAAAGCGTGTTGAAAACTCCTTAAAGCAACTAAATTTTACGTAAACATATTTACGTGAAGCAAAAATCTTCAAGTTGGCTTCTCAAGTGTGGAGCTAAAATATCTTCAAGTTGGCTCCCATACGTGGGGCAGTTACAATTACGTAACCCAACAAAACAAAATCAGCACAACATAACCTTCAAGTTTAAAAAAATATTACATGAAGAAAATACCTTCAAGTTGGCATCCAACTGCGGGGCAAGAATTGACAGCAAGAATAGACAGCGAGAATCGACAAGAATTTGTGACGACATCTAAGAAGAAAAGTTGGACGAAACAACACGACTAGAATCAACGAAACCACAAGACTACATTTAAGAATTTCAAGATCGTCAACAAAATCTAAGGACAGCAACAATTCTTCAGGAGTAAGGGGCACATGGTTAAAATCAACAACAATCTGCGTGGGAACACTGAGTATAAAAGTTTAATAACAGCCAGAACAAAAGCTCAGGAAATTCCATTGTATATTATAATTGTCAAGTTTAGAAAATATATTGTTGTTTTTGAGCAAAATTCATGTTATTAAGAAGTGCAAAATTTAAATTAAGCAATTCAAAGGTAAATATACAAAGTAAGATGGAAACTGAAAACAATGAAAGTATGGAAGTAGTAGAGGTTAGGTCAGCCATTACAGATTGTAATGGAGATTTACAATCAGAGCTAGAGAAAACAAATAGGTTAGATATAGAATAGCAGTTATCTGAAAATTCAGAGGCAGACGTAGAAAGAGATAGCAGTAGTATGCAAGGTCAATCACCTTTACATTTAGTGCAGGGAACAACAAAAGAAAGAAACCCCCCGACATCTAGCCAAAAAGAGCAAGAAAACTTATCACAACAAAATATTATGTGTATTCTAAAAGCAATAAATGACTTAAATAATAAGATAACTGAAACTAGTACAGAGCTGAGAGTAGAGTAAAGAATTTAATAATAAGTTAACTGAAACAAATACAGAGTTATCTAGTATCAAAAATGATCTAGCTAAACAAATAGAAAACTGTATGAAAGAAAGCAAAGCTGAAAGCAGGAGGTTAGAAATAAAGCTAGAACAATCTTCCAAAGCACTTCAAAAAGATATAGATTTAAAAGTAAACAAAGGTTGTAAACAGCTAGAACAAAAATTGTCAAGTCATTGACAAAAATGTAACTGAAATGGAGTTATAACTCGCTGATACTAAACAGAGTATTTGTTATAAGTTAGATAAACAGGGTGAAGAATTGAAAACAATGGTAGAAAATACAAATGCAGATCTTGCACAGGTACAAATAGATTTAACTGGGGAAATCAATAAAATGCATGAAATGGTAAAAACAAATGCAGATGCAGTAAAAGAAGCAAATACAGGGCAAGGACAAGTACAGTCAATAATAGATGAAATCAAAGATAAAGTACAAGAAAGTAATAAAGAAATTGATAAACTTAGAAATAGTTTTGAGAATTTAAGTACAAGTGTACCAAGAGTAAATGCAAATGTAACTAGTTCTGTAAATGCTAACCAAATACATGTCAATAATGCAAGTGCAGAAAGAAGTGTATCAAGATTGTTAACTAACAACACAAGACACGCTATTGCTTTTTCCATAGCATCAGCCTCTCAACACACAACAATAATGATGACACACACATGCATGTACTAAACCAGATGTCAAACTATTACTCTGTGCTTAATGAGTTACCATTACCTAATTTTAATTCTTCCTCAAGTCCAGTATAATTTATTAATGATCTTATAGAATATTTTAAATTGAAAAATGTGCCTGAAGCATTAAAAATGATCCTTGTTAGAAAATGCTTAGACAACAAAACTTTAGATGGTTACATATGGTAGCAGACAGTGAAATGAATTTTGAAACATTCAGAATTTTATTCATGAATAAGTTTTGGAATACCAGTGTGCAACATAAGATTAGGGCAAGCCTAAGCTACTCACAGTACAGTAGAGATGATAACTTATCAATGACAGATTATCTTATTAAATATGCAGGATATGTCAGATATTTAACTCCAGCCATGCATGAGGAGGATTTTATTAGTTTAATTACTAGACACTACCCTCTACACATACAAAACTACATCTTAATTGCAAGACCCAAAACTATTTACGAGATGACAGAGCTAATATCATCATTAGAACAGCGAAATAGTAGTGGTAACGAAATTTGGGAGTCCACACAGGCGAGATAGACAAATCAGGCGAGAAAGGTGTAATGATATGCCTTACAACACATGCTATCACAATGAAAACAGGAGAAATAATGAATTTCAGGGTCAGAACAGATTCAATTACAACATACAAAATATCAGAGATTCAAGACAACAAGGGAGACAAGAACACACAAATTATGTAAGAATGGAAAGAATGAATCAGCAGAATTGTACTTCACCTAGGGGTAATAATAGATTCCAGCATAGAGGAAGTGTGCAAAACAGGGGAAATTTCCACAACCATAATGAAACAAGCAACAATCATCCAGAAGAATATACACGTGGAGGACATAGCAATTTTAGAGGGAGAACAAGAGCTAGGGGTGTGGCTCATACACAAATATCAATGAGAATGAAATAATAGTAACTGCGGTACAACATGGCAATCCTGTAAATACTGAACATAATCACCAGGAAAACTAAGTTATGTATTGCTTGACGTAGATTCTGGTAACACAGTACCTTTCTGCTCTAAGCGGCAAGAATAAAATATCTACACACTTTGATTGTTATCGTCTAAGTACAAACATAGGGAATTGTGAAAACAAATGTGATTCACCGTACATACAAACTATTATGGCAGGAAGGGAAGTAAATGTTGCAGTGGATTCAGGATCATCAAGATCTATCTGCTCGAAGAAATTTTTTGAACAACTGTTAAATGAAGGGATACAACTTATGATAGCCCCAATAAGTAATGTAATATGTAGGGTAGCCATAGGTAAAATGACCCAAACTATCAAATCACAATCATTGATACCTATACAGATAGCAGATATTACATTGGAGATCATGTTTTTAATTGTTCCAAACTTTATATGCGAAGTTATAATTGGGTGTGATGTTTTAATAGAGTTCTCAGCGATAGTTGATTTTAAGGACAGACTAGTATTAAATAAAGAAGAAAAGAAAATATATGTGCCTTTTATAAAAGATAAATTATGTAAAGTACAAAGAATGGAACAAGAAAATGCAGTATATGAAGAAGAATGTTTCATACAAATAGTAAATGTCCAAACATGCAAGGAAAACAATGGAAGGTTATTGACCCTTAACTTCGAAGAACAGAACACTGACCTTACCAAGTGGAACCCCTATTCAAAGAAATCTATGGCAGAAGAAATATACTAGAGCAAGTAGAAGATAGTTATGCAACAGAGATAGAAGACAGGAAAATACACACAGACACACTAATGACAAATACAATACTGACTGACAATGAAAAGTTAATGGAAAAGGTATTAGAAAACAATAAACATATTTTCAGTGAAATTCCAGGATGGTGTACATCATATATTCACACATTCACAGTAGAAAATGTACCAGCATTTAGAAGAAAATATAATAATCTACCAGTGAATCTAAGAAACGAAGCTAAAAAGTTAATACCTAGTATGCCAGAAAATAACATCATTGAGCTTAGCAATTCACAGTATATAAATAGTGTTTGTTGGACAGTAAAGAAAGACAATATTTTAACAATCACTATAGATGGAAGATATTTAAATAAATTCATGCTACCAGACCACTTTCAAAATGAAAGTACAGAACAAACAATTGCAAAGTTATCACGTGGTAAATATATCTCTTCCATAGATCTTACAGCTTCATTTTGGCAAGTCGAGCTAGATCCTAAAGTACATGATTACACAGCCTTTCAAGTTTTTGGATTACAATATAGGTATTGTGTAAATCCATATGGATTGAAGAATAGTGCTAGTGGATTCCTGAGAGCAATACATAGTATCTTTGGTAACACAGCAGATGATTTCTTAACCAGATACACTGATGATTTTCTAATAATAAGTCTAACCTTTGAGGAACACTTAGAAAATGTAATTTGTGTATTAAATAAATTACAGAACATGCCATGACAGCAAATGTTAAAAAGCCAAAATTCTGTGTACCTGAAATCAAATTCTTGGGATATGTAATAAATGAAGTAGGCATTTGACCACATGAAGAAAGAATAGAAGCCATATTAAGAATACCACCACCTAAGAATATTCGACAGCTACGATGTTTATTTGGAATTTGGAATTATGAAAGTAAATTCTTACCAAGATATGCTATAGAAGTAGAACCTTTAAGACAACTTCTGAAGAAAACAAATAAATGGAAGTGGACAGCAGAGCTACAAAAATGTTTTGAAAATATCAGAAAGCTGTTTGCAAATGCAATTTTGTTGGAACCTCCAAGAGATGAGTTAGATTATGAGTTGTATGTGGATGCATCTTGTCAGGGATATGCAGGAATACTAGGGCAAAGAGAACATGACAACACACTTCATGTAATAAGCACTGCTTCACGTGGCTTAACCAATATAGAAAGAAATGCATCAGTAACAATGTTAGAAATTGGAGCACTATATTATTCATTACTGAAATTTAAGACACATATATTTCAGAAGAAAGTGAAAATATATACAGATCATATTAGCTTAACTTTCATTTAGAAATGTAAATTATATAGTGGCAAGTTAGCTAGAATGATTCTCGCTATAATGGAATTTGATGTTGAAATTATACATATTCCAGGAAAACAAAATACATTCAATGATTTAATATCAAGAATCAATCACAACAAACAATTTCCTGAAAGCTGTTCAAGACAACAGTATGAAATAAAGTGCTTACAATTGGCATTCCAATGAAGAAGGAATTGAAGAACCAATTAAAAATATTAAAGAAGAGCAAAACAAAGACATTAAATTAGCAAGTTTAAAAGAAAAAGCTCCAGAGATAGAAGAGGCAAAGAACAGTACAATCTCTGTTAAAGATGGTGTATTGTATAAGAAACATGGAAAGGAAATAAAGAGGTGGAAAACATATATTCGAACAAGCATGGAGCTGGAAATAATAGAACAATTTCATTTAGGATTAATACATGCAGGTACAGTGAAGACAACCCTAACTATTTTGGAAAATTTATACATTTGTAAATTAGGACATAAAGTAAGAAAATATATATCATGTTGTGATCTTTGTCAAAAAGCAAAACAAATTAATGTTGCTTACAACTATACAACAAACTCAGTACTTAGAGATAAACCAAGATGTCTATTAAGTTTAGATTTACATGGTCCAATGCCTGTAAGTACATTTGGGTACAAATTTTTATTTTTATGCTATGACGTATTTAGCAAATATGTTAGAATATATGCACTCAAGAATGCAACCAGCATAGCATGCTTAAACAAACTAACAAAATCATATTTCCCAGAGGAAGGAACAGTTGAGGCCATACTTTGTGATAATGCATCAGTGTTTACCAGTTCTAAATTTATGAATGGAATTAAAGATTTGGGAGTCAAACAGTATTTTTCATCAAGATACAGACCAAATGCCAATCCAGTAGAAAGAGAGATAAAAGAAATTTCAAATCATCTATGTGTAGTGTGTCATAACAAACAGAGCAGTTGGTACTCATACATCAGTATTATTCAAAATCTACTAAATCAATCCATAAATGCAGTTACAGGATTTAAACCAATTGAACTTCACCATGGAAAACTGTACAATACTTTGAGCCATAATATATCAGAAGTTATTGAAGACCAAGCAGTTACATTACCAGAAAAAGAGGAAATCTTCAAATTAGCATTTTTGAAAATACAAGCAAAATCCCTCAAGAGAAAACAAAAACATGAAGAAAGAAAAAGAAGAGTTTGGAAAATAAAGATAGCAGATCAAGTGTTAGTGAAGAACAAAAGATTGTTAAATTAGCTTCATAAAGAATATTAGAGATTATTTCTGAGCTACCATGGTCCTTATGAAGTATTAAATATATTTGGAACAGATACATATGAACTTAGGAACAATAAAACAAATAAAATAATTGGAAGATTCCACAAACAAATGTTAAAGTCATATAAAAGTAAACAATTTGAGGCACAAGAAGAGAAAGAAAATAATGTATCTGGAACATAAAAGGGGAAAGCAATGTAATTTAAAATTGTAAAGTACTATTAAAAATAGTATTTTTACTAAATGTAGCAAATGGTTAATAACAAAGGAGAGTTTATCTAAAGAGAAGTAATAAAAATCCATTGTTAGTAAGAAAAACTGAATAGTAACTACATTTATATTGTATAAGTTAGAAATTGTAAGAAATATTAAAATATTTAAGAAATAAATTGTAAAGAAAGGGTAACAAGTGTAAATATGTCCAATTTATGTAAAATGTATAGCATATAAAATGCTTACTAATGGATTATGATGATGAATGAGCAAAATTCGCTCATATCATTAATCTTATATTGACCTTGGAAAGCGTCAAACAAGTGTATATGAAGTGTTCTGCTATACACGAGTGTAGTGAAAAACCAGTGTTAAAGAAAAAGTGACAGTGAAAGATAGGAAGTGCAATAATAATAAAAATTATGTTTCTTTCTTTCAGGAGACTTTTAGAAAATATTTAAAAATTTAAAGAACAAAACAAAAAGAATAAATTTTAAATATTTCTAAAAGGGGGCAATTTGAGGCAGTATTTTAATACCTGAATAATTACAACTGTATTTTATAATAAGTAAATTCAATAACAGCCAACCTTGAAACAATATGTATGTAATAATTATTTGAATTGTATGTGACAGTCATTGCAAAATGCTTTTTTATTGTAAACATGTTTTAATAATGTTATATGCATACATTACATACTCTAATAATGCAAGAACTGTGAGAATAAGTTTTAAGTTGCTAACAATGAGGTAATAATGAGGTAACCTTGTAGCAATAATGAGTTTGAGAGTTTAAATATTACTAGTCATGATTAAAGCAACGGTAATGTAACTTTCAGTAACAGTTTAAAATTAGCCAATCAACAGCAAAGAAAAGCTTTAAGTAAAATGCAGATATTCTATTGGACTAGAATTAGCCAATCAGAGACTTGAAATACCGAAGCTTACGGGTTTTAACCATTGAAAGTTGCTCAGTTGCTGGCAAACCTTGGTAGTGAACAGATGGAAGATGTGTTCTCTACAGAGATATTACATGTGAATCGTAAAATATGTATACGCGTTAAGTGAAAGTATTAAAGATTCTCACAGTTCTTAAAAAGTGTAGTGCTTTACAAAAATATGCAAGGATTAATAAAAGAAGTGAATTTAAAAACTTAAATTCTGTGATGTCTACAATCATTGTCATACCACACTCTGCCTAAGATACATGACTCTACAAACATAACTGATGCAGCCGAGGCAAATTCAAACATAAATAATATATAGAAGCAGTTTTAATAACAAAGTTAAATATTATAGTGTAAAACTTTGAGTGTAACAACAAAATTACATCTTAAAATCAGCTTCTCATACGTAGCAGCATATTGCGTAATAACAGAACTATTATGTAATCAACAAATTCAAACCGACACCCAAAGCGTGTTGAAAACTCCTTAAAGCAACTAAATTTTACGTAAACATATTTACGTGAAGCAAAAATCTTCTCAAGTTGGCTTCCCAAGGGTGGAACTAAAATATCTTCAAGTTGGCTCCCATACATGGGGCAGTTAAAATTACGTAACCCAACAAAACAAAAGCAGTACAACATAATCTCAAGTTTAAAAAAATATTATGTGAAACAAACACCTTTCTCACATGGGACCCACGGACTTCGAACGTGGTCAGATGATTGGGTGTCACTTGTGTCAGAAGTCCGTACGCGAGATTTCCACACTCCTAAACACCCTTAGGTCCACTGTTTCTGATGTGATAGTGAAGTGGAAACGTGAAGGGACATGTACAGCACAGAAGTGTACAGGCCGACATCGTCTGTTGATTGACAGAGACCGCCGACATTTGAAGAGGGTCGTAAAGAGTAATAGGC
Source organism: Deroplatys truncata (assembly GCA_030765065.1). Taxonomy (NCBI): domain Eukaryota; kingdom Metazoa; phylum Arthropoda; class Insecta; order Mantodea; family Mantidae; genus Deroplatys; species Deroplatys truncata. The sequence goes on along the minus strand of CM060990.1, from coordinate 344,974,908 downwards.
AGACTTCTATACAGACCATCACACAGGTATTCCAAACTGCATCAGGATCCACTCCAAGTACTATGACAGTTAGGCGTGAGGTGAGAAACCTTGAATGCCATGGTCGAGCGGCTGCTCATAAGCCACACATCACGCAGGAAAATGCCAAACGACGCCTCACTTGGTGTAAGGAGCGTCAACATTACACGTTGAACAGTGGAAAAACGCCGTGTTGAGTGACGAATCACGGTACACAATGTGGCAATCCGATGGCAGGTTGTGGGTATGGCAAACGCCCGGTGAACGTTATCTGCCAGCGTGTGTAGTGCCAATAGTGAAATTTGGAGGTAGTGGTGTTATGGTGTGGTCGTGTTTTTTATGTAGGGGGCTTGCACACCTTGTTGTTTTGCATAGCACGATCACAGCTAAGACCTACATTGATATTTTAAGCACCTTCTTGTTTCCCACTGTTGAAGAGCAATTCGGGGATGGCGATTGCATCTTTCAACATGATCAAGTACCTGTTCAAACTGCACGGGCTGTAGCGGAGTGGTTACATGACAATAACATCCCTGTAATGGACTGGCCTGCACAGAGTCCTGACTTGAATCCTATAGAATACCGTTGGGATGTTTTGGAATGCCGACTTCGTGCCAGGCCTCACTAACCTACATCGATACCTGTCCTCAGCTCCGCACTCCGTGAAGAATGGGCTGCCATTCCCTAAGAAACCTTCCAGCACCTGAATGAAAGTATCCCTGCGAGAGTGAACACTGTCATCAAGGCTAAGGGTGGGCCAATACCATATTGACTTCCAGCGTTACCGATGGAGGGCACCACGAACTTGTACGTCATTTTCAGCCAGATGTCCGGATACTTTTGATCATGTAGTGTATATCCAATGAAGGTGCGCAAGCTGCTACCAAGAGTGCTATTTATCCCAATCTTATTTTAGCCCCTGTGTTCCTGCACATGATTTTAGTCATTACTTAAAGAAGTCTATTTCTCCCGTTGTTTTGGTGCCTGGTCCTGTGTCCAGGGTAACAAATTGCAGGAGATAAAGCCTCTACCTGGGCCACTTCTTCCCGGTCCTCCCATCGGGAGGAAGTAATTTTATGTAGACTTCACATTGGGCACTGTCATTTTAGCCACTGTCACTTGTTGCGCCGAGAGCCCGCTCCAGTTTGTAATTGTTGCGGTGCGCCATTGATGGTGCGGCATGTTTTAGAGCAGTGTCGGTGTTTCGCTGCTCTTCGTACCATCCTACAGATGGACACGGCATTGTCCGCCATTCTGGCAGATGATATGTTGGCTGTGGAATGTGTTTTAACTTTTATTCGACGCAGCAGTTTATAAGACAGAATTTGACCTGTCCTTGAGTTGCTTTTCTTGCTTTTAGTGTGTTGTAGACACATTATTTTAGCTACCTTGTTTTTTAGCTTCACGTTCTACAATCTACGACACTGCTTCTTTTATTTCTAGTAGAGTTTTAACTTGACATTTTCTAACTTTCAGTCCTTTATTTTAGGCCTTTTTATTTGTCTGGTTTTTAACTGCTAACTTACCTGCTTTTTATCTGTGATGGGCACTAATGACCTTTCCAGTTTTGCGCCCTTAATATCCCAATTCAGTTCCAAAACTCACGATCAAACACTACAACTCACTAGCACAAACACAAATACACTCCAAAGCTCACATACACACAAAATCACACACTCATTAAAATACACACATACACACTCATGCACTACAACTCATTAAAATACACACTCATGCACTACAACTCATTAAAATACACACTCACACACTAAGGCACTACAACTCACAAAAAGCAAGCGCACGCACGCGCGCGCGCACGCACGCACACACACACACAGGCACTACAACTCATTAAAACACACACACAGACAAGACACATACACAAATGCTAGATGTGGCGTTTTTATCTTTTTCGTATGGTGTATGTAACCAAGTTCATTGTAATGAAATTTGTAATTAATAGTGATCAAAAATATTTTAGGAGGAAATTTAACATGAATACCATATAGCATTCATGCAAAATTAGGCTTCTATTCACATTATATTTTCCACGATATGAGTATTTTTTGTCGAGTAAGAATATTGATTTTTAATCAGTAGAGGACTTCGTCTAACTGTGAAGGTTCCTATTGTTTCCTAATTCTTAAACATAACATAGCGATTTTGAACTACACAGTATAAATTCACTGTGTCAGCATTTAAAGCTAGTGTTTTAAGCTATAAATTATCTAAGGATTGTTTCATCCTTTCTTGCACTTTCCTCCTCGAATCCCCATTTTTTTTTTACTTTATTTTTTAGTGTAAAGTAAATTCAATGACTAAAAGTATAGAGTTACAAATATAGAATTTTATGGAGTATTCTTCAGCTTCCTTTCTGCCTGATTGTTCTTAATAATTGATGGAATGGAAAAGATAATTATGGCATAGATGAGCCCGGTAGTTTTCTTCTTAAAACTTTCTTGGAAATTGTCTCTACGGGATAAACGAAAACTGGGGAAAAGCCTTTCTGAATAGCTCGTTACTGGAATAAAACGCAGACTGACGGAGGAAAAGAAACACTTTACTACAAAACATTCGTTAATTATATTCCTTAAATCGTGGTATATGCTACTCACCCCTACTCATATTGTTTATCTAGAATGCAGAATTTTTCTTGGAATTAAACGTAAATAATTGTATTCGAATTGCTTGAGTACTGTTTGCAGTGCGAATTGTTGGTCTGGAGTTCCTTGTTAGCCAAAGGTTGTACCTTCTGAAGAACAGATGTTCCCCCATCCACTTTTAACATGTGGTGGTGTTGTATTGTATTCCTGGTTGAGAGTCATTTACTGCCCATCATAAACCTGAATTGCTTTCGGAATGTTCAAACACTACCCCTTGCAAAGTCCCAGGCAGGTAGGGAGGGTCTGAGCTTTGCGGATCTTAAAAGTCACATACAAGTGTTATGAAAAATGGAAACGTTCATACAAGATGTTACACTTCACTTTTTTGTGCCTAAACTACTGCAGCCCTGCAAACATTCAGCTCTTAAGGTTGTGCTTAATTAAAAACCTGATGTTTGATTCACATTAATCTTATAAAAGTTTCTTCTTCTATCTCCTTCTTGTTGATATAAACCTGCATGACACATTTCGTTGTATGTGGGTATAAAAACAACACAGAGCGTACTGCCTCTGTGGTGTGCGGGTAGTGTGTTTGCCTCACATTCAAGAGGTCCCGAGTACCAGTCTCGGTTAGGGTGAGTTGTCCAGATAAACTTTTTTCGGAGTTTTCCCTTATCTTGAGAAGTCTAATGTCGGATAACTGTAAACTCCATGGACCCCGGGGTCATTTGCATCATTTCGTCCATTTCATTCATTCGTCATCCAATATGATACCAAGTTAGAGACGTTAACCTTAAAGAACGACCAAGCACAAGACCAAGTCTTGTTAATAATATCTTCATCATCATCATCATAATACACTTTTAATGTTTGTGTGTCTACTTGATTCTGTAGGGGGAGGGCTCCCAGAATAGCCTGCTATGGCACTGGCATTAATATATTGAAAAGAATGCATGTTAAAACAACAATTAAAATTGTCAGGTTTTGTGGTGTATGCTACAATGTATGTTTTCTTAACTCTTCGTTTTTGAGTTGTGCTGTTGACAGACACACGGATGCACTTTCTCTAAACATGCTTTCTTTTTTTATTTAAGATTTTTCAAAACATGCATTTTAGGTGAAATCTCGGTATCGAATTTGTGGGTGGAATACGATGTTTCATGTACTTACTGTAAAAATCTGATGTGCTACATTCACATGCCTTTCTCTACCCTCTATCATTTATTACTGGGTATACAAATTATTCTTACTCGAGCTTTTTACTTTCTCTATCACATATCTAGTAGGTAGAGAAGGTATTGAATTCCATCCAAAAATTTGATACCAAGCTTTCGCTGCAACTACATGTTTTGAGGTCCTGTGAATCCAAAGAAAGCAAAATTGAAAAGTAAGACAAATACCACACCTGGTATTTAGGTTCAGTACCTTCCAAAGATGTGACACGAAGAGTTTTCAAGAAAATCTCCTTCCCCAACTACCCTTTACATGCAGCATTTTTCGAAAACGTTTAATTCTTTGAAAAAGGGCTCTAAGAATTTTTATTAAAATATTATATATTAAAGATATTTACATGACAAATAAAATGTGGCTGGCTCCGTAGTTCAGTCTTTAGAGCACCTGCTTTCTGTACCAAGGGTCCCGGGTTCGATTCCCGGCTGGGGGTGGGAATTTTTCTCTAGCCAAGATTATTCCCTATCCTCCCCCAGAGTCTGGAAGAGAAAGAGAAAGAGAGACAGAGAGAGAGAGTGAGTGTGTGTGTGCGTCCGTGCGTTGAGAGAGAGAGAGAGAGAGATAGATCTAATGATTTAAAAAACCAAAAGTGCAAGAAACCCAACGACAAGCGAATACAAGTTAACACCATTGCTTTAGGCAATAAGTCCCACAGAAAAGGCTGCCGATAAGACCAATATGGTTAAAGGCAGAGTGCAAATGGAACTTTAAGAAAAATAAAATTTATATCTTGAATTCTCCGGAAATAGCCTGCGAAGTCCTCTTCATTCGGAAGCAGCTTTGTATAATCTTGTATAATTGGTAAACGTTAGTGATAGATGAAAACATACCACACAAAAAATGTAGATCTCTTTAAAACACACAATTCACCTAAAATGTTTTCTGTGGCATAACCCATTTCCGAGATATCCGTTATCAAACATTTGAATTTTTCAATACCTGTCATTCTTTTAAAGTCTTATCGATCTCAATTGTTTCTCACGATGTCATGGAAATGGTATGGATATTGCCACCTCGTTGCAGTACATTAATACAACAATGTGTGTTTTGTGGCTCATGGACAATGACAACAATGCTGCCACCGCTTCTGTGCAATAAAGTATGCTCCTGATATTTCACCTAATTTGCACGTCTTCATCAGATTTCCCATTGCCACCTCATTGCAGTACATTAATACAACAATGTGTGTTTTGTGGCTCATGACAATGACAACAATGCTGCCAATGCTTCTGTGTAATAACGTATGCTGCTGATATTTCACCTAATTTGCAACAATGTGTGTTCCTGGCTCAAGGACAATGACAACAATGCTGCCACTGCTTCAGTGTAATTATATATGCTGCTGATATTTCACCTAATTTACAACAATGTGTGTTCATGGCTCAAGGACAATGACAGCAATGCTTACACTGCTTCTGTGTAATAACGTATATGTGCGATAATGTGTTTGCCCAAAAAGAAAAGCATTTTCACTGGATATGAATCAGCATGCAGGTTTGGTTAACTTTGTACAATAAGTGTGCTTCAATGCAATATAACAAACAACGAAAAATTTTATGTGCTTGAAATAACCGCGCTGCACTGCAAATTTCGAGTTACAATGTTGTTATCTTCCGCGCCTTCATTTCCTACCGTTGGCAACGCTCGAACTCCTTAAGCCACGCCCAGGCCGCTGCTAGCAGAAGACAGGCCGCTATTATACAGGATAACCTAAAATCCATAATAAAAACACACAATTCCGCTCCACCCCATATAAAATCCACATTTAAAACACACAATTCCTCTCCATCCCCATATATAATCCATATTAAAGACACAATTCCTCTCCATCCCCATATAAAATCTATATTAAACACACAATTCCTCTACATCCCCATATAAAATCCATATTTAACACACAATTCCTCTGCATCCCCATATAAAATCCACATTAAACACACACAAGTCCTTTCCATTCCCATATAAAATCTATATTAAGCACGTAATTCCTCTCCATCCCTATATTAAACGCAGTAAATATTTTTTCCCCACATTATTTAAATATAAAAAGAAAAACCTACATTGTAGGAATGTGTAAAAATGCTGTTTCATTGGGCGACAATAAACAAAAACGTCACCTTGAATTTTTTTTAAGGTGCTGGGCTTAAACAAATGATGTAAAATGGTAGAGAGGCTCTTTTATAGTGTGCAGGAACTTTTCCATTTCCATTGGCAAACAGAGCAGACGCCTGGAGTTGGGCACTTGGGTCAAGGTAGTGCGCATGCGCTGGGACTTTAACTTTTACCAGCAAGGCACAGCTCCGTATTTGCGAGGTTGAGCACTTGGGTCAAACCAGTGTGCATGCACTGGGAACATTTGCTAGCAAGGCACAGCACAGTCATCGCAGAGTTGGCACTTGGATATAAAATAGTTTTTAATCATATCAATGGACAACAAATGTAAGGAACTAGTCGTTGGTCAGGTTCCACATAATTACGCACATTACTCCCGAAAGCATTTGGTTCAATTTTAAAAGTGGTTTAATGCAAAAGTTGTATGAATATTCTATGGGAAGGAAGGACGTTTTCTATTCAGCCTATAAGTGGAGGTAGATTTCAAGTTCAGTTTTTACTTTCTCTACCATGTACCTGGTAGGTAGAGAAGGTATTGCATTCCACCCAAAAATGCAATACCGAGATTTCACAGGAAAACATGTTTTGAGAGCCCCTGAATCCAAAAAGAGCATGTTTAGAAAAAGGTCTGAGCACTCGCATGCGTGTGTGTGTTTTAACAGCATAACTCAAAACCGAAAAGTCGGATAAACACCAAACATTATATTTAGGCTCAGTTAACTTCCAAAGATGCGACACGAAGAATTTCAAGAAAATTCCTTCACCCCAAACTACTGTTTCCATGGAACATTTTCCAATTCTTTATTTTCTAAAAAATGGCTATAACTATTTTGATGAAAACGCCATGTATTAAAAGATATTTACATGACAAATACAACATATGCCTTGAATTTTCTGGGAATAGTCGTGAAGTGTACTTCATTTGGAAGCAACTTTGTACAATCTTGTATAACTAGTAAACGTTAGGCGACAGATGAAAATGTACTGCATAACAAATGTATACTGCTTTATAACCAATTTATTTGAAATAGGCTTTTTTTTTTTTGGCGGCATCACCACTTGCGAGATATTCATTATTAATGTTGGATTTGTTTAATGCTTTGTCATTCTTTCTAAGTTCCATAGGTTTTCGATGTTTCTGGCGACTGCATGGAAACAGTATGCAATTTTAAGGCCAGTGTATAGCGTCCAGTTCTAAAACATTTGACTATCGCTGTTCCCATTGTGTGTAATGTAGCTATTTCTACAACAGTTTATTTGGATTTCAATGTTTAGACAGAAAAATAATCTGATGTATTGCACTCACATGACTTTCTCTACTCTTGTACACACTTTTGTACAAATGCTTATTCTCCATCTACTTCATGTTAATCTCATTGCTAATTTTCTTGGAGGTGCAAGGGGAATATGGTAGGCTTTAAGCGATAGTCAAATATTTTAAGAGCTGGTTGCTACGTATGTGGAGTATTCCATTCTCTTTGCATGTCCAGGACATAAAAAAACAAATAACGAATTTCCATTTGAGAAAAAGTATAAGTATTGGAAAATTCAAACAAATAAGGAATACCTCGGAAATGGTTCACTCGACCAAAAGAAAAAGTATATGACAAAGTGAGTGTTTGAGAAAATCAAAATGTTCCATGTAAAGGGTAGTCTGAGGTTGAGGATTTCCTTTAAAACCTTCATGTCGCATCCTTGAAAGATAGTAAACTCAAGCACCAAGTTTCATATTTATCCGACCATGGCAACATGCAAGTATGGCATTAAATTCGTCAGTTGCTAATCATTTTTCCGATAAACCTAATTTAAGATCTAGTGCTATTACGCTGAAATTATGAATATTTTGTCCTTCAATCTCTATTTTAACATTTCACGCGCAATTTTCTAATGTTATCTACTGTTTTTGGTCTATTATTAAGAGATAGTATTAAAAACGAAAGCACGTCGAGTAACTGACACACCGTTTCCTAAGTATTAAGTGGACTGATAAACTACAAAAACATACGTCATGTGACTGTTAGACCGTGTTTTAAACATGTCATATATACGTATGTTGTGTATAACTGGCGCAAAACTTCTGGAATCGTGACCTTGATTGCCAACCCAGCTGCCGAGCCTAGGAATTGGTTTATGTTTAGCTTAATCAACGAAAGCGATATAATACCTTTGCTTACACAGTAACACATACAGTCTGCATAGAAAGTGTCCGCATCTTGTAATTTCAAAGAGAGCATGTAAATTGTGCTTATTTTATATTTGTGATATTTATAACCATGGCTCCTACGTTTTCAAAGTTAAATGGTAAGGTATTACGTATTCAAAGCAGGGAAATAATTGCAAATGTCCTCGACTTCATGAAGCAAGAAGCAGAGATGAAGGAAGAAAATATATGTTTACCCGAGTTCCACAAAAGCCTTAAGAGAGTGAAAGAAAGAGTAGCCAAAGCAACTGGTGTTTCACTGAGTTCCGTTTCCAGAGTTCTCAAAGATAAGAAAAACCATATGGATGAAAGAGTACCATTTGACACACCTGTGAAGAAACATAAGGTCCCTAAACGTATTACAGAAATAGACCATTTCGACAAATGCATCATTCAGCGTACGATTCATGATTTCTATGTGAAGAAAAAACTGTGCCAACAACAAGCAGATTGCTCATCAATCTGAAAGATGTCATAAATGCTCAAGGTGGTGCTACAAGTCTTAAATCCCGGCTATGGCACTGAATTTTGCAGTCTGATTCTTACTTTCCAAATGACTATAATTCTATATGTACTTATATCAGCATACATTTTCAAGATGCTGTTACAAATCTCAGAAAAATTATAAAAGATTTAGGGTTCAAGTGGAAGAAAACGAAACCAAATAGGAGAGTTCTAATAGAAAAGCACGACATACGATCTCAGCTGGAAGAGTACCTTACTCAGAGGTACAAATTAGAGGGTCACTATAGTGTATGAAGATGAGTCGTACATACACAGCAGTCATACAACATCTAAAAGTTGAAGTGGCGATAGCAAATTAGGTTTTCAGCCACATGTTGCCAAAGGGCAAATACTTATTATCGTTCATGCTGTTCGTTCCAAATGCCCTTCTTTTACAAGTCGCTACAAAAAACATGAGATTTTCATCAAGAAATGAATACAGAAAATTACATGAAGTGAATCAACACCATGTTGATACCTAATATGCCTGCTGGGTCTATTCTGGTTATCGACAATGCTTCACAATGTGGCAACACTCAAATTAACAAACAACCTACCTCAAATTCCTTGAAAGAAGAAATGAAAACCTGGTTCCTTAGGCATAATATAGCGTTTGATGAAAGCATGAGTAAAGCAAATATAACTTAGTTAAAGCCAACAAATCCCTTCAGAGTTCATAATACTTGGCCAGATATTAATACAACATTGCCATAATGTACTTAGACTGCCACCGTATCACCCAGATCTAAGCCCAATCGAATTAATCTGGGCTGATGTCAAAAACTGGATGGCCTGCAGAAATATCACTTCTAAACTAAAAGATGTGGAGCAGTTATGTCGCCAGCGATTTGCAGAAATTGGAAGGTCAGAATGGGAAAATGTATGTCGACATGTTGAATAAATTGAGAATCATTATTTCCAAAAATACGGAATTGCAGAAAATCAATTAGAAAAAATTCTCATCCAGAATAATGGTGCAGAAAGTAGCGACAGCAGTGATGGCGGCAATGATGAGTGATTCCGCAGAAGAGGAAGGGCTGTCAGGTGTGGAAGAACTGGAGGCAGATGGTTGACAGTGTTTTTATATTAAGGGCATTTTACAGCGGTGTATTTAAATATACTGTATATAACTATAAGTTTATCGTGTAGTGCAGTGCATAACCGGTATGCGGATATTTGACAATGACTGTCCCACGCACTCCTGCAGCATGCAGACGACCGGTCACCTCCTGATTTGGTATGTGACTCGCTTCATAGCTGTCATTAAGATTTTCACATGTCAGTTATAACTGTCACGCCGCATTTTATCTGGTGTACAAATAAACACGTTTAAAGCGTACATCGTGTGACTGTTACACGGTCTCCTCTAGGGCTTTTAATGCTTATTTCGCGTGTATGGTCACCCTGCTTCTCCCCGTCATGCATCTTACCAGACGACATCACGCAGTTTTACCCTGTGCGCATGCGCCAGGACTTTGAATAACAGCTTGACCCAATAGCCCAACCCCTACCGACCAACGTAATGCAGGTTACCGCAGTTCTCTTATATAAGCTCAAGTGGTTAGTTAAAAGTGTTACCTTTTCAATTGAGTAGCCTAAGGCCAATGAAAACACTTCCTTTAGAATAGACTGATCAACGTATTCAGTTCCATAAAACTTGAATCCTGCTGGTGCATACATGATAATAAGGTTTCCTGCTCCAAATGCTGAAACAGAATACAAAATGTGTATCAACCTAAGACAATATAAAATATGCAAAAAATATTTAATGTAAAAAACAAATTGATTATATTTAAGCTAGAATTTTTTAAAATACTACGCCATAAAATCGCCGTAAATCTAATTTAGGTAACGAATAGAAGAATTAATACAGGCTTTTTGAACTTTAATTAAAATCAGTTCCTGTTTAAAATGATACTGAAGCAAAATAGACGCTTCATTCCATCTTATTAAAGCTGTATCTTAAAACACATGTTTACTGTTACCAGAACACATTACCATAATTAACTGCTGTTAGCAAAACTACTCCGAAAAGATTACATTTCCAAATCCCCTTATTTGCCATTCTTTTTAACTGTTCTTTCCACTGATGTAACCCTTTACAGTCATATGATCCTTGACACAGAACACCAAAGCACAGAAGACCAAAGTATTAAAAGTGCAACTCTAGTGTTAAACGGTGGAAACAAGAAGGCGATCGCAGCGTGAGTAGTGATCTGGGATGGAACTAAACTATGAAAAATCGCGCTCTCGGATGATGACGTCACTCGTAGCTACTACAGCTGTATTTTTCATACCTGCCTAGCTGTTTGGCTAAGCTGATCATATGTTCTAATACTGTATCGTTACTGACGACGTACAAAGTTAATTACATGAGCTTCAGTAATCGCGATTGCACTTTGAGTTATTCAAATTTCTTTTAAAAGGAATCCATTAAAGCTCACATAAAATAACTTGTCATTGTCATCTGTAGCAATACAATATTAGAACATAATTATGATCAGCTGAAGACCAGACAGCTAGGCTAGTATGAAAAACACAACTGTTTATTCCTGTGTGACTCTTTTTATTTAAATTTTCCAATAGTCGGTACATACATTGCTTTTATATAATATTATTGGGGTTAATAGTGGATGCACAATGTTTCTGTGCCATAATACATAATGGTCACATTTAAATTTTTTGAGGCTGAATAAGATCAAGTACTTTGGAATAATTTCTTCCGCATGCTTCATAGTAAAATCTTTTGCACTTAAAACTGCCTCCATGTTTTGCTTGAATTTGCAACCAACCAACCAACACTAGGATGTGGATTTTGACAGGAAAATTGAAAGAATAACACATGTTTGACACTTGTTATTTTATTCTACTCTCTAGATAGCGCAACACAATTTGACATATTTGTGTAACATGAGTAACTTAATCCCATTTCCTACAAAGAAACTTCTGCACGCATTATATGCAATAGTGTAGCTGTTGTTTGTCGTTCACTAAATCGCTATTAGCAGTGTAATAAATATCATTAGCAACAGTTTCACCACACCATTTAACACTATTAATGTCATTGTATCTCTCTGTGCTCTGGCTTGAAGCAACATCACTGGCACAACTTAACTCCAACTTCCCTTGTGTATATCCTAGAAGTAAATAGAAACCCATGTTTAAACTACCCTTAAAAGTAGGTTTCTGAAAAGAGAAATTGCTTACATTAAGGGAAAATTTGTGGCTACAAACACCTTGTGAATGCATTACATACTATCCACTGTAAACTAGAGTTCTTTCTGATGTAAACCAAAGCATATGCTTCTGCTTGTCATGAAATTAAGCACTACGCTTATGCCAATGTAAATAGTTCCTTTATAAATGTATTGTATCATGAAATATTGGAGTGGAAAGGTGACACATTTTATTGTGGTTATCGTAAGAACTCATTGTTAAAGGTATGGATATATAACAACTGTTATAAGATTTTCTTAATTCTAACTGCTATTGCGCTAACACTCAAAGAGTATCTTTTTGTCAATTACCACCTGTATGGATGACTGCTGTTCTCTTGCCTATATGAGAAATGCAGCAATGAATTCACATGGGTGTTATCTGAGTACCAAATAAATCTTTGCATAACACAAGAAATATGATAAGTGAACAGTCATTCATAATACGCTAGCACTCATATGCTCAGCTCAGATCAAATCTTGTGATTTTATCAATTACAGTTTGAGTTGCCATGACAGAGGAAGAAGCCTGTAGTGTGAATAAGCTGTTTTAACACAAAAGTGGGAAACCGTTAAAAAAGTGACAAAAAAGAAATACTTAATGTGTTCAACGCACTATTATAAAAACACCTGACACTTGCAATAGTAGATATTACGACACTAACATCTGAGTTTACAGGTGTTTTAGCAAAAAAGTGTAACCAAAGCACACAGGAATATAAATAGACATAATAGGAGACTAAAATGCAGGAACCTGTTTTGTACGCAACAGTGTTGTGGATAAGCTTGCCATTAACTTTGAGGATAGTTCTGATTCCAATATGGCAGCTAAGTCATCTTTGGAGGATTTACATTAGGGTACTGCACCTTTGCCTGAGGAGTTCAATTAATATAAGTAAAATGTTCATTTTCCACATGCTTATAAAATGAATTGTTACTTCAGGTTGCATTTTTAATTATGATTTTCACACAGGGCACCTTTTTATAGACATAAAAATCTTCAGCTGTAATATGTAGCAAGTATGTGTGAGAGGAAAAATCAGTCGTAAGTGCAAACTATTTTCGCACGGATAATAAAGAGCTTGTTTATAGTGGGAGGCACTCTAGTTTGGAATGGAAAGTAGGTCCGCTAGAGGAATTTTAACATATCAGTTAGTAATTGCTAGTGTCTAGCAGCATTTTAATGCAACCAGCAGCTTAAGTGTATAATCCTAAACTGTACACGAACGTCTACACGTGGTAGTTTGTGTGTGAGGATCTCATAGCAGAAGAAGAATATATCTGCTGAGAATGTGATAGTATTGTGTCTAAAGTTAAAAATGGCACCTTTATTTTACCCGTCATTAGCACTAAGTTTGTAAAAATATTAAATTTGGTGTGAAAGAAAGAGCCCTCTTGATTTTTCGTATAACTGGAACTAAAAAAAAACTCGATAACTAATTGAGGCACACGCCATGAGTATACGCATAAAATAAGTAATGCGTGATCTCTGTTAGGAGAAATAAAAAGTGAAGTGTGAATAAACATTGGTATAACTTACAAATATGCGCGGATTATGTGCGAAAACAAAAATATGAAAAACAATGATGCCGTAAAACCAAACATAAATAACGTTTAAAGCAAAGCATGCGTAAATACACAATAAATATGTATGAAATTTTGTGAAAACCTACAATAGATAAAGTTCAGAATTGTCGATTTTTTAAAATTCATTTTTACTTATTCTTTTTCTCATTCATTAATCTACCAAGTACATAGTAGGTAGAGGAGGTATTGCATTCCACACAAAAATTCCACATCGAGATTTTACCGGAAATACATGTTTTGAGGCCCCTTGAATGAAAAGAAAAATAACTTTAACTTATTCTACCACATACCTAGTAAGCAGAGGATATTTCATTCCACAAAAAAAATTCGATGCCGAGATTTCACTGGAAACACATGTTTTGAGGCCGTATGAATCCGATAAACGCATTTTAGGCTGCAAAACTGAGAATACCTATTTCGCTGTAGCAGAATCAAGTGTTGCTGGTACCTCCGTACAAAATTACACCTTGGAGAAGTTTACAAGCTTTTAGTTGTAACCTAGATTCATAAAATCCAAGGGTCCTTTTTCCAAGTATCAAGTCCCTGGAATTTTCATATAAAATGTTGCTCCTATATTCAATAGGTCTTTATTACAGAATGTTTTGCTTGCAAACATACGCGTGACTGGCTTCTATAATAGTAATGCTTATGCACATCACAAATCACTGTCTTGGGAGATTTTGGAAATTGCATACACAGATTGACATGATACAGTGAAATGATAATTTCTTGGTAATGTTGCTGCAGACCGTTCCTTGCCATGGACCAGAACACCCTAGGTTTGATATAGTTTATAAAACCGTGAAAATTTAAAGCATGGATATCCTCTATGATACAAACGTTTACTAAAAATACATAATTAGGCAATGATGCTGTAAATGTCCAATATATGTGCTGATATTTAGAGTAAAATGTTGACTGAAAAAAGGCTGAGTAATGATTGTAGGAGACCTTTTGGAGTTACTGAAAAACATTTTCGTTATCACCTAAAAGTTCCGAGGTAGCATTATGTGTAGTCATGCTAACTCGTCAACCAGAGTTGTATCATGTCTTGCAGCTGCCTCAAATGTGCGATTATTTTGGTTTTTCAAATATGAGTAGACTACTTACATGTACCTACTTCTGATGATACATTATGAATGAGCTTGTATGATCGCTAGACTGATCGATAAACACTACCATATACCTACTTCTGATGATACATTATGAATGTGCTCATATGATTAATAAACACGACCAATGTTTATTTATTAATACCAATGTTCCAATGGACAAACTGCTCTAAGGAGGGACTGCACTTTATAATTAAGGTGGCAAGCCATTAACACAGCCATTGTATATAATTAATTTAATGTCATGGTTGCATTTCATAATATAACTCAATCATTGTTGTGTATTTTCATCTTCTACCATAAAAATAGATATGTACCGACAATTGCACTATTATAATAGTAATAATAATTATTTTATTGATCCTGTAAATCATACATTGGCTTTGTAAAAACAAATTATATAGGACAAGACAACTTTTAAGGATTATCACAATAATTAAAAAAATGAAAAGGAAATATATGTTCCACAGTTTGTGGTGGATTGTTGAAAATTCAATTCAAAATGCATTTCTGTTGAGTGTTTGGTGATGGTTTCTCTAGACAACTGTAAGATAGCTCCTTAATCACGATGGCATAATGATGATGGATAAAAGAAATAGATTCTATAATTTATTAATTTTTAAGGTAATGCTTGCTGCATTAGATGATGGTTAACATCCCTAGCTTGCTCCATGTTGGATCTCAGGAATAGAAACAAACAATAAAACTTTAAACATGCTCCACTAGAATTACTTCCTTGTTATCACAATAACCTCAAATATTTTATTTATTCATAGCATGTGAAATTGATGCAGAAGTGCATGTGTGCATACTAAATTTCTGAAGAACACAGTAACACATCTTGGACAAAATTCATAAGTGCAGTATACTATGAATATATTTGGGTAATTTTATACTTGCGCTACAAAGTGACTAATCTATCTCAGTTGATATGGCAAAAAATACACGTTAATGGCATCATAATTTTATTTTCTGAGCGTGGGTTAACATAGCCATATTTAATTACAATATTCCATTTAAACAAAAAATAAGGATTTTGACTCCTAACAAATACTACAGATAAAAGAAATACATTACATTGCTGGACTAATCATGAAATCCTGCTTGCCTAACAAGAACAGCCTGGAATGTATTATATTGAACACTTGAATCTGAAAACCAGCATGTTTAAATAAACTCACATCGAAATATTTGTTTAGCTTTGCTGCACAGCCCCTAAAACACTCAGGAAATTCAATGCATTTTATTTCTTTTTTAATTTTTTATTCTATGGTGCAATTAACTGCAGGCTGGAGAAGTTCTGCAATAGTAAGTTAAGAAGAATTGGACACTATATGTTGGCTTTAAAATTCCATACTCTTTCCGTGCAATTGCGAGAAACAATTGAAAATCAACACAACTTTTAAAGAATTACAAAGTACTGAGCAAATAAAGCCATTAATAATGGATATCTTGGCAATAACTTATGGTATAAAAAAATTAATTTGAAATAAATTGTCTGCTTGAAAGAGCTCTACATTTCTTGTGTAGTGTGTTCTCACCTTGCTGAAGTATACCGCAATACAAGATTGTGCAAAATTCCTTCAGAATGAAGAGGGCTTCCTAGGCTATTCCCATAAAATTCAAGATATACATTTTATTTGTCAAATAAACGAATATCTTATATATATATATATATATATATATATATATATATATATATATATGTGTGTGTGTGTGTGTGTGTGTGGTATTTTAATCAAAATCTTTAAGAGGCATTTTTTTAAATCTTTCACGTAAAGCATAGTTGGTGCCACATCCTTGGAAGGTCCTAAGCTTAAATATTAAGTTTGGTATTTATTCAAGTTTAGATTTTTGAGCTACCTATGCTATTCATAGACACACATATACACATCATTTTGTTTTTATTCAGGGGCCTCAAAACGTACTTGTGGTGAAATTTCAATATTGAATTTTTGGATGGGATGCAATACCCTCTCTACCTACTATGTATATGGTAGAGAAAGTAATAAATTTGAAACGTAGGTGCGTGTGAGCAGATGTGAGCCTGTGTGCAAGATGAGAGCATTTTATGATTCTTTAGATTGTGAGTGGTTATTTGAAAAATAATCTAATTCTAGTGTGAGAAATGCCAATTAAAACGCTATATACCTAATTAGCCAGGTATTTGCATCTGCATTTATATATCTATAGATTATCTCGTAATTGCTAAGTACAATTATTTTGTGTGTTAAAGCTTCCTCTTACATTTTCGAATGCGTCTTATTTGTGATAGATCTGGTAGTCTGTTATGCAAATACTATTGACTAAATAAGCTATTTTGTAGTCTGTTCATTGATTTTATACTCCGGTAATCTACGGAAATCATACTGCTGAGTGCCGTGTCTTGTGCTAAACATCTGCAAATGCACCTGAGCAGCTGTTCATTCTTCAAAAGACATTACAAAATAAGCAAGCAATAGTTTGCTTACTATAATCTCGAAGGCGGTGCGTATTGGCGGTGTGCCTTGACCATGCAGCCGAAATTCCAACTACCGAGTCTCCGAAAACTCCCGAGTTTGACCGAGAATGAAAATGCATAGGTTCTAGCAGGACCGTCTAGAATGAACTCTCGTAAACTGTACAAGCGCTTGGAAACGGAACACCCGAAGATAAACGGACGTTCTCGAGCTTTACGGATATGACCGATATCCGTCCGAAGCTTCCGCATGTATACAAATAGAAAGCGAATAGCGCGACTTCTCCCATGCTGAGGCTTGAAACCAACGTCGAGGCCACCTGATAAAATTGCAATGCCGTAAATGTAAAAATAAAGCTCAATTTTCGTATCAACGAGCAATTGTGTGAGTATAGCAGTTCCTAGTGATACCTTATTAATATTGAGAAGCAAATAACGTTCATTCCATGTTTAAAACTGGAACATGACCTGAAAACCTAGTAACGTATGGAAAGTCACAACGTTAGTTGTTTTTAATAAAAAATTTAAATATATACAGTGAAAACAAGTATTTGTGTTTATGTCTTAAAATATAATTTAAAATTCTACAAGTGCTGTAAAATGTATCAAATAACCCTTCAAATAATAGCTTGTGTTACATGCTTAACCAATAAAGATAGCAAGTTGCTATATTTTAAATGAATGTTGACTGCGACAGTGAATTGAATCTGACGCAATTGTATTGCATGAACCTGTAGTGGTTCATGCAATACATTTTTTCACTGGTGCATAAACATGCACCCACTACTAAACAATACTCCCTTTCTCTATCAGCGTATAAAATGCATACGCTGTTTTTATTTCTTAGAAGTTAATGTGAAACTGCGACTGTGAATTTAATCTGACACAGGTGCATAAAGATGCACCCACCACAAAACAATACTGTTTCTGGTTCACGCTCATAAAAGACTTATTGATTGTGTACCAATTGGTTTTAGTTGCAAGCTGAAGTGCAAATCTAGTGGTATCTTGTAAAGTACGATGTGTATATATTTGTGTGTCCTCTAGTTCCCGAGGTCCAGGGTTCAAAACTGGCGGAGGGCGATGAATTTTTCAGGCGTAAAAATCGTCAGCATGGTTTCCTTCGGAGGGGAAAAAGCCGGTGATCCCGTGTCGTAGATTTACGGCACGTAAAAGAACCTCAAGCCTGATAAAGAGGTCCCTGAGCAAAATTTCCGATCTTTCACGCCCGATATAGAGTGGGACGCTAAGAACCATAGCAGTTTAAGTGTCCGTAAATAGAATTCAATTTCAAAATGAGCAACTTTTAAAGAAACAAATTAAATTGTGCTATAGCACAGTGATCTAATATAAGAACAAAAACGTTTGAAGTTATGCACCACAAGTTTCCTAGAGTTGATAAACTAAGGCAGGTGTAAACAGAGTGATAAATTCAAGCCCGATAATGCTCGAGTGTACTCAGTACATTTTCGCACAGACTATGAACGTGACTTAAAAAATCTCTTTGTTACGTTCAATGACTTTCTCTACCCTCTATCTCTTATTGGTGGATATACAAATTGTTCTTACGAAGGTTTATTTTCCTATCCACTTCATTTTAATCGAGATAAACCTTTGCAGAAATAGCTGCAATACACATTTCGTTATAAATAAAAGGAAACAACGATAGTCAAATGTTTACGAACCTACCCTGATCTTAAAATTCCACACTCTTTCCATGACATCGCAAGAACCAACTGAAAATCTACCGGACTTTCAAAGAATGGCTAAGTATTGACCAATTTGAACCATTAATAACGGATATCTCGGAAATTACTGGTGTTATAAAAGAGTTATTTGAAATTAATTGTGTGTTTTAAAGAGATCTACATGTTTATTCTGGCGCATTTTCCTCTGTTGATTAACGTTTACCAAGTTACACTAGATTATACAAAATTCCTTCCAAATGAAAACGACTTCGCAAGCTATTCCCAGAAAATTCAAAATAAACATTTTATTTTTCATGTAAATATCTCCAATACAGTGTCATTTTAATCAGAATCGTTAGAGCTATTTTTCAGAAAATAAAACCTTTGGAAAGTTCTTCCATGTAAAGGGTAGTTTGGGTGGGGTATTTTCTTGAAAACCTTTGTGTCGCATATTCGGAAGGTACTGAACTTAGATACCACCAAGTTTGTTATTTATCCAACCTTTCATTTTTGAATTATGCTGTTCACAGACCTTAAACACACGGACCTTTTTTAAAAACACCTTTTTGGATTCAGGGAGTCTCAAAACATGTGTTTCCGTGAAATCTCGGTATCGAATTCTTAGATGGAAGCAATGTTTTCTCCACCTAATATGTATGTGGTAGCGAAAATGAAAATCATCCCCTTTTTCGCTTCCCCACACACGTGAATCAGTTGGTGTACTTAATGAGCACGTCTGAGCTGTAAGTTCTTGACATTTCGTGAAGTTAAGATTTTTGTGGTTTTCTTCGTTAGCATACTTTTTATAGAAATTGTACACACCGAAGACAACAGCCCATCCCTTACTGCTATATCGGATATCCACTGGTGTTACTGGGCTTACTAAGCAACATTTTCATGAAAGAGTTAACTTTATAAACGCTAAGACAAAACTGTAAGATCTGAGTTTCACAACTGAATCGCCTAACCTTCCATTAAGTCCGCTGTAAGAAGTACACCAGCAGTATTTTTGCTTTGTCAATGTTTTAACCTTGAGCTAACGCGTCAATGGTGCAACGAATTCCATTGTTGGTGCTTCCTCAAGAATGTGATGACAGTTAGTGATTCTTTGCTTAAAGTTCTCAGTTGGCTAATTCTTTAAGTAACTTTTGTTGTTGTTCTAGTGCATTCCGAGTAATGAGGTGTTGAATGTTGTAAAAAGCACAACACGCTCCTCTCATGTAACCGATACGTGCTTGGTTCTAGGACTCGGCATTATGGACATTGGTTTTCCAATGGTATTATTATGTGAAACAAAACCATACGTGACGTTGTTTATTAAAAACAACATCATGTATGGCCTTATAGAGCTGCGTCAGAGGGCTTTTCATGACGAGTTTGTATTAGAAAACTCGTGGGATAACTATTTCTACATTTATTTAGGACATGGAGAATTACACATTATTAAGTGATAATTGTGTCTATGGCATAACAATATATCATATAACTGCGACAGCAACGGATTCATTACTATTACAAGTATAACTATAACTAAAAGTCTGCGTTTAAACACCACGAAAGATAACTATAAATTAATGGCGAACCATCGGGTGTAACAAACATGACTCTTTTTTGTACCTGTTCAGGAAAACGCCGCCTTTTATCCTATCTACTTGTTGCTTTCCTGAAATATGAAATACGCACGCGCGCACATGATATTGCAATTAGAGTTTTACCAGCGGCGAGGTAGTCCGTGTGAGGCAACGCTGCATTGCTAATATTCGCTAATGCCAATTTATTATTATTATTATTATTATTATTATTATTATTATTATTATTATTGTGTAATTTATAAACGCTCTTTAGCTGCTGTGGTCCTTAGCATCCCATTCTATATTGGGCGTGAAAGACCGGAAATTTTGCTCAGATACCTCTTCATCAAACTTGAGGTCTATGGGACATGGGACCACCGATTTTACTTTCCCTCCGAAGGAAGCGATGCTACGGATTTTTACGCCGGAAAAAATCCATCGCCCTCCGTCGGGTTTGAACCCTCGACCTCGGGAACTAGAGGCTAAGCATGGTAACCACTACACCACGGAGAACGGTGGACACGCTTCAAGCGTCATGAGATTTGGGCCGTATAATGGGTATTTTCATTTAAAAAAAAGATATAATTAAATATATCACTCGTTATTTGTTTACTTGGAACAAATCCAAAAATCCGCTCAAACCAATCAAAATAGAAACAATAAAAGCTACTCCATATTTTCGCGTAAAAGTACAAAGCAAATTTAAACACATCCACTCACCAATGTTGATTAAAATAATAATTAATCCACATTGTCCTCTGCTTCTAGTTCTTCAATTGGGATGCTGGATTGGTTTACTCCTGGTTTTTTTTCGAGTGGAGGAGAAAATGATTTAATCACTTACCCCAGCCCCGATGGGATTCGGGACTGAGAGTGTGGGACTCACCAATAGTCGGCATACCCACTAAAAACTCCTCCACCGGAATGGAAAATAAGGAAGAAGGAAGAAAGAGGAATTCGGAGTGGAAATGCGGCCGTACCGCTGTTGCACCGGCGTATTCAGGGTAAGGATATATTGGCCGGCCACTAGGGCCTAGCCAGGTGAAGGTGAAGCGCCAGGACGCAAGCATGACCGAGGCCCTACTTGCGACCTTGGGAATTCAGGAGTGCAGTGTGAAAGGAAGTTAGGAGTGAATGTGCGGCAGCAGTTCCCACCTGCGCCATTCGGAATTCAGGGTGTAAGGAATGTCAAGGTAGTAGTTAGACATGTCTGCGCTAGCGGCCAGACCGACCACCGCGAAACTTTGATGCCTGAGAAGGGCTGAATGTCGGCGGCGGAAGTCTTTCGTCCAGCATCGTCGCAAGGGCTGCAACCTCCGCCTTGACGTACTTGGTGATGTGGGCTACTTTGTTCGTCAACATCACAGAGGTGACGACCGGGAACCTGATGGCTTCGGGATCTGGTCTGGGGTTGATGTCGAGCCGGAGTTCGGTGACTTCCTCCTCTAGGCTAGCAATCTTCTCTGACAAGTGCAGCAGTTCCGCCTGAATGTCCTCCAGTTTCTGGAGTATTTCAGGGGCAGCGTCGGTCGTGATGCTCGGAGCCTGAGCCTGGGGAGGTGGTGCGATGAACTGCGGTGGAGATGTTAAGCTCTGCGTCGTTTCAGCGATGTGCGGCGTAGCTCTGCGAGGGTAGAGTGGACAGACGGCCTGACCGGTGAAATGCCCCTTGCCCCCACAGGAGGCGCAGAAGCGGCGTCGTTGTGTCAGGTCGTGCGTCCTGCAGTCGGCTGTGAGTGTCCCACTACCACAGTAATGGCAGCGGGGCGCGGCGTCGCATGTTGAGTCTGTGTGCCCGTACAGGCAGCAGCGGCGGCATGGTGTTGGACGAGTACTACGGCTCGCCTCGAGCAGCAGGGTTTGCCCTAACAAGGGCAATCCTGCGTCAAGGGCGGCCAAGTAATCGCCCTCTTCCAAAAAGTTGAGCCTGACAAGTGGTGTAGGACCTCTGATGTTGCGAATTCGCGTAGCCTTGGCCGCAGACTGCCAAAAGCGCTGCGCGGCGGTGAGGAGTAGAGTGCCCGGTAGCTGTCGATGAACTCCCCGGACAACAGCGGAGTGGCGTGCGTGCACGCGGTTCTGAGGTGCGTGGTTGGCTGCGGTGGCGCTGGGTGCTCCGTCTGATGGCAGCAGTGAGGCGGGAAGCTGGTCTTCTTCTGCGGCGTTGACGATGGCCTCCTCACGAGGAGGTTTTGAGGCTGCGGCTGTCTTCTTTCTTCCCATGTTTACTCTACGAGAGCTCGAAGCGAAGTGCCCCTGGGTATCAGTTTATTGTACCAATTTGCATCGTAACGTTTTCTTGCAGGACATAATGACAGAATTTTTCACACGCTAAAGTCCGACCCGCACAATAAGAATTGAGTGAACCATATTAGTTTTAAGCCTATTTCTAAGGGAGGTATTCACATTGTTGAGCATACCGAATGCTCTTTCCAGATCAGCATTTTATCAAGATAACACCAAACGCATCATTGCAAAGTCTAAGAGCTCTTGAAATGGATTTTAGAAACTTGCATCTTTATATGACGTGACCTCTTGCCAAAACTCTACTGTATTACTAATAGTTTTCCATTGAACAGTAGTTAATTTTGACCATTGAAAGTCTATTTTCGCTATTTCAATTAATTCAAATTCTTGAACTAGCGGTATTATACTTTCTTTAATCGCCCTCAGACACTCTTCCGGTGCAGTTAAAGGCACTTTTTTCAAAATATTACATTATAGGCAGTCACCGCTGGAGCTCATCTACTAAGCAAAGCAGAAAATTTTCGCTCTTACTGCGAAATATCTCTTCACTTTCACGCCTGATTTTTTCTGTTTCATCAAGTCCACTAGCAGAACCTCCACTTCATGGCCAAGATAAATATTGGGGGAGCTGTATTTCTAACGTCCATGATTAGCAAATCCCCCTATCGACTCTGTGCGTATGGTGGTTTCAAAAGAATCCAATGGGCCATGTTAATGTTAGAGCGTTTACACTATAGAAGTGTACACATATCGTTGAAAGTAATCACATACTCCAGGCGAAAGAGAAACTGATTGTGAGCGGAGATATATTCGGCTTGTGTTAGAGAGAAACAAGTGTTAACCAACCGTCCTAGGCAGTTCAGCTTAAAGTAAGAATATAATTATTATCTTTGAGATTAATTATCATTTGTGTTGACTATTAGGTCCTCAAGTGATTTATATACTTCATGCACCCCAGTTATGTTTTTACGTATCGACAGCAACAGACGTGCTGTATCGGCTGAGTGCAAGTGTACAGCAGGGACTTTCAGGAAGCCGTAAACATGTTGTTGCGTTATACACTTACATTAATAGTGAAAGAGATGCTTTCAAATCTTATTTTACCGAACAATGGGAGATGAGTATTATTTCAGCATATTCTAAAGAGGAAAACTTAGAACACCGACACGGATGGCAGAGCTGTTTAAAGCAAGACTCGTGAACGGGAGGTCCGCTATTCAAATCCAGCCGGGACGTCCTCCTTGACTAAGGCTTTTGCCAGGTTTTATCCAGTTCCCTATAACTAGTAAATGCTGAGGAGGTATCCTAAACTTATGCCTGGAATGTTTTCTTCTCAAATTTTCTTCTCCCAATTAACATTTTAGTCCATGTGTCTTCAGTGTCCACTGTCTGTGGTGCCGTATGGGTTAAGAAGAGGCCATAAACAACTACCAACATTTAGAAGTGTTTAAATATAAGTCATATAAGCTGCTCAATTAATGTGTATTTCGAAATTAAAAAGAGGAGCGAGCAATAACGAGTAGGAACCATTGTATAAAAGAGAACTTTACGAAAAACTTTAAAAGACAATTTTTCCTTTTTTCTAAGACTTTAAAGTCAGAATATGAAAGTGAGTCAGTAATTATAGATATTTCAATTATTAAAATCCTTGTGGATGATGCTGCAGATCTGGCAGAAAGAGGATTGGTGATTGTTTTCGTCCATTGGACAATCTAAAATTTAATACTTGATTCTATTAAGTTAAGTATCATATCCCTAATAGTACTAAGATGATGTTAATACAAAAACATTCAGTGTATTTTGCCAAATATTGAACTGGAATTTTATGGCAGCTAATTCCCAAAGAAAGGTACACATTTCGGCTAGTCATACTGTTCGTAAAATCATGATACTACAGACTGAAGATTATGATAAACTAGCATTGCAATTTATTATTTCAAAATGTATGGCTTTGTTGCAATCCAGATGTAATAGTGCTAGATAAGGATTCCCTTATTTTGCTAGAAATTAAATTCCCCTATTCATGCGGGAAACCTGCGTAGTTAAGGAACAAACATGCAGTGTTCCGTATTTATATATGTGCAGTGACTGTCAGGTAAAATTGGACAATCACAACATTAGCAGCATATTTTCTCTATGAAGTGCACATTCCTTATAAATTGATGATTTAAGCGTTGGTAGGACATATGCATCACATAGCTCCGAGATGGCGAAGAAGAAGGGTCGCTCCGTCGCCGCTCCTGCTAAGGCAGGAACCTCTTCTATTCCTCCGGCACCCGCCGAGGAGATCTCGTCGCATCCGCCGCAGCCTAGGGCTACCTACGCCGCCACCACCGCTTCGCCGCCAGCCAGCGCAGCTTCGCCGCGACTGCCTCCGCAGTTTCCGCCAGCTTCACCGGTGCCAACGCTACCGACACTGGGTTCTACCCAGCCACCGCAGACCTGGCCTGTGCCTCATGGGAGTTACAGTGCCGTCGTCAGAGGGGTCCCGAGGGACCTGCCAGCCAGGTTCCTCATCACCGCAGCTCACCAGCAGTGGCCTTCAACCTTGAAGGCAACAAGGATCATCGGAGCACAGGGACCCGTGTCGCTCGTCAGGATGGAGTTTGCAGACCCTGGCGACTACGAAGCTGCCTTGAAGCGGGCCTGCTCTTGTTAGGGCGGTGCTTACGCATCGAGGCCAGCCGAGTAGAACGCCAGGCTCCCTACAGGCGCTGTTGTGTCTACGGGCACATCGAGACGTCCTGCGCAGCTCAACCCAGGTGCCACTACTGTGGATCAGTCTGCATCACCTCATCGTGCACCCAGCACGACCTTCGCCGCCGATGCCGCTACTGCGCGACCTGTGGAGGGTCAACACATTTCACCGACCAAGCGCTCTGCCCCCTGCATCCTCGCAGGAAGGCAACGCCGAAGCCGTCAGCATCTTCATCGCAGCCAGCAGCACCTCCACAGACGCCGACACCAGCACCATCTCCAGCGCCGACACCAACATCTTCAGCACCGATCATCGAGGAAGTTTAGGGCCTACGCGACGCCGTTCAGGATCTCCACGCGGAGTTCCTGAACATGACGACGAAGCTGATAGCCCTGGAGGAACTCATCAGGGACCTTCAAGACACCTCAGCTGCTCAGCAAGTTTTACTGGCTGGGCAGTTCGATACCATCACTTCTAGACACAGCACCATCGACAACTCCATCCAGACCTCATCTTCAGCATCGTACACCATTAATCAACACCTATATACCATCGACATGACCATCAGCTCTCTGGAAGCGCAGCAGCACGAACTTCGGGCCCACTTCCAGCAGCCAGCCAAACCGGAGGTCCCAAGCAACCGCCGAAGGCCTCCGCCCAGCGCAACATTCTCAGAAGAATACATAAGCCGGATGCATCTCCACAAGAAGTAAGTTCTACGCCAACCTATACCTTCCATACAATCACCTTTCTAACTCTTACCTAAACCCTCGCTATTTTCACTAGTGTTGCAGTCAAGATTCATGGCTGCAACCTAGTAGCTACCTTTACCCGCTCCCGCCCATAGGGCGGCAGCTTCCATCTTTCACGTACTAACGCGGGTGCCATGCGGGACCGCACAAAGCCACGCCATTCTACTTTATCCTTCTTCCATTTTTTCCATCCGGTGGAGGAGTTTTTAGTGGGTATGCCGACTATTGATGAGTCCCACACTCTCAGTCCCGACTCCCATCGGGGCTGGGGTCAGTGATTAAATCATTTTCTCCTCCACTCGAAAAAAGTAGAATATGAAACACAGCAAGCTTTACATCCGTAATGTCAAGAGGAGACTCCTCGTTTACTTTTACTGATTCATATCCATAAATGAAAGTTTAATATACAGGCATGAGTAGCTAAGATCCCGGATTATCCAATTGGATTAGCGATAATCCTGCCGCTAGGTGGCGTTGGTGTCGCGTTAATCCCTGTTAATCCGCCTTAATCCGTTGGATTAAGGTGGATTAGTGGGATTAGCGGGAAGTTTGAAAAGTTGCCACTAGCGGAAGCATTAACGTTGATCCAGGTTGGTTAATCCGAGATGCAGATAAAGATTGATGTGAAGGGTTGGTTGGATATGTGGTGGTGAAAAAGAAGGTGGAAGAGGGTGAGGGAGATGGGGTAGTTTAAGGTCACGTGACCTGGAGAAGGGAATTTGCGATGTGTCTTTGTGGAGAGTTGGGA
Organism: Deroplatys truncata; assembly: GCA_030765065.1. Lineage (NCBI taxonomy): Eukaryota > Metazoa > Arthropoda > Insecta > Mantodea > Mantidae > Deroplatys > Deroplatys truncata. Next base: position 344,948,165 of record CM060990.1, on the reverse strand, counting down.
AGGGAAAGAGGGAATGATGAGCAGGTAAGTGTTAAAAAGTGGATGAGGAAGTGACGTGTGATGTTGTGATTGGTGAGAATAAGAAGTGATGTTATTGGTGGAATGAAATGAATGAAAGGTGTAGATTGGTGAGAATAAGAGAGAATATGATTGGTTGAGAGAAAAAGAGCTGGGAGTTGGGGTATGTTGGAGATGAGGGGAAAGGTATAAAAAGGGGAATGTTGTGGGTGTAAAGAAGTATATGGTAAAGATGATTGCGATAGTGATAGCGTTGGTGACAGTAGGAGTTGCTGGGGCAGAGAGGAGTTGCGTTAGTTTTGGGAGGTGTCGGTTCGAGTTGAATGTGGAGACGGGACATTTGGAAAATGTGACAAGATGTGAAAAGGATTACGAATTGTTGCCAAACTGTACATGCACCTACCGGAAGGGGAGTGGGTGTAGGTTTGGATCTGATTTTATTAACTTGGGGACACTTAAGAACGTGTATAATTGTTTAAAGCCTGTAAGCAGATGTCCGAGGGGGAAGAGATGTGGAGGGTTGATGTACGGGGGTGTAAAGATGGGGCAACTTGAATGTCCTGAGGGTTACATTTTAAATGGGAGATGTGGGTGTGAGGAAGGTGGAGCGGGTGTGGATGACAGGTGTAAATTTTATAAAAAGCCTGTGGGTATGTATGCTAGCGACAACACTTCGATTCTGGTGGAGATGGTGGATTGTAGTTTGTTGGTGGACACGGTAGGCTTGCCTGAGGGTTTGGAATTGGAATGGAAGTTGATGCCGAAGGAGAGTGAGCTTATGATGGCTTATAGCGTAGTAAATGAGATGAATTCCTATTTTTCTGACAATTTTATGTATATATTTGGGGGATGTGGAAAATGGGGTGAGTGGGAGTTGAATATAGGTGGTGGAAGGACGATGAGTGGGAGGGTGAAGCGGGCGTCTAGATGGGGTGCGGAGGGGACTTTGAAAATAAATTCGGAATGTAATGGTGGGGATGCGGGGAGGGTGTCGGTGACGAGCATACGAAAAGCAGCATCTGAGAGGTGCAAAAAAGGGGTGAATGTGATAAAGCAAAAAATGAAAAAAGAATGCGATAGGAAGGTGAAGGAAGGAAACAGGGTGATTGACGGGTTGAGGAAGGAAAAAGAAGAATGTGAAAGGAGGGTGGGCGGCATGCAGGGATTGTTGGAAAGAATGAAAAGAGAATTGGAAGAGAAAAAGCAGAATGGGACGAAGCAAGAGGAGTTAGTGAATAGAATAAAAGGAAATGTAAGTAAAATGTACGAGCAATTTGAGGCATTAAAGCAGATGATAGGAAAATTGGAAAGCGCATGTGCAGGCGGAGGAGAGGATGAGGAATTTGCTAACTATGAGCAATCGTACGACGAAGACCTAATACCGGAGGAGGGAAAGGAGGAGGAAGACGTTGAAGGAGGGGATGCAGAGGAGGGAGAGGAGTTAGAATTTGAGACGAAATGAAAAAAGGAAAAGGTAGCTGAAATAGAAGACATGAATTATAACTTATTGCAATAAGTTGGCTATACGGATCTTTTATTTTGGCATATGTTTATGCCGTAGTTTGATACAACGCACGGTGGCCTTTGAAGATTTTTTTTTATTTTTAAACTGTTGTTTTATATGCATATTGAGAAATATATGTGTGCTATTGATTTATGAGGAAGGGGAAAGGACCCTAACTAGGTAAAGTGTGAATAAGGGGAAAATGAAACACTGTTTAAGTTTCAAAGCACAAGCTGTGCGGTGTATTTAAACGTGTGCAGAATGGAGAGATTTTTTTTAAAAAAAGAGAGAGGGCACTATACACATTGAAAAACTCACAAGTACATAAAACATAAGAAAATGAAAAACAAATTAATACTACGGTACCAACCTTTTTTCTGCTTTTTCTTTTGCATCATACCATATACAGAGAAAGAAAGACAGAACATGCCATTAACAATGTTTTTATATAACATCATGAAAAAAATTGCCCTGTGCAACGAGGGCACGATGATTGTTTTTGTGTTTGTAAATGTTTATACACAATTGGTATGTGGTTGATAACACACGAGCGCCGTGCATGGCATTGCAAACACACGGGCGAATAGCAGTTATTGCTTTTGGTGCTATACCACACCGTGTATGGTTTGTATGTGTTTCGCAAAAGTTCTTGCTGTCTTGCGAGGAACTGTGCGTGCTTGCAAGCTACGCAAAACTTTGTTGAACTATCGCACTGTGGCTGGTACATGCATTTCGAAGAGTTTGGAATGCGGTCCTTGCCACTGGCTGACGCCGACATGTTTAATGGTCTGTAATAGGGGTAGGACACTGACAAACATGTTGCTGTTTGAAAGGGCTGGAAAGCCCGTATCTAAGGCAAGCGCTAAGATCTTGGCAGTAGAGGCACTTTGGCTGCAGAGCCAAATTAGGGGGAACTAAATCAAAAGGCAGAAAATCGAGCTTGTCGATGTAAGCATTGACTGAAGTATCTGTGGAGTAATAGGGTTTCCACACGCAGCTGTAAGTGCACTGGACGCTTAACATACGGTTGTTACAGCGTCCGCACTGAAATTTAATTGGGCGTCGAAGGGTTGGCACAAGGGGCATTGGTCGTCTTCTGCCGAAAGCAGAAGTGTGATTCATAGTGTTTTAGGCGGCACACACGAAGAAAAAGAAAAAAGCTAACAGAAGAAGAACAAAAAAAAAAAGAAACACTGCACACGTAGAAATACAGTCATGCAGGAGCTGGCGTTTTACTGGCGACACCGCTTCAACGGCGGTTCGCTGGATGCGGCGTTCCGGGTGCGCTGTAAGGCACACCAGATGCGCCGCCGTTGTTGCTCCGTGATGGGTTCTAGCAGAGGGATGGCGAGGTCCTGAGGCCGATCCCTGATGTCCACCTCCGGCACAGCAGCAAGGAGCTGGTCGTACCCGTCGGGTCGGCTGTCGGCAAAGGAGCACCAGGCGCTGCTTGGTTGGAGCTGCACGGTCCCCGACGTGCCCGTTGGGAAGAGGATTCTTCGCACGGGTGTCCTGTTAAACCTGCTTGGCGAGACGGACAGCAGCCGCACTAGGGAGGGGTCCGGGGGAGAAATATTAGAGTAGGTAGGGTTGAGAAGAGGGGGACGAGACCGTGGGGAAATGGAGCACTGGGTGAGGATAGGGGTAAATGCGGGAGGTTGGGGTGTGGGAGAAGCAGAGCGGGAAATGATTTGGACGGAGGAGGAGGAGGAGGCAGAAGCACTTAGAGGAGGAGGAGGGTAGGAAGGAGAATGCGGGGTGAAACACTAGTGAGAAATGTCCCCAAGGGACATGGGTTCGTCATAACGAATGGGTAAAGAAGGAGAAGGCGACAAGGGAACGACGACCACGGAGGAGGAGGAAGAGGAGGGTGAAGCACTTAGAGGAGGAGGGTAGGAAGGGGAACGAGGAGACAAAGGTTGAACAGAGATGTCCCCAAGGGACATGGGTTCGACACTGGAAGGAGAAGCAGAAGGGGAGAAGGGGATGACCTGAACGGAGGAGGAGGAGGGTGAGGGAGTCAGGGGTTGAACAGAAATGTCCTGAAGGGTCACGGGATCGAAGTGGGTAAAGAAGGAGGACAAATTGGAAGCGGGGGAGGAAGAAGCAAGAGGCGTAGTGGTGTGCCGTGGGGGAGGGAAGGTATCGGGATCGGAGCAGGAAATAAAAGAGTTTTGAAGATGGTAAGGATGACGGGAGAAAGAGGAAGGAGAATGGAGGATAATGTGGGAGCAGTCGTAGGAGGAGGAGGAGGAGGAGGGTTGAGATTCTGGGGAATAGGAAGGCGAGGATGGTAAAGGGGAGTGCGGAGGCGTAGCCCCTGCGGCGTCTGTATACTCCTCTGAGTACACCCCGCTGTCGCTGGTGGTGATGGAGGGCGAAGAGGCGGGCCACACTTGCACGGATGGCGAAGAAGCAGTTGACGAAAACGAGCTCGAACCCCGGGCGTCTGCGAATGGAGCTAAAAGCTCGTGCCACTGGTGGTGCAGATGTCCAAACGCTAGCTGAAAGCTGGGTAAAGCCAACAGCTGCTGTTGCTCGGGCTGTATGGGGAGAACCTCGCCGTGCTGCTGCGGTTCTTGTACTGCGTAGGGCACTTGGTTTTGCCACGCAAATTGCTCAAAATGGTGCTCCTGTTGATCCTGCTGCTGCAGAGCCACTTGAGGCTGGTAGGCGAGCTGCACCAGACCGTACGCAGCGTCTATGGAATGGTAGAAGTACCCCTGAAGTTGCACGTCGGAGAGAAGCTCTCTATACACTCTGCCGGAGGATGGCGAAACAAAAAAATGATCGCCGGCTGCGGATCCTGAGGCTGCTGCTGGTTCCATGTTGACTGCTTCAAGCACGGAGCAAGACTAAGTGTGAAGACGGGAAGCCTGGCATGCCATTTTTAAAAGGGCTGTAATCAGCAGCCGATGTGCGTCACAATATGGCCGCCGTGATTAAAGAGCCGCAATCTGCGCGATAACTTTAAAAATGGCCGTGCAAACGGATGCTCATTAGCAAGAAAATGTTTAAAAGTGGTTGTGCGGTCGATGGTAGGAAAATTTAATTGTTATCGCAACCGGATGGTGTGGTGGTTCGCTGGTGAGACCGGAAGTGCACCGGAAACGAGCCTGATTACAACCCTGGAAGTTGTGGCGCGATAACAAGCCTGGAATTTTAATGAGGCCTTTAACTGAGTGCGCATGCGGAAGTTGCGGTTGCGATAAGCAGCGTATAAAAGCACCAGGCGATAAGAGGCTCGCTGAATTGAGAATTGTGCAAGAAAATCGACTTGGCTAGGAATTGTAAGGTTTTAGCTTTTGGAACTATTACGATATATTGGAAGCGTTGTTTTTGCGAGAAAAAAGTTGCGTTTGATATCGCCGGACGTGCGCGTGGAGGCACATGGATGTTGTTAAGAAAATAACATGTACGAGTTTTTTTACCGCAGTGGATATAGCGTAAAAGAAGCAGCGAATAAAGCAGCAATTGTATTGCAAGTGTTTGAACGTGTAGAAAGCTTTTTAGGCGTTGTTGAACAAAGCCCGAAGCATGGAGCCGGAACAAGGGGTAAGCGAATCTGGAACCTTGCAGCCCAGGTTCGACATTATAGCCCATAGGCAGAGAACGTTGAAAAGGCTTTTCTCCGGCTACACGGAAACAGAAATTACCGTGAACCCGGGTCCCAGAGATGCAAATCCAGAGCAATGGGTGACGCTTCTGTTTACGGACATTATTAACTTTGCGAAAGAAAATCTATTGGGGAACGAACCGGGATATTTAGGCGTAAGTATTGCGGACGAGGAACACCCGTCCAAAGCTTTTAACATGAGCGTTAGACGCACGGACCAGGTGAATGCAGAGGCGGTTATAAAATCGATAGAGAAGGTGATGCAAAGCAACCAGCAGTTCTTGCTAGGGGGACCTCTGAAACTCACTTTTGTTTGGACCAAGGAGGTGTCGGGTTCGTGTCACAAGCCGTGCGATGCGTGTACCGGTAATAAAGGCATAGTAGAAATTCTGAACAAAGACAGCTTGTGTTTAGCAAGAGCTATAGCGGTTGGCAAAGCTAAAGTGGATGGAGACGTTAATTATAAAACCATTGAACGGTCGGAATACCTGCAGAAACAAAAAGCCGTAGTCTTGTGCCAAATGGTAGGAAAGCCGAACGATCCATTTACTATCGATGACGTCAGAGATTTTGACGCGAGTTTAAAGGGGTACGCGGTGACGGTGTTTGCAGATCATACGGGCAAACACATCATGTACGCGTCAGAGAAGCAAACAGATAAACCCATTGACGTCATGTTTCACGAGGGGCACTTTAACGCCATTGTAGATTTGCACAAGTGCTTTAAATGCAAGTGGTATTGCCGTCATTGCCATTATCCCTCGTTGAACAAAAAAGAATTCCATCGATGCGACGGCGCTTGCCCAAAGTGCCACCAGCAGTGCCCTAAGCGCTATGAAGCGTTCATACACTGTGGCGCGTGTAACCGAGACTTTAAGGGTGCAACCTGTTTCGCGAATCATGCGAGGAAAGGCGGCTTTTACCCGAAGGCGCTGTCGGTGTGCGACGTGGAAAAAGTGTGCACTACTTGCAATAAGCTGGTGAACCTGAGACACCGAAAAGGAGCGCACGAGTGCGGAGAAAAATTTTGCTCCTATTGCAAGGTTCACGTGAACAGCAATCACATGTGCTACATGCAACCGTACTGTTCACCGAACAAGAGAAACCGCTTCGTGTTCATGTTCATAGATTTCGAATGCGCGCAGAACACGGCGTACAAGAACAAAGAGAACACTTACGAGCACGTTCCAAATTTATGCGTGCTTTACCAAGCGTGCCCCCTGTGCATAGACGAAGGCAAAAAGATGGCGTTCTGCACCGAGTGCGGCACGAAAGAACACGTTTTTACCGAAGCGCCGGTGAAGCAGCTGTTCGACCACGTGATGCAGCCGAGGTTCGAAGCCTGGGACGTCGTGCTGCTGGCCCATAACATGCGCTCCTACGACGGCCAATTTCTATTGAAATACATGGTGGGCACTTTAAAGTGGACGCCCGAGCTAATCATGAACGGCACCAAGATCTACTAAATGAAGCACGATGACGTCACGTTTCTAGACTCGCTCAACTTCATTCCCATGCCGCTGGCTCGCTTTTCTAAGACTTTCGGGTTACAGGAAAGCAAAGGTTATTTCCCATACCTCTTTTACACGAAGGAAAACGAGCATTACGTGGGTTCGATTCCCGATGCAAAGTACTACTGCCCGGACGGCATGTAGGTGGAGGGGAGGAAGGCGTTCGAGCAGTGGCACGAGGAAAGAGCGTCCTCCGGGTACGTGTTCGACATGCAGCAGGAAATGGTGGCGTACTGCAAGATGGACGTGTTTCTGCTGAGCCGGGGAGTTTCGAAATTTAGGAGAGAATTTTTGAACGAGAACGGAATCGACCCGTTCCGAGAGTGCGTCACCATCGCGCATGCGTGCATGTGCGTCTACCGAAAGCGGTTTATGCCGCGCGACAAGATCGCACTGTTGCCCACCGGCGGTTACCGCCTGAGGGACAAGCACTCGCGCATCGCCTGAATTTGGCTGTCTTGGGTAGAGGCGCAGAAAAACATCACCATCCAGCACGCCCTGAGAGGGCGCGAATTGAAGGTCCTCAGGCACAAGGTGGACGGGTATAGGGAGGACGGGGAGGACAAGCGGGTGTTTTTCCTTCACGGGTGCTGGTACCACAGCTGCGAGCGATGTTTCCACAATCGCCACGCGGTGCTGTATAACACGGGGAAAGAAACGATGGCCGGCAGTCATGAGAGCAACGTGAAAATATCCAACAAGATCCGAAGCGCCGGGTACGACGTCGTCGAGATGTGGGAGTGCGAATTTAACGCGATGGCGAAGGCCGACCCGCAACTGGCGGCATTCGCGAAGGCCTTCCCCCACCCGGAACCGCTGAATCCGAGGGACGCCTTTTTCGGCGGGCGCACCAACTGCACCAAGACTTACGCCGAGGCGTCGGGCGACACCAAGATGTTTTATCTCGACGTGTGCTCCCTCTACCCCTTCGTCAACAAGACGAAGCCGTACCGCGTGGGCCACCCCAAGATCCACTTGGATCGCTTTCCCAACCTCGAGGACATCCAGGGCGGATTGATCAAGTGTACCGTGTTACCTCCGAACGCCCTGTATCACCCCGTGCTGCCGGCTCGCATCAACGGCAAGCTGATGTTCGTCCTGTGCCGCGCATGTGCTGAGGCGGAAAGCCAAGAGGCGTGCCGGCACCCGGAGGACGAGAGGTGCCTGACGGGGACGTGGGTCCTGGACGAGGTGAAGGCGGCCCTGCACGAGGGGTACCGCCTGCTCCGGGTGTACGAAATTTGGGAGTACGACACGGTGCGGTACGACCCCGACACGGGCGAGAAGGGACTGTTCGAGGAGTACGTGAACCAGTTCCTCAAGATCAAGACCGAAGCCTCCGGTTGGCCTTCGGACTGCCACTCGCCCGAGCAGAAGGAAGCCTACCTGAAGGAGTTTCTGCAACGCGAAGGCGTCGCTCTCGACCCCGACGCCATCGCCCCGAATCCGGGCAGGCGCGAGCTCGCCAAGCTCATGCTCAACTCCTTCTGGGGCAAGATGGGGCAGAGGGACAACCTGCCCACGTGCGAACTGGTCGAACGCTACGACAGGCTCGTCGAACTGTTCAACGACCCCTCCGTGGAGGTGCAGTCCTACCTCCCGGCCACGGACGATGTGATGGTCGTCGTGTGGAGGTACGTCGACCAGAGCCCCAGAGTGAACCCCACGGGGAACGCCGTCGTGGCCGCGTACACGACCGCGCACGCGCGCGCGCACCTGTACGGGTACTTGCGCGCGTTGGGGGACCGGGTCTGCTACTTCGACACGGACTCGGTGATCGCCACGTACGCGCCGGGCCAGTGGATGCCGCCCGTGGGGCGCTTCCTCGGCGACATGACCGACGAGCTGGAGAAGTACGGCAAGGGCGCCTACGTCTCCCGGTTCGCCTCCACGGGCCCGAAGAGCTATTGCCTCGAAATTAGGTGTCCGGAGACACATCAGAACTTCTCGGTGTGCAAGGTGAAGGGCATTACCTTGAATTCTGGCAACCTGGAGCGCGTGAACGCGGACGGCATTCGGGACGTGGTGCTCGGGGATAATGCCAAGAGGGTCACTCTCGTGGGTACTCAGATATCGAGAAAACCCCTCTGGACATTGGTCACCGAGCCTTGCACCAAGACCTTCAGGATGGTGGTGAACAAGCGCGTGCTTGCCGACAACTGCGACTCCTATCCCTACGGGTTCAAGAGGGAGTGCGCGCATAAATGAGACGTCAAGTGCCCTAGGCGTCCATTTCGAACCCGGGACCCGCACCATGCGCTCACCGCGCAGCTTTAGACGTTTCGAGTTTCCCAGCACGATGTTGGTCGCGGGGCCGTCGCGCTGCGGAAAGTCCACCTTCGTGAAGTACCTCATACGCAACGCCGACGAATCGTTCGCCCGGCCTCCCTCCAAGGTGCTGTGGTGCCACCCGCCGGAGTATTCGCCGAAACTCGAAACCCTACCGCTAGAGTGCGAGACCCACGCCGGCGTGCCCGAGCTGAGTTCCGTGGGCGAAAATTACCTCGTCGTCCTCGACGATCTCATGTTCGAGGGTGGGGGTTCGAACGTGTCCAAATTTTTCACCAGAGATTCGCACCACAAGCGCTTCGGAATCGTGTACATCGTGCAGAACGTGTTCCCGCAGGGCCAGAAATTTCGAACGATATCTCTCAACGCAAACTACATCGTGGCATTCAAGAACAACAGGGATAAGATGCAAATAGAGAGGCTGTGCCAACAGATGGAACCGAGGAACTCGAAGTTTCTGCTGGAGGCCTTTGAAAAGGCCACCGAACAACCGCACGGGTATCTGGTGCTCGACTGCACGCAATACACGCCCGACCGTTACAGGTATCGAACGGGCGTCCTACCGGGCGAAACGCTCTCGTATTTCGTTCCCAAGGAGCGCCAATGAGTGAGGTTTCGTTTTTAAATAAAGCGCACCATTCGACGCCAACGTCATTACAGCGCAAACATGGTTCGGGGTAAGACGAGCATTGCCAAATTGAGCAGCGCGCGCATAACCAGGCAGCACGGAAATCTGACGGTGCTGGCCAAGGCAAAACCTGCTGTGCGCAAGAAGGTGTTGAAAAACGCGAACGGAGATCTCATAAAGGCCATTTGCGAATGCATGCTCAACGTGTGCAGAGGTCACGTGCAACTACCCACCAGATGCGTGAATCGCTTAAAAAGGCATAAATCGGCTTGGAGGAAGTTAATCGACAGGAAGGTGCCGTTGAAGAAGAAGAAGAAAATTTTGATTCAGAAAGGAGGATTTTTACCGGCGTTTCTTCTACCCATTCTGGCTTCTCTGGGTGGCGCGCTCGTGTTGAAACTTACAGGATGAAACTCGGCAGGCAGATCGTCGTGGCTCCGCAGTCGAAACCCGTAGAAAAGATTCACCTCATCGACAAAACCATAGCTAAGCTGGCCAAAGAGATGCAGGACCTTCAGCGCAAAAAAGAAATATCTGCAGACCAAAAAATGCGGTTAATGAAATATAAATTGGGAAACTATCTCGATCTCGTGTTACAAGTGAGAAAACCCTACCTTCGCGAAAGCGACAACGACGACGAGGACGACGTTCACCTTCTGGAGGAGGTGCACGTAAAGAAAGAGAAGTCAGGGCCATCGCGATCCGTAAAAGCTAACCCTTTCTCGCCCAAACGCAAAAGAACGCCTGCTGCCTCACCCAAGAGGAAACCGAACAGGCCCAGCTATAACCTTCGCATGCGAAAGTGGGATCCTCTTTACAAGTAAGCGATGAAGGAATGGAAGACGATAAGGCGTTATTATGCAAAACCGGAACACCCAGCCGGCTTCGGCTCGGTAAATGCACTGCGAAAGGCCACGGGGATATCGAAGGCGAACGTCCAATCGTTTCTTCGAACCCAGGACAGTTACACGTTGCACAAACAGGTGCGGAAGCGATTCCCGACTCGATACTACCACGTCACCAACATCAACGATCTTTGGGAGGCGGATCTCAACGTCATGAACAGCATCAAGGAGCATAACAAACCTTACGCGTACATTCTCACCGTCATCGACGTCTTCTCCAAGTATGCTTGGGCCGTACCTCTGAAATCGAAGCTGGGGTCCGAGGTGGCACAGGCGTTTCGCTCCATATTCTCCGAGCGCGTTCCTCGCGTTCTGCAAACCGACAAGGGAACAGAGTTTACCAACAAAACCTTTCGCGACTTTCTTAACCAACACGGCGTGCTTCATTACACCACAAAAAATGTCAAAGCCAGCGTCGTCGAACGCTTCAACCGCACTCTCAAGGCGAAGATGTGGAAATATTTCACACACACGAACCGCTACAGATACGTGGAGGTGCTTCCGGCACTGCTGCAGTCGTACAACAGTTCGTATCACAGGTCCATCAAAATGGCACCCAAGAACGTAAACGATACTAACATCGTGCAAGTGTACCACAATCTTTACGACGACAACGCCTTCCGCGTAAAGCGCCACCCAAATACTCTGTCGGAGATCACGTGCGCATATCCAAGGAGAAAATGAAATTCGACAAGGGATACGAGCAGAACTGGACAGACGAAATCTTCGAGATACACAAGGTCGTGCGCGGTCGGCCGGTGGTATATAAGCTCAAGGATCTCGCCGGAGAGGACATAGACGGCAACTTTTACACCCAAGAGTTGCAAAAGGTCGAGCTTCCTCAAACTTTCAAAATAGATCGCGTCCTGCAAACCAAAGGGCGCGGGCGAAACAAACAACGTTTGGTCAAGTGGAAGGGATATCCTTTCAAATTTAACTCGTGGGTTCAGGCTTCGACGATCGCTTCGATATGATCAAGACCGAACCCTTCTCGCTCACGCTCGTGAGCAACGCTTCCATGGATCACTTTACCAACAACACCACTTCCAAATTTTCCAACATATTGCCAGAGCGAATCGTGTTGCAGGGAGAGTGGGAAGTGGCCCTGCAAAAGGTGAGGTACCCCGTGAAATTCTACAACGTTTCTGAAGGCGACGCGCAGCTCATCGGCACCAAGTACACCATGACGCGCCTGCCCACGCATTCCAAATTTAGCTTGCAAATGCCCCCGGGCATCGTGCACGACCCTAAAGACCTCGTCAGCCGAACCAACGCCGTGATCGAGCAGAATTTGCACGTGGAAAACTTTTTTCTATACAACGACCACAACAGAACGGTGAGCGTTAACGCTGCAGTCACGCATGTGCAGCAACTTCCCGACATTCCTTTTGACGGTTTCGTGGAGAACGTCGTCCGCGTCGCAAAGACCACGGTTCTCAGCGAAGCGATGATGGGCGACGCACCGGGCAAACTGAAACCATCCAGAACCCCGAAAGCACCGCCACGAAGGCCGAGACCCAGCGGTACACACCATCCGCCAAAGCCGCCGGGCTCTCCCAAACCAGCAACCGCCTCGCAACCCCCATCCGCTTCTGCACCGCAGCCTAAACCAGAGCCTACCGCTCCTTCCACACCAACGGCCGAAGGCGCACATCCACCCTCTTCGGAGACCGCCGCAACTCCCGATTCCGAGCGCCCCGCTGAAACCGAACCGCTTCATCGCATTCACAGCTTGTTGCTGTCGCCAGCCATGGCCAAGATGCTGGGTTTCGAACCCTACACCAACATCATCCTGCAGAAAGCCCCAAAACACCCCGTAGACCCGTATATGGGGTTCCCTTACGAAATGTTTATCTACTGTAATCTGGTGGCACCGCAAGTGGTGGGCGACACATTTGTCCAAGTGATAGAGAGCGTGGCGGTGGAATACGAAAAAAGCAACAACACGTACATGTCCGACGAAAAATCCTTCTTTCCTCTCAACTGGGTACCGCTCATAACACAAGACTTCAAAACAGTCAACATAGATTTAAGGAACGGTTATGGCGATCTTCTCCCATTTGCCGACGGATTATCCTCCACTATAGTTCTCACTTTCAGACCAAAACAACAGTAATGGACGTGCACACCGTCACGCAATACTATCTCAATCAAGCCGGTGGCGCTCTAGACCATCGGGATTTCGCTCTCTATCGCGGTAAGCGCTACCAGCGAGGAAGCGGTCTGTTTTCTGCGCTCGGAGGCCTTTTCAGAACCGTTCTACCATTCTTAAAAAGCGGCGCTAAGGCGGTCGGCAAAGAGGCGCTCAAAGTGGGCGCGCACGTGCTGTCCGACGTGGCCACCAGAGGTAGACCTCCTAAGGAAGCTCTCAAGCTCAGGCTTAAGGAGGCAGGATCGAATCTCAAACGCAAGGCAGACGAAAAAATCGATTAGATTATAGGATCGGGCATGAGACGGCTCAAGGCAATAAAACGCGCGAAACTCTTCAAGCCGAAGCAGTCGAAGCTGAAACGCGGCAGGCGAAAGGTTCAAGACGTGTTCTCATAATGTCCGAAGCAGTCATCCACATGAATTCCGAACTCGACCTCTTCAAAGACCTTCCCGTTCAGATGAATGTGGAGGAGTCTCGGTTCGTATCCCTAAACCCGCAAAACACCATCATGAAGAATGCTCCCATCACTTTTCATTATTCTGGAAATGCGGACAAATACCTCGACATAACTTACGTCGTCCTCGAGCTCTTCGTTCGCATCCTCGATGCCGATGGAGCGGCTCTCAAAGCCGAGGATAACGTCACTTTCGTCAACAATGCGCTAAATTCCCTGTTTCAACAAGTGGAGGTATCGCTCAATAGCGTCATCGTCTCCATGCCACAAGCAGGATACCCCTACAGAACGTACCTCGAGACTCTTCTCAATTATTCGGAAGATGCCATGAACTCCAAGCTACAGTCCGCTCTCTGGATGAAAGACACGGCGGGTATCATGGACACGTTCGCCGCAAACGCAGGGTTCTTGTATCGCAAGGGGTTCACCACTACCAGCAAGGTCGTCCAGCTCATGGCGCCCCTATCCAACGCCCTATTTAGGCAGGAATCATTGCTGCTCAACAACGTCAGCGTCACCATAAAGCTCACCCCTTCCTCCTCCCAATTTCATTTGTTTTCCGACAAGACCACCTTCAAAGGTTACGCCGATATTCAGTCCGCCACGCTACATCTAAAAACCGTTAGACCCTCGCCCACCATCAAGCTTGCTCATCAGGTTGCGCTTGCAAAGAGCAACGCAAAGTAACATCTCAAAGATGTGAGCTTTCACGCCCTCAGCATTCCCAAAGACACTAGCGCAATGACCTTTAGCGACGTCTTCACAGGCCAAATTCCCAGAAGGGTGGTGGTCGCCATGGTCTCCGACAAGGCCTACACTGGCGACGTCACCAAAAACCCCTTCAATTTCCAACATTTCCACATGAACACATTTCAACTCTACGTCAACGGACAACCCGTACCCTCTCAACCCCTTCAACCCGACTTTGATAAGGCCACTACATGCAATGCTTTCAAACCCTTCAAGACGGTCTCGGCATTCATTTCAAAGACGAGGGGCACTCCATCTCCAGACAGTCCTACGCCCACGGTTACACCGTCATGGCTTTCGACCTCACTGCCGACATGAGCGCAAACGAATCTTACATCTCCGGTCAGCGCCACGGTTCCGTGTCTATAAGAGTCGGTTTTGCCAAACAGCTGACAGAACCAGTCGTTCTTCTCGTACTGGCGGAAATACATCGCACCCTCCAAATCGACGCCAATAGGTCCATCCTCATATCATGAACTCCCTTCAAATAGACCGCTTTCTATCCACCTGCCCCTCAACGCGCCCTCACTTTTTAGGCGTTTTCGCCTGCGATACGCTACCCGCAGTAAACACCCATCGTAAGCTTCCGTTTGCCTTAGTCGTTAACACCGATCCCATCACCCTGCCAGGCAAACACTGGGTTTGCATCTTTGTCGCACAGAGCGGTCACGGAGAGTATTTCGACAGCTACGGTCTAGCACCCCTATCGCCTCATTTTCTAAAAGTTTCTCAACGGCTGCTGCGGTAACCGATGGTCGCACAATGCCAGAAGGTTGCAAGGGTATGATAGCACCATGTGCGGTCATTACGTCATCGATTATCTCACCCACCGCTGCTCCGGCTTTCCCAAAAACGCGTTCTTTTCCAAGTTTCACATCAGCGATTATAACCACAACGATACCGTCATTCAAAACACCTACAAAGACGCATGTCTCCCCAAATGTTCCGGCGCTCTACAGTCGTGTCAACCGTTGCAGGTAACGAACTTTCTGTACACCACCTCATTGCACTCCATAGTCTCTGGTGCTCATTCTCTCTCGTGTGCTTTCAGAACTCGCTCCCGCTGCTATAAAGCGCCATACGCGTGCCGCCGGCCTTATTCGCAGTGAAACATGGAAACCGCACACACACCGGCGAGGTAAGCAAACTCCTTCTCTTGCGCTTTTCGTTTCCGCTTCATCCCATCTTACAATGCTCTAACACGCTCGTCTCTCTTTCGTTTCAGTGCCCTGGGTCTACAAACGCCGCAGCAATCGCCATCAGCCAAGAGGCAACTTACCATCCTCCAGGAACATCCCGAAGAACCGCAAGAACACCCGTCCAAGCAACGTCCCTTCATCGGACCCCTTTCTGATATTTACTTTCTTAACCCACAACAAACCAAGTTCGTGTGCGTCGGCTTTTCTCCCGCCCCGCCACACCAGCTTGTGGTCACCATTGCAAAATGTGGAAAACGCAACGCCGTCGTCCTCAGCTCCACAGAATGGAACACTCTCGCCGACACAAAGTCTATCATCCATCGCAACCTTCACCACTGCGAGGGACGTCTGCAAGAGTATCAGTTCTGCGAACGCATTTCGATCCTCTTCAGCTGCGCTTTCGGAAAGCTAAACATTGTCTTCAAAGATCTGCAAGGCAACAGCATCTCCCTCACCCCGCAAGAATGGGACGCACTGGAAAGCTTGCAACGAATCATTACCGACATCCTCTATCACAAGAGGAAAGAAGAAATGGACGTGCAAAATCAAATATTAGCCTACCGCAAGTACCTCCTTCATGCTTCCAACACACCTTTCGATTCCACAAACTTTACCCAGGTCACCAACTATATCCGGTGCGCTACTTTTCGAACCTTCCTGGAAATAGAACATTTCCTTAAACCTCTCCTCATCCAAAACATCTCTCAACCATAACCGTCAGTCGCCTCGCAACCACCAACCCATAAGCACCTCCAGCATGGGATACAGAAACTACGTCTCCGTGTACTGCGAGGGAACCAAGGTGTTTAAAAATTACGAAGCAGAGGGGCATCCTAAAAAAAATGCTCCTTATGCACTCCGTTTCATCGATCATTCCTACGACGACAAACTTGTGTCCGTCAAAGTTCACAGCTGCGAGAGCCAAATTCATTTCGTATTCTCCAACATCAGTTTCAACGATATCTATTTCAAAACGCATTTGTGGCCTTCCTGCAACACAAATCGTAAAGAAGAAGAGCACCATTCGTCCCAACAATGCTTCCAATTTGTTGCCACAAGAGGTTTATACATAATCTTCTTCGAACAACAGTACATTTCTGTAGCTAACATGCAGGAAATGATACACCAAGACCGCATGTGCTTCGGCAGATGCTTAACCGTACATTTGGGCAATGTTCCAACCTATATTCTACCCGATCTTATACACGGCAAGTGGAAGTTCAGCGTCCATCAGAACAAAACTATTGTGCAAGAAGAAGAAGAACACCAAGAAAAAATTACCTACAGCAAAAGCAACATTTGGTGGTGAGCTTGGGTTTTTTTCCAGTCCACCGTTATTTCCTTCCATTTCAAATCCTCCCATTATCGCTTCCTGCGGATGCGGTTTTCCAACCGTTCAACATATCCTGCGGATGCCCGCTTCCCTTTCCCACACTCATTATCGCTTCCTCAGGATGTCGGGGTTTTCTATATCTCCCTTCCTGCCAATTAACAACCCAAGCACTTCCTACGGATGTCCCGTTTCCTGCTATATCCATACCCACTTCCTTTCCCACACTCATTATCGCTTCCTACCGATTAACATCCCCACCACACATTTCCTGCGCATGCAACCTTCAAATAAGCATACCCCTCCACGTTTAGCACGCAGTCCGTGCTCAGCTGTCGTCGTGACATGTCAGCAGACCCCTTGCGGTTCTTCACTGCTCCTTCTGCTTCCATCCAACGTGCAGCTGCCAACTCCGTTATCGTCTCACTCACCTGTGCCAGCGGTGCTACCAGGGCTTCTACGAAGACCTCGCTCAACTCAACCAGCAGATCTAAGAGTTTCTCCGCAAATACGCCGGCAGAAACAACTCATGACCTGCGGGTGCTTCACCGTATTGTTAAAGTACCTCGAAAACGGAAAACGCCTTCAGGTGCTCCTGCCCCAACAACGTCAAGTGCTCCTGCAAAACGGTAACACCATCTTCACTCGTTACCCTCCATTCGACGTAAACATCGTTTGGCATCAGCTTTCCATCGACGCAAAGGAAGTTTGTGCTCCCTACCGAAGGTGCACCAAGCATTACAACCTACCAACACAACGCATCCATTTCGACGGCCCAGCTCCGTTTGTTAAACACTGCCGCTTCTGCCAAAATGGACGCCATTCGCCAACTTGAAGAATTATCCAACACCTGCGACATACTCAGCATCTCATCCCTACGTGAAAACGTACCATACCGTGTGCAGAGTGTCAAATCAGTCGAAACCGTATACGGAGCCAAAACCGTCGTCAAACTAGACGACGATACCGAGGTTTTCCTCCCTTCAAGATTTGGAAAAGCCTCCCCCGAACTCATCCAAAACCTAAATAAAAACCCTTTCTGCATCATCTACAAAGGCGAAGAAAAACTCCGCAGTGGATTCAAACGTTACGTCGTACAATTCACCTCCGCATAATGGCCTGCGAAACCGACCCCATTTTCGTCGGCAACAACCTCACCCTCAAACTTCTCTTCAATCCCAGTCTCTCCACCAAAGGTCAATTTCCCTCCAATTTCCGCATCATCTCCTCCTGTACCACCTTCTTCGGTGACGTCAAGACCGTCACCATCAAACTATTCATAGATCATGCCGATGTTATCCACGTCAACTGTGCTCCTAACAAAATTAACCTCTTCCTACAAGATTCCACCTGCAGCATCTACATCAACAACAACGCAAAATCCGCACTCTGCAACCAAGTCACCGCTTCAGGTTGTCATGCCATCAGCTTCGACACAAACTTCATCATACCCATCCACATTCCCACTCCCGACGAACTTCTCACACCTCCTCATCACCTGCATCACCCAACCTCTCCGTCGTCAACACGTGTTTCGCATCGACAGCAGCAGCAGCAGCGATGAAGATCAAGATATAACCGTCCAACGTCCACCTCCCAAACACACCACATTTTTTAAAGTTATCCTAGTGCGTGAGTGCATAAACATGTGTGACAATGCATCTCAGACATAAACAGTGTATATGTGCTATATATGAATGTAATTTCTTTTTAATCCATTTTTTTATTCATATGTGTTTTTGTACTTCTTATCACAGTATTCATAGCTTTATTATCTATCATCCACATGTGTATTTTAATGCTTCTTGTATGTACTTGTTTTACCAAATATATAACATATATTGTATATCTCTCTCTGTATGCTGTTTAATACAAATAAAAATAAAAAAAAGATCCCGGATTATCCAATTGGATCAACGTTAATCCTTCCGCTAGTGGCAACTTTTCAAACTTCCCGCTAATCCCACTAATCCACCTTAATCCAACGGATTAAGGCGGATTAACAGGGATTAACGCGACACCAACGCCACCTAGCGGCAGGATTATCGTTAATCCAATTGGATAATCCGGGATCTTAACTACTGGCATGCATTAACACTGCATCTCTTTTGAATCAAGCGTCCTGTCATTGCGTATTTACAGGAGGCATTAACAAGTTTGTCTGGAATATTGCTTCATAATTACTATTTCGTAGATAAGAAAACAATATGGGTACATTCACACCACTATCACTATTTATCGTCACATCTGCCAATGAATGTGGAAGAATTGTTTTCCATCTCATTTACTGAACCACATCATTTTCATGTCTCTGTTTTCTCCTCTTGTATCTGTTAGTTACTCATTCTCCTCTCTTTGTTGCTGCTGATCCGATAAATTTGGTTTCATACACAATCTCAATATATCCAGGGCTGTCAGGATATCTGGTGGATGTTTCGCCTATAAATATTGACTATATTCTTTGTAGGATTTGATGGTTTATCATCAGGCGTGTCCCCTTGTATTGCCGCAATTCAAGTTTTCCTCCAAATTAATTGCTGGCTACTGCCCGGAAATGGGAATAACTTGGTACCAGGAGGACAATTTCTATATGTGTTGGTACATCCAATCACAGAATAGTTTATGTTTCTTGTATAACTTTCCTCCATTGATTTGTACTCACAGCTTCTTCTGTACAATGACAAACCTATTGATACACTGCCAGGCGCGTCGAATGCACTGTTTAAGCTAGTGCCCGCTAGAGCGCAGCAACTGGCATGAAAAAGCTCCCTATACCCGGGCACGACCATCCGTCTCGTAAGACCTACAATTAACTAAGTCTTGCAGAAACTTTGAAGGGTCTGTTGTACTTGACTGGAATGATTTATTGACTTTTTACATTCTTCAAGATGTGGCCTAAGCTACAAAAATAGAGCTTATTGATGACATCAGAGTACATACTGTGCAGGAGTTCAGCTGTGTAGCACTTAGTCTAAAATCTGAATCTGTAGTTCAAGCCATTGATTTTGGATGCGACTAACGGTAACTTCACTCGACAGCCACCTTTAGTTGATTGCTGTAGAATTTTAAAGGCTCGGCTTCATCATTTATTGTTTTAGATAAGTCCCTATACGTGACTTGTTGAGATGAACACTTTGAAAACCAAGAATAAATTTGTAAATTAAAAATCGAAGATCTGTTGACAGAATTTCGGCAGCAGAGAACACAGCTAACTGAACTGAAAGGCAAACACACGGGATCAACACAAGGTTATTTACCTCACATTTCAGTTTCTGGTAGATACCATGCTAATGCCCACCATTACGAATCATTATCGGTCCCAATTCCTCTCATTTGTTTAATTTGTAACCCATATTAGAACGTAATGACCTTATTGCAATGACAATACAATCAGCATTCCCCAGATCTAGTTTAACAATTCCAAACAAAGTATATATAATTGTGCTGTGCTGTATCTAAAAGTATGCAACGCAAACAGCCAATAGATGGGTGACAGAAATATCTCTGGACTAGTCT
The DNA here is from genome assembly GCA_030765065.1 of Deroplatys truncata. Lineage (NCBI taxonomy): Eukaryota > Metazoa > Arthropoda > Insecta > Mantodea > Mantidae > Deroplatys > Deroplatys truncata. The sequence goes on along the minus strand of CM060990.1, from coordinate 344,928,293 downwards.
AAAAGGACTAAAATGGCTGGTACAAATGTCATGTTGTAGTTGTGATTTAAAGTGCTGTTAGAGAATATTCCTAATCAAAACACTACACATTGTACGATGTAGCCGTAAAAGGGATGCATGTCCAGCACTTTGGAAAATTTTCTTGGTTAGTTCTGAAAGTTGATTAACAGATCTGATTGAACAGTGATTAACTACAAACAATGTGAGGGCAGCTTCGGCAGCTGCGCGTTCATACGTATGTTTGATATGTTAAAATGACAATTTTGACTGTCGCGAAGTTGAAAAGGGTTCTGCTGTTTTCAGATGCTTCTTACTTTTTCCATGAAGAAGCAAATCTGACAAGTGCACATTTAGGTTGCAATGGTAATACTTGCACCGCGCATTACTAGATTACCGGGCACCTCTAGCAACAGATCCTTAAATTGTTCATTATTTAATCCTTCTTTTCTAAACTTTCGTGTAATTCGTTTATCGTTCTTTTCTGTCACATTCAACAATAACACAAAGCGTACTAGGCACTGATTTTTAAGAAATACACAATAAACACATCACATATTTAAATGAAGATGTACTGTGCTCAATGAATGCACTTTTTACACTGTCATAGCTCCTATCATGAATCTGGGATCGTGTACATACACAAACTGAAGGAATATAAGCAATCTTATTTAATATATGGAGAAGTCACAGATGCTGATGATTAATAGCATTCAGGCTCTTACTTATCGGAAACAACAATACCGTGTATTAAGCAACTATTTTGAGGGAAGTGGGCTTAAGGAATCTCTCATGTGGATGCTAATTCCGATGTTATTATGTATACTTTATCGCAAGCACACAACCAGTATAAATAGCAGTTGGGGAATAACTGTGGTAACGAGCTTATGCTACGATAACTTAATCTATACCTTAGGTAGGACGATGAAACATTCTGATGCGAAATCGGAGTTGTGATGCAATTCAAGTAATTCGTAAGCATAGGTATGATGGCCCATGCAAATAAAGACTTATATGCGTCATAATTCCTCCAAAGAAGATAGGACGCATTTTTAAAACTTAAAAAAAACAGCAAAATTAGTCAAAATACAAATTAATTCATAATAATTTCCGACAAAAATAGTTATTCGTCATAATCACCTTTTACCCATCATAAGGACCTGAAATTCCGCTAATTTTGACGGAAAGTCCGTCTGATTGGCAACCCAGCAAAGAAATAGAAAATTAGAATAGGAGGGATGCTGATGAGAAGCGTCTATCGACAAACCAAATTTACGATCCTGTAGTTTTACCTGGCAAAAATATATTTAAATAGTACTGCTCCGAACTAGCAGGCGCTTACGATACTACTTACTCCTTAAAGATTTTCACCAGAATCCAATTGGCATAATCTGGTTGCTCAAATCCATATGTGTGTAATTAAAATTAAACAGGTGTAACCCACATGTTTCTATCAATTTTCATTTTTTATGCATAATTCATACTAACTTGTATAACGGGCTACCCTGAACCATCATACCATTCTAATGGAGGCTAAACATAGCTGTAACGCTGTACTCCGAACTGTTTTGGTAATATATACTCCATAAAACAGTTTTCTTTAACGTTGACAGAAAATAGATCCGTATCCCTTTTGTCCTGTGCTCTTCACTTATTTATTATACGTGTACTGCGTGAGTGAAATGTTGCTCATTCAACATACTATCACAGTGTCACTGTATTTAAAATTTTATAAATTTTATAGAAGGCGATTATTATTATTATTATTATTATTATTATTATTTTCTTCATCATAATCCTCATAATCATAATTTTCTTCATCATCCTATAATCATCATCTTCTTTTTCCTAACATGTGATAGTCCTAGAAGGAGTGTTCCGGTCTACTTAAAATTCTCCCGCTGTTACTTCACAGGACGATCCGGCGATCTTTTCCCTGATGGTCTGTAGTTCAAGGTCGTTCGGGAGATCCTGTTTCTGGGCATGCGCTTGGCATGCTGGAACAAATTTTCTTAATACTGATAAATATACTGAATGACAGGTTTCATTCCCAGTTCGTACAGGATGTCTTCATTTTGCCGATGGTCCCATTTAGAACAGCCTGCTCTTTGGCGCATAAGCTTTATTTCACTCGTAGTAATTGAAGACATAACTTTCATAAGTGCACACATACAGAAAACTAAGCTTTGAGAAAATCAATAAAAACTTTTGAAAATAATGTGCCAACTTTATGTTTTTATAATACATAAACTTTGGCTCATTATATTTGTTGTACTATTTTAGAAATTCATTTACCATTGGTAGTTTGTTATAATTTTTAACGGATTTGTTGGACCTGTGCAGTTATGACACTCATCTGTGTAAATAGATTGGAAAGACTATATTATCAAATTATAGAGGAATCAACTCCCTGAAGATGCAAGGAATGGTGACAATAGTTTATGCTATTAATATGTGTGTTTAACTACCTTTATTTGTAACCTAATAAGAAAAACCGTTATTACACTCATTCAGTTATCCTGATCTGAATCCCACACGTCACTTTCTAATTCGTCTCCATTAGGAATTTACTCTTTGCCATATTTATCATATAGTGTTTGAAAATAATATTAGGGAAGAACTGAGCAAGATATTTGGAACTGTCCCTGTATTTCGCAGATTTCAGAGGAATTTCTTTATCGTAAGCTTTCGTAAGCTTATGGTTTCGACAAACTTTATTTTTCCTTTATTAAGAATATCTCTGTCATTAAAAAACCAGCGTTCTTGCTAACAATAACGATGTTCGATCTGTATTCCATAATCCTGTACGTAGTCACTTACCACTTTTCTTACTTTTTAACCACTGGCATAGGTTCCTTCAACTTGCTGAACGCCATATTATAGTCCTTGATCATGGACTCTTGAAAGTCACGCCATAATTTAATATTCTTAAACGAGTCCTTTATTATGCTTATCCAGTCCTCAGCAGTGTATACGACATCTTGTTTTCGTTTAAGTTTCTCTATTTGAGCAAAATCCCTGTCACATGTCATATAGGAGCGGCCTTTTGCCGGGTAAACGTACCCAAACTTACCCAAATCTACCCTGTTGAGTCAAATGACTAAGGTATTTGATTAATGTGTTGTTTCTGTTCTGTGCTGTACAAGCATCGATAAATATATACTGATTTATCATATTCATTTGCATGTTGTCTATGTAATGACATAGAACAGGTCTAACTTTATTTTAGGCCCTTTTCCCCGGTCACCTCTGTATAGAGTTAGATATTGCTCTCGCCAGTTGAGAATGTATGTATTCCAAAAGTATACAGCCAGAGCTGCCTCGCACAGAGCATTTTTATTATCGGAATATGGGGATATGGAATGTTTTGCATTTAATCAAAGGCTATTGCTTCTGATAGAACGATATTCACTTCCTCCATCCTTCACTAAAAGTTCTCTCTCCTTCATTAATGTATAAAACGTTTTAGTCTTATCCTTATGTAACTTTAGTTTAGTTTTTTGGTTTTTACCTCACTGCAGTAACCTTGTCGCACTGAATTTCAAGTTTCACTATTTCACACATATAGCACATATCGACACGATGGCGGCCAAACTGATAATTAAAACGTGCATTATAGAAGCGCAAAAGATATTCATACTTGACTGTTGGACTCACAGCAGGTGTTTTCTTTTCCTTTAAAGTTATGTAACACTCTCTTTTATATTTTTGAAGGTATGACATCCACATTTTGTGAATACTTAGCTCAGCACTCAGAAATCGTGTTTTCGTTTGAGTTTTTCCATAATGTGCAATGCGGTATAGGAATTACGAAATGCGATTACGTATCTGAATGCTGATTTCATCAGTAATAGGCCTCTCTTGGCAGCGGCCACCTCAACAGACATGTAGGAATACACCTTGAAATACCAAGCCCGTGATTTGCCGCAATGTTCCCTTCGTAATTCCATGTAAAGATATGAAGGCTTCTTTACAAATTACTTGTTCAAAGGTATCGCATTTCACCTGAAAGAATGTAATAAAACAAGTAGGTAGGCTATTATAAATAATAATTGTAGTAGCAATAATAAAGCTCAGCAATCCAATAATGGAAAAAATAGTGCTCACTAGATCGCAAATTACACAGGAATAGGACTTTTCTGCAACCTCTAAACTATTTCTAAGTCTTAGCGGAAGAGATACAGACATAAAATCGCCTAGATATGTATCTTGGATGGCTTTTGTGGACACGGTGTTAAAGTTACTGAGCACTTCTCTCTTAAATGTGCCAGGAAAGGGTGCCATGCATTTCTGCTTACACCTGTAAAGAATTCTTAAAGTATTTAAAATATTTTTGAATACTAAATTCATTAACTTATTTTTATAAATGTAACCCGTTTCAGTTATATGATCACATATGAGTTCATTACAGAAAATATAATTAGTCAAAACTAACTTACTTGCAGTCTGGGCCTGTTACTCTTTCTGGCATTTCCTTTCCGACAGAATTTATCACACGTTCGCCGCGCGTGATGTTTTGGATGTGAACGTTTCTCGTCCATTCATTTAGTCGTAATTTCTTCCTGGGTACAGAAAAGTTGTCATGTCACATTTCATTGATTTCTGAATTGTAATTTAACTGCTAATAAACCAGAATTACAAGCTTTTCAACTCACAATAAACCTCACAAGTGCGTAAAACACTGATCAGCTGCTGACTGCCAAACAGTGACAACTGGAAAATCGGAGAAACCTCTGTGTTTTTATGAAACGGAGCTACATTGGGCGCACGTTGCCTGTCTGAGTTCCACAACAACACAGCTTCCTGGACTTGTGTAGGAACGAAACTCACCAACTCAATAGCAAGGGAAAAACCCGAAACTTGTGATGTTTTGAATGTCATGTGTTAGAGCTCAGCGAGACGATTGCAACGGTATATACAACTGATACAGTGCCAAAAAGTGGACTTGTGCACTTATGAAAGTCATGTCTGCAATTATATTTTCATCACTGGCTGAAGCTTCCCTGACATAACAGAGGACAGGTCTAGGATACAATTTTTAAACTTTGAAAGTACCATAGCTTTAAATAAATGCAATAGCTAAACAACTGACTTTTGCAAATTTAGTTATGGCGCTATATACCAGTTAAAGGTAAACTTTGGGGAAACTTACACTATGCCAATAACTAAAACTTCAGATTTTACTGTTTTGTTATACCGTCGCAGCAACTGAGGAACATGCCATGGAATCCAAATGACTGAACGCATAGCAATTCTTCAAGAATGAATGAAGAAGTCAATAATGTGGTGATGTACTGAATGCCGAGAGAGAAATACCACGGAAAACTGAATAGTACCTCGAAAAAATGTAAAGGGCTGCCACATTATATATACACCAAATCATATACTTAATTCAATATTCATTTTCGTAAGGGCCTGACACATTTATACGAACAAACTCCTTTAAACGTTGTCAGTGCATGTTTTAATTGTTTATTCCACTTGGGCAAGGCACATTCTCCTTCCATTCCCATCTTTTCCTCTCCACTACCCTTACACTCCTTCAACTCTCTGTGCAACTTATATGTCATGATGTTTTGAAAACCGACAATAAAAATTCTTTATCTTGTATATTAATACTAAATTAAAACATAAGTAAAAGGTTTAACAATGGAAAAAGCGTATACTTTCTCCTTATTCTTGCAATATGATCGGGTCTATACTTTCTCGTGGTAATCAGCTTACGTACAGAAACAATAATGACCAAAAATTGTTATAACTTCTTAAATATTCAACCATTTGAAATTACATAACGATGTTTGCCAACATACTTTGTTTATGTAAGTATGTTTGTTATATAATTTTTTTGAAAAATGAAAAAAGCAGATAATGTGAGCAGCTCGTGATACAGGAAAGGTCCTACGGCTGTGGTTCTGTGTAAGTCGCAATTTTTGTGAAGCATTTGTGTGTGTATTTGATTCCAATGTTATCAAGTTCATATAATTTAGAATTCTTTGTTTTACGCCACATGTTTGGGGGAAATAACTAATAGACATGCAGAAATAATAGTTCTTTTTATAAGTAATGCATAAGGTATTTAGTATATCAGTTTTCATAACAACCAGTTTGGAAATTATTCTTGTATGAAAAGATTTCGTTCATATAGAAGCAAACATTTTAAAAAGCCATTATTGGATTTCAAGATAATCTTAGTATCAATTATTCATCCGAAATTACCAAATAAATTCCAATTACAGTTTAGCAGCCCAGAGCCCCCTTGCTGTTTGAGGTAAAAGCAGAAGCTCTCTCTCTCTCCCTCCCTCTCTCACTACCTTTCTCTGCCTCACTCCTCAACTCTCAGTTTCTCACTCTCACTCTCTCTCTCCACCTCATATCTTCCACTACCTTTCTTCTTCTCGCCACTTTGTTTCCCATTATTACTGTCCCTCCCTCTTCCCTTCTTTCTCATTCTCCTTCCTGCGCCTCTTTTTGCCTCTCGTTACGCAACGTGCTGTCATATCATGTTTAAAAACGGTAATAATTAAACTGAATGTTAATAAAACTTAATGCAAAAAAGTAGAAGGTTTGATGATGTATACACTTATGCGTCTTCCTTATAAGTGATGTACTATCAGAACTACAGCTTTCTTTTACTGATTTACAGACGAGTAATAAAAATTCGTATAGCTTCTTAATATTCTCCTATCGAAATTTTATAGATGATAACACTTATCACAAATATTATGATCATAAACTTTTATTTTGTAATATTTTTCCAAATACTCTCAAACATTCTCTTCGAGATTTCACCGGAAACACAAGTTTTGAAGTCCCTTGAACCAGAAAAGCAATTTTAAAAAAAAAGTCCCGCGCGCGTGTGTTACAGTGTACATGCGTATGTGTGTGAATGAGATAGCTAAAACACGATCGGATAAATACCTTACCTGGTGTATAAGTCCAGTGTCTTCCAAGGATGCGACAGGAAGATTTTCGTTCTCCCACTCCAAATTACCCTTTACGTAGAAAAATGCTTCTAGTTCTTAGTTTTCTTAAACAGGCTCTGAAGACTTTGATTAAAATATCGTATGCTTAAGATATTATCACGTAGAATAAAACGTATATCTTGAATTTTCTGGGAACGCCTGTGAAGTCGTTTTCATTCTGGTTGAACCCGTAAACCATAAGAAAGACAAGAATGTACTAAAAATGTACTACTATTGTTGAAATACCAATTTGTGCCTCCATAAAATCTTTTGTGGGGTCAACCATTTCAGAGATATAACCTGCTTTTGTTTGGAATTTTTCAGCACTATATATTACTTATATAACACATTCTGCAAGTGCTCAGTCACAATCTATGGTTTCTCGTGATGTCATGCAAATGCATTGCATTTAATTTCAAAGCCAACATAAGGCGATGTGCTTTTACCTTTCCTTTTGCAAGAGTTTATGTCTGCATGCTTCTGGAAGAAACATTTGAATAAATATTACTAAACATTTTGCACTTATTGCTTAGTTTGTATTCATTTCTAGACACCAGGAATAACATAACGTGGATAGAAGAACAACTGTCTATATTGATACTACAATGTAATATAACGTAAATTTGTAATGGGTAGATATTATGTAGTGCGAATGTACTACGTAGGATTTTTTATTTTACACCACCCCATTCCCAAATAAAAGTATAGCTTTTGGGTTCTGAGCAGCCCATTGCACATGTTGGTATCAATTTATAATCGAAAATCGAAAATTACTAGAAAATTTGGGTTACAGCTTTGTTTTACTTTTACACGTAGACTTGAACTATCAGATTATGTCAATTGATTCTGGCGAGGACATTAAAGGAGCAAGTAGTGCCGTAAACTCCTGCTAGTGCAGAACGCTACTATTTAGTTGCATGCATTTTGGTTAGGCAGAACTACTAAGCACCGAGCGAGGTGGTGCCGAGCTAACGTGTGCGACTCACATTCGAGAGGTCCCGGGTTCAAACCCCCGGGGCCGACCAACATAACCGAAGGTCTTTTCGTGGTTTTTCTTGATCGCTGGGTTGGATAATTTGATCTGCAAGTTTTCCTATCATTTCATATCTTCTTCTTCACCACCATACCAGGAATTGGGCTGATCAATCAGCTTGGATATGCTATGATCCAAAAGTTTGCTTGCTCCTCGACAGGCTACTGATCCACGGAATTAGCTTGCAAGTCTTTGGGGTATAAGAACTACAAAGAGGAGAAGTCGAAGAAGAAGAAGTACTACTAAGTGTTACGCACATGGTCTCTTCGTAGATACCTGTATCTGGAACTGTCCAGTGTTGCCAAATAGTGTTAGCTAAAATTCTTAAAATTCTAAATTAAAAGATACTTAGAAAGTCTAAATTAAAATAACTACCACAACTCATTAAAACATTTGGATAATATTCCGTATATGGATAGAGGGCACATTCACTATGCACATAGCGCAGACGCATCTACATGCTTATCCTTATTACTTTCATAACATATTACATATCATGAATACTACTGAAGGTTGTGGTTAATATATTTCATCACATTCGTGGAAAATATTGTCACTTTCGATCCATATTCACCAGTTACCTAATCCCATCGCATGCATCCCACCCAAGGCATTGTGGGAGCGTTGCTTGTATTGCGCTACTGCTGCCAACACTGATGGCCCTTAGCAGCAAAGCGTAGCCAAGGGATGTTTTTATAATTAGAGAGGTGGAGTGAAGACAGCGCGTAGCCGTAGGATCTGTGATGGTGATCTTCAATGGTCCATAATGGTGTGTATTCTTACCTTTCATGGCGACAATCATTTAGCCACATATTTTTATGTTCTTTTGACAACTCATAACCCCGAAATGTCGCCACTAACCATTATATAACAACAACTCGCTAAAACGGACAGGTGGGTGGGCAAAACGACTTCGTTCCGTAAACAACTCCCATGCGAAATAATTCCACATTTTATGCACAACACTCTGGGTATAAAAAGGCTCAATTTCGTAAGTAATTTGCGTGCATTTTACTCCTACCCATCATACCAAACTAGCGCAACATATTTTCATAATATTTAATTATTTTTAAAAACCAAAATCGCTTATGTAGTCACAATAAAATAGTTCATTCTCCAGGTCCTCCTCAGCCGCCTACACAGAAGATGGTGTTGAAGATTGCACTGAGTTACAGAGACTATAATAAATATGAGACATTAGTGGTAAGTAATGCTAAGCCCCGTCCATCCGCCATGACTTTTGAGGCGTGTCCAATAATATGGCGCTAGATAGAAGCAGCGGTGCGACGTTGCCAAATATGAACAATAAAGCGTATTGCTTGAAACTCGAAACGCATATTTCATATTATAGAAAATCTGCAAGTAGCCTAAAAGACGACGCTGTTCTGCACAAATACAAAAACTCACATTTTTACACCTAGTGGTTCGAATTTTATGGCTTATTAATTTATAGTTATCCTCTGTGATGTTTAAACGGAGACTTTTAGTTATAATTATGCTTGTAATAGTAATAATTAGGCTGTGGTCATTAAGTTAATTCTTTGTTTTCAGTATCCTCAACTATCCGTTATGTTTTCACAATTTTATGAACCAAAATATATGTGCTTTTTACAAATAACGCCTACTCGGAGGCATGCTGCAAATTGGTAAAATAAGAGGTTTGTTCCAGCACGATTCAGAATCGATTCCGAATTATCTGAGTGTGCGCAGTAGCTAAGTGGCGTTCCAACACGACAGAGAATCAGTTCAGAACCAATTCTGAATTTCCAGTTTGCTGTTCCAACGTATTTGGGAACTAGTTCGGAACGAGTGAAATCGGTTCGGGACTAAGAGTAGGTACTGAAAATTCCAGACATGCGCAAATTGTATGGTCTACAGCGCATACTCAGTCAATTCAGAATCGATTCTAATCGCTTGGAACAAACCTGACAGAGAGTATAGAAAAAGTGACATACTCTCTGTATTCAGTAGAAAATAAAGTTTAATATGTAATTTATTCCTCCATGCGTGTTTATTTCTCAATACGGAATAGCAAAGGTGTTTGGTAAGCAGTTGCTCGCTGTTGAGTAGTATGGCGACATACTTGAGGAAAAGAACAAACGTCTAACAAAGCCAGGTAGCAAAACAGCGTTCAAAGATAACAATAATGAGTGATTTAGAAGGTGACAGTGATCTTTTTAATGATGCATCGACTTCCGAAGAAGAGGATTATTTCCATTTAAACATTATTCCGTTATTTTGGGACCTTTACCCCTTTTTGGCACCTTTATACCATTTCCCCCCAACCATGCCCATAATCCCCTTTTTTCTTTTAAGTTTCATTCCAATTTATTCTTTAACTTTCAATTAACGTCTCCTCAGCTTGCTGTGTACGTGCGAATAGTAAGTCTACCTCTTTCAGTAAACGCCGCGCGGGAATTGAAAGCACACCCGCAACAATGGAAAATAATTGTGTGTTCGACGAAAACCTCTTTCTCTCACTTTACTGCTATAAAGTAGCCCGCAATAATGCAATTGACAATGAGTGATTCTATTCCACCAGAATCAGTAGCCTGCTGTTCGTGAATGTGAGTTTGTTGCTGTGAGAGACGTCATCTGTTTACGTGGAGACGAAGCCTGGGCAGGCAGAGAGACAATAACCTCAACCGCGCAGTTCCGAGAATTATTAAGACTGGGCTATAATTCACAAAACAATTATATATAAAGAAATAAAAATTTCAGCCCAATTGAATAGATAGTTTAGAAAATAGCAATTTCAGTTGTGCATCCCCTTAAATAAACCAGCACCTTATTGTGCCTTTTTCACCTTATTTGAGCACCTTTTCCCTTCCTTTTTTCATCTGAAATTTGCAACTAAAAATCCTAACCCTGATCATAAGCATACATTGGTACCATGTAGTTTTGTATTATTTGAATTACGTTCGGAATAGAATTTATGTGGGGTGTCATTGTCTCAGAGTATTGGAGTTTTAAATTAAACATTGTGTTTAGAAGCTTCTGTAGCAGGAAACCTAATGTTAAATTGGAATTGTGTTAAATTACTTTTTCCGGGTTCTGGTTTAAATACAATATCTATAAATTACAATTGTTATTCGCAATAACTCAGTATCAATGGCTTTAAGCCGATAAACGAACGCGATTTATTTTTGCTGGAATATTAGGACTGGAATCCGTATGAAAGAAACGCTTACGATGTACATCGGCGGAGTTTGATTTCATTCATCAACGCTGTAAACGTAAATATTTGATCGTCTTCTGATTGACCGTGCAACGAAGAAGGCCGTGACAGAACGCGAACGGTTCAAGTAGTGTTCCAACCACACAAAATTCCGAATTAGTTCTGTGAGCGTACCGGACTGGCGCATGTGCAATAGCATGTGTTGGGATTAGTTCCGAACCCGTTCAGAACCGTGTGCTGGAACAAACCTAAGTATTCCAAGCTCCTAGTTCAAGAAACATTCTTTCTCATGAACCATACATAGTTTAAATCCATCCTTTAACAGGTAAAAGAGCATATGTAGAACGTCAGGTAGATAGAGGTCTATGACCGTGTAACTTCCTCTAGGTTGAAGTATTTATGGTTTTGTGGATATAAAAAAACTCAAAGTGGTAGTGGGGGGTTGTTGGCACCTTAATTGTGAGATAAACTTCGGTGTAATACTGCTGCTCAGTTCTTTATTCAGTGATACGCCCTGTTCTAGCCTTTATAAAGCTGTGATGGCATTTACCACAAACGTGGAACATTCTGCCGAAGCGGAGTGAGGTTTGACAAAGATGCGGTTACATCGCATTGGTTCTCGCGAAACTTCAGGGCATTTAGACCACACTATAGAGGTTATTTACTTCTATATGTGGTAGACACGGCCTTATTCAGGTCATAGAGGTAAAATATTTACTAGAAAGAACACTAATCGCACTTCTTATGAATGAAATCCAACGGTAGTCTTCAGAGAAGATGAAATAATAGACGTATAGATTTAGTTATGTAATGTATGATTATAGTACATTTTAATGGAACGTTGTAATAGAATACAAAGGTCTGGGGAGAAAAGTTTAAGTTTCGACAGGTACGTAAACACCATAGAATCTGCCGTTTTAAAACCATTGTCATGCACTTCATATGTGCCTATGTAACCTGGAAACAATCAATTTAAGATGTGAAACATGGTATATGCTACTTAGAAGTTTGCATGTCATTTTAATATTTAAACAGGTTTCCGTATTCAAGTCCTAATGTATTAGATGAGTGGGTTAAAGTTGTTCGAGGGAAAACTGGAAATCCTCAAGATACAGCAGGATTTATAGTAATTAATTCACACACGACTGTTACAAGTTGAGGCCTGGGGAAAAAGGGGGTGGTTCACAAGGTGAAGTTAGCGAAGTGCCACTTCAGTTATTTTCTAACTAGGTATATTGGAACATAATTTTATATATATGTTAAGCATTTTGTACTCAAATGTTCCACTTCTTACATAGAGGAATTTAAGTTCACGAATCACTATTCTAAGAGCGAAAATCACTCTTTCCGAAGTGTTACCGCGGCAGTAATAGTAAATAAGGAAACAGGGTTGTAAGCGAGCGAATTGGGAAAGCCCCAAAATCCATGAGCATGTATAGAGAGTTGGTGTAGCTATTTTTGGCTCTTGGATTTTCGGCTGCATTGCTTATGGCTGTTTGCAATGACAACCTACTCAAGCGTGGACTATACGAGTGCTGCGTGCCTCGTACAAACTACCTGTTTCGAGGCTACAACGAAGCTAAGATCTTGGATTTTTTGGAGTGGAGATTCTGATGAACATCTCCGATATGCCTTGCAATTAAAAGAGCTCAAGAAGAATCAGAATGCAATTGCTGACGTTCTAAAATAAAATTCGCGTCTTTATGTAGCGTAATATAATGAAAATGTTAGGCTGAGTATATTATACTTTTAGACAGCATTTGAAGCAATACTGTACTTGGCGAATCAAAAAACAAGAACTAGCTTTTCGCGGTCATGACGAAGGGTCTTCTTCAGAGTCGTGGGAATGTCAAGGAACGTTTGTTTTTATTAATTATTTTGACCAGTCTAGTAGAAATTCAGAATTGTCACACCAAAATCAAAAGTGTCTTTGATTGAGATTAAAAACCCGTACAAAATGAATAATCGACTGTATTTCAGAGTACATTGGTGAATATATTAAACTGGAAATATCTTCCAGTGACTTCTTTTCTGTCCAGATTGATGTAATCATAAGCATCATCCAAAAATACCAATTTTTCATCGTTGTAGGGCTAATGGACACTAATGGTGAATATGTTGAACGCTTTTTAAGGCTAATTTGATGTGAGTTGTTGAACTTCATATTTATCGTTTAGTTTGGCGGACACACGGTTTAGAGCCACGTTATTATAAGTCAAAGCTTGTGGGACAATGTTATGATTGTGCCTGTGTAATGGCTGAACTTTTGAATGGTTTGCAGAAGGAAGTAAAGGAATCTCCATCTCAGGAATCGCTCTTTGACCCATAGGTTAAATTTAGTCTTACAAAGTGCATTAAAACACACTTCCCAATGTCCTGTCCTTTTAGCTGACATTAGCGGAATCCCTTCGTGTTTTCATCATTCCCCTAAGGAAATTAGATACCATAGCTAGATACCATAGTCAGAAGATGTATACCCACTAGGATAGATACCAGGCGGACCTCAAATCCAAGTTTGCTGAAAGTGGTCGCAGATGATTGGGATAACTTGAAAATTGTGTTTTAAAAAGTACCCAATGATTTTTAAACAGATTAGGCAGCAGTTAGGCTCTCAAGTGGTATTTTAAATAACACAAATTGTTTTGAGTTCGCATTTTTTTTTTATAATTTTCTATGAAATACTTCAGCTTACCAGTTTTCTTTTCGGCATTTTACAAAAGAAATCTCTTAACGTTGTTTTCTGTGACAAACAGATAAGAAACACTTACCAGCTAATTCAACGAAAACGAGATGATGAAATACTTTCTGGCTTCTTTGAGATAGCTAGAAAACGAGGTGAGTTTCGGGTCGAAAATATGTCAAGCTGCTACAAGGTGAGGTTTTTAAGAGATACACATGGCTGTATTTAGAAATAGTAGACTCAGTTTTGACACAGATTACAGTCCGATTTCAATACATTGAAGAGCTTCATTTTTGCAACCGTTATTGATCCTTCCAAATTTCTTCTGCATTAAGGAATATTTCCAGTGAATGCTTTGTCAGTTCTTCAAAGCACCTATTACCTCTATGTTCAAAATAAGTAGTTCGAAAACAGAGCGGAATATTTTATATGCAAACGACGAGTTCCAACAAAATGTACCCATTACATAAACAATGAAAATGGTTCGGGAAAATAAAGGCATATTTCAAGAGGCATACAAAATGTTCACCAAATGTGACTTGCACCATTAAGGTTAGTGTGGTATTCAGGTAGAGGGAAATAAATGCCGTAGTAATTGTTGAATAAGCATAACATTAATATGACATGTTAATAATATGCTATATGCTTATTAATTTGAATGTATTTTATATCGACATTAAATGTTTATTCCTACATGTAAGTTGTAATGAAATGGTACTTTCCTTGACATGTGCTATGTTTCTAGGTGTCTATGGCAGCCAGTGAACTCACAAAATGTAACACAATCTAAACTTCAAGTTGTATTTTCTCAGTTTTCGTTTATTCCAATAATACAGGGATGATTTAACTTTTAAACAATAGGTGTAAGGCGGTTTTCTAAATCTGGAGCAGCAACTATATATGGATATAGTTTTATTTCTAAACATAGTATTCAGGATATGGATTTTTACGGGACTTAAAATATGCACAATCAGAACTAAAGCATATTACTTTCACCATTGGTGTAGTTTTGACAAGAAATTGGCAGATAATGATTTACAAAAGCTACATCAAATAATTCCAAAGTTTAAGGCAAACAATTTTTCACGTTTGAAGACAGTCTAACAAAGCAATATTAATGCCTACAGGTAACTTGGGATTTTGAAAATTATATGAAAACACTGTGTTTTCTTACCAGTAAAGTTTTAAGGGCATAGCTCAGTTCCCTTTGCCTCTAAAATGTTTGGGGCATAGTTCAGTTCTGCCGTAATACTGTCATAAGCTTTGCTACACGCTTGCACTGACACTGTCAGAGAACTGAAACCGTAGCAGTGGTTGTAGATTGTAAAATAAACACTTGCAACTTCCAATGGCGTGTGGTCCATGTATACACGGTATGCAGTGCTTACCCTGTAAAATTCTACAACGATTAAATTATCTTGCAGTACGTTTATTTTATGTTTACCGCCTGGCTACTGCAGTGGTCTTGAACAAATACTTCCATTTTATTGTACAACGATACGATCTAATACGATCAACGTGCTCTGTCCGCACCTGTATTTTGTTGCATTTCGGGTCAGTTCAGTCGCCATCGACTCAAGGGAAGCAGATGTGTTTAGTGTGGGCGAAGGTGAATGAACTTCCAGTCATTTTGCAGTGTAACAACTAACAATATATTTCAAGCGAACATACATATAAGTAACGAGTGATTTTGTATAGTGTTTAGCCTTATTATTTGAAGACAAGTGCGGCATTTTATTACCAGTTTGTTAATGTTTAGTTTTTTTATATTTTACTTGCCGTGCCGGAGCGAAATTGTCCTCTATAAGGTAAGCATTTTCAACACGTTCGTGCGCCAGTACTTGGACAACAAAACGTGGGGAGTAAAGATGAAATCTTCGCTTTCTTCGGAGAACAGAAGCGCAGACGCGGATGATGCATAGTGTGCAATGTTATTTCGCGAAGTTTTTCTTCTCTAAATTATGAAGAAAAGATTAAAATTTTGCAGGAAGGAAAACCAATTCCTGACGTAAACATTACTACAGCAATGAAAAACTGTGTACGAAAATACAATTCAGAACTATCTATTACTAATGAATGGCCTACCGGTTGTCCGCACAAACAAAACCTTTATTGTTGGTGTTGTCTCTTGCTTGCTAACGATAAAACATATTTTGTGGTGGGCTCAGGACATAGGGAGTATCAATAAAGTGATTAAAAAACCGTTTTAACAGCACTCATCTTCAAACCATCATTCAGCTGAAAACATTTGGCAAATCCAGGATACACCACATCCTGGATACCTAAAAGAAAATGTGGGAAAATCATCACAAGTAGCTAGTAAGAAAAAATAAATAAGTAATGAAACGCCCAATTCCTATTGCTTGTTTTTGGGGAAACAGGAGTTAGACTTCATGGGTCATGACGATTCATCAGAATCCAATAGCAAGGGGAATTATGTAGAACTTGAAAACCTGCTTTGTCTGTATGACGATAAGTTTTACGGAACAAGGAACACTATTTACTGGGCTATCAAATCTGATCCAGGATGACTTAGCTGAATCAATAAGCAATGCGCTAATGGCGGAGATAAAGAGAGAAATCCAAGAGACCAGCTTTATTGCTATTAGTTGGATGAAAGTACAGATGTTACCAATTTATCCCAACTTTCTGCAATAATGAGATTCGTTGGAGCTGAAGGCGATATTCAAGAAAGGTTTCTCCGCTTCATGAATATTTCAGATGATTGGTCAGCTGATGCATTATACAAAATTGTAAAGGATCTCATAAATGAATTTTACGTGGGGAAAAGCTAATTGCTCAGACGTACGATGGTGCGGCTGTTATGGCGGGCCATTTAAATGTACTTC
Source organism: Deroplatys truncata (assembly GCA_030765065.1). Lineage (NCBI taxonomy): Eukaryota > Metazoa > Arthropoda > Insecta > Mantodea > Mantidae > Deroplatys > Deroplatys truncata. Next base: position 344,911,594 of record CM060990.1, on the reverse strand, counting down.
TAGAAAAAGCCAGGGAATTATGTCCCCATGCTCTGTGCACTGTTTTTCCACATACTAAATCTAGTTGGATCACAGGCGGTTTCACACATTCGAGAATGTAGGATATTGTTCATGACCGTTAATGCGACAGCAGCACTTTTTTAGTCTTGTAAGATAACTGAGGCCCTAGACAATAAGATACATGGAAGATTGCCTCGTGTTTCACAAACGCGCTGTTGGTGGAAAGAATCTATGGATACAGAAAAGGACTTTATTTCATTGTTTGAAACTATTGTCAATACTGATGAAATGTGGGATCAAGATACTTATGCTGCTGCACGAGGTTTCGTGAGCACAATGGAGGATTTCACCTTCAAATTTCTGTTACAGATATTTGCTGTAATATTCATCATCACTGACACTCTATATGATGTTCTCCAAGCAAGTCATCCGATATTGATATTGCTTATTGGAAATTAAGGAATTTCAGAGGTCCTTAGAAGAGAGGCGCGATTCCTTCGATGAAGTATGGGTTACAATTCAAGAAGATATTGGTGATCAATAACCACTTACGAAACGCCATACCGGCAGTAATGGTTTGGACAGGAAAGTGCACTACAAACGTTTGTATTGTGAGGTTCTGGTTACACTTTTACTCCTTCTCAGAGAAATGCCTAGTAATATTGAGCCCCTACGTTTTATGTAATAATAAAGTTATAAGAACTTCAACAAATACAAGTCATCTTTTCCAGAATTACCTTAACAATCATTAAGAGTCCTATAGGACGGTCTTTGACTTTGTTGCTTTGAGGTCACAACTTTCTGCAACTTACCTGTCACTAGACATGCATCATAAATCCGTGAATGATATTCTAGCCTTCATAAAAACAAATGAACTAAACAGCGCATATAGTGAAGTAACAAAGCTGTGCTACTTGGTGTTAACTATTCCATCAAGTAGTGCTGCAGTTGAACGTAGTTTTTCTAAACTAAAGCAAATAAGAAATTATGCTCACAACACTCAGGGACAGGAAGGGCTATAAAACCTATCTTTGATAACGCTGGAGAAGGAGCTTATAGTAAATATACAACTGAATTACAAATTTTATTATCATTTGATTGGCGATTTCTGCAAATATCGGAGGAGGAGCCAGGTGCTTTAAATAAGATAAGGTAAATATACTGTAGTTGTTGAAATGTAATGCACGGGGTGACAGTAATATTATTGTTTTAATTGCGATTATGCATGCATCTACAGTATATTTTCCTTTACCCACTTACAGTAAGATTGATTACCCTCACCGATAAGTTCATCACACGCCCCTGGTAACTTCATAACGTTAAGGAGAAGTAATTGTTGTAAGTACAAGAAAAAACTACATGCTAGGTTTAACAGTTCCTCATTCGTAATTATATTGGTGTTAATTAATTGTATAATTATTTATGAAAGTGTAACCAGAAGGGTTGCATTGTGTTATAAAGTTATGTAACCATACGCTTCATTATCGTATTCCCTGATGTGTACGTCCAGCATGAAGGCGGAACCAGAAGAAGACGGCTCGCATTCTCAGAACTCTAGCTGCTGTAGAATTGTAAACCACTTTAAAACCATCACTTATACAAATATTTTATAAAACATATTTCTAACTTATGAAACATCAGCTTTATACACACAAACATCACTTTAAAACACATTCGTGGGATATTTAGGGGCTAGTTGGGACCAACGAGTCAAATTAGATGAAGAGCGCGCCGCAGTGGAACTTTGTTGCAAAGCGCGAGCGGTTGTACTTAGCGGTGGCCATATTCATGGATGTGAATGGTGAAGATGTGATTGGTGCATACGTGGAATGGGGTAGCATCATCTAAAGTAAACTTAAATATTGGCGTTCATTGCAACGTATATGGGTACTCTAATTCAAACACTAGTTCATTGTCTTTTCATTAAGACCAAATTCAAGCGTTTATGTGAAAGAACACTGAAGTTATTACAATTTTTATTAACACCCGTATTTCCGTTTCTTATTGTTTCTGAATTTAGCTAATGAATAGGTGGGGTAAGAATTATATGAATTTTTAAATGTTGCCTCATGTAATACTTGGACATGACAATGTATTAATATTACTTCTTGGTACAAGAATAGGGAGATAGGATTACATAGGCCCCCTCCTAAAATAAGCAGGAATTCCAAATTAAGCACTTAACACAATTTGGTTTAAAATTTGAAATTTTCTGCGTCTTCTCTGCCTTGTCATAAACTAAAACTATCCTAACTCGAAGCCATGCTAACCTGTCCAATTATCACCCAACATAACCTAGACTTCGACCATGCTACTTTAAGCTAATCTAACCTAGAGAGTCCTCTAATCATCTACTCTGTCCAGCCATAACCCAGAACTAACCTAACTCCAAGATAGGCTAATCTAACCTAATAGATTAACCTGTCCTGTCATCACCCACCATAATCTAGACTTTACCCATGTTAACCTAAGCTAACTTAACCTAGGTCCTACTTTCATTATCTATTCTATCCTGTCATCGTGTGCCCTAATATAATACCAGCCATGCTAATCTAACCTATACCGTCCTCTCATCAGCTATCCAGTACTGGGACAACCTAAACCTAACCTAATTTGACCTAAACTGTTTTCACACCAACATATCCATCCTGGCATCGCCTAACTAAACCTGATTCCGACCATGTTAACTTAAACTATGCTAACCTAGATGGAGCCTCCTATTGTATAAATGACACCCTCTCATCACTTAAACGTATCCCTGTTGCACCTATAGGGCTTCTTGCATCAGTAACTTTGTGTACTTTTACGCTCATTTTTCTTGCACTTTTACGCTCTATTTTGTAATACAGCTAGGAATTACCTTCACTTGTTCACTTGTACAGTCAAGCTACTTAACAGTGAAATAAGAGCTATGTCCTCTTCAAGGATGCCAGTGACAGCCAGAAGGAAAGTAGCAGGTAACTCCCACCCCTTCCTTCTTCACTCATAGAATAGGACGCTAAGGACCCCAGCAGTTAAATAGCGTCCACATATAAAAACTCTACTAGGCTTTGTTTGGAAAGATCTGCGGCGGTCTTAATGACGTATGAAGATGGTGGAGTGCCTCGACCTCAAAACGCATCAAGTTCATTTCAATTAGAGATATCCTTTGTGAGTGCCGTTAGGTGTAGTGTTAAACGCCCTAAGGACTTTCAATGCTGCCATGCTATCCCAGTAGATGTACGCCTCCGCTCGTCTGCGTGGCACAGTATAAATATACATAGTGCGGGCTAAGATGGCATATACTTCTTCTCTCTCGGAAGAATTTAAAGATTTCAAACCAGTCAGTGAAATAACTTACAGAAGAATATTGTTTCAGAACTACAATCTGGCACTCTATAGACCTAAAATTTAATTTGTATTAATTTAATATGACATAATGAAAACTAGTTAATCTTGACTTTGAAGCAGAGTTTATTTTTTATATCAAAAATGCTTTATGTGAAACTCCTATTCCTAGACCAATGTTAGTTCCTCTAAGAATCCAACCCAAACATAGCAAAAGAGCCCTATATAACATCCTGTCTCCACTACTGAATTAACCTTCTGGTATTAATCTGTGAGTAGTAGTAAAAGGTCAGTAAATTGCAGCACTCTCGTACACACATTTTCTCTTCACATTCGCACACACTCTCTCATAAACTCCCTCTCAAGATCAAATGAATATATGGCGAAAGCAGGAAAATATTAGGAAAAATAGGGTTAAAATGGTTAAAAGAAATGAGAAGCAAATTGGAGAAAATAAGGAAGAAGGGTAATAACGCAAAAAAGTAAATAATGATGTAGCGGGGCTAGCAGAGAGGGAAATGGAAGCAATACGCACGTTACCGAGTTGTGCTGGCAGTCCTCGGAGGGAGAAGCTGCTACGCATATGAAGTTGCCGCGCAGCCTGATATGAACAAGTTGTTAAATTAAATTACGTGTTTTAATGAGATCAACATTAATTGTGTAGTACGTGTTCGTCTAACTATTAACGTTTGCTAGTTGTGCAAGATTAAACAAAATTCCATCGAAATAAAGGGAACTTTAAAGACCAATCCCTGAACCTACACGTCTTAGGATATGATGTTAGATTTTTTGCCAGCTCATCCAAACTTGAACTCAGGAACCGAAAGCTATTCACAAACTGGAGCTTTATATATTCGACATGTAGCTTTGTTCAGAGGGGGACCAAATTAGCATTTATTGGAGATGGAGGATAGGAAGTATATGGAAATGCAAGCCCGTTGTCTGGTATGATGTACGATGTATAATTTCAAAGCGTTCTGTAGCAAATATATCTATAAGGTAACTTCAAAAATACTCCCTGCTGGTTCAATGCTCATTGTTGTTTAATACAGTGGTTAGGAGATATGTCAATATGACTAAGAAAATCAATCTAAATAGAAGTTTTACACCCTGGAGATACACTCAATTATTGTTCGCAGCACCTTACTTGCAATAAGGTAAGTGTTAAATCTGGCATGTACAGTTGACAAACATTCCAACTTTCAATTCTTATCCTATGTGTGGCAAATTAACTCTAATTTAAATGCGCATTTTAATACCCATAATTTCTTTCAAGCACACGTCGTAGTGTTTTCCTAACCTTGTCAAGTACTTCATTTGCCTGCAATTCCTCGTTGCTGCCGACTCTTTTATCTCGTAGCGCGTCTTTCATGTTGTCGAAAAAAGCATAATCACATGGAGCGAGATCTGGTGAATATGGTGGCATAGGGAGTAAACTCTGAATCAACAAGTACAATCCCTTTGCTGAAAGTAGTTACATTCCTCTACCTAATCAGCACAAGCTAAGAAACCGTGCGTAAATCCTCAGAATCAAATTATAAAGCATGCACAGTGCAATTGAATGCGTGAAGAAACATGTACCTATTATACTGTTCAGGATTGGCTAAACGTATTCAGACTTGCAAGTTCGAAAAGGGTTCGAAACAAGAAAAGTCCACCTTATGTAGTGTACGAATTAAAATATTCAGAAATCAAGGATTTATCTAAACTAGCTGCATCTATAATTAAAAACATAAGTACTGACAGGCAAGGAAACAAAATTAACTGGCTTAAAGTGAAATGCTTTCGCTTACAAAAATGTAAGCCAGGAGTGATTGATTACAGGTAATACACTAATGGAATTACAAAGAAATACACATTGCAACTCGACTCTCGCTGATCAAGGTATAGCCCCACTCTTGCTTTTTTAACATAGGAAGACAACTGGAAAGAGTAAAAGTTTTGAATGAACTCACCAGGGTTTTTAATGGTCTTTTCCGCCACTCAATGGGCCCCATAGCAACAGTTCAGCGAAGCATACGGAATAGTTTAGAGATTGGCCCGCGTATGAAGTAACTTTGATGGGGTAGTTCTAAAGTAGGCGCAACTTGTTAAGAAATATATTATCATCCTTGGAATTCTAATTCGGATACATATATGCAGACTTTATCCCCACATTTGCCACTAATCTGAGTGCTCAATTCATTTAATTATTTCTTGCTGCCCATCTCAATCATAACTCTGCTAACTTTCAAAGATTTGAAGGTTTTAATTCCTACCTTAATTTTAAAGATTTTGGTCCTTAATAGGGTTTTGGTAGCCTCTGGAAGTTATTCATCTTCTGCCGGACATTTAGGTTGTACCTTTTATTGATATCACTGTTTGTGCAAGTGGAAATCTTGCCTGAAAAAGGGCAAACGGTGGCGGTCATTCAAGATGAACTCCATGAATTATAATAGTCACAAAGCGCTCACCACTGGCCGAACCGTAAACTAATCAGCAAAGTTACGAATGAAACTTAGTTGTGAATATCTAACAAAATATCAGTATATTGTTGAAAATAAGAATGCTGCTGTCACGTGGAAGGAGAAGGTAAGTAAAATTATCAGAGCGTATATATACATATATTTATTAGAATTTCGCTTTGTATAATGTGTAAGGTAGATGATTTTTTGGGATTTGTCACAAATATTTCCGCACTTGCTCTTTACAATGATTCGCTCAATATCTTATAATTCTAGCGTGACTACTTCAATAAACTCATAATACGCGATAATTGTGAACAAATCTACCATTGTACTCAAAAACAAATGAGGCCTTAAGTCTGCCGATATGCACTTATGTAATTATTTTAGTAAGGTTTCAATTAGGAAAATAAATAAATCAGAATCTAACATAGAGCCACTATGGAAAGGTGCATATGCAACCGCCAGAGGGATAGCGTCTTTGTATGCATATTTTGTTTGTCTTTATTATATTTTTAACTACACGTTCAAATAATTCGTGGCGATAACCCCTAGTTCCCGAGATCGTGGGTTCAACCCCGACGGAGGGCAATGGATTTTTCGGAAGTAAATATCCTCGCTCTACCCAAGGCAGCTGCAGCGACAACAATTAACTCCAGCGATCAACCATGCAACATCACCGGCAGAACAAGAGACAATTACTCCAGTTTCATCGATTACACACATTTTTATAGAAGTTCAAGAATTCACTCAAACGTTTGCTTTGCTTCTGACGCAAAATTGTTCCTGCATTGGAACTAATAAATTTATCCATAAGTCTAAGCCTGAGCTTTGTATACACAAAAGCTATTACAGTAGACGTTGATTTTTATCTTAATATTTTTAATTATTATTGTTTTATTTTGGTACTACTTAATGCTACTTATAGAGGGGCGTTCGGAAATGATTCACACTTGCGTTGTTTTAAAACACCTAGGACTTAATTAATTCAGGCTAACCTGCAATAGAGTGTTACGGCCTCGCGGGTTCTATCTAGTTGCAAGAGAAGGATCCACATAAATACATATTAGAAGCGGATGTCGAGGATCCTACAGAGCTCCATGATCTACACTACGATCTACCTTTCCTAACTGAGTGCATGAAGACCAAGGGGTCGTCTACAAAGAAACTAATGGATAGTTCGTATATAACGAAAACAAAGTTAAGTGAAGTTGATTCATGCGAAAGCGAAAACTTCTGATAATGCACGTGAAAAATTTAATATAAAAGACTTTTACTACAATTGCTCAGAGGCATCTTTATCAGGTTTGAGGTTCCTTTGCATGACGTAAATCTACGACACGTGACCACCGGCTTTATTTCCCTTCCGAGAGGGAGCCATTCTAAGGACTTTTACGCCCGAAAAATATCCATTGATTTTATAGGATGTGCTAAAGGACATATTTTCTGATTAAACATAACACAAACAATGAAAATAAGATAAACCAGCCAGTGTAAAAAATGTGATATGCAAAAACCTCTATCAGGAACTAGCATCACTCTTCTTACTTCATCTGAAGTATAAAATTCGAGGATATTCTGCACTGCTGATGGTTCCAGTTTTTTCCGGCTTTACACTTAGGTGTTGACAATATTCCCTTCTCGGCAGCAAGTTCTTTTGCCTTCCTAGTAATATTTCTTGGAAAGTAGCGTTACACATCTATACGATCTTCTGAATGCCGTAAAATACTTAAAATGCTGGTCAATTATACCTTGAAGACTTTATTTCAAGGTTTATTTTCACCTTCAGAAATTCTCGGCGCTATTGGACATCTCTGAGCCCTTAACGTACCACTATCATTATATGTGCTGTTGCCGTAATATGGAGCTGAAAACCTGAACCTTATGTATATGGACACTGATTCATGCATCCATGTGCAAATATTCCAAAACTTACTGAAGAAAGCAGAATTATTATAAATAATTGTAAAGATGTTAATAGCTCAATTAATTTGCCATCCTCAGTCTCAGCATTGCTATCTTTTGGAATGCCTGTGTCTCGTAATTGGAACATTCTGGGTTCGAATCTTTGGTGTATGTTTTCTTTTATTTTTATTATTTAAATTTTAATTTGTTAAATATATGACAATGCTCTTTTAGTACATGCATAATGAAGTATCTCTGTTTTCTATTTAATTCAAACTTTTTTCGGGAGATTCTTCTTGAACTTTTTATCCATTTATGCCTAGTTTATCAGGTCCTTCGAAACCTCCTTGTTTCAAAATAGACTGAGTATTGCATGTCACTTTCTTTGTACTACGTTCATTGTTTCGTGCAACAGAGTCCCAGCAACGCATACATATGTATTGATACAAAATAGGTCTCTTGAAAACAAAATTTCACATAGTTGATTATGTTTATAAGAGTGACCCTATTTGTTTGGACTTGATCACTGTGACGATCTATTGATTCCTTATAGGCTTTACTTAAATGTAGGCCAGTACTGACCCAAATGTACCAACATTTCTACATTATTGTTATTATTATACTAAAATTATCTGTTTGACAAGAGGTGTTTTAAGTGGATAACGGCAAGAATTTTTAATTATTTCCGGAAAGGGGAAGTTAATTACTTCTTGGCACCATTAAGAATTGTCTGGAGAAACGGGGAATCAGCTCGTAAGCCAGGGCTGGATTATGATATCTTTGGAAGGCCGTCAGGTAGTGGTGACCCTGGAGAGTAAGTCCTTGATGGCAACAGTGGCCCGGGGCAGTGCATAAACTGTAACGCAAACCGAACAAAATGCCCCCTTTCCTTCCCCCAATCCTCCATCTTCTCCTTTCCGCTTACACGTTTAAGGATATGTACATATCTACCCAGGATGGGAGATCAGCCCGATGCCTGAATAAGAGCGCGGAAGTAGATGATATGAAATGATGATTAAATGGATGAAAGGAAAGGGGTTAATGAGCAGTTGGTGGAATGAATGGTGTGAGAAACCGGAGAACCTTAAAACATAAGTAGCATACTGCAGATGAATTGAAATCCTTTTGAAGCTTATCCGTATGTTTTAGATGTCTAGCAAATTTGTATATATTATCAATCTTCTTTGCAATGAATCTTGGGTATTTCATAAAATTCTGAGCAGAGAAATATTTGCACCATTTCGCAGCCATGAAAATGCTAAAAACCGAAAATGTTAGCAAGTTTATATGCCTGTTCAGACATTATTAACAACAGGTTGTAAACCATATGATACGAAATTAACGTCAGAACTTCTGAAAAATGCAACGAAAGGCGAGAAATCCGGGAATCAAAGCTTAAAGGAAAATTGCGCAAAATATCCAAACATGTTTTTAAACACTAATTTAATGCCAGCTCACGAAGATTATATAAAAATAATAAAAATTAAGAGATATAAACGAAGCTTTGAATATAGAGGCTTTAGAACTCGGCGAAAATAGGACCCTGTAAACGTTAGAGCAGGCCTGGGAGACTGCTGCTCAGCGAGCGATCAATCGCTCAAGGCTTTGCACTGCGTGTCGTAAAGTATTATAAGACAGGTATCAGCAGCTATGTACACCCTAAGACAAAAAACTGAGCAGAATCTCTAAAACTATGTTTGTTGAAGTCCAAATCGTTTCCGGGGCCGGTTCACAATGGTCATAAGACAAGGTGCTACTCCGTAGCCTGTATCCTCAATTAAGAGAACATCAGCGTGTTGCATTACCATCACCCTATAAATATCTGAGTTTCTCCAGATTCCGGAATCGTGTACACTTCCGCCAAAATGAGAAAGTAGGTATATTATTTTATATACTACTTAATGAAGCATGAACAAAAGTAATTATAGTAAAATATTATTATACTCTCCGCTGTTTTCTCAAGCAATTATTCCGTAGCCTGCTCAACGATTCTAGCTAAAATGGTATGCAATGATAACCATCTCGTTTGAGATGTATGAAGCATTTTCTGAATGGACAAATGAACATAGACCTGAAATTCACGTAATTGTGCCTATCTTTTCGCACTTGGTCGAGTACTTTGTAGTTCTGTTCTGTAAAGGCTTTACCACATAAGTAGCATACTGTAGAGGTGTCGAAATCCTTTTGCTGTTCATCCGTACGTTTTAGAGGCTTAGCAGATTTGTATATATTAGCAATCTTCTTTCAGGATTACGTAAATTTATTGAAGCACTTGGCTAATACTGTAAAGAATGGGGACTGAGAGTAAAAGAAAAAAAATCGAAAATCATGATCTTCAAGAAAGGATATAAACTAAGAAAGACCGAAAATTGGTATGCAATTTTCTTATTTCCAGGCAACGCCACAAAGGGAATAAATGTCACAAATCCCCATTCACTGATAAATAAACTATTCAGCCATAATGGTTCAATTTATCTGGGCAAAGGTTTTGTGCTCACCAAGAGCTGATGGAGCACCCTTTTTGAAGATTTACCCGGCCAGTAGGCAATCTGATATTGTAATTGTCAATAAAGTTACTTCCCAAGCCTCGCCTATCCAGAAGTTCCCCTGAATTTATCAACAAACGGGGCGTCTAAATGGTTTCTTGAAACACGACTTCATCACGTGTTTTTAAATGCTTTATCAGTAATATCTCAACTTGCATTAACCAATCGTCTTGGGCTCCGGGAGAAGTATGTAGTGTATTATATGACCTTGAAGCAAGGTCTTAGACGTAGACTACGCTTGTGTAAAGCCAATCGTGTGTTACACTTCCGGCAGTCGCGATGGTTAAAGCCTTATGTAGACTTTAACAGCAGGCTACTACAGCAGGTTGCAAATGATTTTGAGAAGGATCTCTGCAAGCTGTTCAACAATATTGGTAATCTTAGTTTCGTATTAAAATCTGAATATTGCAGATGCTCTTGGTTTATTACAAAACAAAAACAACACAATTAGCCCATCTGCAAAACATCAACGCTATATAACATTCTGTTATTCTCCTATGCCTGCTTCTCCGCATTTCCGGGGGTCACAGTTCCTGTTTCATTACTGTACTCTTGGTAGCAGGGTCCCCTTTCGAGATCCGTGAAGAGTCATAGATGTCAATAGTTTTTTTCAGCACTCTCTATACTGGTGTGGACTGAATCACACTCCATTAAAGATTGGCCAGGCTCATAAAAGCATTGGAAGAATCTGATGCAATCATTAAATAACCTAAGTATACACAAATATATTTACTTTGCATATAATTTTTTTCTCAGAAGTTTCAAAGGTCTTTTGAACAAAGGGTCAGATGAAGCCTCTGATTCCACTGGAGGTGATGATTCGGAGGAGGGCTTCTTATTGTAACCAGCCGTATATGCATACGATTACACAGATTCTCCACGGTTTTTTCAAACATAGCATTGTTGAACAGCTTGCAGAGATCCTTCTCAAAATCATTTATCTTGTGAATGAAAGACTATTTAATTCCATTGCGCTAATACACAATTTTATTACTCTTCGCATTACACAGCTTCATTATATTTCTCACTTAGCAAGTTTTTGACTATTTTTGGGAGTTTGCACGCCCCAAATAAATTATTTTTCAGGATTATAATTGGATCCTGAGAGCGCAGTAGACTGGCTCTCATTTCTAGTCTTCTAGTGTTATCTCCGATACCATCATACCGTCCTTTTCCGTGTAACGTCACAAAGAAATGCCATTTATGCCCGAAAGTAGCCATAGCCCTCCGGCGGGTTCGAACCCGCATCCTCGGGAACTAGTCTAGTTAACGGTCAACCACTTTTGAAAGTTGATTAGTTTTGGAGAGGATGATGTTATCACCTCAAAGTTAACTTGCTCAATGATGTGTTAAGCGCAATTTCGTGCAGAGTTTTGTGAAATCAGACTATTTGTGAATATTTTCACGGCGATTCAAATATATTTTTGTTACCTGACAGTAAATTATAATCAACTTATCACAGTAAAAGCAGACGGAGGCCATCTGTCTACTGGCCGTGAAATCTGGCTATAGGAAAACCAGGTTATACAGCTACCGCGCTCAGATTACGTGTCTGTTTCCCGCATTCTCAAACCCTGGTGAAATAACAGTCAATCTCTCGTAGACGTGTCCGTTCTATTGAAACCCCGTTCGGCTCCTTAATAAGTGGAGCTAAACACTGCCGCTGCTTTTCTATATCTTTCATCATCCAGAAGCCACGGAACATCTCCCTCGCTTCATTTTTTGAATAGATTTCAATTCCTGAGTATAAATTTGGTTGAGTTGACAAAAAATCTAACATAATATCCTGAGACATGCAAGTACTTCCAAAGAAGACAAGTTGGAAGTTGATGACGCGATGTGGACAAATTCAGGAAAAACTCGCTCCCTTTCCATTCAGGTCCCGATATCAAGTCATGGGCCTGATTGGCTGTGGTTTACTTACTCCGGATTTCAAGCGGATCTCTCATCGTAAGCTGGCTTAGCTCACACTTGACAGCTCTAGTCGACACACCGCAGAAGGGCTCAGGTCCAATATAATCGAACACCGATCGCCTATTTGCAAGTGTCTGCCATCTCATTCCCTCTAATACCAGCGTGCGTAGAAACCAAAGAAGTGTAATCAGACAGCTGGTACGGAGTGTACAGGAGCACAGATGGTATGCAGCTGAAATTCCTTCACTGAAGTTGTTTCTTTTCGGCCCTCCAAAGCCTGCTTATCCCATAGTAAGTTCTTTCTTTCGATCTTTAATAGTTGTCGGGATCTGGAACTTATATCTCCTGTATGTGTTCACTGCAGGCCTTCCTCTTTCTATTACTGCATTTTAGTTATCGTCTATTTTATAAACTGCGCTAACTTGGAAGCAATAAAAAACACGGAAACGATTTCTCTGTTAAAGTAGATGAAGCACTGGAAGAAGGCTTCCCGACGGTTCATAGAGAAACATACATACATACACACATTAATGTACACACATCCACTATCATGTACATGCATACACACCCACTCACACATATACGCGCACTTACATGCTGACAAACAAAAGTAGGTTTTTAAGTAAACGTTTTACAGTTCATATAAACTACTTATATCTCTGATCACGTGATATAATGATGAAAGGAATTCACGTGCTATTGACATATATTGAGTTTTAGATGGTTAATCATCGTTTTATTATTAAATTCAGCGCATGAATGAACTGAAATGTTCGTGCTCCGACTATAAATAGACCTTCAAAATTCTACCTTCATTGGACTAATTAACCTTTGGGTGATGAACATAATTTTCTTCAAAACGAATCAGCTTTCGAAAGTGTTTAACATTATCTAGTCGAGGAAACCTAGAGGTCTAACTCTGCATATAAAGATGCCATTCCGAATACTGTGCACATGTCGACATTCAAGCAGTAGATTAATTTTCATATTCTTTCTGAACAGCTTGGAGTATTTCCTGTTTTCCCTCCTGCAGATAAACATTCATATCCTTGGATGAATTGCAACGAATGAAATACGATTTCAATCGTACCTCGAATGAAGTTTCGTATTCTTTGATGTTGCACTAATTCATTGCAGATAAAAACCGGTGTCTAGTGGGCTCCAACTTGCTTTTATTTTTAGGACTGATTGATTAATACACATCTTCATATACTACACGTTATAACCATAATTGGAGGCTGCGTTACAATACTTGCACTTAAAGACACGTTTACAAGTCATTTCGTCATAACCTTGCAGAAAATTCTCTCCGCATTTCCTACAGGTGTAACCTGCAGCGCTGGGATCGATATCTTTATATGCAGAATTGGAAATCTTTGAACTCGATATAGTTCTCCTCATCTAAATACCAAAACTTAAATTTAGTTTTATTCATGGACGCTCTTTAACTACTATGGTCCTTAGCGCCCCATTCTATATTGGGCGTAAAACATCGTAAATTTGTCTCAGAAGCCTCTTATCAGGCCTGAGGTTATTTTTCGTGCCGTAAGTCTACGACACAGGACCACCAGATTTACTTCCCTTCCAAAAGGTATTCTAACCCTACAGGGGAGATTCAAAACAACAGTCTAGATTTTTTAGAGGAGTCAGATGAAACAGCGGAGTCTATTTACAATTTATCTGTTTCATTGTATAAGCACAACCTTAGTATAGCTAATGTATCTTTATTCTCTAAATCAAGCACGTGTTGTCTTAAGAATACCCAGACTAGAAGTTGGTATTAATGCTTGCAATAAAGATATATTGCATTTGTTTGAATCTAACATGAACAATACAACTCTGAATAAATTCAACCACATTGTTCAGTGCTATTTTCTGACCTTCAAAATCTTATGTAATAGATTGTATATAAAGTAAGGCTAGGGATAACAAAAATATTCTTAGGAATAAACTGCATAGCAAAACTGCACACCTACATAACAAAACAGATAATATTATATAACACAGGTGACTATTTATTTAAAAAAGTAACATAATCTACAGGCTTTATCCACTTTGAAACACCATCACGTTACAATATAGTTCAACAAACGTGTCGTTTGGTTAAGCGTGTTATTTTTTCAAGTGTTTATACATATTGGCTTATGATTGGATGTAAATTAATGACGTCCGAATAATACTTAATGCAGATTTCTGATCAACAATCAAATATTGTTTAGAATAAAGCTACTAGAGGAAAATGATACACTAAAGCAATGCTTGGTTGTGCAGAAGAAAATGAAAAAAGAAAGAAAGAAACTTAGATGTACAAGATACAGATAACACGTTGCTCGATTCCTTTTAGGTCCAGTAGCGGCTCCTGGCCTCAACTATACATGAAGCTCTCATCACATAAAAATCACATGCAACATACCTATTTCTTATATATTAAGTTGACTCTTCTATCCTTTCCATTGTTACATTTCTCAGCTATGTCTTCGTGAAAAGGCTGCTTCTTCTCTAGGTCAATTAACAGAGTCCGAATGTTTATGTAATGACCCGTTGATGTTCAAAATGACACAAAACCCGGCACTGTTCAACACGTCTTTTTTTACACCAAGCATTAGGCAAGGCCAGCAAAACAGTTCTTCCATATAATAACTACTGCCCAGCGACTCGTATCCACTGTATCACAAGTTTTAAAGTGTTTTTCGTACCTTTTTGTTCCACATTTTGTGCCGACAAATTAAGAATAGGGTTTGGTCTTCTTGTTAATAGCAGATCCCGTTTATCGCAATGGGCCTTAGGGGCTCCCTCGGAGCTTGTGCGTAGAACTGGCCGGGTTCCGTATGCGATGATAGTGTATGAAAGTTTGCCTAAATATGTGACACATAGAATGTTGCATTTTTATTGCCACACACACACACACACAAACACACTCACACTCAAACACACATTAATTTCTTGTGATCGTCGGCAAATCCAAGAAGCATCGATAGCGGCATTATAGCACTGAAGGCCCCATTTGCAGCACGTACAGTGTCCACTTCTTCACTGGGATAGCATTATCCAGCATTCAGCAAGAAACAGATTCTACGGGGTCAAGTGCAGTATTGTTGAAATGGTTTCGGGAGGTAATTTAGATAGTATCACAAGTGTTTAAGGCAATTTAGAAGGTAATTCACATAGTATCACAGGTATTTATGGTAATTCAGAGAGTAGCTCAATACTTTATGAACATTTTTATTGAATGTTACAAGTTTTTCATACTCCTACAGACTATTCTTTAAAATCTTGTAAAGTTCTGTATGTTAAATAGTTAATGTGCGAGACGGAGAGAGATAAACTGTGTATAGAGTTACGGTTTCTAGGGTATATAGAAGTAGTCCAAACTACCCCATCCATATGTTTTTGGAGATATTATAAAGTTTTATTATTCAGCTTTATTGTGTTTATGTGGTTACATTTTTGGATAAACATTGTGGCTTTCCTTTATATACTGTTAATCAGTGCTCCTTTAGATAAGGATAGTAAGGGTAGACGTCTCTCCTCTTTTCATCTATGCCTGAGATCAGCACAGAATTTTCTCCTAATGACAGAATTAACGCCTTCCATTCCATCTTCTTATTCTTCTTTCTCCACCAGGATTCTGTTTGGTGTGTACGCAGCACATGAGCAAACTTCCATTTTAAATTTGTAGACTCGCAGAGAAAATCATCATCTCGAGATGAGGCTCACATTCTATAAGTGCTGTTTTTGATGCTGTTATATCCATGCATATGTTGTTATTCCATCCTCTGCAGTGACTCTTTTATCATGGTATGGAGTCAACGTCATTTTATTTACTTGTACTAACGTAACACTATGCTGTCTGGCAGGATCAAATTCATAGGCGCTCTTATTGTTTGTTTGGTTTAAAACGGTCTGCATAGCTGACAATTGTACTGCACTACTTAATGGGTGAATCAATATTGTTGACTATTCGCTGTGTGATAATGAGAGGAACGAAACTCTATTTTAGCGATTTTACAGTAGAGATGAAAAACGTTATTTTTAAATGTAGTTTTCATGTTTCAGTCATTTTTCATATAGTCCTTTCAAGTCTGAAAGCCCCTTTTGAACTCATGCAATGTTGGCTGCATCGTCTTTAATTCCAAATAAAAGGCAAGAAAAACAGGAAATGGAATTGCTGAATTCACAGTGCATTATAATTATGATGAAAATATCCCAAAAAGTATATGACAATGTAATCAAAATCGTTAGAATCCATTATGAATGGATAAAGTGAAGAATTCATAAAAAAACTACACGTCACTGGCATAGAGGCGGCAGAGACGCGCAAAAGTAATTAGCAGATATGTATGCTGAAGAGTCTACGGGAGGTTACAAACTGTTGGTATACATGGGAAGTAGACGCGCAGAAGTCTCCAGTTATAAGCGGTGAATAATCTACAGGAGGCTACAAAACGTTGGTATATATGTCATATAGACGGGCTGGAGTCAGAACCCTCTCGATGTTTCAGTTTTTTTTATTTATGGACGCTCTTTAACTGCTATGCTTCTTAGCGTTCCATTCTATACTGTGCATGAAAGACAGGAAATCTTGCTCTTTGGAAAGTAGGTGTCAAGCAACAGCCTCAAGGTCTCCCCCTCCGGCTGCGCCATGCACCAGAAGGATCTTCCTATGAGGCCAACCTGGCCCTCATGTTCCAACCGTACACCATATATGTAATTAAGTCCACAAAACGCTAATGTGCTGTTTAAACCGTACGGTTAGGAATACTGTACTTAATATGGATGCCACTGCAAAGGATTGTGGTATCATGTTCTGATCTGTTAGTGCAGATCTTGCTCGGAAAATTTGGCAACGTCTTCTGAATATGCCGGCAATTGATTGCTCTTTTGTTGCAATCAATCTGTGTTTATGCAAAGCGACCTGACGTCATATTGAATACATAGTTCAAGCAACAGAACACAGAAATGGAAGAATCACTGCTTTAAGGGAGTAACTGGGCCTTGGAAGGAGTTCGGCTCTATCCTAATAAAAACTGTCTTATTATCACAGAATAGTCCCTTACCGTTTGAATGGAATATTCATTGAAAATAATCTCTCCAACATTCACGAAATAAGACTTTTTTACCTAGAATCAATCCCTATCTCTCAGAGTCCGGAAGTATGATCTGTGAGTATACAGTCATGTGACCCTTTTAGCCCCTTCATCATTATTTCTATGTAGCTTCTACGAACTATTCTTATGAAAGTATTTTTCTATATGTCATTTTAATCCAAATAACCTTTGCGGAAATACCTACATTACACATTTCATTAGGATACAAGGTGAGTAGCAGCAGTCAAATGTTTAAAAAGCTTCTGACTTCTGGCTGCCCTGACAATAAAGAGCTTCCCTGCTAACATTTGAATGGTCATTCTTAGGGAATTCCATTCATCGCAAGCGTGATTTATGAAAAGGCAGTGGGGTGTGACTGCCTTTAGACATCTCTCACTTAAGAATGCCATATCTATATACGGCTGCGTTTTTTATGTGTATTTGAATTTCTTATATGGTATTCTTTGTAATTCTTTAAAAACTAATCTTATAAAGCTTGTTTTCTATATAGTTTATGATAATCGAGATAAACCTTTGCAGAAATAGTTATATTACGCAGTTCGTAATAGATGCAAAGAATAGTAGAACGGAAAATGTTCTGACCATTGGTTTTTCGTTATTTTCCTGGGTCGGTAAGCAAATGTTGTAATGGTTCCTTTTCTACCAAGAATTTCCTAGCTATCATTTCCTGTGAAAAATCAACTGACAGTTCCACTATCATACAGAAACTGTCAGTCTTACCAGGAATCGGATGATAAGAATTTCAAATTACAAATACTAACCATTTTTGTAGACCGGCCATATAAAAAATTCAGCAACACTTTAATGCACTTTCAAGGTAAGTGATGGGTTTTGATATCACAGAGAAATTTGATTTTATGTATTTGTTGACATAGTGGATGAAAACAACTGTTGTTCAACTTTTACTGAAGATAAATTACGTTCGTCAAAGTTGTGGAAGATCTTGTCACATTGACACTAAAGAAAGAAAATCGAGGATAGAGCCACTATAAGAAAACAAAAATACACTAAATTGCGGGAGGGAATAGAAGGGTATAAGGACTGGTTCCGTCCTGGTTCTACGATCGGTGAAAGATCGATGTGTAAGTTTTATAATGTGTTATTTATTTCTGAACTAAATATTAAAATACATAACAAAAGATCAAAGCGTATTAAAAACATGAAATGCATAATACAATTTTTAGGTTTTTTCCAGGAAAGCCTGTAGCGTAACAACTGCGCAACAGTCAGCGCACAAGGCAAAAATCAAACTAGCTGGCTTTTTCACAGAGCAAACAAATTCAGCGTCAGGAAGTTCGAAACATTGACCATCAAAAACTCATTGGAATTAGTCCACAAGCTACAGGGCATCACAATTACATCTGAAGACGGTTTAGTTTCATTTAATGCCTCGGGATACGAATCTCGGTAGACCTCATTGTTACGTACCTGCTTATAACCGCACTGCTGTGATCAAAACTTTCGATTAGTTATTGTTATTTTTTAGTTTTATTTAGAAATTCTCTTGTCTAATGTGGTATCTATTGCCAAGGCACTTGAAATAAACACTCTCTTACCGGTACGCCGAAGCAAACATCTGCATGGATAATTTTGATCCTTCGAGACCAACCCAGTTTCACACCTATGAAGATGCAAATAACCAATATGTTTGGGCAAACGTTGATGGTGTAGCTTGGCTCTTTTCTTCTGTATGCATCGTACAAATGTTTCTGATACATTAAAAGTGATAAAGAGAAGCCCTAGACATACTTGAACTTAACAACCATGTGCTGTAGAAAGAAATGTCTTCAAGTACCAGGGTCCAGTTGCTGAAAACCGAAAATCCTTCAAGTTTGACCATCGGCAGTCAGCTGACACCGCTGGTAAGGTCTCAGTTATCCACCGCCTGCCAAGCATCCGGTACCCAGTCAGGGTCCAACTTGCTTCTCTTCTTGGGGCTGCTTGATTAATACACATCTGCATGTAGCTACCCTTATAACTATCATTGAAGTCTGCGTTACAATACTTGCACTGGAAGACTCGTTTACAGTCATTTCGTCTAACATTTTGCCTTTTGCTCTCACCCTCCCTTGTTCTGCTTGTGCCGCTCCATTCGGTGAACTTCTTGGCAATCCCAGGGTTATTTTGCAAAATACATAATTGTTCTTTATTTCTACAGCAGCAGATTAAATCGCTTATTAATGTGCAGAAAACGGATTGCTAAACAATTAAAAATAATTTACCGCAATAAATCATTACTTTCGCTTCCAAAGTAAATGAATTCTCTAAATTAACACAGGAGTTCTCCACGTCAAAGCATTTGATTTTATCACTGCCTAATATGCACCAGAAAATTGTTGCAGCCCAAATCAACGTTTCTCTTTCATTATGCTAATCTGGATACGTAATTTGCGTTTCTGGTATTTTGTTCGCACATGCTCTGATTACCTGTATTCTTGTTTCGCCTTTGCTAACACCTTTTTTCTTCGGTTCTCTCCATTCCCCAGCTCTATTAGCCAGTAAGCTACGTCCTGCTCCCTGTCTTAGGGAGAGATCCTCTCTCTGTATCCTACTCATCCCTGGAAGGTATTACTTCCGAAATTCCGATACAGCCTTCCAGGTGGAACCGAAATACCACATTCTATCAACGTTTTCAGACTGGGTGAGAAGCAAGAAATGTTTCCCACAAGGGTTGTTCATGCTGAACTGCCTGACCACCGTGATTTGTTAATGCTAAGTGATAGCACTGGAATGCACCACTACGTATATATCAAGAATTTTGAAAATCTAGATATCTCAGTGAATGATTGAATTACAGTAGCATAACCACACTATCCACACAAGTCAGCAGGTTTCAAACTAGTCCTCACAAAGTCTAAATTGATTGGCCTCCTTGCCCACCTCCTATTGAAAATGTGTGGAGAGGTGGAAAAAGTCTTGGAGTTAAATTGTCCTGCAAGACAACGCAAGACAAAATAGGTTTTGTGGAATCAAATACAGGATGTTGAGAGGATGTATCCTCTCGTTAAAATTTGACTAGGCATTTGATATTATTTGACATGCCCCGCAGAATGAGGACAGTAATAGAAGCAGAGGGTTTACAACCCGGGCTATTAAGTTAAATTGTATTTTTATTTGCTTTTTCATTTAGGAATATAATATTTAGTTGTTTTATATTTAGTTTGAAAACGAAAAGGAGAGTGTTTGAGCCGACTGCATACAGCAGAATCGTTACCACTAATGCGAAGCTGTTCTTGCAGAAAATGGAATTAACCCAGAGAGATATTACATGAACGTTGCTTTATTCATCGTGAGGTACTGTGTGCAAAATCAGTAACGTTGGATACAGCAATGCCATTTGTGCGAATTGTGAATACTTGCAGAAACGTGATTTAGTGCGTCAGTTAAATCAGTTTCATTCACCTCAGTTAAGGCTGCATGTTACATGAGTACCTCTTCTCCTTTCCCCATTGTTTTGCATGGTTTCATTTAGACATAAAATCTATGGAATGTTGCAGGCACAGATGTACACGGTAGAAGTTCCATGGGATCCATTATGGATCAGTTCCATAATTATTGGCGGGAATATATAAATAATTAAATAAAGAACTAATAATAATAACAATAATAATAAGGAAAGAAATAATCGCAATAATGTCCTCTACCATTAAATTAGAATATCTCACAGGCGATAAGTAATAAAGTTGTGCTATAAAGTTCAATTGAAAGCTTAATATAAAATCTTTTACATAATATTTATTATAGTTGATATAATTAACTATTTACGTCAATGTTTAAAGACCATACGTTTAAATACAACCTTTTCGATACTTTTAAATTTGTAAGTTTTGCATTATTGAAGGTTGTTGTGTTTAAGTTTATGCCAGATAGGGAATGAAACTAGTCGAGACTTCAAGTTATTGCCTTGCACGTGTCCCCAAAGGGCTTCTGGTGCTGATTCCCTTTCACTGGGGAACCCAGTGAATCCAGTTGTAGACGGTCTTAGGAGCTTCTTGACATACCGCAGAAACGTTTACTAATATCTGCCAGTTTTGACTCCAGACTACAGTCTACAATTAGTGATGATATATTATGTCTTCTTCGGGAAGTGTTATTAAGTAATTCGTACAAGAATGGCAGTAAATGGAGCGATATCCTCAATAAAGTCTACGAGGGAACACTACTTAGGACATTACTTCTAGCGTGTGGGCTCACTGCAAAAACCCGTTATTTACGTTTTAGCAAGTTCTGAGAAAAGTGCGTTTTAAGTCTCCTTACTAAATCAAATATAGCTGTATGTTCATACCGGTTGCCATGGCAACGAAACGGAACTTAAGGTTCCATGTGCTCCACAGAGACGCACGGAAGTCCCTAATACTTCCAATTTGAAACACCCACGCCGCCAAGGACCACAGCAGTTAAATGGTCCATATAAAACTCAATTTAATTTCTACTACACCACAATGGATGACTCCCTTCCCGGTGGCAACCCACTCTGACCATGGTGTTTTCGTGGTTTTCCTGCCAAGCTACTTAACAATGAAATGAGAGCCATATTCACTCAGGTTATGCATGAAGACAGGAATATATTTAGGTGGTTTTCAGGCTAAATTGCGTTTATTATGAGGATTCCTCAGTATGCAAAGACAGTGCTGATAACTTTCCTTTTAGTAAGTTATCCCAATTTTCTGTTTCGGCTCTAAGATTTCCGCACTCGAATGCTAATTGCAAGCGTGTGTACAGGAAAATTAATTTAATTAATGTGACACACAGAAATAGGCTTTGTACTTCAAGAATGAATGCCGTATATTAACCTCTAATTGAGTAACAATGGTGCACAATTTGAGAGATTTTATTTAACTGGTGATATGCTGTGCTGAACTCTATTATTATTACTATTTACAAAATCATAATTTATGTCAATTACCTCGTTTTGTAGATAAAAGCTTGTGATTTTCCTTATTCAAGATACGATTTATTCAGAATAAAAAACACCTTTTAAAGTATGAATGCTTTAAATAGCAATTTCATATTTAACTCCACAATTTTAAAATCTTTAAAAAAATACAGAAGGAATCTCTGAAATATTTTGTTTCAAAACTGTTATTGTCAGGATGGGATTTTTTTAGAGTGTGCTTTTAAACATTTTATTTGTGTTAGCGCGTAGTATTTTCAGAACATAAACAGCGACTGAGAGGTAAGTGACATGCAGTTGTTAAGTGCAGAGAAATATGACACTATGACTTCTTCCGTGACCTAATAATTCTTCAAAGACGGGTCACATCAAGTTTCCTTAAAATTTCATTCAAAGAAATTTATTTTAGCTTTTTATAAGCATTATTCATCAAATTATTTTCTTTAGGCTTTCCTTAGTTTCATTGTTGTTTTCACTGTAAATCCTACATTCGGAACCCTTGATGAGAGGCGAGTGGTCTAACCACTCTGCCACGGCGCCGCCTAAGATTGCAAATACCTCAGCCTCTTGAGTTTCTTCAGAGAAGTTTTGAAAACGACAGCGGTCGTCGCACACATTTTTTCTAGATACATCAAAGCCTAGGTTAAACTTCGCAAGTAGTATTGTGCAATATTGTTTAATATATTCGGATTTTAAAAAATTAGAGTTTCATTCATAATTCGCTTTGTTTTTGTAATCTATGGACAAAATTTTAAGCGAGTCGGAGACATGATGGTAACATTTTGTGAAAGTATCGAAGTCCCATCCTACTGAGAAGTTATACTTCTCTTCGGGCTCCTTATACTTGCTAACATGTTAAGGTTTGTTGTCGAGGTAAATATTTAAGAAAATCAGCATTTTCTGCAAAAACCGGGATGGTTGGCAACCCTAGCGATAAGACTAGGTCAATTGTTGTCCATGGATAAGTTTTAGTACATATTTTATCACTTTTGTGTATCTACTGTATGTCATGCGGTTGGTACACTTGTGTTGACTTTGGGGGGTCTTACAATCGCTTAATTTGTGTTCACCGGCAAATAATAGGCAGGTTTCCTTTCCTCTACAATCTTGATACCTGTGGTTAAAACAATTGAACTTGGAACACCCTTTTACTACCAGTTAGTGTTCTACGTTACAGATTAGCCACCTTAGTTTTAATTTTGTTTGAAGTAGCCTCTTCCGTATTATTCTTCTGGAAAACATTTAAGTGTAACCCTCGCTCTGAGAAGTGAAATATATGCAGCAGGAATCTATTAAGTGCACAGTTGAATACTCTATACAGTATGAATCAGTTAGGTGCACTTAATTGATGTTTCGTGTAATTTGACAACAGCCCGGGAGAAATTATTTGAACAGTAACCCATCAAGTGTACTTAATGGATTTTAGCAACTAAAAGATAGGGAAATGTCGGAGATGAATCTTATAATGTATTTTGGCAAGCCTTTGCTTCGTATCCTCAAATGCCAGAACAATTCGAAGGATCTGAAGCTGAAATTTTAATAATATTACAGTACCTGGACGGTGTGATGCTAACATTATTGTCGGTTATTTTAGTTTACACGCGTTAATAGCTGAGTACACACTACAGCAGAAGCTGTGAGCAAACGAATACAGTAAAACTGTTCAAGTTGCTTAGAGTGTATTTAACTTAAATCACAATGTTTTCAAGAATCGTGCTGCTTGTGCCATTGGAAAAAGAAAAAACGATTTACAGAAGATGAAAGTGGTAAGCAGGTAAGCAATGAATGAGACTAATCATGCAAACACTAGTATGACGATACAGTGACATTTAAAATTCATATATTTAGTTTAAGGAAACAATTGTGGATCTCCAAGTACACCAACTGGATGCAGAGTAGAAAGCCAAGTCCCCAGACAGACAATTGTAGAAGAGAAGTCATATCGGAATTTTCATCAGATGAGTGCCTTTGGTGAAATGATCAAACATAGTGCAGAAGAGAATGATTTTGGCTCTGATTGCTCCGTTAAGGACCCAGACATTGTAGCCGATTCCAGTGACCCAGACAGCACAAAACTTTGACTAAAGAAATAAATGTCGTAAAGGAGAACTCCATTGGTATACAGTAGGGATGGAATAAACGTGAACCCTGGAAGAAAAATATAACTAAAGAGCAGATACACGAAACTAAGAAACCAAAGCCTGTTAACTGTAAAATATGTTGATACAACTGCAAAAACGCATTTCAGATCAGATTAGGTATTCCATTTTAAGAGACTTCTAGGACTGTGATTATAAAAGGTAGAAAAATGTCATTCTTGGTAACACACTGAGTCTGATTCCAGCGCAAAGACGAAATATTAATCGGCCATTGGGACATCGTAAGGATTCTAAGATGTACTAATTAAATACAGATAATCAAAATGCCAGAGTCAGCAAGAAATTCTTTATTAAAGCTTTAAGTATTTCAGCTGATAGGCTATCACTTGCGCTGTTCGTCGTCCTCCGTGGTGTAGTGGTGACCATGCTAGCCTCTAGTTCCCTAGGTCGCGGGTTCAAATCCGGCGGAGGGCGATGGATGTTTTCGGGCGTAAAGATCCATAGCATGGCTTCCTTCGGAAGGGAAGTAGAGAAAATGGAAAGATAATGCATGACCAAAATGAATGAGTACGTGCATGAGGAAAACAAAGAGGTCCTCCACTAACATTAATGCAGAAAGTTTACTAAATAAAAAGTTTGTTAAGAATTTAATTAAAGTCGACATCGCCTATTAGTTCACCAAATACATCCGTACCAGTCGGCCATTGTTTGTTACACAATCTACAGCAGAAAGCTTGTGGCCCGAACTGCTTGCATTGTTATACTACATGAAACATAATAAGAATTTAAAGAGGCAATTGAAATTAGCAACAACAAAAAGAGGACGTTGATTAGAAATGATCCTGTTACGCCTGTTCGATATTTGGATTATAAGTTTTCATAATTCTTAAAACTGCTTACAGCATGGAACAGTATATCTGGTCAGAATATTGCAGAAGACTGTTTTCAGTGGGTAGAAATTCAAATGCTAGAAATTTTGAGAATTTCTGTTAGGTGCAATGTGCAAATTATTCAACATTTAAACTGCCCCGATGGTTCTTTACCTTCTATGCCACAATTTAAGTCAGAAATAATGACAATGGCAGTGCGATTTCAGTATACCATTCTTGATTTTATATTGGAAAAGGTGTGTTTTGCAAGTTTGGAGCTGTTGCTGAAATATAAGCCGGTCGGTGTTTCGCATCTATCACTTTTTATTTGTAAATGTTTGAAAATATGAATGGATTATTTGTGCAATACATGGATATATTTATTTGACCATATCATTATATTTTTCCACATGGGGCATTATAATTATATATCCCATCAGTTATAGACAGTGGGACACATGATTCAGATCAGTTTTGTGAAACAATGTTTTCTACTTTTTGGATATCGCAAGCCTCATACTGACGATGAAACACAGACTATATTCTTAGACCCAATCAGTTCTGAGGTTAACCATCTCCACATCTCCAGGAGCCGCAGATCCCATCTCCATTTGTTCACGCTGCAGACATGTGTAAGACAAGTTACATGCACAATTTTAGGACAGAATCTGACGACCTTTTGCTGCTTTTACCATAAAGGGAGCAGCATCCGTTAAGAACATGTGCACATTCTCTCATTCTATTTATCTTGTCTTGTTCGATACAATTTTCCGTCATTGCTCCGAACGCGCTTCAGACTTGGGTTTATTGTTCTACTCATTCTACTTTACCTGGCCATAATAAATTCAGTGCAGTGAAAAAACAACAGCGATGTTGAGCTGGTTCAGTCTGTACAGCAGTACCTTTTCATGATGTTTTGTTTTCTGTTGGAATAATCTTCTCAAAATTGTTATAAATAAATAATAATGTCGACCTGAGCTTTCTTGTCACTAGACGTGTCTAATGCTAATGAATAATGTACTAGCTTTCCGATTTTTCGTTTCAAGTTGTTCTTCCAAATTGAATGTTATCTCTGTAATTCGCTCGGTGGTCACTAACGTAAGGAGAGATTTCCTTGTAGCTTCGTCTTTAAGTATGCAGTCAGCCATAGCAAAGTTCAATATGATTGCTGGGGACCAACGGCTTTACTTCCGTTGACTACGGAGAACTATCCTAGTAATGTATTCTGTCTGCAATTAATAATGAGAACGACATAGAAGAGGAGAAAAAAGAATATGGTTAAGTAATACTAACAAAAGACTTGTAGCACTAAATATTAGAAAATATGAAAACATTGGAGTATTGCAGGTTTGGAGAAACTGTGGAGAATCTGCGTAATCGTATGGACATATGGCTGATTACGAGTGAAAAGTCCTTGGAAAAGTTGATTGCTAAAAGTACGTTTATCTATAGAACAATATGTCATGCTACAATATCTAAACAAAGTTCAGATGACGCGATTCACTGCATTGCTTAAAACAGACAACAAATGAGTGTACCTAGCTTGATCGCTATTCCAATGTATACTTTGGGCTGAATTTCGCACAATAAAAGCATAGTTTTCTGAGAAATCAGAAATAATAATATAGCCTCTTTTCTCAAGGTTTTCCTTAAGATTTAGCAGAAACAAACACTGCTACTAACATAGAA
Source organism: Deroplatys truncata (assembly GCA_030765065.1). Taxonomy (NCBI): domain Eukaryota; kingdom Metazoa; phylum Arthropoda; class Insecta; order Mantodea; family Mantidae; genus Deroplatys; species Deroplatys truncata. The sequence continues at coordinate 344,884,799 of CM060990.1, read as the reverse complement.
CACGTGAGGTGTTAAATTGTTTAGTTTATTTGCTAATTTCTTCAAATATTCATGTACTGGAGTTTCCAAAGTATTCAGATTTGTTCTTCCATATTAACACACATAAGTATCTTTATAATAAATACTTCATGTTTCATCCGAAAACAGTGACTGACATCTTATTCCTTGTTTCAAATTTCGGGATTTTACCTACAACCGCAGGAAATGACATATCTGAGAAGTAGTGATGAGACGATACCACTATTTCTCGATACCGATACCGATTTTTAAGCATCTTAAAGGAATTCTCTAAGTCAGAGCAATTTTTTTCAGCAGCAGTTATTAAGCATTCCTTCATAAATTCTCATTCAGACAGACATTTGGAGGATTTGGTTAGCAATTTTAAAACTGGCACGAACCATACTTTGCCGGTCAACTGCCTTCTTGTTAGTACTTTCATTTTTGGCAAGTAACGTTTCCCTAAGGCGATCCAGCACTTTTTCACGAGTCACTCCGATAGTATCTCAGCACCATATTCCTCCTCATGCGCATTTATGAAATTCCTTCTTATGTTATAATGCGAAGGGTATGATACTATTGTACCACAAAACAAACAATCTGATTTTCCACCTTCGAAGATGGCGAAATACTTTTCTTTCCATTCAGGATTAAATTTTGGCAAAGCAATTCCTGCTCTCATTCTGAGGGGTACGTCTCTGAACTGGCCTGCTGTTTGTATCTCATTACTTCATTAGTAAAAGCTGCGAGGATAGAATGCATTAGCTTAATGATTCTTGGAATTACGTTAGATTATAAGCTCAGTAAGTTTGCAGGAATTTTTAAAAGATACAAATGCCGATTTTTTAATTCTGCCGTATCATTCTCAAATTATGTGGCTAAGCAGGAGCAACGTGCTTGAGCTCGTTTTCGTGTTAGAGTGCGAGATAGACATTCCTTTAAAAGATCAGAAAATAGAGTTTAGAAAACTTGACACCAAAGAATGGGTTTATGACTAAGCATTTCTGAATGATCTAACATTGCACTTAAATTAATTGAATACCCAGACACAAGGAAAAGATAATTTATCATTACAGTGATTGATGATCCAAAAGCTCTCGTAGAGAAATTGCGAATTCTGGAAAGGTGAATATATGACGATCACTTCCATTAGAAAGGTGGATAACGTCTGTAGCTGTTATTGTAGGATTCATCATTATATTGTTGGTATATACTGACTTGTAGACTCTTACCGCGGTATTCACTTTGCGAGACTTGTAACACTGTGGGAAACCTCAGTCAGGGTACTTGTTAGTTGTTCCCAGACATTGGTAACATGTTCACACAGATATCGTGGGAACTTCTGTTTTAATGGCCTTAGATGCTTTCTGGAGCACATCTTTAGCAGGATTGATAAAATTCGAAGCTTCTTCTGAAACTAGTAGATGTCGTGTAGGTTCTCCTTGGCGAAAATGATGATGAAATGGGAATCCTGCTATATTACCGCTTCTTGAGCTCTCTCTTGCATCCGATTATATAGGGTGCAAGCATGCTGTATGTTTGCATAATCTTTAAGAGGAAGGAAGATTAGCTGAGCAAGACATCATGGAATTATTCATTCAGGTCTAAGTACAATTATTTTGTGGATTTCCTTAGGTAGTGAGATTCCATTTTAGGCAACTTATCAATGTGTTCTTTAACTCCCTACATATCATCTGGTTGGTTTATTATGAGGAATTATTTATTAATAGTAAGGAGATGCCTGCACTTATACCATTTTGAGGAATTTAGGCAACGCTTTCTCTTTCTAACTCTGAATCTGAAGAACTTATAACAGCGTAAATTGAAGATCAAATGCAAGCTCCAAACTGAACCTCCTCATTCAGTTCTGGATCTCAAGGGCAATAATCAGTTGGGAGTTGCCCGACACACACTAGTTATATATGCACAATGGATCCTACGCGTGTTTTTCTTGATGGATCTTAAAAAAGATAAATTGCTTTTATGTAACGTTGTGCGTGTATAAAAACGTTAAGTACGCTGTAAATCCTAAAATAATTCCTTTTTCTGCAAAATATAAAATACGAGTCCATTTATTTTATGTGTGGAATACTTAAACTAAAATTCAAAGAACGTGATTTTTGTTTGTGTTCGGTTTAATCTGAAATGACTCATATTCGTATATTTGGTCAAAATATGAACTAACGCTAAAATATGGTCAAATATTAATTTATATAAGCAATAGAAAATGCTTTATCGTGTTTACAATTAAGGCTGGAACGGCTATAAACCTCGATTACAAGACCTTCAATATTTTATGCGGCGCTGGTTTGATGATTAGCCTCTCTTGTGAAGGCAGTTGCTGCCAAGCTGGATTCACCGCAAAGATTGGTATGTATAGCAGGGGCGGTCCCGACTACCCCACAGATTGAGCAAGTTTAAAGTAAACAGAAGCTCATTGGTGTATGCTCCTGATAAAAGGCTGTATAGAGTTCGGGATGCACATATGGCATGGGGTGAGAATGCTGTCAAAATCCGCATAGATAAGAGAGCCAAAAGAGTTCCACATGAATGAATTATTTATTCACTGCTTTAAATTTACACACAATTTGTACATTGTATACAATGTAGTTGGTTATTACTTCTCTTCCCCTTATATTTAACATTCTGTTGTGTTGCCTGGTCTGCGCTGGATGTGTGGAGTGAGATCCGGTTGGCTTCGATTCTTCAGAGTTTTGGGGGAATGGAGTTTATTGCTTCTGCGGTGTCTTGATTTGTAAGCTTTGCCATTTTTATAGAAGTTCCATCAAAATCAAAATATGTACTAAATGTAATGGATTACATGACAATTAGCATTATATTCTGGAATGCGATGATACGGATGGAGGAAGAGAGTATTTAATACTAGAGAAATGCTTCATAGAATATCATATTCAAGTTGATAAGTTATACCGAACAGTGGAAGTTTTTTATTTTGTAATTATGGACGCTCTTTAACTGATGTGGCCCTTAGCGTCCCATTCTATGTTGGGCGTGAAAGATCACAAGAATCGAAATGCTTTATTAATCTAAGTTACATTTACACAATGTTTTTGTTAATTTACTTTGTTTAATTAATCTACCTCTCTGACATTGATGATAGTGATGATCATGATGATGATGAACACTGTTTGGGAAGAAGTTTAGGCTTTCTGGAGCGGTTAATTATCTAGAGGCTATCCTGGATGCTGGGCTGAGACGGAAAACGCATGTAGACTATAAAGTAAAGAAGGCCTACGATGCTTTTTGGTCCTGCCGTGGAGCTATAGGACTGAATAGGTTATAGGTTATAGGTAGTTATCGCTTAAAACTCTATAAAAGCAATGCTGAACATCTAATTCTCTGCGTGCATATACAGCTGATGCATAAACTCCAAACAGCTGCACAAGGAACGCTAGTGGTCCCTGTCTGCAGTCTGAAAATCTGTACATACAATTTTACTATCTATAAACCTTCTGAGCAAAATGATACATTCTGCTATGCTTGAACCGAGCTAAATGGAACGAGAGTTAGCTCAGGAATCGGTACTAACAAATATGTCACGTGTGAGTACAATGAAAATGGTCCCTACAAGGCTTCATAGGCACATGCATACACACACCTGTTACAAAGAAAGGAGAAATAAAATCTCAACCAGCTGTGCCGCAAACTAAATCATTCACCTGGATTGTCGCAACATTAAAAATGGAGAAGCCAAGATTTGTTATTGTGGGTGCTCAGACCTTAAGAATAGGTAATGCAACGCAGACAATCAGTGTAAAACGAGAAACTCTGAAGCAAGCTCTTATACATGGACTACGTCTGAGTAAAATCCACTGTGTGCTACAATTTCGGCAGTCGCAATGGCTAAAACGTTATGCAGATTTTAACAGCTCCAAAATTGGGATTTTTGGCTTTTTCGTGTATGTTCTCACACTAATAAGCTCTACGTTGCGACAAAACGACGTATTTGCAGCTCTTCTCCTGGCGAGAATAAGGGTTCTGCGTATCTCCAAGTTACGAGTCTTCCTCCCTACTGATTGTCGAAATATATAAAACATATCTTACACGCGTCCAATCGTCCTTTTATGTTTAGTTTTCTATCACCGAATAAGTTTTTCAAAATTCTTGAAATATACGTGGTGTATTCCAGTGCTTTCACATACCATTAACAGATCACAATGGTCAGGCAGTTCAGCACGAATGACCTTTGTAGGAAACACTTCTTGATTTTCATCCAGCCGAAAGTGTTGGTAGACATGCTGTTGAGCTTCTCAAACTGAGGTGTTTGAGCAAGCGTCAAAGGGTACGAAAAACAGCTGAAGTCGTACTAATGTTAAAGTTGCTTGCATTTTCTGACGCGTTGTGCATCCTTTTGTATGAATTTGGCTGGTACAGAATACATTAAGAATTTGTCGTCGGTATAAATCTGGATGTTTATACAAGCTTCTTTAGCTAAAACAGATGGCGGTAGTGGTATGTAGCTACTTCCTCGTAACGGGTTGTACTTGTTGATACAGAGCCGAACTCCTTCCACAGCAAGCAAGGGCTATTGGGCAAACGTTGATGGTATAGCTTGGCTGTTTTCTTCTGTATGCATCGTACAAATGTTCCTGGTACATTAAAAGTGCTAGAGAGAAGCCCTAGACATACTTGAACTTCACAGCCATGTGATGTAGAAAGAAATATTTCCAAGTACCAGGCTCCGTTGCTGAAAACTGAAGATCTTTCAAGCTTAACCATCTGAAACTAGTAAAATTTCAGTTGTTCTTCGAAAAGTGTATTTTTACTTCAGCTGATAATGCAAATGAACACAAGCCATTGTATGAGAAAAGTTATTTACTTCTCTAAGTGGTGAAAATGTGACGAATATGGCCATTTGCTTATTAAAATATGTTCAATTAGAAAGAAATGGTCACACGCGTAATTCGATTTTAAATTATTATAATTTTATCATTCTTTTCATAACAGGGAGTTATATATTTAAGGAACATGTCAGTCGTATAAAAAATTATATGTTATGAAAATCCTAGCCAGGAGTAAGTGAGCTGTGCTGTGACATTTCCACCTCACATGGCAAGTGAAATTAGCTGCTGGACAAGCTATAGTTCTATTTCAACTACACAGAAAAACAGCGCACACGCGCAGGAAAGTTATATGAAAATCTGCTTAAGTCCAGAAAGAATCAGTGCGTGCCCTTTATGGGGTAGCTTAAAGCACCACCGCCTACAGCTGTTGGACAGAGAGTGTTTGTGTAACGGTGTGTGAGTGTGTTTGAGTGCCTTACAGTTGTATGAATGTGGGAGTGTGTGAGAGAGTGTTTGAGTGAGAGAGTTTGTGCAGTGTTAAGAAAATATGGATGGTTCGTAGACCTGATTCGGGTCGAAAATGTTTGTTCACTCCTCAGTAGAACACTGCGCTTATAGAAAAGGCAGACAGGAATTCCTTCCAGCATCTATCTACAATTAGAAGGAATTCTAATCCCCCGGGGAGCTAATCCACTCAACTCGAAGCAAACTGACGCAACAGAGCTCTATTTTGTTCTGCTTTTTCTTTTCCTGGTGGCACACCACACCCGCTTCCCACCGATCAGATAATCTGTAGGAGATACATCGCCTCCCCATGCAGATAGATTAGTAAGCTACACAGGGTGTCCTCGTGATGCACTAGAGGTATATTCGCTGCGCTGGCCGTACATATACAACGTTTGAGATATATTGTGGACTTACTGCAAAACCCGCTAAGTACACTTTTGGTCATTTTTAGTTCCCAATAATAAGAAAACGCGTATACAGGGTGAATCATCTAAAACTTGCACCGCAAATATTTTGGAAATGAAAAGTGCTATTGATGTGCAGTTTTCACAGCATTGGTTGGTAGTCAGGGGCTCATACATTTAGCCTATTAACAGATTTTAATAATACTGAAAAAGTGTATTTTTTGAGCAAACATACCATTTTAAATGGAAAAATGCCTAGTTACATAAACAGAATAAAGGTAGGGTAAATTAGAATGTCAATGGTCTTTGTTGCAGGATTCTAGTGCAACTGATTTACGAGAAATCATATTTTGAAAAGTTTCCACCCCGACAATTGTTTGTCCCATTCAACCTGCTTAGTTGCTAGGTACGATGTTTTTAACGTTTGTTTTCACTGTGTTTTCTGTTCATTGATTGCATTGCGACTTTCTGGTCAGTTAGTTTGTGCCAGTTCAAGCAGTAAGTCGTGAGTGGAAGATGAAATTTACTAATGCAGAAAAAGCCGACATGCTCATGGTGTATCGAGAGTGTAGGAAGAATGCAGTTCGTTGCATGTACGGTGCATGCGGAAACGTATCACAATAGACGTCAACCATCTCGGCAATTATTTATCAACCTCTTCAACGAATTACGTGAAAGTAGTACTGTAACACCTACAAAACGTAACAGAAACAAACAAGTGACTGGAGAAGAGGCAGAAATTAATGTTTTGGCTGACGTTGCAGTAGATCCACAAATTAGTTCCCGCACAATCGCACGTGGAAGTGGCATAACTCAGGCAAGTGTACTGCGTATTCTCCATCGACAAAGGTTCCATCCCTATCACATCTCCCACCATCAAGCGCTGCATGGAAACGATTTTGAGAATCGTGTTAACTTTTCTACATGGGCATTAAGACATGATACTCCATATTCATCGTGTAACTTGTCTAGTGATGAGGCAACATTTACTAATCATGGCCCGGTAAACCGCAGAAACACGCACTATTGGCCTGTTGACAATCCCCGTTGGCTTCGCCAGATGGAGCGTCAGCGTCCATGGAGTTTAAACGTGTGGTGTGGGATAGTGAACCATCAGCTCAGAGGCCCTTAGTTCATAGAAGGAACAATGAACTCGCACAAGTATCGCAGCCTCCTGACAGACCATCTGCCACATATGCTAGAAGACGTTCCTTTGCAGACTAGGAGGAACCTGTGGAACCAAAATGACGGCTGTCCAGCCCATAGTGCACGAAGTACTACAGCTTGTCTTAACGGATTATTTCCAAATCGTTGGATTGGACGAAGAGGAGCTGTACCTTGGCCGGCCCGTTCACCGGATCTGACCCCTTTAGACTTTTTTCTGTGGGGAAGGCTGAAAGACACTGTCTAAAAGGATGTACCAACTACACCAGACGATATGAAACGATGTATTCCTGCTGCCTGCTCTAAAACTTCGCTGTAATGCTAGAACGTGTGCAGCAGTCTTTCCGTAGACTGGAAGCTTGTATTGAAGCTGCCGGTGGTCATTTTGAACACAACATTTGAAGAGCTGTGTTCCCTTTCATTGTAAGAATCCACAGAGGTATTGTAATTCCCTTTTGTTTTTCTTTAGTTTGTGCTACCACAGATTGTACAAGTGTCGGTGCGTAAAAGTTTCAAAATCAGATTTATCGTAAACCACTTGCACTAGAATCCTGCAACAAAGACCATTGGCATTCTAATTTACCCTACGTTTATTCTGTTGAGATAACTAGGCATTGTTCCATTTAAAGAATTGTATGTTTGCTAAAAAAAATACACTTTCTCGGTATTATTAAAATCTGTTAGGCTAAATGTGCGAGCCCCTGACTACCAATAAATGCTGTGAAAACTGCACATCAATAGCAATTTCCATTTCCCAAATATTTGCGGTGCAAGTTTTAGGTGATTCACCTGTATAGTATTAAAAAGCGTTTTAATACAGAAAACTGTGAAAGACGGAAATACCATTTGAACACGTGAACGTAATATTCGTACAGAATTAATGTGTGATGACATAAGCTACAGCTGTTTAAATGACCACACAGCTGCTCATCAGGCAGTGCATCTTCTCGGTTTTCTAAGGATCTTTGTGAAGTGGTGGCTTCATCCAGCATTCCTTAATATAAAGTAGAAGTACCTGCTTTCAAATATGTCTTAGAGTATTACCTCATTTCCTATCATTTTATCTCTCTCTTTCACATTTCAGGAAGTGCCTTTGGGTTCTGTAGTGCGGCTAGTGTTGGGTAGATGGCATGGTTATTGCGCTTTGTAAAGAATTTTTTTCCTAAATATGCATTGTGTTATGATTTAAACCATTAAATGAATTGAAACAATAGTCAAAACCGGATTTCTTCATTTACTCATTATACAAATCACAAAGCTAAATAGTAATTATAACGCAAAAAGCTAACGCTCTGTTTACACAGCTTTTGTATTTAGCAGTATTGTAATATTGTTGCAACAAAAACGTTTCTCAGTCATAGGCATTACAACAGATACAAACGGATACAGGGAAATGACCTTTGCCTATCGTGCCTCGTGGTGCGACCGCCCTGTGTCTCCTCTCGCCTCATCCCTTCCTCCCAGGGACCTAGGCACAAAAGATCTGCGCAGGTCGAGTTGATGTGTATGCTTTCCTGACTGCCTATTCGTTATTATTATATTCCTTCTCCAATTGCCTGTGTTCTTAGTTGTTTTTCTTGTTTTCTTTTCCTTTCCAACTCCTCTGTGAATTTCGCACGTCAGCAACAGGAATTGTAAATTTAATCCACTGATCAGCCTTTCTTTCCACTGCTTCCAGAACTTGCGAAAAATGTTTTCGACACTGTGCTCCTGTTTATAGCGATGTCTTCACCAATACAGTTTGAAAACTCCTGGAAGCTTAATTAACGAGGATGATCATGCGGAACCTCACCCACCTTCTTCGAACTTCCTCGCCAACTCTCGCCTAGAGCCTTCTGTTAAAAAAGCTTTCCTAAATTCAGATATATTCCGCTCTCTGTATTATATGACATTTTGGCATATTAAAAGACTGGGCCACTAATATTTTAGGAATGCAAAGTTCATCCAAGTTTTCTATTAAATACAAAAATTTTCTCCTCACAAATTTTTCCTTAATGTACAGGATTTCTCATACGTTTCTTCCAAGTTTACTCTGACCAATGTTAAGCACCTGAATAGAGCATTTCAGCTCATCAGAAGGCAGTGATGTTGACTCTAGAGTAAGTTTGCTTGCCTCTATTTCTGTAGACATGGATTTTGTCCAAAAATTTTACTTATGCTGCGTTGTCTGTAGTCTTAAGTATTTGGGCAATTTGTTTAATATCATGGTTGGAGGAAAAAAATGTCCGACCACGCAGAGCCCCGCATGCCTGGGTATGATTAAATACTCTAAGAGGTCGACAGGAATCTCAGAGGCTCCGTTAACGACTGTGTGTCTATTATGGCCGACGAAACTACAGATATTGTTGACATGTTCTAGCTTGTAATAGCCTTAAGGTATTGTAATGCCAAGTAAAGATCATCTCACCACGTGGAGCATCAGGAACAAGATGGCGACTATTGAGATAGAAAAAGGCTTTCTTTCGGGTAACACACATTTTCAAGCACAACATAGAATAAAATTCTTCTTGAAACTACAAGAAAAGAAAAGGTACAGCATAAGACAAAATAAATGAGCAAAAGCCAGAAAAGGAGTTCAATTCGGTAAATATCGGAAGCATTCGCTGTTGCTGCGTTCACAATACACGACTGAATACCATCCTGTTATTTAAAAAAAAACCAAAAAACCTTAAACTGAGCCAAAGGTTTCGAATCTAGTTTTAGAAGAGGAAGCACACCTACTTAAACGGTCCCTTCATAAAACTGTTTTAACGTTAGGTTTTACCGAAGTAGACGTATTCGTATATGTGTAAGTATTTGCAGGTGTGTGTGCATGTGTATGTGAGCATGCGTGTTTGCATGCGTGTGTATGCATCTGTCTGTGTGTTTTGTGTGCGTGTATCTACATGTATGTATCCATGTATGCTGTGTGTTAAGAAGAAGAAAGAAAGAAAAAGACAAACCAGCAAAGGACGGGTATTGACATAGCATTAATGTTACAGCTTTTCCTGCGTTGATAACACTCTGACTTCTTAAACGCGGGTCGCGGGTTCGATTCTCGACTGCGGTGGGAAAACGAAATCAATTCCTATCTCCCACGGAACCTAGACTTATGTACGCCAGATTGAATTTATGTTGTTTAAAATTAATGTTTTAATAGAAATTGTTATGTGCTACACGCATATGACCTTCTCTACCCTCTATCGATTATTAGTGGATATACAAATTATTCTTACTAAAGATTATTTATATGTATTTACTTCATTTTAATCGAGATAAACCTTTGCGCAAATAGCTGCTCGCACATTTCGTAATATATATAAGAGGAATAACCACAGTCAAATGTTTAAGAACCTAACCCTATACCCTGACGTAAAATGCTATACTCTTTCTGTGTGATCGTGAAAAACAAGTGAGTGTTAACAAGACTATAAACGAATGACTTAGTATTGAGCTATTCCAACCAGTATTAATTAATGTCTCGAGAATGCTTTATGTTACAGGAAAGTTATTTGAAATAAAACGTGTGTTTTAAGGAGATCTATAGTTTAATGCTTTATTCTTCAACTTTTTGGTTTCTCTGTAATTTTCATTTGTTCTAATCTACTTTATGTGATCAGTTTACTCCCTTTCTGTTTCCTTGTAATATTTGTACTTTATGATATGCTGAATATCCGCCTTGTTTCTCTGGCTTTCCGATTCTTTGTAATACCCATCTTACCTATTTTGCGGCATATGCTTCCTATTTCTCTCCCTTTCTGATTTTTTGTAATTCCTGATTGTGTTCTTTATTTCTATTCCTTTCTGATTCGTTGTATTCTTATCTTCCCTATTTTCACTACGTATACTCTTTATTTCTTATACCTTCTGACATTTTATAACCCTCATCTTCTCTGGCACGCTGCTTATGTTCTTTATTTCTCTACCTTTCTGATTCTTTGTGTTCATCTTTCCAGTTTTCCGCATATGCTCTGTATTACTTAACCTTTCAGATTCTTTATAACCTTCATTTTCCCTAGCTTTCTGCGTATGCTTACTATTTCTCTCCCTCTCTGACTTTTTGCAGGCTTCATTTTTCTAGTTTGCTGTTTATGTTTTCTACTTCTGACGCTTTTCTAAATATTTGTAATGTTCGTATCTCCTAGCGTGCTGCATAAGTTCTTTATTTCTTTTATTTTAGAATTCGTTGTTTTCTTCGTCTCCCCTAGTTTGTCGCTCAATCGCTTTATTTCATTCACGCTCCATTTTGTATATTCTTTACTTTCCTGGAATATTTTCATCCTCGCTTTTCTCTTTTTCGTGCACTGTGAGTAGGTGTCATACACTTTTCTCTTATTATGAACCTTCTGATCTATTAATTAATCAATCAATCACATATTGTTCTTTAGTCTGAAGGACCATCGGCCTCAGAACCGTTAAGTATAGAAGGAACTAATGTGAATTGGCTTTTAGAATTACTAGCTACCGGAAATTTGTTTGCTACTAAATTCAACAGCTCATTTAAGTTGCCTAAGCAAGTGCGATAGCTACTCCTTCTGCATCGTACAACCCCTTTGCATTACCACTGCATGGATCAAGCACACAAAAAACTTATTCTTAATAAGAGCTATAGACTCCAACCGTGTGGTAAACACAGCAGACTGTAAGGGTTATAATTTTGTTTAAAATATTTTGATAAATATGATTTTATACAGTTTGAAATGTTCAGGACAAACTTGGTTTAAGTAACTACAGGAAATCGTCTTTAGATTTCTTGCTAGTCATTTCTCGAATGTTGAAGTAAGTAGAGATTAGATGAGACGGGGTTTAAGAGAAAATATCACCTTTTGTCGGACAAGTGGATGAGTTACGTAATTTCTTCTGACATACGGTTACTCAGTTACCAGTTAGTCACTAATCAGTATTTTGGTCGGGTATTTAAACATATAAGCGCCGTGCTTTCGTCACATCTGGTTAAGGCTCCGTTTCCTCTTTGCTTTCAGTAGGGCTGTGGTTCGATTCCCACCCTCTCAACCATGTCCGTAGGGCACTCTTGCTTTTTCCCACATTATGTTTTTCCCGGTGATGATGATTTTGGTGTTAAGGGCGCTAAACAGCTAAGGTCATCAGCGCCCTTACAAGGTATATAATTTAAAATCCAAAAACTAAAATATGGGACACAAACCCGCTTTGTCTAAAACAATAAAAACCAACATACCAGAGTCTAAAAACCAACACACTAAAAACATGGTAGATAAAACAATAAAAGCTTAAACTACGTGTGAGGAACTGTAGAACTCAAGGGACTAGAGCGCCATATGTCCCCAGGGGAGAGGAGCCCCGCCATTAAAACTGTCAATATAAAATCACAAAAAACTAAAAGACGCTCAGCGCATCATATGCGCTTACTAAAACTCCTGTCACTCATAAAACGTAAAAGACATTCTACAGCATGCGCGTCGTCTGCCAAAACGTTGGCTATGCCAACAGGCAGACACACACGAACGTACAATGGAGCTAAATACTGACACTCTGCTAAGATGTGACGTACCGTTAAGGGCGCATCACACTGCTCACAGAGTGGTGCGGGGTCACCACTGAGCAGGTATTTATTACTAAAAAGGAAATGTCCGATTCGTAAACGAGCTAAAATTACCTCTTCCCGACGAGAAGACTGAGAAGAAGTACTCCAGATTAACGGGAGAGGTTTAACCTCCCGCAAATTGTACCCCCGGAGGGCAGTCCACACATCGCGAAAAATCGAGAGGATACGGCGTCGTAAAACAACATATGAATCCGAGGAGGGGACAACACAGGTAAAACATCTGGGTGATAAAAGCGCCGATTTGGCAACGGCGTCAGCAGACTCGTTACCTGAGATGCCCACATGACCTGGAATCCACACGAAGGAGACGCTGATGCAAGAAGCACCGAGCCAATGAAGGAGATCATGTATGCGCTGTAAGAGTGGGTGGTAATTGTACAGCGCGTTAATACTCTGAAGGGCGCTCAGAGAGTCCGTGCAAACAAAACAGTGCCGTAAGTCGTGCCGCTGAATGTATAAAAGTAACTGATAAATACTAAAACGTTTGGCACTAAAAATCGAAAATTGCCGCGGTAAACGAAAAGTAAAACTATGTTGACCAATAACAAAGGCACAATCTACTTCAGCTTCAGTCTTAGATCCATCAGTAAATATAAAAGAAAAGTCCCCGAATTGCGCCTGAAGTTCTAAAAACGCTGATCTCAGGACTGAAGAACGGGTCTCATTCTTCGGCATCGAAGTTAACCCAAGGTGACAGTGGGCCCAAGCGCGCAACCAAGGAGGAAAACGCGTTTCCCCCTGGGAAGGGCCGTCGCTGGCGTAAAGTCCAAATGCCGAAGCAGCTGACGAAATCGAACCTCTGGAGGGAGCAATGCAGAGGAGCTAACAAAATATTGCCGATCAAGCGAAATCTCGAAAAATGACCAGAAGAACGGGTGGTCAGGCAAGCTTGAGAGTCGACATGCATAGTTGCACAAAAGCATCTCACGCCTGAAGGATAGCGGAGGCTCTGCAGCTTCAGCGTATAGACTGGGTAAAGGACTAGTTGGAAAGGCCCCTGTAGCGACTCTTATGCCACGATGGTGAACGGTATTCAAGCGACGTAACACAGATGGACGAGCCGATTAATACACAACGCACCAGTAATCAAGCTTGGATCGGATAAATGAGCGATAAAGACGCAGAAGAATGGTCCGATCAGCTCCACAAGATGTGCCACTTATAACACATAAAAGATTAAGAGAACGGTAACACTTTGCTTTTAAAAAGGAAATGTGTGAAGTCCAGCTCAGCTTTCGATCAAAGATCAACCCCAAAAATTTCACCTCGTCTGCAAATGGAAGGTTATCCGGCCCAAGATGGAGAGAGGGCGGAGGGAAAGCTTCCGGCGCCAGAAATTGATTCAGGGGGATTTCTCGGCGAATAAGTTAAAGCCGTTGACGTTTTTCCAGGCGTAAAGACGGTCGATACAGCTCTGGAGACGGTGTTTGAGCAGACAGGTCTGCCGTGAAATGCAATAAATAGCAAAATCGTCGACGAAAAGAGACGATGAAATACCAGGTGGAATACACTTAACAATGGGGTTGATAGCAATTGCAAAAAGTGTGACACTGAGTACAGAGCCCTGCGGTACACCGTTTTATTGAATAAAAGACTAGATAAAACCGAGCACACACGTACACGAAAGACGCGACCTGTCATAACCTCCCGAAGAAATATGGGAAGACGACCGCGTATATTCCATGCGTGGAGTGTACGTAAAATGCCAACCCTCCAACAGGTGTCATAGGCTTTCTCCAGGTCAAAAACACAGCCACTGTTTGACACTTTCTCAGAAATCCATTCGACAGACACAACAGATGGTCACAGTACAGCGATGGCGACGAAATCCGCACTGAGCTTTCGCAAGAAGTTTCTGAGACTCAAGCCACCATGTCAACCGCCCGTTGATCATGCGCTCCATCACCTTGCAAATGGAACCGGTGAGGGAATAGGGCGGTAGCTGGAAGGTAGATGGCCATCCTTCCCAGGCTTAAGAATAGGGACGATGGTGGCTTCGCGCCAAACTGAAGGAAAACGCCGTCTTGCCAAATACGATTATAGACCTTTAAGGGAAACAGTTTACTATCGGCTGAAAGGTTCTGTAACATCAAGACATGAATGCCGTCCGGCCCAGGAGCAGAGTGCCTAGAGAAATTGAAGGCGTACTCCAGCTCCCTCATTGAGAAAAGTGGTTATAAGACTCCTGATTAGGAGACCGAAAACTATAGGTGACGGAACCTAGCCGGTCTTTGAGAATGCGAAAACCGGTGGAATAGTGGTCAGAACTTGAATTCGCCTCAAAGGCAGCACCCAGAGTGTTAGCAATGGCAGTCGGATCCACTATGCTGGCATTGGCAACCTGAAGGCCAGGCACAGTACAATGTGAAACTTTACCGGAATAGCGACGATGTTTATCCCAAACAACAGAGGAAGTCGTGAAGCGATTAAAAGACTCGACAAAACGAGTACAGGACGCCTTGTTGCTATCCTGAATAATGCGACGAGCCCTGGCGCGGGATTGTTCAAAAGTAACCAAATTATCAAGTGTAGGGTGTCGCCGAATCATCCTAAGCGCAGTACTACGGGCACGAACGCCATCCCGACAATCCTCGTTCCACCACGGAACAGGAATACGCCGAGGGTGGGAGAACGAACGAGGAATTGTGCTTTCGGCGGCAGATAGCATCGTAGAGGTAAGGTGCTGCACCATTTGGTTAACGTCAGTGAAGGGCTGGTTCTCAAAACACACGAGGCTGGAATACAATCTCCGGTCGGCTTTTCTGAATATCCAGGTAGGTGCTCTGGAATGCTGGACGTGGTGAGACAGAAGAAAAACGATGCAGGGATAATGATCGCTGGAGTAGGTGTCAGCGACGAAGTCCCACTGTAGATGACAAGCAAGCTGGATTGAGCAAACGGCTAGGTCCAAGTGAGAGAATGTACTAGAAGAATCAAAAAGAAAAGTAGGCTCAACGGTATTGAGGATGGAGAGGTTGAACTGATAAAAAATGTCGGAAATAAGCGTTCCCCTAGCACAAGCCCTAGGAGAACCTCACAGGGGGTGATGGGCATTAATACCTACCAACTGAAGAAATGGTGTTGGGGGAGCGGACAGGAGATCTCGAATGTCCGCGTTAGCGAGGGGAGACGATGGAGGTGAATAGACGGAGCAAAAGGAAAAGAAAAAGCCGGGCAATTGAATTCTAACGACAACAGCTTGCAAATCGGACGTAAGCGTGAGAGTCTGAAAATAAACCTCGTTACGCACTAATATCACGACACCTCCATGAGCAGAAGTACCACCATCCGGTGCAAGATCGTAGCGAACCAGAGTATACCCTCAGAGATCAAAAGGATCGCGAGGGCGAAGCTTGGTCTCCTGTAAACACACGACCATAGGTGAATGGGAACGCAATAAAAGTTGCAGTTCCGCACTATGCGATCGTACACCACGTAAATTTCAGGTCAGGATAGCCATGAATAAAAGGGATAAACTGACTACTTAGAAGGGCGGCTCAAAATAACCTTTTGCTTAACCTTGGGGCTCGGGCTTTTGGAATGGTGTTGGTCAGACTCCATAGGTTCCTCGAAGGGAGGGCCCAAGCGCTCAGTGCCAGAAACCGATTCATGCGCCGAGAATTGGTCCTGGGTGGCAATGGGTGAAGGGGGCAGCTGAGCGCGGCTTGTCCCAGGAGTATCCTGGGAATGCGACCTCCGAGGAGGAGAAGGTGAACTTTTCTTACCGCGCGTACGCGGAGGGTCTTTAAGCAAATCTTCGTAACGAAGTTTCTGCTTTGACTTCTTGTCAGTGCCCTGTGGCTTCAGCACCTTAGGACCAGCTTTAGATGGCTTGATGACTGTGCCAGAGATGAATGACCGGATGGTAGTCGCGGTCAAAGCAGTCATGATCCAGTTCTGTGTTTCACCATCCTTCCGGGGTACTGGCAAGGCAACAGCAGAGCTGAACGTACCCGATCGTAGGAGTGCAGGTTGGCGCGCATGGGAACGCCTCCGGGCTTTGGCGAAGGAGATTTTCTCCTTTTTCCAGATCTCTTGGATCGCCTTCTCGTCCAAGTATCGCGGAGAATTGGCAAATGACGCAGAATGACACCCTTTGAAATTAACGCAGACCGAGTCGGATGAACAGGAACCATCGTGTGAGGGCTGACTAAAAGA
This sequence comes from Deroplatys truncata, assembly GCA_030765065.1. NCBI lineage: Eukaryota > Metazoa > Arthropoda > Insecta > Mantodea > Mantidae > Deroplatys > Deroplatys truncata. Next base: position 344,868,201 of record CM060990.1, on the reverse strand, counting down.
GGCACAGATGAAACGGCACCCTTGCAAGAGACTTGCGTATGGCCAAAACTTTGGCATTTAAAACAACACAGCGGTCTAGGAATATAGGGCCTCACCGCAATTCGCTCGTACCCTGCTGAAATACTCTTGGACAGATCGACGCCATTGAAAGTGATAAACAGGGTACGAGTGGGTACCAACACCCCGTCGCGCTTAGCCTGCACTCCATGAACGGCCGTCACCTTTTGTTCAGAAGGATATTCAACAAGTTCTTCGTTCGACATACCATCGAGGCTATGGGTGGTAACGACGCCTCAAGGTGCGGTGCTTTTTAACATGGATGGGATAACTGTTGGGAAGCGTGGCGCGCAACAAGGTCTTACTTTGTTGATCGGACTTGCTCTGAACCAACAATGAACCGTTTGTATGCGAGTGCAGGTCTGAACCGGACCAGCAATAGTCAATGCCCTTCTGTATTATAAAAGGCTTCACCTTCTCAAAACATTGTCATTCCTCTGTTCGGGTTATTACCAAGTAACAACCACATGTCGGTCGTGCTACTTCTGTTACAAAGACTTTTCGACGCTTGTTATTAGTAATGTCGAAGGAGGGCTCCATAGCGAAAGAAATCCTCCACCACTGCAACCGTCTCCGACCTCGGGCTCTAACTTCCCGGGCATTACCCCGGCTTGGGTGAGTGGCCTATCTATACCCGTCTCAACCCAGGGTCACATCTCCCAGAACATAGACAGAGGGACCCAATGGCCGTGGGAAGTCAGCAGCTCATGCAATGACCACCCCCGCGGGTCTGAAGTTGAACAGCGGATACGAATAGAAACCCTACATAACGACTCCGGGTGGTGGCGATGATGCCATTACCCACTCACCCAGCTGCGTACCCAGTGCGCGGGTATTCGTCAGGCTGTGTCCACGGAGGATTAAGATAAAAGGGGAAAATAAACCAAAAGCGTGTGGGCGTTTCGCACGCAAGGTAGGCCGGCAAGGAAGAAAAAGAGGTGTGTGAATGGTCGTGGTGCGAAATGTTCGGAAAGAGGCTAGACAAGAAAGAAACGATGGCGAGGGGCGGCATGGAACGAAATGTAAAGAACGCACGAGAGCCTACCTTGAGACCCCCGGTCACTAGAACGAACCCACCTCGACCGGACGAGCGTGGAGGGATGATAATGGCGATGAGAGGCTCCGGCACCCCGGGAACGTCAAACCCGTACTCACATAAGGTGAGCCCCTGGGGAGGTGGGGGGGTTTGCCGGTGGTGAGGTTGCGCTGCTACTAAATTTTTAAATGATATATTTTGTCATTATGTTTTATTAGATTTTCTTATTGTATAAGTTCAATAATGGATTACAGTACGTTGTATTTAACATGGATGGCTGTCCACTAACTCTTTTGACATAGTGTGCGCGTCCTGTGTGTTCTTTTAAATAAATGATACCTGACGCTATAAATAATAATGGGCATGTAATTCTGGTTGCAACAGAGTGCTTAACGTAAGCTTAAGTATTCTTTCTTTCCAAGGTTTTTTTTCTTACAATTCTAATACCGGTAAATTTGCCTTATTAATAAAAGTAGCTTTCGAAGAAAAGATTGCGTAAATCTCTTTGCACATTGAAGTATAGGAGACATGGCTATTCCAAGTTTAGTAGCGATATTTATTTAAGTATAGTGCTACATATAATTTTCTAAGTATTAGATTGTTCTAAAGTAAGCAATTGTTTACAAGCAGTTATACAACAAGTAACTTTCACGAGTATACGTATGTTCTGTGTTTCATTCATTTTCCATTAATATTTAATGGTTTAATAGAATTACGATAAATTTTATTTATTATGACTTTATATTGCAATATAATTTGAAGGTGGATTTACCTGTAATTTTATACAGATTGTTAAAATATTGAGATTTCGGAGGGTAAGAAACCCTTTGCTTGTATTTTCAGCAATCCAATTTTTCCATATAGCATTGCAGTTGAAATATTTCTTTTTTGCTTGGTAATTATACTATGTAACTCTGCACCTACGTGCAACTAATTAATCTTCAGCTTCGTTATATAACTTATTTTCCATTAACCGCAAAATCTATTACGATTTTCGATTTCTCAAAGCATTCACGCAATGGCTCATTCAGCAGTTTGCAGAATATAACCCTTTTGAGTATTTACTGTAAATGTCATACCATTCGCAGTAACAGTAATGTTGTGAATTTTCTCTGAAACTGTTCAACTAGTAAATATTCTTGAACTATACGAACTTTTTCTGTTGCTAAATTCCTTTCATGCATTGTGCAATTTTGCAACCCCTGTATTTGTTTATGTGATAATTTGGAAGCAGATTAAACCATTGACTTAGCTAACGCACTGCGTATAGTATGCAAAAAAAACAACAAACTAATAAACAAACAAACACACACACACACAAACGAAACCATAACACCACAAGTTTCTGATGTTAATTCATTACAGGAATTGTGGTGCTTTAAGGTTCTTGTAAGTATATCCGCATTGTATTCCTATAAAAAGTATTTGCAATTTAGTTTTTTCTTCCTTAATGTCAGACGTTTTTGGTTTGGTCATTTTTTTCACCGTACTGATTTATTCTACCCAATGGAGATAGACTTTCCAGTTTACGGATAAGAGTATTCAATTGACACGGACGGTGTTGAGTTTTGCTTGTCTTTCATGAATACGAGATGTGATAAAAAATAACGGATTTTTTTTAATTTTGCGAGCTTTATACATCCGATATCCTAACCCTTTGTTTTATCTTATTGATACACATGATACTGATGTATGTTTGCATTTTCAGCTGTTTTGAATATTTAGTTTATTGTTGACAGTCCAAAAAGTTATACTTTTTTTCTAGTGCTCGACGAATTTTTACTTTCGAAAAAGATAGATCAAAGATTTTGCATTAAAGTTTGCTTGAAATACAGAATAAAGCCCAGCACGGCATTCGAAATGTTGATTATGGCTTTGGCTAAACTACTATGAGTAAGACAAGAGTTTACGAATGGTATAAACGTTTCAAAGAGGGTCGAGAAGACGTTGAAGACGACGGCCGCCCTGGACGCCTTAGCACATCAATTACTGAAGACAATGTGGAAGAAATAAAGAAAATGGTTCTGGAAAATCGCCGAATCATCATCAGAGAGGTTGCTAATGATGTCGCCATTTCCTTTGGCTCATGCCCAGCAATTTTTCCGGATGTTTTGGGAATGAAACGTGTAGCCACAAAGTTTGTTCCAAATTTCTTGAATTTCGACCAAAAACGACTTCGCGTAGACATCGCTCAGGAATTGCTGAATGAGGTCGAAAGTGATTCAGAACTTCTAAAGAAGGTTATAATAGGTGACAAAACGTGGTTGCATGGATATGCCGTCGAAACTAAGGCCCAATACTCTCAATGGAAACTGCCTGAAGAGCCAAGACCGAAAAAAATACGAAAAGTTCGATCATATGTGAAGGTTCTTATCGCGTTTTTCTTCAATTACAATAGGAAAGTGCATCAGGAGATCCTGCCTTATGGTCGTACAGTCAATAAGGAATACTATCTGGAAGTTTTACGCCGTTTGCGTGAAGAAATCCGAAGAAAACGACTAGAACTTTGGCAAAACCACTCGTGGAATTTGCATCACGGTAATGCATCCGCTCACGCCTCAATGCTTGTTCGTGACTTTTTGGTAAAAACCAAAACCGTTATGCTGACTCAGCCACCGTATTCGTCGGACATGGCCTCCTCCGACTTCTTTCTATTCCCGAGGCTGAAGAGAACCATGAAATGACGACGTTTTGCCACCATTGATGACAAAAACAGAATCGCTGAAAGAGCTGAACACCATAACGAAAAGTGAGTTCCAGAATTGCTTCCAAGTTTGGAAAAAGCACTCTCGCAAGCGTATTATATCTGAGGGGGATTACTTTGAAGGGGATAAAGTTGATGATGATTAAATAAAAATTCATTAAGAAAAACAAAAATTCCCGTTACTTTTGATCACACAACGCAGTACAAAACACATTACCGGCGAACATGCCATTGGTTTCAGCAGTGTGATAGGCCAATAGCTTTCTCCGCACCTAGCTGTGCTTATGTTAACTTTTGTAGTTTACTAATCGGTGCAGCAATATATAATGTTTTCAGTATGCTTTTCAAATCTTCCCCTTTTCGACTTTTGTGCAAGATATATATTCTTTTCGGCCTTCCCCTCCCTCCCCTGAGAGAAAGTTCTGCATATGAGCTTTATTAACACTTTTAAGTATGTGGAATTATGCTGCCATATCTCTGAAACGTTACGGAATTGTCTATAAATAGTATAACACATGAACTCACTTTGTTGTGTATGGCGGATATCCGATACTCTCCCCTGAAGCTCCACCCAAAATACACCTCACTGTTAATCCTTTTTGCAACATCACCACAGAAAGACATTCTTAAGTAACTTTACTTTTTGTTGTACAGAAATAGTTACCGCTGGTCCACGCATCGCAGTTAAAATGAAACTAACACTTCGCTATATGCATTTTGCTGCTGTGTGAAAAAATAAAGCTTTCGTTTCTCGGCCAGTCGTTTGAGGTGCGAAGATCATACTGGCATTAATAGATTCCATTAGCTATAGTACTTGGTAATTTATCTGTATCTTCTGGAGTTTCCCAAACGTTGTTGTTTTTATGCATTTTTTCCTTCCTCCTTTCTTACCATTGTTCATAATAATGCTATTGCTTAAACTCTGTTTATACCTCCTGCGTTGTGACTCACATAGCGGCTTGTTTTTTCTGAATCGAATTTGTATTTCTATATTTTATAGTTCATTGTATATTATTTTTGTGTTGCATAATCCAGATACTGTGTATACTGATTATATTTATGTCTTCAACGCCTGCTCTGCACGGGTTTCGCCTCCAGAGATTATTGATGATTACAATTGTAGTTTTGATATACTGTTTTCGGCGGCCTTCTCCTATTAAGACTTTATTCCCGTCTTTTTAGCTCTATTCCCTAGTATTTAGATAATTTTAAAGCCCATCACTAACTGCTACAGACCAGGATTTTCTGCAAGAGGTAAGAGCTAGTCATACTCCTGCGAACATCGCTTCTATATAGGAAATCCTACGTCTTTGTTTCTCAGATTACAACCTTGCATGCCTTTCTCTTTATTCTCAATACACTTTTACAAGCTTAGTTGTTTATAATTAAAACTTCTTTGTTTCATTCTTACTTTTTTACCTTACTTGCATGAGTTTTAACTTCTGTTACGGATTTTTTCGGCTCCGTAGCCGTATGTGCCTTTGCATTCAGTAAAATCTTGTCACCCCGCCTGGAAACGGCATGGGTGTGGTTACACTGTCTCTGCAGCAACCCCCTCGAGTTCCACCCTCTTCAGAGCCTGCTACAACTGCTCCTCTGACCACCGCCTACTAGACGTCACTTATTTAATAAGGAGTTTTTCTTTTTTTAAAGGCATAGTAGAAAATCAAAGCAGAGCTAAAACAGCAAGCAAGTATACAGATGATATACCCTACAAGTTATGTTTGACTACTTTTGGAATTTATTTTCGTTGCTTTGCATACTTCACACACCCGTCACTCTGTTAGGGTTATGTATTTTATATATTGAGATTTTATCTGATATTATCTTTCTCTTCACGGCTAGGATATTATGCTATTTTCTAGGGTAAAGGTGTGACATATGAGAGACTCCAATATTTTTTTTGCGCGTGAGAAGCTTAACGGCCCATGCTTATTGTTTGTTGAGACGCTGTAATGTTGAACGTTTGTCCCAGAGTGTCAAACCTGACGGTCTCTGGTCATGTTATTTATTGTTGTATTAAGTTTTGTGATGATGATGATGAATATGTGTATTATTTTTGTAGTGTTCACGGAAGTGATTGTACGTGTTTTTTCAGTTCGCTCAAGTTAAAACCGCAGGGTCTTGTTTGTGATCTAATATTGAGATATGTTAAGCAGATAGTATGAAGTTATGGAGCTTTGAGTGTATTTGCCATTTTTGTGTATGTGAATGTGTACATTGGCGTCTCTGATAGACCCATAGGTTCTGTAAACAGAATAGAGTGTGTGAGTCGTTTTTGCCAAATAATTTTGTGTTTTATGCGAAGTATTACACATAGGTATGCAATGTTCAGTTTACGTTCAAGTATACTTTATTTTTAATGGAAGTTAACTTATGGATCTGAAATAATTTGGGATACCATCTCTTGTTATACATTTATGTTCTTCAATTTAATTTACGCTGTGTTCCATCTTTTGTTTAACATAATTTACCTGCACAGCTGTAAACTATAAAGTGAAAACACATAGCTTAGTGTTTTGTTATGCAATTTATGATTCATCAACCATTTCGGTACTATGGATGTTCCAGGTTAATCAGAGAACATGGTTGACTTTTGCCTTTGTTTTTTGCTCTCTTTAAAATCTGTGTTTCTCTCTTTTTTCTCGCACTTTTAAAATGCTATTCTTTGTTTTTTTATTGCCAGTCCTGGTCTCGGTTCAGCTCTAGCCCCCCAGATTTTCTGGTATGTTTTAAACAGCATTAACTCAGTTGTTTCCTTGCTAATTATGTGTTATATTTGTATTCATTTTGTATTTGTTTGGCCAAACCCCTCTCACTGCTGCTCGTACCTTGTCCTCTACACACATCCCATTTTTCGCTTCCCCTCTTCCTTTATTTTCTGCCGCCTTTTACTTATCTGTTTTCTTGTATTCCCGGGTTATATCTGGGTCGTGCTATCCGCCGACTTCCTCCCTATGCCGCATGGGTACTCGCTGACACTGGATCCGTCACTTCAGGTGTCTCATGGTGAGCTCTTATTGAGGACACACCCACAACGCCGCCTCTGCACTGTTTTTGCCATCGCGTCATGCGCTGAGGGTGCTTTTTTCCCTCATAGACATTATTGGGCGCGATGGTGTTTGTGCGCCCATTGGCCGTCGTCAACGGAGTGTGGGCCTCTCTGTGGTGACGTTAGGCCTGTAAAATGTGTTCAAAGACTTATCAGATATACCTTCTCTATGATTTTCTGCCTGCGCAGACACTTCAGTTATTATTCCTAACTTTTTTCACACCTGTTACGAGTAAAGTGTATCTCAGAAACATTGCCTCAATATTTATCTTATTTCTATCAGTTTCTCCACAACGGACTTATGTTATTGGTTTTGTGAGGAAGCCATCGATGGACAGTGACTGCTGTAGAAACAATAAATTTAGTCTCAACCTTGCTCATACAGGTGTTGCCAACGTGTTTATGTGTGCTCCTCAGGACCATGTGCTTACTATAACAGCGACTAGACTGTTATCATTTTGTGTCATTGCGAAGTACTACGGTGTTCACTTGTGTCCTTACTTACTTTTCTCCTTTTCCTTTCCTCGGGGTGAAAGCTATTTTTGTCCCCCCTCATCGTTCTTACCCTATTCTCAGTATCCGTTCTGTCCGGCTCATCAAAAGTAATATCACTATACTTATGTATTGTTATTTGTTTTTTCTCCTCCCAGGTTAGATACCGTTAATTTGAATTTTTTATTTTAATAGGTTTTATCACAGCTGTGGGCACCTGGGGTTTTCCTGGCGCGGCGGAGATTGTGAGGGTTATAATTTTATTCTAACAGATTTGGATAAATATGATTCTATACAGCTTGAAATGTTCAGGACAAACTTGGTTGAAGTAACTACAAGAAATCGTCTTTAGATTTCTTGCTTGTCATTTCCCGAATGTTGAAGTAAGCAGAGATTGGATGACACGAGCTTTAGGAGAAAATATCACTTTATGTCCGACACGCGGGTGAGTTACGTAATTTCTTCTGACGTACGCTTACTCATTTACCAGTTAGGCACTAATCAGTATTTTGCTCGGGTATTTAAACATATGGGCTTTTGATGGTGCTCTCTCGATCAACCAAGTGTAGTCGGACGTTCTGCGGGTCAGTTCGTTAAATTCATTTAATGTTAGTTTGCGTTCTCGACGTAGCCTCTGGGCCGACGACGATGGACTGCTGGACCTCCTCTGCCCCGTAGGTAAAGCCACTACTTATCTAATTCTTTCTTTCTTTTGGAAATGTAGTTTATGTTAAATTAGCTAAAGGTTAGAAAGATTGGGAACAGAAATTACATATCTTATGGCACTCCTTCCACCACCCTTTCACCTTCCGCAACCTATACTCTCGTGAGGCCATCCTGTGCTACATTCCATCCTTTACGTGACGTCTGATAATGGCACCGATGGCGTCGTCGCCACCCTTACGTCACAATACTTATACCACTGGAAGAACGTTTTTAGCACCCTGCCTAAATCCCTCAGAATCATCCCTTACAATTCAAAATTCTTTGTCACTGCATTGAAGGTTATTTTGTATAATGAATTATAATTTCTGTAGCCATAGCTCGTTATTGTACAAGTAAAGTGAAAATGGCACGATATCATTGTAATAATTTCCAATTGAGTTTGAAGTGCAAATCATTGCCCAATAAAGAATTTTGTGAATTACATCAGAACTCCAATCATTAGCACTTATTACAGCTGATAAAGATAACGCCATCACTGAGACACTTGTGCGCTGTATCTTAGATCTAAAAATCAAAATAGACAATGCCGATAACATCAGTTTCGGCGTTTACAGACAATCCTATTACTGGCACAACTACACCAAAGCTAGAGCTTCAATCACAGGGCCCCACCAGCATTCCAAAGCTTAGTATATAGACCAGTAAATATTCCACTTACCAAAGGAGAATACCAAAAATACCGAAAGATGATCCCCACAGCAATTCAAATGGATTTAGTACGGAATTTATCTACAAAACAATAGCATAATTCAGCAGACAAAAGAGGCGCTTTGGTGCAGACCCCGACATTACCACTTTTAGCGAAAAATGAGGGTTTGACATATGTGCATTCTCCATGAATAAATTTGTCGGCAATTTGCTAAGTAAAATGTATATGTCGAGATTTCCCGCTATTATAAAAGTATTCATAAACGCACTGGGATTCAAATCCCGACATTTCCTCGTGGCTGTGAGATGCATTTCGCGGCATTTCCTTGCAGCCAATCAACCACCGCAGAAGGGAAGATGAAATTACTGCATGAGCAAGAAGTCAACGCGCCAAAGACAATGCTTCAATGTGAGTAGTTTATTGATCGCATGTGCTACTACATTGTGTTATATGTTTATTAGAAAACTAATAATCACAATGGAAATCGTTATTTTCCCAGCTACACCAGGACGAGGGAGGAAGAAAATGGGAAACCCAGAAAATTGGAAGCAATTGAGAGAAAAATCCAGAAGATGAGATGTAATTTCATTACTATATGATAAAGAGTAAGGCTATTGCATTTCCGTGATATTATCCGGAGGTAAATTAATATTTTCCAAAATTATTATATTTAAAATTACTACTACACAAGAGAAATTACTTTATTTACACATACTCACCCAATTCATTGGGAGAAGTGAACGAAAAGCAAGCTTTAAGTTTAAGCGTTAAGTTTTAGCACAAGCTTTAACTTTTAGGTATTAAGTTATAGGTGTAGCTTTAACTTAAAAATGTATGAATAAAACTTGCGTAAGGCTTCTAACTATAGGCTGGAATATTTTAGTTTTAGCTATACCTTCTCAGAGCACGGGAAAGACACATGGAAAACAGCACTACATTATTAAAACATAGTTTATGTTCCTTTATTGGAAAAGGAAATGTAATTATCATTCAAGAAACTAACCAACATAGCTGCAGCCAAAACTTGTTACGAATCCAAAACCTAATATACTCCATGATGTGTGATTCAGATATGGACTTTTCTGAAATCCCAGAAGAGCCAAATGATTCTCAGATAAAGTTTGATGTCGCTTGCGGATCAGACGGTTGTGTTTAAAAAGTCGCAACTACCTAAAGAGAGAAGCAAAAGATAAAACAATTTCGAACCTTAAATATGATTATTTCAAAATACTTTCTAAAGGAACTTCCAAAACACAACTGAAAAAATACAAAATATGAAGAATGAGCTGAAAAAAGAAAAAACGTAACGGGAAAGAAGAATGTGATTTTGAAAGACTGGAAAAAAGGCTGCTGTCATACAAGGAAAATCCCATTTTAATAAAATATCCGGTAAGTTGCGTTATGATGATGATTATTATTAGTATTATTCATTTATATCGTAATTAATTGTTAGCGTTGTTGTAATTAGTTGTGTTGAATATATTTATATATTCACCAATGATATAATTGTAATTTTCTAACACGCATTTCTTATCGTTACAGGAGCTACCGATGCTGGTACCATCAACACTAATGCTTCAAATGCAGCTCTTACGGATTCAACATCACTAATGATTCAAGATTTAAAAAAAAAGAAAAATTCTTCGTCAGAAACTACTGAAATATGTAATCTCTTCACTTCTGAATTGTAGAGACATCTTATCCTGGAGCAACTGAACCTGGATTTCAGGTAAAGAGAGAAGAACCTCTGCTTCAGCGTTTACAATCCAATCCTAATACTCAAGGGGAGGAAAAATAGAATGGCAATGGTCAGTCAATCATATTCGCAATGACATGCTTATATGTTTAATTAATTGAATGCGTACTTGATTGTATTTGATCTCTGCAAATAAAATGTATGCTCTGTAATTAATTACTGTTATACATCATTTCTTAGATTAAAAACGTTTTTAATTTCCTCCCATATTAAGACCCCTCTTTGTCGCATATATCCATATTCGCTATAACTTCAAATTCCTCTTCAACATCTTCAACTGTATCTTCTTGCTCCTCTTTCAAAGCATGATTCAAATACTTGGCAATGTTATGAAGGACAGTACCGCTAATAATCACAGATTGCGTCTTATCAAACTTCAAACATATAAAATTAAGAATAGAGAACCTTTTTTCAGCTGACTAAAACATCTTTCAATGATGACCGTTCTTTCTTCAGGAGCTGCTTCTTCGGGAGTGTGTGGATTTAAATAAGGAGTAAGTAACCATGGCATAACTCCAAGTTATCTATCACCAAGTAGTGGTGCATCAGTGCGTCCCTGGTTCATAACTCGGGAAAAACAGCAGATCTCCGAAGGACGTTATTGCCATAGGCTCATCCCGGCCCCTGCTAACCAATACTTGTTAATTACTCTTTTGAATTGCATGTAAACTGCACATTTAAGCTATAGAATCCTTTTCAATTTCCATAATCCCCACCATGATTTTTGGGCCTTGGAATACGAGTAGGTGTACAATCAATAGCTCCCACAGCATAAGGGAAATTTTAATGATCATTCCACTGTACTTTCGCTTCATTTGTATCTTGATCTGTCTCAGGAAACTTAATCCACAAGTGCTCCTTTACAAATCTTTTAATTCATGAATTTCAATGTAGTACATACCGTTGTGTGCTGAACTCCTATGTGTTTTTGCAATTCCTGCTTCGAATTCTGGATCTGCTAAAACCGCAGATACATCTCCATAAGTTGTTTGTTACTTAGAGCACCACCTCTTGTTTCAATAGCATTCTCCAAGAAATATTCAGCCAGTCATTCGACATTCTCTTCTGAGAACCTAACAAACCCCCATCATAGACCTTTTCGTGTGTTGTCATACGTTCTCTGTAAGATTTATGTTTGCGAGTGTTCATAAAAGCTGCCAACTTCTAGCCGGTAATGGAACAGAACGATTTAAGCAGGGTCAGAAGCACCTTGGAATTCTTAAGATTTAACTACCAGTAAAAAAGAACTAGCTTGTCTGTATTCACATATTTTGTAGTTTAAGCTGAAAAATTCAAGCATCTTGATGTACTAGCTTTAACTTAATTCCTTTGTATTTGCTTGTAGCTAAAATTAGTAATTCAAGGATAAACTTAATTAGTATTCCCTGAATCATAAGTATTAACTTAAAATATGCTAGTTTTAGCAAAAACTTATCTTATTCAATTCACCCATTGTCGATATTTCCTAAATGCAACCACAGGCAATAGCAAAGTTTAGCCCTCCATTGTCATTTGCTAACATTGAAGGGCATACAAATGTTTCAACAAAGGTTTTATCAGACCAAAGACAAAATATATCAGGGTACATTCATGCCTAAATATTGTGATGCTGCCCCTCCGGAGAGGCATAAATACGTTCCGACTAAGAAACCTCGACCTTGTTGCTACAAAATATAAGGTTGAGTGTATCAAACAACAAAATGATTCCTATTTGCAGAAGCGCAATTTTGGACATTCTTGGAGTAAAAGAGGATCGTGTTACACGTAACATCAGAAACTTCACCGTACGAAATGCCTAGTGAAAAAATAAGTGGTGACAGAGTGTTTGAAAAAGATGAAAACAAGCGTACGCAGGTTAAAAGATTTATTTAAGGTTCCAAGTGTGAAGCAAGGCATTACTGCCGGTGAAAAAACCCTGCGTTTCTACTTAGATTCAGATCTATATGTAAGAAAAACGTGGAGTGTGTATAATGACAGAGCTGATGCCACAATGAAAGTAAAACTGTGATTTTTCCGATATATTTTCCGTATCTAGTACTACAACACTGGCTTCGGAAGTCCTGCTACAGATGTAAGTTCTGTTTGCCACCAGCTAAACTAAAAAATTAAAAGAGAGGCTAATGCCGATAAAAAGAACGATCTCATCTGTGAAAAACGTGTTCACTCGGGCATACATGATTTTGCGATCTGCTGGGAGAGAATGATGCCTGTATACAAAACGTTTAATTATGATTATATACAAAAAGCACGCCATTGCTAAAAATACCAAATTAGGAATGTTATTATGCACGCCAGTTGTATATGAAAGGATCGTGGAATAGTCTACCCAATTGTTAGAGCATTTTCACTTATTCATGGACCGAAAATGACACCCCATTCTTTAAATGAAATTGTTTGTGTTGTTTATCACCGAAGTATAAGTATTGATTCTCCCTAAAGTAGAACGGATGAAACAGGTTTCAGATGGTTGCAGCGGACAGAATTAAAAAGTTTCCATTATAACAATGTGATCCAAATGTTTAAGAAATACGCCTGTATTAAGTAGATTGAATTAATTTCCCCTGTAACTGGACACAGCTTCATACCAACTAGTAGAGTTTTCGGGAAAATTGAAAGGTAGTGAAAAATAAAAGCAACAATTACTAGCCCAGCTAAGTATACAAATGTGTTTGCACAGTTCAGTAAGACACGCTGGAAGAGATACACAAGTATACGGTTTAAAGAGCCAGTCGAAGCATTTGAAAAGTGCAGGACAGTGGCACTTCAAAGATAAATAGATGAAAAGAATGATTTTAATTCGATCAAAAGGCCACGACCTAGTTATCAGAGGCGAAGTTTTATATAAGACTGATTTTGCATTTGCAAATTCTGAGCTCTAAAAAGTAAAGAAATCCTGATATGTTAAAGCCCGAAATTTTACCCATAGGGATCCCTGTGAAGAAGGAAAGGTTTTCAGTTGTGGATTCTTTGCTGAAACAAAAAGCCCGTTTTGGTCCTTAGTGGAGGATGCAAAAGGGGCTTCAGTTTTACCAGGAGATAATCTATGGGGCTTCGCAATATGAGAAAAAATGGGAAGCTAATGAGGAGTGTATTTGTGGACCACAAAGTGAAAATCGTGACCTAAGAGTTTGACTGACGAATGCTATGCTCAGTGTGTAGTACTTGCAGTATTCTCTCGATTATCTTAGGAGATATTTACCCTTCACAGATGATTTGCTTTGCAGAATTCCTTAAGTTTCAGTTCACTGTGATTTTCCATAGATTGTACTTCTCGAAATTAGTGCTTTTCTTTTACAGCCACTGCTACTGATCTCCAACAAGGAGGCAACCCTTGAGAGGAATGTAGAACTTCACATTTTCACAGATGCAGAGGCGAATATTTACGTCAACGCAATGAATATAAGTGGAAACCATATGCTCACGCTTACATTGCACGGAATCGCTCCTCCTTTCTCCTCATTACTAGAAGGCTTTCTCGTGATTGGAATGCAGTACCCGTGATTGTGTCTTGAAAAACTGTCACGTTCGAAACGCAATGCAGTGTACAGTAGTGCATTTTATTGGTGAAATAAGGTTCAATTAATTAAACCTGACTCAAATTTCAATGTGAAGCGTATTTGAGACAACGTCATCATCTAAAGGTGGCAAGGGAAGCTTAATTAGATTCACAGGAAATGGTTTTTAAGACGTTTTGGATCAGCCGATGTTCTAATTCATCCGCGAAAGTTCTAAGCTCGGTTGCCGCGGATAATCGAGTGTATTATACTTTGTTACGTCTAATACAACAGTACTTAATAGGTAATCCTTAATATAAAATCAAATTTAATTACTTTTGCTGTATTTATTATGAAGTAATAATCTAACCTTAAATTAATCCTGCATAGTAGTGATTGTAACACAAGAAAATATATCCCTTTCACAACATTACTATTAATGGATACCTTACATGAAACATAAAAATCTAAGCTAAATGTGAAGTATTATTAGTCTATACAGTTAGTAAATGGGATAAAGGGCACTTACTAGCGATTGGAGTATTTGAAAAAGTAATAATCATATTTTTACTGCAATTGTTTCAGTACATCCAGTACATACTACTCTACTGTAGGTAAAATTCAAATGCAGACACTTCCAAATTTTAAATGTATTTTTTTTCTAGAAAAAATTTGGTCTTGGAATTAGCTAATGAATTGCAAAACTATACCCTATATAAGGTGATAATGGCGTTAGTTTACCTTCTAAACAGTATGTATTAAACATAATGCGCTTTTTTCATTTCCTGAAAATTTACTGAAAGCGCAAATGTTGCAGGTTTGCATCTAGGAGCATAAAGGACACTACATTCTTAAGAGAAATTATTTAAAATCAAAAGATTCACTTAATGCCCCTGGTGGGCAGAAAATTTCAAAAATACCTTCAAAGAGCATGGGATAAATTTTGCGTAACACAACAGATATATAACATTCAGAACCTTATGGGCACATCCCTCAAAAACAAAGTCCCACTTCATAAAAAATAAATAAAAACAGGCATTTACCACATTGATTGTGCTGACTGCCCACATAACTACATTGGAAAAATAAAACGAAGTTTACAAACCACACATAAAGAACAACTGAGGTGCATAAAACTTAAACACACTGACAAATCAGCAATATCAGTACATTTCCATTTTTCCAACCATCATATTAAACCAACGGCCCAACTACTTAAGCCTACAGATAACGCAGCAGAACTAATAATTTGGAAGAAAATCCATATCCACAAAAATAGGGAACTTTCATGAACTTTGAAATCACGCCTCCAGATCTACTAGTGGATTAATACTACCTCGGCCACCAGATATCTTCTTGGAGATAACAAGTAGAGATTCTCTGACAACACCTACAAGTTCAGCCAGAGCTGAAGATGAAGACGAGCGTCTTAAAGACATGTTCATTTGAACCAAATAAGTGGAGTGTTAGTGTCACTACAATCAACTCATCTAAATTTTAATAATGTATGCGCTTTAGTTATATTTTGCTTTAGTGCTATTCAGTATTCTATATGTAGTTAATGGAAGCAGTCCTTAATTAAAAATGACAATTAGAGAATATTTGTAATTTAGGAAAGCTATTACAGTAATTCAAGCTCAAAATTAATTTTATAAAACGGACTGTGATATTTTACATTCACTGCAACAATAGGTATGTTATTTCTTAGTGTCAAAAGAATCGCAATGAGAATACAAGAAAGTCAACTGTAAACGTTGCTACTATTTTGTTTATTTAGTGGTTTACAAACAATTTCACAAGAAAGTGTCTATTGTAAGATTCAGCTACTGACAACATTAACTCTAAATAGTTGAACTTTAAGGTTATTAACAGAGAAGCACTGGAACAAACTGATATACTGCAAGTAGGTGTCTAGCACTTTCACTTTTTCTTAAAATTTATAACATGTTTCCAGCAATAGTCCTGAATGTGTTGGTTAGTTTTCCAAATGATATTGAAATTAAACTACAAGTTGTAGGAATACTTGATGATATACATTGAAAATGACAATAAATTGCTGTATAGCTAAGGGAGAAAACCTCATACACCATTGATAATTTTCCTGGATGTGACCATTGCACAACCTCAAAAAAGAAGCATGCCCAAATCACCACCAAATTCCCTTGACCCTATAATTTGGGTTTTTACTAGAATACTTCTGGTAGCTTGAGATGGTGGTGGCGCTAAACGAAAGAAAGGGGAACACTCTACCTTTGCCTACTCACATATGTTGAGGAGTCATATCGTGAAAATGTAGGAATCTAGAAAGGAGGTAATGGCAACACTCACCTATGAGGTAGCGGAATGCCCCAAAAATTTCATCAGAAAACACACAAGCCAAGTAAACTGCCCTTTAATTTCAGTATATGAACATTGGATTTCATACATATATTAATCCAGTCAAATAAAAGCGAATGTTGATTAAAATGTTAAAAATTAAGAACATCATAGTTATAGTCAGGCGATGATAATGATGAAATGGGGTTAAGGGTGCTAAACATCGATGGTCATCAGCGCCCTTACAACGTATGAAATTTAAAAGCCAACAAATAAAAGACGGGACACAACCCCGCTTAGTCTAAAACAGTAAAAAACATGGCAACAAATTCCAAAAACACTACAATAAAAACATGGCAAATAAAACAATAAAAGAGTAAAACAACGTGTCAGGAACTGTAGAAGTCAAAGGACCAGAGCGCCATATGTCCCCAGGGGAGAAGACTCCCAATAAAACAGACACTATAACATCACAAAACTAAAAGACGCTCAGCGCATCAAATACTCTTACTAAAACCGCTACTAAGACATTCTACAGCATGCGATTCGTCTGCCAAAACGTTGGCTATGCCAACAGGCAGAAACACACGAACGAGTAATGGAGCTAAAACCTGACACTCTGCTAAAATGTGACGCACCGATAACGGCGCATCATACTGCTCACAAAGTGGTGCGCGGTCACCACAGAGCAGGTGCTGATGGCTAAAAAGGCAATGAGCGATACGTAAACGAGCTAGAATTACCTCTTCCCGACGAGAAGAATGAGAATAGGTACCCCAGACTAATGGGAGAGGTTTAACCTCCCGCAACTTGAACACCGAGGGCCGTCCACTCATCGCGCCAAAGCGAGAGGATTCAATGTCGTAAAATAACACAAGTATCTGAGGAGGGAACAACACAGGTAAAACATCTAGGTGATAAAAGCGCCGATTTAGTAGCGAAGTCGGCAGACTCGTTACCTGAGATACCCACATGACATGGAATCTTCACGGAGCCGCTGATGCCATAAGCACCGAGTGAATGGAGGAGATCATGTTTGCGCTGTACGAGAGGGTGGTAATTGTACAGCGCCTTAATACTCTGAAGGGCACTCAGAGAGTCTGTACAAAGAACACAGTGCCGTAAGTCGTGCCGCTGGATGTATAAAAGTAACTGATAAATACTAAAACGTTCGGCAGTAAAAATCGAAATTTGCCCCGGTAAACGAAAAGTAAAACTATGTTGACCAAAGACAAAGGCACACCCTTCTCCAACATCAGTCTTAGACCCATCAGTATATATAAAATAAAGTCCTCGAATTGCGCCTGAAGATCCAAAAACGCTGATCTAAGGACTGAAAAAGGGGTCTCATTCTTCGACATCGACGTTAACCCAAGGTGGGAGTGGACCTCAGCGTGCAAACAAGGAGGAAACCGTGATCCCCCCTGGGAACGGCCGGCGCTGGCGGAACGTCCAAATGCCGAAGAAGCTGGCGAAATCGAACCCTGGAGGGAGCGATGCAGGGGAGCTAACTAAATATTGCCGATCAAACGAATCCTCGAAGAATATCTCGAATGGTGGGTGGTCAGGCAAGCTTGAGAGTCGACATGCATAGCTGCACAAAAGCATCTCACGCCTGAAGGATAGCGGAGGGTCTGCAGCTTCAGCATACAGACTGGGTACAGGGCTGGTAGCAAAGGCCTGTAGCGACTCTTATGCCACGATGACGAATGGAATTCAAGCAACATAACACGGATGGACACACCGATGAATAGACAATGCACCCGTAATCAAGCTTGGATCGGACCAAAGAGTGATAAAGACGTAGAAGGGCGGTCTGATCAGCTCCCCAGGATGTGCCACTTAAAACACGTAAAAGATTAAGAGAACGGTCACATTTTGCTTTAAAACGTACGAAGTCCAGCTCAACTTTCGATCAAAGAACAACACCAAAAAGTTCGCCTCGTCTACAAATGGAAGATTATCCGGCCCAAGATGGAGAGAGGGTGGAGGGAAAGCCTTCCGCCGCCAGAAATTGGCACAGACGGATTTCTCGGCGGAGAAAGTAAAGCCGTTGACGTTACTCCAGGCATAGAGACGGTCGATACAGTTCTGGAGACGGCGTTCAAGCAGTCAAGTCCGCCGCGAACTGCAATAAATGGAAAAATGGTCAACGAAAAGGGACGATGAAATACTAGGTGATACACACTCAACAATGGGGTTGATAGCAATCGCAAAAAGTGTGACACTGAGTACAGAGCTCTGCGGTACACCGTTCTCTTGAATAAAACGGCTAGATAAAACGAGCCCACACGTACACGAAAGACGCGATCCGTCATAAACTCCCGAAGATATATTGGAAAACGACCGCCTATTTTCCATGCGTGGAGTGTACGTAAAATGCCGCCCCTCCAACAAGTGTCATAAGCTTTCTCCAGGTCAGAAAATACAGCCACTGTTGACACTTTCTCAGAAATCCATTCATAACAATGCGTCAACAGAGACACCAGATGGTCGTCGGTAGAGCGAGGGCGACGAAATCCGAACTGAGTGTTCGCTAGAAGTTTCTGAGACTCAAGCCACCCTGTCAACCGCCCGTTGATCATGCGCTCCATCACCTTGCAAATGCAACTGGTGAGGGAGATAGGGCGGTAGCTGGAAGGTAGTTGGCCATCCTTCTCAGGCTTCAGTATAGGGACAACGGTGGCTACGCTCCAAACGGAAGGAAAAACGCCGTCTTGCCAAATACGGTTATACACATGTAAGAGAAAGAGCCTACTGTCGGCTGAAAGGTGCTTTAACATCAGGACATGAATGCAGTCCGGCCCAGGAGCGGAGTGCCTAGAGAAAAGGAGGGCGTGCTCCATCTCCCTCATTGTGAAAAGTTCATTATAACACTCCTGATTAGGAGACCGAAAGCTGTAGCTCACGGAATCCAGCCGGTCTTTGAAAGTGCGAAAGCCGACGGAAGAATGGGCAGAACTGGAAACCGCCTCAAAGGCAGCCCCCAAAGTGTTAACAGTTGCAGCCGGAACTACTATGGTGGCATTGGAAACCTGAAGGCCAGACAAAATACAATGCGACACTTTACCGGAGAAGCGACGAAGTTTATCCCAAACAACAAAGGAAGGCGTGAAGCGATTAAAAGCCACGACAAAACGAGTACAGGACGCCTTTTTGCTATCCTGAATAATACGAAGAGCCCTGGCGCGGGATTGTTTAAAAGTAACCAAATTATTAACTGTGGGGTGTCGCCGTAACACCCTAAGCGCAGTTCTACGGGCACGAACGGCGTCCCGACAGTCCTCGGTCCACCAAGGAACAGGAATACGCCAAGGGTGGGAGGACGAATGGGGAATTGTGCGTTAGGCGGCAGATAGCATCGTAGAGGTAAGGTGCTGCACCATTTTGTTAACGTCAGTGAAGGGGTGGTCCTCAAAACACACGAGGCTGGAATACAATCTCCAGTTGGCTTTTCTGAATATCCAGGTAGGTGCTCTGGTAAGCTGGACGTGATGAGACAGAAGAGACAACATGCAGAGATAATGATCGCTGGAGTAGGTGTCAGCGACGACGTTCTAATGTAGACGACTAGCAAGCTGGATTGAGCAAACGGCAAGGTCCAAGTGAGAAAATGTACCAGAAGAATCAGAAAGAAAAATAGGTTCACCGGTATTGATGATGGAGAGGTTGAATTAAACAAAAATGTCGGAAACAGGCGTTCCCTCTTGCACAAGCCCTAGGCGAACCCCGAAGGGGGTGATCGGCACTAAAATCTCCCAACAGGAGAAATGGTGTTCGGAGAGCGGACAGGAGATCTCGAATGTCCGCTTTAGTGAGGGGAGGCGATGGAGGTGAATAGACGGAGCAAAGAGAAAAGAAAAAGCCGGGTAATTGAATCCTACGACAACAACTTGCAAGTCGGACGTAAGTATGAGAGTCTGAAAATAAACGTCGTTACGCACTAATATCGTGACACCTCCAAAAGCAGGAGTAACTTCATCCGGTGCAAGATCGTAGCGAACCGGAGTATACCCTCGGAGATCAAAAGGATCGTGAGGGTGAAGCTTGGCCTCCTGCAAACGCAAGACCATAGGTGAATGGGAACGCAATAAAAGATGCAGTTCCGCCCTATGCGATCGTACACCACGTAAATTTCAGGTCAGGATAGCCATGAATAAAAGAGATAAACTGTCTACTTAGAAGGGCAGCTCAAAATAACCTTTTGCTTAACCTTGCGGCTCGAGCTTTTGGTATGGAGTTGGTCAGACTCCATAGGCTCCTCGAAGGAAGGGCCACGCGCTCAGTTCCAGAAACCGATTCATGCGCCGAGAATCGGTTCTGGGTGGCAATGGGTGAAGGGACCGCTGAACGCGGCCAGTCCCAGGAGCATCCGTGGACTGCGACCTCCGAGGAGGAGACGGTGAACTTTTCTTACCGCGCGCACGCGGAGGGTCTTTAAGAATATCTTCCTTACGAAGTTTCTGCTTGGACTTCTTATCAGTGCCTTGTGACTTCAGCCCCTAAGAACCATCTATAGATGGCTTCATGACTGTCCCCTCAGGGGCTCACCTTATGTGAGTACGGGTTTGGCATACCCGGGGGTTCCCGAGCCACTCATCGCCATCTTCATCACTTCATCCCCGTCCGGTCGAGGTGGGTTCGTTCTCGTGACAGGGGACTCAAGGTAGGCTCTCGTGCGTTCTGTGCATTTCACTCCATGTCGCCTCTCGCCATCGTTTCTTTCTTCTCTTCTACTTATGCACATTTCGCCCCACGCCCATTCATTTACACATCTCTTTTACTTCTTCGCCGGCCTATCTTGCGTGCGAAACACCCACGCACTTTTAGTTTCTTTTATCTTTTTATTTAAATCCTCCGTGGACACAGCCTGACGGATACCCGTGCACTGGGTGCGCAGCTGGGTGAGTGTGTAATGGCGTCATCCCCACCACCCGGAGTCGTCATGTAGGGTATGTGTTCGTATCCGCTGTTCAACTGCAGTCCCGCGGGGGGGCGACTGCATGAGCTGCTGACTTCTGACGGCGATTGGGTCCCTCTGTCTATGTTCTGGGAGGTGTGACCCTGGGATGAGATAGGTATAGATAGGCCACTCACCCAAGCCGGGGTAACGCCCGGGAAGTCAGAGCCCGAGGTCGGACACGGTTGCAATGGTGTAGGATTTATTTCGCTATGGAGCACTCTTTCTCCATTATTACTAACAAGCGCTGAAAAGTATTTGCAACAGAAGTAGCACCGCCAACATCTGGTTGTTACTTAGTTATTACACGAACTGAGGAAGGACAATCGTTTGAGAAGGTGTAGGGCATTGGCTCTATTGCTGGTGCGGTTCAGTCCTGCACTCGCCTTCGAAACGGGACATTATTAGTACACAGCAAGTCCGATCAACAAACAAAGACCTTATTCAGCGCTACACTTCTCCACGGTTATCCCATCAGTGTTGAGAAGCACCGCACCTTGAATTCCTGTCGAGGCGTCGTTACCACCCATAGCCTCGACGGTATATCGGACGAGGATCTAGTCGAATATCTATCAGATCGAAATGTGACCAGTGCATCGGGCGCAGGCCAAACGCGACGGGGTATTGGTACCCACTCGTACCCTTTTTATCACATTTGTTGGCGTCGATCTGCCCACGGGCATTACAGCAGGGTATGAACGTATTGCGGTGAGGTCCTATATTCCTAGACCTCTGCGTTGTTTCAAATGCAAACGTTTTGGGCATACGCAAGTCTCCTGTAAGAGTGTCGTTAACATCTGTGCAACTTGTAGCCAGCCCTCACATGAAGGTACCTGTTTAACAGCCCCCGTCTGCGTTAATTGCAAAGGGTCACATTCTGCTTCGTTTGCCGACTGTCCGCGGTATTTGGACGAGAAGGTGATCCAGGAGATCCGGGTAAAGGAGAAACTCTCCTTCGCCGAAGCCCGGAGGCGTTACCATGCGCGCCAAACTTCGCTCCTGCGATCAGGAACATTCAGCTCTGTTGTTGCCTCGCGAGTACCCACAAAGGATGCAGAGACTCAAACCTGGACCATGACTGCACTAACCGCCACCACCATCCGGCCGTCCATTCAAGCCACTGTGATAAAGCCAGCTGAAGCTGGTCCAAAGGTTATAAAGTCACAAGTCACCGAGAAGGAATCGAAGCAGAAATTTCGTAGGGAAGATTTTTAAAAGACCCTCCGCGTGCACGCAGGAAGAAAAGTTCACCTTCTCCTCCTCCTCGAAGGTCGCTGTTCCAGGATGCTCCTGGGCCAAGCCACGCTCAGCGGCCCCCTTCACCCGTTGCCACCCAGAACCGATTCACGGCCCTTGAATCGGTTTCTGGCACTGAGCGCGTGGGCCCTCCCTTCTAGGAGGTTATGGAGTCTGACCAACTCCATACCAAAAGTCCGAGCCCAAAGGTTAAGCAAAAGATTATTTTAAGTCGCCCTTCTAAGTAGACAGTATATCCCTTCTTCTTAATGGCTATCCTGAGCTGGAATTTACGTGGTGTTCGATCGCATAAGGCGGAACTGCAACTTTTATTGCGTTTCCATTCACCTATGGTCGTGTGTTTGCAGGAGACTAAGCTTCGCCCTCACGATCCTTGTGATCTCCGAGGGTATACTCCGGTTCGCTACGATCTTGAGCCGGAGGAGGGTACTCCTGCTCATAGAGGTGTTATGTTATTAGTGCGTAACGACGTTCATTTTCAAACTCTCATTATCACGTCCGACTTGCAAGCTGTTGCCGTTAAACTACAGTTACCTGGCTTTTTCTTTTCTGTTTGCTCTGTATATTTACCTCCATCGTCTCCCCTCGCTAACGCGGACATTCGCGCTCTCCTGTCTGTTCTCCCAACACCATTTCTTCTGTTGGGAGATTTTAATGTCCATCACCCGCTGTGGGGTTCTCCAAGGGCCTGTGCGAGGGGAACTCTTCTTTCCGACATTTTGGATCAGTTCAACCTCTCCGTCCTCAACACAGGTGAACCTACTTTTATTTCTGACTCTCCTGGTACTATCTCTGACTTGGACCTTGCCGTTTGTTCACTCCAGCTTGGTAGTCGTCTGCAGTGGAACATCGTCGCTGATAGCTACTCCAGCGACCATTGCCCTGCATCGTTTCTCTGTTGTCTCTCCACGTTCAACATTCCAGAGTACCTACCTGGATATTCAGAAAAGCCGACTGGACATTGTATTCCAGCCTCGTGCATTTTGCCGATCAGCCCTTCACCGACGTTAACCAAATGGTGCAGCACCTTACGTCTACGTTGCTATCTGCCACCGAGCGGGCCATTCCCCGTTCGTCCTCTCACCCTCGGCGTATCCCTGTTCCGTGGTGGAACGAGGACTGTCGGGACGCCGTTCGTGCTCGTAGAACTGCGCTTAGAGTGTTTCGGCACACTTGATAATTTGGTTACATTTAAACAATCGCGCGCCAGGGCTCGTCGCATTATTTAGGATAGCAAGAGGGCGTCTTGGACTCGTTTTGTCGAGCCTTTTAATTGCTTTACGCCTTCATCCGTTGTTTGGGATAAACTTCGTCGCTTCTCAGGTAAAGTGTCGCATTGTACTGTGTCTGGCCTTCAAGTTTCCAATGGCACCATAGTGGATCCGGCTGCCATTGCTAACACTCTGGGTGCTGCCTTTGAGGCCGTTTCCAGTTCAGACCATTATTCCGCCGGCTTTCGCTCTATTAAAGACCGGCTGGATTCCGCATCGTATAATTTTCGGTCTGCTAATAATGAGTGTTATAACGAACTTTTCACAATGAGGGAGCTGGAGCGCGCTCTTCATTTCCCTAGGCACTCCTCTCCTGGGCCGGACGGCATTCATGTCCTGATGTTACAGAACCTTTCAGCCGACAGTAAACTCTTTCTCTTACAGGTCTATAACCGTATTTGGCAAGACGGCGTTTTTCCTTCTGTTTGGCGCGAAGCCACCATTGTCCCTATACTTAAGCCTGGGAAGGATCGCCAACTACCTTCCAGCTACCGCCTTATCTCCCTCACCAGTTGCATTTGCAAGGTGATGGAGCGCATGATCAATGGGCGGTTGACATGGTGGCTTGAATCTCAGAAACTTTCAGCGAACGCTCAGTGCGGATTTCGTCGCTATCGCTCTACCGTCGACCACCTGGTGTCCCTGTCGACGCATATTATGAATGGATTTCTGAGAAAGTGTCAAACTGTGGCTGTATTTTTTGACCTGGAGAAAGCTTATGACACTTGTTGGAGGGGCGGCATTTTACGTACACTTCACGCATGGAATATCCGCGGTCGTCTTTCCATATTTCTTCGGGAATCTATGACGGACCGCGTCTTTCGTGTACGTGTGCGCTCGGTTTTATCTAGTCGTTTTATTCAAGAGAACGGAGTACCGCAGGGCTCTGTATGCAGTGTCACACTTTTTGCAATTGCTATCAACCCCATTGTTGAATGTATTCCACCTGGCATTTCATCGTCCCTTTTTGTTGACGATTTTTCCATTTATTGCAGTTCACGGCGGACCTGTCTACTCGAACGCCGCCTCTAGAGTTGTATCGACCGTCTCTACGCCTGGAGTAACGCCAACGGCTTTAATTTCTCCGCCGAGAAATCCGTCTGTATCAATTTCTGGCGCCGGAAGGCTTTCCCTCCGCCCTCTCTCCATCTTGAGTTGGAGATCCATCCATTTGCAGACGAAGTGAAATTTTTGGGGTTGATATTTGATCGTAAGCTGAGCTGGGCTTCTCACGTTTCCTTTTTAAAAGCAAAGTGTGACCGTTCTCTTAATCTTTTACGTGTTTTAAGTGGCACATCCTGGGGAGCTGATCGGACCGTCCTTCTACATCTTTATCGCTCTTTAGTCCGATCCAAGCTTGATTACGGGTGCATTGTCTATTCGTCGGCGCGTCCATCTGTATTACGTCTATTGAATGCCATTCACCATCGTGGCATAAGTGTCGCTACAGGGGCCTTTCCAACCAGCCCTGCACCTAGCCTATATGCTGAAGCTGCAGAGCCTCCGCTGTCCTTCAGGCGTGAGATGCTCTTGTGCAGCCATGCCTGTAGACTCTCAAGCTTGCCTGACCACCATTCCTTCGCGATATTTTACGAGGATTCGCTTGATGTTCATTATTTAGTTAGCTCCTCTGCATTGCTCCCTCCATGGGTTCGTTTTCGTCAACTTCTTCGGCATTTGGACGTTACGCCAGCGCTGGCCCTTCCAAGGGGGGAAACGCGTTTTCCTCCATGGTTGCGCGCTGAGGCCCACTTTCACCTTGGGCTAACGTCTATGCCGAAGACTGAGACCCCTGCTTCAGTCCTTAGATCCGCCTTTTTAGAGTTTCAGGCACAATTCGGAGACTGCCATTTTTATATACTGATGGGTCTAAGACTGATGTTGGAGTAGGGTGTGCCTTTCTTTTTGATGAAACTAGTTTTACTTTTCGTTTACCGGGGCAATGTTCAATTTTACCGCCGAACGTTTTAGTATTTATCAATTACTTTTATACGTCCAGCGGTACGACTTACGGAACTGTTTTATTTATTCAGACTCCCTGAGTGCTCTTCGAAGTATTCGGGCGCCGTACAATTACCACCCCCTCGTACAGCGCATACATGACCTGGTCCACTCGCTTGGTGCCTCTGGCATTCGCGTCTCCTTCATGTGGATTCCAGGACATGTGGGCATCTCAGGGAACGAGTCTGCCGACGCCGCTGCCAAATCGGCGATTTTATTACCCAGATTTTTACCTCTGTTGTTCCCTCGTCAGATTCGTGTGTTATTTTACGTCGCCGCATCCTCTCGCTTTGGCGCGATGATTGGACGGCCCTCCGGGGGAACAAATTGCGGGAGGTTAAGCATCTCCCGTTAGCCTGGGGTACCACTTCTCGTTCTATACGTCGGGAAGAGATACTTTTAGCCCGTTTACGAATTGGACATTGCATTTTTAGTCATAGTTACCTGCTCAGTGGTGACGCCGCTCCACTGTGTGAGCAGTGTGATGCGCCCTTAACGGTGCGTCACATTTTAACTGAGTGTCAAGTTTTAGCTCCACTGCGTGTTCGCGTGGGTCTGCCTGTTGGCACAGCCAACGTTTTGCAGACGACGCGCATGCTGTAGAATGTGTTTTCCGTTTTATAAGTGACATTGGTTTTAATCGGCGCATTTGATGCGCTGAGCGTCTTTTAGCTTAGAGATTTTATATTGTCAGTTTTAATGGGGCTCTTCTCCCCGACGGACATAAGGCGCTCATGTCCCTTGCATTCTACAGTTCTTGACACGTTTTATTCTTTTAGTGACCATTATTTTAGTGTGTAGATTTTAGTCTTTGGTCTGTTGTGTTTTTAGTGTTTTTGACCAAACGGGTTTGTGTGTGTGTTTTAGTTTTTTGACTTTTCAATTTTATATTTTATACATTGTAAGGGCGCTAATAACCAATGCAGTTGAGCGCCCTTAACCTCCATCTCATCATCATCATTGATGACTGTGCCAGAGATGGATGGCCGGATGGCAGTCGCGGTCACCCCAGTCATGGTCCAGGTCTGTGTTTCAGCATCCTTCCGGGTTACTGGCGAGGCAATAACAGAACTGAATGTCCCGATCGCAAGAGGGCAGTTTGGCGCGCATAGAAACGCCTCCGGGCTTTGGCGAAGGAGATTTTCTCCTTTTTCCGGATCTCCTGGATCGCCTTCTCGTCCAAGTACCGCGGACAGTCGGCAAATGACGCATAATGAGACCCTTTGCAATTAAGGCAGACGGGGGCTGATGAACAGGTACCATCGTGTGAGGGCTGACTACAAGAAGCACAGATGGAAACGGCACTCTTGCAAGAGACTTGCGTATGCCCAAAACGTTGGCATTTTAAACTACGCAGTGGTCTAGGAATATAAGACCTCACCGCAATTCGTTCATACCCTGCTGAAATACTCGTGAACAGATCGACGCCATCGTAAGTGATAAACAGGGTACGAGTGGGTACAAACACTCCGTCGCGTTTAGGCTTCACTCTATGAACTGCCGTTACCTTTTGGTGGGAAAAATAGTCGACCAGTTCATCGTCCAACATACCATCGAGGCTATGGGTGGTGACTACGCCTCGACAGGAATTCAAGGTGCGGTGCTTGTTAACCGGGATGGGATAGCCGTGGAGAAGCGTGGCGCGCAACAAGGACTTACTTTGTGCTTCGGATTTGCTTTGTACTAACAATGAACCAATACGACGGCGAGTGCAGGAATGAACTGGACCAGCAATTGAGTTAATGCCCTTCTGGATAATAAAAGGGTTCACCTTCTCAAAAGTTTGACCTTCTGTTCGCGTAATGACTAAGTAACAACCAGATGCCGGTAGTGCTACTTCTGTTACCAAAACGTTTCGGCGCTGGTTCAAAATAATGGAGAAAGGTGCTCCATAGCGAAAGAAATCCTCCACCATTGCAACCATCTCAGATCTCGGGTTCCAACTTCCGGGCGTTACCCCGGCTTGGGTGAGTGTCCTATCTATACCAGTCTCACCCCAGGACCACACCTCCCAGGACATAGACAGAGGTACCCAAAGGCCGTGGGAAGTCTGCGGCTCATTCAATGGCCCCCGCGGGACTGCAGTTGAACAGCGGATACAAACACACACCCTATATGACGACCTCGGGTAGTGGCGATGACGCCATTACTCACTCACCAGCTGCGCACCCAGTGCGCGGGTATCCGTCAGACTGTGTCCACGGTGGATTAAAAGAAAAACAATGCATAAATAAACCAAAAAGTGTGTGGGCCGGCGAGGAAGAAAAAGAGATGTGTGAATGTTCGTGGTGCGAAATGGTCGGAAACAGACTAGAGAAGAAAGAAGCGATGGCGAGAAGCGGCATGGAACGAAATGCAAAGAACGCACGAGAGCCTACCTTGTGTCTCCCGGTCACGAGGACGAACGCACCTCGACCGGACGAGGGTGAAGGGATGACGATGACGATGAGTGGCTCAGGACCCCGGGTACGCCAAACCCGTTCTCACATAAAGTGAGCTCCTGGGGGGTTATAGTCAGTTGGATACATAGATCCTTACATTTCTTGTCTATAAACATTGTAACAAAAACTCAGTGAAAGAAAAAAGATATGGGAGAAATCTACAGTACACACATTTTGTGTCACATATGCCTGAGCAGCTACCCGTTCCACCGCACACGACACATTCAGCGTTACACAAACAGCCGAATTTAAGAATGCGGTATATAGCCCTTTGCATTCAAATAGAATCTAACTGTAACTCTTTAATGAACACTACACTAATTATTAGCAATTTAGATAAAATCAGAACATTAACAAATCTAAATAAACTCTGTGTAAGCCATATGGAAATCGAGGGTACTAAACGCAAATGGCTGAGACAGCACTGCAAAACTAGAAACATAAAGCAAGGACTTTAACAAGAACAGAGTCCGAAGTATCAGCAGGGCCATGTTTAACTTCACCCTCTCAGTCCGAGTTCTTTTAGGACCTATGTAAAATGAGGGTATGTGCAACTATGCCGATGTAAGCAGTAGAAAGTCCACATTTTAAACAGTTTATATAAAAGAACACAAAACGAGTTCCTCCTTCCCAAACAATGTTGCTTAAGCGGCAGTTACCACCATGTAATAATGATGGCATATCTCAAATGCTAAAACGAATGTACGAAAATAAAACATGGATTTCTATTGACGAAATCGAAGATGCTGTTAGTAGGCATGTTACAAATATCAAAGTGGGAATATTTTTTCAGATAAAACCGCCGAAACAGTTTTATTAACCTCGGAAGCTATTATAAGGAGGAACCATGTAGCAATTTTAGACATCTTTCAAAAAAGCATGACTCCAATCTACCCAGGAGGAATAAATGCAGATAATGTATTCCTTTTCATCACAGATGTTGCAAGTTACATGCTAAAAGCAGGCAAGGAGCTTCAGATCGCGTATCCTATCATGCTGCATTTAACCTGTGTGGCACACGGGTTCCACCGTATTCGCAACAGGTACAATTATGATAGTTTCATCGCAAATGTAAGAGGATGTTTTTGAAAGCTCCAAGCACAAAACGGAAATATAAAGAAATTACACCTAATATTCCTTTACCTCCTCAGCCTGTTTCAACTCGATGGGGCACCTGGCTAAATGTGGCTCTATATAATGCGGATCATTACAATATATTTACCGAAATACCTCGTGTTTTGGACAACGACCATAGTTCTTCAATATGAGCCGCCCAGTTCATCATTTCAAGCAGATTACATGAAGATTTGCTGTTCATTAAAGACAATTTTTCAGACATGTCCCAAACCATAGTACATTTAGAAAAGTCAGGTTATAAAATATCTGATGCCATAGGGCTTATAGAAGAGCTGGCCCAAAAAATCTTATAGAGCCGCTGTTGGATCTGTTATGGATAAAGTAAAGTAGAAAATTAAAACCGTCCATAAGAAAAATCCAGGCTATTTGAAGATGATATATATTAAACATAATTTACAAGGACATTATGAAATAGCGCCTACAACGCAACATCGTCTGCAACATTTTGTATTTGTTCCTGTGACATTATGTGATCTTGGGAGAAGTTTTTAAAACTACAAACATTACTTAAGTGACTAAAGGAGGAGCTTTAAATTCGAAATGTTTAAAATGTATGTTGTTATACATTGTAATAAGTTCGAAAATTGAATAGACATTGGACATGTAGTCATATACTTTTGTATTGAACAAATTCATTTTGCCAACATTATTTTAAGTGTTAATTTTGTTATACCTCCAGTTCTACGAAATGATTCTCAAAACTGTTTAGTAATTTACATATTCTACTACTAAAACAGTTTGTTACTACGTTTGTATACCCCTGTGACGCCTGGCCTTATTACTACTTGAGTTAGCTCATCTCCTCTTCCTATGCTCAAGCGTGCACGCACTATAAGCTAAGTTCTGAACGTCCTAGCTCTGATTAAACCTTTAAATAGACTCTAAATGTTTAATAATTTACATAAACTCTGAATATTGAGCAAAAAGAATAAAACAACACACACTAAATGAAAGCAAAACAGATAATATCGAAATTTAAACTTCACCAATAGATATACAAGTATTACCCGCTTACCGTGTGTGGCTCCGCGTAACCATTCTCTTACATTCAATAATCAAAAAATGGAACGTAAATCCAAGTAAATTCCATAGTCAGACAACCCTTAGGTCAAAACTCGAATACGACAACCACGCCATTACAGAAAACCCACCCGAGAGCCGTTCACCTCAGCCTTCGAGAGAGAAGACCTCTTCACGCGGGTTGAAATCTGGCGGAGGGCGATGGATATTTTCGGGAGTAAAAATCCTTAGTATGGCTTCCTTTGGAAGGGAAGTAAAGCCGGTGGTCCCAGTTCGTAGATTAATGCACATAAAAGAACCTCAAGGCTGATAAAGAGGCCTCTGAGCAAAATTTTCTGTCTTAATATAGAATGGTACGCTAAGAACCATAGTAGTTAAAAGCGGGATGTTTCAGGCGGTTTCGCCCGTGGCCCGCATTCCGGGACGTCGTGGGTTCGATTCCCATGGCCAACCTTCCTGACCCATGGGATTTTTCGGGGATTTTCCCGGGTCGGCAGACGAATGCTGTAAAGGATTCTCACATCCCCGATTTTCCTGTCCTTCTATTTCATCTCAAATTTCATTTCACTTCTCTTTCATCCGTTAGTATCTTTCGGGTTTGGAAGTGTCGGCGATGGTGTTTCAGGTGCAGTGCAGCAGGGAAAAAGGATGCTCTTTGTGGCTCTCTGCGTCCCTCGGCTTTCACCTGGCTACCAGTGGTATCCCAATTCCCTTGAGGTGCGTTGGACTCACCCTGTGCGGAATGGGGTACCCGGTCGCCTGTCCGTCGGCCGGAGAGTCTCTATCTGGAAACGTAGGGACCCTGTCATTACTGTGCCATCACTCCTGATTCCGGTCGCTCGGTATCTAATCTCGCCTCATCCTTCTTCCCTGGGACGCCCCCTTGTGGAGTGTAGGTACAATATCTCCTTTGTGGATCAGTGCCTAGTCCCCTCCGTAGCCAATCCAGTTAAAGAGCGTCCATAAATAAAGCTCAATTTAATTTCATTTAGTTTAATTCCACGAGGTGAAGCCAACCCGGCTGAACCTGATGACGCGACCTTGGCGCAACGAACGGCGAACAAAAGTAGCAAAATAAAATACGGTGACGGCGTTTCGGAGAAAATAGGAGCTACTTTATGGCGAATCGGCACAGGGGAAAATCTCATTATTGCATCAAGTAATTAAGTATTAAAGTTAATAAAACGCACTTGGAAGATGATGCTCTTTGCACCTACAACGACCATGACTGGCATTTTAGCAATAATTAAGCATTAGTCAAAAGAGCTTTACTATAAGGTATCCCACTATTTTTAATATACCATTTCTTCGTTCTCCACAATTGTTGCGTGTTCATTATTCAGTCACACAGAACGAAAATTTCTCTTATATTGTAAACATAGCAGTGTGTTTACACTTGTTTGCTAGAAAAGCTTGCTTTCTTATCTCAATTTTTTATTTAATTTGAAAACTTATTGGTTCTACAAAGACATAATTTTGTGTGTGAAGATACTGTGGGTTATGTTAAATATCAATTTAACCAATTGTAACTTTGTGCAGACTGAAACGTTACAACAACTTATGAAACATCCAATACCAGATGTTTTACCACCTCTTTCTTTGTTCAAGTTTGGGAATTTCAATTATTTCTTTCATGAAACAACACTGTTTTTTTCACTTTGCAAAAGTGTTTAGTAATTCAGAGCATATGGTACTAGGCCATTGCGCAATGCTGTCCCAGCAGTACAAATAAAGAGAGAAAAATAAAAAATCTATCAAATATAACTCACTTCAAAGAACGCATGAAGGAAATCTGTGTCATAAGTTTGAAGACACTACTTCTGGAGGTGTTGAGCAGGAGAATACACTGCAGCAACCGACATCTAAGAGAGATGCACAGTTCTGAAGTTCAAAGTATGCAAAAGTGAATTTAATCCTCAAATGGAAAGTAAAAGGCTTTAAATTCCAGCTTTACAACAACTGTATATCCTAACCAGGAGAGCAAGCGCAATTTTCATCTTTCACCAGTATTTGTCTCCTCAGCTTACCAACTGATTTATTATTATTGTTTGCATGCATAAGCAAACTAGATTGGAATTACAGCTGGCTTGCAAAAGGTAATAATGATCAAATATATCGCTAGTCAATGCGATTTTATTTTGAAAATAAATGTACTATTTTAACAACAGTAAAAGCCCATAATAAGTGAGACATGCGTGAAGGGTTACCTAATTCTCAGGCGTTCTTGTATATGGGAATGTAATTTGTCATATGCTTCCCTTGCTGTGCAGATTTGTATGATCATGACAACCAGCGGCTTACCTCGCAGTTTTTAAAAGCAATATTTCAGCAATCATTGTAAACTAACAGGCAAATATTGCAAATTCAACTTCAATACACCTGTAGAAAATATGTTTTTGTTGTCTTTCGATTAAGTAGTGGACCAGAAGTAAAAACTACTCCAGGTTTGCGTGCTTTGCTTACAAACGTAAACTTAATCAGCGACAAGTGGTTTTGTGCTTAGGATGGCTGAACTCGTTAACGCGTGTTACTGCTGATCAACAGTGGTGGTGAAACGCGGATCAAATACTATATAACGCGTTTTTTTATGGGGAATATCATTATTTATGCGTATAACCTTTGCCAAACATAAAATTATACAAATTAATGGAACCTCATTCTGATCAGCTCTTCCTTCAGAGCGGTAAATTACATGGCTATTTTTATTTCGCATGGCGTTGTAATTTTACCCTCCGCCTTACGAACGCTGCAATACGATTGAAATTTTACAACTGACTGCTTTATAAAATATTAATTGCAATTGCTGTAAACAAAACAGGGAATACGCCTACCTCAACTGTCAATCATTTCTCCCGAAATTAAGAATATTTTACTTTAAATACCCACATTCAAATCATTCTATCACATTCTATAAATCTCGAAGAGATTTGTCAAAGTTGTTAAGGAATTTACTTCAGTCATGCACCGTTAATGTTTACATCAGCTTACAATGGATATATTGAGGGATTATATCTATTTCATGTTAGAAGGTCTCAACAGGCAAGGACATTAAAATGTTTCAGGCACAAGAAGCGAAAACAATCATTTTAGAAATTTTGTCTGAAGTCAGCATGATCACATTCCTTTATAGTTAATTACGCAGTAATATGGCGCAAATAGAATTTTATGTGAGAATAAGACTCAAAGTATTGAAAGTAAATGAGTTTAATACATTACATATCATAGGAAAGCATTTAATAGTAATAAGACAGTATTAATGGTTAAAAAGTGCATTATTACAACTGAATGCAAGTGAGAGAGAGAGAGAAGTGGGAGGATGAAGGGCGCAAAACCAGAAAGGTCATTAGCGCCCGCCACAGATAAAATACAGGTTAGTGAGCAGTTAAAAAGCCAAACAGACAATAGGGCCGAGAATGAAGAACATAAAAGCTATAAAATGTCAGGTTAGAAGTCGACGAAAAAGAATAAAAGAGGCAGTGTCAGAGACTGTAGAACGAGAAGCTAAAAACAAGGTAGCTAAAAAAATGGGTCTAAAACACTAAAAACCAGAAAGAAAGAACGCAGAGAGGTCAAACGCTGTCCTGGAAGCTGCTGCGCCGAATGAAAGTTAAAACACGTTCCACAGCCAACATGTTGTCCGCTAAAATGTCGGGCAATGCTACGTCCATCTGCAGAGCAGTACGAAGAGTAGCGAAATACTGACACTGCTCGAAAACATGCCGCACCGTCAACGGCGCACCGCAACGATTACAAACGGGAGCGGGCTCACGGCGCAACAAGTGTCAGTGGCTAAAACGACAGTGCCCGATTCGAAGTCTACTTAAAATAACCTCCTCCCGACGGGAGGATCGGGAAGAAGTAGCCCAGGCAGAGGGTAAAGGCTTTATCTCCCGCAATTTGCTAGCCTGGACAGAAGACCAGGCAGAAAACCATAGAGAGAGAATAGACTTCTTTAAATAGTGACTAAAATCGTCCGCAGGAACAGAGGAGCTAAAACAAGAACGAGATAAAATAGCGCTCTTGGCAGCAGCATCTGCACCTTCATTACCAGGAATGCCAACGTGTCCAGGAACCCAGACAAAGAATAGGCTGACTCCATCAGAGGTAAGCCGGTGGGAACAATCCTGGAGACGCTGCACGATAGGATGGCGTACGTACAGCGCACGAAGGCTAGAAAGGGCGCTTAAAGAGTCCGTGCATATAACACAATTCTGCAGACCACGTTGACGGATAAAAGACAGAGCTTGTTCCAGAGCAATAAGTTCAGCAGTAAAAATCGAGCACTGGTCAGAGAGACGAAACATAAAACGTTCTAACCAAATAAAAAGGCACATCCAACTCCACGGTCATCCTTTGAGCCGTCGGTATAAATAAAATAATGGCTGCCAAAGTGAGACTGAACTTCGGCAAAAGCCGAACGGATGACCGGAGCGGGGGTCGTGGACTTTGGCATGGACGTCAAATCAAGGTGGCAAGATACTCCAGAATGCAGCCAAGGGGGGAACTGTGTGTGACGTCGTGGAAGTATAGTGGGCAATGTGATATTTAAATTCCGAAGTATCCGGCGGAAACGTACCCCTGGCGGGAGCAAGGCCAGGGGAAGAGACGCATAATGACGATCCAGCGAGTCCTCAAAGAAAGACGAATAAGTGGGGTGTTGAGGCATACAGGACAACCGGCAAGCATAGCTGCAAAGAAGAACGTCACGACGATAAGAGAGCGGAGGTTCTGCAGCTTCTGCACAAAGACTCAAAACAGGGCTAGTACGTAAAGCACCAGTTGAGAGACGAAGGCCCGGTGGTGGACTGGATTCAAGCGACTCAGGATGGAAGGTCGCGCAGCAGAATACACAATACACCCATAGTCAAGCTTAGAGCGAACCAATGATCGATAAAGTCGCAAAAGGACCGTGCGATCTGCACCCCAGGATGTGCCACCTAAAACACGTAAAATACAAAGAGAACGTTCACACCTTGCTTTCAAATAGCTGATATGCGACGACCAACACAACTTCCTATCCAAGATTAACCCGAGGAATTTCGTTTCGTCCGAAAATGGGAGGAGTGCCGCACCGAGTCGGAGACAAGGTGGAGTGAACTCTTTACGGCGCCAGAAGTTAATGCAGACTGTCTTCTCGGGAGAAAATTGAAACCCGTTTGCAACGCTCCAGGAGTGAAGGGAGTTAAAACATTGCTGCAGTCGGCGTTCCAAAAGACAGGTGCGACGAGAAGTTGCGAAGATGGCGAAATCGTCAACAAAAAGCGATGAGGAAATTCCAGCTGGAACACAGTCAGCAATGGGGTTAATCGCTATAGCAAACAGTGTGACGCTGAGTACCGAGCCTTGAGGTACTCCGTTCTCTTGGATAAAAGGTGAAGATAAAATCGATCCCACACGCACACAAAATATCCGGTCCCTCATAAACTCACAAATAAAGGCAGGGAGACGACCACGGAAACCCCACAGATGGAGTGTACGAAGAATGTCCTCCAACATGTGTCATAAGCCTTCTCCAAGTCAAAAAATACTGCCACAGTCTGGCACCCTCTCAGGAAGCCGTCCAGAATGGAGGTCGAAAGATGGACAAGATGATCCACAGGAGAACGGTGTCGGCGAAAACCACATTGCACATTCGCTATAAGGTTCCGAGACTCAAGGCACCAGACCAAATGCCCGTTGATCATGCGTTCCATAACCTTGCAAATGCAACTGGTTAAGGAAATCGGGCGATAGCTAGATGGTAGGTGGCGATCTTTTCCGGGTTTCAAAACTGGAACGATGGTGGCTGCTCGCCAACCTGTAGGAAGAGTACTAGTTTCCCAGATGCGGTTGTAAATCTGAAGGAGAAAGCGCAGTCCAGCAGAGGAGAGATTTTGAAGGAACACCACGTGAATAGAATCAGGCCCAGGTGCGGTAGGCTTAGAAGATGCTAGAGCATACTCTAGCTCGCGGAAGGTAAATGGGCGATTATATACCTCCTGGTTGCTGGAGTGAAAAGAGAGTGCATGGGCCTCCACCGCGGCCTTGTGTGGAAGAAAATCCGGGTCATAACGGGCAGAGCTGGAAATGCGTTCAAAGTTCTTGCCGAGGGTGTCGGCAATAGCAGGTGGTTCGCAAATAGTACTAGAGCCTACCCGAAGACCGGGAATAGAAGAAGAACGGGTCTTGCCGGCCACACGCCTAAGTTTGTCCCAGACAACCGATGTAGGTGTAGAGCTATTGAAACCGGCTACATAGCGCTCCTAGGAGGCTTTCTTGCTGTTGCGAATTACTCTGCGAGCCTTAGCGCGTAATTCCTTATAACGGACCAGATTATCAAGAGTAGGGTGCCGCCGAAATACCCTAAAAGCACCGCGTCGTGCACGAACGGCGTCCCGACATTCCGCGTTCCACCAAGGGACCGGTAAACGCCTGGGATGTGAAGACGTGCGGGGAATGGAACGTTCGGCAGCGGCGAAAATGACAGTACGCAGGTGTTCCACCATGAGATCCACAGAGGAAAAAGCGCAGTGAGAAAACCGCGCTAGACGGGAAAAAAGGGTCCAGTCAGCTTTGCGGAACTGACATTTAGGAAGGACAGGTGAATCGACAGAAGAAGACAGGAGAGTAATTACGCACGGAAAGTGATCGCTAGAATGTGTATCAGCTATGACATACCATTCCATACGATGAGCAAGCTGCGCAGAGCAAAGACACAAATCCAGATGGGAAAATGTGCTGGTTGAATCGGAGAGAAAAGTGGGTTCGCCGGTATTCAGAACAGAAAGGCAAGGCTGATCAAGAAGTGCAGCCAAAAGTTCTCCCCTCGCGCACGCCCTAGGAGAACCCCAAAGAGGGTGGTGTGCATTGAAATCCCCCAAGAGTAAATAAGGGGCAGGAGCTGTAAAATCAGGCGGTCTAGGTCATCCTGTGCAAGAGGAGAAGAAGGAGGAACATAGAGGCTACAGATACAGAAGTTAAAACCAGGAAGAGAAAGGAGGATCCCAACAGCTTGCAGAGGTGTGGCAAGCGGAACCCGATTATAAAACACATCATCGCGAACAAGTACTGTAACACCACCATGTGCAGGAGAACCATCCGCTGGAGCAAGATCGAAGCGCTCCGGAGTATACCTACGAATGGCAAAGGTATCCTGAGGTCGAAGTTTTGTCTCCTGTAGACAGACGACTAGGGGGTAGTGAGTGTGCAGTAGCATGTCCAACTCCGCTCGGTGTGCTCGGAGACCACGGATATTCCACTGAAGGATGTGATTAAGAGCCATAAATATCAAAATAGGCAAGAAGCGCGTGCGGCTAAGGCTATTTAATAGCCGCAGTGGAGCGGTTGAGTTTCACCTTTTTCTTCCGGGTAGGACTGCGCCCCGGCCGAGAATGCGCAGGCCTCTCGAATCCCTCCGTGCCACCATCGCTGCTAACTGAATCTGAGCAGGTGGTGCGAGTCCTGGAGCGAGAACGGGAGCGACCCGTGGGACGACGAACAGGTGATTTGCGACTGGTGTGGTCAAGAGAGGTGGAACCTGCGGACGAAGCTGATGGGGCGGAAGCATCTTTTGTGCGAACAGGAACCGGCGAGGGAAGTACCAGATCCGAAGGTTTATCAGTTTGGACCCCAATGGAAGCCTGCGAGGGCGAGCCGGGACAGGTCTGCACAACGGCATCCTGTTTCCGGGCACCGAGGCGGACGGCAGCTGAATACCTCATGGTGGATGTAGGGTGTAGTTCGTGATAGCGCTTCCTCGCTTCTGGAAAGGTCAGGTGTTCCTTCACTCGAATCTCCTGTATGGTCTTTTCCTCCACAAAGCGTGGGCATTCCCTAGAGTTCGACGGGTGTGCACCCCCACAGTTTACACAGGCAGGGTCCGTAGCACACATGGAATCATCGTGACTGTCGCTTCCACAACGAAGACAAACTGGTGAGCCAGTGCAACGTTGTTGTGTATGACCGAATTTCTGGCAGCGATAACAACGCATGGGGTTAGGAACATAGGGACGAATAGCTGCGCGCTCATAGCCGCACAAGATGAACTGCGGTAGCACGGTTCTTTCAAAGGTAAGAAAGACCGTGCGCAGCGGAAACGGTTGATTGTCCCTCCTCCCGATGAGCCTGTATGCCGCAATAACACCTTGGTCGGAGAGACAGTTGACGATGTCTTCGTTAGAAAGTCCGACCAAACAAGAAGTCGTAACCACACCACGACAGCTGTTAAGGGTTTTGTGTTTTTCCACAGTCACCGGGTAGGAGCCTAGTAGACTGGCCTTAAGCAGTTTAGCGGCCTGTGCGTCTTGTGCAATTTCAATCAGTAAGCTTCCATCCCTACACCGTGTAGCATTCTTCACAGGACCACAGATTCTATCAACCTCCCGCTGAATGTAAAAGGGGCTGAGGTGCTTCATATCTTTGCTGTCGCTCTTTAGCCGCATAACGAAAAAACGAGGTGTTGAAATAGTGGAGCGCAGAGGAGCCATAATGGAAAGGTCCCCCTTCCGGAACCGTCGGCGTCAGCCTGCCATCCGGGGGATGTAGAAGAAAAGACACCTTAATCTTCCGGTTTGTGCCGGCCTGGAGCACCCGCTCCAGGCCTGATCTCAGAGAATACCTCAGAAAAGTTACCCTCCGACCGTCACTACTTACCGGTTTACGACACGTTCACCATAGGCAGGCCCGACTTTACGCCCCTACCACTGGAATAACCGCCAGTGGCCCCCCACTTTAGGCCACGCTGCCTCAACAGAGTCAACGTGGATTCAGGGGACTTGTGGTAGATTACATCGGGCCCCAGACAGCGGTAACACGTCGAGCCCCCCGGACAACCCAGCCACTCGCGGTCGCCGAACTGTCCGAGGGGCACCCGGCCCCTAAGGGGCTACGTGGGTGTACGTGACAATGGAACGGCTCCGCACCTAGTGTCGCAGGAAAGGGGTAGTGAGGAGGGTTCACTCAACCTTCACGCTTGAGACCTCCGGAGAGCACACAAGTTGAAAGCTGCGCTGAAACCGTGGGAAAGCAACCACGGAAATAGAAAAGATCCCTGTTGGTGAGACAGGAGTAAATAAGCCTAAGATGCCTAAACCTAGTATAAGGAATAATTCTAGAAGAGGAAGAGTAAAGTGAAGAAACAACGTGGCTAGTCCAGATGGGGGTGAGGGGATGAATATGACGATGATTGGCTCGGGAACCCCCGGGTGCGCCAAAAACCCGTACTCACATAACGTGAGCCCCTGAGGGGAACTGAATGCAAGTGAATACAGTAATTAATGATATATCAAACATAACACAACGCGGTTATACATTGCCTGAACGTTAAGCCACCATTTGCAACTAGCAGCGTTGCCATTTTGTTTATTTCCAAACACTATACAATGTTGCCATGACCCTATTTGCGCAATGTCTGGTAGTTTGTCTTTATCTTAATTCTTCATTCCTCATAAAAGAATCTAGATGAATTAAAGACGTTGTTAAGTTTCCATTTCAGAAATTAAGCATGTGGGAGGCGAGGATGGAACTACCAACAGCTGACATTTTCGAATTCTACGGATAACGCTGCAAAGATGTAGGCTATCTCCCAGTTGGGTAATTTGCGCTCTATGCATATGTTATTAAGTTTTATTCCGTTGCCAACTTGGCAACAAACTTCAATGCAAGACGGAAAGTTTGTAATACCCTGAGAAATAGTTTAAATATTTCTTTTGTAGAAACAAAATACTTTTACATTTATTTAGGGGATAAGAAGAGAACCTTATCTAGAACAAGCTTGAGTATGGCAGTATTCACTGTGGAGTATAAATTATTTTAGTTGCTTATATTAACGACAGACAAATTGAGATGAAATGATTAAAACATTATAACAGTTCTTACACGCTCCTGCTGATAGGCATTTGAGCGTAGTGTCCTTCAGATTCACGTCCATACATGATGGAGGATTAAGTACTGAATATGTGGTGATTTACAGGCACCACTGACGCTATAAACCTAAAATGTGATATACCTAATAGGTATTATAGTTCAATAAGATTAATTTTATAATCAAACCCTCCATCTTGTAGCAGTAGAGTATCTGCCTTGCAAACTGGAGGTCAATATGAAATTTTGTTTGTAATGGATTGGCAACTTTGTCTTTTTCTTCATAGTTTCCACCATGGCTCAATTTATTTATTTCGAGCACGCATAATCAGATATTCATCCTGTTAGACCAGAGTTTTTACTAGCTATACTTAATTATCGAAACAAAGTATCATTGGCATTGTTATATCCAACAGGATAGTTAAGGAAACAAATTAAGAGCATATACTGGTCTCGATCGCGTGTTTTCTAAACGAGAATGATAAATGATGACCATTACACCAATAAAGTAACAGAAAGCATTTTTGCAGCTGTTAATATTTGGGCTGGCCTAAAATTTAAGGGTTATCTGAAAAATGACAGAGCAACTCTATTAAGACAAAATCCCCTTACTTTCAGGAATTTCTATGAAAATAATCTCTCAGAGTGTGATGCTTTTAAGAAACCTAATTGAAGTCTATATTCGGGGTATGTAAATGAAATCAAAGCTATTATTGGTGCTCCCTACTAACAAGAATTAATAAAACAAAACTTTGTGTTGTGATAAACACTTTTATGCCTAGAAGTCCACATACAAATAAGGCACTTGCATTAAAGCACCTTTAAATGCTAGAAATGTTTATTAAAATAAAATTTTTAAGATATGGTGCTTTTAAAAAACCGTCTTGAAGACAGTCTATATTCTGGTTGGGTAATGAATATAACTTAATTATCGATGCTCCATATTTCCAGTGTGCAAAAATTAGAGAGAATTGTAGGATTTAACACCCCCCAAATATGTTGGCTGAAACTGAAGCCAGGTAGAATAACTGCAAAAATGAACGATTAAAACCGCAGGGCTGCTTACAATTTTCTGCAGCACCTGAAAAAGAAATATAAAGCCAAGTATCAACTTAAATTAAGATCCATAAAACCCAGGTATGCAAGACAGGTTAATACCTAGTGTAATCACCGCCATTTAATTGCGCATTGCAGTCTTTCTTGCATGTTTGATACAAACCTTGAACACTGACGAGGGTTGCGCATGTAATGTTGCACATCTCCAACACATGGGCTTCTAGAACCTCCCGCACTCTGTCTTCTCGGCACATCCTCAACTCCTGAACCATGAACGCCCACATGTGCTCAATGCGGTTCAGATCATGAGAATTTGGGGCCAACTGATGCACAACATTTCTGGGTATCATATTAACCAGTTATTAGTGAAATTGGAATGGACACAGCACTGCTGTCGTGCATCAACCATATTCCCCCTGCTCCGGGAAATTAGCCCGTAGAGATAGCAACAGAGTGTTCTGGAGGATATCAATATAAACCGCACTGGTCATTCTCTCCCTCGCCGTAATCAGCTGTTGGTACAGATGCTGTCATATAGGCCCAGAAGTGAGCTGATATTTTTCAAGAGCAATTTCCACGCACATGTCTGGTATCGTATCTTATGCCACGCGTCCTATAGACACAACCTACCTTGCTCGTCAGATAGGAACACCTTCTCGTCCGACCAGATCGTTAGATTCCAGGCCTACGTAACTGGAAATTTCTTTGGGCCCATTAAAGTCTTCTGGCTTCGTGACTCTCAGTGAGGATTGTCTTGGTGGCAGGACAATGAAATTCAAAGCAAGCCTCCTTTAGTCTACGCTGTATGGTTTCATGAGAACGCCCACATTCCACAGCCTTATCCAGCAAAACGGATCTGTGTGTAATAGAATGCTCCCTCAGCTCTGCCACCAGTGCCTCGTTCTATGTCTTCCTGATCTTGGTAGCGACTTGATTCATTTAACGCCTTCCGCTTGATTTCGGTGTAGCCATTTCTTGACTGCCTTGTGGTTAACCGGAATTTCACTAGAGATCTGGGAAACACTCTGTACCTGTGAGAAAACATCCTATGATCTCGTCTCTGTTTGCTGCAGTCAACTTTTAGCAACCATGTGGAGAGGCATATTTCGTCGTTTTGCAACGAATATCTAAGAATGACAGAAATAATCATACAATAAGAGAAATGATGTTTCATGCACAGGCTTTTAACGCTTTATGATGATAAAGAGGAGAAAACATACGTCTTGTGAATCTATATGAATTTGAATCCCAATGTCATTATTTTCAAATGTCCATTAAAGGGAAGGTGTAAGAACTATCATTTCGTTTTAACGATTTAATTATATTTGTGTTAAAATTAAGTTTCGTTTATGGACGCTCTTTAACTACAACGGTGTTACTGTCCCATTCTATATTGGGCATTTAAGACCGGAAATTTTACTCAGAGGCCTCTTTATCAGGCCTGAGGTTCTTTTACGTGCCGTAAATCTACGACACAGGACCAACGGCTTTTCTTCCCTTCCGAAGGAGCCTTGCTAAGGACTTTCACCCCGAAGAATATCCATCGCCCTCCGCCGGGTTTGAACCCACACCTCGGGAACTAGATGCTAGCATGATCATTTATCTGTCGTTAATAAAAGCAACTAAAGGAACTTATACTCCACACTGAACACTGCGATATTCATATTTGTTCTAGATAATGTTCTCTTTTTATTCCTTAAATAAATGTAAATGAATATTTAGAAACAAAGGAAGTACTTATAACATTTCTCGGGGTGCTACGAACTTCCCACCTTGTAATGAAATTTGTTGCTTAGTTAGCGACAGAATACCTCTTAATATTATCTGAATAGAGCACAAAGTACCAACTCAGGAATAGCCGAGATCTTTGAAGCACCATCCGTAGAATTCAAAAATGCCTGCTGTTGGTGGTTCTATCCTCGCCTCCCGCATGCTTAATTTCTGAAATGGAAAATTAACAAACGTGTTTAATTCATCTATATTATTTCATCAGTAATGGAGATTTAGGCTAGACACACATCTAGACGCTGAGTTAATGGGGTCATGGAAGCATAGTATAGTCCTTGGGAATAAACAAAATGGCAACGCTGATAGTTGCAAATGATTGCTTAACGTTGAAGTAATCTATAATTGCGTTGTGTTCTGTATAATATGTGATCAATTACTTTAATCACTTGCATCCAGTTCTTGTAAAAATACACTTTTGTGAGTATTAATACAATCGTATTACTATTAAATGCTTTCCTATGATATGTAATGCGTTAAACTCATTTACGTTCGATACGTTTGAGTCTTATTCTCACGTAACGTTGTACTTGTATTTTAATACTGCGTAATTAACTATAAAGGAATGTAATCATACTGAGTTTGTTCAAAATGTTTAAAATAATTATTTTCGTTTCTTGTGACTGAAACATTTTATTTTCCGTTCTTGTTGAGACCTTCTAACATTAAGTCAATATAATCTCTCATTATATACATTATAAGCTGATGTAAACATTAACAGTGCTGAATGAAGTAAATTCCTGAACAACTTTAACAAATAGCTTTGAGATTTATAGAGAGATGCTTTTGAATGCGGGTATTTAAAGTAAAATGTTATTAATTTCGGGAGGAATGATTGACAGTTGAGGTAGGCGTGTTCCCTGTTTTGTTTACAGCAATTGCAATTAATATTTTATAAAGCATTCAGTTATAAAACTTCAATCGTAGTGTAGTGTTCGTAAGACGGAGGGTAAAATTATAAAGCTATGCGAAATAAAAATAGCCATGTAATTTACTGCTCTCAAGGAGGAGCTTTATCAGAAAGAGGTTCCATTCACTTGTATAATTTTATGTTTGGCAAAGGTTACTATGAAAAACGCGTATTTTATGATATTTGATCCACATTTCGCCACCACTGTTGATCAGCAGTAACACGGTCGATAAATGGGTGAATATGGCTATGAGTGGCTCGGGCACCCCGGGCACGCCAAACCCGTATTCACACAAGGTGAGCCCCTGGGGGGCACAAACCGGAGCTTTATGTCTCCAACATACTTGGAGAATGAGATATAGCTTTGTTCAGAGTTAGGAATTACCTCCACACGTTCACTTATACATCCTAGCTCCTTAACAATGAAATGCGTGTCATATCCGCTAAAGTTATGCATGAAGTCAGGAATATATTTAGGTGTGTTGCAGGCTAAATTGCATTCATTATGAAGACTTTCTCGGTAAATACGATGCGATCATGGTCGCATACTTTGTAGCTCTCTTTTGTAAAGTTTTTTCCACACAAGTAGAATACTGTAGAAGACTCAAAATCCGTCTGTTGTTGATCCGTAATTTTCTAATGCTTCGCAGATTTGTATATATTATTAATCTTCTTTGCAAGGGATGATAGGTATTCCATAAACTTCTGAGCAGCATCATTACCACGATATACTTTGGGTTTCTTAGGAAGTCCATTTTCGATGTGTTCAACGCTTCATGACGGCTTAACGTAAACACAGAAGCTCATAGCTGTATGCTCCTGATAAATAGCTGTATAGGAAGTTTTAGGATTAGAGAAGCACGTATGATATGGAGTGAGAATGCTTTCAAAATCCGCATAGATGACGTAAGGCCATTTCAGCATTCTTTCAACATTTTTAAACTGTACGATTGATTTCTCCTTGGTAGGCATAGCTGCCCTTGCAATATCATGTTGGTTATGGATGGCTGCATGTTCTTGT
Source organism: Deroplatys truncata (assembly GCA_030765065.1). Classification (NCBI taxonomy): domain Eukaryota; kingdom Metazoa; phylum Arthropoda; class Insecta; order Mantodea; family Mantidae; genus Deroplatys; species Deroplatys truncata. The sequence goes on along the minus strand of CM060990.1, from coordinate 344,823,220 downwards.
AGTTTTTCCAGTCCACTTCATCCATACTAATCATCAAAATGTGTGAAGCAGCGCTTTCAGGTATAAGCACGTTCTCTATGCTTAGTTTTCTGACGTCAAATAAGTTTTCAAAATTCTTGATATATACATAGTGATTGTTGTCCACTGCTGTCGCTCAAAAGTAACAAATCACGACTCTCAGACAGTTCGGTATCAGCTACCTTTATTGGAAACACTTCTTACTTCTCATCCAGTCCGATAAAATTGATAGACATGCTGTTAAGCTTCTCAAGCTTAGTTATTTGAGCAAGTGGAATAGGTTAAGAAACTCAGCTGAAGTCGTATTTATCTTGAAGTTTCTTCTATTTACTCACACGTTGTGCATGCTTCCCAATGAATTTGGCTAATACAGGATACATGAAGCATTTCTCTTCGGTATAGTTCTGGATGTTTATGCAGGCGTTTCTTGCTTCCACAAATGGAGTTAGTTGTATGTAGCTACTTCCAGGTAACGGGTTGTACTTGTTGATACGGAGTCCAACTCCTTCCACAGTAAGCAGGGCCCAGTTACTACCCTTATGCTGCGATTCCTCCATTTCAGTAGCCTATTACTTGAAATCCTCTTCCAACATGGTGTCGAGATCCGTTGCTAGAAATAGTCTGATTCCGTGTTTTAAATGTTTTGTCACACGTTTCTCCGATAATGTTACCAAATTGGCAGTAAACCAGCAGATTCATTTTCACACTTTTGTCAATATCAACCTCTTTATGTACTGCCTGGATTAATCGCTGTTTGGCTTCATGTAGATACATAATCAGGTCCTTGAATGAATTGCATCCTATAAAATTAGATTTCAATCGTTCCTTGTGTCACACTCGTCCATTATGAATAAAAATGTGGTGTCTGCTGGGCTCTACCTTAATTTTCTTCTTTGGAATACTGAATTCCCACACATCTTCCTGTCACTGTCCCCTATAAGTATTGTTAAAGGGTGAATCACAATTATTACACTTGAAGAACCGCTTGCTGCCCGTCTCATGCCTTCAATTGTCATAACCTCGGAGGAATTTCTTTTTGCAATTGCCGCAGCTATATCCAAAATCACTTGGAATAATATCATTATATGCTGAGTTATTCATCCTTACTATTGATGTAATGATGTATTAGATCTCGTTCAAGGAAGTGTAGATTTCTTCAACTTGATAACACTCTCGAAAGCTGATTATCCTTGGAGGGAACACGATGTTGACATCTCAAGACTAATTAGCGCAATGAAGGGAAGTGTCCGAAGACACATTATACAGAGTGAATCACCTAAAACTTGCACCGCAAATATTTCAGAAATGGAAAGTGCTATTGATGTGCAGTTTTCTCAGCATTGGTTGGTAGTCAGGGGCTCGTGCATTTAGCCTATAAACACATTTTAATAATACTTAGAAAGTGTATTTTTGAGCAAACATACAATTTTTAAATAGAACAATGCCTGGTTACATCAGCAGAATAAAGGTAGGCTAAATTAGAATTTCAATTGATCTTTGTTGCAGGATTCTAGTGCAAGTGGTTTTCGAGAATTCGAATTTTGAAACTTTTACGCACCGACACTTATACAACCTGTGCTAGCATAAACTAAAGAAAAACCAAAGGGAATTACAATACCTCTGTGTATTCTTACAAGTAAAGAGAACATAGCCCTTCAAAATTTGTGTACAAAATGACTACCGGCAACTTCAAAACACGCTTCCAGTCTGCTATGGAAAGACTGCTGCACACGTTCTAGCATTTCAGCGGAAATTTTAGAGCAGGCAGCAGTAATAAGTCGTTTCACATCGTCTGGTGTAGTTGGTACATCCTTGTAGACAGTGTCTTTCAGCATTCCCCACAGAAAAAAGTCTAAAGTGGTCAGATCCGTTGAACGGGCAGACCAAGGTACAGGTCCTCTTCGTCCAATACAACGATTTGGAAATAATCCATTAAGAGAATCTGTAGTATTTCGTGCACAAGGGGCTGGACAGCCACCATCTTGGTACCACAGGTACCATATCTAGTCCGTAAAGGAACGTCTTCTAGCATCTATGGCAGATGGTCTGTCAGGAGGCTGCGATACTTGTGCGAGTTCATTGTTCCTTCTATGAACTACGGGCCTATGAGCTGATGGTTCACTATCCCACACCACACGTTTAAACTCCATGGAGCTGACGTTCCACCTGACGAAGCCAACGGGGATTGTCAACAGACCAATAGTGCATGTTTCTGCGGTTTACCTGGCCATGATTAGTAAATGTTGCCTCATCACCAGACAAGATACATGATGAATCTGGAATATCAGGTCTTAATGTCCATGTACAAAAGTTAACACGATTTTTAAAATCGTTTCCATGCAGCTCTTGATGGAGAGAGATGTGATAGGGACGGAACCTATGTCGATGGAGAATGCGCAGTACACTTGCCCGACTTATGCCACTTCCACGTGCAATTGTGCGGGAACTAATTTGTGGATCTACTGCAACGGCAGCCAAAACATTAATTTCTGCCTCTTTTCCAGTCACTTGTTTGTTTCTGTTACATTATCTATGTGTTACAGTACCACTTTTACGTAATTGGTTGAAGGGTAGATAAATAATTGCCGAGATGTTTGACGTCTATTGGATTACATTTCCGCATACACCGTACAGGAACGAACTGCATTCTTCCTACGCTCTCGATACACCATGAGCATGTCGGCTTTTTCTTCATTAGTAAACTCCATCTTCCACTCACGACTTACTGCTTGAACCGTCATAAACTAACTGACCAGAAAGTCGCAATGCAATCAATGAACAGAAAACACAGTTCAAACAAACAGAACAATATCGTACCTAGCAACTAAGCAGGTTGAATAGGACAAACAATTGTTGGGTGAAAACTTTTCAAAATATGATTTCTCGTAAATCAGTTGCACTAGAATCCTGCAACAAATACCATTGATATTCTAATTTGCTCTACCTTTATCCTGTTGATGTAACTAGGCATTGTTCCATTTAAGGAATTATAATATTTGCTCAAAAAATAGACTTTCTCGCTGGTATTAAAATCCGTTTATAGGCTAAATGTACGAGCCCCTGACTACTAACCAATGTTGTGAAAACTGCACATCAATAGAACTTTCCGAAACATTTGCGGTGCAAGTTTTAGGTGATTCACCCTGTATATTGAGAGAGAGAGGCTCGAACCTTCCAGTTCAATCATGTACTGAATTTAATAATAAACTATGATTAAGCGTCTAAATTCTTATATTTCAATAGGTGTTCTGTATGTGTTCGGGTAGGTCCGTAGGTCTTCGTGCAGGTCCGTGTGTTTGGGGAGGTTCTCGCATGTCTTTATATGTGTACATGTTTGATTGTCTCTGTGTGTGTTTGGGTGAGTGTGTTTGGGTGTTTCTGTGTATGACTGTGTTGCTTGCTGCATGTCTGTGTTTCTATGTGGGTTTATGCGTGTGTGTGCGTGTGTATGGTTATGTGTCTATCTGTCTCTGTTAGTGTTTAGCATGTTTGACTGTCTCTGGGAATGCCTGTGTGTTAGTGTTTTTGTGTATTTCTGAGTAAATCTGTGTACCTGCATGCCTGTGTTTCTATGTGTGCTTATGCGTGTGTGGGGGATATGCGTCTGCCTCTGTTAGCGTTTAGCGTGTTTGACTGTCTGTGGGTGTGTTTGGGTGAGTGTTTTTGTGTGTTTCTTTGTTTGTGTGCCGGTGCATGTCTGTGTTTATAGGAGTGTGTGTGTGTATGGGTGTCAATAGGTTTGCGAACATATGCATTAGTGTGCGTATATATGCGTGTGTTTGGGTGTCTGAGGATCAAGAAGAAAGAAAGAGAAAAGAAAGAAAGAAAAAGGAAAGAAATGAGAAAGAAAGAGAGAAAGAAAGAAGAAAGAAAATTAAATACTAACCCAGACCTCGGGAAACCTAAGTATACACCAGGGTTATATAGATAATGATATTTGTTAAACACATTTTAATCCACCTATGTCCCTTTGTTTAATATTTATTAAGCACTAAAGTTTTGCTGTAGTAAGATTCTAACTCAGGTCTCAGTATGGCTAATAATACACCACATTAACCCACGTAGTGCAATAATATTATTGTGATTAACACCACTCGTCTAATTCTCATAGGCCATTAGCAATTAAACGTTTACGTTTTGCCGCTCCGAGAATCGAATATGAACATCAGGATACCTATCTAGTTATTCAAAACAATCTAAATAATGTTACCAATTGAATTTAATTTGTCCCACGCGTCTAGTTGCTCTTGTTCAGGAATAATCGAACATAAAATTCTGAGCCTGCTGGGACTTGAACCACGGCACCTCGAGATTCATCCCTGTAAGTAAACAATAATGCCAACAGATGTGCACCATTGTTGATGCCAAAGGACATATATCAGTACAGTTCAAGTCATTTTCTCTAGTAAACTCATTATTATGCGTGGCTTTATAATGCAAGCTAGAAAAACCAAAGCCTAGCATTCCTCATATGGTTGTTTCCTTAATGGAGAGGAATCCTAAAAAACACCTCCATATTACAGAGTAAGGGGCAGTGTCTATAGTTGAGATAATGAGCATAAGCCGGAGGCTCTGAGAGACATGTGTAGTGAAGCTCAGAATGCAAATATACTGGTGCGCGGCGTCATACTTTAGCTCTGCGGTCAAAGGTTGCTTCATAAAGTTTATAGAATCTTCCAATAGTATGTTAAATTCTTTGCTTGCCATCTACTTGTAACTTACTCCTTTATTTATATTAAATCTACAACATGTTTATAGTCTATGTGTTTACAGATGTGAATAGCCAATCATCCCTGTTTCGTTCACAAATGTAATGCCTAACTCCTACACCTAGTGCGTTACATAATGGTTTTGGCACCGGGTATTATCCGTGTCCCTCTTGCACATAATTTGCATGTAAATGATGGATTAAAGTAATGTGAATTTTTTTTCTCTTTTATTCTCTTCACGTTTGTTTTGGTTTGAATTTTTCCCCTTATTTTTCGCGCAAATCCGCAATTCCATTACATTAGAGACTTAGGTTTACAGTAAATGTTATACCTAATATACATTATTAACCTGTTTCCCCCGCTTTTCGTATAACTAGATGTTTATTGTTTTTACAATGGAATTTATTATGTTTAATGGCATTAAGTGTGAGCAGTATTTCTGAGGATATTCGATTCGTTTGTACTCCTTTACATAATGTTTTGCAGCAGAATGATAATTTTTATTCACAAAGTGTAGATAATATGAATGGTCAGAAGGGTTAAAAGCGCTTGCTTTATGTACGTTAGAAGTTCTACTACGTTCTGAACGACGCCTTCGCCCATTCGATTCCCAGCTCCACCCCGAACCTCAAACTTCTACCTCGCACGATTCCTCACCACCATTGATACCCATTAAATTAACTTTCGATGATATTCCAGAAAGTTTTGCAATGCCTGGCGCTAAAAAGCCAGCCACAGTCAACCTATTTCCTCCTCGTCTACCTTTGGGAATACCATTTGTAGACCCTGGTCAGTATGATAGAAAAACTGACCAGAATGTCTAAATGTATTTGCAGAGTTCTGAAATAGTTGCTAGAGCTGTTGCAAGGGAGAATGCACACAAACAGTGGTATCTGTCTTGTTATTTAAACGATGCCACCTCAACGTGGCTTCGAACATTTGTTCATACATATCCTGATCATTCTTGGGAGCAACTAAAAGAAGGCTGCCTTGGACAACACTTAAACGCTTTTACACAAACAGCGTGGGACGAGATCCTTGAATTGCGCCTTAGATGATGGATCCAGGAACTCTCAAAACCTGTAGAAAATTGCATGTATGACGTTTTGGTTCCGTGTGACCAAGTTAATCATCAAACGACTGAAAAAAGAGCAAATCCACCACATCTTGTTTGGGTTGACGCCTTCCCTTATAGAGCATATTTTTCCAGCAAACCATCACACAGTTGCTGGCTTGTTGCAAAGTACTTTTATTGAGATGGCTCGGCACTTAGCCGGACGCAAGGTAGACCTAGTCTCTTCTACTCCTCCCACCCCCATAAACTCACTTCAGGCGTCGCCTTTTGCACAAGATATTGATAGCTTAGCACAACATCTTAATGTCTTAACGCAAACAGCTACAAAAAGACACCCGATGTGTCACAATAAGTTTGCAATCACGCCGTCTCACTTCAGGCCAAACAGAAACTCCGGGCGTGACCGAGCAGGAATTACAGGTCATACTCATGGTAACAGCAAAATTTCAAGAAGAGAGTAAAATTGATGGAAGCCGCATTTGCTTTAGTTTTAATAAACGAGGATATATAGCAGTAAATTGCAGCTTTACAAAAAGCAACGCCAAAAGCGTGTCACGGGCGTAGGAGTCGTTGCTCGAAAATTGAAGTCCGATGCTTATGCTGTCCAATGCAAGCCTACTCAAGCTGTTAATGTGTTAGTAAACAATGGAAGAATAGGGGATAAAATGATAATATTTTCCTTGATACTGATGGTGTAATACACCACCAACACAACACTACCTGCGGAAAATATGCGACTTACTACCTGCCATTCCATCCTGTTAGCTTTGAATGTTTTGGGATAAGTATCACGTCAATGGAAAGTCGGCAGTGTGTTGAGTACGGTCAGTTGTCGTGTGCAAATGGTCATTAGAGAGAGTTCGTGGATTTGATTTATCCAAAGTGTTAAATGTGGTGTTTGTTAAAGAAGTGAAAATCGTTTCCAATTTTATATTTTGTGAAGAGTTTCTTTCTTTTCTTTTTTCCTTCCTTTTTCTTTAATATTGCAGTTATGCAGCGAGTGTCTAATAAAGTAATTCATAGCGGGGCTAGCGACATCATATACACCATAACCAAATACTTTTATTGAGATAAAAGATTTGGTGCTTTAAAGCTGTCATTGGATAGGGCTACTTGGGGGGCTGCAACAGCCACTGGTATTTCTGAGCGGACAATTGTGACAATAAGGCAAGAAGGTATAACGGCTGAGGCAACAGGCAGCAAGTTAACAACACCAGGAAGAGGAAGGAAAAGGCCAACAAAAGTAACGCTCGGTGATTTATACAATAGTGCTTTGCGTAGTATGATCAAGTCCATGTATACAGTGGAAAAAGAGATTTCCACTTTAAATAAAATGCTTGCAAGAGCTACAGAACAAATTTGATTTAAAGGTCGGGAAGGTCTCCGTAAAATTGTAAAAAAGCATTGGTTCCAGTTTTAAGAAATGCCAAAATTTAAGGCTAATTCCAAAGAGAAGAAATTATACAGGGTGGACCATTTAAGTTGAAACTGTACAATATCTTCAAAACTAAGCGTTATAGAAAGAAATGTGTTGAACAAAAGTATCTTTACATTATGGGGGAAAGTAAATGTCATTGCTTGTGTTTCATTTTGAGAACGTGGTGGTCATTTTAGGGTCAATTTAAGTTGTTTAAATGGGACCCTACTTTTGCGTTGTTTTCTCACTCCTCATAAAAACACTAAACAACATTTGTATAAAGCACTTCGCAATTGTTCTTACACCAAAGTAAATAACAACGAAAATTCTGAATAGCTGTGTACGAAGAGCGCAGCGAACGGTTGGACCATCCATGGATGATCATTTGAGGGTCAAGTTACGTTTTTAATTGTGAACCAATAGTTTTTATCTTGTTTTCTTACTCCCTGTAATAAAATAAACAGCTTTTTATAAACCATTTTCTAATGAGAAAACAACATACAAAATGTAGGCTCATTTAAACAAATTAAAGTGACCGTAAAATGACCATCATAACATCCTCCAAAAAAATTCAACTAACAGCATTTACTTTACCCCATAATATCAAGCAACTTGTATTAAAGACATTTCTTCCTACAACGCTTAGTTTTGGAGATATTGTTCAGTCTCAACTTAAATGGTTCATCCTCTATAGCTGCATGGATAGGACCCCATTTAAGGACAATGGAACAAAATGAGAAAACTGGTGATAACATAACGCCTGTGTCTTACATTGAGAGACATGGACTCACCCTTGCTACACCGTTAGTAAGTGTTGGCAGAGGGACAGTGAATTTGGAGCGAGAAAGAATCAAAGTGCAGGGCAGCGATTCATTATGGTTCATGCAAGTGGAGAAAGAGATTTCATTACAAATGCAACTTTAATTTTCAAAGCCAAACAGAAAACTGGAGATTATCATCACGAGATGAATTACGATAATTTTCTTAAATGGACAAAGGAGAAATTGTTACGCAACCTGCCAACTAATGGACTGATCGTCATGGATAATATGTCTTATCACAGTTTCGCAAAAAATAAGCCGTCAAATAAGTCACATATTAAACAATTTATTAAAACTGGTTTACAGAAAATGGAAAACTATATGAGGGTTCCATGATGAAGGCAGAGCTACTGAAATTAGTGAAAATTCATATGCCTTCAACCATACACAAAACTGACACACTATTTCGCCAGCATGGTTACCAAGTAGTGAGACTTCCGTCGTATCTCTGCGATTTGAATCCTTATTGAGTACACATGGAACATCATCAAGAGGAGGGTAGCAGAGAAAAACGTGAAGCAAGCTGCAAGTGAAATAGAAAACCTCACAGTCGATGCGATAAGTTTAGTTACTGCAGAGGAGTGGAACGCTTAATCTGAGCACGTGCGAAAACTCCAACGGGAATACTGGCTACAGGGAAATCTGATAGAGGAACAAATAAGGTTGTAATCGAACTTGTTGAGTTGTCCAGTGATGAAGACAACAGTGATGGTGAGGCTGAAATGAATGACAGCAGCGGTGATGAATCAGATATGGAACCATTAAAATAAGATAAGGTGAAGTTCACAACCTTAGGCATGCAGTAACTGTATACTACCCCCCTTACAAGCAGAGCCTGCCATCCTCCCTCCTACTTGCCGAATGCTAGCGCCAAATACCCTCCCCTCAAATGGCACATAGTTATGTTGGTGGTGTAGTAGTTAGTCTAGTGTGCCGATATATTAATCTCATTACCTCAAATGTACTTATAAGAACAGTAGATAATGAGGTGCTCGACATTGCTTTTTACACTTTATGTGATTTTACACTTGGAAATCACCATTTTCAGAGAATCTCTTGGTAGCGCCAAACATTTCTTCTAAATTGCTGCTGAGGATTGGTTTTCTTCGACGATATAAACAATTCTCAATAAACTTTAATAATATGTAGGATTATCTTACACGCATTTCAAGCAGACAAGCTGGAGATAGTTTGCAATGAAAGGTTTGGTTGCACATTTGCTCAATATACCCCAGAATCGGAGGATGACGTATGTGTAATAGGAAACGCCACGTGTACAAAGAATGTGGAACTTCCGCCATTTAGCTCAACGCAAGTACATGTAAGAATTGTAAGGTTTCCATTGCCCCACTCAGGTTCGTTTTTGCTCTAACCATAAGAAACTATTCTGCATAGAAACAAATTGACATACCATCAGTGTTGTGAAGTTGTGTACTGTTGAATCTAAGGTCACCATTCCGGTCTGTAATAAAACAGTTCTTCTCCAGGTACTTTTTGCTAAGACCATCCCAGCTCCCATACATGAAGTAGCGCTACTTCAGGCCACCAATTGGAACAAACAAGGCACAGGTGATATTAGAATTAAAGATGGAAATTTTCGGCTTAATTCAGAACTCACAGCTAGCCAGCGCTGCCAGCTGGAATCTGTTTAGACAAAATATATATGCACACATCCTCGTAAACACACCTCAGAAATTGAGTATGTCAGACTTAGGTGAAATTTAAATTAAGCTTGATACCCTTCGACCCATTAAACAGTGACCTTATAGCGTTTCACCTTATAGCGTTAATTCTGTCAACAGCATGACATAATTAACACTCAAGTAAAATAAATAAAAAATGCCTATATTATCAGAGATTCCGCTAGCCCTTTTGCCTCCTCTGTGGTCCTAGTTCGTAAGAAAGGTGGAGAATTTAGATTTTCGTAGACTACCGCAAATTAAATTCAGTTACAGGAATTTCATCATTTCCAGTATCCTTTACCGCTGATCTTTTAAGCTATTTAGGAGATGCCAAATGACAGTTCCCTTGGATTTCAAGTCCTTGTTTTAAGATGCCTACAGAAGAAGACAGCAACAAATTTACGGCACTTTTCGCACCTGATGGTAGCTATGAGTTTAAAAAATCAATTTTGGTTTAAAGAATACTCCAAGAGGTTTTAGTTATTTAGGGGATAGATTCCTAGGTGATTTGAAACATAAAAAAGCACTGGTCTACCTAGATGGTATGGTATACTTGTGTTTGCCAGCGAATTCAGCCAGTTAATGCACAACCTAGAAGGAGTATTTTGGCAAATTTTACAGCACAATTTTAAGCTCAAGACTGAAGAATGTTTCTTTGCTTTATCTATGATTAAATTATTAGGGTTTGAAGTGTCTGAGCAAGGTAAGGAGCCAGAGGAAGACAAATTCGTGCGATTAAAGAATTTTAAGTTCCTGGAAATGTGCGAGTACTGCAACGAGTTTTGGGACTTTGTGGTTTCTACGGCAGGTTTTTCTCTAACTTTACATCTATTGTTGAGTCCCTATATATAAATACTAAGAAACCTCACTAATATATCTGGAGTAATGAGCAACTAAGAGCTTTTAAACACTCAAAAATGTTCTAGTTTCCCCAACAGTTTTAGCACATTATACACCTGGAGCTCCTACTGGAATATACTGCAGCTTCTTGAGCAGGAACAGGATGTTTTCTGTAACTGCAACATAATAATAAACTTCTGCCTGTGATTTTTTTCAGTTGCACCCTCTACAAATTTGAAAAAACTACAGTGCAACAGACCCACAACTTTTGGCTATTGTTTACGCCCTTACGGCTATCCTGTTCAAATAGAGATCATCATGCACTTTTCTATTTGCGTAACATAAAGGATGCCATTGATAATTTCGTAATATGGAATTTAAAATTTCATGAGCACGACTACACTAATATCTACAAGCCAAGAAATAAACATTCAGTTATTGATGCTCTGTCGAGACTTCCTATTACTGATCCCACTCCGGGGATGGCTAAGCAAATAGACGAGCTTTTTGCCTGTTTATTATCCCCTGTAGAAGTATTCCGACACCAGAAAACTTGTCCCCTTTTACTGTCTCTGTTTGATGCGCTCCAGTGATCACATCTCGCCTCTTCTAAGGTTCGTCGACAAACCTCTGCTTATCTTCTAAAATCAGGATTACTCAATGGCAAAACTAAGTAATTCCAAAGTTAATGGAACATGAAACGTTGTCTTCTTGTATCATATTGGTCATTTATCTGGGCATATGGGTGTTACCAACATTTTCACAAAATCAACTTGAGCAATAATTGGATTGGAATGCGTAAGTCAATTGAACGATACGTTAAGACGTGTCCAAAATGTCAGAATCGGAAGGGCTCAAAAATGTCAAACCTGCCGGGTTGCTTCAGCTCATTCCAGACAATCGTTGGAGAATCATGCGGAATAGAAAATTTAAATTGTGTTTTATTTATGGACGCCCTTTAACTACTGTGGTCCTTAGCGTCCCATTCTATATTGGGTGTGAAAGACCGGTAGTTTTGCTCACATGCCTCTTAATCAGAATTGAGCTTTTTACCCCCCAGAGCTCACCTTATGTGAGTACGAGTTTGGCGTATCCCGTGTACCCGAGCCTCTCATCGCCTTCATCATCCCTCCGCCCTCATCCGGTCGAGGTGGGTTCGTCCTCGTGAACGGGTACTCAAGGTAGGCTCTCGTGCGTTCTTTGCATTTCGTTCCTTGCCGCCCCTCGACATCGTTCTTTCTTGAACTTTCTTCCTATGCCCATTTCACACCACGACCATTCATTCACACACCTCTTTTCCTTCCTCGCCTGCCTACCTTGCGTGCGAAACGCCCACACAGTTTGATTTATTTTACCCTTTCTTTCTTTTAATCCTTCGTGGATACAGCCTGATGGATACCCGCGCAGCTGGGTGAGTGGGTAATGGCGTCATCCCTCCACCCGGGGTCGTCATGTAGGGTATGTGTTCGTATCCGCTGTTCAACTGCAGTCCCGCGGGGGGTGCATTGCATGAGCTGCTGACTTCCGACGGCCTTTTGGTCCGTCTGTCTATGTTCTGGGAGGTGTGACCCTGGGGTGAGACTGGTAAAGATAGGACACACACCCAAGCCGAGGTAACGCCCGGGAAGTCAGAGCCCGAGATCGGAGACGGTTGCAAAGGTGGAGGATTTCTTCACTAATCGAGCCCTCTTTCTCCATTACTAATAATAAGCGCCGAAAAGTCTTTGTAACAGAAGTAGCACCACCGTCATCTGGGTGTTAATTAGTCATTACGCGAACAGAGGAAAGTCAAACTTTTGAGAAGGTGAACCCTTTTATTATCCAGAGGGGCATTCACTCAATTGCTGTTCCGGTTAATTCCTGCACTCGCCTTCGAAATGGTTCATTGTTAGTACAAAGCAAGTCCGATGCACAAAGTAAGTCCTTATTGCGCGCCACGCTTCTCCACGGTTATCCCATCCGTGTTAAAAAGCACCACACCTTGAATTCCTGTCGAGGCGTCGTCACCATCCATAGCCTCGATGGTATGTCGGACGATGCACTGGTCGAATATCTTTCCGACCAAAAGGTAACAGCAGTTCATCGAGTGCAGGCTAAACGCGACGGAGTGTTGGTACTTACCCGTACTCTGTTTCACACATTCGATGGCGTAGATCTGCCAACGAGTCTTTCCGCAGGGTAGCAACGAATTGCGGTGAGGCCTTATACTCCCAGACCTCTGCGTTGTTTTAAATGCCAACGTTTTGGGCATACTCAAGTCGCATGTAAGAGTGCCGTCACCATCTATGCATCATCTAGCCAGCTCTCACACGAAGGTACCTGCTCAACAGCCCCCGTCTGCGTTAATTGCAAAGGTTCCCATTCTGCGTTAATTGTCGATTGTCCACGGTACTTGGACGAGAAGGCGATCCAGGAGATCCGGGTAAAGGAGAAACTCTCCTTCGCTGAAGCCCGGAGGCGTTTCCATGCGCGCCAACCTGCGCTCCTGCGATCGGCTACGTTCGGCTCTATTGTTGCTTCGCCAGTACCCCGGAAGGATGCCGAGACTCAGACCTGGACCATGACCGCATTGACCGCCACTACCATCCGGCCGTACATTTCTGCCACAGTTATCAAGCCATCTAAAGCTGGTCCAAAGGTTATGAAGTCATAAGGCACTGAGAAGAAATCGAAGAAGAAAGTTCGTAGGGAAGATTTTCTGAAACACCCTCCGCGTCCGCGCGGTAAGAAAAGTTCATCTCCTCCTCCTCGAAGGTCGCAGTCCCAGGATGCTCCTGGGACAAGCCGCCCTCAAAGGCCCCCTTAACCCATTGCTATCCGGAACCGATTCTCGGCGCTTGAATCGGTTTCTGGCACTGAGCGCGTGGGGCCCCCCTTCGAGGAGCCTATAGAGTCTGACCAAATCCATACCAAAAGCCCGAGCCCAAAGGTTAAGCAGAAGGTAAATTTCAGCCGCCCTTCTAAGTACACAGTTTATCCCTTTCCTTCATGCCTATCCTGACCTGGAATTTACGTACTATACGACCGCATAGGGTGGAACTGCAACTTTTATTGCGTTCCCATTCACCTATGGTCGTGTGTTTGCAGGAGACTAAGCTTCGCCCTCACGATCCTTTTGATCTCTGAGGGTATACTCCGGTTCGCTACGATCTTGCACCGGATGAGGGTACTCCTGCTCATGAAAGTGTCATGTTATTAGTGCGTAACGACGTTCATTTTCAAACTCTGACTCTTATGTCCGACTTGCAAGCTGTTGCCGTTAGGCTTGAATTGCCCGGCTTTTTCTTTTCTGTTGCTCTGTTTATTCACCGCCATCGTCTCCCCTCGCTAATGCGGACATTCGAGATCTCCTGTCCACTCTCCCAACACCATTTCTCCTGTTGGGAGATTTTAATGCCCATCACCCCCTGTGGGGTTCGCCAAGACCTTGTGCGAGGGGAACTCTTCTTTCTGACATTTTTGATGAGTTCAACCTCTCCATCCTCAATACAGGTGAACCTACTTTTCTTTCTGATTCTTCTGGTACATTCTCTGACTTAAACCTTACAGTTTGCTCCACCCATCTTGCTTGTCGTCTGCAGTGGAATGTCGTCGCTGACACCTCCTCTGGCGATCATTACCCCTGCATCGTTTCTCTTCTCTCTCACCACGTCCAGCCCTCTAGAGCACCTACCTGGCACTTTCTTAAAGCCGACTGGAGAGTGTATTCCAGCCTCGTGTCTTTTGTGGACCAGCCCTTCACTGACTTAACCAAATGGTGAATGCCGCCGAACGCACAATTCCCCGTTGGTCCTCCCACCCTCGGCGTATTCCTGTTCCGTGGTGGACCCAGGACTGTCGGGACGCCATTTGTGCCCGTAGAGTTTCGCTTAGGGTATTTCGGCGACACCCTACACTTGAAAATTTGGTTACTTTTAAACAATCACGCGACAGGGCTCGTCGCATTATTCAGGATAGCAAGAAGGCATCTTGGACTCGTTTTGTCGAGTCTTTTAGTCGCTTCACGCCTTCCTCTGTTATTTGGTCTTCAGGTTTCCAATGCCACCTAAGTGGATCCGGCTGCCATTGCTAACACTCTGGGTGCTGTCTTTGAGGCGGTTTCCAGTTCTGACCATTATTCCGCCGGTTCTCGCACTCTGAAAGACCGGCTGGATTCCGTGACCTATAGTTTTCGGTCTCTTAATCAGGAATGTTATAATGAACTTTTCACAATGAGGGGGCTGGAGCACGCCATCAATTTTTCTAGGTACTACGCTCCTGGGCCGGACGGCAATCATGTACTGATGTTAAAGCACCTTTCAGCCGACAGTAAACTCTTTCTTTTACAGGTCCATAACCGTATTTGGCAAGATGGCGTTTTTGCTTCAGTTTGGCGCGAAGCCATCGTCGTCCCTATACTTAAGCATGGGAAGGATCGCCAACTACCTTCCAGCTACCGCCATATCTCCCTCACCAGTAAGGTGATGGAGCGCATGATCAACGGGAGTTGACATGGTGGCTTGAGTCTCACAAACTTCTAGCGAACGCTCAGTGCGGATTTCGTCGCCACCGCTTTACCGTCGACCATCTGGTCTCTCTGTCGACTCTTATTATGAATGGGTTTCTGAGAAAGTGCAAACAGTGGCTGTGTTTTTTGACCTGGAGAAAGCTTATGACACTTGTTGGAGGGGCGGCATTTTACGTACAATCCACGCATGGAATTTCCGCGGTCGTCTTCCCATATATCTTCGGGAGTTTATGACGAATCGCGTCTTTCGTGTACGTGTGGGCTCGGTTTTATCTAGTCGTTTTATTCAAGAGAACGGCGTACCGCAGGGCTCTGTACACAGTGTCACACTTTTTGCGATTGCTATCAACCCCATTGTTGATTGTATCCCCCCTGGCATTTCATCGTCCCTTTTCGTTGACGATTTTGCCATTTATTGCAGTTCACGACGGACTTGTCTGCTCGAACGCCGTCTCTAGAGCTGTATCGACCGTCTCTACGCCTGGAGTAACGCCCACGGCTTTAATTTATCCGCCGAGAAATCCGTATGTATCAATTTCTGGCGCCAAAAGGCTTTCCCTCCGCCCTCTCTGCATCTTAGGCCGGAGATACTTCCATTTGCAGACGAGGCGAAATTTTTAGGGTTGATCTTTAATCGGAAGCGTAGCTGGACTTCCCACATTTCCTTTTTAAAAGCAAAGTGTGACCGTTCTCTTAATCTTTTACGTGTTTTAAGTGGCACATCCTGGGGAGCTGATGGGTCCGTTCTTCTGCGTTCTTATCGCTTCTTGGTTCGATTCAAGCTTGATTACGGGTGCATTGTTTATTCATCGGCACCTCCCTCTGTGTTACGTCGCTTGAATGCCATTCATCATCGTGGCATAAAAGTCGCTACAGGGGCCATTCCAACTAGCCCTGTACCCAGTCTGTACGCTGAAGCTGCAGAGCCTCCGCTGTCCTTCAGGCGTGGGAATCCTTTGTGCAGTTATGCATGTCGTCTCTCAAGCTTGCCTGACCACCCGTCCTTCGAGTTATTTTTCGAGGATTCACTTGAACGGCAATATTTGGTTAACCCCTCTGCATTGCTTCCTCCAGGGGTTCGATTTCGCCAGCTTCTTCGGCATTTGGACGTTACGCCAGCGCCCGCCCTTCCCAGGGGGAATAGCTGTTTCCTCCTTGGTTGCGCGCTGAGGTCCACTGTCACCTTGGGTTAACGTCGCTGCCGAAAAATGAGACCCCTTTTTCGGACCTTAGAACCGTCTTTTTAGAGTTTCAGGTGCAATTCGGGGACTGTCATTTTTATATACTGATGGATCTAAGACTGATGTTGGAGTAGGGTGTGCCTTTATATTTGGTCGACATAGTTTTACCTTCCGTTTACCGTCGCAATGTTGGATTTTTTCCGCCGAAATTTTTAGTATTTGTCAATCCATTTTATACATTCAGCGGCACGACTTACGACACTGTGTTGTTTGTGCGGACTCTCTGAGTGACCTTCAGAGTATTAATGCTGTGTACAATTACCACCCCCTCGTACAGCGCATACATGACCCGCTCCACTCGCTTGGTGCCTCTGGCATCAGCGTCTCCTGCCTGTGGATTCCAGGTCATGTGGGCATCTCAGGGAACGAGTCTGCCGACGCCGCTGCCAAATCGGCAATTTTATCGCCCAAAATTTTTACCTCTCTTGTTCCCTCTACTGATTTCTATATTCTTTTACGACACCGCATCCTCTCGCTTTGGTGCGATGAGTGAACGGCCCTCCGGGGGAACAAGTTGCAGGAGGTTAAACTTCTCCCGTTAGTCTGGGGTACCTCTTCTCGTTCTTCTCGTCGGGAAGAGGTTTTTTTTAGCACGTTTACGAATCGGACATTGCCTTTTTAGTCATAGATACTTGCTTAGTGGTGACCCCGCACCACTCCAAGAGCAGTGTGATGCGCCCTTAACGGTGCGTCACATTTTAACAGAGTGTCAAGTTTTAACTCCGTTGCGCGTTTGTGTGGGTCTGCCTGTTGGCATAGCCAATGTTTTGGCAGACGACGCGCATGCTGTAGAATGTCTTTTATGTTTTATAAGTGACATGTTTTAATCGGCTCATCTGATGCGCTGAGCGTCTTTTATCTTTGTGATTTGATATTGTCTGTTTTAATGGGGGCTCTTCTCCCCGACGGACATATGGTGCTCATGTCCCTTGCGTTCTACAGTTCTTGACACGTTTTACTCTTTTCTTGTTTGATATACCATGGTTTTAGTGCGGTGTAATTTAGAATTTATTGTCTTCTTTTTAGTGTTTTAAACTAAGCGGGTTTGTGTCCTGTATTTTTGTTTTGGACTTAAAATTTTATAGTTTGTAAGGGCGCTGATGACCTTAGATGTTTTAACGCCCTTAAAGCTCGCCACATCATCATCACATTGAGGTTTTTACGTGCCGTAAATCTACGACAGGGGACAATCGGCTTAATTCCCTTCAGAAGAAGGCCATTCTAAGGATTTTTACGCCCGAAAAAATCCATTGCCCTCCGCCGGGTTTGAACCCGCGACTTCGGGAGCTAGAAGCTATAATGGTAACCACTACATCACGGAGGACGACAATGGGGAATAGATTTAGTAGGTCTTATTCATAAGACAAAAACGGGAAAATATTATTGTGATCGTTACCGAAAGTGCTACCCGCTACTGTGAGTCAAAGGCCCTTCCCAGGTTTTCTGTAAAACATTTCGCCAAGTGTATTTTGGAAAACATAATTTGTCGCCATGGGACGCCAGCCATTCTATCAGATAGAGATTCGGTACTTCTAAGTGAAGTTACACACAACAGTTTTAAAATCAATGGGTGTTAGATCAACCTTTACAACCGCTCACTACCCTGCCTGCAATGTATTGAGAGAACATACAAATCAATCAATTTGCTCTCTCATTATACGTCAATAAACTAAGATGATTGGGACACTGTTTGGGGCACATCACATTTGCTTACAATACCGGTCACTAAGTGTCGACTAGGAAAAAAACCTCTTTTTAACGTATGGCAGACATTCAACCTAGCCAGGGGAAGTTCAATTAAAATATACTACAGAGAAATTTTTTGTTCAAAAGACACAGGAGAACATCCAACAATCCCGTCAGCTAGCAAGAGATAATTATATTTCAAATCAGTAAACTAAGTAGAAACATATTTTTATTGCAAAAGACGCACATTGTCATTACACTCTAGCCAGCTTCTGAAGCATCCCACCCCAATACGCAAGAGAGGACAAACTTCTAAATCATTGTATAATTTTTATGGACCTTATGGTGTATCGCAAAAACCAGTGAATTATCATAGACTTACAAAAGGAACTAGACACAAAGATATGGTTGTCCTCGTGACAGGACGTTTTCTATTTTACACTTAGATGAATCACAATCACAACCTCTAGTGCAGCGCCAGAGAATACGCTGAGGAATCGAAATTTTTAATTGATTCACAAATGAGCATAAAGCTAAACAAACTAAGGAATACTTGCATGTGTCTGTTTTATTTCGCATACATATATTATACATATAACGGCCTTAACTCGTAAGCTTTGTCCCCAGGGTTCTTATCTTCTAACAAGATGTGGTCCCTTATATCGTTCTATCTTTCCTGTTAACACGGTGTACTGTTTACGTATTTTACTGCATTTCTCAATTTTTTTTCTTCTAGTTATTTTGGTTCCTCTCTTCACTCCATTCCCTACCTATCTACTTCCTTTGAAACTACACTGTGAATTACGCGAAACTTTGGATAGATAACACAGACATCTCACTTAATGCAGTTATCATTATGACTATGAAAGCTGTTAAAATCATTCACTTTACCTTGACTCATATCTGCTGAGGCGAGAATTATTATTGCTCACGTGTTAAGTTCCCCATCGTGATCTTAGAGGGCTTGTGATTGTACTCTTATTGTGGTGATTGAGCAGCAACATTTACAATAACTGCATGGCCAATCTTCTCTCTCTCTCTCTCTCTCTCTCTCTCTCTCTCTCTCTCTCGCACCTAAACACTTAAAAAACAGCAGCAATTTTCTTTTCACTATGGTTTAGAATGCTTAGCAAAACATTTTAAATCAGGATTCGTCCTGGTGCCATTACTAGTATTGCTTCTTCAGGCATATAATAAGCTGTATAATTGTAGAGGCTTATGATTATCTTACTTAGGATATCCGTTGTGACTCACTTCAGGTACAGTCAATGTGCATAGCAAAGTACTGACATACACTTAATTTTGTTACTCTTTTTGCTTATATCGTTTGTTTTTTCTTCTTCTGTCCCCGCTGCATTAAGTTATTAATCACATTATGATTTTCTGAAGATGAAATTTTGTTTGTCAATTTATTTTAAACTTGTTTTTTAAAACGTCACGTTCCCCCTTGTTTACCTGATGAGGCAAATGCCAGTCATATAAATTGTATTAATAAAACAATTTGAGTTTATAAAGAATGTTGTGGCAATACTACAACGTATAGGAGTACAGTCTAACATAATTCCACTGTCTGACTTAAGACATTATATAAACAGTTTATTTCCTTTCAAGTTCCACAGTTAGAATCATTTTATTCTATTGAGGAATATCATCTCAATTACTTTTTAGTTCTGTTCAAAGATTGTATAATTTGAGCTACAGTTTATACCTACTCCTTATTGAGATACTCGGGAGTCGAACACAGTCCTTTATTACTTTCTATTATCACCGTCCGAGGAATTTTAATGCATTTAACGCTCATGATATATATGGTTTGAATGACATTTTCTTTTCATTCAGCATCAAGGAATTTCCTTAGCAAATTTTTCCTCTCTCATCGGAATTTTGAGCGTGTTTTTGTGTTATAGGTTTAAAACATGGCAGTCTTCGTTGCAGTTACTGTACTTCCATTGCTAGTAAAGAATACGGGTGCTTCCGTAGCTTAATTTCTTACAATAATTTTAATATTATTTTCTAGGTTTATTTATAACTCTTTACATTAGAATAAGTACGGGACACTCCAAGGATTTCAATTTATGTGGTAATCTATATAGCTCTACAGGTAAGCTTGATGGACCTATATACACTGTATAGCGATGATTGATTCTGAAAGTGTGTGCGTTTTCTTTTTCTTTCTTTTTTAAATTTTTGTTTCTCTTATCAATGTCGGAGACCTATAATATGATAATTACCAACTAACGTGGATACATATGTTGAAATATTTAGGTATGAGTGCGTATCTCTGATAGTAAGATTGAAGAGTCTATTGAAGTGCTTTGCCAGTATTTCTAAGAGATAAATATAGTAATTTGAGAAAGGGATGCCTCCGTTAATTATGTTTATTATACGAATTTCTGCTGTATTCTTGTTGTAACCCTTGCAGTACCCTGAATGAACTATTTTGTCCAGGGAAAAGGTTTACTATTTAGTGATAGTAAATCAATGAGTTGCTTCTCAACACACACACATGGTAATGCTAGGCAAATAAAAACGGAAGCAAGGAGAGAAAATGGGAAATATAAAGTTGACAAAGAAAACGTTTTGTGCATTTATTTGCTTGGTAATACAATGTTAATGGGCTTCGTTCGCTATTGATATATTATTAACTTTTGTTACTGAGGGTTAACCATGTTCGCGTATATTAATAACCATTGAAATATTTCTTTTTGCTAACTTGTACCAATAAAACCTATTAGCGTATTCAAGCTTTCCAAATACAATCATGTAACTTATTTCACATAAATATTGTTAATAATTGAAGCATTGGATGTACATTTTTAGTATAGAAGCTAAAGAGGAGCACTGTTGGATATCCTCCGTTTCAATTCTTCGATGAGACAAGTTAATGAATGTACACAAGTATATTTATATTGTTTTTAAGTTAGACATCACTATTGTATGTTATGTTTTCTATGTATTCTAATATAGTTGCTGTATATGTCATGTATATACACATTCAAGCTTTGTTTTGTTGATTTATGTTTTGTAATTCCTTTATATATCTGTGGTATTCAGAAAACTAATAAAAAACCATGTTACGATTTTAATCATAAGCAAGAAGCAACCTATTACTAGTTATGTAATGCTTTTTGGGTAGGAAATCCTTTTCTTTCTCGGTACAACTCATCTCATCTGTAATTTCTTGCACAATGATTGTATATTTTCAATGGTTATGCCTGTGTATGATGGACAGTTCACGAAGATAATAATTATGTATAATGACCCCTTTGTGTTGCGTGCGGTATATGCAATTGCGTCTGTGCCCCAGACTTTGTTGTGGGGTGATGATGATGATATGCGGTTTAAGGGCGCTAAACTGCGAGGGTCATCAGCGCCCTTACAATGTATAAAAGATAAGGTCAAAATATAAAACAGGTAAAAGAACCGCATATTTAAAAAACGGGACAAACCCGCGATGTTCAAAAAGCTAAAACTAACAATAATATAACAATAACAATAACAACAATAATAACAACAATAATATCAATAATAAGAATAACAACTATAAGAATACAAATATCTGAAAAACCAACACACTAAAAGCATAGGCAATAAAGGATTAAAACGTGTCAGAAACTGTAGAATGCGAGGGACATGAGCGCCATATGTCCACTGGGGATAAGAGTTCCCATAAAAACAGACAGGATAAAAGTACTATGCTAACAGACGCCCAACGCATTAAATGCGCAGATTAAAATCACTGTCATGAATAAAACGTAAAACACATTCCACAGCATGCGTGTCGTCTGCCAAAACGTTGGCTAGGCCAACAGGCAGACCCACACCAGCACGCAATGCAGCTAAAACCTGACACTCTGTTAAAATGTGACGCACCGTTAAGGGCACGTCACACTGCCCACAGAGTGGTGCGGGGTCACCACTGAGCAAATACCTATGACTAAAAACACAATGTCCAATCCGTAGACGAGCTAAAATTACCTCTTCCCGACGACAAGAACGAGAAGAGGTACCCCAGATCAACGGGAAAGGCTTAACCTCCCGCAGCTTGTTCCCCCGGAGGGCCGTCCACTCATCGCGCCAGCGCGAGAGGATGCGGCGACGTAAAATAACACACGAATCTGACGAGGGAACAACAGAGGTAAAAAATTTGGGTAATAAAATCGCCGATTTCGCAGCGGCGTCGGCAGACTCATTACCTGAGATGCCCACATGACCTGGAATCCACATGAAGGACAAGCTGATGCCAGAGACACCAAGCGAGTGGAGCAGGTCATGTATGCGCTGTAGGAGTGGGTGGTAATGGTACAGCGCAAGAATAGTCTGAAGGGCACTCAGAGAGTCCGTAAAATAAAACAGTGCCGTAAGGCGTGCCGCTGAATGTATAAAACAGATTGATAAATACTAAAAAGTTCGGCGGTAAAAATTGAACATTGTCCAGGTAAACGAAACTTAAAACTACAGCGACCAGAAACAAAGGCACATCCAACTCCAGCTTCAGTCTTAGATCCATCGGTAAAGATAAAATGGAAGTCCCCGAATTGAGCCCGTACTGCTAAAAAAGCCGATCTAAAGACTGAAGCAGGGGTCGCATTTTTCGGCATCGACGTTAGCCCAAGGTGCATGTGGGCCTCAGCGCGCGACCATGGAGGAAAACGCGTTTCCCCTCGGGTACGGGCCGGCGCTGGCGTAACGTCCAAATGCCGAAGTAGCAGTCGAAATCGAACCCCTGGAGGGAGCAATGCAGAGGAGCTAACGAAATATTGTCGATCAAGCGAATCCTCGTAAAATACATCGAAGGACGGGTGGTTAGGCAAGCTTGAGAGCCGACAAGCATAGCTGCACAAAAGCATCTCACGCCGGAAGGACAGCGGAGGCTCTGCAGCTTCTGCGTACAGACTGGGTACAGGGCTAGTTGGAAAGGCCCCTGTAGCGACTCTTATGCCACGATGGTGAATGGCATTCAATCGACGTAACACAGATGGACGTGCCGACGAATAAACAATACACCCGTTATCAAGCTTGGATCGGACCAAAGAGCGATAAAGGCGATGAAGGACGGTCCGATCAGCTCCCCAGGATGTGCCACTTAAAACACGTAAAATATTAAGAGAACGGTCACACTTTGCTTTTAAAAAGGAAATGTGCGAGGTCCAACACAACTTTCTGTCAAAAATCAACCCCAAAAATTTCACCTCGTCTGCAAACGGAAGCATCTACGTCCCAAGATGGAGAGAGGGCGGAGGGAAATATTTCCGGCGCCAGAAGTTGATGCAGACGGATTTCTCGGCGGAGAAATTAAAGCCGTTGGCGTTACTCCAGGCGTAGAGACGGTCGATACAGCTCTGGAGACGGCGTTCGAGTAGACAGGTCCGCCGTGAACTACAATAAATGGCAAAATCATCAACAAAAAGGGACGATGAAATGCCAGGTGGAACACAATCAACAATGGGGTTGATAGCAATCGCAAATAGTGTGACACTGAGTACAGAGCCCTGCGGTACTCCGTTCTCTTGAATAAAACGACTAGATAAAACCGAGCCCACACGTACACGAAAGACGCGGTCCGTCATGAACTCCCGAAGAAATATGGGAAGACGATTGCGGATATTCCATGCGTGAAGTGTACGTAAAATGCCGCCCCTCCAACAAGTGTCATAAGCTTTCTCCAGGTCAAAAACCACAGCCACGTTTTGACACTTTCTCAGAAATCCATTCATAACATGCGTCGACAGGGACACCAGATGGTCGACGGTAGAGCGATAGCGACGAAAACCGCACTGAGCGTTCGCTAAAAGTTTCTGAGACTCAAGCCACCATATCAACCGCCCGTTGATCATGCGCTCCATCACCTTGCAAATGCAACTGGTGAGGGAGATAGGGCGGTAGCTGGAAGGTAGTTGGCGATCCTTCCCAGGCTTAAGAATAGGGACAATGGTGGCTTCGCGCCAAACGGAAGGAAAAATGCCGTCTAACCAAATACGGTTATAGACCTGTAAGAGAAAGAGTTTACTGTCGGCTGAAAGGTGCTTTAACATCAGGACATGAATGCCATCCGGGCCAGGAGCGGAGTGCCTAGAGCAATTAAGAGCGTGCTCCAGCTCCCTCAGTGTGAAAAGTTCATTATAACACTCATTATTAGCAGACCGAAAATTAAAGGTGTCGAAATCCAGCCGGTCTTTGATAGAGCGAAAGCCGGCGGAATAATGGTCTGAACTGGAAACGGCCTCAAAGGCAGCACCCAGAGTGTTAGCGATGGCAGCCGGATCCACTATAGTGGCATTGGAAACCTGAAGGCCAGAAACAGTACAATGCGACACTTTACCTAAGAAGCGACGAAGTTTATCCCAAACAACAGATGAAGGCGTAAAGCGATTAAAAGACTCGACAAAACGAGCCCACGACGCCTTCTTGCTATCCTGAATAATGCGACGAGCCCTGGCGCGCGATTGTTTAAAAGTCACCAAATTATCAAGTGTAGGGTGTCGCCGAAACACCCTAAGTGCAGTTCTACGGGCACGAACGGCGTCCCGACAATCCTCGTTCCACCACGGAACAGGTGGTCGCCGAGGTTGAGAGGATGAACGGGGTATTGCGCGTTCGGCGGCAGAGAAAATAATATACGTAAGGTGCTGCACTAGTTGGTTAATGTCGGAGAAGGGCTGGTCGTCAAAATGCACGAGGCTGGAATACAAGCTCCAGTCGGCTTTTGCGAATATCCAGGTAGGTACTCTGGAATGCTGTACGTGGTGCGACAAAAGAGAAACGATGCAGGGGTAATGGTCGCTGGAGTAGGTATCAGCGACGACGTTCCACTGAAGACGACGAGTAAGCTGGAGTGAGCAAATGGCAAGGTCCAGATGAGAGAAGGTACCAGAAGAATCTGAAATAAAAGTAGGTGCACCTGTATTGAGGATGGAAAGATTGAACTGGTATAAAATGTCGGAAAGAAGGGTTCCCCTCGCACAAGACCTTGGCGAACCCCACAGTGGGTGATGGGCATTAAAATCTCCCAACAGAAGAAATGGTGTTGGGAGAGCGGACAGGAGAGCTCGAATGTCCGCGGGAGCGAGGGGAGACGATGGAGGTGAATACACAGAGCAAACAGAAAACAAAACGCCGGGTAAGTGAAGGCGAACGGCAACAGCTTGCAAGTCGGACGTAAGTGTGACGGGTTTAAAATGAACGTCGTTACGCACTAACAACATGACAACTCCAAGAGCAGGAGTACCCTCCTCCGGTTCAAGGTCGTAGCGAACCGGAGTATATCCTCGGAGATCAAAAGGATCGTGAGGGCGAAGCTTAGTCTCCTGCATACACACGACCATAGGCGAATGGGAACGCAATAAAAGTTGCAGTTCCGCCCTATGCGATCGTACACCACGTACATTCCAGGTCAGGATAGCCATTAAGAAAAAAGGGATAAACAGTCTACTTAGAAGGGCGGCTTAAAATTACCTTTTGTTTAACCTTGGGGCTCGGGCTTTTGGTATGGAGTTGGTCAGACTCCATAGCTTCCTCGGAGGGAGGGCCCACGCGCTCAGTGCCAGAAACCGATTCAAGCGCCGTGAATCGGTTCTGGGTGGCGATGGGTGAGGGGTGCCGCTGAGCGCGGCTTGTCCCAGGACCTTCCTGGGACAGCGACCTCCGAGGAGGAGAAGGTGAACTTTTGTTACCGCGCGCACGCGGAGGGTCTTTCAAAAAATCTTCCCTACGAAGTTTCTGCTTGGGCTTCTTTTCAGCGGCTTGCGACTTCATGGACTTTGGACCAGGTTTATAGGGCTTGGTAACAGTAGCTTTAATGGACGGCCTGATGTTAGTGGCGGTTAATCCAGTCATGGTCCAGGTCTGAGTTTCGGCATCTACCCGTGGTACTGGCGAGGCAACAATAGAACTAAATGTGCCAGATCACAGGAGTGAAGGTTGGCGCGCATGGTAACGCCTCCGGGCTTCAGCGAAGGAGAGTTTTTCCTTTACCCGGATCTCCTGGATCGCCTTCTCGTCCAAGTACCGCGGACAGTCGGCAAACGAAGCAGAATGAGACCCTTTACAATTAACGCAGACGGGGGCTGTTGAACAGGTACCTTCGTGTGAGGGCTGGCTACATGTTGCACAGATGTTAACGGCACTCTTACATGAGACTTGCGTATGCCCAAAACGTTGGCATTTAAAACAACGCAGAGGTCTAGGAATATAAGGCCTCACAGAAATCCGTTCGTACCCTGCGGAAATGCTCGTGGGCAGATCGACGCCATCAAATGTAATAAACAGGGTACGAGTGGGTACCAATACGCCGTCGCGTTTGGCCTGCACTCGATGAACCGCTGTCACCCTCTGGTCTGCAAGATATTCGACCAGGTCTTCGTCCGATATGCCATCGAGGCTATGCGTGGTGACAACGCCTCTACAAGAATTTAAGGTGCGGTGCTTCTCAACACGGATAGGATAACCGTGGAAAAGCGTGGCGCTCAACAAGGACTTACTTTGTGCCTCGGATTTGCTTTGAACTAGCAACGAACCATTACGAAGCCGAGTGCAGGAAAGAACCGGACCAGCAATTGAGTCAATGCCCTTCTGGATGATAAAAGGGTTCACCTTCTCGAATGATTGTCCCTCCTCTGTACGGGTAATCACTAAGTAACAACCAGCTGTTGGCGGTGCTACTTCTGTTACTAAAGTTTTTCGGCGCTTGTTGTTTATAATGGAGAAAGGGTGCTCCATAGCGAAAAAAAATCCTCCACCATTGCAACCGTCTCCGACCTCGGGCTCTGACTTCCCGGACGTTACCCCGGCTTGGGTGAGTGGCCTATCTATACCTATCTCACCCCAGGGTCACACCTCCCAGAACATAGACAGAGGGACCCAATCGCCGTCGGAAGTCAGCAGCTCATGCAATGGCCCCCCCCCGCGGGACTGCAGTTGAACAGCGGATACGAACACATACCCTAAATGACGACCCCGTGTGGTGGGGATGACGCCATTACCCACTCACCCAGCTGCGCTCCAGTGCGCGGGTATCCGTCAGGCTGTGTCCACGGAGGATTTAAATAAAAAGATAAAAGAAACTAAAACTGTGTGGGCGTTTCGCACGCAAGGTAGGCCGGCCTGGAAGAAAAAGTGTTGTGTGAATGTCGTGGTGCGAAATGGTCGGAAAGTGACAAGAGAAGAAAGAAACGATAGTGAGGTGCGGTATGAATGGAATGTAAAGAACGCACGAGAGCCTACCTTGTGTCCACCGGTCACGAGAAGAACCCACCTGGACCGGATGGGGGTGAGGGGATGAATGTGGCGATGATTGGCTCGGGAACCCCCGGGTGCGCCAAAAACCCGTACTCACATAAGGTGAGCCCCTGAGGGGGCTCCAGACTTTGAAGGAACTTACCAAACGTCTCAGTGTTTTGGAACTGAGCAAATACACTCCATCTGTGTATGAACTTACCAGTATTTCTTTTATCCTCTACGGCAAAGCTACAGCGATAATATATATATATTCCTCCTATTACTGTATGCGTATTGGAATGTGCATTGCATATTATAAGCACTTACAATCAATTACTTAGTGAGCCAAGAACATTATGACTTCGTACATTTAATCTAGCTTCTCTGCTCACACCATGGAACTATGTAGTGTATGCTTGGGCATTCCGCCTCTGGTCACAAAGCCCTTATTAACTCTAGAACCAATCTTATCAACAAGTAATTCCCGTTTGCTGTGATAACCAGGATATTTTGACATAAACTGTACATACAGCTACTGATTGTAAAACGGGTCGTATTTATTTCAACAAGCTGATGTCTCTTTGTGCTACTATTCTCGATCCGGCCTTTGAATGGGTTCAGATGTCAACATTATGCTCCAGTACAGCTCTTGGAACGATTGAAAATAATTTGTTATTACATTGCGTATATTATTGCTTATTTGATACATTCAAATAACGAACGGGGTGAACAATCACTATAATTCAACTTCCAAAGTATTTAAACATGGGTTTAAATATTTTACTTATATTTAGTGCCACGCACTAGTCGGTATTTCCATTACTGCGTTGTTTATTGCAGTGAAGCAATGTTCTGGTACCCATCCTCTCAGCAATGCGTGTGCGCGCGCAGTCTTTATGGCGAAGCTTTCGGATACTCAGAATGATGTAGAGAAACAAAAGCTGCAAGTTCCCAAAACGTTGTGTAAAGAAAGTTGTATTTAATGTGTTTAACTCTTCCTTTCAACGCTATGACACCCTGTAGCGGTAGATGTAACCCAATTGACGTCAAAAGCAACTGGTGTATCTGTGAATAATGGTTCCAATGAGAGATTACAAATGAAACAAACGAAAACCATAAGTACAAACTGAAATAATAAATGTCGTTTAGTGCTTTTGGACAAGCGGATGGTTTTATTAAAAGTGTCATTTACTTTAAAGTGCATAGTTTATTTCTAAACAGCGAGACTCCCAACATAGATGCGGTGCTTGCTTAAGTGAACAGTGACACAGATCTTCTAAATTTTAAGAAAGCCACTTTCCACGCTTTGCTGATAGGCATTGAATTTCAGTTTGCAAAAGAAGCAAAATTAATATGATAATTGATTGGGAGGACATAGTGATGTGGACAAGACCTATCCTGAGATCTGTGAGGCAGTATCTTGCAGAAGGGTACACAATTTATTATTTAGGCGAAACCTAGATAAATGAGGGACATTTCACATCAAAGGCTTGGAAAGACACTACTGTAGAGTCAAAGAAAGGTGCATTTTTTCTGGATTTAACAAAGACTTGAAAAATGCAACAGGCAAAGTTAAGTGCCATATAATTTTGCATATCGGCAATGACAATGGATTACTTGGTAGGGGCTTGTTAATATTAGAGTCCAAACAAACAAATTATTATCACGAGGAGATGACTGGAGAAGGTTTAAAGAACGGTTTGAAGTCATACTAGACAAACTGGTTCATAATAGTGTAATTGTTGTGAACAATACTCCATACCATTCTGCTAGGCTGCATAAGTGTATCACAATAGTTAGTGGCGTAAACAGGAAATTGTGGACTGGCTGAAAGAAAAAATGCACCTGTTGATCAAAGTGATGTAAAGATCAAGCTACTAAAAGTTTCACAAAATGAAAAAATTACGTTATAGGAGATCTGGTAAGTAAAGCTTTATTGCGTTACGTTGCCTCCCATCACAGCAACTTAAATCCCGTTGAACTTGTATGGTGATCGTCAAAGTGGCGTGGTGAGGAACAATAAGACGTTTAAGCTAAAAGAATTTCGACAATTGCAGAGAAGGCAGTGTCTGTAGTTAGAGCAAGTATGTGGCAAGCAAATATCAGGAATGTCATACACGAGAAAGAGGATGTGGCAGGTTGGTGGCATGTGCAACCAGGTGGTAGACATGTTGGATATAAACCCGAATGGCTATTCAAGTGATACAACTACTTCTGATCCTGAGCTTGGCGTCACGCCTCTGTGTGACGAATCAGATGAAGGTAAGTTTTTTCTCACAAAATTACATTTAATGAATTTTCTTCGTCCACATCTTGAATTAGATAATTTAGTTTATTTAGTACGAACCGAGTGAAATTCTAATGCCCAGTGCTGCTGCAGTGAAATATAGCAGGCATTACGACAACCTTGAGTGAGCGGTAAACAGCTTAGCAAGAGGAATGCCCTCTTGCAGCGAGAGCAGTAAACGTCAACACCTGTTCGTTGGCGGAGTGATACAACCAGCAATGTTTATGTGAGGACCATTCTAAGCCCTGAGACTATAGTGGTCTGCAGTTCGACGCCAGCTCTTGAGCACACAATCCACATGTTCTTACACTCCGTTTCTACGAGTGAATTCCATGATAATTATTATTGTTTGGATCTTATTTGTTTATTTAGAGTCATAGTATGATTTTTATCGCGTTGCACCGCTCTTTTGTTTCATTTTATTAACACACAGTAGAAGTGCGTTTCTTTGAGTAACCTGGGCAGATGTAACGTATGCAGTTAAATCAAATATCAACTTAATCCCTCAATGTGGTGCAATACAGAATGACATCAGTATAGCATGAGTAATTGCCTTTTGCCAAGTTATGATTATGCATGGGCTTAATGATTGTAACGTTTGGAGATCTTTATAACTTCTGTTATTTTATTTCTTAACTTTTGTCGTGTTACTCTATACTTTACACTTAAATTCACGTTACAATTCACAGCATTGCTGGGCCCATTTTACTTCATCATTATTCAGCTGAGGAGAATTAAAACCTCAGAGGTGGTGAAACGTTTTCTTGAATTATCTCTCAATGCAGGGTAAGGAAATAAGCAAACGGTGTTAATGCACATTGAAATTAGGAGTTAAATTAACTTGCAGCTATATACACTGTATATTTTAACTTGAAAAATCGTTAACAATCTTATACTTGGAATTTACAATTCGTCTCGTTGCCTTTACAAATGTACAATTTAAACTTCATAACTTCGTTGTTTCTCTTGCTGATTTATACTCGTGCATCACTTTTAATTTGCCTTTCACAATTTTTGATTCGCTCCATACCTACGCATAAATGAATTCTATAACACGCTTAGAGGTAGAATTATGAAAATATACTTACAGAGTAGATATGTTCGTTACACATATAGAATAGGTCGAAAATGGACGTGTGTGCGTAGTTTCCCCATACAGAGTTATTAGAAGTTCCTTCTCTATCGCTGGCCGCCGAAGACATTCTAAGTTCACTTTCAAAAGGCTCTACCTTCAGTTAGACCCATGGGGAGCCACGTGACTAGACATCACAGTGCAAGCGCCACCAGCGATGACTTCTTTCCACGCCATCTTGTGTCATGCAGGGAAATTAATTATTCTGGCCGGTAATAAAATCTGCTAGAGGAATTTTTCTTCAGTCAGGGTTGAGCACAGTTCCTGAAAGAGGGCAGCTATTCATGACTCAAGCTCTCGCACGTGGAAGTGGCATAAGTCAGGCAAGTGTACTGCGCATTCTCCATTGTCATAGGTTCCGTCCCTATCAAATCTCTCTCCATCAAGAGCTGCATGGAAACGATTTTAAAAATCGTGTTAAATGTTTACATGGGCATTAAGACATGATACTCCAGATTCATCATGTATCTTGTCTAGTGATGAGGCAACATTTACTAATCATGGCCAAGTAAACCGCAGAAACATGCAATATTGGTCTGTTGACAATCCCCGCTGGCTTCGTCAGGTGGAACTTCAGCGTCCATGGAGTTTAATCGTGTGATGTGGGATAGTGAACCATCAGCTCATGGGCCCTTTGTTCATAGAAGGAACAATGAACTCGCACAAGTATCGCAGCCTCCTGACAGACCATCTGCTAGAAGTCGTTCTTTTGCAGACTAGGAGGAACCTGTGGTACCAACGTGATGACTGTCCAGCCCATAGTGCACGAAGTAATACAGCTTGTCTTAACGGATTGTTTCCAAATCGTTGGATTGGACGAAGAGGACCTGTACCTTGGCCGGCCCGTTCACTGGATCTGACCCCTTTAGACTTTTTTCTGCGGGGAAGGCTGAAAGACACTGTCTACAAGGATGTACCAACTACACCAGACGATATGAATACGTATTACTGCTGCCTGCTCTAAAATTTCCGCTGAAATGCTACAACGTGTGCATCAGTCTTTTCATAGCAGACTGGAAGCTTGTTTTGAAGTTGCCAATGGTCATTTTGAACACAAACTTTGAAGGGCTATGTTCTCTTTACTTGTAAGAATCCACAGAAGTACTGTAATTCCCTTTTGTTTTTCTTTAGTTCGTGCTACCACAAGTTGTACAAGTGCCGGTGCGTGTTTCAAAATACGATTTCTCGTAAACCACTTCCACTAAAATCTTGCAACAAACGCCACTGACATTCTAATTTACCCTGCCTTTATTCTGTTGATATAACTAGGCATTCTTCCATTTAAAAATTGTATGTTTGCTAAAAAATACATTTTCTCATTATTAAAATCTGTTTATAGTCTAAATGTGCGAGCCCCTGACTACCAATCAATGCTGTGGAAACTGCACATCGATAGCACTTTCCATTTCTGAAATATTGGCGGTGGAGGTTTAAGGTGATTCACTCTGTATATATGTGCCATGAAACATATTAATATAATATCCTGTGCACAAGAACCTGTACATACATATATTACAGATCGGTCTGATAATAATATTTTATATTCGTATATAGTGTGATCACAAAGACATATAATCCCCCAAGTATAATGCGCCACAAATAAGAAAAGGCAGAAAGACAAAACACACACAAGCGTGTAAAGGAAACAAAACAGAAAGAAGCGAAAACAATGTACAAACTAACTAAATACAGCAAATCCACACAGGGCACAGAAAGCAAAGACAAACATGTAGATCTTTAGACAAACCATACAAGTAAAAACGAAACGGAAAAAATTCGCATGGGAGCAAAAAAGAAAAGGAACGGCGACTTGCAGATACCTAAGTCAGGAAAGAAAGGCACAGAATTAGCTGCAAGGAGCACTAAACCCATGCCAAGTTCAAAACTCTGGAGCAAATTACGGATCAGTATTGAAGGAAGCTGAGGAAACAAAGTACAACTGCATCTCGTGTACGGCGGTGCATTTACCGGGAGTGCAATACTAGAGCTGGAATGAAACCTTGTTAATAACCTTAATGATTTGAAATGGACCGACATAAAGGGGTGATAATTCTTGGGTGAAATACTGCGCTGCGCCACAGAAAGGGTAATTCTTCAAGAGCACCAAATCTCCAACCTGAATTAGAAAAGGACGGCGATAAAGATTGCACCTACCTTTCCATCGCTGTCGATCAACACAGAGCTGACGGAAAGCTGACTGCCAAAGGTCAATTACCGCAGCCGGATCCGGGTCACTTGGAAATAAGTCGCGAAGGTGCCACACACTGGCAAGGAGCAAGGAAGGCTGAAAACGAAGCATAAGATGAAATGGCAATTTTGATGAGCTTCGTGTTCTGATAAGTTAAAGGCAAGTTGAAAAGTCGCCAAGAGAGTATCCCAACGACGATTATCCTGAGCATGGAGCAACGCAATTAAAGTGTTCTTGAGATTACGATATTCACGTTCTGTAAGAGAGGGACGTGGGTAATAAGGAGAAGTATGAACAAATTGAGTGCAATTTTCAAACAGGAAAGTGCGAAATGCACGATCGTTAAAGTAAACTGCATTATGCGAACTAATGTTTGCGGAAGGGCAAAAGAAACAAAAATACTCGATCCAACAGCAATAGTATGAACAGTCGTAGAGGTACATATCAGAACCAGCCAAATAAACTTGGTAAATGTATCTATTACTACACATAAATAAGCGTTTCCACGACCAGAGCGTTGAAACGGCCCAATAAAGTCTAGAAAAAGGCGATCCATCGGATAAACTGCATATTAAAACTCAAGAATCCAAAATGGGTGCATTGTGGAGGTGGGTTTCGACCCACCGTATAAGCTGATTTTGGATGAAGATTTTATGGATCTTGTAGGAATGGGCTTGGACTTTCGTAGGCAGGACATTTCTTTCGCGTTTGCACCGGAGGTAAAAATTCCGTTTTAGCGAAATCTAATTCTCCAACCTGTGTCTCTGTGATACTCTGTGATATATCGCTGATGCTCTACTTCAAGATTTAGCCGTTCCTCAGGACCACCTATCCCAGTTCACTTGTGAGCTGACCAGGTATGTGGAGGAGTTTTGTTCACAATATAAAAATTTAATTTATGAGACGTTAAGAATTACTAAGCTGGCCACATATAACATCGAGCTTACCGATACTACACGGTTAAGCTCCCATGGTACCATTTAACTCCTCTAAGACGGCGATTTTGAAGTCCAAATTGACGATATAGCTAAGAGCATTATTCAGCCTTCTACTTTCATGAATACTAGCCGGATCATTTTAGTTCCCAAAAGACAAAAATCACTTTCGCACATTAGGGGACTACAAGAATTTTATTACAGTCCAACCTTCACATGGTGGCTCATCGCTTTTCGGTGCTAAGGTGTTCACCACCCTAGATCTTTTGATATAGCAAGGGGTGCACAAGTTTTATCCATTTTACTTGATAATTTAGTATCTGGCATTAAATTTGAATAATTTTATGACTAGTTTAATGATATCGTTATTTGCACTGCGGTGTTTGATACTCATTGTGACCATCTTTAGGAGGTATTTTCACGTCTATAACGATCCGGACTTACACTTAAAGAGCCAAATTTACCTTTGCTACTGCTCAAATTTCTTTCCATGGGAATATAGCTTCTCCAGCGTACATTCGACCGAAAAAGACTAAAGCTATTAGGGGGTTTCCTCCTCTCAAGACTTTATGGGGTTAGTACGATTCGTGGGGATGGCAAATTCTCTTCAGCAAATTTATACCTTACTTTGCCGTTCGGGCAGAGCCCCAAATCACTTCGGACGTAAACGAGTTGCGTTCGTGTGTGCCAAAGAGCAGCAATGTGCCTTCGAAGACCTAAAGTTGGCAAAAGCGAACCCGCCTCTATTATCCTTTCCGTATTTCAACTTACGTTCGTTCTTCAAACGCACGCCAGTAAAAATGCCTTAGCAGCTGTCCTCTTAGAAGATTTCCCTGAGGTTTGACGAGCTACATAATCTAGTGCACGCACAATAAATGATGCTGAGCGTAAATATCCTATGTATGTATGGATGGAAACCCTGGCAATACTTGGGTATATTATTTTTTTCGGGTTAGAAAAATATCGCCAATGTCTCGAACACGTAGATTTCACACTCAAGTGTGACAATCAGGTCCTTACATAGTCGCTCGATGTGCCTAGATGAATAGGTAGGATGCCACGCTGGGATGCATTCATCCCAGTGCATATAAGAGGCATGAACAACTTGGTTGCTAACGCATTAACTCAGGTTTTTGCCGAGCCTGTTTCGTCTTCTTGGGCGGTCCATCAAGGCTTTATACTTCAGTTTCTGAACCTCTTTCCGGATCTCTTTACTAGCATTACTGTACATCAAAGTCGTAACCCTAGGTTGGCCAAAATTATGAATAAACACGTTCGATTCTTTTGTTCAAACTACCATGTTATTTATACTCCGGCTACCTTTGGTGGTAAAACAAGTTGCATTTCCCGTAGCTTAGGTACTCATGATATATGATTATTTCCATGCGTCTGCCTTGGGTGGCCATTTAGACATTGCAAAACTAAGTATAACATTTGTAATTAATATGATATGGCCGGGCATGAATAAGGATATAACGACTCGTGTTAAGGCTTCTCATATATGCACTATTGCAAAAACGACTTCTTTACAATGTGGAAGGGTTTAGCATCCGGGATTTCTTCTACGTCAATGGAAAATCTATACGTTGACTTTGTGAATACCTTCCCACACTCTAGTCAGGGGAATAAACATGCCTTAGTTATGATCGATTGGGCGTGAAAGACCGGTACGTTTGCTCAGAGGCCTCTTCATCAGGTTTGAGGTTCTTTTACGTGCCGTAAATCTACGACACGGGACCACCGGCTTTACCTCCCTTCCGAAGGATGCCATGCTAAGGATATTTGCGCCCGAAAAAAACCCATCGCCTTCCTCCGGGTTTGAACCCACGTCCTCGGAACTAGAGGCTAACATGGTAACCACTACACTACGGAGGACGATTTTGGTAGACATGAGTGTCCTGGTTCTGCAAACCTATGAATGACTTCGTTTATATTTATCTCAGGACACTGGACTACATACATCTAAAGGAATGCTATTTTAAAATTCGTATTCTGTCCTCCACAAATATCGGACCAGGTAATTAATGTTTCCTTTGCTTCATGAGTCCTCAAGTATTTTGTAATAAAAGATCCAACTTCCTGTGCTCCTTTAGATACGGTACTCTCATCCCATTGGTGTAGTGTTCTTTTACCAGAACAAAAATCATAAATACCATAATTATAACAAGATAGTTGTCCTTTATAGTAAACATCGCCTCTAGATAACTTAGGTAGAAGCATAACCTTTTGAAGGTTGAACGTTATAACAGTAGGTCCATTTTCCGCTTTGCTGCTCTTTTCGTCAAGTTGAATATCATTTCTAGCACACTCAGCCCTTCGATGATGAAGTTCTTGGACGGATTTTAAGCTTGCAAGTTCATCAATGCTATTTTTTCTTCGCTTTCTTGAATCTGAACTTGTAAAGCCACATGTGTGACAAGTGTCTTTTCTTGGAGAAAAGTTGAAATTCCGTTGAAACACTTTTTCATACAATGACTGTCAAGGTAATTTTTACACTTCGTCCTTTCGTTTCAACTGTTCAGCAAAAAGCCTATGGTTGAGATTATTTTCTAGGTACTTCTTACTTGAATCTTTTCTTGTGTAATGGCTAGGTGTTGTAGGAAAGCTATTTAGATACCCTCGAATCATGTCAGTGGTTGTGGAACTGTTCTTATTATGAGGCTCATGTGAACCACTACGGTCCTCTAATTTACCCTTCTTGGTTTTCTGTAATGCACTGTGAATTTTGGCACTATTTATTTGTAATGTTTTCATAAACATTACCTTGAGAACTTAAACATTGCCATGATTTGCTGATGGAATAGGCATAGTTGGCTAAGGTTACCTTGCAATCATCCGTATTTTCTGTTCGTTGTCGCGCAATGACTTCACTTCTTATGTAACCAATAAATAACTTACGTTTGAGTGGCCTATGTATCAGCATTATAAAACATTTCAAAGAATTGCTTTCTTTCCACTCTACTAATTTTGGTATGCCATTTATGGCGACATACACATATAGACTCATTAAATGTTCTTCAAGGAATAGATACACCTTTGTAATTTGTATATTATTTTCCCCTTTTTTTGTTCATCTTGCTAACATTATATCTACTTGCTGGAGTCTCATTTTTTTCTTTTCTTTGGATTGATTATTCCATTATTTCTTACGTGTTCAAAATTTTCTTGTGCTTCCTTATTTGTTTCCTTCTGTTCCTCATGAGTGAACACATCTTGTAATTCCACCTTTATCTGAAATTGAATAAAACATATTTTTGTTTATTTTTAATACCGTGCCGCTTTCATTTTAGGCATATTAACAATGAAGAAATTAGGACCACGTACTCATATTATTATACGGTATACCACAAATATTATACCATTTATATTTTAATTTCCCTTGCCAAAATGGACCATCTGCAAGATTAGTGTTTTAGCTCTATCTAGAAGTGAAATACAAAATATTGTGATTTCTGGTATATATTTAACCTTTAGCTTGTGGCAGAACTGGTTAAAATTAAGAAAAATATTCACAGAGCGCGCGTTTTCATGTGGTCAGTTTTGGCAAAAGTACTATTATCTTCCTCAAATACTGTTCATTTAGTATAATATAAATAAATGCATGAAATTTACCGTCACTTGTTGTTTCCTCCCCTTCTGCAGGATCATAACAGTCTGAAGACCCAGAACTGAAATCAGCAAGGTCATTCTCCTCAGTTTCTGTATATTTTATTTGTTGCATTTTGCGCTTTTGTCCCGAACTATCTGCCGGAATCCATGATCTGTTATCGTTTGGTTCCTTTTTGCGGGAGAAAGACAGTAGTACCAGCCGTTATGCCATAAAAATTTGAATATATATATATAACCTTTGGTCAGAGGTATTTTCACCTCGTCTTGGCACAAGAAAAATGACCATTTCGTACAATTTATGCTTAATAACACCAAATGTTCCATTTGGGCACCTAGTCTACCTTGGCATATCACCATACAATTGATGTCGAGGGGGCATTGCTTCGGCTTGGCTCACAATGCTCTATCAATAATGTAACGTATTCATTTTATGTGTTTGGGAGAAATGTGAGTAATTATCCAGTTATTATTAAACAACCCTCCTATTATAATGGCATTATATATGATTTATATACCTTAATGTCGTTTATCTCCGTCGCGTTCGGCCATGTTAGTGTGCTGGCCTTCAGACGAAAAGCCTCCGGGTTCAATTTCCACGCTTATTGCAGTTGTCACTGAAGTAGTGCTTCGGTTGCTTCCCCTGAATGCACCACACTGGCGTTCATAAATTATCTATACAATAACTGAATGGAACCTCTTCTTTTCTATCGATTCACATCCTTTATCTGCACACCTTCTCGAATATCCTTTTCATCCTTTGCGTTATCTCTTTGAAGTGAGGATCAAAGTTAAGCCTTTTAGCCATGATCTTAACTTCTCTATGTAAATTGCATCATATGCTGTAGTTGCCTGCAAATGCTGATTAAGTTTTTCAATTGTTTAAAAAATCGATCAATAGTGGCGTGTTGCTTTAGGTTACTTTGACCGTGTAATAATAAAAATTATAATTATTATTATTTATGGATTTTATTACAATCTCCGTTTAAAAGCTGAGGTTTTATAACTTGTAGTTATTGCTACCTATTGGTTAAACGAAGTGCACAGTATTACGTTCGCAAGGTAACTATAGGGTAGTTTACCTGGAGTTTGTTAACAATTTCTTATTTGTGGGCGATTTCACGCCACCAAGATTGAAACTGGTAACATTAGATCTTTAAAATAAGCTTTCTGCTTTAAGTTTCTTGAGTTCGCCATCTGATTTTTGTGTGTGGTAAATTCTAAAGTTTCTATTAAATTAGTAAAAGGAATTAATTGTTTTTCCACACAAGCCGTGTGTTGGACAGGATTGGAAAGGTAGAATCAGGCGAAATTGAATTTTTCAGTCGCCTGATTCTACCTTAGTAAAAGGAATTTCGTGATTAATATGAATCGTTTCTGATGGCTGGATGCATTCGAGAACGTAATAAAGCATACTTGTTTTTAATGTTATGATTTGTATAGGTTAGGTAGCTGCACATTTCTAAGGGATATCCCGATAGTTTAATTCGCATTGTTTTAGGTTAGGTGGGTTCCGGTATGTTTAAAAAACAATGATGTGTTGTCAATATTAGTTCTCGGAGGTAGTGTAAAATAGGACAGCTATACCTGTAGCGTAGTTTGAAAATAAGTTAGAGTATTTCGGAGTATTAGGTAATTGGGGATTTTACTCTCAATGTGATTTAGGTTAATAGAAAAATAGATTTTACATATAGTATCAGAACGCGTTGGTAGCGGAGAATGCTGAAGCCTCTCTCGATTCTAACATATGCTAACACGTACTGTATTAGTGTTGCTGTTAAAAAGTTCGAAACTGATTAGAGCAAGATTGAAATGGTTTGCTTTACCTGATGTACATTAGTATTATACTTATTTTATTTCTCATAGGTGCTCGATGGCATGGAGGTATTAGCCGTCCGGCTTATTCCACTACATTGAACTTTGTGAAGGTTACATTTAAGAAACAATTTCGACACGTGTGTTGAGTTAAAAAAACTATAGACTCAGGATGAAGTGTGACAATGCTAAAATTATTACAGAATATAAGTGAGATAGAGAATAGTACCATGGTGCAATTTTCGTTAACCTGGACCATTTTCCAACTTCCTCGTCTCTCTCCTCAAATTTACTTTTCCGAAATCTTATTCCTATTATATAAATCATGTCTGAGCGTTCACCTGGGCTTTGCTACAAAACTAACAATCTAGGGATTTTGCTGTATTAAAAACATTTCAGAATATTACAGTATATAGATTTCGCTATTAATACGTTCTGTGTAGTGTAAATGAACCTATTAATAATTGATTACATTTAAAAGAAAAACCCCATAAACACACAAAAAATGGAAAGCCCATGTTAAGTGGAATTTTGCTGTTAATATAGGTACATTACTGTGGAAGTATGTTAGGTGATTTCGGAGTGTTAACTTGTATGAATTTTTGTTTTCGGCTCCCTACTGGTTAGTAGGAAAATATGACATTTCGTAATACAAGGTTGAGTTTACTGTTATTTTGTAAACGTTACTTGAAAAATATGTTAGACGCACGAATATTGGGTTAATATTAGTTATATTAAATATTTCAGCAACCATTACTGTCATTCAGGTTAAAAGAAAAGAAAAATAAAATAACATAAAACTATATGCAAACGTAACTATATGCATGTGTAAGAATAAGGCTGGACGTATTATTATGCAGCAGAAATGTAATAGAACATAAGGAACCAACAATCTAATAATGCTTACGAAATTCACCCTCGTCACAAAACTGGAAATTACTTTTTTCGGATCTAATTATTTAGGCTTTCCTCCTGTTATGTAAATATTCGTCTAATATTTCGCCTCGGAATCGCTATCTACTATGAATCGAGGCCAAAGGTATGCCGCTTTTGTATGGTTATCTCCAAGTTAGTACTCTAACCGCTACCCGAGGTAGCGGTTATTTCATCGCTGGAATACCTCCCTGTTAGCTGCAAAACGATGGTCGTAATACGAAAATTTGCACTGACTCCCAGTTAATTTCTAACCGGAATCTTAACCGGAGATCCTAAAAAAGACGCTAATAGAGTTATACTAATATATATTTTCAGCTTAAGTTAACTATTAAAAGTACAAAAATGTGCAACATAGATTCCTCAGTTAAATAAAAAGTACTTGAAAGAAAGCAAATATCTACATATTCAAACCTGAATAACGGGCATATTCATATATTAAGCTACAATCAAGATGCAAGGACTAAACAGTGATCCACAAGACTCACTCTTGAGTCTTTTATAGATATTTTGCTCAGAATTTTTCCGCTGTAATAATATATTATTCACACAACGTTCATGTCAGTATAAGTATATAGCGATAACGTTCTCTTGAGGGAAATTGTGTAGATTAGAAAATGATAGTTTTTTGCAAAAGAACACGCTATTTAATGGTAACATACGAATATGTGTATTTAATTGAGAAAAATGATTAACAAATGAAATAAAATAAATTCTTGCCTTGCACCTATTGTTAACTATCATAGCTAACCTAAAATGAGTACAGCTTAACCTATTTTGAGATGGATTCTGATATCTTTACAATTTAATATTATGTTTGGTATTTTTCCTATTTAGATACCCCTAACCTAACGCCTGTTCTGGCAGTATCGAGAATTAGGCTTTCTACTCACTCATAGTAAGAAGAATAGTCAAGATGCTGGCGCTTCCCATCGTAGCGTCGTCTGGCTCACACTTAAGCCAACTCTGGGGTGTCTTCCTGTGTAAGCGCTTAAATACAACGTATTAGGCGTCGTTCCAATGATGTACATCTTTACCATATAAGGTTAGAACAAAGTCGAGAATTCTTTCGTTTTCTGACCCGTGTGTATAATGTTGGGAAATTCAAAATATGTGGCATAAAGGAAATTGTGGGTTTTCATAACCTGGAGCTTTCTGGTTCTTGTTACAGAGAAGAATTTATTTATATTGTTTAAAATACTCTCGTTTTACCACATATGTTATTGCGCAGAGTTGACCAAAATAAAAGGTTCTCCTCATGTTTAAGACTAACCTTGCTGTTGAGAAAGGTTACTTGAAGTTTCACTTTTTGTACTTTTAGACACGTGCGACATTACACGAATTGGTTGTGTGGGGCAGCATACACTCCCCACCTTTAAAGAAGGGGTGGGTCAAGCCCAACGCGATGTAACAGTTAAGTACAGTTGTATTCCTGAGTTAAGTGCCACAAGTTCATGTTAAGTTCTGCTGCGGTATTAATGTTGTAGATCATTAATTGTACCTCCGCGTTTGGAAGCCAATACGCGACGGTTGCTGCTTTACGTAATGTTGTTTACATCACGTGTGTTGAAGCCTTCTTGTGACGTCATTCTTTGTTTGGTTCGTAGCTCCCTCTGACGTTAGCAATTTGTATCAATTAGTTTCTGAAAGAATTTAAGGTTATGTATATTGTCCTCCGGCTAGCTATCATCTTATCTTGGTAGAACTTGTATCTCTTGCAGGGTGTGAATCGGAAAGGAATCTTTTATCCAGAAATTATACTGACGAAGAAATTGGTTTTATAACTTTTATTGCTGAACACATTCACAAACACTTTTACAAATTAATCTGGATACTCGCCAAACTGAAACTGTTTGTAATAACTTCTTATTTATCACTTTTAACTCGCATACTTCAATTTTGTGTAGAATTAACTTTATAATAATTTAGATTCTTATAATTCTGCTGCGCGTAACTTGACGAAATGAAGGACTGGCTGACGATGTGTAGTGTACACGAAATTTTGATGAACTGAACGGCAAGCTTTACCTCGGACCCGGCTTATATACACTCACTCCTCGACATGCCTAAAGATTATAA
Organism: Deroplatys truncata; assembly: GCA_030765065.1. Classification (NCBI taxonomy): domain Eukaryota; kingdom Metazoa; phylum Arthropoda; class Insecta; order Mantodea; family Mantidae; genus Deroplatys; species Deroplatys truncata. The sequence goes on along the minus strand of CM060990.1, from coordinate 344,781,033 downwards.
ATGAACTGCTATTGGCTAATAAAACGCGCCAACATTAGCGTCTATTTTACTATCCAATGAAAACCACTAATACATATTTCTTTTAGGGAACATTCTAGAAGCTTTTTTACCGAAAAGGCGCGAAACATTACGTAACTTCCTGGTTCCCGGTAATGATAAACAACTCACCCCCTTGCTGCATTATTGCGTTATTGTTGACAGTTTCAGTAGAGCCGTATATTATTATTTACCAATAATAATTATAATTAATAAACCTCTGAAATCAATGTCACATAAAAATACATATTCATATTACAATCATTATTTATATTTGAGTAATTTGTGATACAAATTACCGTATCATATGCCCCACTAGAAACATAGTTATAAATATTTATAACTTGTTTAGAAATTTTAAAATTGTGTTTTTAGTCTCCTAAATCTTGGAACACACGCTATCACTTTCACTTAACACTTCACACGCATTTAACACACGACATATGTTTTATCTCGCCACTACTTACTGGCTTTGGTTTAATTAATTTAGATATTAATCTGACATCACAAAAACATTTTCTCTATAGCAAATACTTTACCCTAAATTATTTAATCACTACTACCAAATTGTTTACTTTCTTAAGTTGTTGACAAAAATTTATACATTTAAGATTTTTTTGTAATTGTTTAACATTTTTACCAAAATATTCACCCTCTATACAAATATTGATATCTCTTAAATCTAGGCACTGTTTCACATGTTCTATTTACTACATAAATATTTGTTTTTAATTAGTTTTAACAATTTTTTTTGTTCTGAATTTATTATTATTTTAACAATACTTTTGGAATTGTATTTACGTACTTTTAATTTAATATCATATTAAATTTCAATTATTACCTTCTTCTTTTCAAATACTGTTACAGTTACTAAAATTTTAATTTATTTATTTATTTTTTTTTAAAACATTTCTCTTTTTTTTTATAACTTATTTCTCTTTTCAAATGACATATATATTTAGTTAACCCTCTTACGTTCCAATACATTTCACTGCAAGTCGTCTTTAACTATCCAGCATTTAGTTTACATCTCATTGCTATTTACCCTCCTGGATCAAATTGTGTGTGGCTAAACATTACTCGTAGCCGTAACCTAACCTTCAAATTTTTGTTCATGAATAACCTCTTGTATTCATTTGAAATTTCATCACATGATAACATTTGAAAACAATCTAAAGTTTCTTGAACAATACATCTTTTGACAACTTTCATTTTCAATTCTTCTGCTATCTTTTTAACTTGAGAGTACTCTGACAAATCTGTACCAAACTGTACTGGACTGGAGTTTTCAATTTGAACATCTTGGTACAATTTATTTCTTTGAATTACTGACTCATTCTGTATTTCTGATATTTCCCCTCTGAAATTAACTTGCGCCTCATTTACATCTACGTTCCTAACCTCTTTTATCTCTCTTAACTCACTTGAAATACTACTCATTTGATTTCCTAACTCTGTGCATTCTACATTAACCTCACTTTTAGTATTAACCTCACTTTCTTTGTTACCTATTTCCTTGTTCATGTCTAGCATTTTCTTTGAAACTTCTCCTATCTCACTTGCTATTACTTCCTCATTTTCATCTCTCATTTTTGGCATACTACTATCTAACTTCATAACTTTCTTTAAATTTCTTCACTGCTTTGATCTACTTTTTGCTCTAATACATCATTACTCCTACCAATACTTTCCATTAATTTCCTATGATTCCTGTCCATAGCTTCCCCTAATTCCTTAAAACTCTTTTGCATATCTTTTCTTAATTCCCTATGACTCTTTTGCATTTCCTCATTCATATTTCTCAGCAATTCCATCATTTCCTTCATCATACCAGCATCAATAGTAATATTTCCTGCTATTCTATTCTTACTTTCTGCACTAACATTTCCTCCCTCCAATACTACATTGTTTGAGCTTTTTTTTTGTAACCTGTATTGAATTACAGCTAACTGTTACACTATCTCCTTCCATCATTGTTTCTTCTGTATTACTAGCAGCCATTGTTTTTGTTTTCTAAAAAAAAATTACGATACCTTTGTGATGCTTTCTGTTGATGTAGCTTTGATGTCCAGCGCTCTGCCCCATTCTCCTAGATTTGTATGTCGCTTCTGCGTTGTGTTGTGATGAATCTACGTCGTTTCGATGTTTTTTTGTATCCACTTATCCGCGCCGTTTGTCGCTCCTCTAGTTGTTTCTTGAATCTGCGTCTTTGTAGATCATTTCACCGCTGCATTCCTGGTTACTCTGCTTCATTCCTAGTCATCGTTTTCCTTTCCTGGTCATCTTCGCCCCACGTCCTGGTTATCGCGCCAATATGATGCGGTATAGCTTACGTAATATGTTTTTACGTAATTTTGTTGTTGAGCCCCACGTTGTGGCGCCAATATGCTGCGGTATATGTTTCTTACGTAATATTTATAGCGTAAGTTATGAGAACTTGTAGATCATATGTTGTAGCTCTGCGTTTGGAAGCCAATATGCGACGGTTGCTGCTTTACGTAATGTTGTTTACATCACGTGTGTTGAAGCCTTCTTGTGACGTCATTCTTTGTTTGGTTCGTAGCTCCCTCTGACGTTAGCAATTTGTATCAATTAGTTTCTGAAAGAATTTAAGGTTATGTATATTGTCCTCCGGCTAGCTATCATCTTATCTTGGTAGAACTTGTATCTCTTGCAGGGTGTGAATCGGAAAGGAATCTTTTATCCAGAAATTATACTGACGAAGAAATTGGTTTTATAACTTTTATTGCTGAACACATTCACAAACACTTTTACAAATTAATCTGGATACTCGCCAAACTGAAACTGTTTGTAATAACTTCTTATTTATCACTTTTAACTCGCATACTTCAATTTTGTGTAGAATTAACTTTATAATAATTTAGATTCTTATAATTCTGCTGCGCGTAACTTGACGAAATGAAGGACTGGCTGACGATGTGTAGTGTACACGAAATTTTGATGAACTGAACGGCAAGCTTTACCTCGGACCCGGCTTATATACACTCACTCCTCGACATGCCTAAAGATTATAAATGAACTGCTATTGGCTAATAAAACGCGCCAACATTAGCGTCTATTTTACTATCCAATGAAAACCACTAATACATATTTCTTTTAGGGAACATTCTAGAAGCTTTTTTACCGAAAAGGCGCGAAACATTACGTAACTTCCTGGTTCCCGGTAATGATAAACAACTCACCCCCTTGCTGCATTATTGCGTTATTGTTGACAGTTTCAGTAGAGCCGTATATTATTATTTACCAATAATAATTATAATTAATAAACCTCTGAAATCAATGTCACATAAAAATACATATTCATATTACAATCATTATTTATATTTGAGTAATTTGTGATACAAATTACCGTATCAGTTCTGATACAAATAGCTGTTTATTTTGTATTTTAGAAAAATGTGGCTTTCATCTCAATCTTATCCTAACACTAAGGCTAATGCATCCTAAAACTAGAATACATAATGAAACGAATCAATAGCTATCAATAAGTGTTAAATAGCTTTTTTCCACGTGCCAAAGTGTTACAATTTATTCTTGGTATGTAATTATGTTTTGGGAGTCCATCAATGAGTTACGTTTCTTCTTAATATACCATGCTAGTTGATACGAAGGACACTTCCGGTCCACTTGCATCCTGTTTGCGCTGGTCGAGATTAGTTGCCGGATCGTAAACTAAAGGTTCCTTGGTGAAATGTTCCATTTCGCAAGAATCGTCTCGCGAATTTTTTATGTTGACCTTTGGAATGACTGCTGCTTTCGACATCCAAGGTAGACTAACTTCCCTTGACGTTTTCGAACCGTACTTCCAATGGAAATCAGACACAAGGCAGCAATGAATACCCCCATACTGACCCCCACAGCTATGTCTACAGAGAGTTCGAGTTCGAGACTAGCCCTGCCTTCTGGACGCTCTCAAACAAATGCTGTAGAGACATCTGTGGTGGCTTGTTTCGGTTCCAAGCCCAGCCTAGACCCCTTCCAGACTGCGAAGATCCACTGGTTGAAGGACAGTTGTGGTGAATTCTGGACCTCCTTCGGCGTCAATAAACTCTCAATATTAACAACGACGATGGCTCCTCGACAAGGCTCCAACTGGATCCTCTAGTAATGTCAGGCAGGAACATCAGTCTAGGTCATCTTTCGATAGGCCGGTTCCATGCAGAACAAGCAGTGTTCTGGAGCTTTCCTTACGAACAGAACAGTCTTTAGTAATTTTAAAGGCTTTGGTACAGAATATACCCAGTAGCTTTTCCCTTTAGACTTGGCATAATGCCAGATTGGTGCAAACTCAGAACTGACTGCAACTCGTTTGCACAACTTATGGGCATTACTTTCTTGTCCAAAATATAATGAAGATATATAGGTTGGTGCACTAACTGAGTATTGAGAAAACGCCGCTGGGCACACTGATATTGATCGAATTTTGCATTTATTAAGTACAGATTCAGAGAGTAAGGCATATTTCTGCCTATCTACCGATACTACCACTTACTCATTACTAGTATCAATTGTTATAAAATGTACTTCCGGAACAAATATTGGCAAAGGCAACAACCTGTATAAGTCTAAGGTTCTATCAACTCCCCGCAATGAAACTTGTTTTGATATTCTAACTATGTTTGGCATGTAATATGCAATTATATCACACACTTCGTAATATGCGTGCATATTAGTTAATTCGATCCCCGATAACAAGGATGTTCCTAAAGGAAGTCTAGGAAGGATTTCTTGGAGTATTTGGGACAAATATCTGGATGTCACTTAGTCTCCCAGTAGCTATTAAGTCTAGCCCTTCATGCATTTGCATCAATTGCTGTTGCAAGTTAATTATGTTTAGTGATGTTTCCCGAATAGCAGCTGATATGCCGAGTTCAGTTAGTACCCATTGTTTTAATTTAGTGATGGTCTAAACAGTAATCTCCTGATTCAAAATTACCTAAGATATTTCGTCCTTTAGAGAAGTTGCTAACTACTCAAAACTTTGGTATTGTGGGCCATTCCTTCATCTAAGTTTATTATATTAGTTAACTGTTCTTCCTCTACATGAACCAATTTTTCGGTATTTCGGTCAAATTTGGCAATCTGTTTGTGGATGTGATTGATTTCACTCTATCGGGTGTTCCAAAAATAAATTTTAATGCGGATCCTGCTGCACTGATAAGACCACGTCCTGTCCTAGACTGATTCGTAGGTAAACATTGTTGAAGATTTTATACTTCACTTTTTAACAAATTAAAAATTATTTTCAATTCATTGATTTCTATCCAATCAATAGCCTTATCTTTATCAGTGACTTTTGTCAAATCTAACTCATGGAATCCTGCCTCAATATGCTCCTGTGTATTGGTGCACCCGCACGTCTACGCTGACAGTTCACCTACTCCCTGTGACTAATATGGTTTCTTGGTAGGCAGAGATCATCCCTTTCATCACAAGAGGTTTATTTGGCAGCATCAATGGTTCATTTAAGGGTCTTCATTCCCCCCTGGGAATAGACTGGAATAACAATATAAAGTAGGATTATTTTACTAAATAAAATAATAGTCATTTTTATTCCTCTTTCCTTTTTTCTTGTTTATTTACGATTCTGCGATATACTGGATTCCTCACGAATAGAACTGGTGGCGTTTTCTACTTGGTCCCTAGCCCATTTTCCAAAATTCCATGGCAATTCTGTAGTGCTCTCTACATTTTTGGGCACTCTACCTTTTCAAGTGGGAACTTTGCGTCCGTTATCTTCTTCAGGTGAGTTAAATTCTTTACCTGCAGACGCATAGGCTTCCGCAAATGTAGTATCTTGTGTATCTACATTTTCCTCAACTTCATATTTTGATCTGGTTGCCTTTGAGGTAAGGATTCCTCTTGCACTACTATTTGCCCTGGTCCACTAATCGCTTCGATATAAGAATTCTCGTTAATGACTTCAGATTCTGCGGCTTCATAACTCCGCCTCGCCCTATTGATATGGGCAACTAACGAGCGTCTAGGTCTCAGTTGCAACTTTTACTTCAAAGGGAAAAGTTTCTCAATAATTTTCCACGGTCCGCTGTATTTCGGTGCTGATTTGTTATTAACCGTTTTTCCTAAATAGGGTTTGTCTAAATAAACGTAATCTTCTACCTCAAATTGCATTTGAGTAGATTTCTTATCGTAATTCAACTTTTGCTTGAGTAATCCTATGATATGCGTCATCATATGCTTCTCTTAAACGCTGATTCATAGCTTCTGCATGTTCCTCTGCAGTAGTTAATTCACGTTCGCCTACCTTAGGTTCCAAGCCCACCATTGTTGGTAAATGCATTTCTCTTTCATACATAAGATAAAACGGACTGTATGAGTGACAGTACGTGGTGTGGAACGATACGCCATTAGTGTAAATGGTAGCATCACATCCCAGTGTTGTTCATAATGATTTGCCATCATAGGTAGAGAATTATTCACATACCTGTGTAACCTTTCTATAATTGAGTGAGACTGAGGTTGCATAGTGCTACTATTTATGTGCTTAACGTGAAATAGTTTACAAATTTCAGTAAACAGACCAGATTGAAAATTAATACACTGATAAGATAGCAACCTTTCAGGAGCTCCATGTCTGAAAATAATTCTACCACTAAAGCTCGTACTACCGCACTTGCTAGTTAGTGAGGTAACGATATGACTTCAGAGTATTTCAGGAAGTCATCGATAACTGCTAGGATATATCTATTTCCTGCAGAATTCGTGTTAAACGGTCCCAAAATACCCATCTAATCTAGTTAAAATGGCCTAGTTGCAGTGCCAGAAATACCCAAAGGTGCAATTGGTCGTTTAGTTATCTTTCTTGCAGCACACGTGTTACATTTAATTAACTTAAAAGGGTATGAAATATTGTGCTAATAGTGCTTTGGCTATTAAGGAAATAACAAAGTCAGCTAAATCAATGATTAACTCTGCATATAAGAAATATATTAGCACTGAACAAGAAATTAAACGTAATCCTATGACTTTTTGGAGTCTTATAAAAAGTAAATTATCCAGCAGTCAGGTCAGTCGCATACTATGCGTTTAGGTAATGATATTGTAGTAGGTAATGAAAACATAGCAAACGCATTGGCGGATTTCTTTAAATCTTTATATAAACCTGTAAAGCCGGTGTATGGGCTCCCTATGGAATGGGCACCATATGCCACAGATTATACATTTCGGAAGAATATGTAAAAATGAATTTAGACATGTAGTAAGAAAACTTAAGCCCAAAAATTCTAGTGAACCTGACTGTATTCTACCGCATATAATTAAAGGTTGTGCTGAAATACTGATGGAAGCATTATGTATAGTATATAATTAAATCGTCACTCATTCATTTACGGAAAAGTGAAAATTAAATAAGGTATGTCGCAATTTCAAATTTGGAGATGTTAATCGAATTGAAAACTATAGGCCTATTTCTATTATGTGTGCCCCAACTAAAATATTTGAACAAATTTTGTATGATCGTATCTACACACATATTAAAAGTTATCTAACTGATAAGAAACATAGGTTCCTACCTAAAAGATAAATTATCCTGGAAAGCCACAAACCGCCGAAGAAAATGTCAATCACATTAAAGCAGCATTCCAACGAAGCCCGCGTAAATCTGTTCGTGCTGCTAGTTTACAGTTACCGATTCCACATTCAACAGAGCATGATGTGTTGCACAAAAGACACCATCTAACAGCATAAAAGATTCCAATGCTTCACGTAATAAAACCTTAACACAGAGATGTACGTATGAGCTTCGTATTAGAAATGCTACTAAGGATTGCTGAGCCACCCGACTATCTCCAACATGTTTGTTTCTCTGTCGAAGCGACGTTTCATGTTAGTGGAATTGCAAACAGACACAACTGCAAAATATGAGGCAATGTAAATCCACATGCCATTTGCGAACTGGAGAGGGACACCCCGAAAGTCAACGCGCGGGCCGGCTTAATGCACAACATGGTGATCGGACCGTTCTTCTTCTTAGAACCAACAGTGACTGGAACTTCGTACCTGGATATGCTGGAACAGTATGCTCTTCCACAACTACCACATGAAACTATCTTCCAACAGGAAGGGAATGGTCAGGGAATTTCTGAATAAAGAAATGCCCGGGAGGTGGGTCGACTGGGATGGGCCAACTGGGTGGCTTCCTAGGTCTCCAGACTTAACCACATTAGATTTTTTCCTATGGGGCTATGTGACAAGCATAGTCTACCAGGTTAAGATCAATGATCTTCAACACCTAAAAGGCCGCATAAGCGATGCCATGGCAACAGTTACACCAAACACGATCCAGAGTACGTGGAACGAGGTGGAATATCGTATGTATATTTGTTATGCCAACAAGGGGTCCCATATTGAAATCTGTTGAGGACGTGACAGTCGGGAAAAACTTTGACAGTTTTCTTTTGCAACATTGTAAGCTATAAATGTACATAATAAATAGTTTGCGAGTTATAGCTTGTTGACTTTGGATACCTTCCATCCGGACACCCGGTATATATATATATATATATATGTATGTATACCACGTGAGTCTTCTCATCCTGCGGATTGGTAACTAGGCAACAGTGCATTTTAAAGACGATGCGAAATGCAGCTGCTGACACCGCATTCACCAGCCCGCTGATTAGGGCCACAGTAGTAGTTACTGTTAACATACTGGAAAGTCATAATGAAGGTCGAAAGTTCAAGTTAAGTTTGAAAATAAAGCAGTTTTTTTGTTCATTTTTTGCGTTTGTTTATGCTATTTATTAAAACATATTATAACAGTAACAATTTGCGTTTTCATGAAATTCACATAAACTAATTAAGAAAAACGACACTTCCATGCCAATTTATCAGCTTTCGTTAAATTTATTAAACATAAAAAGTACCTTTAAGTGGCGGGATTTGAATCTGGGACCCACACCACTAAAATTGCGCTACGAGTACAAGCGAGTGCACGCACAGCGGTGCAAAGCAGTCATTTCGGCCGAAATTGTTACGAGGTGATGCAGTGGACGGTGTTTACGGCATAAACTTTACAACGCCGGGCCTGCATAACTTCTAAAACCGCAGGCTGAAAAGACTCACCCGGTATGAATGTATATCGTTGTCTGGATTTGTTCCTTGTGTTGTCAGCATCTAAGCTAATTTTCAAGTATTTTGAGAAAAAATAACATATTGAATGCTTCCATTTTTGCTCCTTCAAATGCTCTTTGGTAGAATTTCTTTAATAGTTGACTTTATCTTGAAATTCTATAATGAAGTCCTCCAAAATATTTTGATAGCTTGAAATATGTTCACATTCGCCCTTATCTTAAAATTTTCTGATACGTTTTCTGACAGTACTTAACACCTTGAAAGCAATCAAGTTCATCTAGAAATTCTCTAACGATAATATCTTCTGACGAAAGTTGATTGCCCAAGACAAGATGCGAAGCCACTTTTTTCCGGAATTCTCTATAAAGCTTCGGAATACTGCATACTTCATGAATCGCATTTCCAATTATCTCGCGTAAATTTAATGCTTCAAAAACGCGCTTGAAACTCTAGATTTTATACATTTGAACAGGATCTTTATCTGATATAAGTTTGAACAATTTAAGGTGAATACATTATAGGTAATAAAAGTCTACACATCGGGAAAGTATCTTTTTCTCTCAACCATTAATCGATTTGTACCTTGCAGAATATGTGGTTGAATTTCGTTTTCACAAAAATCAAGCTTTCCTCAGTAAAGCACATGCAAGCATATACTCATATTTTCTAATGTTTGTTAAGGAAAAAGAACTCTGTTATAAACTCTTGTGATAATTTTGGCGTGTCTTAATGAAGTAGCAATCAACTTTGTGTTGAGACTCTTTAATAATATGTTCTGATAATTTTTGATGCAATAAAACCTGTGCCCAAATATTTTTGTCCCAAATTCTGTAATGAAAACTTCTGATAACTCTTGCTTTTCTGAAGTCCAGAACCAATCAACCTTATTCTGTAATTCTCTTATAGTACTTCGTGATAAATTTGGGTACGCGCAATATATTGTCAGTTTATTTTTGTCCGTAAATCCTGTAATAAAACACTCTGATTGCTTCTGACTATTAAAAACGCTTTCTGACATTTGTTTGTACATTGAAATAAATTTACAATTAAGTTTTCGCACAGTTGTCTCCTTAATAACAAGCGCCAAATGCATTGGCTGCTCATAACGTCAAACAAAACCTTTACTGGGTATATACTCTATCTCCATTTATGGCGTATTTCTTAAATCAGTGGCGGAAATTTGAGTCGCCCTCAGAATCACTGGGTTGACTTTTGGTCTTCAGTTTTTCACCGCCAATAATTTGATACGTTGTAGAGAAGATCTAGGGCATGGGTTGCATTTCAAGATCATATAAATACTGTAAGATTATTTTCATCCTTGTGTATAATGCTCCATAGTTCCCTAAGAAGTGATCGATTTTCTTCGGTTTATACCAAATACTTCATTAGATCCGGCATTACTATTAGCTTTCTGTTTGTAAATTTTCATGTATCCGTCTCTAATTGAAAGAATAATTTCCAGGATTGTGAATCCATCATGCCTCCAAAAACCAAAAGTCTTTGAAAACGTGAACATTAAGGGATTCCTCAAAGCATAGTCGAAAGTATATCCGGCCGTTTTCTGTTGAGTGGCTATTTTATTTTCTTGGGCACATCCCAGTAAGCCTCTCCACAACGTTAGATGCACATAGCCGCTAAATAGTATTTCATTGCCAATTTATTCATGAACATTTTTAACGATGCCACTCTCCTTATCTACCCATTAATCTACCCACTATTAACACCGCGACACTGGACACAAACTTAACCTCCTTGCTTTCGAAGTACCCTTTCCACAAAATAAACCACGGATTGATTCGCTTTCTGACTCTTCTTCATAAAAGGTATCGTTGACGTCTTTGAGATGATAGTCCGTTGAATGGCAACAATTTGCTTCCTTGAATGTTGAATAACTGCAACGAAAAATTGCTTGTGTACCTTTTCTCGAAAATTGCTTTTCCTTTTATATACTTACCAGATCTCGACCTTTAAATCTGGAGATATGATAACTTTATCCTTCAATGTTTTCTAATTTACATCTATCGGTATAATTTTATCCTGCCATAATTGTTGGCATTGCATTTGGCCAGTAACTTTGGCACCAGACCAATCCACTTATAACTGCCTTATTTCGTAAATGTTTTTCACGTCATGCTCTCAAAGTATACTGCCGAACTCCTTTACCACTATGGCTTTCGTTTCATTGTAAATCGGGTAGTAATTGATGTATATTTTCATCAGGTGTAATTTGAAAAAAAAGTGTTCGTATAATAAATATTTGCAACACTTGTTGACCTTTGCAACATCTTTGTGATCGCTAGAATTCATTTCAACCGAACTCCAAATGCTATTAATTTGCGTCTCTTGCAGCTTTCTCTGCTTGTCTTTGAATGTCATCGATTATCCCCTCTCCTTCAAGTTTAGCTTCTTTTACCAAACATATGCTTAGACTTACCAAATACGGTGCACTTTATTTGGATGTAAACAAGTCTACCATGTTTCTCTCTCTTCCTGGAAATTTGTAGCATTTTTCATTTTTCGTTACACTTGACACAGTAAACGTTCTCCATTTATTTAAGATCATGTTAATCCAAGCTGTATTGAACGTACAGAAGCTTAAACTCCTACTAGAGAATGATATCCAGCGGGTATGAAAAGTAAGAGTGGTCACTGTTTTTTAACATGAATGGCTGGATAGTACCTATCCCATTTCCATTTTTATTTTTTGAAACAATTAAATTTTACAAAAAGCTTTTAATTATTCCATATTACTTTAAAGTGATTGAATATGGGATAAAATTTATCATCATTAATTTGAAAGTATATTCCCTTTAGTACGCCGAACAGATATACTATGCTAATTACATTTTTTTCTCCGGATAACTGAGGTTTACCACATCATATCTTACGAAGTCAGAATCTCCCCATTCAGAGATCTCCTCGGTCTAAACAACGATTTAACTTCTTGAATAGATTTATTCAGTTGAACTTTGGACACAGTGTAATAGTGACCTACGCCATTTTAAGTTTTAGTATTTTTCTTTCGTTTTTTTAAGAATTATAATCTTTCTTATGTTGAATATCTGCCCTAGCTGATTGTAAAACAGTGCCAATAAGAGACACCGTATAGTAGGTGGAAGGACGAAGACAATAAAGGTCTTTTAAATGGCCAAAGGCCAGTGTATTTAACAGAACTAATTGTGAGAATGGAGATTAAAAAAACGAGAAAGCATACAACATTCATTTTAAGGACTCGGGGTTTCAACAATGTTTGGGGATATCTAATATTGTGTAACGATATTTGATTGGTTAAAAATCACGTGATCTTTGTAATAGTTTTTATTGGTCGAAAAGTGGATGTGATGTTGTGCAATTGCATGTGTTTGGTTACATAAATAACGTGATAGGTCATGTTTGTCATTTAACTGTGATGACGCAGATGCTGTTTAACGTCGAAAGTTATATGTGCGATAAAAGGTGCTTTTTTAAGTACGTGACACATTTTACAGGTATAAATATTGGACAAGTGAAAAGTGTGTGTGTTATTATTTGTGCATCATGTTTAAAGTTGTGTTAGCTGTTGTTGTTCTTTGGCGCGCTTTAGTGTGTGCGGAAACAAGTTGCGTGACGTTTGGCAGGTGCAGATTTACGATAGTTGATGAAACTGGTCATTTACAAAATGCTACTATGTGCGAGGAACATCATAACCTATTTTCTAATTGTTCATGTATTTATAAAAAGAATAGCAAATGCAGGTTTGAGGGTAATTTGATGAATATAGAGAAGTTAAATTACGTGTATGCTTGTTTAAGACCAATAACAAAATGTTCTTAGGGATCGATGCGGACAATTGTTTTACGGAAATGTACACGTGGACAATATGGAATATCGTGACGGTTTCGTGGTGAATGACGTCTGCGAGTGTGTAGAAAAGTAGGACATAATGATACAGGTTGTAAACTTCACGGTACACCTGTTAACATGTTAACAAGTGGTAACAACTCGATATTGGTGGAAATGATAAATTGTAAAATATAAATAGATAAATATGATATACCATGTGGTTTAGGTTTGAATTTAAATTAACTGTAGAGCAAACCGAATTGGTGATGTTATATAACGTGCTTGACGATATGAACATGTGTTTTGCGGATAAATATTTTTATGTATTTGGTGAATGTGGAAATGCCGAGTGTAATTTAAATATAGGAGGTAATTATGTTGCAGGTAGAATTAATCGTAGTTATTCATGATCTGCCGAAGGTTCGTTAAATATTAGGTCGGAATGCGGTAGTGCAGGTACGGAAACGGGCCGTATGCCTATACATAGTTTACGAAGGGTTGTAGCTGAAAAATGTAAAGCAGTTATAAATAAAGTTAAACAGAGGTTGGAACGAGAGTGTAATAAAAAGATATGGATTTAAATGAATTAGATATCGCGTTAGAAGATAACGATAATCTTAAAGAAAGATTGCAAAAAGCAAATCAAGTACTACTGGATATGAAAAAGGCTTTAAATATTCGACAATACAATTTAACACAATATCAATTTATAGTTAATAAAATAATATTTAATGTAAACAATATGCATTAAAAGATCATAGGCTTAAAAAGCTTAGAAACTAACTTAACAAATCTAACGGGTGCGATGCTAAAGCCTAAAAGTCGTTAGAAGAAGAATTTTACGTTAATTACGATGATGACATAAAATTGACAAGTGAGGAACAAGAAGAAGAAGGAAACGAACGTGACGACTTTGCATTTATAACAAAATAGGGAAATAATGTGAATGAAATTTTTATTACATTTTACTATTTACAAATCATATATATCTAATAATAATGAGTATGAAATAATAATACTGCATACAAAAAAATTAACAATTATCACACTTGTTGCAACAGATTCTGTCGAATAATGTATAATGCAGCGGAGGTGTATTGCACGCTCTAAAGGTAATTAGTGCAATAAATACACCTCGTGCTAAATTTAATGGCGCTTCTATATTGTTGGTCACTTGTATCACAATTATGTGTGGTTTCTCGTCACACGGTATTTTTGTGGCAACAGTCAAATGTTTGTTTAGTAACGCGGTAAAGTTATTAATAGTTGCGTAATATCCTTTTGGTATTTGTACTTTTAAACCAGTGTTTAGCTCTACCATGCTTCTTGGCTCTATTATGTATGGTGCGGCACTAGCTACCTTAATGCCTGTCCTAGTTTTATAGGGTGTGTCACAAACGTGTAGAAATTCGTACTGGAAAGCGTATTCGTTTTCCATTACGAAGTTGTCATGCTCGTCATTGTCATTACCGTCGTCATCATTGTTATCGTCGTTATTATCATATTCAATATTATCAACGTCGCCCACCATTTCCTCTATGTCGTTTAACTCGTTTAAAATCGTGCTTTTGTTCTTTATGTCAGTGTCATCGTCGGGAATGTGTTGGTCTCGGTCTTGTGTCAAAGTTGCTTGAAGCATTTCCGACACTTCGGAACAAACCTGCTGCAAATTCGTCAACAATTCTTTAATTCTATTTTTTAATGGTGATGCGATTACAAAAATTATATTGCTGCTGCTCCACTACCTGTTGGTGTTGGTTGTGCACCTCTTCTTGAACTAGTTACTCTTGCTGGTGCTGGTGGTGATGATGGTGGTGGTGGTGGTGTTGCAGCTCCTGTTATTGCTGCCCCTATTGCTGTTGATGTTGTTGGTGCTGCTGCTGGTTCTGTTGAAGCTCTTGTTGTTGGTGCTATTGCAGTTGCTCCTGGTGGTTGCGGTGCATTGGAAACTGCAACTGCACATCTAACTCCAGTCCTTGGTTCCTGCGCACTAAAGATTTTTTATGGTTTGTGAAATCTCGTGCGTCAGGGGTATGTATCCAGGAACTGGAGGTATGTTGCTTCTATTTTGCTTAGCTCCTGTGGAAAAATCTAGAGGAACCCAGCACAACTTTTATTGCATGGTGAGTTTACCGCTGCCATAGCCAACATACCTGTTGACATTAGTGGTATTTGCTGAAGCAGCATTACTTAGAATAAAATTGAAGTACATTGTAGCACTTAAGCTCTAAATAGTCGCTTGGTGACTGAAAAGCAGAATATGGTATAATTGTGAAACGAGAGCTCCCGATTTATATACCAAATATAAAACGATAATAATAAGGTCAGCATGTGCCGGAGTATAATGTGCGTCACAATTGACTTTGACATTTAACCTTTCGTTTATACTTAACCGAAGGTGAAAGGGCAAGGACGTCAATGCAGTAATGCATGACACACATGCCGTGCGTCACATTTGACTTTGACATTTAACATTTCGTTTATACTTAGCCGTACGTGAAAGGGCAATAACGTCAATGCAATGAAGTATGTTAACCTATAACCGTTGCAATGATCATTTGGCTAACAACTCTATGTACATGTGTAATTATTCAGCGCTTGCGTAATCAGGCAAGACTGCAAATGTAGCATGAGTATGCATGTAAACAGGATAGAACCGGAATTTCTCAATACTGTACATGTGTAACAAACAAAACGCAATGCAATTAACATGCTGTATCATTTTCTGTGTGTTATTCAAGTGAACTAAACGTACATGTGCAATTACAAAGAAAAAAAGGTCTGTTCTCGATTGATATGGTGTGGTATAAAACATGTGAAATATTTTCTTTGCTATCACACGCAGCCTACAGCATACATTTGTTTGATTCGAGTCCTTGTGAGTTGTAGACATGACTTTTACTATTGTTCAAACACATAATAGAACTTTAGACAGATTTTATTCTGGATATTCGGAAACAGAAGTACTAGTTGATCCTATACCTGATGAAGAAATAGATTTGATGGAATAGATCCATTGGATTTTTTTCGCAATACTTAGATTTTGTAAATGAACGAATATTAAATAATCAGCCAAGCTATTTTGAAATGTCCATAGCTAATTCCGCTTATCCTAAAAGGAATTTTAACATCAGTGTAAGACGTTTTCATCAGCTGAATATAGATGTTATTTTAAATTCAATTGAAAATACTTTACAAAGTAATGAAAACTTTTTTTGAATGGAACATTGAAATTTACGCGTGTGTATACTCTAATATTGGAGGTCGAATGTTTTAATGAATGTGAATTATGTTTCAAAAATAAAGGCATTGTAGTAATTAAAACTACAGATTTTCTTTGTTAACTTAGGACAATAGCCGCGTGCTTAGCGAAGCTTAATAACGATCCTGACTATAAGTCCATAAAGCAGTCCGAATGCATGCAAAAGCGTAAAGCGTTAACATTAGTTTCATTGGTTAACAAAACTACAGGGTATATCGTAGAAGATGTAAAACACTTCGAAAAGATGTTAAAAGATTATTGCTTTACTGTTTACGACGGTCATGCTAAAAATAAGATTTTGTATAAATCAACCGTGAACAGTGAAAAATATATTGATTTAATATACCAAAATCATCACTTTAATGCCAAAGTGGATCTACATAGGGCATTTCAATGTAAATATTATTGTTGACAATGTAATTTAGTTTCACAAAATAAGAAGGCATTTCATCGTTTTGAACGTAATTGTCCTAAATGTCATTTGTCTTGTGTTGCATCTTTTGAAAATTACATCACTTGTTCTATCTGTAATCGTGATTTTAATGGTCAAATATGTTACGATAATCACATGTTAAAAGGTGTCTTCTATCCTAAAGAACAATCGGTATGTGACATTGAGAAAGTTTGCCTCCACTGTAATAAAATGTATAACCTTAGGCGTAGAAAGTTAGCTCACGTTTGTGCAGAAAAATATTGTACTGTATGTGATAAATACGTAGAAGATACTCATCAATGTTATATTAACTCGTATCGCGGTAAACCTTTAAGTAAAAATGTACTTTTGTTGTTTATCGATTTTGAGTGTATGCAAGAAAAACCATTTGATGCTCGACAGAATGCCTACGAGCATGAAAAAAATTTGTGCTGTCTTTATCAAGCGTCTAATTACTACATTGACATATGTGAAAAAATGCATAGCTGTGAGCATTGGGGTATAAAGGAATGGGTGTTTAAAACGCTCCCGTACAGGAATTATTTCAATACATTGCTTTACCACGTAATACATTTGAAAATCTGATCGTTATTGCTCACAATTTAAAGTCGTACGATGGACACCTGTTACTCAGGTATATGGTAGGTACTCTAAAATAGACTCCAGAATTAATTATGAATGGAAATCGTATATACAAGATGAAGCATCGAAATGTAGCATTTTTAGACTCGTTAAATTTTATACCGTTTTTATTTGGGTTAACGGAGGTTAAAGGATATTTTCCTTACTTGTTTAATACAACTGAAAATCAAAACTTGGTGCGTTACCCGATATAAAATATTATTCTCCTGAAAAAATGCCTGTGGAAGATAATCAGATATATGAACAATGGTACGTAGAAAAAGTGGCATCTAATTATGTATTTAATATGAAAAATGAAGTGATTGTACATTGTCAAAACGATGTTCAAATGTTGTGCTTTGGCGTGTCAAAATTTAGAAAGGAATTTATACAGGCAAATAAAATTGATCCTTTTAGAGAATGTATAACTATTGCAAACGCATGTATGAATGTTTACAGACATAGGTTTATGCCTCAAAATAGCATTTCTATAATTCCTCTTGGTGGTTATCGCTTAGAGATAAGCAATAACGTATAGCTCTAATATTGCTAAGTTGGGTAGAACAACAACAGCGTATTACCATCCAATACGGTCGTGAAGTAATAATTTTAAACTACAAGGTCGATGGATATAGAGAAGATGGTCAGTATAAATACGTGTATGTTTCAAGGATGTTATTTTCATGGGTGTAAAGTCCGTTTTCCTAATAGGTCAACCATACTTTATAACACTGGAAATGAAACTATGAGTTCGAGAATCGAATCCACAAAGAAAGTAATTAAAAGCATAAAAGACGCCGGTTATGAAGTAATTGAAATGTGGGAGTGCGATTTTCATAATCTACGACAATCAAATATTGATCTTGCACAATTTGTTAAACATTTTAAAATTCCTGAACCTCTTGACGCATTTTTTGGTGGACGTACAAACTGTACTAAATTATATTACGAAACTACTAACAAAGGCGATAAGATCTTTTATTAGGATGTGTGTAACTTATACCCGTTTGTTAATAAGACAAAACAGTATCCTGTTGGACATACTAAAGTATATTGCAAAGACTTTACAGATTTAGATAATGTAAAAGGCGGATTCATTAAATGTAAAATATTACCGCTAATACACCTTTACCATGCTGTTTTACCTGTACGAATTAACGGTAAGTTAATGCTCCCATTATGTAGGTTATGTGCAGAATTAGAAAACCAAAACGACTTTGATCACAATGAAGAAGTAAGAAGCATTCTAGGTACATGGGTAATTGACAAGATAAAAGTGGCTATTCAAGAAAATTATGTTAAATTGCAAATATATGAAATATGGGAATACAGCATGGTGCAATACAATTCGGGAACAAATGAAAAGCGTTTGTTTGAAAATTATGTAAATCAGTTTTTAAAAATTAAAACTGAGGCCTCAGGTTGGCCTTCAATTTATTAAAGATTTTGAATTCTAAGAAGGCATTAAATTAAATTATGATGCGATGTGTTCGAATCCAGGCAGGCGTGAAATGGCTAAACTTATGCTTAATTCCTTTTGCGGTAAATATGGATTTAGAAATAATTTTCCTACTTGCGAATTAGTTGATACTTACTCTCGGTTAGTAGAACTGTTAAACAATCCCAGTATAGAAGTACAAACACATCTTCCGGCAACGGACAAAATGATGTACGTAGTTTCGAAATATGTAAAAATAAGTCCTAAATTAAATCTGACAGCTAATGTTATTATAGCTGCATATACCACAGCTCACGCGCGACTAGAGCTTTATGCTTATTTAAAACAATTAGGTGAACGAGTACTGTATCTTGATACTGATTCTGTTATTGCCACATGTAAACCCGAGCAGTGGATGCCGTCACTGGTCCCTTTCTAGGTTGAATCACTAACGAGTTAGAAAAATACGGTAACGATGCTTACATTGATCAGTTTGTATCTACAGGACCTAAAAGATATGGGTATAGAATAAAGTATGGGATACATACAAATGTTATGTGTAAAATTAAAGATATTACACTAAATTGTACAAATATAAATAAAGTAAATGCACAAGTAATGCGTGATATAGTTTTAAAAGATAATACTCTAACAATTAATCTCAATAATACACAAATCACTAGAAAACCTTTATAGAGGTTTATTACTGAACCTACAACAAAAATATGTCGTATGGTAGTTACTAAACGTACAACTTCCGAATTTGACACAGTACCGAATGGGTATAAAAGGCAGTGTGTAAAGTAAATTGTGTAAGCAATCATAATGGTATTGTGAACGTTACCGCAACAAGTAGCTTTAGATTAACATGTTAACAATATATGTAATACTGAATCGCTGCGAGTTCCAAAACGACCGGCAAATGAAAAAGTACTTTCATACAGTGCAACATACTCAAGATTAGATACTGTTGGCAAGGGATAAATAAAACGTTTAGCTAATAAGGATTTATTTAAAAATAATTGTAAATATTTTAGATTAGATCGTAATACCGAAACAACAAAACGACCAGCCGCTGAAAATTTTAACCAAGAAACTAAATTAGGAAAATTTGAACCCTTGGATATTCAGTCATTTTTTCAACCTATAAAACGTAAATCTGAAGAAACAGAGTTAATTAGAAACTCCAAATGTTTTAAAAATAATTATATTGAAACAAATAAAAGGCCGGTTACCGAGGATTGTGATGAAGAAACGGAAATAAAGAAATTAGAGCCTTTAGATATTGAAACAATTTTTCAACCTATGAAACGTAAATCAGAAGAACTAAACTTAATAAATATATCCAAACGTCTTAAAAACGACGATCTGCTTAAGCGCTCAAATGCTGAAACAATTTTGATACTAATTACAGCGTATAGGAATACACAAATCAAATTTAAAAACTAATTACGCATCAAAACGAAATCGTGGAAAATATACTGGCGCAGGCACAGTTTTACATAACAACTTTAAACCTGAAGAATTAACCGTGAATGTGGATGAAAAACATTTACCCGATAAAAAATTTAAACTTTACTTAAAGCAAATTCATAATTGGCGAGATGCACGATACACTCCCTACCATAAACAGCAACAGATAGCTATTCGAGAAAAAACTAAAACTAAAAATGACATCGAAAACAAAATTCGTTTACTGTATATATGTTAACTAAAAATAAAATAAATTTCAGTGACAACGAGTGGAGAGACATGCGGCATAAACCGTATACAAAACAAGGTATTATTTACAAACCTTTGGAACAAGTCGATTCGGGTGAAACTGTGGAAATGGAAGACAATGACAATAAACCTGTTATTACTTCACGTGATATGAAAGATTAAAACGATCTTAATGATGGCAAAATTAGTACTTACGATGACATTACTATTAATGATAATGATAATAATAACGACGATAATGCAGAAAACGTGAATTCCGACGCTGTAAAATCTAAATTTCCAAGTACAATGTGATAGCCGGTCCTTCGTGTTGCGGCAGGTCAACATTCGTAAAACATTTCCTAAAACACGCCAATACCTTATATGATAATCCTATAAAAGAGCTTTGTGTTGTCATCCTCGTGAATATCCACCAAAGTTGGTCACGAGTTTCACAATTGCACGTTCAACGTGCGTACACACAAAGGATTTCCCGATATGGAAAATGTAAAAAAATAGTGATATACTTACTTTGTACGATCTAAATATGAGTCAGATAGCAATAATGTATCCAATTTCTTTACAAAAGATTCACATTACAAAAATTTTGAGTGGTGTACGTTTTGCAAAATATTTTTCCTCAAGGAAAAATTTAGAACTGTATCATTAAATTCTAATTATATTTTGGTATTTAAAAATAACAGAGATAAATTACAGACAGATACATTATTTCAGCAACTTGAACCCAGAAATTGAAAAATTCTTTTAGAAGCGCTTAATAAGGCCACAAATAGACCACATGATATTTGGTGTTAGACTGTACAGAAACATACTCCCGATATGTATCGATACAGAACAGGTGTTTTACCTAGTGAACGTCTCGCTTGCTTTAGACCAAAATGAATATATAGCGTTTCTAATATATATATATATATATATATATATATATATATAAATCATGAATAGAAACAATAACTGCGCGTCAAGTTCCTGGATAATCTTCTGTCGCTTATCAAAAGGTCTGTAAATTATCTTCGCCCACTATAGCTAAACAATGTGGAGCATTGTTTGCGTTAAGTAAAGCAAACTCTAAATCGCGTGCAAAATTATTAAAAGATGCTAATTCCAACTTGCTTAAAGCAATTATTGAATACGTATTAAACGTTAGTAAGGAAACTATACCTATATCAAATAAGAGTATGAATTGTTTAAAAAGGTATAAAACTAGCTGGAGAACCTTAGTTAATACAAAGACATCGTTAAGGAAAAAGAAGAAAAAAGTATCGCAAAAAGATGGATTTTATCGGCTTTAATTATACCTGTTTTAAGTGCGATAGGTAGCGCTATGGCGTCAAAATTAATTCCGTCATCATGAAATACGCGAAACAAATTAAGTTGTTACATTCACATCCGGAAAGCGAAAAATTAATCTGTTATAGATAAAACATTATCTAATTTAATAGAATATATTAATATAATAAAACATTTATCCATATCAGCTGACGACAAATGCAGTTTGCTTAGACAAAAATTAAGTAGTTATCATGATATAATGTCTAAATTACGAAAACTCTATGTTCTTGCTATGAAACAGGAAGAACAAGTATTAGAATTGCAAATACCTGAGCATGAAAAAGAAACTAAGCATACACCGTTAAAATCGATAAAAGGCAGCAGTAAAGAAAAGAAAGGATAGAGATACTTCGGACAGTGAGGATTTTGGCAAAACCACTAGATTTACACCTTATCCTTCTCGCGTTTTTATACAAGTACCTAGTTACACTTTACGTTCGCATAAATGGCGAAAAGCAGTTTAACACGAAAAGAAATAGCCGTGCTTAACAATTACTATTCTAAATTTGATCATTATGCAGGACTTGGAACTGTGCGAAAACTACATGAAGCTACACGTATTTCTAAAAATAAAATGAAATATTATCTGCAATGACAGGAAAGTTTCACCCTTAACAAACCGGTGCGAAAGCGCTATCCAATAAAATTATATCACGTGACTAATGTTGACGATCTTTGGGAAAGCGATTTAAATGTTTTAGATAGTGTTTATAAATACAATAAACCATATATATTAACGGTTATAGATGTATTTTCTAAATATGCATGGGTAATACCTTTAAAAGCTAAAACCGGCAACGAAATTACTCAAACGTTTGCATCTATATTTGATCCATATGAACATGTTCCTAAAATACTGCAGACCTATAAAGCGACAGAATTTACAAATAAAGCCTTTCAATCCTTTTTAAAATCTAACGGTATAATGTATTACACGACTAATAATAATGTGAAAGATATCGTAGTAGAACGGTTTAATAGAACTTTAAAAACTAAAATGTGGCGATACTTTACTCATAAACACACATATAGATACATAAACGTGCTACCTAGTTTATTACAAGCATATAATAACTCTTATCATAGATCGATAAAAATGGCTCCTATTCACGTAAATTCTTCAAATATATTAACAGTGTACAATAGCTTATACAAAAATATACTTACAATATCAACTTTGTTTACACCTATACGATTTAAAGCTGGCTATCATGTTCGAATTTGAAAATCAAAATTAATATTGGATAAAGGTTATGAACGCAATTGGACAGTATAAATATTTATAATACGTCAAGTTATTAAAGAAACACCGTGGTTTATAAATTACGTGATTTGTCTGGAGAAGAAATAAACGGAATTTTTTATGCTCAAGAATTACAAAAAGTTCGCCTCCCAGACGTATACAAGATTGATAAAATCTTAGGCACACGAAGTAAATGCAGTAGTAGAGAAGTACTTGTGAAGTGGAAAGGTTATCCTGATAAATTTAATTTTTGGGTTAAACATTCTACAACAACGGCACCATCATGATACGCACCGAACCATTTTCTATTACTTTAACAAGTAATGGTTCTTCAACTATATTTGAAAACAATACTACCTCTCGATTTTGGAACATGTTACCACAACGCATAGTTCTTCAAGGTAAATGGGAAGTGGCAGTTGAAAAATTAGATATCCAGGTTCGTTTGTAAACATCGCAAAAGCTGGTAATTTTATTAAGGGTCGAATGCTGCCTAAACCTGAGCATGGTCTTCCACAAGAAATAGACTTAGATACGAATTAAACGAAACCACTATAACTGATAATATTATGCTTCTGTCGGTACTTAACGATGGAATTAAAACAGAAACTCATATCCGCAAATTCTTCTTATACAATAAAGATGTCGGTTTTATTCATATTAGTACACAGGCTATGGAAAAGAAAAAAGAAGTAAAAAGCGTGGTGATGAAAAAAAGGTTAGAAGCAGATATTAATACTTCGCACACCGTAAACGAGTCTATTGAACCGTATAATGTAGATCCTTAAATTAAATGATGCAGCACACACAGAACATGGCATTGAAGTTAAACACGAAACAGGTAAATCAAAAGGTAAAAGAGCTACTACTATGGTTAGCGATAATATGATACGCGAATTATATCTATCTCCGGATTTAAGCAGACAGTTAGGATGTGCACCTCAAACCGATGTTACTAAAATAAACGCGCTCCAATGAATCCGTATATATCGTTTCCTTATGAAATGTTCATATACTGTAATATTATAGAACCTCAAATAGTGAGCGGAACGTTTACTCAAATTATCGACAGTGCAACAGTTGAAATAGACATTGATCACAAGCATCTAGCAATGGAAAAATCGCCAGACGTCAAAGTCCACCCTAGCGCCAGTGAAAGGTCAAAGGTCGCGGAGGCTATCAAGGTGGTCACGGTCTGGTGGTCAATGTTGGCGCCCAGCTTTGACCTCGAGGTGAAGGACCTCTTGAAGGTCACGATAAGCTTGGCGTTGAACCGTGACGACCTCGATGACGTCGTCGACTTTTGCACCTTTCGCCGGGGGCGGAGACTCTTTGGCCCGTCTGGTCCCGCGGGGCACATTTTTATTTTCTTTTATTACATCAGAAGTGTTACGATTGGTTTGTTGTTGAAACAATTATTTTAATTAACAAAGTATGTATATTACAATTAAACCAGTTCCTTTTTTTTCTTGCAAATAAAAGATACCATTTTGTTTTTGGTTGACTTAACTATTTACATTTGTGGTATTCACGATCATTTTAATGAGAGTAACTATGTCGTCGCTGCTGCTGCCGTGGTTGTTGGCGCCGACGCTTGTAGAGGTAGTGTTGCTGGCGTTTTCGATGTTGGTTGGAATGTCGATTTTGTCACACATATTACTGCCGGGATCGGGATTCGATGTTCTGCTGCTGTTGCTGCCGCATTCGAATTCGGTGTCACTTTCGTCGTTATCTGACGTTTCGTTATGATTCATTAAAACACGATAGAGCGTAGTTGTTTACTGGATTTGGTAGTGACGCACTTAAATATGAGGTGGTAAAAGTTGTTACTTACGTCGGTTTGTAGTTTTCGCACATACAGAGCGCCCGTCGCTGCACCCATGTAGTTCGCATTGGAGAATGTTGTACGATCCGCGCTGAGTGATGCACTGGTCTAGGGTAGGCATATTTGAATGTCCTGCAGTTATGGTTAATCTTGCGGAGTCTTTATCACTTGCATTTGTTAATACGCTTTTAAAAGCGACGTGCAGTATATCAGCGTCAACTGGACAAGAGTCGTTTGCCCCAAGTTTTATAACCACTATTTTCTGAATAGGAGAATGTAGATATATTTTTGTTGCTAAAAGTTTAAAGCACTAGTTTACGTATTTACCTTGCGCATTAACTATTTCGGAGACATTAAACACAATTTGCGTCCACACATTGGGTACCAGCGTTGAAAGGGATCAGTGATAATGTCCATGGTGAGGTGGCTGGAGCTGTTGCTGTTATCTGAATGACTGGTCGTGCTTGACGCGATGCTGTTAAATTTAATTTTTTTGTGATGATGACGTCATGTAGATGATATCGACGCTTCCTTTTTTGTAATGCAGATGTTTCTATGTCGGGTCCTATACATTGAGCTGGACATTGCCACCGATTATGCTTGTACATCCCATGTGGGCAGAACATCTTTTAGAACTGATGATGCGACAGTAACTACTGCTGTGTTTTGTTATTGCCAAGGTAGCGATATTTGGCGCGTCAATGCTGCGCAGCTGCTTCGGCGATAATCTCTTGAACCGTTGTTATCCTAATGTTTACTCTCATGTAGTTTAGCAAAGTAACTTCTACCAATATGGTTTATTGTTCATCTTGTAGAATTGATAAAAAAAGGAAAATTTTGTGTAATATTTAAAATGTAACATTTTCCGCTGGCTGAAAACTGTACATGTGCCTTATTTTACCGTTTCCAAGGGATTCCTCTCCGTTGTACAGTAAAAAGTACTTTTGCACATTAATTTTGTGCAGCTCTTCCGGCGTTGACGCCTCGAATCTTTGAGGCAGAATTAGCTCTCTGTCATGTATGGTTACCAAGATTTTTCTTCCCCACTTGGTTTTAACGGCCATGTTGTTCTGTATAAGGTACGACGAACCCTCCTCTAGTTCGGAGGCCACTATCGGTTTTTTACCAACGAAAGAACCTCTACCAAGGTTGTTGAGTACGGTGCACATATCCATAGCCTTGTTATCGGTGCTGCTGGAATTGCTGGCCATGATGACGGTTGTTTTGTTGTTTTTCGAGCTACTTTACTAGGCAACAGAAGAAGCACTGTGGGTACGGCAACTAAATACGATATATATATATGATTATGTTAATTACGTAAGTATAGTAACACGTGGTGTTTACATGAGCTATGCTATGAGTGATAAACACGTGATTATCACTTCTTGTGCGCGTGGTCATGTGCAGCTCCGAGTTGATTGTGTAAGTAGAATCGTATTTCGTAATAGTCATTGTGGAGTGGTGCATAAGATATATGCCGTATATTTAGAATATGATAGAGCTTCCACCTTATCTTCCACGTTTTATAAATATTTATAATAGGCTATAATTAGATTTTTTACTTCGGTAACTTATTTTAATCGATGATAAAAAAATATCGTTGACAATTGCGTAGAATTAAATTAAATTTTTTCACTCTTCTTTGATTAAGGATATGTTAACGGAATCGTCGCCTTGATATTGTTTTACTATAATGTTTGGTGTGCCAAACACGTGTTTGACGTCTAATTTTAATTCCTCATTTAGGTTTAAATCTCATTTTACTGCTTCTCTTTTGGGATTCTTATCGATAAGGGAAACACGCGTAATTGTATTTTTCCAATCGCACAAGTTGTTGAGCACAATACCACGATCGTCTCCGCATTTAGCAATAGTGATGCACAGTTCGCAAGCTATTTGCAAAGAAAATCCCACACTAAGAAACTTCCTTTGTGCGCAATCCAAAAAGTATACATCGCTTCTAATACCTATCAACGACGGTGGCTGTTTGCTGTCCTCTTCTCGTTTTATCTTCTTTGGTTCTAATGAGGTTACACTATAAAATGAAAAATAATGTATCAGATGCGAGATTTGAACCCACGCTCTCCTTTCAAAGAATTAGAGCTTAAATCTAACGCCTTAGGCCGCTCGGCCAATCTGCCGATAAGTATATACGGGTTATACGTGCCTTGTATCTGTACTGGACATGATGAAGAGATGAAGTGCACTGCAGTGTGATTTAGCGTTACCTCAGTTTAAGTAGTCCTAAGGTGCGTTCTAAAACAAATGATTAATATATAAGTTATAAGAATGCAGTTTAACGATGATTCATGCTTAACTCATGAGACAGACGTGAATCGTTTGGTTTTGGATCGCATGGATATGCATTTCTTTTATCAGTGGTGTGTGCGTACCACTTAGAAATGTTTAACACGTTTCTTTGAGAGCAATTGAGAGTTTGTATTTTATGACAAGATGCATGCAAGACGAAGTATTAAACTTTACTAGTGATTCGTCGTTAATTCTTGTATGTGATTATGGTTCTATTTGTAATTTTACGAAGAAACTCAGCTCTCTGTTCTCTTTTAGTAAAAACACTCGTAAAAAGAGCCACGTTTCGGTTCAGTATAGACGCGAGTTAATTGTAATCAACATCACCGTCATACCATTTTAAACCGTGAAGTTTTGCACTAATTTTGTTATTAGTGTAATTAGGTGGTCTGGTTTGCCAGCAAGTCTGTTGACCTCAGTCCGACGATTTACCGTGCATCAACGATGTACGGTGGCCTTTCATTTTCTCTTGCTTCTTCCTGCTAAGGCTTCAAATTCTGAATGTTGACTCAGTTTCCTTTACTCGACGTTTATGTGTATTCCAGTGACGGCTCATAGTGCTTTTTCCTGCGCTAGAAGCTGAAGAATTACTTCTCCAACTTTCAGATCCAAAATATCGTGTTAAAGCCCTTCTTGTTCTGTGCTCCGTTATGGTGTTGCATTCGCCAAACTTGTCCCTTTTTCTTCCTTGTGCTCAGCTGATTTTCTGTGACCGGAAGGTTGAAGAATGTTTCGGGAAATAAAAGATATGTTCGTAGAGGGAAGTTCAGTTTTTTTGTTTCGGAAGTAGTGAGTCTGATGACAACCGCGGGAGTTAAATGTTCAGAACGAGTACTCCTGCTGACCAGTTTTGCTAACTCTTGAATTTTGAAACAGAGAAACAATCAATTCTTTAAATATGTAGGGATGGTAGCGAATCTCTTAAATGTGTTTGTCTAAGTGTACATTTTTAGTATTTATACTATGTGTCTCTGTCTACTCCACGTTTTGTATATATACTTTGTTAAAAAAAATGAGGTTACAGCAAGTGTGTGAGGGGGTGTTGTTCTTTTATTGCTTCTTTGCTCATATTTTTCCCCGCTGGAATTGATGCTTTCTCGTGGCCTGCTCCCTTGGTTTTCTCGGGACGTGCCATCTTTATCCTAGTTTGCCATCCTTACTCCTACTCCGTCCTAGAACACTTGAACATGCGTGTCAACTTTCTATTTTCAAAATGCATAACAAAATTCATTCTTCTCTCTGCTCATCCTCTGTCTCTTTCCTTTTGTTTCGATTTTCCCTCCTTTGGGGGGTTCTGTTCTACGTGACAGCTTCTGACGTATTTATGCTCTTTCCCTTAACTTCTGTCCTCTTTTGCACCTTTTAATCGGAACTCTCGCGTTTTCTGACTTGGAACTCTCTAACACTAACATATTTTTAATAATATATGCGGGCAACAGTCTACCGCGATGATCAATCCCGTGGTTTGCTCCCTTTTACTCTAAAACTTCCTACCTGGGGTGCTCGTGTGCCTTTACCTAACCTTAGAAGTCCCTTCCACGGGGCGCATAATGGCTAACCCGAGAACTCTTCCTATATTCGGGAGCACAAAATACCTTCTTATCGCGGTTTCTCGCGCTTATATTTGGAATTTAGACTTGGGGGGCCGCAAATAAACTTACCTGAACCCTTGGGCCATCGCCTCCTCTTCTTTTACTGTCGTTTCTTCTAGTGACTCCTCTGAATAACCTTACCAATATCCCTGTAAATGTCTACCTGCGTCGCATTTTCGGAATACCTTTAGTTCTGCACTAAGACTATATACAACCTTACAGCTTAATGGGAAAAAATTACTAAGAGCTCCACTCCTATCTCTCGAGCAGAGAGAAGCTACCTATTTCTCTAATAAAAAGAAATTTTAGGAAAATTCACATGTACTCATACTGTATTTTTGTGCTTATCCTTTCAGCTGGGTTCCTTCCTTCACCTCAATAACGACCGTTTTCCTTGTCCAAGTTATGTTGCTTGTTTCTTTTCCCACAAACATCACTCATTAAAACTCAGAACATCACTCAGAATTAAAAAATGCAGCCCGTTTTTTCCATAGCACATCTCGTTTTGGCAGTATGACGGTGTTCAATGAAAATACAACTGTAAAATTAACAGACTCATATACAGATTTTAAAGAAAACAAAGAAGAAGAATAACATGAAATCGTACCAGAATTTGAGAATGTATGTTAATTATCTTTTGTACCACTTTTTCCTTTCCCATGGAACTTCAGTGTATGTTACTTCGTCGAGTGTGCACTGGTAGGTTCGTCAAGTGCAAGACATCAGCAGTAATCGGCCATC
The DNA here is from genome assembly GCA_030765065.1 of Deroplatys truncata. Lineage (NCBI taxonomy): Eukaryota > Metazoa > Arthropoda > Insecta > Mantodea > Mantidae > Deroplatys > Deroplatys truncata. The sequence goes on along the minus strand of CM060990.1, from coordinate 344,751,542 downwards.
ATGTACGTCCCAACATCCCTGAGTCATTAAACATATTTCAAGTCCTTGTGAAACCATTCACCTTGCTCATCACTGACAGCTCCTAAATTCGACGGAAAATAGCCAAGATGTGGCTTGAGGAAACGAAGCTTCAAACTCATATTACAGCCGAGCAGTCTGAAATTTTCCAGCATGTTTCTGACAATTTCTTTGTATTGAGGGTCTTTCACATTGCCCAGACATTTCCTAACAACCTCTCTGAATCCATTCAACGCATATTTTTCAATTTCATTCACAGAGCTGGTAAAATTAACATCTTTCGTCAATGTCCTTATCTTTGGTCCATCAAATACTCCCTCTCTGATTTTAGCCTGTAGCAGTGATGGAAACTTTGTGCATAAGTACTGGAAGAAAGGCCAACTTTTGTCAAGCGCTTTCGCGAATTGTTTCATCATGCCAAGTTTTACGTGTAATGGAGGGAGCAGAATTCTTTGACGATCAAAAGAGGCACATTAGTAACATTTTTATCCATGTTCCAGTTGCTGCCTCTCAAACCATTGGTAATTTTCCCAATGTTTGTCCTTCGCCCAGCTATTCCATTTGCGCAAAAAGGGGGAGTTTTGTGTATCCTCCCTGTTGTCCTAGTAACAGGCCACTGACCTACAAGTCACCACGCCACATATTTGCCACACACGGTCACGCTACATAATCTCTCAAGAAAACACTGCAGTGCTTCATAAGACTCTCTTAGGTTCGTAGAATGTGCAAGCTGTATTGAAGCTAACTTGTCATTATGAAGTAACACTGACTTAAGACTTCGCTTGGAAGAATCGATAAAAATACGCCAGTTAATTGGCTCATATGCTTCCCTGTACAACTGTTGAATAACACATCCACACAAAACACAAGCTGGTCTTCTTCTGTGTAGTGCTTGTGGAACTGCATTTCGGAATTCCTATACCACGAAAATATACCTCCAGGTAATAGCAAATACTTCTCCTGTAGTCTAGAGCCCAGTAATTCACTTTTTTGTTTTGCGAGGCCTAAATCCCTCACTGGTTTGGTGAATTGTCAAATTCTTTTGGACCAGAAACCAAATCATTGTCGAAGTCACGAAGCTGCTTTCAGATTCAATAAGATTGAAGTCTGCTGGAGGTGTAGGTATGGGTAGTTCAGGTCCATGAGGAATAGGTCATGTAGCCTTATCTTTTTGTTGTAGTCAGCAAATTTGCACATACAAAAGTAACAATCGCCATGGTGATTCTGCTGCTCTCCATACCATTGGTTTGGCAAACGGCATTTCCTTCATACCAATAATGTAATCCCTGAACACAACCGTTACATGCAATATGAGGAGCGAACAATTTATCCTGATCACCAACTTTCTCCTTGAAATATGAGTAATTCGTTTCTTTGTTTGTGAATCTATTTTACATACCTTACCGTCAAACACGTAACACCCACAACCACAATTGTAGACACCGTCTCCTGTGAAGTCATACTCGAGCTTTTATTTTAGCATTACACATACGGAAGACGAACGTGCGTATTAACATAAGTTTTCAGCTCAACTGAAGTTGAGATCTATGATAGCTGTAAATGTAAACATAAACATCTCACAAGAAGACAGACCTGACCCATAGAACAAAACTGATAAGTGCTGGGAATATAAACATAAACATCTGGGTGGTAAAGGATGACGGAAGTGAGCCAATTAGAAAGTAAATCAACAACAGATTTAGAATAACATAATGAAGCATAGTACCAAGCTGTATAAGCTGAATGAATTTAGCACCAAAGACATATATGCACATATCATAAAACTAGATGTGGTAGCCAAAAACGTACTTCATTTTTTAAATAAGGACACTGATTTCCATTAAAGTCACATATTTTCCTTTATACCGCAGAATCAATGTTGACCTGTGTTATTAATTTCGTCATTGAGCCCTCCTAGCCTTCTAACTGAACTGAGCAACACTTCTAAGTGATCATTTGAAAATTTCCTTGTAGGAACAAAGTGGAATCCAGACGTCAAGAGATGCCTCATGCATTTTGCTGTTAACAAGGTAGTTAACACGATAGCTTCGCAAGATTGTTTACTAAGAAATTGCTTTCTGGGATGTTGGCAACTATTCTTCTAAGCACTTAAATAGTTCAGAAACTCATCCTTCAGCCACTACAATCTAGAGTAATCACTTCGAAAGAATATTTTGATGTCTCGTCACAAGAACATGTGTGATCATTTGTGTTGCTCAAATTGTAAATTCTAAACCATTTTCTCATTATTTCAAGACTTCAACTGTAGCATCGCCATTTTGTAAACCTTCTATTCCAAAAATGCTCCCTTCTTCCTTGAGGAAATGTAGAGAAATTGTTACTTCTTCTACAAAAATTTGAACTGCCCTTTTAACATTCATTTTTCAAAACTGCTAGCTTTGAGATGTTTTTCAGTCAGAAACCGGACTGATTTCCGCACTTCAGGTTTTTGAATTTAAAGAAAAAACATTCCTAGGTATTTAGAACTAATTGATTTCCCATTATTAGTAAACGATCCTTTAGAATCAAGGAACATGTTTGATAGAGGGAGTGGCCGCTCAACATCACAAGGGTGACATATTTCTGATGGAGGAATTCCATCATATAATTCAGAAATCATTTTTACATATATAGAGTGGTTGTCGGTTACAACTCTTATAATACTGAATCCAGAATGCTCCAATTTTCTGACAAAATTAACATTTATTCTGTTAAATAACGCCTTCGATGAATCTCCCAAAAATTACGATTCTTTATTTCCTTATACAAACGAAATTCCTTAATTGATTTTGAAACAACTGAATCTTCATCATCCTTATAAAGTGTTTTAATGAACCACAAAGAGCTTTAATCTTGTCATCACCAAACACAACAACCACAAAGCAACTTTTAGGCCATCGTGATTGGTTTAATGCTTCGCAGTCTTTAAAAACTGACTAGCATTTGAAAATCTTGCACTCAAATTGTCAGCTAAACCTTGCAAAAGCTGTCATCTGAAGCTGTAGAAACTATACCTGTTTTTCATGGATGGTTCTTTTATATCTTGACCCAGGTATTTGGCAATTTCTGAATAGTCAACTGCTGCTTTAAGATAAATTCCTTCATTTTCCTTCATTCTAGGTAAGGAGGCAATAAGTACACTTATTTCAGACGAAACAGATATTACATTAGAGCTCTGTGATTGAAAATACAGTGATAACTGTTTTAGAACTTCTAAAGTATCTTTGAATAATGCCACTCTACAATGAAATACCAAGTTGTCAACTTTTGTAATAATCCTTCATATTTTACTTTGAGTTTTGTATTTAAGGAGTCATCATATTGCTTACCTTTCAGAAATTCAATCAGTGATGTGTAGCTTGTCATCACAGCTGTCACTGCGCTACAAGATTATGCCATCCTCTGGATGTCAAACATTTTCCTTATTTTCCTGAATTCATTTCCCAAAGTAGTGGCAAATTGTTCTAGCTCTCTTGCACTTTTTGGGCTTACTGCGAAAACGCCGTATAAGGAGTCCATAAATGCTTTATAATTTAGAGAGGTTGACATAAAATTAACGACATCGTTTACAGCAGGTGATTTAAACAATGAATAACAATCAGCTCTTGCTTATACTTATTCTTCAAAAATGTAACCACTCCTCTTTAAGCTCCCAGTATATTGCCTGCATCATCTCAGCCAAATCAAATGAGCTTCTTAAAATTTAATCTGTAACGCTATGCTTATTAAAACATATTGAAATACTTTCAGCAATAGCGTTGCCCGTCAAAGAAGGTAATTCTATGATATAAAAAAAATATTTGCATGGTTCACCATCAAATATGCATACGAAATTAAAGTTTACTTACTTGAAATGGTAGCACTTTCATCAATAAGTAAACTGAACACACAGCCTGATCCAAGTATATGTTTCACTAATGATTTCAACATTTTATTGGCAATAAATTTGAATGTATTAGCACATGTGTGGTTTGAATGCAGAATTTGTCCGATGTTTATATCATTTAAATGCTGCAGCTCACACACATCTGGTTAACGTTTTAATGGCTCTGCTCTTTAACCAATTGAGTAAGTTGTACGGAAATTATTTGCTGTTACCTGTATTTTCTCTACACTTTTTTCTTCAACAGTCGAACTTTGTCGTCATTGAAGTTGTCAGTCTTTTTTTCTTCTTTCTACTAGTATTTCTGTACGTTTTAGATGAAACTTGCCCTTCCCATGATCACTGAGTTTATCGTTCAGCTTATTATTGTTTTCAGCATGCATCCCCTTAACGAATGCGTTTCAATATGTAATTTGCTATCTTTTAAGACACCGTGTTTTTGCACATCACTGCAGAAGGAACAAACTACCTCGCCGCAGACAGTATACGAAACCGCGGGCTGGTACTTTTCCACATGCTGCATATTGATACACCTACCAACTAAATTAGTGTAATTAGCACAGTCATTCTTATCATTTCCATCACGATTAGCGAACACATTCTCAAATATTGGTGAATCCAAAGTAGAGGCACATTGGGTAACCGCACTTTGTTCAGGTTCAACTATTGTTGATGAAGGCTTGCCAGACGAGTTATCACTTACAGTTATAGGTTATTTACTCCTCTTCTATTTCACGAACACTTCAGATAAAATCATCTGGAGTTTCATTTTATAATTAAAATTAATGCAATTTAACACAAATGCAGCAAACAACACGTGCATGAGCTACAAGCTATCACGCTGCTTCAGATTCAAACTTCAAAATGAAAGTCGCTAAACAATTTAGTGTGGAGAGACGCTGATGATGCAGTGTCCCCAACACTGGTGTTGAAATACGGCCGACTTGTTCCAGCCAGCAGAGAGGATCATCTATGGCGCTACGGCTGTCGCGTGGATAGTAAACCTGACCATTGTTGCAGAAACAAAGTTGTACATTTTAACGCTAGGTTAATATAAACGAGAGGTAATCGTAGAAGTACTTGGACGGGTGCACATTATGGGTATGAAGGGACGGACAATGACAAAAATAGCACATCAATCTCGCTGGTTCGCGGCCTTGCTAGTCCACCAGTACTACAGTTCGCTCTTGCTATTGACCTGTCGGTCCGTAGACCGTGTAGGGCTCATCACGCGAGAAGCTATATAAAAATGTCGTTCCAGAAGCATGAGAGAGGGAAAATGTTTTTCCCTGCAAGGAAACAATAATGTAGTCGTCAGTCAGGGAAACAACTTTCTGAGCCAGAGAATTCCCCACTTTCCTCCCGTTAATTCGCAGTCCGATTTTCATTGTTGGCATAGTTTGCATCGTCAACATCTATAGACCCGATTAGACTTTCGTATTGTTTTACATACTGTGACGGAAGTTCCATAGTATATCATTTTAATAATTTCCTTGGTGGCTTGGACGTACCCATTAAATATTTTGGATAACTGAGAAATATTGATGGGATGGAGCTGACTTTCATTACCCTTTGTTTACAGTCTCCTGTGTAACTTTCTATTGCAAAATGTTCACTGCAAACTACATTACGGTCCGAAAACTACTGATATCCACCAGGTTCTCCTAAATTAAAACGTTAAACATTTTATTAGGTTCTTGTTGCGATTTCAGTCCTTTTCTTTCTCAATGGAGAATTAAAACAAGAGTAAAACATATAGGCAAACTTAAAGTATAGCTTTTATTTAAAAACGTATCGACTACACACCTTCGTGAGAAATAGCTTTTAACGATTTTCCTCTCAAAACATTATCACAGGGAAATTCATGAAAGGGCACATTTTCTGCCTTGCCTTTTTATTTTTACACAACGGAGCACAACAGTAAGCCATTATAAACAGCTTCCCTTCCTAAGAGAATCAGAAAATACACATAGGACACAATTAAACACCTATTACGTGTAAAAATCCTGGTAAAATGCACGCTTCTCTCGCTTAGGTCATGCAAATAACTACTTACTATTTTACAGCTTAACAGTTGTAGTATCGAACGAGATTCTTGGTAACTAATGTGGACATAACACACAAGTGAATGAACACGTCAATTATTATAATACTTATAGGTCAAGGTATAGCCATACTGTAATGAGAAGAGTAGATAAATATTCTGGGAGTCGTACTCTCCTACGCCACCATTCTGTGGCGATAACACCCTCTTGCCTATGCCAAGTTGTCACTCGCATTGCCACGTATTTGTGGTGGTAACTATATTTGGCACTCCACCAATTTTTGTGGACACTATGCCCGGCGCTTCAACAAAGTTTAGTGCACACTGGACCCGGTGACTCCGCCAATTTTGTAGCGAATCCAGCGGTGTAAAACCACAGGATTACTAACAATAGGGGCGGTAGTCTCGGAGGTAAAGAGAAGTCGGTATCGGTGTTGAAGTGTTCCATTGAGAAGCTAAGGGTGTCAAATAACCACTACACCAGGTTCTATAAAAACTATTGGCTAGGCCATTTAATTAAATGAGTCGAGGTTTAGGGGACCCTTCTAATTGGCCCCGAGGTGCAGGAGCTTAGATGCGCTAGGACTTACCTGGAAACAGATCCAGCAAGGCTTGATTCACTTAGTAAAAATGGACTGTGTTAGGAGAGGTTCGAGACCCAATTATAACGTAGGCGCGAGGTGTCTTCGCTGCAGCGTCTGGCGACAAAGTTGAGAGCTTGACCTAAAAATCGTCCCGTTCTATATTGGGCGTGAAAGACCGAGGTTTCTTCATCAGGTTGAGGTTCTAATGTCTTAAGTGGGATACAGTTGTTCGAAAGGTAAACTGAAAACCTTCAAGATATATCACGCTTTGTAATACCCATTTCACAGACGATTGTTATAAACTGAGGCTGGGGAAGAAAACATAGGGCCGGTGTTTAAACAACGTTCATATTAGGCGTTGTTTAACTCATTGCATGAACGATGTTTAGGGTTTAAAAATCTCTAAATTGTGTTCTTCTTTAGACACTGCTTGACCTTAAACGTCACTGCTACTTTGCACGGGCTGTGAGAGGGAGAATAGAAACAAGATAGAATTCGTGCGTTGTTTTTATATTGTTCCGCTTTATGAAAAGGTATTACTCCCAGAAAGGATGTGAGGGGTGGTACGACCGCAAAGAGTTCTAGAGACCGATCTAATCATTAAACCTTGATCTAAATTTCCTTTCGGTATAGTGCAAGGTTAGGTAATACATTCAAACACATATTCCAATAGCGAAGTTAAGTATTACGACTCGTACCTTCGTAACATATAATACTTAACCTGAATTAAATATGCTGCTTATGTATCCCGTATGCTATCTCGTTCTTCCTTTCTTTTACAGGTGTTCTGAAGTAGTTATACTGAGAAATGCTCTTTAATACATGATAATAGCAGCATCCAGCTTTACTAACCCTTGTTGCTTATGACATATATAGATACGTGCCTGAAAACATAGCATAGTTTAGAACCCCTTCTTCCGGTTTGATACATATGCGTTTGTTTCTTACAGGAGCAGACGTTTAATACGAGAAAAACGTGCTGAGATTATTTCTATGTAACAGGACAAAGATTACATAACCCCTCATTCTAAATGACACTTCATGTAATGAAACCAAATCTAATGCGAAGGTTATTATAAAGTGTAATTCGTTGTTTGATTTAGTCTATCGTTTTAACTATAGGTAACGCGATGCGGTTATGAATATGGGTTTATCCAATGCAGCGCTACCCGAGAAGCAGCGTTACCGATAAGGCATAGCGACAGAGATGGAGATGGTTGCCACTCGTCTGTCTTCGTCGCACACTGCACCTTGCGTAGTCGCAAGTTGCGAGATGTGGGTTGCACGAACTGAAACAATTAAAATAAAACTATGCAAGGTTTACGATGAAACTCTTTCGTCATGGCCTCTAAATAGAAGTTATTGAACGCTTAAGTGTAGCACAGTCCTAACGACTAGTCTGAATATTTATAAATTTAAAGAAACTTGTTCGTTAAATCGAAGGATGCACAGTCTTCATTTCCCTTAGAGCATCTGCGATTGTACTACGATTATGTTCCCGAAAGCTTTCAATTGCAATTGACATTCTAAATGCCCATAAAAATCGTTGTGCTTAATAAAATCACGCGTCACATTTTGGAAGTCACAAAGTCCTTGTGTATTCTATATACCAAAGTTTTTCATGTCTTCGTCTTTCCACCTCATAAACTTGTAACATTAACACTATGTCCGAAAAGGCACACACGTTTCACTTTCACAGCACAAGAAAAACCATACTTCTAAATAGCTTTGCACCATCAAATCAAACTGACACCAAATTTCGAATTATGGCGCTTGTTATATTATAACATGTTACAAAACCAAACATACGCTAAATTAGTTATGCTCTGACAACCCTGTGCGCCGAGGCAGTTGACGAGTTAAAGAGAAATCTATCGCAAATCTTCATTCCAGTTGCACTGTGTATATGCCAGTATTTCTAAAAATAGAATCTCACTGGACTACGTCACTATTGTCATAGCAACCACAAATGGTTAGAAATAGTTTATGAAAGCAGTTCAAGGTCAAAGATTTATTTAAAATTGTGTGATTTCGTTCACTGCAGATATCATTCGCTCGCAGGACTCCGAGGTGACAACATGGGGAGAAAGAAGAAACACCGCCTCGACGCAGCTGCAACGCCGGAGTCGACCACCGCAGCTACCGGCACCGCTCCTCCGCCTGAGCCGGCGCAGATTGTCGCAGCCTCGGCTGCAGACATCTCTGCTGCCTGGACAGCCAGCGAAGCCGGCGCCACACCACCGCCACAGGAGCTGACCACACCAGTCTGCACCGCACCGCCGCCGAGAACACCAACACCGGAAGCTCCGCATTCACCGCCGCAGCCCCGGCAGTCCTATGCCGAGGTTGCTGCCTCGCCACCGGGAGACACAACGGGCCGTTTCGGCGCTATTAGCGCTGTTGTCTGCGGTGTCCACCGCCTCTTACCGGAGCGGATTGTCATGGAGGCCGCCCAAGCGCTCTGGCCTTCCGTCATCCGCGTCTCGAGGATCTCGTCCGGCAGAGGACCAACGCCACTGTTGCGCCTGACCTTTATGGACAGGGCGCACTACACCGCAGCCATCACGACTGGCCTCGCACTTCTGGGCCAGTCACACCGCATTGAGGCAAGCCGTAGTGACCGGCATGTCCCTTGCCGCCGCTGCTGCCAATACGGGCACGCGGCGGCCACTTGCAAGGCTCAAGCAAGGTGTCACTACTGCGGCTTGCCCTCGCTCACCGCCAGCTGCACCGGGCACAACCTGGCTTCTCGGCACCGCTACTGTGCTACCTGCGGTGGTGGTGACCACTTCACCGGCCAGGCATCGTGCCCGCGCTACCCAAGGACACAGCAACGTCGACATCAGCCAACTCCGCCTCCTGCACCGCCTCTCAACCATTCAGAACCAGCAGCGCAGATCACCACAAGCCAGAACGCCACTACTCCGAATTTTCCGGAACCGAGGACAACAACCACACAATTATTGCAACAAAATGGGCCTTCCTGCACACCGGACTTCCAGGGCGCTCTTGAGGAGATTCAGCACACCTTGCGCGACCTCGGCCTTCGCCTCGAGGCGTTGCACCGGACTTCCAGTGCGCGCCTTGCGGCATTGGAGGCCAAGCACCGCACCACCATTCGACACCTCTCAACACTCGCCACCCAGTTCCTGCGACTTCGTCAAACAGTCCAGGACGACAACAGCTCCGAAGTGCTCGATTCGTGCCAGCGCAAGCTGATGCGCATTGAGCACAACCTCACGGTACCAGACAACTCCACGGACAGCGACTGCGACGACCGACCCACGCGGCTGGGTGCCCTTGAGGCCTCAGTTGCTGGGCTTCGAGAGCAGCACCGGGACACCGAGACTACCATTCTGCAGAAACTTCAAGTACTTCAGAACAACCACCAGCAGCTGCACGAAGGCTACATCCTTTGCCGCGCTTTCATGGAATCGCACACTTCACATGCCCAACTGCCAAATCTACCCCTAGTAAGGCCAAACTATCGACGCAGCAATCGCTGAGACAAGTACACAATGAATAAAGCATTAAATACTCCTAACCTTCCTTCACCTTAACCCCCGGGTGGCAGCCAGGGACTTGTGCCATGGCTGTGCTCCAGGTCCGACAAACCGCTCCCGGCACGGCCGGCAGCTAGTAACCAACAGTTTACTAACGGAGGTGCTAACGCGGTACTCCCCCTACCTTTACCCATATCTCCTTCTAACTCCTATCAACACCTGATGAATATCCCTACCTATAACCCAAAAAAAAACAAAAAAAAAACAAAAAAAAACACTGCAGATATAGCGCTCTAGCGGTCAGAAAGTCAACTCTTATAAGCATGAACAGGACCCTCTGGATAACAAAGTCGAAAAAATCTTGTATGCATTACAGGTGAATCCTTCGAAGGCGTAAAGAGTTCATGGTTTTAGATTATGATGGGTTTTCTTCTAAATCTTTATATTTTGGAACTGTGAATGGCAATACTCCCATGTAAGAGAATCACTGGGACTATACACACTCATAGGGTATCCATAATTGTTTTATTGTACCTTACAAATATACATAGTTTAGTATATTTTATAACGCAAATTATCACTGTTATGGCATATTTTTAAGTATGTATCACAATTATTTACACCTCTATTCATTATAACCAACGTTGGATTTACACCCGGGTACACAACGGTGTTGTAATGTTTTAGGTTAAGAATGTGTACGTCTATAACGTCCACAAATGTAACAATTTCTTCCTTATATCACCACAGTAGCTGTGACACAAACTATATTTCCAAATAGATAAATTAACAAATGTATAATATGTACTTTACATTTAATATAGCCATCGTCTACATGTAATATTATAGTAAACATAAAGTAACACGTAGAAAGCACATGGCACTGAAAACATATGACTGGGATTATTCTCGTTTCCTAAATTACACAAATAAAGGTTTTCACACGCTATTGCTTCACTAACAAACTGCCGCAGCTACTAAAACATTATAAATCACAAGCTTCGATGGCACAACACAGCAGATAGCATGTGTAAACACCTCAGGGATCACCACCAACTACCACCGCCATTTTTCTCAGTCTCGAACCCAGTGTCAGGTCCGTTGTTTCTAGAGGGTCCTGAGCACGAATAGCACTGTTGGCAACACAGAAAAAAGCAAAGACAACACCAAGATAGTCAAAATTGTCACGAGAAAAGATGATAATGCGTCTGATATTAGAAAACAGGTGAATTGGCACTTCACACACATCACCTGAATAACTGCTACTGCCACACATGTCGCACTGTTATGTTTTAAAGCATATGTAAATATACGATTGACTATCGCATTCCCTGATGTCTACCTCCAGTATGGCGGAAGAGGTAGCAGACGACGGGTTGTTCTTTCAGTTCATGGTGAACAATCCAGCATAATAATAATAATAATAATAATAATAATAATAATAATAATAATAATTATTATAATAATAGTTGTAGTGGTAATAATAATAGTAATAATAGGATCACAATGACGATGACCACAACAACAACAACAACAACAATAATAATAATAATAATAATAATAATAATAATAATAATAATAAAGTAGGCTTGCGCACAATGTGCATTTAGAACATGTAATAGTCACTGGTTTTTTAAATCACTTATTGAGTAAGTTCTGGCGGGACACACTGCCATGTGATATTTGCCACATCGGTTACCACACCATCTGCATTTACAGCCGTCCCTAGGATCATAGTACCTCTGTGTTACACAGATCCTGAAATGGAAGCCGTGGACTGCCAAACCCGTTAGTACACGTCTCAGTTGTATTTCGTCCCTGTCCATTCTCTGTGAGTCATAGCGTCCGTCCGCTAGACGTCCTCCTTTATATCAGTCCTTTTACTCCTCAGTTCTATAATTAGCCTTTTATAATTCTCATTAGGCCGTAGATCATCCACGAAGTACGTCTTTCTTGTTAATACATAGTACACGGTGTACGGCTTTAGAAGGCATATGAGCTAAGCCAATGCTTGCCGGCTGCACTACTGTCAAGTGATGCACCGAGCGAGGAAGGTGGGGAGAGAGAGAGAGAGAGAAAGAGGAAAGTAACATTCGTCGAGTCACAAATGTCAGAACTTAACCTTTGCAGCAAAGGATGCTTCTACATAGCATTATAACTTGAAAAATCCAATATTAATGCGGTTGTTTTTTCTGAAAAAAAGTACCGGAATTTCTGAAACCGACTTACTGTAGAAGAGTCGCTAGCTCGTGATCGTCACCATCTTCTTCTTCTTCTTCATCATCTTCTTCTTCTTCTCTTCCTCCTTACTCACTTAATTCGGAAACAGTTTCCTGTAGATTTATAACCAATTTTTCTACGGTATTATCTCGAAACACCTCTTTATGGAAATCCTCTTCCTGCAGTTTTCAGTGTGCCACGCGACTAGTTCAGCCTTGTTTTGTCACTCTGTCAAATGTACATGATAAGCCTTTCAACATCCGCAAGACGAAAAGTAGTGGTTCCTTTAGCGACTTCCTCCTTTACCTTAATCCAAATTAATATTATGGCGTTCTCCTGGCAATAATGAGGTAAGCGAAGAATTTGGTGCCCCTTTTTAAATGCAACTTTATCTGGCTCGTAATCTTTTTCTTGCGTTTTGTGATGATTTACTTTTTGTAACAATTCTACTCTAGTTTCAGAAGGGTGGAATGCTATGTCATTACATGCCAGTTAGTCCTGAATATCTTGTATTTTTGAAATTAGTAAAGGGCAATTCGGCTAAGATTTTAAAATGGTAACTTGCATTATCGATGATGATGATGATGATGATGATGATGATGATGAGTGACTTCTAAAAACTTAAAAAACTTGTTTATGGACCAATCTGTGTAAGAATCTGCATTCATTTCAGAGTGATGGTAAACATTTTTATTACCTGGTCTGAAAGAAAAATCCACTTGTTTTTCGAAAATGAATCTGTTTGTGCAGAACCTGCATGGCAAATTATAAGCCTGTTTCCTTTTCCTACAGGTATCTGGTGTCCACCTCTTTCCGTCAAATCTTATCATATGTTTATCCTGCAATGGTTCTGATTTACCCACGTCTCATCAGATAAAAAATGGGGGGGATCTCCAAACTTCCCTTAGCATGTGCGTAGTTCTTAAAAATTGTTTTCTATCAGCAACAATGTCATCTCTTTCTAGCAAGAATTTACACCCATCATTAGCCTTTTGTATAATTTTTTCAGTATTAATCCCATTGAAGTAGAGGAACTCATATGATCTATTTTTCCCTCATGATGTGAAACAGCATTTTAATAGTGGAGTATTCGCCATGCCATATATTTCATATATTGTGTGACGAAATACACCCTTTTTCAAAACCATCTAAATTGGAAACACTTCTTTGCCTTCTGCCATGCATTCTTGGAGATTTAAATAAAGGTTCACCAATTTATGTGCTAGATATTTTGCCCTATTTCACAATGCGCGACACAGTGTGTGCACTCAGTTGCACACTTTGGCCGTGAGTTCCTACTTTGTGAAAAATTAATTGTATTACGCACTTTTTCCGATGGCAATCCCTTAAAGAAAAAGTACACTTTAAAAATAATACTTCTGGCCTGGGAGCAAGGTGCTTTCCCTTAGTGCCTGCACCGCTGTTACCAGGTTTAGAAAGTGACATTATTAACACTTCACAAAGCACTGAATGTAAAAATAAAAATTTCGTGCTTATTGTCACTATTACACAAAGTACTTAAAACTTAATTTCCTTACACTTTAGTCTTGAACCGAGCTTCAACGAACACGCGCGCGGAGTACATTGAACCGTAGTCAATTAATTTATAAAAGAAATACTTGTACTTCAAATCGACACTTAGTAATGTTTCGCTGTCTACTGCTTAATGTAAAGAAATAACACATGGGAAAGGTAGGACGATTGAACATACGTAAACAAAAACAAGAAAGTAAGCAATGTTTATTCCTAGAGGGATAATTCGAGAAGTATACGGCGTAGAAGCATGACTTTTGGACAGGCTGAATAATTTTTTGCCGTATGTACAATGGGCTTCAAATGCTTTCTGATGGGCCAAGGGGTGTAGAGGAAGAGGGGGAAGAAATTTCTTGTCTTCTAGTCATGCCTGGCTATAGCCAACAGTAAATGCTGGTCGTCTCAAAGGTCACATTTACTTCTGTGTATGCATTCAGCGACCTGAATCTAAGAAGAAATATGACGAAACCAAATACTCCTCTCTTTACTAGAACTATTCAAGCGAAATAAATTAACATATTATTTGCATAATATGTTGTTTAAAAATCAAATATTGCACTGTTTTTGTGGGTGCTACACAAGTTTAAGATTCAGTAATTTTCTTGAGAAACAAGGTTCGCATAATGTATATCTTGTTTTTAACGTTTGTTGCTAGTAATAAATAATAATATTAATAATAATAGTTTCATAATTATCACCAATAGAACGTTCTGCGCGTACTCCGAGAGTATCTATTACCTTGAATATAAGTTCGTTTTGCTTTTTAATTGTCACAGATATTGATCACAACGTTTAGCGCTAAGTGTGTAGTTCCATACAGTTGGCACATTCAGTTCTGATAATATTCAAGTAATGTTTTAAAAATATGGTAGCAAAAGTAATATTAATGTCAAACTGTTGAGGCAGTTTGGGAACAATTAAGTACAACATTAAATTTTCTTCAAAATGAGATATATTTTGCGTTTGTTACTGAAAAACGAATAAAGATTGTTTTATTTGAAACATAATTCCCCTTACATGCACACTCAGAAGAGAAAAGAAGAAAAACTTTGCCAGTCGTATAGTGGACGAAGAGTAAAACACCTATTTAGGTACTGTATGCAAAATGTTAATAGATACGAGGAAACAACGTTTAGCGCAAAATATGCAGTTTCTATATAGCTGTTTTATTCGGTTAGGATAACATATAAGCTAAATTTTCAAAATAGTGACCCGAAGTGTTAATGCAGATAGGTTGATATGCTTTTGTTGCAATTGGTTCATTTGAAACACTCTATTCTGAAAACTAAATTGCTTTCAAGTTACAAATCTAAAGATGTCCCCCCCAAAGACTTTGTATTACGATTCACGTTCTGAATTATTAAACTGCTTCTCTGGTCTAGAATGGAATAGAATGTGTAACGGAGGGGACTCGACCCCGATCCAGTGAATGAGGATATTGTGCTTGTGCCCCTCGAGGGTGCGCTCCCGGGAGGGAGGGACGAGGTGAGAGACCCGAGCGACCGGAGCCAGGAGTGACGGCACAGCAATGACAAAGTTCCTAAAATTTTCAGATTGAGACGCCTTGACAGTTGGGCAGGCAAACCGGGGACCCCGCCCCAATCAGAGTGTCCAACGCCCCCCAAGAAGCGATCTTTATACCCTGGCAACCAGCCGAAGACCGAGAGATGGATAAGGTTCCACAGAGAGAATCCTTTTTCTGTCCACGTCGCACCGGAATACCATCGCCGACACTTCCAACCCTGAAACGGACCTAACGGGGTAAGGATGAATGAAATGAGGAATGGAACGATATTAGGGGGCTGAGAGAAATCATATCAGCATTCGCCTGACGACCCGGGAAAGCTCTTGAAAGAAACCCGTAGGTCAGATTGGGCGGTAGCCGGGAAGCGAACTAGTGATCCCTCGAATGCGAGTCGCACGAGTTACCGCGGTGCCACCTGGAGGTAAACTGGAAGATCTGTAGTTCAAATCTCGGCTATGACATTGAATTTTTCAATCTGATTCTATATTTCCAACCTTGTCCTACACACAGCTTGAGTGAAAGATTCTTCTTGTTAATTGAGATGAAACTGCAACTACAAACTTCGTTGTAAGTATAAGAAGAATGCAGTAGCTCAAACGTTAGTCAGATTTTTATGTGGTGTCTTTGAAACTCCACGCTCTTTGCAGTACCACGAGAAGTATGATTAGGAAGAATTATATTTAAATATAGATTAAATTATTATTTTAAATTGAACAAACTAACGTGTTGCATTCACATAACTTTCTCTTCTCACCATTCTACAAATTCTTTTTTCTAAATCTCATTTTTCTGTCTACTTCTTATAATCCAGATAAACTTGCAAATCACATTTAGCTCATCTGTGTGGTGTGGGGGTCTGCCCGACATTCAAGAGGTCCCGAGTTAGAATCTCGGTTAAAGTGAAATACCCGGGTAAAGTTTTTTTACCAGGGTTTCCTCTTATCCTGAGAAGATGAATGTTACATTCTAATTTCTAGTGATCTCGGGCCCATTTGAGCATCATTTTGACCATTTCGTTCATTCACACTTCGTAATGGCCTACCCGGTTAAAGGACTTTAATTGAACACCAAAAGAAAAAGTTCACATTTACACGTTTCGTTGTAGTATATGTAGATAAAGCGATAGTCACATTTTCAAAACGCATGTCACTACGTGATGCTTTGAAATTCTATACTGTTGTATGATCGCAACAAAATCAAAACGAAGACAGACTTCTCAGTTACAAAAAGTATTCAAACCAATAACAAAAAATATCTGGAAATGAGTTAATCTCATAAAATATATGTATAACAAACTGCGTGCTTTAACGGGGTCTGCATTTCTTGTGTAGCAAAACTTTGTCGAATCTTTTAGAGTTTACCGATTATACAAAAGTTATTCAGAATGAAGAAAGCTTTAGAGGCTGTTCTCAGTCAGTTCAAAATATATATTTCGTTTGTGATGAAAGTATTTTAAATAGTGATTATTTTAATCAAAATCATTAGAGCCATTTTTAAGAAAATAAATTTCGAAAATGTTTCCATGTAAAGGGTTGTTCAGGATGGGGAGATTTTCTTGAAAATCCTTGTCACATCTTTGAAAGATGCTGAACTTAAATATCAAGTTTGGTATTTATCTGACTTTTCGCTTTGGCTTTATGTTGTTCACAGAGACGCAGGCATATGGAGCTTTTGCTCTAAAATATGTGGTGCTGCATTCGCATGACTTTCTCTACTCACTCTTCTTACAAAGCTTATTTTGCACCTGTGTCATATTAATACCCATAAACCTTCATCACTTATTTTCACAATTCGTTGTAGGTATAACCAGAACATATAAAGCTAAACCGATAGCCAAATCCCTCAAAGCTGATCGCTACGTGATAGCTTTGGATTGGTTGGCTACGGAGGGGACTCGGCATTGATCCACATAGTTGATATTGTGCCTACGCCCCACAAGGGGACGTCTCCGGGAGGCAGGATGAGGCGAGACAAGACTCCGGGCTCCGGAATCAGGGAAAACGGCACAGGAATGGCAGGGTCCCTAAGTTTTCAGATAGAGACTCTCCGTCATACGGACAGGCAGACCGGGGACTCCACTTAGCACAGAGGGTGTCCAACGCCCCTAAAGGAAGTTAGGATACTCCAGACAGCCAGCCGAATGCTGAGGGACGGAGAAAGTCACAAAAAGCATCCTTTTCCCCTGCCACACTGCACCGAAATACCATCGCCGACACTTCCAACCCTGAAAGAGACCAACGGATGAAAGATGAAGGGAAATTAAAATGGAGATGAAATGGAGGTCCGGAAATTTGGGGATGTGAGAATCCTTCCCAGCACTCGCCTGGCGAACCGGGAAAACGCCCCGGAAAAGGTCGGCCAGAGGAATCCAACCCATGACCTCCAGAATGTGAGCCACAGACGTGATAGTTTTGAAAGTCTGTTCCCTTTGTATGAACACGAGAAAGAAAGAAAGAAAGAGAGAAAGAAGGAAAGAAAGAAAAACAATAGCTATTTGCAGTTGAGAGAAGTATAAAGTATTTGAACATTCAAACTAATAACAAAGAAACTTTCAGAGTAGGTGAAATATAAAAGTTATTTGACACAAAATAAAAATGTTATTTGATATAAATTTTGTACTTTAACAAGATCTACAGTTGTTGTGCGGTAAGATTTTGTCTCTCTCTCTCTTTAATGATTTACAAGTTATCAAAAGTCATTGACAATAAAGACTAATTTACAGACTATTCCTAGAAAATAAAAGATATACATTCTGTTTATCATGAAAGTAGCTTAAACATATGTATTTTAATCAAAATCCTTAGAGCCATGTTTGAAAGAATAAACAATTTCGAAAATGTCCAATGTAAAAGCTAGTTTGGAGTGGAGGATTTTCTTTAAAATCTCAATGTCGCATTCTTGGAAGAAGTTGAACTTAAACACGAAGTTCGGTTTTTAACCAAACTTTTGCTTTTGAGTTATGCTATTCGTGGATACGCGCACACACACACACACACACACACTTGGACCATTTTCTAAAAATATATTAATTGAATTCAGGGGCCACAAACGTGATTTCTGGTGAAATTACGACATTGAGTTTTCAGATGGAACACAATACTTTCTCTACTTACTGTAGCTACGTAGTAGAGAAAGTAAAAATGCTTATTTTTGATTCAGGGGTCTCAAAACGTGTATTTCCGTTGAATCTCGTTATTCAATTTTTGGGTGAAATGCAATAATTCCTCTACTTACTGTAAGTGCGTAGTAGGGAAAGTAGAAATCCTTACTCTGAATTCAATGGGGCTCAAAACGTGTGTTTCCGGTGAATCTTGTTATTGAAGTTTTGGTGGAATACAATACTTCCTCTGCTTATTGTAAGTGCGTAGTAGGAAAAGTAAAAATGCTTTCTTTGGATTCAGTGGGTCTCAAAAGGTGTATTTCCGGTGAATCTCGTTTTTTAGTTTTTGGGTGGAATACAACACTTTCCCTACTTATTATAGGTAAATAGTAGACAGTAAAAAGATGAGTTGTGGAATAGATAAGCGGCTGGTTGTCGTTACGGCATCTTGCATGCAACAAAATCGGGAAAAGTGTAACTTATACTGTAACTTTAAATAATTTCTGGCCTAAATTGTTGTCACGATGCACGGAAAACCAATACTTCATAAGGAAATTATGAAAATAAAGAACATATGTTAGTTGATAATGGGTAGAAAAAGCAGTAAATATTGAAAACCAAACCACTTTGTTTTAACACTTGCGTGTTATACAATAATATGATACCTCTAATTCCTAAAAAGTAGTTTGTATACTGCTTATGTCGCTGTGTTTTAATGTTATTGCTGTTTTCTTTTCACAGTTATT
This sequence comes from Deroplatys truncata, assembly GCA_030765065.1. NCBI lineage: Eukaryota > Metazoa > Arthropoda > Insecta > Mantodea > Mantidae > Deroplatys > Deroplatys truncata. Next base: position 344,732,386 of record CM060990.1, on the reverse strand, counting down.
ACATTCTTACAGCCAAGTATAAGGGAAATGTGTTGGAATATTTTTTTTTTAGCCTGTTACATCCCTTAATCTTCCTTGTAGAGCAGGTATGACCTAGGATACCTGGCATAACCTCTCGATAAGCACCCCGCTTGCCCCGCTGCCGGTGCAACGGAAAACATTTGGAGCCGTCTGTACCTAGGCACATTACGATGTCGAATTTCCAGTAGTAATTTTCGGCACATGGAAAAGAGGATACTCTGTTGCTCACGCTTGTGCTGTGGGTGACCGAACTGGAAATACTGCACCCCTATGATAGGTCAGTCACTCTAGGCAAGCCCCTCCTTCCTTATATCGCCTCATATACCTTCATACAGTATGCCGTATAATGTGTATACTAATCCACAAGGTGCGTACGTTGACAGTTCTAGGATTCTCTTCAAGAACCTTGCTTTGATTCCTTCTATTGCCTTCAGCTGATTTGGAGTTAGATTCCCAAATTAATTCCAGCCCATAGGCGGGTGTTGGGCAGACTAACTTCAAACTGTCTCATCGCTGTGTTCAAGGACATCATTGTGGGGTTGGTCACATCGTTTATGGATCGCATTGCTGCCTCCAGCCGTTCCGTGATGTGGATTGTGTATGCCTTTCCAGTCGTTTGAATTGTCACACCAAGATATTTGAATGCAGCTTTGAAATTCCATTCCGATTGACTTCCTCGCTTTCGGTAGTCTTCCTCCTTTTCGGAATACTGCTAATCAAAATATAGCCATGATATACAACTATGGTTTGCATTCTTACTGTTGATTGTCGCCGCGGCAGAGAGGTGGTAGGCCCAAGTCTACTCATCTGCGTCACTTGATAGTTAATGGAGAAGCTGATCAAATGAACTGCGGTGGAGAATCCTCCCAATCACTGCATCACTAAGATTACTGTAATCGCTTCTTAGCTGTGTTTGTAAAAGAGGTGTTTATTTTATCACTATTAAGAAGTGAGATTCAGGAGAAAGAAAGAAATGTCATGGAGTAAACTCCCACAGAATATAACTAATTCACAACGATACGACGGAACATTCCTAATTCAAAATAATGCTACGCGGCATGAACGACGATGTTGTTTCTCAAAATCTAGCGTATCTCGCCGTCAGTTTCATTCCATTGTGAATTGGGTAGGGTATGGAACGAGATTCGAAGGAACTATCAGTTCCAGAAAGCGTAGTAGTTACTGCACATTTCCAAGGAGTGTTCCTTTGGAACGATTCCTATACCGCGAGATATCACAGCCTGATTGGTGGCAGTTCGGTTGGTAGTAATCCTTAATTTACTTAAGTTGTGCACCTTCATCTCCTTTTATGGAGTTTTAGGGAAGAGTTATGTAGTTACGTCATAGTTTAGGGTGTGTTGCTTAGTTGAAGAGTTGGGTTAGTGCAATCGAGGTAAGAGAACAATGTTATTATAAAATTAATACTAATTGAGCAGCTTAATTAGTATGCATTTAATTCGTAACTTCAAAATTCCAGCACCTATCTAACTCAAATTTACAAGTTAATGCCGAAGGGGTGTTGTGTGTGATAGAATCCAGTGCGATACTGCCTTGAATAGTAATAGCCAAATCTTCAATTGCCTTACACATGAACTAGGATGGGATGGCCCAAGGATGTTCCTGTTGGAAACGATTATAAATGGACGTGGGAATAAGAAACCTCGCAGGCATGTTCAACCTGTTTAAGGATGATATTAGGACGCTGGGGTGGGAACTGCAAATAGTGCCGATTACCGAGACAAGGATATCGAATTCAGAAAGCTTACACATAAGTGATAAAGACATAGACGCCGGAAATGATACCTTTCGCAGATACCAGCCCAAATCGCTGCTTTTGCTGTCCTCTTGTCAACATTAGCAATCCGAACCTAGGGGAATTGCTACCAACATGGAAGCGGGCCCTAAGCAGCAAAGCGTAGCCAGGGATATTTTTTAAGTAGGGGAGCGACGACAGGGTGTAGCGGTAGAAACTGTGAGGCTAAGCACCTAGTTAACTTTCACAGCTTTCGGGTTATCCTGTATAATAGCGGCTTGCCTTCCGCTAGCAGCGGCGTGGGCGTCGCCTAGGCGGTTGTTGCCAACCGTACAAACGGAAAACACGCTGTATGCATAACATGTTGCCAATCCATGCAGACAATGTAGAGCGAGCTATTGTAGTTGTATACATAGACGCCATGTTTGTTATTATTATTATTGTCATTATTGTATATGAAGAACAGCCGTTTTACTTGTTTTTATCCGTTGTGTGTGGGGAGTGAAATAAAACTAAAACTTCAAATACCTTACGAGATGTTCTTAAACTTCTTAATTTACAAGTATCATTTTGAAGGGAAAGAAAACTTTAACCACAGAATGTTTTATTTTATTTATTTATGTTATTTCATGCACAGCTTTTGAGATAATCATTTACTTATAACAACATGCGTTTACTAGAAAGGCAGTCAGAAATTATGACAATGGGTGTATGCATCAATGTTTCTGTTGTTCGATCTTGGAAATAGATTGTGAAAGGGTAAATTGTTGCCTGTGCATTGTTCCATTGGAAACCTTGGGCTGAGAATGAGTGAATAGTTCTCAGCAAAGTCACAGATTACAAGATATTCACCTTTTTCCAGAGATTGCTTCAATTGGGTGAAGTAACTGGACTGTTGACTAGCAAGAAATGAGCGTTGAAGCTTCAGAAGGCTTTTTTTTTTTAGAAGAGTACTGATGAATTTACCAGTAGGTTTGACTAATGTCTCGAAAGATGTTCTTTTTTCAACTTGTATCCACTCCTTGTAGGCGAGGTTTTCAATACAGTTGAACTAGAAATCCTCTTCAAACCCAGGGCAGTGTTTGTAGTCTCCATAGCAGCAAGCTTCAATTGGATTAGCACACCCATGAAAACGTCATATCTTAGTAAGACTTACTTGGCCTATCACCTCTCAATTCTTTCATCCTACAATTTATAACCATAAGTTTTGCATTTTTATGTATTGTACATACACAAGCACTGTGGACTCCACTAGCACCTGCAAGAACGCAGTACTTAGGCGTGAATTCACAAAACTTGGAAAATGCAATTTTCAGCAGTGAATGTGTCTGTTTAAACATTGCACAATCTTCACTGAGATTACAAAGAACTAAGTTTTTTTTAACATGCACTCGTTTCCAATTATCTTCAGAGAAATGAAATATTTTTATTATTTTTGGGCATCATTCAACTTATTTCCTCATACTCGTACAGATCAGTTACTTTTTCTGCTGTTTCAAAATCCAAAGTTTTATGAGTTTTAAGATTAGGACTAACACAACACCTTTTTCTTTAACCAGAGCCTTAGCTTTCCTTGTAGTGTAGTTGATAATCCAAATTCATCATGAAGAATGTCTTTCAAAGCCCAGCTTTTAGGGAGCATTGTCAATATTTGCAACCTGATGCTCTTACCATCTGTAATATTAAATTTTTCCTTCAATTGGTTGATAATTTCTTGCTCAGAGGAGAGAGGAATAACATCTTGTTCAGGATCTGAATCCATGATCAATACTCTGCTTTTGAATAGTGCTGCTGGTTTCTTAGCCTTTTCCTGTGGGTATTCTCACATATTCACCATTTCTGAAGAGGTGATTCACTTAAAGCAAGGACCAAACATTTGTTCAGAGCACATAGAGCTTCATGTTTTTCTGGGATACACAGAGGATTAAATTGTTGAAATTCATCAGAACTAGATTCTAACTTATGTCTTTGTTTAGCAGATACTTCTAACTCTTGCGACAAGTATTGCAAATTTTGTAACTTTAAGAAAAGTAAATGTTTGCACACTGTTCTTGCTCACAGTACTCCGGTTTTTCTTAAACGAATTATGACTTGAATTTTCAAATGGATTGTAACAGCACATTTTATTTGAAGTTTGTAGAATTTGATGGTTCCATCAAATTGATGGTCACCGAATTGTGTTTTAGGGCTGATACAAAATAAATGGTAAATCTTCAAAATGTGGCAACAGAGAAATATAGAGAAAACAAAGATCCTCTTGAGCAGTGCATCACTGAATCTACTCTTCCAGGAGATGATCACAGACTGAATATTTCTTGTCTCATCAGGATGAAACATGTATTCTTTTGCTGGCACTAGTAGTGATGTCATGACATGCTACTCTTCTGCCTCATCAAATAACCATGTCACCCATTCCTAAATGTTTAAATTGTATTTTTATATTGTGTCAAATTAAAAGAGAAGAGTGAGAGGGAAGAGTTTTTATTGTGGAATTTCAGTTGGCAATAGCTACAGAGGAGAACGATTGCAATATTCTGCTGTACCTGTTTAAAAATTATTTTTAATATGATCCAGTTGCAATCCCATTATGAAATGTTCACCATATGTATAACATATTAGTAAGAAAAACAAATTTAAAAACAGTTTCAGATATTCAGGGTCAAGTAAAATATTTGATGGCCTTGAACTGTTAATGTCACAAAACCTTGCCAAGTGATATATAATATGAAAGTTCAATCCAATGGCTTTAAAATGAAACCAAATTGAACTCTAGTTCTCATAGGAGCAGTGTAAAATTATTTTTGTATTAAAAAATCCAAAGAAAAAAACAATTGTACGATCAATCCTGTGAATTTTGTTGGAATGTTTGGTCAGATTGTGAGGCTTGATTTGGCATGGAATGACCCTGATATAACCAAAGATATGGAAAAGCTTACTTCTGCTTTCACCAAAAGGGGTTATTTTCTAATAGTTTAGGGACCAGGAAATAGCCTTGATAGAGATAATTACTGCATTGACGACGATCTAAGGTACATCAGTGAGAAAAGCAGCCATAGCAATGTGAAGTTCCTGAATCTCTTTGAAAGACACGACAGGCCTCATCTTCACAGGAGGGTGAGAAGTGTGAATCTGTAGCCTTAAAACATGCCTTGATGGAGCCCAGAAGTGCACACATTGATATGATGGACATTTTTACATCAGGAAGGGAAGCTTAAATACGTAAGTCATTGCCACCGCCTTAATTCTACAGGCAAAAGGAAAGTCTATTGCCAATAGAATTAAAGGCAAAACCCCTGTTTTTATAAGAGATTCCTTTTTTAAGCTAGAATCAAATCACATTTGCTGAAATCCAAGAGAAATATATACTGGCAGTATTATTAACCTTCCCATTAATGATCCAACTTTGCATAAACATTCCACAAATCTTACTATCTTAAGAAATGAGAGGACTTAATAGTTAATCTGAAGAATTACACCTCCTTCTTAAGCATCATTAATCCCCATGTTGTATGCATATCAGAACTTCATTTAAAACAACAGGAATTTTCATCTTTGTTACTGCATGGGTGTTATTTTGGAGCAGAAATATGTTACAAAAACTGGAGGATGGTGAAACCTGCATATTGATGAAACAGGGTACATCTTGTAAAGTTGCGGACTTTTATCCACAAAATGAGATTTGGTACAATATTCTGAAATAAAGGGTTCCGAAGCTATGCACACTTAAAATGTGACAAAATGAATTAATACAATACGTTTAGTGTGTGACAACCTTTGGGTTTTAGATACTAATATTTGATAAATGCTCTCCTTAGCACGCCTTATTAATAGGAAAAATTACAATGCAAAAGTGCTAGGTTTTTTGCCGTTTGATTTCACATGGAATGTCCCATATTCAATTTGTCCTTAAAACTGGGATCTCCTAGAATGACTTAAATATGCTATCATTAAACCACTGTTAAAGAAAGGTGATAAATACAGTACTGCAAACTATAGGCCCTATCACTTCCAAATTTCTCAAACAATTTTTGGAAAAAAGGTTATAATATGGATACCTCGAAAACCATTAAATTCCAGTAAATGAACACTTTCGATTCAGAATAATATGTGTGCAGAAAATGCAGCTTGTATAAACTTACAAATGAAATCCTATCAGCATTAAATAACAAGATGCATGTAGGCGGTATATTTTATGACCTAGATAAAGCTTTTGACTGTCTTAATTATGAAATGCTAGTAAAAAAATAAGGTTTTATGCCATAAAGAATCAGCACCTTGGTTGTTTTATATCTCATCTAGATAACAGAAAACAGTGTGTCCAGATAAATGCATCACATCATAATCACAATTCATATTGGGCAAACTATTAAGCATGAAGTTCTACAAGGATCAAATTTTGACCGTTTTTTTCCTTTCTTCCCATGTCCATGACCTCTCTTTGGTAATGAACATTGCAATCATGGTTTGGTTGTGAATGATAACAGTATAGAAGCGTCAAACACATCTTACATAAAAATTGTATCACGTCTTTAGTGCTGTTTGCAGTTGGTTTCCGGCTAATAAATTGTCTGTAAATGCAAGTAAAACTGAAATAATAAAATTTGCAACATATATTTCACAAAATGTCATGTTGCAGATAGCCACTGATAATGCTTGCTAGACCAACCCTCTGATAATGCTTGCTAGACCAGCCCTCTGATATCAAGTTTATAGACCTTAAGTTTGAAATCCATATAAATTGGAAAGCTCATGTTTAGTACATTATCCAAAAACTAAGGTGGGCAATATTCATGCTTAAATCATTAAACTTTTTTTGCACAAATCGTACTTTAAAAGCAGTGTACTATGCTTATTTTTGTTTTGTAATGAAATATGGTATAATAAACTGGGACAATTCTGTTAAAAGTAAATAAGTCTTTAACTACAAAAGAAGGCCATTGGAATCATGTGTGGCTCAAGTAATAGAGCTCCATGTAAAGGTTTGTTTCAAAAATTGAACATCATAATACTTCCTTGCAAATACGTTCTCATATGTGTTTCTATGTTAAAAGTCGAGAATACTTTGCCGAAAACATGAGTAGGTATATACAAATTAATATTAGACCAAAACTGAACTTGCACACTTCTGGTGCTAACTTAACCGTCTTTCAATAAGGAGCTTACTATGAATGTTTTACAATATTTAATGCACTCCCAAACAATTTAAAATTACTAGATCTGTGAATATAGGGTGAATCCGAACTCTACTGACGAGCTTTCATAAGTTGTTTAGGGGTGTTTGAAATGCATCTAAATCTTCCCTAGAAGAGAAAGTTCATGTGTGTCAGATCTGGTGACTGTTCTGGCCATGGAACAGAACCACCATGACCAATCCTCCTTTGACTGAACTGTTCATCAAAGTATTCCCTAACATTCACTGCAAAATGTGTAGGCACACCATCATGTTGAAACCACATACACTTGCAAATTATCAGTGGCACATCTTCCAGAAAATCTGGGGGAACATGTTGAAGTAACATTTTGTAGACTACTCCATTCAGTCTGTCAGGCTGTCAGGTAGTACATTAGGCCCAAATCACAGAATCATTAACAATTCCAGCCCATACGTTCATAGAGAATGTCTGTTGGTAGCTTCGATACACCACAGCATATTAAATTAAAGTAGTTTTATTTATAGATGCTCTTTAACTGCTATGATCCTTGGTGTCCCATTCTATATTGGGCATAAAAGACTGGAAATTTTGCTCAGAGGCCTCTTTATCAGGCTTGAAGTTCTTTTACGTGCTGTAAATCTACGACACGGGACCACCGGCTTTACTACCCTTCAGAAGGAAGCCATGTTAAGGTTTTTTTGCCTGAAAAAAATCCATTGCACTCCGCTGGGTTTGAACCTGCGACCTTGGGAACTAGAGGCTAGCATGATACCCCTAGACCACAGAGGACGACCAATATCATATGGATTTCCATACTCCATATATGGCTATTCCGACTGCTCAACCTATCATCTTTAGTAAACATTGCCTCATCTGTATATAATATCACAGTAGGAAAATTTAATTTGCCTGCACATCACTCTGAGAACCAATTAGTAAACTGCACTCAATGTGGAAAGTCTGCTGGTTGCAATACCTGGACCCTCTGTTGATGATACGGGTGTAATTGCTGTTGATGTAAGATCCTCAAAACAGTTGCTGGATTTACATTCACCTCTTGTGCAATATGGCTACTGCTTGCAGGGTTGCATTTAAAACACCCTCTTCAAGATCGACCAGTATCTTGCATACTGACAATGAAGGACCTGGTTCTCGCAGTCGCGTGTACAACTGCAAATGTTGCATTAATGAGGTTGCTTTCGCTTTGAAAGCAGCTCTGCTTAGCGTCATCGTGCCACTCCTCCATTGCATTGAGTGAAGCTGTAGACATTGCTTATTGGGTAATTCTGTATAAGTAAAGTTGTCTATACTATATCACTAACGATGTACTACAAAGTGATGTACTGCAGGAAACAAAAGCTGAGGCAGAACTGAGCAGGAGTGCAAGTCTGGAGTTGTACTGCACTGAAAACATGCTCTACATGCTCAGTGAAAGTTTGTGTTTTGCTTGGAAACAATCATATTCCAAGTAAACAGATACAAAGGTAGTTGAGTTAAACAAAACGAAAGCAGTGAAATTACTTGGTGAAGAGCTACCGGAGACCATGAGTTCCTTATATCAAAATATTCAGAAAACATCCCTGAGCAAGTTGTAAAAGTTTGTCGGAATTCGGATTCACTCCATATATGAAAATATAAGTCTGCTCTGACAAAATGTGTGCAGCAAGGCCTATTACACTGTTCAGGAATTTATGGGTGGACAGTGAATATCTGTTTTGAAAATAAGAAATATGGCAGATATATAAGGTGGATCAGTGATGTTTACATGACGTTTTTTTATTTTTTTGCAGTAGTACTTTCCTTATAAGGTGGAACAATATTTCCATGGAACTTGTGCTTTTATCCAGATCACTTAGTTGAAAGGTGTATGTGATGGTGAAGGTATTGTACTAGTGATTTGTATGGCAACATGACCTGTTCTTTCATCATATAATTGTACATAAATGTAGAAGACAAGTTTACTTTTATCCAGATCACTTAGTTGAAAGGTGTATGTGATGGTGAAGGTAGTTTACGAGTGATTTGTATGGCCACATGCCCTGTTCTTTCATCATATAATTGTATATAAATGTGGAAGACAAAAGTTTTCTTTTATATCAGTCTTAAATTGCTGAGTTTGTTAATGGTTAATATATAACGACTTGTTTGCCACTGAGTTGACTGTTAAGTTTGTTACATGTGAATGACTGGTGATATTGTGTAGGGGATGGGTGAAACCTTAATAGATCAAGAAAATCCATAATCAAATCATCCCACATTACCAAGATTGCATGCAATCCCGAAAATCCATAAACCATCAACAAAATGAGACCCATAATAAAAATATTCACCCAGATACAATTTGGCAAAATGGCTTATACAGAAACTCATATCACCACCTAAATACAGCAGCATAACCATCAAGAACTCTCAAGAATTACAACAATAGAACATATAAAATTAAAACTGGAAGATAAAACTAGTATCTTTTGGTGTCACTGCCCTTTTCCCAAGTATCCCAATAGATGAACTCCTACACCAACTGAAAAAATGGCTTACCGAAAACAATATAACACAAGAGGAAATAGATGATCTTTTGAGTCTCACAGAGCTTTGCATCACTCAGAACAGTTTCACTTTCAACAATAGATACTATCAGCAGACTTCTGGTTTAGCCATGGGAACCTACTAATACCTTTCCTCACTGACATTTTCATGAGTAATTTAGAAACACATATATGTACCCCCTTTCTGCACATTTACAAAGTTTGGCATAGATATGTTTATATATTTGCAGTAGTACCCAACAGGCTCATCCAGGATGCCCTCAAATTATTCAATTTATAGAACAAAGCTATACAGTTCACTATGGAAACTGAAACTAAAGGACATTAGCATTCCTAGATTTAAAAATAATTAGAAAACAGAACAAGATAAATTTTGGTGTCTACGTGAAGCCTGTGCATTCTGAAAGCTACTTAAAAATAGTTTCAACCCAGTCCCACACACACATGCAGTCCTAAACAGTTTGACCCATAGATTTGTTTACACACCAGAAACAGAATACAAACACATAGTTAACACAGCTATAAACAATGGCTTCACCAAAAAAATCCACAAAAAATAGCACATTTCAGGAAACAAACGCCCCCAGGGGCTTATTTCGGTAAGTACGGGATTGACGGTCCCGAGGAACCGGTCCTCCGGGTTTTTGGGGGTTGATTTACGGTTAACTACCCTGCCCGTAAAAAAGCTTGGAGGATAGCCAGGGCGGCGCGGGGTCTCAGGTCCACCCCGTTCGGAACCGCCATGAGGTTCGACCTGGCATGGAGATCGACGAGTCCAGTGACGTCTCTCCGTGCATGGTATTCATTGGAGCTATGGACACTACCAAAGATTTTCGTCTTGCAACCTCTAAAAAGAGACGTATGATGGAACTTGTATCGGAAAGAAACATTTCTACGCCAGGAAAATGTGACACTCCCCGTTATTTAATTATGCGCTCCGCTACGCCAGACCAAACACCGCTTAGCTCTTTAAACGTCTTCTTGGTTTAGGCCACCTTGGACAAAATCGCTGGCCCAGTTCTGAACTGTACCCGGCAACGCAATGGATCTTTGTTGATATTGACTCAGGATGATTCACAGTCTCTTCGTTTACTCCAGGTACTTCAGTTTGGAACCCAAGACGTTATTGTTGAGCCACATGCTTCCTTGAATGTCTGCCGAGGTGTTGTGACTTCCTCCGCCTTAAATGGTCTCTGAAGACGAAGTGCAGCTAAACGGCTCCTGCGGCGGGAAGGTGCAGAACAGGTATCTACCAGAACGGTCTTTCTGACCTTTGCATGAAGGCAGCTTCCTCCCACACTTAAGGTTGGCTATGAGATACTGCGTGTTCGTCAATATGTTCCCAACCCTCTACGTTGTTTCTCATGTCAAGAATTTGCACATACGGCATTATCCTGTAAGCGGCAGCCTTTATGTACTCGGCGTGGAACACATCGACACGACGGCTCTCCTTGCACCTCCATTTCCAAATGTGTGAATTGTGAGGGTGCCCATCCTGCATACTCTCGCAGCTGCCCTGTGTATAAAGAAGAATATGCCATTCAAGAACTGACAGTTAAGGAAAAACTTTGCTATCGAGAGGCGAAGGAGAAACTTCGCTTGTTCTTTCCCACGAAGTTAGCTCGCGGATCCTTCCGCCAGGTTCTTCAGTCTGCAGCTACTACTACTCCTGTGTCTTCGAAGTTGAACTGTACTTGAATTTGTACCTTGATGCAGTAATACTTAAATGTAAATAACGATTGTAATATGAATATGCATTATTATGTGACATTGATTTGAGATGTTTATTGATTGTAATTATTGTTGGGAAGTAAGTTTATACTGCCTTACTGAAACTGACAATAATAGCGCGCAATAATGCAGCGAGGGGGTGAGCTGTTTATCATTATTGGAAACGAGGACGTTACGTAATATTGGCGCGTTTTTCCTTGAGAATCTTCTGGAACGTTTCCCTAGAGCATATGTATTCATAATTTTCATTGGATATAAAAATAGACGCTAATGTTGGCGCGTTTTATTAGCTAATTGCAGTTCAGTTATAATCTTTAGGCATATCTGGGTGAAGGAGTATAAAAAGAGTAGGTTAGAGGTAGACCCCGTCAGTTCATCAAAATTATTTGTATACTACACGTCGCATTCCCGTCAGTTTGTCGAAAGTATTTGCACGGCACACTTCGGATATCAATTTGCAGGTTACGCGTAACAGAGTTATGAAAAATCTCAAGTATTATAAAGTTAATTATACAAAAAGTTGAAGTACGCGAATTAAGAATTATCAGTAATGAAGTTATTATAACAGTTTCAGTTTGGCGAGTGTCAAGATCAATATGTAAATGTGATAGTGACTGTGTTTCGACAATAAAAGTGTATAATAAATTTCTTCATCAGTGTTATCTTTGGATAAAAGATTCCTTTCCGTTTACACAACCTGTATAAAGAGAAGTGCTCGACCCAAGAAAAGATAATAGCTAGCCGGAGGACAGTAAACAAAAATTAAATCAAATAACAGTCGCATTCTTTCAAACAAACACTAATACTACCGCAAATTGCTAACACCAGATGGAGCTAACAAACCTAACAAATGAATCACGTCACAAGATGGATTCACCACGTTGAGTAAACACATATACACAAACATTACAAGTTAAACACTCAAATTGGCTTCACCATGTTGAACAAACAAATAAAAATATAACAACATAAATACTACTTCAACGTGTACTCGGCGAGCTAGCCATAATGGTAGTTCTTCTATCCCTACCCTCCTTCCTTTTCAGCCCTCCCCCTTTCCACTCCTCTGAAATCTTCCAAGCCTGCCCGTCAGCGTTTTACTTCTCCAGCTCATCAGCGTCGGGAACCTTCGACAATTCGACCGCCACTTAAAGTGGGTAATCGCTTTAGTTCCTTACCCTTGGATGATCCTGCAGACCCATCAATGGATACCGACCTGAAGGACGCTGCTCCTGGCTTCCTCGACAGAATTACCTGTTCACCACATTTACTACGGCGGGAAACCCCGCAGTGTGTTAGGGGTGCTCCTTCTGCCACACCTTTACGGTGTTCTACCTCCGGTACTCCGTCATCGACGTCCAGCAATTCTGGAAATTTAGACACGTTGGATGTTTCTCATCCATCAGTGCCTTCTGCAGTGCCTTCGCTCCCTGCTCTGTCTGGCAGCATTAAGGACATCCGTTCTCCATCTACTAGTGGTATGGATAGGGGCATTTATTCCACGCCTCCCTCCCCCATGGGCTCACTTCCTGTGAGTACGGGTTTGGCGCACCCGGGGTCCCGAGCCACTCATCGCCATTATCATCCCTCCACCCTCGTCCGATCGATGTGGGTTCATCCTCGTGACCAGGGACACAAGGTAGGCTCGTGCGTTCTGTGCATTTTATTCCATGCCACACCGCCATCGTTTCTTTCTTCTCTAGTCTACAAACATTTCGCACCACGACCATTCATACATCTCTTCCTTCCACGCCGACCTACGTTGCGTGCGAAACGCCCACACACTTTTGGTTTATTTTACCGTTTTCTTTTAATCCTCCGTGGACACAGCCTGGCGGATACCCGCGTAGCTGGTTGAGTGGGTAATGGCGTCATCCCCACCACCCGGGGTCGTCATGTAGGGTGTGTGTTCGTATCAGCTGTTCAAATGCAGTCCCGCGGGGGGGGCCATTGCATGAGCTGCTGACTCATGACCATTGGGTTCCTCTATGTTCTGGGAAATATGTCCCTGGGGTGAGACCGGTATGGATAGGCCACTCACTCATGCCGGGGTAACGCCCGGGAAGTCAGACCCCGAGGTCGGACACGGTTGCAGTGGTGGAGGATTTCTTTCGCTATGGAGCCCTCTTTCTCCATTATTAACAAGCGCCGAAAAGCCATTGTAACAAGTAGCACCACCGCCATCTGGTTGTTACTTAGTCATTACGCGAACAGAGGAAGGTCAAACTTTTGAGGTGAACCCTTTTATTATCCAGGAGGGCATTGATTCAATTGCTGTTCCGGTTCATTCCTGCACTCGCCTTCGAAATGGGTCATTGTTAGTACAAAGCAAGTCCGATGCACAAAGTAAGTCCTTGTTGCGCGCCACGCTTCTCCACGGTTATCCCATCCGTGTTGAGAAGTACCGCACCTTGAATTCCTGTCGAGGCGTTATTACCATCCATAGCCTCGATGGTATGTCGGACGATGAACTGGTCGAATATCTTTCCGACCAAAACGTAACAGCAGTTCGAGTGCAGGCTAAACGCGACCCTGTTTCTCACGTTCGATGGCGTCGATCTGCCCACGAGTATTTCCGCAGGGTACGAACGAATTGCGGTGAGGCCTTATATTCCCAGACCTCTGCGTTGTTTTAAATACCAACGTTTTGGGCATACGCAAGTCTCTTGTAAGAGTGCCGTTACCATCCGTGCCTCGTGTGGCCAGCCGTCACATGATGGTACCTGTTCATCAGCCCCCATCAGCGTTAATTGCAAAGGGTCTCATTCTGCGTCATTTGCCGACTGTCCGCGGTACTTGGTCGAGAAGGCGATCCAAGAGATCCCGGTAAAGGAGAAACTCTCCTTCGCTGAAGCGATCGGGTACATTCAGTTCTGTTGTTGCCTCGCCAGTACCCCGGAAGGATGCCGAAACTCGGACATGGGCCATGACTGCCTTGACCACAGCTACCATCCGGCCGTCCATTTCTGGCACAGTTATCAAGCCATCTAAAGCTAGTCCTAAGGTACTGAAGTCACAAGGCACTGAGAAGAAATCAAAGCAGAAACTTCGTAGGGAAGATTTTCTTAAAGACCCTCCGCGTGCGCGCGATAGCAAAAGTTCACCTCCTAGAAGGTCGCAGTCCCAGGATTCTGCTGGGACAAGCCGCACTCAGCGGCACCCGTCACCCATTGCCACCCAGAACCGATTCTCGGAGCTTGAATCGGTTTCTGGCACTGAGCGCGTGGACACTCCCTTCGAGGAGGCTACGGAGTCTGACCAGCTCCATACCAAAACCCAGAGCTCCAAGGTTAAGCAAAAGGTTTTTTTGAGCCGCCCTTCTAAGTAGACAGTTTATCCCTTTTATTCATGGCTATCCTGACCTGAAATTTACGTTTTGTACGATCGCATAGGGCGGAACTGCAACTTTTATTGCGTTCCCATCCACCTATGGTCGTGTGTTTGCAGGAGACGAAGATTCGCCCTCACGATCGTTTTAATCTCCGAGGGTATACTCCGGTTCGCTACGATCTTGCACCGGATGAGGGTTCTCCTGCTCATGGAGGTGACATGCTATTAGTGCGTAACGACGTTCATTTTCAGACTCTCACACTTACGTCCGACTTGCAAGCTGTTGCCGTTAGGATTCAATTACCCGGCTTTTTCTTTTCTCTTTGCTCCGTCTATTCACCTCCATCGTCTACCCTCGCCAACGCGGACATTCGAGATCTCCTGTCCGCTCTCCCAACACCATTTCTTCTGTTGGGAGATTTTAATGCACATCACCCCCTGTGGGGTTCTCCTAAGGCTTGTGCAAGGGAACGCTTCTTTCCGACATTTTCGCTCAGTTCAACCTCTCCATCAATACAGCTGAGCCTACGTTTATTTCTGATTCTTCTGGTACATTCTCTCACTTGGACCTTGCCTTTTGCTCCATCTAGCTTGCTTGTCTGCAGTGGAACGTCGTCGCTGACACCTACTGTAGCGATCATTACCCCTGCATCTTTTCTCTTCTGTCTCACCACGTCCAGCTTTCCAGAGCATCTACCTGGATATTCAGAAAAGCCGACTGGAGATTGTATTCCAGCCACGTGTGTTTTCAGGACCAACCCTTCACTGAAGTTAACTAAATGGTGCAGCATCTTACCTCTACGATGCTATCTGCCGCCGAACGCACAATTCCCCGTTCGTCCTCCCACCTTTGGCGTATACTTGTTTCGTGATGGACCGAGGACTGTCGGGACACCGTTCGTGCCCGTAGAACTGCGCTTAGGGTGTTTAGGCGACACCCTACACTTGATAATTTGGTTACTTTTAAACAATCGCGCGCCAGGGCTCGTATTATTCAGGATAGCAGGAATGCGTCCTGGAATCGTTTTGTCGAGTCTTTTAATCGCTTCACGCCTTCCTCTGTTTGGGATAAACTTCGTCGCTTCTCCGGTAAAGTGTCGCATTGCACTGTGTCTGGCCTTCAGGTTTCCAATGCCACCATAGTGGATCCGGCTGCCATTGCTAACACTCTGGTTGCTGCCTTTGAGGAGGTTTCCAGTTCTGCCCATTATTCCGCCGGCTTTCGCACTCCCAAAGACCGGCTGGATTCCGTGAGCTATAGTTTTCGGTCTCTTAATCAGAAGTGTTATAATGGACTTTTCACAATGAGGGAGCTGGAAGACGCCCTCCTTTTATCTAGGTACCCCGCTCCTGGGCCGGACGGCATTCCTGTCCTGATGTTAAAGCACTTTTCAGCCGACAGTAAACTATCTCTTAGAGGTCCATAACCGTATTTGGCAAGACGGCGCTTTTCCTTCCGTTTGGCGCGTAGCCACCATTGTCCCTATACTTAAGACTGGGAAGGATCGCCAACTACCTTCCAGCTACCGCCCTATCTCCCTCATCAGTTCCATTTGCAAGGTGATGGGGCGCATGATCAACTGGCGGTTGACATGGTGGCTTGAGGCTCAGAAACTTCTAGCGAACGCTCAGTGCGGATTTCGTCGCCATCACTCTACCGACGACCATCTGGTTTGTGTCGACGCATTATTATGAATGGATTTCTGAGAAAGTGTCAAACAGTGGCTGTGTTTTTGACCTTGAGATAGCTTGTGGCACTTGTTGGAGGGCCGGCATTTTACGTACACTCCACGCATGGAATTTACGCGGTCGTATTCCCATATTTCTTCGGGAGTTTGACGGATCGCCTCTTGTGTACGTGTGGGCTTGGTTTTATCTAGTCGTTTTATTCAAGAGAACGGTGTACCGCAGGGCTCTGTACTCAGTGTCACACTTTTTGCGATTGCTATCAACCCCATTGTTGAGTGTATCCCCCTGGCATTTCATCGTCCCTTTTCGTCGACGATTTTGCCATTTATTGCAGTTCACGGCGGACGTGTCTACTCGAACGCCTTCTGGAGAGCTGTATCGACCGTCTCTACGCCTGGAGTGACGCCAACGGCTTTAATTTCTCCGCCGAGAAATCCGTCTGTGTTAATTTCTGGCGCCGGAAGGCTTTCCCTCCGCCCTCTCTCCATTTTGGGCCGGATAACCTTCCATTTGCAGACGAGGTGAAATTTTTGGGGTTGATCTTTGATCGAAAGCTGAGCTGAACTTCGCACATTGCTTTTTTAAAAACAAACTGTGACCGTTCTCTTAATCTTTTACGTGTTTTAAGTGGTACATCCTGGGGAGCTGATAGGACCATCCTGCGTCTTTATCGCTCTTTGGTCCGATCCAAGCTTGATTACAGGTGCATTGTCTAGTAATCGGCGCGTCCATCTGTCGCCTTAAAGCCATTCACCATCGTGGCATAAGAGTCGCTACCAGGGGCCTTTCCAACCAGCTCTGTATCCAGACTATGCTGAAGCTGCAGAACCTCCGCTGTCCTTCAGGCATGAGATGCTTTTGTGCAGCTATGCATGTCGACTCAAGCATAGCTGACCACCCGTCCTTCGAGTTATTTTTCGAGGATTCGCTTGATCGGCAATATTTAGTTAGCTTCTCTGCATTGCTTCCTCCAGGGTTCGATTTCGACTGCTTCTTCCGCATTTGGACGTTGCGCCGGCCCTTCCCAGGGGCGAAACTTATTTTCCTTCTTGGTTTCGCGCTGAGGCCCAATGTCACCTCGGGGTAACGTCGATGCCGAAGAATGAGACTCCTTTTTCAGTCCTTAGATCAGCGTTTTTAGAACTTCAGGCGCAATTCGGGGACTTTGATTTTATATATACTGATGGGGCTAAGACTGTTGTTGGAGTAGGGTGTGCCTTTGGTTTTGGTCAACCTAGTTTTACCTTTCGTTTACCGGGACAATGTTCGATTTTTATCCCCGAACTTTTTATTATTTATCAGTCACTTTTATATGTTCAGCGGCACGACTAACGGCACTGTGTTCATTGCACAGACTCCCTGAGCGCCCTTCAGAGTATTAAGTCGCTGTACAATTACCACCCACTCGTACAGCGCACACATGATTTCCACTCGCTCGGTGCTTCTGGCATGAGCGTCTCCGTGTGGATTCCAGGTCATGTGGGCATCTCAGGTAACGAGTGTGCCGACGCCGCTGCCAAATCGGCGCTTTTATCACCCAGTTGTTCCACCTGTGTTGTTCCCTCCTTAGATTCTTATGTTATTTTATGACATCACATTCCTCTCGCTTTGAGTGGAGAGCCCTCCGGGGGAACAAGTTGCGGGAGGTTAAACCTCTCCCGTTTATCTGGAATACCTCTTCTCGTCGGGAAGAGGTAATTTTAGCTCGTTTACGAATTGGACATTGCCTTTTTTAGTCAGATACCTGCTCAGTGGTGACCCCGCACCACTCTGTGAGCAGTGTGATGTGCCCTTAACGGTACGTCACATCTTAGCAGGATTTCAGGTTTTAGCTCCATTGCGCGTTCGTGTGTTTCTGCCTGTTGGCATAGCCAACGTTTTGGCAGACGACGTGCATGCTGTCGAATATCTTTTACGTTTTATCATTCACAGTGGTTTTAGTCGGCGCATTTGATACACCGGCCGTCTTTTAGTTTTGTGATGTTATATTGTCAGTTTTAATGGGGCCTTTTCTCCCCTGGGGACATATGGCGCTCTAGTCCCTTGACTTCGACAGTTCCTGACACGTAGTTTAACATTTTATGGTTTTATCTACCAATTTTTAATGTGGTTGTTTTTAGACTCTGATAGGTTGGTTTTTATTGTCTTAGACTAAGGGGGTTTGTGTCCCGTCTTTTAGTTTTGGGATTTTAAATTTTATACGTTGTAAGGGCGCTGATGACCATAGATGTTTAGCGCCTTTAGCCCCCATATCATCGTCATCATCATCCACACCTGTTGTGCTGTCTCCTTTTTCCAAGGGGTGGTGCGCGGCTGCGTCTGTGGATCTGTCCCAGGCCACCGCCGACATTTCTGTAGCAAACGTTTTACCTGCGGTGACCAGTGTTAAATTACCGTCTCAGAAGAAGTCCAAAGCTACTGTGAAGTCCACCACTGCTGCCAGTGCTACGGATAAATCTTTCAAGCAGAAGCCTTCTAAACCATCTTTGTCGCCAAAAGTCCAGAAAGAAGAACTCGACATCTAAGGTTCACGAACGCAAAAACAAACATGTATCGAAATCGTTTGGTACTGTTGGGGCAGACTCTGACTTTTAAGGGTTTTTACCCTTTTTTCCTCGTTTGTTACTAGTTTCCCTTTTTCCTTTATTTTTATGACCTTTTTGCATTGGAATATGCGTGGTTACCGTTCCCATAAGGAGGAGCTGAACCTTCTGCTTTCTACTTATCAGCCTTTGTGTTTGTGCCTTGAGGAGACTAAACTCCGCCCTGCGGATCATATGCACTTTCTTCACTATATGGTTTTTCGTAACTATCTCCCTGTCCCTGATGGTGGTCATGCCCATGGGGGACTTGTATCTTGGTGCGTCGGGACCTTTACTGCACTCCGGTCCAGCAAGTTTCTGATTTACAAGCGGTAGCTCTGCGTATTACCTTACCATCTCTTTCTTTCACGCTTTGCTCTTTGTACCTCCCACCTAATTCTTCTGGGGTTGCGGAGGGCTTTGTAGATTTGCTCCCCCAACAGTTTCTTATCTTAGGTGATTTCAATGCCCATCATCCTTTATGGGGTTCAGTTCGTGAGTGTCCTAGGGGTACCCAGATTGCTGCAATTGCAGATCTTCACGATTTAGTTATGCTCATTTCTGGGATTCCTACTTTTGTGATTCTTCTGGCTCTGTTTCTTGTCTTGATCTTTCCCTCTGTTCGCCACAGCTCGCTACCTCTTTGCGCTGGTCTGTGGTTTCTGATACAGCAGTGACCACTACTCTGTTTTGCTTCATGATTGTTCGCAGAGTTAACCTTACTTGCCCACCAAATTGGGTGTTTAGTAGGGCACACTGACCCCTTTATTCCGAACTTATTGCCCTAGATAACACTGCCTCCTTTCCTCATATTAATGCACGAGTCCAATGTCTTCGGAACATGATACTAGACGGTGCTGGGCTTTCCATTCCTCGAATGTCGTTTACTGGACGACATACTCTGGTACCCTGGTGGTCGGAGGAATGTAGTGCAGCTTTCCGAGCTCGCCGCAAGGCCTTGAAGCTGTTCGAGCGTCATCCAACATTAGAGAATATGATTACTTTTAAAAAGCTGCGTGCTCAGGCTCGGAAAATAATTCGGCAGTGTAAGAAGTCTTCTTGGGAACATTTTGTCTCCACTTTGTCAGGCTGCACTTCCTCTTCCAGGGTGTGGGATAAAATCCGACGACTTTGTGGTAAACCTTCATCTATCCCCGGGCTGTCTGTGCCTGGCAACATTTTGACTGATCCCCATCGTATCGCCAGTTCCCTGGGTGGAGTCTTTGCTTCTGCCTCTAGTTCTTAGCACTATGATCCCCAATTCTTGGTTGTCAAAGATCGGGTAGAGTCCTCTGGTTTTGATTTCACCTCTCAAAATCGTGAAGATTATAATCTGCCCTTCTCATTAGCTAAATTGGAGTTAGCCTTGTCGGTCACTCCTGATTTTGCCCCTGGCCCGGATGGTATTCATCCACTAATGCTTAAACACTTGCTTCCAAGTAGTCTGCTTTTTCTTTTAGATACCGTTAACCATATTTGGCTACATGGTGCTTTCCCCTCTCAGTGGCGTGATTCCATTGGCGTTCCTATTAAGCCTGGAAAAGACCCACGGTTACCAACTAGCTACTGTCCCATTTCTCTAACAAGCTGTGTTTGTAAAGTAATTGAGCGGATGGTCGCTAAGCGATTGATGTGGTGTCTTGAAATGTATTCTCTTCTCACTCCTTGTAGAATGCGGTTTTCGTAAACGGCGGTCTACTGTTGACCATTTTATTTCTTTGGCGACTCACATTTATAATTCTTTTCTGCGCAGACAGCAGACAGTCGCTGTCTTTTTTGATCTAGAAAGGGCCTACTATACCGCCTGGCTTATGGCTATCCTCCGTCAGCTCTTCCATTGTAATTTCCGGGGTCATCTTCCTGTCTTTTTGCAGCAGTTTATGGATGCCCGTACTTTTCGAGTACGGGTGGGATCTTCTTTCTCCCCGATGTTTAGACAGGAGAACGGTGTGCTGCAGGGCTCGGTGTTTAGTGTTCTTTTGTTTGCTATAGCCATTAACCCCATATTGTCGAACGTTCCAACGGTCATCACTCCGTTTCTCTTTGTAGATGATTTTGTAATTTGTTGTAGCTCTGGGCATACGCGCTTTACCCAACGGCGCCTTCAGTGCTTTCTTGATATCTTACACACTTGGAGTTTGGAGAATGGGTTTAAATTTTCAGCGGAGAAAACCCACTGTCTTAATTTTTGGCATCGTAAAGAGTTTCTTGCCCCCTATCTCTCTCTTGGTGGAGTAGAGCTGCCGTTTGTTGAAGCTAAATTTCTCGGCCCCATTTTTAACCGTAAAGTTTGCTGGGGACCTTATATTTTATATATTCGTGGGCGTTGTGCTCGTTCCCTGCAATTACTTCGTGTCCTTAGTGGCACTTCTTGGGGTGCCGATCGTGTCCTCTTATTGCATTTCTACCGGGCTTTGATACGTTCGAATGGGTCTATGGTCTATTCTTTTACTCGGCCATCTATTCTGCGCCGATTGGATCCTGTCCATCATCAAGGCCTTAGACTAGCCCTGGGATTTTTTCGTACTAGTCCCACCTGTAGTTTCTATGTGGAATCTGGTGAATCATCCCTTTGGATACGTCGGGATATTCTTCCTTGTAATCATGCCACCGCTTTGCATGCACTGCCTTCTCACCCTGCCTATTCTACGTTCTTTGGTGCCGCTCTGGATTATCGTTATCGTAATATTCCATCTGCACTGCTTCCCGTGGAGTGTGGGTTACGGAACTTACTGTCAAATTTGGATGTAGTCCTTCCTTTGCTTTTCTGTAGGGGATTTCATCGTCTTCCTCCACTGTTATTTTAGTCACAGCTACCTTCTTAGGGGTGAACCCCTACCTCGTTTCCACTGCAATATGCCCTTCACAGTGAAGCATTATCTTATCCAGTGTTGTTTCTATTCAGCCCTTCGCGAACGATTTGGACTCTCTCCTAGTTTAATTGAGGTTTTAAGGGATGACTGCGTCTATCGCCAAGCTTTCTCGCTACAGTGGTTTCCTACATAAAATTTAATCATGTATGTAGTTTCTGGTGTGTTACTGTCTTTCCAACTGTGTCAGTACAAACTCAAGTGCTTGTATTTGCTGAGAATTAGCTTGGATACCTTTTAATTTATGAGCTGTTTTGCATCTTAACTTTTGTATCTTTGTTTTGTTTATTCTTTCTGCTTCTGTAATCTGAGTTGCTTAACTTGTACTTGTTTTGTTTTTATTGTATTGATGTACTGACTTGAATAAATGTATAGCCAGAGGGTGGCGCTGATGACCGCCGCAGTTTTGCGCCACTCAAACCGCTATTACTACTAAGAAACAGAAACACATTAAGGACACCACTAAACTCACCCAACAAACAAAAAAGCAGAATGATTTTCAAAAAGTTCACTTTCCAGCCAAGGACTAACTACAAATTCCACATCATCTTCAAAAAGCACGTCTGTCTAGCTTCACAAAACAGATTCAGTCTCGAGAAATTACTCTGCAACAGATCAAAGAACCAAACATCTCAAAATAAAAAAGCAGGAATCTATCAAATTAATTGTCCAGAATTTAACCAAATCACATAAGTAAAACAAAGAAATTTAAAGACTAGATTCAATGAGCGCATCACTACAAACAGATGGATAAATCTGCAGTTGCATATCACTTTTGGATGACAAATCACAACATCACACCAAATATAACGCTCCTAAAACCAGCAAAATGCACAGCAGAGTTGGATACTTGGGAAAAGTTTTTAATCACAAAACATAAACACCGTGTAATGAATTTTGAATTGCCACCACCAAACCCATTGTGGAAATTCATCACTTCAGCGCCAGATGTCACCACACACAAGCACACCGGACAACACCACAAGGAACCAGTCAGGCACTTCCGATGATGGGAGCAATTAGCTCTTGAATACAGTCAAGACAAAAAACATGTAAGTGATGTTGTGTTTCAGCTCTGACTCAAATTTTCTAAATGATTTCAAATTCACATCACTGTTACTAGCTTATCCACATATTACAGAAATTCCCCTAAAGAACTCACATGGACACTGTAAGATCTATAGGTAATATTTTTGTATATATAGAACAAATTTCACATTGTGGAATAATTCCTGTTTTAAATAGCCTCTGAGTTCCTGATAGGGATGCTTACTGCACAAAGCAGCCTGGTTAAATAAGAGAAGAAGCAGAATTAGTATTAGAGTAATGGAGAATGAACAAATCGGTGAATTCCAGCAAAAACTAAACCCTAAAAAATCGGTTTCTGTCAATGCCATCACACAAACCAGTTTAATAGATTTATAAAAACTGCCATTGTTATTTGAAGCTACTTTCCCTAAGAAATTGGTGACTTAATCCCACATCTTGAGACCAAAAATTGGCAACTTGGCTATCAGAAAGCTGTAACTTCTTGCAGTAATGCACTAGTAATGATCCAAGTATTAAAACTCACTATAAAGTATGTTTTAAAATATTTGTGAATAATCAATGAAAATGAAAGTAGTGTTTGTTAGTTATAAGTGTACTAAAATCAAAACTATTCAGAATAAAATTAAAAGCTGCAACAGGAAGAAGTGCCCCAGACATTAATATTGCTAAAATAAGTATTGACAATGCTGAACTTGATAATGTTCTTATTATTAATGCTTATAACTCATACTTCCTTAATTCATATAAGAGGAAGTCAGGCGGTTCTGACTTTAATACATCCGTAATTTGAAAAAAAACCCTCCAAACATACAATATAAATTTCAAATTTCACGGCTCTCATGGCAGAAAAGATGATCAACTCCATTGGAAGCAAACATTTCATATGAATCGGATGAGATAAATGCAAAATAGCTAAAATATTGCATAACAGAGTTGAACAAACCTCTTAGTTATTTATTTAGTTTATTGCTTTTTATCAGGAGTATTTCCAGTATCCAAAAAGGGAGACAAAACTATGGCTTATAATTATAGGCCTACCTCTCTTCTGATATGATTTTTGTCATGGAGAGTGTTTTCTACTGTGTGAATCTTCTGTACCTGCAGACTGGGAAGCTGCACAATCCTGGTGTTGACAGACTACGCTGTAAACAGTGTCACCTGTATCATATCGATTTCAACTGAAATGGCTGCTATATGCCATTTGGCATGCTAAGAATCATGTTTCACTAGCACATTGTAGCTATACATAAAATTTAATGGAAAAAAACTTATCTATATAAATTTTCAATTAAATCACAAATTGCTTTAATGAACATTAAATATATGAAAAAATGCAAATAACCTTAAATAAATGTAACGTGACAAACCTATGAACAATATTTTTTCTTAGTAGTTTTCCTTACATACAGGTAAACAAATAGCTGTTCTGCAGCAGTATGTACACAGTAGATAAAGGTGAACTACCATTTTATATGCAGAAAGCTAATATTTTGATCAATGTGAAGTACTCTTGAGTCTCCAAGCAAACATAAGTACAATGACTATGATAAATTAAATTGAGTTTTATTTATGGACACTCCTTAAATGCTGTGGTTCTTAGCGTCCCATTCTATATTGGGCATGAAAGACTGATAATTATATTCAGAGGCCTCTTTATCAGCCTTGAGGTTCTTTTACGTGCCGTAAATCTATGACATGGGACCACCGGCTTTACTTCCCTTCCGAAGGAAGCCATGCTAAGGATTTTTAACCCGTAAAAATCCATCACCCTCCGCCAGGTTTGAACCCGCAACCTCAGGAACTAGAGGCTAGCATGGTAACCACTACATCACGGAGGATGACAATGACTATGGTGTCATACTGGACTATCACCAGATAAAATTTTGAGTTTGCCGTTCCAGATGCTTATAACAGGTGTTTGAACTGACAACCCTATTGGCATGTACACTCTCAAAGTCTCAACTACAGTGCTTTTGCTTCACACTGTGATCACTGCATGGCAACTTGCTTCAGCAGCAGCAGCTTAGCCTCCTGCCAAAATAGTTATATCTCTGCAACTACTTCAAGTTGTCATACTTAAAATTATAATGATAAGAAGCACATACCTTATAAGAGATGTTGAAAGTGTTGTTCTCTATCTGCATGTTTCTGGCATTTTCTCAGGAAATTTTCATTCACATTTGAGAATTCAATATACAAAATTGAGTGAATGTTTATGTGGGGGATTTGTTGCGCACCTTATTTTTCAAGTTTTCGTATAGATAAAAATTTAATACTGTTAAATCGGGATTGTGAGGGCCATAAATCTTTACTAATTCCCTATCTTTAAAAAAAATTCTTAATTAGATTTAATGGCTCATCAGTTGTATGCGCAGTAGCGAAGTGTTATTGGAAAAATCGAGACAGATCTTCAACATCGGACAATGTTTCAAAAAATGGTGTAAGTCATTCCTGTACTTCTCTGCATTTACTGTTCAAAAATATAGGTCCTATTATTCTGTATACATTTATTGCACATGGATTTTCATGCAAGAATATCTTGTGTGTAAAGTTGTGTTTCTCTGTGCTATCTGTTATTTTGCGATGAAACATAGTCATATAAATGGAACCATGAGAAAGTCAGAAGAATATTAAGCATGGATCAATTACTTTTATCATATTGCAGAATCCAAATACAGAAATTTACCCGACTTTAATGATAAAAACTAAGGTATGTGCAACAAACCCCATACAGAGTAAGAATTAAAAGAAAACGTCAGGCAAGAAATTTGTTCAATTTCAGATATTGAACTCTCAAGTGTGAATGAAAATTTCCTAAGATGATGCCAGAAATGTACGGGTAAAGGAGGACAACATTTACAAATCTCTTATGATAGGGTATGCACTTAGTATCATTGTGACTATGAGAACATGAGGTGGTTGTGGGGGTATTATGACTACTTTGGCAGGAGTCCCAGCTGTGGCGGCCGGTGTGTGAGCCACTGTGCAGTGATCACAGTGTGAAAGAAAAGCTCTGTATTATTGCCAGCCCAACTGTCACTATATGGTTAGTGATGTGGTGAGCTAAGATAATCTCTCCCCTGGATGTTGACAAGACATTGGCTGCACCCAGTACACCATTATCTTAAAGGCAGTCTGATAACAGGGGACTATTTTCGGGAAAACAGGGCAACTACAGGGAAATCAAAATACAGGAAATCTACAGGAGAAAATACAGGTGAAAGACTTGTCATGTCAGAATATTTGATGAGACTGTACCTGAGCGGAAGAAAGGAGTTGTACCAAGTAGGGTTGCACAAACCAATTCCTTCAAAGTACCTACTCATACATACGATTCATTCATACATCGTGAGCTGCTTCACACAAACCCCTGCCGACCACCAGTCATCATGAATCATCTGTAATAACTAGTTGCAGCCCACTGTTGTTATTCGTTCAATTCTTTCGAATCATCCATGCTTGCAATTTAGCTAAATTCACGATTGTTTTATGATTGTTTATCTTTGATGAACAGTTTAGTCCTATGATTTAGAATGAATGATAAGTTTCATGTTACATATCATTAAAAAATTTCAGGGAAAGGACAAAATAAAAATACAAAGAAGTTGTGATTGTTCGGGAGAGAGGGAGGGCAGCGGCCGTACATCTACAAGCCACGTTAAAATGGTGCAACACTCAGTCACAGTATTGGCGCTGGATATTTTGCAGTTTGTCAGTTCAGCGACATTGTTGCTAGCTAGTGTTTTGAGAGGAAATGCTGGTCCCTGATTGGTTGAAACGCATGTGAAACTGCTTATAGCTTGACTGCCGAAACCACTTGTAGTATCCCTTAATTATTGTTAATAACTAAAGTGGCTTCAATGATGTAAAGTACCTCATTGTTTGGAATGTAGACTACAACGTACTGTGGTTGACTCAGGAGAATGGCTTTGACCTTGAACTGCAAGCATGCAGTGGACTAGAGAGCTTCTTACCTACGATGCAAATAGCATAGCGCCAGCAGTTCAGAAGTATTGTCAACAAATACAGTTTCACATGTATATGGCCATAATTATATTGTTTTACATGTATGCAGGTTTTACGGGTTTTCTTATTGAAAGTATGATCATAATTATTTTGTTTGATGTGGTAATATAATGTATTACTGATGCTACTTTGCATAATGTTTATAGCCCTGGGAAAGAAAGGATAAGTACCTTTGGAATAGGGTGTAAAACATTGGAGCAAGAGGGAAGAACAAAACAGCGCTAGCTCAGGCTTGCTTATGTCAACCACAAGGTCATAGCTAAATTTCTGAGTCCTACACAGTACGTTGCTGCATTTTTGTCAAACACTCTTCTTCATTGTTCCTGTGTTAATGGACAAGTTTTGATGGAGAATCATGTTGTCAATCTTAGTAGTGCACATTGTGCGTTATGAATGTTTCAAAATTTAATCCAGTATGGTTATTACCATCGGTGCATCCAGAGTTTCAGCCTTGGTTGCAAGAAGTGCACAGTGGCTCAAAAATGGCTTTTTTGTAACCTATGCAAAAAAAGTTCACCTAAAGCAACATGGGTGGTTACCAACCACATGTCAAGACAAATGCATAAAACAAGGATCATGACAATGTGGAATATAGCTTATATTTCTGCATTTCTCTCTTCATTTTGTGAACAGGTGAGTCATTTCATCGTTTTTTTTTTTTTTTTTTTTTTTTTTTTTTCCTATGTGCCTTGTATTTCATATGGTGGATAGTTGTAATTTGGGTATATTTTACAATTTACTAACTTTGAATCAGTACTTTACCTAACGCTCGTACATATTCCATTTTCGTGCATGTACATGGGATTGATGGTGTCCAGTTTGGTACGACACATCTCATATTTCAGGCTGTAAATGCTTGCCTATGTTGACCTCATATGGGACACCCAAAATCCCGTATTTGCAAGAAAGTAAGAAAGTGACAATTTTAATAATCCTTTTATAAACCATGTCTTTTTTTATACAAATATCAGTATTACCAGTATTGAATATCACATTACAGACAATTGTTTCTGCATTATCCTAACGGTGTTAAAACATTTTGCCTGTGACTGTACACTACACAGCATATTATTTCAGAGTGGTGACGTAACAATGAAGATACTGTTAACAGTGAACAAAGGCCAAAACAATAAATGAAAAATAAATGGACAGATGAAAGGAATAAATGTTCCACAGTGATAGTAAAGCTGAGATCCAAAATACATTAATTTTTAATCAAAGTTAGTATTCAATTTTTGAAGTAATAAAGACAGACGCAACTTTGCTAGCCAAAGGTGTGATCACGTACAAAGCTGGCTTTAAACGTTTGCTAGCATGAGTTGAAGTCCACTTTTTTTTTGTAAATGTTTCCGTTCACAGACAGAACCTTATCTGGGCATGCAAGTGCTTGTTGCAGCTTTGTAAATGCTGTCCGGCAAACAAGAATGAAACATTTATTTCCAGCTCTGGTTGGCTGGTGGCTAGTGTTGACAGATTTTGGGAATATTGTGAAAAATTGCCCCAAAAAATGGAATTTTTAGATGTTGGTGTAGTTTCTAATTTAACATTTTGAAATTCCTCTAACTTGGTGTATAATGCTTTATTGATTCAGGCACATTAGTTGTATTTAAAATATTATTTTAGAATAATGCTGCATGTGGCATTTTATGTCTAACTGTACTTAAAAGGGTATTTTCTTTAACATTTTCTGATATTAATGAATTCACCCATTTTCTGAATGACTGAAGATAGCTCATTTAAATTATGGGATGATTTAAACATTGATGCTTTTATGGATCTTCTTTGGTGTTAATACAGGGTTATTCAAAAAGAAGGAACAGACTTTAAATACTTATTTCTAATGAACGACAATAGATGGCGACACATGTGATACTCGCTGAATAGAAGAAAGTTCAAAATTTTATTTTGTATGTTCAAAATGAGCACCATTTGTTATGCGAGGACAACCAGTGCTTTTCCATTTGCATACGCAGCCATCTTCTACTAATTTATTGTATCAATTGTAAATTTTTTATGATGAGGCATGTTGAACTACAACGAAATGCACGCTGCAATGAAACAAGGGATTCACTCTTTGCATAATGCAGCACACAAAAGGACTTTTCCTGTGGTGTCGCCATTTTCTCGTAAATATACACAGCGTCACTGTAGACACTGAATGGAACTAATAGGTGGGGCTTAAAACTTTGAACTCTCCTCTATTCAATGATGTATTGTATGTGTTGCTATCTATTGTCGTTCATTAAAAATGAATATTTAAAATCTGTTCCTTCTTTTTGAATAACCCTGTATAATGGATGGTGAAATTTTTAAGAAATGAATTACACATTAATTTTAAATGTATAATTAATAAAAAAATTTTCCTTAATAAAAGACATGGTATGAAATAAATCAGTAAACTTAGAAGATAGGTATATATTTGCTATGAAAGTTTCAACGTGTTATCTCAAATAGTTTTTGAGATAAAGGTACATGAAGTTAGCAAACATAACATTGGCAGGATAGGGCTTTTAATCTCCCCATAATGTCTCATATTTTGCAAAGGAGAATCATTTGGAATAAATGACTGAAGCTAGGTACATACCACAGGATCTATGTGGGCACATCTTGAAAGCAAATGTTTCCTAAAATGAAAGTCAGAGGTAAACTTATATAACCTTCACTTGGTAGGTGAAAGGTTTTATGTAAAAATAGTGTAATTCATTCCTAATTCAAGCATGAAGAAAACTTAACTGTTTGTAGTGCTTATGTTTTTAATAGTTAAAGCTATATTGTTTTTATTGTAATTAAACAACCTATTATAACATTATTTGATGAAAGTAACATATAAAATTAATTTATGAACAGTTAGTCTGAAATTGTATGGGGTTGTTGGCAAGTATGTTTAAAAAGATCTTTGACGGTCGTTAATACTGGTGATGAGGAAGAGTTCGATTCCTTGAAACTAGTTCTGAGCCTAAAAGTCCTTTGTGAAATTATACATTTGTTACTATAATTGAAACTTGTAACTGCCTTTTTTATACTCAATTATCCCAAATGGATCAATTTTGTGTTAACTAACCTCTTCCCTCTTAGCTCATTTAGAATCAACCTAGTTTATAGTTATAACACATATTTGTTTCTTCGGGTGCCAACATCAGCTGTTACTGCCCCTGCTGTGACGTCTACACTTACATCTGCAGAAGATGTATGCAGGTCTGTGGCAGCCACATCTACCTCCAAACTAGGATTTCTTCCCAACCTAATGTTAGAGCAGCGGAACTTATTTGGGTCATCCATATGATCAGTACAAAAGCAAGTTTCAGAGCTCAGGAGGGTATTAACAATATCTTTAAGATGATGTTCAAAGACAGCCACTTAGCATCACAAATGCAACCTGTGTACCTTGCTTGCTTTGGTCTTGCAGCATACTTCCATCACAAGCTCACTGACTAATTGAAACTTGCAATGCACATAGTTGTGTGTTTTGGCAAATCATTCAGCAGAATATCAAAATTGCTACGAATGGATTTGGCCGTTCGCTTTTGGGATGAGAATAATAAAGTGTCATCAAGCTATTGGAATTCTTCTTTTCTGGGGCACTTGTCTGCAGCTGACTTGTGGAGAGACTTTAAAGAGTGTCTTGGAGACAATAGAACAGAGAATGATCTTGCATGTGTCCATGGATGGGCCAAATGTAAACTAAGCCTTCCTTGAACTCAAAAAAAATAGGCATGTGAAGAAGAACCAGAAATAATTGATACTGGATCATGTAGTCCATCGTGCATTACAAACGGCATTCAGGAAAACTGGCTAGAAAATTGGCAAGTTCCTGAAGTCAATACACAATGTATTCAAAGATTCTCCAGCACAGCGAGCTGATTTTGTATATGAAACTAAGTGCAAGTAGTGTTACAATTGCCACTGGCTTGTAAATGTTGCTACCTGTGAAAGAGCTATCACGATTTTACCTCTCCTGAAGTCTTATTTCAAGAACAAGTGTGTGCACCTGCCTGATACTTATGCAGTGAAGAAGAGTGCTGAAATTCAAGACCATCTTCTGCCTCCTAAATTACACTTCTTCTTGACGATCACCTCTGGACTTGAACCCTTCTTGAGAGAGTTCTAAACACCAAAACCATGTTCCCTTTCCTGCATTCTACTGTTGAACACCATATCCAAGAGCTAATGGAAAGGTTCATTAAAGCCAGCATTCTGGAAGATGATAATACTACATACAAGCTCATAAACATAGATGCATAAAATGTAGACAACTGTGTGAAACTGCAACAAGTTACGATTGGGCTAGCTGCAAGACAATCTCTCAGTGAGGTTTGTCTTAAGAATATTGATATGGACGAGTACTGTCTAGAGGGGAAAAACTGTCTAGTGAAGATTGTTGGGAAACTTATCGAGAGAAGCCCTCCTGAAACAAATTTGTCAAAGCTTCTACTTGTCTTGATCCAAAAAAGATATTGACTATGCCAGAACAATGCAAAAATGTCTTTGAAACGTGTATTTGAATGCTTTTGGCAAAGCATCATGTAAATGCACCTCAGTAGCATCATGTGAATGCACTTCAGTGTGATAGAGCCATCCTTCAGTTTGCATCTTGTGCAGACAAAAATGAGCTGCCAAATTTTGATCGGAGAATGTCTCCTTTTGACACTTTCTATGCCAAACAAATGAATGGCATAGAAGAATATAAAGATGTGTGGCACATTATCAAAATTATTCTTGTATTTTCACATAGCAATGCCTTTGTCGAAGGAGGTTTTTCCATTAATAAGGAAATGTTAGTGGAAAACCTTCATGAGGAGTGTCTGATAGCCTTGAGTAAGGCATGGGATGGCATACAAAATATGAGTGGAGAGATGCCATGGTTGTGGATCAAGAAATGTTTTGTTATGTTCAAGGAGCTTGCACTAAGCAAAAAGAAGCAATTGCAGAGCAAAAACAAAGAAAAACATAATTGGAGAAACTGAACCAATATGTGAGGGAAGACAGAAAAAGAGAAGCTGAGGTACTGCAACATTTGAAAAAAGAAAAAGATGATTTGCAAATGAAACAAGTGAGTTGTAAGAGAAGAAAAGAAAATTGAAGTGAATAAAGTAGAGGCATAGATGGAAAAAATACTTAAATACAGAAAATACAAAACTAAACTAAGTACAAAAGACATAGATCCTTTGTATGTATGACCCCGACTGGGCATCCCCGGGATGGAAGGATGAGTTGAGACGAGACAGAGGGTGGCCATACCAGAGCATGTTTCCCCTGCCATGCACATGCTGAGACTTCTTGCTGACACGGACAACCATGAAAAAGACCAAGCAGATGAAAGGTGAAGTTAACTAGAATGGAAGGACAGCATTCGCCTAGTACCTGGGTAAACCCCCGGGGGGAAAAAGACCCATGTGTCAAGAAGGTCAGTCATGGGAATCGAACCCACGACCTTCTGAATACGGGCCACATATGTTAGCATCTGAGCCATCCTCTCAGTAAACCGAACAAGTTATTTTGAAATGATTGGCACTGTTGAGGAAACCTGTGTAACACTGACTAGAAATCAATTTTTAGTGTAATTGCTGTTATAAAAGGTGTAATTTGTTTCATTTGAGAAATATTATTTTATATTCTTTAAAAATATTTACCTACCTAATTATTATATTGAAGACATTACCTATATAAACGTAATATAAAGATTGTTTTTATTGATTTATGTCATTGGATCAATTCTTGCTATTATGTTCCTTTTTAAAGTTCCACAAGTGTCACTGAATAATATTTTATCCGAGTGTTATAGCATTAAGTGCCATTTATAGTAAGCAAGATGCATTGTGTAAATGCAAGACCTTGCACCCATGTTATTTAATGGAAGCAGTCACAAAAAAAAACAGCTTGGGACCAACGTGGAGGTTATACTGTTTACGTTAAAAATCAAGGAAACATAATTATAATTCATTCCTCAGTTTGGACTGGCTTCAACCTCGTGCAGAATAATATGTTGTTATGCGTAATGATATATTTATTTTGCACAATAGGTTGTAGAAATCCTCATACTAAATTAATGAACCTAATTGTCATTGTCTAGATCTGTATTTTATTTTAAATGGCAAAGTGCTCAAGAAGAAAAT
The DNA here is from genome assembly GCA_030765065.1 of Deroplatys truncata. NCBI lineage: Eukaryota > Metazoa > Arthropoda > Insecta > Mantodea > Mantidae > Deroplatys > Deroplatys truncata. The sequence continues at coordinate 344,699,522 of CM060990.1, read as the reverse complement.
AATGCAAGCTGTAGTAACATAGTTAATCTTCATTGATTTGTGTTTTAAGATTAATGTATGAAAAATTTTCATGAGCATCAGTTGGCTGGTTACAAATAATCAAGTAACCTGTACTTATTTTTCAGTGCATATGAATAGTATCTTATGACTGCATTTATGGCATGTTATTTTGGCATCACTTTTTATTCTGAATGGGACCTTACAGTTCTGTTAATGTGAAATATTATTTTATACTGATAAACATACACAAATGTTATTCGAGTATCATGGCCTGCTAAATTTAATGCAGGGAAAATGTAAATTACAGAGGGAGAACAGGGAAAATATCTTCAGCTGACCAGTGGGCACCCTGCATAAGGAAAGTCTAATGTGATTGATTCAGAAGAGGGTGCTGGCCAGGCTCTTGCTCCCTACCATCAAATCCATGCTGCTGGATCTATAGGTGATATTGAGATATTACATTATAATATGCAAACGAGATGACACCCCATTGTAGTATCACATTGTTATTCACTTCATCTGTTAGAGTGAGCAGTTTGTGTTTAGAAAGTGATTAGTAATCTCCATTTGGTGGATTGTCTTAAAAGAAAGAAAGATTTCTGTTGGACTGTCTCAAAGTATACCAGTCCAGACATTGATGCCTCACTGAATCTAATAGGCTGCCTCGTAAATCATTGAGGGTTCACAGTGCTCCAGTGATGAATGTGGTGATTTACGTGACCCACATTGTGGAATCATGCTTTGTCTTTAAATAACACATTTGACAAACATTTAGGATCTTGTTGGGTTTGTTGAATGATTCACTTGCAGATGGCACTCTCTGTCCATGATCTGGCTGCTACAGATCCTGATGCAGTTGTTTGTAAGGATAGTTTTACAATATGTAATATTTTCCTTATGGAAATTCCGTTGATTTTGAAACATCTATGAATGTCCCTCACTACATTGTGGATGATCAATGGCATAGTCAGACCTGTATTTACCTCATCACAGTTAAGCTGATCTCTTCAGGCGGTATTCATAGTTGATCTGGTCCGGACCAACTTGCTACTACCGGTGGGTTTTTACAGCGGATCATGAACTTTCTTATTCATAGACCGGAAGTTGTATTGGTCTGAACCAAATTTTGGTGTACCTCAGAAGGGTAGATTAAAGGCAGATCATTTTTATAAAATGAATGACTATGTAGTGATGGACTTGGCTGCTGTACGTAGAATTTGCGAAATGAGACGGTGGAGTAAAACCATCTACCAAGATTATAGACATAATTGGAATGTATGACGACTTAAACTTGAAAAAAAAAATACAGGTTTAGTAAAGCAAAAGTTAGAAGGCTGATAAAACTGATTCATCCTAACCTATATGACAAATGATAAAAGAGGCTTGAGTATGTCAATTGATATGCAAATGCTAATAGCACTTCCGTATTCAAGAGGAGGGTATCAAGAAAACATACTGACCTTAATAAGGTGTTAGTAAGCCACATTATAACTAATCTCTCGTTTGCCATTGCTAGACTTCTCTTCATTAAACTGGGATTATGATGATTTTTACATAACTTGAGGGGATGTAATGTGAACTTAAGAAATGCTGCTAAAGTAAAGGTCTAATTAGGATGCACTTAATGTAATGGGAATGAACCTTGAATGATTGTTCATTTATTACTTCACGCCAATTGGTTCTAATTACCATGCGACATTAAACTTTGTGCAACGGGAAGGAAGTTTGACACTGCCAAATTCTTAAGTTACATCGCGTTAAACTAAGTCACATTAACACAACCCTAAATAGCTCCATTTAATACAAGTGTAGGACCTTCATGTTACATCGCATTAAGTCACTTAGGTTAATTTCAAAGTGATTCAGGCTTTACTATGTTTTCCCAGCGAGGAGAGGAGGTTTAAAACTCTTGGAAGGCTTATGATATATCAGGATTTCCTCAGGTAATTATTTCTGTATAATTACTATGACACAATTTTCAGTTACTTGGTTAAGATCCAGGGTGAGATACATTTTAATAACAGCAAATGTTGCTTGCTATTTAAATTTGATTTGATTCTGTAATTTTAAGGTTAAAAGTTAACATTCTAGCAAGTTAAGTTCTTATTGAAGTGATTAACAATGACATGAAACTGTGTATCTGGTGGATAAAATGTTTCCAAAAAGTGAGGGTTGGCAATAGTTAAGAATCATGCACAAAATTGCCTATGTATATCTCCCTCCATGCCTCCTCTTTATTTGCATTTGTGGAAACCAATTTGTTTTTGATATTATCCATCATTTTTTGTACTAAGGAAAACGGGCATTTTTCTTCTCCGACCGTTTTAATGCACGCTTTTTGGTTATCTCCATTTTTTTGATGAGGGTGAGCACTGAACCGATGAAAAAACACCTGTGAAACAACCATAGAAAGTTAAAAACTAGGGAGTAACAGTGGTTAGTTTACTGCTCTATAGAAGTCTCGCATGTGCAGAACTACCTTTATTCATCGTGTAACATTTTCTCCTTGCTGATCTACAACCTTTATTGGTCCGAGGCCTTTTATCATTTATGAATGTCAAAAACCTGGTCGGCCTTAGTTCGGACTAAATGAGTCTGGAGATGTCCAGACCAACGTGAAATCTGTGAATACGACCCTTTGTGACTGGAACATCTTGTGTGGTGTTGGACTTTAGAAGGCAGCTTGCAAACCATGAAAATGCTGGATCTGCAGGAATTCTCTGTGCAAATTTCTGTTGGTATAGGTGACATGCTCCTGTTGCACCTTCTGTGCCTCCTAGTATAACAGCATGTCTAGATGCTATATATTGAGTACAAGCATAAGCAAGAGGGTTATTCCATGCCAATTCATCTAGGTTTTTAGGAAATGTAACCCCATGCCACAGTCTTAAATCAACATTAGTGTACATGAAGGTGAATTGGCAAGTAGTATAATATAAAAGTTTTATATTAGTCCATAAATTAGATTCCAAAATGTGAGTGTTAAAAGCAGGATTTAAAACGAATAGATTAAGTGCACATTATGGAAAATTATATCACGTTCATAAACGGCCATAACTTTGGAACTAAATGACATACTTGCCCTCATATTTTTGTACTGAAGATGCATTAAGCTTCTAAATATATCACTTGAAGTTAAGTTAGGCACAGTTTAATCATAAAAAAATAGAGTTGTAAATGAAAAAAAAAATTCTAACTAAAACAGATGTGGGTGTATGTTATGGGAGGAAATGTTATCAGAGCTTAAGGCTTGTTCACAATAGCCCAAGAGCGGTAACCAAAATGGAAATGAGAATGGGAGGCAATGCAGCATACAAAATGTTGGTTCACAATAGCCTTGTGACAAGAATGGGAATGCATATTGGTCATATTGATCACAAAGTGGAAAAGTGGATTTTGTGCATTGGGATTTCATTTGTTTTTAACTCATCAATGATATTTTTACTTCCTCTACCATGTACATAGTAGAGAGGTATTGTGTTCCATAAAAAAATTTGGTATCAAGATTTCACCAGAAATATATGTTTTGAGGCCCCCTGCATCCAAAAACAGCAGTTTTTAGAGAAAAGGTCTGTCTGTGTCTCAACAAAAAGTCTGAGAAATACCAAACTTGGTATTTAAGTTCAGTATCTTCCAAAGATGCCACATTGTTTTAAGGAAAATTCCCCACCCTGAATTACCGTTTACGTGGAACATTTCTTTGAAATTTTTGGTTTTCTAAAAGTGGCTCTTAACGATTTTGATTAAAACACCATATATTAAAGATATTTGCATGAAAAGTAAAACGTATATCTTGAATTTTCTGGAAATAGCCTGCAAAGTCCTCTTCATTTGGAAGGAATTTTATATAATCTGATATAACTGGTAAACAATGAGCGATAGATGAAAACGTACTACACAAAAAATTTGATCTCTTTAAAACACACACCTTATTTCAAATAACTTTTGTGGCATAAGTCATTTTTAAGATATCCATTATTAATGGCTTGCATTGTTGAATACTTATACATGTGTAACAAAAATGTACAGCACAAATTGCAGGACACATTCCTCACACGTAGACGAAGAAATTATGTTATATGAACATGGGTCTGGAAACACCATGTTACAACTCATTTTCTCCAACTCATAAATCATGGGAAACATACAAGAATAGAACGTACCAGCACACCACGTGCAATTCTTTCTCACAGGAGATGTTCAATATGCCCTCCATGAGCATTGATACATGCATCAACCTGCTGTTGTAGTGAATCCCAGATGCGTTGATGTATCCCTGGAATATTGCATATGGTTTTGCAGCCTTCCTTAATATGGGCATGGAGACACTCAACATCTGGTACTGGGGTTCGATACACAAGAGTTTTCAAATGCCCCCACAAATAAAAATATAGTGGGTTTAGGTCCGGGGAGCGTGGAGACCAGGCAATTGGTCCACCTCTACCTATCCATCTGCCACTGAATCTATTATTTAGAAGCCAACGGACATTAACACTAAAATGAGGAGGTGCTCCATGTGCATGAAGTAGCTGTTTTGTCCCACAGCTAAAGGCACATCTGCTAACAGATCAGGTACAACATTATTTACGAAATTATGGTATCTTTGTCCATTGAGCTTGAGTGGAAGAATGTGAGGCCCTACCAAACAGTCACCAACAATGCCGGCCCAAACATTGACAGAAAATCTTTGTTGATGACTTGCTTCAACGGTTGCGTGAGGATTGACTTCAGCCCATACATGTCGAAACAATGCATCATCTATGAACAGCACTGTTGCACTAAAATTAGGGTTGACATTTTGTTGCATAAACCATTTGCAGAAGCGTGCCCGTGCAGGAATATCAGCTGTTGATAGTGCCTGCACACGCTGCAAATGGTATGGATACAGTCGCACCTTGTGTAACACTTGCCAGATAGTCGTGTGGTCAACATTCATTGTTGCAGCTACTTGTCTTGTACTGACACTAGGGTTGTCAACTGTTGGAAGAATTGTCGCCTCCCATTGCGGTATCCTCGTCCTTCTAGGCCTCCCCTGGTCGCAAGTATCAGGTTGAAATGACCCATGTTCCATAAGACGATGATTAATGGCTTCAAACGTTTTCCTGTCGGGCCCCTTCGTTCTGGAAATCTCTCCTGGTACAAACGTTGAGTGCAAGCGCCATTGCCGTCTGCTAATCCATACATCAAATGGGCATCTACCATATCTGCATTTGTGTACACTGCCATTGTACAAGCCAAGTCTGTGATCAACTCTACTAGTATGTAGTAACCCATGTGCTTGCCAAGGTCGTACTGCTCACTGGAACAATTGATGTTACCTGTAAACAAGCAATGACGTAAGTCGCATGGCAACAGGGACATGTAAACCAAAATGCTGGCAGTGCACCTACAATAATGACAACGTAACCAGACGTAACCAAGAGTGCATGTTCCCCATGATTCTAACATTCTGTTCGTTCCATGATTAATGAGTTGGAGAAAATGAGTTGTAACACGGAAACAAAGCCTTTCCAGATCCATGTTCATATAGCATAATTTCTTCGTCTACATGTGAGGAATGAGTCCTGCAATTTGTGCCGTACATTTTTGTTACACTCTTTATAAGTCCTGTCAACATTCAGTTGTTTTTCACGATTGCAGGGAAACAGTATGGAATTTTAAGGTTAGTGTATAATGTCCTGTTCCTTAACACTTGACTATCTCTGTTCCCCTTTTATCTTTAATGAAATGTGTAATTCAGCTATTTCTGCAAAGGTTTATCTCGTTTAAAATGAAATAGATAAAAATCAATAATAATTGAGAGGGTAGAGAGTCATTTGAATGCAGCACATCAGATTGTTTCACCTGCTTCCAATTCAGTTAACATAATGCGAGTTAGCCAGTGTCTAAATTTGTTTAGAGTAAACATTATCTAAATGCAGATCCATTACATTTCTGATTCCTCTAGTCATATGAGCTTTCATTCCTTTATTTAATGGCATTATTCATTGTTCTTTGTTAATTTCTACTGGCTTTTGCTATTGTGTTGTAGGTAATAGCCAGTTTTGAGTTGCATATAAACAAACTACATATGACCCTTTCACTAGAAGAAGGAATGCTCAATTGATCTGCAGATGTCAAGACCTGAGGTTAGGATGCACATGTGCTAGAATTTCTTCCAGTTCCACGTTTCCAGCTTGCTACTAGAGAGAGCATTAGCAGCTATTCCATGTCAACGCTAGCTAGAATAATCTCTACAGTGAAGAGTCTAATATGCCATGCCCAGAAATGAGAAAGTTAAAACTTGGCCAAGTCTTCTTTCCCATTCCAGGGCCCGAAAAGCTTCCTGTCAATTGTGAACACTTCCATTAAAATACACATACTTCAACTTTGTGGTTCTTGTTCTGGTTACCATTCTCGGTTGCGGCAAACCAGCCTTTACTCCACTTACTTTAGATGTAACGGTTGCCATTTGCATGAGAACGACATCATGCACACCTCCAGTGTCTAGAGGTGTACAAAAATAATGTTGCCATGCCATATTAAAATGTCTGTCATAATTATGCATTTGGCAATAAATGTCAAAGGTAAATTAAATATTGGCTTCAATAATGCAGACTTCATACACACATTAACATAAATATTAAAAATGGAAGTAATATTAACTTGAAGTTATTTTCATTTTAGAAATGTGAATCAGTCATGTATACACACTTAAACTTCACTTACTAGTCAGCCATGATATGAGTGTGTTTGGAGGAGGGCGCCACTGTTTTTGTTGACACTACATAACATCATCAAGGCTAGGGATCAGAGGGGAGTGAGGGGCAAGGCAGTATTTGAATATAGAGTGCACAATGAAAACAGCACTGTATTTGTGCCACAGTCTCGCTTATAGTAAATGCAACTTGGAACTGTGGATGTTTTCTTTATCTGACTGTCCTTCTGATGCCCCGCCCACTTGTTCTATAACTGTTTAATTCCTCTTCCGACAAATCACACTCATATTGTGGCCGACTAGTAGATGTGTCACAACTGATGTAAGTGTAGTGTGCATATATACGATTCATATTTCTAAAACATATTATATATAATACTGGAGCATTGCATTTATGACAATAAGGCACTTGGTCATTTATGTGTGCTAGATTGTCTGCATTGTTTACTATGGATATGTTCATCTATGTTGGAATGAAGTTTCACATAGACAGAAAGCTGACTTAAGATGGTTGTCTGTTAATAGAGTATGCTCATTTTTAATGTGGTTCAGTTTTGAAGAAAAAAAAAATTGCTTGCACACATACGAATGTAGGTGCCAGAATAGCCATAATCTCTGCAAAATCAGGTAACAGGAAAGTGTTCATTAGATAATGCTCTGTATGGTATGCTGACATTTTGATAGGAGTATTACTCTTCACACTAGTTAGTTGTAACTGTAAGTTGTAGGGAGCAACAGTAGCAAAAATGCAGATTTTTTTTAACATTTAAGATTTGAGTGTAAATGTTTATGTAATATTGTTACAGAATACACTAAAATTTGAATACAAATATTCCTGGGTTGTTTAATGGGCACACCAAGCAGCTTTACGTGGTCACTGGTAAATTTATAACAGCATCCATGAGCCCTGAAAAGAAAACCTTTCACTTCCCATGCATTTGCAATTATATCTCTAAGGTGAGGAATGCATGGTCAGTAAATTGTCACCTCGTTGCTCACTCTTATTGCATGCTGAATGATATTTTTCATATGAACTGTAGGATCCAGCACCAGTCCTCTTCCTTAGTGTCTGCTCTACGGTTGCTTCCATCCTCTGATTTACAATGGACCGCCTCATAAACATCCCTTTTGGCCTTACAGAGGGCTGTGGATATTGAGTATTTCTTAGCAGCTCTCCCTTTGCACATTCTCTTGAAGCATGACCGAGAGATTCAGCTTCTGTACATTCATGATGTTGACAAAGTGGAGTTCTCTGGTTTCTACCAGGTGCTGATCTTACTGCTAAAATATTGCAAGACAACTTAATTGTATTTGTCCATTCCGAACAAGATAAGATTTTCCTGTTACTTATCCAGGAATTACTTCTTAGAGTTATCTTTGTAGATTTTCACCCCTTCCCCTAATGAAGTAATTTGCATCATGCCTCATATGACTAAGCGCATCTCTCTAGGAGTCAGCGTTCAGATTTCAGCACAGTATCTTCACTGCAGGGAATATTTAGACACGAACACACATCTTTCTTCTCTTAATTGATCCCTACACAAATGCAGATGTTCATCTTGCTAAATTGAAACACTAAATGAAGGCTTCCCAGCAGGCTCTTATCACTCCCAAACTGCAAAGTGTTTTCGGTGCATATACCTTATCATGAGGTAGGCCAATTATTTCTTGAACAGTTGCTCAAATTAATTTATCCAGATCTTCAAGAAATGAGTTTGGTATCTTATTTAATAGTGTACTTTGAAGGGAATATATTAAGCCTAGCCATACATACTCGTTAATGATGTTTAATTTCTGATCTGCCTCAAGCCAGTTAAGTTATTTCGTTAATTTATTTAGAAGCCTTGTAAGAGTGAAGGTGAGGCTCAATACTTAAAAGCGAAGGCTTTCGAAAAATCTCTTGTATAATTACAGAGTAAGTGAAGCAAACGTGCCCCAAATTTGACTCCTAATGCTCAAGTTGGATATCGATTGAATTGTGAATTTAGGTCTTTTTCTAAATGTTTAATTACCTTATTTTTATCTAATTGGCAATTTTCTCAGTTTTCATTTTTATCTAATTGGCAATTTTCTCAGTTTTCTCTTAAAAAATAACACTTGGAGACTTGCGTACGTCATATGTGCAGAGATATAACATTTAGATGTTTTGCTGTTAGCTCTCTTCATTTATTTGTCAGTGACAGTTAACCTCTCCCAAGTTTGCCAATAAAGATTTAAGAGCATTTGCATTAAAGAGAAAAATGTTCAAGAATTGAGGTGGTAAAGGTATGTCTTAAATAGTGAATTGTTTCTATTAAAGACATAATTATGCTGCAATTTTGGATGTATTTGATTATACAAAGATAAAATTAAACTTTCTTAATAGCAGTCAAGGTCTACTTTTTCTTAACGCAATTGAAATAATGGGACTAAACCTAAAATTGTGAAGTTAGTAGGGATCCATGTCAGCACCCAAGAGTTTGGTGTTCTTAAAAGTGCACATTAGAGCCTTTAATGAAGGTAACCTGTTTGATGGTGGATATCTCCTGAATACATATCTGTAAACAGTCTTAATTCACTACCTTAGACAAACATTTACATAAGGTTATATTTTGAGATATTTTTCTAAACCTTTAAGCTTCTTTGACCCAAATATATCGTTACATATGCCAATACATAACTCATTTACTATATAAACATAGATAGTTATTAGTTTCTAGCAGAGGATGGTTTTCTGATTTTAGAAGTGATTGTAACTCGGAAATGTCCAAAATTGTTGAAAATTAGGTTATGTACATTTGAAGGTAGAGAATTATATCCTGAAATATGACTGCATTCATTGCTTTATCAGTGTAAATAGCAAGAGGTATGTTGAAGTTGGAGAGTACCCTTCATAGGCTCTGATCAGAGCACCTTCAGTGGCCACAACATACTCTCTGGCTTCTCTATCACTTTGCTCAGTGATAACAAAATGTTACAGAAAGAGCAGTTTTAATAGACATGTTAAGCATAATTTTAACATCTGTTGGTGAAACTGTGTGTCAGAGTTGAAGTTCTTGAGCAACCAAAGTAATGTTTGATACCTTTACGAAAGAGAGAGTATCTATTAAACTTTGTGTGAAGTCTTTGTTATGCATAATACAAATGGTTCTGCAAAATACACCTTTATCAGAGTTGCCAGTATTTGTTTTTCAGTGTCTCTCTGGTTGAGTGGTCAGTATACCGACTTCTTAGTGCAAGGTAGATTTGATTCGAGACTGGGGCAGCAAACTTTTTCAGTTAGGATGGTTTCCTTCCTTCCACAGAATTTGGAAGTGTGAATGCAAGAATGAATTGAGCGTGTTTCAAAGAAATAAAGTAAACAATTCAATTCTGATAATATTCAAGTAATGTTTTAAAAAAACAGAAGCAAAAGTAATAGTAATGTCAGACTGTTGAAGCAGTTTGCGCACAATTAATGCAACTTTCAGTTTTCTTCAAAATGAGATATATTTTGCATTTATTACTGAAAAACGAATAAAAATTGTTTTATTTGAAACATAATTCCCCCTTACACAAATGAAAGGAAGAAAAACTGTGCCAATCGTATAGTGGACGTATAGTAAAAACAGCTATTGTATCTAAAAGGAGAAAATGTTAAAAGATATTGAGGAAACAACGTTTAGCGCAAAATATCCAGTTTCTATATAGCTGTTTTATTCAGTTATAACATATAAGCTGAATTTTCAAAATAGTAAGACAAAAGTGTTAATGCAAAACGGTTGATGTGCTTTTGTTGCAATTAGTTCATTTGAAAGCACTCTATTCTGAAAATTCAGTTGCTTTCAAAAGTAAACTTGCTTTCAAATTAAAAATCTGAAGAAAGAAAACAAAGCTTTGGAAATAGCATATGGTTGTTCGACTTTGTATTGTGATTCACATTCTGAATTCTGAAAATGTTTCTTTTCCCTGGTCTGGAATGGAATGTGTAATGGAGGGGAGTTGGCACCAATCCAGTGAATGAGGATATTGTGCCTGTGCCCCTTGAGGGGGTGCTCCCAGGAGGAAGGGACGAGGTGAGAGATGCCGGGTGGCCGGAACCAGGAGTGATGCCACAGCAATGACAGAGTCCCTACAGTTTCCAGATTGAGATGCCTTGACAGTCGGACAGTAAGACTGGGGATTGTGCCCCACACAGAAGGTTCAGTTCTCCCCAATGGGGGTCTGTATACCCGGCAACCAGCTGAATATCGAGAGATAAAGTTCCACAGAGCATTCTTTTTCCTTGACATTCTGAACCGGAACACCATCGCCGACACTGGCAACCCTGACAACCTGGGAAAAATACCTAAAAAAAGCCCATGGGTCAGAGTGGATGGTTGCTGGGAAGTGAACCAGGGACCTACCGAATGCAAGTTGTACACGTTACTGCAGTGTAAAATTCGTAGGAAGTGACTAGTTTTATCTGCAACAGCTCTTGATAACCATTTCATTCTAAAATATGAGTAAATAAATTAGTATTTCTTTTTAATGTTTAAAATGTATATTTTTTAAATTAAATACTCCATTGATAGAACCAATACATATTGATGGTTTAACCTTAGGCAATACTCAGTATGAGGTTCATCTGCAGCTTTTTTATATTTGCAATAACAACCAAGTCAAATAAGAGAGTGGATTGGAAAGAAGCACAATTATTTTTACCAAAAGTTTAATAGGAACCTTACAAACAAATGTACAAATGAACTGACATCTTTTGTCTATTTTTCTGCATAGTCGCCAACTTTCTCAACACATTCTGTGGCGTTGCTGGCCACCCAGAACGTGGCGAATCACTAAGGTTATCACAGTGTCTTTGAAGAATGCACACCACTGGAGACATTGCTATGGTGCATACAGTCATTCCCATACAACTCACACATGTCCCTGTGAATTTCACAAAAATTGCACTACACCTCGCTGCTCTTCACAAGTGGATGATGACACTAACATGCATGCCATCTTTGTTGCATAGTTCATGCTTCTCTTGCTTGAGCTACACATGAGAACAAAATATCATCTGTAGTGAAAGCTTCAAACTATATCTTGGTGAAATTTCAACACCCCAGCCACAATACCAATGCAGAAAAGCATTATTGTGCCTTACTTTCCGATCCACCCTCGTATATGTATCTAGTTGAAATGTTGGTTTCTGTTTTAAAACTGAATGTATATTATGTGTACTGTCGATAAAGGAATAAAAACCTTTCCCTGTTTATGCTTCACACATTACTATTATTGTTTATAAAATTTGACGTATTGCATTCACTTCACTTTCTGTAATTACTCTACAAACTATTCTTAATAATGCTTGTTCTTCAATCTATTTCTTCTTAGAAAAGGTAGAATCAGACTGAAAAATTCAATGCCATAGCTGGGATTTGAATCAACCTTGTCCTACACACGGTTTGCATAAGAGAACAATTCCCATTGATTGATCTAATAGTTGGTTCAACTGTGAAGCCCAGGACTTACAGTGCTTAAGACATTGTAAGCCACCATTGGGGTATGTTATCTCAAAAAGTATTTTAGGTCTCCTTGTGGTTTACTGGGAAAAATTGTGAGTCAGTCTGGGAATTTAATGTCATGTTGCCATGTAGCTCAGCTGTTTGGAGCAACTGAACAAAAACTGGAAGATCCGTAGTTCAAATTCTGGCTATGGCATTGAATTTTTCAGTCTGATACTACCTTTCCAACCTTCTCCTACACATGGCTTATGTGAAAGAACAATTAGTTCTTGTTAATTGAGATAAACTGTCATTACACTCTTACAAACTTTGTTGTAAGTATAAGAAGAATACAATAACTAAAACGATAGTCAAATGTTTATATGGTGCCTTTGAAACTCCACGATCTTTGCATTATCGTGAGAAAAATGTAATGAGTTGCATTCACATAACTTTCTTTTTTCACCATTCTACAAATGTTTATTTTTACTAAATCTTATTTTTCTACCCATTTCTTGTTAATCCAGATAAACTTTCAATTCACATTTAGCCCATCGCTGTGTGCTGTGGGGGTCTGCCTCACATTCATGAACTCCTAAGTTCGAATTTTGGTTAGAGTGAGTTACCTGGATAGCTTTTTCCAGGGTTTTCCCTTATCCTGAGAAGATTAATATCAGGTAACTCGAAGCTCTAGGGACCGGACCCATTCCATTTGAGCATTTTAATCATTTTCATTCACCATCCGTAATGGCCTATCTGGTTAAAGGATGTTAATTAAATACCAAAGAAAGGGTTCATATTTACACATTTTGTTGTAGGATATGTAGGTAAAGTGATAGTCACATTTTCAAAAAGTGTGTCACTACGTGATGCTTTGAAATTCCATGCCATTTGTATGACATGACAAAAACTAATAGCAACTTCCCAGTTACAAAAAATATTCAAATCAATAACAAACAATAACTGGGAAATAGTTAATTTCATAAAATACAAGTATGGCACTGTGTAATTTAATGGGGTTTGCATTTCTTGTGTAGTAAAACTTTTTACAGTTTACCAATTATACAAAAGTCATTCAGAATGAAGAAGACTTGAGAGGCTCTTCTCAGAAAATTCAGAATATATCTTTAACAGAGAGTGTTTTAATAAAATCGTTAGCAGTTTTGAGAAACTAACAAATGTCCAAAAACTTTCTATGTAAAGGTTTGTTCGAGGTGGAGGTTTTCTTGAAAATCTTCATGTTGCATCTTTGAAAGATGCTGAACTTAAATATCAAGTTTGGTATTTAATCAACTTTTCATTTTGGAGTTATGTTGTTCACAGACACACACGCATACCGAGCTTTTTATATAAAATGTGTTGCCACATGACTCTCTACTCTCTTCTACAAACTATTCTTACAAAGCTTATTCTTGTATCTATTTCATGTTAATACAGATAAACCTTTATCTCTTATTTACACATTTCATTGTAGGTATAAGTGGTACATATTACGTTAAAACGATAGTCAAATCTTTTCAAAGCTGATTGCTATTTTATAGGTTTGAAATTCTGTTCCCCTTGTATGAACATGAAAAAGAAAGAAAAATAAGAAAGAAAAAAAATGATTTGCAGTTGCGAGAAGTATAAATTATTTGAAAATTCAAACTAGTAACAAAGAATATTTCAGAATAGGTTAACACCATAAGAATGTTACTTGATGTAAATTTTGTGCTTTAACAAGATGTACATTTGTTGTGCAGTAAGATTTGTTTCTCTCTTACGGTGTACTAATTATCCAAAGTCAATCACAACAAAGACAAATTTATAGACTATTCCCAGAAAATTAAAGATTTACATTTTATTTACCATGAAAATAGCTTAAACATATGTATTTTAATCAAAATTGTTGGAGCCATTTTTGAAAAAAATAAAAAATGTTGAAAAACATTCATTGTAAAGGTTAGTATGGAGTAGGGGATTTTCTTCATAATCTTCATGTTGCATCCTTGGAAGATGTTGAACGTAAACACAAAGTTTGGTTTTTAACGGACTCTTTGTTTTTGAGTTATGCTGTTCGTGCACGCACGCACACACACACACATGCACACTCGCGTGCACACACACACACACACTCTCTCTCTCTCTCTCTCTCTCTCTCTGAGCTTTTTCTAAAAATACATTCTTTGGATTCAGGGAGTCTCTAATGTGTATTTGTGGTGAAATTATGATATTGAGTTTTTGGGTGGAATACAATACTTTCTCTATTTACTATATCTACATAGTAGAAAAAGTAAAAATGCTTTCCTTGGATTCAGGGAGTCTCAAAACGTGTATTTCTTGTGAATCTCGTTGAATTTTTGTGTGGAATAAAATACTTCCTCCACTTACTGTAACTACGTAGTAAAGAAAGTAAAAATGCTTTCTTTGGATTCAGGAACTCAAAACGTGTATTTCCAGTGAATCTCATTACTGAATTTTTGGGTGGAATACAATACTTTCTCTATTTACTGTAAGTATACATAGTAGAGAAAATAAAAATACTTTCAATTCCATTATATATGTTGTCCGGGCTTGTAGGCTGCGGTCCAGTTGTTTTCTTTGATGTTTTGCTAAAAACTGCATCTGGCATCTTCAAGAAAGTCACCATGAATGTCGGAGAAGAAAACAACTGAACCATAGCCTACAAGCCTGGAAAACATATATAATGGAGTTAATAACGCTGACTGTGAAAGCTTTGAATTCAAGAGTCTCAGAATATGTATTTCCAGTGAATCCCGTTATTGAATTTCTGTGTGGAATACAATACTTCTACTTACTGTAACTACATAATAGAGAAAGTAAAAATGCTTTCTTTGGATTCAGGGAGTCTCAAAATGTGATTTCCAGTGAATCTTGTTACTGGATTTTTTTAGATGGAATACAATACTTTCTCTACTTATTATAGGTAAGTAGTAGAGACTAAAAAGTAGAGTTGTGATATAGATAAACAGCTGTTTGTCGTTATGGCATCTTGCATGTAACCAAATAGGGAAAAGTGTAACTTAGACTGTAACTTGAAATAATTTCTGGCCTAAATTGTCACGATTTAAGTAAAGTGCATGGAAAAATCACACTTTTAAGGATATTATGATAAATGAAGAATATATGTTTGTTACTCATGGGTAGAGAAAGTCGTGAATATTGAAAACCAAACCACTGTGTTTTAACATTTGCTTATTGTACAATATGATGCCTCCAGTTCCAAAACATTAATTTGTATACCGCTTATGTTGCTGTGCTGTAACATTATTGTTGTTTACTTTTCAGTTATTACTTTCAGGCCTAAAGCAAATGTGTTGGAATGATATTTTCTTTAGCACTAGAACCATATTACACCCCTGAACATTGCAGACCAGGTATAAGGCATCTCGATAAGATGCCTGCGTTCCTCCCTGCAGCTACTGCCATGTGGCCCGAAAAGCATTTGGAGCCGTCTGTACATGATGTATACAGTTACTCTAAAGTCTCAAAAGTTTCAGGTGTGACTGCACTTGTTTGTTTGCAATGCTTGCACAAGACCCAGTCAGCAAAATTAGCGCAAATTTGATGTTGCACTTGTATGCAAAGCACCTAAAATTTTTGAATCAGGGCCATGAAGTTATAAGTCTAAGCTGAATAGAACTACTATTTTCAGCCATGCCAATTACACTTGAGAGAAAGTACAAAAATATTGGACAAATGGCCATTTGTGTCTGGATATTGAACAACCACTACTACATTTGTGATGCTCTTAACATACAGCAGTAGGTTCTGTCCATTTTTGTTTTTACAAAATTCAATGCCATGGTCAGTATGGAACAACAGTTGCCTTAAAAAAAATTACTGTTAACAATATATGGAAATTTAACTGTGAACAAAATCCATGCAGAAAGAAGTTCCAGATGAACATTTCTTGTATTATCTTCTCACTCAGAAATTGTAAGTTTTGGCAAACTGTAACTTTTTGTATCTGTATAGATTATTCATATTAATTGTATTTGGTGCAAGGGAATTTTATATTTGGTACATGCAGTAGCAAATTTTGTGCATAGCGATTTGGCACTGTGCCATTAAACCAAACATAGCATCATAGTCAGTACATAGGTGAGTGAACTAGGCCTATCCTAAACCATATTTTAACACTAAAACATTCAGCAGTGATCAATTTTGGTTTTGCACACACGTTTTAGCTGTCTGAGATATTATTTGTTATTTTATGAATTTTAATTAGAGATATACCAATTCTGCTTAAAACTTGCTTGTCTGCAATACAAGAATATGCACACACTGAATGAGCAAGTCATAATGACTAAACCCAAGTTCTTGAGGCCTGCCAAGTTTACAGGACTAGTTTTTACTGCTGAGCCTGTTTACAGGACTAGTTTTTACTGCTGAGCCTGATTGGAGTGAGTTATCCATGCAGCATGTTTATGTTGCTGTATGTTAGTGTAATTCATTTGGTGCAGTTCAGACTATGAATGGCTCAATTTGCAGGAAAATTAATAAACTACCCTTAAAGCAGATTTGAGGGAAAATTAATAAGCAGGGAACATAAACTGGTAATGAACCATGGGGAAGATTTCCGTGCATTTATGAGCAGTATCAAACAAGCTAATTGGTTTCTCACAGTAAAATTTCTGTAAAACGCTTCTGAGCACTCAACCGGAACTTCAGTTATGCTCTTACATTCTTACAGATTGGGCCATAACCTGCCTCAGCCTAGAAATATTTTGAAATGGGAAAAGGATTTTACTGGCTGATAGGTGCATAGAAATGTGTGCTAGATGATTTATTACTGTTGAGGTGAACATTCTCTAAGCTTAGGACAAATTTTCATTGAAATTGATAAATAGTATTGCCCAATAAATATTAAAAATGTTACACCCTTTTGCGTCACAAAAAAAAGAAAACTCCAAACCTTCGCAGGCCAAGTGAAACCCCAAATGTAGAGCATGCTATTCAGTCCGATAATTCTGCTAGTACCACTAACAGATAATTTCAAGGAGTATACTGCATGCCTTTTATGTGCACTGTGTAAATGCAGAATTGGCTTTGAAGAAATGTGTATTAAATCAGATTTGAGAAATTCAACAGCCAAATCTATAACTACAGATACTCAGCTTGCTGTGCGGATGCTCTATGATGTAGCTACACATGGCTAGTGCGAAGGAACAATTTATGAAACATAAATTAATTTTTATAGTGGCCAAGTATAAAGCCAAGAAATTGAAATTATTTACAATTTGTCATTAGGTATATTATCTAAAGTATTTTAAATTGCCTTGAATGTTTACCAGGATAATTATCAAATGAGAATGTGCATATGGGTGTTCCATGGTAGCCAGCAATAGAGCATTGGTATGGAAGGGCAGAAATCCGTGTTCAAGTCCTGGCTGTGGCATTTTAAATTTTCAGGTCTGACTCCGCTTCCCAACTTAGTGTCAACATACACAGCTAGCATGAAAGTACAGGTATCAAGTCTATATAAATATGTTTGTCATTCCCAAATAATTACAATCTGGAGCAAATATTCATGACAGAGTGGAAGATTGAAAGATTTATGCATTTCTCGTTAAGATATCAAAATTATATTTGTAGCAGGAGCAGTGGAGGCAATATTGTACTAGCCCTCAAGTTTTGCAAACATCCTCCATGCATGGTCCATATTATTGTCTTGAAGCATATTTCTAAGGAACTATTTTTTTAAACAGTTGCTACCAGTTGGATGGCCTGAAAGCTGTTTGGAAAAAAGGTTCTGATAAAATTTTGGATTATGATCAGAACATTACTGGCCAGCTTGTTTAAAGCTTAGCATGTGTGTGTCTCCTGTTACACGCTAATTTTACTCTCTTTTCTGATAACCAGGTGGCAGTTTATACTTTCAAGCATTGAAAACATCAAAGATAGCTTGTCTGTGCTTAAGAATGGACGTTGGATAACCTCAGTGACTGGGGCCTCATTACACTGTTGTGGGAGTCCGGCCATTCGGGTACAAAGAATGAATTTGCAAACAATGGTGCAATGGCCAGTTAATTTCCAGTTTTGTACCATTGTTAATGAAGGATTATTAAAAGAAACTGGCAATGTACTAAGAAAGTATAACTCATAAAGGTAGAATTTTATTGTGTGTGACTATTCCACAAGAATATGCAATAATTGGCATTTAAAGTAATAGGGGTTTGCTCAACTAAAAATAAGAGGTACGTATTCGCGAAATGTACAGTGAACTGCCAATTATAGGCATAACATTGGAAAACAATTTAATGGACAGATAGGTCAAAATGCAGTGCAACAGGCAACTAGGTATAGACTTTTGAAGGATTACAGCTGTCAGTCTGAAATTGGTTGAGTTTTGGATATAATTATGTTCAGTAATTTTTATACTTATCATAACACCATGTCTTTAGAGGAACTTAATTGATAAACTAACATAACCTAACCTCAAAGCTCAGAACCTAAGAAACATTTTCCCTTGGAATATTGAGGATATGAATTTGATAATTTGTGCACATCTAACGAATCCCCACAGTGAAATGCTTAAGAATACTTTCTTCATAAAAACAATATCCTTTTAGGTTAACAATGCAGAAACTAAAATAATTCCTTTAATCATGTCATAACCATTCATATTACAGTTAGGAAAAGAATATTTCTGCAGGCAAATTTTCATTAAATAATGAGGTAGCATTATTTTAATACTAAAAACGATGCTTTTAGTTATTTCTATAGTATAAAAGAAAATATGATAAAGTATTCGGTGTTATAACATTGGTAATTACAGCTAAATACTCAGATTTCAAAGCAGAAGTAACTATCTACTAAATATACAAAACACTACCAAATGATGGCATTTACTTCAAAAGCTATGATTTCACTGCATAACCTCCTCACAGTTTATTTGTATGAAAGAATAATAAAAACCCATTAAAAATTGTAAATGTACTCTAAATCTGTTAGAGCTTTAAATCTGCTATGTAAAAAGTTTTATTGCATCAACAAAAAAACGTACCTACTTACATCTGATATAATTTTACAAGTCTGTCTTGTAACCCAAGGTCAACAGTTAGTATTTAATAAGTTGTGAACTGCATGTTTATTAACTTTATGGATTTACTTCTGACTTGCCCTCTGCAAAACAATGTAATTCCTGTGAAGTATTTAACTACAGTGTGGTCGTTATATGGTGAGGCCACGGATTGTGTGTATGGATGCTCCGCACACTGTCTCTTACACTGGGTTTCTTTTGTTCCATAACTCCCGGTTACTCACGAGTAACATGCACTATAATGGGTACTAACATGGTGTTGGAAGTGCTGTTCATTTGCGTGAAGACATTCCTTGGCATCTTTGAATGAAATTTCCATTCACACACAAGTTCTTCTTGCGTAATGTTCATAATTTCTGTTTTTATGTTGTCCTTAAGTTTGTCTGTGGTGTGGGTATTCCTCTTATAAACTTTACTTTTTAGAGCTCCCCACAAATAGATGTACAAATTTCGTCAATTTTTTCCCCCATTAGAACATCACATTTTTGCTTCTTAGGTTTAGCGATTCCGTTGTCCTAAACTTATTAACCAGATGTCTAACAATTTCTCTACCTGGAACTGGAATACCAGAAAATTTCTCCTGGTCGTCTACATGATTCAGATTTTACGTATGTATCGTACATAAAAATTCGTTTAAGTGTGCATTTGTTAGCAGACACTGCAGTGGACTAGCAACAAGATATAAACACGCTTAAGCAAATCACACAGAACACAGATGTTTTGAATAAACTTTCACCTTTGAGCTGCAAAATGCACAACTCTCTTTCCAGCACAAATGCAAAGTAGTGACTGAAGCACAGCTAATAAAGATAACCGTGAATGCATCATGCGCTGCCTTTTGTGCGTCGGAAAAGTACCGAGGTCACTGCAGTACAGTGTACTATGCATATAACTGGTCTGTGGCCTCACCTTAAAACATCCACACTGTACGAGACAATTGGTAGAAAAAAATTTGGGATGCTCATGAAAACACTTGAGGGAACAGATTTGAATTCTAGAGGAGCAGCAAGCCACATGGCCCAATCCTGAAAGTTGATGACAAATTAACTTGAATTTTCTTTAAACATGTTGCCCTTATAGCTGTAATTGCTTTAATATTTATTTTAATCATTAGCAGTAATACTGAATCATAGAAATACTAAATACATTCTTTAACCTTATTGTACAGAGCATATTAAACATGGGATCTCATTTTTGTGTGTTATGGTGTATTTGAACAGTCTTTATTATTACAAGACATGCTCCTTGATCATGCACTGGAATATGAGAACTTTAAGCTACTGTATATCGAAGAGATACCTACTTTATTTACTGTATGATTTCTACAAAAATCAGGTTTCATCAGTATAAGTATTATTCTAACAGCAAATGAACTTAACATTCATATGCATGATAAGTCATGGCGGAATGTTGTACAAGGTGCATTTAAAAAGGAAACTTTATTTTTATATACAAGATTTCAAATTTCAAGTATTTAGATACTGTCAATGATGTGTTTAAAATGCAGCTTGCTTGGTATTCTGAAAGATACATGCATAACTAATGATAAAAATCTGATGTTGCATTCAAATGGCTTTCTCTACCACTTTTGCTTATTAGTGGGTATCAAATTATTATTATGAAAGTTTGTTCTATTTTAATCTAGATAAACCTTTCTGGAAATAGCTGCATTATACATTTTTTATAGCTACAAGAATAGTAATATGTATTGATTGGAAATTACAACCCAAAAACTTCATAAACAAGTTTGAATCAGTTTTCACCCCTTCCTAGCTTGCTTTAATCAAACCAAGTTTTGTGCAGCAATACACACTATGTAATGAAAGTGAATCTGCAGCAAATGGTAGTTTACACTTGTGAACATGATACGCTTTACCAAGCCTAAATACAAGATGGGTATGCAATTAAGAGTAAAACCAAATAAGCATGATACATCAGTAAACTACTCCAATTACCTAGGTAAGGAAATGCAGTGCATGGCATAATCTGATAAGGACACTTTAAATGCCAACATTTATTTTCCTGATGTAATTAATATTCATACAACTATTTAAAATACATGAGCTATTCACAATGGGCATTTTAAAAATGTTCTTTTGTGCTGGACCAGAGTATTGGTTATCATTAATATTCTTAACAAAATTGTTGATGAGAATGTTGCCAGCAGTATGAGGAATATGCTTTTGTATAGTATAGTATTTATTGTGCTAAGAGTTTTACAAATGTGATTGTCTACTGCACTTTGACCCTGATCACTCATTCAGTAGACAATCACTACAGTTTATTTACATTTTACAATTTCTTGTCGATAAATTATCTTGCTCTTTTTTTTTCAGTTTTTTTCATGTCCCATTTCCACTTGTTTTTCACTTTTCATTTATTGATTACTTAACCATCACACATTCACTATAGTTTTCCATTCAAAGTAAGATGCACTACCTCATACTTTTCTCTTTCCACTGTCCAAAGCCATTTATTTTTTACTTTACACAAAAATTGTCCAATGCTTCTAGCGTCCTTACATATCATTTCAATCATAATTGTATTTCTATCCCCCTTCAACCACTTCTTATTAAAAAATTCTTTTCTCCAATTTTCTGTTCCTTGGCACTTAAATACTATGTGTTCAATGTCTTCATTACCACCACATATCGGACAATGGTTCTGAGGAATACCCTGTCTTAGCCCTTTTAGCCTCCATGCTCCGGTTCTTAACCATGCAATAGATTCTCTCTCTTCTTTATTTACTATGTCTATATATTTTTCCCTACCCCATGTATTTTTCATTGGCCTATAATAATCTAATGAGCTCTTTTTGGCAATCTCACTGAACATGATTTGTATTTCTATATCTTCCAGTCTTTTCCTCGCCTTTTCCCAAAACAATTTCACGTTATTTTCTCTCCTCCATATATCTCCTAACCCATTTTTCTCCAAAATGTTCTGTAATTTACTTACCCATCCATCATTCATTAAGCTATTCTTTTGGTATTCAATACATTGTCTTAACACATTACTTTTTCCTAGATTTAAAGTTCTGAACCAAAATTTCAAAGCTCTTTCCATTATCTTCCCCTTAGTTGCCACCCTGCCCATCTGTAATTGTGCTACCTGTCTTACAATTGACTTCGGTAACCCTAGTATTTCTCTACAAAACATCCTGTGCACCACATCTATACTTTCCCATCCTCTATCTAATCCCCATATTTCTATACCATACATCATTTTTGCCTCCAAAACCATCTCATAAACTTTTTTCAGCCATTTAACATTTATATTAGGTACTTTATATTTGCAGCTTCTAATTGCTGCCATCGCCCCTTTACCTTTTGCCAATGCAAACTTCTTTAGTTTCTCCCATTTATTACCTCCATCTATTTTTACTCCTAAATAGATACAGTCACGCACTACCCTGTAATCTTTATTCTCTCCCATCCACTTTCCATATTTGCTTAATTTTCCCCCCTTTTGAAAACCACAATCTGTGTTTTCTCTTGATTCACTTTTAACCTCCATTCTTTACAATATACATCAATTGCTTGTAATGATTGTTTTAAACCACTTACTGTAATAGATCCTACCACTAGGTCATCTGCAAAAAGAAGTCCTGGGATTTGGATGTTGTTAATTACTGGTGAACAGTTATTATTCCTTCCAATTTCTAGTAAGACATCATCTATGTATAAATTAAATAAAACTGGGCTTAACTTACATCCTTGCCTAAGGCCTTTCTTTTGTGGAATTTCTTTTGTTACACAGCCCTTCTCCACCCTTACACAGAAGGTATTCTCAAAATACAGTGCTTTAAGAATATTCACCAATTGCTGACTTACTCCCTTACACACTAATTTATGCCACAGAAGTTGTAGCTCAATTCGGTCATAAGCTTTCTCTAAGTCTACAAAAGCCATATACAATTTACCCCTTTTTTCTTTTAAATATTTGTCTGCTAATGTCTTTATAATAAATAAATTATCAATTGTTCTCCTTCCCTTGCGAAAGCCCATCTGGAATTCCGAAAGGATATTATATTCTTCAACCCAAAATTGTAGTCTCGCTGCCAAAATGCCCGCAAAAAGTTTTCCTATATTCGATAATAATGCAATACCTCTGTAGTTATTAGGTTTATCGACATTGCCCTTGCCTTTATATATAGGATGGATGATAGCTTCCCTCCATCGTTTAGGTACATAACCCTTTCTAATAATTACATTAAATGAATCTAATAAAATTTTCACTCTTCCTGTTTCATTACACCACTCCTTAAGAAACTCTGTTGGGATGCCATCAATTCCAGTAGCTTTATTTTTCTTCAGTAACTTAACTTGTTTTATTATTTCCTCACTCCTAATTTCACCATCCAATATCTCTACAAAAACATTCCTTATTTCCAAAAATACCGTACTTCCTATACTCCTTTCTTCCCCATATAATGTTTTAAAATACTCCATCCATTGTCCTGGCTCAACATTGGGTTTAGTTACACATTTATTATAGGTCGACTTAAGAACCTGCCATACCTTATTAACATTATTTTCATTTAGACATTTTATCAAATTCCTTTCATTGCATTCTCTCCAGTCCTTTTTCTTTTGCTCTAACAAATTATGTGAGTTCCTCCCTTGCATATAATCGTCCCTAGATTTTCTATCACCTAATTCCCTCCACCTAACCAACAGTTGTTTTACTTGTCTTTTTGATACCCTACATTCTTCATCAAACCAGTCCTTATCATTTATGTAAACCCTCTTTTTTGTTTTCATTTCCTCTCCCGCCCTTTGTATAACTGTATTAAGGATATCTATTGCATTCTCAATTTGATTATTCTTAACCATGAATGTTACTCCACATAGACATATCTTTCCATAATTCGAATCTAGAGTCTGTTTAAATGTGTCACAAAATTCTTCTTTCTATTTATAGCTAATATACTCTTTTTTACAATAGCTTTCCACTCTTATATTGTGTTTTACTTGTGCAGTGTGCATCATAAAATCCACAATCAGTAGATAATGCCCGCTAGTTGAGCTTAAATTTAATACCTTAAAATTACTTAAAGTATGTCCTAAATTCAGAGGCCACAACAAAAAATCTATTACACTCTGCCCATTATTGCTAACAAAGGTAAATTCTCCTTGTTCATCTTCCCCACATTTTCCATTCAAAATTTCTAAAGCATTCAACTCACAAAAATCAATAAATTTTTCACACTCTTTATCAACAAATTTGTCCTTACTTTGCCTAAGTTTCTCACTTTTAAACACAATTTCATCACTCATCCAATCATTTCCAACATATGTATCACTTTCCCCAATCCTGATATTAAAGTCTCCCATTAGTATTACCTCTGCAATTACAAATTTCTCCTTTAGCCTATCTATATCTTTGATTAAGGAGATCAGGATTATGAAACCACGAGGATGCAGGGGGGGTTATATATTATTCCTACACAGAGTATATTCCCATCTATATACTTAACATCCATTATAACCCACAGTATTTCTTTACTACTAGACCATGTTTCTTTAATTTCCTTACTTAAGCTGTTCCTTATAAAGAAACCTATACCTCCAGATACTCTTCCCTTTTTAGCTATCACCTCTCCTTTCCTACCTATGTATTCAAAGTCCTTTATATTTATCTGTTCCTCTTTTAACCACGTTTCTACTACCGCTAAATAATCCACTTTCGCCAACAGCTGCTTTTGTATTAGATTTTCATTATGACTGGAGCAGTTGAAACCAATAAAAAGGTTATGAGGCAAACATTTTAAAGTTAAATGCGTCAACACATTGAGTTGATTACTATGGTGCAATTTGTTCATTACCATGAAGCAGCATCATATGCACATTACTACATCATTGTGGGATGACACAAAAGTCATTTTCATCTGCTACACATGCCATAAATGCATCAATTCTTTATCTTTTACATAATCTGTGACAGCAGCATGAATTTCTATAACAGACTGGATATGCGATTTGTTTTCAACCTCTTAAATTTGTCTGAGGGAAACATTTTATTCCTGTAAGGGGTTCCTGAGGCACTTGCCATTCCATAATGTTTTAACATTGAAGTATCCCACCATTTGCAAATTATTTCAATAAAATTCTATGTGCCTTCTCAGTAATCCAAATTTTTCGTATGACCTTTTTTCTTCATTGGAGCTACTAAGTAGCAGTTGAATATTTTAAGTGCCAAAGAGAGGTTCTGTTACAAATTGTTGGGATATACAGCTTTAAATTTAGTGAGAAACCATATTTTAGGGGGTTATTCCTTTCCAGTGAATGAAGATCCTTTAACACGTGAAACAATGTAACTTCCATTCTCTCAGGTTCCTCCATGTTTGAGAAAAGCAACTGTTGGTTTGTTACATTGAACCAGTTATTTATTATACATTTTAAACTATGGACAATGTGTATGATGAAAAAGTCTCCTTTAAACATTAAATTAAATTGAGTTTTATTTATAGATGCTCCTTAGCTGCTGTGGTCCTTAGCGTCCCATTCTGTATTGGGCATGAAATACTGGTATTTTGCTTAGATGCCTCGATCAGGCTTGAGATTCTTTTACGTGCTGTAAATTTATGACACAGTACCACTGGCTTTGCTTCCCTTCCGAAGGAAGCCATGCTAAGGATTTTTATGCCCCTCCCCCCCCCAAAAAAAATCCATCGCCCTTCGCCGGGTTTGAACCCATAACCTTGGGAACTAGAGGCTAGCAGGGTAACCACTACACCATGGTGGACAACACGGTCTCGTTTTTTTTGTTTATCTTTTGGGCGATCATGAACATGGCTTCAACATTGGGGAATCACTTAGCAGAGAGACAGTGGTTTTATTCAAGCTCTATCTGCTACTATTAAGATACTCCAAATCCATCAACTAACTTTTCAACAGTACCTCACCATGAATGTTAAATAGAGGCACAATATGGACAATATCTATGTACAGCGAGAGTACGCTGTTTATCATGAAAACAAATGCAGTTGTTTGCGCATTTGTTACTGTTCACTGCAGTACCTATATTTGACACTGTTTGAAGTCTGTGGTTTGACATTGACTTAGTCAATTGATAAAAGGACTAGCTTATCTTCTAGAGCCAGCAGTGGAAATTTGGTTCTAATGTATAGCAGGTAGTTATAATTTTGTTTATGAAAAGGGTCTGTAACAAGGTTTGAGCATAACATGCTCAACGTACATAAGGAAGGAAGTAAGTATTAAATTACTGGATCCCCAAGTAAACCTGTAGCAGTGTGGAGAAATTGAATAATATGCCATTGATGAAAATGCCATTAACTCCCATTTGCACTCTTCTTTGTAAGCAAAATGTAGTTGCTCTTTTAAAAACATCAATGTGTGCAGGTTTTAACTGATAGTGTCCTCAGCATCTAGTGTATTATGCATTGCAGAAATGCATATACTGAACATAGTATTTATTAAGGAATCAATGTCTGTTAAAGTATTTACATGTTTGGGCAATGAACATTTTTTACAGCACTTAATTTCAATGTTGAAGTAGTAATTTTACGTGTTTATAGCACCACGTTGTGGTAGCCAATTTACGAGAGAGAATGTTATGTTGATTTCTGCGTTGCCATCTTGTGTGACGTCACTCGTTGGTTTGGTCTGGTCCGTAGATCCCTCTGGCGTTAGCAATTTGCATGAATTTTAAATGTCCACCGGCTAGCTATTTAGGGTCGAACATGTTTCTCTTGAAGGGTGTGAAGCGGAAAGGAATCGTTTATCCAAAAATTACTAGTGAAGAAATGTGTTTTATAATGTTTTATTGTCGAACACGTGCACTAACACTTTCACAGATTTATCTAGATAATCGCCATATTGAAACTGTTTATAATAACTTATCACTTTTAACTCACGTACTTCAACTTTGTATATTTAACTTTAGAATATTTTATAAGATTTCTCGTACTTCTGCTGAGTGTAACTTATGACGAAAATGAAGGACTGATTGGCGACTTGTTGAACTGCGGAATTGACGTGGAGTGTACGGAGAATTTTGTATAACTGCGGACGATGTGTAATGTTTTGAGAATCTTGCCGAACTGGGGGACCCGCTACCTCAACCTGGCTATTTATAGGCTTGCCTCAAGATACACCTAAAGATTATAAATGAACTGCTATTGGCTAATAAAACGCGCCAACATTAGCGTCTATTTTACTATCCAATGAAAACCACTAATACATATTATTTTTAGAGAATGTTCTAGAAGCTTTTTTTACCGAAAAGGCGCGAAACATTACGTAACTTCCTGGTTCCCGGTAACGATAAACAACTCACCCCCTTGCTAAAGTATTGTGTTATTGTTAACAGTTTCAGTAGAGCCGTATATTATTATTTACCCATAATAATTACAATTATTAAACCCCTGAAATCAATGTTACACAAAAATACATATTCATATAAAAATAATTATTTACATTAAAGTAATTTGTGATACAAATTACCGTCTCATATGCCCCACTAGAAACATAATTATAAATATTTATAACTTGTTTAGAATTTTATAATTTGTGTTTTTAGTCTCCTAAATCTTGGAACACACGCTATCACTTTCACTTTACACTTCACACGTATTTAACACACGACATATGTTTTATCTCGCCACTACTTACTGGCTCTGATTTAATTAATTTAGATATTAGTCTGATATCACAAAAAAAAAATTTTTTTTATAGCAAATACTATACCCTAAACTATTTAATCACTGTTTCAAAATTGTTTCCTCTCTTACCTTGTTGACAAAAATTTATAAATTTAAGATTTTTGTAATCATTATACATATTTACCAAAATATTCACCCTCTACACAAATATTTACATCTCTTAAATCTAGACAATGTTTCACATTTTCTGTTTGCTACATAAGTATTTGTTTCAATTATTTTTACCATTTTTTTTTTTGTTATTTTGAATTTTATTTTAACAATACTCTTTGAATTGTATTTATATACTTTTAATTTAATATCATATTAAGTTTCAATCTTTGCATTCTTAATTTTTTTAAATCTTGGAATTGTATTTACGTACTTTTAATTTAATATCATCTTATGTTTCAATCTTTGCATTCTTAATTTGTTTAAATCTTGGAATTGTATTTACGTACTTTTAATTTAATATCATATTAAGTTTCAATTATTACTTTCTTCTTTTCAAATACTGTTACAGTTACTAAAAATTTATTTATTTATTTATTTCTCTTTTCTCATGACATATATATATATTTAGTTAACCCTCTTACGTTCCAATACATTTCTCTGCAAGTCATCTTTATCTATCCAGCATTTACTTTACATCTCATTGCTATTTACCCTCCTGGATCAAATTGTGTGTGGCTAAACATTACTCGTAGCCGTAACCTAACCTTCAAATTGTTCATGAATAACCTCTTGTATTCATTTGATATTTCGTTCCCTGATAACATTTGAAAACAATCTAAAGCTTCCTGAACAATACATCTTTTACCAACTTTCATTTTCAATTCTTCTGCTATCATTTTAATTTGAGAATACTCTGACAAATCTGTACTAAATTGTACTGGACTGGAGTTTTCATTTTGAACATTTTGGTACAATTTCTTTCTTTGCATTTCTGATTCATTCTGTATTTCTGATATCTCCGCTCTGAAATTAACTTGTGCCTGATTTACATCTACATTCCTAACCTCTTTTATCTCTCTTAACTCACTTGAAATACTACTCATTTGACTTCCTAACTCTGTGCATTCTACATTAACCTCACTTTTAGTATTAACCTCACTTTCTTTGTTACATATTTCCCTGCTCATGTCTAGCATTTTCTTTGAAATTTCTCCTATCTCACTTACTATTACTTCCTCATTTTCATCTCTCATTTTTGGCATACTACTATCTAGCTTCATAACTTTCTTTTCAATTTCTTCACTGCTTTGATCTACTTTTTGCTCTAATACCTCATTACTCCTACCAATACTTTCTCTCCATTCCCTATGATCTTTTCTCATAGCTTCTATCAATTCCCTATGATCTTTGTTTATAGCTTCTCTCAATTCCCTATGATTCTTATTCATTTTCTCATGAATCTTTTTTATCATATCCATAATCATTCTAGTATCAGAACTAATATTTCCTGCTATTCTATTCTTACTTTCTGCACTAACATTTCCTCCATCAGATACTACATTGTTTAAGCTATTTTCTGTATCCTGTATTGAATTACAGCTCACTGTTACACTATCCCCCTTCATCATTATTTCGTCAGTATTCCTAGCAGCCATTGTTTTTGTTTTCTAAAAAAAATTACAATCACCTGACCTTTATGATGCTGCCTGTTGATGTAGCTTTGATGTCCAGCGTTCTGCCCCTTTCTCCTAGATTTGTATGTCGCTTCTGCGTTGTTTTATGATGAATCTACGTTGTCTCGTTGTTTTTGCGTCCACTTATCCGCGTCATTTGTCGCTCCTCGTTTCTGGAATCTGCGTCTTGTAGATCATTTTACTGCTGCTTTCGTTCCACGTCCTGATTATGCTGATCCTTTCCTGGTCATCTTTCCTTTCCTGGTTACTTGGCCCCACGTTGGGCGCCAATTTGAAGTAGTAATTTTACGTGTTTATAGCACCACGTTGTGGTAGCCAATTTACGAGAGAGAATGTTATGTTGATTTCTGCGTTGCCATCTTGTGTGACGTCACTCGTTGGTTTGGTCTGGTCCGTAGATCCCTCTGGCGTTAGCAATTTGCATGAATTTTAAATGTCCACCGGCTAGCTATTTAGGGTCGAACATGTTTCTCTTGAAGGGTGTGAAGCGGAAAGGAATCGTTTATCCAAAAATTACTAGTGAAGAAATGTGTTTTATAATGTTTTATTGTCGAACACGTGCACTAACACTTTCACAGATTTATCTAGATAATCGCCATATTGAAACTGTTTATAATAACTTCTTATCACTTTTAACTCACGTACTTCAACTTTGTATATTTAACTTTAGAATATTTTATAAGATTTCTCGTACTTCTGCTGAGTGTAACTTATGACGAAAATGAAGGACTGATTGGCGACTTGTTGAACTGCGGAATTGACGTGGAGTGTACGGAGAATTTTGTATAACTGCGGACGATGTGTAATGTTTTGAGAATCTTGCCGAACTGGGGGACCCGCTACCTCAACCTGGCTATTTATAGGCTTGCCTCAAGATACACCTAAAGATTATAAATGAACTGCTATTGGCTAATAAAACGCGCCAACATTAGCGTCTATTTTACTATCCAATGAAAACCACTAATACATATTATTTTTAGAGAATGTTCTAGAAGCTTTTTTTACCGAAAAGGCGCGAAACATTACGTAACTTCCTGGTTCCCGGTAACGATAAACAACTCACCCCCTTGCTAAAGTATTGTGTTATTGTTAACAGTTTCAGTAGAGCCGTATATTATTATTTACCCATAATAATTACAATTATTAAACCCCTGAAATCAATGTTACACAAAAATACATATTCATATAAAAATAATTATTTACATTAAAGTAATTTGTGATACAAATTACCGTCTCAATGTTACCAATAAACAGTGATGCAGACAGGTCTTGAGATATTTTGAGGTAACAAGTTATGTGCAAACCGGGTTCCTCTTTCATAAAAATGAAACATATACATGATGCTTTTTTTTTTTTTTTTTAATTAATGAAGTTTCATTCTAGATCAAAAGTTTCGTCATTCACTTTCAGTTGCAGTTCTTCAGAATTTGCAAATTAAATTTCATTATTATACTCATTGAATATACATTCAGCAATGCATTCAATTCATTAAGCAATGGCACCAAGTAAATTCTGTTTTCTATTCTTTGTCTCCAGAGTCTGGATCTTCACAGTGGGTAGCAACAGAACAGGACAATACTGAGGGCAGTTTGGAAACTGTGAAGGAACTGCATCTAAAATATGCAAAATTGTATGTCACAATATTATAGTAAACAAATGTTTCAAAGTATAATAGAACC
This sequence comes from Deroplatys truncata, assembly GCA_030765065.1. Taxonomy (NCBI): domain Eukaryota; kingdom Metazoa; phylum Arthropoda; class Insecta; order Mantodea; family Mantidae; genus Deroplatys; species Deroplatys truncata. Next base: position 344,668,343 of record CM060990.1, on the reverse strand, counting down.
TAAAATTTAATCCATAGCTTAAAGAACAAAATGGCCTAAAATTTCATTTAGGTACAAGTAGGATGCTAACATTTCACTAATCTGGCCTTTGACAAAGGTGCAGTGATTAGCCTTCCATTCTTTTCATAAACGTACTGGTGGTTTTCTCGATTTCATGTTCTCTAAAGTGCAGTTCACAAACCTACGACATAATATAATAATGATATGGATTTTATTGTCATTGGGCCGACGTGGAGTGATAAATACAATTATATATACAACAAAGAAAATACATTAAATACAGTAATAATACTAAATTACCAGTGATTTAACATTAATAGCACAAATGTGTAATAGACAAACTTCATGGTAACTGTTTTCAATTACCAATGTATATTTATTTACAGTACATCTATTTGTTGGACCTGAGTCATGTTTGAAATGTTATTCTTATTAACATAAAAAAAACTCTTATTGAATAATATGGTGTTGCAACTAACCAGTCATGTATTTTTTGTTTAAATCTTTTAACAGGCAGAATTGCCATTTTCTGTGGTAGACTAGTATACAATTTTACTCCTAGCACTTCAAAGCTCTTTGCTGCTGTTGCAAGTCTGATATGGGATGCTAATTTGATTACTATTTCTGGTGTTATATCCATGTATAACCTATCTGTATTCCATCTCATATAGATGGGTGTTTACATAATTTATTACAGTGAATACACTACGTGATCAAAAGTATCCAGACACCTGGCTGAAAATGACGTACAAGTTCGTGGTGCCCTCCATTGGTAATGCTGGAAGTCAAAATGGTGTTGGCCCACCCTTAGCCTTGATGAGAGCGTTCACTCTGGCAGGCATACTTTCAATTAGGTGCTGGAAGGTTTCTTGGGGAATGGCAGCCCATTCTTCATGGAGTGCGGAACTGAGGAGAGATATTGATGTAGGTCGGTGAGGCCTGGCACGAAGTCGGCGTTCCAAAACATCCCAAAGGTGTTTTATAGGATTCAAGTCAGGACTCTGTGCAGGCCAGTCCATTACAAGGATGTTATTGTCGTGAACCACTCCACCACAGCCCGTGCAGTATGAACGGTGCTCGATCATGTTGAAAGATGCAATCGCCACCCCCGAATTGCTCTTCAACAGTGGGAAGCAAGAAGGTGCTTAAAATATCAATGTAGGTCTGCGCTGTGATTGTGCCACGCAAAACAACAAGGGGTGCAAGCCCCCTCCATGAAAAACATGACCACACCATAACACCACCACCTCCGAATTTCACTGTTGGCACTACACACGCTGGCAGATGACGTTCACCGGGCATTTGCCATACTCACACCCTGCCATCAGATCGCCAAATTGTGTACCATGATTCGTCACTCCACACAACATTTTGTCACTGTTCAATCGTGCAATGTTGACGCTCCTTACACCAAGTGAGGCATCGTTTGGCATTTTCCTGCGTGATGTGTGGCTTATGAGCAGCCGCTCGACCATGGAATCCAAGGTTTCTCACCTCACGCCTGTCATTGTACTTGGAGTGGATCCTGATGCAGTTTGGAATTCCTGCATGATGCTCTGGATAGACGTCTGCGTATTACTCTTTACGAACCTCTTCAAATGTCGGCGGTCTCTGCCAGTCAACAGACAAGGTCGGCTTGTACGCTTTTGTGCTGTACATGTCCCTTCACGTTTCCACTTCACTATCACATCAGAAACAGTGGACTTAGGGATGTTTAGGAGTGTGGAAATCTCGCATACAGACTTCTGACACAAGTAACACCCAATCACTTGATCACATTTGAAGTCCGTGAGTTCCACGGAGCGTCCCATTCTGCTGTTTCACGATGTCTAATGACTACTGATGTCGCGGATAATGAGTACCAGGCAGAGGTGGCAGCACAATACACCTAAGATGAAAAAGTATGTTTGTGGGGGTGTCTGGATTCTTCTGATCACAGTGTATATATAGGTTTACCACAATCATAATACCTAGTTTAATAAACGAAGGTGTACAATGTTCAAGTTTGTGAGCATTTGTAATTATGTGAATAATACTTTTTTGTAACAGAAGTATTTGTCACATGGCTGCAACTTCCCCATAATAAAATGCCATAGAATATGCTATGAAAGAAGGTGAAATACGCTGACCTTCTATAAACATCAGGTACAGACTTTTTAAGTTTTTTATTAAATAAAGGACTCTAGACAGTTTTACTAAAATATCAATGTGAGGGCGAAGTTAGTTTATTATGTACAGTTATACCCAAGAATTTTACATTTACTTCACAAAGATTAGGTAGTACATCCTTTAGGCTAAATATAATTTTCTGTGTTTTGCTGTCATTAAGTAAAAATCCATTTCCCTGAACCATATATCTGCTTGAGCCAGGGTAATTTCAGTCTTTTTTTCGGTTTACAATATTCTGAGTTGATATTGAGAAAAGTTGTGTCATCAGCATATAAAACAGTATGTGTGTCCATGAAAGACGGCAGATCATTAATCATTAGTGTAAATAGCAATGGTCCAAGACTTGAGCCCTGTGGAATACCATATTTTAATTCTGAGATTCTTGATTTTTCCTTTCCAATACAAACACCCTGTGTGTTCTATGCTCAAATTATTTTATCATTTTTGGTGTATACCTCCTATCTCGTAATATTTTAGTTTATTTAGCAAATGTACATGGTCCACACAATTGAATGCCTTGCTTAGATCACAAAAGCTCGCTATCAGTAGTTTTTTATTTTCAAGAGCTTGCAAAACATCTTTGATGAGGGGGGACAATGACAGCTACTATAGATCTACCTTTTATGAATCCAAGCTGTTACTTATTGAGTATACTCGCTTGTTTTAGATAATTACACAGTTGAGTATAAAAAGCCTTTTCTAAATACCAGAACAAGTGATATTGGTTGATAACTTGGTAGATATTTCCTCCCCCTTTTTGTAAATTGGTATAACTCTTGTAAGTTTTAGTGGATCCAGAAAAGTTCCTTCAGCCAGATATCTGTTTATGCAATATGTAAATTGAATCGCAATACAATCAATGACTTTTTTCGACAAATTTATGTTCCAAGCTTTTTACACTTATTATTAGCGATTTCAATTTTATTGATGTTATACATCTTTTTTGTTTCACATATTGCTTGTTTATATACTTTTCTGGAGTTGCATGCCAGTCGTGATGGGAGACAGACATGTCAGCATACATGCTGGCAGTGAAAAAAGATGGGTATTGGTATACAAACGTACCAAATCAGAATTGGTGCTTTTAATGCAAAGAGAATCACCAGAGGAAAGAATAAGGATGGATAGGAATAAGCCTCTGGTATATTTTTGATATGGACTTTGTTATAATTGGTGGAGTGGAAATGAGTCCCGGATCATCAGTAGATCAGTTAGGTTAGATGTAGAAACTATCACCAAAGAGATAAAGGAAATAAAGAACATGGAAAAAGAATTTACAAGAGAATCGGCGACAAATTTAAAGTGATCACAAAAATGCTAAAGAGAGTTTGTAATTGAAGTAAAGAAGTGTAAAAGAAGATTAATTTGACTAGAAAACTTGGAGGAAGGAAATAGGAAGCTAAATCTGATAATTTTTGGAATAGACGAGCAGGCAGGACATAGAGGACCTCTTTCAAGAGAAACTTAAGCTAAATATTTTTGGATGGGAGATGTTTGTTTCAGAATTGGAAGAAAAGGGCTAAGGCCGAGACCAATAATCGTGAAAACGGCTACAGTGAAGTTCAAATGGGAAGTGTTGAACAGCAAGTAGCTGAAAGGCACAAAAATATTTGTTGAACAGGATTTGGGAAAGAAGCAACAGGAATTAAAATCAGTAGCAATAATGGAAATGAAGAAAGCGAGAGATGCAGGAAAAACAGCTTTTGTAACAGGAGTCGATATGTGGCTTGAGGGAGTGAAACAGGAACTTTGTCAGCATTACACCATTTTGGAGGGGAAACATATTTCACATGCGTCAGATGGTAGAAGAAATGGTCAGAATCAACACATATGAGTGACGAAGCCAAGCCCAGCTAAGGAGGGATGGGGAAAATATGTCATCTGTGGTGTCACCAAGAAGGTCAGTGCAACCCGAATCACAGCTGATTGAAGATACATGGAAGGAGGTCATGATAATGGTAGTGGAAACATGGTTGGTAAGTAAAACGAATATGTAATTATATGATTTGAATTTTATAATCTAAATGGTGTGAAGAGCCAGAATAGAGGTACAGTTTCAGGTGGTTTTGGTTGTTTTGTGAAGAAAGATATGGGTTTAAGGTGAAAGAAGAAAAGGAGTTGTGGAACATATCAATGTTATGACTTACCTTGTGTGATATTTTCCAAAAAGGTGATATTGTGTGTATTACTATTGTGTATAACCCTGTACTACATCAGGGTACTTTAATATAAAATTGATTAAGAAAGTGAGTTGGGGCTTTGAAGTGCTGAGAAACAAGTATGGTAAAGGGGATATAATAATTGTTGGTGACTTTAATGCAAGGAGAGGGGAACAGCTGGTTAAGTTATTCAAACCAACTGAAAAGTTTGATACGGAGATTGAAATATAGAATAGACACAATAAAGATAAGGTTATCAATAATGAAGGGAAAAAACTAATAGATTTTTGCAAAGAACTTAATCTTATGATCTGTAATGGGTTGAAAGGGATCGACTTAGAAGGAAAATTCACATTTGCAAATAAGAATGGTCAAAGAGTGGTTGATTATATGATGTGCTCACTAGATATGGACCACTGGTTTCTGGACTTCGAGGTTATGAATACGACATAAAGCTGTCATTTTTCACTCAGATTACAATTAGAAGAAGGAAATAATGGTATGAAGGAAGGGTACAGAGGGTCTTACAGAGTTGATGCAAATGGAGGGAAGAAAAACATGAAGTATGTTGTAAAGGATTAAATTCAGAAAATGGGAAAATATTACAAGTAAGAGTAGAAAGCTTATTAAATGCTGATAAAATAAATCAACTCCTGGAACACCAAAATAAGTGTGAAAAGGGCGGGAGGTGGGATGAAAGCTGAGACCTATAAGGATAGCAAAACAAAATGGTTTGTTAAAATTGTCAAATGGCAAAAAGAGGAGTAACTTTGAGAAAGGTTTGTTGTTTCATGTATGGAAAAGCGGATTTGAAGTAGGAGTTGTATTATATTTCAACTGTTGGGGAGCCGAACTTGTAGTTGCAACTGCATGTATGGTACCTGCTTTCCGGTAGCTTTCGCCCCAAATGTACTTTCAGGTGGCCTTTGCCCCAAGTTTAAAAAATATTAACTCTGTAATTAAACTGTTTCTTTAAATATTTAATGTTTGCCTCGGCTGTGTCAGTATTATTGTTAGAGACACGTTTCTCTTAGCAGGGTTGAGGTGCGACTAAGTATGTAGGCTTACACAGATTATAATTTCACTTCACTCCATTTATTAATGCTTTGACACGATTTTAAATAACACTTCACTGATATAGAGAGCTGTGAGATTCTTTAATTAATTACTTGCACTTTTTAACATGTAAACTATTTTTTTCGTCTCACACGAATACGTATTAAATTTCTTGAGGACACTTTTTGCGTTTGGTTAGTAACGCTGTCTGCAGGCAACTGAATTGATTTCAACCATCTAAACTTGTAAATTTCTTTATTTCAAGTCTCTGATTGGCTATTCCTAATCCAATAGAATACCTTCATTTAACTAAAGCTTTTTCTGGTTGTTGATTGGCTAATTTTATAAACTGTCACTAAAAATTACATTATTGCTCCCAAGAATCACAAGTAACATTTAAACTTTCTAATTCATTATTGCCTCAAGGTTACCTCATTGTTAGCAACTTTTGACCTATTTCTCACAGCTCCTACATTATTAATTACATAATACATTCACATAACATTATTGAACATGTATACAATAATATAAACATATGCAATGACTGTTACATACATTTTACAAATGATTACATACGCATATTGCTTCAAGGTGGGCTGTTATTGAATTTACATATTATATAATTAGACTGAAATTATTTAAGTGTAAAAATACTGCCTCAAATTGCCCCCTTTTAGAAATATTTAAAAATTGTTCTTTTTGTTTTGTTCTTTTAAATTTTTAAATATTTTCTGAAAGTCTTCTGAAAGAAAGAAAGAAACATAACCTTTTTATTATTGCACTTCCTATTTTTTTCACTGTCACTTTTATTTAACACTCACTGGCTTTTCACTACACTCGTGTATAGCAGAATACTTCATTTTGTTCTTTCACTTGTTCGACACTTGGGTCAATGACCTGGTGTGAGGTCAATGATCTGGTGTTCAATGACCTGTGTGAAGTTTGTTTATTCACTAACATAGCCACTATTAAGCATTTTATTTGCTATACATTTAACATTTAATTAGTGATATTAACACTTGTTACCCTTTCTTTACAACTTATTTCTTAAACATTTTTATATTTCTTACAATTTCTAACAATTTATACCTTATACAATATAATTGCAGTTGCTATTCAGATTTATTATGTTTTTCTTACTAACAATGGTTTTTCTTCTATTACATCTTTTTATCTAAACTCTCTTTTGTTATATTGACAATTGGTTACTTTAGTAAAGATATTATACTTTTTTTTAAATTACATTGCTTTCCCCTTTTATGTTCCAGATACTTTTATTTTCTTTTTCTTCTTGTGCCTCAGATTGTTTACATTTATATGGCTTTAACATTTGTTTGTGGAATCTTCCAATTATTTTATTTGCTTTATTGTTCCTAAGTTCATATGTATCTGTTCCAAATATATTTATTATTTCATAAGGACCATGGTAGCTCAGAAATAATCTCCAATATTCTTTACGAAGCTTATTTGACAATCTCTTTTTCTTTACTAACACTTGATCTCCTATCTTTATTTTCCAAACTCTTCATTTTCTTTCTTCATGTTTTTGTTTTCTCTTCTGGGCCTTTGCCTGTATTTTTAAAAATGCTAATTTAAAAATTTCCTCTTTTTCTGGCAACTTAACTGATTGGTCTTCAATATAGTAGAGCCGGAATAGGAGTGAAACCTAACCTCAATGGAAATTACGGAAATGGAAACATGTATAAGGCGCTCGAAATAGAAGAAGGTGAAGATAATATAGTGGAAAAGAAAAAGAAAAGTGCGCAACCAAGTAATTCAGAAGGAAATAACGAGAAACTAGTACTAGTGATCGGTGACTCACTGTTAAAATTTGCTGGGGAAGCCTGCAGGGAAAAAGGGTATGAAGTGAAATGTTTTCCAGGAATAAAAATAGGGGAACTCCAACACAAAGTGAGTGAAATGAACCTGAAGGAAGAAATTCCTGAGGTAGTTCTAATACATGCGGGAACAAATAACATCAGAAGGGGAGTGAGGGCGGAAGAATTAATGGGGGAAGCAATGGATCTGGTCAATTGCATCAGACACCAAACTCCAGAAAGCAAAATAGTAATAAGTGGTCTATTAAGAAGGCGTGACACTGGGATAGGAAGAATTAATAGAATAAATCAAGAACTGGACTGGTTATGTGAAACGAAGATGTGTTTAATGGTGGATGGCAATTCTTGGTTAAATGATAATGATTTTGCTAGGGATGGAGTACACCTAAATCGAAGGAGATCCTCTATATTTGGAAATTTATTGTGTAATGTTGTGTCTTCCTTAATAAAGGAAAACTGATAGGCAAAGAGGTGGATGACAGGATGGTAAACAATACGCGAATAAACCCAGGAACGACTCAGTGCCGAACAGAAGATACAGGTAACATGAACAGAACAATAGAAATAGGGGGTGTTTAGTGCATGTAACAACTCAAACCTGCGCTTAATGCATCAGAATGTTCAATACATTTCAAATAAACTAGTGGAAATCGAAGTAATGTTAAGAGAATGTAAACCTGATATTTTGGTGCTGACAGAACATGGTCTAAATGAAATGCAGATTAAATATCTCAATATGCAAAGCTACAAACTAGCATCTAGTTTCTGTAGACAGAGTCACAAAGGTGGAGGAGTCGCAATATATATAAAGAATGGGATAAATTTTGCTTTGCAAAACTGGGTAGGGGGTCATGAAATGGAAATGGTTTTTGAAGTAGCAATTACAAAAATACAAACAAAAGCAGAAAATTACCTAATTATTGGTCTATACAGATCCCCAGGTTCTAAGGTAGAGGATTTTTTTGAATAGACTCGAAAATCTTTTAAATCTAGTGCATGAAAAGAACAAAAATATCATACTTATGGGTGACCTAAATATAAATTCATTAGCAAATACAGGGGATTATAAAAGCCTGTCCGACCTACTTTATAGCTTCAATTTACAAGACACTGTTAACGAACCAACAAGAATCACACTAAGTACATCATCTGCCATTGATCATGTGATAACTAATCTAGAATGTGGTAGATACGCTGTGACTGTGCAGGAGGTTTTTATATCTGATCACTGCGCTCAGGTAATGGATATAGTAAATGTTAGCAAACTCTCTGAGCAATTAAACTATAAAACAATTAGACAAACAACAGTAAAAAATCTGAACTGGATGCTTGAAAGCCTAAAACAAGAAAAATGGGAAGTAGTTTATGAAATGCAAGATAGTAACCAAAAATGGGAACGTTTCTTCAAAATTCTAACAAAACATCTAAATAACCATTGCCCCATAAAGAAAGTCAAGGATAAAGAGAAGGGAGACCAGTATATACAAATACCAATAGAAATTAAAAAATTGCGGGAAAAAATGAAAGACTATTACACATTTTATAAGTCTACAAAATTAGAGCTATTCAAATGCAAATATAAAAACCTGAAAAACCAATACTCAATAGCACTAACTAACCTAAAGAAGCAACAATATGGTAATAAAATAACAAGCTCAAGCAATAAAGCTAGGACCGTATGGGGAATTGTAAAACAAAGTAGTATTAACAAAAATAAGCACGAGAATATAAAATTAGTTGAAAAAGGACAAACAATAGATAATCCACAAGATGTATGCCAACATTTCAATACATATTTCCTAAACATAACAAGGGGGAAACAAAGCGTGATAGAAAGCATTCAAAGAGAACTACCAGTATGCATAAATTCAATATATTTGGAAGAAACTTCAGCCGAAGAAGTGGAAAAGATAATAAATAAATTAAAAAATAAGTCCTCTTCAGGATGGGATGAAATATCACCGATAATTTTAAAACATTGTAAGACGGCGCTTATTACTATTCTGGTACATCTAATAAATTCTTCGCTATACAGTGAAAACTTTCCAGATTCCTTAAAACTCAGTATAGTTCGGCCAATCTTTAAAAAAGGGGATAAAGCACAAATAGGGAACTATAGGCCAATCAGTCTTACTTCTGTCTTTGCAAAAGTTTTTGAAAATATACTGAGCTGCAGACTGATACGATTCCTAAATAAATATAATCTGCTTAACTCATCACAACATGGATTCAGGAGCAAATTATCAACAACCACTGCTATTGCAGAACTTTATCAGGAAATTCTCGAAGCACTTGATAAAGATAACAAATTTGCAGGAATTTTCTTGGATCTATCCAAGGCGTTTGATAGTGTAGCACATGATAAATTACTGGACAAGATTCAGAAAGTGGGCATCAGGGGAAAATTCTTAGAAATCATAAAATCATACTTGTTAAACCGTATGCAATGCACAGAAATTTATTACCAACAGCATCACATGACAAAATGTGCAAGATCAAATTATGAAACAATGAAGGTGGGTGTACCTCAAGGATCTGTACTTGGACCAATCCTATTCATATTGTATGTAAATGACATTCCTAAATCTTCAGAATCTAAAATAATATCATACGCAGACGACACTTCAGTTATATTGACAAGTAAAAATATACATAGTCTAGAGAAGTTAGTAACCACAAAAACACAGGATATATGTGAGTACCTAAAATATAACAACTTAAAGGTAAATTTACAAAAAACAAATACGATCGTGTTCCAGCACCGAAATAAGGGATCCACTCAAAGATTACATGCAACACTAAACGATGAGTATGTAGAGCAAATACAGAGAATAAAATTTTTAGGGGTAATGATAGATGAGAATATGACATTCAGAAATCACATTGACCTTGTGTGTAATAAAATTAGTACTGGTTTATATCTGTTAAGAAAGATGAAAAAAAAATTTAAACATTGATTATTTAAAGCTAGTATACTATGGTCTAATTCACCCCCATCTTCAATATGGGATTGAAGTCTGGGGCAGCACAGGTATTGTAAATATGAACAGAGTACTGTTAATGCAGAAAAAGTGTTTAAGATGTATCTATGGTTGAAATAGTAGAGAATCATGTAGACAAATCTATGTGGAGGCTAGTGTTTTAACAGTCGTATCACTATATGTGTATAAAGTAATTATGTATGTAGTAAGTAAGTCACATTCTGTAAAAATAAAAGATAGTCACATATATAAAACTAGAACACAAAATAATTACTACAGAGATAATGTAAATAAAAAGGCCACTGAAAAGGATCCAATTACGATGGGTAGGATACTCTATAACAAATTACCCAATGACATTAAAAGTTTAGAGGGCAAAGAATTTCAAAGGAGGTTAAAAACATTCTTAATTCAGAAATGCTTGTACAGGTTGAATGAATTGTAAATATTGTATACACATGTAAATTTTGTAACTTTTTATTGTTTGACGATGCTTGAAACTTGTAAAAGTCTATAAGCAAATAAAGATGATTATTATTATTATTATTATTATTATTATTATTATTATTATTATTATTATTATTATTATTATTATTATTATTATTATTAACTTCTGGTACATTATGGCTCAAAGTATTGTATAGTTTTCCATGATGTTCTATTGGTTTAAATCCTGTTACTGTATTTATGGACTGATTTAGTAGATTTTGAATAATATTGATGTATGAGTACCAACTGCTCTGCTTGTTATGACACACTTACATGTAGATAATTTGAAATTTCTTTTATCTCTCTTTCTACTGGATTGGCATTAGGTCTATATCTTGATGAGAAATACTGTTTAACTCCTAAATCTTTAATTCCATTCATAAATTTAGAACTGGTAAACACTGATACATTATCACAAAGTATGGCCTGAACTATTCCTTCCTCTGGGAAATATGATTTTGTTAATTTGTTTAAACATGCTGTGGTGGTTGCATTCTTGAGTGCATATATTTGTACATATTTGCTAAATAAGTCGGCATACAAATAAAAATTTGTACCGAAATGTACGAGGCTGATCAAAGACTGGGACTTGATTTTTTTTTTCACAGATGTTTATTACTCCAATTCAATGTTTACATGATCTTTTTCAAAGTAGTCCCCTCCTACTTCAATCCCCCCAGGGGCTCACCTTTTGTGAGTACGGGTTAGGCGCACCCGGGGTACCCGAGCCAATCATCGCCATCATCATCCTTCCACCCCCGTCCGGTCGAGGTGGGTTCGTTCTCGTGACCGGGGGAATCAAGGTAGGCTCTCGTGCGTTCTGTGCATTTCATATCATGTCGCCCCTCGCCATCGTTTCTTTCTTCGCTTTTACTTCTGCACATTTCGCACCACGTCCATTCATTTACGCATCTCTTTTTCTTCCTCGCCGGCCTACCTTGCATCCGAAACGCCCACACAGTATTAGTTTCTTTTATCTTTCTTTTAATCCTCCGTGGACACAGCCTGACGGATACCCGCGCACCAGGTGCGCAGCTGGGTGAGTGGGTAATGGCGTCATCCCCACCACCCGGGGTCGTCATGTAGGGTTTGTGTTCGTATCCGCTGTTCAACTGCAGTCCCGCGGGGGGGCCATTGCATGAGCTGCTGACTTCTGACGGCGATTGGGTCCCTCTGTCTATGTTCTGGGAGGTGTGACCCTGGGGTGAGTCTGGTATAGATAGGCCACTCACCCAAGCCGGGGTAACGCCCGAGAAGTCAGAGCCCGAGGTCGGAGACGGTTGCAATGGTGGAGGATTTATTTCGCTATGGAGCACCCTTCCTCCATTAATACTAACAAGCGCCGAAAAGTTTATGTAACAGAAGTGACACCACCGACAACTGGTTGTTACTTGGTCATTTCACGAACCGAAGAAGGACAAAGTTTTGAGAAGGTGAACCCTTTCATCATTCAAAAGGGCATTGATGCTATTGCTGGTGCGGTTCAGTCCTGCACTCGTCTACGGAATGGTTCCTTATTAGCCCAAACGAAATCCGATCAGCAAAGTAAGACCTTGTTGCGCGCTACGCTTCTCCACGGCTATCCCATCCGTGTGGAGAAGCACCGCACATTGAATTCCTGTCGAGGCGTCATTACCACCCATAGCCTCGATGGTATATCGGACGAGGACCTGGTAGAATATCTTGCAGACCAGAAGGTGACAGCGGTCCATCGAGTGCAGGCCAAACGTGACGGCGTATTGGTACCCACTCGTACCCTGTTTATTACATTTGATGGCGTCGATCTGCCCACGAGCATTTCCGCAGGGTACGAACGGATTTCTGTGAGGCCTTATATTCCTAGACCTCTGCGTTGTTTTAAATGCCAACGTTTTGGGCATACGCAAGTCTCCTGTAAGAGTGCCGTTAACATCTGTGCAACATGTAGCCAGCCCTCACACGAAGGTACCTGTTCAACAGCCCCCGTCTGCGTTAATTGTAAAGGGTCTCATTCTGCTTCGTTTGCCGACTGTCCGCGGTACTTGGACGAGAAGGCGATCCAGGAGATCCGGGTAAAGGAAAAACTCTCCTTCGCTGAAGCCCGGAGGCGTTACCATGCGCGCCAACTTTCACTCCTGCGATCTGGCACATTTAGTTCTGTTGTTGCCTCGCCAGTACCACGAGTAGATCTCGAAACTCAGACTTGGACCATGACAGGATTAACCGCCACTACCTTCCGGCCGTCCATTAAAGCTACTGTTACCAAGCCCTATAAACCTGGTCCAAAATCAATGAAGTCGCAAGCCGCTGAAAAGAAGCCCAAGCAGAAACTTCGTAGGGAAGATTTTTTGAAAGACCCTCCGCGTGCGCGCGGTAACAATAGTTCACCTTCTCCTCCTCGGAGGTCGCTGTCCCAGGAAGGTCCTGGGACAAGCCGCGCTCAGCGGCACCCCTCACCCATCGCCACCCAGAACCGATTCACGGCGCTTGAATCGGTTTCTGGCACTGAGCGCGTGGGCCCTCCCTCCGAGGAAGCTATGGAGTCTGACCAACTCCATACCAAAAGCCCGAGCCCCAAGGTTAAACAAAAGGTAATTTTAAGCCGCCCTTCTAAGTAGACAGTTTATCCCTTTTTTCTTAATGGCTATCCTGACCTGGAATGTACGTGGTGTACGATCGCATAGGGCGGAACTGCAACTTTTATTGCGTTCCCATTCGCCTATGGTCGTGTGTTTGCAGGAGACTAAGCTTCGCCCTCACGATCCTTTTGATCTCCGAGGATATACTCCGGTTCGCTACGACCTTGAACCGGAGGAGGGTACTCCTGCTCATGGTGGTGTCATGATTTTGGTGCGTAATGACGTTCATTTTCAAACTATCACACTTACGTCCGACTTGCAAGCTGTTGCCATTAGACTGCAGTTACCCGGTTTTTTCTTTTCTGTTTGTTCTGTGTATTCACCTCCATCGTCTCCCCTCGCTCCCGCGGACATTCGAGCTCTCCTGTCCGCTCTCCCAACACCATTTCTTCTGTTGGGAGATTTTAATGCCCATCACACACTGTGGGGTTCGCCAAGGGCTTGTGCGAGGGGAACTCTTCTTTCCGACATCTTTTACCAGTTCAATCTTTTTATCCTCAATACAGGTGCACCTACTTTTATTTCTGATTCTTCTGGTACATTCTCTCACCTGGACCTTGCCATTTGCTCCCTCCAGCTTGCTAGTCGTCTTCAGTGGAACGTCGTCGCTTACACCTACTCCAGCGACCATTACCCCTGCATCGTCTCTCTTCTGTCGCACAACGTACAGCATTCCAGAGTACCTACCTGGATATTCCCAAAAGCCGACTGGAACTTGTATTCCAGCCTCGTGCATTTTTACGATCAGCCCTTCGCCGACATTAACCAACTAGTGCAGCACCTTACGTCTACGATTTTCCCTGCCGCCGAACGTGCAATTCCCCGTTCATCCTCTCAACCTCGGCAGCCACCTGTTCCGTGGTGGAACGAGGATTGTCGGGACGCCGTTCGTGCCCGTAGGACTGCACTTAGGGTGTTTCGGCGACACCCTGCACTTGATAATTTGGTGACTTTTAAACAATCGCGCGCCAGGGCTCGTCGCATTATTCAGGATAGCAAGAAGGCATCGTGGACTCGTTTTGTCGAGGCTTTTAATCGCTTTACGCCTTCATCTGTAGTTTGGGATAAACTTCGTCGCTTCTCAGGTAAAGTGTCGCATTGTACTGTTTCTGGCCTTCAGGTTCCCAATGCCATCATAGTAGATCCGGCTGCCATCGCTAACACCCTAGGTTCTGCCTTTGAGGCGGTTTCCAGTTCAGACCATTATTCCGCCGGCTTTCGCTCTTTTAAAGACCGGCTGGATTCTGCATCATATACTTTTCGGTCTGCTAATAATGAATGTTATAACGAACTATTCACAATGAGGGAGCTGGAGCACGCTCTTCATTGCTCTCGGCACTCCGCTCCTGGGCCGGACGGCATTCATGTCCTGATGTTAAAGAACCTTTCAGCCGACAGTAAACTCTTTCTCTTACAGGTCTATAACCGTATTTGGCAAGACGGCATTTTTCCTTCCGTTTGGCGCGAAGCCACCATTGTCCCTATTCTTAAGCCTGGAAAGGATCGCCAACTACCTTCCAGCTACCGCCCTATCTCCCTCACCAGTTGCATTTGCAAGGTGATGGAGCGCATGATCAACGGGCGGTTGACATGGTGGCTTGAGTCTCAGAAACTTCTAGCGAACGCTCAGTGCGGATTTCGTCGCTATCGCTCTACCGTCGACCATCTGGTGTCCCTGTCGACGCATGTTATGAATGGATTTCTGAGAAAGTGTCAAACCGTGGCTGTGTTTTTTGACCTGGAGAAAGCTTATGACACTTATTGAAGGGGCGGCATTTTACGTACACTTCACGCATGGAATATCCGCGGTCGTCTTTCCATATTTCTTCGGGAGTTCATGACGGACCGCGTCTTTCGTGTACGTGTGGGCTCGGTTTTATCTAGTCGTTTTATTCAAGAGAACGGAGTACCGCAGGGCTCTGTACTCAGTGTCACACTTTTTGCGATTGCTATCAACCCCATTGTTCATTGTATTCCACCTGGCATTTCATCGTCCCTTTTTGTTGATGATTTTGCCATTTATTGTAGTTCACGGCGGACCTGTCTACTCGAACGCCATATCCAGAGCTGTATCGACCGTCTCTACGCCTGGAGTAACGCCAACGGCTTTAATTTCTCCGCCGAGAAATCCGTCTGCATCAACTTCTGGCGCCGGAAGTATTTCCCTCCGCCCTCTCTCCATCTTGGGCCAGGGATACTTCCGTTTGCAGACGAGGCGAAATTTTTGGGGTTGATTTTTGATAGGAAGTTGTGTTGGACCTCGCACGTTTCCTTTTTAAAAGCAAAGTGTGACCGTTCTCTTAATATTTTACGTGTTTTAAGTGGCACATCCTGGGGAGCTGATCGGACCGTCCTTCTTCGCCTTTATCGCTCTTTGGTCCGATCCAAGCTTGATTACGGGTGTATTGTTTATTCTTCGGCACGTCCATCTGTGTTACGTCGATTGAATGCCATTCACCATCGTGGCATAAGAGTCGCTACAGGGGCCTTTCCAACCAGCCCTGTTTTTAGCCTGTATGCTGAAGCTGCAGAGCCTCCGCTGTCCTTCAGGCGTGAGATGCTCTTGTGCAGCTATGCCTGTCGACTCTCAAGCTTGCCTGACCACCCGTCCTTCGAGTTATTTTTCGAGGAGTCACTTGATCGTCACTATGTTATTAGCTCCTCTGCTTTGCTCCCACCAGGGGTTCGCTTTCGACAGCTCCTTCGGCATTTAGACGTTCCGCCAGCGCCGGCCCTTCCACGGGGGGAAACGCGTTTTCCTCCATGGTCCCGCGCTGAGGCCCACTGTCACCTTGGGCTAACGTCGATGCCGAAGACTGAGACCCCTGCTTCAGTCTTTAGATCGGCTTTTTTAGAAGTACGGGCTCAATTCGGGGACTTCCATTTTATCTTTACCGATGGATCTAAGACTGAAGCTGGAGTTGGATGTGCCTTTGTTTCTGGTCACTGTAGTTTTAAGTTTCGTTTACCTGGACAATGTTCAATTTTTACCGCCGAACTTTTTAGCATTTATCAATCTGTTTTATACATTCAGCGGCACGCCTTACGGCACTGTTTTATTTGTACGGACTCTCTGAGTGCCCTTCAAACTATTACTGCGCTGTACCATTACCACCCGCTTGTACAGCGCATACATGACCTGCTCCACTCGCTTGGTGCCTCTGGCATCAGCGTGTCCTTCATGTGGATTCCAGGTCATGTGGGCATCTCAGGTAATGAGTCTGCCGACGCCGCTGCGAAATCGGTGATTTTATTACCCAGATTTTTTACTTCTGTTGTTCCCTCGTCAGATTCGTGTGTTATTTTACGTCGCCGCATCCTCACGCGCTGGCGCGATGAGTGGACGGCCCTCCGGGGGAACAAGTTGCGGGAGGTTAAGCCTCTCCCGTTAATCTGGGGTACCTCTTCTCGTTCTTCACGTCGGGAAGAGGTACTTTTAGCCCGTTTACGAATTGGACATTGCCGTTTTAGTCATAGTTACCTGCTCAGTGGTGATCCCGCTCCCCTGTGTCAGCAGTGTGACTTGCCCTTAACGGTGCGTCACATTTTAACTGAGTGTCAAGTTTTAGCTCCACTGCGCGTTCGCGTGGGTCTGCCTGTTGGCATAGCCAACGTTTTGGCAGACGACGCGCATGCTGTAGAATGTGTTTTACGTTTTATAAGTGACATTGGTTTTAATCGTCGCATTTGATGCGCTGAGCGTCTTTTAGCTTTGTTATTTTATTCTGTATGTTTTAATAGGGACTTACTCCCCAGTGGACATGGCGCTCATGTCCCTCGCATTCTACAGTGCTTGACACGTTTTAATCTTTTATTGCCTATGCTTTTAGTGAGTTGGTTTTTCAGATATATGTATTGTTATTGTTGTTCTTGTTATTATTGTTGTTCTTGTTATTATTGTTGTTATTGTTATTTTATTGTTATTTTTAGCCATTTGCACATCGCGGGTTTGTGTCCCGTTTTTTAATTATGCGGTTCTTTTACCTGTCTTTTATATTATGACTTTATATTTTATACATTGTAAGGGCGCTGATGACCTTAGCAGTTTAGCGCCCTTAAACCGCATATCATCATCATCATCATCATCATCATCATCACACATCCTACTTCAATGCACTTTTTATAGCGCCTCTGCCAGTCCTTGAACACGTGCTGCAGACCATTCTTTGTCAGGTCCTTGAGAATCGCCTCACTTTTCTTGAGCACTGCTTCAGAGTTCTCAAATCGAATACCCCTAAGCTTTGCCTTTAGTGATGGGAATAAAAAAAAGTCACAGGGTGCAGGATCGGGGCTATAAGGTGAATGTGGAACTCAGGTAATGTTGAATCGAGCCAGAAACTCATGACTTGATTTGCGACGTGAGGCCGTGCATTGTCATGATAAAGTCGCCGCCCAGTCCGAGAAAGCTCTGGTCATTTCTTTGCAATGTGCTTCCTCAGTGTAGCCAATACTGACGTGTAGTATGCTGCTGTAACAGTAGTGTGAGGGGGAACTGCGTGCTGGTAAATCATTCCATTACAGTCAAAAAATGTGATCATCACTTTCCCTGCAGATGGAACAACTTTTGCCTTTTTTGGTGTTGGAGAACCTGGCGATTTCTACACTGTGTGGGCTTGTTTTCTTTCAGGATCATAATGATGCAGCCATGACTCATCACTGGTGATAATCAATTCAAAAAATTCATCCCCTCCATCAGCAAAGAGATGCAGCACCTCACAGCTTGTCTCCATTCGCACAGCCTTTTGTTCGGGAGTCAACAGACGTGGCACCCAACGAGCACAAACTCGGGTCATATGGAGATGGTCGTGCATAATTGTAAACACACTGCCATATGAAATTCTCAGAGGTTACATAATGTTAAACGCCGATCCTCTCGGACAATCATAGCAGCTGTGTTGATGTTGACTTCAGTCACAGCAGAAGCCGAAACACTAGGCCCACCTTGCTTAACACTGACAAGTCGGCCTTCTTTGAAGTCCTTGAACCACCTAAACACTGTTGCACGAGGTAGTGCATCTTTACTGTATGCTTGCTTCAGCTTTTCATAAGTTTCACTGGCTGTATGGTTTAAACGAAAACAGAATTTGATTGCGCTGTACTGCTCCTCTCGCGTCACCTCCATTGTCTGGTATGCGAAATGCACATAGGGTCTACAAAATAGAGCATTACTACCAACCTACCAATACGAGAGTGCTGCCGCCTACCAACATCATACATAAAAATCTGCTTTTTTCAAATATGTATGTTACAGATATGAAACTATCACGGAAGCTACAGGAAAAAATCAGTCTCAGTCTTTGTTGATCAGCCCTCGTACTTACAGGCATTGGACCATGCAAATCTAAACTTAATAAACATCTTGGTTTATTTCTAAGTACTGAGTTTGTTGTATATTCATAAGCTACATTAATTTGTTTTGCTTTCTGATAAAGATCACAACATGATATGTATTTTTTTACTTTATGTCCTAGTTTAGAGATGTATAAATTTTCCAAAATAGTTAGGGTTGTCTTTTCTGTACCTGCGTGTATTAATCCTAAATGAAATTGTTCTATTATTTCTAACTCCATACTTGTTGGAATATATGTTTTCCACCTCTTTATCTCCTTTCCATGTTTCTTATATAATACACCATTTTTAACAGCAATTGTACTATTGTTTGCCTCTTCTATCTTCGGAGCTTTTTCTTTCAAACTTGTTGTCCGTGGACTAGTGGTACCGTGCTAGCCTCTAGTTCCCAAGGTCGCAGGTTCAAACCCGGCGGAGGGCGATGGATTTTTTCGGGCGTAAAAATCCTTAGCATGGCTTCCTTCAGAAGGGAAGTAAAGCCGGTGGTCCCGTGTCATAGATTTACGGCACGTAAAAGAACCTCAAGCCTGATAAAGAGGCCTCTGAGCAAAATTACCGGTGTTTCACGCCCAATATGGAATGGGACGCTAAGAACCATAGTACTCAAAGCGCGTCCATAAATAAAAAACAAAACAAAAAAAAACTCAAACTCTTTCAAACTTGCTAGTTTAATGTCTTTGTCTTGCTCTTCTGTAATATTTTTAAATTGGTTGTTCAATTCTTTCTTCATTGGAATATCTATAGTAAGCATTTTAATTTCATATTGTTGTCTAGAATAGCTTTCAGGAAATTGTTTGTTGTGACTGATTCTTGATATTAAATCTCTGAATGTATTTTGTTTGCCTGGAATATGTATAATTTCTACATTAAATTCCATTATAGCGAGAATCATTCTAGCTAATTTGCCACTATATAATTTGCATTTCTGAGTGAAAGTTAAGCTAATATGATCTGTGTATATTTTCACTTCTGAAATATATATGTCTTAAATTTAAGTAATGAAAAATATAGTGCTCCAATTTCTAACATTGTTACTGATGCATTTCTTTCAATATTGGTTAAGCCACGTGAAGCAGTACTTATTACATGAAATGTGTTGTCATGTTCTCTTTGCCCTAGTATTCCTGCACGTCCCTGACAAGATGCATCCACATACAACTCATAATCTAATTCATCTTTTGGACGTTCCAGCAATATTGCATTTGCAAATAACTTTCTTACATTTTCAAAACATTTTTGTAGCTCTCCTGTCCACTTCCATTTATTTGTTTTCTTTAGAAGTTGTCTTAAAGGTTCTACTTCTATAGCATATCTTGGTAAAAATTTACTTTCATAATTCCAAATTCCAAATAAGCGCCGTAGCTGCCAAATATTTTTAGGTGGTGGTATTTTTAATATGGCTTCTATTCTTTCTTCATCTGGTCGAATGCCTACTTCATTTATTACATATCCCAGGAATTTGATTTCAGGTACACAGAATTTTGACTTTTTAATATTTACGGTCATGCCATGTTCATGTAATTTATTTAATACATAATTTACATTTTCTAAATGTTCCTCAAAGGTTTGGCCTATTATTAGAAAATCATCAGTGTATTTGATTAAGAAATCATCTGCCATGTCACCAAAGATACTAAGGGTGGCATGCACCAACCTGGAGTAAGCTCTACTTTCGTAGTAAACTACTATTCAAGTCAACACTCTGTGACTTCCATGCAAGAGTAAAGTACTTCTGAAGAATTTTACTCCTTTCATATACTCCCAGATTAAATTACCGTAGAAGTAAATGTCGGAGAGCACCATCATGTATGTTACTACGGAATTAAATCAGCACAAATATAGGTTAGAATTTACTCTTGCGACCTGGATGGAGTAACTAACCTGTCGATTGAACTAGAATACCGTATTGTATTTCGAGGAAGATATTTTTGACGCGTTCATGCGTTACTTAGATAACGTTGATGATCTCGATGAAGAAAACAGCGATTACTTAGGTTACATTGATGATCTCAATGGAAAAAGAAACAAAAACGGAAATGCGATAGTGCTATGCGATAACCATATGATACTTATACAGAGAGAGAAAGTTCAATGAACATTTCGCTATTAGGAAAGAATCTTATACACGCCTTTTGAACCTGCTTGGAGAACATTTCAACAAAACTCAGACACAAATTCAGCTCTATAATCCAAATTGCAATTATTGTTATGCATCCTATAAGTCTTTCATACCGGAATATTTCAGAAGCTTGAGCCGGCATTACGATGAATTTAACATAATGTGACAGTCTTACACTGTGTTAAATGGAGATATTTAGAATTGACTTAACGCGATGTAACTTAAAAGTATGGCATCAAACTTTTCCTTTCCGTTACGTCAAGTTTGATTTCACATGGTAATTAGAACCAATTGGCACTAGCTCGAAGTAATAAAAGAACTATGAATCAATAGTCATTCCCATTACGATAAGTTTATGCTAATTATACCTTTAGTTTACCAGCATTTTCATGTCACCTTAAGTAAAGTTCATCACAATGCCGGTATTACAGGTGATCTTATAAATAAACGTTCACCACGCGTCTGCTGGCCATGTATTTCACTGCGTTGTTAGAGCGCTTTAGAGGTTAAGAGCAAGGTACCTACACATATAAATATACACAAGTGTTAAGAAAATAAAAGGCAATTCTTCTTCACTTTCACATATTTCCCACAGATTGTATGTGGAATTGACTGTATGCATGTTACTATTTTGTACCCATCCGTGAATATGGTGAACTTTTCCGAAATCAGAAAGGGTATTTCTCTACCAACACGCTAGATCTGCGATGCAAAATGAAGATTAGATACATTGTTTATAGAATTTTAAGCTGCTCTTCAGTATGTTTCCCATCACTAGAATAAACTTGTCAATCATGACTTTCCAGCATCTTTATAACACGTTTTGGGTTTTTTTTTGCATTACTTGGGTCTTCATTGAAAAAGTTAATAGAAGTTACTTCCGTGAATCGGGAACCTAAGCTTATAAAAAAAAAATAATAATAATAATAAAAAACTAACCCTAACCTAAATCAGAAACGTAAAAAACTAATAAACCTAAAATAAAAAGTAATTAGGAACGCACGTTGAGTGTGTTGGCGGTATCTCACTGGCTTTGAAGATCAACGTAATGCAGGTTATCGCATGTTTTTTTACACTCATTAAAAGAGTAAATTGTAATTGAGCTCTCCAACGTTACTTTCGGAGTAAATTGCTCCCGTAGTAACCTACTTCCGTAGTGGGGACTTCTTTAGTAAACGTTACTTCCGAAGCAATTTACTCCAACATGGTGTATGCTACCCTATGTATTGTTCTCAGGAATCCACTAGCACTATTCTTTAATCCATATGGGTTTACACAATACCTATATTGTAATCCAAAAACTTGAAAGGCTGTGTAATCGCGAACTTTAGGATCTAGCTTGACTTGCCTAAATGAAGCTGTAAGATCTATAGAAGAAACATATTTGCCACGTGATAACTTGGCAATTGTTTGTTCTATACCTACTTTCATTTTGAAAGTGGTCTGGTAGCATGAATTTATTTAAATATCTTCCATCTATAGTGATTCTTAAACTATTATCTTTCTTTACCGTCCAACAAACACTATTTATATATTGTGAATTGCTAAGCTCAATTATGTTATTTTCCAACATACTAGCTATTAATTTTTTAGCTTCGTTTCTTAGATTTACAGGTAGGTTATTATATTTTCATCTGAATGCTGGTACATTTTCTACTGTGAAAGCGTGAATATATGATGTACACCGTCCTGGAATTTCATTGAATACATGTTTATTGTCTTTTAATACCTTTTCCATTATTATCTTTTCACTGTCAGTCAGTATTGTATTTGTCATTAGTGTATTTGTGTGTATTTTGATGTGGTATATATATTGGTAGTTGGTTTGTTAGCCCCACGTTTGGGAGCCAATTTGCGATGGTAAATTTATAATGTTATTTGTGTATGTGTTTACTCAACGTGGTGATGCCATTTTGTAACGTAATTCTTTGTTAGGTTTGTAGCTCCATCCGGTGTTAGCAATTTGCAGCAGTATTAGTTTTTGTTTGAAAGAATGCTACTTTTATTTTATTTAATTTTGTTTCACTGTCCTCCGGCTAGCTATGATCTTTTTGGGTCGAGCACTTCTCTTTATACAGGTTGTGTAAACGGAAAGGAATCTTTTATCCAAAGATAACACTGATGAAGGAATTTGTTTTACACTTTTATTGTCGAACACAGTCACTATCACATTTACACATTGATCTAGACACTCGCCAAACTGAAACTGTTATAACAACTTCTTACTGATCACTTTTAATCCACGTACTTCAACCTTTTGTATAATTAACTTTACCATACTTGAGATTTTTCATAACTCTTATACGCGTAACTTGTGAATCGATAGCCGACGTGTAATATTTCTGCTGGACTGAAGGCGACGTGTATCATATAAATATTTTCGACGAACTGACGGACCGAAGACGACGTGTAGTGTATAAAGATTTTTGATGAACTGACGGGAATGCGACGTGTAGTGTACAAAGAATTTTGATGAACTGACGGGGTCTTTACCTCTAACCTACCTTTTATACTCATACACCCAGATATGCCTAAAGATTATAACTGAGCTGCAATTGGCTAATAAAACGCGCCAACATTAGCGTCTATTTTTATATCCAATGAAAATTATGAATACATATGCTCTAGGTAAATGTTCCAGAAGATTCTAAAGGAAAACGCGCCAACATTACGTAACTTCCTCGTTTCCAATAATGATAAACAGCTCACCCCCTCGCTGCATTATTGCACGATATTATTGTCAGTTTCAGTAAGGCAGTATAAACTTACTTCCCAACAATAATTACAATCAACAAACATCTCAAATCAATGTCACATAATAATGCACATTCATACTATAATCACTCTTTACATTTAAGTAATTTGTGATACAAATTACTGCATCATATGCCCCACTAGAAACATAATCATAAATATTTACAACTTGTTTGGAAATTTTATAATTGGGTTTTTAGTCTCCTAAATCTTGGAACACACGCTATCACTTTCACTTAACACTTCACACGTATTTAACACACGACGTATGTTTTGTCTTTATCTTGCCACTATTTACTGGCTCTGGTTTAATGTGTTTAGATATTAATCTGACATCACAAATTTTTTATAGCAAATACTGTACCCTGAATTAT
This sequence comes from Deroplatys truncata, assembly GCA_030765065.1. Classification (NCBI taxonomy): domain Eukaryota; kingdom Metazoa; phylum Arthropoda; class Insecta; order Mantodea; family Mantidae; genus Deroplatys; species Deroplatys truncata. Next base: position 344,644,437 of record CM060990.1, on the reverse strand, counting down.
TTAGTTACTGTTACAAAATTGGTTTACTCTCTTATATTGTTAAAAATTTATCAATTCAAAAATTTTTGTAATTATTACACATATTTACCAAAATATTCACCCTCTACACAAATATATTTACATCTCTTAAATCTAGGCACTGTTTCACATGTTCTGTTTGCTACATAAATATTTGTTTTAATTACTTTTACCCCATTTTTGTTGTTTTGTACTGTATATTCACAATACTCTTGGAATTATATCTACGTACTTTACTTTAATATAACATCATGCTTTATTTCAAATGCTGTTACAGTTACTAATAAAATGTTATTTTCCTTTTAAACATTTAGTTACGTCCAAAATTTATTTCTCCTTTCTTATGACATACATACATAATTAACCCTCTTACGTTCCAATACATTGCTCTGCATTTCCTCTTTAACTATCCAGCATTTACTTTACATCTCATTGCTATTCACCCTCCTGGATCAAATTGTCTGTAGCTAAACATTACTCGTAGCCGTATCCTAACCTTCCAAAATTTGTTCATGAATAACCTCTTGTATTCATATGAAATTTCGTCCCATGATAACATTTGAAACCAATCTAAAGTTTCCTGAACAACACATCTTTTAGCAATTATCATTCTCAATTCTTCTGCTATCTTTTTAATTTGAGAGTACTCTGACAAATCTGTCATAAGCTGTACTGGATTGGAGTTTTCATTTTGAACAGCTTGGTACTTGTTAATTTCAGAAGTTAGCTTTTGATTATTTATAGGCAAAACTTTAACTTCTTCGTACAATTTATTTCTTTGCATTACTGACTCCTTATGTATTTCTGATATTTCCCCTCTGAAATTAACTTGCGCCAGATTTACATCTACATTCATAACCTCTTTCATCTCTCTTACCTCACTTGTAATACTACTCATTCTACTACCTAACTCTGTACATTCTACATCAACATGTTCACTTTTACTATTAATCTCACTTTCTTTGTTACCTATTACCCTGCTCATGTCTAGCATTTTCTTTGAAACTTCTCCTATCTCACTTGCTATCACTTCCCGATTTTCATCTCTCATTTTTGGCATACTACTATCTAGCTTCATAACTTTGTTTTCAATTTCTTCACTGCTTTGATCTACTTTTTGCTCTAATATCTCATTCCTCCTACCAATTTCTTCTCTTAATTGATCTGTAATACTCTTACCAATATCTTCCCTCAATTCTTTCTTATTCTGATCTAGTTTTTGTTCTAAACTCCTATTAATATCTTCCCTTAACGTTTCAAAAAAATTTCTTATCATTTCCATCATCATTCTAGCATCAAAATTAACATTTCCTGCTATTCTATTCTCACTTTCTGCATTAACATTTTCTCCCTCAAATCCTACATTGTTTGAGCTATTTTCTGTAACCTGTATTGAATTACAGCTAACTGTTACACTATCCCCTTCCATAATTATTTCTTCTGTATTATTAGTGGACATTGTTTTCTTTATCCTACCGTTCCTAAGGTACATTTAAATTTTTCTTTACCCCTTTTTTTAGAATTAACATAACACTTTTCTAACCTTTCTGATGCTGTCTGTTGCTGTTACTTTGATGTCCAGCTTCCTGCCCCTCTCTCCTAGATTATATGTCGCTTCTGCGTTGTATTATGATGAATCTGCGTCGTCTCGATGTTTTTGTGTCCACTCATCCGCGTCGTCTGTCTTTCCTCTAGTTGTTTCTGGAATCTGCGTCTTGTAGTTCAGTTCACTACTCCATTCGCTTCACGTCCTGGTTCCTTCGTCCCTTCCTGGTTATTTCACTCCTTTCCTGGTCACTCTGCCCCTTTCCTGGTCATCGTGCTCCACGTTCTGGGTGCCAATTTGAAGTAACATTAATGGTTTGTTAGCCCCACGTTTGGGAGCCAATTTGCGATGGTAAATTTATAATATTATTTGTGTATGTGTGTTTACTTCACGCGGTGAAGCCATTTTGTGACGTAATTCTTTGTTAGGTTTGTAGCTCCATCTGGTGTTAGCAATTTGCGGTAGTATTAGTGTTCGTTTGAAAGAATGCTACTGTTATTTTATTTAATTTTTGTTCATTGTCCTCCGGCTAGCTATGATCTTTTGGTCAAGCACTTCTCTTTATACAGGTTGTGTAAACGGAAGGGAGTCTCTTATCCAAAGATAACACTGATGAAAGAATTTGTTTTACACTTTTATTGTCGAACACATTTACTATCACATTTACACATTCATCTTGACACTCGCCAAACTGAAACTGTTATAATAACTTCATTACTGATCACTCTTAATTCGCGTACTTCAACTTTTTGTATAATTAACTTTACAACACTTTAGATTTTTCATAATTCTGCTACGCGTAACTTGTGAATCGATAGCCGACGTGTAATATTTCTGCTGGACTGAAGGCGACGTGTATCATACAAATATTTTCGACGAACTGACGGGAATGCGACGTGTAGTGTACAAAGAATTTTGATGAACTGACGGGGTCTTTACCTCTAACCTACCTTTTATACTCCTACACCCAGATATGCCTAAAGATTATAACTGAGCTGCAATTGGCTAATAAAACGCGCCAACATTAGCGTCTATTTTTATATCCAATGAAAATTATGAATACATATGCTCTAGGTAAATGTTCCAGAAGATTCTAAAGGAAAACGCGCCAACATTACGTAACTTCCTCGTTTCCAATAATGATAAACAGCTCACCCCCTCGCTGCATTATTGCACGCTATTATTGTCAGTTTCAGTAAGGCAGTATAAACTTACTTCCCAACAATAATTACAATCAACAAACATCTCAAATCAATGTCACATAATAATGCATATTCATACTATAATCACTCTTTACATTTAAATAATTTGTGATACAAATTACTGCATCAATTTTCCTGTCTTCTATCTCTGTTGCATAACTATTTTCTACCTGCTCTAGTATATTTTCTTCTGCCATCAGTTTCTTTGTATAAGGGTTCCCTTTGGTAAGGTCAGTGTTCTGTTCTTCAAAGTTAAGGGTCAATAACCTTTCTTTGTTTTTCCTGCTTGCTTGGACATTTACTATTTGTATAAAGCATTCTTCTTTATATACTACATTTTCTTGCTCCATTCTTTGCACTCTACATACTTTATCTTTTATAAAAGGCACGTATATATTGTTTTCTTCTTTATTTAATACAAGTCTGTCCTTAAAATCAACTATTGCAGAGAACTCTATTAATACATCACACCCAATTATAACTTTGCATATTAAGTTTGGAACTATTAAAAACATGACCTCCAATGTAATATCTGCTATTTGTATAGGTATCAATGCTTGAGATTTGATAGTTTGGGTCATTTTACCTATGGCTACCCTACATATTACATTACTTATTGGGGCTGTCATGAGTTTTATCCCTTCATTTAACAGTTGTTCATAAAATTTCTTTGAGCAGATAGAGCTTGATGATCCTGAATCTATAGCAACATTTACTTCCCTTCCTGCTATAATAGTTTGTATATACAGTGATTCATATTTGTTTTCACAATTCCTTGTGTTTGTATTTAGACAGCAACAATCAAAGTGTGTAGATATAATATTCTTGCCACTTAGAGCAGAAGGTACTGTATTACCAGAATCTACATCAGGCAATACATACTTTAGTTTTCCTGGTGAGTATTTTCAGTATTTACAGGATTGCCATTTTGTACCGCAGTTACTATTATTTCATTATCATTAACATTTGTGTATGAGCCATGCCCTCTAGCTCTTGTTCTCCCACTGTAATTGCTATGTCCTCCACGCGTATACATTTCTGTATTTGTACTGTCTGTATGGTTATAGTTATGGAAGTTTCCCCTGTTTTGCATATTTCCTCTATGCTGAAATCAATTATTACCTCTAGGTGAAGTAGAACTGCTGATTCATCCTTTCCATTCTTACATAATTTATGTGTTCTTGTTTTCTTGAATCTGTAATTTTTGTGTGTTGTAATTGAATCTGTTTTGGCACTGAAATTCATTATTTCTCCTATTTTCCTGGTGATAACGTGTATTGTAAGGCATATCATTACGCCTATCATGTCTGATTTGTCTGTCTCGTCTGTGTAGACTCCAAACTTCGTTCCTATTACTATTTTCGTGCTGTTCTAATGATGATATTAGCTCTGTCACCTCATAAATAGTTTTAGATCTTGCAATAAGAATGTAGTTTTGTATGTGTAGAGGGTAGTGTCTGGTAATTAAACTAATAAAATCTTCCTCATGCATAGCTGGAGTTAAATATCTGAATATCTTGCATATTTTATAAGATAATCTGTCATTGATAAGTTGTCATCTCTACTATACTATGAATAACTTAGGCTTGCCCTAATCTTATGTTGCACAGTGCTATTCGAAAACTTATTCATGAATAAAATTCTGAATGTCTCAAAATTCATTTCAGTATCTGCTAGCATATGTAACCATTCTAAGGTTTTGTTATCCAAGCATTTTCTAACAAGTATCATTTTTAATGCTTCAGGCACATTTTTCAATTTAAAATATTCTACTAGATCATTAATAAATTGTACTGGACTTGAAGCATTAAAATAAGGTAATGGTAACTCATTAAGCACAGAATAATAGTTTGACATCTGATTTGGTACATGCATATGTGTGTCATTATTGTTGTGTGTTTGAGAGGCTGATGCTATGGAAAAAGCAGTAGCGTCTCTTGTATTATTAGTTAATAAAGGTGATACACTTCTTTCTGCAATTGTATTATTGTCATGCATTTAATTAGCATTTACAGAACTAGTTACATTTGTATTTATCTTTGGTACACTGGTACTTAAATTTTCAAAACTATTTCTAAGTTTTTCAATTTCTTTGCTACTTTCCTGTACTTTATCTTTAATTTCATCTATCATTAACTTGTGTGCTTCTTTAATTGCATCTGCATTTGTTTTTGCCATTTCATGCATTTTATTTATTTCTCCTGTTAAATCTATTTGTACTTGTACAAGATCTGCATTTGTATTTTCTATCGTTTTTAATTCTTCACCCTGTTTATCTAACTTATTTCAAATACCTTATTTAGTATTAGTAAGTTTTAACTCCATTTCAGTTACATTTTTGTCAATATGACATGACAATTTCTGTTCTGGCTGCTTACAACCTTTATTTACTTTTAAATCTATAGATTTTTTATTTTGATTTCTAACCTCTTGCTTTCAGCTTTGCTTTCTTTCATACAATTTTCTATTTGCTTAGCTAGATTTTTTTATATTAGATAGCTCTGTATTTGTTTCAGTTAACTTATTACTTAACTCTGTACTAGTTTCATTTAGCTTATTAAAGTCTTTTCTCAGCTCTACATTAGTTTCAGTTATCTCATTATTAGTTTCAGTTATCTTATTACTTTACTCTCAGTTCTGTATTAGTGTGTTAGCTTATTGTTCATTTCAGTTATTGCTTTTAGAAGCCACATAATATTTTGTTGTGAAAAGTTTTCTTGCTCTTGTTGGCTAGATGTCTGAGGGTTAGTATTTGTTTCATTTGTGGTTTCCTGCACTAATATGTGTAAAGGTGATTGACCTTGCATACTGCTGCTATGTTTATGTATGCCTACCTGTGAATTTACAGATAACTGTTCTTCTACATCTAACCTATTTGTTTCCTCTAGCTCTGATTGTAAATTTACATTGTAATCAGTAATGGCTATCCTATCCTCTCCTACTTCCATATTTTCATTGTTTTGTGTTTCCATTTTATTTTATATATTTTCTTTTGTTGTTTTTGGTTTGGAATTGCTCAATTTTAATTTACCGCTTCTTAACGGCAGGAAAATATCTTAATAACAATATATTTTCATAACTATCTTGAAAATTATATACATATAATACTGGAATTTTCTGACCTTTTGTTCTGGCTGTTAGTAAACCTTTATACTCGGTGTTCCCACGTAGATTATTGTTGACTGCGTGCCCCGTACTCCTGAAAGAATTGTTGCTGTCCTTGGATGCTGTTGATGATTCTGAAGTTCCCTGATGTTCTCTGTTGTTTTCTGAAGTTCTTTGATGTTCGTTGATCTCTTCTTTTCAGTTGTTGTCGCCAATTCTTGTCTCTTCGAGCTCCACACAGTTGGACACCAATTTGAGAAAGGTTTGTTGTTTCACGTATGGAAAAGCCGATTTGAAGTAGGAGTTGTATTGTATTTCAACTGTTGGGGGGCCAAACTTGTAGTAGTTGCAACCGCATGTATGGTACCCGCTTTCCGGTAGCCTTCGCCCCAACTATACTTTCAGGTGGCCTTTGCCCCAAGTTTAAAAAATATTAACTTTGTAATTAAACTGTTTCTTTAAATATTTAATATTTATGTTTGCCTTGGCTGTGTCAGTATTATTGTTAGAGATACGTTTCTCTTAGCAGGGTTGAGGTGCGACTAAGAATGTAGGCTTACACAGATCATAATTTTACTTCACTCCTTTTATTAATGCTGTGACACGATTTTAAATAACACTTCATTGATATAGAGAGCTGTGAGATTCTTTAATTACTTGCACTTTTTAACATGTAAACTATTTTTTTCGTCTCACACGAATACATATTAAATTTCTTGAGGACACTTTTTGCGTCTGGTTAGTAACGCTGTCTGCAGGCAACTGAATTGATTTCAACCATCTAAACTTGTAAATTTCTGTAATTCAAGTCTCTGATTGGCTATTCCTAATCCAACAGAATACCTTCATTTAACTAAAGCTTTTTCTGGTTGTTGATTGGCTATTATTATAAACTGTCACTAAAATTACATTATTACTCCCAAGAATCACAAGTAACATTTAAACTTTCTAATTCATTATTGCCTCAAGGTTACCTCATTGTTAGTAACTTTTGACCCATTTCTCACAGCTCCTACATTATTAAATTACGTAATACATTCACATAACATTATTGAACATGTATGCAATAATATAAGCATATGCAATGACTGTTACATACATTTTACAAATTATTACATACACATATTGCTTCAAGGCGGGCTGTTATTGAATTTACATATTATATAATTAGACTGAAATTATTTAAGTGTTAAAAATACGGCCTCAACTTAAGAGTTGAGAAACTAGCGCAGACAGGAGTAAAAACGAGAGGGAAAATTTTTTGGCCCTTAGATGGGTATATAGATGCCTTATTGAGCAAAAGAAAGCAGGAATGGAGGTTAAGAATAAGCCAAATGTTATATTAAGTGGCAAAAACACATGGTCGAACAGCCTATACAGAAAGGGTGCAAGAGATGATATAACAGGGTGACCATTTTCAGGAAAAACAGGGAAAGCTAGCTAGTGCTTTGAGAGGAAATGCTGGTCTCTGATTGGTTGAAATGCATGTGAAACTGCTTATAGTCTGACTGCCGAACTTGCTTGAAGTACTGCCTAATTATTTTAATAACTGAAGTTGCTATAAATGATGTGAAGTACATTATTGTTTGGAATGTAAACTACACTGTACGTTGCCACATTTTTGTTGATCGAACACTCTTCTTCATTGTTGTGTGTTAATGGGAAAGTTTTGATGGAGAATCACGTTGTCAATCTTAGTAGTGTGCACTGTGCATTATGAATGTTTCGAAATTTAATCCAGTGTGGTTATTACCATCGGTGCATCCATAGTTTAAGTCTTGATTGCAAAAAGTGCACAATGACTCAAAAAATGGCTTTTTGTAATGTATGCAAAACAAAAAGTTCACCTTAAGCAACATGGGCCAAGAGGGTTGTTACCAGGCCACATGTCAGGACAAATGCATAAAGCATGGATCACAGCAATGAAGAATATAGCTGATATTTACACATTTCTCTCATTTCATGAACAGTTGAGCCATTTCATACTTTTTTTCTATGTGACTTGTATTTCATATGCCTTGTATTTCATATGTTGGATAGTGGTAATTTGGGTATATTTTACAATTTATTAACTTTGAAACAGTACTTTACCTAACTCTTCTACATATTCCATCTTTATGCATGTGTATAGGATTGACGGTGTCCAGTTTGGTACGACACATCTCATATTTCAGGCTGTAAATGCTTGTCTGTGTTGACCACATATGGGACACCCAAAATCCTGTGTTTACAAGAAAGTAAAAAAGTGACAATTTTAATAATCCTTTCATACACCATGTCTTTTTATACAGATATCAGTATTACAAATGTTGAATATCACATTACAGACAATTGTTTCTGCATAATCGTAATGGTGTTACAAACATTTTGACTTTGACTGTACACTACACAGCATATTATCTTAAGGTTCAGAGTGGTGACGTAACAATGAAGATACTGTTAACAGTGAACAAAGGCCAAAAACAATAACAAATGAAACATAAATGGACAGATGAAAGGAATAAATGTTCCACAGTAATAGTAAAGCTGAGATCCAAGTTACATTAATTTTTAATCAAAGTTAGTATTCAATTTTTGAAGTAATAAAGACAGATGCAACTTTGCTAGCCAATAGTGCATTCACATACAAAGCTGATTTCAAATGCCTGCAAGTGCCGGCAAGCGCTTGCTAGCAGGAGTTGAAGTCCACATTTTTGTAAATGTGCCCAGAACCTTATCTGGGTATGCAAGCAATTGTTGCAGCTTTGCAAGTCCTTTCCAGTAAACAAAGATGAAGGAAACATTTATTTCCAGCTCTGGTCGGCTGATGGCTAGTGTTGATAAATTTTAGGAAGATGGTGAAAAATTGCCAAAAAAATAGAAATTTTAGATTTTGTGTAATTTTTAATTTAAAATTTTGAAGTTTCTGTTTAATTTGATATATTATGTTTTATCTTTGCAGGCATATTACTTGTATTTAAAATATTTTAAAATTATGCTACATGTGGCATTTTATGTCCAACTCTACTTAAAAGAGTATTTTCTTTAACATTTTGGATATTGGTGAATTGACCCATTTTCCCAAACAGATTAAAGATAGCTCATTTAAATTATGGGATGACAAAAACATTAATGCTTTTATGGATCTACTTCAGTGTTAATATAATGGCTGATGAAATTTTAAAAAATGAATTACTGATCAACTTTAAATGTACAATTAATAAAAAATCATATCTACCTTAATAAAAGACATTATGGTATGAAATAGATCACTAAACTTAGAAGGTAGGTATATATTTGCCATAAAAGTTTCAACATGTTATCTTAAAAAATAGTTTCAGAGCTAAAAGTACATGAAGTTGGCAAACATAACATAGGCAGGATAGGGCTTTTAATCTCCCATATTTTCCAAAGAAAACTCATTTGGGATAAATGACTGATGCTAGGTACAGGCCACAGGATCTATGTTGACATATCTTGAAAGGAAACATTTTCTAAAATGAAAGTCGAAGGTAAATTAATATTGTTTTTAATGTAATTAAATCTAGTAGAACATTATGTGATGAAAGTAACATTATAACAGATTAATTTATGAATAGTTAGTCTGGAACTCTATGGGTTTATTGGCAAAGTATGTCTAAACGATTCTCTGACATTTGTTAATGCCGGTGATGATGAGGAAGAGAGAGATTCCTTGGCACTAGTTCTGAGGTTAAATACATGTGTGACCATAATTAAAACCTACAGCTTAAAAAGGCTGTCTTTTTTATACTCAATTTATCCTGAATGGATGAATTTTGTATTAACTAACCGCTTTCCTCTTAGCACATTTAGAATCAACCTAGTTTGTAGTTAAAACACAGAATTTGTTTCTTCAGGTGCCAACATCAGCTGTTGCTGTCCTTACTGTGACATCTACACTTACATCTGCAGAAGATGCAAGTAAGTCTGTGGCAGCCGCATATACTGCCAAACTGGGATTTCTTCCCAGTTATGAAATGTTGTTGACAACCAATGTTAGAGCAGTGGAACTTATTTGGGTCATTCATGTGATCAGTACAAAAGTAAGTTTCGGAGCTCAGGGAGGTATCAGCAGTATTTTTAAGATGTTCAAAGACGGTCGCATAGCATCGCAAATGCAATTTAGTCTGATGAAAACTACATACCTTGCTTGCTTTGAACTCGCACCATACCTCGATCACAAGTTCACTGATGAATTGAAACTTGAAATGCACATAGTAATGCATTTTGATGAATCAAACAGAATATAAAAACTGCTGCAAATGGATTCGGCTGTTCTGTTTTGTTTGAGAATAAGAACAAAGTGTCATCAAGATACTGGAATTCTTCTTTTCTGGGGTATTTGCCGGCAGCTGACTTATGGAGAGGCTTTAAAGAGTGTCTTGGAGATAAAATAGAACAGAGAAACATCTTAAGTGTGTCCATGTATGGGCCAAATGTAAACTGGGGGCCTTTCTTGAACTCCTCAAAAAAGAAATGAGGCGTGAAGATCCAGAAGTAACTGATACTGGATCATGTGGTCTACATGTAAATCCATGGTGCATTCAAAGTGGCATTCAAGAAAGCTGGCTGTAAAATTGACAAGTTCCTGAAATCAGTACACAATGTATTCAAAGATTCTCCAGCATGGTGAGCTGATTTTGTTTATGAAACCAAGTGCAAGGATTTTGCTTTGAAATTTTGCAATTGCTGTTGGCTTGAAACTATTGCTATCTGTGAAAGAGCTATCAAGATTTTACCTCACATGCAAACTTATTTCAACAACAAGAGTATGCACCTGCCTGATACTTGTGCAGTGAGGAGTGCTGAAATTCTTCAAGACCATCTTCTACCCTAAATTAACACTTCTTGACATTCGCTTCTGCATTTGAACCCTTCTTGAGGGAGTTCCAAACACCAAAAGCAATGTTCCCTTTCTTACATTCTGCTGTTGAACACCTTGCCCTAAGCTAATGGTAAGGTTCATCAATGCCAGCATTCTGGAAGATGCTAATACTAGATACAAGCTCATAAACATAGATGTTTAAAATGTAGACAACTGTGTGAAGCTGCGAGAAGTTAAGATTGGACCAGCTGCAAGACAGTTTCAGTGAAGTTTGTCTTAATATTGATATGGACAAGTTCCGTCTAGATGGAAAAAACTGTCTAGTGAAGATTGTTGGGAAACTTGAGAGGAGCCCTGAAATATAAATTTGTCAAAGCCTCTATTTGTCTTGATCACAAAAAGATATTGGCTAAGCCAGAACAATGCAAGAATGACTTTGAAACATGCGTTTGAATGCTTATGGCAAAGCATCATGTGAATGCACTTATGTGTGATTCAGCCATCCTTCTGTTTGTCGATTTGCATCTTGTGCAGACAAAACTGAGCTGTCAAATTTTGATCAGAGAATGTCTCCTCTTGACACTTTCTGTGCGAAACAAATGAATGACATATAAAGATGTGTGGCACACTATCAAAATTATTCTTGTGTTTTCACATGTCAATGCCTTTGTTGAAGGAGGTTGTTCCATTAATAAGGAAATGTTAATGGAAAACCTTCATGAGGAGTGTCTGATAGCCTTGAGTAAGGCATGGGATGGCATACAAGATACGGGTGGAGAGATGCCATGGTTGTAGATCAACAAATGCTTTGTTATGCTCAAGGAGCTTGTACTAAACAGAAAGAAGCAATTGCAGAGCAAAAACAAAGAAAAACTATTGGAGAAGCTGAACCAATATGAGAGGGAAGACAGAAAGAGAAAAGCTGAGGTACTGCAGCAGTTGAAAAAAGAAAAAGATGATTTGCGAATGAAACAAAGTGAGTTGGAAGAGAAGATAAGAAAATTAAACTGAATAAAGTAAAGGCATAGATGAAAAAATACTTAAATATAGAATATAGAAAACCGAACTAAGTTATTCTGAATGATGGGTGCTGTTGGGGAAACCTATGTATTAACGCTGACTAAGAATAAATTTTTAGTGCAGTTGGTGTTATAAAAGGTGTAATTTGTTTCAGTTGAGAAATATAGGCATAATTGTAATTCATTCATCACTTTGAACTGGCTTGAACCTTACGCAGAATAATATAAATATTTATGCATAATGTCTTTATTTCACACAATAGGTTGTAGAAATCCTCACACTAAATGAACCTAATTGCCTGGATCCATATTTTATTTTAAGTGGTGAGGTGCTCAAGGAGAAAATAATGCAATCTGTAATGACAAAGTTAATCTCCATTGCTTTGTGTTTTGAAGTTGATGTATGAAAAATTTTCATGAGCTTCAGTTGACCTGTGCTTATGGGAGATTCCACTGTCACGGGTATGACATTCGCACTGTAGAATGGGAATGCAGATGTTCATATCTCAAAATATGAATGTACAAACAAATCAATAAACTGAGCAAGATATTTTAAATTACCTCTGTGTCTAGTCCAAGTTTCAAATTTTTGCATTAGATAGTTTTAGAGATAATTTAATATAATCATGTTTCAAAACATGTTCGATTAATTTAAACTAAGTGAAGTTTTAGTGTATCTACTGACTCTAGATTCAATTAAATTATTGTTTTGCTACACTGTCTCTTAACTTCTGAATAGCACTTTCCGTTATTCAAAACCCATAAGCCGCCAGCTTTAGATATATTCATTAGTAAAATTGTGTCACGGGTGTCACATTTTTTGGATACAACATAGGGCAGTGTCTAAGCAATTGAATATTTCTGTGATTTTTGAGTTTTTTTGTTCAAAAGTACTATGCTGTGAATCTGCATAGTTAGATGTATACACTTACTGGCTATAGCTGAGTGTCTTAGTAATCATTTCATGAAATGACGTTTTTCCTGTTACAGGTATGACAGAGGTTGTCATGGTTGTGATAGTGTGCAATAACTTTGCCTCTAAGTGACTATAGGTTTGAAATGAAATAAAATCAGCAACAATAACTTTATTTTCTGTACCTGAAATATACATGTTATATTAAAACAACTCTTGAAAAAAGTAAATTTTAAATTCTTAATTCTAAATCCCATTACAGTTAGTTTGTCTTTTAGAAAACACTTTCAGTCCTAATTATTATTTACAGCCTCTTTCATACACATTTAGCTGACAAGGAAACTCATACAGGACTCATTTTCCAAAATATTTTAGAGTAGGAGGAGGTAGTATAGCAGTTATTTGACCGTAGCTAGCATACGAAATGTCTTAATCATTGGGTTTGAAGATTTTGCCACTCAAATTAGCAACAACATTCAAACACGTCACTTTTACTTCATCATCCTACAGTGAACTTTGGCAAATGACTGTGTATACATAAATAGTTGGATTTTTCTTGTTTTCCTGGTAAACTTTACTAAGATGTACAGTCCAGGCATAATTGAGTCCATTGTTACAGACAAAGCTATGGGCGTCCTGGAACTGTTATGTTTGACACTAGTTGTTCTTCATTCTCAGAGTAAACCTTTGAGATTAGACTTAAATACTTTATATTGTTCAATAGTCGATATTGCTGTTCTGCTAGCAATAATGCTGTCTTTGCTTAAGGATCTGAAATGTTTAGATTGCAGTCCAGGAATGTGTCGAATATTCTTCCATCTTTCATTCAGGAGATCTTTATTTTCTTCTATATCTACTTCTTGAATAACAATCACATTGATTTTTTATTAAGCTTTCTAGCACTTTTCACAAAGTCATTAGTGCAGTTGATATTTGCTCTGTGAAGCTTTACATCATTCCAAACAAACCGTTTGATAGCCCACCTATGCCATCAACTGCACTTTTACCATGCAAGGTGGCAAAACACAACTATTCACTGCATGTTAATCCAAAATCTTCTTGCAGGAAACACAGCATATATAAGGTGTGTTCATTTTTTAACTTTGCTGCACATCCGTCAGAATATTTTTACTCTCTCAATAGCTGGAAATTGTTTCAAAAGTTCCCCAAATGTTTTCTTGATATATAAATACATGCGTGTCATGATTCAAGTTAACACTAGTTGATGCAAATAAACAGTTCATATCTTTGGTCCAAGTGCAACAAGTAAAGACTGAAATTTGTTTATGCCTTCAATGAGCACTTTGTATCTTGTCCTGGGCTACAGCAGAATATTTAATTAAGAAGCAAATTAATTGTAATCAGTTTCGACCTGAATCAATTTGCATGACTAGCTTATTTTTTTCAATGCTCCATCTGGGAATCTTCAAAAGCTTTTGATTGCTCATTTTTAACAAAGCTGTGAATCTTGAAGGAAGGTAACTACAATCTTAGTTCAGTCAAGACATCTTCAACTGATAATTCAAAATCTTGCAACTTGGGCACCTTTGTAATTCTATCCACTGTTGCCATGAGACCTCAATGTACAGACCTTCTGCGAGTAAGGTTACAGTTTCAATAATACTTTTATTGCAAAGACCTGTCGTGCATTTTTCATTCTTCACATCACAGCACATTGTATCTCACTACTACATGAAGGAAATGTTTTGTTTTTTCTGTACAATGTTTGAATAAGGAAATTGAAGTTGGCATGATATTAACATGCACAAACATTGTGTGGTATATCAGAAGATAATGAGACATGTGAGGGTAATAAGTCATAAAATTTGACTTCTCGATTTTATTGTTGGGAAAGTTGATTGGAAAAGGTCATAGACTTCTTTAATTGTCATAATCATATGATACTTTGGGATGTGTTCTTTTACTGGTCATTAAATCTTCAAAAGATTTCATATCTTTAATTCCAGGGACTTGTTGCCTAATGTCATCCCTTTCATAAAAGCTCTGGCAGTTACACCTTCATCTATTGCACTTCACTTTAAATGTCTTTGGCTGTAAGAAAACGATGTACATTTTTTTTTCTATGTTTGGTAAATGAGTAAGAACTAACTTTCTGATACCAGCTGACTCTTTCCTTGGACTGTTTGGCAAGTTTCTAGAGACTTTGCAAACATCTTTTCTCAAGGATTGTGGGCAGTGGTAGGGTTCAAATTCATTTGGTACTGAAACTGGAATCTTATTGATTATACCCTGGTTTACATCAGCTTTTTTCTTTCCTGGCACTTTTATCTTTAATTTCTTAGAGTTAGAGCAAATAAACTTCCTCACATGTTGTCTCCTTATTCTCTCTCTTTCATTTCTTTTAATAAATACTCTTCATACCTATCCTTATCTTCTTTTAGTGATGCTCTAAACGTCCTCATACGTTTGGTTGTAGTGGTTTTGCCCATCTGAGAATAAGAGCCAGAAGATTAGGCCAGTGTTGAACTAATACCTGCTAATTTGGTTTAAAAATTAAAACATTTTCAAAAAGAAAAAAAAGAAACTAATCACACTTTCATGCCATGCAACTGCATAAAAATAGTTTAAAGTAATCCTTGTAGCATAAAACATAACTAAGCCAAAGTATATTATCATTGTAATTATATATTACATAAAGCTTTCCATAAATAATTATAAAATTGTGGTACAAATGATACATAGGTGTATATAGATACAAGGTGTCACAGGTTTGACACAAAATTACATCAACTGGTTAAAGTAACTGCAATTCATACCTTAGCCTACAAAGAACTAAAAAACAATAGAGAACTTTGCAATGTGCAAGCAAATAAACTTTTTCAGTTTCTGTCACAGGTGTGACACTGGTACTTAAGTTATTTAGTGTAAATATCTTGAGAACTACTTACCTTGAGAATTATTGAAATCTGTTTTCTTGTATGAGGATAATTTAAATAAAACCCGGTCACTTGTGTAAAGTAACGGTAATGATTTTATTAACTCAAAAATGGTCGCCAAAACTGTTGGCACATTTATCCCATTGCGACACTAGCCGGTCGAATCCATCTTTGAAGAAGCTAGTAGGCTGCTGTCGGATCCAGGCCTGAACCCATTCACACACTTCGTCGTTCGTTGTGAATCGATGTCTGCGAATAGCTTGTTTTAGAGGTCCATAAACACGAAAGTCACATGGTGAACGGTCTGGACTGTACAGTGGATGTTCCAGCATTTCCCATCAAAACTGCTGCAATTTCGTCTTCATGCAGGAGAACACCACCATTGGACAACATGCCTGGGTGTTTCGAGTTGATGGCTTGTCTAAGGTTCTGTAAAGTGGCTTGATAACGCTGGGCATTGGTGGTTCCCCATTCCTGGAACTCGACAAGCAGTGGGCCCTTGTGGTCAAAAAAGGACATGACCTTACCAGAACTGGTATGCACGGCCTTTGATTTCTTTGGAGGTGGTGAAGTCGCATGTTTCCACTGCTTGCTCTGATGCTTGCTTTCCGGTTCAAAATGGTGAACCATGTTTCGTCACCAGTGACAGTATGCGACAGGAAGCCATATTCCTCCTCATGATAATGTTGCAGATGACTCAAAGACAGCGCCATTTGAGTATTGCGCTGTTCGGCGGTCAGTTGGTGGGGAACCCACTGCGCACAAACTTTTCAAAATTTCAAGTGTTGATGCATTATGGTGTGAATGGTACCCACGCTAATACCCAGTAACCGATGGATCTCGTTCACGGTGATTCTGCAGTTGCCCAAGACTAAAGCATTCACTTCTGCAATCATTTCAGGTGTGATGACACGATGAGCCTGTCCAGGACGAGCATTGTCTTCCAGTTACTCGTGCCCCTCAAGGAATCTTTTGCGCCATTCCACCACACTTGAATGACAAAGACTACTCACCGTACACAGCATTCATCCGTCGATACATTTCATGGACTCCAACTCCCTCCGCCGCTAAAAATCAAATCACTTCTCATTGCTCCTGCTTACTCGCCTTTGTGTTCAGTAGTGGACGATAACTTGTGTGACCACCTTCTGTTCGGCGTGAAACCACACTGTCGCTATGCAACGTCAAACGTTGCGCATGCTGCAGTTGCTCTACCAATAGATGGTGCCACCTTACATTAATGCAAAGTTAGACGCACTGACCAGGTTTCATTTGAATACCCCTTATAGAATAAGTCCATCAATTATCAACAGGACCCAATATAGAAGCTGGTGATGCACTTATGATTTTACATTGTCACCAACTTCTCAATTTTTTACAGCTATAGCACACCACCTCATAGGTTACACTTTCTATTAAATAAAATACACTATTTTATGTAGCAACAGCTTTTTGTGTACTTTATTCATGAAATATAACTTATTTACTACACATGGATGGGATGGGATTTATTTTTAACCATGGGCTCATTTTCAATGGAATTGCCTTTATATCTCTTTACGAATAGTATTACTTTACGACTACATTTACAGCATGTTATTTTGGATGGGACCTTATAGTTGAAGGAAAATCTATTACGGTATGAGGTTTTCTTTTAATGTGAAATATTATTTTATACTGATAAACATACACACATACTATTCGAGTATCATGGCCCACTAAATTTAATGCACGGAAAACGAAAATGACACAGGAAAAACATCTTCAGATGACCAGTAGGCACTCTGATAAACCCAGATAAATGGTGCTCACATTTTAAAGCATAGGATAACATAGTGGGAGTAGAGAAGCTTTTGCATGGGGGTGAGCAAGTAATTAATTCATTAGATAGGGAAATCATGGATGTTGAGCTGTTGTGAAATTGAGAAAGAATTAAGAGAATCCAACAAAGCAAGTGGTACTGATGGTATCCCAGAAGAATTTTGGAAGGTGTGGTCGAAAGATGAAAGTTGAAGAAAAATAGTGATAAAATAGTTCAATATAATACTGGAGACAAGGGAGATTCCCAAGAGTTGGAGAACAAGTATGGTAGTGCCAATATGTAAGGGAAAGGGGGATAAGTTTACTTTCTATTCTAGGTAAGATCTTTACAGGCTTCTAGCTAATAGGTTACAGAATTGGGTAGAGAAGGAGAAGTTATCAGAGTTCTAAGCAGGATTTAGAGCAGGTAGGAGAATATCAGATAATATATTTATAATTAAGACAATTGTCGACAAATATTTGAGCAACAAAGGGGGAAGGGTATATATGGTATTTATTGATCTTGAGAAGGCTTTTGTTACCATAAACAGAGCAGCATTATCAGAAAGTAAAGGGGTAAGTTTCACATTTATAAAAATACTACGTAAGATACATCAGGAGAATGAGTTTTGTATAAAACTACTGGACAATAAAGTAACTGAATGTGTTCAGAGTAAGGCAGGGATGTAAACTTAGTCCAGTGATATTTAACCTTTGTATTGATGGCATCGTAGAGGAGATCTTGAAATATAAGGTCCACTTGCCAGTTATCAATAGTAAAGAAATTCTAGGGCTATTGTTTGCAGATGATTTAGTAGTTGGGTACATATCTTGCAGAGGGTTGAGGAGGGCAATTGAGGCAGTAAGGAATTTTTGTAGAAAATGGGGACTGAAAGTAAATGAAAAGAAAATGAAGCTCATGGTTTTCAAAAAAGGTTATTAACTACGTAAGGATGAGAAATGGCAGATAAATAGAAGTGTTAAGGAGATTTGATTACCTGAGGGTAAGACTTTAATTGGAATGGAAGTTGGGGTGAATCAAAAATATGTTTATAGCAGAAGGTAAAATGTCCATAGTGTTATAAGATCATGCTTAAAAAAATTTCCAGGCATAAATGTCAAATGGCTTGAAAGAATTCATACTGCCACAGTAGAAAACAAAGATATTGCATGGGGCAGAGGTATGGGGAGTAGATGATGCTAGGAGAGAGGTTAACTAAGTCAATAGATCTTTTTACAAATATGTTTTAGGTCTACCGATAGCATTGCCAAATGGGGCAGCACAGAACTTTGTAGGTACTCCACCAAGATCAAAATTTTTACATGAGCTATGAAATATTTATATGGAGTTTCCAATCTTGAAGATAGCGATATTATCAAAGAATGTTTTCATATACAAAAGAAAAGTAAGTGGAAAGGGTCATGGAACAGATAGGTATGGGAGCTGCGTGGATAAATGCAGAATATCACATTAGAGGCTTTTGGAAGGAAGTAGAATTAAGGCTAGAAGATATTGGCAGTACAAGAGGAAAGCTGCTTGAGGATATATAGGGAAATAAAAACAATATGGGAGTGGGAAAAGTACATAGAGATATGCAATAAACTATGACAAGAAGGATCTGTTTGGGCTGCAACAGGAGCTAGAAACTTGAAAGGCATAAAGTATGATGATATAGGAAAATGTCCAATGTGTGGTGAAGTGAACATGAATTTCCACTGTATATAATACTGTAATCAAATAGAAATGCGGAGAGAACAATTTTGGCAACAGAAATGGAAGGTTCTGACTGTAAAAGGGGATAAAAATATAAAGGCTGTGGGTAACTATTTGGGTATGGTCAGAGGAAAATGGTTAAGGATGACTACAAAGAAGATGGGGCTAAAGGCAAATAAAATAGATGAATAATGTAAGCAAGTAGACACTGGGTCATCAATACATGGAAAAACAGGAGTTGTGTGTTTTGAGACCATAGATGAGCATAGGCAAGCAACTAAGAAGCAAACTTATAGTGTAAATAGCTTAATATATATAATATTATAGTCTAAAATGTATGTAATTTAATTTTGCAATTGTGTCTATTAAGAAATTAATATTCATTCATTTGTTCATTCATTCTTCCTTTTTTGCCCTCATGAGTGACAGCTTAAATGTTCGAGTTGGTTTGCTTATAAAGGTTTAAATACCTCAATACCTTTTTTTGTTTCAAATTTTCAATTCAATTCAACTTTATTCACCGTAAATATAAAATTTTTACATATGGCTTAGTCAAAGTTAAAGATAAGTAAATAAAGTTAAAACTATACAATATAAATGCGCTAAATACTGAAATTAAGAAAATCATTAACACTATAAAATTTGTGCTTTAATAATAATTGATGCACTTTTGATTTAAAAATATTCCCTGAGGTAGCTTTGAAAGGGCTGGGTATCTTATTATATAGAATTAAACCTTTATGAGATACACTATTATGTGTTCTATTAAGTTGGTGACACTGTAGGTGCATAGACTCAGCTAGCTGACATGAATACCATTCCTTCTTATCCCTTTTTGACACTAAATTTCTGTTAATATTACTATTAATCTTACGTTTTATTTGTGGTGTACACATCTCGTATGTGTTTATAAAGATGTTAAAGAGTCTTTCAAAAATCTCAGAAGCAGTAATTATTATTCAGAGTTGTGATTTGCAAAGTAAAACATTCCACTCAATATAACACAGTGATTCCCTATAGTGCGTTAATTTGTCATTATGTCTAAATATCACACTCTTAACTGTCTTAGTCTAGATAACCTTTTGCTTTTAGATTTTTAATGTTTATCCACAATCCATCATGATCTGAGAATGCAAAAGCTGCTGTTTCACATATAATACAGGCAAGATTTACATTTGTGAAAATACTGTCTAGACAGGCTGTAACTCTGGTAGGTTTATTATTAATGTAATTAAAATTAAATTTCCTGAGAATACTTTTAAGCTCAATAACACTTTGTTTACTAATACGTAAAATGTGAGTTCACCTCACCACCTATTACAATACTATATTGTTTCCTCCTTGGCCTGGTGATGATGAAATGTAATAGTTCAAGCTTTTCAATAAACATGCTAGGGTCATCATTGGGTTTTCTATTTAGTGCCACTATTATTACCTTGAACTCTAGAATAATTATAGATGTGGCTTCAAAATTCATTTCCATTCTCAATGGTCTGAGCTCCAGCTTACTACATATTGATACAAGATTTTCGTTTTCATAAATTGCTGCTACTCCATGTATATGCTTATTCCTAAGAAGTAATTTACAACATGACAGCCCTCGAACTACAACCTAATATTTCATTGCTTTGCCACCAATGTTTACTTAAGCAAATAATAGCAAATACATTTTCATTAGCGAACTCATTAATTACTGTATGTTTGTTGCCCATAACTTGCACAATAATATAACCTATTTTAAAATTAAGTTTACTGTCATTTACTACATATATCTTGACCATCAAACCTAACCTAGTCTGCTTCCATCGGAATATATGGCTTATCATACTTGCTTAATGTAAATTCCATATTCAATGCAATGTGAATGACCAAGAGGAGGAGGTTATGATTGCACCACTTTTCAATATTTTACTTAATGATTTGGCATTTAGGGACTGCTATACAGTTCTGACAATGTAAAAAAAAAAAAGTTAAAACATGGTATTCACCCTGGAGTTTTCTGGGAACAAAATTTCTTCTTATGAGTAGCCCTTATCCATTTGGATTTCAGATCTTCATTGTAAAGAAAGAAAAACACACTCACTTTTGGCCCTATCATGTAATTACCATTACAATTTGGTATACTACACTTCTGGGACATTATGCTTTTATCTTAAAAATAGAGTTTAAAACCACTAATATGAAAATGTTCCTTTAATTGTACACAAATCAAACATGTGCTTACCGTAAACAGTACCAGAATGCTTGCTCGCTAGGCCCAAAGATAGTAACATCACATGATGGGATGATGTTTGTTGCAAGACTTTCTTTATATGCGGTGATGCCTGAGCCCAGTGGAATGGGTGTTCCACCATACCATCCACCCGTTGATGGACGTCTTTATTCCTATGCCACTCAACAATGCAAACTACACCAGAGATACACAGCATCGGCTAAATGATTGTACCAAGGCTTACCTCCCAAGAAACCTACAAATAGCAAAGTTCATATATGTCCCATAGGAAATAGGGAAGAACAAACTTACTCCCCGTATCTTGGACCTTTCGAGGTTCTCCGCAATGATGATAAGACAATGACAATCCTTGGTAGTGGTAGTAGATGTTTGAGGGTTCAGAGACCCTTGCACTTAGACCTTTTAGGGGTCTTTTGGTCTATCCCTTTCACCTATCATAGCAATTCAAGTTCCTTAGCATTGATTAGCACCAGAACTCCCTTTCCTAAGATAGGGTCTTTTGACCTGACCAACATTGAGGCTTCAAAGAGATGAAATCATCATCTCCCCAGATTGCCTCACAACTGGGCTGCTTCCTCCTGCCTATCTCAGAGTCTGCAACTGGAGGACGCCTACAGTGTATAAATACTTTTTGAAGAATCCATGTTCAGTAAGTAATCCTACTGCCTTCCCAATTCATTCTCTACTAATGTTAAGAAGCGATCTAGTGAAGGTTTCGTTAGGTCCTTTGACTATGTGTTTATGTAGTGTTTGATCAGAATATTTGATCCATCCTTTTTTATGTTCATCTCTAATCCATTTTACTACTGTTGTCCTTGCATGTGATTTGCTTATACCGCAGAAAGGTTTAGGTGCATACTAAAGGTTTATACCTCCTTTCTTGGCTAGTTGATCTGCTTCCTCATTTCGCTGATGACATTACACCTATCCCAACTAAACATTGTCCTGTGACAGCGCCTGCAGGGTTTGAAGACATTCCCATACCCATTTAGATCTAAATTGGTATGAGTCAAGTGCTTTAAGGGCAGTTTGACTATCAGAGAGGATCAGTATGTGCTTACATCTGCAGCCCTTTTGTAATCCTCTTTGAGCACAGACAAGGATTGCATAAATATCTGCCTGGAACACAGTGCAGTACCTACCAAGTGTGAAACCTAGTTCAGTCTTTGGAGGGGCACTGAATTTTCCTGCACCAGAGTGAATATCATTGCTAGAACCATCTGTATACTAGACGGAATGGTTCTTAAATCTTTCTGGTACTTGTTTACTAGACCATTCTTGCAGAGTTCGTATGTGGATCATGAAATAGCGGTCAAAGCAGCATTCGGTTGTCATGAAATCTGGTCTCATGTCTAAAACCAGGTTTCTTACTGCAGAGTCCTGGATCAGGGTATGTCCATAACCAGGACAGCTCTTCAATGTTTTCTGTGTTAATATGTAGACAGCTAATTTAGCTTCTGCCTTTAAGTAAAGATGCAGCGGCCGAAGCCCTAATAGGGTTTCCAATGCAGCTGTTGGGGTGCTTCTAAAGGACACCTGTTGTAGTTAAACAGGCAAGTGTTTTTGTTACCATTGACTGCAGTGTCTTGTCTTCCCCCATCAGACCAGGAAACAATAGGTTATCTGTGGTCTGATAGCTGACATAACAGCCAATAGCAAATTGTTGTCTTTAAGAGGAACAACGGAGCATGTCTACAGGTTACAGTATTAAAATTACCCCTTTGACTCTGTGGATAACGTTGTTTATATGAGAATTCCATGTCATCTTATCCAAGGTTATCCCTAGGTATTTGATAGTCAGAAATCTCAAAACAAATGTTTACAACCTTTTAAATCTTTAAAACATTCAAGATTTCTTTTCCTTGTTAATGGAACTATGATGGTTTATGAGACCTTCCCTTTTGACTCTTAATCATTAATATTAAGTTTACATTCATAATGTCGCTCATAGTGCTTGCATATGTTTGCCTTCAACCAGCAGAGCTAGGTCATCAGCATAACTGGAGATAAAATCCTCATTGTTTCAGTTCTACAAGGAGAATATCCACCACAAGGCTCCACAAGAGGGGAGATAATATTCCCCCCTGCAGAATAACCTCTAGCAGTGGTTATCTCTTGCATTCCTCCAAGAAGGTTAGCTTAAGTATTTCTACACTTCAGTAGAGTACCATCCATTTAGTGATGGTTTTCTTCACACCTCTATTATAAATAGCATTTATAATAGAGGTGTTATCTAAAGCTCCCTTAATATTGAGTAATGTAACAAGAGCAATTTCCTTAACAGCAGGGAGTTCTCAATCCTGACCAACTGATGTAAGGTGGAATCACAGGATTTATCCAGCTGATAAGCATGTTGATTACTGTGAAGTGTTGAGTCTCGCAAAACCACTTTCTGTATTGTCTTTCTACCAATCTTTCCATCTTAAGCAGGAGTGACGACATTGATTAGTCTGTAAGCCTTAGCATTAAACCAGTGTGAGTTCTTGCTTAGGAATAAATACTATTCTGCTAAGTCTCCAGGGCTTAGGTATATAACCACAGGCTAAGCTTGCTCTAAAGAGATGGCAGTGTATATCTTAAAAGAGAGTCTGGACCTTCTTGTAAACATACTGGCAAGTTTCTGCTTTTTCCTGGCGATTTGAGTAGGTTACAGTCATTAACCACCCATTTTATTATGGAGGTTGAGAAGATTTTTCGAGCAAGTCTCCAGTCCTCAAAGAATGCCATGGTCCAAGGGTTACGAATCTGAGTCCTTGCTCACTGCTTCTCTAAATATACAGCCATGGAAGTGCACTCTGAGTAGTTCTTCAAGGGATTTCTTCCGCAGTGTTTGTATATTCTCCTATAGGTTTTACAACATTGCTTAAGAAGGAAGGAAAGATCATGAACACTTTGATTGACAGATACAAAGTTGCTAACATGCTACCAGACGAAGATCCAGGATGACCCTCCAACCAAATACCGAGCTGCTACATCAGTGTCGAGGCTGTGGAACCTACTACTACTGCTACTCTACTGTTGATTTTATGCAATACCGTGGCCGTTCTTGCCAATTCGGGATCCACAGCCCTTAGGGTGCGCTGGGGGTCCAATTCCAATAGACATCTCGGTAAGCTGTAGATGGCAATGCACAACACTTCCTGGGAACAACATTTCATGGAAGGTAAAGTGATCCCCTCTGTGACCCGGAATTTCTGAGGCTCCCAGTTTGAACTCCAACCAACCTTTCAGCAAGAAGAGGTGGAGGAAGCGCAGATGAAAACATCTACCTCTGGCTACCTCTTGAGGTGGCGATTTGGGGGGGAGGCCTGTTGTGAACTGTAATATTGTAAATAGTTAGCCAAACACCTCTTGTAAACAAGGTCTACTGGACTACAATTCATGTATTAGCAAGATTGCCACTTAGAGGCGCTAATATGTCATGGTAAGAAATAAAGTATGGATAGCACCATCGTGCTCCAACTAGCTGAGCAAAGACCCTCCCTCACCTTCAGGTACAAAAGGAGAGGGTCACTCCGGGCAATCACTCACTGCACAGCTGTCTCTGTGTAGAACCCTCTCCTATTCTGTAACATTGCAAGCCACTCCAAGGAGAAGAGTTCAAGTACAGGATAGTGACATCACAATTCGTGAATGGTCAGGTACAGAATAGTGGCACCATGGTTTGAGTGGTGCTCCACTTCTCCCCTCCTCAACAGGTAGAAGAACCTGTGCTGCAGCAGGACTACAACAATCCATGTTGTGCATATTAGACTTTTCACTGTAGAAGTTATTTAAGGCAGCCATGACATGACAGATTATAAGATCAACAAATTTGGGAGACACGTGCTCACCCAGACATGAAATTGTAGAGAATGGGCATCTACGTTGCTGCCGGACAGAAGGATGACTCTGCTACCATTTCCCTCATTCCAGTGGGAATTCAAGGGGCGGGGTAACATATCCAGCACAGTGAAGACAGCTGCATGGTTACTGTAATTAAGCTCAAACAGTGCATTAATAACAATCCTACATTATTGTGGATGTATAGCAAACACAGTAAGTTCCTCATCTTACTAAATGCTCAACAGCACATTAGCAAGAGAACATCAACAAAAAAAAAAAATCAACCTTTGATCTCACAACATTAAAATACCCTCACAAAGCTGGAAAGAATCACAAAGTATCATGGTAAGTACATGTTACATTTATCACCCAAAACAAAATGTAGTGTCACAACAAAGTACATGGAAAAATAAGCCGCCCTCCCCAAAAAAGGATATATAAGAGAAAGCAATTGACAGTTTATAACCTATATGGTCCTACAGAATCGTAGTAAGGGAAGATTTGGGAAAAATGTACTGGCTGGGTTTTGGTCCTGGGAGCATTAGGGCGACGGAGTGCGTAGATGACAGGTGTGATTTGCTTAACAATTTCAAAGGGACCAAGGTATCGATGGATAAGTTTGGTACATTTTCCTTTTTTCCTAAAGGGAGTAAGGACTTTAAACCACTTAAAATTGCACGTCACGATGCTTCATGTCATCTCTACTTTTGTTTCAGTTAAGATTGATTGATATTGACGATGGCGGCTTCCCTGGCCTTTTGTATATCCTGTAGAGTATTACGGACAAACAAATTATTAGAAGATGACTGGAGCTGTACCTGGTGAGGTAAAGCAAAGCTGGTTCTCGGCCATAAATTAGGAAAAATGGAGAGAACTTAGTAGTTTCCTGAACAGAGGAGTTGTACAAGAAAATAAGAGCAAAATTGTGTCCCAGTTTCTTTGGTTTGAGTCAACAAAATGACTCGGCATATTAGCCAGCGTCTGATTAAAGTGCTCAGTGAGGCCGTTAGTAGCTGGATGGTATGAACTTGTGAAGTGTGGCGAAACTGATAAGGATTTGAGCAGTTCCTGCGTCACCTCACTAATGAAGACAGATCCATGGTCAGAAAGTAACATTACTGGGGCACCATGGTGACAAATAATAAACTTGGCTACATGGGAAATAGTAACAGCAGGTAAGGCACCAGCTTCCACCCAGCGAGAAGCATACTCTGTGCAGACGACATGGCGATTGCCAGAATTTGACCATGGTAAGGGACCTAAAAGATCAATGCCCTACCGTTCACTTATGGCAGTCATATGGATGGGTTGTAGAAGACCAGCTGCCTGTTGATTCTTGGGAGCCTTTCGAGATTGACAGCTAGGGCAAGTACGGACATGGTGTTCAATATCCTTCTTCATGCCCACCCAGTAGTAGTGAGAATTTATCTTAGAAAATGTATTGGAGAAACCTAAGTGGCCAGACAGAGGGTTGCCATGACATGAAGACAAGATTTCATGCTTTAGAGACTCAGGAATCACTAACAAGTGAAGAGGCCCTGTTGACCCAGAATTCTTCCTATAAAGGACACTTGACTTAAGTGTAGGGTAAAGTTACCTAATTTGGTGATAAATCTGACCTTCCGCTGAATTTGTTTCTTTGGAATAGGTTGTTTATATTCAAAATACTGGGAAATGTTCTCTCTCATATCATGAACATAATTGTAGCAAAAGTGTTATATTTAATTATTTTATTCTAAAAATAAAATGCAACTTTCTTTAAAGCTGCAAGGTAACCTAATTTGGTTATAGGGTAACCTAAGTTGGTGATAGGGGTGCCATAATTTGGTGATAGTGAGCAAATATTTAATTACAAGTAAAATATTAAACAACAATGGATTATAGTATTACTGCATTGATTTCTGCAGTTTTCTTTATGATAATAATTGTTTTGAGTTACAAGAGGCTGCAAAATATGGGTGGTATGAGCAGGAAATGTGAGAATGTATATTTCATTCTCCTTGGCATAATCCAGGAGCTCAGGAGTGATATGGGATCCATGGGAATCCATCAGTAGAAGGATTGGTCTAGAGGCTTCTCCAATACTCATCACAAAGAAATCAAACCATTGTGAAGGAACAGTTCTTTAGCCCCTTCAAGGATACCCAATGAGAGTAAGAATAAAAACACAGACGAAAAAATACTTTTGTTACTTTGGGGCGCGAACCTCTGACTATGCAACACAACCATATGCCACAATGCCTTAAACCACTTGGCCATCTGAACACATGATAGCTGCAGCATTGTCTGACCTCATTAATTACCAATGAGAGTAAAAAAAAAAAAAATAAAAAAAAATTGGGGCGCGAACCTCCGACTATGCAATGTAACCATATCATACCACAATGCCTTAAACCGCTTGGCCATCTGAACACATGATAGTTGCAGCATTGTTTGGTCTCATAAACCGCCGCCCAATATAGTGAGTGAATTTTTTTTAAAAAAAAAAGGGGTAAAATACATGTTCTGCAAACAATTGAAACCCGTCAGCATCCAACCGTGCCGTCACACCGCTTGCTTTAGTTGGGCCTTCCCCATCCTTTTCCACAGTTTCAATTGAGTGCAGAACATGCATTTTACCGAGATTCGATCCTACGAATCCTTGGTCTTGATAGGTTAGCTACTCCTATCATGCCTTAGACCGCATGGCCATAAATCCCGATGTCGAAGTCAAGTTGCAGATGGAAGCACATAAATTTTGAAATTTGATCTGCGAATCAGTTATTGAAACCGCTCTGAAAATGCTAAGAATCAGGCCTCTGCTCTTAAGCTATTGCATAACAACTATTATAGATATTATATATTTATATTTACCTTAATTTTCTTCCACAATTCCTAATAAGAATCCGCAGCATTTTTGGATGATTACAGCAACAATGCAAGCACAATAAAAGTATTCTCAACAGAGTTCACAAAATGATGATAAACTGCCAACAAACACGCATGACTTCTTGTTTCTTTCTCCCGAGAAGTTCCTGCTATGTTGAAGAAAGCCACAAGATTACTGGTGTAAGCCTAAGAGCCAACACTGTCTATCAGCAAGCATTTAAGGTACTATGGCGGGAACCTTAGTTAGCGAGAGAGGAAACAAAACTTATCACCAACTTAGGTATGTCACCAAATAAGGTTTCCTTACCCTATAATCAGATGCCTGATGCTGCAATTTTGGAGAGGCGGTTGAACCAGGCTGTAAAGTGTCAATGAGAGGATCAGCTTTCTGCTTCTCAGCAACCTCAAGGGGAGACAACAAACAGGTGATGAGGTCATCGAGTTCTTCAACTTCATGTTCCTCAGGCTGCCAGACAGGGAAACGAGATAAAGTATCAGCATCATTATGCAATTTGCCAAATTTGTAACAGATGGTGTAATCAAACTCTTGCATCTTAAGACTCCGGCGAGTTAGCCTTCCTGTTAAATCTTAAAGGTTGTTGAGATAACACAAGGAATGGTGGTCCGAAACAATATGAGCTTTGTATCCATAAATGAAACATCTGAAATGTGTCAACCCAAAAACAATGGCCAATAATTCCAATTCTGGAACACTAGTTTTTCTCACACTTGCAGAGTGTCCAAGATGCATATGCCATGGTTTGAAGATGGCCATCCTGACATTGAAGGAGAATACTAGCAATCCCAAGACCACTGGCATCAGTATGGAGTTCAGTGTAAGCCCCAGGAATGTAATGAGCTAACACTGGTGCTGAAGATAAAGCATCTTAACTGTTGAAAAGCCTGTTGTTTGCGCCCCCAAGAAAAGTCTTGGTCTTTTCTAGTGAACTGGGTTAAAGGATGAGCAATTTGTGCATAATCTTTATAACAAATTTCCTGTAGAAATTAAATAAACCTAGTATCTTACGGACATCCCGAACATTCTTGGGCGTGGGTAATTTTTGGATGACCATAACCTTGTCCAGATCGGGAGAAAGACCATCTTTAGACACTTCAAAACCTAACAGTTTAATTTTATTCATCCCCAAAAAAAACATTTTTCAGGCTTGAGCTTAAAATTATGTTGCTCCGGTCTATGAAAAACAGCCTCTAGATTGTCGAGCAGCTCCTGGAAGGATTTGGCAAAAACCAAAATGTCATCAAGATTGCCAGGGCTTTCTTGAAATTTGTCACCTAGTAATTTATTAGCAATGTAACTGAAAAAGCGTGGAGCATTAGATAACCCAAAACTAAGTCTCTTGAATTGATACTGCCCTTGATGAGTGACAAAACTTGTGAAGTGCTTAGAACTTTCCTCTAATGGTACCTGAAAATAAGCTGACAATAATTCATTAAGATAACTGAGCAAGTTATCAGTATGGGTAATGGAAAAGAAGACTTGACTGTTACACTCTTTAACTTCCTGTAGTCAACACAAAATCTCATGGACCCATCTTTCTTTTTGACAAGTACAACAGGAGATGCCCAAGGAGACTGAGACTCAGTAATAATGCCAGCATCCTACATTTCTTGAACCTGTTGAGCAATAATTTATTTCTGTTTATGAGGAAACCTATAGGATGGTTGTTTGATAGGAGTGGGGTCAGTGACCTGCCATTCAGCAACATCGGTTGTCCCTAATTCTTGCAATGAGGTAGCAAAGACATGAGGATATTTAAGCAAAAGCTGATCAGACTGGCTACTAGGAAGTTTATTATTGATATTAAAGTTAAAATTAGGAGCTTTCAATGTAGAAACATCCCTAGGAGAGATAGAATTGCTCTGTACAAATGCAACATTTTGCACAGTAGTGAGAACAGTATTAGTAAATAATGTTTGAGGTTGAGTGAAAATGTAATGCACAGGCAGAAAAAGTTCATCTTTGGATTCAGAAACAATAGATGGAATAGCAATATGCTTTTTGTGCATAATGCTTTGTGAAGGCTCCAACATAACAGCATGAGAGGGAGACTCCGAAAACTGCATTGAGATATTACAAACTGAAAAAGGAGGTATTCGGACATCACTTTTAACAAAAGCCTTAGCTGTAGATTTTTCACAGGTTTCGTCCAATAATGGGATTAAAGCATGCCAGACAAAGGCAAAACATCCTTTTCTAAAATATAAACCTTACAAATAGCAACTCCTACTGCAATAGCAACTGTGTTATGTGCATAATCAATGACAACTTTATGTCCACTTAAAAAAAAAGTATTACCCAAAATGAAATCATGTGCTAAATCTTTTACTACTAAAACATCTTCCTGGAAAGAAAAACCATTAATATAGAAAGGCAAAACAGTGTGGTAAGGAGCATCCAACAATTTGTTTCCAGCTGTGCGCAGTAGCATATTAACAGGCTCCAGTTTGGCAATGTCATGGACATGGCGAGCATGGATGATGTTAACAGCACTGTCTGTATCCAAAAGAGTGTTAATTTGTTGTCCATCGATGAGTCCAGGGACATGCAGAATGTGACCCAGAGGAAGAGAAGCGCTGGCAACAGTAGATTGCTGCCCATCACTGTGAGGTGATGCTACCTGGGTGGCTGTGAGGCATGGCGCTGCTCGTTTTTTTTGACTGAGACACCTGCTGTCAACAAAACCTTACTGTGTGTGCTGGTTTGCCACATCTGAAACAAATCAGAGGTTGGCACTGATCTTGAGGTGGTGAACGTGGTTGCCATTGTCCTCTGTGTGGAAGATGATGGTCTGTTCCTCTCAGGATGTGATGTGTTTATTGAACATAACTGACTGGCCAACCGGTCCACTTTTGCAGCTAACTCAGTGACATCACTAGTAGGGGACATGGGAGAGCAGGTAAAGGTGAATGACCTGAAAGAAATGGGTTAGTAGTCCCAGCTGGTAAACTCAGAGGCAGAGGAGCCGAAACATGAACAGTAGACTGCGCCTGTGCTGTGACCATGTGCTCTCTTTGTGTCATAAAATTGTGCTTTATCCACCCGCTTAAGGGCCTGTAAAAGATTGGCAGTAGCAGGGTTCATTGGCAGTATAATGTTTACATATTCAGGTTTCAGACCTTTTAGTAAATTTCTTATTTGCTCAGTTTGAGACATACTTAGATTAACCTGATCACATAGACAGTACATCATAAACAGTGCAAAACAGCTTAGGAAACTAGCTGAATCCTTTGTCGGAGTTTGATTTCTA
Organism: Deroplatys truncata; assembly: GCA_030765065.1. Lineage (NCBI taxonomy): Eukaryota > Metazoa > Arthropoda > Insecta > Mantodea > Mantidae > Deroplatys > Deroplatys truncata. The sequence continues at coordinate 344,613,203 of CM060990.1, read as the reverse complement.
ACAATTCATCTTGGTGAGCAACCTGAAAAGCTGTAATAAAAGAAGATTTTAAAAGAGACCAATCATGAGAGGGATGGCTGTGAGAAAATGTCTGAAAACATTGTATAGCAGTATCTTTAAGGTAGCAAGGCAAATACTTCACTTTTTGTAAATCTGACCAGTTATTAGCAAAGATTACCCTTTTTTCAAAAGTATTCAGAAAATCAAAAGGATTGTATACTGCAGCATTGAAGAAAGGTTTGACAGAGGGTCAAGCAGCAGATGACTGGACAGTGGATACAGTATTCTGGACAACTGCCTGTACAAGTGTAATTAAATCATAATTGGTGGCCATCAAGGTCAATGACCCAGCACTAGTAGAAGGCGTAGGAAGGTCGCCCACAGGCATGTCTGAAGATTGTTATTTCTCTTTGGCATAGTGAAACTATATAGCACAGTATTAACACAAATGTAGGCAAAAAAAAAAAAAGATCAATTAGACACATGCATGCAATTAAACAGTAACTGTAATAAAAAAAGATGAGTGGACATACACCATGTAAAAATATTGTTGCATCAGAAACAAAAGTAGGTATGAGCAAAATGTATAAATATCAATGCTGTAAGAGAGGCAGAGTTTGCATTCATAAAACAACACAGTTAAAAAAAAAATAAATTTCCATAGATAATGCCAGAAATTAGCAATAAGTCAATGGTAAACACTAATCACTCAGTATGAAGCAGTATAGGCCAGTGATATTCACAGAAGCATATATGACAGTGACAACTAATTATACGAGGTACGTCCAGAAAGTAAGTTCCGTTTCAATTTCTCTCCGCTGCAGCGCTGCTATCGCAGTTCCGCACATGCGCGGTAGACGCTCTGTATCAAGGAGAAGAAACGTGCGCCATTTTGAGATCGCTGTCAGCCACGTACGCTTTGTTGTGCTTGTTTACAATGTCGGTGTTGATTGAAAATCCCGCCGCTTGTGAAATAAGATCTGTGATTCGTTTTCTGAATGCTAGGAAAGTAGAACCAATTGAAATTTATCGGCAAATTTGCGAAGTTCACGGTCAAAATGCGATGAGTGATTCAATGGTGAGAAGATGGGTCCGACAGTTCAATGAAGGACGTAGTAAGTGCACGATGAAGAACGAAGTGGGCGTCCATCTTTGGTTACAGAAGAACTGGTTCACGCGATTGATGACAAGATCCAGGAAAACCGCAAGTTTACAATTAGTGCTCTCGCTATGGAATTTCCCCAAATCTCACGATCACTAATTCATGAAATTGTTACCGAAAAACTGAAATTTCGTAAACTTTGCTCTCGTTTGGTACCAAAGATTCTTACTGAGCAACACAAAACAAACCGGATGGGTAGTGCACTTCAGTTTTTGACCCGTTATGATGAAGGCGGCGAAGAATTTCTGACACAGATAGTCACAGGAGATGAAACTTGGGTTTCTTACGACAGCCCTGAAAGTAAGCGGCAATCAATGGAATGGAGGCACACTTCATCCCCAGCAAAGGTTAAGCCTTGACACCTCGAAAAATGATGTGCACAGTGTTCTGGGATTGGAAAGGCATCTTGCTCATTGATTTCTTACCGCGTGGTCAAACAATCAAAGCAGATGTTTATTGCGAGACACTTAGGAAATTGCGCCGCGCAATACAGAATAAGCGCCGAGGATTGCTGCCAAAAGGTGTTGTTTTTCTTCACGACAACGCACGACCACACACTGCAAATGTGACGCAAAATCTCCTACAGGGATTTGGCTGGGACGTGTTTGACCATCCTCCGTACAGCCCTGACCTCGCTCCTAGCGACTTTCATCTGTTCTTACATCTCAAGTCTTTCCTTGGCGGTCAACACTTCAACAATGACGAAGAGCTGAAAGAAAATGTTTCCAACTGGTTGAAGACACAGGCGGCAAACTTCTATGAAGAAGGTATACAAAAACTTGTGCCACGCTATGACAAATGCCTGCAAAATTTCTTCAGTTATGTGGAAAAGTAGTTTAAGAGTTGTAGAATTTTGTTCAATAAATACTTTTTTTGTATCTGTACACAATTTATATTACCAAACGGAACTTACTTTCTGGACGTACCTCGTAGTATATCACAGCGGAATGAAGTCAAAATAGTCGTATTGTGAAGCTAAAAGCAGGTAAGCTTACTGAGACTTGAATATGACTAAAATGAACACAATTTCAGTCGTACAATTGTGCACAAAGTAACAGCGTATGCTAAAATTAGTAATCTGGTGCTGAAAAAGTTAGTACAAAAGCAAATGCACTATAATGAACCGTAGCAAGGTAAATGAAAAAGAAATTTCCCTAGTATTCAGCATAAACTAGAAATGCCTGTGATAAATTCATATATAAATGATGCTGACAGTATCTGAAATTTAAAACAGTAAGCACACTGACTGTAAAGTAAAGAAAATTCAATCAGCACTGGTCAGAAATGTTACGCTATACAACACATCTGTAATGCACTACAGTGACAAATTTGTCATAAGAAAGCAAGATTCATAACCCTCAATAATTTCACTAGTACAAATTATTAAGAGGCACAAGATATAGTAGCATGGTGGCATAACACACATAAAATGCCAATATGAAGCACGGAACAAACTTGAAAGATTAATGTCCTATCAGGCATACAAAATGTAGAAATTCCACAGAAATAACTGAGACACTCCTCATATACATATTATACTTTTGAAACACCGAAAAGAGAAAAGAAACACACACACACAGAAAACAACGTGGCAAAATGGATGGAAAGAGAAGAGGGAGGGAGGAATGGGAAACAGTAGTGAGAGGAGGAGAAAGGGAGTAATGCAGATACTAAAAGATTATATATCCATCACACAAAAAAAATATGAAACTTACTAAAAGTGGAGAATTTTCAGGGCCAAAATGGAGAGAGAGAGAGAGAGAGAGAGAGAGAGAGAAGAAGAAGAAGATTTTGCTACGCCACAGAAAGAACCAACACGTCAACCTCTGGAACAATTTTGAATTCCCAGTGTAACGGTTGCGTTACAGAGACGAAATGTGGTACGCAACCCCTTAAAAAAAATCCTGTCACATCGCTGGAATCCCACATAGAAAAAAATTCACAGCACAAATCCAGATACAAAAAGACGTCCCACACACGCTTACATATCACAAAACTTACCTTTAATTATAACTACAGCCACCACTTGGTCAGGCACAAAATATTAACACAACACTCGCACGCCGCAAACACGAAATTTTTTCACAGCGATGCAACAGCAAGAGACACCTCAACGAAAAAACTATAAACTCGGCGCCGTACACAAAAAATGTTCCATACTCGAGTGAGGGCCAAAAAGGGTTCCAGCAAAAGTATTAAATTTTAATCACCCAAACATGCACATGGGGGGAAACGTAACTACAGATACTGCGAGAGGACCAGGACCTGATCACATAACGCTGAAGGCTTGGGGTTTTTAACAAATTATACACAAATTTCACATCATTCACATTACCTGTGGTTTATTTAATAAAGTAAATGGTGTCCCTACATAACACACACAGGGGAATAAAAGATTGACGGGAGATGCTTCACACACGACCTACATCTACACTTTCACACAACCCCACAGACTCAACTCAAACCAGACTCACGCCCAACACACACAAAGAAAAGTAACGCTAAGCTATTCCCCCCTTCCTCCACCTCTAGCTAGGCCCGCCGAGTCGTCATGCCTGACGGAACTTGAAACACAAGGCCCAAAGAAATAATATTACCCCAACAATGCTGTCGCCAATGCGACGCAATAATGTGTCTCGCATGATAATAGCTACTAATACGCCACAATATATATATATATATATATATATATATATACACAATTGTGCACAATAATATGCTATTATCTGTCTGGGTCTCATATGTAAAACAATTAACTTTTAAAATAATGCACCAATGACACAATTGTTTTTTACTTCCTAAATGAAATGGCAGGTGTTAATTTTATTGTCATGTCCACTTTCTCACTGTTCTGTTTTTCAATGTTATTGTTTCATTTTTATGTAGTTCCCCTTCACTGGGAGTACACTTCACTAAGGTGAACTAGTTCAATTCTCCGTCATTTCACGTCCTTCGTGACGCATCCTCTTCAGGCCGGACGGTTCGCTTCACTTGGGAGTCGAACACAGGAACTCGACTATCGTTCGGTATTAGTCGCTGCACGTCACAGAAGCCGTCACCAACTCGGTCGGAGAATCGCTCTTGATGTCGCACGAGATACTTGCCCGCCAACTCGCTCGCTGACTGATGCAAAACAATTCGCAACTCCTGAGTAGTTACAAATTGGGAGTTCAAATACACAAAATAGGCAAAATATGTTAATTAAATGGACGATTTTTGGAGTGAGTTCGCATAGTCATACTTGCGTATTATCATAAAGAGTCGTGCAATTGCATTATGCACTGTGTGTAACATGCCTTCCTATCACGACCAGATGTCTTCTCGAGATATATGCACGGACAACTGCCCAATCTACAAAAAATTATGATGTAAGTACAGACTTTATTCTTCAATGCTATTTCTAAAAGTGTGCAATTGTTCTCTACAGAAGAGTGAAAATAAAATGACTAGTTCTGTATTTCTTTTCTTTCAGGGAGACTGATTACGAAAGTGATTCTGAGATGGACAGCGTCGTTTCAAACCACGCCTCTCTGGCATTCAGAGTACTGCAGTGGATTTACTCGTTCTGTACTGTGCGCAAAGCCTGAGGTGCACGACCAGATGACGTCATACTTCTCGTGCAATGAGAACTACAGTTTATTCATGTTCAGGCAGAGAAATTTAAGGTAAGTAGCAGTTATAAAATATGCAACACGATTGTACACTGGTATCATATAAGTAACCTCAGGGATCTTTAATGTAAAAAATTAATTGCGTAGGCGATACTATCATGTATGGCTATTTCGATGCATAGTACTATAGTACCGGGGCATCTAGACATAACTAACATTGGAAATTATGTGTTTGCAGAATTCAAATGACGACGCCTGTACCTAAAATCGAGATAGATTCGGGTGATAAAGAATAAGAAGATACAGTGGAATACCCCCTTGCAGGGCAGTGTGCTAATCACATAGATGAGGACGAGGAGGAGTCCAATTTCCAGGCGGTCGGGGATCTAATACCATCGATCCCAGAACCTTCCCCAGGCAATCAGGCAAAACTCAGGTAAACATTGATGCGAGTATTTTCATATATAGAAAAAATCTTTGTTTAATTTCCCGGTAACCTAACAAAACGCAATTCTTTTCAGGCTACCTACACTTCCAAAAAGCATGTTTTCTAAGACTTTTATTGGGTAATGTTTCAGATGCTGCAATAAGGGGAAGAACAGCTTTGCCTATCTGCAAAGGAGGCTAACGCTCTTGGAGGATAGAATAACTAGCATCGACACCCCAAGAAACATGCCGGCAAGAAGCGAGCTCGGAGTTGTCTACATCTCGAGAAGCCACAACGTTAATATAGGGTTCTACGACGATCCACTGCTTTTAGTGAAAAACAGACAATTTTGTATATATGACAATGCATGACTGGGAGATAATACGAGAGTATCTCCCTATATTCCAAGCATTCCTCCAGTCGAGAAAGTGTCAGCGAGAGGAATATTGTGAAAACATTGTTTCTCTTATAATGTCATTGCTTATATGCAAGAGGACAAAATAAGGATTGTGAACACTAATTCAAATGATTGTGAAATACGTTTAAATAGTGATGAAATTTGCACCCTAAAAAGACTTGAATCGTGTATACATTACCATATAGGTAACATATCTGTTGCAAGTGTAACGCCATATGCAGGATCGAGGAGTTGGAAGAGGAAAGTACTGGAATTGTATGACAAATAAAAAAAGAATGAAGTTGTGCTTTTGTAACTTGTTTTATTCACTAAAAAATCCTTAAATTCCTAATGGTAAACAAATTCCTACATTACAATGATTAGTGTAAAATAAAAGCTGCATCACATGTGTCAGAGACTTGTATGTAAATACTTTATCATGAATAACAATGAGGTCTGTGAAGGGATACTTGTACTAGCTTGAATTTCTATTCTGATGTTGACAGCCCCATTTACAACTTCCTCTGGTTGATGCGAACAATCTATAACAAATATAGGGGCATATTTAAGAAAATCTTTTCTCTTCAATAAAGGGTAATTCCCTTTTTTATAATAAGAGTTTTGAAACTTTGAGTACATATCATACAATGATGCAAATCTCGAGTTTCCAAAGTTGAAGTTCATATGGTAGGGATAACATTCACTGTTAAGATAAAGTCTCAGATTAATTACACTGATCAAAAAGGGAACAGTCTTTAGATGCATTACTCGACCTTAAAGCCTGAACACCCAAAATTACAAATCTCAGCTTCTCCATTTTTGATGTGGTGGCAACATTCCAGGTGAATGATTTAGTTCGCGGCACAACAGGCTGAGTATGCAGAGTATGTCCTAAATGGAAGAAACAGCGGCTTGTCCGACTTGACAATCTTGAGGATTTCAACCTTTTCGGCATCAGAAAGTCGAATCACAGGCATTCTCCACTGGATTGTATAAGTTTAACAGTAGCATTCTCTTCACCCTGGGGCGCTATAATGCAGTTTTTAGAGTCATTGGATCGAATCAACACCAACTCAAACGTGCTATTGAGTATGAGCTCCTGGTCAGTAAATCCCAGAAGCATCGAAAGCGGTACTATAGCATTGAAGGCTCCATTTGCTGTCTTCCCCAGGGTAGCACCATCCAGCATTCAGCAGACGATCAGATTCCATTGGGTTGGGAGCAGCATAGTTGCGTAAAGTTGATTCAATCCCCTAGGTTTCTGGTTCGATCAATAGTTGAGCCGTTCATATCCAATCGAATCTCCTCAAACATGAATCCAATAGCGTTATTGGTAGGCTTTGGCAGTAGTAGTTGCTCCATTAGGTTTAGTAATACTTCCCTTGATGTGTAGATAACTTCGATTAGGTAAAGTATATAAATCCTCAGCTTGACAAAGGATTCTAATCTCGTGATTAGCGTCCAGAGCTGATGTATTATATGACAAAAACACATGTTCCTCTTTGGTGATCTTGTCGTCGAATCTTAGTGTCCTGGTAACATTGAAGATGTCCATGATTATAGGATTCTGAAGCCCAATGCCTGGAGTAACTGTCGATTGCGCGATGTTAACCGTCGGGGCGTCAAAGGCAGAGTATGATGCGGGCGTCGAATCACTCCATTATTATATCCTCGACGTCGCTGACCTTCTAAACACTCTTGCCATTGCAACGCATGTGAAGTCTTATGCTTATATCTTCGTTTCTAAAGTGAATGATATTACCGTTCTGGTCAACTACACGAAGACTAATTTGCTGTAGTACGTTGGTGCTTATGATCGGCAGGTAAATTGGATTTGATGGTTCTTGAGAAATGTGGTATCCAGGCGGAACAGATGGGGAAAATCTCTTAGATCGAGTGTCCACTTTTACTGTCGATGAAAGAGCGTGTTGCAATACTGCACTCGATGCGTATGATCACCTTAAATATATTCACCAGAAAATCAGATTCAGCCAGCTAATTAGCTGGAATAACGTTTTTTTTTCGCTGAAGCCCAAGAGCGATTCTATAGAACGATAATTGGAAAAAATCAACGGTGAAAGGACATTAATTTCAGCCTTCATGGTGTTATTAGGTCTAATAAAGAAGACATCATCCACCCCTAACTTATCTCTGATGTATTCATTAACATCAGCAATCTCGTAAGTTCCATTGGGTATATCAATGACTAATTTCATCATTGTAAATTAGTGAAATTGATTATTACTCTGATCAACATTGAGAATGGAATAGAAGGTTTCAAAATTCAATAGAGCAATCTCATAATGTCCCTTTGGATCTATATGAAGAGGGGGATTCAGGTATGTAGTTAAGAACAGATTCATTGCCGCTGACAGCGATAGTGTAACTCATTGCGATAGAAATTGCAAGCATAAGTGCCCGCAGATGACTAAGCTGAAACTCTGAAACTTCTTAGTGTTTTACAGCACCTTAGCGCCTCCGAGGTATCTTTCAATCTTTTTTGGAGGCTTCAAGTTTCCAAAGGTATCGAAATGAAATGACACGTTGGCTTCCTTTATAGCAACACAATGAGTGCCTTCATTCTGTGAAGTATCGAGATTGACGACAATTCTCTCTCTGTAACGTGGTCCTGAATGTAGCTGATCGATCATGTATACACATCTAAAATGAATCTTTAAACGCCGTGCATACAAGTCGAGATCGATGTTACTCAATGCTTTTTCCGGGACAAAGCCGGAGGTTTTTGAATTCCCTTTCTTGCTCTGCCTCTTCCTTTAGGTGTTCCTCGCCTTATCTTCACTCGAAAACCTTTCCTTCTTGCCTCAATTTCTCTGTTATGTCTCATCATTTCGGCCAGTTGTTTGTCTGCAGCCTTTTTATTATTTACGGCTGTAGCAATTTGTGCTGCACCTCGAGCTGCAATAATTGGTATGGGAGGTAGAAATCCTCTCCGTTTCTTCTTGGATCCAGCCCCAACAGCCACCTTTCCCTTCATAATGGTTACTAATCGCGTTCCCAACTTTTCGCCTAATGTAGCATCAGGTGATTGCACTATTTCCCACGCTATTTCAGCCGAAGATCTTGTCTGCAATGTTTCTCGAACGAGAGTCCTTATGCTAGGCGTAGGCAATGTGAAGTTTGCATCCTTAGTCTAAGCGGTTGATTCCGGAGTCTCCTCTTTAATCTTTTTTCTAGCTTTTTTCCAGGTCCGCAGTATCTGTAACAAGGCAAATGTGGTTCAAATGGCAACCGGTTAATGAGAGTTAATTAAACCGGAACCTCTTGTGACCTTAACATCCTTAGCTCTCATGGTATACTAATTGATTTTAGTGGTGTATTCTTTTATACTGCCATTGCTTACGGTCATTAGCTATATACAATAAGCATGATTTATTTTATTTTAGTTGCTACTATGGAGCTTGTGAAACCAGATTGTTCGTTGCCTGTTCAGGTGCTAGACTTTGAAATCGACTTTCGACGCGATCACGGAAAACTGCTTCCTGCAACGTTAGAGTGCTAATTCTAGGCAGCCCCAGTGCTGGAAAAACAAATATATTACTCAATATAATACTTGACGAGAATGCACTACGTTTTGAAATTGTGCACATCTATTCAAAGTGTCTATACCAACCAAAGTATCCATATCTCATTAAGCTACTTGGAAGCATAGAGGGTATAGAAATGAATACTCATGAAGACGGAGAAAGTGTCAGGCATCCATCAGAAATTAAAGAAAATTCAATCTTTATATTTAACGATACCACCATAGGAAGGCAAGACAAGATTGCCTCTATGCGCAGGCATCGAAATGTGGATTGTATATATCTAGCACAATCATATGCCAAAGTCCCAAAGCATTTAATTCGAGATAATACGAACATGATCATACTCTTCAGGCAGGATAATTTAAACTCGAAGCATATATATGAAGCTTACGTAAACAGACATGTCGTATACGGAGTTTAAAGATTTGTTCAAAGGTGTTTGGGAAAGCTCTTCAGAAGGAAGACCGTTTATGGTAATAATTCTCGAATATCCAATGAATGATGATCGATATAGGTGCGGATTCGATGTATATATTAAAATAGATAAAAATTGCTCATTCTTAGTTCGTCTTGAGAGTTGACAGGTTTGAATCACAGAGGGCTGCACCAGTTAAAAGATCGCTACACCAGTTCATCATAAACAGAGCTGGAAAGGGAAATTACCACTTCAGTAACAAGAGGCTGTGCATTGTTCAGGATCCTGAGGAGGACGAGGACGACGATGCAAGCACTAAACGCTACATGGATGCGCTTACGTTTTCTACTGAAAATCGAATGCAGGAGTTCACAGAAAAAACGACATCTGTGCATGGGCGAACTTCAAACTATGCTTAGGGATCACATCTAGAAGTCACTAGACGTGCAACATGACGCTCTATTGGAATATCTGAATAAAAACGCTCTTAACGCGACCATGGAAACATCATTCTGGACACTAAGTTTGAAGATAATGCTACCACCTCAGGAGGATCATGACGTGCCAAATAAGAAACATGTATTAGAATATATAAAACAAGAACACCACCGCTCATATTCACACGGTAACGTTTCATTTCTAAAAAAGACTAATAGAAGTAGCAACAAAAAGTTTGTTAAAGTTCTCGTGTGAAGGAAACAAAATGAAATACAGCAGGGTTTAAACCGCAGACTTGGTTCAATAAGTACCACTGTTGCAGAAACGGTGCGAAAACACATGGAAACTATGGCGAACCGACAAATCAATGCATAAACATCTGACAGCCACAGTGGATAATGTTCATACACTTAAAACACAGATGAAAGTCATAAATGCATTATTAGAGCAAATGAGAGGGAAGCACATAATTACATTGCAGTCGTTGCCTTTCATGGGGAAATCGCAGAGGTATATGCTAACATCAGGTCTAGAATACAACTCAAGTGTAAACCGAGAGATAACTTCCTGCTATATGACGTCGCCAACACCGCCTACTGTAAGACCTGATACATTATTTGAAATAAATAGCAAGTCGGTTAGAGCTCTGCCTGCGCCAATTGCAAATGACGATAGATTAGGCTTCATTGCTCCTGCAAATCGTCCAAGGGATGGTCATTTTATAAATATCGAGCTGAAAAACTACTATAAACTGAAGACAGCTAAATAAATAGGGTATATATATATATTAATGCGAAAGTTTAATTTCAGTGTCATTTCAAGAAGGATAGCAAGAGCATACGACTTACAGAATCTGTACCTATGCACACGAGGGATATAAGAGAAGAGTTACGCTCTCTTAAAGGTCAGCAGCTTGAAACCCAGAGAGTGATGAGCGAGGCTCTTCAACCAGTGACAGAACCGCTTCAAGATATACTGGAAATACAGAAAAAGAATACTACAAGCAATGAGGAATCGCCGAAAGACGAGAAACTCTACAACCACCTTAATAAAGTTCGAAAGGAGGACAGAAATGAAATAGATACATCATATGGGGTAAGGTATGAGGATGGTAACTACATGATCGGAAACAAGATAATTGATTTCGTCAATAATAATGTCCGAATAGGCGACGAAACGTATGAAACCACGCCTGGATTAAAGGAGCTGATCTTTAAGAGAATACCTGAAATGCCTACCTACAGTGAAGATACCTTGAAACATACAGCAAAATACTGAAAGCATCACATGTTCATCGAAGAAACTTCAGTAGGCACGGGCAACTGAGGTCGGGCAATTCTTACAAGTATAAAAGTGCTATACGTCCTCTAGTGACGAACACAAGGGATTAGGTCTGCAGTGGAAAGAACATCACCCTAATACGAATTAAGACTATATCTATTGGAGCGATCGTAATGATTTGGTGAATCGGCTGAGACTACTTGTAGCATACAGAGACGCTGGTAACAACAATCATACTCAAGAAATTGAAGAGATTATTCAAGAACTAAAAGAGGCAAGGATTATAGCATGACAACAGTGAAGCAAAATATAGGAAGCGAGCTTCATGCGGCAACCCGGAGAAACTTCATGCGGCGAAAGATTGTCAGCAAGCGTCTCCACATGGTACAGATCGTTTGGTGGAGATGATACCGCATACAAAAACCAAAAGGTATTTCAAGTACATCAAAATTGCTTTCAACTGCTGTTCAAAAATGGCATATGCGAGACCGCTAAAGGACAGGACAGGACTTCAGGTTGCAAAGGCTGTGAAAGATATACTGCAAGACATGGTAACCCCACCCAAGAACATACAGAGTGATAACGGTAAAGAATTTTATAATAAGCTATTTAAAAATGTAATGGCAAAATATAACATCAATCACTACAGTAACCATACGCATGTGAAGGCAGCGGCTGTTGAACGATTAATAAGGACCTTAAAGAATATGATATATCGCGAGTTTGTAACCCAAGGATCATACATGTGGATACATCTTTTACCTCGAATGATTGCAAGATATAACACCACCACACCACTATTCGAATGAAGCCTATAGAGGTCAAGAACAATGATCTTATTCTGACTATATAACTACACTCAAGCTCGAAAAGAGAAGAGAGGTGCAAGAAAGTTTAGTGTTGGTTATTATGTGAGGATATCCAAGGACAAGGGACATTTTGAAAAGGGTTTTGAAGCTAATTGGAGTGTTTAGAAATATTTCAAGTTCGAGTGAATCACACCGATCCCGTTGCATACATGCTAAAAGACAATGACGGTGAGGAGATAAAGGGGTCCTGTTATGGACACGAACTGCGATCCACACTGTACCCTAATACATTTCTGGTGGAGAAGATATTACGCAAGCAAGGAAATAGGATTCTTGTGACGTGGTATGGATTCCCTAATACTCATTGGATTTGACAGAAAGGATTTATTGTAGAAAAAACAATGAAACTAAATTGGATTTCATTCACAATGTGTTTTTTATTTCATAATGGAACCTTTTTGTTCCAATAAAAACATTTTTTCTTAAATAAAAATGAATAAATAAATTCATTATTAAAAACACTTTTACATTGGTGAATGCTTTTGCGATCACAAGGTTACATTTAGCTTACATTCATGTATACTTCCTCTCTGGCGAGCTCTATACCTACAAGCTTTTCAGCAATTAAAATGCTCCGCACGTAAGTTGGTCGCGAAGTCAATATCTTGCTTTGCTTACAACTTGTAACGATACGTAAGTCATTGTATTTACGTACGTTCTCAATGAATTTGCCATATAAAGAGTTGTTCATTTTGTCCCATGTTTCCCTTGCACGTCTCCGTATTTAACTGAATGTAGGATTTCAGCCATTGTGACTGATCATATGCCACCACTGTAAGGATCTTCTTTAGCTTCATGCCTAAATCAGTGCACAGCTGGAGGTTTCTGTAGTGCAAAGCGTACTTCTCTTTGTTCTCGAGTGTTGCCAGCAGTTTCTTATATCGGCCTCCTGGTGGTATATCACTTTTCGGGCAGAGAGGAAGGTCATTGTGCTCATGAGGATGCTCGGGGTACTCAAGGTCAACCTCTAAAACATACCCAGTGCTGGAATCAGGGGCAACTGCGCAGAAGTTTGTTCTAATTTCTTCGTCTGAGATCCAGCTTACATTCCTATGTGACATAGGATTGGTCATCGCAGCACCGATAAATTGTTGATGTCGAGATAGGATAAGTACTGTTTTTTTGTTTGCGAACATGTTCAGGAAGGTAATTGTTGGTTTTTCCATGTCTCTTTTTACGATACACATACCACCCCCTGATTCCGGACTCGAAGAACTTGACCAGTTCTTCATTATGATTGAGGTGCAGCTTGACCTTGGTCACCTTTAGCATGGCGTCGAATGCAAGCCCTGGCAGGGTTATAGTACCAGCAAGGGACCAAATTATGCATCTCCAGAGAGAGGTCCCTAAACTTCTCGAATGCATCAGCCAACAAGAGCGTACCCGTCTTCAGGTACAGGTCGTTGTATTCGCCCAGATTTCATATATTGGAGGCTTTGACGGCGTGATTGTACCCTTCATCTGATATCGTATCGAATTTATCTATTGAAAGCAGTGGTGTTTCTGGTAGTCTGGAAGGCGAGTCAACGTAGTTGTAAGGGAATATTCCCTTAGATCTCGCCAACTGCTGATGTTCGGGATAGGGATACTCGGAGTTGGTGATCTTGAACTCGTCATCGCTGCTCAGCATGCTGGCTAAACTAGGTAGCTTATCGTGCAAGAACTTAAAGCTATCTAGAAACCTGAAAAAGATACTCCTGTACTTTTGCTGAATGCAGTATATTTCTCAGAGGAGTTTGTGATACACGAAATTGGATTATCACCATATGCCAGGTATTGCATCAGGAATTGGCTGTCATAATTGCTAAGACAATGAAAAAAGACGGGTATAAAATCAGATACCCGCCTATTTAAATTGCATACATTATGAGCGGCCCACAGGAATACACCAGTCACATGGCAGTGATCGCGGATCTTCAAGTCGTCTACCTCAAACTCCTTGCATGTGTGGCAATGACGAGCATTACCGAAACCAGCCACGTCAGGGTAATTTCTTCATTGCGGCTATATTGGTCAATCACCATATCGGCTATTAACCAAAGGTCAAAGAAGAACTTGATTGCACCAGGACCTCTGAATAGCATAAATCTCGACAATGAGTCGTAATGGCGACATACGAGCTTAAGATATATTGATATAGCCTCATGATTGATAGCCCGAGTCCAGCTCTGATTAGCCGACTGCTCGCAGGACTGTACTCTGGCTAACACTCAATATCGGCATACACAACAAAATGTACAGGAGTACCCTTCGAGTAGGATAAGAACTCAATCACTGCACCCTGCTTGGGCATTTTGAGAACCTGGCGCTAAATGCAGTGTAATTGACGCTTTTTAAAAGAATCTTCATGATTGAAGTTCTTCAGGCAGGGCTCGCATACCCGGTGTTTCCCTTCATGTTTGCTGAACTGTGATATCGTCAGCCTTGACATATCCTTAATCAGGCAGTAGTGAGAGCTTACATTTTATTCAATTAGTAGTAAATAAACGATGAATTCTTTCCTGCTGCTGGTTTGGTATAACAGTATAATTGAGCTCTCCCTATCTTTCCCAACTACTGAATTTGACACTCCTGGATTTTGCCACTCAAAGTCTGGAATCTGATGCAGGCTTACAGGGAAGTCTATCCCATTATAATTGAAGGCTGTGAATAACTTCTGCAGGGTATTTGTTCGTCATTTGACCGTTGGACTTCACGGGATACTTTGTAGTGAACAAAAACCATGCAAAACAGTATTCATCGTCGTTTTTTATATTTGGTACAGCGCTCTTATTCCTGATTGCGAGGGATAGCTCTATGTATCGCGATGCATTCAAGTGATCATAGAAGCTGGTTCCAATACAAGAGCCTGGACTGCGAGCAGAGACTTTGAGTTTGCACTTCTTTCGAAATTCGAGATGTTTTCTAATTTCAACCGAAATGTTTACTTTAAAGCCTGAAGAGCTCCTGAGTACAGAAACCATCTCTCTCAATAAAATGCTTTTACACTCCAGAAATTGCCCGGGATCAGCTATGTCTAGAATGTTTCCTATACTGCTTTTAAAAAGGCGTGCCTTGAAAGCTGATTCAATAACCTTACACTGTAGCTGAGTATGACTAACCTTTAGCTTTTTAGCGTTGCGGGAGGCGACGACGTCACTGGCGGAAGAGCGGTGTCGGTGTCCTGATAATGATCTGTACGCCTGATGGCCCTGCAATTGGTGGTGACAGAGCTATGAAAGTTCATGGATGGGTGAGGGGATTCATTCCTTGACCGTGCTCCTTCAGCTTCGTGAGGTCTATTGGATCCCCGGAGCGAGGGCTGGTTGCTGCTACTTTGAACCTCATGTTCCGGGTTCATGTCCAGTGTCATAGGGTCTAAAACAAGAGAAGTAAAAGCAGAATTTATTAGCATGCAAGTTATTCATAACCAAATAAAATGGAAATATTTAATGTAAAAAATATATGTTCGTTTAACAGCTGATGAAATTCAATTAAAACTTATGCATTAATGCAGCATTGTTTTCCTTCATGACAGTTAAAACCAGCAAAAATTGCGGTTAAGACTCACCATTTAATTCGCGAAACAACTGCAACAACACGGTCCTATATGCGGAATTCAGGCATTCACAAGTCCCCTCACTTTGGATGTTAAGCCAGGTATCGTTCACGGGCATTGGAGCCACGTTCGCGAATCCGGGAGGAGGTGAAGACAGGCATTCTTGCGAGAATATGGGCGTCGGTAAGCTATGCTCGCCATCGTCGCCCACCGCTTCAAGCGTAGATGAACCCGATTCAGTAACTGGAACAATGTTAGATTAAGTTACATTCTAAAAGTTAAAAAATGTAAATGAATGCAGCAAACGTTTATTTAATAATTCGAAAAAATGTAAACATCCGTTGACTTTATGCTTATAATGAAAGTACTTTTTTCCTAGAAATGCAGTTAAATATAATGAATAGCTAGATGTACCATTGATCGCTAAAGAACTGCATTAGCGAAGCCCTGTATTCACAGTTAACACAGTCGCAAAACCCCTCAGCAGCGGCGTCCATGCCGGCGCCCGTGCAGTAGCTGGAACATCCTCAAACCCAGGAGGCGGCGGTATAATGCAATCGCCCCCCGATAAGATAAGCGATGGAAGGCTTCTACTATCAAAGCTGGCGGTGGTGTTCCCGCGTCTGATATTGGATGCCAGTGATGATGCCGGTGCGAGGGGTTCTGGTGCAATGAAGCCTGCTGCGCTCTGCTCAGCTGCTGGTTCTCTACGCGTATAGCTTGCAAGGATGTATGTAAACTCGATTCTTTTTCATAACTGCTGAAAATAAGAATGTTTAGAGAAATCCATGTGAGTGTGAATGGAAGAAGAATGTGTAGAAAAAATCCCTGTGATGTGAAAGTGAGTGGAGAAACCGTATGAATGTTAATGGAAAACGAATGTGTAGCGAAATCCTGTGATGTGGAAAAAGTGAGTAGGGAAAACATGAATGTTAATGTGAGAAGAGTGTGTAGAGAAATCCCCGTGAGTGAAAGAAAGAGTGGGTAGAGAAAACCGTGTTTGAATGAAAGAAGAATGTTTTGAGAAATCCCTGTGATGTGCAAAAAGAATGAGTAGAGAAAATCGTGTGAATGTTAATGGAAGAAGAGTGTGTAGAGAAATCCCCATGAGACTGAAACAAATAGTGGGTAGGGAAAAACGTATGAATGTTAATGGAAGGAGAATGTGGAGAAATCTCTGATGTGCAAAAAGAATGAGTAGAGAAAATCGTGTGAATGTTAATAGAAGAAGAGTGTAGAAATCTCTGTGAGGGTGGAAAAAAGGAATACGGAAAAACGTATGAATGTTAAGAGAAGAAGAGTGTGGGTAGAAATCTGTGAGGCTGGAAACAGAATGAGTAAGGAAAAACGTATGAATGTTAATAAAAGAAGAGTTTATAGAGAAATCCCCGTGAGAGTGAAACAAAGAGTGGGTAGAGAAAATCGTTTGAATTTGAATGTATGAAGAGTGTAGAGAAATCATGTGATTGTTAATGCTTAAGGGTCTAAAGAACTATTTGCACCAGCGATGAGAGCTCTACATTTTTAAAAAAGTTTAACTTGAATGATAATTGTTAAAACATTAAGTTCAGATAAAAATATACTTTTGCACCGATTCGTCTTTCATACACTATCGTTTAAACAAAATTAATTGCATCGTAAAAAGTCAACACTGATTTGTATAGTTATGTGAAAAAACTCACTCACCTTGCATTGTATTAATGATACTGATGAATGTTGTGTAGAACCAATGACTCACTTCAATCAGGACTACAGCACACGAGTGTTTTAATTTTAATGTAGAGTTAATAAACCCACAATGATTCTAATAATCCCCTCGAGCTGTTTATATAGAGTCCTAAAGCCCCCTTGCACATGCGCAGAGAGATCTTTCTTTGTGTAAGAATCTGGTACTGAGGGATGCAAGGCGGAATAGAGCCGCGTCTGCTTTTTTGGCGGTGATGACAAAGAAACGGCACGCCAGTCATAATAGCAATCAGTGTGGACCGTATAATACACAGGTGCATGTTACCTGACATTCCAGCAAACCAATACAAGAAAATTTATTGCTCCCAGGTAGTCTATGGTAATGAATGCAGTCCGGTGGTGTGGGTATGGCGCCGCGCGTCTGCCTTTTGTCGGCGAGTATAACACAAGGTGCATTCTAGCTGTCATCCTCTTTGTCCCGCAAAAAATGTATTGTTCCCAGGTAGTCTGGTAATGAATGTGGTCCGGTGGTATGGGTATGGCGCCGCGCTTCTGCCTTTTGTCGGCGAGTATAACACAAGTGCATGCTAGCTGTCATCTTTGTTCCCGCAAAAAAAAAATTATTGCTCCCAGGTAGTCTCTGGTAATGAATGTGGCCCTGTAGTATGGGTATGGCGCCACGCGTCTACTGTTTGTCGGCGAGAATAAAAAGCATGATTTATTACATCCATTGCTCCCTTTTACAGGAGGTCGGGGACCATAACACAGGTGCATGTTACCTGTCAACCTTTATATCCATTAAACTACATAATTGATGACCTCCGTTGCCACAAAGGTACTAGGGGGCGTGCCAGGTAGAAGGGGACATTAATTAAAATATTAATTACAAATTCCTGCGTGTTAAGTGTGTTTGAACCCCATTTTATAACTGCTCTCCTTACTTAGCACTGACTCGCTCTGTCGCACTCGGCTCGTTTTCAACTCACGACTCGACACGCACTGCCTGACTGCTCGGAGAGCGCTCTCTTATTTAGTGGAATCTTCCACAGAAAGTTCTCGAACGTTACATAACTATTTCGACACACTTTCTGGAGGAGGTGAAATAGAGCTTCCAGAAAATTCTAGTTATCTCCCGATAGCGCGCCCGTTTACGCTGGTAAGCGGCGTTATTGTTGTTTACTCGGATCGCTCGGCGCCGACCTCCTGATAACCTTGGTCCATAGACGCTGCGTCACACAGCTTCTTCCTCAGAGCCGTCCACTATCTGTAGCAGGGTGATCACAGTGAACAACCACCAGCTCCCCTCGGAGCGGACAGCGAATGCATGATGGGAGCGCAGGATCTGTGTCTTATTTCTGGCACCACCATGTCTCTTCGAAGATGCAACCGACAGATTCGGCGACGTAGCTTCGTCAATGTGGTTTTCGCACCCAGGTGCCCTCCCCCAGTAGTTCTGGCATGGGTTTCCTTGAGGACTTCCTTCGTCTTCTTCGGGAGCGCCAGCTGTTTGATCCTAGTTCTTCTGGCTACGAACTCCCACACTACTTTAGGCACACCATTCCTGATCACCAGGTAGTCCCACCACATCCAACAGCCCTCGTAGCTCGGGCCTATGGGAAAAATATCCACCCACATGGGTCATACGCCAGATTCTTTATCCTCCAGGATCGGCTATATGTCTTGTTCTGGCAGCTATTCCCTCCTCAAGGTCTCCACGTTCCTGCCAACTGCAGGTTGCACTGTGACTGGGCGTAGGGCCATAGCACTCTCCATTATCTGCTGGTCCAGATGTTCGTCCATTGCAGCCTCTATCATCCGCTTTTTTTCTTTCATTTGTCCATGTAGCCATTTTCCTTGCTGATCTAGACGCTCCTTCACCACATTAATGTCATCTTTCATGTCAGTTTTGATTTCTTATAACTCCTTAGAGTTATCCCCTTTAAATCCTTCACCATTGCATTTACCTCATGCTTTACAGAGTCGATGTCAAGGCCGAGTTTGGATCTCATTTTCTTAATTTCTTCTTCATCACTGTTCATTTCTGTTCCCATCTTATCCATTCTGGAATTTACATTCTTTATTTCTCTCTCCATTTTCTGCATTCCAAATTTCATTTCCTCCATTTTGGTCTCCATTTGTGTTACCATCTTCTTCATTTTTGTCTCCATCTCCGTTTTGGATTCCATTTTTGTCTCCATCTTCCCCATTTCAGATGTCATGCTCTTCATTTCACTTAATAATTCTTTAATCATTGCCTCCTTTTCAACTGTCACTGTTTTTATGTAGTTCACCTCCACTGGGAGTCCACTTCACTAAGGTGAACTAGTTCAATTCTCTGACACTTCACTTCCTTTGTGATGCAGCCTCTTCGCACTGGGCGGTTCACTTCACTTGGGAGTCGAACACAAGACCTCCGCAACTGTCGCTCCACGGTAGCATTTGCTGCTCGTCACAGAAGCTATTACAACTTGCTTGGAGAATCACTCTTGATATTGCATGGGAAACTCACCCACCAACTCTCTCTTTCACTGTCTGATACAACTCAACTCACAACTCCTAATCCCGCACTGACTGTTGCACTCAACTCACTTTCAACTTGTAACTCGACATGCACTACCTGACTGCTCACGAGAGTGCTCGCTTATATAGACAGTGGAATCTTCTACAGAAGGTTCTCGAACATACTAGAACTATTTCGACACTTTCTAGACGAGGGGGGCATAAAGCTTCCAGAAAGTTCTAGTTATCTCCTGATAGCGTGCCTGGTATTTATGCTGCTAAGCGGCATTATTGTTAACTCTGACCGCTCAGCACGAACCTCATGATAACCTTGGGCCATAGCTGATGTGTCACACCATTATGTCTTAGTAGCGCTTTTGATAGAATGTGATCAGTTTAGAAAACTTCATAATATGCAGAGCCTTTGTTTTGATGCATGAACAGTATTACACGAGATTGCTTGCCCTGCACTGTGCAGTTCTTAACAGTTCTGTTCCCTCTCGGCTTTCCCACTTTTCCTTGCGCTGGCTAATCAATTGACAAAGTCTTTGTACAGAGGTTGATGCATAATAGATTATGGGTTTCACGTACTGTGATAGTGCTATTATAATGCCAAGAAGTCCATATACTTCAGCACACAATCTTATTGTAAAATTCCTTTGTGACAAACTCTTGTAGAGAAGTGAGATGGCATTTTATGGACAGATTCCCTGCTGTTTGTGCACCTCACAGAGAAACAGTTAGTAATCCTGTGAATGGATTTAGGGAAACGGGATGTAGTCTTGATAAAAAACCGAAAGTAAATAGCCATGTTCCTACAGAGGAGAAACTTGGTGACATTGGAGATAAGTTAGGATAAAGTCAAAGGAATCTCTGAAAAAGCTTAGAGTGCCACTAAATTGTTTAAATAAAAATCCTATAAGATAGTTGTAGTTCAGAAATTGCAACCATGTAATAATGTGAGTAGAGATAATTTCTACAATTGGCCGTTGGATAATGTTAATGATACTCTGTTGACCCAGGTTTATTTATTTTTATGAGCAAAACAGGATTTTATTTGTATGTCACAAAAAATTAGTGAGTGTTAATGCAAATTTTCTTAAAGTATGAGAGATGTGTGGCAGCACAAGGACATAATTCCAACATATTCTATGACAACATATTCTATGACAAAGATATGTGGTTATTGTAGTTATAACTTGCGTGAGAAACCTATGTGCTTGAATTAAGGAGCTATGAATATCTGGCTCCGCCAGCAAACAGACCATGCTCTGCGATGTAAAGAAAATTCCCATTGGGATGGTCAAGTGTCCAAATGAAAGCTCCGTAGATGAAATGAAATATAGTATTAGAATGTGATCAGTAGAGACGAGAATTTAATGCACTAATATAATCCCAAAACATGCATGATGAAGTGAAAAATGCGTTAAATTGTCCACTTTCTTTTCTTTCTTTCTTTTCTTCCTTTCTTTCTTTCTTTCTTTTTTTTTCCCCCGTGTTTGTAACAATATGTGAAGCAGACGCGACATGCTGGTTGACTTCAAATTGTTTAGTACATATCTGAAATTATAATAAACTTTATGGTTACCCAGATATGATAAAAATTGACTTAATTTAATTAATCAATTTAAAGAAGTTCTGTAATATCTTACAAAGAACAACTGCCAGAAAATATTAAAAAATAGTACAGCAATGCTTGCCTTTTTGCTGCAACAATTGCAAGTATGACATCAATCTAATAAAATCCTTTCCTTTAATCCACTTTGCAATGAGTACACTTTTGGAAACTTTAATTGGAGGCATATTAGAAACACATTAGCGCAGGCAAAGAGAATAAACAAACCCATTAACCATATATGAGGTTCACACAGTGCAAAGACAGTTTAGCAAATGATTCCAACTCTAGAAGAATCTAAATTGCTATTTCTAGTACTGGAAAAGGGAGATAAAGTATTTACAACCTCCCTGAAAGTTGGACTCAAAGGACAGGTCCGAAGATTGACCGTAATATAAGTGAGAGTTTTCCTATTTAGACATGTAACTAAACGGCTTTGCAATCGACAACAGCCTACCTCCCTGAAATAGCTTGCTTTTGACCTAAATTATTTTGTCAGCAGTTTCCTTGAACCTTGTATATTTTCCTCTCTACTATTCTCAAAATATTTTGACGTACTGTGTATGACACACAGACTGTAGGGAGTCATAGGTAAAATATTGTGGAAGTGAACTTCTGCACAGAGAAAGCATTTCTTTCTTCAACCCTGATTCCTGAAGCTAAAGTAAGAGACTTAAAAATCGAGAAACTTAAGTGTCCTCTCAAAATCATTAAAACATGTATTTAAACTGAATATAATGTGTATTATATCGCGATTAAGCTAAAAGTTCCTCTAAATATATATGGGCAAAGTACACACATTTGGAACTGAAAAGTAATGAAATAGATAAGTACTAAGTTTGAGCCTGCCCTATGTTCCTCTAAAAATGATGCATTTGCCTGGATATCTTGTCTCTGGTAATCAGTTTATAAAAACCCCATACTGTAGATCAACACAATATAGTATCTTTTTGACATATGTATTTGTGTTTTGTTTTTTCTTTGTATTAGTGTTATGCCTTCAAAATTAAGTCTTAAGCCATGTTTACTGGTTTGGTTTGTCAGACTAGGTTTTATTAAATCTCTGATTTTTCATACTCAAACTTTTTCTTATTTGGTAAATTAATCTTAATATCATTCTGTGGCATACCTGTATAAAAAGGATACTGAGACCAAGGAAATGTAATACAAAATCCCGGTAAGCTTCTATTTCTCTGATGATAGATTTCACATGCTTAGATTGCAAGCTAAGGTATGAGATGTATACAAAGTTAATGCCTTGTAGTGAAATCTAGATGTTGCTTATAGATTTACAATTCTTATTACAAACAAGATCTAACTATTTTCTCTGCACAAACATGTGCGTCTCCTACATTTTTGTTCATACCTTTCAACTTTGTGACATGGGTATAATTCCTATAGAGAAAACTTATATGCATGATGTTTTCTCTTACCCAGATATGGTGAATAGTACATTTTTTGACACCAATTATTTTAGTAATACCAGTACCATCATTAGTGATTGATTTGACTCAGTGCTTATTGTGATCTTGACAAAAGCAGTGGGCAGCTGGAACAATCAGTTAATTACCTTTGTTGATTTCTGATATAATGGACCACAAAACAGCTAAATTCATGATTTTCAGAATGCATATTTTGGTTACCCTTAAGGATTAAAAATTCAAAGGATTATAGCACTGAGTAAGAAATGTCTGGCTGAGGAAAAAAGGGATACTGTTACTGTTATTTTAATTTGCTTAAAATATGCTTTCTTCTTATTTCAGTGAATTTCTGACGCTAAAACGACCTTGAACATCAGAACATTTACCAATGCCTGGGTGAGTAAAGATGAAACATACTTTATAAGCAATAAATCATCTGATATCAATTAAAGCTGACCGAGAGGTACAGAAATTTGGGTGAAATTATTAAACAGGTAATTTTTGAAGTTTGTAAATTATGTACGAGTGTCCAGCAGGAAAATATTTAAAATTGGTGCACAAAAATTTATTACTGAACACACAAGTGCATATGAAGTGAATCATTAAAAATCTGATTTAAAATATTGAATATTGTAGAAGTTGATATTGCTCACAATTCTCACAGTGTTAATATGAATAGATTATCCGGATGACCACTTTGGCATAATGAGGATAAACTACTTGGTATTATAGAGACACAAGAATAGCTATGTAAGCTGGGAAAGAGGGAAAGACAGAACTACTCAACAAGCAACTGAATAAAATTAATTAGACATAGTAGTTTTAACTAAACTAAAAGGAGTCTAAGGTGCTAAAGGCTAATGATTTATAGTGAACCCTCACAGAATAAATGTGCTGGTTGTGAAGTAAACATGGAGAAGCAAAATAAATATTTACAAATTGTTGAAAATGAAAAATTATTAAATATAGATTTAAAGTCAATGTAGGTCATCCTACTCCTGAGGGAGGAAAGGAGGATACAAAATTATTTTATGATGAGCTGCAAAATGAGCTAAATTAAGCAAATAAAATAAATCATAAAATACAAGTCCACTTCTCACTCTTTTCTCCATCACAGAATTTAGATTGGACTTACTTTGTGGGCAATTGCTTGCATCTTCAGCTAATTATTGACTATTGGAAGTTCTAGTACAGTCCCTGAAGTTTGAGCGGCCTCTGATGAAATTTTGAATTGAAATACAATGTTTTCTTCTTTTAGTACATCAAAGTTCATCATTAATTGTTTCTTGTGTCTTCATAAAAGCTATTCGGAGTTGGTTACTTCTGTTGCTATATTCAGTGTTTCAGGTGATGCGTGCTTCTTTTCCATCTGGTGGTAGCTGCTCCAGAAGTGTTACTTGAAGGAAGGATGGCTGGTGATTTCTCTTTTTGTTTAAATTTAATGTTTTTGAAGTGCTTTTTCTGTTTTATGCATGTTTCTAGTTATTGTTTTTTCACAGTCAGAGCAATTTATCTTATAATTATTGGATTTAAGATAAATTACTGTGTGAGGAAGTGTGTATAGGAAAAGTAAAAAGAGAGACAGGTACAATACAGAAAAAAATACTTAAATATTAAATTTAAACCAGTTTACCAATTAGTGGCAATAGCTTACTTCTGGAACAAGTGCTGCCAAATAGAGGAAGAAATGCATGTCCTTAAAACATGGAGTGGCAGAACTAAGTAACTGGGAAAAGATCTTTATGGAGAAATGCCAGAAACAACTAATGAACTTAAACATAACAGGTGAACAAAATATCCTGTTTAAGTTCTTCAGGATGAAGATGGCAGAATTTTCGACACATGAAAATAACCGAAAACGCACTTACCAGCTTTTATGGTTTGCCTGTAAAATGCACATGGGTAGAGGTCTTTTTACGACTTTACAGCAGTGTAGGCATTTTTACAGCTTTGTGGGCAGATTAAAAGTGTTACAGATTTTCACCATGTACATGACAAAGTATTAAATGCTATTGGATTATATTGTAATTTGTTGATGACAGTGATGTAAGAGTTCTTGCTAACTTAAGATTACATCCCGAATGTACCACACTAATTGGCATATGGTAGGTCAGATTTATCTGTGTTTCTATCCTTCATTACCATCATGGTCCCCTTCAGTAGACTGCAGCAAAATACATAACATGCAGACTTTGTTTTGTGGGATTAAATTTGATTGCACCACTAGTGACCTCCAGTGATGACCAGCAGTAACCAATGAGTAGTAAATAGGCACAAGCATTCAGTAATGGATGATGTGAATTGTAATGTCAACTTCCTCACATAAGATATTTATCATATTTGCATTCCATGGCTACAGATATGTTTCCCTTTTTTGTGAGCGCTTCTGTTTATAGTTCATGTTACGAAGTGTAAAATATGGTCTAGAAATCTGTTTATTGCCTAGGATGTAGTGCTCTTTGCTATTTAATATGTATTTATCTGTGTTACCATGAATTCTGGCATGTGTGAAAGAAGCAGTACTATGAGTTTCAATAAGGATTCTTATAAAACAGAATTCCCTTTTATTTGAAAAATAAGATTTTTCATTCAATATTTAAAATTTGCATCCTGATCATTTCATTGGAAGTCTGGGAAGAAGTTAGGGTTAAGAAGTGGAAACCTCTGGGAGGAAGGGATGAAGTGAGAGAGTACAAAGGTCAGTGCGTGGCGTCCCTATTGTTTCCAGATAGAGCATCTCTGGATGTCTCTTTGGAGGCACCCCACTATCCATGAGATTGGACATAAAGGTTTTGGCAGAAGGTTCCATGCTGGGAAAGAAATAGTTTTCTTCCCTAAAGGTTATTAACCACAATGCCACTGGCCATCATGCCAGGCCCTGCAACCCTGAAAATAAATGAGTGACAGGAAAATACATGGTAATGAAAAACCTACTCTACCATTCGTCTACCAACCTGAAAAGTGCACAAAAAGCCCCAAAGTCAGGGTGTTTGGTGTAATGGGAACTGAACCCTGGACCTGAATTTGAACCTTGGATGCTACCACCTGAGCCATCCCACTCATTGTAGAAGACAATAAATGGGTAAGGCTAGTTTGTATTTTTGGGTCGAATGGAATTTAATATGTTAAAGTAGCATTCAATTATGTTGGCAATTTTAACTAATATTTGCAGTAATACTGAATGTGAATGTGTTCTCAATTGTGTGAGAAAGACTAGAATTGACTTCAGGTTGCTGATGTCTAATAAGATGGAATCAATTTCACAATTGAAATGCAGCAGCACTGCTGTATGCTTTGAACAAAGTTTCACTATAAATGTTTTGAAAAAGAACTAACAAAGCTACAATAGCAAGCCTGAAAGGTTCTGCATCTACAGCTGCATTCTTAAATGTAACTCTTATGTGCCATTTGTAGGATGATGGATAATGGATAAACTAAGATGCCCAGGAGTTAAAGTACTTATGACATTGTAAGTCACCATTGGGGTATGTCATCTCAAAATGAATTGAGATCTCCTTGTGGCATACTGGGAAGAAAGCATGAGTCATGTTGGGAAATTTCATGCCATTCCAGTATGTTGCCATGGTAGTTCAGTTGGTTAGAGCAAATGCATGGAAAGCAGAAGATCCATGGTTCAAATTCTGGGTATGGGATTGAATTTTTCAGTCTGATTCTACCTTTCCAACTTTTTCCTACACATGCATTATGTGGAAGAACAATTGATCACCAGCAATTAATTTCTTTATAAAGAAACATGCTGCCACTCCATCTCCATTAGAGGATGTGCAGTCATCGCCTAACATTTTATCCATGTAATTGTGTTTTTCAGTAAATAAATTGTAATAAAAAGAAAAAAAAAGGAATGTGGAGAGGGAATTAGGCCAGCTCTGGGGGAAGTTGGAGGCTGGGTTTTCCTTCCCCCCCTGTATAATGCAATGTTTGATGAATTAATACAAATATCAAGCAGTTTTAATGAGTCATGGAAATTTTTACAAGAAGGTCAGGGAAAGTCGGGAAAATTAGAGAATTTCTGTGGACACTATAATAGCAAATGCAGAATTAAAAATCAAATAACGAATGTATGGTTCCACAAACAGTTGTGTTGTTCAGATCATTACTTATTATTAGTCAGTTTTTACAATGTTTACATCCTCTCCCAGCCAAATGCATATTAAACTAAACATCCTTTTGTATTGACAAAAACCATTGTCTTATCTATTCATTGTCGTCCTTAATTCTCTCTCTTTCATGGTTTCCGTAACTCCGTTTTTCCATGTTCTTGGAAGTCACCCTCTTTTTTGTCTTCTTGATGGCATCCATTTTAAAGCAATCTTTGGTAAACACCACGAACAGATTTAGCATGTTGTATAAAGAAAAAGAAGCCACCTGTGAGCAGTAGAAGAGAAATCAGGTTCGACAAGAAAGGAGAAATAGTAAGGGAAATAATGGAACAAAGGTTATGTGTTTGTGGTATTGCTCCTGAAATTTGCTGGGAATGAATGTAGAGATGCTGACTACGAAGTATGCTGCTACCCAGGGATTCGTGTGGAAGTAAGTTGTGAAGTTAAAAATGCAAAACTAATTTAAATAAAGCCCGACATGGTTGCTATTCATGTAGGAATGAACAGCATCTGGAGAGGAATAATGGCCGAAGAAATTATGGGTGATACCATTGAACCTAATAAGTCAAATCAACCCAGAACCAAAGTTATTACCAGCTGAATATTATGCAGGCAAGATGTGACCACACAAAAAGTGAGAAGAAATAATGCATAGCTGGAATGGTTGTGTTATACTCGATAGTGTATGATGCGGGACGATAACTGGTGTATAAGGGCAAGATGGTGTTCATCTCAACAGAAAAGGAGCAGTTAAGTTTGGTGGGTTCTGGTTCTTGTGTGAGGGGATCAGCAAATGCCAGGGACAGGGAAACTAATAAACCATGTGGTAGATGCTGTATTCGTGAAAACCCAAAGTTTCTCAACATCAGAGCACAGTGGTAGTAAACATTTTCCTTGCATGCCCAAAAAAAGATTTTAATGTAATGTATCAAAATGTCCAGTGTCTTAGCAAAAAGCTCTTTGATGTAGAAATATTAATAAATACGCTTGAAAACATACATGAGTACAGAGTGAGTCATTCTCTAAAATTTTGTAGTAGGAGACATTAAGTGTAGGAAGAATTATATTCATGGAGGTACTATGATACCATAAAAAGGGGCATTAGACATAAAGGATGTGGTAAAACATTTTCCTAAATGAAGAGAAAGAGTTTGAACACACTGTAGCAGAAATTACAGATTTAAAATTATTCATTGCATATATATATTGGTCACCTAATGGAGACTATAAGGCCTTTCTGGACAACTTATAAAATATGATTACCTTCATAACAAAAAGCATGCAAAAAAGATCTTAATTTGTGGAGACTTTAATAACGATTTTCAAAAATAAAACTCATCCCTATAAAAATTAAAAAACATGCTTGCCTCATTTAATCTGGAAAATGCTATAGGAAGTCCCACCAGAGAAATGGGTAGCTCCAGTACAATAATTGATGTGATGTTATTTGACAAAACAGGTATAAACTACATCCTCACAAACATTAATGCAGATTATTTCGATCATAACGCCATAATATTAAGCTTAACAAACACATTACATGCTAGTAATAAGCCTGAGTACAATATAAACAACTTTTTTTGAATCAAAACATGTTGTATTTTAACACACTATTAAGCAATTAAGATTGGTTAGATGTATATAGGGTGTCCTCTGTAGATATATCACAACTTGATAACTTTTATCCACCACTTTAATACAGCCTTTCCATGTAAAGCAATAAAAATATTGACAAATGAATGTAAGGAAAAAGTGGATTAGTAAAGGAATTATAAACTCTTGCAATAGGAAACTTATCTCTAGCATTAAGTAAAAGTAACAAAACTGAACAGTTCCAAAAATATCTCAAAATAGGCACATTTATGATAAAGTAATAAAGACTGCAAAAAAGCAGTACATTGATACATACATTAGTAACTCATCAAATAAAAACAAAGCATTATGGGGTATAATAAAAAGACAAACTGCCAGTTCTAAAGCATGCCATGATAAAATCTCAATAAAATTGATAATACCACTGTTGAGAACAGAAGTTGCTAAAATCTCAATGGCCATTTTATTAGATTTGCTGATAAGAGTACCATTACCACAGCAAAATAATAGTAATAGTCCATATGCTAAACTAAACAGAAATGAAAAAAACATTTTTCTTATGCCAGGTGATGCCGTGATGAAATAAATAAAATAATTAACTCAAAAAAGAATAACTGCTCTGCAGGATTTGACGAGGTACCTGAGTGTGTAATTAAATCATGTAAGGACAGTATCGTTAATCCTATACAGGATATGTGCATCACCTGCCTGTCAACTGGGCTATTTCGTAATAAATTGAAACTGGCAAAACTTGTTCCTGTATATAAAAAAGATGATGTAGATATTGCTGATAATTATGGACCTATTGCTATCCAGTCTGGCTTTTCTAATTCTGGAAACAGTTTTGCAACAGAATTGCTCCCTTCTTGAAAAAGTATGCATGTAGTGATTAACAAAATGGCTTTAGAAAAAACAAATCCATATTAAATGCCTTTATACGTTCATAAAGAACATTAGAAGGAACTGATGCTCAAAACACTACAGTTGGTATATTCATGGACTTGAGAAAGGCATTTAATTTAGTTGACCATGCTATATTACTGTCAAAACTAAAAGCCTATGGAGTACTTGGGGTAGCTTATGCGGCAGTCACCTCCTGCCCGATGTCGTGGTTCTTGTTGATGCCCGTTGCTCACGGCTTACCTTGCTGCATCCTCCATGTTGGCTCCAGATGTTCGCAGTGTGCTGGTTCTCTGCAATTTTGTCCTCGGCTAGCTGCAGTAATTTTCTTTAAAACTAGGTGGGAGCATGGACTTATCCTTGGTAAAGGAAGCGTAGACCTCGGGTCGTGGTAAAAAGGAGAAATAGACGTGCTTTGGTTACGAAAAGATGACACTGCAATTTCTTTTATTTAACTACTCCACGTAGTACACAACACTAATATTACCGCCGTTAAAATACTGTCCACCGCTGTTAAAACGCGGCGCGGATATGACACGAAGTTTCAATATGCTTATTATCTCTTTACGAGTAGCGGTTCTTAGGTGTGTTTCGAAAACTGTCTTTATTCCCTTTTGGCGTGATATCTCTCACCCATCCTGCAGCATCTCTCCCTGCCCACAAATGACAAAATGCCAAAATGAAATGCCTCGAATTTGTTCCTAGCAGATCCATTTATAGTTGCAGGCTTCTGGGGCTGCTTCCTTTCCTATTGGTCCATTTTTTAGCGCCACTCGACGCGTCTCACTATTTCGTATAAACTTACAGGGATCTCATTGGTCCAAGTTTAACATAAATCGCGGCTTTTCCTAAATTTACCGTTAAGCTAGCAGTCTCTCTCACTTGGTCACAGCGAATTATCGAATAAAAGGACAAAGACTTTACACCCTCGCTGTATGAACAATGGCCCTGCGACCAGAGAGACATCGTAAAACTAGATTTTCTGCCATCGAAGACACTGTTCCTGTAGCTAAAACATTTCGTCTTGGGGAGTATTTTAACATTATGCTTAAATTATTTACATTAAACCATTTATAACTCTTCTAATATTAGTAACCTAGATACATACATAACGTTAAATCACCCTTCTTAAACTATACAAGCAGTATAAGAAAAAGATATGTACATAGTATGATTTAACATCAATAAAAATTAATTAATAAATTATCTATAATTACAGTTCTCGGGCTTGGCCTAGAGTTGCCGTTTCACTTATAAGTGGTTCAAATCTTACTTAACTAACAGACCACTGGTTACTGTAATAAATTATGTTTTTTACAGTTACCAGTGGTCTGTTAGTTAAGTAAGATTTGAACCACTTATAAGCTACCCCACATTCTCCAGTAAGCAATGGTATCAACTATGTAAACTCTGATACAAAGATAGTCAGATGTGGAGTTCCCCAAGACTCTAATCTTGGACCTTTACTCTTTCTAGTATAGATTACAGTAGAACCCCCTTTTTTAACGAGCGCACTTTTAATAAAATTCCATTCTTAATGAACGTTTTCGGAAGCCTTGCAAAAACTCCCATAAGTGTAATGTTGTTCAAACCTGCTTTTTAAGAATCCTGCATTAACAAAAATATTTTTCTCGAATTTGTGATCATGCAGCTTTTTCTGCGTAGTTAGTGCATTTAGATATTCAGAATGCAGTTAATGCTACCTCCGCTATAATGCGCAATATTATGCCTTTTTGGATGCTTTCAAATTCATTAGCCTCCGCGCATCTCTTCATGTTCCGCTTTAGTTCACATTAAATTGCAAAAGTTGGCAGCTCTGCAGTCACGTTTTCAAACCTGTTAACTTCCATATCTCGGACTTTCGAGTTCTGTTTGACTTCCACTTCTATTTTAAAGTTCACCGGGCGACGTGTTAAGTTGAGTTGTCTGTGTGAGATTTATATTTCTCATTTGAAAAAATGACTGCTAAACAGAAGAAAAGATTACAGTAATTTGACGTGGCAAACAACAGTGCAGTTTCTTTGACCGATGTGGTGAAGAAATAGATTTGGCTCCTTCCACGTTGCATGGGATACTTTAAACATAAAGATGCAGTTCTGGCCGTGGAAGTACAGTACAGAGCCGTGGTGAAGAAGCATAAGAATTTTCATTGCTCTCCATTTGAAGAAATCGAAAACATTTTAATGAAATGGTTTGAAGCCAGAAGTGACAATATTCCTATTGATGGAAGCATCCTAAAAGAGCAAGCTTGCCAAATAGTCCTAACTTTACATGTGAACAACTTTTGTGCTTCAAACGGTTGGCTTGATTGTTTCAAGAAGCGGCAGAGCCTTTCATGGCAAAGCATGTGCAGTGAAAGTGTGGATGTTAAAAATGACTCCATTGAGTTTTGGAAAAAGAAGACCTTGCCTAATATCCTCTGTGGCTACAATGTGAAGGACATTTTAAATGCGGACGAAATGGAAGTGTTCAACTTCTTCCAAACAGGACTTATGTAGTTCGTGGTGAAAAATGTCATTGCAGGAAAAAAAGCAAAGAAAGGTTCACAGCTCTGCTATGCGCAAATAGTAATGGAACTGAAAAGTTACCTGTGCTAATCGTAGGAAGATTAAAAAATCTGAGGTGTTTCAAAAACATTCATACACTTCTGTGCAAATACAATTTTCAGAAAAGTTCATGGATGACTTCGAAAATATTTGTTAAATATCTACAGAGCCTAGATACCAAAATGGGATCTCAGGAAGAAAGATTGCTATGGTGATAGGTGTGCAGCTCATCCATCAGATCCATCATTCTTACAGGACTAAAGGTGATCTTTTTACCAGCAAACTGTACCAGCCGTCTGCAGTCTTTAGACTTGGGAATTATTCATTCTGTTAAAGCAAAGTACAGTGAAAGCCCTGATGCAACGACCTATTTCTGAAAGAAAGCAAGATATGCATTTGAATATACTTCAGGTCATGCATATGTTTGTGGTTGTATGGTAGTTACTTACACCAGGCACCTACAGCATTGCTTTGGGAAAACTAGTTTGGTTCTTGCACCAATATCTTCAATGAGGACAATGATACCGAAGAAATTTGTATGCAGGAAGAGTGGTAGATGCTACAGAGGGGCACAAGCATAATCTTTGAAGAGTTTGTAAGTTGTGACAACAGTGTCCTAATCTCAGAAGCATCTGTGGACGTTGTTGAGCTATGCAATGAGGCAATGAAGCAACCAGAAGAAGAGGAACCAGGAGAAGAGGTTGAAGAGGAGTCAGCAGTACCAACATTTTTGGCAGCAGTGGAAGGATTGGAGTCATGAAACGGTACCTATGCTCCTTCCCTATTGATGAGGGGCTACTCAGCAGCATTAATCACATTGAACACAGGATTCTACCTGGGCAGTAGGAAGCAGACTACTCTGCTAGATTTCTTTAAGAAATGAAGGTTAGTAACTTGACTGTCTTGTTTCTTTACAGGGTATTACTGAAGAATCAGCCTGCATTCATATCTAATAATAAATGTAAATCTGATATCCACCTTCATTTTATTTGTTGCAGATTAAGCGCAAATGACTGACCATGAAGTGGTGTTAATATCAGTGTTTTCTGTTATTGAAACTAGCTATAAATTTATAGCTATTGTAGCATTTTAATTCTTTAATTTACTGCATTTTGTTCATTAATCTTTAAATTCCTTTTTTAGTATTACATGTGTACATATGATTTAAAATTTCTGAAAATAATAAGTTTTGCTATTAAAATACTTAAAAGCATGATTTGCATATTATTTGCAATTGAATGCTCAACCTTATGCTAACCCCCTTTTAAGGAAAACCCCTATCTAAGGAAAAAAAAAATAAAATTAACCCTGAGATTCGTTAAAAATGGGTTTTACTGTAATGATTCTGCCTGCCAATATACCACATGCTGAGACTATATTATAAGCTGATGAATACCAATTTTATTCTCAACAGTTAATACATGCACAGACCTGCAAAGTAAAGCCGATAATGTAATGATTAGTTTGGCAAAATGGCTAACCACAAATAAATTAGTATTAAACGGAAAAAAAAAATCTCACTGTATGTGCATTACACAGTCCAATAGAGGTAGTAAATCAGTAGGACCAAAAATTTTATACAATAATGAAACCATACAGTATGTCTCTGAAACAAAATTTTTGGGAATCACAATTGATAAACTCTTAAATTGTAAAAGTGATATTAAGAATGTTACAACAAAAATAAATATAAATGGTGTATGAGACCATGGTTGAAAGAAAGGAAGGGGTTTAATATATATGTTGCAGAATGAACTGGTTTCTGACCCTGAAAATTATTGTAACCTCCTAAGAAGGGTGAAAATTTGTTTTCAAAGTTGCTGAGCTTAGTTGAGGCAAAAATCACTTGCCAAAATATGAATATGAGGCAGTCCATACCAGCAAATCTAAGGTAAGACCAGGTTTTCATTTTCGAATATTTGTTTTGGGAAAAGAAGTTTAGGTACAAATGGATCCAAGAAAATACATTTGCAGAGATATAAATATCTGAGTCTCATCATTTTATAAACCTCTACCACATAGATAATTGCATAAAAAATGTGTATTTCGATCATTGCTGAAGTTAGTATAACCGAACGTAGACTAATCAAAATTTATGACATATAATTTATGCTAAGATGGTTGGTGGAAGTTTAATAAAATTATGACCAAAATTGATTTAACCTACTTCTTATGGCATTGTTTCAGGGTATACTTATAGGTTGAGATTCCCATTACAAAAGCAAAATTCAGATTTGAAATTGTCCAAAAGCTTATTGAATGCAATATTTATTACATAATTCTAAAACAGATTTAAGTGTACTTTTGAGTTCTTTCTTTTTTGTTATTTTTGTTTTGTTAATCAAGTCATTGAGTATTTCTGTTTAGGCTTACAGTAACCTTGACATTCCTGGCAACAGGAGAGATGTTTAAAAGTTGTAAGCTTTGCCACCAGAATAGCCCACAATACACTGAGGAATTTAATTCTGGTGCTGCTAAAAGTTATTGTAGAAAGCCTTGCAATTGAATTCCTTAAGGTGTGTGTGCAATAAATGTGTGTTACTATATCCATGCTATTTATTAATATTATGTTCTATTAAAAATCATAACCTTTTTTGAACTACCAACAAACTGACTGTTTATTTATACTTTCAGCTATAGAGCTGTGAAACTTGTTAAAAGTGTTTCATTTGTACCATCGTCCTGTGTTAAACATACATACAATAACATTTTGGCACATCTGCAATGCTAATATCACCATAATTATTAATCAACTGCTTCTACATTATTACTTATATTAAGTATTGAAAGCTTCATTAAAATGTAAGTGAAAAATAGTTAAATTGTATTTTTCTAAAGTTGTTTAATGGTATTGATATTGTAAGAAACTGACTACAGCCTGAGGTCCTAATTTTCAATCCCATAAAGGGTGCCATGGAAGGAATGAATATGGTATGTTTAGCGTAAGGTTGTTAGGGGGAAGAAATGGAGGAAGATATCCCAACTAGGTTTGACAGCATAATGAATTTTGAAATACCATCAGTTGATTTTGTGAATAAGTTTCTTTTATTTTCAATAACTGCCAATAAAATGACAAACAATCGGTTGTTTGGCAGTAGTAATCTTAAATTGAAATTAAAAATGAACAGCAACAGGGCTGAAAATGATTTGAACATATAGCAAAACATGTGCTCAGTTTCAATATAATTAAAGTTAGCCCAATAGTTATTAGTTGTATGTTATATATCTGTAGAATCGCTTCTCTTTTACTTCATCTGCTACTTGTAAGTTAAATTATTAATTGATTAGCCAGTGTGTAGCATTAACAAATCTTTGAATTTAAATACTGAAATTTTTATGTATATTTAATTCTATTTTCTCCATAAACTTTGATATTTGCCACAGTTGCAAAGTTCCATTTTGCTTTTTCATCCCAGTGATTGTAGCTTTTCTATAATCTGGCTAGCACAGATATAATCACTCTTATTAGTGATAAACGGGTAATATTTTCATCATTGTGTATATGAGTAACAGCAAACAACTAAAATGAACATGGAACAGTTTGTTCTAATGGTGATTATAGGAGTAATAAAGAAATGCTCTAAGCTATAATTTTTTGTAGTTTTTCAAAGAAACTTGAAATGCAGGTTTAGATACTTTAACGTAAAACATACTATTAATGTGTTTTGATAATTTCTGAATAATCTTTTATATTAGTATATTTATGACACATCACTGTTACAAGCTTCTAAATCTTCAAAAATTGAGCTAGTATATTTAAGTTTTTAAGACCAATATAATGTTAAGCAGCTAATAGTTCAATGCACCCTTCCTTGCTTTTAATTTATGTATGATATTACTTTTGCATATACAAAGTGCTACAGAATTCAACTATTAACTTTCAGGAATTGCAGAAGAGCGTTAAGCAAACGCTTCGATATAGGACACTTAGTCTTTTGAGTGCATGGTTCTTTGCAATAGATAAAAAAACAATAATGATCCAGTGCACAATGGACAACTTTCCTGAGTTGCTTCTACTTGCAGATAATCTTGGCCATGTACAGCAAAGGACAAGGTATCCGAGTGGTAAGGCTATAGAACTCAGTTGCATTTGCATCATTGATGAGGTCCGAGGTTTATGTCTCAATAGGTTAGTAATTGGGCTACAGAAAGCAATCAACGGAATACATGAATTCTGTGAAGAATGGGGAATTAAAGTAAATATAAATGAATCAAAAGTTGTGGTATTTAAAAGAGGAAATAAACTAAAAAAAAAGAAGAGAATTGGCAGATAGGGGGGTTTAAAGCTAGAAGTCATCAAGGAGTTTGATTATTTGGGCGTGAGGATGAGCAGTAATGGTGAATGGGCGGCACATAGCAGGAAGGTTATGGCTAAAGCAAAGGCGGCAATGACAGGAGTAAGGATGTGCAAGTACAAATTAGAAATGCCGACTAAATGGATAGAAACAATGTATGAGGCATGGTAGAAGCAAGAATGCTATATGCAGTTGAAATTTGGGGGGGGGATCTGAATTAAGCGGGAAAAATAGATCAGAGCTATAGAACGTTCTGTAAAGAGCTATTGGGGTTACCAAGATCAGCACCAGGGGAAGTAGCGTTAGTGGAATTAGGAAGAACAAGAAGAAAGGGAGTGATACTGGAAAGGATATTGAAATTTTGGTTTAGATGCCTGAAAAAAGATGAGGGGGAAATTTTAAAGATATGTATGGAACAAAAGAGTACGAAAAATAAAAATAGCTGGTGGACAGGGATAGAAAAAGTTATGGATAAGATAGGAATGGGAGATATTTGGAGAGCAGAGAAAGAAATAGCAACGGCTTTTGGATAACAGTAAGAAACAGAGTGGAGGACATAGAAAGACAAGAGATTTGGGGAAGCTTAGAGAATAAAAAATTTCACTAGGGTTCTATAGATTAGTGAAAAGGAAATGGGAGAAGAGAAGTGTGTGTGGATTATTGTAATAGAGCTGAAAAAGAAGCATTTGCATGGAATGAGAACAGGATCAATGTACCTGAGAGGGCTAAGAGACAGAAAAAGCGGAATTTGTGAACTATGCATAGGTAGTGTAAGCACAGAGCATTATATGACAGAATGCAAAGAATTAGCAGAATGGAGATAAAAAGTATGGGAGAAAAAATGGATAGAAAAATGGTAGCAATTAAAATGTTAACAAGAAAATAAGAATATGGGGGAGTTCTTAAAGAAAGTAAAGGAGAAATGTATTAGAAAAGTAAAAGAGATAAGAAAGGTAGAAGGGCAAATGGAGGAGGGAGAGTATGGATCATAGGTGATTAAGGGTAGTAAGTCGTCCTCCGTGGTGTAGTGGTTACCGTGCTAGCCTCTAGTTCCCGAGGTCGCGGGTTCAAACTGGTGGAGGGTGATGGATTTTTTTGGCGTAAAAATCCTTAGCATGGCTTCCTTCGGAAGGGAAGTAAAGCTGGTGGTTCCGTGTCGTAGATTTATGGCACATAAAAGAACCTCAAGCCTGATAAAGAGGCCTCTAGCAAAATTACCAGTCTTTCACGCCCAATATAGAATGGGACACTAAGGACCATAGTAGTTAAAGAGCATTCATAAATAAAACTCAATTTAAGGGTAGCAAGGGCTGCTCAGCTGAGCCATACTCGTTTTAGAAGTGATTTTTCGCATTTAGATCCTGATTACAATCCTAGCTCTGAGGATTCAGAAGGTAGGCCTGCTTACATTTATTTCAACAGATCCCAACAATATAATATACAGGGTACCTTAATGTATTAATACTTCATT
This sequence comes from Deroplatys truncata, assembly GCA_030765065.1. Taxonomy (NCBI): domain Eukaryota; kingdom Metazoa; phylum Arthropoda; class Insecta; order Mantodea; family Mantidae; genus Deroplatys; species Deroplatys truncata. The sequence continues at coordinate 344,575,373 of CM060990.1, read as the reverse complement.
ATACAATACATTTTGTTACAGAAAACACTTATACCTTGCTAGATTAACATGTAAGGTAGTAAATATGAAGTCCCTACACCACCTGTGGAAGAATTGAAGGGATTGTGAAGTAGGTGGAGAAAAAGAACAAGTAAATGGATACAAAATGTGGGAAAAAATAAAACAAAGGGATGGATTACCACATGAGATAAAAAAAAAATGTCCAACGGGATATTAAAGTTCCCAAAGCAGTAAACTGTAATTGATGTCAATTTAGGTGCACTGTCATTTCTGAGGAAACGTGGAAGCTGATTTGTTCAACATACTGGAAATTGGACAGTTATAAGGGGCAGAAAGGCTTCATTCTCCATTGTGTCACCAGCAGCACTCCAGAAAGGAAAAGACTTTGTATAGGCAATAAATCACCTCGCCATGATTCTAAAAATTTCTTCTTTCAGGTGGAAGAAGAAAGATTCAGAGTTTAACAGAATTTATTCTGAAAACGCTTTGTATCAGCATCAAAGTAGTTCTGAATGTTTTCAAGTCGTGGCAGTTGTTGTGCAAGGATATGTGAGGAAAACGCACACTGGCAAACAAAACCAAGCCTGAGTAATAGGAGGTGTGAAGTAACATTTAAAAAGTTTTCCAGTTGTTGAATCTTACTATTCAAGGAAATTAACACAACATTTTTTTATATTTTGGATAGTACACTTAGCATATCAAGATGTACAATTTGTATAAAGAGACCTTTCTCAAAGAAGGTAAACAACCTTGCACACAAATAACAAATAGAAGAGTTTTTGAACAGGATTGCAACATATTTTATAAACCAAAAAAGGACAGTGAAGTGTGTGTGCGCCAAATATAAAAATGCCTCTGACAATGAGAAATTGTTACTTTAGGGTAAGTATGATGTTCATCAGAAAAGACAAGAAGATTGTAATGCAGCCAAATCTGCAGACATGGAGTGGGCTGCAAAAGACGCCATTTTATGTTAGCACCATTTGGTTTATAGTCTGTTTTACAGATACCTTCCTCTGAATGTGAGCCAACTGTACTTCAGCAGGAAAATTTGTGTGTTCAATTTGACTGTACGAGTCTGCTGTACCAAATTCTGCATATTGCTTTTCATGGAACGAAAATAATGGCAAATGCGGGAGTTCAGAAATTGGAACTTGCTTGTTCAATTATGTGTCTTCTCTCCCAGATTATGTTACTGAGGTTTCCTTGTTTTCAGATACATGTGGTGGTAAAACAGGAACCAAAACATTGCAGCCCTTCTTTTGTAAATAGTACACACCTTCAAGTGATAAAACAAGTTCTTCAAAAGTGGTCACTCTTACATGGAGGTAGACTTGATGCACAGTGCAATAGACAGAAATTTATGCCTGTGTACAGTATGCAGGTCTGGCTGACAATTTTTTGAATTGTTCGATCAAAGAGGCTTTGAAATAAGCATAGTGATCCTTAAAATGTAGAGAAATTTAAGTATTGTGATTTCTTTGACCATCATCAAAGACAAAACAGCTAATGAAGAATAGGTCCAAAGATGACAAATGGTGATGTTAAGTGGCTGAAAGCGAAGTCTTTCAAGTATTCAAGGGAGAATCCATGGGTTCTGCAGTACAAGTATGGGCACTCTGATCAGTATCACTCATCTTGGAAAGGGAAGACCACCTGCTTACCCAAAAGAATTGCTAAGAGCATATAAACATCCTTTGTCTATAAGCACAGCAAATAAGAATGATCTTCTTAAAACTTTGTCATGAAAGTATCATTCTGGAAGGGCTGTATAGCTGGTACAATAGTTTGCCAACATCCGATTCAACAGCTGATAAAAGTGCAAGAACCTGCTGTGGAGGATAGTGCAAGTAATGATTCTGAAGATGATAGTTAAAATAAAAGGCATTGGTGTACAAATAGCTTTTAGTACAAAAAGAAGATAACAGACTTTAAATGTTACAACAAACTTTTCGAAAGTGATCGGTTTGTTCAGTTAGGCTCTGCTGGTGTTAAAAAGAATGGTAAAGTTGCAATTATTTTAAGATGTAGCCTAATATTTGTATTAATAAATAAAAGTAATCAGAAGTATTCTAGTTGAAAACCTGATTTTTCGCCATCATTCAAACTTTATAAAGTGCGTTTCTCTCAGTTCCATGATTTTGGACTTAATACCTTTTCATTGTAAGCCCTCATAGTGGAAAAATGAGTCAGAGGAGAAATTCTGCCAATAAAGGAATTTTGAGGTGGGAAAAGTCCTAAAATGGACCATTATGCTTTTAGGATAACAAGAGACAGGTGGCACTGAAATTGGACTTATTAAAAAGGGTGATTTCTAACCTGGAGTCAAGGCAAGCTGCAAATAAGCCGAGGTGATGGTTTGATGAGGAATGGTTTAATGGCAAATGACAGAAGAGGACTTTTGTAGACGTTTGTTGAAATTCAAAAGAAAGGAATGGTAAAATAAAATGGGTAAACAAATTGGGCAATAAAGGAGAAAGAAAAATAAAATTTTAGAAGCTATGAAATATTGTGGCTTGTCTAGTTTCGTCACAGAGACTTAGCTCACATGTAACTTCACAATTGAACTACTGTCCATTCCAAACCAGAGTTCCCTCTGATGTAAACAGAAGCACGTGCTTCGGCTTGTCATGAACAAGAACACACTCTTGCGCCAATGTAAATAGTTCCTTAATACATGTATTGTATCATGAAATATTAGAGCGGGAAAGGTGTAGAACTGCACATTTTATTGCGGTTATCATAAGAACTCATTGCTAAAGGTAATGGATGTATATCAACTGTTAAGAGATTACAAAATATGATTTTTGTCTGCTGTTGCGTTAACGCTGAGAGTATCTTGCTTGTTAATACCAACCAAATGAATGACTGCCACTCTCTTACATACACAAGAAATGCAGCAATGAATTCCCAGAGGTGCTATCTGAGTAACGAATAAACACTTTGCGTAACACAGTGAACAGTCATTCATAATACACTAACACACTATGCTCAGCTCAGGTCAAATCTTGTGATTTAGTCAGTTGGTATTTGAGCTCACATGGCAGAAGAAGGTGCGTGTATTGCGAATAAACTGTTCAAACACAGAAGCAGGAAACAGTTAAAAAGTGGCTAAAAACAAACAATACTTCATATATTCAACTCACTATTACAAAAATACCCGACATTTGCATTATAGCATAATATGAAACTAATATCGGATTTTACAGGCGTTTCAGTGAGAAGTGTAACGAAAGCGAGCAGGGAATATAAACAGACGTAATAGGACATAGAAGAGGATAAAATGTGGGAACTCATTTTAAGTGCAACAGTGCTGTGGAATTGTGGATAAGCTTGTCATTATTTTGGAGAGTAGTTCTGATTCTGATATGGCAGCTGAGTCATCTTCGGAGGATTTGGATTTGGGTTTTGCACTTTTGCCCGAGGATTGTGATTAACATAAGTAGAATGTTCATTGCCACATACTTACAAAATCGATTGTTACCTCAGGTTGCATTTTGAACTATGATTCTCACGCAGGGCGCCTTTTTATAGATTAAATAGTGTTCAACAAGCACGTGGGAGGGGAACAAGCAGCCATTAGGGGCGGAGATTGCGAACTACTTTCGCGCGAATAATACAAAGAGTTTGTTTTCAGTGAAAGGCACTCTGGTTTGGAATGGACAATAGTTTAAAATCCCTGTTACTTCACTTTTCTTCGTGATGTAGGGTCATAATGCAATATGCACAACATAGCCAATTTTTCCGGATGGTTCACTCGGGGAGTTGTAAACAAGACTTCAATTTCCTCTGCAGCAGCACTTGTTGCAAATCACAGTTGTCACCACAAACTCACTTGTAGAACCACACTTGATGTCGCACCAGAAATACACGTTATATCTTGCTCACTCACTCAGTGACTTACTCAACTCTTGTGAGAACGCTAGCCAATGGAATTTTCCACAAAACATTCCAGAACTATCTGGACATATGTTTTAGAGGCAGGGGAGAAACTTCTGAAGATCCTGGCCTACTGATAGGGCTTCTGGTGTTTATGCATGGCAAGAGTGTTGCTTATCTCTGTTTACCTCTTGACTTTCTGGCGCTGACCTCCTGATAACCTTGGGCCATAGCCACTGCGTCACAGTATGTATATATGTGTGTGTGTGTATGCGTGCATGTGTTTTTTATAAAAAAAAATCATAATTCACTCAAGTTATGCCACCAATTTGATGACAAAGCAAGAAAACTGTACTGCTTATGAGAGCAAATTTCTGGTAAACATAGGGATAGTCAAATCATAACTGTATTGTTGGATGAATGAGAGGTTTTAAAGAGGAATGAAACACAAAAATGGATATTTCATTCACCACATTAGTTTATCAGGAATAAACAACAGCATTTGCAGTTTCACCATCCCAAGGTGAATGGTTATCAGGTTACAGCCTGTTGTTGAGTTGTCACAAGAGCCACACTGCACCCAGACAAGACATACACAGCATATGTGTTTTAAATGACTAATAAGGTTATGTGTTAGTTTTACTAGAAGTTGATAGCTTCTCTGAATAACAAAGACTAGAGCTAAAGCTAGCTATGTAAACACAAAATTGCTGAAGGGTGCTTTTGTCTGTATCACAAGGCTTCATAATTTTCACAAATTAGTTATAGAGTGTGATGTTTTGAATATTATGAGATATAACTTAGCATTAAAAACAAACATTTGAGCTAAAAAGAAATTACTCACTGTCAACAATCATGGTAATAAGGCCTGGGATATTCCTATTACAAATAAATTACAGCGCAGATTAATTCATGGACTGTTATTTGGTACAGAAGAAGAGTTTTCATACCATCATATGTATTGCTTAATATTAGAAATGTTTTTCCAGAACCCAACAAAGTATATGTAGGCTTCAAACTTCACTAATAAACACACAAAGTTCAAGTGGTGGTGACAGCGGTGGTGGAAAATTGTTTGACGTGTCTGTGACCAACCTTATGTTGACTGAAAACATGAGAAGTGCTTAAATTGTAGTAACTGTAATGGAGGTTAAAGCGTGGGAGCTATATTCTTTCGTAGTAACAGATCAATTGCTGCTTCTGGTAATGGATCCGCACAATGTGCATATAGGGATTTTTTCATACATTATCAGCAGTTTCCACTCTTCATTAGATTCCTCATATTATTTTTTCATGATCCAAAACCCAGATGCTTTGGAGTACTGAGTTTTGGCATTGGCTTTTTTTTTATTTACAATGAAATTGTGATCTAGCGTTGCTATAGGGTAAACAGCTTAATGGCAGTTCCCAAGAATTCAAAATGGCCGACATTACACTAAACTGCAGTACTGCCAACCTACAATTCAATTTCAAACAAGTGACTAAACCATAGGGAAACAGCGCATGATTTTTAAAGCTGTTTTGATATTAAAGTGTATAATTCTATTATCCATAAAAGCATTTAAATTGCATAAGCACCATCAATACTGAAACTATTAAATAGTTAAGGGGATACACCTTGTTTGATTAATGGAATATTTTGCATTTGAATTCAAAATAAATTACATCCTTTGCTTACAAAAATGTTTTACTCCACTTCTGCATTGAATGAAAAAAATTTGTCAAAAAAATTATAAATCTGAATATGATATGGATGAACTAGGTAGCCTAAACATTGTTGTTCCTGGCAGAAATTAAGTTTATTTTGGACTGTGACCCATTTCTCATGCTTTGGATTCCTTCACTTATGGAAAGATTATTGTATATGCATATTGGTTGCAGAATGAGCATGGTGATTTTTTAAAATTCATCACTGTTATTTTCATTTTTTTAAATGTACAGAGCGAGCCAAAAAAACTACGAACCACCTGCGCAGTGTTTTTCCTGTCCCCATCCTCAACGCTCCTTGCCATCTTCTGCTATCATAGAAAAGCGCGGATGAAACCATACAACATTTTTAAAACCACTTTTAAAGGCTTTACTTACCAACTTTGAGAGGAAATCTGAAACTGGCCACCGTCGTCCATACATTTTTGACACCTCTTTAGGAAACTATCCATCACAACAGGTGCCGAGGACGCGGACAGGAAAAAACACTGCACAGGCGGTTCATAGTTTTTTGGCTCACCCTGTATATGGACCTTGATAAAGCAGCAATTGAGGCTAAGACTGCCTAAACAAGGTTTTCTGTTAGTTCCCTTCGTTAATTAAAGCTGGTCAAGTATTTTCATCACAAAGAGAAGATCCCCCTCCCTCAAATTACTGGTACCTTTAATCACAGCAAATCCCATAATATCCTTCCAAAAATAATGTGCTAAAGCAATTTTATACTGCAGACAATTAGAACTGATAAATAAAAGTTTCCTCAAGAACAAGCCCCAAAATATGTGCCTATTCTATGCATTTAACTTCAGCACAGTCTGGATTGTGGCGCTTTGGAATTTCACAGGACTAATGACGCATTACTTACTGCTTCTGATGAAAGAATACAAGTCTATACCTGAAAGCTTTGATATTTGACGATTCTACAAGTTGGAAGCCAAAGAAAAGCTAATTCAGTGTTTCAAGAAGTCTTAAGAGGAATTAAATCTAAATACATATGTAGATTTCCTAAACAAGATGGGAATTAAGCTTGGAGGGGAAATGTTTTTGATTGTTCAAAGTCATAAACATACAGGCATCTTAGGATATTTCATCTATTTAACAAGGTTTTGATGATTGAGCTGCTTCTCTCAATATAAAAAATGCATGCAACTTAATTTTGTTTTATGTCATACAAGCTTCAAATAAATATATATTGGGAAGCATCAAGATAAATACTTGCATCTTATTCTACATGGTAGACACACAATACCAAAAATAATACAGTACAAAACAATAAAGCATTTAGGAACAAATTACTAGAAAGAAATAATTTTGACAGTAATATTGTTATAATGATTTTATTTAATAAATTGTTTAATAAACTGTAGTTACTTATTTCAGAGAATGTTCAGATAGAAATATTACTTTGCAAATACAGCACCAGTAGTTTTAACAATGCTCATTCATTTTAATGGTAGGAAAAATTACAATGCAAACCTACAGTAAATGGTTACAGGAATCTTAACATAGATGTTTATAATAATGCAAAATGTACAAATAAGTTTTGCAACATGAGTATTACTAGCTTGTTATATTTGGCAAAGGTAATAGACAGGCTGTCTTCACAAGCTTCATGTACTGTAGTTAGTCCTCAGCTCTTAAGAACATGAAGCAGAGCAGTAAACAAGATTGAAATATATACATAGTTATTTTAGGTGTGCAATGGAGAAAAAAAATAATAAATTGGGGCTTTTACGGATAGAAGCTATCTTAACTGATTCTATTATATCAACACTTCATTGATCATATTGCATCATGCTAGCCGACTAGAGCTGATGATGCCATGCATGAAACAGTGTGGTAATTAAAGTTGAGGGAACTGTTCACTTTATGAAAAATATAAATGTGTCAGTTAAAATGCACCATTATCATTTAAGAACACAACAATCAATCAGATATTGCATTATAAATTATAGTAGTTACAGCTAAAATAAAGTTGCTTTCAATAATTTAATATGGGTCAGCACCATCAATGCTTTTAGCAGACCTAGTGATTCTTCCATACATATCTGCCTCAAAGTAAGCAAGCAAAATGTTTTCAAAAGATTAGTTTCCTTGTGAACAATAATATCGCAGAAAAAGTTGTGTGCTAGTGAGTATTGGAAACATATTTTTGGTGAAATAAATAACATGATTATTAAATGGAAATGGGATAATTCAATACACTGAACTGCCTTGTAATTTTATTAAAATATCTTGTGTGGCAGTGAAGTCTAAAATCATATTCTTCATGAAATAAATGGCATTAGCAACTGGGAATAAGATAAAATTTATAGAAATTATATATAGAAGCAAATACTTCACTTGATTTATAACACTAGTTTTAACTTTCTGTAACAATCAGATGCTAAGATGAAATATAAAATACAAATAAAATGTGTAGATAATACTCTGCAAGAAGCATGAATGCATATACTGACATAAATAGTGTAATACTTTGAAATGGGAACAAATGTTTTACTTGATTTTGAACACTAGTTTTAACTTTCTGTAACAATCAGCATGCTAAGATGAAATAAAAAATACAAATAAAATGTATAGACAATACTCGGCAAGAAGCATGAATGCATATACTGATCTCATCTTAAAATCCTATGCGCTAATCTCCAAATCAACTACTCTTCCTCCTGTTTTAGTCCATATCGTGAAGACAATTGAAACATCTGATAAAACATAAGTAACTCCTTTGTTGGATTAGAGATCTATGGAAGAAACTACATCAAAGTGCTGCAGTTTAAATAACACAATGGAAGGAAGCTTTCTAATTGTAGCAATTCATTTTATAGTATGCTGTTAATTACTGTAAACATTTATTTCCATCCCATTAATGCTATCACTAACCTTTGTTTTCATGTTTTCTGGTTCCAAAAGTGTAGTCAGTTCATCATACTCTTCAGCTTTTGTTTAGGTTCTGTATTTGGATTTCTGTTAGAAGTAATCTGTTAAATGAAGTATAATTTACTGCTTAAATGAATTCAATACAATGCTAACATTGAATCGTATTTATGTAAGCAATATTAACATTTATGACATGCAATGCTAGTACAAACATTTCAATGAGTCCTGAAGTTCCAGCAATTGATTCCAAAAGGATGGCTAATTCTTCTCCCTCTTCATCATAGACTATCCTCATCACTTTCTTCAGGTGTATAAGAAATTCCTCTACCTCTGGTGCATTTCTCACTTCTTCATTACAGTATTTCATAATTGTTTTCTACATGATTTACTTCATTTCTGGTGTTACTTGTTAAAATATTGGCATCATCATCACAATATTGTGAAAGCTCAAACAATGTTGTAAAACTCTTATAGTTAAAATACCAATTATCTTCTAGTTTACATACCTGGTTGAGTGCTTCCTTCCATACAGCTCTAGCTCGATTTAGTCCATGTCCTGTCCATAAAGCTGCGACTTATTATAATAATTCTTTGTTACTGACCACAAGAGCTCTATGGCATTGAAAACTAAGTGGTAAGCCTCAATATTTTATGGCCTTCTTTCACTAATATTTAATCGCTGACATATCTGAAACATTTTTATTACTTATTACTCTATAACTTATCAAGGTGAAATAATTCCTACTTCAGTTAAGACATTATGAAAGAAATTTTAACTACCGTTTCAGGTTGCTTCGATTTATTCTGTATAACTGATACAATTCATTGTTTGCATTGTCTGGCACTGGCACTCCATTTTGTCTCAACCAGGTTTGAAAGCAAAAAGAAAACCATTTTGTCTCAACCATGTCTGAAAACAAGAAGAAAAATAAGATTTCATACTCAATAAACACAATTAATAAACAGTGCTATTTCTTAAAATGCATAAAGATTATAAGTACATACCATTAACTGATCTTTTCTCCACTTTGATGTTGGCTGTTGTTCTGTAACTTTGTTGTGGTATGATACATTGTCGATAACAATCAGAAATATTCCTGAACTCCTCAATCCAGCAACAAGCTGTTTCTCCAACCATTTCTGAAATGTTTCACTGTCCATTACAGCATCATAATCTTGGCCAGTCTTCAAATTGGGAGAAAATATCAAATGTGCACCTTTGATACAAATAATACACAGATGATACTATTAAAATCCAGAAAAACAATAACAAAAAATATGATTCTGAAGCAGAATATAATTCATCAAGAACTGCTTTACCGGGAACAAAGCCATCTTTTGTTCCAGCGTGTAGAATAACCAATCTTCCTTCCTCAGCAAGCTGACACATGACACTCTGGGATTTACCATGAACAATCTCGGCTTTGTTCCATGAATATGTTGCAGACCCTATAAAGTATATGTGGAATTCAAATAATCATGGGTAATACCTTCACTTCTCTTCTCTTAAAAGCTACCATCCATGTCTCTTAACTTAAACAGTGTTACAAGCTTACCATTTATAAAAATCCATGTTTCATCCAGAGAGACCACAGGCTTTGGTCTCTGACATATTCTGTTAAAAAGCAAGGCATATTGAATTGAATCTCTGGAGTTTCTCTTGTATACACAACACCATTCTCCTTGGTCCACTTAAAGCCCATTTCTTTTAAAATTATTCTTAATGAAGTGAGTGATCCATTATATAGATATGTCTCATAATTCTCTTTCATATGTTGTAGCACAAGCTTAGCTGTTACTCTTTCTCCTACACATAAATCAAAGAAGAATATAATATGAGCTATTTGTGCTTAAAAACCATAAAGAGGCCATAAATAAAATTTGTCTTACCATGGTTTAGTCTATCATATACAGGGTGAATCACCTAAAACTTGCACCACAAATATTTCGGAAATAGAAAGTGCTATTGATGTGCAGTTTTCACAGCATTGATTGGTAGTCAGGGGCTCGTACGTTTAGCCTATAAACAGATTTTAATAGTACTGAGAAAGTGTATTTTTTGAGCAAACATACAATTTTTGAAATGGAACAATGCCTAGTTACATCAACAGAATAAAGGTAGGGTAAATTAGAATGTCAGTGGCGTTTGTTGCAAGATTTTGGTGCAAGTGGTTTACGAGAAATCTTATTTTGAAACTTTAACACCCAACACTTGTACAACCTGTGGTAGCACAAACTAAAGAAAAACAAAAGGGAATTACAATACTTCTGGATTCTTACAAGTAAAGAGAACATAGCCCTTCAAAGGTTGTGTTCAAAATGACCACCGGCAGCTTCAATACACGCTTCCAATCTGCTATGGAAAGAGTGCTGCACATGTTCTAGCATTTCAGTGGAAATTTCAGAGCAGGCAGCAGTATTATGTTGTTTCATATCGTCTGGTGTAGTTGGTACATCCTTGTAGACAGTATCTTTCAGCCTTCACTACTGAAAAAAAGCCTAAAGGGGTCAGATCCGGTGAACGGGCCAGCCAAGGTACAGGTCCTCTTCGTCCAATCCAACAATTTGGAAACAATCCGTTAAGACAAGCTGTAGTAATTTGTGCACTATGGGCTGGACAGCCATCATGTTGGTACCACAGGTTCCTCCTAGTCTGCAAAAGAAGGTCTTCTGGCTTCTGTGGCAGATAGTCTGTCAGGAAGCTGCGAAACTTGTGAGAGTTCATTATTCCTTCTATGAACAAATGGCCTATGAGCTGATGGTTCACTACCCCACACCACACGTTTAAACTCCATGGACGCTGACGTTCTGACGAAGCCAACGAGGATTATCAACAGACCAATAGTGCATGTTTCTGCGGTTTACTTGGCCATGATTAGTAAATGTTGCCTCATCACTAAACAAGATACATGATGGATCTGGAGTATCATGTCTTAATGCCCATGTACAAAAGTTAACACGATTCTCAAAATTGTTTCCATGCAGCTCTTGATGGAGAGAGATGTGATAGCGATGGAACCTATGTCGATGGAGAATGCGCAATAGATTTACCTGACTTATGCCACTTCCATATGCGATTGTGCAGGAATTAATTTGTGGATCTACTGCAACGACAGCCAAAACATAAATTTCTGCCTCTTCTCCAGTCACTCGTTTGTTTCTGTTACGTTTTCTAAGTGTTACAGTACCACTTTGATGTAATTGGTTGAGGAGGTTGATAAATAATTGCTGAGATGGTTGACGTCTATTGGGATACATTTCTGCATACACTGTACAGGAATGAACTGCTTTCTTCCTACACTCTCCATACACCATGAGCATGTCTGCTTTTTCTGCATTAGTAAACTCCATCTTCCACTCATGACTTACTGCTTGAACTGTCACAAATTAACTGACCAGAAAGCTGCAATGCAATCAATGAACAGAAAACACAGTGCAAACAAACATAACAACGTTGTGCCTAGCAACTAAGCAGGTTGAATGGGACAAACAATTGTCGGGCTGGAAACTTTTCAAAATATGATTTCTCGTAAACCACTTGCACCAGAATCCTTCAACAAAGACCATTGACATTCTAATTTACCCTACCTTTATTCTGTTGATGTAACTAGGCATTGTTCCATTTCAAAAATTGTATGTTTGCTCAAAAAATACACTTTCTCAGTATTATTAAAATCTGTTTATAGGCTAAATGTACGAGCCCCTGACTACCAATCAATGCTGTGAAAACTGCACATCAATAGCACTTTCCATTTCCGAAATATTTGCGGTGCAAGTTTTAGATGATTCACCCCATATGAATTGTCCAATAGCTTCCTTAGAAAAATCATCAGTACCTGTTACAGATCGAGGTCTATTCTTATATTTCCCAGGTGTGACAAATGGCCCCTCCTTCTCAGATGTCCTTATTGCTTTTTGCACTGTACAAAAGCCATGCTGTAATAAAGATAAGCATACAAATATTACGTTTATAACACCAGCTGAAAACAAAAACATACCTTCCGTAAAAATCCACCAAAGAAACTGAATACAGCTTGCCCAGATATTATAATACCCAGTATATGGTGTATATAAATTAATTGCAGATTAAAACTTATTGCACAAAACTTCTTAAGCACCTTTTCAGATGCTACCTTAGCAGAGAAACTATGAATGCACCGTAATGTTACCTAGATACAATGAAGTTTAACATAAAACATAAATTGTTTTTATTAAATGAATGCATAGAAGTTCTCAAGCACACATTGTGTAGCAAGTAAGACAAACATATTATCTACTTACTCCAAAAAGACTTGCAATTCTCGTCATGAGAGCTGTTTTACTTACACATACATTGCTTCAGCTTTCAATTTTTGGTAGATGTTAACAATTGCTTTTTGGAAACTGCTATTAAGCATGCATCTTTTCTTAACTGAATGACTGCTTTCCTCACTATTTTTTCTGTTATCTTATTTATATACAGGCTATAAAGGAAATAAAATAGCCATTATTTATCAAAATAAATGCATTAGTCTTAACCTCAAATAAGGTTTTTTTAACATTAATAATGCTTTTCCATCGTTATGAATACAAAACATGACGTACCTACTCACCTTTGGCAAATCTTGTTCTGCAGTAACACTTTTACATAAAATCACTTCCGTATGTTAAATATCGTAATATATTTAATGTACTACCATTTTATAAACACAGTAGTAATAATAATAATAATAATAATAATAATAATAATGGTGTGCTCTAAAACAATTCAAAACAAAACCATACATGCACAAGGAATACAGTGGTGTGTAAACAATAGAATCTTGTTTTAAAATCTATCAGTTTTCTCACCTGATTCTATCTCCAAAGTAACAACTTCTTCAGCAACATAATGAATGCGATAGCACCAACTACGGCTGTATTATCTTTACCATGGTTGTATTTTAGGAACAGTTGGTGGTACTGATGCAATGTAACATATCGAATATCACCAAATATTACCAGATAGCAGCGTAATGGGGGGGGGGGAAATGTCACAGTTGGTTTTTGGTGAATTCCAACATACCGTTTTCTGTTAATCATGGATCTAAGTTGAAGGCATTTATATGAAAAATGTATTCTTTTTGGAGCATATCTGAGATGAAGACTGTGATAACTTTCTAAACTGCCAGTATGTATATAATGTTGAATATGAGCCAATCTTTTAAGAAGGTACTGTCCAAAATAATTTTCTTCAGAGCATCATAGGCACTTGATTCCCCTTTAAACCATCATTTATTTCTTTGGTCCTCCCACAATTCATTATGTTCACAAGATTTCCATTCACTGTTTTCTAGCCGTTTATGTTCATTTTTATGTGATGAAAAATGACGTGAATTTTTCAATTAATATGTTTTGTGCAACCCATCATAAATGGTTAGTTATACTGGCTTTCCATGCAATCAGTTGTGGATATCCTTTTACTACCATTTCGATTTTTTTCATTAGACTTTTAGACAAATTTGATGTTCACTTCTGGATATTGAGATTTTAACAGGTATCTTGCACCTTTATGTCTGTCGGAGAGAAAAACTTCAACTCTACACATTTCCTGTTTTGCAAGCCTAGTCATTATGTTGTCACAAGCAGCCGTTTCCTAATTGCTTTTCACCATACCTCTTTGAAGAAGTTTAAAATCAATAATTTTGCAGGAATTTAAATCCACGATAGAATAGACTAAATATTTGGCTGAAAATCCTGGGGAGTCATACTGCCCATCCCCTGCCGACCATATAGGTATACCACAGCCTTTTAATGAATTCAAGTTCTTTTTTCTTTCTTGAACCCAAAATTCTATAACAATTACTGGTGCTGCCATGTTTCGAATGGTTTTATCAAATGTATACCTTGAAAACATTGCCAAACCCAGTGATTTGCAGGACTCAAATTGCTGAAAGAATATACCAGATAATAATAAAGAACTTGCTATTAAAGCATTTCCTTCCGGCTTCTTTCCTGATAAATTTTGAGAATTCCAAGTGAAATGTATCACTGCAATAATACACTGTTTTAACACATAGCATTGTTCCTTTAATGTAACGAGGAATTGTTTTGGTCTCATTTCTACATAAAACACATAAGTTGAAAAATAAAAGTATAGATGTCCAAGCAACAATGAAATATTCTACAGTAGCTTCACTTCTATGTATGGTGAAATTCTTCTTCTTCCTCATCACTTGTATCAGAATCTGAAGTATCATGTTCGTAAAAGCTTTCATTCAGCTTATACTGATCTTCCTCATCATTGATTGTTTTGTAGGTATTTTAAGGTTCCAAAAATAAATATTTCCTTATTATTTCAGTACCTAGTTCACATTGTGCTTCTGAACACTTGGTGTTTTCATCACCTTCTATTCTGAATTCCATTTCACTTCTTTTATTATCATTGCCAGTCTTATTGCAAGTAACACTATCACATAGCTCAGAAACTATGCTTTTACGATTTCTAACCTCATATCATTCTGTTCTTTGTCGTTTACTCTTGGATGAAGATGGTGAAGGATCATTTGTCTTACCAGAACTTGATATCTGGAAATTGTGTTCCTTTTTTCCTTATAGTAGGAATAATTCCAGGTTTTAAGAAAGGCCCTCTGAAATTTTCATCTGACATAAGCTGCTTTTTTTAATAACTGTGTCTGTTCATAACCTGTGTCCTTAAAATGGAAGGAATATAAGCACCAGGACCAGGCAAAAAATATTTTCTTTTGCAAAGTTGTACCCATATCCTTTATGTTTTGGGAGATTTGTCTCCGTTTGAAAACGCGTGAAAATGAATACCTTTGTGTGTTTTCCTTCTCACATTACAGCCATATGCACAACATTGATGCATTTTATTTTTCACAATATTACGTTGTTTGTATAATACTAAACTGACTCGTTAACACCAGCACAAAGTACACTACTCTTGAACTTAAATACCAACAAGAGCAGTTTTTGAAAATGTATTACTGCACATGCAGCAATGACTGGCTTGTGATCTCACAATTGCTTCCAGCGTACAGTTGTCTCTGATGATGTATAAGGTGGTTATTATTTTGCTTGTGCAGCAATAATGGTGTGGCGGAGTAAGAAAACAATCTTACAACTGTACTTTACAGGTCATATCCTTCATTTAGGAAGAAACATGATTTTTGTGTTTCGTTCCCCTTAAGATATTTTCATCCTACTATGAAAGGATTTTAATTACAAGTTTTAACAAAATCTACGATGGTGGGTTAAATGGCCTGGATAAACTGACATATAACTATGTTCTTTTTAGCTTATCAGTTGTGGGGTATATCTTTGAATATAATAACTGTGACTGAAAATTTTCAGATAAGGTTTTTGTTTTGAGTACGTTAACTGATGTTAATTTGATATGGGTTATACTGGGACCAAAAATTGTATTGGATTTGTGTGTGTTTTTAACCTATTTACTAAAACTGGGTGTATGTTTAAATATGGCTGAACCAATTATTGTGAAACTTTCTAGGCCCCATTTAGACACTGGTTGGCTACATGGCTTGTAATTGCTCAATCCAAAATGAGGGTAGTTATAAGAGGCCATAACGAAACATCTTGTTTATTATTGAGTTTTGTGAAATGCATTACAAAATAAAAGCTTTATCAGTCTAATGTTTTCGACAAGTCTTCATATTTATAAGATTTTGATAGAATAAATATTAAGTAAGTTATAAAACTTTTTTCTGCTATTATTTGTGCACATAAACCTTTGAGACATATTGTGCATTATTCTAGCAATTCAGCTCATATAAGGGGCATAAGATGCAAGCACAATTTGTATGGATTAAGTTTTTACATACATTTTAATTTTTGTGCGCACCCAATAAAAAAATTTATGTTAGAGACTTCATTGCACATTTTGCTCCCAAATAAGCTTTTTTTCTTTCTTGATTCTCATTTAATTAAGCATTGTTAATATATTAGTATAAATATGGATAAGCTAGTAACAGTGATGTGAATTTAAAATTATATAGAATTTCAATGTACTGAAATTTTAGTATATTGTTAATATTCCTTTCTTAATGTAACTTGGAGAACCATGCAATCGGTGAGCAAAGGAGAAGGCAGATATTCCAACTTTTTACATGTTGCTAAAATTATAAAAAATTAAGGAAGTATGTTTTCTGAAAGTGTAGATAGTGGCTCAGTTTCACTCTTTGGATTCTGGGTTCATTAAAGTTAGGCATCATTAATCCCTTTCATTTCATTGTCTCATTAAGCATATTGAAGTTCATTTTGCAGACAGTAATAAATCCCATGCAGAAAGAAAGCACTATATGTAATTAAAGCATAATATGTGATAAACCAAAAGGTATTTAAAAGTAGTCAAAAGGTGCATTTTTTTTCTAAGCAGCTCTAAATGACAAGCAGTATCTAATCTCAACTGTTATGATTGTTCTTGTTTCAGTGTAAACATGTCATTAGGAAATATGTTCTGCTCCCGATGTGGAGATGGGTTTGAACCACATGAAAAAATCGTAAATTCAAATGGAGAGTTGTGGCATACACAGTGCTTTGTGTAAGTAAAGCATTTAATTTTATGTGCTAGCATTTAGCTTAATTGCTGAAACTAAAATACTTTGTTTTGTTTGTGAAATTAATACTTTGTGTAACCCAGTCATAAAGGCTGTAGTATGTAATGATAGGGAAGCATAAGAAATAACCAACATGTTGACTTACCTTTTTGGTTGGAAGTTGCATCTAGTTTTTTGTTGGTAAATCTTTGCATTATATTTCATAAATTAAATTTTGTTGTCAACTGTGATCTCCATATCTTAGAGATAGAGGCTGGTAATTATTGTGTTCCAACCAGGGTTGCCAACTTTTAAATGTGTATACATCGTACCAGCCATTCAGAATTATAGATTTATGCTGAAAATTATATATAAACAGAAGTAGTAATTTTAAAATAATGATGATAATGTTCATTTTTATAGTTATTATAATATTGAGACAACAGCCAGGATTAACACATGTGTTTCTCTATCTACTAATCTTCACTCTGAACTGATGCAGCAGCATATGACAACGTATGAAGTTTAACATCTCATGTTTTTTTTTATTTTGGTTCATTCCATCGGCATTTCAAAATAGCACTAAGAAGTGCTCTTCTTTTAATTTTTTTGGCTTGGGAAGCATACCTGTATTTTAGTCCATTTAGCATTACCCAGGGAACACCACGTGGAGGCGGACTACGTTGTTCCCCAGAGACTTGATGAGGAAGATAAATTAAAAGATAAAGATTATAAGAATATTAAAGATAGAGTTGATATACAAAAAATGCCAAGGAAGACTGCAGTGGCCTTATTTAGGATGGCAACTGGCCATGATTGCCTCACAGAACATCTCTACAAGATATGATGCCTACCTACACCCAAGTGCACTCTCTATGAAGAAGTCATCCTGAACAAACAACATCTTGCCAAATGCAAAGGCCTTAAAAGTGATAGCTTACAGACTTTATATTGGGAAGCCAGAGGGAAAATGTTGCAGATCAATTAACCCCCAATGCCATTGGTGAACAACAACAGCAGTTTAACATCTCAGTGACTTGGAAGTTTTCAGAACCACCACATTCGTTCACAAACTGGAATGACAGAATGAGCCCATTTACTGTCTCTCGTGCTCGTCTATTCTGATTCTTTTTATTAAACCCACTTCAGAAAAAATTTGTTCACAAGAAGCATTGCTATGGGGTAATAGAATCACTGTAGGTGCAAATTCTGTTAGTCCTTTGAAATCATTATTTCCATCAAGGTCACACAGGTGTTTAGCAGCACTCCAGAAGCTATCAGATTCAGAATGTTTCTTATTTTGCAGGGAATGTCAATTATTCAGAGACTTCTCAGCTGTTCATCAATTTTCTGCACAATACTGTGTTCACTGAGATTAACAATTCTAGGCTTACTGGCAATGAGAGAGAAAAAAGGGAAGCAGGTTTTGTGAGATATGTGGTGGATGCTTTAGAGGAATGGAGACAGACCATGAGGGCAATTCAGATAGATTTGGTTGCATCTTTCAATAATGCATCAACATGAGTACGAGGGTTAGTCAAGTAATGCCTACTACTTTTTTTCTCTTTTAATTTTGAATAAAATTAAATTAAAATTACATAGCATGATAGCCACAACATTCAGGCTTAATTTGTCACTTTTCAATGCGCTCTCCATCTTATTCCACTGTTTTGGTCTATTTGGAAACAAGGGCATGTATTCCACTGCAGTAAAAACCACAGTCTTTCTTCCTTAGCCATTGGCGCACAGATGTTTTCAAAGTTTTCCCCTCGTCTTCAAAGTGAATCCCATGATGAGCTTCCTTTAGTGGCCCGAATAGGTGGAAATCTGATGGAGCTAGGTTAGGACTGTATGGTGGATGGGGTAAGACTTCCCATCAATTTCTGCAATCTGTTGAATGCTGCAAACACTGATGTGTGGTCTTACATTGTTGTGCAAAAGAACATCTGCCATAGCTATTGATGAGCGAACTTGTCAAGGCGTGCTTTAAGCTTCTGGAGGGTGCTGATGTACTGGAGAGAATTTACTGTGCACTTCTGAGGCAAAAATTTAACCAGAATGACACCCTGCTTATCCCAAAACGTCGCCATAACTTTCCCTACTGTCGTACGGTTTTTTTCTTCCTTGGCAAGGATGTGTGATGTCATTCCATTGACTGTCTCTTCAATTCAGGTTCAAAAAAATGAACCCAAGTTCTCGTCTCCAGCCACAATTTTTGCCTCTCCCTTCACATCAAAGCGCTGCAGGAGATTGCAGGCTGTTTTTTTTTTTGTTTTTTTGTTTTTGTCTCCTTATTGTAGTCGGTTAACATTCTTGGTACCCATCATGCACAAACTTTTCAGTACCCCAGTTTTCCAATCTCCATTACACTGCCTTTAGTAATGGAGAGCATGAGAGACAGTTCATCTGTCGTTACCCGGTGGTCTTCATGAATGATCTTGTCAACTCACTAAATGTTATTTGGGGTCACTGCAGTTGCTTGCCTGCCACTCCTCGTTTCATCAGCCAATTATGTTTGCCCTGCAGCTTTTGTACATCGACGTTTCATCTAACATGCTGACGTCTACTGTTGCATCCCCATACACATTTTTCAGCCTTTAATGAGTATGAATGGGTGTTTCACCTTCTGCATTCAACCGCTGCCTGATATGTACACTGAAGCCCGCCATTTTATAAGACTACAGTGCTGCCACCTGTTAACTTGGGAAGCTGTTATTGCAGTCGAGTGCAGAAGGAGTTTTGAGAAATCGCGCCAAATTAGAATTTTTTACGTAACTAATGCATCTAAGGATAAAAAATATAGGAATTACTTCCTTACTAACCCTCATTGATTTCATTTTGCTTTTTTAACAAGCATGACAGGGAAATTATCGTATGCTTAAGCCGGTATTGTACAGCCTAAGACAAAGTAAATGAGCGGCAGCCAGAGAGGAGTTCGATTTGGAAAACGTCGGAAGCATTCGCTGACACTGCGTTCACAATACTCAAGTTAATACCACCCTGCGTTCATTCTAGAGCTATGCAATAAGTAGGAAGATTCTTTTCATTTTGCTTGTAGGCATGGTAGCCTTGAGCATGTGTCTCGTAATTGAAACAACCTGGGTTCGAATCCCTGGCGTAAATGTTTATTTTTATTATTCTTTAAATTTTAATTTGTTAAATGTATGACAATGCTGTATGTTTTCCATGCATAAAAACGCAAACAAATCACAATAATTTTTCGTTTTCAAAATAAGTGCCATATTAGTAGGAATTCTAAAGTGCATTCCATACTGTTTCCATGCGTATGGAATTTTAAGGCCAACATTTAGGCCAGGACCCTCTAGAAACAGCGGACCTGACCCTGGGTTCGAGATTGAGCAAAATGACGGTGGTAGTTGGTGGTGATCACTGAGGGGTTTACACATGCTGGCTACTGTGTTGTATTTTTGATGCCTGTGATTTATAGTATTTTAGTAATTGCGGCAGTTTGTAATCACAGCGAAACAATAGTATTTTAAAACCTTTATTTGTGCAATTGAGGAAACGGGAATAATCCCAGTCATGTGTTTCCAGTGCCATGTGTTTTTCACGTGCTACTTGTGTTTATTAATACATATATTCAATGTAGACTATGCCTACTAGACGCTATGAAATGTTACGAAACCGCCTTTACGAAATGACATCCTTTCTGAATGTCACAGATACAGATAATAATCAGTAATGCGACAATTGCTTGTTTGAAGGGCATCTATGAAATATATTGCGAGTTTTGTTCACTTTTCACAAACACGCATCTCAAACGAGGCAATATGGTGATGTTGCTGTCGTGATTTTCCTGCCTACATTGCAGTGAAAAATTAGCAGAAGGTAATTGTGCTGCAACACCTGGTAGTGCAGCAAGCATCTTAAAGGGAAATAGATTACAAAAACGAACCTGATTGTTACTGCTTCTTTAGGGCCCTAAGCGGCAAAGCGTAGCCCAGGGATTTTTTTGTTTTTAGAATGTGGGGGGACAGGAGCACTTTCGCAATGAAGATGGAAAAAACACACTTGCAAAGCCATCTTTATTTCATCAGTTTCATCGATATAACATGGCTGATAACCTAAGAAGCTCCAATCAGTAACCATCGCCGTGAGAGTTTTAAGTATTTCATTACGCACCTCTATGGGGAGGATATCTATAACAGTTTATGCCGTATTGAATGCCTTCACAAGTCGACTATAGCACAACATAATTTTGACCATGATCACCGCATACTCTTTGACGTGGTCACGGTGTTGCACTGTAGCGACCGATAATTTGCCAGAATCGTAAAGCAGGCTATAGAAATTAAACTAGAGCCTAATAATTTCAATAGAGACAATGACCTTTGGCTCAGCACAGCATGGTCAAGGACTTAACACTGCATGGAAGCAGCTCTCAGGCAACCGCGCTAACTCCTCCCAGCCGGTCAATCAGAGAGGACCGGCTCGGCCCGTTTAGCCCACACACACATACTGAGAGAGAGCAGGGATACTGGAAACCGCTCAGGCCTAATAGCCGTCGCTTGCTCGTGTTTCCAGAATCGCTTCCGCCAGAGGACCCACACCATACGTGCGCCTGACATTCTTCGACCAGGCGCACTACAGTGCAGCGATAAGGACAGGGCTAAACCTACTAGGCCAGGTCCACCAAGTTGATGAAAACCGCTCCAGCCGCCACACACCCTGCCGCTGTTGCAGCAGGTATGGCTCCACGGCGTCCGAATGTACATAGCACCCGCCGCCACCGCCGACTGCAGCGCACATGACCTGGCTCGCCGTCGGCGTTACTGCGCCACTTGTGGCATCGACCACTACACGGGCCATGCAGCGTGTTCGCTGTATCCCAGGAACTGCCAGAGACAACCAGCTAAAACAGCCTCCTCAACGACTTCAAGAACCGGCTGTGACGCTACCTACCCAGACTTAACACCGAGCACTCGCTCTGAGCCATCAACCATAACACCTCCATGAGAGCGCACCTAGCACACAGCGGAAGTGACTTCAACTGTCGTTGCAAGCTCCCAAGTTTACCACCGCCGTCTACACTCCAAATGAAGCCGTCGTACATGATCTTCATGCTGCCATTGCCGGCTTCACTTCTACACCGCAATTTCATCTAAACCTGGAGGATAGATATGGATGCTGTCAATTCTCTCCGATCTTTGGAGGACGGCTTTCTCCGACTTGCCGCACACCAGACACATCGAGTCACCGTAGAAACAACACCTACAACCACTCCGGCACCTTCTCAACTGGACGCCGCCGAATCCGGCATCTTACCAGCCGCTCCAGTGTTCAACTACTTCAGGAGCAAACCACAAAATTCCCACGAAACCACCGACGCATCTTCTGTCAACACCGAGTCCACCACGTCGCCGTTCTCGCCTTGACGAGTTCGCAACCTCGAGCTCTTTCAGAACATCATGAGAAATCACCAACTACCCGAGAGGCAACGGTTTCCACTATTACCTCGCACAACCACGCCTGCAGCCAACACTTGCAATACCGATCAAGTGACATACACTGAGCCGTACCTCATCGCCACAACAGCCAACCACAAAAGCGCCTCTCCAACTCTTCACAACACACCATCACCGCCTCAACGCCAAAGACTGGTGGAACTCTGCACCCTCGCTTGCCAGGCCCAGGACGAGCGGTGGCATAGGGTGTATTTTTAATCCACACGGAAAATGGCCAATTGGTGCGCCACGATACCCGGACGGCTAACACTCCTAAACCGGGTTCTCTTTAGAGGCCAACCCTAAGCACTCCAGTGCGCAGTTTTATGATTTCTTAATAAAGATATTAAGTTCCTATCCGGCAGGCTCCAGGCAGGGCTTCGGCAATGTCTGGAGGCTGGGAAACAGCCTTTTCTCGCTGCTGCCTCCCATAGCAGCAACCCAACACCGTAACCGACGGGAGTGCATCCGCGGGACCCCGCTACTTCCCCCCTCCATGGTGGTGCGAACAGTTCACAACCTCACTGTCCACACCCCAGCTACCTTGCACCCGGACACACTTTCCTGTCGAACTGCTCATCCGTCGATCCTGGGCTGCACGCAGGCTCTACCAGCGCCACCGCACGCCACATAACCGAGCACTTTAAGCGCGTTTTTGCCGAGAGATCCGTCGCCGCCTACGCGAGTACAGTGCGCGCGTGGGAGGATACGATGACCCGCATGAATCTCGATGATGGCAGCGTGTGGAAGATCGCTAAAAGACTCCGTAACCGCGGAGGTCAACAATCCTCCCTCTCCAAGGCTCCCAAGGCCTGTCCTACCATTCCCAAGTCAAAGCCGATGTATTAGCTGACTATCTTGAGAGTATGCGACCTCGAGATGACTCCCAGGACGACGCCTTCTCGGAACGCACTCAGAGGGCAGTGCGCAGATTTCTTCGACGACCCCCCTACGATGCGGATCGTGTTCCTGTCATGAGACCTGGCGAAATCCAGGGCGCATTTTGGCGTTTTAACCTCAAAAAGGCAGCGGGGCCTGACGGGCTCACATCCGCTATGCTACGCTGCCGTGCTCTTTCTGACCAAGTCCTTAAACATGTGCTTCGCTCTGTGCTACTTTCCACGCCAGTGGAGGGATGCCTGGGTGATCTGCATTTTGAAACGGGGGATAGATCCGGTCCATCCTGCCAACTACAGATCCATCAGCCTCCTGCCAGTCCTCTCGCAGGTCTTCGAGAGGATAGCACTAGTCCGTTTGCCCCGAGCTTGGGAGGCATTTAAGCCATCCCAGCACACCAGTTCGGCTTCCGTCCTGGGCATTCGGCCCCGCAGCAGTTGCTGCGCGTGGAGACTGCTGCCCTGGGATACCAGGAGAGGGCTTACACAGCGTAGGTTTCTCTGGACGTTGAGAGGGCCTTTTCGACGACCTGTCATGCGGGTCTCCTCTTGAAACTCATTCGCCTGGAGCTCCCTATACACATCTCAAACACAGCACTTTTGTGGTTTCAGTTGCGGGACACAAATCTACACAAAGGCCAATACGACGCGGAGTCCCCAAAGGTTCTGTGTTATTCCCCACGCTGTTTAGCATGTTTGCGGCCGATCTGACCGCAGAGCAGCAGGTCAATATAGCACAATATGCTTACGTCATGCTCCCATATTACACAGGCAAAAAGCCACGCAGAGCCTTCAGCCTCATTCAGACACCTCAGTCTGCAAGAATGGTGCTGGCGTTGGCCATAAATCCTGCAAAAGCCACGTTATTCTCTTTGCCATGCGCCGCTTTCGCGCAAACTTCCCCACATTCACCTACCTCAGGAGGATAGAATGGACGAATGCCATAACCAGCTTGGGAGTTAAGCTAGATAAATACCTAACTTTCGGGGGCCCATCCGGGACCTCGCCCACTGGTCGCTGGGACTACGGCTTCATTGTACCCCATGCTAAGGTCGGGGATGCCTGTCCCGCTTAAGCTACTCCTTTTTTGGACACTCAGAATCCCGTCCTCCTCTACTCCTGCGAGATTTGGGGCATGGCCGCATATTCCAGTCTGCTGTCTCTGCAACGGATGTAGACCAGGGACCTTCGGGCTATCCATTCCGTATACTGCTCCTTTCCCATGAGACTACTTCACGAAACCTCATCTCTTATCTACATGGAGGATGAAATTAGGCACCGGGCGGCAAAATTCTACGACCAGTTGCCACACCATCGGAGCGCCCTGGTTCGGTCTTTGGGGGATTATAACCCCATAGCATGTCGCTTGAGTCGTCACCGGCTTCCCCGCGTGGAATGCGGGCACATCCCGTAACGGAGCACCTCCAACAGCAGCTAAGGCCCGAGTTACTTTATTATACCTCCAAGAGTAGTAGGAATTTTCAAAATTAACAATCCCTACATAAAAAGTCTGAAAATACATAACACCATCGTTGCACAAGGGCCGTTGCACCATGATCAGCAACCGTTGAGCCAAACTTGCTACCTCCTTTCACTCCCATACACAAATATCTCAGTCACCTGTAAACCCCACATCCCGTCATTACGTGGTTAAGCCCTAATTAGGGCAGGTACAGCCTAACACTTCGGGCTGCCCTCAGCCTGCCATATCGTCGTCCGGCTCACGTTCGTGCGGCATACTGCGACTGGCAGCCAGACGGAGTGAACGTGTGGACCGGATCTTCACTGGGACTCAAACCTTGGATGCCCTTCGAGTGGCCACTTTACCTACCTCCTGCGATGCGCCAGCGAACTCCATCCCTCAGACATAACTTCATCTGCAAGAACATCTAGCTACTGATTTGGTCTGTTGCCACACCAGTGAAGCAACACTTTTAAAGACAGCTTCAGGCAGCTGCCACATCCTCGAGAATACACAGCCATCTGAGGGTTAGGTCAGGTTAGGCACACATTCTAAAGTTTCTGGCCCTCTGTATCGTCACGACAGTTGGGTCCCTGCTACCTGCAGGTGAGGGTAACTTTAGGGTGTTACTTTTGCACTGTACTTAGGGATGCAGTCAGTACCTATCCTTGCCACCTTAATAAAGGATGTCTCTCCTCCCCTGGCAAAGCTCGCGATTGGCTTTCCGGTCAGGCAGCAAAAGTTGTAACCGGTACCAGCACTGGTGCAGCCACCACGCCTTATAGTGGCACTTAGAAAGTAGAAAACGACGATTTAGCCACCAACGTAGCAGCGGTAAGGGCAAGATCACGCGTTTGGTGAAATCCAGGCAGGAAACTAATGGGGACCTGCGCGAATTTGTTCCACGGGTAGGCCAAATTCCGGAGCCTGGCTCCGCCAATGATTGTGCACGGAAGTCTCCTCCTACGCCTCACTGATGGAAGACCATGAGGACAGCTCCTCTGGCTTCTTCACAGCCGAGGCAGACGACTTCCAGGAAGTCTCCCGGAAGAAGCAGCGTGCTCCGTGATTGGTTGCAGGGGACATGCCCTCTGCTCAACCAGCAGCAGCAGCCGCTTCTAACTACGCCCATTCTGGGGTTAGAAGACACATTCCGCTTATAATAGTCGACGATTTCGCGGTGTCCATTGGCGTCCTTAAGGACACATGCCGACCCTGAGCGGAGCGTGCACAGTTCGGCGGAATAAAAGCAGCTATGTCTTTCAGGCCAAAGTAGACAACGATTATTCCTGCAACATTTAAAGAAGAGAGGTATCCCCCACTTCAACTTTTGGCTGGACAAAGCCCGTGGTCTGCGCAGGGTCTTCTGTGACCTTCCCATCGACGCCTCGGTAGGAGGTATCGAGGCAGATCTCGTCCGCCAGGGTTTCACCCCTAGACTGATGGAAGGAGCTCACCAGACCCACTACCAATGGGCAAGGACCCAAACGCGTTCTCCCTCTTCCTTGTAGTGGTGGTGGTGGCGGCGGCGGCGGCCAACGCCCCGGAGGCAAAGATAGATGGAGTCATCTCCATCTGTTACCTCCGGTTACACGTCGAACCATCCCGAGGCTCTGGTGCTCCCCTCATTAAGGTTACCTGTTGTTCAACCACTCCAGCCAGTTCTGCATCCGTCACCTACGCTGCTTAAGGTGCGATGGCACCCACATCAAAGAGATCTCCCCTCGAAGTTTTGTCGATGTGCCGACCGGTGCTAGCTGCAAGGGCGAGCATGTTGCCTGCTACAGGGCTGTCCCACCAGGAAGACGGTCATTGCATCTAGGAAGCCGCAACCTTCGACCATCCGGACCAGGCGACCGCCTCCAGCACTCAGGACTCGACAACAGGAGCAGCTTAACCGCCCGCACCAGCAGCGACTCTCCTACGCCTCAGTGGCTCAAAGGACCGCGGGTGGAAATGCCAGATGCCGGATCACGGGTAATATGCAACCACCACCCACTACAACACTAATTCCAGCTTCCCGAACGCAAACTCGGTCCAACAGAGCGAAGGGACGACGGGCAACCAGGGACCAAACTTGGACTCGCCTCCCCGTGTGAGCATGGTACTCCCACAGCCGGGGGTCACTGGGAGACTGACGCCTCAGCGCCCCTCTCCTCCAATCCTTATTAAAAACCCACTCCACCCGCTGCTTCGGAGCATCTGGATATGCTCGCGTAGCTGCAGACCCACTGCCAGCATATCTGCGATCTGCTGGTCAGATTGCTATCCTCCATCGACCCTGCCGCAAAGATGGTCATTGCCCTGGAGGGGCTTGCTCTGCTGTTTGTCACCCGGACGATCCATAATGTCGGATCGCAATGGGTCTCATGTCATTCCGGTTCGCATTCTGGAACGCGTGTGGTCTGGCGCATCAGGGGAACGAGCTTCAGCACTTTGGCGGCCTGCATGCCCTGGACGACATTTTAACCGCGGAAACACATTTCCGACCCAACATCCCATTCCGCCTACCGAGCTTCATCTGCCTCAGGATAGACCGAGCGGGCCGCCAAGGTGGCGGCACTGCGGTCTTGAAGTGCAGTGTAGTCCATCGACCTGTCCATCTCCCACCTTATCTAACTCTAGAGGCTACGGCTGTTTTTGATCTCGGTGAGGCTGAAGTCTTGTTGGTGTCTGTATACCACCCTCCCGGAAGGCAGTTTGTACCCAACGATTACCTTTCGATCTTCGCCCTAATTCCCGACGTCATTATGGCTGGCGAAATTAATGATAGGCATCCGCGCTGTAATGACGGCCCTCGACCGAATGTCACAGGCAATATTTGCATGGTAGGTGCGGAATTTCAGCTCAGGGTAGAGGGGCCCTAGCAACCTACCCACCATCCACGAGGCCAAGGGCGGGCAACTGTTACTGACTTTGTGATCACCAAACACTTCCCCTTTCACACTTCACTCATTTCGATCAATGCGCTTCACTCAGACCATAATCCAGTGTTACCAGATGTTAACACGCGGGTTGCCAGTTCCGATTTACCGGTTCAACACCGCGAGTTCGACTGGGACTAAGTAAGGCATTGTCTCAACGTCTCCATTCCTTCCAAACCAAAAATCACCAACATCCTTTTCCTAGAAGCCGCTGTCGCTTCCTTCACCATCTTGGTGACAAATGCTCATAACCTTATTGTTCTCACCCCTCCTCCCCTACATCCAGATGTTCTACTAGTAGAACGTTTCCTCATCCACCGATCATGGGCAGTCGGCAGACTGCTAGCGACACCGCACGGCACACAATCGAGAGCTTCTGAGGCGCTTGCGCTGCGAGGTCAGTGTACGCGTACGCGAACAGACGGAGCGCGCGTGGAAGGACACCTTGACCCGCACGAATCTCGAGCGTGCTGACGCGTGGCGGATCGCAAAAAGGCTTCGGAACCCGCGAGGCATCGGAACCTGTGATGTCAATACACCTCCCCTCTCCACGGCCTGGCCTACGAACCGCAAGTCATTGCAAATATGTTTGCAGACTACCTCGAGAGGACCACGAGGCTCTGAGACGACCCCAAGGACGACGCCTTTTCCGAACATGTCCGTTATGAGTCGCAGATTTTTTCGGCGTCCTCTAGACGGGGCCGTTCGGCCAACTGTAGTCAAACCAAGTGAAGTACAAGGCGCATTCCGGCGTCTCAACACCAAAAAGGCCACGGGCCTTAATGGGCTCAAACCCGTCATGCTCTCCCACCTTCCCTTCCGAACCGTTCTCTTTCTAACCAAGGTCTTAAAAGTGCGTCTCGCCCTCTGTCACTTTCCACGCTAGTGGAGAGAGGCACGGGCGATCTGCAACTTGAAGCCGGGTAATGACCTGATTCGTCCTTCCAACTACCGCTCCAACAGTCTCCTGTCAATCCTCTCGAAGGTTTTCGAGAGGCCAGTACTTGCCCGCTTGTACCCTGAACTGGATAACATTCACGCCATATCTGACCATCAGTATGGGTTCCGTTCTGGGCACTCGACGCCCTAGCAGCTACTGTGGATTGTGTAGGCCGCTGCCCTGGATTTCGGACAGGGCCTTTACTGCTGTGGTGTCTGGACGTCGAGAAGGCCTTCTCCACGACCTGCCATGCGGGTCTCCCGTACAAGTTCATTCAGCTGGAACACTACATGCACATTCTACACTCATAGCTCAAACACAGATCTTTTGTTGTCTCCTTTGCGGGTAACAAATCTACACAGCGCAATAGGAAGCGGAGTCCCCCAAAATCTCTGTATTATCCTCCACGCTATTAAGCGTCTGTGTCCGATCTACCAGCAGAGAGCACGTCAATATAGCCGAATATTCTGACTTTTATACTGCACAAACGAAAACGCACGCAGAGCCTTTAACCCCATACAGCGACACCTCCGCCTCATCCAAGAGTGGTGCTGGCGTTGGCGATTGTTCATCAACCCGGAGAAAAGCTATGCTATTCTTTTCACCAAGTGCTGTTTCCCCGACAACCTCGACTTATTCACATACACTATGTGATCAAAAGTATCCGGACACCCCACAAACATACGTTTATCATCTTAGGTACATTGTGCTGCCACCTACTGCCTGGTACTCATCCGCAATCTCAGTGGTCATTAGACATCGTGAAACAGCAGAATAGGACGCTCCTTGGAACTCACGGACTTCGAACGTGGTCAGGTGATTGGGTGTCACTTGTGTGAAATCTGTACGCGAGATTTCCACACTCCTAAAACATCCCTAGGTCCACTGTTTCTGAGGTGATAGTGAAGTGGAAACGTAAAGGGACATGTACAGCACAAAAGCGTACAGGCCGACCTCATCTGTTGACTGACAGAGACCGCCTACATTTGAAGAGGTTCGTAAAGAGTAATAGGCAAACATCTATCCAGCTTATTACACAGGAATTCCAAACTGCATCAGGATCCACTCCAGGTACTATGACAGTTAGGCGTGGTCTGGTATTATGGTGTTGTCTTTTTTCTGGAGGGGTCTTGCACCCCTCGTTGTTTTGCGTGGCACGATCACAGTGCAGACCTACATTGATATTTTAAGCACCTTCTTGCTTCCCACTGTTGAAGAGCAATTCGGGGATTGCATCATTCAACACGATCGAGCACCTGTCCATACTGCACGGGCTGTGGCGGAGTGTTTACACGACGATAACATCCCTTTAATGGACTGGCCTGCACAGAGTCCTGACTTGAATCCCATAGAACACCTTTTGGGATGCTTTGGAACGCCGACTTCGTGCCAGGCCTCACCGACCTACATCGAAACCTCTCCTCAGTTCCGCACTCCGTGAAGAATGGGCTGCCATTCCCCAAGAAACCTTTCAGTACCTGATTGAAAGTATGTCTGCCTGATGAACACTGTCATCGATGCTAAGGGTGAGCCAACACCATATTAACTTTTAGCATTACCGATGGAGGGCGCCACGAACTTGTACGTCATTTTCAGCCAGGTGTCCGGATACTTTTGATCACGTAGTGTAGCTTCGACGTAGGATAGAGTGGACGAATTCCTTATCTTACCTAGGCTTTCAGCTAGATAGCGCCTATCGTTTGAGGGTTGCATCAGGGATCTCTCGCATAAGGCCTTGGGGGCTACAGCCCCCTTGTTCTTCACGCTGGGGCCCGGGATGCCGATTGCTCTTAAGTTGCGCCTTTTTAGAGCACTAATAGTATACGTCCTTCTGCACCCCTGCGAGATCTGGGGCGTGGCCGCAGACTCCAGTCTGCTCCGAATGCAATGAGTACAAAATAGGGGCATGCAAGCTATCTATTCTTTGTGCCGCGGTTTCCCCGTCAGACTACTCCACGGAGTCTCATCTCTTCCATACCTGGTGGATGAAATTAGGCGCCGGGCTGTAAAGCTCTATGACTCTTTACCTTTCCATCGGAGTGTCCTGGTTCGGTCTCTAGGGGACTATAACACGCTGTTTGAGGCGTCACCGAGTTTCTCGCATGGCTTGCGGGCATCCCCGGTAACCTAGGAGCTACTCCTTTCAGCAGCAAAAGCTGAGCTCCTATATAGTCCTACAACAAGATGCTTGGTACATTTTAAATTAAACCCAATGCAAACTTCTAAATCATCGTCCACCAGCTGTGCACTAAGGCTGTTGCACCCTGACCTACAGTCGAGGAGCAACACTGCTACCCCCTTTCACCCCCACAATCTTATTTTAAACCGTCACCCTGTAATTACTTTGTACCAGCTAGTGGTTTAGCCCTAACAAGGGTACGTACACTATAACACTCCTTCGAGCTGCGTCAGCCTGCCAACATGCTTTGGGCTCACGTCCCATTCGGCACCATACTTCCTACGTCAGCCGCAGCCACCGTGACACCTCAAATCTTCGCTGGCACAACTTAGGCCGCCGTCACCAGCAGCGCCATCACGCTGCACTCTCCGCCACTAGCAGCAACCAACATTGCCGCCGGCTCTGCTGCTTCTGCGGACACTTTCTCTGTCTACTCAGTGCAGTCGCTGCCAGTGTACATCGCTGATTGCCCTCACAGGTGTTCCTGGTTGCAGCACAACGCTACTGGATATCCCCAATTTCTGCGACCAGGATACGCAGCGGCCCTACTCCAGTGTTGCGCCTTGTCTTCCGGAACAGGGTACACTACTCCGGCATTGGCCATTGGTATTGGTTTCCTTGGTCATACCACACGCATCGAGGAAAGCAGGACCACCTGCACGTCGCTCTGTCGCCAGTGCTGCCAACATGGCCACTCGGCGGTCAGCTGTTCGGCACCGCCGCGATGTCACTATTGCGGCGCTCGTATTCGAACGTAAGGTCCCATGACCTTATTCGACGGCGAAGGTTCTGCGCAACCTGTGGCATGACAGACTACAACACCGGCCAGACCATTTGCCCTCTCCATCCTCGGCCTTCCACCACTCGGCGAAGCCCTCGGCTTTCTACTCGGCCTACGTCTACAAGAGGCCTCCCGTCACAGCCGAGTTCAGGCGCATGTCCCGGAGATTACTCCGCAACACCGCCGTCTCTGACCTTGAAGCCATCGAGGCGCAGCTCGCGTCTGTGTTAGAGATATCGATCGTCGTTCGTGAGGAAGTCTCTCAGCTCAGCCGGCGCCTAGGGGCTCTCCGCTGCCTCCAAGAAACTCGTCTATCTCCAGCACACCATTCAAGAGACGGCGACAGAAGAGGAGCTCATCCCTTCAATCCATCGGAAACTTCACTGCATCCAGAGGAACCTTCTGGACTTCTTGATCTCCTATCTACAACAGCCAGACAATAGCCTAGACTGGACTGTGCGCCTGAGTGCTCTGGAAACCATCGCATCATCGCTGGGTACAGTTCAAGAAGCCACCGCCGAAATCTTCGCACAGCTTCGCCAGCTCCAGACCAGCCACAAGAGACTCGAGGAATGTCACATTCACCTCAGTACCTTCCTCGAACAACGCTTCCTCTCGGGTCCTCCAGCCACAGCGGCAGAGCTACGCCGAGGACCCCGCTGATTCATTCTTGCCATTCTCTTCATCAAGGCACGCCGTGCCAACAACTGACACCCAATGTGGCCACACCCAAGCACCTCGGTGCACAGTTTGATTTTATTTTCAATAAATATATTCTAGTATCCCCCAGGCAGAGCTTCAGCAATGTCTTGGGCGCTGGGAACCACCCTTTTTTGCTCCTGCCTCCCGAAGCAGCAACCCACCACTTTAACTAATGGGGTGCATCTGCGGGACCCCGCTGCTTCCTTCCTCTGACCCTTTCTTACCTTCTCCCCAAGATTTAAAAACGGGGGGCTCACGTCGGTTTCTGAAGGAGGCCACAGAGTCAAGATGGCTGAAAGTTTGAGTAATTTCATCGAGAAGCTCTAATCAGTAACCATTGCCGTGAAAGGTTTACGTGTTTTACCATCTTTATTTCTTTAATGGTACTAATACGCACTATGTTTCCATTTTAAATTCCATACGTATCGAGATTGATTTGAATACGCAAAGCTTGAGAATTTTGTTTTTCTGCATATGTTAACTAGGTTTTGAGGTTAGAGAATGCTTTTGAGAATAAATTGCGAATTATGGAAGGAATAAAAGTGGCTTTGCTGTGTTTTATTACACGTGGGAGTAACGATTCCTGCTAAAAAAACAAAATGACGAGCATGCTGTGTGTTACGAGTACAGTAGAAGATTAATATCTCTGGCATATTCATAACGATTTGAATACACGGTGTTTCCATGCAACAAATTTCGATCTGATCCTCGTCCGACCTACTTTCTAAGAGGATCGGATCCAATGTTCGAAACTATCACATTATGATCCAGATCCACGTTTCCATGCAGTATTAAATACGGAAAGTGTACTCAAATCGATTTCAATTCCCCATGTAAACGTAGTAACAATGCATTTTAATGCACTTATTGCTTAACGTATTTAGTGTATGAAAATCAGATGGACTTGAAAAGATTAAAAGTATTGAACAAATCCAAACAATGGATATTTTGAAAATTGCTGATGCCACAAAAAAGTTATTTTAAATAAGTTGTGTGTTTTAAAGAGATCTACATATTTTGTGTAGTGTGTTTTCATGTATCGCTTAACGTTTACCAATTATATAACATTATACAAACATTATATAACATATGCATTTTATTTGTCATGTAGAAAGGCTTTATATATAGTATTTTAATCAAAATTGTTTGAATCATTTTTAGAACATAAAAAATTTCGAAAAATATCAAAGGGTCGTTTAGAGTGGGGGATATTCTTGAAACTCTTAAAGTTGCATCTGTACAGGATACTAACCTAAATACCAGATTTGGTATTTATCTGACCTCGTTTTTGACTTGCGCTGTTCACAGACACTCCCGGACGTTTTTTCTAAAAAGGCTTTCTTTGGATCCATGGGCCTCAAAACAAATCAAGGGCGTATCAAATGTTTAAGTGAAATGCATACCTTCTCCACTTGCTGTGTACGTGATAGAGAAAGTAAAAAGTTCAGAATTGGTGGTGATATTCGTTGCGCCCCATGTTATTCTTCACTGCTTATATAATTGGTATTCCCGCAAACGTTGCACAATATGCCCTTAGTCTTTTCACCTCACTTTTGCTACTTTTTCATTGCTTTGCGACATTCCGTTATCCACAATTTTTTTATCATATTGGCACCAACTCCTTAAAAAATGTTCGCCATAGCGAAGCGGTTGCCAATAAGGGTCCAATATTATGAATAAATTAACTACTACAGCATGCTTTAAGAAGTCATCACACTACACAATGGAGTCCACATACCCAAAACTACATATTCCGTAAGTTACGTAACATTTCATAGCTCCTACCCAGATACGGAACAATGTCTGAATAGAGATCTAAGATTTAAAAGAAAGCTGAACATAATCCTAAATTGTGAATCAACCATCATATTTATCAGATGACTGAAAAATTCATTGCCATAGCCATTTTTCAGTCATCTGATTCTACCTTTCCAACCCTGTCTAACACACGGCTTGTGTGAAAGAACGATTAATTCCATCATTTATTTTATGTTGCGGCATGCAAAACTTAAGAACTACATGGATCTTCTCTTGCAATGCTGTTTAAGGATATATAATTCATATATTTCAGTTGCAGTGCTGGTTTAACATTACTTATTTGTTATATTTCACTGTCGGCGTGGACTCCCTCTACAAAACCTAGTAAAAAATGCTGTAAATTGCTAAGTAATTGGTATATTTTTGAATGATTATTGCAAACTTCGAAATGAAAAGCTTTCAGTGAAAGCAAAATTCCATCCTAAAACTTCTATATTTAGTAGGTAATTGCTGTAAACAATAGCATTTCGTGCGTCAGCCATCCAGTGTATATTTTGTGTATATAATAGTGTACATATAGTATGATAAACCGTGTAAATAGTGAGAGGTAATTTTGATTGAACACGATCAGTGTCGACTGCAATGTCAACAGTTCTTTTGCATGCAAGTATGACAGTGCTTGCAGTTCGTAAGGATTCTGTGCGACGGCTCTATTTACTATGGCGGCCTCGCGCATCGCTAATTCAAGTGCAATATCACAACTGTATTTTCGCTGGATACCAGCCACTACCAACGTAATATATAACAACATCGCTAGTCGTTAAACAAGCAAGGGACACACAGGTGATGTTGAAATGTGCGTATGGTGTATTTGAAGTTTTGTACACGCATAAAATAAGTAATGCATGTTTTCTATAAGGGTAAAGAAAAAGTGAAATATGCACAAACATGGGTATAACGCACAGAAATATGCGCAGATTGTATGCGAAAACAACAAAGTGAAACCTAATAGTAGTAATAGTCCCGGATGAGCCAATTGGATTAACGATAATCCTGCCGCTAGGGGCGCTAGTGTCGCCGCGGATTAAGAGCGACGGCGGTAAGTTTGAAAAGCGCCATGAGCGGAAGGATTATCGTTATTGCAATTGGCTCATCCGGGACTGTTTTCTTTATTTATAATTTGAATATAGTACATTGGATAAAGATATGAATACATAGTTGAGATTAACATGATGTATTATTTGCTTAACATATGAATACATAGTTTGAGAATAACATAATGGATTATTTGATTACAGGAGATTAACATACGAATACAATAAATGAACAATATAAGAAATATTAGGAGAAAAAAAGCACATTAAAATTCATAGTTTGTTGAGGCACTAGGACACACAGATTTCGCGCACAACAATGATTTTAAAGTACGTGGTGCACTTTGAGTCCTCGTCATCGCTGCTGCTGCTATCGACGGTAAATTGGTGGATAGGTTTGGTGATGCAGGTGACGAGCAGGTGAGAGAAACTTTCGTTGACGAACTCGGTGAAGGTTGGTATATAGATGGGGATGGTAAATTCGTTGTAATGGCTGGTTGAGAAGCATCCTGTGGATGTGACTGTTGGTTAGAGCAGGAATGTTGCTGTTGCCGAGGTATATGATACATAGTGCGTCTTGTTGATGCTGGTGCACTTTGGTAGGTACGCATTTGACGTGGACGGCGTGAGCCCCTTGGACGTCGAGTGTGATGGTGACAACTCTGCTGCTGCGGAAATAGGAGTTGGAGATGCAGAGGATACGGATAGGTGATGCTGCGTTGAGAATGAGTTGTAGGTTAAGATTGTTCCCCACGGGGACGGGATAGGTTTCGTCGGACATTATTTAGAGTTATATGGGGAGAACGTGACGATGTTACGTTTGAAACCGCTGCGTAGTTTTTCCTCGCCTGCGTATATGATGCAGAATGAGGTAGAGTTGAGTTTGTTGAGTTCTGGAGAGGCGTTTGCAAATCTTGTTGGTAGGAAAACTTCTGTGTCGTTGTAGAGTTTGGCGACGAGCTTTGTACCGTGAACGGTGTCGAGTGTTTTGACGCCGACGACACGATACGGTACGTGCTGTTCAAGCGTAGATACGCTGAGAGTGTCGGCGCTGCGGGAAAGTTCTTCTAGCTCTTTAAGGGCGTCCTGTGACATTATGACGGCACAGATGGCAGTTTTTGATAAACGGGGAGGACCGTCTATATGAGTGGTTTGATGAGGAAGGTTGTAGTGTTGTTTACACCTGCGATAAGGTGCGCAAACTACCTGTGCGTCTGTGGGAAGTTGGTTCCACACAAGGTCGACGTCGCTTGGTGGATAACGTTCAAAGATGTATATGCCGTTCTGCAGCAGCACTTGGCGTTCCCTGGTCAGTAGCAGGTGGATTCTTCGTCCGTTATCGAGATACCGAAAGAGCACGATGAAGCAGTTCATGTGGTGTTTCTAGCGGAGTACCTTCGAAGGAATTGTTGAATTTGCTTGTTGAGTTGATCGAGGTCTTCGTAGAAACCGAGTTGACACTGCGTGCACAGGCGGGTGAGACGGTGCCTAAGTTCGCAGCTGCACGTTTGGTGAAAGCAAAACGAGCAGTGGAAGTCTTTACACGTCGGTCCTGGCATTCCCCCACGGCTGGCTAGCACCGAATGAAGGGGAAAAGAATGCGCGTGCATAAATATAACCCAACTGCCGGAAACAGTAAATCACTGGTGGGGGAAAAGTTCGTTGGAGATTTACCACATCAGGGGGAAGCACTGGTGGGGGAAACGTTCGTTGGAGGTTCACTACATCCGCCGGAAGCGCTTAGCGATTATTGCACAACATCCGCAGGAAAAACACTGTCCGTTGATTTAACGGTTTTCCTCTTGGAGGAGAACTCTGTTTTGAACGGTGCTGAACATGCAAACGCCGTGAATGTGATCGGGTATGATATAGGGTGATTCGCGACCCAAATGCGCCGCTAAGCACGTGCCGTAGCACATGGGGTTTTCGTTTAACATTTGCTGCATTTTGTCTGTGGAAATGTATTGCTGTTCGTAGAAAACGATGTATAAACCTCTTGCGGGCACAAATTGGAACCACTGATGTTGTGCGTCTTCTTTATCTGCTTTGAAATGGATATCGTTGAAGTTCATGTTAGATAGCACAAAATGAATTTTGGTTTCGCAGCTGTGAACTCTGGCGGAGACGGATTTTCCGTCGTAGGTGCTGTCGACGAAGCGAAGTGCATAAGGTGTATTTTTATGGGGGTGACCGTCCACCTCGTTTTTAAACACCTTACTGTCATGGTAGTACACCGACAGGTAATTTCTGTAACCCATGATGCGGGAGCGAAGGGCGCGAGATGATTGGGTGAGGTGCGGTTGGAACGCTGGTAGAAATACATGCGCACTAAGGACTATTTTGTGAGATGCGCAGTGCGAAATGGGTGTTGAGGAAATGATGAACCTCGAGGAATGTTCTAAAATTGGCGCACCGTATGTACTTGGTGAACTGCGGGAAATTCATGTTATGTAAGGGAACGTTGGAGGCATGGTTGTGAAGCATGTACTTGTGGTATGCCATGATTAGATTTTGCACGTCCATCTCTTCCTTCTTTTTGTGATACATGATGTCGGTAATGATGCGCTGCAGGGCATGCAACACGTGCCATTCTTGTTGGTTAAGCGTAACGGATGCGCCTTGCGGGTCTTTGAAAACGAGCTTTAGCTTTCCGAACACAAACTTAAACACGATGATGACGCTGTCGCTGAATTGAAATTCCTGTAGACGTCCCTGTGGGTCATTCGAGCGTTTGTGAATGATGGGGATGGCTTCGACGAGTTTGTGCCACTGCGAGGAACTCATGACGACTGCGTTGTGCTGTCCACATTTGGCAATGGTGACGACGAGATGGTGCGGCGACTGGGGGGAGAATCCCACACTGACGAATTTAGTTTGTTGCGGGTTGAGTAAGTAGATATCCGCCAGAGGATCCACAACTGCACTGTGTTGGAACTGTGCTGGCGGAGCAGGGCTGTCGGGATGCTGTTGGAGGTCGAAGATGGGTAGTTTCCTTTTTTCCCTGGGTTTTGAGGTGGTCGGGGTTTGAAATCCGGTTATACTGGAACACACAAAACTAATAATAATAATGTGAGGGATAGAGAGATAAACTGGATAGAAAAAAGCAAGCTAATACATAGGTGCGGACCTACCTGGTCGGCGTGCTGCATGGCAGCATGACTGTATCCGCGTGCTGCATGGCACACTCTGAATGAGGCGAGCGGCACCGTGACGTTGCTCTTTATATGAGCAGGAGCGTCTTCTGAAAGCACGTGCAAGAGGATGGATTAGGTTAGATGTGATGAATAGTGACACACACACACACACACGTACTCACCTTCAAGGGTTGACAAGTTTGCTGAGCGTCAGAGCACTTTGCGCGGCATGCGTCTTTGTACGTTTTGCGAATGACATCATTATGCGCGTGATTGCTGACGTGAAATTTTGAGAAGAATTTATGCTTAGGTAAGCCGGAGCAGCGGTGGGTGAGGTAGGCGATGACGTAATGACCGCAAGTGGTGCTGTCGAAACCTTGCAGCCTTCTGGCGTTGGTGGACCAACGCGTCCCGCAGACCGAATTTAAGAACCGGAGAAAATGGGGCGAAAGCGGTCCTATGCCGTAACTGTCAAAATATTCTCCATGCGAGTTTTTGTCCACAAAGATGCAAACCCAGTGTTGCCCGGATTTGGTGCTGGGGTCGGTGTTAGCCACTAGCGCCAAGGGAGGCGTTCGAATGCCGTGAAGTATGGGTAGTTTATCGCAGGGGTAGACGCCTAAAAAGTGAGAGCGCGTAGAGGGGCATGTCGATAGAAACCGTTGAATTTGAAAGGTGTTCATGATACCAAAATGGATCGGTTGGCGTCGATTTGGACCGTGCGATGTATTTCCGCTAACAGCAGAAGTATGACCGGTTCTGTCAATTTATCGGCAAATCCGATGCTTATAGAGACGGTTCCGTGGCGCTGACCCGAGATGTGAGACTCGTTAGCGCTCATGTCTGCAGTGAGATCGAAAACCATTATCGTATACCCTTGCGGGTAGGTTTCTCTGGAGATGGAGTGTCCCTCGTCCTTGAAATGAATGCCTAGGCCGTCCTGCAGGGTTTGAAAGCATTGCAAATAGTGTCCCTTTGTAAAGTCGGGTTGCAGAGGTTGGGAGGGAACGGGTTGCCCGTTCACGTAGAGCTGAAAGAAGTTCATTTTAAAATGTTTCAAATTGTACGGATTTGAGTTAAAATGGCCGG
This sequence comes from Deroplatys truncata, assembly GCA_030765065.1. NCBI lineage: Eukaryota > Metazoa > Arthropoda > Insecta > Mantodea > Mantidae > Deroplatys > Deroplatys truncata. The sequence continues at coordinate 344,535,955 of CM060990.1, read as the reverse complement.
AATAGGCCTTGTCGGTGACCATGGCTACTACCACTCCTGGGAACTTGCCCTACGCACACGTCGCTAAACGACATTGCCCTGGACTCCTTGGGGATGCTGAGAGCCTGAAAGCTGACGTCCTTGAGATGGTACTTTGCGTTGCCCTTTGCGAGCACGGCCTAGTGCGCGAGCTTTATGGTCGGCGAGGGCCGCACCGATTTTAAGCGCAGCGTGGCAGACACGATGTCGGCGTACCCCTTAAAGGTATCTACGTCGGAAAACAGATAAAACTGGGGAGAGGCGGGAGTGAGCTTGACGGCCATGCTAACGTTGTTCAAAAGCAGCTTATCCTATCTAAACAGGGCTTTGGACAGAGGACCGATGAGCTGTACGACGTTGCTCCCTTTGGTAAACCCCTGACGCCACTGAAAACCCGCATTGGCGATAAAAGTGTCCATGATGCCTGCCGTGTCCTTTCTCCAGAGGGTGGATTCTAGTTTGGTGTTCATGGCATCTTCAGAGTAATTGAGAAGCGTCTCGAGGTAGGTTCTATAGGGGTAACCGGCCTGCGGCATGGAGACGATGACGTTATTGAGGGTTACCTCCACCTGTTGAAACAGGGAATTTAAGGCGTTGTTGACCAGAGTGGCGTTAGCGTCAGCGTTTAAGGCCTCTCCTTTGTCATCTACAATGCGCACCATGAGTTCGAGTACGACGTAGGTCAAGTCTAGGTAATCGTCCGCATTTCCGGAATAATGAAAGGTGTTGGGGGCATTTTTCACTAAAGTGTTTTGAGGGTTTCGGTATAGGAACCGTGACTCCTCGAAGCTCATCTGAACCGGCACCTCTGTAAAGAGGTCCAGTTCGGAACTCATGTGGACGGCCGCGTCTGCCATTACGAAAATACGTCTTGCACCTTAGGCCTACCGCGTTTCAGCTTCGACTGCTTGCTCTTTTTGGATTTGCCCGGTTTTATTCTCTTGAGGCGCCTGGCGCCGGAACCGAGCATGGCATCGAGCTTTTCGTCGGCCTTTCGCTTTAAATTGTATCCGGACTCCTTGAGCCTCCGTTTGAGCGCTTCCTTTGGCGCTGCTCCCGCGACAGCCACATCGGACAGAACGTGAGCGCCCGCCTTTAAGGCCTCCTTTCCGACTGCTTTTGCTCCGCTCTTTAAAAACGGTAGCAACCTTCTGAAGAGTCCTCCGAGGGCTGAAAAGAGACCGCTGCCTCTTTGGTAGCGCTTGCCCCTGTAGAGAATAAAATCGCGATCGTCGAACGCGCCGCCGGCCTGATTGAGGTAGTACCGCGTCACGGCGTGCACGTCCATTACGTCTGTTTCGGACGAAAAGCGAGAACTATAGTAGAGGAAAACCCGTCGGAGAATGGCAAGAGATCGCCGTAACCGTTCCTTAAATCTATGTTGACCGTCTTGAAGTCTTGCTGAATCAAGGGTCCCAATTTTGGGGGAAAAACGTCTTTTCGTCGCTCATGTAAGTGTTGTTGCTTTCGTATTCCACGGTCGCGCTCTCTATGACTTGGGCGAAGGTGTCGCCCAAGACTTGCGGGGTCACTAGATTACAATAGATGAACATTTCGTAAGGAAACCCCATATAAGGATCTACGGGGTGTTTAGGAGCTTTTTCGAGAATGACGTTGACGTAGGGCTCGAAACCCAACATTTTTGCCATAGCGGGCGTTAAGAGCAAACTGTGGATGTGGTGTAGAGGTCCCGGAGGGTCCTCCGATTTTGAAACGCCTGGTTTGGGTTTTGTGATAGATGTCGCGGGTCTGACGGGACGAGCCGCCGCGGGTTTCTGCTGCCCCGAAGCCGGGGGCTTCGGTTTCGGTTTCGGTTTCGGCTTGGGTCTCTGGTGGGGCGCATCGTTCAGAGCTTCGTATTCGCCGACCGCGTACGGTACGGCCGTGCGGGCGACATTTTCCACAAACCCGTCGAACGGAATGTCGGGTAGTGGTTCGGGATGGGCGACGGCGGCATTCACGCCCACCGTCTTCTTGCGCTCGTCGAAGAGGAAGAAGTTTTCCACGTGCAAGTGTTCGAGTAGAACGGCGTTGACGAGGTTCACCAAGTCTTTGGGATTGTGCATGATGCCTTGCGGCATTTCCAGGCGGAATTTGGAATGCGTGGGGAGGAGCGTCATGGTGTACTTGGTGCCCACCAGACGGGCATCGTCTCGCGAAAGGTTATAAAATTTCACCGGATACCTGACCTTTTGCAGGGCGACCTCCCATTCTCCCTGCAGAACGATTCTCTCGGGCAGGATGTTAGAAAATCTGGCCGTGGTGTTGTCGGTAAAGTGTTCCATGGAAGCGTTGCTCACGAGAGTGATGGAGAAGGGTTTGGTCTTAATCATGACGAATCGATGGTGGAAGCCAGAACCCACGAGTTAAACTTTGCCGGATACCCCTTCCACTTTACCAAGACCTGCTTGTTGCGCCCTCGGCCCTTGGTCTGTAAAACGCGTTCGATCTTAAACGTCCGAGGTAGCGCGACCTTTTGTAGCTCCTCGGTGTAAAATGTGCCGTCTATGGCTTCTGCGGCCAGATCCTTCAACTTATATACCACTGGCCGACCGCGCACCACCTCGGCTATCCGAAATATTTCGTCCGTCCAATTCTGCTCGTAGCCCTTGTCGAATTTCATTTTTTCTTTAGAGATGCGCACGTGATCGCCCACGGAAAATGTGGGTTTCCCTGCGCGAGGTAGGGTCCTATTTCCGTAGAGATTGCGGTACACTCGTAAAATGTTAGATTCGTTCACGCCCTTCGGAGCCATTTTTATGGACCTGTGATGCGAGCTATTGTACGACTCGAGTAAGGCCGGAAGGACTTCCAGGTATCTGTAACTTTTTGTGCGTGAAATACCTCCACATCTTGGTTTTTAAGGTGCGGTTGAAGCGCTCCACGACGCTGGCTTTAACGTTATTTTTGGTTGTGTAATGTTTCACGTCGGGTTTCTTCAGAAAGTCGCGAAAAGTCTTGTTGGTAAACTCGGTTCCCTTGTCCGTTTGGAGGACCCTGGGGACGCGTTGGGAGAATATGGAGCGAAACGCTTGCGCAACCTCGGTACCCAGCTTCGATTTCAGGGGTACGGCCCAAGCATATTTGGAAAATACGTCGATAACGGTCAGAATGTACACGTAAGGTTTGTTATGTTCCCTCACGCTGTTCATGACGTTTAGATCGGCCTCCCAAAGATCGTCCATATTCCTCACGTAATAATATCTAGTGGGGAACCGCTTTCTGACCGGTTTGTGCAGAGTGTAACTGTCCTGGGTTGGAAGGAAGGACTCGATGTTCGCCTTAGACGCACCCGTGGCCTTTCGAAGGGGCTTGACCGTACCCAAACCGGCATAGTGTTCCGGTTTGGCATAGTATCGCCTTAGCGCCTTCCATTCCTTCATGCTTTACTTGTACAGCGGTTGCCAGACGCGTTTGCGAAAATGGTACGACGCGGAAGGCGATTTCGATTTCTTTTTCGGAGTGGCAGGATTTGCCCTCTTCTTTTTGCGAGGCGAGAGGAGGTTGACCTTTATGGATGGGGTTCGACCTCCTGCTTCACCGGCACGCGTTCGTACACGTCTTCGTAATCGTCGTCATCGTCGTCGCTTTTGCTTTCGCCAAGGAAGGGCTTTCTGACTTGTGCCACGAGATCGAGGTAGTTGTCCAATTTATATTTTACGAGCCGCCATTTTTCGTCGGCAGAGCTTTGCGCTCTGCAGGTTCTGAATTTCTTTAGCCAATCTGGATATGGTGCGGTCTATAGCGTGAAGCTTATCGACGGTCTTTGGCTGCGGTGCAACGAGGATCTGCTTGCCGTACTTCATCCTGTTAATTTCGACACTAGGGCGCCGCCAAGCGAAGCCAAGACTGGTAGGAGAAGTTTCGGCAAAAAACCTCCTTTTTGAACCAAGATAATCTTCTGCTTCAGAGGAACACGTTTATCCGTCACCTTCCTCCAAGAAGCCTTGTGCTTCTTTAGGCGACCCAAGCACTTTGCGGGAAGTTGCACGTGACCTCTGCACACGTTGAGCATACATTCGCTAATGGCCTTGATCAGATCGCCATTGGCATTTTTTAACAACTTTATGCGCAGAGGGGCCTTCGCCTTGGCCAGAGCCGTCAAATTACCGTGCTGTCTCGCTATGCGAGGACTGGTCAGCGTCACAAGCCTTAACCTACCTCTAGCCATGCTTGCGCGATAATGACGTTCGCTCCCAAAGCGGTACTTTTTATTTAAAATCAATGGCCTCAGTTGGGTAAGACCCTGTCAGGATAAGCCACGCAAAACACCAGAAATATAGAGCGAAACGAACGCGAGCCCTCTCGGCGGTCTCAGTTGTGTACGAAATAAGAGAGGTTTTCCCCCGGCAGCACGCCGGTTCGATACCTTTATCGGGCGGGCGTGTACTGAGTGCAGTCCAACACGAGATACCCGTGAGGGCGTTCGGTGGCCTTCTCGAAGGCCTGCAAGAGAAACCTAGAGTTCCTGGGTTCGATCTGCTGGCAGTCTCGATCTGCATCTTGTCCCGGTTGTTCTTGAAGACCACGACGTAGTTTGCATTCAGAGAGATGTTGCCATATTTCTGACCCTGCGGAAACATGTTCTGCAGGATGTAGACGATGCCGAAGCGCTTGTGATGGGAGTCTGGTGAAAAAATTGGACACGTCCTTCCCGCCCCCCCTCCAGCATCAGATCGTCGAGGACGACGAGATCGTTCTCGCCCACCGAAGCAAGTTCGGGTATGCCCGCGTGGGTCTCGCAACGCAGAGCCGAGGGTTCGAGTCTCGGCGAATACTCCGGCGGGTGGTACCACAGCACCCTCCTGGGGCGCACGTCGAACATCCGGTGCGCGTGGCGTAACAGGTTTTTCACGAAGGTCGACTTGCCGCAGCGCGACGGCCCCGCCACGAGCATCGTGCTGGGAAACTCGAATCGCCCCAGGTCCCGGGAACCGGGCATCGTCTCCTCATGGGCGCCCGGTTCGAAATGACTTTGGCGTGGCTCTAGACGTCTCATTTATGCGTTCCTCTTGAACCCGTAGGGACAGGAATCGTGATCGCCGGCGAGAACGCGCTTGTTGACCACCATCCTAAACGTCTTCGAGCTGGGTTCGGTGACGACCGTCCAAGACGGTTTCCGCAAAATCTGCGTGCCCGCCAGCTTCACTGCACGGTCGTTGTCCCTCAGCACCACGTCGCGAATCACCTCGGCGTTCACCAGCTCCAGGTTGCCCGAATTGAGCGTGATCCCCTTCACCTTGCACACCGAGAAGGTCTTGCCCGTCTCGGGGCAAACGATCTCCATGCAGTAGCTCTTGGGCCCCGTGGAGGCGAACCGGGCGATGTAAGAGCCCCGCCCGTACTTCTCCAGCTCGTCCGTCATGTCCCCCAGGAGCTGTCCAACGGACGGCGTCCAGTCACCCGGAGCGGCGGCGACGACGGAATCGGTGTCGAAGTAGCAGACCCGTTCTCCCAGCCTCTTGAGATAGGAGTAGAGCAGTAGGCGCGCGTGAGCCTTGGTGTAGGCCGCCAGGACGGCGTTGGCGGTGGGGTTGACCTTGCGGTGCTGCTCGCAGTACCTCCACACCGCGTACATGATCCGGTCGGTGACGGGCACGTAGGTCTGCACTTCCACGCCAGGGTCGTTGAGCAGCTCCAGGAGGCGGTCGTACCGGTCCACCAGCTCGCACGTGGGGAGGTTTTCCCTCTGCCCCAGTTTGTCCCAGAAGCTTTTGAGCATCAGCTTGGCCAGCTGCCGCCTGCCGGGGTTGGTGGCGACGGCCTGGGGATCCAGGGCGACGCCTTCGTGCTCGAAGAATTGCTCCACGTACTGTTGCTTTGCGGCAGGGTCGTCGCAATCCGAGGGCCAGCCGGAGGCTTCGGTCTTGATCTTCAAGAACTGATTCACGTACTCCTCGAAGAGACCCTTGGCTCCGGTGGTCGGTTCGTGCCGCACCACGTCGTACTCCCAGATCTCGTGGACGCGGAGGAGGCGGTACCCCTCCTCCAGGGCGACCTTCATCTCGTCGATCACCCAGGTACCCGACAACGCCCTCTCGCGCTCTCCGTGGTGGCACTCGTCTTGGTTCTCTGTACAAGCGCGGCATAGCGGGAATTTGAGCTTGCCGCCGATGCGCGCCGGTAGCACCGGGTGGTACAGGTGTTGCGGCGGTAGAACCTCGCACTTCACCAACCCGCCCCCCCACGTCTTCCAAGCGCGGGAATCGATCCACGTGGATCTTGGGGTGGCCCGTGGGGTAGGGCTTCGTCTTGTTCACGTACGGGTACAGGCTGCATACGTCGTAGTAGATCTTGCTATCCCCCTTCGCCTCGCAGTGCGTCTTGGTGCAGTTGGTGCGACCTACGTAGAAGGCGTCTCTGGGGTTCAGGTGTTCGGGTACCGCAAAGTCCCTTGCGTGGCGCGCGAGGTCCTGGTTGGCCTTCATCGCGGCGTTGAACTCGCACTCCCACATTTCCACCACGGCGTAGCCGGCGGCCTTGATCTTAGCTGTGACCTCGCTGCTCTCTAACCTGGAGGTCATTGTTTCGTGTCCCGAGTTGTATATCACCGCATAGCGATTGTGAAAGCACCGCCTGCAGCCGTGGAAAAAGTACGCGGTTTTTTCAGCCTCTCTGTACCCGTCCACCTTGTGCCCCACGATTTTAACTTCGCGTCCTCGCATGGCGTGCTGGATGACGATGCGGTTTTGCATCTCTAGCCAAGTTAGCCATATGCATGCGGCGCGAGACTGCCGGTCCTCTAGTCGATACCCGTCCGCTGGCAAGAGGGCAATTTTTTAAGCGGCATGAAGCGCTTTCTATACACGCACATGCACGCCTGCGCGATGGTGACGCATTCTCTGAACGGGTCTATTCCGTTCTCGTCCAAGAATTCCCTTCTGAATTTGGAAACTCCCTGACTGAGTAGAAATACGTCCATCGTGCAATACGTCACCATTTCCGCCCTCATGTCGAAGACGTACCCGGAGGACGCCTTTTCTTCATGCCACTGCTCGAAGGCTTTCCGACCCTCCGGACAGTAATGCCTTTTGTCGGGAATCGAACCCACGTACTGCTCGTTTTCCTTCGTGTTAAACAGGTACGAGAAATAACCTTTGCATTCCTTCAATCCGAATGTCTTGAAAAAGCGGGAGAGTGGCATGGGTATGAAGTTGAGCGAGTCTAGAAATGTGACGTCACCGTACCTCATCCTGTAGATCTTGCTCCCGTTCATGATGAGCTCCGGCGCCCAGTCTAAGTGCACCACCATGTACTTTAATAAAAACTGCCCGTCGTAAGCTCTGAGGTTATGCGCCACGACGTAGACGTCCCAGGCTTCGAACCTCGCTTTCGCGATGTGTTCGAAAAGCTGCTTCACGGGTTCGCCCATAAACACCCATTCTTTGCAACCGCATTCCGTACAGTATGCCGTCTTGTGGCGTTCGTCGATGCAGAGCGGAAAGGCTTGGTACAACACGCACAAGTTAGGTACATGCTCGTATGTGTCCTTTTTGCCGGTATATGGAATGTTTTGCGTGCATTCAAAGTCGATAAACATAAACACGTACCGGTTTCTTTTGTTCTTTTTTGCATACGGCTGCATATAGCACATGTGGCTAGAATTCACGTGTGTCTTGCAATGATAGTAGTACTTTTCCCCGCACTCGTGCGCGGTTTTTCTGTACCTCGCATTCACGAGCTTATTGCAAGACGTGCACACCTTTTCTACATCGCACACCGACAGCGCCTTTGGGTAAAAAACGCCTTTCTTTGTGTGGTTTGCAAAGCATGTCGGTCCCTTAAAATCTCTGTTGCACTCGGCGCAGTGTATGTAGGCGTCAAATCGCGCATCGCACTGCTGATGGCATTTAGCACACCTGTCGTTGCACCTATGAAATTCTTTTTTGTGTGCCGAGGGATGATGACACTGGCGGCAATACAATTTGCATTTAAAGCACTTGTGAAGGTTCACGATAGCATTAAAGTGCCCGGCGTGGAGCATGACGTCGATGTATTTATCGCATTTCTTATCCGGCGCGTACAGCACGTGCTTCCCCGTATGATCGCCAAACACCGTCACAGTGTAGCCCTTTAACGCAGCGTCAAAGCGTCTGACGTCATCTATCGTACAGCTGTCGTGGCCTTGACCGATGCTCGCACACAAGGCTACGACCTTCGATTTTTGCAGATAGTCGGAGCGCGTCATCGTTTTATAGTTGACGTCGCGATCCACTTTGACTTTAACTACAACAATGGCTCTTGCTAAACACAAGTTTTCTTTGTTGGCTATTTTGACAATGCCTTTATTGTCCCTGCAGGCATCATAAGGTTGGTGGCACGAATCCGAGACCTCCTTGGTCCACACAAACGTTACATGAAGAGGTCCGCTTAGCAAGAATTGTTGGTTACTTTGCATTACTTTTTCGATGCTTCGAACAATGACATCCGCATCCAATTGCTCTACGCGCCTCACGCTCATATTGAAGGCTTTAGACGTCTCCTTTTCGTCTGTTATGGATATGCCTAAATATCTGGGTTCGTTTTCTAACAGGTTCTCTTTCGCAAAGTTTAGAATATCGTTAAACAAATGCGATACCCATTGCTCCGGGTTAACATCTCTGGGGACCGGGTTTACGGTAATTTGCGACTCTGTAAAGCCGGAAAAAAGCCTTGGCAGCGTTCTCTGCTTGTGCCCTATAATTTCGAACGTTGGCTGCAAGGTGTCATCGCGCCTTCCCCCGGGTTGCGGCTCCATCTTATCGTCCGAATGCACCGATCGCTCTTTACCTGCAAAGTGCTGCTGCTGTGTATTTCTGCTATTTTAAACTATTTTTCTCCGCTTTAACACTCTCGGAACAACTGCGGCGTATGTTCTGCTATCACTAGGGCGATGGTCAATACCGATCGATGAAGACACCCGCACATGTGCGCGTATTGCTCTAAAACTTATATCACGTCAAATAGCACGATTTTACAGCAAAATCCACTATCGCTCCCGTTTCTCACTACGGCCGGCTGCTCTTGGCACTGGGTTTTTATAAGTTCGCTTATCGCAACCGCAGTTTCAGCATGCGCGTCGAGTTAAATGCCTCATTAAGAATCCTGGCGCTACAACTTGCCAAGTTGTAATCGCAGCCATTTCCGGTGCACTTCCGGTCACACCATCCATCCACCGCTGCACTTTTTCCTACCATCGACCATAAAACCACATTTAAAAGATTTTCTCGCTGATGAGCATCCGTTCGCACGGCCATTTTTAAAGTTATCGCGCAGTTTGCAGCTCTTTAATCGCGGTGGCCATATTGTGACGCACATCGGCTGCTGCATCGGCACCCGTTCACACGGTCATTTTTCAAGTTATCGCGCAGTTTGCAGCTCTTTAATCGCGGCGGCCATATTGTAACGCACATCGACTGCTTCATCAGCATCCGTTCACACGGTCATTCACGTATTGCTGCTGCTTCCGCTGCGCATGTTTTCTCCGAGACTAACGTGAGCAGAACTGTAACGCTTGCTACATGTTGCTAATAGTGGTTCAGCTTGCACTCCCACTAGCGCTTTTCGCGGAAAGTTAAGTATTTCCGCACGGCTATATGATTTGTTAAGTGCGTGTGGAGTTAAAAACAGTGCCCCGCCTCAACTTCAACATCGTGTCAAATATTTAAAACTATCAGTGTCGTGTGTAGTGATTTTGTGTTGTGCGGTGCATAAAATCTGAGAAAAATCACGCACAAACTTTCGACGCGAGCAACAAGTGGCTGTGTGCCCTTGTTGCACGCATTGCAATAAACTGTCGAATATGGCCGCCAAGCATCCGTTCACACGGTCATTCACGTACTGCTGCTGCTTCCGCTGCGCATGACAATCGTTCTTTTACTGTTTTCTCCGGGGCTAACGTGAGCAGAACTATAACGCTTGCTACATGTTGCTAATAGTGGTTGAGCTTGCACTCCCACTAGCGCTTTTCGCGGAAAGTTAAGTATTTCCGCACGGCTATGTGATTTATTAAGTGCGTGTGGAGTTAAAACAGTGCCCCGCCTCAACTTCAACATCAGTGTCAAATATTTAAAACTATCAGTGTCGTGTGTAGTGATTTTGTGTTGTGCGGTGCATAAAATCTGAGAAAAATCAGGCACAAATTTTCGACGCGAGCAACAAGTGGCTGTGTGCCCTTGTTGCACGCATTGCAATAAACTGTCGAAAATGGCCGCCAACCGCACTATCAGCAACAACATGGTAGGAAAAAGCCTGGTTAAGATGCCGGAAGCCACCTCCCACCACAACAACATGGCCGCCGGGAGAAGTTTCCAACCAACTTTTGCCATCCCCTCCACTTCCGCCGCTGCACAACAGCACGGCCAGGTAGAGCATTCCATGGCTACTCAAAGCATGGTAGGTGGAAGTTCCGCGGAACCCAGTGTACCCGGCCCCGTGGATCCTACTATGTACTATCTAAATGGCGGTGATCTCAGATCATTCATGAACAATGCACTCATTGCGGATCCTCATATTCCGCTGTCTAATGAAGTGGCGCTGAATTTGCAGTTGGAATTGTCATAAATACAAATAGAAACTTCCATTTTCGCAATCCATTATATAAAATTAATGCAAAAAACTTATGCCAAAAACGTATTGCCATATTATTGCGTTAAGTTGTATCACGCTCGTTGTTGTGGTATAATTCATGTATTCTAATCAGCACCCGTTCACACAGTCATTTTTCAAGTTATCGCGCAGTTTGCAGTTCTTTAATCGCGGCGGCCATATCGTGACGCACATCGACTGCTGATTACCACTCTTGCGTCTGCCATGTTGACCACTAACCTCAAATCCCCTCGTTCTTGACTTCTTGTCTCCGCCATCTTGTTTAGTTCCCATTTTTGCCACCGCTCCTCACATCTCCGAGCTAGATTGCCGGCAAGAACAGATTTCGTTCATTCACATCTCGACGGTTGACTTCGACAGTAGCTACTGTGAACACCTGCGTCGTACACTTTTTGACAGCTTTCGACCGGCAATGAGAACCCTGCTCCTACGTACGCTAGCGACCATTACGATGGTCCAGTACCAGGTTTTTGGTATAGTTAAATTGCGTCTGTGCAAAGGGCGTCTGTACCGCTTTAAAAAACCTAGGTATATCAGTGCGTAGTGATGTTGGTTGATCTTAAAGCTGGTTAAGCATTTTCAAAAACAGTTTGCTTTTATTTTTTCGCGTCGCGTGAAGCTGCTGCGCTTTTGGTGACGCATCAACACCAGTAAGAGGTAAGTACCACACGCATAATTATTTTTCGGACCTGCTTGGCGTAGGAATATATTCTTTGGTGTTTTGGTACTGGGTTTGAGTCCCAAACTACAAACTCCACATTCCACCACATTTTAAAATAGCGTTGCGGTAGAAATACATGGTTTAGTGTTCTGGTACCGGGTTTGAGTCCCAAAGTAAAAAAGAAGTCCACATTCCACCAACATTCCTATTTAAAATACCGTTAAAGTTCACGTTTAATTCGAAGTTGTGATGTCACATTCAAAACGAAGGTTCAAAGAGTAACTTTTTAATGTGTTGGGTTTTGGTACTGGGTTTGAATCCCAACAGATGCGTTAACGATCACGGCTATCGTCAATACCGCCGCAAATCACCTTCACTTCGCCTTATTTATTCCTTTGTCCAATCCAATCACGTTTTATTTTCACCAATCACAAATCGTCTTATTTTCTCCAATCATAACATGCCACGTCACTTCCTGCCTTCCTTTTTACACAAGCATTATATTTCTGTGCTCTTTTGTGTTTTCAACTTTCGTGTTAGTTACTTGGCTGCTTCCATTCTCGTTCAAGGTATGATATTTATTTTTTCTTTTGTGAAATCTTCACCACGCGCGTCCGCCATCTTGTTTAGTTTTCACAACATCTAATCTCCTCGTCATTATCTGTTGCGTTCGGCATCTTTCGCATGTTGACCCTAACTTCAAATCTCTTCGTCCCTCGACTTCTTGCCTCCGCCATCTTGTTTAGTTCCCATTTTCACCACTTCGCCACCGCCATCTTGGTTTAAGTTCTCCACGTTTACCTCATATTTTTAACCTGAACTTCCTGCCTCCGCCATCTTGTTTAGTTCCCAATTTTACCACCGCGCCTCACATCTCCTCGTCCCACCCTTGCCTCCGCCATCTTGGATTTAGTTCCCCTTTTTACGTCCTGTTTTAACCTAAAAATCTTAACCTCAAATCTCCTTGCCCCCCACCTCTTGCGACCGCCATGTTGACCACTAACCTCGAAATCTCCTCGTCCTTAGACTTTTTGTCTTCGTCATCTTGTTTAGTTCCCATTTTCGCCACCGCGCCTCACATCTCCTCGTCCACACCATTGCCTTCGCCATCTTGGATTTCGTTCCCATGCTTACGTCCTGTTTTAACCTAAAAATCTTAACCTCAAATCTCCTTACCCTCCTCTTGCGTCCGCCATCTTGTTTAGTTCTCACGTTGGCCACCGCATCTCCTTGTCGCTGACCCTCCGCCATTTTTAGTTCCCGCTATATTAACCTCAAAATCTGCTCTTCTAAGCTCTTGCTTCCGCCATCTTCTTTTAGTTCCCATTACCACCGCGTCTCCTTGCCCCCACCTCTTGCGTCCGCCATGTTGACCACTAACCTCGAAATTTCCTCGTCCTTCGACCTCTTGTCTCCGCCATCTTGTTTAGTTCCCATTTTCGCCACCGCGTCTCACAGCGCCCCATGTCTCTATCCACTCAAGAAAACTACCATCCAACGTTCAAAAATTGCTGATGAGTTCTGGAGAGGCTTTTGCAAATCTTGTTGGTAGGAAAACTTACCTTTCCCATCACCTCCAGCATACCCCACTCCCACACCTTTTTCTTTCCACCAATCATAATCTTATTCTTACCAATCAACAACTTTCATTTGTTCCTTTCCACCAATAACATCACTTCTTATTCCCACCAATCACAACTTCACACGTCACTTTCTGTTATACTTTTTATCCCTCGTTCGCCATCTTTTCCCTCTTTCAGTCCCGACCTCCGCACAGACAACATCTCGCCGCTCCGCTCCTCTCCATCACGTGTCCTCCATACTCTTTTATCTTTCTTCCTTCATCTTCCACCCGAATTAACGAACCAATCACATTTCGTCTTATTTTTACCAATCAAAACCCTCCACGTCACTTCCTGTTTTTCGTTCATCTTTCCCTAATCCTCAATTCTTTTATCTCGTCCCGGATGAGCCAATTGCAATAACGATAATCCTTCCGCTCATGGCGCTTTTCAAACTTACCGCCGTCGCTCTTAATCCGCGGGGACACTAGCGACACTAGCGCTCCTAGCGGCAGGATTATCGTTAATCCAATTGGCTCATCCGGGACTATTACTACTCCTATTAACCCATAAAACAAAACAATAAAAAGAAAAATAATTTACTTATTCTGCCACGCACCTAAAACGGTAGAGTTATTGTGTACCATACAAAATTCGATACCGAGTTTTCACCGGAAATACGTGTTTTGAGGCACCCTGAACCAAATAAAGATTTTTTTTTACCTTTTCTACCACGAACCTTTAGGTAGAGAAGGTATTCGTCAGTTTTGCTTTCTAAAAATGCATTTCTTGGATTCATAGGACCCTAAAACATATATTTCCGGTGAAATCTCGGTATCGAGTTTTTTGTGTGGAACGAACTACCTCCCTGCCTACTAGGTACGTGGAGAATAAGTAAAAGTTATTTTTCTGTTAATTCAAGGGGCCCCAAAACTTGTATTTCCGCTGAAATCTCGGTATAAAATTTTTGTGTGGAATGCAATACTATCCTCTACCCACTAGGTACGTGGTAGAATAAGGAAAAGTTCATTTTATTTTCATTCAGGGGCCTCAAAACATGTATTTCCGGTAAAATCTCGGTATCGAATTCTTTTGTGTGGAGTGAAATACCTTCACTGCCTTACTAGGTACGTGGTAGAATAATGAATGAAAAAAAGAATAAGTAAAAATGAATTTAAAAAATAGACAATTCTAAACTTCATATATTGCAGACTTTCCCAAAATGTTATGCATATTGTTTAGTTTAGGTACGCTTTACTTTAAAACAATTTATGTTTAGGTTCATCTACTTGTTTTGTTTCACGGCGTCAGTATTGGACCCGGATTAAGCAACGGATTAACGTTAATCCTGCCGCTTAGGTGGCGTTGGTGTCGCCTTAATCAGGGTGGATTAAGGTTGTTGGCGGTAAGTTTGAAAGTGTTACTAGCGGTAGGATTATGTTAATCAGGTACCAGATTAAGTTTGAAGATAAGCGTTGATAATACTCTGTGAGGTTTAAGTTGGCAGGTTTTATACTGTCCTTGTCTCACATAGAGTGTTGTCCTTGTCTAGCAGAGCGGGTGGGACAGCAACCACTACTTTCTTGCGATTTGTGGAAATTCCAGACCCGTAGAAGCTCGCAACCCTCCCACTTCTGTTGTATGCTGACTGAAGGTTGCAGTGGCGTATAAGCTGTGGAACTATGAGTTTGTTATTTTGCGGTTTTACACGATACGCAAGATATTTTCTTTGTTACAACATATGGATATATTGTTGACTTATTTTCTAGTAGTTTTGGTTGTATTTGTATTGTTTCAAATTGGCTCTCGAGGGAAAATTACTCGAGGGAAATGTACTTAAAGTGCACAGTTTCTTCAGTGATGAATGTGATGCATTGAAATGTGGAAAGCCGACTACTTCAGTGACAAGTGTAGTTGAGAGAACTGTTGCTGCTACAGGTATTTCTGCTCCTTCCGTCCGGCGAATTTTAAAAGAACATACAAATGCTGAAGCTAATGGCGGTAGGTTGCAAACTCCAGGCAAGAAGCGCCCAAATAGGAGATTGCAACAAACAAAAAAAGAAAAAAAAGCAGAAATAAACTCATTCACTGCAGCTGCTATTAAGCAAACAGTCTATTCGTTATAGCGTATGAACTTTCTGCCTAGTTTGCAGGACATATATGAGGTTTTGAAAGTTCAAGGCTTAGTGAAAGGAAGCGTGTAGTCGTAAGAAAAATTCTTAAAAAGCTTAATTTCAGTTATAGTAAAAATTCGCAAGGAAGACGTTTTTTAATGGAACGAATGAATATTGTTTCTCAACGATTTCGGTTTTTAAGACGAATGAAGAACTGAGGGCTACTAGTAGGCTTATAGTGTACCTTGACGAAACGGGTAAATATAAACTATATGAGATATAAGGTGTGTAAGTGTGATGGTGATGAAAATGATTTCCCTCTTAAAACACTAATAGGCAAAGGAGCGATGTTCAACAGGGTTCATTCCTAATGCTTTACTAACTTTAAAGCCAAATCCAGCAAAGACTACCATGAAGAAATGGATAACAACATTTTCAACGATTGGTTTGTCAATAAGTTGCTACCTAACAATCCTTGTAATAGTGTCATCGTTATGGGCAATGCCCCTTATCATTCCATAGAAATTAATAAAAACACCCACTTCATCTCCATTCAAATCCTATAGGCAGGAATGACTTCGTAATAGAAATATTGAGTTTGGTCCACGAGCGACAAAACAGTACTATACGAGTTAATTAAATTGAAAAAAGACAATTTCAAAGTTAATGAAATTGATACACTCGCGAAATGCATGGACATACTATAGTAGGGTTGCCACCTTATCACTGTGATTTCAATGCTATAGAACTTATATGGGCGCAAGTCAAGAACGATGTTGCCAAACATAATTTTCATTTAAAAGTGGTGATGTAAAATTGTTCTTCCATAATGCGAATACAAAAGTGACTCCAGACAAATGGAAAATGGCGTGTGAGCATGTGCAAAACACTAAACAGTTTTACTGGGAGAAAGACGGTCTGGTAGATGAAATTACGGACAGATTAGTCATAAATTTAGAAGAATTGGAATCGGAAGAAGAGTACGAGGATTTGTTTGAAGTTTCTGACGGTGAATCCGAGAATGAACAACAACCGGTCGGAGAGGAGGACGGGCACCCCGCCACTGATGCGTGTTTGACTGGTGTATCTGCTTTGCCTGTGTCACCATAGAGTGAGAGCGAGATGGTGAGTATTCCTTTCTCTGTCTAAAAGGGACACGACTACTTAAACCTCACGGACTGTAGGTATGTGGGGAAATAAAAAAGTATTAGGTTGAAAGATTAATCCGGGGTGAGAGATAGAGAAAGGGAATAAGTGATTGTTGCGAGAAGATTAGGGAAGAAAGGGAATGACGACGAATGTCACGTGATATTTAAAGAGGAGCGAGGTGTTGTGTAAGCGGTGTTCAGGAAAAGATGAGTAACGATGGGTAAAAAGGTAGAAAAGGTTGTGCCGTGGAGGGCAATGATTGGTAGGAATAAGACGCGTGGATTGGTGGATAGGAGAGGAATAAACGGTAGGGATTGGTGGAAACAAACTGCGTTGTGATTGTTTGGAAGAATGTATATAGACATGAGATAAAAGGGGGAAAAGTGAGGGTGGCCGGAATAGATTGCAAACATGATAGCTGTTGTGACGGCATTGGAGATAGCAGGATTGATTGGCGCAGAGAAGAGCTGCATTGGCTTTGGGAGGCGTGGGTTCGAGGTGAATGACAAGACGGGTCATTTGGGAAATGTGATAAGATGTGATAAGGGTAACGTAATGTTGCCAAACTGCACGTGTGTATACCGGAAGTGTAGTGTTTGTAGGTTCGGATCTGACTTTATGAACCTGGGGACACTTCAGAACGTGTGCAATTGTTTAAAGCCGATAACAAGATGTCAGAGGGGTGGAAGCTGTGGAGGGATGATGTATGGGGGTGTGAAGATGGGTCAACTTGAATGTCCTGAGGGTTATATTGCAAATGGGAGGTGTGGGTGTGAAAAAGGAAAGACGAGGGAGGAAGACGGGTGTAAATGTTATAGAAAGCCGGTGAAGATGTATGCTAGCGACAACAGGGGTTTGGAATTGGAATGGAGATTGACACCCGAGGAGAGTGAGCTAGTGATGGCTTATAGCGTTGTAAAGGAGATGAATTCTTACTTTTCTAAAAGTTTTCTTCACGTTTTTGGCGAATGTGGAAAATGGTGTGTGGCATCTAAACTTAGGCGAAGGGAGGAAATTGAGCGGGAGGGTGAAGCGGTCGAGTTAAGTGGTCTGCGTAGGGGAATTTCAAACTAAACTCGGAATGTAATGGAAATGGGGAAGCGAGAAGGGTGTCTGTGACGAGCATAAGGAAAGCGACATCTGAGAGGTGTAAGAAGGGGATGATTGCAATAAAGCAAAAGATGAAGAAAGAATGCGATAGCAAGGTGAAGGAAGTAAAGAGGATGATTGACGCGGGGAAGAAGGAAAAAGAAGAATGTAAAGGAAGGGCGAGAGAAATGCAAGGAATGGTGGAAATAATGAAAAAAGAACTGGAAGAGAAGAAGCAGAACGTGGCAAAGCAGCAGGGGTTGGTGAACAAAATAAAAAGGAAATGTGATTAAAAAGTTGGAAGAATTTGAGGCATTAAAGCAGATGATTGGTAAGTTGGAAAATGCATGCACACGCGGAGCAGAGGAATTTCCTAATTTGGAAGCAAGTTACAACAAAGGCACAAGAGACGGTGGAGGGGATCGTGGGGAAGAGGTGAAAGAAGAAGAGTTTGAATACCAGACGAAATGAAAAAGGATAAGGTAGTTGAAAAGAAATGGGATGATTATGAAACAAAATTGGATATAACTTGTTGAGACAATCATGCTTTTGCTTGTATGTACTCCCAAAGGATGAGAACACGGCATACGATATTTTATACAAAAATAATGGACGAGTAGGAAGACAGCATATGCTGAGGAAGCCAAGAGCGTGTATGTGTGTGTGTGTGGAAATTAAACCTGTGTAATTAAATACTCGGCGAAGAAGTTGGCAAGCGATAATGGCCTTGGTGCTCGCTAACGGATGTCTGCTGTTTATGATAACGCCAGCTAGCGGGATCTTGGCGGTTGAAGCTATAATGTAGAACGGGACGATAAAAATATGTAATTATGGAAGGGGAATATATGGAATAAAACGGAATGTACACTTAGAACATAAATACAGGCTATTAGCGGTATATAATACGTATACGCAAACATAGTTTGTTGTGATCTTTGGCAAATGGTTTTGTTGTGAAAATGACGCTACAATATATTGCGCTGTATAAGGCTGTGCCATGATGATAAATATTGCTGGAAATGAAATACTTTCGGTGATAATAGCTTAAGTCTTGTTGCGACGGAAATGGATGCCTGCAGTTGTGGAAAACACTATACATAAATGCAGTGAAAAAAACAGCAGCTTAGCAGAATAAGAGAAACAAAACAAGTTAAAGCGATGATGATGATGATGATAATAATAATAATAATAATAATAATAATAATAATAATAATAATAATAATAATAATAATAATAATAATAATAATGTGTATATGCAATTGCAGGTTATGCCCTTTGAATATAACTTTCTACCACAATATTGGTTAGAAAGAATATATTCATATGCAGACATAGTTTGTGTCATTTAGCAAATTGTATGTTTTTGGCAAAACGCAAAAATTGCTGGACAAGAAATGCTATTGAAGTTGATAATTTAAGCCTAGTTGCCCGGTAAAGGATGTCTGTGGATGTAGGTAAATGCAGCGAGAAAAAAGCGGAACACGAACTTAGAACACCGGCGAAGCAAAATAATTTTTAGCAATAAAAAAACAAAGTTTAGTAGCGTATGGAACTATAGGAACAAAGCTTTGTCTGACTATCCAGACTACATGTTGGTCAAATAAAAGAATACACATATATATATATATATATATATATATATACGGAGAGAGAGAGGAAATATCTACCTTGAGAATCGTTGGGAAAGGCTGCGGGCGATTTTGCAGACATGTATATGGGTGTACACTTACATATTCACACTCGCAACAAGAATGAGAACACCATAGTGAATGTGGTAGGTTAGGGAAGAAAAATATGAAGAAACAAATAGCAAAGTAAAAAGAAATGTGTGAGAATGCCGTTGTAAATACTTAGAAGAAAAAGAGGATGTATATGTAAACGGTTTTTGCAGAAACACTTGAAAGCACGCACACCGTGTGCAAAAATACTAATATTAAAAACAAATAGTAAAGTATTGTGATGAATAAACTAAAAAAGTGTAACTGTAGCGAGGTTACCGAGGCGAGAGCTGGTTACGCCATGTTGATGTGTAGAACTCCAGAGCAAGACTGATTTTGAAGACAGGAAGTCCGGCACGCCATGTTTAAAAAGGGCTGGTAACCAGGAGTGGGGATTTGTTGACCAGATGGTTGCCGTGATAGAAATTGTGGAAGAGGCACTGGGATATTTAAAAGTGGCAGTTTCAAAGGAACCTCATTAGCGAGAAAACGTTGAAAATGCGTTTTTGTGGTAAACTGCACGAAAAACTGCTGCGCATGGAAAACGGATTTTGCTGTGGTTTTATACGGTACGGCCGGAAGTGTTGGTAGAATAACACGCGATTACAGCTTTGGTTTTTTTTAATCCGGACGTAACCGAGCGCAGGCGGAAGTTGCGATAGCGATAAGCACTATATAAAAGCACGGGCCGATTGCCGAAGGGCAACTTTTTTGCCCTAAAAGCAAATATATGAAAAAGTGTACTTGTAAGCTTCGTTGCATTTTTGTACATTACTTTAGGCGCATTTAAACAGTGCTTGAAAATGACAGTATTGCGGTTGATGCAATGAGAGATAGAGAGAGAGAGAGAGAGAGAGAGAGAGAAAGAGAGGAATTGGTTTCACGCAGCGCTCCGCGTTAAGAGAAAAAGCACGATACGGTTGCCTTGCGGCGCGTGTTGTTATACTTAAAAAAAGACGCAGCGAAGAAAGAGCATTTTGCAGGCGCAGGTTCTTTTCACTTTCCTTTTTTAAGAACGAAGCGCTGCTTAGCGGCATGGAGCCCGAAGATGGGGCGAGTGGAGACCCGACCTGGCAGCCTTCGTTTAAAACTACGGGGCACAAGCAGAGATTGATGCAAAGGTTTTTCGGGCTTTACCGAAACGCATGTTGCAGTGAACCCGGTCCCTAGAGATGCAAACCCGGAGCAATGGGTGTCGCTGCTGTTGACAGCCATTAAGTTCGCGAAAGACAACTTATTGGGGAGCGAACCCGGATATTTAGGCAGAAGTATTGCGGACGAACAGCACACGTCGTAAGCATTTAACATGAGCGTTAGGCGCATGGACCAGCTGAATGCGGAGGTAGTTATAAAATCGATCGAAAAAGTGATGCAAAGCAACGAGCAGTTGTTGCTAGGGGACCTCTAAAAATCACTTGTGTGGACCTAGGTCGTCTCGGGTTCGTGTCACAAGCCGTGCGATGCCTGTAGCTGGAATAAAGGTATAGTTGAAATTATGAACAAAGACAACTTGTGTTTAGCAAGAGCTATTGTGGTATGCAAAGCTAAAGTGGACGATGACGTCATTTATACTACCATTAGACGGTCTGAATATCTGCAGAAACAAAAAGCTTTAGCCTTGTGCGAAAGTGTGGGAAAGATGGATGGCAGATTTACTATCGCTGATGTTAGTCATTTTGACGCAATGTTAAAGGGGAACGCGGTGACGGTGTGTTCAGATCATACGGGCAAGGACGTGCTGTACGCGTCAAATAAGGAAGAAGATAAGCCCATTGACGCCTTGTTCCACGAGGGGCACTTAAACGCCATTGCAAACTTGCACAAGTGTTTTAAATGTAAGTGGCATTGTCATTGCCATTATCCCTCCGTGAACAAAAATGAGTTACATCGATGCGACGGTGATTGCTCAAAGTGCCACCAGCAGTGCCCTAAGCGCTATGAAGCGTTCATATACTGCGGTGCGTGTAACCGCGACTTTAAGAGTGCAACCTTTTTTGCGAATCATGCAAGGGAAGGCGGCTGTTACCCGAAGGCGCTGTAGGTGTGCGACATCGAGAAAGTGTTCACGTCGTGCAATAAGCTTGTTAATTTGAGGCACAGAAAAGCCGCTCACCAGTGCGTATAAACGTTTTGTAGCCATTGCAAGATACACGTGCAGAACGATCACATTTGCTCATACAACCGTACGTTTCACAAAACAAAAGGAATGATTTTGTGTGTATATTTATTGACTTTGAATGCACACAAGTTACGCCATACTCTGGGCAACACAACACGTACGAACATATTCGTAACTTGTGCGTGTTATATCAAGCCTGTCAGCTTTGTGTTGACGAAAGTCACAAGATGGCGTATTGTACCGAGTGTGGGGGTGAAATAATGGGTGTTTATGGAAGACCCGGTGAAACGGTTGTTTGAGCACATTATGTAGACGAGATTCGAAGCCTGGGACGTTATCGTGGTGGCTCATAACCTGAAAGCGTACGACGGCAGTTTTTGTTAAAGTACATGGTGGAAAACTTAAACTAGACGCCGGAGCTTGTTATGAACGGATGTAAGATATACAGAAGGAGACGGTGACGTCACATTTCTCGACTCGCTCAACTTTATTCCCATGCCACTATCTCGCTTTTCAAAGACGTGCGAACTGAAGGAATGTAAAGGCTATTTTCCTTACTTGTTTAACAGGAATGAAAACGAGCACGAAGTGGTTCGATTCCCGACAAAAAGTATTACTGCCCGGAGGGCATGTCTTTAACATGAAGACGGAAATGGTGACGTATTGCAAAATGGACGTGTTTTTGCCGAGTCAGGGAGTTGGCAAATTTAGAAAGGAATTCTTAGACGAGAACGCGTTACCATTGCGCAGGCGTGCATGTGCGTGTATAGGAAGCGTTTCATGCCGCTCAAAACCATTGTCATGATACCCGTCGGCGGATACTGCCTAGCGGACAGGAGTCCCGCATAGCATGCATATGGCTGTCTTGGTTAGAGTTAGGAAACAAGGTGATCATCCTGCATGACATTAGGGGACGAAAAATTAAAATTACGGGGCACAAGATGGACGAGTACAGAGAGAAACGCGATGAGAAAATGTGTACTTCTTTCCCGGCTGTTTCTACCACGGTTGCAAGCGATGCTTTCACAATCATGCCGTGGTGTACAGCACGGAGAACGAAACCATGGCCTCGAGATATGAAAGCACCAAGGAAGGTCACACAAAATCAAGGATGCCGGCTACACCGTGGTGGAGATGTGGGAGTGCGAGTTAACGCCATGGTGAAGGTGAACGAGGTCCTCACGCGCCATGCGAAGTACTTCCCCGGGCCCGAACCCCTGAACCCCAGAGACGCGTTCTATGGAGGCCGCACCAATTGTACGAAGACGTACTGCGAGGCCAAGGGGAACCAGCAGATATTTTATTACGTGTAGCCTGTACCCGTACGTGAACAAGACGAAGTCGTACGCGGTGGGGCACCCAAAGAATCAGGTGGATCGCTTTCCGCGCTTATAAGACGTGCGGGGAGGGCTGCTGAAGTGCCGGGCTTTACCGCCGCAAAACTTGTATCACCCGGTGCTGCCGGCGCGCATGAACGGCAAGCTGATGTTTCCGCCATTTCGCGCTTGTGCAGAGGCGGAGACCTAGGACGAGTGACACCACGGAGATTACGAGAGGGCCTTGACGGGTACCTGGATCATCGAGATAAAAGTGGCCCTGCAGGAGGTTTAGCGGTTTTTCCGGGTGTACGAGATCTGGGAGTACGACGTGGTGCAGTACGACACGTTTACCGGATCCAAGGGACTGTTTCAGGACTATGTGAATCAGTTTCTGAAGATCAAGACCGAAGCCTCCGGCTGGATTGCGATACAACTGCCGCAAGGGACGAGTACGTAAGGGAATTTTTTGAGCATGAAGGAGTCTCTCTAGACTCAGAGGCCGTCACACCCAACCCCGGCAGGCGAGACTTCGCCAAGCTCATGTTGAACTCGTTCTGGGGAAAGCTAGCGCAGCGCGATAACGTGCCCACGTGGGAGCTGGTGGACCGGTACGACCGCCTCCTTGTCCTGCTCAACGACCCGGAAGTGGAAGTGCAGGCCTACGTTACCGTGATGTACCAGGTCATGTAGGTAGTGCGAGCAGAGTCCGAAGGTGAACCCCACCGCCAATGCCGTGATTGCTGCTTACACCACGGCGCACGCGCGCCAAGTGCTATACTCGTACCTGAAGCGACTGGGAGATTGGGTGTGCTACTTCGACATCGACTCCGTCGTCGCCGCCGCTCCGGGGAAGTCGACGCCGTCCGTGGGACGCCTGCTTGGGGACATGGCAGACGGGTTGGAGAAGTACGGACGGGGCTTTTACGTCTCCAGATTTGCCTCCACAGGGCAGAAGAGCTATTGCATGGAAATTAAGTGCTCCGAGACCGGCAAGACCTCGGTGTGCAAGGTGAAGTGGATTACGCTGAATCCGGGCAATCTGGAGCTGGTGAATGCCGAGGTGATTCGCGACATAGTGCTGAGGCATAATGGCAGCACGGTGACGCTCGCGGGCACCCAGATTTCGAGGAAACTTTCGTGGTCGATCGTCAACGAACCCGGCGTAAAGACGTTTCGAATGGTGGTGAACAAGCGCGTTCACGCCGACGACTTCGACTCCTATCCCTGCGGTTAAAAAAAAAGAAATGAGGCGTTAATGCCTGTTGCAAGTCATTTCGGACACGGGTCCTCTGTGCGACACGATGCGCGGAACGTGCGAGCTGAGGCGATTTAATTTTCTCAGCACGATGCTGATAGAGGGGCCGTTGCGCTGCGGAAATCGACTTTCGTGAAAAACCTGATCCGGCACGCAGATGACATGTTCGACAAGAAAAGTTCCCAGAAAAGTGCCATCCCCCGGACTATTCGCCGAAACTCGAACCCTTGTCCCTGAAGTGCGAGACCCACGCAGGCATTCCGGAACTGGCTTCGGTGGGCGAGAGCGACCTCGTCATCCTCGAAATTTGATAGTTGAACGTGGCGGTAAGAACGTGTCCAATTTTTTCACCAGAGTCGCATCATAAGCGCTTCGGAATCGTGTACATTCTGCAAAACGTGTTTCCGCAGGGGCAAAATTTCGAAACATCTCTGAATGCCAATTATATCGTGGTCTTCAAAAACAACAGACAAGTTGTAGATCGATGGGCTCTGTCTGCAGATCGAACCCAGAAACTCGAGGTTTCTTTTGGAGGCTATCGAAGAAGCTACCCAACATCCTCACGGGTATCTAGCGCTGGATTGCACACAATATACGCCTAACCGATACAGGTATCGAACACGCGTACTACAGAACGAAACGCTCTCGTATTTTGTACCCCACTGAGGCTACTGATCGGAAAAACAACTATTTTCCTTTTTGTATACGTCTGCTGCCATTGGAAGAAATCTCATCCTGTTTCCCTTATCGCTTAACTATGACGCAACTGAACGGGAATATAAAGGGTGTTGCCGCAAAGAAAATGCTTGAACCTATACTACGCCACTAGGGCCATTGCTTTTAAATAAGGTGCGCGGTTCGCCGCACCGTGTTCATTATTGCCCAAACATTCCGACAGGTAGGTTAAGCATGGCCAAGCTCAGCAGCCCGCTGATAGCGAGACAGCACGGCAATTTGTCGGCTGTGGCCAAGGCAAAGGCCCCTTTGCGCAAAAAGTTGTTAGAAAATGCCGATGGGGATATGATCAAGGGTATTTGCTAACGTATGCTTAATGTTTTCATAGGTCACGTGCAATTTCCCAGAAAGTCCTTGAATCACTTAAAAGGCATAAAGCGTCTTGGAGAAAACTAGTCGATAAACGCGTTCCGTTGAAGAAAAAAGAAAATCTTGGTTCAAAATGGAGGTTTTCTGCCGGCTTTTCTCCTGCCGGTATTAGCTTCCCTGGGCAACGCTCCGGTGTCGACATTGGCAGGATGAAATATAGCACACAGATCGTTGTTGCTCCGCAATCGAAAACTGCGTAAAAGCTTCACCTCATCTACAAAACTATTTCCACATTGGCTAAGGAAATGGATAACGTCCAACGTGCAAAACTCTGCCTACGACAAGTGGCGGCTCGTAAAACAAATTGGCCAACTATCTCTATCTCGTGATACAAGTGAGACGACCCTACCTTAGCGATCACACAGACGACGAATACGTGTACGAAGGCGTACGGTGAAGCAGGAGGTGCAACAAAATCAATAAAGGTTAATCCGCTGTCCCCTCTCAAAAACAAAAGGGTGTGAACCCTCTGTCGCCCAAATAGAAATCCAAGTCGCCTTCCACCAGCTACCATTTTCGCGGCACCGTCTGTACAAGTTAAGCATGAACGAATGGAAAGCGCTAAGAAAAATATATGCCAAACCGGAACACTGCCGGACTGGGCATGACAAGGCCACTTCGTAAGGCCACGGACACATCAAAGGCGAACATTGAGTCCTTCCTTCAAACCCAGGACAGTTACACCTTGCGCAAGCCGGTGAGGAAGAGGTTTCCCACCTTGTATTATCACTTGACCAATATGCACAGTCTTTGGGAGTCAGATCTTAACGTCATTAACAGCGTCAGGGAACATAACAAACCGTACGTGTACATTCTCACCGTCATCGACGTATTTTCCAAATATGCTTGGGCCGTACCTCTGAAATCGAAGCTGGGTACCGAGGTGGCGCAAGCTTTTCTCACTATTTTTTCCTAGCGCATTCCTAGAACCCTGCAAATCGACAAGGGAACCGGGTATACCAACAAGACGTTTCGGCCTTTCTAAAGAAGCACTTACACTACCAAGAATGTGAAAGCCAGCTTGGTGGAGCGCTTTAAACTGCACCTTAAAACGAAAATGTAGAGTTATTTAACGCACAGAAAGTCCCATACGTGAAGGTTCTGCCGGCCCTAGTCGAGTCGTGCAATAGCTCGTATCACGAATCCATCAAAATGGCACCCAAGAACGTCAACGAGTCTAACATTATGCAGGTGTACCACAATCTCTATGGAAACAGGCAAGCGCCGCCGGCAAAAAGCCTAAATATTCCATTGGCTATCACGTGCGCATATCCAAAGAAAAAAAATGAGGTCTGACATGGTACGAGCAAAATTGGACGGACGAAATCTTTCAGATTGCCGACGTGGTGCGCGATTCGCCGGTGCTATATAAATTGAAGGTTCTCGCCGGAGAGACCATAGACGACCCGCCAAGTTTAACTCGTGAGTCCAGGCTTCGACTATCCGCAAGACATTAAAACTACCCCGTTTTCCCTCACGCTCATGAGAATTGCTTCCATGGATCACTTCACCGATAACACTACGGCGAGGTTTATAAACTCTTGCCTGAGAGAATCGTCCTCCAGGGCGAATGGGAAGTGGCTCTGCAGAAAGTCGGGTATCCTTTAAAATTTTATAACGTTTCCCGAGACGACGCTCGCGTCGTAGGCATCAAGTACACCATGACACATCGACCCACGCATTCCAAATTAAGCTTACAAATGCCGCAGAGCATCGTACACAATCCCAAAGACCTGATGACACTCCTGAACGCTTTCATAGGCGATCATTTGTACGTCGAAAACTTCTTTCCCTTCGACGAACGCAAGAAGACAGTAAGCGTCAATGCCGCCGTCACCCATCCAGAACCCGTGCCCGACATTCCATTCGATGGGTTTGTAGAAACGGTGGTGCGCACGGTCAAACCGTACACTATATCCGACCACGAAGTCTTGAGCGACGCTCCCCACAGGAAAACGAAACCAACACCGTCAAAACGGGCAAAACCACCCGTTTAGGCCAAACCCACCCAAAGTGCGCTTTGTCCGGCAAGACCTGTGACTTCGACTCAGACAAGATCCAAACCCGAAACTGCATCCTCTACCGAGTAACCACCGCATGAGGGCACGCCTTCGGTTCAGGAGCAAGCTACACCCGATGCGGTAACTCCTACCCCGCATCCGCCACATGAGAGTGCGCCTTCGTCACCAGACCCGCTGCTTCGCATTCACAGTTTGCTCTTGACACCCGCTATTGCCAAGATGCTAGGCTTCGAACCCTATACCAGCGCCATCCTCGCAAAAAGACCTAAACACCCTGTAGATCCGTATATGGGGTTTCCATACGAAATGTTCGGCTATTGCGATCTACTAGCCCCGCAAGTGGTGGGTGACACCTTCGTGCAGGTCATAGAGAGCGTGGCGGTGGAATACGAAAGAAGCAACAACACTTACGTGAGCGACAAAAACACGTTCTTTCCACCTGAATTGCGTACCCTTGATTCGACAAGAGTTAAAAACCGTAAACATAGATTTAAAGAACGGTTATGGCGATCTCTTGCCATTCGTTGACGAATTTTCTGCTACTATAGTTCTCACCTTCATACACAAACCGCAATAATGGACGTACACATTGTCACGCAGTACTATCTCAATTAGGCGGGAGTCGCGTTCTCGATCGCGATTTCATTCTGTACAGAGGCAAGCGCTATCAAAGATTTAGTGGACTCTTTTTTGCTCTCGGCGGACCCTTCAGAACGGTGCTGCCTTTTTTAAAGTGTGGGGCCCAAGCGGTCGGAAAGGAGGCGCTCAAGATGGGTGCTCACGTGCTCTCCGATGTAGCCACAACGGGAAGGGCACCAAAAGAAGCGTTTAACTAGAGAATGAAGGAAGCAGGACTGAATTTAAAGCGAAAGGCCGACCAAAAGCTCGATGACACGCTCGGGTCCGGAATGAGACGTCTAAAGAGAATAAAATACATCAAACCGTAAAAGAGTGCACAGTCGAAGCTTAAACGCGGTAAGCGCAAGGTGCAAGACGTTTTCTCGTAATTGCAGACGCAGTGTGCACTTGAGTTCGGAACTCGACCTCTTCAAAGATGTTCCCGTTCAGATGAACATCGAGTCTCGGTTAGTCTTTCTTAACCCGCAAAACACGCTGACGAAGAATGCTCTCATTACTTTTCATTACTCGGGTAATGCAGACGATTACCTCAACTTGACCTACGTCGTCCTCAAGCTCATGGTGCGCATTGTCGACGACAAAGGAGCGGCTGTGAAGCCCGAAATTAACGACAATTTTGTCAATGCCTTAAATTCCGTTTCAACATGTAGACGTTTTGCTGAATAACGTCATCGTGTCCATGCCCCAGGTGGGGTACCCTTATACAACTTACCTCGAAACACTTCTTAATTACTCCAAAGATGCCGTGAGCAGCAAACTAGAATCCTCGCTTTGGAGAAAGGGCACGGCTGGTATCATGGACTTTTTATCGGCAATGTGGGGTTTCAGTGGCGTCAGGAGTATACCGAAGTTGGGAACGTGGTTCGACTCATTGGCCCTCTGTCCAACGCCCTCTTTAGACAGGAAAATCTGCTTCTCAACGTCAGCATGACGATCAAACTCGCCCCTTCCTCTCCCCAATTTTCTTTGTTTTCGAACTCTAAGGGCTTTAATGGCTACGCCGAAATCCAGTCTGCCGCGCTGCGTTTAAAAGCCGTACGTCCTCGCCAACCGTCAAGCTTGTTCTCCAGGCTGTCCTGGCAAAAAGCAAGGCAAGATACCATCTCAAGGACGTAAGCTTTCACGCCCTAAAATCATTCCCAAAGAGTCCAGGGCAATGACGTTAAGCGACGTCTTCATAAGGTAAATTCCAAGAAGAGTGGTCGTGGCCATGGTCACGGACAAGGCTTACTCCGGCGATTTTAACAAAAACCCTTTCGATTTCCAACATTTTAAGCTCAACTTGTTTCAACTTTCTGTGAACGGACAACCCGTTCCCTCACAACATCTACAACCCTACTTTGCCAATGCGCACTATATCCAATGCGCACTATGCAGGATGGCCTTGGCATTCACTTCAAAGACGAGGGCCACTCCATCTGTAGAGAATCGTACCCGGTAGGATACACCGTCATGGCGTTCGATCTCACTACCGACATGAGTGCCAACGAAACTCACATCTCGGGCCAGCGCCACGGAACCGTGTCTTGCCGATAAATTGACAGAACCCGTCATTCTTCTGGTGCTGGCGGAAATACATCGCACGCTCGAAATGGATGGCAACAGATCCATTTTGGTATCATGATCACGCACAGCATTCAGCGTTTTCTATCCGCATGCCCCTCTACGCGCTGTCACTTTTTAGGAGTCTACCCTTGCGACAGGCTTCCCCAAAATTCATGGCATTCCAAGCCTTCCCCTTGCTCTAGTCGCTAACACTGACCCAGCACCAAACCGGGTAAACACTGGGTTTGCATCTTTGTCGATAAAAACGGACATGGAGAATACTTTGACAGTTAGGGGATAGGCCCCCTTTCGCCCCATTTTTCTTCGGTTCTTATATCCAATATGTGGGACAAAATGGTCCACCAACGCCAGAAGGCTGCAAGGTTATGACAGCACATCTAGTGGGCATTACGTCATAGACTACCTCTCACACCGCTGCTCCAGGCTATCCCTGCATACCTTCTTTTCCAAATTTCGCGCCAATGATTACTCTCATAATGATAGTCATTCGCAAAACCTGCAAACACGTGGTCCACGCAAAGTGCTCTAATATCCACCAGACCTGCCAACCTTTGCAGGTAAGTGCTTGTGTACGATATCGTCACTATCCATATCGCTTTTCCGTAGTGCATTTTTGTTTCCTCTCTTGTATGTGCTTTCAGAACACGCTCCTGCTCGTATAAAAACCCATCGTCCAGTCAACACTCGCCTTAGTCAACATGCACGACGCACAGGCAGCCACGCCACCCAGGTTAGTCCCACTTGTATGTGCTACGTTCCTTTTTTGTTGTGCGTCACACTTATTCGTTTCGTGTGTCTTGTTTCAGTGGCACAGGATTTCAAACCCCAACATCCACAAGGGTCGCAGCCAAAATAAAGCTTCGCATCAGCAACCCACAACAGCACAGCACTAGCACAGTTGTGGGCCCTCTGTCAGACATCTACTTTCTCAATCCACAACAAACCAAATTGGTTTTGGGGAGTTTTCCCCAGTAGCCGCACTATCTCACGGGCACCGTTGCAAAATATGGACAGCACAATGCAGTGACCCTGTGTTCCTCGGAGTGACACAAACTCGTCGAAGCCATCGGCATCATTTAGAAACGCTTGGATGACCCACAGGGCCATCTACAGGAATATCAATTCAGCGATAGCGTTACCATTCTGTTCAAAAACGTGTTTGGAAAGCTAAAATTCGTCTTCGCACACCTGCAAGGCGGATCCGTCACCCTTAACCACGAAGAGTTCAACTTGTTGGACAGCCTGCAGCGAATCATTGCCGACATCATGTATCACAAAAAGAAAGAAGAAACGGACGTTCAAAATCAAATCATGGCATTTCACAAGTACATGCCTCAACCTTGCCGCAAATGCTCCCTTCCATAACATAAACTTCACCCAGTTCACCAAGTACATATGCTCCGCCAATTTTAGAACCTTCCTCGAGGTGCATCATTTTCTCAAAGCTCCTTTCGCACTATCCATCACACAAAATCAACCCTAGTGCGCATGCATCTCTACCGTGTTCCACTCCGCCCGCACACAGCATCCTCTCGTCCTTCAGTATCGCATCAAGTGTTCTCCAGCATGGGATACAAAAATTACTAAAGTGTTTAAAAACTAGAAGTAGATGGCCATCCCGCCAAAATACTCCTTATGCACTCCGTTTTGTCGAGGACAGCTACCACGGCAAACCCATCTCAATCAAGTTCACAGCTGCGAGAACAAAATTAATTTTGTGTTTTCCAACATCAACTTCAACGATATCCAGTTCAACTCCAATTCGTGGCCTTCTACCGACACCCATAGAACACGTGACAGTGATGAACAACAACAATCGTCTCACCAATGGCTCCAATGTGTTGCCACAAGGGGATTATACATCTTTTTCTACGAACAGCAGTGCATTTCCGTAGCTAAAATGCAGGAAATGATAAACCAAGGCCGCATGTGCTTCGGTAGATGCCTAATGGTCAATTTGGACAGTCCCACCCTACATTCT
The DNA here is from genome assembly GCA_030765065.1 of Deroplatys truncata. Taxonomy (NCBI): domain Eukaryota; kingdom Metazoa; phylum Arthropoda; class Insecta; order Mantodea; family Mantidae; genus Deroplatys; species Deroplatys truncata. Next base: position 344,505,053 of record CM060990.1, on the reverse strand, counting down.
ACCCGATCATATTCACTGTGATTGGCTGTTCATCGTCAATGAACACACAGTTATCGTCCAAAATGAAGACGATAACTCCATGAACTATTTGAAACAAGAAAGCCACGTCTGGTGGTACAACCCAACGAACTTTTCCACACCAGTGTTCTTTCCCACGGATGTGCTACTTCCTGTGTGCAGCATAATCAACGCTTCCGGCGGATGTGGTCATCAACTTCCCAACGGATGTACTCCCTGCGTGTGCAATTAACGCTTCCGGCGGATGTGGGGCAACGGACTTGTCCCCCTCCAGTGGTTTCCTGCGGATGTGCACATCTGTTTCCCCATGGATGTACTTACTGCGTGTGCAATTAACGCTTCCGGCGGATGTGCGGCAACGGAGTTTTCCGCCTGCAGTGGTTTCCTGCGGTTCTGGCGGATGTGGACATCACCTTCCCCCACAGATGTACTCCTTCCTGCGTGAGCAATGAACGCTTCCGGCGGATATGGGGCAACGGACTTTTCCCCTCCAGTGTTTTCCCCATATATATTCACTCCAATGTTTACCCCTCACACAGTGCGGATCTAACGTCCAGGAATGCCGGACATTTCGTGCACAGCGCACCGCTGCTCCTGTTGTAACGTCCAAGTGCTCAATTCTCGTAGCACGAAGCTTTGCTTCACGTGCGAAGTTCACTATTTTCAAGATCTCTCCAAACTTCGCCAACAAATAAAAAGATTTTCACTGCAAGTACAACAAACGTCGCTCATGACATGCGAATGCTCCTCTGTGCTCAAGTTTCTAGAAAATCAAAGGTGCATTCAAGTTCTGCTGCCTCAGGAACGACAAGTTATGCTTCAAAACGCAAACGCCATCTTCTCAAGTTATCCTCCTGTCGACGTAGACGCCGTGTGGGAACAGCTGCCCATTCACCTTCAACACATTTGCGCACCATACCGTCGCTGCAGACGCCACTACAACCTACCTTCTCAAAGAACTCACTTTGATGGACCACCACCGTTCGCTAAAAACTGCCACTGGTGTGTCAAAAGCGAAACGTGAGCGCAAACGCCCTTCGTCAACTAGATGAGCTCTCCAACAACACCGACATTATCTGCGTTGCTGCTCTGCAAGAAAACGTACCATACACCCTTCTAGGCGTCAGATCACTCCCCACCAGGTACGGTACCAGAACCGTTGTCAAAATCGATGAAGATACCGAAGTCTTTCTACCTGCAAGATATGGAAATGCTGCTCCAGAACTCATTCAACAGCTCAACTCCGCCAAGTTCACCATAACCTACCAAAGTGTAGAACAACTCTCCAACGGATTCAGAAAATATCACGTAAAGTTCACACCAAAATGAACTGCGAAACCGAACCCGTACACATTGGAAACAACCTCATCCTCAAACTCCTCTTTCTACCCCAACTCTCCACCATAGAAGAATGTCCTCAAGTCTCATTAGTCTCCACGCATATCTCCTTCTTTGGCAATCATAAACAAATCGTCAAGCTTTCCTAAAAAAAAACCCAGTCCATCCACGTCAAGTGCCTCCCTTTCAAAGCTATCCAATGTGCAGCACATGCTCAATTCTCCGTCTTCCACTGTCACAACAAAACACCTAACCTCAACATAAACGTCACATGCTACTCCAACAACTTCACCAACGAGTTCGTCGTTCCCACACCCATAGAAACGTACAGCAACTTCCATCATCTTCTCACATGCATCACCAAACCCACCAATGCCATTTTTGGCATCGATAGCGACTCCAGCGACACCGACGACAATATCGCCATCATCACAAAGTTTAAAATTATTTTTTGTGACAAAGTGACTGCTCATTGTGATTTTTCTTCTCAAAAAAGTACTTTTTAAAAAAGAATACACACAAAGTGTTTTATGTACTAAAAAGTAGTCTTAAAAACAATATACTATCATATCACATCTTAATATTTTATCTTTCACTCCTACGTTGTATGTATCATATAATAAATATTCATTCTACTCATTATTTTTAATACCAGTATACATTATCAATCTTATCATCTTGTGTAATCTCTGTATTTAAAATAAATTGCTGTAGGTATCCTATAATAAATACATATTCATTTTACTTATCATTTTTATACCAGTAACCATTACCCATCTTATCATGTGAATCATAAGCATCATTTATTGTAAATCTCTGTATTCAAAATAAGTAAAGAAAATTGTTCCCGGATTAAGCAACGTGGATTAGCAATAATCCTGCCGCTAGTAATACTTTCAAACTTACCGCCAACAACCTTAATTCACTCGATTAAGGCGATTAATGCGACACCAACGCCACTTAGCAGCAGGATTAATGATAACCTGGAACCAATACTACTGGCGTCACTGCTTTTCATTTTTGTGTTTTAATACACAATCCGCACATATTTATTTGCGTTATACTCAAGTTTACGCACATTTCACTTTTTATTTCCCCTTAGAGAAAATAGGAATTAGTTATTTTATGCGTGTCTTGATTGCGTGTGACATCCATTGGTTATCCAGATTCTTCTCTTTTTTCGAAATGCGCATTTCAAAATATGGACATTTCAACATACAGTAGGGACAATGGTTCTGTGCCGGTGACGTTTCCTTGTGCACTGAAGAGTCTATGCCTAACGCCAGGCAGCTCTGTTCGCCTGCCTGCTGGAAGACGTGGGGCTTTGCTGATACGACATAAACATACAACACCACACCACTGCATGACTGGTTTATTGTCACATTGTTCTATCATTCTTTTATATTTACACATTATACACAAACCTTGTCATGTAAATGCATTGTCGTAAACTAGCAGGAGCTTTATTAGTGTGTTAAACACTACACCAGAAATATCACCACCGTCATTTTCTTCTGCAAGACTTTCCCTTTCATCGTCATCTTCTCGTTCGCTGTCACTATATTTCTTAACCTGGATTACAGAACCTTCTAAGACATTTTCAAACAGGCCTTATTGTTCTTCAAAGTATTTGTCTTCCTACTTAACGTGTTGAGAGGCATTTCCCCACTTTTCTACGCTAATGTCCTCAACATGTTAGCTAAGCTTAATCAATAACATCATGTAGTTTAAAAGGGTGTTCTGCCAAGCTACCGATTGCTTTATATCAGCCCAGATGAGTCCTCGATTAAGATCCGAAGACTAAGGCGGTAATCGGAGAACATTGTGTGCATGGCCTACAAACTATCAAGGTAAATTTTCGGAATAGGCTTTGACCCTTACTTAAGTTGTAAAGCTCCAAACTTAGCATCCTTTCGTGGAATGGGGCAAGTTCTGCATCGTATTTTGGAATGAGGCGATGGGGCCTTTTCCAACTGCATATTATGGTACGGTGCGTTCTCCATCACCAAAACAGATCTGAGAGGCAAGGTAGGAATTAGTTTTTCCATTAGCGATTTCTTTGTATTTATCCCCATCATTTTGTGTTATATTAAACTTAGTTATTTTTACATAAAACGTCGCAGAAGGCAAGAACCTCTAATAAACACACCAAAATACACAATACCTATATGCAATCCAAGCTTAATTACAGAAACACAGGGGTGTCATTTAGGGGGGCAGGGGGTCAATTGGCCCCCTCCCCTAGGTTACAAGCAACATTATTGCTCTATCAAATGAAGCATTACAACTTTACTATTAGTAGCAATATTTCACATTTAAGAAATAAAGCATTATTTTCTTTTAGGCCAAATATATCGTTACAATCCACATGAACATTTGTGAAACTGCTGCAATCAATCTTGCCCCCCCCCCAATGCAGAAACTGAAATGACGTCCATACAGAAACATATAGTAACTAATTTTATTTATAAACACAACGTTCAAGGTAGCATCAACAGACGGCTGGCAAGAGAGATGTTACTCGAACTACTGCTGCCGCTAGACTGAAGCGATGGCACTCACTGCGCATGCCCGAGAATTGGGGGCTCGCTCACTGTCCACATAACCAGTGCGCACCCAGCCTTCACCGGCACAGAACCATCATCCCTACTGTAATGTGTGTGTGTTCCACGTTTGCTTAATGTCTAGCAATGTTCAATATTACTTTGGTAGCAGCTGACAAGCCCCGAATATACAGTTCTATGTTGGCATTTCAATAAGGCTCTGCGCGCGGTCGCCATAGTAGATTCGTCGCACAGAATTACCGTTTGTGAAGCTATATCCTGTGTAATTTAAATATGTAGCTGTAGTGTAGAAATGCTGTTAAGTTGTAGCATTCAAAACTGTTGACCGCATGAATGTTGTTTGACGTTACATATTTTGTTGGTCACCATTTAATGTTAAAATGCATTTAGTTTGCTTTTAAGGCAGAATTTTTGTGTACAACAGAGCATGCCATTACACGGTGTTAGATTATGGCCAGGATCACCATACACATGTAACACACTCATACACTGCACAACTTTTACTGATTTCAAAACATTGTATGTAATAAAGAAATAATAACGTGGTGGTTTAGGTATTTTCATCAATATATGGCATATTTTGTCACTTTTGTTCAATGTTTCTCACTAACAGCACTCGCATCCAGGACCATTTAATGCTAATAGCTTGCCGCTAGGTGGCTTCTGAGTGTAGGCACTACGTTTGTGAGCTCCCGTATTTTTACTTATATTTTCTTAAAACTTTCATCTCTCAGTAGTTAAAGCTTTTAGGAGTGTAGTCGAGTTTAAATTGCAGCTGCTTTCACATAAGAATATATTTTTATTGTACATTGTAGTGTAAAAAAAACAAATAATACCGTGTGTTAATATTAGCTGTTTACGTCCGCCATATTGAATTGATCTGTTTGTGTTTATATAGCCTATTTTTTCGTGTTTTCTGTCTTTGGACGATTAGTGACTTGTGTTTGTGCTTAATTAGGAAATTACTTAGTGCATTACTAGTGGTTTAAAAGGTGAAATTAGTGCTTGGTGTATTAGCAGTAGTTTAAGAAGTGAAATAAGTGTTTTGGTGCGTTACTAGTGGTTTAAGTTAGGTAGACGTGTATTAGATTATCTCTTTTTAACTGTATGTTATTTCTGTGTGTGTGTGTGTGTGTGTGTGTGTTGTAGAGTAACTTATTAACATATAAAGCTGTAGGTGTATTATAAATTGGTATAACTGTAGTAATTTCTTTGGATAACTGCGACATAATAGTGGTGTTTTAAAATAAACCGTCCCACCCTTGAATGTAAACAAACCTAACTGCTAGTGTATTTTGGAAAAACATTGTAGTCGTAACATAAGTGCTTGCAGATTGTACGAATCTTCTGACCGTGTTAGTTTACCTTTATTGTCTCTGTCAGTGCAGTGTGCTAATAATGAGTGAAAAATCGTGTGATCTTAGTGGTAATTGTCGCCGGAGGGTTAGCCAGGGTGTTTTCTGTGCAGGATGTAAGTTTTGGTTTCATTGGGCGTGTGCGAACATTGTTAGTGAGAATGTGAGCAATTGTGTGGAGTGGTTTTGTGAACTTTGTAAGTATAAGGCACTGGTCAGAAAGCACGAGGAAACCATTTCCAACCTGAGAAAAGAACTAGAATTTTTCAAAAAAGAAACTAGAAGCACTGTTTCGGCTTCAAATATTTTGGCTAATAACTTTCAGGACTTCAGGATGGTATCTAAGAAGAATCTCAGGAGGAAAAGGCGTTTCTCTGCGGATGATCAACATCTTGTCCAACTGAGCAACAGATTCAGTGTTCTTGAAACGCTGAATGTTGATCAGGCCACAAATCCCCAAGAGCAGGTCTTAGATGAATCTGTAAATCACACAAAAAGCAAGGTCTTGTTGCTTGGGAGTAGTCATGGGAGGGGCATAGCATCCCTGCTCAAACGGGACTTGGGGTGTGATTATGATGTAGTAGGCATAGTTAAACCCAGTGCTGCGCTCTCTGATGTCACTGAAGACCTGGTAAAGCTAACTGCAGGTTTTACCAAGAGGGATCATGTAGTGATAGTGGGTGGGCCAGGGAATAGCCTGAATAGAAATAGTAGCTATATTATTGAAAAGGATCTGTGTGACATCAGTGAGACCAGCAGCCATACTAATGTGAAGGTAGTGGGACTTTTACATAGGCATGACAAGCCTCAGCTTCATTGGAGGGTGAGGGATATGAATCTGAGACTTGAGCGTGCCTTGTTAAGTCCTGCTGCATCTCACATGTGTGTGATAGATGTCGACGGTATAGGCAGGAATGGTTATACCTCTCATGGCCTACACCTAAATTCTAGAGGCAAAGAGAAGCTTTCTCTTCTTATTGCTGACAGAATTAAGGGTAAAATTCCTGTTGTCACTAGTAGGAGGTATTTTTTAGGTTAAGTATGTCCCATAGTCAACATAATCATTGCCACTTAAAGCAAATTGAGATAACCATCCCAAATACCTCTGTATCCACAAGGAACTATAGAAATAATGCTTCTGACATCAATAGTAATAATAATGATAATAAAAATAAAAACTGCCTGTCTGTATTTCATCAGAATATAAGAGGCTTAAGAAACAAAGTAGATGAACTTACTATTAGTCTTAATACTGAAAACTCACTGCCACACATTTTATGTTTATCCAAATACCACTTGACACAACAGGAATTTCAGCCAATTTTACTGCATGGGTACTCTTTAGCAGCAGAGTTTTCAAGAAAAATCTTACATAAAGGTGGGGTTTGTATGTATGTCAGAAATGATGTGACTTATAAAGTTTTGGATTTATCCAAGTTTTGTAGTGAACAAAACCTTGAACTCTGTGCAGTTCAGCTAAATGAAGGTAAATTGAATTTAACTATAGTAGCCCTTTATTGATCTCCCTTAGGCAATTTTGAAATATTCAGAAAGCAACTTGAACATCTTCTAAAATTTTTATTCAAACCAAAAAGAGAATTAATCATATGTGGTGATATAAATGTTGATTATTTGAAACCTAGTCCTCAAAGGGAACAACTCAGCACTTTACTTACAACATACAACATACCACATGACACATACAGTAAACTTTACAACAAGAATCCAAAACAGCTCCTCTACAGCTATAGATAATATATTTGTAAACTCAGATAGCATTAATTTTTGCAATGTCTCATCAAAATCTAATGGCCTGTCGGATCACGATGCACAAGTTCTACACATTAAAAAGTTAAATTTAAAATCCAAACCTAAATATACTTATCAGAAATCTAGGGAAATAAATGAAAATACTCTGAGTGAGTTTAGCAAAATACTTGAACTTGAGTTATGGAATCAAACTTACCAAACGAATGGAACCAATAATAAATATAACATCTTTCTTCAGTGTTTCATAACCCACTTTGACGCTTGCTTCCCGGTCAAGTTAAACAAAATATCTAACTTCAAAAGAGAGAACGCCTGGATCACTTTAGGAATTAGGACGTCATGTAGACGTAAAAGAGAATTATATGAGCAAGTAAGAATTAGTAATAATATAGATTTAAAACACTACTTCAAAAAATATTGTAAGCTTCTAAAGAAGGTAATAAAAGCGGCTAGAATATTGCATTACAATAAACAGATTCAACTCTCTGACAATAAAATAAAAACTACTTGGAATATAATAAAAAGAGAAGCCGGTAAATCCTCATTACAAAATGACTTAATAACACTAAACATTGATAATCAAGAAATTAGTAAACCTCATGAAGTTGCAGAAATATTTAACAAATTCTTTTTGGATGTAACAAACAAAATGAGTATTAATTTTGGAAGTAAAGAGGCAGCTTTGGAATTTCTAAGATCAAATTTCACTAATGAAGTGCCTGAATTTAAAGTTAGGCTGACAACGCCTTCTGAAATAAACAAAATTATTAACTCCTTCAAAACAAAAAACTCTTCTGGTTATGATGAAATAACAATAAAAGTCTTAAAATCATGCTCATCTCAAATTTCCACTCCCCTTAGTTATTTGTGCAATGAGTCACTAAGGTCAGGAATTTTCCCTGACAGAATGAAATTTTCCATTGTTAAACCACTTTTCAAAAAAGGCGAACGCAATAATGTTTCAAATTATAGACCAATATCTCTCTTGCCAATTTTCTCTAAGGTTCTTGAAAAGGTGATGTTTAATAGACTTTATAAATACCTTGAATGTAACAACATACTTGTCAGGGATCAGTTTGGGTTCAGAAAAGGAATGTCGACCAATAATGCAACTTATAAACTTACTCATGAAGTGTTAACTGCATTAAACAAAAAAATGCATGTAGGTGGGATTTTTTTGTGACTTAGCAAAGGCATTTGACTGTGTTAATCATGATATTCTGATAGCAAAATTGAAATTCTATGGACTAAAAAATGAAACTCTAAGTTGGTTCGTATCATATCTAAATGAAAGAAAACAAAGTGTTGAAGTTGTCAATGATATTGAATTTGGAAAACATACATAAAAATGGAAAACAGTAACACATGGAGTGCCCCACGGTTCAGTCCTAGGACCTTTATTATTCTTGATCTATATAAATGACCTATCACTTTATATAAAGGATATTGCAAGTATAATTCTGTTTGCTGATGACACGAGTGTTCTGGTGACTAGTAAAAACTTGAATGAGTGTGTAATTAAATTGAATTATGTTTTGAACTGTATGTCACACTGGTTTAAAGCTAACAAATTATCTGTAAATCTAGACAAAACAAAAGTTGTTAAATTTATAACCCATCGATCACTACACACTCCAATAGAAATTGGGATTAATGACATGTCACTAGAACAAATAGACAACATTAAATTTCTGGGCCTCCAAGTAGACAGATATTTAGATTGGAAAGTTCACATTAGGTATATCATACCCAAACTCAGTTCTGCATGTTATGCTATCCGAGCATTGGTAAATGTCAGTTCTATAGATACACTTAAATTAGTATACTATGCATATTTTAACTCTATCATTGAATATGGAATATTATTTTGGGGAAATTCGGTAGAAAGTAAACGAATATTCCTCATGCAAAAGAAGGTTATAAGAATCATTTCCAGCACTCATAGCAGACACTCTTGCAAACATCTTTTTAGAAGACTAAAGTTATTAACCCTACCTTCCATGTATATATTTTCAATCTTAAAATTCTATGTATGCAATCGAACCACATTTATTACAAACATGGAAATTCATGAGATAAACACTAGACAAAAGGGTAACATCCATCATCCCAGTGCAAAGCTTTCTTGCTTCCAGAAAGGTGTATATTACGAGACCTTAAAAATATTTAATACTCTCCCTAATGATCTTAAGAGAAACGTTGACAATTTCAATGTCTTTAAAACTGCTGTTAAAGAGTACCTATGCTCAAAAGCATATTATTCTGTACAAGATTATCTGACAAATTATCCTGATGATAATACTTATATAGCTCTGTAAGTAGTATTAGTAAATATTAATGACAATTGCCAGTCATATTTGATGCCTGCTCTAGAATTAATGAAGCTATTTAAATGTATGTATATTAAGAACTGACAGTAAATGCTATGCATTACAAATCAAATAGAACAAAGGTAAAATCCTAGTGAATGTTAAAATAACTGTTCTTGCCTATACGTATGTTAACCTTATAACAGTAAGGAGGTATTCAACTCTGTACAAAATTACACTTTATTTGTTTCATTTTGTATATAATATGTCTTTATTTTATTTTAAATGTTCTGTATACTATGTAATATTTATGTATATATGTAACTTTATTGTACATTACCTTAACACGCATATAATATGTGTATTTTATTTCAAATATTCCATATTCTATGTAATATTTATGTTTATATATAATTTTTGTACATTTCCTTGACATGTTCTATGTTCACAAGCCTTTATGGCTGCTAGTGAACTCACAGAATGCTATCTAATCTAATGTAATCTAACGGACCAGACACTGACATTCAAAATGGCGGCCGTATGTGGTGGGAATTTGGAAAATCATTTAAGGCTGGTTCACAACCGCCCGAGAATGGTAATCAGAACGGAAACGAGAACGGGAAGCAATACAGCATACAAGATATTGGTTCACAACAGCCCGGTACCGAGAACGGGAATGCATATCGATGATCGTATCGATCACAAAGTGAAAGTCGATTTTGCGCATTGTGATTTCATTTGTTTTTAACTGATCAATGATATGTTTTCACCCATTTCTAATTTAGCCAACGTCAAAATTCATTAGAGTAAACATCTAAATGCATATCCATTACATTTCCGATCCCTCTAGTTGTGCCAAGCATTCATTCCTTCATTTAATGACATACATTAAATTTGTTTGTTGTTTGTTTATTTCCACCGGTTTTTGCTGTTCTTTGTAGCTTTTGCCATTGTTTTTGAGGTAATAGGCACTTTTGAGTTCTATATTACCAAATTACAAATGACCCTTTCACCAGAGGAGCCAACGCTCATTGGATTTGCGGATGTCGGGATGAGGTTAGGAAGCACATTTAAATCAAATTTCTTCCAGTTTCATGTTTCCAGCTTGCAACTATAGAGAGTACTAGCGGCTGTTTCATGCCACGGCCGCCTAGAATAATCTCTAGAGTGAGGAGTCTAATATGCACAATATGGATCTAATATGCCGTGCACGAGAACGAGAAAGTTAAAGTGGGCAACTCTTCTTTCCCGTTCCCGGGGCCCGGGAAGGCTTCCCGTCGATTGTGAACGTTCCCATTTGAATACATGTATTTCAACCTTCTCGTTCTGGTTACCGTTTTCGTTGGTTGTGAACCAGCCTTTAAACAGCGCTTGTCAACGAGCTAGACTTCTCTGCAGTGAAATACAATTAATGTGGTGTAATGACATGTCTTTTGTGTAGAGGATGCTCTGTTGTACACAAAAACGCTGTCTTAAAAGTAAACCAAGCGCGTTATAACATTAAATGTTGACCAATGAAATATGTAAACTCAAACAACATTTCATGCTGTAACTTAACAGCAGTTCTAAAATATAGCTACATATTTAAATTACTAAGGACACAGCTTTATAAATTGCAAGCACTGTAATATTGTGCTCGCATGAAATAGAACTGTTGATAATGTAGTTGACATTGAGTTCACTCAAAATTAACTGTCAGTAGTTACATTGTTTATCACACTGTATACAATATTATATACACAACATATACCCTGGATGACGCATGAAATGCAATTGTTTACAGTAATTAGCTAAGTTTTAGGTGGAATTTTGGTTTCACTGAAAGCTTTTCATGTCTAAGTTGGCAATAATTATTAAAAATATATCTATTACTTAGTGAATTATAACATTCTTTACTAGTTTTTGCAGTGTGTCCACACCGACAGAGTGAAATATAACAAATAAGTAATCTTTAACGAGCACAAGTGAAATGTATGAAACACACAACCTTAAACAGTATTGCAAAACAACATTCATGCAGTCTACAGTTTTGCATGCAGTAACATGAAAGCATAAACACGATGGTTGATTTAAACAATTGTCGGAAATGCACCATTCTGCAGCTTAACTTCTTTCTTGGAATTGTTATAAAAGAACCATCACAAGGGAGTTGATCTTTTCTTACAACAAAGTCGGGAACAAAATGATGTATGCATACAGGTGAATCCTTCGAAGGCGTAAAGTGTTCACGATTTATGATTATGATCTGCTTTCTTTTAAATCTTTATACACTGGTGTGCAAACCCTAAGGACGAAAGTAATCTTCGCATGCTGTGACACTGCCAAGTTGCATAAATCGATGAAACTTGAATCATACATAGAGGGAACTGCTACGGTATGCTACAGTAAGCAACTAAATGAAATATGCAACGGGACGAACAGAAATGCCACTTTCATTCATAGACCATAAGCTACACTAAAGTCAATACGACATATGATGGCGCTCTAGATTTACAGAAACGGATACATGGTGCTTAAAAGGGTGTATGATCACCAAGGACAGCAATGCATGCTCTGCATCGCGCTCCCATGCTGGCCACAAGGCTGGTAAGCAGTTCTTGTGCTAGGGCGATCCATTCCTCCACCAGCGCTGTTGACAACTGTTGGATGGTGGTTGGTGCATGTGGATGTGCTGCAATGCGTCTCCCCAAAGCATCCCACACGTGTCCAATGGGATTTAAATCGGGGGAAGGGACAGGCCAGTCCATTCGCCGAATATCCTCTCGTTCCAAGAGATCCTCCACCTGCGCTGTTCGATGCGGTCGCGCATTGTCATCCATTAAATAGTCAGGGCTGACTGCACCCCTGAAAAGACCACATGGGGAAGGAGTACAGTATCACAATAACGACCAGTGAGCATACCGTGTTCAAAGATTTGGAGGTCGGTGCGCCCATGCAACATTATGCCTCCCCAAACCATAACACCCGGACCACCAAAACGATCATGTTCAAGGATGTTCCTAGGTTCATTACGTGTTCCCACCTCTCGCCAGATGAGGGTACCTCGAGAATCACTACTTGGACTGAATCTACTCTCATCCGAGAAGAGCACGTGACCCTATTCCTCGTTGATCCAATTTTGATGCTCTTGAGAGCATCGCAAACTGTGCCGCCGATGTGTGGATGTCAATGGAACACAACATACTGGCCGCCGGGCAAAGAGACCACCTCTGTATAGTTGCCGTGCCACTGTGTATCGTGAGATTGCGTGCCTAGCTGTCCTGCTAAATCCCGCTGTTTGGTGTGGATCCCTTCTTGCCTGTTGCACAATGTAGCGGTCATCTGCTGCTGTAGTTGAGCGTGGTCGACCACCACCTCTCCTTGGGACATTAGTGCCTGTGGTTTGGAAGGTTCCCCATGCACGTGAAAGAATGCTGTGAGCAATTCCAAACTCCTGAGCAACACTCGTCACACTTCACCCTTCTTCCAGTTTCCCGATGATTCTTCCCCATGTGAAGTTACCCAAATGGTGTCTACGGGCCATGTTGCAATGAAGAACATCGCTACAGTGCACCGTAACAGCTCGCTAATTGCCACACTGTTTAGTCAACTGCCCCGTGTTGCGGGACCAGACCCAATTGGCACTATAGGCTCGCTACACTCACGTCATGTGACGTCCAGCTTTCTGTGTACGTGTGAGAGACCTTTGGCAACATGTTCTCGCTTCTTCATCTATTTCCACCAAGTGGTTCATTTGTTATGTTACTTTATCCATCTCGTCCTTAGGTTTTGCACACCAGTGTATTTTGGAAATATGAATGGCAATACTCCTATGTATGAGAATCACTGGGACTCACTATAGACATACACATCCATAATTGTTTTATGCCTCATAAATATACATAGTTTAATAATATTCTATAACGTAAATTAACACTTTATATAGCATATTTTAAAATATGTATAACAATTGGATGGATTTATTGTACAATTTGTTCTACATGTTTACAGTACATACAATGTATATTCATTTATACCCCTACATCTGTTGTACAATTTGTCTGGTGCTTTTATAACAATTATTTACACATATTTTCGTAATAATCAAAGTTCGATTTACACCCGGGAACACAACGGTGTTGTAATGTTTTAGGTTAAGTATATTTACGACTGTAACGATTTCTTCTTTATTTCACCACAGTAACCGTGTCACAAACTATATTCTCAAATAGATAAATTAAAAATGTATAATATATACTTTACATTTAATGTAGCCATAGTCCACATGGAATACATTAGTAAACACAGGTAACACGCGGAAAGTACATGGCATAAAAGCATATGACTGGGATTATTCCCGTTTCCTACATTGCACAAATAAAGGTTTTAAAACACAATTGCTTCGCTAATCTGATTACAAACTGCCACAGTTAATAAAATACAATAAATCAAAAGCACAACACAGCAACTGGCGTGTGTAAACAACTCAGGCATCACCTCCAACTACCGCCGCTATTTTTCACAATCTCGGACCCAGTGTCAGGTTCATAGTTTCTAGAGGGTCCTGTCACATCCTATGTAATTCACTCGAGGCATCATAGGAGCGCTGCTTGCATTGTGTGTGTGCTGCCAACATTTGAATTCCAAACATATCGGAGAGTGCATTGTGCTGCCAACGCCCAGTGGTACAGCCGACATCTGAAATAAATAAAACCGATAGTTGATACGTAAGCACATGAGCGAGAGGATTCATTATTTAGCTTAGGCTTCTGATTCACGGGAGGTTATGTTCGTGTATATATATATATATATATATATATATATAGCTTAGGTTTCTGATTAACGGAAGGTCATGTTAGGTTTAGTTTTTTTTATATATAAAATTAAGTTAAATGGCAATTAGTGGTTACACCAAAGTGCGCTCACAGGCTTTCCTGAATGATGCTTCTGATTCACGGGAGGCTAGGATAGGTTTAGTTTGTTTTATATAAACTTAAGTTAATTAGCAATTATGGTTACAACAAAGCACGTTAGCGAAGTGAGTGTGCATTCCTTAATAATGTTTCTGATTCATGGTAAGTTAGGTTAGCTTTTCGCTCGTGTACATTCCTTAATGATGCTTATGATTCACTATTTATGTGCAATGGTTCATGTTAATGAATATTCTTACCTTTTAATCGCAATCGTCACATGCCATTTGACTATTCACACTTACAGCTGATAAAGACGCTTCGGAGCAAAATTATCGGTCTTTCATACCCAATAGTTAATGGGATGCTAAGGACCACAGTAATTAAAGAGCATGAATAAATAAAAGTCAATTTTAACACTAAGCATTCTGGTATTCCCAGATTTCCGTTCATTTCAATATGTTGGCGACACTGCATTAGCGCAATTTTGCATCATTTCCACTACTACGTTGGTGGCACTTCCGAAAACCGCCAAAAGAGACTATAAGAACGGTCACAAAGAAGGGTTGGGGACCAATAACTACTATGCCAAAGCATTCCTAATTAAACAAGGATTGCTCTGGATAGCCAAAAACCCTGATTTCGTAAGTAAAAAGCCTCTATTTTGCCCCTAATCCAGTACCGCAGTAGTACCCCATTACACCACATTAATTTTATTTTACTGCAGAGAAGTCATAGCTTGTAGACAAGAGTTGTTTAAAGTATTTCCCAAATTCCCACCTCATACAGCCGCCATTTTGGATGTCAGTGTCAGGTCTGTTATCCACAGAGTCCTGACTTAGCGTCCAGTTGTTAAGCATTTGACTATTGCTTTCTCTTTGTGTCTATAATGAAATGTGCAATCTAGCTATTTCTGCAAAGGTTTATTTGGATTAAAATGTATACATAAAAAAAAAGCTTTAGTAAGAATAATTTGTGTACCCACTAATAAAGGTAGAGGATAGAGAAAGTTATGTGAATGTATTGCATCAGGTTTTTAATTTAGGAGTATAATACTTATTTCTTATTTAGTCTGAAAAAAAGGAGAGTGTTTCAGTTTTTATGTGTGAGCATAACATCAAATAAGCCTTAGCAATTGGAAATTATGGTATGCATTATAAACATTGTGCTTTTCTATATATAATTACTTTGGGATACAAACCTTGGTAGGCCAGGTACTATACGTCTGCTTATAACCACTCGGGTTTCAGCTCATATTTTCTGGCCACAAATCAATATGAAATATGACAATAGAACAAAGCTAAAAGCACGCGTCCCGAGACACCATTGTGAACCGGCTGCGGAAACGATTTGGGCAATTATGCTACTCTTGTATCCCCGTCGAAATACCTTAAAGTAGCCAAAGAAAAGCGAATAAGTTACCTTGTGGGTGAGTTTAGAAGTAGATGTGATCTGTTCAATAGCTTGTGCCCACCTGCCACCCCTGGACGGTGTTTTACTTATATAGGCGAATCCCGCACGAAACAAAACAAACGTAGCCATTTTTGCGTTGAAGATGTATAGTGGGAACTGCCAACCTAAATGAAAATCCACCAGAAATGCGATGCGCTGTTGTTAGTAGTGTTTGTTCTTCTTCTTCTTCTTGTTTTTCTTCGTGTGTTCCCGCTGAAAAAACGCAACGCATTCAAAGACTGGCTGCACCATGCACTAATTGAAAGCAGCAAAAGAATATGCACCAAAGTTTTAAGTTTGTAATAGTTTTTGTCAAAGTATAGTTTATTAAGAGGTTATTTCCATTGTAATAACAGTGTAATAAAGAAGTAGCTTTACCGTAACAGTGGTAGATAGTTAACGCAAGTTTACATAAAAAAAACCCTAACCTTAGGCTAACCTTCCGTGAATTCAGAAACGTAACCTTATATAAAAATAAGTAAACCCAACCTCCCGTGAACGAGAAATGTAAGCTTAGGAACGTACGCGAGCGAAGCGAGCGTGCGTGCTTTGATGTAACCACTGGTAACTAATTAAAACAAGCTTATATATATACTAAACCTAACCTCCCGTGAACCAGAAACGTTGAAGAAGATGTATAGTGGAAACGGCCAACCTAAATGAAAATCCACCAGAAATGCGATGCGCTGTTAGTAGTGTTTGTTGTTGTTGTTGTTCTTCTTTTTCTTCGTGTGTTGTTCCCGCTGAAAAAACGCAACGCATTCAAAGACTGGCTGCACCATGCACTAATTGAAAGCAGCAAAAGAATATGCACCAAAGTTTTAAGTTTGTAATTTCGCTCGCTTGCTTTGATTTAACCACTGGTAACAAATTTAAACAAGGTTTCATATATATATATAAAGTAAATCAGAAGCCTAAGCTTATATTAAAACAAAAGTAACCTAAACTGCCGTGAATTCAGAAACGTAAGGTTATATAAATAAAAAAAAACCTAACCTAAACCTAATCTTCGGTGAATTCATAAACCTAAGGTTATATAAGATCCCTCGGCTACGTCCTGTGGTCGTAGTTGCGGCGCTTTGGTGGCATAAATTATTCATATGTTGCCAGTATTGCGTTAGTCAAGCGTATGGCATAGAGTGACATCTGTTGAGCTAGTGTTTTGCATAGAGTGACATCTGTTGGAAATATACGACATCGTCATCGTTGTGGCGGGGGGGATACAACTAGAGCATAATGTCGACGATTTGGACTTGAGACAAATATACTCTTCGAGAATCTGCATTTTCTCTTAGGTCTTATGGTGTACAATGTATAAATGTTCAAATTATCATATGCTCCCATAATTATGGTTCGAGTTGGCAACTCTGGTTCCAAGACACTTTGCAGTTGTTGCTTCATAATACTTTCATAAATGGTGGTGTACGCTACAAAAGAGCAATCTCTATTTTATGAGTAAACTGGTATTAAAACACTTAGTGACTTCCATAAGAGGGTAAACTGTGATATTGAAGGCATATTAGTGCTTTCAGATAATTGTGGAGAAAATTACTATGGAAGTGGATGTTAAAGATTGCCATTCTCTAGTATGTTACTAAGGAAGTAAAGCACAAATACAGGTAAGAAATTTATTCTCATGCCTACATGGAGTAAAATACTCTAGGACTGAACAAGAAAACCATATCAGGTATGAGAGAAGGCATTTTAACATGTTTTAGGGTTGGTTAGGTTACACTGATCTCAATGAAGAAAATGCTATTTCTTTATTTTCAGACAAAGTACATGGAGATAAGTGTTAGGACCATGTCAATATGATCGTGTACAAAACTTTGATATATTGAGCTGAAGATACTCGATTAATACTAAGTTCGTTGAAAAAGATACAAAAGAAATACAGCCCTGCTCCAGTTTAAAATTATACAAACCAATAAATAATAACTTCACACTGACAATATAGATGTATGCAAAATATATAGAGGTTATAACAATGCTTGTGTCTATATCAGTTTAAGTATGGCGACTATTCACTTAAAGTTAAGAAAACCACGCAAATTATGAACATTTTTTGTATGTTAATATGCCTTTTTTCACCATAACAATTTTGTTACAAATTCACGATTTCATCAAAATTTAAAATAAATGAAAAATACAAGAATTATGAGATATACATGGAAATCAAGTAGATAAAAAGATAAATAATGATAATAATTAATAAGATTAAATTATTTTTGTGACTACAGCACTCTTGAGAACTTCTGCAAACCATGAAAGGATGGTTCGATTAATTTTTTGACATCTTTTTCTAAACTTGTTATTGCTACAGTTACTTACAGCATTTGTAACTAGCTGTAACCCATTTGTTACCCTTATTGCATTTGTAGCCCAGCAATGGTTGATACATTCTAGAAGTATGGGATTGAAATAAGACAAGGTTGATTTTTGAAAGTTGTAAGTAGACTGAAATTTGTACTTGTTGAAAATAAAATAAGGGTAGCTTTTTAAAATGTTGATTACTATGTAATTCAAAATAAGGATTAGGTGGTTTTTGGAGGTTGTAACATAACCTATGTTTTTCTGCTATTGTATAATTGTGCAACATTTTGACCATATGCTTTAAAACAGTCCAGATTTGCACACAAGGTGTTGAACATATGGTAGGGGTAGTGTTTCAGAGGTTTAAGGTGGCTTATAATTTTTGTTGGGTCCTATTGTATAAGGTGCAGTTTCATCTAGATAGGCCAAAAGAATGTTGCTTTGTGTGTTTAGGAGCTGAAAATAGGGATTGAATGTAAGGATAGCTTATGAATTTTGTAAGTTTCTAGAATCCAAATGTATCTAGTTCTATCACAATGATACCAAAAATCTTACTTTATATAACTTCAGTGAAATGTGATGATATGAAAGATATAAACCCCTCCTATAACCCCTAAAATAACTCAATTTTAAAATGTTTTAAGCTGCCTTATTTACCCATTTGGGCTCAAAGCCATTAAAGATCTGTCATATTTGCAATGAAGTGCTAAAAGTAGCCTCTGATATCTGTATTCAACGGAACAGAATTGGAATTGGGTGTCATGAATATGAAAGAAACTCTTAACCCCCGGTTTTCAAAGTTTTGGAAACATTATATAGCCTCTACCCATCTGTAAGAATAGGGCTTTTCAATGGTGAAAGAATTGTCAAAATTGGTTGAGTGGCTTTTGATATAACACACACTCCTCATGCACACACTCCCCCTACCCCTGCCCT
Source organism: Deroplatys truncata (assembly GCA_030765065.1). Taxonomy (NCBI): domain Eukaryota; kingdom Metazoa; phylum Arthropoda; class Insecta; order Mantodea; family Mantidae; genus Deroplatys; species Deroplatys truncata. The sequence continues at coordinate 344,486,109 of CM060990.1, read as the reverse complement.
TATAATATTAGTGTAGATTAGGCTGTACATATGTTTACCTCTGTGTAGTATTGAGTTGGCCTGTAAATGTACATTATTATTGATTCTTGTGGCATGTTCATGTATAGCCTTTTGTGTTAAATGACCCTGAACATTGCTTCTTAGCTCCTTCACCGATATGACGTCTTGTGCAGCAGCTTTAAATAATCAATTTAACCAACTGCTAAATAGCTGAAGGCTGCTTAGCTTTGGCATCAGGATTTATGGCTATATGGTCTAAGACACAATAGGAGTAGCTAACATATCAAACCCAAGGATCATAGGATCGAATCCCGGTAAAATGCATGTTCTGCATTCAATAGAAACTATGGTAAACGATGGGGAGTGTCCAACTAAAGCAAGCGGTGTGATGGCTTGGTTGGATGCTGATGGGTTTTGATTGAATGCAGATACATGAATTTTACCTATTTATTTTGTTTAAAAGAAAACTCACTCACAATATTATGCAGTTAATGAGATCAGACAATGCTTTAACTATCATGTGTTCAGATGGCCAAGCAGTTTAAGGCATTGTGATGTGATATGGTCAGAGGTTCATTTCCCAAAGTAACATTTTTTAAAATTTTATTTTTATTCCTATTCCAAGAGGACAACATTTAATGCCTCACCTCATTAGATATCCTTGAAGGGGTTTAAAAAGCATACAGTTTCTAATATAGACAAGCACGGCAAGGTAAGAATGTTGTCATGACCTACAACACAAGCCACTCAGTTCTCTTACAATTAATTACACATGGCCGGACATCAGGGGCAAGCTACACATTGCAAATCTGGTTTTGTCATTCACATCCTTAATTAGAAACTAAAATGGACCAGGAAATACAAAAGGGGCCAAGGTACTAAGTAAATCACCACACTGAAAAATCACAGTATAAAGTCGGATTTATGCGATTGCACGGAAAATAGTTTCACATTACCTTGTTCTCATGACATGAACTAGTGTGGCGCCTGCTTCCAAAACCATACTTGCTACCCACATTAGCTATCTCTCAACCCCACTCCACATATGAGCACTTATCCCCACCATGTTCAACATGTGCTCATTGGCATGGAACAAAGCCTAATCACATTTTAATGTACATGACCAAGAACACATTTCTCCCATTACACATGGCAACTCTTCTATACCCTTGAAGACTAGCAACAATGAGCATAAATAATGTGAATAATAATTCTCCCCATGTTGCACATCTCCCTTGGGCCACTTTAATGATTGTTCTTAGCTATATTAAAGAATGAAATAGAATGCAGTAATTGGAAATTAATAACATAGAGTAATACAAATTTGAGTTGAAAAATTGGAAAAATTCATTCTTGAGGTAAGTCCATATTCTTGCCAAAGTAACAAAAATACAAATCTCAAACTAACCATTCTATTTATTTACGCTACAGCTGTCTGCTTCTTCTTGTATTATTTGTTATTTGACATGATAAAGTATACTGCTCTGAACAGTACTGCATTACACTGTCACCTGTATACAAAACTTGTTAAAATGCCAGTGCACCATACACTTGGAGGTGATAATTAAGTGCTGTTACAAAACCTCTGAAGTTCATCAGCACCAGATAAAATGGGCAACATAACAAGTTGATGAAGCAGCTGTGCTGCAGGGTGTGCCCTACCCTAAGCTGACAATTCTATAATATGCTAAATGAGGGGTTAACTGCTGGCTTGGGTTGACTTCCAAAATATGGCAACTTAGGCATATAGTAATGCTGGAGAAGGTTATTGAAATAGTATTTTTGAAAAAACTACGTACTTTGGCTTCACAAAAATCATGAAACACATAATGCAAAATAATATATGTTAAATCCTTTGAAGTTATAATCTCATAAGTTTTACACAAATGGAAGTAACCCTATAGACAAAACCATAAAAATATCAAAAAATTACAAAGTTGTGAGATCATATATCAAAATACAATACCATAAAATCAGAGCTATTATGTACTGAAATTACTTAAAATTCTTCGTATTACATCAGATCCAAAAATTAACACGAAACTTGGCCAAGTCAGCTGCTTCTTTATGAGCTCAAAAGTCTTATCACATGATTTCTCATTCATACTTGCGCAAATACAATGTAAATCAAGTCTGAGCTTAATATGACCCCAAGTGATAATGGCTAGAAGCCTCAATGGTATACTAGGCACCACCTATCAGAATTCAGATCACAGATCCTAAATAAGCAATAGTGAATATTGATAAACAACTACTCCCGTATCAAAATAGTGCATGCATCCTAATAATCTACAACCAAAAATTTCACACTATTATGTAGCATATTTTGTTATATTTCGTTTGTTTCATTTTTTTTTTAATCATGCCATCCTGTAGCAGGCTGCAACCTTGTGTGATGTTAGTGCAGAGCTGAAAATGTCTGAAAAATGCTTTGCAGAAATGATGTAATAAATTATAGCCTTGTATTATCTCAATATAAATCACAAAGTAAATGTCATAATGGAACATGCATACCAATATCCTACATATTTCTGTACTCACTGCAATGGCAAGCATATCTCAGCAACCACACCATGCACCCTAAACTGATTTACTCAACATAACAGGTTTATAGAAGCAAATATGCTATCTCCTTCTCATAGTGATGGTTGTACTCCAGTTTGGCCATTGTAGTGAAAAACAAAACATCTTAGTATTCATACTCAACTTCCATTGAGGTAGTATACTGCTAATAGTAACTGCCCTTGCCATTTGTTTTTACAGATAATAGTACCGAAAATCATTTGCAGTATAAATTTGCTAATCCTCAAGTTTGTAATGTAACACCAAGCACAAAGAGTGATTTACCTGATAACCTCATATGGTCCAAAATCTCAGTTAAGAAGTTTTGTACATTTTCACTTTTTATGAACTGGTGTGAAAACCTTCACTAGCTGACCAATATTGAATTTTACGTCTCTGTGTTTTGCATCATACTTTGTTTTCTGTTTGATGTACAGTTGGTTAATGTTATGAACAGCAACCTCTTAGGCTTTCTGAATATCTTGCAAAGCTTTTAAAGTAACAATAATTGCACCTGGTTTGGCAGAGATGGTTCATGTCTATATATCAAAAAGAAAGTATGCTTGGTTGTTTCTTGTACAGCTGAATTATAAGACAGTATTACATATGGTAAAATAGAATCCCAATTCTTCTGGTTTTAATGCACAAAATGACATGTTCAACAAAATTTGATTAAAATATTCCAAGTATGGATTGCAAGTTGGATGATATGTACTAGTAAAATTTGAAAATGCTGAAGGTGTTCCTGTATTACCTCACTAAGAACAGTCATCCTTAATCTGATAAGAGTGGCAGGTGTCACATGTCCGCAAATGATGTTATGTAGAATGAATTCTGCTACCTGTAGAATTGTAGTTGAAGAAAGTAGTCCTAACTCGAGCCAGCAAGATGTATACTTGGTGGCTACTGAAATTGAATGTGGGGTCTATGTCCCAACGTTCACCAATTGAAGTTAATCGGTTGTAGAATACTAGGAAGATTTTTTTTATTCTTGGGTCCTTTCCTAGACAGACAACTAGGATATGTGTGTGTACAGAATGCTTAATATCCCCCTTCATTTCAATTCAATAGCACCTGGAATTTATTTTGCTGAATGTTACTGAAAATCCTAGATGACCAGAGAGTTTGTTTTCATTTGGTGTGTGCATGTGTGTGAGTGTGGGTGTATGCACTCGCACATGTTCCAGGGCCTTTCAGAAATTTATGCTGTTTTACTTGCAAGTTATTTGATTTTGCTTTATAATGTCATGATATGCTTGCAGCTGTGCACAGTGTTTCCGGCCATTTCCAGAAGGAATTTTCTATGAGTTTGAGGGGCGAAAGTACTGTGAGCATGATTTCCATGTTCTCTTTGCTCCATGTTGTGGAAAGTGTGGTGAGTATAAAATCATAACTTTTTTTTTATCATGGAGGGAAGTGAAATAACAGATGTACAGTTGAGTGCATGGAATTATGCTGATATAATGTGTAGTGTTGATAAGGAAATACTAAACCACCTCTGCCATGCTCAGTCCCCACCCATTACCTGGTTCTAGCACTCCAATTAATATTTGTCTTACTCCCCCTTTTCCTTCGCTCCTGAGCCTGGAACTGACCTGTGTTCATAGGTTAACGTTTGTGTGCTAGACTTTTGACATCAAATCAATACGAAAGACTCATCCAGGGGCTGGTGTAGACAGTTGTTGTAAGCCATGCCTTCCAGCCACTCAGGTGAAATGTTTCCATACTCCTCCCCTTCCACCGCTTTTCTAGGCCTGATCTTTGCTCATAGGCTAATAAATATGTGTTGGACTTGAATTTAAACCAATAAGAGATTGGCACAGCCAGGGACAGTTGTGGAACACAGGTGAGTTTGCCAACATTAAATAAATAAAAAATACTATAGGAAAACGCAAGCATCAGCATGTTTATGTGCACTTACTGTACACTAATGTAAAAGTGTGTTCGCTCACAAACAAAAGCTTGCATTCAATTTAATTACTTAAAACAAAATCTAAGGGTGAATAAAAAGAGAATTGCTCTTGACCAAAATGGATTAAGTTCTGCAAATCATTTTTAGAAAAGACTGAAAGATGACACAAGTGTTTCTTTTAGTGAAAATGACATGTAATTGAATGGAAAAAAAATACTGGGTTTGATGTTAAAAAGGAGTGGTTATAAAGCTATTGGTCACAGTTTGTCTGCTTGTGTTTTACACTCTTCATGTGCTCTTTGAAGCATTGATCTATGTTCCTTTTTGTTTTTCCTATATACATTTTTTGAGAGCCCTTGCAGATGATTTCGTATATACCTGATTTTTTTTGTCTTATGCAATGCAGATTTCCGTCATTGCTGCGGATGCACTTCAGCTTTCCTTCATTCCTGCGGATGCACTTCAGCCTTAGACTTATTGTGCTACCTGTGTTGTTTTAAAGCCAATTCATTATGCCCACACTCTTTACCAAGGAATACAGTCTCATAACAGATATGGTTTCAAATTCTTCTGGTTCAAAAAGCATTTTTTCAAAAGCAGTAAATCTCCTGTGAGCCAAAGCCTTACAGGGGCATATATTGTAGTGGGCTGTTTCAATGTCTTTCTTACAGAATCTGCAATCTAAGTTACCCTTAAACACTCCCATCTATATATCTGATAAATTGCCGGAAGGGATGTTATAATTTGTATTTGTGTGAAAGAGGTTTTTTTTTTTTTTTAAACAGTATTTGTTTAATGAGGTTAATGTGATGTTCTATTTTTTTTTTTTTTTTAATATCTTTTGGAATTTTTTGTGTGCCAGAGGGTGCTAAGTGAATCTTTTGAAACCATTTTTTGGTTTTATGCTTTTCATAGTGCTCATTTCTTTTTACTTACTTCTATTTCTGAAAATTGTTAATTTTCTTTTTTACCAGATGTTCCATTAGGCCATTCTTTTGTGAAATTTTTATTTTCCATTTAAGTTCTAGTTTGTATTCCTTCTGGGTTAGCTTTACTAGTCTGAATGCAAGGCTGTTGATCATTGCATGTTTCTGAGGAATTGGGTTGTAGCTATTGTTTTTTATTTATTGTCTGTGTTTCTTTTCTATAGATTCTAAACTTATGCCAGAAGCAGCAAAAACCAAAAGAAAATGCAAGATGTCACTGCCAAACGAAAATTAGTGAAGAAAACAATCATTTACCAAATGAATCCTTCACAGAAAGAGAAAAAGAGCTGTTATGCAAGGGCCCTAAATCTTGCATTAATTTTTCATTCAGTGTTGTAGCAAATATACAAGTGTTAATTTTCGAACTGCCAGAAGACCATAAGAATATAATCAGATCACAGTATGAAAAAACTTTACAACAGTTGAAAGAATTGCAGAGCTAAAAACCTTCACCAAAAAGTACCAAAAATCACTAAACAAAAAGGATGTTTTCTATACAAAAGCCAACAAAGCATACAGAATTGTAATCGTGGACAAAACGTCATGGAAAATCTTAGCAACCACAAGAGTACTTAAAAATTTCAAAAGATCCTACTCCAGGATATACAAAATCCCCAATGAAACCTTGAACAGTGTCAAAATAATCAGTGATGAAAACAAAAAGAAACTCATACCAAGTAATGGACTGCCAAAATACATAAATCAAGAAACAAAATGTGACCAGTTGTGAACACCATTAACTCCCTGACATATAAACTAGCAAATTGACTCACAAAGCAATATCACAATACAACAGTTTCAGCATAAAATTCATTTGAACTAATGGAGAAAATAAAACACACAAACCTAAGTGAGGATGACCTTTTGACATGATGACATGGTATCTTTTGGTGCAGTATCTCATTTCCCCAGGATTCCTAGAGAACAACTACTTTCAGTGCTACAAAAATGGATATCTACCACAGAGGTTTCCAGCGAGACAGCAAACATATTACTAAAACTTACAGAAATATGCAATGACCAAACTTATTTCTCTTTTAGAGGCAAATTTTATGCACAACAGAATGGTTTAGCCATGAGAAACCCCTTATCTCCTATTCTGGCAGACATTTACATGAGTAACTTGGAAACTTGCATAACAACAGCCTTCCCACAAATATACAAAACCTGGTACAGATATGTTTATGATATATGTTTTGCTATAGTAAATGGAAAAGTAGATGACATCAAATTACTAAACCTTCAGAACAGCTCCGTAAAATACAGAGGAACTAATAACATACTTACTTGACCTAAAGATGATCAGAAACCAAAACAAATTAGAATTTGGAATCTATAGAAATAAAACACAGACAGACAACTGTATAAAAAGCAATAGTTACAATCTAATTTCTCACAAACATGCAATGATCAACAGCCTCACATTCAGATTGGTAAACCTACTGTTAAGCCAGAAGGAATACAAGCTAGAATTGAACGGATTATAAAAATTGCACAAAAGAATGACTACATGGAACATCTGGTAAAGAAGAAAAGAAACAATTGTCAGAAATAGTAGAAAGCAAAAGAAATTGGCACATGAAAAGTGTAGAACCAAAAAATGGTTTAAAAAAATTAACTTAACACCCTCTGGCGCACCAAAAATTCCAGAAGATATTAAAAAAAAATGGAACATCACATTAGCCCCGGTAAGCAACTAGAGTTTAAAAAACATCCTCAGCACAAATACAAACAACATGAAATCACCTGCAAGGACTGTTAAAAATGTACATGGGAAAAACAAAAAGGAATGTTGGTCAATGCTTCAAAGAGCACACGAGGAATGTAAAACACAGCAGACAGATAAACCAGCAATAGCACAGCATTTTTGGACCCAAAATCATTATATTCACAGTGAACCAAAGCTGGTAAAATTGGTCCATAATCCAATTGAATTAACAGTTTGGGAAAATGTATGAATCCTAAAACACAAAAATGTCATACATTTTGTGATATATCACAGACAAATGTTCTCATCTCAAAATTTGTCTGCACTACAAAGCCACAACTAAAGTCCGCTACCATGAGTTTGCCAGTAAATCTCTGCTGAGGATGGAGGCAAGAGCCTCTGAAACATATCCAAAGTAAGTCTTTTTTTAAATAGTGAAGTTAGAATGTGATACCAGTTTTTTCTCTCAGATAATATGCATAAATATTAGTTTCATGATGATATTAGAACATCGGTATGTATACTTATGCGATCACTAAGATGTATAGGCAATACTGCAGAGATGCTTTATGGCAGTGGTGCAAGTCAGAAACCATAAGGATCCTATTTTAAAAACAGCGGCTGGCTATGGCAATACTATCTGTTTCACCCCTTGTTATTCAATACACCGATTTTACTGGGTATACTCTATAGAGGCGTAAGTACTGCAAGAATGAGTTAACCATTAGTTTTACTCATACAGAACCCCTGTGTCACTTCAGCCCACAGATTTATGACAGGGTTCAATCTAGTGAATAGGCAAGCCAATCTATCACCCTGTTATACTGATTCCCTGAGAATCAGTTTGAAAACACTCAGCATGTTTGGAGAAGGTGATTATACTCTATGAAGTCAATAATTTCACCAGGATATCTCATACTCATAAGAGGAACTAAAATATATTCAAACAAGACCAGTGGCGACTCGGTATACATTTCAGGTGTTCACAAAACCTGAAAATCTGAAATAGTATTTACTGCATAATAGTTGCAATTATAAAAAAATTGATACAACTGCAGCCGCTCTCAACAACAACAACAACAACAACTTGTCTGAGGAAAGAAAGGGCAAATATTAATACTACTAATTTATTAACATGTCTCATTTTCTGAAGCAGGAAAATGGCATAATTTCTTATAAAATATCCTGTCCCTCCATATAGTCCATACAAAAGTTAGGTAAATGTACATTAAATAGGGAAAACTATACTGCACAATGGCTGATGCTATCTATTTATAAAGAAAATCCATGCATCCTGTTTTCAATCATGCAAATGTCTCTATCACACTTTGATTGAAGTCTTTGGTTCATAACATATACTCATCCACAAACCCATAAAACAATATGTAAAATAGGCTTTTCTATCTGTATAACTATAGCATATACTCACGTCAGATCTAAATTTAGCTTTACAGTAAGTGAATTGGCATAGCTGTTCAGTATGCAATCATCTAGCAGCATTTATGCCAAACTGAAAAGCGAATGGGGGATCCCTACCTCCTACGCCTTTGCACTCTCACATGAATTAAACTTCTGCAGTAGTGTACTACCGCCTAGTGGCATTGTTGTAAACTTATAGCTGAGAGATGGATGGTAAGGGCCAGTGCACATCTTCAAGCATGCACAACCCATACGAGGGTGGTCTGAAAAGTTTCCGACCTAATAAAGATACAAGACATTTTTTCAGAATTTTGTTTTTATTTTTCAACATAGTCTCCTTGCAACTCTACACACTTCTCCCAGCGATGCTCCCATCTCTGTAACCCGTCCAAATAGTACTCAGCATTTTTCTCTGCAAAATAATTGTTCACGAAGGTGATTGCCTCTTCATTTGACGAAAATCTCTGTCCTTCGAGCGCAATTTTCAGATGAGGGAACAAAAAGAAGTCGCTTGGGGCTAGATCTGGTGAGTAAGGCAGATGGTCAAGCAGTTCAAACCGTAATTCGTGGATTTTCGCCATTGCAACCGCTGAGGTGTCTTGGTGAAACAGGATTTTCTTTTTCTGCAAATGTGGCCGTTTTTCCACAAGTTCTGCCTTCAGCTTGTCAAGTAATGATGGGTAGTATGGTCCTGTAATGGTTTTTCCTTTTTGAAGATAATCGATTAAAATAACTCCATGACTATCCCAAAAAACAGTCGCCATCACTTTTGCAGCCGAAAAAACAGTTTTTGCTTTTTTTGGAGCCGGTTCCCCCTTTGCAGTCCACTGTTTGGACAGTATTTTTGTTTTGGGCGTATAATGGTGTATCCAAGTTTCATCTACAGTAATTAATCGGCGCCAAAACTTGGATTTCTTGCACCTAAACTGCGCCAACAGAGCATTGGAAATGTTCATTCGAACACGTTTTTGGTCAAACGTGAGCAAACGCGGCACCCAATGCGCGGACAGCTTTCTCATGTCTAAATGTTGATTTAATATGTGACAAACACGTTCTTTTGACATGTTCATAGCCTCTGCTATCTCTCTCACTTTAATTCGGCGGTCGTCTAGCACCATTTGGTGATCTTTGGCAATGTTTTCGTCGGTAGTTGCAATTTTTGGACGTCCCGAATGTTCGTCTCCCAAGCTCTTACGGCCACGTTTAAATTCAGCTGCCCAAAATTTCACTGTGGTAAATGATGGTGCAGAGTCCCCATACACAGAATCCAACTCATCTTTGGTTTGCGTAGGCGTATTGCCTTTCAAAAACAAATATTTAACGACAGCTCGATACTCGATTTTGTCCATTTTCATAAAAACACTCACATCACCTCACTCAAACGACTGTTACATAACAACTGAGCGTCCAAAATGGCTGAAACTTTGGTGAGTAACTGTCAACAGATGAACAACGAAATTCACTAGTTTTTATTTACAAGTGCTGCCATCTTCATGTTGAGGTCGGAAACTTTTCAGATCGCCCTCGTATGTATTTCACCCGTAAAGTAATTACGTCAGTTGCGCATGTGCAAAAGTTTATAAAAACGTCCACAAGTCAAGATGTGCTCTTGACTCTGTTGCCATGGCTCATTGAGTTTAGAGGAGAAGAGTGGTAGATTTAAATGCCATAACTTTTAAATTATCGCATCTATGTTACGTGTAATATCATTCAAAGAAAAAATAACCAATAAATCTGCAAGCATGTCAAAAATAGGGTGTTCACGTGCTCTTACACAGCAGCTGTCACTGAGTATGACCTTATATTGCAAAGCTTCATGTATTATTATAGATAGGTATAATTTCTCATTGTAAATAGCATCACGTAATATTATGTTTTAAGTTATTCCAACATTGCATTTTAAATCATTCTGTGTGTATTCATCACATAGCCCAAATCATGTACATTGATCTATGGCAGGAATAAACAAATTAAATGAAAACGTACCTTGAAGACCCAGACCACCCCTTGATATTTTTCCCCAACAAGACAAATACGTGACACTGACAAAGTTGTGTAGGCATGCATGTATCTTGCGTCATATTGTGATCCCTTTGAATGGATAATCACTTTTCCCATGCATGTGGAGAAAAGGTCACCTCATTTCAGAATATTAGGTTATTCCAGTCAGGTTGACATTTTCCTCTTTGCAAGGCTAAACAATCTATAATAACTTGTCAGGTGTCCTCGTTAGCATCTGTTAGTATGAGGATTCCCCCATCATTTATATGTTGCAGAATAGTTTGGGCTGATCCGCAGAATTGTGCATTTACTTCAATTTTAGAAGCAAAGTGTAAGGGGTTCCTCTCTGCTTCTGCAATTAAAGCTGTATATTCTGGCTAGGAACAAATAAATATCTTCTTTCTGATCCAGAACAAGGGCATTTAATCCCTTCTCTGAATAATCTCAATCACCTCTGACCTGCAAATGCAGGGACTCTTAATATGTTGCAGCAGTGGCATTTGTTTGTTGGGGGGTTGTCTAGTCTGATCTCGTGAACTACAACTACTACTCCAAAGTGCTTAAGACAATGTAAGATTTTTAATTTTTAAAAGTGTGATTTCAATAATTCAATATATATAGTGGAAGGGAGCTTATTACACTCCTTTCAGTATGTACTTCATAGAAACAAAAAAAGTATGATAGCATTTTGTTCTTTGATCAGCCATTTTTGAAAAAAACAAATAGCTTTTGTATTATATTAGATGCTTTGTTTAACGAGAATGTATGAAGTTAATACTTCGTTAATTGTAAGATGAGTAGAGTAACCTGTTTCTGACATAGTTTTGGTAGTAACTAGTGACATCACACAGGGCATTGAAATAATTGATCACTTAGAGGATATTCCAAACACATTTTTGCAGATGTAATGTGGCAGTAGACATTGACAACATTGCAAAACAGAGTGATGTAAGTCGCATGATCTGAACCAGCTTCCAGACAAAAAAAAACCATAGGTCTACCCCGCGGCTCTCCTTTACCTGAAGGCTTATAGCAGTTTTCTTTTCCAATTCGTTCCTTAATCCAAACAAACATGACAAAAGGCTGATGCAATGTTTTGGCTAAATAACAAGTCTAACTGGCAAGCTGTTAGCTTACACTAAAACAGTGTAAAATCAAAGCAATGCCTTCAGCATACAACAGGCATCTGTGGCTCAACTGTACAACATGTGACGCAAGATTTTTTCTACGTCCAACGTCTGTGACATATTTTCAGTTTCATATAACAGCTTCACATTCTTTGGTGTAATATGTATTTAGTTTTGTTTATTTGGATGATTTCTCGTTGGAAAACGTTTTATTAACATTATTTAAGCCTTATAATTATTTGTTTATTTACTTACTCCGCATGTAGCCATATACAGGAAGCCAAATTCTCCATCTTGCATCACTCAAAGTAATGCAGCCAACACTTTTGTTTTTGTCACTAAATTACACTAACTATATAGTTGTACACATTGTTCCTAAATTGTGCTGCATAGCTATGTACACTAAACACTAACCCGTTAATTTAACTACGCCTAGCCTAAACTCTAACTAAACCTAATCATTACATCATAGGTTAGACCTGCCTAAGGTCTTCCATTAGTTCATGGAAAGGGTCTGCTGAATGGTTCTTTGGTGCCACAAATATTGACAAATGTGAGCATCTAGGTGTTCTCTGTATCAAGGTAAACCGACAGATCCGTCGTATTAATTGTACCAGCCATTTCTAAAAGTTTATTATTTGCAAGAATATCTCCACGAACATACAAACTTTGTTTCTCACACTACAATAAATTCTACTTCACTGCATGATCATGATTGTAAAGCCATAAAACCCAAGAGAAAGCGTGGTTATGACTTTTCAAAAGTGATCGATTGCTAATCGCTTCCAGATTGTGCATATGTATGGGAATTTTTTTCAGTGGTTGGCTAAGGTTGTTACAAATGAAGCACATGTTGGTTGCTATATGAGAAGCAATAAAACTAATAATCATCGGTCTTTCAGTCTGCTTGCGCATGCGCATTGGAGAACCTTCGGACTTAGAAAATTTCTCACGTCTTTCGCGTCTCATTTTCGAAAGTATCTCTGGCATTTGCAGTCTCTGACTACAAGGCGCGCTAGGTTTATGTTAGCTCCAATAGAAGTTTGATCCCTTATTAGTAACATCATACTGTGCATTGAAAGAAACCAAGGTGTGTGTATTGGATAAGCATGTGTACAGCACTTAAAGCTTATGCTAGCCTTTTCAAATCGTGAGTACTTAGATATGTTATTAATTTATGGCAAAGCTGGTAAGAAATCTGCAGCTACTGCCACATTGTGCCAGGAAAGCTTTCCTGCCCAAAGGATACCAAAGCCAAGAACGTTTGTGTGACCATACAGAGATGCAGCCAGCACACAAAGCAGGCTGATCAAAAAATATTACTGTTGCCGCAGAAGAAGCAATTTTAAATCTTTTAGACAAGCAACCCAGTGGCAGTAGTTGGGGAATAGCTCATATGGCTGGCATATCCCATTGGTTTGTTCTCAGTATGCCAAAAGAACAGTTATTGCGACTATCATTTCCAATGGGTTCAGTGTCTCAGCAGCGGATTACATGCCTAGGTTGGCTTTTGTCAATTGGTTCCTAGAATAAGGCAAAGGTTGCCACAAACAATTATGGCAACATACTAAGCTACCTTTTCAAAAAATGGCATTTTCAACCGTGATTTGCTGTGAACATATGGGCAGGAATAGTTTTGATTGCCTCGTAGGCCCTTAAATTCTTCCCAACCGGTTTATCAGGTTTAATTATCTGACATTTCTGCAAGAGATGCTTCCAGGCTTATTGGAAAATGTCTCTGTAGAAACCAGAAGAAACATGTGGCTCCTACATGATGGTGTTCCACTGTACATTACTTGTAATGTTTGTGGCCATCTGAATTGTAGCTTTCCTAATAGGTGGATTAGATGGTATGGGGCCATCAACTGGCCTGCTAGATTGCCAGACCTGAATCCTATGGACTTTTTCTTTTGGGAAAATATAAAATGCAGTGTCTATAAAACTAGATTATTAACATCAAATCTTTGAGAGAATGTGTTTATCTGGCTGCAAAGGAAATACACAACAATGAGTGTGTCTGCTAGTGTACGACATAATTGGTTAAGAAGGTGGGAAGCTTACAGGTGCGCAAATGCTGGACATTTTGATCAATACCTGTGAAGGCAGGTGAATAATTTGGTTTATTGTTTATATTCTTTTGCTGCCCATGTTAAAAGCACCATTTAGTAAATTTTGTAAAGGCCTAACAGTGTAGTTGTGTGTTTACATTTCAGAAAGATGGTTTGGTTGATTACATTGCAGCAGTATCAATTGCAAAATGTATTTAAGGTTAATGTTGAATGATAGATTGTGAGTTTAGGTTACAAATTGTGTCATTGGAGGATTCAGATGCAATTATTATCTTGAATTAATGTAACATTCAAATTCTGACGTACCTTCTTGCCATGTGTGTTCCTGCTGCGCCATGGGCATAACATGCAGTGTTGTCGGTCTGTCAGTCGTTCATTAGCTGAGCAGAAGAGGAGAGGTAAACAAAGATAAAGCTTCTCCGCCTTACCTAACAATGGATGATTATAAAGAGATCAAAACTGTGCTTTGACAAATGAAGTAATTATGCTATAACATACTATACAGTAAAAATCTCTCCACATCACAATATTAAAAGATATGGGGTACAATACGCTTGTATTATACCTAATAGACCAAAGCTTTCAAGTTTATTTTCTCCGTTTTCAATTTTCTTACACTTCTACAATTTCAAAGCATACCACAATAAAGATGTTAATTTATACGAATAATGTAAATAAATCTTCCTTGTTTCAATACAACTATAAATGGTATTAAAGTTCTAGGGGTTCCTTGTCAGTTTTTTAATACCATTATGAAACTTTCAGGTCAGGAACAATAATGTTTCCTTCTTCAAACTTATTACCATATTTAATATGAAGTTCATGTTTTTACCTATATTATTTTTATATTTTTGTTTTAACTTCCAATTGGATAAGACAAACTTTGCATTTTAAAGGTGTGATTTTTAAAAATATGTATTCCTGTTATACGTGCATTTTAAATGGATACTCATTACTTTTAGATACTCTCGAAAAAATTGAGAGATTGAAAACTATTGTTCCATTATGTGGTTTATTATATATATAGGTACTGTCATAGTAAAAAATAGAAATTCTATAATTATAATTTATACAGGGTGTACCATTTAAGTTGAGACTGCACAATATCTACAGAACTAAGTGTTGTGGAAAGAAATGTTGTCATAAAAGTTGCTTGATATTATGGGGGAAAGTAAGTGCTGTTAGTTGTGTTTTATTTGCAGGACGTTGTGGTGGTTATTTTAGGATCAATCTAATGTTATTAAATGGGAACCTACAATTAGGGTCAATTTAAATTTACTCTAAAATGATCATCACAGCGCCCTACAATTAAAACACAACTAATGGCATTTACTTTCCCCCATAATATTAAGCAACTTTTATTCAAGATATTTCTTTCTACAACGCTTAGTTTTGGAGATATTGTACAGTCACAACTTAAATGGTCCACCTATATATATATATTGAATATGATTTTAAGTTTGTGGATTCGTGCCTGACAAAGTAAATCCATGTTGACCTAAATTTGTGGCTTGAATGCATTGCAAATATAATCATACTGATAGAAATAGGTGACGAATCGCTGGTCTTTCCTTTCTCCAAGGTGGGATCACAGCCGGGAGAGATTATTATTTACTGGACACACTCCTTCAGAAATCTTTTCTCCAAACTTCTTTGGAGACTCCTCGAATATTTTCTACCACTGTTGCCCAATTCTCTGCAGTGACATTCTCCACTTCTTCTCTGGTGAGCTGCTCTACTTCTGACACAGTAAATTTCTTGTTATTTCGTGCCACATAGCCTTTCACTTGTGCCCATAGTTTTGCAATGGGGTTCAAACGAGCATGATAGGAGGAAGGCGAATAATTTTATGCCATTGTTCTTTTGCCATTCATCTATCTCATAAAGTGGAACCCTTTGTTTATAAATATTCATCAAGTCCATTAGTTCTGTTTTTTTGAGATCTGGATCAATCTGGATTCCATGTTTTGCAGCAACATTGTTGCAAACCCACAATAATCTGTCTTCTTCAATTGCATTGTTGGGGCCTTGTTTAGTACCACCGAATGGTACTTTGCATTATCCATTATGATGGTGGATTTTGAGAAAATATTCGCATTAGGCTGTTAACAAACCAATCTGTAAAAGCTTTTGCATTCATTTCCTCCTGGTAATCTCCAGTTGTGTTTGACCTGAAAACTGTTTGGGACAAAACCCTGTGAAGTTCCAGCATGGACAACAATAACTCTACCTTCCTTACCTAATAGGACATTCATTGTGCTTTGTTTGGTGCCATCGGTCCAACCTTTGATTAAAGTATGGCCTGCATTTACCCAGGTTCATCCAACCAAACAATGGAGCTAAAATCTAATTTCCTTAACTCTCTCAAGTACCGACATTTCCAAGCTATAATATCCGTTCTTTCCATCAGCACACTTCTGTTGGAATATTTCTCAAAATTAAACCCAAATTCATGCAAAAAAATGTGGAGAGGATTTGCTTCCATGGAGAAGTTCTGTCTGTAAGATTTGAATGTAGCCTATACAACGTAGGGAACTCTTTTCTTTCATAATAACTATATGGCAACGAATAGCATCTGTCTGGAAAACATCTAGATCTGCAACAGTCTTATGGCAATTTTGAGTTTTTATCTGGGGTTTCTAATAATACTTTTGAAGTTCCAGGCTGTGATTCCTTAGCTTCTTCCTCTTTTCTTTCTTGTTCTTTCCGTATTCTGACAACAGTACTTTTATTTATTTTAAGTGCAGCTGCTGTTCTGTCCAATTTGTTTACATCAATCATTGGTCCACTGTTCTCTCTTTCCAGTTCAAAATATGCCCTTAAAGCACATACCATCTCATAAGCTCAACCGCAAATTGCTGTACCTTGTCCAACTGTACCATACTTTTTCTTTGGAAAGCATTTGTGGTCTCTCCCGAAGTTTTTTTTTTTCCCCTGGGAACAGACGTTGTCACTCACACAGAAATTGCAGTAGCGATTTTAAAGCCTAAAATAATTACCACAGCACCTGCCATTTAGTACTTGAAAAATTATGATAGTACGCAATTGCACAGTTTACATTTCACCAAGAGTATGCTTAAACCTTGTTATATCATGCCACAGTGCAACGATACAAAATTACTGCTAAAGCAATTAAAACAGTCATGTGGCCATCTGTGATGTGGCAACACTGCAAGGGGTGCAGAGGGGCCTTAAAAGGCAATTGGCTACTTCAAGGTTAACCGTGGTTGTCGTGACAACAGACCCATATGCCACGTGTGGATGCATGCCAGACAAGCTGTCAGAATTCGGAAGTAATGTTAATTCAAGTATAGGAGGTAGCAGACATGAAACGTTTGTTGTTTATGCTCATGAGACACATGCCATTGTGAAACTGACACTACTGCCACTACCATGAGTCAGCAACTACTGCAATGCTACCAGCATGTCTGTTTTATGTTCTTGAAAAACTTGCAATATCTCTGCAGGAAATGATCATAGAAAGAAAAACAAAAAAATAAAAGTTCAAAATGTGTTCTAAATAATAAGATCTGGTTTAAATTAATGTTATAACTTCTCTTCCACCTGATGCACACACTAATATTATAAAGAGAAAATTTATGTGTACGTATATGTAGGGTAATCTCAAAAATCATTCCACTGATTTTGATAATGCTACAAACACTCCTAATTTCAATTCATAAATTACTAAAAGATTAAAAAGCATTTACAAAGCCTTATGTTATAATACAAACACTTAGAGTTACAAAAGAGCATACTTGCGAAGAAGGCTTTGACTTTTAGTTGAGAATGCAATATGGTAGAAAATAGTTGTTCGTACTCCACAGAAAATGCATGTAAAGTAAGGTAAATGTCAATGATATTTTATGTATATGGTTATGATTTAGCAACTCAGAAAACAGAAGATGCAGCAAAACAAAAGTGAATAGATTGTACTTACAGCATGCAATGCCAATGTTTTATAGTTAACAACTGAGAAGATTATTTTTCTCAATGGTTGCAGACTGTGTGTCTTTTTCAAAGAGGCTGGCTTAGGAGTGGAGAGTCTCCATATTCACGAGCTTCAACTCTCTTTTGCTCTATGTGTTAAGGGTTTCTACAGTATGGGAGAACTATGTTGCTTTTATGTTATTAAATTTTGGACCAAAGAAAAGGTACCAAGGTTTAAAATTTCACCTACTGTAAGTGTCTAAAGAATTACTTTACCATTCCGATCTATGATTTTTCCACAGCCAAAGAGTAAGTATAGGCTATGCAGCATTTACAAAACTTGGAAGACTGTCAAGGGGAGGTTAAGGAAGTAAGATGTTCCACGGATGTTTCACATCCTTTTGTGTGAATATCAAGGAATTTTTCATTGGTAGTTAGGAATAGCTGGGACTGTGCGAAGTTGTAATTATAAGGGGTAAATTCTATAGATCATTGCACAATAATTTCATGAAGTGTAAATCATGCAGTAACCAATGCTGGTGTCTTATCTGCTTGATTATTTATTTTAAATGCTATTGATAAAATTATTGGACAACCAAACTGCAAGAATTCTGTCAGCATGCATACTACAAGCAATTTGGTTTTCCCAGGCTTTCTATCAAGCTATACATCCACATTTTCACAGAAAAATTGTTATGCTGGCAGATTGTTATTACTGCTGCTACTGTTGCTGTTCAGCTAGTGTGTATGTTTCTCTTATCCTGAAGAAGGACTTTACATTATAGTGTTTGTTATCTGAATTTCTGTTATTTATGTCGGCTGTTTATCGTGATCATTCTGGATCTTTATTTGTTGTTTCTCAGCCTTGGGTTTTTATGGCTATACACTCAAAGCATATGTATATATATTCTTCTCATAAACCATGCACAATGCTGAATAGGACTGAGAAGAATTTCTGTTCCAAAGATGACTTTTTTTTGTTTGTTCAAGGGGTGTAAATCTTTTGAGATCTATTGATGTTTTAAGCAGTGTCTTCAAAAGATTAAGGAATTTGTAACTTGAGTGGCGCACGCGCGCGCACACACACACACACACACACACACACACACACACACACACACAGTATAAAGCCGTATTTTGAATGTTTTTAAGTAATAGAGGAATTTTAGATGAAGTCTTCTCATTTTATGAATACAAACATGTGAATTGAAAATGACAGAACTAAAAATATACACACAGCTTTTGTGCAGTTGTAGCAATTAAGGATCTGCTGAAGTTATAGTTTGTAGTGAAAACTGAGTGAGTGCTTTTGACATGTGATCTAAACCAAAATGCTGTAATGATGTAGGAGTAGCATGTCTATCTTCTCACCTGGAGAGCTTGAGTTCAAATTTTGGTTGGGGAGAGTGGCCTGGATAATGTCTTTTTCCAGGGATTTCCCATGGATCCTGATTTGAATACCATTCCACCCATTTCATTCATCATCTTTAAAAATCTGATGAGGGAAGTATCGAATCCCTCATGGCAAAACACACCCTGAAATTCCTTTAACAGAAGCAGTGTAATTTAAGGAGGCCACAATCAAAGTGTCAACTGCCAGTTTCTACAAACCCTCAAAAATGAATGCCATAACTTCCATATAAACTATGGAAACAATACTTCTATTAACTATCTTAATTGGTCAGCCCTGACTGCTTACTGGATTGTTATGCAGGTTGTGGTGACAGGGTCCCAGATTACTGATACTTATGACATGAGGGGGATGGGGAGAGGGTGTTCCATCTGTATGTCTACCAGAATGATGTGCAGGTAGTAATTATGAGGGCAAAGGTGGAAATTAGCTGTTGATTTATTTCGATTGTCTGTTAACAGTAATTCAAACAAGATTGAGAGGGCTTTTGAAATAATTAAATTAACAGCCACAATGTATTCTGATAGTAAGGGATGACATCTAAATCCTACCATGGAAAAGGTTTTCCTTCTACTAGGAAAATAAACACAAGGGAAAGAGAAGTGGGCCAGTATGTGGTACAGTTCATCGAAACTAATTGTGAACGAGTTCACCATTGTGAGGAGATGGTTCTCAAGGTACCTGACAGTTAAAGTGGTTCTAGTTTTACTGATCATGAAAGACCTCCTATTAAGGGTGATATTGTGGGTTCGAGTTCAATACCACAATCTGAATCACAGGTGCACAGTGATGCAGAATTCTCTAGTCCCAGTTACGTTGCTAGCCCTGTAAAAACATTATTTTAAGTACCAGTGATGACTACAGGAAGAAGACTGTTAATTTTGGCTAAATGAAGGTGGCAAGAAATGATGTCCCTAACAGCATGTCTGCAGAAACTTTTGTTTGTTAACATAAGAATGACAACTTTATTTGTGAAAGAAACAGGTGTCTGGTATGTCTGAAAATAACATGATAATATCAATAACTATGATAAACTGTTCTCATATTTAACAGAAACTGGAAGAGCTAACTGATATGTGAGTGGTGATGGATGACTTGTCACTATGGGCCTTCGAAATTTTACAAGGATTAGGTACCTAAGGTAAGGATTTCTGTGTGTGTTGTGCTTGGATAAGTTGTTTCAAGAAAAAACATAAATTAAAGAACAGGAAAAAAAAAATCTTTTCCCGCCCCATATTCAAGATTTAACTCAAAAGAATAATGCCTGCAGAGGAATTTCTTGGAACTGCCCAGGAGCAACTTATCAATTACACTCCCTCATCTGTTTATAATGCAGACCAAAGGGGTTCTGAGCAAGAAATGAATCAAAGTAAACTCTCTTGACTTTGGTTTGTAGAGAAATTGGTAGCCCAATCAGTTACTGCATTGACACATTCATACACTATAATGCCAACAATCATTATGGATGGCTCTTTGTTTCCCAAATTATTTGTTGTGCTTCAGGATCCAACAGAAACATTGTTCTTGTGTTTTTATAAAAGATTATTTAAAACTGATAACATTATTATTGCCACAAAATCAGGAAAAATGGAAAAAATAGAGCTGAAGCAATGGTTTACAGAGGCTTTATTTGCATTCTGAGCAGACAAATGTGTCCTGCTCTTCAATTCCTGGACGTTGTATAGCAATATGACTTCTCTTGAAAGTATTGCTCCAGGAAAGACGAGAGAGTTGCTGCAAATTCTACTTGATACTATGGAAAAAATCCAACCACTTGATAAGTTCTTTTTCCGACAGTGAAAGGCTTTTTACTACTGCTTATATGAAAGCATCACGTCAGTTGAGAGCATTAATGAAGAGATTTTCCATAGAGGACAGCATCCTTAAATTGCAATCCTTCACACATTTTCAGGTTTCCAAACATGATAAAGTATTTCTGTTTAAAAATAGATACACAATGGACTGACCTCCCAAGTTCTTAGTTCCTATGAAATATTATATGGGAACAAATAAAAAGCATTGTGAAGTTCAGTGTGGCAAAGAAAGTGCTTATACATTGTGCATGGTGCGTAAACAATTTGTGTTATCACCATTCAATAACAACAGTTACTTATGGTTTTCTTTTATCGCTGAATGAAAGAGTGTTGTAATAACAGGACAGAGCTCATGCCATACCACTTCACACCACAGTTCATTCAGGTTCTATGTGCTGCATTGAAGCAGGAATGTCCATCTGGATCACATACTGAGTTGATATTGAAGGATTCCAGCTTCGATTTTGGCACCTTACAGTTAAAACTGGCAGTAGATGTTTTGGGTGTGGCCTCCTTATTACTACATGCTTTTGTCACAGGAGTTTCAGGCTGTGTTTCATTATGAAGGGACAGATCCTTCCCTTGTGAGTTGTTACAAGGAAGTTCAAGCACATCCCTTCCTCCTCCTCCAAAAAAAATACCTTATTTATTCAAATCTAATGCACACCTTTTTTGACCAAATGTAGCACTCAAAATCGTAGTGCGCATTAGATTCGAGTGCAAATTCGTTCCATAGAATGCCAGTAACTTCATTCAAATTGTTCATTTATTATGTCTCAATGGATTGCTGGAGTTAACATGCAGCCAAAAACTCTCGACAAGCTAGCCACTCATTTATCATTGGCCTATTATTGAGCGTTTTTAGTTACGATATGGAGAGCAAGGGCAAACAGAGAAGAACATCTTATGATGCTTTTGTTAAAGCGTGAAGTAACCCTTTATGCTGAAAAAAAAAATGATAATAGAAAAGCAGGAGGGAAGTTCAATGTATCGGAGAGCAATGTTCGCTTGTGGCGTAAACAGAAATTGGCATTATTTGCTACTAAAGCTAGTAGGAAGAAATTTACGGGTCCTTGCAAAGGAAGACATCCTGAAGTTGAAGAAAAAGTGTTGGAATGTGTGCGTGAAAGGAGGAAGAATGAGCAACCTGTGACTAGTGACCTTATACGAAAGAAAGCTAAAGAGAAGGCTGAAGTTCTTGGTATTCCGAAACAAGAGTTTAAGGCTAGCTGTAGATGGGAGGATCGTTTCATGCAGCGGATGGGTTTATCTCTTTAAGACGCCGTACAACAATGCACCAGAAGCTTCCTGCAGATTTTGAGAACAAACTACAAACGTTTCAGCGGTATATCATTTCACTTTGGATGAAAAACAAGAAAAACAAATGTTCCATGGGGCAAAATAGACAACGCTGATAAGACGCCAATTTGGTTTGATATGCCGTGGAACTACACTATTACTGAGAAGGAGATAAAGGAAGTTATCATCAATACAATGGGATGCAAAAAACAGCATGTAACACTAATTTTGTTCTTTAACAATGTCACCTAACAATTGGGCACTTTCAATTCTATAATCTGATGGTTTATATATACGATAAATCCATTGTTGTATTAAATAAATTTAAATAAAATACCTATTACTTATTTTCTGTCATTGATGTGCTTTACATTTGATACAAATTTTTTTTTTTTTTTTTCTTTTTTTTCGTAATTTTAAGTTTCAAATATGGGGTGCGCATTAGATTTGCTGGCGCATTAGATTTGTGTAAATACAGTACTCTGGAATGAGGTAATTTAAGTCTTGGAAGGCTGAATATATCTGTGATCAGAATACAGAACAAATTACAGAATGTTTCTCTCCAGTAATATGGAAAATTTTATAAAGAAGTAAAGAAATGCATTGTTGATAATGCACTTTATGTTGACAATAATTAGTGACACAACATTTTTCATGAATTACAGAGGAAAGAATTCCAAGTAATTTTAAACATTTCATTTGGCAGGTGAGTTCGTCATTGGCAGGGTGATAAAAGCTATGAATGCCAACTGGCATCCCCGTTGCTTTCGTTGTGAAATGTGTGACAAGGAGCTAGCTGATCTGGGCTTCATACGAAACCAAGGCCGTGCGTTTTGCCATGAGTGCAATGCTAAAGCAAAAGCTGTTGGTTTGGGAAAATATATATGCCATAAATGTCAGTAAGTACATTTCCTTTCATGCTTTTTAGAATAAATGGAATGTTAAGTATTTAACTTTTAAAAGTAATTCTATAACTAAGGTAATACCCACATAACTTTTTTTTTTGTGCCAAGCATGATTAGGTTGCTTAAGTAAAAGTTTTATTCAGCATATTACCCTACCATTCCCTTTTGCTTAAATCTTCTCAATCCTGTGTCCCCAGCAGACTCTTTATTTTGTATGTTCTGAAACATTTACACAGGCGAAAGCATCATGTTGGAGCCTCCAGGTATTTGGATTTAGGTATGTAATACCAACCCAGATAAGTTGTTTTCTTGCTGGTTGGGGTGATTTATAAATAGATGATGGAGGGATAACTCTGCAAAATATGTGGCAGATTGGTGGGTAAAGTGTGCCAACTCCAGAAAGCAGTGTTGCCAGTGGTCCCTTAATAAGCCCCTATTCTTTTCAAAGTCCCCATTTATTTCATAAGCCCCTAAAAGTCCCTAAAAATCCATTTTGAAAAGAATCACCGAAAATAAGGTTGAAATGTATCATTTGTTTTTCCACCTAAAAAAGAAGTTGACAGTTGTGCATGGCTGCCTACCCAATACACACCAGACTTTACACAGCTGTTTAGAGTTTTGTTTGTTATGTGTTGTGACTCAATTGGTCACTGGTTTGGATGTAGTTAATGCCTTATTTTTGGACAGGAAGAAAAAAAAAAAGTATGCTGAACTCATTACGTAAGGTAAGTTTTTCTGCACAATACCATAATTATATATACTATTTTCTTGATTTTACTTTTTCAATTTTTGGTGATAACTTAAATTTATAAATTACACAAGGTTTGTTTATACAGGGTGGCATTTTAGGCCCCAGTGATGCTAAACTGAGGGTCACAAATCATGTTTCAGCTTGCTGTAACACAAGTTGACATATTTCAAATTTTTGTTTTAAATTCAAAATATCATTACCAATTGGTCTATAAATAGGTCACATGAATTATATAACACATAAGGTACATTAACACATGCATTCACATGGACAATAGAATCTAGGACAAACACAAAACACGTAGTATACAGTACATATATTCAGATCACAGCAGATATATATAGATATAAAAAAACGAAAGAGAGAAAAAACATGATCTATAATAATTGTTAGACACCAAACATAAGTTAATAATACATTAAGTAATGAATGTTGTTATAAAATCAAAATTTAATTAATTATATACAAGCAAAATCAACAAAGAAACACAGTCATGATTAT
The DNA here is from genome assembly GCA_030765065.1 of Deroplatys truncata. Lineage (NCBI taxonomy): Eukaryota > Metazoa > Arthropoda > Insecta > Mantodea > Mantidae > Deroplatys > Deroplatys truncata. The sequence continues at coordinate 344,461,714 of CM060990.1, read as the reverse complement.
AGATAAATAAAGAAATAAATGATTCTTATGACAACAGTAGCTAATGTTATTTATAATGCATTTTATTTCTGGAGAACTTAAAAGATACAAAGAATGATACATTATGATGTATTTACTATATATAAACATAGCATTTAGTAGTAAATAACCTCACATGTGTACTAATAATTTTTTTTTTCTTTCAGAACCATGGGGAAATGTAGTTTTCAACATTCCTGGCTAAATAAAACATCCAAATGGCTACAAAATATCAGATTGGGCTTCTCAAAAACTGATTCAAGTGAAGTGTTTTGCAAGCTTTGTTTAAAAACTTTAAGGCTTTGAGAGGATAATTCAACATTCGAAAGGTGAAAAACACAAAGAATTTTGCCAAAACGGTTTGGTTACTTTCTTAACTTCGGTTAACATTAACTGTTTCTTCAGAGCCATCAACTTAAAGTTCCAGCACTACCAGTTGTGATTTGCCTACAGTGAAACTTTATAGTGTGCTTGACAGAACTACTACAGCAGAACTCATTTGGCTGCTGAAATGTTTTTCCTCAGACTATCCATTTGACTCTTGTGTTGATCTGAGCAATGTCTTTCATGTAATGTTCCTTATCGTTGAACTAAATGATTTTTTTTGAGAGTTGTACTAAGGTTAAATATATGATAAAAGATGGTTTATCTCCTTACTTCCGCCAACAAACTGCCAAAGAAGTGGAAAACATTATATTTTGTCTGTGCTATGACAAAACCACCAGTGCTCCAGGTAAAAAGGAACTGGTTCATTTCTGATGTAATAATGAATTCAAACTATGGGTGTATCAGTTTTTCACGGATTGGCCTTCAAGATGGGAGGATTGCTCCTATATCCATGAAAAAGCTTAAAGTTCCTACAAATCGATTCATTAAACATGTGCCATCAAGGTGGCTTACTTCGGAAGATGCAGCTGCTAGAGTTATTCAACAGTGGAATGCCATTGAGGAATACTTTTTAAGTTACATACTGTTGAAAAAAAGTCTCTCGTGAGTAAATTTAGTTACCTGAATATAGCAAGGCTCTTGAAATTGCCTACAATTAAAGCTGAAATAGTGTTTGCTATAGCAAATGCAAACTTATTTTGCCGTTTCACAGGATCTTTCCAAAAGAAGAGCCTCTTTCATGTATTGCATGACAAAATTGAATCGCTGGTAAAAATTTTACTGAAATTCAAATTCAGCTTTATTTATGGACACCCTAGCTATTATGGTCCTTAGCATCCTATTGTATATTGAGCATGAAAGACTGCAAATTTTGCTCAGAGGCCTCTATCCGGCTTGAGATTCTTTTATGTGCCATAAATCTATGACAAGGGACCAGCAGCTTTACTTCCCTTCTGAAGGAAGCCATGCTAAGGATTTTTATGTCCAAAAAAATTCCATCACCCTCTGGGTTTCAACCCGCGACCTTGGGAACTAAAGGCTAACATGGTAACCCCTGACCATGGAGGAAGACCAAAAAAAAAAAAATGTCATTGTGGCAAATATGTAAGATTGTTCCAGATGGTTTAACCCTTTCACTGCTGAGGTATTAGCAAGCGCACACAACCTCCTTGCTGAGTTAATTTAAGTAAACATTAATTTGTATATTCTGTATAATATTGTGCAGAATTGACATAAAATATTTTGAAACACTCACCAAAGTTGTTGTAGAGACTGCTGATGTCACACGTTTAAAAAATAAAGAGTTTTAAAATAGGAGAAAAATACCACATGCAACACACTTTACAAAGGGTTGTCCATTGGCCAAAATAAGAAACTATTAATGAAAGCTGTTATACAACGTTTTAAATGTTGGATCTTACTTTTTAAAGCTTTCTTTTCCAAAATATTAATGAACAGAAATTTATTAACAATTCAGGGGTGTACAAATTTTAATTTATAAAGAATTCTTTCTACAAGTATAAAGCAGATATGGCTATAAATTATACAGATTAAGGAATTGCCACCTTTACATAATATGCTTAAAATCTGACTTGGGTATGGTACATTTCGAAGCAGGGGTGTAAACATAAACTCACTCCACATTTGACACACATGTACTTTGTCTCTTTTCTTTTTTCTGGCCAATTGTATAGTGAGTGTGAATTTAGGAGTGTCATATCTAATAGATGGAAGAAGAATTTTCTGTACCATTTCAAAGACTTCCTTACACACTCAAGGGATCCTATCATCATATCTGTTCTGTCTACAGCACCCATATTCTTATTGTAGTCCATAATACACTCAGGTTTCATTATTTGTGTGTTTGTCTTTTTGTCAACTTTGCCTGTCGATCTCATTGAGTCTGTATGGAAAGTAGTAAGCATACACACCTCTCGTCTGTCCTTCCACTTTAGTGCCAGCATATTATCTGTATGTGCAGATTCTACTTGTCCCTTGTCCTAAGTTTGCTGTCAGGCTTGGCATTTCTTTTCTGTTCCTTCTAACAGTTCCACAAGCATTTGTCCCATTATCATGTAGCCAGTTATAAAGAGAAGGACTGGAGTACTAGTTATCTAACCACAAGTTGTGCCCTTTATGCAGGTACTTTGTAATGAGGGTTTGTACCACAGCCTCAGACAACCCAATCATCAACAATTTCTGTGGTGATTCCTGTGTACACAATGAAGTCCAGTATGTACCCAGTCTCACAATCACAGAGAACAAACACTTTATACCAAACCTATGTCTTTTAGAAGGAATGTATTGTTTGAATAAAAGACGACCTTTGAATAGCATAAGGCTTTCGTCAATGTACAAGTTTTGAAAGGGTGTGAATAACTCACTGAAAGTATGTCTGAAATGCTCAATAACAGGTCTCAATTTATGCAGTCTGTCTCCTTTTGCCTCTGTTTTATTATCAATGTAGTGCAAAAGTCTTAGAAGTAAAAGATATCGATCCCTGGACATGTAGTTCGAAAAGCACGGAGTGGCAATGAGGGGATTTTTTGTCCAATATTCTGCTATTGTATGCTTCTTTATCCTGGTCATAAGCATTGTCAAGGCAAAGAAAATGTAAAGTTCTTCAGGAGAAGTCTCTGTCCAAGTCCGTAGACGAGAATGGGGGCTTGATGGTAATTTCTCATACAAGAAAGTAAAGTACTTATTACTCTCGTTTGCAATATGATGCATAATATGCAACGGAAAGAATAACTTGAAAATATCAGCCACTGTGAAATTTTCATTCAAATCTGCTTGCATACCTGAATTATGATCATCAAAAGTATGGATTACTGGCCTGAATATACCCTGTTGCCACTGGAAGGAAGAAGCAATGCGTCTTCTTTTAGCATGTTGCGTGGGTTCTGATTGTATATCAGCGTTGTCACTCTCACTATTTATAACATTATCTTCAGTAGAACTTTCACTCTCACTGTTGTTAAACTCAAAATCTGAAAAATCAGATAATGCTTCAGATCCCGGCAGTAAATCCAGATCCTGCACAATACGTGTCTGCTTGCTGGAAGAAGCCATCATTTTGTACATCCGTGAATTGCAAAGTCACGTGACAGGTGTCTATGTCAAGCAGATGTCGGAAATAAAGTTACCGTGCATAGCTGTACATTTTTTGCTGTAGAATGCACCACACAGCAGAAAAAGAATTGCAGCTTGAGTAAATACAACACCAATAGATGGCAGACCAACCCTGTTATGTTAAGACTCTTTAGACCACCTGCTCTTTATGCACAGCAAGTTGTTTTGTCCAGATCAACAACGTCGGCAACGCTACGTCATTCGCAAGGAGAGCAGTGATTAGCACTGACGGAACTGTTCCGACATCTGCAGTGAAGGGGTTAAGTGAAGATACACTAGCTGAAGAAAATCTGCTTTTCCATGATGTATTTGTTGGAGAGGAAGTCAGTGTGGAACTGAAAGAGGTAACTGAAAAACAAAAATACAATTCTTGAAAGAGGCACAGCATCATTACAGTGCTGCAACAAAACACATACTAAGGAAGTCCTCATTCATTAAGGCATTGCTGAAATGTTTTCAGTGTTTCCAGCCTGATAAAATAAAATTAGATCAGAGTTGTCATGACATTCTTACTATTAGCAAAGCTCTCCCATTGAACATAAATACCAACATACTTTTTGATAAATGAAAGCTCCTCCAGACTGAAAAGGGCCTTCATGTAAGTGGCAACTCCCAAATGCGAATTGATCATTACTGGCAATATTTTATGTCTTTAAACAATGTGTTAGGGTTTCCAAAGTATCCTACAGTCTCTACTGTAGTCAAAGCTGCCCTAGCAGTAGCCCATGGAAATTCTTATGTGGAATGAGGGTTTTCAACTTCAGTGAGGACCTTAACAGATGATAGAGCTTCATTGTCTGAACGTACACTGAATGCAGTGTTGCCTGTGAAATCAGCCCTGAAGATGTATGGTGGTAAGCCACATTTAGTACCAATAACAAAGGAACTTCTAAGCTTTGCAAGGTGTGCATATCAGAAATATAGTGCCTATTTAGAAGAGGAAAAAAGGAAGGCTGATTTGGAAGCAACAAAATTAAAGGAGGAGGAGGAAAGGAAGGCTACAGAAAAACAATGTAGTGCTATTTTAGAAAACAAAAGGAAGTCCATACTTCAAAATGAAGAGAAGCTGAAAAATCTGAGACAACAAGAGGGGAAAAGGAGGACTGCTGAGAAGTAAGCAATGTTATTGTTTTTTTGGTATCATTTGTACATTAGTACTGTACATTACTAATAAATTATTTAATTTTAGGTTCTCAGAGGATAATAAAAGACTTAAAGTGGCACTTCAGAAAAATGGTCTGCCAAGTTTAAAGGAAGAAGCAAGCTTAGCACAGGCAATGATTGAAGGAGTGTTGAATGTGTAGAAAGAGATGTTTTACCAAAAAAGGAGGCAGGCAGTGTACATAAAGAAATCAGACAAGGAAAAAAACCAAGTTGTTAATGACAGACTTTTTTCAAAAGAAGAATTGAGCTAGTATTGTGATCTGAGGTTGTAAAGCATAGAGTTGTTTTTAATTATAATTACCTTATATTGTTTATTGTACCGTAATGCATTTTATATCTTTTGTGTACATATTAGTAATAATACTTATTGAAAAATAATATTGTAGACTGATTAAATGGAGAAAAAATAATAAAATCAAATGGTGGAAAGGGGAATAGTATGAGCACAAATATAACAACAATGCTGTAGTGTTACAATACTTCTTTTAATGGCAATAGTTTTCCAACTTAGTTTTTATGTCAGCAAGTAAGAAATGCTTGTTTAAGCAAATAAAGAACAGAAAAGGGAACACATAAATATCCTGTGGAACCTATAATGTTTAATTGCTGTATGATATGTAGTTTAGTTTCTTTAAAAGTATGTACTTCATAATATATGCATGCTCATTTGGGAGAAGGGTGACTGTTCCTAAACACACTGTTTGTCTTGATACACGTAACAGTAGTGAAGTACACTAGTAATACTAACACTTATTTTTTATATAGTGAATGAAATTACAAGAAACCCGCCAAAATAAAATAAAAATGTTTTTATTTAATTTTAATGGTCCCTATATTTTAATATTTTGGTCCCTAAAAGTCCCTATATATTAATGGAAGTCCATAAAGCACCTCTCTTTGCTGGCAGCTCTGAGAAAGCTTTTTTTAAAGAAAAATTACCATGTTTACTAGGCTATAGGAGTGCTCCCCCCTTTTTTTTCTTCTTTCTTTTTCTAGTTTTACTTCCAATATTGGGGAGGGTCATATAGGTGTGAACTTCGTAAAACCGATTGGTTTGGAGAGAAGTAATTAAAAAATAAGATATTTTATTTTTATGCTATTTATGAGATATTTAATTGAAATAAACAAATTACGTACATAATCATAAACTCATTGCTCTAATACTAAGTCTGTTAACATCCCATGCAGCGATAACTTCTGCAGAGATGCCTAATGTGGTGGATTGGTATGGCCTGATGTAGAAACTTGAATAACAATTGGCTACTTATAACACGAAAATCCTTGTTTTTAATACTGGTGTAAGTAATTATGTTTATGCTTCACAAAAATATTTAAGCAAGGGGAAAATAGTAATATGGTACCTTTTGTTGTGAAATCACTGCCCTGCCTCGGCTCACCTTAAATCCAGAACCCGAGATCCCTTGGTGTTTTTGCAATCTCAATGGCTTTAAACTGCAGCATTTGGTGTGTTACAGCATGATCATTGTTCCTGGTTTCAACAACCCACTCTTAACACTTTATCAAACTTTTCGTACTTTCTTTTCGAGATTCCACAAAAAGATTTACAGTTGACACTCTTAACTAGCATTAGTTGATACTTCTGATTGTGCCAATATCGAATCATTTTAAGTTGTACATGGAATTCACAAGATGCTGCTCTTACCCATTTTTATTTCCAAACTGACAACATTCAATTTAAAATAAGCTGTAAAACTCATTCTGCAATTCCCGGTACTCATTTTATAAGTTTTCACACTCGCAATACACATCGTAGATAAAGACTAGACACAAAGAAAGTGCAAACCAATGGGCTATGCAAGTAGGTGAGAACCAGGAAGGGGTTGGTTTTACCGTTCTTCTTCTGTAATTGGCTGTAGCCTGAAGGACTAATCATCACTGGGTTTTACAGTGCTGTTTGTTTGTCACAGAAGCTAATAAGGCAGCATTGTCAGATTTAGATTGCCATAAGTAAGGAATTTGTCAAATTCCTAGAATTTTAATTTTGACCTTCAAACATTTAGGGGTTGTTACAGGTGATGGGATCCTATAGCCGAGTAAATGTGGTAATTTTAAAGCCTGAACAGTTTCCCAAAACTGGAATATGTTTTTACTTCTTGATCGCCTAACAAAGTTTGCTCTTCTGGGACTACAAATAATTGTGCACTGCTTCCCACAGGGCCATTATTTGACACAACTAGCCACCAATCGACTGTTACAGAACCGAAACAGTGTAAGATTGTTTGGTTTCAGTACAGTTCATATTTTTACTTGTAGACTACTGCATGTATTTTTATTTATGTACTTATATATCCTGTTCTTTGGTGCATTGTAATGGTTTCAAAAAGGAAAAAAAAAAACTGTCAGTCTTGATGGAAGAAAAACTGAAAGCTTTGAAGACATTGGAGAATGTTGAAACGTTATTAAAAGCAGCACAGGATTATAATGTAGGGAAAACGACCATAGGAGATTGGAAAACAAACTGACAAGAGATAGAAAAATGGTGTTCTGAGTGAATGACAACGAATGCTATAGAACAAAAATAGTAAAAAGAATGTGAATAAAAAAACGTTAGTGAAGCTTTGTTTCTTTGGTCTACTAAACAGGAGATAAAGGTGTCCCAATATTCGGAACAATCTTACAGGAAAAAGCCTTAAATTTCTGAGAGGAATTTAATAAGGGAAACCCTAAACCTATAGCTAGTATTGGGTGGCTCGACTGGTGGAAGAAAAGTAATGGTATGTGGCAGCCAACTGTATATGGAGAAAAGGTTTCAGCAAATGATGAGTCAATGGAAAGCTTCAGAGATAAGTTTCATAAGTTGTTGGACAAGAAAAGTTTGACTAGTGACCAAATATTTAATTGCAATGAGGTGGGACTAAATTACAAAATGCTACCTGCTTAAACACTCGCAGCTAAGTCTGAAGCTGCAGCACCTGGTTATAAGTGAAGTAAAGAGTGAGTAATCCTTGCCTGCAGTGATGCCACAGCAAATCTTAAAATGAAACTTACTATGTTAGAAAAATCAAGAAATACAAGAGCTTTCAAGAAAGTGTCCAAAAATGCTCTTCCAATCAAATATATTAAACAGAAAGGTGCTTGGATGTGTTCAGATATTTTTAAAGAATGATTTTTTAAGTACTTTGTGCCACAGACTGACAGCTTTTAGGAAAAGAAATATTTATCAAGAAAAGACTACAGTAGAGCCCCAGTAATTTGAGTTCGATTATACAGAAATATCACCAAATCAATGGGTAAATCATGATAAAATGTTTAATGAGCACAATAATGCTTAAAAATAATAATAAAAAAAAAATTAGTACATACCTGTGTTATATGTGCACATATGGGCACACATTTCCAAGTTGCAAAAATATAAGTTACATTTTAAAGAAATTGTCCAAAGTCCTTTGTTTTAAAATAGAACCTCATTTTTTAGCAGCAATGTTGCACCATCTTCTAAGAAGCATGGTGTCAGTTGGAGTAGCTTCCTCTTGCTGCTCGATATAATGCATTGCCACATCTAGCGCTGCCAAACCCTCGGTGGAGTGATCACTGGTACAGTTTCTTCAGGTAATTCCTTGTCGCCAGTATCTTCAGTGGGCTGACTAACCATTTCAACAATTGCAAGATCGGTCACTTCAAACTGTTCATCCATTCTGAAACGTCACTCGCATTTGCATTTTCACATCCAGCAAGCTTTTTCATCAGTTCTGCCAATGGTAGATCATCTTTGTCTGTATTGTTGGTATCCGTTTCATTCTGTAAAATCTGGTTCCAAGACTTTTTTATGTCTCCACCTTTATTTCAGACCATGAATCGGCTATCCGGTAAACTATGTCTTTTATCGCAGTTTTTTTTAGAAATTCTTTGATGGTTCCTTCACCTTCTGTTGTTTGTAGAATCGTCTGAAGCAAACGGGACAATACATTTTTTCAAGCATTGTAAAATGCCTTGGTCCATAGAGTGTATTAAACTCGTCAGTTGGGGGGTTAAGAACAATGCATGAATACCGTCACATTGTAATTCTTCCTCATCAGGGTGTGAACCAGCGTTGCCAAACCTTAAGATTGCTTTGGAAGGCAAGCACTTTTTCTGTAGGTATCTTTTGGTCTGTAACAAATCTTCAAAAAAACACTTCTTAAAATTATTTTTGTCCATCCAAACAGATTTTTGGTGGACATGTGTAACAGGCAGTGCAGAAGCAGTGATATTTTTTAAAGCTCTAGGCTTAGCAGACTTCCCTATTACCAGTAGCTTCAGTTTATGGTCTCCACTTGCATTTGATGCAGCAAAAACCTCTCTTTACGTGTTTTGTAGCCCGGGGCAGCCTTTTCTTCTTTTGGAGCTAGAGTTTTAAATAGAAGCATTTTATAATTTAGTTCTGTTTCATCACAATTATACAGTTGATCAGGAGTAAGATTTTTTTCCTGTATAATTTTCTTAAGTTCTCACAAAATTGTGTAACACTTAGAGAATCCGCAGAAAGTTTTTCACCGCAAATTTCAAGCTTCCTTATGCTGTATCGCTTCTTTCACCTATCCAACCATCCTGAACTTGCAGTAAAATTGTACTTGTGTTCTTTTAACTCATTCCTAAAAAATACAGCTTTTTCTTGCAGAATAGGCCCTGAAATTGGATTTCCTTTTTGTCTTTGTTGAGTAAACCAAATGAACAAAGCTTCGCTCGTTTTTTCATACTCACATTTCTTCATTGACTTACGTTCAAATGGCGAAACAGAACACTTGTTAGATGAAAAGTTATCAATTTTGTCTCTGTTTCTATGCCAAACTCCAACTGTCACTTCACTGACTCCATACTCAGCAGCAAGTTTTTTTTAATGTTTCTCCTTTGTCTAGTCTTTTCAAAGTCTCCAGTTTCACATTCAATGATACAAATTTTCTCTTATGCCTACCACTCATTGTAATGTGTGAATTAAAGCATTAAGAAACACACAGTTACATATGTACATAAGTACAACACTTTAAAATTAACGTGACACTGGTGGGCTCACTACAGTACAGATGTTACTACACAACCATCTACATACATAAACGGTCAGCCTATGTTGTAAAATGTGTATTTTTACTTAAGTGTACATATTTTAATGACCACTGTCGCTGAGTAGGGAAACAATAGGGGTAACAATAAAGATGGTATGCACCGTACAACTGATTGTCAGGTGGTCCCAATTAGTGAAGGATTAAAGAAAGAGCAAGCGCACTCCTCAAAACCTAATGGTACTTATCCATCTGTAATACTGCATTAGCAGTCTGAGGCCAAGGTTATTTCTGTGCATTATGAACGATAACCCTAAGTGGGACAATTTTACCTGTATTGTACATGGAAAATTGAAAGAAAGTTCAAAATGTAACACATTTGGGAACGCATAAAATGTACATGCGAACAACGTATAAAAACAGGATTTTACTCTAGTTTTATGTAAAATTTTAAATTTCTTAAGATCAGCTTGAATTACACAGAACTTTGAAATATCGGGGCTTGAACTACTTGGGCTCTACTGTATTACTTTTGGATAATTCTCCTTCTCACCCGAATAAAGACCATGTTTTTACCTCCAAATGCCACGGCAGTCTTTCAGTTCATGGATGGAGGGGCTTTGGAAACTTTAAAAAGAAATTATTGCAAGAATCTTTTGTCAACTTTAATTGATTCTATTGATGGAGGAGAAGATATGATCGAGAGTTTGTGAAATTTGAACTTGAAAGGATGTTGCCTATTACATAGCTCAAATGTGGGAAAGTGTCACCTGAACAACAATTGAATAGTTGCCCCAAAAAGAGATCTAGCCCACAAACTACAGATTGTTGGGAAAATGAAAAGAAAACTTTTTTATTTTGGGGCTAATATCTTTAGTAAAGCTTGCACATTTTAGTTCTTCCATTCCATTTTAAGCAAATATAAGCCAAACTGTATGCATAATAATACCTTGTAAGAATATTAATAACTTAAATAAAAATTGACTGGAAAAACGATCTATCCCTAAAGAGTGGAAAAATGATCTAACCTACTTACTTACACTGCTAGACACCATGTCTTAAAATATGTATTGAACACTGATTCAGTTTGAAATGTTACACTGTCAATCACTTTTAAGTTTTTCATGAAATATCTTCATTTTCACTCAGTTTCTTTAAGTTTCTGATGGAATTCACGGAACTGTGGTGGAATGAACTTGCAAATATGCAATAAATCCACATTTTTTTGCTTTTTTTTATTGCAATGTCGCCATTATATAAATGAGGTATAAATGCAGGCAGTGCGCTCAGTTTATTACTTTTATGGGTTGGCAAGACCTCAGGTTATCCAAAGTTGAAGAATGTTGCGACTAACTCATTCATAATCTATTGGGCTCCTCTTCTGAGAGCTGGATCCATGGCATGAAGTAATCTTAAATTTAGGACTCTTTTAAGCATGCCTTCTACGAAGGACAGCTCAGCAAAATCATCTGTGTCAATGTAGTATGCTGAAAATCCAGGATCTGCATTGACCACTTCAATCCACTGTCTAGGATTATAGACTGTGGATTTTGTCTTCCATCCCTCTATCAGTGCAAAGTCTCTATTACAGGGAAGAAAACTGTGTCCACTGACTAAAAACTGCTTGGTTATGAAGTACTTTCTCCTTATCAGGTAATGGTAGAGAGCTAAGCATTGCCAGTTGTTATTTTGACCAATACAGTGGCCAGACCACATGACTAATCTGTTTTTCTCCCCTTCTTTTAGCGGCTGGAAATTCAGTTCAATGTATTTCAGAATGCACAATGTAACTTCTGAAGAACCTCTTTTTGCCACTCATCCCATATGAAGAAAAAAGCTCTATCTGCTCCCATATCATAGATCCCTGATTATAGATAGCAAACTGCCTTTGGTAAAATACAGATTAAGTGTGGGACAGTACTTGCTGCATATCTGTACACATTCCACATAAACAGAGTTTTTCTTTGCAGTTTCAATGTCATCTTGAAGAGCACTTACCGCCTTCATATGATGGAGCATTTTGTGTGCAGTAATCTACTTTAGTGTTGGCTGACACAAGTTAGATATACATTTATCACAGGATGAGGAAGCATATGATCGCGGTGATCCAAACCGTAATTTGAATTCACTCTTGAATATGAGTCATTCCACGTCAAACCAAACACACACAAAACACCACTTTCTCTGAATTCTTTTAATTTTACTTTACGTGTTCCTCACATAAAATAAATGGACACTTATTTTATATTTTGCAGAAAATTTAATTATTTTAGGATTTACAGGGTACTTAACATTTTTGTTTCACAGGCACAACATTGCATAAAAGCAATTTATTCTCGGAGCACAGAATGGTCAGGGATAAGAACAATATATTGTTTTATAGATAATCACATTGTGTTTTTCTCATTCAAAATGCTATTTATTTGGAATAACAAATCAGTCACTTTTTTAAATATGAATATTTTAAACCACAATATCATATTTAACCCCCTAATAAAGGATAGTTAAATTAAATTCGAACCCACTCGCAGCCTCTCTCTACTGCGCGAGACAGCCGGCAGTCATCGGGGAAATTACGCTGGCAGAGGCAGACTAAAATCCTTGCCTTATAATAGATGCTGGAAATGTTGACCTTCTGCTCTCAAACAGGCAGCATATCTCGTGTAAATATTCTTGCTCACTCTCCGAAGCTCAGCAGCAGGAATTCTTGTGATTTCTTGCACAATGTTTTCTCTAAGTTCCTGTAGTGTGCAAGGATTGGAGCGATACACTTTGTCTTTTAAAGAACCCCATATATAAAAATCACAACTTGTTAGGTCAGGAGAATGAGGGGGCCACAAAGCAACACTAATTATTCTGTCATCAAATACCTCTCTTATTGTATGTAATGATTTAGCAGCCGTATTTACGTTGCAGAATCTTGCTGATCTTACTGGAACCAGCCATACGATTTCTCTTCTTCTGTCAAACGATTGCAAAATGGCCTCAGAATTAACCTCTGATATCGCTCTGCATTTGTTGTTTCATCAAAGAATATGGGCCCTATTATTCTTCTAGCACTTATCACACTTCACGCTCCGATTTTCTGATCATAATGAGGCGTTTCATCACAAGAATTCCTGCTGCTGAGCTTCAGAGAGTGAGCAGGAATATTTACATGAGATATGCTGCCTGTTTGAGAGCAGAAGGTCAACATTTCCAGCATCTATTATAAGGTAAGGGTTTTAGTCCGCCTCTGCTGGCATAATTTCCCCGGCAACTGCCGGCTGTCTCGCGCAGCAGAGAGAGGCCATGAGTGGGTTCGAATATAATTTAACTACCCTATACTACAATCTGAAAAAAAAAGTACCAAAGGAATATGCAATATATTTTGTTTTAAACCTATTAATATCAGGATGGGATCTTCCTTAGAAGTACACTTTTAAACAGTTTATTTGGTTAGCGCGTAGGATTTTAGAAGATAGACTGCTGACTGAGAGCTTCACATCACAGCAGCATGCTGGCCGATGCATTATGTAGTACGAACATGATAGGCTATCACTTCTAGTGTTCGGTGTAACTTAGCAACTGGAATCTGATATTCTATGAAGTTTCTCTCCTTTTCTTTCATTTAAATGTAAATTTGTCTTCAGCATTTTGCGTTAGAAGTTCATTTTTAGCTCTGTGGTTTATGAAAGTGCATAATGAGTGAACTTAAGAAATGGAGCTATGACTCGTGCTTCAATCCATTTAATGTTTCCAAGCATAACAAGGCAGAAACCATTAAGCTTGGTTACCTGCAATGTGCTTACAAACTTAAAAATGGAGAACTTAACTTTGTCACCAGACCTAAAACTATGTGATGCGTGCCGAAAAAAAATTCTGAAGTACCACCCACTGATAACAGTGATTGTGTGTTGCAAAGTGCCAATGCCATGAATAATCCAGAAGTGGTTTTGAACATAGTGACCATTTTGAGGCAAGATACTGGAACGTGAAAGCAATCTCTGGTACCTTTGAGCTAAATTCAGTTATTCCACCAACCAATAATGCAATAATAATCAGATGGCATTCATTTGAGCCTGAAGGGAAAGAAAGTGCGCACTTAAATTAGTTTGTAGGATAAGATTGAAAGTTTGAATGTTTCTCAACTGTGTGTCAAATTTAAGTTACATGTGAACAAACTAGTGCAACTAAAGTGCTGTGAACAATTTACAAGGCATCCAATGACAGGCTGATGCTGCTGCCGCCTATGTTATTTTCTTTCAAATTAACTATACAGGTTCCCATCTTTGTTTTAAGCAAATATATACAAAAAGCTACAAGGAATTTATTAATGATTTTTATAGAAATTTAAACTTGTGGGTTAATAGGTATATATAGCTTTTAAATGTAAATAATTATGTCAGTTATAATAAATATTAAGTAAAAGAGTAAATATTAAGCTTTGCATTGCACTTTATAACATAATTTTATCACGTATCGCCTATGAAATATTCTAATTTAAAGGTAATATTGTGATTTAAAAAAAAAAAAAGGAATATAAAACATAAACCACTTAGTTTTTGTAATCTATGGACAAAATTTGAAGTGAATCTGAGACATGGTCAGATTTTGTGAAATTTGTGCAACTTGACGTAGAATGACTCATATATCCCTATATATGCTGCGTGAACACTTAACATCAGGATTAGTTTCCTTAAAAGATCATACATTTTTTGCTACACAGAGTTTTGGATTTAAATAAAGCTTCTGGTTCACAGATCTAAAATAGCAGATCTCTTGACCAGGCATAGAACTGGTATGATCCCTTATGAGTTGTTTAACAACTTTCTTCAAAATGGCGGCGGTGGGTGGAGTAGTGACTCACTGTATGCCTCTTAAATCTAGCAATAATCGCGATAAATATGCAGATATATTACCAGAAAATAGTGTTAAATCAAATTTTATTAAGGATGGAACAAGTGTAAATGAAGGGAAGTTAAAGGATCAACTCAACACAGAGAATTCAACAAATAAATGGTATGCATCTGAACAGGAGACTCGTAATGTACACAAGAAGGAAATGGCATCTTCGCTACACATGATAATTGATATCCTAAATAACGACCTAAAACAAGCAAAAAGAGAAATAGAAGGCTCAGAAGTGAAAACTATGCTTTGAAAATGGAGCACACAACAAGGAACAAAGACATAGCAAATACCAGCACCCTGGAAAAATAAATTCATGAGCTAAAGAAAGAAAATGCAGACTTACAAGAGACCAATGCTGCTCTCCAAGCAAAGTTAACAGTGATGGATCATGGATATATGGAAGTAATATATAATCAAAAAGGAAGATATTCAGATGTTACTTGAAAAAATCAAGTGCAGAATTCGAATGGTAGTTGTGAATTACAGCTGCAAAACAGGTTTAATGTGTTGATGGATAATACAGATGGAAGGGACACAAGTACACAAAGTTATGCTACCGTAGGAAGTAAGAAAAAGCCCGACGTCTTAGTTATAGGCAACTCAATGTTAAAGTTTTCCAGGCAATTATGTAAAGAACAAGGATATGATGTAAGGTGCTACCCAGGCATCAAACTGAACGAACTACAACAGCAAGCAGAAAGCCTTAACCTAATAGAACATAATCCTAGTGTTGTCGTCATACATGCTGGAACCAACACCATAAATTCAGTTGTATCTGCAGGAGAAATCATGGGAGATACAACGGACCTAATAAACTACATATAATCTGAAACACCGGACACTAAAATAATTGTCAGTGGGGTTCTTAGATGAAGTAACATATCAGTGAAAAGAATAATACACATAAATAGAGAGTTAAATTGGCTTTGCTCTACTAAACAGTGTACCTTTGTGGATGCGAATTTCTGGTTGGCAGATCATGAGTTTGGAAGGGACGGAGTTCATTTTAACCATGAGGGATCCTTCAAATTTGGAAGGCTGCTATGTGATGTGATTAACTCAGTGTGTAAGGGAAACTAATAAACTGTATGGTGGATGATTCAATAGTGATGAAAACCTCTAATACAAATTTATATAAGCCAGCAACGACAGGTACTATACCTGATGCTTCATCAGGAACTAGTCTTAGAAGGGTAAATCAATCTAGAGTTCAACATGAAACAGAACTGGTCTTAGGTCAGCCAACAAATAGGAATGAAGAACAGGTTCTTGGTTGCTTAGCTATGTCAAATAATCAATTATTACTCATTCATCAGAATGATCAATCGTTAGGCAATAAAATTAATGAGTTGAATATCTTACTGTGAACACAATTAAAGGAAGTAAATATTCTTTGCCTTAGTGAACACTGGCTTAAATAGGATAGTTTAAGACTGATTAATGTATCTAACTTTGCACTTGCAACATCTTCTTGTATATCTAACTTTAATGGAGGGGGAACTTGTATTTTTGTAAAGAATGATTTGGAGTTCAAACTCGTTAACAACCTCCATAATATATTTACAGAAAAAAATTTGAATGTTCAGATATCAAGCTATTAAAACTTAATATTATAATTATATGTATATATAGGTCTCCTAAAAACGACATTAAGGCCTTCCTGAATAAACCAGATATAGTATTAAAACAAAATAGTGATAACAATATAAAGTTGATTATTTGTGGTGACTTTAATATAGATTTGAACAGCAAATCAGACACAGTATCTACCTTTTTAAACTTATTAGCAACCTATAATTTAAAACAAACTATATTCCAGCCCACACTAGTCACACAATACTCATCATTATTGGACCAAACTTTTGTAAATTTTGACACTCATATGTGTAAAAGCGAGGTTCTTGACTTAGGATTTAGCGATCACAATGCACAATTATTAATGCTTCCAATTACAGTTAGTTTGACCCATGCTCCAGAGGTCATAATCAAAAGGATAATAAACAATCAAAACATACACTATTTTTTATATGTAATTAGCAAAGAATCTTGGGAAGAAATCTACAGTGGTACTGTTTCTAGTAAATTTGACTCCTTTATTCAAACATTTCAATTCTATTTTAATGAAGCTTTTCCACTGAAAAAAGTTATAAAACACAATGATAATAAAACTAATCATTGGATTACTTCAGGAATTAAAATATCATGTGAAAAAAAATGCTACTTACATAGATTATTAAAATCTCACCCTTCAAACTCTTTACTAAAAAATTATTATAACCACTATAAAAGAATTTTAACTAGGGTTATAAAAGCCAAATGCCATGCAAATGACAAAAGTAATCATTATAGCAAATAATATTATTAAAAAAGAAACAACAGGCACTCTACCCCAAGCTCACAACATTACCTTAAAGGAAAACTCAAAATATATCTTAAACCCAATTGACATAGCTAATTCCTTCAACACATATTTTGCCAGCATAGCTGAAAATTTATTAAAACATAGTAAACAAACTACAAATATTTGTCTATCTACCGATATAACCAGTAGCCCAATCAAAGATTCAATGTTCCTCAGCCCTACAACTGAATTAGAAATCTTACAAATAATTAAAAGACTGAAAACCACAATACTCAGCAGGAATAGATGAGATTCCTGATCCCTTATTAAAAAATGTGCTCATTTAATCGTTCAACCTTTAACTTATTTATGTAATGAATCTTTTAGCAGTGGAGTCTTTCCTACATGTCTAAAACCAGCTATTGTTAACCCACTATATAAAAAAGGGGAACAAAATCATATGGAAAGTTAATGACCTATTGCCATACTATCAGTATTTTCAAAAATTCTAGAAAAGCTTTTCCATAAGAGGCTTTTAAACTTCTTAGAAACAAATAGCCTGTTATCTAGTGACCAACATGGCTTTAGAAGTAACCGCTAAACAAATAGCCTGTTATCTAGTGACCAACATGGCTTTAGAAGTAACCGCTCCACCGAAACAGCAATATTTTCTTTCATGTGTGAGTCCCTTAGGGCTATTGATGCAAAAGACCACAACTCAGCAATATCCTTAGACTTATCTAAAGCCTTTGATACTATCAACCATCAAAAGCTACTAGCAAAACTAGAAAAATATGGAATCAGGGGGTTACCCCTTAAGTGGATTAGTTCATATTTATGCAATAGGAAACAGCTCGTTCAAATTAAACACACAAGAAATTTAGAGCTAAAGAACTATAGATCAAATTCCCTCGAAATGAAATGCAGAGTACCACAAGGATCCATACTGGGCCCAATACTATTTTTGCTTTTCATTAATGATTTTACTTTAAATGACCCTTATGCTAAATCTTTTCTCTTTGCTGACAACACAAACATCCTTGTGAGAGCAAACGACAAGGAAAATTTTTTTAAAATCAATCTACCAAATATCAGATAAAATAGCAAATTCTTTTATTGACAATATAATCTTATTATAAATACTAGTAAGACTGTTGCAATGGACATTCATAAAAAAAGAAATAGCAGATACCTAGCTCCACAAATTCAACCCTTTAATCAAATCATTGAGAAAGTAGAAACTGGAAAATTTCTCGCTCTATGGGTTCAAAGTAAATTAAAATGGTAAAACCACATAAATCATATAAACAAGAAGTTAGGTACAGCATGCTATATGATAAGAATACTAGCAAGATGTATAAGGAGAGAGACTGTTAGAAAAGCTTACTTTGCATACGTTCATTCTCAGCCAAGATACAGTATAATATTTGGGGGGGGGGGTTCACCTGCAAGTAAAACTTGTTTCATAATGCAAAAGAAGATAGTTCGAGCCATTATTGGGGTCAGTCCAAGATCATCATGCAAACCCCTATTTAAAGAACTAGAGATACTTCCCCTTCCTTGTATCTATATATTCGAAATAATAATGTTCATACATAAAACCAATATCAATACTAATTCCCCTTTCATAAAAAATGAACAAATACACAAGTATAACACAAGGTAAATCAGTAATTTACATATCTATCAGCATAATACATCTTTGTGCCAAAAAACTATATTCCACTCCAGAATAAAGATATACAATATCCTACCAGAATTTTTGAAAAGAATAGAGCAAAAAAGAAATTTCAAATACTTCTTAAAGGCATATCTAATCAACTACTGCTTCTACTCAATCCAAGATTTCCTAACCAACGAAAATAAATAATTGATTTCATGTATATATATCCAATCTTTCTATATCATACCTTTAATTTTTATTCTTTGTATTATACATGTTTTAGTGATAATTTTGTAAATATTTTGTTAATTTTAGTTTGACATGTCCAACATTGTACTTTCTGTACCTGACAATTTACTGGATCAATAAATTACTTACTTACTTACTAAGTAACTGCATGGGGACAACTAAAATGCTTCCCTCTCTTGTCGGAAGTATCCCATTTTCAGCTGCAGTGTGTGCGCTCGACGAGAAGAAATTTGAAATATATCAAGTAGAGTTTTTTTTTACATTGTTTTTCCATTGGTATGAATATTGTATTTAAAATTTGTATTGTCTCCTTGATGTGTGTTCAGCTTCTCTGCATTTCACTTTCTCCAGGGTCATACATGTTACCAAGTATCTAGATTGTTTATCGTATGTAAGTGTGTAGAAGTCCTGAAATAACTGCTGCTTCATATTTGGAAGAGTCTCTCCACATTGATTCTGGCAGTGGCATACAATAACCTAAAATGCATTAGAATTGCCTATTTAGCACAATTTAATGTTATTTTGCCTTCAATATTTCTTTTTCCCATCTACTTTTTATAATTCACTCATTTTCATTATGTATATAATGTGCATTTAACAAAGAAAAGAATTGGCAATGGTGTTTTCATACTTAACAATAAGCATATTTTACTATTTAGCTAAAACATTTAATGAAATGTAACCAATTAATCTTAAGAATCTTAATTATAAATATTGAAGTGAACAAAATAAACTTACATTCAGAATTGAGGTTACATCATTGTTCCACTCACCTTTTCTGGCATACATTTTCCTGGAACAAAATGTCCTTTCCTACTCATATGTGGCTTCTCAGCATTCTTTAACACATTAATGTCTGAATTATTTTTTTGTTAATTTTTATTGATTTTTAGTGTGTTATGTGTCTAAGTAACATAAATGCATTGGATAAAATACAAAAATAAGTATTTATTACTCAGTTTTGACCATATTTGCCATTACCATATGGTAACGTTAGGCGCTACCACTCTCTAGTATTATGTCTTATAATGTTCATTAAGAAATTGTATTTGAATCTTCAGCAGGCTACTATTCTACATCATTACTAAAGGTAATACTGTCTACAACAAAAGTTACAATTTAACCTAAGTATGAAAACATATTCTGTAATTCTACAAAAATGCACTTAATGGTATACACACATCAATATTTTCTACATTTGTAGAATCATACATAATCTAACGAGTATGAAGGGGAATAAAGCAGTTGATACACAATCCAACACCACACTTTAGGCACATTGTTCTCACACTTGATTTACAGTTGTCATTAGCACCTATTTCCTCCTTCCGTTGGCTGGACAAGGTGGTCAGTTCTGTCAAATCTTATAAAATGTTATATGCGGCTGCTAAGAGATATCCATGAAGCTGCTGATCTTTCTACTCCTTTTGGTACAGTCTGGTATCTCTTGAGATAGATGGTAGCTATTTCTCTTTTGAAATCCAGCTGAGATAGTCTTTGCCTTCTGACTTTATTGTACAAAATCCAGTTGTTCTGAATGGCCACATCTAGCATTCACCTAAACAAAGGCCAGTACCATTTTTGCTTCATATCCCAATGCGACAGCAGACAATATTCTGATTCATCTGGTCAGTACCTCCCATAAAGACGTTGTATTTGGCGGCTAGCCTTGCCCTTGGAAT
Source organism: Deroplatys truncata (assembly GCA_030765065.1). Classification (NCBI taxonomy): domain Eukaryota; kingdom Metazoa; phylum Arthropoda; class Insecta; order Mantodea; family Mantidae; genus Deroplatys; species Deroplatys truncata. The sequence continues at coordinate 344,441,188 of CM060990.1, read as the reverse complement.
CACTGCATTTTGCTTCTGCTGCTGTGAAAATCTCTTTATTTGACCAACTTCTTGTGTACCATATGAAGAAGAGATAAATGTGACTACTGAGTTATCCATCCATCGGACATAAAGCAATCCATCATTCTTCTCTAATGCTGTCTCAAAATATCCACAATCTTTTTTAGAGAATACGTGTTTGTTTTCCAGCAGGCATACTTTAGGAATTCTATTTTCTCTAATAGTAGCCACAATACCTGAGAAATGAAAATTTAAATTCGAAAATTTCAATTACTGACATGTGTTCATATATTGAATAATCTGGAGTGGGGAATTCAGTAGGTTTATCTATGTCAAAATCAGCTCCTTTCGCCCATCGTTTTTCAGTTGTTTCCCTCTCAGCTGCCCATTTGATAACATTTTCAGATATCGGGGTAGATACAATTTCAGGTGCAGCTGCCTCTAGTGTGGGTGGCTGTAAATAATCTGCCTTCATCCTCATTTCCAGAATCCTCATCTGTGTCTACATTTGGTACTGGTGGCTCAATAAACAAATCACCATCAATATAATCACTGTAAATTATCCCCAGTGCTTCAGCAAGTGAAAGTCCTTTCCTGGAACAACAATGAAATATGCGTTTTACTGAGTATATCCGCCTAGCGTTGCCATATAGTAACATTGGAATTAGGAACCCATAATTTCACCTGTTTCTCTCTGAATCACATTGTTACTCACAGAGAATATATATTGTATTATACAAAGAAATATACTACCAAGAAATAATCCACATAATAACTCTAAGCATATAAAAATATACTTACTTGAAACGGATGTCCATTTCTGTTCCACATTCAGCGATACCAGTTTTCAAACAATCCTTGTGTTATTATTGTAATACTGGTGATGGTAATCTTAAAAACTGACTGGATGTTCATTAACAGAATGGAGAGTGTGAACAGAACTTCTGTGGCTGGCGCCATGAAAGCTACTATAGCAGAGATACTCTGGAAGTGATCTCTTGAGTATGGTTTCAGGTACACAAGTATACTCTCAGGTGGTGAAAAACTACTGACAATAGATGATGTCTTGCGACTGACAAATGGGAAGAGTGGTAGACTGTGCAACGAGGGAACAGGAAGACAGTTACCTGATGTGGACTTTGAGGCAGTATTTTATATCACAACACTGCGAATGCCAGAGTGATTGTAGTGTAAACTAACATTATTGTATGCCAATGATTTTAGATGTTTGTTAGCTATAAGCATTGTTAGGAAATAAGTTTACACGGCCTCACTGAAACTGACAATGGAAGTGAGTAATAACAATGAAGCGAGGGGGTGAGTTGTTTATCACTTAGAAGAGACAAACAAATGACGTCAGGGTAGCGTGCCTTTCTTTAGAAATGAAGGGAATATCTTCCCTAGAGCATATGTGATTGTAATTATGATTGGCTGACAAAACAGACGCTAATGTTGGCGCAATTTAGTAACCAATAGCAGCTCTATTATAATGTTTAGGCATATCGAGGTGAGGGAGTATAAATTCTTGAGCCAAAAGCAAGTGTCGCGCAGTTCTACAGAATCATTCACGAGGTAAACATCACACAGTTCTCAGCAATCTATCGCGAGGTATACATTACGCAGTTCTGCAGAATCTCTCGCGTCGTAAAGTTAGTTACAAAATGTGAGGTAGGTACTCGACAACTATTACGACAGTAATTACATTCGGAAATATAACAGTTTCAGTCAGGCGTGTATCAAGATTAAAGATGTGAAATTAATTAAGTGTGATGGCAATAAAAGTGTGAAAATAAATTCTTTTATCAGTGTTATCTTTTAGTAACAACTCCTTTCCGTTTACACGCCCTGCTTAGAGATATTTGCTTGACTGATTAATAATAGCTAGCCGGAGGACAAAGAACCCAAAATTCAAAATAGTAAAACAATAACAGGCGCCAAGTAAAAAAAGATAACACGAACAGGTTACCGCGACCAAATGGCGCCCAATGTGGGGCGAAATAACCAGGAAGGGATGAAATAACCAGGAAGGGGCGAAATAACCAGAACATGGAGCGAATGGAGCAGTGCAATTAACTACAAGATGCAGATCCCAGAAATAACTGCCAGAACAACTGACGACGACGGATGAGAGGACATCAGCGACTACGAGAACAGAAGACAACAGCGGAATTCGACTACAGGACACTAAGACAGCGAGACGACGCAGATCCATCGTAGTACGATGCAGAGGTGACATATACATCTAGGAGAGAGGGGCAGGAAGCTGGACATCAAAGCAACATCATCAAATAGCATCATAAAGGTTAGAAAATTGTAAATTTTATGTGTATCCTAAAACAAAACAGAAAAAATTGTGAAAAATTAAATGTTGCTGAGAAGCGGAAGGATTAAGAAAACAATGTCTAATAATAAGACTGAAGAAATATTTATGGAAGGGGATAATGTAACAGTTGGCCGTAAATCAATACAGGTTATGGAAAATAGCTCAAACAATGTAGGATTTGAGGGAGGAAATATCAGTGATGAAAGTCAGAATAGAATAGCGGATCAATCAACTCAAACATCTGGGATTGTTGTAAACATTTCAGGGCAGGTAGCCGATGACAGAGATAGATATCATAGACCTGTGGGTCAGAGTGTTGTACAAAACAGGGGTGAAGTAACTGTAACGGGCAGTGAAAATGAAGGTTTACAAAGGGATGTAAATACAGCAGGAAATGTTAATTTTGATGCTGGTATGATGATGGAAATATTGAGAAATTTTGGTGAAACATTAAATAAGAGTATTACAGACCAATTAGAAAGTAATAGGAAATTAAATCAAAACATGGAAGATACTGGTAAGAGCAATGAGAAATTAGAAAAAAATATAGATCAAAACAGGAAATATATGGAAAAGAGTAATAGGGAATTAAGGGAAGATATTGGTAGGAGCTTAGAACAAAAACCAACTCAGAGTAATGAGAAATTAGAGCAAAAATTAAATCAAAATAGGGAAGAAATTGAAAAGAAATTTATGGAGCTAGATAGCAGTATGACAAGAATGAGAAATGAAAATCAGGAAATAATAGCAAGTGAGATAGGAAAAGTTTCAAAGAAAATGTCAGACATGAGCAGGGAAATATCTAACCAAAAAAGTGAGGTTGATACTAAGTTTGAACATGTAGATGTAAAATGTACAGAGTTAGGTAGCCGAATGAATAGCATTTCAAGTGAGCTAATAGAGATGATGGAAGCTACGAATGCAGATTTAATTCAGGTGCAAGTTAATTTCAGAGGGGAGATATCTGAAATTCAGAAGGAATCGGAAACACAAAGAAATAAGTTGTCTGAAGAAGTTAAAGTTTTGTCTATAAATTTGGATCAAAAACTAACTTCTGAAATTAACAAGCACCAAGCTGTTCAAAATGAAAACAGTAGAAAATTGGAACAGACAATAGAAAATCTGCAAGGTACTGTAAATAGGTTAGAATTGAATTCAAGGGTCAATATGTGTGGTGTCAATGTATCTGATGCACAGAATAATGATAGAGGTATTTCCTCAGGTGTGACTAATAATGTGAGTAATACGGAGATTTCATCCATAGCCCACGCCGAAACTAAGAGTGCACAAGTAACAGTAGATAATTTAAATATGGGAATAAGGGACATTCAAAACTATAATTATATCTTAAGTGATTTACCACTTCCAAAATTTAATGAAAACTTCAATCCAGTACAGTTTATTGCAGACTTGTCAGGGTACTTTCAAATTAAAAAGATACCGGAAGCATTGAAAATGATAGTTGTTAAAAGATGTTTGGATCAGAAAACTTTAGATTGGTTACAAATGATATCAGGGGGTGAAATTTCATATGAATCCTTTAAGAGGTTATTCATGAACAGATTTTGGAACATCATGATAAAGCATAGAATACGAGTAATGCTTAGCCATAGACAATTTGATATCCAGGAGAGAGAATAGCGATGACCGCAAAAAAAAAAGAAAAAAAAGAAGTAAATTCAGGATAAGTAAAGCTGAACTGCAGAACAAAGTATTGGAATGTAAGAGGGTTAATTATGTATATATGTCGCAAGAAAGGATAAATAAGTTCAGGACAAAAATAAATGTTCAAAGGAGAAGAGGAACATTTTCTTAGTAAACTGTAGCTACATTTGAAATGAAGCATGTAATAAGGATAATTTAATGTCATATGAAAGTAATAGTATGTAGATATAATTCAAAGAGTATTGTGAATATAAAGTACAAAACAATAGAAAATGGTAAATATAATTAAAGCCAAACATTTATGTAGCACACAGATAATGTGAAATTATGTCTTAGAATTAAGAGATATAAATATATTTGTATAGAGGATGAATATTATTTTAAATATGTTCAATAATTACAAAATGAAACGGTAAAAATCTTGAGTGTATACATTTTTATATCAATAACCTAAGAAAGTGTAACCATTTTGTAACAGTGACCTAAATAGTTCAGGGTACAGTATTTGCTGTATAAAAAAAAATGTAATGTCAGATGTATGTATATAAACACATTAGACCCGAGCCAGTGAATAGTGGCGAGAAAAAGGCAAGATGTATAATGTGTGTTAAAGCGTGTGCAAGTGATAGATACCGTGTGTTACAAGATTCAGGAGACTAAAAACCCAATTATAAAATTTCCAAAAAAAGTTGTAAATATTTATAACTATGTTTCTAGTGGGGCATATGAGGCAGTGTTTTATATCACAACACTGTGAATGCCAGAGTGATTGTAGTGTAAACTAACATTATTGTATGACAATGATTTTAGATGTTTGTTAGCTATAAGCATTGTTAGGAAATAAGTTTACACGGCCTCACTGAAACTGACAATGGAAGTGGGTAGTAATAATGAAGCGAGGGGGTGAGTTGTTTATCACTTAGAAGAGACAAACAAATGACGTCAGGGTAGCGTGCCTTTCTTTAGAAATGGAGGGAATATCTTATGTGTTTGTAATTATGATTGGCTGATAAAACAGACGCTAATGTTGGCGCGATTTAGTAACCAATAGCAGCTCTATTATAATGTTTAGGCATATCGGGGTGAGGGAGTATAAATTCTTGAGCCAAAAGCAAGTATCGCGCAGTTCTACAGAATCATTCACGAGGTAAACATCACGCAGTTCTCAGCAGTCTATCGCGAGGTATACATTACGCAGTTCTACAGAATCTCTCGCTTCGTAAAGTTAGTTACAAAATGTGAAGTAGGTACGCGACAACTATTATGACAGTAATTACATTCGGAAATTTAACAGTTTCAGTCAGGCGCGTATCAAGATTAAAGATGTGAAATTAATTAAGTGTGACGGCAATAAAAGTGTGAAAATAAATTCTTTTATCAGTGTTATCTTTTAGTAACAACTTCTTTCCATTTACACGCCCTGCATAGAGATATTTGCTCGACTGATTAATAATAGCTAGCCGGAGGACAAAGAACCAAAAATTCAAAATAGTAAAACAATAACAGGCGCCATGTAAAAAAAGATAACACGAATAGGTTACTGCGACAACTTCAGTTGGCTGACCCACTGAGGATGGAGAGCACGCCTCTTTGAAATATGTCCGATTTAATTTTAAGTGGAGCAGTTAGCGTTTTTAAATGTCGACTAGTGTTTTTCATTTTATTAACATGCCCCACTGTTTTAAACACTTCATTTTTATTATCAATTTTATATCTCAGATGGTGACTCAAAAACACACAAACATCTGGAGTCGCTGCCCATGTATGACCCTAATGTTCTCATTCTGAAAGATGAATGCCTGAATCATGTGGCCAAAGGTTAGTACTGGTGTCACAAATGCTGTGAAAGAATGGAAATTAAAAGGTGACACTTGGTGGAAAGAAACAGGATAACTTGAATGCACAAACCATACTAAAGTTGCAGTGATATTATAAAAATGCAATCAAGGATAATGTTCCTAATGTACAAGATATGAAGTCTGCAATTTATGCAACTTTACATCATTGTGCTTCTTGTGATGCTAAACCGCAACATTTCAAGTGCCCCATTGCAGAAAGCATGTGGTGCTTTTAACACAAAGCATTGGCAAAAGGTGAAGAAGTTCCACCAAGTCATGCCAGAAATATGAAAAGCTTTTTATCACATGAGGTTCTACAGAAAATTGCTCCTATTTATCACAGATCAGCAGGTGAAGAACTGCTCAGGAGATGCACCATTGGTCAAACACAAAATGCAAATGAATGTCTTCTCCACAGTGTGATTTGGGGAAAATGTCAAAATACATTTGTTACAAAGAAGAGACTGGAAATTTTAGTGCTCTCAGCAGTGAAAGAATTTAACATGTGATGTGAAACTGCAAATAAATTAAAAGAATCCATCACAGGAGTTAAATTAAGCCCATCTGCATTAGAACTGTCAAAGAAGAGAGACAGGCTTAGAATAAAAGGAAGTGTTGTTTCTGGTTCTGGCCACTTCAGACAAGCAAGAAAGAGACTCAGACTAACCAATTCAGCTGCAGAGGAGGAGGCAGAGGGTTCATCCTAGGCAGCTGGCAGCTTTTAATATCATTTAAAGGTCAGGGAACTGTTTTTGTACTTGATAAAACTTTAAAGCCATTTTGTCAGCTTCAATTTTTCTTGCATACTTAAGTATTTAAATGTTTCATGCATCACAATTTTTGGTTGATTGTAATGAAATGCATACAAGTTCATAATTAAAAGCTTAGTGGATTCAAATTTTTTATAATGTTTATATATTTTTTCTTTGCATTTTTATATATATTTCAATTTCATTTTTTGAAGCAAAATTAAGAAAGGTGAAAAATTATATTTTGTTCATAAATGTTGAATTCTCCAAACTCTATGCACTATTCTACAACCATGTTAGTTGTTCATCAAAAATAAAATTAAAAAATCCAAAATTTTAAAATTTGTCATGCATAGAACATTTTCTTTTTTGAAACCACTTAAGCTAGAACTCTGAAATTTTGCAGGATTACAGCTTTAGTATGTGTGACCCACAATAAAAAAAAACCAGGGCGATTGAACAAGAATTACAGATTTTGGAAATTTCACCCATACATTGCCTTAACAGACTTGCCCACACACCATATACACTGCCATTTGTGAAAATTACAACACTAAGAAGGAAACACATGAATTCAATACCACAGGATAGGTACATGGCAAGTAACAAATGATAAACATTTCAAATCTATACATGACCTTTGAGCCCTAATATACAGTATTTGGTGTGGCCTCCATGCGCTGCAATTAGAGCTGCTATATGCTGTAGCATTGAATCAAAAAGGTTCTGAATAAGCTCCTGAGGGATTTCCCTCCACACAGTTTGTATTCGAGCCCACAAATCCGTGACATTGGTTACTGGAGGACTGTGACGCCCAGGTGCCGACCAACCATATCCCAAACATGTTCGATGGGCAACATGTCAGGCGAACGTGCAGGCCAGGGAAGCAATGGTACCCGTCACTCTTCGAAGAAGGCTTGTAAATTCCTCGCAATATGTGGCCGGGCATTGTCTTGTTGAAATGCGGCCTGCGAAGATGCCTGAAGCAGGGGGAGTACCTCAGGCTCTACAACCACTGTTAGGTACTGGTTTTTGTTCAAAGTGCCCTCAATTCGTAAGAGGCGAGATTGATTGTTGTAACCAATGGCACCCCAAACCATCACACCTGGTGTTGTCCGCTGTGCCGCCCAACAATGCAGCTCTCCAGGTTGCACTCACCACGGTACCGCCAGACACGTATGCGGCCATCACTGTAGGACATTTTGAAGTGGGACTCGTCTGAAAAGACTACATTTTGCCACTCAGCACCCCAGTGTCCATGTTCGCGTGCCCATTGCAGTCGGAGGAGCTTGTGGTTTCTGGACAATGGAAGCCAACATAATGGCATGCATGCAACCAGTCCAACCTGCAGCAGATGGCGGCGAACCATTGATGCAGATAAGTACATACCTGTTGCAGTGCTCCAGCGTCGAGCCAACACTGTGGATGAAGCTGTATGGTCTGTCATGGCCATGTGGACAAGATGACGGTCATCCCGTGCCGTGGTCATGTTCCGTGGTGCAGTACCCGCTCTTCGCTGCAAACGACCTTCATCAATCCACTGCTTCCACACATGCATCACTGTTGTAGCAGCATGCCCTGTACAAGCCAAAATGTCGCAATATGACATCCGCTTCCCAGAGACCGATCATTCTCCTCGTTCGAACTCACTCACATGCCGATATGGCTCCCTTTGACGTCAACGAGGCATACTGGCACTCACTTTATTGTTTCCACCTTGTTTGACAGCTCTGCACTGACTACACTGGGCGTAACACTAACCTTGTCGAACCGACATGAGAGGGCTCTGCTCGGCCTACGTGTACCCCATCTGTCTGCAAACCTAATCACTTATTGCTTGCACACTCTTCTACTCACTCTTCTCTTCTAACGCCAGGTTTGGGGTTATTCGGGAAATTCTTTCTTGGTGTTGCAATTTTCATAAACGGCAGTGTACATTAATGATATAAACACATTTTCCTTTTTCCTCCAGTTCCTCTCTTGGATTTATTTTTTACACAACTATGTAATATTTAACCCTGTAGTGCTTATGAACAAGTCTGTATTCTTAACTGCAAATGACTAATGTACCAAATGTGGAAATTCTCTGCCCTCAAGAGCTAAAGAATAAGGTACTTGATGCAGTCTTGTCTTTTTTTTTTTTTTTTTTTTTTAGGTCATTAGCTGAGAATCAATTTGGTTTCTTACCTTGTGTATGTGGTTATGTGTGTTTTTTGAGCCTCGGAAATGTTTTTTGCCAATGCATTAAATTTAGCTTGATGTCTTCTGTATACATTCTCTTGCGCAATCTACTTTTGGTTTCTTGGTACTCGTATTACTGCTTTGGCTGCTTTATGTTGGCTTTTATTTTGGATTTCACTGTTTACACCATAAAACATAGTTGCTTTTAAATTTCTCATATAGAAATATAGTGTGCATTCTCAAATCTTGCTCACAATGAAAGCATTCAACAGAACACATTCCAGGTTAGTGTGATGAAATTAGTGGTATTTGATAGCTGGGGTTCAAAATATATAACAATAAATAAGTTTTTATGTATATCTAGGAACTTGGGCACTTCTTGTCCTTTTAATGCTAGTTTATACTGATATTTTTCCATGTCTGTTATTAAAGTTTCATGTAATTATGTAACATTAAAATAAATTTAACTTGCTGACACAGCTTCATTAACTTAAAATATAGGAATCTGCACTTGGTTTACAGACTCCTATTTTCATCATCAGATGCATAATGACTGATGAACTCACCATTTCTTCATCCTATCCTCTGGCAACCTTCTGTGGAAGGGTGATGATTTTAGTGAGTTTGTGTGCTGGCAGATTGTGGAAATTCATTATTTTCTCCCAGTTTGTTAGAAAAATCTAAAGATTTCTTTAGACTTTTTTTGGGTTAAATGAAATTTTATTTTGCATTTGCAATTATAAATTTGCATTGCATTGTCATAAATATGTTTTATAGAAAATTAATAACTTACTCTGTCTTTTAATGCAGTGGGCTAATTGATGATAAGCCATTGAGATTCAGAGGTGAGGTATATCATGGGTACCACTTTAACTGTACTGCTTGTGGTGTGGAACTCAATTCTGAAGCTCGGGAAGTGAGAAGTCGCCCTGGCTTTACTGCCAATGAAATGGTAAGCACATTAATCTTAATACCATTTGGCTTAAATAAAATACTCTCTCTTTGTTTTAACCTTAAGGTGTATTAAGCTGAATGTCCTCTCTCTTCCAATATAGACATATTTTGATGCATTATTTTTCAGGGAGCTAGAGATAAAAATGATACATGAAAGTCAAAGAAATCAATTATTTGTACAACTGACACCCCCTCCCAAAAAAAAAATCCTGCGAGAATAGAGCCATTAATATATTAAAAGGAATTCCAAAAATTACGGAACCAGAACCAGGTTTCTGCCTTTACACATAAAAAAAGTTACCAACATTACAGTAAAATATGTGTAAATGACAAGTAATAAATGTACAAAATATGTAAAAGCCTCCTGTCTTTGTACAGTTCATATCTTACATTCAAGAACCAGAGCCTATTGGGTAGAGTTCTGGTCACTGCTTGCATGTGGTTGTGATCTTGAAATATTGTATAAGTTAACAGCTTATGTAATACGTAGTGTTATGAACTTGATGTTAGGAAGCGTAATAAGAAGTGACCATTAATGCATTATGCTGTAAACAGGAAGTGAATCATGAAGTCACAGTCATATTGCACAGACTCAAATGCTGATTCAAGAACTTCCTCTTCAGAACAAGAAAGAGAACCTGAAACTATTTTCAAAATAACCCAGAACCTTAAGGTTATTTTTTCCTATAAGCTTACACAATCAAGTGTAAATGAACAATCCCAAACCCTCTTTCCAAGAACTGAGCAGTATAATACAAGCTGTCTTAACCGAATAGACTCAGCAAATCTTAACAAATGAGTATAATTTTTTTCTTTGTTGATAAAATCCATAATAACGAATTGAGGTGGCAGGCAAATTTGGAATGTTTATAGAGCAGATTTGGCTAATAAATTGCTGAACATTCCAGCTTTGCCTGCACTACTGGAGAGGATATTTTCCAATTGGTCTTTTGTACACAATGCTAACAAAAATTGTCTTTCATTTGAAAAATCAAAGAAGCTAGTACTTGATGGTAGATTGAGTCTCACTTTTTGACACTCACCTTCACTAATTAAAAGTTGTATAAAACAGAAACGCTTTCGAGGGCATTCGTCCTCATTGTCAGCGACTGGATGACTAGTACTTGTTTATTACTCACATAAAATGAAAGGTTAAGTGAGAATGTACTGTTTTCTGTTATTTTTTATTTATGATTATTATTTTTTGTTAATTTACCACCATAGAATGCAGTTCTTTTTTCTTTAGCTGATTACCCTCCTCTATCTACGACTTGCACCCCGGAGGACTTACAAGCCAATGCCTTGGGTCAGTAGCTTGTCAAGGAGTAAGCAAGCTCTAGATTATAGCATATTCAGGATGGGTGATCAGCTCAATGCCTTGTATAGCGGTTAAGGAAGAGGAGATGAAAGGGATGATAGAAAAATTTGCGGATCAAATTAGCCAATCCACCATTCATATAGTGACCGAGGAAAACCACGAAAGAGCCTTTGGATATATTGGTCAGCCCCAGGGGGTTTCAACCTGGGACCTCCCAAATGCGGGCCACAGACCTTACTACCTGAGCCATCTGGCTCAGTAAAATAGAGTTCAGTTGACATTTATATAACAGAATATGTTTTGAAACCCAACGGGGGCCAAATTTTAATGTGAACATTTTGTGTCAAGAGAAATATTCTTTGATATTAGAAGCAAGTAAGAAAAAACAATAATTTGATACAAGAATAAAGTGAGTAAGTGATTTTATATCAGACCAATATACAGTATACCAGTTTAAAGTAAATGTTGAGATTTCTGCATTATTATTAATCTCATTTAATGTGATAATGTTCCAAGTGTTACGTAGGTACTAAATGACCAATCATCAAAGATTTGGGAAGCATGGCTGAATAGAATTTTTGCATATCAGAGCATTAATAAACTTAGAAGAAATGAAGTAACTGGTGCTTAGAATGTGAAAATCAATGAATGTTAAGTTTTTTACTTCATGTAGAAATTAGTTTTCTACATTACGTATTTTACATGTAAATTATGCGTAGAATACATACAGGCAATTTACTCTCCCAACCCTGACCATAACTCAACTCATTTGTTAATATAACTTTTCTTCCAATAAAGGCAACTGGCCTACTTGAATGAAACTGATTGTAATTATACATAACTAGAATTTTGTTCAATTATGTAGTTGTACAAGTTGCAGAAGTTAATGTGAGCAGTATTTGCAGTAGCAACTGAACAACAGCAAGTTATACAAAGTGAAATGGATTAATCATTTAAAATATTGTTTTGATGATAATTCCTCTTCCATGACAGTACTTGAGACATCAGCTACTTCTAACTTGATAAACCAAAAGAAACCAGCCATTTAACTTGAGGTCAATTGCATTGTCAACCAGTGACAAATACTAGAAGTTTTCTAAATTGAGGGAGCCTTGTGGAAGGTTAGTGCTGATGGATTTCTCTAAATTGAAGCACATGTTACAGTTCATGTAATGAGTACAGGTCTGTTAGCTTCAAGCTGTAGTGGGAATGAGTAGATGGGTCTGTTGCTGGAAAGTAAATTTGAAGATCACTGTACAATGAAAAGTAATGGAAAATAAATTAAATCTGGTGTGTTTTCTTCATCTATTTAAATTTGTGCATTTGTGGTTCCTGTTTGAGGGAATTTCAGTATTCATAATCATATGCTTCTTAGGATTGCTATTCTCCAACAGTATGCTAACTCCACTGCTGCCCTGTAGCATTGCAGTTGCTTTGTTGGAAATACCTGATTTCTGTATGGGGATTTTCCCCCCGTTTGGAGGGGTAATACAGGGTGCACCTAGCCTTGTGACTTCCTTGGGGACTAATTGAGGAGCTATTCGGTACAAAAAGCAGCAGCTCTGGAATCTCATATCATTGGCTGTGATCGCATGCCACCCCCATTACTGCACTCTGTCCATGAAGTCTTGTGTGGATGGAGGCAAAGGAAGCAGCAATCTTGTGGTAGGCCTTGGCCCAATTGGACTGTGGTGCCACAGAGCTAGTTTTATGCTAATAACTGCACTAAGCAATTAAGATTTTCAGTAAGAAACATAATGTCTGTTCTTTTAACTACATCAAATGAATATAGCCATATATTATTTATATATATTACATTTAATACATCTGTATTTAAATGTATTATACAATTTTTGATTTCAGATATGTAAAGTTTTATAATCCGTTATCACAATGCCAAAACTCACATTTATAAAAACATTTGTTTTTATACTTTTTTGTATTGGCTTGCAATTCAACGTCTTTTATTCACATACTTGGTAAACTTAAGGTTCCAATTAGACAACGGGAGAATAGATAATATCTCAAACATATGGCATTTTAATTCCTCAATAAAAATGTTATTTCTGAAAAAAATAAAAATAAGACAATTTTTCAATAGAAAGATTTGTTTGATGTAGAGGGATTTCCATGAAAATATCTGTATTACTTGCTTAAAGTGTCTCTCACCTAAATATAAAATATGTAATAATTCAATTCTGATTTGTGCTGTTCAAACATGTGCCTTTTTCTAAAAATACAAGTACTCTTCTTTTTAATTCAGGAAGTCTAAACAAATGTATGATAGCAAATTGATAAATGCAGCACGTGGTATAAATTTGAGTGCTTAGTAACTTTAAGAATTTAAAGCATATGGGTGGGGTTGCTATACATCCTGGAAAACCGAGATTGTCCTGGTTTTTGAGGGTTGGACAAAGTTCCCCAGTCGCTAATGACCTAGCAGTTGAGCGCTCTTAAATGAAAAGTGCCCCAGTCAGATTGGTAAAAATCCTGAATTAAAAGATCTATAGATTTTACAATAATATTATACCATTTCCGTGATTTCCACTATGAAATGCATTTGAAATTTTTGCCTCAGCTGCCATATTAAAATGTGATTGTTACTACTTGATTGGAAACTTGAGTACAATCACTTTGATTTAAATTTATCAATAGCATTGGCAAGCTATCAAATGAGTTGTGTGTGCATACACTTAGTTGCTGATTGATGTTTGTTGACCACATGCTACTCAGTTCTGCGCACTCTTAGTTGGTGATAGACTTTTGTTGGTCACGTGTTAGTCGGTTCTGAAAACTGAGAGAGGGAGTAAATATGTCACTGTGGTCTAATAGCAGTACCAGTTGGAAGTAACCCATTTCCTTGGCAATGAAAGATGCAAACTTGGTGTTGCCAGCATAAATAATATTGAATTCCATGTGTTTTTCCTTTAGCATGGCAGCTGAATTCCTTTACGGCAAAATCTACATCTAATGTTGGTTTGCTGACTCTCATGCATTTTCAAAGAAACAGAGTTGCTTTATTCACCTGTCACACTGTAATCCAGTGGTTCATTAATATGTACCTGGTACATCAGTGTACTTGAGTAAAATAGCTTGGCTAAACACTCAGCAGCAGGTTGCAGGGACTGGCAGCTGTAAAGAATCGTAAGGAGCATTCAGCACAATTCCCTGCAATGGAGAGTGGTTGCAATGCATATGAAGTAGAATGTAAATTATGCAGGTAGCTGTTTAATTGAAATTATTTTTCATGTTAGAAGAAAGAACAGATTTGCATTCTTTTAAATGCATCAAAGTGTGGTGTTCTAAAAGAAAACTATATTTGTTCACAGTTGCTACTTTTCAAATGACACATGAAGGGAAAAGTGATATAAAATATCATGTTCCTATGGCTAAACATGTTCCTACAACTTTGTCAGCATCCTCCAGTAAGCAACTAACTACTTATTTTACCACCAGTGAGTGCAAAGAAAGGAGGGTAGCTGCCGAAGAGGCAACTTTTGCTCTCCACTTATTCAGACATCACCATTCCTACACCTCCACAACAGTTCTAGACATGTGAAAATCTTAATGAGAGCTATGAAGCGAGTTGCTTACCAGATCAGGAGGTGACCGGTCGTCTGCATGCTGCAGGAGTGCGTGGGACAGTCATTGTCAAATATCTGCACACTGGTTATGCACTGCACTGCACTGATAAACTTAGTTATATACAGTATATTAAAATCCACGCTGTAAAAAGCGCTTAATATAAAAAACACTGTCAATCATTGCCTCCAATTCTTCCATACCTAATAACCCTTCCTCTTCTGCGGAATCATTCACATTATTGCCGTCATCACTGCTGTCACTACTTTCTGCACCATTATCCTGGATGAGAACTATTTCTATTTGATTTTCTGCAATTCCGTATTTTTCGGAATAATGATACTTAATTTATTCAACATGTCGACATTTTCCCATTCTGGCCTTCTAATTTCAGCAGATTGCTGGTATTATAATTGCTCCACATATTTTAATTTAAAAGTGATATTTCTGCATGCCACCCATTTTTTGATATCAGCCCAGATTAATTCGATTGGGTTTAGATCTGGGCGATACAATGACAGTCTAAGTACACTGTGGTGATGTTGTATTACTATCTGGTCAAGTATGTATGACTTCTGAAGCTGTTTGTTGGCTTTAATTAAGTTATATAGCTTTGTTTTACTCATGCTTTCATCTAAAGCTATATTATGTCTAAGTAACCAAGCTCTCATTTCTTCTTTCAATGAAGTTGAGGTAGGTGGTTTGTCAATTTGAGTGTTGACGCATTGTGAAGTATTGTCGATGACCAGAACAGACCCAGCAAGCATATTAGGTATCAACATGGCATTGATTCACTTAATGTAATTTTCTGTATTCATTTCTTGATGAAAATCTCCTGTTGTTTGTTGCGACTTGTAAAAGAAGGGCATTTGGAACGAAGCCGATATTTCCAACAGCATGAACGATAATAAGTATTTGCCCTTTGGCAACAGGTGCCTGCAAACCTAATTCGCTATCGTCACTCCAACTTTTAGATGCTGTATGACTGCTGTGTATGTATGACTCATCTTCATACACTATAGTATTTTTCTGAAATTTGTAGCACCACCTTGAAAATTGATGCTGATATAAGTACCTACATATAAAATTATAATCATTTGGAAAGGTAGAATCAGACTGAAAAATTAAATGCCATAGCCGGGATTTGAACCACGGATCTTAGGCTTTCCGTGCCGTTGCTCTAACCAACTAAGCTATCATGGCAACATTTACTTTTTATTTTTATTTTTTTTATTTTATTATTAATTATTATTTTTTTTATTTATTTATTTTGCTTTTGTGTTAGAACTCTTCTATTTGATTTCGGTTTCTTCCACTTGAACCCTAAATCTTTAATAATTTTTCTGAGATTTGTAGCACCACCTTGAAAGTTTCTGCTGTCTTTCAGCTTGATGAGCAATCTGCTTATTGTTAGCACAGTTTTTTCTTCCACATAGGAATTGTGAATCGTGCGCCGAATGACGCATTCGAAATTGTCTATTTCTGTAATACGTTTAGGGACCTTATGTTTCTTCCCAGGTGTGTCAAATGGCACTCTTTCATCCATGTGTTTTTTTTTCTCTTATCTTTGAGAACTCTGGAAACGGAACTCAGTGAAACAACAGTTGCTTTGACTACTCTTTCTTTCACTCTCTCAAGGCTTTTGTGGAACTCGGATGAACATATATTTTCTTCCTTCATCTCTGCTTCTTGCTTCATGAAGTCAAGGACATTTGCAATTATTTCCCTACTTTGACTGTGTAACACCTTAACACTTAACTTTGAAAATGTAGGAGCCATGGTTATAAATATAACAAATATAAAGTAAGTACTATTTAGATACTGCTCTCTTTAAAATTACAACCAGATGCAGACACTTTCTATGCAGACTGTATGTGTTACGCAAAGTAAGAGTAAGCAAAGGTATTATATCGCTTTCATTGATTAAGCTAAACGTAAACCATTCCTAGGCTCAGCAGCTGGGGTGGCAATCAAGGTCACAAGAGTTATACAAGCAAATTGTTTTCAGAAATGTTCACAGATTCTAAGGTAGTTGAAACACTTTCTAGTGCAAAAGCCAAAACAGCAGCTATTGTATTTAATGTAATTTCTTCTCTTATATAGGAAGAAATGAAAGAGATGCACGGAATCAGACTTCATGGACATCTGTATACAGATGACAGTAATCAACAAATTTTGTAAGACATTTCTTGTGATAAAGTTGAGGTCATTCTATCAAAAATGGTAGATATAGTTGAATGTCAAAATGAAAATTCTGCTACAGTATTTGGGTTATTCACAATATTCTGAAGCAGAACAGCATTGAAGATAGATATCTTCCTTGATGGGGGGGGGGCAACACCAATACAAATTTTAGGGTTCAGTTTAGCAGAGGTGAAAATAATATTGTTAACAAATTGAAATGCAGACTGGGTAGGCCAATTGTAGCAAGATGTTCAGACTATAATTATGAAAGTATACAGGGTGGACCATTTAAGTTGAGACTGTACACTATCTCCAGAACTAAGCGTTGTAGAAAGAAATGTCTTTAATAAAAGCTGCTTGATATTATGGGGGAAAGTAAATGTCATTAGTCGTGTTTTGTTTGGAGGGTGTTATGATATTCATTTTAGGGCCAGTTTAATTTTTTTAAATGGGAACCTACAATTAGGGACAAATTAAATTGACCCTAAAATGACCATCACAATGTCCTCCAAATAAAACAGGATTAATGGCATTTACATTCCCCCATAGTATCAAGCAATTTTTATTCAAGGCATTTCTTTCTACAACACTTAGTTTTGGAGAGATTGTACAATCTTAACTTAAATGGTCCACCCTGTATAATAGCTTTTCAGTATACACTATCAGTGTCATCACCTATGGGATATTGTGAGTTTGTAATGTAACATATGAAACTCTTCTAAATCATTTGAAAACTAGGCTAAATTTCTTCCCAGCAATTTGAGGAGTTTTACATGTGTTTCAGCCATTCATGTCACAAGACAAATGTCCTGTTCTTTTGAAGTCCTTTTTCTGTAGTTATGTTTGGGGGGGCTTATTTCTGATTTATTATGGCACAGATGAGCTTGTTTCAAAAGTCCATTGCAAGGATTGAGATGGTTAGAGATTTCAGTAAATGAAGTTAAATTAATACTGTTGAATGTAATTGACATTTTGAAAGAAAGAGTGGATGCTGGCTCTTTTAGTACTAAGGTTACAGATTTATTGATTTGAGAGATTTACAGAATTTAAAATTTCATAATGAATGTAGGTCTTCCTATGATTCTGTCATTCATTATCTACTGAAATATAGTGAGCCTCTCACTGAATTCAATCATTTTGATTCCATACTTTTGCAAAAGCCAGTTGTATGGTCGATACTGAAAAGGTTTTAAATGGTTGGTTGAGAAGAGTACTTGCAAATTTAATGAAATTAATTTGTTTGATCAGCCAAAGAAATTAATATCTTATAGAGTGGGTATTCTCCTTAATAAAAGCTTACAGTACTGAAGACTGGAGCATATTGTGTCGTAAGGGTGGTGACAATGCCATCAGCGCCTTCGCCAGATGTCACGTAAAGGATGGGGACGTAGCACAGTATGACATCAAGAGGGTTGTAGGTTGCGGTAGCTGGAAAGGTGGTAAAAGGGTGACACTATCAGATATGTAATTCTGTTCCCAAGAGAAACTTTAATTTTTCCAATAACAAACTAAACTACATTTCATGAGGAGGAGATAGATAGCTTGTGGGTTTAACTGGTAGACAGAAGTAGTCTGGCATTCCATTTTTGTCATGTCTGGGGCCTACATCTATGTTGCAAGGTAGCGCAAAATAAATTTAAGGAACTGACCAGCACAGGGTCCTGCTAGGCAAGTGATCAGCTGAGAGACAGGTGTCAAAAAAAAAAAGTTTTAATTGACATAAGCGTATCTTAGAAGAAATTACATAACTCACCCACATGTCAGACATGAGGTGATCTTTCCCTAAACATCGTGCCCCAAACCCCTGCTTACCTTGGCATCCGGGAAATGACTCACAAAAAATCTAAAGCTAATTTCCTGGATTTACTAAGTTTGTCCTGAATATCTCGAGCTTTATAAAATCACATTTATCCCATTCTTTTAAAAATAAAACTATAACTGTTACAACCTATGCCATGCCAGGAAAACCCAGCTGTCCACAGCTTCATGTCCGCGACCTTCACGTCTGTTCTGTACTACATCTTGCCGAGATCATTACGTCTGCTGTTCACTACATCTTGCCTGAGACTGACTAGATTCAACGGTGAAAACCTTTAGCGTCGGTAATGCCATTCTCTTATTGGCTAATTCTAGTCCAATAGAATTTAAGTATCCAAACTAAAAATCTTTCTTTACTTTTGATCGGCTAATTCCAAACTGTAAGCGAAATTACGTTATTACCGATCTTTTTCATAACCAGTATTTTTAAAACTCCAAACACATTATTGTCACCGAAATTACATTATTGCCTCATTATTAACATCTTAAAACATAGTATTCTCTCAGTTTTTGCACTATTAGAGTATATAAACATTTACATATCACTAATAAATACGTTTACAATAAAAATAAGTATTTACAATGACTTTACATACAATTTGTATAATAATTATATACATATTGTTTTCTAGGTGGACTGTTATTGAATTTAATTAATAAAAAATACAGTTAGTATCATTTAGGCATCAAAATGCTGCCTCATGTTTATTTTTATGTTTGCATGATTCATTGTGAATGGTTCCATTATAATACATAACATCTAGCTTTTAAGTTTACGTTATTCTTATGGCTAATTTTCATAGTGGGAGCCTAAGCCAGTTACACTAACATTGGTCTACATAAAATAAAATATCTTGTATCTTTGGGACATGTTTTCCTTTTCGCGTAAGCTAAATTATAAAAGGGAAAACAAGATAATAGGAGAGCTCCAATGGCTAGGTAATTTTTACCTATGACCAAGGTTCATAAATCTAGTGTTGAAAATAAAACTGAACTGCAGATAAACAAGTACCGCATATACCAAGTTTCTCATATGAGGTATATAAAAATTAATCACCTGAGTTATTTTTCTTCTTCTTTTCTCTTAATGGAACTTTTATTTGTGAAGTGCTTCTGTATAAGGACAAGGTTATTGATGTCCGAGTTTGTTAAAAACACTTTATTTTTCCATGGAATTTGATATTCTTGGACTACATTATCTAACAGTGAACAAATGAAGTATTTAGTGATTACATCATATTTCACAGTACATTACATCCTTTTGCTGTTGTAGACTATTTGTCATTGTGGATTTCTATATAAATAACTATTGTGAAACTGGGGACAACTAAAATTAGATACTTCACTTGTCATGTTTACATCATTTTAATGTTTTTTTCAGTTCTATGTATAAATCAGAATCACAATTGAGGCACTTAAAATAGCAAAGGCATATGCGTCAAAAGCTAGTTTTGAGAAAAATGTGATTAAAGTTTTACTAAGCATTATATATTAGAATAGTCGATAAAGGCATAAAGAAGTGTTTAGATGTGAACCTAATGCATTAATACTGTTAATTATGATTGTAAAATGCTATTTGACAGATATTCAAGGTTTTGAAAGCTAATTCCATTGACAATGTTATTTAAAATAAGTGAGGTATGCATTCATGCGTGTTGTAGCCAAAAGAGTTTACTTGTAAAGTTAGCATTTTGCAAGAAATACTTTAACTAATATTAGTAAACATTAACTACAAATATTTGTTCTAATATTAACAAATAATAAAATTAAAATTAAGAAACAAGTAAACAAAAAGTATGTATAAAGTTTAGCTCACTGAAGATGATTGAGCTCTGATCTAGGTTGGGCTGTGCTGTGAGGAACCATGATCCCTCTGGTGGGTGATCCATGTTTTCTTGATCAGTAAATATACTATTAAAGTATGCATGATAATTTGTGGAAATGTAAAGAAGAAGTGAGCAAGGATCTGCAAGTTTTTCTGCTGAAATAATTACAGGTTTAGTGCACTTATTCGGTAGCCTGGCTGTCAAAAGATTGAAATGATGATTGTAGCTCTTCATATGTCCTTTTTGCAGATTTGCTTGATAAGATTCTCCGCTGTAAGTAGGTTTAATGCCAAATCCCATTTTGTAGTTGCTGAAGAAAGCAAAAACTCTTCCTCTGAAAACTTGGCGCCCAGAACTTGCCGCTTCGTTATGTGATGTTGCAAAACTCCTACATCCATAAACTGGTCTCTCTTTACCATAATGACATTAAAAGGGTTCTTCTTTCTGCAAATTCTTATTTGCTTACCATACTGAATCCCAGTAAACACTTCTCTTCTGAGATAAAATTCTATATTCCCAAAACCACGATCACAAGGAAGATAAGAGTGGCCGGGAACCATGCAGATGTGTTTAATTTTTGAGAAACGGTCTGCATGGATGTATCAGTGATAAAAAATAATGGGTACCACCAGCGTTTTAAAATAATTGATGTCTTCTGCTAGTGATTCCCAAGTCTCTGACATGGCACACCAGAGTTATTCAGCATTAGTCAATCTGTGACCTCGAGAAAGCCTCTGCTTTGCTTTCACCCATATATGTTCTATTGGGTTCAAATCTGCTGACTTCGCAGGCCACAGTATCTGCTCTAGGACATCTGTGTGCTCTGAAAACCGCTTTTGAACCTCGGCCAACCTGTGGATCGAATGGTTATCCTGTTGGAAAGTAATAATAACTTCAGTACATCGCTCTCAGGCAGACAGGAGCAGAACATTTCTAGAAGTTCAGAACAGGTTTCCCCATTCAGCTTTTCATGAACACATTCCAGCAAACCTGCCCCTTCCCGAGATATCCACACCCAAGCAGTAATGCTCATTCAACCAATGCTTTCACAAGTAGCCAGATAGCATCTGTCACAGTGAGTCCCACTGGGCCTGTTACAAACACAGTATAATTAGCACTCATGCACTATATTGAAAGTAAAATACCATCAGAAGTGAAGACATTATGTATTTTCAGTGATAATTGCAGTGGCAGAGTATGGTTTTGAGCTATCTCGATACATCCATGCAGACCGTTTCTCAAAAATTGAACACGTCTGCATGGTTCCCAGCCACTCTTATCTTCCTTGTTATCGTGATTTTGGGAATATAGATTTGTATCTCAGGAGAAGAGAAGTGTTTACTGGGATTCAGTATGTTAAGCAAATAAGAATTTGCAGAAAGAAGAACCCTTTTAATGTCATTATGGTAAAGAGAGACCAGTTTATGGATGTAGGAGTTTTGCAACATCACATAATGAAGCGGCAAGTTCTGGGCGCCAAGTTTTCAGAGGGAAGAGTTTTTGTTTTCTCCAGCAACTACAAAATGGGATTTGGCATTAAACCTACTTACAGTGGAGAATCTTATCAAGTAAATCTGCAAAAAGGACATATGAAGAGCTACAATCATCATTTCAATCTTTTGACAGCCAGGCTACCGAATAAGTGCACTAAACCTGTAGTTATTTCAGCAAAAAAACTTGCAGATCCTTGCTCACTACTTCTTTACATTTCCACAAATTATCATGCATACTTTAATAGTATATTTTATTTTCCTGTCACCTTTCTTTCTACATTGACACTGCCACACATGCATCGCATTATACACCATTGTTACTGTCCCTTACTTGGTACACATCTAACATGTTCACCTGTGTGTTTATCCTGTCGCCTATGTATGACTTGTCTTGTCAACTCGTTATCGGCATGTTTTAATAATTTTACTTTTAGCCACTTCTCTGCTTCATATTTACAGAGCGTCAGCGACTTCTATGGTCTCTGGTGTTTATACCAAATGTGTCTTCTCCAAAATTATTGTCTCCCTCCATTTAAATGTTGAAGCCACTTGCTGTTGTAACACATGACCTATACCTTATCTCCTATTGCTCACTTTTTTAAAATTTTCATTCAGAACACCAGCTTCATAATTGGGAAGATGCATTGAACTTTAAGGTTTCCCTGTATCGTGGGATTTACTGAGTAACAAGATTTTTCCTTTTCCACAGACTTGTGTTAAAACAGAATGCCGGAAATATACCCTAATGGACCTTACTAACAAAAGCTACGCATTCAGTGTCCTACCATTCTGCACCCCTATTGTCTGTACCTTGGCCAGGTTTCTTTGAAAGATATTCCCAATAATAACTGTCAGTGTGCATATTTTCCTCGCGGGTTACTCATAAAACACACATACTCTTTATTCTTATTATTTATTATGTTTATTCACTCCACAGAGCGTACTGCTTCAGGCAGTAGTAGAGCCAAATGGAGTAGAAATATGGGGAATGCCAAAGGGATGGTTAAAGATGGATATGGTACACAGGATGTTTTGTAAAGAAGTTGTGGATCTATCAAAATCTTCACAAGAGGAGTGAGTTTGGTAGAAATAGGAAGAGCAGGAAGGAAAGGTATAATAGTGGAGAGAATTTTGAAATATTTGTTCAGATGTCTAAAATTAAAGGACAGCAGTGTAATAAGTGAATGTCTGAGGTATGAAAGAGATGAAGTGGGAAGAGAGTTGGTATGAATAGTCTGGATTACTGCTAGAGGAGATTGGAATGGTGGATGTTTGGTGATAGGGGAAAGTAATGTCACTGAATTTTGGAAAGAAGTAAGGCAGAGAGTGTAAGACATAGAGAAGCAGGAAATTTGGGCAAGCTTTGAGAACAAAAGTTCTTTAAACTGAATAAAACATTAAAAAGAAATTGGGGACAGGAGAAATATTCTCATAAATCTAGAAAAAGAAGCCTTATGTGGGGGCACATTGGGGCATTAGTCCTAAAAGGATTAAGAAAAATCTTTGAGGAAAGGTATATTTTGTGTGGCAAATTATATGGCACTTTCCATTGTTTAATAGTGTATGTAGGATATAATTATGGAACGAGCCCTAAAATACTGGTTTAGTATCTTGAATGTAGAAGAAAGTAACTTATTAAGACAGTGCTTAGAGTATCAAGAGAGGAGCCTTAGGAATTCTGGATGAGTTAATAGTCTCCGAAATAATTTGGTGAAGAATGGTTTGGATGAAATTTGGAGAAGAAGAGAAAATAATTATAATGGTTTTTGCAAAGAAGCAAGGAGGAGATTTGAGGATTTAGAAATTTCAAAAACTATTTAGCGTGATAACCAAAAAAAGTCTAATATTTCAATGAAGAAAACTTGTGAAAGGGAAACATATTGATAAAATAAATAATGAACAAAGGGAGAGAATCGCATGGTTAAGACCAGGTGTATGGAGATTAAAAGGTGTCCCATTAAAACCAATGCCCCATTTGTGGAGAGAATAAGATATTGCTGTGGAGGAAGGAGTTCTTAAAGCAGAAATGGTTCAAATAAGACAGAAAAATAGCTGTAACCAAAATTTCCAGATAGAGTAGAGAAATAGGACAGTTCTTAAGTACAGTTAAAAAAAGTGGAATTGGTCTATGAAAAGAGAAATAGCTTAAACATTGCGGCATGTTTAATTTTAAATATTTTGTAATTTTTAAGAAGCAATTATAAAGTGTAATTAGAAATTGAACTGTGTGTGTTGAATATGATGGCTAGCCTGGGCTGAATGCCTGGTCATATTCTTAAGTTGTATACGCTTAGTACAAATAAATAATAGAGTGTGAAATGGTAAAAATGTGGATAGTGTCTAGGATGGGAAAAGGGACAAATTACAAGATGCAGTAAAAGTTAAAATGTTGGCAGACTTGAGTGTAGGGAACATTAATAAGATATGGGATTTTCTAGGAAAGGATGGGATAAGTGGATTAGAAGTTTAAAGCTGGAGTATAGAGAGCATACAAGCATACATAGTTGCGACAAATTTGATGTGGTGTAGAGGCTCTCTACCATACATACAGCCTGGAGCTTAAGGTATAGGAGAGTCTTGGTACAATAGTGCTAGATTTTCTTAAATATATGATTTCTTATGTTTGTACTCTTTTGCAGTTATAAAAAATATTAATTCATATTCATAGCTAGTAAATAAATAAATGTAAGTAAAATTTGAAAACATGTTACTTATCCAATAGTTACCTGAAATCTAATTGTTTACTTCCAAGGCATGAATGGTCAGATCATCTCAACTGCATTGCATATTAAAGGAAATCTAAATTCAACAAATGCACCTGTTTCAAGTCATATGTGTATTTGTAGTTGTATAATCTGGTTTTAAACAACATTGCAAGTTAAACTGAATATTTTTAAACAGTAAATACCATGAAAAGTAAGCCAGCAAATAGAAAAATACTTGAAATGTGAAGGAAAGATTTCACCTGACTGATACATCCTGACAGCACATGGGCCAGCTTTCAGTTAAGTGGACAGACATTTACATAACATGTTAAGTAATGGTTTTTAAAAATTATATTTGAGTTATCCTGATGACACAGATGTAAATGTAATTTTCAAAAACTATTACCTGGCTTTGGAGCCTGAGAAACTAGAACATATATGCTGTTAGGGAATAGGTAGTCCTTATTTCAGGTAGATAGAAGGCAATATTTAAACAAATAAGATGTTTATTTACTTCATCCATTTAATCAAACTACATTAATATAGCTTACATCAAATTTTTAGCTCTCTCCCTACCCCCCTCCCTGTCTTTCATATAAATTTCAAATACACTGTAATTGTATAAATACTGCATGATGTTTGTATGCGAATGAATGTTACAAGGCTGCCTGTGAATATTATAGTATCTAATTTTATTTCTTTAAATTTGTTTTCCCTGTTTTACCAGTTTTGTTTGTTTTTAGAATGAGTTATACTGTTTGCGCTGCCATGACAAAATGGGAATACCTATTTGTGGTGCTTGTCGACGTCCCATTGAGGAACGTGTTGTCACTGCTTTGGGTAAACATTGGCATGTGGAGGTGAGTACAATTTATTAGGTCAAATCTTTTTTGCCTATTGCTCATCAGTTGTGTATGTAGTCATAAGACGGTGTACATAATGTATGATACTATGTAAAATGGTAATGCATATAACCCTAAAAAGTAATGCTCATCTCATGCATGACGAACTGAAACATTAGGCATACTTAATACGCTGAGTCAGTTTTTCACACTCCGTAAAAGCTTCCCCTGCACCACTCTATGAATGGCAAACATCTACTTTGTAAATTTGTGATTGAGCTAAGGTTTAGGCTATTTTTATATTTAAATTTTTGATTAGCACAAATTATTCATTATGCAATTCAATATGCCCTGAAATTGATAGAACTGTATTTTTTATTATGGGGCGTTACAATACAAATTAAGCAAGTTTTGGTCATTGCATTATTAATTGATTTGATAAATTCAGTAATGGGGAAGAAAGTTACTTAATGTGCTATGTGTAGTTACTTATGATAACCTACAACCTCAATGTGTTTGAACAGTCAGTTATTAGGCAAGGTGTTGCTGCTTTTTGAAGTAAATTACATATGAGTAAAAGTAATATCAAAAAATCTTTCTGTTCCCATGATTTACATTTCCTCATTGCATAATTTTCTGATGACACTGTTTTTAATTGTGTACTTAAAATACATTGCGTTCCTACCATTAACAACTTGTAAGTGTATTTCACATAAATTGCATTTAATTTCTCAGGATTACAATACTGATTTTTTAATACATTTCCTCTAGTGCAGATTGACTTTTGTGGAAATTATTATTTCCTTACCCTCCAGGACTGAAACATGCGCAGGATATAATTTTTCTACTTACACAGAGAAAATGATGTATATGTAAAAATTGTCAAAAATTACAGAATTTAAGTGCTTGTTTTATAATAGTGGATAATAATACAAATGATAATACAAATAATGACTTACTTGAATAGCATGGCATGTGGTCTGTAATTGTACTGCTTGTGACGGTAATTTGTATCACAAATTACTCAGATGTGGTTAACGATAATAATATGAATATGTATTTTTATGTAACATTGATTTCAGAGGTTTAATAATTGTAATTATTAATGGTAAATAATAATTTTCGGCTCTACTGAAACTGTTAACAATAACATAATACTTTAGCAAAGGGGGTGAGTTGTTTATCGTTACCGGGAACCAGGAAGTTACGTCATGTTTCGCGCCTTTTCGGTAAAGAAAAGCCTCCAGAATGTTCTATAAAAATAATATGTATTAGTGGTTTTCATTGGATAGTAAAATAGACGCTAATGTTGGCGCGTTTTGTTGGCCAATGGTAATTCATTTATAATCTTTAGGTGTAGCTTGGGGTAAGTCTATAAATAGTGTAGAATCAAAGAGAGCGTCCTCCAGTTCGGCAAGATTCTCGACACAGTACACATCGTCCTCCAGTTCGGCAGGACTTACGAAGCATTACACTTCGTCCGCACATTACACGTTGGCCGTTCAGTTCGCCAAATTACACGCAGTGAAAATCATTAAAGATCTAAAATATTACAAAGTCACTTATATACAAAAATTGAAGTACGTGAGTTAAAAGTGAGAAGTTATTATAAACAGTTTCAGTATGGCGATTATCAAGATAAATTTGTGAAAGTGTTAGTGCACGTGTTCGACAATAAAACAGTATAAAAACATTTCTTCACTAGTAATTTTTGGATAAAAGATTCCTTTTCCGCTTCACACCCTGCAAGAATTAAATGCCTACCTAAATAGCTGGCCGGAAGAAAATATACATAACCTTAAAACTAATTCATATAGATTGCTATGCCAGATGGGTTAGCAGGCGACCGACGAATGACGTCACACAATATGGCTGCACGCGTGAGGTAAGCAACATTACGTGAGAAACATTATCCACCACGTGGGGACACAAATATCACAAATACAACAATACTACTTCAAATTTGGCTCCCATACGTGGGGCAGTTAAGGTGAAGTAAATATACAATTTGCAATGTTCTCTCGCAAATTGGCGCATCAACGTGGAGCGACAACTAGGAAAGGAAGGCTAGACGACTAGGAAAGGAACAAGAATAACCAGAGAGGCGAAAGCAGCAGTGAAACGACCTATAGACGCAGATTCCGAGACAGAAGGGTAATTCAGCTACAAGAAAACATCGAAACGACGTAGATTCATCACGATACAACGCAGAAGCGACATACAAACCTAGGAGAATGGGGCAGAACGCTGGACATCAAAACTGCAGCATCAGACAGCATTAAAAAGGTAATTAAATGAGACTAAGAAGTGGTAGGATAATAAAAACAATGGCTACCAATAATACGGAGGAAATAATTATGGAGGGAGATAGTGTAATAGTTAGCTGTGATCAAATACAAAGTACAGGGAATAGCCCAGATTTTTTGGGATTTGAAGATGAAAATGTTAGTGTAGAAAGTGAGAATAGAATAGCAGGAAATGTTAATCTTGATACTAATATGATGATTATGGAAATGTTGAGAAAATTTGGTGAAAAATTAGATCAAAACAGGGAAGATTTTAGTAAAAAAATAGATCAAAACAGGGAAGATCTTAGTAAAAAAATAGATCAAAACAGGGAAGATAGTATTAAGAATAATGAGAAATTAGAACAAAAACTAACTCAGAATATGGAAAAGAATAATAGGGAATTGAGAGAAGATATTGATAGGAGTTTAGAACAAAAACTAGATCAGAATAAGAGAGAATTGAGGGAAGATATTGGTAAAAGCTTAGAACAAAACAGGGAAGAGATTGAAAAGAAATTCATGGAGCTAGATAGTAGTATGATTAGAATGAAAAATGAAAATCAAGAAATGATAGCACATGAAATAGGTGAAGTTTCAAAGAAGATGTTAGACATGAGTAGGGAAATATCTAACCAAAAAAATGAGGTTAACAATAAAATAGAGCATGTTAATGTAAAATGTACAGAGATAGGTAGCCGAATGAGTAGCATTTCAAGTGAGTTAAAAGAGATGATGGAGGCTACAAATGCAGATTTAATACAGGTGCAAGTTAATTTCAGAGGGGAAATATCTGAAATTCAGAAGGAGTCAGAAAAACAGAGAAATAAATTATCTGATGAAGTTAAAGATTTGTCTAAAGATTTGAATCAAAAGCTAACTTCTGAAATTAACAAACACCAAACTGTTCAAAATGAGAGTAATAAGAAATTGGAACAGACAATAGAAAATCTGCAAGGTACTGTAAATAGGTTAGAATTGAATTCAAGGGCAAATATATGTGATGTGCATGTGTTAGATGTACAAAATAATGATAGAGGTAGTTCCTCAGGTATGATAAATAATGTGAGTGATGCGGCAGCTTCATCTATAGCTAATGCTGAAACTCAGAGTGCACAAGTTACACTAGAGAATTTAAATATGGGAGTAGGGAATTTGCAAAATTACAATCATATCTTAAGTGATTTTCCACTTCCAAAATTTAATGAAAACTCCAGTCCAGTACAATTCATTGCAGAATTATCAGAGTATTTTCAAATTAAAAAGATACCTGAAGCATTGAAAATGATAGTTGTCAAAAGATGTTTGGACCAGAAAACCTTAGATTGGTTACAAATGGTATCAGGGGGCGAAATTTCATATGAATCCTTTAAGAGATTATTCATGAACAGATTTTGGAATGTAACGGTACAGCAAAGAATACGAGCAATGCTTAGTCATGGTCAATTTAATCCACGAGAGGGAATATCGATGACTGATTACTTACTAAAACATGCAAGTCAGGTTAGAAACTTGTCACCTCCAATCAGTGAGGAAGATTTTGTGAGTTTGCTCGCAAGGCATTATCCTATCAGGATACAAAATTACTTATTGATTGCAAAACCACGGAACATCTATGAGATGACAGAATTAATAACAGCTTTGGAACAACAGGAAGAAGATATGTCTCGGGAGTGGGAACATAGATTTTTAGATGTACGAGATAGAAGAAATTACCAAGGTAGTTATCAACAAATAAGAGGACAAGACAGACATCATGAAATTAATACCAGACAACGGTATCAATCATATGTTCCACAATTTGAAAGATCAAGGATAGATAGGAGACCAGGGCGGCAGGAGCAAATAAATTATGTCCGGACAGAAAGATTACCTGAAAGAGGGCAAAACTATGGAAGGAGGTATATTAGACCGAGGGGAAATTTCACTCACTGGAGGGAAAATAATAACCGTGAAAGATCTGAGGAACGGCAAGAAAATTACGTGCCAAGGGGACATAATGTCAGAAATCGAGGATTTCGAACTCGAGGACGGGGAACTCAAAACAATGGTGGCGACACTGAGATAGATTTAGCGCCTGTTAGGAATGGCAGTCCCGTACGTGAACATGGAAATAACCAGGAAAACTGTTAACAGACTCCTGTGTAGTAGGTTCTCAGGACGTCTTTAATAATTCAGTATCCATTACCAATACAAATCATACACCTACACATACACCCTGTAATAAGATTACAGCAACAAAAGATAAGGGAGAAAATTTTGAGTCACCTCATGTTAGAATGGAAATTGCGAAGAAAGAAATCATTGCAACTATAGATTCTGGTTCATCAGCTTCAATTTGCTCACAGAAATTTTACATAAATTTGATTAATGAAGGTAACAAAATTATGGCTCTTCCCACTAGTAATTTAGTTTGTCGTGTTGCAATTGGAAGAACTGCACAGGTCATAAAAACACAAGCTCTACTTAGCATACTTATTGGCGGAGAGAATTTTGAGGTTATGTTTCTAATTGTAAACCATCTGATTTGTGACATAATTATAGGATGTGACTTCCTACATGAATATGAAGCATGTATAGATTTTAAACAGGAAGAGTTAAAGATAACAAAAGAAGGTAGAGAAATAAGGGTACCATTTATAAAAGAAGAAATTTCTGTAATCGAAATGACAAAGGATGAGAAAGATATTTGTGACCAAGAATTTTTTGTGCAAATAACAGAAACTGATAGAAATAATCAAATAAAGCAGGTAGTCACAGAATATGAAGGGAATACCACGCCATATGTTCAACAGCTAGTAGAAATGCCAGAAGAAGTAGAGAAATGTGTAATCCAAACAAAAGACGACCATGTGAGCGAGACAAACAACAGCAGGAAAGAGAAGAGAAATGAGGAAATAATACACAAGTGTGAAGAAGCTTATAATCTTACGATAATGCAAAAACAAATCCTTCATGATGTTTTGATAAACAATAGTTCAGTTTTTAGTACTATCCCAGGCAGATGTAATGTATATCAGCATACATTTCAAGTAGAAGACGTACCACCATATAGGCACAAGTATGACAATTTACCTATAAGTCTTCGAGACAAAGCTAGACAATTAATAAATAGCATGCTAGAAAATGGGATTATTGAGCAAAGTAATTCTCAATACATAAATTCAATCTGCTGGAGTATTAAACGAGATGGTAGTTTGAGATTAACTTTAGACGGCAGATATGTCAACAAGTATATGAAACCAGATCATTTTCAAAGTGAGGGAATTGAACAACTAATTACAAAACTTTCAAGAGGGAGATTTTTGACATCCATCGACCTCACTGCATCATATTGGCAAGTGGAATTAGATCCGCAAGTGCGTGATTACACTTCATTTCAGTACTCAGGGATTCAGTATCGCTTTTGTGTAAATCCTTTTGGTTTAAAAAACTCAGGAAGTGGATTTTTGAGAGCCATTCACAATATCTTTGGAAATTCTGCAGATGACTTTTTAATAAAGTATATTGACGACTTCTTGATCATTAGTCAAACATTTGAAGAACACATGAATAATGTCCATTATGTATTAAATAAACTACAACAACATGGTATGACTGTGAACATACTAAAATCAAAATTTTGTGTTAAGGAAATAAATTTTCTGGGTTATGTAGTGGATGAACGAGGTATAAGACCTGATCAGAAAAGAATAGAAGCAATAATGAGAATTCCGCCACCCAGGAACGTAAAACAAATTAGACGTCTCTTAGGGGTATTGAACTTTCAGAGTAAGTTCGTACCAAGATATTCGGCGGAGATAGAACCACTACGGCAGCTACTCCGAAAGAACAATAAGTGGAGATGGACAGAGGAGCATCAAAAATGTTTTGAGAGAGTAAAGGAACTATTTGCTAAGTCCATATTACTTGAGAGGCCCAGAGAAGATTTGGAATATGAAATTTATGTCGACGCATCAATGCAAGGATACGCCGGAATTCTAGGACAGCGAGACATCAACAATGACTTTCACGTCATTAGTACAGCTTCAAGAGGACTTACAAATATTGAGAGGAATTCTTCAGTGACTCAGTTAGAAATTGGAGCACTATATTTCTCATTAATTCGTTTTAAAACCTATATTTATCAGAAAAAGGTGAAAGTATATTCAGACCACATAAGCTTAACTTTCATACAACGGTGTAGATTATGTAGTGGAAAACTTGCTAGATACATTCATGCAATATCTGCATTTGATATTGAGATTATCCACATTCCTGGCAAAAATAATACCTTCAGTGATTTGCTGTCAAGATTGAACTACAACCCACAAATTCCCGAAAATATTGAAAGGCCTAGAAATGAAGTCAAAATATTGACAATTGAAATTCCTTTAAGCAAAGAAATGATTAGAAAATTGAAAAATATCGGGGAAATTCAAAATGAGGATGCAAAATTATTTGAACTTAAAGAAAAAGCACCATTGATTGAGGAGGCAAAGAAAGAAATTATAGCAATTCGAGATGGGACATTATACAAGAAGCATGGAAAAGAAATGCCCAGTTGGAAGATAATGGTTCCGAAAAGCATGGAAAAGGAACTAATTAAGAATTTTCATGAAGGGTTAGCACACTCCGGGACGGACCGAACAACTTCTATGATTTTAGAGAATTTATACATATCCAAATTGCGTCAAAAAGTTCGCAAATTTATATCGTGCTGCAACCTGTGTCAGAAGGCAAAGCAAATAAATGCAGCATATGCATTTGAAACTAATTCGGTTATTAGAGATAAGCCGAGATGTGTAATTAGTATTGATATTCATGGTCCGATGCCTCCAAGTCAATTTGGAAATAAATATATATTTGTCTGTTATGATATATTCAGCAAATATGTAAGAATCTACCCTTTGAGAAAACCTACAGGTTCAGCATGTTTGAATAGACTACTTAAGTCATATGTGATAGAAGAAGGACCTATTCAATCTGTATTGAGCGATAATGCTTCGTACTTTACAGGAAAAAAATTTATGGATGGACTTAAAGAAAATGGCATTAAACAATATTTTTCGTCAAGATACAGACCGAACTCCAACCCAGTGGAGAGGGAAATTAAGGAAATTTCAAATTATTTAAGGGTGTTATGTCATCGAAAACACACTCAATGGTATGGATACGTGAACTTCGTTCAGAACCTACTAAATGAAACCATAAACAATGTGACAGGATATAAACCATGTGAACTTAAGTTGGGAAAGAAGATCAATACAATGTGTAAAACAATCCCAGGAGCCATTCCAGATGCGCATTCGATACCACCAACAGAAGAAGAGATGTTCCGAAAAGCATTTGAGAGGATGAAGAAAAAAGCCATAAAAAGAAAAATGAAACATGAAGAAAAGAAGAGAAAGGAATGGAGGATTAAAATAGGAGATTTAGTTTTGGTTAAAACCAAGAAATTGTCCGACAAAGAAAATAAACTTTATTGGCGAATGTTTCTCAAATACCATGGACCATATGAAGTTGTTGAAGTGTATGGAACTAACACATATGAGTTATGTAATCCAACAACTCGAAAAAGCATAGGAAAGTTTCATATTGAGATGCTTAAACCATACAACCATGAAGATCATGGTGAAATAAAAGACAATAATGATAAATAGTAAATGCTGTATAGTTAAAGGCGAAATGCAGAACAATGTATTGGAACGTAAGAGGGTTAAATAAAAATGTAAATCATATGAATGGAGAAATAAATTGTGGTCATGAATAACTGTTTGAGAGGAAAATAAATAAATTAAATATTTTTTTGTAACTGTAACAACATTTAAAAAATTAAGAATGCAAAGATTGAAACTTAAGATGTTATATTAAAGTAAAGTACATGAATACTATTACAAGAGTATTGTTAAAATAAAATTCAAAATAACAAAAATGGTAAAAATAATTCAAAACAAATACTTATGTAGTAAATAGAACATGTGAAACATTGTCTAGATTTAAGAGATGTAAATATTTGTGTACAGGGTAAATATTTTTGGTAAATGTTTAAAATTACAAAAATTCTTGAATTGATAAATTTTTTGGTAACAATATGAGAAAGTAAACCATTTTTTGTAACACTAATTAAATAATTTGGGGTACAGTATTTGATATAAAAAAAAAAAAAAAAAAAAAAAATTTGTTTGTAACGTCAGATTAATGTCAAAACAAATCAAACCAGAGCCAGTAAGTAGTGGCGAGATAAAACATATGTCGTGTGTTAAACGCGTGTGAAGTGTAAAGTGAAAGTGATAGCGTGTGTTACAAGATTTAGGAGACTAAAAACAAAATTATAAAATTTCTAAACAGGTTATAAATATTTATAATTATATTTCTAGTGGGGCATATGTGACGGTAATTTGTATCACAAATTACTCAGATGTGGTTAACGATAATAATATGAATATGTATTTTTATGTAACATTGATTTCAGAGGTTTAATAATTGTAATTATTAATGGTAAATAATAATTTTCGGCTCTACTGAAACTGTTAACAATAACATAATACTTTAGCAAAGGGGGTGAGTTGTTTATCGTTACCGGGAACCAGGAAGTTACGTCATGTTTCGCGCCTTTTCGGTAAAGAAAAGCCTCCAGAATGTTCTATAAAAATAATATGTATTAGTGGTTTTCATTGGATAGTAAAATAGACGCTAATGTTGGCGCGTTTTGTTGGCCAATGGTAATTCATTTATAATCTTTAGGTGTAGCTTGGGGTAAGTCTATAAATAGTGTAGAATCAAAGAGAGCGTCCTCCAGTTCGGCAAGATTCTCGACACAGTACACATCGTCCTCCAGTTCGGCAGGACTTACGAAGCATTACACTTCGTCCGCACATTACACGTTGGCCGTTCAGTTCGCCAAATTACACGCAGTGAAAATCATTAAAGATCTAAAATATTACAAAGTCACTTATATACAAAAATTGAAGTACGTGAGTTAAAAGTGAGAAGTTATTATAAACAGTTTCAGTATGGCGATTATCAAGATAAATTTGTGAAAGTGTTAGTGCACGTGTTCGACAATAAAACAGTATAAAAACATTTCTTCACTAGTAATTTTTGGATAAAAGATTCCTTTTCCGCTTCACACCCTGCAAGAATTAAATGCCTACCTAAATAGCTGGCCGGAAGAAAATATACATAACCTTAAAACTAATTCATATAGATTGCTATGCCAGATGGGTTAGCAGGCGACCGACGAATGACGTCACACAATATGGCTGCACGCGTGAGGTAAGCAACATTACGTGAGAAACATTATCCACCACGTGGGGACACAAATATCACAAATACAACAATACTACTTCAAATTTGGCTCCCATACGTGGGGCAGTTAAGGTGAAGTAAATATACAATTTGCAATGTTCTCTCGCATGCTATGACTCATGTTTTATATGTTAATATAATGCATAACAGCTATTAATAAGACATTCTGGGTTTGAAGCATTGATAGTGCAATAACCATGGTATATAAAGTAAAATAACTCATACCAACAAATACAGAATCCTTCCAAATTCAGCATGTTGAATATATGCACCCTGGGTGATGTGTATTATTCTAGTTCTTGTCACATACATCCCAACTCGTGGACGATATGATCCGTTCTCACAGTTCTGCTAAATCATGTGGCATAGGAGGTATGTACACATGATCTCTGATGTAATGCCATATGAGAAAGTTGAATGGTTGTGTGGAGATCACGGAAGAGGAGAGTTGTCATCTCGAGTAGAACAGCCATTCCATTAATCTGCATGTTCAACACTGAGATGACCTTGAGCGACTATGAAATTTTGGTGGAGCCCCATCCTGTTGCAAAATGAAGTCTTCACTATCTTCTTGTAATGGTGGCAATAGCCACTCTAGGTACATTTTACCAGTAACACTTTTTTTCTGCAATGAAAAATGGTTCATAGACCTTTGACAAAGAAATGGCACAAAACACATTAACTTTAGGGGGTCATGAATATGTTCAACCACCATGTGAGGGTTTCATACTTGCTAACTTTTGTGGTTGGCCTATGAAATGTACGGGACCATAGGCCTTTTTAAGACTTCATGGCAATGGAGGTGTTTTTATGGCTTTTTGGGCAGGTTTAAAGTGTTACAGATTTTCACCACATACATGACAAAGCATTAAATTCTATTGCATTATATGTAATTTGCTGATAATAATGTGACACTTTTTGCTAACTTAGATCACAGCCCGAATGTATTATGCTAATTGGTATTCAGTACTATGATTGGCCAGATATTATCTGTGTATCTATCCTTCATCACCATTAAGGTCCCCCGTCATTGGGCTGCAATAATATGTATAGCATGCAGATGCAGACTTTGTTTTATGGGATTTAAAATGTTAATGCATACTAGCGACCTCTAATGAAAGCTAGCAATAACCATTGAGAGGTGGGCATGAACATTCAGCAATGGATCATGCGAATTATTAAGTCAACTCCATTGCATAAATGATTCATCTTATTTGCATTCTAGGCTGTGGTGTATATGTACCCATTTTTTGTGACAGTTTTTCTTTATAGTTCATGTTATGAATTGTAAAATATGGGCTAGAAATATGCATATAGCCTCGGAAGTGGTGTTCTTTGCTATTTAATACATGTTTATTGTGGCCCCATGAAGAATTTCAGCATGTATGACAGAAAGAAGCGGTACTACCTATCACATCTTCAAGGATTGCTATAAAACAGAATTCCCTTTTATTTTGAAAGCAGATAAGGGGTTAAATTCACAGTCTGATCACTTCTTTGGAAGATGTTAGGGTTAAGAAGCGAAAACCACCAGGAGGAAGGGATGCACAGCGGGTTCCCTATGGTTTGGCAGATAGAGCATCCCCAGACTCCCCTTCAATGTCCCTTATCCCTAATTCAGAAGAATGTATAGAAAGGTTTGGGCAGAAACATTTCTCCCCTTAAAGGCACATCCATCACATGTGCCACACAATACATCAACCATCTTACCAGGCAGGCCCTGCAACCCCTCAATAGAAATGAAATAAGAAATGAGGTATAGGAAAATACATGGTAGTATAAAATACACATTTGCCTATCAAACTGGAAAAGACCTGAAAAACCCCAAAATCTCAGTGGCTGGTGCACCGGGAATTGAACTCGGGACTTCCTGAATATGAGCCTCAGAAGCAGCTGCCTTAGCCATCTCACATGATGGAAGATAATAAATGGGCAAGTTTAGCTTGTATTTGTGATAAAATAACATCAGTTATGTCAGTAATGATCTGGCTCACAGTGTTGCTGAATGCGGACATGTTTTGAGTGTTGTGAGAAAGAATAGGATGGATTTCAGGTTGCTGGAGCTGGGGAAGCAAATCTAGAAAGCCCTCCTCAGCCTCAGAAGAATTAGGTGGAAGGTACAAAGAGCAAAGCGTGAAAGAGATGGCGAGGTAATATGGAGAGCCACCGCTTGTAAATCCATATATAGCTGGACCAGAGTGCAGTAAAGATCCCGACTCACCAAGATCACCATCAGGAACAGGAAGATTATGAAAAGCCATATAGTGAAGAAAGCAATATGGTCTTCAGGGCAGTGTTTAGTCTCCTGAAGGCAAAAACACAAAGGCTGATAAGTAAAAAGCAGGTTGCTGAAATCTAATAAGACTGATTTCAATGCCCATCATTCTTTATGGGGCTTGGTCCTAGGGGTACTCAGATTGCTGCAATTGCAGATCTCCACAATTAGTTATGCTCAATTCTATTCCCACGTTTCTTCATGACTCTACTGGCTCTTTTTCTTGTCTTGAACTTTCCTTCTGTTTGCCACAGCTTGCTGCCTCTTTGCGCTGGTCTGTGGTTTCTGATACTTAAGGCAGTGACCACTACCCTGTTTTGTTTCATATGGTTGTTCGCGGAGTTAACCCTACTTGGCCACCAAAGTGGATGTTCAGTAGGACAGACTGGCTCCTTCATTCTGAACTTGTGGCTTTAGATAACATTGCCTCCTTTCCTCATATTAATGCACGGGTCCAGTATCTTCGGGACACGGTACTAGACTGTGCTAAAGTTTCCATTCCTCAAATGTTGTTCACTGGACAATGTTCTCTGGTACTCATAGGAATGTAGTGCAGCTCTCCGAGCTTGCCAAAAGGCCTTGAAAGTGTTTGATCGTCATCCAATGCTAGAGAATATGATTACTTTTAAACAGTTGCATGCCCAGGCTCAGAAAACAATTCAACAGTGTTAAGAAGTCTTCGTGGGGACATTTTGTCTTCACTTTGTCATGCTGCATTTCCTCCTCCTGGATGTGGAATAAAATCTGCTGACTTAGTGATGAGCCACCTACTTCATTTATCCCTGGGCTTTCTGTGGCTGGCAATATTGTTGCTGACCCCCATCATACAGTTTCCCTGGGTGGAGTCTTTGCTTCTGCCTGTAGTTCTGTCCACTATGATCCCGAATGCTTGGTTGTTAAAGATTGGGTAGAGTCCTCTAGTTTTGATTTCACCTCTCAGAATCTTGTCTATAATTTGCCCTTCCCATTACCTGAATTGGAATTAGCCTTGTCGGTCACTCCTGATACTGCCCCTGGCCCAGATGGTATACATGCACTAATGCTTAAACACTTGCTTCCAAGTAGTCAGCTCTTTCTTTTAGACACCTTTAACTATATTTGGCTGCATGACACTTTCCCATCTCAGTGGCGCAATTCCATTATTGTTCCTCTGTGGTGTAGTGGTTACCATGCTAGCCTCTAGTTCCCAAGGTCATGGGTTCAAACCCGGTGAAGGGCGATGGATTTTTTTTGGGGGCGTAAAAATCCTTAGCATGACTTCCTTCGGAAGGGAAGTAAAGCCGGTGGTCCTGTGTCATAGATTTATGACACGTAAAAGAACCTCAAGGCTGATAAAGAGGCCTCTGAGGAAAATTACTGGTCCTTTACACCCAAGAATAGAATGGGACGCTAAGGACCACAGCAGTTAAAAAGTGTCCATAAGATTAAATTTAATTTTAATTTTTTTTTTCTAGTCTTAAGCCTGGAAAAGACCCACTGTTGCCCACTAACTACTGACCCATTTCTCTAAGAAGCTGTATGTAAGGTAAAGGAACGGGTGGTCGCTAAGCAATTAATGTGGTGTCTTGAAACCTATGCTCTTGCAAGATATTTGATACCGTTTGTTGATAATGGGTAGACTTGAGTATTGTACAGTTATATTCTTCGTAAGAGAAGGTTTCACATCAAATGAAATTCATGCAAAGTTCATTAAAATGTATGAGCAGCTTCACCTTCAATTCTGACAGTAAAACAGAAGGCTACAGAGTTTAAATGTGGATGCACCAGGCCAGAAAGCCATCCACATGAAGGACACCTCAAAATGTGCAACAACACTGGAAATGGTTGCAAAAGTGTGATTTATGGTGCTGGACAATCACCCAGTCAAGGTGTGTAAAATTGCTGACGCTATAGAATGTGTGGGTTATATGGGGATGAAAGAGCTTTGCACAACATGGGTGTCATGTTTGCTCACAGGAGATTAAAAGCAAATGCAAGTGAGAAGCTCTGAGCAGTGTTTAGAGAGATTGAAGAGGAAAAAAATTGACTTTATTTGCCAATTCGTTACAATGGATGAAACTTGGATTCATCATACACCAGGATCCAAACAATAGTCAAAACAGTGGATAAGAGCCAGTTGTTCAGCAGCAAAGAAGGCAAAGTCAGTTCCTTCTGCAGGAAAGGACATTGCATCTGTGTTTTCTGATGCTAAGGGCATTTTGCTGATTGATTATCTTGAAAATGGTAAAACAAAAACCAGAGAGTAACACTCTTATATATTAACCAGACTAGATGCCAGCATTTGAGAAAAAAAAGCTTGTTTTGCAGAGGAAAAATGTCATCTTTCATCAGGACAAGGCACCTGCTCTGCTTTCTGGCATTGGAAAACTGAAGAATTTGCACTATGAATTGATGGAAAATCCACCCTACTCCCTGGGAACTTCCTCCCTTCCTGAAGCTTGAAGGTGTTTCTTGTGAGATGCATTTTTCTTTAAATCTGGAGGTGATTGCAGCTGTAGATACGTATATTCCAGTGCTTCCAGAAAACCTCTAAGGGGAAGGTTTAAGTGTATTGCTCTTATAGGAAAAATAATGTTGAAAAATAAAAATACTCGAGTAATAATTAAGCTTTTTCATTATTAAGACAAGTACTTTTCAGATGGTCCTTGTAGTTGCCCATTTTAGCTTATGTTTTTTGAATTATCATATTTCTGGTCTGCCAGTTCTTTGCTGAAGTCATTCCTCTGTGCTCTTATTTATTTTAGTATATTCTTTGGAATACTCCGTTTTGTTCATGGGGATATTTACTATTCTATAGGCAAGGCTATCGATTATTGCTTCTTTGTGAGGTCATGGATTGAAGCTCTCCACTTTATTGCAGTTATCTACATGTGTGTTGCTCTGGTAAATGCAGAATGTTAGTTTTACATCATTGTGTTCTGGTAAATCCTGAACATCAGTTTTCCATTGCTTTTCATGATCTTTTAAGTTTATAAAGGTTAGCATTTGTCTTTCTTATTGTAATATGAATTTTATGCTGGGATCGTGTGTGGTATAAGAGTTTGACATCTGTTGTAATGGGCCACATATGACCCATGGTTAGAAGATGTTTGTGATATGTAGCTTAAAACTACTCATGAACAGATTTGCTAGAAATGGTGATGCGGTAGAATCTTGTTAGTATGTTCTTGCAGGGACCCAAGGACTTAGATATCAAAGACGGGAAAACGTGTTAACAAAAAGACACTACACATATATCACTTCACTATGTGCATTGCCTCTGTCACTTCCTACACTGTAAGAATTGTCTCAGTATCTGGCTCATTGTTACTTTCATCCCGCACTGACACCTTTTCTTATGTCATCTGTTCAGGTATTTCACACTTTCACAGTTTGGAATTTCATTGTCAATGTTTATATATTCCAACCCTGTCCAACACACGGTTTGTGTGGAAGAACAATTAATTCCATTAATTGACCTGATAGTGGTTGAAACTATGAAGCCTGTCTATCATGTTTTTTTTTACTTTCATTCATTTCACCGGCATTCCAAAATAGCACTAAGAAGTGCTCTTGTTTTAACTTTTTTAGCTTGGGAAGCATGCCTGTGTTGTAGTCCATTTAGCATTACCCAGGGAACACCATGTGGAGGCAGACTACGTTGTTCCCCAATTACATTACAAAACATTACAAAAAACTACAAACAACAATGGAGAATACAGTCATAACCCTAGAACAGTGGACTAATAATAACAATATGGAAATAAATACAGGAAAAACTCAATGTCAACTATTCACAATGCAGCATAAAACAGAAAATATATGCCTGCAAATCAACAACAAAAAAACTACAAGAAGCAACTACAACAACGTATCTAGGGATAGAATTAGATCAAAAACTATCAATGAAAGAACATGTAAACAATGTAACGAATAAAATCAACAAAAAGAACAATATTTTAAAATGTTTAGCAGGAATAAAATGGGGTGGTAACGTGCACCTCCTTAATAATACATATAAAACATACATCAAACCTAACCTATTGTATGGAGGAGAACTACTAGCAACAATAAACAAGAGACTTAAAAGTAAACTAGAAATTTCACAAAATAATTCACTGTGAATAATAACAGGAGTTGTAAAAACAAGACCAATTACAGTACTACAAAGCTTCACAAAAAACATGGCTATAGAATTGGAACACAGGTTGAAAGCAATTACTCTAGCACAAAAAGTGCAAGTCAATAGAAACAGATACAAGTGGTACCACACAGCAGATACTATAAGTAATTTAAAAGCTCAAATAAGCTTCAGAACATATATTAATAACTTAAAATACAGGAATATAATTACAACAAATATAATTGCAACAGATGTAATGAGTCCAATAGAATACATTGATATACAATATCAGAATGACCCGATATATACAATACACAAACAAAACAATATACCAGATGAAATGAGAGCCATAGCAATAGCTACAGAAAATGAAAGATACCCAGAAAAAGAATGGCTCCGAATATATACAGATGGATCCCTCAAACAAAAACAAGATGTTGCATTTTAAAATTTATACTCATTTACTTTGTAAACTTGGTATTTTAATAGCAGTTTTTCAACCTTAAACATCTTAGTTGGTAATAGTTTAAAGGATTTGTGTAGTTTATTGTCAGGGGCGTGCCATCAGTGGACTAGTAGAACTACAATAGTCCCCTAAGTATCATCAGTTTATACAGGGTGTTAATGAACTACACCAAAATATTTTCAGAGAATGTGGAGGTGTCTTAAGTAACACTAGTCAACATTGATTCTGCGGTATGAAGGAAAATATGTGACTTCAATGGAAATCAGTGCCCTGATTTCAAAAATGAAAGCCGTTTTTGGCTATCACATCTAGTTTTTACGATATGTGCATATGTATCTATGGTGCTAAATTCATTCAGCTTATATAACTTACTGCTGCGTTTCATTATGTTATTCTTAAATCTGTTGTTGATTTTCTTCCTAATCGACTCACTTCCATCCTCTCTTATCACTCAAATGTTTGTGTTTATATTTCCAGCACTTATAAGCTTTGTTCTATGGGTCAGGTCTGTCTTCTTGTGAGGTATTTATGTTTACGTTTGTAGCTATCATAAATCTCAACTTCAATTTAGCTGGAAACTTATGTTAATATGCACATTCGTCTTCTATATGTGTAGTGCTGAAATGAAAGTTCAAGTATGACTTCTACATCAGGATTATGCAGGAGACAGTATCTACAAAGTTCTCTTAAATTTTGTTACATCTGTGGGTGTTTCATGTTTGATGGGAAGGTACGTAAAATAGACTGGCAAACAAAGAAACTATATTATATTTCAAAGAGAAAGTTGGTGATCAGGATAAATTGTTGGCACCTTATGTTGCATGTAACAGTTGTGTTGATGGATTACGTTATTGGTATGAAAGAAAATGGAAGGCAATGCTGTTTATCAAACCAATGATATGGAGAGAGCAGCAGTATCACCATGACGATTATTACTTTTGCATGTGCAAAGTTGCTGGCTACAAGAAGAAAAAATAAGGCAGGAATTAAATATCCAAATCTGAACTCAGTTACACGGCCTGTTCCTCGTGGACCCAAACTACCCATACCTACACCATCAGCAGACCTCAGTTTTAGTGAATCTGAAAGCAGCTGCATGACTTCTGACAATGATTTGGTTTCTGATCCAGAAGAATTAGACAATTCAGCACAACAGTTTAATCAGTTTGGGTTAAATGATTTAGTGAGGGATTTAGGCCTCACAAAATATGAATTACTGGGCTCAAGACCACAGGAGAAGAATTTATCACCTGGTGTTACATCTTTGTTGTATAGAAATTGCAAAATACAGTTCTACAAGTACTACAAAGAAGATCAACTTGTGTTTTGTGTGAATGTTTGTAATCTTATTCAACAGTTAGGCAAAGAAGCATATGGGCCAAGTAACTGGTGTCTTTTTATTGATTCTTCCAATCAAAGTCTTAAGGCAGTGTACTTCATAATGGCAACAAGTTAGTTTCAATACTGCTTGCACATTCTACGAACCTAAGGGCAGCGTGCACCATGTTGGAGTAAATTGCTTTGGAAGTAATGTTTACTAAAGAAATCCCCACTACGGAAGCAATTTACTCTGAAAGTAACATTGGAGAGCTCAATTACAATTTACTCTTTTAGTTACAGTTAAAGTAAGAGCTCATTACTCCCGGAGGTATTGTTTTGTTTACACGATTTACTTGATGTGATCATGAATAAGGTTATGTGCGATAGGAAAAGGGGAGAAACATCGGCAAAAGAGATAAATGTTTGTTGGTAGAGATAAAGAAAGTCTTTTTAAACAATATCAGCATAAAAAAGTGTTATAAAGATGCTGGGAGAGAAATGCTGGAAAGTCGTGATTGATGAGTTTAATAATTTGAGCAATGGTAAACATACTGAAGAGCAGCATAAAATTCTGGAAACAATGTTTGTAATCTTCATTTTGCATTGCAGATCATTTGAGTGTTGATGGAGAAATATCCTTTCTGATTTCGGAAAAGTTCACCATATCCACAGATAGGCGCAAAATAGTAACACGCGTGCAGTCAATTCCACACACAATGTGTGGGAAATCTGTAAAAGTGAAGAAGAATTGCCTTTTATTTTCTGAACCTTGTATACATTTATACGTGTAGGTACCTTGCCCTTAACCTCAAAAGCAGTCTAACAATGCAATGAAATACACGACCAGCAGGCACGTGGTGAACATTTATCACCTGTAATACTGGGATTACGATGAACTTGATTTAACGTGGAAATGCTGATAAACTAAAGGTATAATTGGCATGCACTTAATGTAATGGGAATGACTCTTGATTGAGTGTTCTTTTATTACTTCGAGCTAGTGCTTGGTTCTAATTACCATGTGAAATCAAACTTCACGTAATGGGAAGGAAAAGTTTGACATTGCCAAACTTTGAAGTTACATCACGTTAAGTCAATTCTAAATATCTCTGTTTAATACATTGTAAGACTGTCACATTACGTTAAATTCATTGTAATGCCAGCTCAAGCATCTGAAATATTCCGGTACAAAACA
This sequence comes from Deroplatys truncata, assembly GCA_030765065.1. NCBI lineage: Eukaryota > Metazoa > Arthropoda > Insecta > Mantodea > Mantidae > Deroplatys > Deroplatys truncata. Next base: position 344,396,777 of record CM060990.1, on the reverse strand, counting down.
CTCATAGGATGCATAACAATAATTGCAGTTTGGATTATAGAACTGAATTTGTGTCCGAGTTTTGTTGAAATATTCTCCAAGCAGGTTCAAAAGTCATGTATAAGATTATTTTCCAATGCTGAAATGTTCATTGAACTTTCTCTCTCTGTATAGGTACCATAAGGTTCTCGCATACCACTATCGCATTCCCATTGTTTTTTCCATCAAGGTTATCAATGTAACCTAAGTAATCCATGAACACGTCAAAAGTATCTTCCTCCAAATACGATACAGTATCCTAGTTCAATCGACAGGTTAGTTACTCCATCCAGGTCACAAGAGTACATTCTAACCTATATTTGTGCTCTATTTAATTCCGTAGTAACACTACATGACAGCACTCTCCGACATTTACTTCTGCATTTAATCTGGGAGTATCTGAAAGGAGTAAAATTCTTCGGAAGTAGTTCACTTTCATTTGGAAGTATTGAACATTGTCATATTGCCAAAACGAGATGTGCTGCGGTAAAAGGGAATGCATTTTTTAATTCTGTGCACCGAAATTAGTAAAAGTTTCCCATTTTTAATTATACTGCATAAATAAGGTTTTCATTTGTAACCTAGTTAATTTGAGATAGGAGACGTGTGGTCTGTCTGTTCAAATTTTGAAGTTACAGCTATAGGTTTTTTTGAAGTGCCAGTATGCCACTGGCTAATATGGTGTCATTCAAAAGCACAACACATGAAAATTAAATAGATTTCAGAGCATACCTCTCTGGCGCAATGGTTATGAGTAAAAGGTAGTCATTGTTTTAGAGTTCTGAATCTCGTTCACCACTAAGTAGAGCATATTGATGCATCTTTAGCCAAAGTTTTAAATTCATGTTTCAATTTATGCATTTTAATTTCAGCATATCAGTACAATTAATTAAAATCCTTGCTAACAAAAGGTTGAATCATGCTTAATGTATTCATATGCTGTACTTTCAAAATCGGAAGTGGTTTAAAGGGTGAAAGAAAGAGTAAAAACATCCAAGTCTTTACATCAGTTTTATAGGAACTAATGGAAATGGCCATCTGCATTTTCAAGGCAAAGTTGAGAGTGGCGAAGGAACAATTATTGTACTCTATCCAAGATTTCTGGTGTGTGTCGAATAACATCACACGCTGCTATTATTTCGGCATTTAAGTCCTCTTCTTAGGTGATAGGTGTTTCATACATCATAGACTTGCTGTGACTGCAGAAAAAGAAATCAATTGGGTTGAGGTGTGGAGAGTATGGTGGCCAAGATGCTGTTGGACTCTCCTTTTGACCGATCAGGCAGGAAACACTTGGTTCAAATGCTTTTGCACAGCCAGGACGAAATGGGGCAGAGCTCCATCATGTTGTAATCACATTCGACAACGAAGATGCAGAGGTACATTTTCTAAAAATACAAGTACAATGTTCTGCAACAAATAAAGATAAACATATCTATTAACCGAGGAGGAAGCAGGTGATGATGATATCCTTTATTGTCAACATATTTTCAAGACATTGAATAGTTTTTGTTCCTTTTTCTCATTCAACAAAGCATGTAAATACATTGAGTGCATCGGAAGTCAAAAAGAGGTTTCCATGAGTGTCAGTTATGCATTGGAATTATACTCGAGGATTGTGAACACAGTGCATGAAAATAAGACAGAACTGATCTCATATTTTAAGCATATTGTTGATGGCCAGACTCCTGGGTAGTGACACTTTTATTTGTGCCAGAGGATATTTAGCATCATTGAAAGATTTCACCTTTCCTTTTCTGTTGAAAATTTTCAGTCATATTTTTGCTCTCACTGATACATTATTCAATACACATAGACAAAGACTTTTGATGTAAATTATTGCATTGCAAAAGCGAGGGAGACCATTTCTTTCATTCAAGAATCTCAAAGTTTGTATGCAACACTAGAAGAAGTAATAAAAATGATAACGAAGCTAGAAAATGACGGAAAGTAAATTGAACGATTCCCAGAATGAAATATTTGCATCTTTAGAATATAATGGATACAATAATCAGCCAAATGGAGAATCAATTTTGTGATTTAGAAAAACTAAAATTTATTGAGCTACTTGATTCAAAAAAGTTTGAATCTTTCAAAACTAGCTTTCCAAAATTTTGTTTACATCTCTTAAATCAGACTAGAAAAGTTTGTTTCATTTAAAAAATTTGCGAATTGAATTAGTGGCTGTTTGTAGGTTGAGAGACGTTTTAGGCAGGACAGTGACTGAGATCACACATTTTTTGAAAGACATTGAGTTAGGAGAAGCAGCATTTCCATAAGTTTATTAATTATGCTACCTCATAACTTTAATTCCAATTTTCTTTTAAAACACGTAAAGAGTTATGTATGGAACATTCACTGTAAAGACAGACTTTCCCGATTTTCATTGTTATTGATAGAAAAGATATTGCACAAAATTTAAAGTCAAAGACATTATTATGATCAGGTCATAGAAAAATTTGCCTGAAAAGAGAGAGCGGAGGGTTCCATTGATGCACAGATGGAGGTAAGTTTTATTTTTGTTTTAATATGTATATGTACCTGTAATAATATATTTTTTCCTGTGTACATTTGTTAAATAGTGTTGTGACAGTTCCATTACTGCTGATCCTCCCCTGAAAAATATCACTACATGCCACTGTTTGTTGTACAAAATTACTCCTTTATGGGATATACTATTAATGTTCTTAGAAGACCTGTGATGCTGCAAAGATGGTGATTCAACTGTTCTGCTGTTTAATTGGTGATAGTCCGTATTTTGTGTAAACCAATTCCTATTACTGTGAATAAAGGAGACCATTTCTAGAAACACAGGTTTTCTTGGAGTATTGTTAAGCACTTCTTTTATTCATGTCAGTATTTTCTTTTGAAATTTAAAAACCATTATGGATAATTTTGAACTCCCTCAAAATGATATTCCGTATTAGATCACTAAGTAGATGTATCCGAAACATACAATTTTTTAATAAAGACTTTACATTGAACTTGACAGTTCTTCTTAGATGGTCACACAGATTGATAGTATGGTGGTCATTCCAGAATAATGAGGCATCGGCTCTGACAACTAGAATTTTGGTGCTGCTGTGATTACTTACCATTGAGGTGTCGAAAATAGTGAAGTTTGAGTGTTAGGTCCATTCATCATTTTATCAAGTATTATTACACTTCACTGTGTTGTTCCCAACAAGTTGTATGTGGGTATAATATGTTTTGTCAGTATTTAAAATGAATGATTACTCTTTAACCAATTTACTAAAATAAATCCTAGATTAAATATGGTTGACTGTAACGAAGTTTTATCAGGGTCATTGAGGAAAAAAATTTGCATCATCAGCTAGAAGTATTTGGTATAAATTAGAAAGATAATTGGTTCTGATATTGAACCATGTGGAATGCTGCAATTGGATACTTGCCAATCTAATTGCATGCTATTGATTTCCAGCATTTGACCTCTAGTTTTAAACTATGAACTGAACCGTCCATTTGCTATACATCTAATGCCATAAGCTTTCTTAATGGAATATTGTGATCAACAGAATCAAATGCGTTTGATAAGTGAATAAACAGTCCTAAAGCATGTTCTTTTCTGTCTTCAGCATTTATCGTTCTTACCAAGAATGAAATGATTGCCGTATTAATCAGTTTCTCTTTTTGAAATCCATGTTTAGCTTTTGATGTATTATATTCATCCAATAAAAGCACAAGGGTATTATATGTAACTTTTTTAATTATTTTAGAAAACACAGATTAATGCAATGGACCTGTGATTAGCCACGTGTTTCTTGTCACCTTTATTATATATGGGTTTAGTTTTTGCTACTTTAAAAACATTTGGAAAGCAACCCATTTTGTAATGTCTACTACATATGTCTTAAAGGTTTTAGGGAGCAGTTTGAACATTGTTTCACAAGAAAATCAGATATTTCATCATGACCACTACAGCTTTTGCTTTTAAGACTATTGATTGTTAGCTGTACTTTCTTTTTAGTTGTAGGATATAGATATAGAAAAGCGTGGTTGCTAGAATTCTGATGGAGATTTACCTCATCTTATGATAGAGACATTTTACTTTCTCTACCACGTACATATTAGACAGACAAGGTATTGCATTCTACCCAAAAATTTGATAGCGAGATTTCAGCAGAAATATATGTTTTGTGGCACCCTGAATTAAAAAAAAAAAGTATTTTTTATGAAAAGGTCTGTCTGTCTGTGAACAGCATAACTCAAAAATGAAAAACCAGATAAGTATCAAACTTGATATTTAAGTTCGGTATCTTCCAAGGATAAAAGGATTTTCAAGAAAATCCCCCCACCCCAACTACCCTTTACATAGAACATTTTTCGAAAATTTTGATTTTCTAAAAAGTGGCTCTAACGATTTTGATTAAAATACCATATATGAAAGATATTTACATGACAAATAAAATGTACATCTTGAATTTTCTGGGAATAGCCTGTGCAAGTCCTCTTCATTTGGAAGGAATTTTGTATAATCTTGTATACCTGGTAAATGTTAAGCGTTAGACAAAAACGTACTTCACAAAAACTGTAGATCTCTTTAAAACATGTGCTTTATATCAAATAAGTTTTTTTGTGCCATAAGCCATTTCTAAGATATCTGTTATTAATGGTCCGAATTGTTCGTTACTTGGTCTCTTAGTCCTGTCAACATTCAGTTGTTTCTCACAATTGCATGGAAAAAGTATGGAATTTTAAGGCCAGCTTATAGTGTCCAGTTGTTAAACATTTGGCTATTGCTGTTTGTTCTCTTTGTATCTATAATGAAATGCATAATGTATCTATTTCTGCAAAGGTTTATTTGGATTAAAATGTAGTAAGATACAAAAATAAGCTTTTATAGGAATAGTATGTATACCCATTAATAAAGATAGAGGGTAGAGAAAGTCATGTGAATGTATCACATCACATTTTTTGTGTTAATTTAGTAATTGCATTTGTTAAATGATTATTGAATATTTCAATAATGCTTTTAAGGATCTGTGATAACATAATCTTATTTTATCTTGGGTACTTTTATTGCAATTTGTTACCTTCTTAACTACATCCAATACAGCTTTTCCTTTATTCTGGTGTTTTTTTAATAATTATCATTACTTAATTCTTATGCATCTATGATAAGTCTGCTTAAGATATTGCAGTATTTTTTAAAACAGACTTTGAATTGTAAGCTGTTTGTAGTTTCATCAATTTCTCTTAACATTTGTTTTCTATTTCAAGATTTCCTTTTTAGGTGGGTTTTGCTGTTAGTGGCATTTGAAGAAAGCAATTTTTTTCAATGGAAATATAACATAAAAATGTGTTACTGCTTTTAAAAGGCTTCTGGTCTTTTGTTGATGCCGTAATTATCTATAGTAGCCCATGATTCGTTGTTTAAGAGATAGCTACTTATAGTAATCAATGTATTGTTGTAATTTCTTTTGTAGACAACTTTATTCTTTTTGGGTATTATTCTTTTTTTATTATTATTATTATTATTATTATTATTATTATTATTATTATTATTTGAGCTACTTTAGGCAGAGTAGTAAAGTATTATGGTCTGAAATGCCTTCACTCAAGTTAATGACATAAATGTTGGATCCTGATTAACAAATGGCTGACTCTATACATGTTTCAGAAAAGTTTGCAATATGTGTTGCACTGTTCACTACATGTGGTAGATTATGGGAGAGAATTACCATAAGTATTTTAGTCCTTGTGTTATGGTCTATTAGAAAATCCATATTGAAATCACTACAAATGATAATGGGCAATTTCTCTTGTCCTATGATACGTAATGTCAACCTTAGAGAAAATGTCATTAATTCTATCCAGGGATCTGTAAACCCACAGCAGCAGAAATCTTAACATTTGGATACATTATCTCTGTTATGTGTTCAAAAGTTCAATTCCTCATTCAGGTATGAAGTGCAAGATTTCTTGTAGAAATAACTTTGTATAATCACTTTTCACATAACATTACAATACAATAAGATGCACACTGAATCATTCAGTAAGATAACACAGTCACTGGGACTGAGCGTAAGGCTCGAGGTACACAAGCTAGACAAGTTGGAACATGTTTGCTGAGACATGTCATTTGCCCCAGCAGTGCTTGTTGCAGCATTCTCTATAATCTCATTATGCACTAATGTATGTCTGATTAAAGATACAGTTTAACCTCACTTATACATTATTCACTTCGGATTTTGCAGGTATGTGTTAAATTTCTTACATACTGAGCTTTGTCCATTAATATTTAGCTCAATTATATATTTTCAGATGTTTTCTATTATACCTGCTACCAAAGAAGAAAGTGGTTGACATTTCAGGAAAGAGAGAGAGGCGACGTTACCGTTTATCGTAACCATGTGGAGAACACATTAGATTTGTGTACAAAGGCGACTGGTTTGCATCTACATTGTAGGGCGGGTATTATTTATATTCGTATATGAAGACAATTGTAAAATAATGAATCTGCATGCAAAGGATAGAACATGCAAGAATATATCAGTGTAAAGATCTGCATTAACAAGAGAGACATATCTGAAATATTGATACTTATTCTAATGGGAAAATGCTGCTGATTCTTTCACAGAGCATATTATTTCCCGTGCTTGTCCTTTAATTGGGATACCTTTACCAAATACATTTTATTCGGTTACTGAGTATGTTCAGTTGTTCATTTGGCTTGCTGTCTTTGTCTCTATTTTTGGATATTGTTAAATATCCATTAAAGGTGTTAACACAATTGCAAATGCTCACAACACACGCACAGATACATGTATTCAAACACATGTAAACACAAAGCAAATAACCATACATATAGGATGCAAAATAACTTCTCATACACAGGCAGTCTCTAAACTGATGTAAATACATTAAGCTGTGGCTAAAGGAAGCATTGTTTATAACTGCAGCAACACCAGAAGATACTGTTACTTCAATGTCACTCGCCAGGTACATCATGCTAATCATGTGTTACAGAATCAGCAACAAGGTTTTTGCATCTATCCTTGCTATGGAAATGTTTTAGTTCTAATTGGTCTTTCTGATTGTTTCTATGACGACCGCTATGATGTATCCATCCCCTCCTATTCATTTAAAGCTTTCTGCCATGTGGTTAGAAACTGTCAATCACCATCTTGATTGGTGCCAACTTTAATACATCATATTTTTCTGGTCTCCATATATGAAAAATATTAATTTACTTAATCATTCTTATGTTATATTTATGCTATGTTAAGATGTATTGTTTCTGCATACTGTATTCTTGCTGTTGCAGCACAAGACATTAGGCATGTTGGGCGAGGCATCAGTATTTTTGGAGTGCATTATTGCTATGCATATATTAAAAATACGGTCAGGAAAGGTCATTCTTCCCCAGCTTGTATTTAATGATTCTGATGACTGTTATTAAGTAGGCCTAAATAGTGAAATTGTTCCCAGTATGCATGATAAATTTTAAGCTTTAGAAATTACACAGTGATTTCTATCATTGCAAAGCCTAAATGATAATAGCATTTCTGTGATTATGCATACAGTCGACTCTGTGAAAAATCAAAGAAGCAAAGAAAAAAAAATTGATGATTCTTTTTAACCAGTGAAACACACCAGTGCTTTGTATGTTTTATTATAGTTTGAAAAGTAATATTACTGGCATGCGTATAAGTACTCCAAATAGTTACATTTATCATTTACGTGTATGTTTCATTTATTGAAGTAATAATCTAATACAACACATTATTTAAGCCATCTCCCATTGAAAACATAACTGAGATTATGCTGTACGAGGTGTGTTCAAGCTCTTACATCTCAGATTTTTTTTCTCGCAAACTATTTGCATTAAAAATGTGAAACTTTAGTCACTTCTCAATCTAAGCTCGTGTAGATGTACACATTTTTTATAGCATTGACACCATGATTCCATGGCCCCTGCAAACGCTCTTTAGAACTCTGTTTTGGCCACTGGAAAATCACAAGTGCAGTAGTGTCCCAACTAGAGAATTTGAGACAATGAAGAGTGCATTTCATTGTTGGAAAAAGCCAAATCTCTAGGAGGCCAGATCAGGTGAGCAGGGAACATGAAAAAGCACTTCAAAATTGTTTCACAAAGTAACTCCTGCATCATGTGGTGCATTGTCTTGGTGAAAGAACACATATGCAGCCTTTTCCGGCCATTTTTCTTGCAATGCTGGAAGGAGCTTCTTAAAAACATTTTGGTAGTGCCCTTTGGAATGCAATGAGTAAGGACTACACCATCACTGCCCCAAAACATGGCAACCATTTTCTTTTTTCAGCACTGTTGCTTACATGATATTTCTTATAGGCTTAATCGGTAATCCTCCAAAACAAGCTTTTCCACTTGTGCAACAATGGACTCTGACCAGCTGGTGCTAGGCTGAGGTGTTGGTTCATTGTTACACTACGTTTGGCCTTCTTTGAATTGTCACACCCACATTTTTCACATTCATGACACCATCACCACATGTATCACTCAACTGGTGATGAATTTCAATGACACAGTATGCAAGTATAGAAAATGAATTATTATTCGCTGTTCTTGTAATGAGAATGTTGCCATTATAACATAAAAACACTCCTCACTCCAGCTGTAGCCACTAGGTTCTGTGCATTTTGCAGTGATAGTGTCTCTGTCACGCACTCACAAAGAGTGCCAGTGTATTTTAAGCCAGACCTCGTGTTTTTACCTGCTCCCAGTCCTGAAAAAAGAAATTCGGGACCTTAGAGCTTGAATGCACCTTGTATAAATTAAACTACTTCATCACACATTAAGTTTTGGCCATTTAAAGACATTCAACCTATTTATGGAGAAGCGCTCCACATTATGTCTTTGGGATTTAAGGGCTGGATTCATAGTCGAACCTTAAGTGTGAACTGAAGCCCATAAGTTATAAGCGCTCACTCACAGAGTGAAAGCTTAAAGATGTTTGCAACTCATAGATGGTGCTTAAAGGCCGTGTGATCTGTGAACACTTATAACCGTAGAAGACATGGCAACATGCAAAGAACCATCATGTCAATTCCATTCTCACATGCTACTGGTCATTTGGCGACGAACACATGTCGACTGCTGCTAATTTGAAATACGCTTCCTGTTTGTTTGATGCTGCAGGAGTAGCATGTGTGTGATTTTCGAGAAGCATTTATTTCAGTTTCCAAAATGCCTAAAGGTAGAAGCTGAAAAGCAAAATCTGATGAATATGGTGCTGCAGCAAAAAGTTGCTGTAGAAAACAAACAGACGGATGCAGTGGCTTTGCTTAAGAAGAAAGCAACGTGGGAGAAGATTCAATTGGAATTTAACTCTAATGCCGAGAACAACCCGGTAAGTATTAACTTGCAAACTGTATCTAGTTTACTTTTCCGTACATCTTTATGGAAAATGCTGGCTATAGCAAAACAAAGTAACACATCTCGAAGTTAGTTTTATTAAAACAAATAACTGTTTCATATCTTTGAAAATCTTTTGTAAGAAATGCAACCACTATGCTTGCTGTATGAAACTATTGTATGCTCTTACAGCAAGTAGTTAATATGGGTGATTTCAAGAAAATGAAAATGATAGACGTTTCAGGGAAATAGTAATATGAAAATAGCATTGATATTATTCAAGTGTGCTACTTCGTTTGCATTAAAGGCAGAGTAGTGTATGCTCACTTAATAATTTGGTAAGAAAAAGAAGCAAGTTCCGGAATGTGAACTTCACTTGGCTTTTCTATTCTTCCTTCCATTACTTTCCATTCAACTACAGTAAAATGCTTTATATACATGAAGGAAACCCCATTGTATTACTAAATTCCTTAATATGTTTTCAGTTATGAGAATGTAATTTTATGAAGCATATTTTAATCTATGTCAGCATGTATCTGCAATTCCTCCTAATAATATGAGCCTAATACTACTAGTAAAACTTAAAACAGAACCATTTTAAAAACCATTTATTTATTGCCATTGAGAGTATGGCATTTGCTTTGTCATTTTGAGTTGCCTGTACCAAAGATTATACATACTGCAATTCTTGTAATATGTATGTTTCAGAAAGATTTGTCACAGCTAAAAAAGCTGTGGGAAAACTTAAAATTCTGTAACTTTTGTTTCCTTTTTCCTAGAGGAGGCAGTACAGTCATCTGCCACCAGTGTAAAGGATGGAAGGTATGGCCCACATAATGAAGGTAAGAGGCTATCAAAGAAACACTTGCAGATAATTTTATACATCTCAATTGCTGCTTTATTTCATTTAAATGATTTCCTGTTTTGTTGTTACAGAAGCTGCTGCCAGTACTGATACCATAGGAACTTGCAAAACTTTGAAAAGCAGTGAAGGTATGTTTCTGTCATAACTTCCAACTTTTACGTTTTGAATTCACAGTGTAAGAAGTGCATTAGTATCAATCATATTAAAATGATCCAAAGTACTATGGCGCAGGATATTTGAATTCTTCAGATGTTAAAATATTGTGGCGTTTTAAGTCAGAGCAGACTTTCTTGTACAGTACTGAATAGGGTATAACATAATTGGTAATACAATGTGATAAACTTCCTTATCCAGCTCCCTGGCTAGTTTGAGCTTCTGCCAGTGAGTTTGTGCCTGTTGTTGTTGCTGCTGGACTTTAGAAGTGAAAAGCTGCCAACATTTGAGTGAAAAACTTGCAGTAAAATGACAAGGTCCTGTGGTTTCGAAATTAAGCTTGAGGTTAGGCTACAACACTAAGGTTAGTGTGTGTATATGAAGGGGATGACAGGGTTCTGTGCTATTGAAATTTAGTGCAGTGTCAGATTAAGATGACAAGATTAACGGGATTCAAATAACCTGCTGTTGCAGATTACACTTGGATTGCAGTTTCTTCTGTGCATATGCAGTAGTAACAAAATGGAGTCCTTTGTTGATATTCTGTGATGATTTTGCTACAAAAGAAAGTGTCTTAAAAGGGTGGCTTCCAGGCTTTCCGAATGTTAGCATCTCTTAAACCTCTAATTTAGGTATTTTCATTGCATTCGTCTCCATTTCTTACAATTTTGGGGGGTATGCAGCAGTTCAGCTATATAATGTCATATGTTCTTATGTCTCAACAGAGGCTTATAGTCGTACTGGGGAAGGTTCTACAGTATATACCATACTGTAATTCGGAAGGTCAGACATGAGCTTACTGATGTACAATAGCCATGGATTTGGATATGAGGTTGGCTTTATGGGGTGAGGGGACTGCGTGTATGTGATGATCAAGAGCAATATTTCTGCCATACTGCATAAAATAACAATTGATATAGCTTGCTCTTGGTTTGTGTTAAGGCTTCTATGTTTACAGTAGTACATCATTCCAAAACATTCTGATTTGTGACATTCACATGTCCTTGTGTATCCATCATTGTTTGTATCTATTCTATAAGATTTTATTACAAAATATTATTCTTTTATCTGCTTCCTGTCAATTGAGAAAAATGTGTGTACAAGTAGTTTCATTACACATTTTGATGTAGATACAAGAGGGATACAGGAAACAAGTGAATTGTAGAACCTAGCATCGCTGTTTGTTTTCTTTAAAATACTGTACACTTTGTATGACATTGCAAGAAAATACTTCATTCACGTAATTTTCTTTACTGATTCTTCTATAAACTATTGTACAAAGGTTATTCTTGTATCTACTTCTTGTTTACCAAGATAAACTTGCAGTATATATTTACATATTTTGTTGTAGGATGAGATGCAACAGTAGGCTAAAGTGATAGCCAGATTTTTATATAACAGGTTACTTGGCTTTGAAATTCAATGCTCTTTGTATGATGAGAAAAAACTTAGCTTACCTACCCACTTGTAAAAAGTAATTGAAAATTGAAACCAATAACAAAGAATATATCAAAAGTGGTTAATGCCACAAAAAAATATGACATGAATTGTATACCTTAACAAGATTTACATTTTCTTCCCTAAATTTATGGCATTTTAATCAAAATCGTTAAAGAGACATTATTGATAAAATGAAAAAAAATCTGTATGTAAATGGTAGTTTGGGGTGTGAGAATTTTCTTGAACATTTTTTTGTTGCATCCATGAAAGATGCTGAACTTAATACCAAGTTTGGTATTTAATGGGCGTTTCATTTTTTGAGTTATCCTTTTCACAGACACACATTCAGAAAATGCTTTTTATTGGTTTCAGTGGACCTCACAAGATATATTTCCAATGAAATTTCTATCAAAGTTTTGGGTGGAGATCAGTACTTCTACCTGCCATAGGTACACAGATGTTTTTTACATTGCTAATCACATGGTGAAATTTCTAAAACTGTTTTTCACAATTTCCATTGCTGTAACGTAACAGAGCTTGTGCATGCTTTACATGTATTTTGTTCTTAATTGTCAGACACACTACAGATGTTTTTATTGCTATTCCCTTTATGCAGCTGTCATTAGCTGCTATGATGATTATATGTGGCTTTGAGTTTACAAGCAATTTTTTCCTGGTAAGGATGAATATGGAATGAAATGCGAATTTCATATTTGCTGTAGCATTTATGATTGATAAGTGTCAGGTTCTGGAGTTCATCTAGAATGTTTAAAGAAAATGTGGTTCTCCTGCCAGGGATGAAACCCTACACCTCTGTAGTTAGAAGTCAGCATGCTGCCTATTAGACAAAGATAGTATTACAGATGCACAAGCCATCAAGATTTATGCATATAAAAAAAATTTATTAGTGACATTTTTTAACTTTGTAAATCTGTTTACCTGCTGCAGGAAATGCATGTTGCTAGCTTCCAGTGCTGCCTCTTTAGTATCATGTGGCCCTTAGCATTAAGCACTTTGATGTTATGGATGGAACCTTTCTCCATAATGCAATAGGAAGCTACGAAGAGTTGTTGTAATATTGCTGTCTTTCAGTACTAGTTGATTTACATCTAATGGAACAGGTGCAGTATGTTGGCTGTAACGTACATCATTCGCATGTTTAAAACTTTGCCATTTCAGAGCTTATTTATAGGCCAAAATTCCCCTTTGCAGAATTGGAACACTTCTTGTCAAAAGTATATGCAGAAGCAAGATTTGCATTTGTGTCGAACAGATACCAGTAGACTGTCAGCAGCCTCTTGTATGTGTCTGCACACTAATAAAGTGTTGAAACATTTGTAATGAATATTTATTACAGGAAGCACATAAGCTTTTGTAAGAGTAATTTGTAGAAACATTTATGAAAATAAATTATAATTCATTGTATTATACCACTGCAATTTATGCTTATCTCAATATACAAATCTCATTGAAGTGTTGTTTAGTTTCCTTTACACTCATCAGATGAGTAGTTGTTTTTATCAAGAAACAATAGCAGTAACCTTTCCCTAACACAGAATTTTTGCTGTGGTTACATTATCACCAAAAAGACTGGTGTATACTGCTATAAAGAGATCAGGTTTTACCAGATTCATTCACAGAATGAGTGGAAAGTAAACATCTCCACCCTTTGCATAGTCACAGCTTTGCGTATCCACAGATATTTATGGCAAACTTGCAGAATTGTGGAATGGTAAACTGTGTGGGGATAACAGTTTAGCTTGCAAAGGCACAGCAAATAAATTGACGTTGCTGTTACTTGTACCTTGTATTTTGAGCAATATAATTAAGCAGTTGGTGGTATTGTTATCAAAAGTAGTAAATGTTGATGAAAAAGTAATAATTAGACCATATTTTAATCATATACAACTTCTTTTTCAGAACCTAAAAGAAAATCCAGATTCACAGCCTTTGCTGATGAGGCTGAGCTAAGAATAGAAAAGGCCAAATTCTTGTCAAAATTGGAAAAAGATATGGGGAAAATGAGGAAAGAAGAGCATGAACGTGCTCTTCGTTGCAAGTTTGTCGAGATGCAGCTGCAGACAACGAAGAGCAATTTCTCAAGTAGAAGAGAAATCTAGAACTTAAAATTTTAAAAAAGAAATCACAGAGTAATGTATAAAGTATATATTTAAAATAATAAAACCATTACATTAGTGCTTAATTGTAAAGCTGCATCTGAATAAAGTTTTGCCTTATGACATTACCTCTCATGTTTTCCGCTGCAGGTGCCTTTGGCATGTTTATTATCTCTCTACCCCCTCAACCTCTTCCTTTTCCCACATATCACCTACTTTGATACCAATATTGTGAAAAGCATCATCACTGCACAAGCAGTGATGATTCTTGTTATGTTATGCACATTATTTTGCAGTTCAAAATACAAGCATGGGAAGCATCTTTTCCATCTTCCAATTACTCTTTCTACAATGCTTCTGTAGCTTAATGGGCATGATTATATCAAGCCTCAGCAACATTGTTTGGCTGTGGAACAGGTGTATAGACGACAGTGTCTCTGGGGATAGCCACTGTCACCAAACAACATGCCAAGTAACTGCCCTTCACTCAACTGTACCCTAACAGCACTACTGTAAAAAATCCTACTGTCATGGGCAGAACCTGGCCATCTTATCACAATATCTAGTATTTCCTCCTTTGGGCCAGTAACAATTTGCACATTTATTGAGGAGAAGGCTTTGCGGTTCCCAAAAACCTCAGCATTACTCCTGGACTTTTTATGGGTATGTGTGTGCGATCAATAACACCCAATTACCCTAGGGAAGCCAGTTTTACAAAAGAATTCTGTTTCCAAGTCAATTAAATTCTCAGGAAACCGTATGCACCTCCTTATTTGCCTTGTCAATGTTTCTGACACCTCTGATATGATGTAGCAGACTGTTGGCTGGCTAGCATCATATAAGTCTGCCCACAGCAACTGAAAAACCAAAAAAATTAAATGTGTTAATGGTTTGCATATATAATTCTAATCACCATACTTTAGCACTGAATTATGGAAATTTTTTGTCTTAATAATTCTTGCAATTTTGGTACTGTAATTTGACTGCTGTGTACTGTATAAACAGCTGAGCTAACCCTTGTTCTGTTGCGGGATCTTAAAATCTGAAAGTTAAACATACAATCTGTCAAGAGAATGTTTCACCTGAGTGCAGCAAGTTCTATTCTGTTAGTCCCCAGCATTGCAAGTTTGGTTGTAACAAAAGCAGACAATGATACAAAAGCAGGCCAAACTAACAGAGGTGTGAAGTATAATTTTGTGATGTGTTGAACTGAATTGTGTAAATTTTTTTATTTATACACAAACTTTATCATTGCACAAGTGAAATGCATGAGGAGCATACTGTGGACCTGGTATTCTAGGAATTGTTTAAAAAACATGGTAAGAACAAGAATGAAAGAAAGAAAAAAAAAAAAAGAAAGGTTTCACTCATGACCAATATAAGGAAGGCAGAAAGGTACCCCACAGTAGGAGGTTTCAATTTGTTTTGGTTAGGATTTATGTAGACCCTGCTTTCATGGTAATTTTTTATTAGAAGTTGTGTAAAGAGCTACTGCAGTGCAATTTGTTTCTTGCTCTTCTCAAGGAGAAGTTATGTGAACTGTTAAAACTTTCATCCAAAACATTGGCAACATTGGTTTATAGCGAGGCTGCTGGAAAAGTGATTAAACTGAGTTCATGCATTAAAGGAAACTGTAATTATGAAGTACACTGTTAACAGTAAGGTCAATTTATTTAAAGGTGAGTCGGAATTGTTACACTAACATCACTTAAGTTTACTCACTTAACATGTTTCGGGAAACGGTTGTTCCCATCCTCAGAAGCTAATCCAACTGGCCCGTGTTGTTGGTGTTTCCGTTTTTTGGACTGGATACTGTGGTGGCATCTTGTGGTGGTGAAATGTACTTCCAGAGAGGATTTGGTGGCGGCAAATCAAAATTCATTAGATGTGTGTTGTGTTTTAGAATGGTGATCTTCTCCCATGCATCTAATTCGGCTGCAAATTTGGCTGGTTTGACTAATGTAATATTAGGTTTGATGTTGTGATTAGTGATCCAAAAATGGTGTGAAACTGCAGATTTGTCCATTTGTTTGTATTTGATACATCTCATGTGCTCCTTTAGCCTAGTTTCTAGGTTTCTTTTTGTCTTATCTATGTATACTTTATTGCAATCTGAACAATTGATTTTGTAGATTCCAGCTTTTTTTTGTCTTGTGGGAAGGGGTCTTTTAACTTGTTACAAAGTAATTTCTCTATGTTAAATTTGTTCTGTGGAGCTAGGCTGATGTTGTGTTTCATGAAAATCTTCTTAAATTTGTGAAATGTTCCTGGGTGGTATGTGAATTTCTTGAACTTTAGCTGTTTATCTTGCTGGCTGAGATTTGTTGTGTTTCTGATGTGCTTCTGTCGTTTGAATTTTGCAATTTTTTTGTCAATAGTTGTTTTGTTGTACCCATTATGTATTGCAAATTTTGCAATTTTTTTGCCAATAGTTGTTTTGTTGTACCCATTATGTATTGCAAAAAAAAAATGTTGTTTTTTTTTCTTAAACTAAGTAAACTTAAGAAATGTCTGCAAAAACATTTCTTTAACTTTGTACACTAAGCTCAAATTTGGGAGCAATATGATACACCTTAAGGTCCAAGAAGCAATTCATATTACCCTATCAAAACGTGATTAATTATAATTTTAAAAAATATCATCTTAACATTGGCTTGACATGACTCGTTAAAATTTTGTGTGCACCATATTTTATATTCTGAATATATGGTAAAGAAAATCAAAGAAATCGGATGAAAACTGCAGATTTTTGGATTTTCACAGATGCATTGCTGCTTGTATGTTCACATTCAAAGAACTAACAGTAATCTCACTATAAAACTGCACAGTTACAACATGAGGCTTCACTATTTTAGACAGATATTATGCACAGCAAATATGGAACAACAACATACACAGCAAAATATGCAGTTATGTTTCAAACATCTACAGCATAAAATGCAACTTGCCCGTGTATCTTGAGAAACTAGGTGAAAATGCTCTTACTTAGTAACTTCAGAAGAAAACACCGAAGTTACAACTTAGCATAGAAGCCTTATTACAGTTTATATTCAAACATGTGAAAATAAAAGAAATTGCAGCTGCTTGTGGCTGTGAGAGGTTAGGTTTTAATACAAAGAGAAAAAGAACCTTTCTTAGGTACTAATAGAGAAGTGAGACTTTATTATATTTTATTTTAATATATTCTCTACAGCAAAGTTGCTACTTCTATTAAGTTCATCCCCAAGGGACAAATAGGATTCTGACTTCCATGCTTATTATAAGACTGTCTAAAATGCTAATGTGAAATGAATGAGACTTTACTATATTTTGTATTAAGGCATTATGCACAAGAAAATTGCTTTTTGTAGCTGGAAAGGTTAGTTCATACCCAAAGGACAAAATACATATCACTTTAACTGTTCTTTGTAAAACTGCATAATTTTTACATGAGGTGAGGCTTTACTATTTTACATTCAAATGTAGTGCAACAGTTTACTTCTTGTAGGTAATTCCTGAGTGGAAATCCCATGAAAGGTTTACTAATAATGATACAATAAACAAAACTGCAAGTAGAGGCAGTTGGTAGTTAGCTTCATTATGCTAATAGTGATTCACGAGCAGACAGTTAATGGCATTAAGAGTGAAATTAGGATAATACTGTTTTCGTATGAACTTGCTAACTCTTTTTGTGCAGAAGCTTGTTTAAAAATAGGGAAATAATAGGTTAGGTGTTATTGGTTAACGAAATATTTGCCATGTTAGTTTCGGTGTTATAGGTTAGGTTTTGAAATGGTGATAATTGCAGTAAAACTATACACAATATTCTCACCTGGAATGATGATGTTGCGTAGAACCTCAGAGCAATCAGCATTTTCATGTGGTGAAATAGGTAGTCCTCTATTGCTTGCTACTTGATATTCCAGCAACACACATTTTGCACCACATCTTTGCTAAAATGAAACCTCCTCTTAAACTGCTTATCGCTCATTTCCAGAGGATTATTTGCATCCCTAATATATCGTTTTGCAATGTGGAAAGCATTAGGAGCATGAAACTCAACATATTCTGCAAATTCTTGATCCTCAATTTTTACTTACGGTATCAGCGCTTTTTAAGCAAGACACTCGAGCACTACTCAAGTGAGCAAGTAGGCTCCCTTAAGAAGTCCTCAAGTGGTGACTGTGAATTGAAATGCAATCTTTTAAGTACCTCTTGCACTTGAGTACTAACTATGAATGTGGCTCTAAGTATTGACCACATTTAAACTCTACTTTGAAATTTTCACTGTACACTTATACAACTTGGATAGATACTTCATAAGTATTTTAAAGCAGGTTTTGGGAAGCTCAAAATAAAACTTTTTTGAAATGGCCAATTTTTCTCGTTTCCCAAAATATGTTGTGTTACATATAGGCTTTAAAATGAAACCTCAACCACGTATCTAGGACAGCTGACCTGAGCTGTCTGGGTCTTAATCCTCAACTGCAGATGTACAATTAGTGGAGCACTCCTACATATGTGCGGTCTGACAGACTGTGATGATTGATGTTAATTATTGAAGAGTTGTTTAATATATTTGTTAATTATTGAAGAGTTGTTTAATATAATATTTAGAATATTTAATATAAAACACATTATTACATTGAACTAATCATTATTGCAACGTTTTGAGCTTTCACATTAAGTCTGAACAACAATATACCTACAGCTGCAATTGTTTTCACATTTAAACAGTACGAGTATGTCTACATGAGTAAAAGAAACATATTTTTTTATTTTGAAACAATACACTTTCAACACAAACCTAAGATGTACACTAAACTATATTATTATTATTATTATTATTATTATTATTATTATTATTATATACTAAAGCAATATATATTAATTATAAGTTGTCTTTTTTACTTAGAGTTCATGAATTTGTTTTTGCAATCATTTTATCAGTTTTTATATTTTTATACATAGACATGTGATGAATTATAATGAACTAATAACTAAGAATTATTGGAAATCGTGAACAAATAAGTAAAATAATGTGTTCTGTATACTGGAATGTTCTGTATTACAGTTCTGCACAGGAGATGCACACTTGTTTTGTACACTGCAGACACACAGGTCTTCATCATTTGCACTTCATGGTTTAAATGAGGGTTTGCTTGTCTTCTTTCCATCTCTAGTTTCACAAAATGGCTGGAGAATTTCTTCATGAAATCCAGGCGACTGATCAGCTCACTTTCTTTATAGGATTGATAGAGTACAAAAAGATTAACACCACTTGCGTCCAGTATTCTGAAGAACAGTGCCATAGGCCACCTCCTGGTATGATGTCCAGTGCAGTAATTAGCTTATTTTTCATTCAAAGAGTCTACCCTGCTCTTAGTGAGATTATAGTACTCAATTATTTCTGGTTTCTCTGAGACCTCAATCTCACTTTTGTAGTGCATACTAATATGACGGTTTTGATTTTTATTAGGAACAAAGGACACGAGTTTCGTCTCGTGTGAAACCAAAAGGGGATAATCCTACTGTTCCTATTCTAGTCCTTGATGGCTGGAATTCCTTCGAAATTTCCTTATTTCTCCTCACTGTTCCAACATAAGTTAGGCCTCTTTCTTTCAGCACATGAACAAGTTCAATTAAAGAAAACCAATTATCTCAAGTAATATTTCTTTTGGTAACCTGGAGATGATTATCCAATCAGAGAACAAACTGAGTTGGCTTTGAAAATTGTCATCTTCAGGAGGAAGAGTAGCTCCATCTGAATCCTTCCCTACATAGATATATCCTTTGTGGAAGGATCCATTTTGGGCATCCATAAGGCAAACCAATTTGATGTCATACTTCGTGGGTTTGCTAGGAATGTAAACTTTGAATCTACATTTTTGCTGAAACTTACTGGCATCTCATCCACACAAGCACAGCTACTTATTGAATACATCTCCTGACAGTTTCCAACAAATGTTTGAAGCTCAGAAATTAGAGTGGCAGGGTCTGATACTCCCTTGCCATTCTGTCATCCATGATGTCAAACCACAGCATTGAAAGTAGAAAGGAAAACCTATTCTGATTCATGACACAGCAAAAGATATCTCTACTGGTACCACCTGTAGCAAATAATGATTTTATATCTCGTGGTTTGACTTAGATACAGCTGTGTAATAAAGTAGTCAATAAACGCTTTTAGTTCTACTGCATCAGTTAGGCATAAGTCATTAGCAGATTTTTCTTGGTATTTTTCCTGCTCCCTGCTTATTTTTACATTAGTCCAGTTCACAATACTTTCCATGATTCAATTACTGATTATGAGGTTACATATTTGATGGGGTTCTGCAGAATAGAGAATTTTGGCTGGACATAATGGACCAGGTAACTTCAAAATTACGTTATGTTTAGCTGTTCTGCTTCTACTTACATTTTCCTCTTTTGCCCATTTGTATCCATTTTTCCTGTAAAATGAATCATCAGGTAAATCACCATCATTTTCAGGAAGTGCATTTCTAGTTTCCACATCATTTTTGGATGGCAACTGTGAATCTGTATCATGACCACTTTCTTCTACAGGTTCTTGTAAGTTAAGTTAGCCATCAATATCACTAACATCTTCATCAAACCATGCCTGTAATATTTCGTCAGCTTTGGGATCATCCAACCCCTCTCAAGTATTCTGAGTAGCCTTATGTGCAATTATTGTGAAACAATTACATAAAACAGCGCTGTCTCAAACTGCAGAGCACTGCCGAGTCAATTGACTGCCAATAACTGTTAACACAATCAAATCGGAAACAACACTGACCTAAAGTTGGATGTATTATAAGCCGGAAAAAAGGTAGGTGCATGTGTGGAACAATGCTAAAAATAATACAAAGCTTCAAATTATTAATATGAGAATGATTACAGTCTGAGAGGAGGTACGTCTGTAGTTATGGGTTAAAACCGGTCTTCATACAAGTTACTGACATTTTGCGACAGGTATAACTCTTAAACAACATTTAAAAAATATGAAGAATAATGAACATGATTTCATTCCTGGTGTGAGCACATGTTCAAAGTTAATGAAAACTGGAAATGGTGAGGCCAAAACTGCTTTTTTGTTGGTTGATTTGACATGGACTGACCTTGATGAAGCTTGGCTTCATTTACATGGTTCTATCTCTGCACAATACATCAGATAATGGTGTCATAAATCACTTTATTCATTCTTTAAGATATACAATAAAGGACATGTCAAAATTTAAATGTATGTGCATGATTACAGCTGCATATGTATTAACAAGTTATATTTGTACTCTTCCATGCTGTAATATGCATTCTCAGTTAAGTGTTTCTTGATTGTTTTTATAGCAACTTTAGTGTTACTGATTTCTTTTATTTTGTTTGGTAATCTGTAAACAGCTGTTTTCCCATACTTTCCAAGTCCTATTAATTAACCTTGTAATGTTCTGTAATAGTCTTCCTTGTTTCTCAAAATATATTTATGTGTATTACAATTTTTAAATACATTTTGCACTTGTAGAACATGCTTCACAGATGTGTGTATATATATGCATGGGGACAGTTAAGGTGCCGAATCTTCAGAAACATTCCTGCAAGTGTCTTCTATCCACATTTCCTATAATTCTGATTGCCTTTTTTTGAGATAAAAAATTGTTTCATTTCTGCTGCTGTAATATTCCCCCACAGTGTTACCCCATATTTTGTGTGTGTGCATATATAAAGGCATAGTAAGCCTGTTTTACTGTTTCATCATTCATTGTTTTCCTATGCATGGAGAATCTACCACATAGTTCATGAATCTGTGTTACATGATATTAAAATTTGTGTGCAAGTTCTGCTGTCACTGTTAGAAGAATAATGGAGCCCATAGTTTTATAAGAGATAGTAAATTCATGGAGGTACCACACTAAATACTTTAAAATTCTCTCCTGTTGTTAGATACTAAGAAAGAATATGGATATTTTCAAAAAAGATTCAGCTCACGTTACTGATGACTGAATGAAATATTGGAGGTTTTTAATGACGGTCATTTTTAAAGGTTTTTGGTTCACACATTCTCCAAATCTGAGAATGTTATTTGTTGAATAGTTTATATACAGTCAGAGAACACTTATTAGTGTAATAGACATAGTAAATTCTATGTGCAATATAGACATGCTGTTAATTGAAATTGTGGACTGTTGCTTAAAAATTTAAAAACCACACCACTATTTAAAAATTCATTAATATCATAAAAGGGATTATTTGTTAAATAACCAGACATAATCCTATTAAAGGCCTTCTTTTCTAATTCATAAACATGCGGGTTGGAGAACCCTGAAAAATCAAGCCTGCATAATAGCTCCACCCCCATAAAGGAACTGACGGGCAAAGAGCAAAAATTACCAGAGTTGTAGAACAAAAACTAATGTTTTGAATGCAAAATTTATCAGAAGATGCCAGGGGTGTATGAATCAAGAAACTTATCACAGGTTAGTTCTCAATAGGCAATACATTACATTGTTTACATATAAGTAAAAGTGAAGCTTCTGGAAGCCATACCCATCCATGATGTATTCTGTTTCCACGTTCTCCTGGCACCTAAACATAATCTGACTGCTTTGTAAGTTAGAGCTGGAAGGAAAGTGTTAACCTCATTCCAAATTTGGTTGACATTATTTACAGGATTAAGGTTAGTTTATATAAAGAGCCTATAAAAAATTTATGATTTCAAGGAATGTCCTGCACTTTTGTATAAGGAAATTAATGTTGATACATTGCACATTTTGTTGATATTGTTCCAAAATTAAGGATGGTTTATATGGGGTGTCTTCTAAAATTTTAATGACTTTAAGGATTACTTCCCACAATATTCAAAATAAATTTAACCATTCTTACTGTACCATTTTCATCATGAAATGAATGCACCAGAAATTTAACACTACGTGTACATTTACAATCCTTTGGGAATGTTATCGTGGGTTCAAACCTGGTGGAAGGCTATGAACTTTTTTTGGGCATAAAAGTCCTTAAGATGGCTTCCTTCGGAAGGGAAGTAAAGCTGGTGATCCCGTGTTGTAGATTTACAGCATAAAAGAACCTCAGGCATGTTAAAGAGGTCTCTGAGCAAAATTTCCGGACTTTCATGTTCAATATACAATGGGATGCTAAGACCCTTGGTAGTTAAAAAGTGTCCATAAATAAAATTGATTTTTTTTTTGGTGCGGCGGGGGGGGGGGGGTGTCATAACTTAGATCTTTAATTCTCATAATGCTTTCATATATTTTCAGAAAGCAGCAGAATGAATTTAATGTCAGATAATTGCAGAGTTGCATTTCTGAATAAGTGGTGGCATATTTTGTGTGTTCAACAACCAGGCAAGGAAAATGTAGACTTTTTCTGAATTTAATTCTAATATGTAGTGAGATTCAACATGAACTTATTAGAGAGGTTAATGGTAGACCTGTTTTAGCAGAGAACTGCAGAAGATCCATAATTTGTTAGCTATAATGTAAATCTCATACACTCTTAGCATGGCCTCATTGGTTAATGATTGGTGACCTATATGTTGTCTTAATATTATTTATATATGAACAGCATACAATCCTAAATATGTAATGTGGCTCATGTGTTTGTTCATAGCATTTTGTCTGCGCCAAATGTGAGAAGCCTTTCCTTGGCCATCGTCACTATGAGAAGAAGGGATTGGCATATTGTGAAACCCATTACCACCAACTCTTTGGAAATTTATGTTTTGTATGCAACCAGGTGATTGCTGGAGATGGTAAGCTATTGTAGATAACATTTTATCTTTCTATTGCAAGGTTAAAAATTAAGAGCATGCTACAAATTGGGAATATTTTTCAGTGTTATTCTCCCTCTCCCTCTCCCTCATATGAAATTTTGGTTAGATATTTTTCAAATGAACAGAGAGAAAATAAGATGCATAGTAAAACTTCATTTATGTCTTGAAAAAAAAGTACAAATATGAAAAAAACTGACCAAACAAAATGGAAAAAACAGAAGATAGAACATAATTATGGAAACTTTATATTAACCCATTAAAGCCCAACTTAAATTTTTTAAGAAAAGAAAAATGTGTATGAAATGTATTAGTTCAGTCTACAGTATATCAGAATGCATTTAGTTGTCATTGCCATGCACTCAGTAGCCCAAAGTAGACTATAAAAATATACTGTAATAGTGAACAAATGCATTTCTAACTGTTGCATGTATTTTATGCTCAAACTTTTTGTAAAGCAAATAGAGGATATATGAGTCAACACACATGATTAGTGGAACACATTTTGCTTCTAGAAAATCTTCATTGACTATGGTAAGGTTCAAGGCATCTTTGGCAGAGTGTTGACATCGCACTTTTTGCAGAATGTTTCCGGTCTGCTCTTGCAGCCTTCCATCTGACAATGTCTCTGTGAAGAAAGTTTAGCCATGAAGTGACCACTTCCATCAAATCAAACTGTACTGCACAACATGAAATTGACCGCCCCATCTTCCTGATTGAACATGCGTTCAGGTATTTCACAGCCAAGCATTGTTTGAATTCAAGCAAATTCAGGAAGTCTCACCCATGGATTTCTCTGTAGATAATCCAGCCATACACTACAGCCATCTCCAATGTTATGAAGAGAGCCTATACCACTTTTTTCCATGGATTGAAGTACATATTTGCTGCAGTCAGTTATGATGATACACTGCACCCATGTTCTTACTGTAGTGCTGTATGAGTAGCAGTTGTTGGACACTAATCCTGTGTCCTGCATTCCTGTTCCACCTACTTAAAGGAGCCATTGGTTCTATTATATCTGAGTTTGATCCTAGAGTTGCATATTTATTATTTCATTTAATGAATAAGATTTCACCTTTAATGCCATGTGTACAGTGCTTTTTCTTCACACTGTGGCCACATCAAATCACCCCATATATCACAAATATACACCTTCCACTCAGTGATACACAGGCTCATAAATATGCCAATGGACAAAGAAGAGTACAGTGATGAACTGAACACCATAAAATACTTTGCCGAAGAAAATGGATACAACCCAGAAATAATAAATTTGACACCGAACAAAGCCGTAAACTAAACAGATAAAGCATCAACTCACAACACATACAAAAAAGCAGGTTTGTATCAATCAGCTATCACACTGAAAACCTTTACAAAGCTGCCACCACTATGTTCAAGAAAGAAACTCAAATGCAAAATAGCATACGAAACAAACCCCACACTCAGAAAGCACCAATAAACAAACCCAAGCAGACAAATATAACCAAACAGGAGTGTACAAACTCAGATGTTAAGACTACCCCAACTTCTACATTTTCAATGGAAATAGGTTGGGAGTTTTGCTGGAATTAGGTACCTTAGGACACTGGAATTGGATTTTGATGCAATTAAGAGTTTCTAGAAATTATTGATCAGGACAGGTTTTTAGGTTTGGGTTATTGTTGATGCTATGGAGATCTTTTGGGTGAAACTTGTGACACCATAATGATGCTAATTTGTGTGCTCTTTTTATGTGTAGGAACAAATACTATACAGTACCATTACAGGAAACTCAAGACGGTTTAACATGGGAATGTTCAGCGACATGCTACGATGTCCCCATATAGTGTAGCAGTCTGGAGAACATGCATCAGCTGATTTAACTTAATGGAAATGTTGCTATGACACACATCATGATTTCTAATAAAAGTGAGATAAATGCATCTTCTTTTCAATGCAGGTCACAAACATGGATGCAGGCCTTTATATTTCAAGTACAGATTGAAATAACCTTTACAGGCTACACAGTATAATTCTTTATACTACCCTTCATTTGAGCCTACATTAGTAGGAAGAATAACAACTGCAATAATTATAAGATATGCTTTGAAACTCATTCAAACGTTTTGCAATGCTGCTGAATAAAATCTAATTTTAACACAATTGTTTTGTGCCAAAAATATTATCGCACACCTAAGAAAACCAAATGGTAGAGCCTAGAGGACCAAGAAAACTTCATCAATTTCAACACATGGGGACATGGGGAGCGAAGCCTACATCATTTCAGAATGTATCTAACTATATAAAACCCATCCCACAAATTTAGAGGATTTCTACTAGCAGAACTAAATGGGAAGAATCTGTATTACTAAAGGATCAACACATTTCAAACTAAAATATTAAATTTATTACATAAAAGAAAGCTCAAAAGTGATGCATGAGATTTCCTGTTGGCACGCATTGTATTCCTATGACTGCCATTGCTCAAGAGGACGAGTTGCTAGCCAGGCACAGTATAAAAAACCTGTTTTTCCAGTCAGCAACTCCATGATCCTGTATGATTCTACTGGCACAAGCTGCCAATCTAAGAATATTTAACTATTCCAGGTATATCACTATAAGCATACAATAAATGCCACATCTCCCCCTGGTCTCAAATGTTGACGTCTTCATCGAAACAAGAGAAAAACAATGTCTTACTTTACACAATGTAAGAGAATTAAAAGGGTTGGAGTATATCATTACATAAATGGTAAATAATTAATTTAACACTAATGAATAAAATGTAAATGAAGTGTGTATTTGGCACTGTAGCTTCAAAAATTGTGTTGTGAGTAAAGAGTGTAAATAAAAGTAATGAAATTGCAATCAACATAGGAGTCTGGAGCACCACAGACGAAAAAAAGTGTGTAGAAACTTATCTAAGTTTAGGGATGAGCCCTGCACACACATTAATATTTTGCTGCACAAAGATTGATGTTATGTACATCACGGCACTGCACAACACTGAAGGATATAATGTTTGAGTCCATATTCAATACAGCTGCTGTGGATTGCTGGTGTTAAAAGTGGGATAGCAAATGCAGTCTTAGATTGTGCCCCCAAAATGGCACGTTGCCACACAGTGTTGCAGAAAATAGTTGCAGCAGCCAGGCAGGGAACACTCTCTGCTGGTAGCGTGTCATCTGACAGCAGTCTCATCCAAAATAGGGACTGGTACTCCGTATATAGCAAATATAACTAAAACAGTAATTGTGTCATAATGTATAAAGTATACTCCAGCACAAAAGTTACAAATAGGAACACCAAAGTATGTCGTTAAGGAAGAGCATATGAAAATATATATAAAAATGTGTTAAAATATAGCTAAATTTTACAAAAAAAACAGAATTTGCAGAAAAATACATACACAATGATATGAGCAGTAAATTGAAAAACTGTAAAGTGAAATTGTGACAGTAAATACAATAGAATCATAACGTATTTGTATGACAGTAGCAAAATATAGATTCTATGCACCTAACTCATATCTATATACAAACAGTGCAGTTACAAATTGAACATGACAAATAATTGGAATCCCAAAGCTTAAATCTAACTGGCCGGAACTAAAAAATAATAACAGAAGAAATGCACTTATCACTCATACAAATACAAAGAAAAACAGAACACTGTAGCATTGCAATGCTTTACCAAGAGGATTGCAAACTAAGAACTAATACCCATAGGATTCTCAAAATTACTTCAAACTACAAAAGTTATCTCATGCAAAACAACTGTAAACTACACATGCAGATATGTAGAATCAAGAAAAAAACAATCCTGTGCAGGAAATATCGAATCATTTCATAATATAAAACCATGGGAATAACATCTGTAACAAAGTTCATAAGACAAACTTATAGCTCGAGCATATATGTAATCATTAAATCATATTAAAATGCACATATACAAAACTCATTAAGACATCAGAAGCAAAAACTGCATTGTTGCACCAATAAGTTCCGTAAGGATCAATAGGGGCTGCAAGAAAAACCACATTTACAGCACAAAAATTGTTGCATTAAACTCAATAAAATCATCTCAATATATCAAAATCTCACTATCATTACCAGCTGTGATGGGCAACACTCAAGTCAAATATCATACATCATATAAAGCTCATGTAATTTACAAGCACATAAAGCACCCTGTGAATGACCAAAAACACTAAAAAGACCTTGAGAGTACATTATAGCAATCCCATCAAAGCCCACACTGTAACAAAACAGTGCACTCAAACATCTTTAACACATTAACACTCTCACCATTGGGGTTACTCCGTCGCAATCCCACCTAGGCAAACTTCAGCACAATGCTCAGAACAACAAAGTTATGCAACAACTCTGCAAAAGAAAATTATCACAGAATCATAATGAAGCATAAAGAACAAAATATAGTGTTACAACAGTACACACATCATAAGGAAATAAGCATTCTAACATATCATTAGTTCTGAAAAGCAAGCAAAATTAAACCACTAATACTCATTAAAACAGCAAAATTTAAGCACTTAAGCACAAAATGCACTTCATTATCAAAATTCCATACATTTAGCAATGTGGAGAAAAAAAAAATGTTTGCACAAAGCAGGACAACATTAAAGGACACAGAAAGCTCCAGGACTTACAATCTATAGGACCCACAGGATCATAGTATGGGTAGATATGTGAGACATGGACACACTGATGTTGACCAACAAGATAAGTAACTGGAGTTATCTGTTTAATAATTTCAAATTATCCAAAATATCTGTAACAACTCGCGGTATCGTTCTTGTTATCTTATTTGCTGAGCGCCTGTTATTGTTTTACTATGTTGAATTTTTGGGTTCTTTGTCCTCCGGCTAGCTATTATTACTCAGTCGAGCAAATCTCTTGTACAGGGTGTGTAAACGGAAAGGAGTTGTTACTAAAAGATAACACTGATAAAAGAATTTGTTTTTACACTTTTATTGCCGTCACACTTTATTAATTTCACATCATTACTCTTGATACACGCCCGACTGAAACTGTTATATTTTTTAATGTAACTATAATCACTTAATTGCCGCATATTATTAATTCGCATATTTCACATTTTGTAACTAACTTTACGACGCAAGAGATTCTGTAGAATTGCGTAACGTGTACTTCGTGAATGATTCTGTTGAACTGCGCGACGTGTAACTCATGAATGATTCTGTTGAACTGCGCGACGTGTAACTCATGAATGATTCTGTTGAACTGTGCATTACTTGCATTTGGCTTCAGAATTTATACTCCCTCACCCCGATATGCCTAAACATTATAACAGAGCTGCTATTGGTTAATAAAGCGCGCCAACATTAGCATCTATTTTTTTATCCAATCAAAATTACGAACACATATGCTCTAGGGAAGATATTCCCTCCATTTCTAAAGAAAGGTATGCTACTCTGACATCATTTGTTTGCCTCTTCTAATTGATAAACAACTCACCCCCTCGCTACATTGTTACCCACTCCTATTGTCAGTTTCAGTGAGGCCGTGTAAACTTATTTCCTAACAATGCTTATAAATAACAAGCATATCAAATCATTGTCATACAATAATGTTAATTTACACTACAATCACTCTGGCATTCACAGTGTTGTGATATAAAATACTGCCTCATATGCCCCACTAGAAACATAATTATAAATATTTACAACTTTTTTTGGAAATTTTATAATTGGGTTTTTAGTCTCCTGAATCTTGTAACACACAGTATTTATCACTTGCACTTAACACTGCACACGCATTTTACACACGTTATACATCTTGCCTTTTTCTCTATTCACTGGCTCGGGTCTAATGTGTTTATATACATACATCTGACATTACAATTTTTTATAGCAAATACTGTAGCCTGAACTATTTAGGTCACTGTTACAAAATGGTTATACTTTCTTAGATTATTGACATAGAAATTTATACACTCAAGATTTTTTTAACCTGGTTCATCTTGTAATTGTTGAACACATTTACCAAAGTATTCATCCTCTACACAAATATATTTACATCTCTTAATTCTAGACATCATTTCACATTATCTGTGTGCTACATAAGTGTTTGCTCTAATTATCTTTACCCTTTTTTATTGTTTTGTACTTTATATTTACAATACTCTCTGAATTATATCTACATACTTTTACTTTAATATGACATTAAATTTTCATTATTACATGCTTCATTTCAAGTGTTGTTACAGTTTACTAAGAAAATGTTCTTTTTCCCCTTTAAACATTTATTTTTGTCCTGAATTTATTTCTCCTTTCTTAAGACATATATACATAGTTAACCCTCTTACATTCCAATACTTTGTTCTGCAGTTCAGCTTTACTTATCCTGAATCTACTTTTCATCTTCTTGGTCTTCTGTTTCATCTTTATCCTCAATGTTGTATGGTTTCAGCATTTCAATACGGAACTTTCCAATGGCTTTTCGGGTTTCTGGGTTACATAATTCATATGTGTTTGTTCCATATATTTCAACAACTTCATGTGGTCCATGATATTTTAGAAACATTCGCCAATAAAGTTTATTTGCCTTATCAGAGAATTTCTCAGTTTTAACCAAAACTAAATCTCCTATTTTGATCCTCCATTCCTTTCTTTTCTTTTCTTTTCTTCATGTTTCCTTTTTCTTTTTATGGCATTTTTCTTCATCCTTTCGAATGTTTGTTGGATCATCTCTTCTTCCGTTTGTGGTATCGAGTGCTCATCTGGAATGGCTTCTGGAATTTTCTTACATATTGTATTTATCTTCTTTCCTAATTTAAGTTCACATGGTTTGTATCCTGTCACATTGTTTACTGTTTCGTTGAGTAGATTCTGAACGAAATTTATGTATCCATACCATTGTGTTTGTTTTCGATGACACAGCACCCTTAGGTAATTCGAAATTTCCTTAATTTCCCTCTCCACTGGGTTGGAGTTCGGTATGTATCTTGACGAAAAATATTGTTTAATGCCATCTTCTTTCAGTCCCTCCATAAATCTTTTTCCTGTGAAGGACGAAGCATTATCGCTCAATACAGATTGGATTGGTCCTTCCTCTATCACATATGACTTGAGTAGCCTATTCAAACATGCTAAACTTGTAGGTTTTCTCAAAGGGTAAATTCTTACATATTTGCTGAATATATCATAACAGGCAAATATGTATTTATTTCCAAATTGACTTGGAGGCATAGGACCATGAATGTCAATACTAATTATGCACCTCGGCTTATCCCTTATAACAGAATTAGTCTTAAATGCATATGCTGCATTTATTTGCTTTGCCTTCTGGCATAGGTTGCAGCACGAGATAAATTTCCGAACTTTCTGATGCAATTTGGATATGTATAAATTTTCTAAAATCATAGAAGTCATCCGGTCCGTCCTTGAGTGTCCTAACCCTTTGTGAAAAATCTTAATTAGCTCCTTTTCCATGCTTTTTGGAACCATTACCTTCCAACTAGGCATTTCTTTTCCATGCTTCTTGTATAATGTTCCATTCCGAATTGCTACAATTTCTTTCTTTGCCTCTTCAATTAATCGTGCATTTCCTTTAAGTTCAAATAAATTTGCGTCCTCATTTTGAATTTCTCCCATATTTTTCAATTTTCTTATCATTTCTTTGCATAAAGGAATTTCAATTGTCAATATTTTGACTTCATTTCTAGGCCTTTCAATATTCTCGGGTATTTGTGGGTTGTAGTTTAATCTTGATAGCAAATCGCTGAAGGTATTATTCTTGCCAGGAATGTGTATAATTTCAATATCAAATGCAGATATTGCGTGAATGTATCTAGCAAGTTTTCCACTATATAATCTACACTGTTGGATGAAAGTTAGGCTGATATGATCTGAACATACTTTCACCTTTTGCTGATAAATATAGGTCTTGAAACGAATTAATGAAAAATAGAGTGCTCCAATTTCTAACTGAGTCACCAAATAATTCCGCTCAATGTTTGTGAGTCCTCTAGAAGCTGTACTAATGACGTGAAACTCATTATTGATATCTTGCTCTCCTAAAATTCCGGCGAATCCTTGCATTGATGCGTCGACATAAATCTCGTATTTCAAATTTTCTCTGGGCCTCTCGAGCAATATGGACTTAGCAAAGAGTTCTTTGACCCTCTCAAAACATTTTTGATGATCCTCTGTCCATCTCCACTTGATATTCTTTCGGAGTAGCTGCCGCAGTGGTTCTATTTCAGCCGAATACCTTGGTACGAACTTACTCTGAAAGTTCAATACCCCTAAGAGACGTCTAATTTGCTTTACGTTCCTTGGTGGTGGAATTTTCATTATTGCTTCTATTCTCTTCTGGTCAGGACATATACCCCGTTCATCCCCTACATAACCCAGAAAATTTATTTCCTTAACACAAAATTTTGATTTTAGTATGTTTACAGTCATACCATGATGTTGCAGTTTATTTAATACGTAATGTACATTATTCAAATGTTCCTCAAATTTTTGACTAATGATGAGGAAGACGTCAATATACTTTATTAAAAAGTCATCTGCAGAATTTCCAAAAATACTGTGAATTGCTCTCAAAAATCCACTTCCTGAGTTTTTTAAACCAAAGGGATTTACACAAAAACGATACTGGATCCCCGAGTATTGAAATGAAGTGTAATCACGCACTTGTGGATCTAATTCCACTTGCCAATATGATGCAGTGAGGTCAATGGATGTCAAAAATCTCCCTCTTGAAAGTTCCGTGATGAGTTGTTCGATTCCTTCACTTTGAAAATGATCTGGCTTCATATATTGGTTGACATATCTTCCATCTAATGTTAATCTTAAACTACCATCTCGTTTAATACTCAAACAGATTGAATTTATATATTGAGAATTACTTTGCTCAATAATCCCATTTTCTAACATGCTATTTATCAGTTTTCTAGCTTTGTCCCGAAGACTTATAGGCAAATTATCATACTTATGCCTATATGGTGGCACATCTTCTACCTGAAATGTACGTTGATATACGTTACATTTGCCTGGGATATTACTAAATACTGAACTATTGTTCATCAAAGCATCATGAAGGATTTGTTTTTGTGTTTTCGTAATGTTATAAGCTTCTTCACACTTGTGTAGTATTTCATTTCTCCTCTCTTCCAAGTTGTTGTCTGTTTTGCTCACACGGTCATCTTTTGTTCATGTTGTAAATTTCTCTACTTCCTCTGGCATTTCTACTAGCTGTCGAAAATATGGCGTGGTGTTCCCTTCATATCTTGTGACTATTTGCTTTATCTGACTGTTTCCGTTATTTGCACAAAAAGTTCTTGATCACAAAGATTTTCCTCATCCTTTGTCATCTCAATCACGGAAACTTTCTCTTTTATAAATGGTACCTTTATTTCTCTATTGTCTTTTGTCATTCTTAACTCCTCATATTTAAAATCTATACATGCTTCATATTCATGTAGGAAGTCGCATCCTAAAATTATGTCACAAATCAGATGGTTTACAATTATAAACATAACCTCGAAATTTTCTCCGCCGATAAGTATGTTAAGTAGAGCTTGTGTTTTATGACCTGTGTCGTTCTTCCAATTGCAACACAACAAAGTAAATTACTGGTGGGAAGAGCCATAATTTCATTAGCTTCATTTATCAAATTTATATAAAATTTTTGCAAACAAATTGAAGCTGATGAACCGGAATCTATAGTTGCAATAATCTCTTTCGACACGATTTCTATCTTAACATGAGGTGACTCGAAATTTTCCTCCTTATCTTTCTTTGCTGTAATCTTCTTACAGAGTGTGTGTGTAGGCATATTGTTTATTTTGGTAATGGATACTGAATTATTAAAAACGTCCTGAGAACCTACTGCACAGGAGTCTATTGACAGTTTTCCTGGTTACTTCCATGTTCATGTACAGGACTACCATTCCTAACTGGCGCTAAATTTATCTCATTTTCGCTCCCATTGTTTTGAGTTCCCCTTCCTCGAGTTCGAAATCCTCGATTTCTGAAATTATGTCCTCTTGGCACGTAATTTTCTTGCCGTTCCTCGGATCTTTCCCAGTTAGTGCTTTCCCTCCAGTGAGTGAAATTTCCCCTTTGTCTGACATAACGCCTTCCTTGATTTTGCCCTCTTTCTGGCAATCTTTCTGTCCTGACTTAATTTATTTGTTCCTGTCGATCTGGTCTCCCATCTATCCTCGGTCTTTCAAAATTTGGAACATATGATTGGTACCGTTGCCTGGTATTATTCTCATGACGGCTGTCTTGTCCTCTGCTTTGGTGATAATGACTACCTTGGTAATTTCGCCTATCTCGCACGTCTAAAAATTTATGCTCCCACTCTCGAGATATATCTTCTTCCTGTTGTTCCAAAGCTGACATTAATTCTGTCATCTCAAAGATACTACGTGGTTTTGCAATTAATAAATAATTTTGTATCCTTAAAGGATAATGCCTTGTGAGCAAACTCACAAAATCTTCCTCATTAATCGGAGGTGACAAGTTCCTAACCTGACTTGCATGTTTTAGTAAATAATCACTTAAAATAATAATAATCTATTAATAATAATTATTAAATAATAAACTTAAGTGATGTTAGTGTAACAATTCCGACTCATCTTTAAATAAATTCAATACACATCACTTTTTCTAGCTTCTTTTCATTACAATATCAACGTAAATAATCAGTCATTGATATTCCCTCTCATGGATCAAATTGTCCATGGCTAAGCATTGCTCGAATTCTGTGCTGTACCGTAACATTCCAAAATCTTTTCATGAATAACCTCTTAAAGGATTCATATGAAATTTCGCCCCCTGATACCATTTGTAGCCAATCTAAAGTTTTCTGATCCAAACATCTTTTGACAACTATCATTTTCAATGCTTCCGGTATCTTTTTAATTTGAAAGTACTCTGACAAGTCTGCAATAAACTGTACTGGATTGGAGTTTTCATTAAATTTTGGAAGTGGCAAATCACTTAAGATATAATTATAGTTTTGCATATCCCTTATTCCCATATTTAAATTCTCTAACGTTACTTGTGCACTCTGAGTTTCAGCGTGGACTATAGATGAACCCGCCGCGTCACTCACATTATTAGTCATACCTGAGGAACTACCTCTATCATTATTCTGTACATCAGATACATTAACATCACAGATATTGACCCTTGAATTCAATTCTAACCTATTTACAGTACCTTGCAGACTTTCTATTGTCTGTTCCAATTTTTTATTTTTCTCATTTTGAACAGCTTGGTGCTTGTTAATTTCAGAAGTTAGGTTTTTATTATTTATAGACAAAACGTTAACTTCTTCGGACAATTTATTTCTTTGTGTTTCCGACTCCTTCTGTATTTCAGATATCTCCCCTCTGAAATTAACTTGCACCTGAATTAAATCTGCATTTGTAGCCTCCATCATCTCTCTGAGCTCACTTGAAATGCTATTCATTCGGCTACCTAACTCTGTACATTTTACATCAACATGTTCAATTTTATTATTAACCTCATTTTTTGGTTAGATATTTCCCTGCTCATATCTGACATTTTCTTTGAAACTTTTCCTATCACTAGTTCTAGTTCTAGTTTGAAAAGGGGTGGGTTTTATGACCAAGCACTGCGACCTTAAGATCTATTGCGCATCCCCCCTTTCAGCAGTTAAGTAGGCTGTTGCTCGATATGAACTTAACCAGACTGCTAACTGAGGCTTTCGATAGTTCATCTATCTTTGGAAAGTGATTGCCAAAAATACTTGCTCTTTGATTTGCAAGAGCAGGGCAATTACATAGTAGATGAGTAACAGTCTCATCTCCTTCTAGACATCTACTACAGATAGGGTTGTTAAACAATCCCATTCTGTATAGATTAAACTTTAGGGCACAGTGTCCTGTAATGAATCCTGTTGCCCATGCAAGTCTTCTTCTACTAAGACCGCGCAAGTATTTTGCCCGGCTGTTATCCAGGTCTGTAATAAACAACTTGGAATGTCTGCAACCCTCAATGGAGTTCCAGTAGTTCTTGTGTTCTGCTTGAGCCCAGCACTTAATAGCCTGTTATTTCCTATCTCACTTGCTATTATTTCCTGATTTTCATCTCTCATTCTTGCCGTACTACTATCTAGCTCCATAAATTTCTTTTCAATTTCTTCCGTTTTGATTTAATTTTTGCTCTAATTTTTCATTACTCTGAGTTAGTTTTTGTTCTAAGCTCCTACTAATATCTTCCCTTAATTCCCTATTATTCTTTTCCATATTCTGAGTTAGTTTTTCTAATTTCTCATTACTCTTACCAATATCTTCCCTTAATTCCCTATTATTCTTTTCCATATCTTCCTTGTTTTGATCTAATTTTTGCTCTAATTTCTCATTATTCTTAATTAATGTTTCACCAAAATTTCTCAGCATTTCCATCATCATACCAGCATCAAAATTAACATTTCCTGCTATTCTATTATCACTTTCTTCACTAATATTTCCTTCTTCAAATCCTACATTGTTTGAGCTATTTTCCGTAACCTGTATTGAATTACAGCTAACTGTTACATTATCCCATTCCATAATTGTTTCTTCAGTATTATTAGTAGACATTGTTTTCTTAATCCTACCACTTCTCAACAACATTTAATCTTTCACAATTTTTTTTTTTTTTTGGATACACAAAAAATTTACAATTTTCTAACCTTTATGATGTTATCTGATGATGTTGCTTTGATGTCCAGCTTCCTGCCCCTCTCTTCTAGATGTATATGTCGCCTCTGCGTCATACTACGATGGATCTGCGTCGTCTTGGTGTCCTGTAGTCGAATTCCCCTGTTGTCTTCTGTACATGTAGTTACTGATGTCTTCTCATCCGCGTCGTCGTTTGTTCTGGTGGTTGTTTCTGGGATCTGCGTCTTGTAGTTAATTGCACTGCTCCATTCACTCCACGTTCTGGTTATTATGTCCCTTCCTGGTTATTTTGCCCCACGTTCTGGGAGCCAATTTGTCGTGGTATCGTTCGTGTTATCTTATTTGCTGAGTGCCTGTTATTGTTTTACTATTTTGAATTTTTGGGTTCTTTGTCCTCCAGCTAGCTATTATTACTCAGTCGAGCAAATCTCTTGTACAGGGTGTGTAAATGGAAAGGAGTTGTTACTAAAAGATAACACTGATAAAAGAATTTGTTTTTACACTTTTATTGCCGCCACACTATTACTTTTACATCATTACTCTTGATTCACGCCCGACTGAAGCTGTTATATTTTTGAATGTAACTATAATCACTTAATTGCCGCACATTATTAATTCGCGTATTTCACATTTTGTAACTAACTTTACGACGCAAGAGATTCTGTAGAATTGCGTAACGTGTACTTCGTGAATGCTTCTGTTGAACTGCGCGACGTGTAACTCGTGAATGATTCTGTTGAACTGTGCAACGTGTAACTCGTGAATGATTCTGTTGAACTGCGCGTTACTTGCATTTGGCTTCAGAATTTATACTCCCTCACCCCGATATGCCTAAACATTATAACAGAGCTGCTATTGGTTAATAAAGCGCGCCAACATTAGCATCTATTTTTTTTATCCAATCAAAATTACAAACACATTTGCTCTAGGGAAGATATTCCCTCCATTTCTAAAGAAAGGCACGCTACTCTGACATTATTTGTTTGTCTCTTCTTATTGATAAACAGCTCACCCCCTTGCTACATTGTTACCCACTCCTATTGTCAGTTTCAGTGAGGCCGTGTAAACTTATTTCCTAACAATGCTTATAAATAACAAACATATCAAATCATTGTCATACAATAATGTTAATTTACACTACAATCACTCTGGCATTCAGAGTGTTGTGATATAAAATACTGCCTCACAACTTAGTACATTTTCCTTTCTTTCTGATAGGGGTAAACGCTTTCACTAATTGACCAACATTATACTCAACTTCTCTATGCATAGCATCAAATCTTTCCTTCGGTTTCACTTGCTGTTGAGTAATATTGGAAATGGCAACCTCACGTGCTTTCTGTATTTCCTGCAAAGTTTGTTTCACAAAGTGATCATTAGAGGTGACTTACAATTGAACCTGATTAGGCAAAATGGTTCTCGATCATATTTCAAGAAAAATGTAGAGAATTTGGTAGATTCTTGAACACTGGAATTGTAGGAAAAAATGACACATGGCAATATTACATCCCAATTCTTTTGATTGTTGTCAACAAAATGGCTGAGCATGTTCAACAAAGTTTGATGAAAGCATTCAGTTAAGCTATTACAAACAGGGTGGTAAGCGCTAGTAAAGGTAGAAGACATTGAGAGAGATTTTAAAAGTTCCTGAGTCATTTCGCTAAGAAAAACAGCCTTGATCTGACAATAAAGTGGCAGGAGGTCCATGCCTACAGATGATGTAATAAGCTTGCAACTTGTGGAATCATTGCTGAAGACAGCAAGGCAGACTCAACCCAGTGAGAAGCATACTCAGTAGCTACAATGATGTATTTATGTCCAAAATTTGAGCATGGGAGAGGGCCTAGAAGATCAATGCCCCAACGCTCACCTACAGAAGTGACAAGAATGGGCTGTAGAAGACTAGCAGATTTCTGATTCTTAGGTCCTTTTCTAGTTTGACATTTGAAACATGTGCACACAAAATGTTCAATGTCTTTTTTTCATTCCAATCTAATATCTGGAGTGAATTTTACTAAAAGTTTTAGAAAAACCCATATGTCCTGAAAGGGGGTCATCATGGCAGGAAGACAAAATTTCATGTTTAAGAGGTTCTAGAATGACCAAAAGATGAAGAGGGCCAGTGGAACCTGCATTTTTCTGATAAAGAACACTAGTTTTGAGGGTATAAGTAGAGGCTTGTCTTTGGATTTTAACAGAAGTTCATTGTGGATCATTAAGTGCATTGATAATTGGAATTAAAGCAGGATCTTGTTGCTGTTTGTCAGCTACTTTACTTGGAGATAAAAAGCAAGTAGGAAGGTCCTCGAGCTGTTCATGTTTATGATCTTGGGGTTGTAAAACAGGAAATCTCGACAAAGCATCAGCATCATGATGTTTCTTGGGATTTATAGCAAATTGTGTAATCAAATTCTTGTAGCTGCAAACTCCATTGAGCCAAGCGCCCAGTCAAATCAAGTTATTCAAGTAACAAAGGGCATGGTGATTAGACATAATATGTACCTTATAGCCATAAACAATAGTTCTGAAATGAGTAAGACCAAACAAAATTGTCAAAAGTTGTAACTCTGACACTGTAGTTTCTCATGCATTTAGAAAGAGTTCAAGAAGCATAAACTACTGGTTTCAAGACATCAACTTTTTGATACAAAATACAAGCCACAAGTCCACTGGCATCAGTGTGCAATTCAATATAAGCACCAGGAGTATAGTGGGTCAAAACAGGAGCCGAAACTAAAGAATCTTTCAAAGTTTGGAATGCCAATTGTTGATCATTACCCCAGACAAACTCTTGGTTTTCCTGGTCAATTGAATGAGTGGTTGGACAATGTTAGCATAATCTTTATATTTTCTGTAAAAGTTAAACAAACCCAACACCTTCCTCGCATCTCTGGAGGAGGCAACTTTTGAATGGGCACAACTTTATCAGCATCTGAGGAAATACCATCTTTAGAAACTTCAAAACCTAGAATTTAATCTTCTGCATGCCAAAGAAGCACTTTTCTGGTTTAAGTGTTATGAGTGTCCAAGTATTGAAAAACAGCTTCAAGATTTTGTAATAATTCATCAAAGGTTTTAACAAAGACCACAATGTCATCTATACCCCACCGTTGAAACGTTGCACTTGACAGCTAGCGATTAAGATAGTATACTTACAACAAAAAAAAACAGATGAAAAGTTTTAACCGTTAGACTTCCTAAACCAATCACAAGGCAGCATTCCGCATGGTTGATGACAAAGTGGAAGTGGAACTTGAAGTGGCTCTGTTGCCGGATGTAGCTATTTCCAACCATGTGTTTCAGTTTGTGAATCTCTAACACGTGCTTCGAGTCGTCTTCTTTGAACAGGAGGAGAAGTATGTGAAGGTTCATGGACATCCCTCTATTCCTGCTGATAAAGCTGTACAATGAACTGCAGCAGCTCTTGGAATAAACACGAGAACTGCTATTTACATGGGAATGAAACTCCAAGAGAAAGAGGGCAGTATTCCTGAACCATCTGGAATGCAGCATGAGTGAAAATAGCTTTGTTATCATAGCTTATAATTTGTTTTATTTCTCCTCATTGTAGCAGGCAAGTTTGCATTATTCTGTTTCTATATTGTCAAAATTGCATAGTTTATTCTACACACCTTGCAATGTTTATGCTGGGTTATTTTCAATTAATAATAATACGAAATACTTATTATTCATTGATGTTTGCTACTTACATACCTTTTTGTATGTGGCTTAGACACGATAGAAAGGAGACCAATCAGCTATTGTTGTTTACTAGCCACTCTGGCAACATCACAACCACAATATAGCCAATATTATGCGAAGCCACACGAACTGTTAAGTGCGAAGATTCAATAGTGGGGGTGTAAATAAGCAATTGCCTTTTTAAATGTAAGGTCACCCAAAAGTTTTTCAGCAATGTAACTGAAGAAACAAGGAGCATTAGCCAGGCTAAAAGTAAGGCGTATGAATTCATACTGTCCTTGGAATGTAACAAACGAGGTGTACTTCTTACTATCCTCTGCAATAAGTACTTGAAAATATGCTGATAATAAATCCAATGAAACAAACCTCCCCAAGGTAACTCAACAAATCATCTATTGGTGGTAATGGAAAAGAGGAGGTCTCTGTGACAGTATTTAGTTTTCTATAATCCACACAAAAATGCATTGAACCGTCTTTCTTTTTGACTAGCACAACAGGAGCAGCCCAAGGGGACTGTGACTCTTGGATGATTCCAGCATCTTTCATTTCATTAACTTGTTCTGAAATTATCTCTTTTTGTTTGTGTGGAACATTATAAGGCCTCGTTTGATAGGTTTTAGATCTGTAACCTCAATGTCAAATTCAGCAACATCAGTGGTTCCCAATTCTTGAAGTGAAGTAGTAAAAAGA
Organism: Deroplatys truncata; assembly: GCA_030765065.1. Lineage (NCBI taxonomy): Eukaryota > Metazoa > Arthropoda > Insecta > Mantodea > Mantidae > Deroplatys > Deroplatys truncata. Next base: position 344,356,002 of record CM060990.1, on the reverse strand, counting down.
TGAGCATATTTCAACAATAATGAATGTAATTCAGTTTTCTGAATCTCAGATAATTTGCTATTCACATTGAAGTCAAAATTTGGAGCTTTCAAAACAGTAACATCTGGAGGTGAGACAGAATTGCTTTGAATTAAAGCAACATCATAACCTTTAGCCAAAACTGTATTAGCAAACAATGTCTGAGGAGCCACAGTATTATTATGAACTGGGATGACAAGTTCAGAAGCAGATTGACAGAATAAAGGTGGAATGGAGAGGTTCTTCTTTTGCATATTATTCACAGATAGCTCAAACAGAACCTCATTAACAATTTCTGAAGATTGAACTGCGATATAGCAAGTAAACAGTGGTGGAATTTTCACATCTTTAACAACACTAATTTTATCACAAGGATCACTGTCACATCTTGCAAGGGGTTTACTGCCATATCTACAAAAGGGCCTTGAGTTACTTGCTGAATGGGTGTGCTAAAAGAATGGTCCTCCGAGGAATGCATAGTAATCAGATTTTGAGCATAGTCAATTACAACACCATGAGCATGCAAAAAGTCATTGCCTAAAATTAAATAATGTGACAAATCTTTGACTACAAGTACATCCTCCTCAGAAAGCATATCATTAATTTGGAAATCCAAAACAGTATGATAGGGTGCATCTAGCAATTTGTTACCAGCAGTTCTAAGCAAAATATCAATAGGTTGCAATTTGGAAATATCACTTATATGGACAGCATTTAAAATACTAACTGCACTCCGTGTGTCAAGAAAAATAGGAATTTCTGTATTGTTGACAAAGCCTATAATTTGTAAGATCTGACCTGATATAGCAGCAACATCCTGTCGAGTTGAAGCCAAGGTGGTGGTTGGATATGGTACCTCTAAGTCTCGTTGTCTTGGGCCTGGCACCAGTTGTTTTTTTACTGTGGAAGTCTGCTGCAGCAGAAGCGAGCCACATGACCACACCTATTACATCTATAGCAGGTTAAAGATGACTCCCACCTATTCATATCAGATGGTTGCTGGAACTGCTGCAGACTCTGAGATACAGGCACAGATGGTGATGGTGGTACCAAAAATACAATATGAATTTCAGATAAATGTTTAAATTTATCACTTGAAGGCTAAATTAAAATCAAAGCTTATGAAATTTATATCAAAACTTAGAAACATCCAACACTACGTGGTGACGCAGCAAGTACAAATTCAACAATGCAAATGGTAAGAAAATGCACACAAGCAAGAAAAATACTCCAAAAATAGTATATAAAGAGGCAAATAATGTAAAAAAAACTGTAATTTGAAATAATTTAAGCCAGCACAAGGAAAAGCAGTGTCAATCTCACAATAAAATTTATGACGTCAGCCAAAACAAAGGAAATCACAAAAAGTTCAGAATAAGTCCAAAATAACACTAGAAACTCGGGAATTTCACCCAAGGACCTGAAAAATTGATCACATTATAAGAGAACAGATATTCTCATGGAATTAGCAATCACAAGAGCACTGAAAACAAAACTAACAAATTATTGTGGCAAACACGTGGTGGTACAAAAAAGCGCATGGAAACGTAAAGTTCAGGTGGAGGAAAAAAAGAAGAAATATTTTCTCAGCACTAAACAAATTGTCACACGCCTAAGAAAACCAGATGGTAGAGCCTAGAGGACCGAGAAAACTTTATCAATTTCAACACATGCTGTGCTACATGGGGAGTGAAGCCTACAACATTTCAGAATGTATCTAAATATATAAAACCCATCCCACAAATTTAGAGGATTTCTACTAGCGGAACTAAATGGGAAGAATCTATTAATAAAGGATCAACACATTTAAAACCAAAATATTAAATTTATTACGTAAAAGAAAGCTCAGAAGTGATACATGAGATTACCTGTTGTTCTGGCATGCATTGTACTCCAATGACTGCATTACTCAAGAGGATGAGTTGCTAGCTAGGCACAGTATAAAAAACCTGTTTTTCCAGTCTGCAACTTCATGATCCCCTACAATCCTGCTGGCACAAGCTGCCAATCTATGAATTAACTATTCCAGGTATACCACTATAAGCATACAATAAATGCCACAATATATCAAGAGCTTCCAAGGTGTATTTCCGAGAAGATCAGATTATGACCAGAAAATGTGTCAGGCCTCAGAAAACCTGAATTAAAATGTGTGTACCATTCAAGTATGCTTAAAACATGAGACTTTAAGATTTTACTTTACTCATCAGTCTGTAAAAGTTTCTGAGTGAAATGCTGTTAGGTATTCATTCCGTATTAATTTTGGAATGCACAGAAGTAAAGGAAAAAGAAAAAGGAGAGAAAAAAATTGTAACTTGCACTTTGCAGTTATGTCTAAGCTAAACCAAACATTGCAGGCAAAGGCATAATTTCACTATAATTATATGCTTATAGTATACTATAATTTATGTGAACAAACTGGTGCAATTTTTCATGTTGTACTTAATTGGTTTTAAGCACAAAGATTATTGCAAATTACCTTTTAAGATGTACCACTTTTGAAAAAACATTCAAGTATTGTCTCAGATATATGCACTAACTGAGTTTGTGGTGCACCACTCATTTCTTTTTATGTATAACTGTCTGAAACTATTTTGGACAGTAATAATTCAGAAAACATTTGAAAAAAGTGAGGCTATTTAATAAAGGTACAAAGCACAATGTTACAAAAAGAAATTTTAGCCACAAATGATAGGTGTTTCACAATATATTTTAATGGTTATTTGTTACTGCATTTCTTCTTCTTCCTTCATGCATTAGACATTTCTTCTAGCAATCTACACATCTTGTTCATGTGTTACTGCATTTTATAAGCCACAAATTTCTCAGAATTAATTCCCTGCATGTTTTGACAATCTTGAAAGAGGCCCTAGTTGTTTGCTATAAATAAACATTATTAACCATATATTTTATACTCTTTCACCTAAAATGTTCACAATAAAAATTTATTTCAAAGTAATCTAGAAATGGATTGCTGGAGAACCTGAAGCTGAATCAGTGAAATAAAACTGCATTACTTTGTGAGCCATAGTTCTGGCAATAAAATACCACATACACTTTCCTATCCTTAACCCTTTCACTGCCAAGTTAAAATGCTATGCTACTGCTTAAACTGCTAGCCTTAAGTAAGATGAAATGTAAAGTTTTACATAGAAGTTTCCACTCATCTCAATTTTGAAGCTGTTTTGTTATTTTTTTCAATGGCTCTTGCTATATTTTTTCATTTCTACCTGCTTTTAAGGAGCAGATAGTTAAGTCCTCATGTATTAAAAAGATTTTAAATTATTTTTCATTTTTTTAAAATGTCAATTACAATTTTGAGTTCATTTGGCACTATAAATATTATGGAATTCTGATTTTGTTGTTACTGTTCAATTTAGTCTTTTATATTGTCTTAAATTCCAAAGTTTGAAGTTTGTGTGTTTAAAATTGCCAAAATGGAGAGTTGTTTGTTTATGCTATAACTTAGTTTTTTCTTGGTAAACATCATTGAGTAGTTATGACCTAAAAAAGCAATTAGGATGCAGACCCTTTTTTTAATTTTTACCCACTTTTCTAGATCTTTTTGTTGTCGCACCCCTCCTAGAACACATGCAACATTTTCCTTCCTTGGTTCCACTCTTTTAGCAAATTTGGTCCAGATGGTTCACCTTGAAGTTTAGAAGTCCCTGGTACAGCTGCTTTTTCCTTTAGCCAGTCATTAGCAAAGGTTTCTATCCTCGGTTAACGACTTCTTGTTCCAGTATGCCATTCTGTGGTGTACAGTAAGCAAAACCCACAAGAAGTCACTGGAAATGCATGAAAACATAAGCCCGGAATGTAACAGACGCCACCATCTGCTATTTTGTTTATTGTTTACTACGGCTGGCACACTGCAAGACCAACTTGTGACAACCTCACAAAGAAAAATTAAATAAACAGGAAATGCAGACAGAAAATACTAACAACACACAGCTTAAATATTAAATATTGGCTGCAGGTATGCTTTTACGGCACCTGTTGCATGACTTGTAAACTATTTGAATGTAATAAGCAACCTCCACGGATCAGATCGGATTGGCTCTTGGCAATTTACACACACAAATTGCATCGGCTCACTTTGGATCTTGGCATCCAAAGAATTAAACATAATCAATCATTGGTTAAAACTCAATAACAGCAAACCTGAACGCCTAATTCTCTATATTCTTTATAGAGCTGATAGATTCTCTAATATATGATACATTAGTGCAGCTCCAGACTGCTGCACTAGGAGCACTAATGTTCACTGTCAAAGCTTTTTAGACAGAGTCCTGCATTGCTACTGTATGGTATTTGATACCAAGTTATTTGAACATGTCTTCAAAAATCCTTCTGATTGGTTTATGCAAGGAGTTTACTCTAAAGATAAGTTTATTCTACTCTTTTCCAGAACATGTTTGATGACACAGAAAAACCTGCAGTCCTGACATGACCTAACTTTTTCTCTGATTTCTACCTTTCTCTTTTCTAAAACTGGTTAGTTTTACCCTTTGGAAAATCCCTGGCATGACATGCATAGAGCAGACAGTGAATCTGTTAATAGTTTTAGTTTCCTTCATTGCGTTAAATACTGCATGTTACATTCAGTACTTTTTATACATATCATACAGGCAGCATCCACAATTAATAGACCATGTGTTACGGACCTCTTCAACTGTTTACATTATTTTTCTCTTATAGTGAGTTTACACATAAAAAAACAGTGCAGGTCTTATGGGCTTTACTTTTTGTATGCTTGTTCCCTGTTCTAAGGAAAGAGTAGGCCAAAATTTACTCTCATGTGTTATATATATATATATATATATATATATATATATATATATATATATTGCATAGCATTAATATACTTCTAACATTTATTTGTAGCATGTATTAAGTGAACAATTTCCTACTATATTACTGCTCTGCCTACTTCAACTTTCCTTGGTCTCAGTCCATCATTATGCCAATGGTCACAGGTGAGTGTTGGGGATGGGCAGAAAATAACATAATGGTTACAGTGTAATAGTTACCCAATAATGGTTACCAAAGTAACGATTACAAAGTAACTAGTTATCCAATACTGTTACCAAAGTAATGAATACAAAATAGCTGGTTATCCATTAACAGTTACCAAAGTAACTAGTTACCCAATGATGGTTACCAAAGTAATGAAGACAACTGGTTATTGTGTTAACAGTTACTAAAGTAACAAGATGGTTACCTAGCATGGTTGAGATCATTCATTGCATGTGTGCAGCATTGGTATCGCTTAACAGGAAATAGTTACTCCAACTCATTTACAACTTGAGTCATTCTCGCATGGGATTGCAAGCACATATTTGTTTATTACAGCGCATTGCTTATTAACAAAGTATGTGTAGACCGTTAAGCTTAAACAACAGTACATGAATTTCAACAGTGGTAAATCAAGCTCCAGAGTTAAACAATTTCAGCAAGTCTACTCTCTAAGATTGCTTAAAGAAACGTGGAATTTCCCCAAGTTTTGAATTCAAAAAGCATGTGTGAAGGTGTGTATTTCTGCTCTGTTGAATTTGTTATCGTGAATATTTATGTGTTTAACCTTGCATGGCAAAAAACAATGAAAGACCGACATATATAGATAGGTTTAAATCAGTGTTTCCTGAATCAAACCTGGAAGTTGGAAGGGCTTCTTCATTACCAAACACACCATAATTGTAACTTGAATACTATTTATTAATATTGTACAATTGCATTTTTCCGACCTCAATTTGCATGAGTGTAATAATTTTTTTTCACTTACTAGTGGCTGTTCCCATCTGCACATGCTAAGATCGGAGCATTTACAGCACAAATAGCTTAGTGAATAGAAAGAAAACTAAGATTATTATTATTATTATTATTATTAATAATAATAATCATCATCATCATAATCTTTATTGCCCATAGATTTGCTTTATACAAATATAAAGCATAGTCATTTTTATTATACTTTACAATTCATTCATGGAATACATACATTTCTTAATTAAGTATTTTTTTAAGTTCCTTTAGGTTCATTTTGAAGTTTTATATTAGTTGGCAATTTTTTGGGAAAAATAGTTCCCATAACATATACATATTTTTCAGTGGATACTGTACTAAATCCAGTTCTGTAATAATCTGCCTTATTTCTAATCTTATAGTTATGTACATTAGCGTTTGTTGTTAGATTTCTTTCCCTTACAAATAGTATTGCCTTATATGCATATAGCGAATAAAGCGTAAGTACATTATTGTTTATAAATGCATTTCTACATGGTTCTGTGGGTGACATTATTTATTATCCTAATATACTTCTTTTGAAGAGTGAATAACCTATCCATATATACCTTTGCTGCTGCTCCCCATATCTCTATACCATATAATAAATTTGTATAAATTATACCATAATATAACAACCAAAGAATATACTTATTTGAAAATACTTTAAAATGCCTTAAGAGAGAGATTGATTTACTAATTTTATTACATACATAATTAATATGTTCTGCCCAGGTTAACTTTTCATCCACTATTATGCCTAAAACTTTGTTGTCTCACTTTGGTTATTTGTTTGTCATTTACAATGAAAATAATTTCTGATGCTATTTCTCTAGAACATAATTCCAGTAACATATAATTTGTCTTTTTTATGTAACAGAGAAGATTATTTGATTCAAAATATTCTAATAGGTTTCTTTAAGTATTCAACATATTTGTTTTTAGTGAATTATAATCTGAACCCCAGCAGTTTACAGTTGTATTATCAGTGAAGGAAAAAAATACTAGAATTTTTAGTCACAGTAACATCATTTACATAAAGAATAAACAAGAGAGGGCCCAGGACTGTACCTTGAGGGACTCCATATTCAATTATGTAATAATCTGACTGTGTTATATTTATTGATTTTTCTGTCTTATATGGAATTTGCACTGCTTGTTTCCTTTCTGTTAAATATGATACAATTAGTTTCCTAACTATTCCCCATACACCATATTGTTCTAATTTATTTATTAATAAATCATGCTTTACTGAATCAAAGGCTTTTGTTAAATCAAGAAAGATAGTGCCAATTTTCCCACCCTTTTTTAGTTTACCAAAACCTTCATGTATGAAGTCAGCGATCACTGTTATAGTTGAATGACCTCTCCTAAAACCATGTTGAAAATCACAAATTACATTATTTAAATTCAGAAAATTAAAATAATTTTTTCAAACAATTTAGCTAATTCAGATGTTAAGGTTATAGGACAATAATTATTTATATTTGTCTGATCACCTATTTTATGTACTGGTCTAATCCTATCTTCAGCAATTGGGGAAAGGTTCCTGCGTGAATAGAAAAATTAATGTGTTCAAGAGGTTTTACCAACTGCTCTTTACAATGTTTTAATATCTTTGGGCTTATTTCATCCCAACCGCATGAGTTTTTCTTTGTTAAGTGATTAATTAGTTCATTTATTTCTTTCTCACTTGTAGGAGCAATAAATAATGAACTAACACTGTTTCTATCAGTATCACTTGGGACTGGGACTCCAACTTTTTTTTTTTTTCCCCCAACATCTAGAAAAAACCTGTTTACAAACTTACATATATCATGCAGATTTTTTGTCAGTTTGCCCTGAACATATAGTACCATATTTTTGCATTTCTTTTTTGTTTTCTTAGTATTATCTATAAAGTCCCATGCCGTTTTATTTGCATTTCCAGTTTTATGCAACCTGTCAAATTGAAAGGAGAATATATGCAGCAGTTTAGAGTATTGCTTTTTAACTTCATTATATTTTATTTTAAAATATGTATAACCTGAACTTTCATATAATTCATAGAAATTCTTCATTTTTTCTTGTAGTTTTAGAATATAATGACAATTGCCAGTCATATTTGATATCTGCTCTAGAATTAATGAAGCTATTTAAATGTATGTATATTAAGAACTGACAGTAAATGCTATGCATTACAAATCAAATAGAACAAAATGATCAGACTAACAAAGGTAAAATCGTAGTGAATGTTAAAATAACTGTTCTTGCCTATACGTATGTTAACCTTATAACAGTAAGGAGGTATTCAACTCTGTACAAAATTACACTTGATTTGTTTCATTTTGTATATAATATGTCCTTATTTTATTTTAAATGTTCTGTATACTATGTAATATTTATGTATATATGTAACTTTATTGTACATTTCCTTAACACGCATATAGTATTTGTATTTTATTTCAAATGTTCCATATTCTATGTAATATTTATGTTTATATATAATTTTTGTACATTTCCTTGACATGTTCTATGTTCACAAGCCTTTATGGCTGCTAGTGAACTCACAGAATACAATCTAATCTAATCTAATCTAGGGAGTGAAGGTTTAATAATTTTACTTTTCTGGATTTTGCTAATCATAGGACAGGCAGAATCAAAATGTTTCCTATATATATGCCATAAAATCCTTCCCATTTTTTATTCACACTCTCTATGTTATAGATACTTTCCCAGTTTTCCTCAGCCAACAATAAAAGTAAATTATTTACATTTTTTTCATTAATTACTTTGTATCTTTTTTTGAGGGTGCTATTTTTCTCCACTATTTAATCAGTGATGTCAATAAGCTGAGCATAATGGTCTGAGATATGTATTATAAACTTTCTCATACATATTAGATGCTATATGGTCTACCACTGTTGCATTATTAGAAGTGACCCTTATAGGCTCATGTATTAAATCCTTAATATTATAAGTATTATATATGTCCAGCAGTTTTTTATAAACATTATTTTTATGATTAGCATCAACATTAAAGTTGCTAGCTAAAACTATTGTACATTTGGTGCAAAAAATTTGTTCAACATTTTATCCAAACATGCAAAAAAATCTGTTACTGAAGATGTTGGAGATCTATAAATTCCAAATATTAATAATTTGCCAGTTTGTACGCTTAATTCTATGCCTGTTACCTCAAAGATTTTTTCCTTACGATGTTCTGTCACATTTATCGACTGTACAAGGATGTTATTTCTGGTACAGATAACACCACCCCCACCCTTAATATTTCTTCTACAAAAGTCAGATTTTTTGTTATAATTATCTAGCTTATGTAAATCTATTTGATGTTTATTTACCAATGTTCTGTTAAAATGATTACATCTAGATTAAACTCGCTAGAGATTAGTTCAAGAAGTAAAACTTTCCTATTTATAGCCTGTATATTAAGATGAAAGTCCCTAATATCATGTTGTTTCTTATATTTAGATACAACCACCTCTTTCATTACTCGTTTCCCTCATGTAATGATAGTATTGCATCACACAAAAGGTTACCAAAAATGTAGGATCCTCTGTGATTCAAATGGACCCCATCCTTACACAAATCTTGTTTCTGGAGCCAGAAGTTTCCATCAACAAAGGAACAATTTCTCCTTTCACACAACCAGTTGTTCACTATTTATATGCTGGATTCTTCTATTAGTTATATCCTGTCGCCTCAACACACTACTCACAATAACTTTAGCCCTTGGTGCAACAGTTTTAACACTAGCAATGAGATCCTTAGTTTCTCCCATAATCTCTTCTGCATACACTCCTCTTCTAATATCATTAGTCCCAACATGTAACAAAACAACTTCCGTGTTCTCATTTACCAATTCCTTTCGTTCCACTTTATACTTCAGCTCATTTGTTTTTATTCCAGGGAAGCAGTTTACCTTATATCCTTTTTTCTTACAAACTTCACTGGAAAATTTCAGCAAAGAATCTCCAAGCACCACAAGCTTCCTACTTGTATTTACTGGATTCTTAACTGTGATTTACATTCCCTATGGCTTAATTTTTCACTATTTTCCCGATCTTCATACAGCAATTCAAATCTATTAGAATTTGTAATGGCAACACTTTCCTCACGTAATTCCTGCCACTGATTCTTGTAACCTCCAATCACTGCTACCAAGTATCGCCACCTTTGTTTATGTACTATGTATCCATTTTTATTATTTTCGAGCTTAAACTCCGGTTGCCTTATTCCGAGTTTGATTCATTTTTCTCTTTCTTCAACCCTCCTATTTGGCGATTTAAGTTCCCTTTCTGTAATCTTAAATCTCTTACTTCTTGTCTTGCTGCTTGAAGGTCCTTATTTAAAATATCTATTAATATCTGAAGCGACACCATCACTTCAGCACCACTACACATTTCGCAGCGATCAACTACAACATTATCCATCTGATTATAATTCTCTTCATCCATATTTTTAACCAGTCTACCTTCATTTACAACATTTTACAACTGCAAAGAGGAATACCTGTGTCTTGGGGTGTGTGTGTTGTGTTGTGTTGTGTTGTGTGTATTGTGTGATATTATAAATCACTGTAGCAATCAAAGTGTTGACACAGCTAGAGAAACTTATTTTAGATTGCATTAAATAGCAAAGTAAACCTGTATTGACATCGTTCATATTATCAAAACATAGTTACATCTAATCGTTTCTGGTAACCATTAATGTAATGTAGCTGTTAATGCACTGTAAGTGCGACAGTTACAATCGTTACTTGAAAATAACTTTGTCACATCCCTAGTGAGTGTGACACTCTCTTATTGGTTTCAAATCTCAAGTTTAGTTAAATACAGCTTTTTTATGAAGCTTTTTTGCATATTTTATTCATTTTTTTATATATTTTCATCAAATTTATTACAATTTTACAATTTGCTGGTATGAATTTTTGAAGAAAAGGAAATAGTTCTGAGCAGTTTATTTATTTTACATATTTGTACACATTTCCTGCATTTAATGTTATCAAAATTGGAAAAAAGTTTTCTGATTTTTAAACAAATTATAAATAAAATAAAATCTCTGATCTAGTAGTGATTCAACTTTTTAAAGTAATGGCAGTTTTTATTCATTATCCCCAGGAATATTTTCAGTTTTTTCATGACACACTTAACAAACACTGACTACACTTTCACCACTGCTTACATATTTCTGTTCATCAGGTAAACTCCATACTTGACTGATTCTGTCGCTTATCATTGATGCTGTAGTTGTAACTGCAGGAGCTTCAGCTACAGCTATTCTCTTCAACTTCAATCTAAAGTACTTGTGAATCCCTGAAGTAAATTTATTATTGCAAGGTGAGGCTAAGCTCAAAAACCAGTCATAAGAGCTACGTGCATGTTGGAATCAGTAATCAGTAATATTTGGTAACTTATCTCAGCAATATGGTGCAAAATACCCAAAGGGACCACCTGAAGCGTATTCTAGCAGTTCTGTATTATGACTCATATCTGTTGAAAATGCTCACCCACTTTTTGTTAGGTTATAGAAGGTTACAACCTCTGGTTTCATCTTTTCACCTGTGTTACTGTCAATCTCATTGCCATATGTACAATAATTGAGTCGCGTAGCACTTTGTTTGATGCATACAAAGCATTGTAGAATGTGACCTTTTAGAATAGAAACGTACTGAAGGAGGTGTCATATGTCCTGGAGCTTCTCCCTCTGTATTGGCCTGAATGGATTGCTCAGCTTAGTGAGATTCCCCCTAACATGCAAGAGGATACTGGATTTCTGTCCTTTTTGAGGATTGCTTATGCGATGGTCAGCATGGTGGAAAGTCTCCCACATCTTTGGAAAGGTTCTATGTACAAGCACAGCACCTTCCAACCGTGATAAATTGGGAATGTGACGTATGATAAGGTGGAGATCTTCTTTGAAGATTAAATGATTAGTAAATACTTTCACATTTATCTTGTATACAAATAGTATATTATTCTGAATCATCCTGTATATTATTGTCAAACTAATATGCATAATAATATACACACATTCAGATCGAACATGCTTGCAGATATTTCTGTACCATTATTTGCGATGACATCTCTTATTTTATGAAGCAGAATAATTCTTTGGTTTGCTGCCTGCAGTGAATGTTCTGGTTGCGGATTATCCATAATGCAATCACTATGTAATAGTTCTGTGGGTGTCTTCTTTGAAAAGTCACTGCCAGCCAGTAGAGGACACTAAATAATTGTTCTTTGATATCTCCAATTGATGAAGCTATTGTTTTATAAAGTTGTACGATTACCACATATATAACTACTTCCTGCTGCCAATAACAAGGTTGCCATCTTGGAAAATTAGATCCCAGGCAGTAGAAAACAAAAGAATTGGCATGCACAAATAGTCAATATGGACTTATCAATGTATGACTTGGGGAAGGTAGACTTAAAACATGTGATCTGCACAATTATATGCATGTCTAATTCAAGACAGCCATAAACATGTACTTAAAGTATTTTCTCCACACAATTTCTTCCCTATATGGGCAAAATGAGTCATTGCACCATCTGCAAATTACCCAAAGTGGACTTGCCAAAATTTTGGCTCTTATTGCTAATTGCTAATATTTCTTCCAGTGTTCTTAATTGGCTTGTCTTTTTTATTACAGTACTGGGCTGAATTTTATAGCATGCTTGCTTACCAGCATAAATTTTTATATTCAATGTATAAAACACATATGAATCAACCATAACAAATATTTTCAAACCATACTTACTTGGCTTTTTTTGGCATGTATTGCCTAAAGCTGCAGCTTCCTTAAAATTTTTCTAGCCTTTTGCCAATGTATTCAGAAAGGCTGTAGAGACTCATACATTGCAGCATAAATTCTTCCAAAAGCTCTTGAACTGGCGAAAGTTTGTCTAAAGCTTTTCTTTCCATTCTGACATTGCCAAACTGAAGGTCATGAGATAATAAATAGAAGCAGTTGTACCTTAGCAGGGAAAATGTTAAGGAGCCGTATCATCAGTTGCCTAAAAGGTCCTCGGTGCATTGATGCAAGGATTTCATGAACTCTACCAAGTGCAGCAGCTATATTTTGAGTGAATTTGCTCAAGCTGTGTGTTACATTCTACATTTTTTTCATTGAATGAATCCATGAAAAGTAACTTTCAGCAAGCTAGTTGCTTCTTTTGGCTTTGACTCTTCGAGGATACAGAAGAATATTTATTGCTCGTTGATAGCAATTTCTCAAAAGAGCATGAGCTTTCCTCACTTTTATGTTACTTCACCTGATATGCTCAGGTCCTTCAGTAGTTTAATGTTGTTTATCTATTGTGCTAAGAGATTTACAATTTGATTGTCTACTGAACTTTGACCCTGGCCACTTATTCTGTAGACAATCACTACAGTTTATCTACATTTTACAATTTCCTGTCAATAAATTATCTTGCTTCAGTTTTTCATGTCCCATTTCCACTTGTTTTTCACTTGTCACTTATTGATTACTTTATCATCACACATTCACTATAGTTTTCCTTCAAAGTAAGATACACTACCTCTTACTTGTCTCTATCCACTGTCCAAAGCCATTTATTTTTGACTTGACACAAAAACTATCCAATGCTCCTAGCGTCCTTGCACATCATTTCGATTATAAGCGTATTTCTATCCCCCTTCAACCACTCTTTTTAAAAAAAATTCTCTTCTCCAATTTTCTGTTCCTTGGCACTTAAATGCTGTGTGTTCAATGTTTTCATTACCACCACATATCAGACATTGGTTTTGAGGAATACCCTGTCTTAACCCTCTTAGCCTCCACGCTCCGGTTCTTACCCATGCAATAGACACTCTTCTTTATTTCCTATGTCTATATATTTTTCCCTACCCCATGTATTTTTCATGGTCTATAACAAACTAATGAGCTCTTTTCGGCAATCTCGCTGAAAATGTTTTGTATTTCTATATCCTCCAGTCCTTTCATTGCCTTTTTCCAAAAAAATTTTCACGTTATTTTCTCTCCTTCTCCACATGTCTCCTAACCCATTTTTCTCCAAAATGTTCCATAAATTACTTATCCATCCATCCATCATTCATTAAACTATTCTCTTGGTATTCTATACATTGTCTTAACACATTACTTTTTCCTAAATTTAAAGTTCTAAACCAAAATTTCAAAGCTTTTTCCATTATCTTCCCCTTAGTCGCCACCCTGCCCATCTCTAATTGCGCTACCTGTCTTTGGCTTCGGTAACCCTAGTATTTCTCTACGAAACATCCTGTGCACCTCTTCTATACTTTCCCATCCTCTATTTAATCCCCATATTTGTATACCATGCATCAGAGGTGGCGAAAACATGACTTGTGAGTCACCGTTCCCTCTCTGCAACCGTCCATTTAATTTTCACATGCTGCTGAGTGATGCAGTGCATGTTGCATATTTGGTGACTCGCGGAAGGAAGTCATTTTCGCCACCCTTGCCATATATCAGTTTTGCCTCCACAACCATATCATAAACTTTTTCCAGCCATTTAACATTTATATTAGGTACTCTATATTTGCAGCTTCTAATTGCTGCCAACGCCCCTTTGCCTTTTGCCAATGCAAACATCTTTTGTTTCTCCCATTTATTACCTCCATCTATTTTTACTCCTAAATAAATACAGTCACGCACCACCCTGTAATCTTTATTCTCTCCCTTCCACTTTTCATATTTGCTTAATTTCCCCCCCCCCTCTCTTTTTAATACCACAATCTGTGTTTTCTCTTGATTCACTTTTAACCTCCATTCTTTACAATATACATCAATTGCTTGTAATGATTCTTCAGTAGTTGAGACCTCCTCATTAGCTGATTACTCAGTTTGTGTCATAATCGTTGGTTTGCACACTTTCCGTATCTGAATCTTTCAAATTGTAATAAGAGCACTAAAAAGCAAATCTGTGATTTACACAAAAGCTGACAAAGGAAACAGTGGTGATTATGGAAAAAATTGACTATATAGAAAAGATGAAACCCTATTGGAAAAAGATGATTACCACACAAGCTTTTGTTTGCTCGAAAGTCTATCAGGAGCCAGAGCTCTCCTTATAAAAACCAGGGGAAGGTAATACTTATTTATACTCCACAGTACATAATAATCCCTAAACCAATGTATAAACCAGTCGAATGAAACAATTGAAGATTGTAAATTAATAGAAAAAAAAAAAAAGCAATATAAAATTAAAGTCGACAACCCAATGCTATCCAGAATCTTTGGACTTCTGAAAATACACAAACCTGGAAAAGCTATGAGGCCCATTATAGATACATGAATGCCCCACCTGCAAATTAGCAAAATTCATATTCAGATTATCTTTGTTTCTAAAATTTGAAACATTAAGCATAAAAAATTCTTTGGATCTAATTAAAAAATAAAAGATGTGGAAATAGATAAAACCAATATCTTAGTCTCCTTTGATGTTATGGCTCTCTTTCTTGCATACCAAGCAAAAACCTTCCAATACACATCAAAAACTGGCTGCTAGCAATAGAAAAAACTACAGAAGAAACCCAGCAATATATCACATTAACTAGACTCTGCATAGAACAGAATTATTTCGCTTTAATTGGAAAATATTATAAACTCAACTCTGATTTACAAATGGGTAGCCCACTATTAGCAGATCTTTTTATGAGCACGTTAGAAACGAGGCATGAAGGCATCCTCCTGGATATTCAAACTATGTTACTGCTTTGTAGACAATATTTTCAAATAATTCCAGAAAAGCACTAGAAGATACATCACCCCATCAAGCCGAAATGGAAGTCTTCCTTAACCTGTCTCCTATTGATTTATATATCAAAGAGAGTGCTAGGTTGAGTGCTTATCAGCTGAACCTAAACTCAAACTGTTACAACCCTAATACCCTAGGGTATGCATACAAGATTTGCAAATATAACCAGTAACCCTCATCTTGAGATGGGTAGTGATTATATGCTACCAAAATTATGTTTTGACAAGTCATTCAACATAGTGTTACAATTGAGTCAGAAGAAGATGCAATGTCTTGAAGGTGGCTTAATTTGGTATACAGATGCTCTAAAATGGACAATGGATCTGGAGCTGGAATATGTGGGTAAGCATCAAAGTATGATACTTATTTCAAGCTGGAGTTTATGCAATTGAAGCTTGTGTCAGGGAGAATCTAAAAAGGGGCTACAAAGGAAGGAACATTAGGATTTTCTCTGACAGGCTGTGCTAAAAGCAATTGTGAGTTATCAGATGACATCAAAGTTCATTTGGAACTGCCTAACAAACCTTATGCAATTGGCAAAGCACAATGAGGTTAATCATGGGTGGGTTTCTGAACATAAGGGAATTTTAGGTAATGAGAAAGCAGATATTCTGGCAAGAAGAGGATCTGTTCAAACATTTACTGGACCTGAAAAAATGTTTGGTATACCCTTAAACCCTGTTCAAGAACTATTGCTGAGTGAATTAATGATAACTACCAAATGCGATGGGTTCAAACAGAGGGATGCAAGCACAGTAAGAGAATGATGAGCCATGTAGATCTCACTGAAGATGCACACAATCTCAATAGATCTGAAATAAACCTGATAACCGGGCTCTTGATGGGACATTGTAGATTATGTAAACACCTACATACATTGGGAATCTAGAGAGGAACCAGTATGCAGGCTATGAAACAAAGAGGATGAAACTGACTCTCATATAATCTTATATGAAGCACTGGATAGGAAAACTTTAGGGTCTGGTAAATCCAAATAATGATTTTCCTAAAGAAAACTTAATTAATAAACTAATTAATGGGACAGGACCATTTAACTAAAACCATAGCGATAGGTGATAATACAATAAACCCTTAGGTTTCAATGTTAAGGGCATTTACAACCTGACTCCATCACTGTGATAGTCAAGTCTAAAAGATGTATTAAAATTACTAAATCTTTGGGAGAAACCTACAAATTTCACAATGCAAAAGGAATGAAATGGACAGCTACCTTTCTTCAATCTTAAAATCATCAAGAAAAAAAAACACTTAACATTCAGCATCTACAGGGATCCCACACACACACCAATAGTTACATAAAATGAAATGGTTACAATTCAGTTGCCCAACAACATGAGCAAAGATGAATATGACCATGAGCTAAGCAACATAATAGACAATAGCTACAGAAAATGGATTCCAGGCAGAAATGGTGCATAAGAAAATAAACAGAGCCAGGAACAGAAAGAGAGTAAAAGAGGTCATCACACTCATCATAAATGGAAAAAGAAAACAAGATTTTCAAGAAATTCACATATTACCCAACAGCCTTCTACAAATTCCAGAGTATCTCCAAACCGCACAATTATTTTGGCCCCAAAAACAGTTCTGCCATCTTGAACTTACTAAATTGTAAATTAAAAGATGACATCCTACAGGAGAACAAACCAGGAATATACCAGATCAGCTGCAATGACAAAAAATATCTAAATCTGGAAAACTAAAAGAAACAAAAACAAGAGCAAAAGAACACATCAGGAGCATAAAGCAATAGCAGGAAGATACGTAACGCCGAGCAAACGTGAAAAGCAAGAGGCGATGACCTTGGTAGCAGCTGAGCTGGAGAAATATGCTGGCGGGAATGGGCTCAAATTGATGTCAACCCCAGAAGGAAACATTTTGAAATTGGGGGAGGAGAAAGAAGACGCAGTGATGCATGATAGGAGAACCAGATACAGAGCAAAGTTGGAGTAATTCAGAGGGGGAAGTAGTGATTCAAGATAGGGATTAGATTTGAAGGTGGTGTTATTTAATGTAGAAGGGTTAAGGTCGAAAGTGCTAAATGGTGAAGTATTTGAAGTGCTAAAGATAAGGGACATGGTAGCAATGGTGGAAACATGGTTTAACGCAAGTGAGAAGATAGACATAGTAGGATATGATTATATAGGTGATCATGGTAAAAGGAAAAGTAAAAAAGGGAGGGTCTCCAGTGGTATTGGAGTGTTCATTAACAAGTGCAGTGGAATAAATATGTGTGAAGTGTTGAATATACAAGAAGGCCAAGTAATGTGGTTAAAGATAAATAGGGTGAAAGATGTGAAAGTTTGCACAGGGTTAGGTATGGTTTATAATCTACCTGAATCTTCAGTGTTTTATAATGACAATTTATATACAAAACTTAACGATAGTTTGGAAGAAGAATTAAGAAGGGAAAATCCTAACATAGATTTATTGTAGTAGGTGATTTCAAAGCTAGAGTAGGGGAATATAATATAAGAAGCTTAAATATAGAAAAAGGATGTACTTGGGGGAAAAAATGATGAAAAGAAAAGGAAAAGTAGGGATAAAGTAATAAATACAGAATGCAGAAAACGGATTGAATTTTGCGAACAGAATAATTTAATAATTTGTAATGGATCAAAGGAGAGGATCATTGGGAAAGAGCTCATATTTGTAAATGTAGCCGACCAGAGTGTAATTGACTGTATGCTATGCAGTACAGGCGTCAAAGTGATAGAAGATTTTAAAATCGTGAACATAATAACAAATAGTAGTCATTTTCCGCTAAAAATGAAAATAAGATTAGGGCTTAGTTAAAAGAAAGACGAAATAATAGCACTAAAACAAATCAGAAGTTATAAATGTAGAGAGGAGTATGCAGAACAGTTTAGGAATAATTTGATCTAAAAATCTGTAGAATTGAGAAAATTCACTATTATAGAAGCGTTTCAGTCAGGTAGGATAGAGGGAGCATTAGAAAGGTTAGAATCAACAATTAAGTGGACAGGAAGTAGGATGGAAGTGAATCTTAAAGTAAAGGAAAAAGCAGTGTGGTTTGTATGACAAAGAGTGTGTAAAGGTTAAGAAAGAAGTATTCAAAGAACTATCTAGGTGGAGAAGGTCAGAAGAGGAGGATGATAGGCAGATTTTCTTATTAAATAAAAGGGGCTATAAATGAAAATGAACAAGGAGTAGGAAAACTCATTTACACTCTTCACTTAAGTAGAATTATCTGAACGTATTTCGAGAGTCCTTTGCTCTGATCATCAGCTGCTGACCTACTCTATAGGGGCTATAAATGCTTACTAGGCAAGAAAAAGGAAGAATGATACCAGAGAATGCAAGGAAAGATTAAGGTGGTGGTCAGAGGTAAAGATAATAAATATGTACGGTCAGTTGTGAAGGATATTTTCAGAAAGAAGCAGATGGATAATACGATAGCACCAAGGGAATGGAAATTCTATTTTAAGGGTTTATTGTGAGGAGGAGGAATTGGAGGAAGTGAAGCATATTTGGGAAATTATATGAATAGAGTGGATTATTTAGACAAAAAGATTACAGTTAGAGAGGTAGAGTATGAGATAAAAAAAATAACTGAAACAGAAGAAGGCTGCAGGGGAATTTGGGGAAATAGGAGGAGGCCTAAAGTTGTTGACAGGACTATTTAGTGGATTTAAAGAGAAGAAAGTGATACCTGAGAGTTGGAAAGTGAGTATTATTGTACCATTATATAAAGAGAAAGGTGATACAAATAACCCAAGCAACTACAGAGGAATTAGTTTATTATTCCTATTGGGTAAAAACTACACTGGTGTATTAGCTAGAAGATTATATGAGTGGGCAGAGATGGAAGATAAACTATCAGAATACAAAGCAGGTTTTAGGAGAGGAAGAAGAACAATAGATAACATAATGGTAATTTACAGTATACTAAATAAGCACCTAAGAAATTGTAGGAGATATATATACATATATATATATATATATATATATATATTTTGCAGACTCTGAGAAGGTTTTTGACACTATAAACAGGGATGCCTTGGCATACAAATTGAGGAATAAAGGAGTAAGTGCTTCATTTATTGAGGAGATACAAAAAAATTGTACAACGGAAATAAATTTTGTGTTAGATGCGAAAGAATTAAAACTACTGATTATATGCAGCAAAATTTAGATCTGAGGCAAGGTTGTAAACTCAGTCCACTATTATTCAGTTTATTTATAGATGATATTTTAGATAGAATACTGAAAGGTAATTAACACTGTCCAGTTATAGGGGAGAAAGAGATGCCAGGACTACTATTAGCTGATGATCTCATAGTAGGGGCAGTAGTAGTGATAGGGTTACAGCATGCTATGAATGAAATTGTTAAATTCTGTATGAAATGGCGTTTAAAGGTGAATGCAAACAAGTCAAAGATAATAAGTATTCGAGAAAGGATCAAAATTAAAAAGAGATGAAAGATGGTTTATAAATGGAGAGCCAATAGAGATAGTAAAAGAATTTGATTACCTGGGGCTCAGATTCTCAAGCAACGGGAAATGGGAGATACAGTCTAAATAGGCACAATTGAAAGGAAAACTAGCCATGAAAGCTGTTAGGGTCCGCTTATAGAAAACACCCACACTGTCAATAAATTGGCTGGAAAGACTTTATGAAGCAGTAGTTGAGCCGGAGATGCTATATGGAATATCAATTTTGGGATTGACAAAGGGATGGCTGAAGATTGATGTAGTCCATAGAATGTTTTGTAGAGAAGTCTTGGGTCTACCCAAGAGCTCACCAAGGGGCATGGCACTGGCAGAGTTAGAAAGGGTAGAGTAAGTAAGTAATTTATTGTGACACTACAAACCCAGTTTCCTGATACAATAGAATAATGATATCAACATAAACCATAATACAAGATTTACAATTTAATTGTACATTTAACCTTCTTATCTCTACATTGAGTTCCTTTAGTCTCTAGGGCCCAAAAGACTCAAACCCTGTGGTTGCCGTCGTCCTCCGTGGACTGGTGGTACCGTGCTAGCCTCTAGTTCCCAAGGTCGCGGGTTCAAACCCGGCGGAGGGCGATGGATTTTTTTGGGCGTAAAAATCGTTAGCACGGCTTCCTTCGGAAGGGAAGTAAAGCCGGTGGTCCCGTGTCGTAGATTTACGGCACGTAAAAGAACCTCAAGCCTGATAAAGAGGCCTCTGAGCAAAATTACAGGTGTTTCACGCCCAATATAGAATGGGACGCTAAGAACCATAGTAGTTAAAGAGCGTCCATAAATAAAACTAAATTAATTTTCTGTGGTTGCCGAGCTCTTGGGTCCTACTTATAGCTTAAAATTCAGACCTACTATTACTTTACTTGCTTCTCCCTCTTGCTTACTAATTTTCCTCAGCCATTTGGCGTTTACTCTACCTAAAAAGTTTCCCACTTCTATTATGGTTTTTCTCGATTTTACATTCATAAGCTTTTTCCCATAAATTTCTTTTGGTAGATTTCCCCACTTCTTTTCTCCAATTCTCTGCCTGAGTATCTTAGTTTCCTCACATTCCAAAATTATGCAACAATTATCATCTTTTATATTACACAAAGGGCATTTCTCTCAATCGCTCTTTATTCTTAGGCCTTTCAATTTCATTACCTCTGTTCTAGCCCATGCTCAACCCTCTATCACTGTTTTGTCATTATATATATATATCAACATAATTTTTCCTGCTCTAGCCCATTTTCATTTCTCTATAAGTTCCCAAGGAGCTTTTAAAATTAAGACTTGCGAATATTTCTTGTTTTTCAACATCTTCCAATCTCAATCTTAATTTCTTTCCAAAAACCATTTTGTAGCAATTCCTTATCTCCCCCACATATCTCTAAAGCCACAATTATCTTCACCATAACTTCCTTTATCTTATTGAGCCAAGTATTTTTTATTAGGTCTTTCTTGTACTTTCAAACACTGATGTAGAACATTATGCTCATCTAGTTTTCTTATTCTAGTCCAATATTTCAAGACTGTTTCCACTATTTTTCCTGTAATTCCAATTCTTCCTACTTCTGCTTGTACCACCCCATTGGGTGAAGCTCTTGGCAATCCCAAAATTTGTTTGCAGAAGTTTCTATGTATCATATCTATATTTACCCATCCTTCCTCCAATCTCCACCCCAAAGAGCATCTTTGCCTCAGCATTGCCATATAAATTTTCTCTAACCATTTTATTTTCATCCCTGGTATTTTGTCCATACATATTCTTATAGCCTTTAATGCAAGTTTTCCTTAAGCTATCACCATTTTCTTCTGATCACTCCAGGTACCCTTGCTATTTAATCTTACTCCTAAATAATCAACTTATTAACTACCTGAACTTCTCTTCCTTGCCATTCCCACCTCTCATCTCTCTCTAACTGTTTCCTTTTTTGAATATCATAATTTTTGTTTTATTTACATTTATTCTTACACTCCATTTCTTGCAAAATCTGTCTATTGCATTGATTGATTTAACTATTTCTACATTAGATATAGACGCCACCACTAAATCATCTGCAAATAACAAACCTGGTTTTTATTGTTATTAATTATTGGCACATGCCTATTCTCCATGTTAATTGCCTCAATAATGTCATCTATAAACAAATTAAACAATACAGGTCTTAGTCTACAGCCTTGTCTTAGACCCATATTTTTTGGATACTTTTAGTTACTTTATTATTGACCATTTTAATACAGAAATCATAGTGTATATTATTTGTAAAACACTAATAAAACTAATGCCCATAGCTTTCTTACTCAGTTTGAACCATAGTGCTTCCTGATTAATTGTATCAAAAGCCTTTTCAAAGTGCACAAATAACATGTACAATCTCCCTGTTTTTTCTGCTAAGTACTTATTTACCAGTATGGTTATTACCAAAATGTTATCTACTGTTCTTTTGTTTTGTTTAAAACCTGCTTGGAACTCAGAAAATTTTCCACCTTCTGCCCATTTTTGGACCCTTTCTGCCAAAACCCCTGTATATATCTTGCCTAGGATGGATAGTAAGCTAATTCCCCAATAGTTTGCTGAATTGCTCACATCCCCCTTGTTCTTAAATATTAGGATTACAATAGCTGTTCTCCAATTTTTTGGTACACTTCCTCCTACAAAGACTTTGTTTACAATCCTCACTAGTAATCCTAATCTGCTTTCATTTATGCTCCATGCCTTCCAAAATTCTCCTGGTATTCCATCTATACCACTTGCTTTATTCCTTTTTAATCTTCTTATTTGTTCCTGTACTTCGTTTACTTCTATCTGGCTGTCTAATTGCTGAATATAATCTGTATTTTCTAATTCCCTTATACATGACCTACTTGGTTGCTCTGACCCTAAAAGATTTTCAGAGTAATTGCACCATATTTCTGGATTTATATTGTTTTCACTAGCCCTCCCCCTGGATGTTCTTTTCACTAAAGACCATATTGTTTTTATATCATCGGCTCTTGCTGCCTCCAAAATTTTTTGGTTCATTTTTTCCCCTCATTCCTTCTGTTTAGCTTCCATAAGATTTTTATATCCCCACCTTTCAATTATAAAACTCTCTTTCTTGTAGATCTCCTGTTTACCTCCATTTCCTTAATTCCCTTAAAACTCTGTTTCATCTTTCTGCATTCCTCATCCTACCACCCTTTTTCTTCTTAGTGTGGCGTGCACCATGTTGGAGTAAATTGCTTCGGAAGTAACGTTTACTAAAGAAGTTCCCACTACAGAAGTTGATTACTACGGGAGCAATTTACCCCGAAAGTAACATTGGAGAGCTCAATTACAATTTACTCTTTTAGTTGCGACTACGGAAGTAAGAGCTCATTACTCTCGAAGGTATTGTTTTGTTTGCGCGATTTACTTGATGCAATCATGAATAAGGTTATGTGCGATAGGAAAAGGGGAGAAACGTCAGCGAAAGCGATAAATGTTTGTTGGTAGAAATAAAGAAAATCCATTTAAACAAGAGTGTAAAAAACGTGCGATAACCTGCATTACATTGATCTTCAAAGCCAGTGAGATACCGCCAACACTCGCAACGTGCGTTCCTAAGTACTTTCTATTTTAGGTTTATTAGTTTCTTACGTTTGTGATTTACGGGAGGTTAGGATAGGGTTAGGTTTATTTATTTTTTTTAATATAAGCTTAGGTTCCTGATTTACGGGAGGTTACTTTTATTAACGTTTTCAATAAAGACCCAAGTAATGCAAAAAAGCCAAAATGTGTTATAAAGATGCTGGAAAGTCGTGATGGATGAGTTTAATAATTCTAGTGACAGGGAACGTACTGAAGAGCAGCTTAAAATTCAGGAAACAATGTTTCTAATCTTCATTTTGCATCGCAGATCACTTGCGTGTTAATAGAGAAATACCCATTCTGATTTCAGAAAAGTTCATCATATTCGGGGATTGGTACAAAATAGTAACATCCGTGCAGTTAATTCCACACACAAATGTGTGGGAAATCTGTGAAAGTGAAGAATTGCCTTTTATTTTCTTAACACTCGTGTATATTTATATGTGTAAGGTACCTTGCTCTTAACCTCAAAAGCGCTCTAACAACGCAATGAAATACACCACTAGCAGACGCGTGGTGAACGTTTATTTATATTATCGCCTGTAATACCGGGATTACGATGAACTTAACGTGACATGAAAATGCTGGTAAACTAAAGGCATAATTGGCATGCACTTAACGTAATGGGAATGACTTTTGATTCATATTTCATTTATTACTTTGAGTGTGCTTGAGCTGAGCTATTACCAATAGGTTCTAATTACCATGTGAAATCAAACTTGTCGGGAAGAAAAAGTTTGACATCAAACTTTTAAGTTACATCTCGTTAAGTCAATTCTAAATATCTCCATTTAATACAGTGTAAGACTGCCACATTACGTTAAATTCATCGTAATGCCGGCTCAAGCTTCTGAAATATTTTGGTACAAAACACTCATAGGATGCATAACAATAATTGCAATTTGGATTATAGAGATGAATTTGTGTCTGAGTTTTGTTGAAATGTTCTCCGAGCAGGTTCAAAAGTCGTGTATAAGATTCTTTCCTAATACCGAAATGTTTATTGAACTTTCTCTCTCCTGTATAAGAGCTAATTACTCCCGAAGGTATTGTTTTGTTTGCACGATTTACTTGATGCAATCATGAATAAGGTTATGTGCGATAGTAAAAGGGGAGAAACATCAGTGAAAGAGATAAATGTTGGTTGGTAGAAATAAAGAAAATCCATTTAAACAATATGAGTGTACAAAACGTGCTATAACTTGCATTACGTTAGTCTTCAAAGCCAGTGAGATACCACATAACACCAAAGTAGAGATACCGCCAACACTCGTAACGTGCGTTCTTAATTACTTTTTATATTAGGTTTATTAGTTTTTTACATTTCTGATTTTCGGGAGGTTAGGTTAGGGTTATATATATAAGCTTAGGTTCCTGATACACGAGAAGTTACTTTTATTAACGTTTTCAATGAGGACCCAAGTAATGCAAAAAAGCCATACGTGTTATAAAGATGCTGGAATGTTGTGATTGACGTGTTTAATAATTCTAGCGACGGGAAACATATTGAAGAGCAGCCTAAAATTCTGGAAACAATACCTCTAATGCTCATTTTGCACCGCAGATCACTTGCGTGTTGATAGAGAATACCCTTTGTGATTTCGGAAAAGTTCACCATATTCATGGATGGGTACAAAATAATAACATGCGTGCAGTCAATTCCACACACAATGCATGGGAAATCTGTGAAAGTGAAGAAGAATTGCCTTTTATTTTCTTAACACTCGTGTATATTTATATGTGTAGGTACCTTGCTCTTAACCTCAAAAGCGCTCTAACAACGCAGTGAAATACATGGCCAACAGACACATGGTGAACATTTATGTATAAGATCGCCTGTAATATCGGGATGACGAACTTTGCTTAACATGACATGAAAATGCTGGTAAACTAAAGGTATAATTGGCATAATGGGAATGACCCTTAATTCATAGTACTTTTATTACTTTGAGCTAGTGCCGACTGGTTCTAATTACCATGTGAAATCAAACTTGACATAACGGGAGGAAAAAGTTTGATGCCAAGTGATGCCAAACTTGTAAGTTACATCGTGTTAAGTCAATTCTAAATATCTCCATTTAATACAGTGTAAGACTGCCACATTATGTTAAATTCATCGTAATGCCGGCTCAAGCTTCTGAAATATTCTGGTAGGAAACAATTATAGGACGCATAACAATAATTATAATTTGGATTATAGAGCTGAATTTGTGTCCGAGTTTTGTTGAAATGTTCTCCAAGCAAGTTCAAAAGGCGTGTATAAGATTCTTTCCTAATACCGAAATGTTCATTGAACTCACTCTCACTCACTCTCTCCCTCCCTCCCTCTCCCTCTCCCTCTCCCTCTGTTCTTGCATAGCACTATCGCATTTCCGTTGTTTTAATTTTTTTGCCGTCGAGATCATCAGTGTAACCTAAGTAATCGCTGTTTTCTTCATCGAGATCATCAATGTTATCTAAGTAATCCATGAACACGTTAAAAATATCTTACTCCAAATATGATACGGTATTCTAGTTCAATTGACAGCTTAGTTACTCCATCCAGGTCACAAAGCAAATTGTAACCTATTTTTGTGCTCTATTTAATTCCGTAGTAACATACTACATGATGGTGCTCTCCGACATTTACTTCTACGGTAATTTAATCTGGGAGTACCTGAAAAGAGTAAAATTCTTCGTAAGTAGTTTACTCTCGCATGGAAGTCGCCGAGTGTTGACTTAAATAGTAGTGTACTATGAAAGTGGAGCTTATTCCAGGTTGGTGCACGCCACCCTTAGTGTTTAAAACCTCTTTCATTCTCACTTTTTCCCCTATCTGTTTCATTAGCCCCTTCAGCCTCATTACTGCTTCCTCAATTCTATTTTCTTTTAGCATTTCCTCTACACCATTTACCCTTAACCAGCTTGACTCCATTCCCAGCTCCTATTTAAATGCCTCAGTTTTATCTTCCCTCCATTTATATTTTTGAATTACAATTCACTCTTGTTCTAAGACCTTTTCCTTATTTGTACACTGAAATATCACCCTTATTGGGAAATTACTAGAACTGGCTATATTCATCACCTCAAAATTGCTAAAATATCCATCCATATCTGGGGAGTATAGAATATAATCTATAACACTCTGGCCATTTCTGTTTACAAATGTAAACTCCCCTTCGTCGTCTTACCCTTACACTCCATTACACAACACCAAATTGAACTCCTCACAGAATTCTATTAGTTTTGCCTTCGCTATTCGTACATTTATATTTGCTCTTCCATGTGACCATTTAATTCACTTTACCCCCTTAACACATTTTAAGATCTATTAACTGAATTTGTCTTTCCCCAACTCTTGCATTAAAGTCGCCCATTATGATAAAACCTTTGTATGAGTGGCTATTTAGTAATTCTTCCATGTTCTGTCTTAACTTATTAAATAAATGTGGGTCATAGAATTCTGAGGAACTTGGTGGGTTACATACTACTGCAACACAAACACTTTCTTTCTCCCATAAACCCTTTAGAACACCACAGAACTGCTTTATCACCTAAATCCTTACACACTTTCACTTTAATTTGTATATTCTTTCTAACTAACAGACCTATACCTTCTGACACACGACCTTTATCTTTCCTTTTACTACCACCTTTTCCATAAAAATTATATCCACTGAAATCCACATTCGTATCACTTATCAGCAAAGTCTCAACCACTCCCATCGCATCCACTATGTTTAAAATTTGCGCAATTTCTCTGTTCTTTAACTTATCCCACTAACCTTTGATGTTCTATGAAATAACCCCCAGTTCCTTTCCCTATTCAGTTCCCTTTCTCTCAAATCTAAATTGATGCAATTTCTTCTTACTCCTTGTCATTCTATTGGTAGCCGTTCTCTCATCCGCATAATCCTCCACTTGCATAATGCTGCCTCCTGGTGATGATACAATGCTAAGTCCAGTGTCCTTCCATATGTCATATCCCGCAGCTGCTCCCAAGGCCAATCTACGTGTATCTTTGATTATCTGTTTCTCTGGCGCCACCTGCTTGGCTTGTAAAGTATTTCTTGTTGGTGACGCATACTGCTCACTTCCCCTCTTCTCCTCCACCATCCCCCCTCTCATACTGCCAGCGCTTGGTATCATTTCCTTAGACTTCTCGTGTATGTTACCGCCACATGCCTGAAGTTCCATTTCTGGTATATGTCTCACATTAAGCTGACACATATCCTGTTTCCTTCCATACAAAAGTTTTTTCTTCACTGGCTCTTTTAATTTTCATTTCTCTAAGTAACATATTTCTTACCATAATCTTGCTGTATAAACACTTTTGTCCCCTTTAATTTTCTGGTGTTTGATAGAATTGTCCATTTTATTTTCATTGTGTTTAATTTAACAATTACCGGCCTCAGGTTCAAACCTTTTCTACCCACTCTAAAGATGTCAGTTATTTCCCATCAATCTAGTTCTGTACCCAGCTTGTCCTGAAAGATCTCTTCTATGTGTTCCCAGGCTCTTTTCTTTCTCAGCTCTTCTACTCCAAAAATTATCATATTCCTTCTTCTTCCCCTATCCTCTGCTTTTTCCAAGTATATAATCCTCCGACTGCATTCTACCAATTCTCTGTTGACTTCTCCTTCAGATTTTCCCCACATGGTTTTCATTTTTTCAAATTTTCCTTTTATTTTCTCATCGATTCTCTTCTCCATTTCTTTTAAATTTGTAGTGTCGTCCACGATACGCTTTAACATTTCCATTATATTTTCGGTCTCCGGTCCCGGGTTCAGCTCAGCTCAACTCCACCAATGATAAGCAACACCAATAGCACAAATACAAACCACAACAACATTGTCAGCCTTTCTTCTGAGGCACCACCTCCTATCTTGAATTTGGATCCATTAAATACCCCAATTCTAGCTCTATACAGTTAAAGTTGAATTCCCATTTTCTTCATTTTGCGAGCGTGTGACTGACACGTCCGTCTCTTGAGTACCTTCCGTCAGCAGCTCGGGAAGGGTAGAGAGAAAACATATAATAGTGGAGAGAATTTTGAAATGCATATTCTTACAGACGTTTAAATTTAGGTGTCTAATGTAGTAAAAGAATGTATACAGTTCCAAAAAAGATATTTTAGGAAGACAAAGTTGGTTTGGTGTGATGGGAAATGTGTTAGAAGAAATTGGCATGAGGAATATAAGGCTATTATATAAAAACAATAACAGTGGATTTTGGAAAGAGATGAGAATGAGGATGAAGACATACAGAAATAGGCTAGTTTTGAGAACAAAGTTCGTTGACTTTGTAACTCAGTTGAAAGAAATTGGGGGAGGGAGAAGTATATAGTCATATGCAGTCAATTTGGAAGAATAGGTCTTGCGTGGATGCATGCAGGAGTAATAATTTTAAAAACAATAGGAAATAATTGCTCGGGGGAGATGTATCAAGTGTGATAAATTGTATAGTATTCTTTATTGGCTAATAGAATGCGAAAAGGTTAAAAGATGGAGAGATGACATATGGAATAAAAAATGGGATAAGTTAAACAAAGAAATAATAGCAGTTAAAATGCTAGCAAGCCCAAAAGCAGAAACAATTAAAATGGTGGAAATACTTTTTTAGGAAATGTAAGAGATAAGCGGACAAGGAGCGTAAGAAAGGAGCAACAGAATGGTTTCAGCCTTGAAAGTGAAGAGATGGTATAATAGCTTTATCCTATGCATATAAACCTAGGGGTTAAAGGATGGGAGAGCTGGTTTATAGATCCACTAGATTTTTAAAATTTTTTACATGTAAGTTTCATTTGTAATATTGTATCAAAGAAAGATAGAAATAAATCTAAATAGCAGGAAGACAAATCAGTAGTATTTTGATACTTTTGGAGAGACCAACACCCATATACAGAAATCCGAAAATACTAAACAACGTTTCAAGAAAAACAGAACTTACAGTTGGGAAAAACATTTACATTTGGAAGAACGGGAACCATGTTTTTAACTTTGAAATCCTGCCAAGCGACGGACTTCTGCAAAGGTTTATCCAACCACAACAAGGGATGATGCCGGCAGTCGAATAGGAACTGATGATGGAGCAATTAGCTCCAGAAACATGTTTTCCATTTCAAAATATAGTAAGTGATGTGTCACAAATTTACTCAATCTAAATTATCACTGCATGCTTCATTCATATCTGAAAATTCAGATGGAGGCTCACTCTCATTCATAACTTATCTATCCACTAGGGTATTTGCTCCTGGTTATCAGAAGTGGTATACTTGCAACTCATTTTTGGTGAGAATAACATAAAAGCATTTGTTGGACTTGTACAGAAAACTGAAGGGGGAAGGAAAGCTATGCTGCTGTTGGCAATGGGCAAGTGCAGTGCTCAGACATAGTACACATTTGTAACAATTACTTAACAGTCAATAGTGATATGTTATCCATTCATAAAGGTCTCTTTCCTGATAAACTTAACAATGAGATACGGAGCTAGCAACATATACCAAATACACTCTACTTTTATTTAATACGTTTTCAAAAGTTGAAGCAGGTGCTGCACTCACTCAGTGACAAATGATGGATTAAAATGCATTAGGTTTTCAACACATTTATGGAATAGCTCTCCATGGTTGCCGTATTTTTGCTTCCATGTTGTACAGTTTTTCTCAGAATTTCATACTCGTGTGTCACTGATGATGTATTACTGCCTTGGTGATCCAAATGTACTATAACCTTCATAAAGGCATAGGTTGTTTCTGCAATTTCATGTGAGCTATTATAAAATGAAAACAATGCAGCAGATGCAGATTTATGAATAGCAGTACTGAATGGTGTTAACAGTGAATGAGTATTATTTATTCATTAGATTGTGAGGACTTGATTACAGTGATGTCACTAATAAATAATAGATAACACTTTGAGTCAATTTGTAACATTTATGCATCTTTTACTTCACATTCATTCAGAACATCTTTTGAAAGCCATCAAAACAAAAAGCTTTTTTAGTTTCCATCCATTGTGACAAGAGTATCTTCACCAGATAAAATAAGATTTATGTTATATGTAGATGTGTGGAAAAATAAGAGGGTGGCAGGTAATGTAAATATGGCATTCAGTTTGTATTTTGCTCTGTTGATGTGCATTTGATACTATTGAGTTGCTCTGTGCAAGATTACGAAGAAACAAAGGCTCAGTTGTAAAACTTCTCCAAGCGTGTTTTGTTACATGTGCAGCAAGTTCTGTCCTAAATCTCAGAGGCGACACATTTCTCAACTTCTCAAGGCAGCCTATAGATTCTATTTCAATTGTGTTCTTGGGCACCAAGTTCGTACCTGGATGCCTTGTGTAACTTGTACAAGATGTAATATTAGACTGATTCAGTGGCTAAAGGGCAAGAAAGATCACTTACCTTTCGGTGTGCCTATGGTATGGTATGGTATGGCATGGCATGGCATGAGCCAAAAAAAAAGAAGATGGTTTATTTTTGTTTAACTAATATAATTGGATTTTCCTCAAGAAATAAGAGTGACATTCAGTGTCCTAATCTCCCATCGATATCAGACCAACATCTCATGGAGAGAATTTACCTGTTCCCATTCCACCTTCTGCATGACAAGAAGAATTGAAATCTGACAAAATGTCATCTGATGATATGCAACCACCTCATCAAGGGATTATACCTATATTCTGCAAGAGGAAGAAGAAATGCCACATTTAATGACACAAGTGGAACTCGATCTGGTATGTGATTTGTACTTACCTAAACACCTTGCTCAGTTTCTAGGATCTTGTCTTCAAGAATGGAAGGTATTGCATAAAGATAACTAGGGTTTCAGGATTTAGAAATAGAAATAAGGATTTATTACCTTATTTCACAGCCACAGATTCTGGAATTTGTGCATGCAGCGATGTTAATACATTGATGTCAAATATGAATATTGCACATAATGCTGAAGACTGGCACTTGTTCTAAAATGAGTTTAAAGGCCATTTTGTTATGCAGTGGCAATAAATTTTTGCCTATACCTGTAGCACACTGTGTAGCAATGAAGGAAACCTACGAAAACATGTGTCAAATTCTTGAATAATCTCAAGAACGAAAAATATGATGCAATTTGATACCCTGCAGAAGTAACAACATTTAAAGAATATTTTGTAAATGTAGTAACCAACCTTTCAAGAAAAAG
Organism: Deroplatys truncata; assembly: GCA_030765065.1. Classification (NCBI taxonomy): domain Eukaryota; kingdom Metazoa; phylum Arthropoda; class Insecta; order Mantodea; family Mantidae; genus Deroplatys; species Deroplatys truncata. The sequence goes on along the minus strand of CM060990.1, from coordinate 344,324,189 downwards.
TGATAAAGTCTGGACTAATGCACATGTGTCTATAAATAAGAACACGATATACATGTGCCCTATTTTCTACAGAAGAGGTGATCACCATAGTAAAAGATATGAAAAACAAAATCCCCCACAGAGTGAATGAGACACCTTATTGTATTTTTGATAAATATTCTCAGTACTTTGCAGCACCTCTTTGTTACCTGTTTAATGCCTCCTTTTTGGCAGGTGTGTTCCTTTAGTGTATGAAAGTTGCAAAACAACTCCTTTGCATAAAAAAAGGAGATAAGATAAAATTGAACATTATAGACCAATTGCACTGCTGTCTTCCATTTCAAAAATATTAGAGAAAGTTTTGTACAGTAGATGTTTTAAATGTATGTTGTAATATAACGTGTTATCTGCACAAAATGGATTCTTGCAAGGTAAATCAATTTTGGCAGCAATATACAATTCTCTAGATAGTGTTTATACTTAATTGGACATAAAAAGACCATATTAGGCTTTTTCTAGACCTTTTCTAAAGCAGATCTAGTTAACCATGTGATATTGATAAAGAAATTGGAATGCTATGAGATAAGGTGTATAGCAAATTGCTGGTTTAGTTCCTATCTAGATCAGCATAAACAAATAGTTGAAACAGCAGAAAAAAAAATTACACTCATACGTTTGTTCAATGCCAAAAAATCAAACTGTATGCATATCACGTTATCAGAAATAATGCCACACCTGCACCGAAAATAATCTATGATAACGAAATGATAAATTATATTTCAGAAACTAAATTTCTTGGAATAACCATAGATAAACTACTTAGTTGGAAACCACACATTCAGAAGACTGTGACGAAGCTTAATAAGGCGTACTTTGCAATATATGTATTAAAAAGTATTTGCAATCTGCAAACTCTAAAAATTGTGTACTTCTCATATGTACAATCCTCACTTACTTACGGCATTCGTGTATGGGGCTTTATGGCAGACATTAATTCACTTTTCATACTACACAAGAAAATAATTTGATGTATGCTAAATATAAACAGAACTACATCCTGCAGAACATATTTTAAAGAGCTTAATATCCTCACTTTACCCTGCTTGTGTATATTAGAAACAGTGTGCTTCATAAATAACAATACCCACTGTTTTAGCATTAACAGCTCTATACACAATTATACTACAAGGAACTGTAACAAAATACATTTAAATAATGCTAGAACTTCTAAGATGGGCGGCGCTGTGGCTGAGTGGTTAGACCGCTCGGCTCCCACCGAGGCGGCCCGGGTTCAATCCCAGGGACTTGCATGTGGGATTTGTGGTGGATGAAGCGGCATCTGGGCGGGTTTTCTCCGGGTTCTCCAGTTTCCCCCACCATTCATTCCACCAACTGCTCTATTATCACCTTTCCTTTCATCCATTTCACTAACATTTCCTTTCATCTACTTCCTTCATCCCATACCAGGCATCGGGCTGATCACCCATCCTGGATGCTCTGTCTGATCCATGAGTGTCTGCTCCTCGACGGACCTCTGATCCCAGACACCCGCTTGTAAGTCCTGGGGGGTGTAAGTCCTACATAAGAGGAGGGTAAACAGATAATGAATGAATGAATAGAACTTCTAAGATGGTAAACTCCATCTTGCACAAAGGTATAAATGTGTATAATCTAATAATTAATAAAATAAATCCAAATAACAAGGTCAAATTTAAAAAAGATACCAAGAATCTTTTGATTGCTCAATGTTTTTATAATCTGAATGACTTTTATGGACTGTATATATATTCTTACATTTAGTATTCTTTGTTGACGAAACCATGAAATTGTAATATTTTTCTTATGGTGAATATACATCCCATCCCATCCCCTCCCCTCCCCTCCCACCCATCCATCGATCATCACACCATTTTGTTCAGAAACAAAGCATATGCCTAGTGGAGTTCCTCAATGCTCTGTATTAGGGCCCTTCTTATTTCTGTTGTGTAGTAAGGATTTACCAGCTTATCTTCAACCCAGTAATACTGTATTGCAGAGGTGACCAAAATGGGACTCGCAAGTCATTTTGACTCATAGGTGCCATTCTCTTTCTGCCACTGTCCCTTTGTTTTTCACATGCTGCTGAGTGATGCAGTGTGTGTTGCATATTTGGTGACTCACGGAAGGAAAGCGTTTTTGCCACCCTTGCTGTATTGTATGCTGATTACACTTCTATTGATATTTTAGGTACTAATAAAGAAGAAATAGAACCTAACATATCACTTGTAGAGCATAAAAATCCAGGAATGGTTTCTACAAAATAAATTAATTATAAATAAAAAAAAAGTGATGCTATTTCTTTTTTGTCACAGTCAAAACCCTAAAGATTATAAACCACAAAACAAAACAAAAAAAGACAATCAATTAGTGCAATATAAACAATCAACAAAATTTCTGGGATTATGGATCGAACGTCTAAAGTGTAACACATATGTTGAAAAGCTGGCATCCAAATTAAGTCAAATTTGTTTTGTATTTAGGACTATAAATAAAGTAGCAAATTTAAGCACATTAAGGACTTTGTGCTTTTCATATTTTAATAGTATATTGAAATTTGGTGTAATATTTTGGGAAAATTCTGACAAAGGAATTACAAGCTTTTAATTACAAAAGCGAGTAATTTCGTTAATGATGAGTTTAAGCAAAACTCACTCATGTAAAAATGTATTTCAATTACTGTCAATATTGCCTTTTTCATGTGTATATATACTAGAAGTAGTGATGTATGTTAGGAAGCACTTTGAACAATTTGAAGTAAATTTTGAAAAACATAAATACAACACCAGGAGTAAACAGCAGCTAAGTATCAATTATAATTAGACATCAGATTTGTGTGCACTAAAAGTATCTAAAATATGCACGCATTTGTGCTGTCAAAAGCTTTAAAAAATATGCCCTATAATTTTGAAAATATGCACTAAGCATGCACTTAAATTGCTAACCTTAAGCTTTATACTTTGTGGTACTTAAGTTCTTCCTTAGGTATCATTCTGCTTGTTGTAATATAATTTCTAGTGTACAATGATCCATTTTCTTTAAATGATATGATAGGTGCATGTTTATCGGTAAACATAAGTCTGTATGCTGAGAAGGATCTTTACACATCTGCAGATGTTATTGGGCAGAATTTCAAAGCACTCACTAACTCAGGGAAAATTTCTTCAGGAAGCACCATATTTTCACTTTCAAGGTATTTATTTACAGAACATAATGTCAAGATTTCTCTTTAAAACACTGCACAATTTACAACTCAATTTTACTGCACAGTTTAAGGGAGCACACTGAAGTTTACTCTGAACCTCACTGAGAACTGATAAAGATTCATGTAAAGAAGAACCAGATTTTTCAAGCTTATTGTGCCTCCAGCTATAAATTTGAAATGTGCCTTGATTACAGAAAAGTCCCTTTGTAAATACTCACTATTAAACATTCTTAGAACGTTGAATTTACAAAGTGTTAGTTGGATTCAGTGTACCAATTCATTCTTATAAGCATTGAAATTATTTGTATAGAAGAGAGTAGCAACCCCATTGGAGAGCTCCTTACGAGTCTCTCCATGGTAACGACTTTAAAATTAAAAATTTTAAAATATGTTTATTGTATGCTTGATGCATTGAACTATGGTGAAGTTTGCAGCAACACCAGAAATATGCAAGTATATGCACTATAAAACTTTACATACAAGCACAGAATAACATGAAACATATCACAAGTAAAAACAAACTAAATATGCATTTGCATACAAATCCGATGTCTAGTCATAACACAACCTTGTTCAGTAAGGCAGGTATGCTGGTATTAAACTTATATAATAAATTTCCAGAAAAACTCAAACTTGCCACCTCAGAGGCTATATTTAAAAGAAAGGTAAAACATTTCTTGCAGCTTAACTTTTATTCCGTAGAAGAGTTCTTGTCATTTTAAAACCTTGTATTGTGCTCTTACATGGTACTATTTGAGGACTGAAATTCTCAAAGGTGTTAAGTGACAAAACATTACTTCTTAGTTATAAACAATATATGCCTTAATTATTTCCATTAGTTCTTATACAAGATCTATGACAAACCACAGTATTCTTACTGGACTATTTAACATATTAAACATATGTAAATAACATTGAGCTAGTAAGCATATAAATTAATATTTAAATCTGAAATTAGGAAAATGGTAATCTAACATTTGGGTTTCCTCTGAAAGGTGTTATGTCACTGAAGTTACAAAAACATATTTCAGGGTGACTGTTTTTAGAAAAAACAGGGGGACATTATTCCGTATGCGGATAAGAGGTATGAAACTTTAATAAACTTACGAATTCGGTGTTTTTTAATATGCAGAGTTGATTGAGTAGTATCCTGGGTTCTCATTCAAGTTTAGATGTGCAGATCCTATGGCTATGCCCGGTTGTCACTGCCTTTGGCCACAGCTGCTCCACTCCTCTCCTCAACATCCCTTGGCTATACTTTGAGGCTGAGGGTTCTCAGTCTCTCGGCTACGCCTTGTGGCTTAGGGCCCTTGATGTTACAATTTTGGCAGCAGAATGCGTATTAAAAGACCCTGATTCCGTAAGTTTCTTAAAATTTCATACCTCCTACCCGTATACGGAATAATGTCCAAACAGGGAAACTACAGGGAAATCAAAATTCAGAAAATATACAGGGAAAAGGCTTGTCATGTCAGAATATTTGATGAGAGTGTACTTCAGTGGAATGAAAAAGTGGAGTTATACAGAGTAGGTTTGTGCAAACTGATTCTTTCAAAGTGGTCATTCATACATCATGAACTGTTTTACACAACCCCTGCTGGTCACCAATCGTTATGAACCATAACTAGTTGTACCCTACCATTGTTATTCGCTCAATTCTTTCAAATCATCCATGCTTACAACTTAGCTAAATTTATGATTGTTTTATGATCGTTTATCTTCAATAAAAAGTTTAGTCCTATGATTTAGAATGTATGACAAACAATTATTTTCATATTATATATCTTACAAAAATTGCAGGGAAAAGACTAAATAAAAATACAAAGAAGTTGTGATTGTTGAGAGAGGGGGTGGTGGACATACATCTACAAACCGCATTAAAATGGTGCAACATGCCATCACAGCATTGGCGCTGGATATTATGCAGTTCATCAATTTGGCAACATTGTTGCTAGCTGTGCTTTGAGAGGAAATGCTAGTCCCTGATTGGTTGAAGCGTATGTGAAACTGCTTATAGTCTTGACTGCTGAACCCACTTGTAGTACCACTTAATTATTTTTAATAACTGAAGTTGGCCTCAATGATGTGAAGTACCTCATTGTTTGGAATGTAGACTACAATGTATAGTGCTACATTTTGTTGATCGAACATCCTTCTTCATTTTTCCTGTGTTAATGGGCAAGTTTTGATGGAGAATCACATTGTCGATCTTTTACTGTGCATTGTGAAAGTTTCAAAATTTAATCCAGTGTGGTTATTACCATCGGTTTATCCAGAGTTTCAGCCTTGGCTGCAAGAAGTGCACAATGACTCAAAAACGGCTTTTTGTAATGTATGCAGAAAGGTTCACCTTAAGCAACATGGGCAAGAGGGCTGTTACCAGACACAATGTCAGGTCAAATGTAGGAAACAAGGATCGTGGCAATGAAGGATATAGCTGATATTTCTGCATTTCTCTCCTCATTTTGTAAACAGGTGGAGTCATTTCATCGTTTTTTTTTCTATGTGCCTTGTATTTCATATGGTGAATAGTGGTAAATTTGAATACAATTTACTAACTTTAAATTAATACTTCACCCAACTCTTGTACATATTCCATTTTCATGCATGTATATAGGATAGCCAGTGTTCAGTTTAGTATGACACATCTCGTATTTCAGGCTGTAAATGCTCGTTTGTATTGACTTCGAATGGGTCGTCCAAAATTGCATATTTACAAGAAAGCCAAATAGTGACAATTTTAATAATCCTTTTATACACCATGTCTTTTTTTGTATGGATATCAGTATTACGAATGTTGAATATCGCATTACAGACAATTCTTTCTGCATAATTCTAATGATGTTAGAACATTTTGCCTGTGACTGTACATTACACAGCATGTTATCTTATGATTCAGAGCGGCAACCTAACAATGAAGATACTGTTAACATTGAACAACAGCCAAAAACAATAAAATATGAAAAATAAATGGAGAGATGAAAGGAATAAAATGCTCCACAGTAATACTAAAGCTGAGATCCAAGTTGCATTCATTTTTAATCAAAGTTAGTATTCAATTTTTGAAGTAATAAAGACGAACACAACTTTGCTAGCCAAGGGTGTGATCATGCACAAAGCTGGTTTCAAACGCTTGCAAGTGCCAGCAAGCTTCCTAGCGTGAGTTGAAGTCCACATTTTTGTAAATGTGTCCGTTCAGACAGAACCTTATCTGGGCATGTAAACGCTTGTTGCAGCTTTGCAAATGCCATCCAGCAAATAAGAATGAACAGAACATTTATTTGTAGCTCTGGTCTGCTGGAGGCTAGTGTTGATAAATTATGGGAAGATGGTGAAAAATTGCCAAGAAATGGAATTTTTAGATTTTGGTGTAGTTTCTAATTTAAAATTTGGAAATTCCTCTTTAATTTAATATATTATGTTTTATTGTTGCAGGCACATTACTTGTATTTAAAATATTATTTTAAAATGTTGTTATATGTAACATTTTATGTTTTAACTTATTTAAAAGAGTACTTTCTTTAACATTTTCTGATATTAATGCATTAACTGATTTTTTAAAAAATAATTGAAGATAGCTCATTTAAATTATGGGATGATAAAAGCATTGATGCTTTTATGGATCTACTTTTGTGCTAATATAATGCCTAGTGAAATTTTTAAAAAGTGAATTACTGATTGATTTTAAATGTTTTAATTAATAAAAACTCATATCTTCCTTAATAAAAGACATGGTATGAAAGTAGAAAAGTAAACTTTGAAGATATGTGTATATTTCCTATAAAAGTGTCAACATGTTATCTTAAAAAATAGTTTCTAGGATAAAGGTACATGAAATTAGCAAGCATATCATTGGCAGGATAGGGCTTTTCATCTCCCCTAAATCTCTCATATTTTCCAAAGAAAAGTCATTTGGGTTAAGTGACTGATGCTAGATACATGCCACAGGATTTATGTTGATATATCTTGAAAGGAAATATTTTTTCTAAACTGAAAGCTAAAGGTAAATATAAATTGTTTTTATTGTAGTTGAACAAATTAATAGAACATTAATTCATGAAAGTAACATTATAACATATTAATTTATGAACAGTTAGTCTGGAACTGTATGGGTTTATTAGCTAAGTATGTCTAAGCAGATCTCTGATGGTTGTTAATATCGGTGATGAGGAAGAGAGAGACTCCTTGAAACTGGTTCTGAAGTTAAAAATCCTTAGCGAAATTATACACGTGTGACCATAATTAAAAGGCTATCTTTTTTTACCCAAATTATCCCGAATGGATCAATTTTGTATTAACTAACCTCTTTCCTCTTAGCATATTTAGATTCAACCTAGTTTGTAGTTATAGCACAGAATTTGTTTCTTCAGGTGCCAACATCAGCTGTTACAATCCCTGCTGTGACGTCTAAACTTACATCTGCCGAAGGTGTATGTAGGTATGTGGCAGCTGCATCTACCTCCAAACTGGGATTTCTTCAAGTTATAAAATGTCATTTGTTGACAAGTGTCAACAGGACACTTAAATGTTAAAGTAGCGAAACTTACTTGGGTCATACATGTGATCAGTACAAAAGCAAGTTTTAAAGCGCAGGAGGGTATCAGCAACATCTTTAAGATGATTTTCAAAGACAGTCACATAGCATCACAAATGCAATTTAGTCTGATGAAAGCTGCATACCTTGCTTGCTTTGGACTTGCACCATATTTCCATCACAAGCTCACTGATGAATTGAAAATTGCAATGCACATAGTTGTGTGTTTTGACAAATCATTCATCAGAATATCAAAACTCCTGCAAATGTATTTGGCCATTCGCTTTTGGGATGAGAATGAGACTAGGGATAAAGTGTCATCAAGATATTGGAATTCTTCTTTTCTGGGTTATTCGTCTGCAGCTGACTTGTGGAGAGGGAGTGTCTTGGACAAAGTAGAACAGAAAAAGATCTTACATGTTTCCATGGATGAGCCAAATGTAAACTGAGCCTTTCTAAACTCCACAAAAAAGAAATGAAGTTATATGAAGAAGATCCAGAAATATTGGATCTACATGTAGTCCATGGTGCATTCCAAGCGGCATTCAAGAAAACTGGCTGGGAAATTGGCAAGTTCCTGAAGTCAATACACAATGTGTTTAAAGATTCTCCAGCATGGTGAGGTGATTTTGTTTATGAAACTAAGTGCAAGGATTTTCCTTTGAAATTTTGCAATTGCCACGGCCTTGAAAATGTTGCTTTCTGTGAAAGAGCTGTCAAGATTTTACCTAACCTGAAGTTATTTCAAGAACAAGAGTGTGCACCTTCCTGATACTTATGTAGTGAAGAAGACTGCTGAAATTATTCAAGACCGTCTTCCACAATCTAAATTACACTTTTTGACAATTGCTTCTGCATTTGAACCCTTCTTGAGGGAGTTCCAAACACCAAAACCAATGTTTGCTTTCCTACATTCTGCTGTTGAACATCTTACCCAAGAGCTAATGAAAAGCTTCATTATAGCCAACATTCCGGAAGATGCTACTACTCCATACAAGCTTATAAACATAGATGTTTAGAATGTAGAAAACTGTGTGAAACTGTGAAAAGTTAAGATTGAACCAGCTGCAAGACTATCTCTCAATGAAGTTTGTTTTACGAATATTGATATGAACAAGTACAGTCTAGTGGCAAAAAACTGTCTAGTGAAGATTGTGGGAAACTTATTGAGAGGAGCCCTCTGAAATATAAATTTGTCAGAGCCTCTACTTGTCTTGATCCCAAAAAGATAATGACTAAGCCAGGACAATGCAAGAATGACTGAAACATGTGTTGGAATGCTTTTGGCAAAGCATCATGTGAATGCATTTCAGTCTGATCGAGCCATCCTTCAGGTTGGTCGGTTTGCATCTTGTGCAGACAAAACTGAGCTGTCAAATTTTGATTGAAGAATGTCTCCTTTTGACACTTTCTATGCAAACAAATGAGTGGCATAGAAGAATATAAAGATGTATGGCGCATTTATAAAAATTATCCTTTTGTTTTCACATGGCAATGCCTTTGTCAAAGGAGGTGTTTCTGCTAATAAGGAAATGTTAGGGGAAAACCTTCATGAGGAGAGTGTGATAGTCTTGAGAAAAGCATGGGAAGGCATACAAGTTATGAGTGGAGAGTATGCCATAGTTGTGGATCAAGGAATGCTTTGTTATGCTCATGGAGCCTGCACTAAGCAGAAAGAAGCAATTGTGGAGCGAAAACAAAGAAAAACACAATTGGAGAAACTCAAACAGTATGAGATGTAAGAGAGAAAGAGAAAAGCTAAGATACTGCAAGAGTTGAAAACAGACTTTGCAAATAAAACAAAGTGAGTTGGAAGAGAAGATAAGAAAATTTAAGTGAATAAAGTAAATGCATAAATGAAAAAATACTTAAATACAGAAAATACGAAACTGAACTAAGCTATTCTGAAATGATTGGTGCTGTTGAGCAGTGGCAGCTCATGTTGCCTATATCTAGGGGGCCTGAACGGATTATTATTGGAATTTTAGCTTACCTTAATTATTTGAAGATGGATTGCATACGGCGATCTTTCTTTGTAGCAAACTTATTAACCACTCTCTTGTTGAACTTTGGGATGTTTTCCATCATTTCCTTTTCTATGGACAACATAGCAAGTGCAGTTAGTCTATCTTCTCTAATAGTCTTCCTAAGGAATGTTTTAATTCTTTTCAGTGTAGAGAAACAGCGTTCAGATTCACTTGTTGTTAAAGGCAGAGTATTTTCAAATGTTTTAACACTTCAGAAAAAGTGGAAGAAAGATTATCATCTCTAAGATATTGAAGCTATTTTACAGCACCACCAATATTCCTGAATTCTTCTCTTGAATAGATGACTGAAAGTTCTGTATGTAGTTTATCCTTATCAAACATCGGAAGCATTTTTACGCATTCACTGAATACATTTTCTGGAAATATTGAATTAAATTGCTCAAACTGTGATTCTTGTAGGAGGGAAGACACAGAAATATGTTCTCTAAACTGGAAGCGGAGATTCAATTGAGACAGAATAACATCACATATTTCCTTGGCTGCTGCTGCTCTGGTGTGTGTGTTTGAAACAATTTTTCTTTTGTGTGAATTTTCTGCTGCCAAATCACAGGACTCCACTGTGTTTCTTACTTTTATAATTTCAGCAGTGAAAGTAGATATGTACACTGAACTTTGGCAGCATACATGTGGTGATTCAGTAGTTAATTGTACAGTATTTCTACATGAGGCATAATTAAATGGAAAAAATTAAGCCAGAAACAAAACTCATTATTTTCAATATACCCCAATATAGCAGATGCCTCAATTATTGTCGCACTGCTTGAAGTCTCTGATTCTGACAAAATTTGAAAACATTCTTTCAATGCCTTCTCCTTTTCGTAAACAACATTTACAGTCCTGGATTTGTAGTTCCACCTTGTTGATCCACCACTGGGTATTCTCCTCTTAACACACGAATCTAACACTGATGATCTGTGTGGAGAGCGGGAAAAGAAGGCAGGTATAGCAGAAAGATTTGAAAAGAAAATCCTAACTTTTGTGTTTTGCCTGGCAGCTCTCTCCATTATCAGATTTAATTGATGTGCTAAGCAGTGTACAAAATACGCATTAGGGTACACATCTCTAACTTTAACTTGCACTCCATTGATAGCCCCGCTCATTACCCCTGCACCATTAAAACTTTGGCCTATGAGCTTCTTCTTATCTTTTAATATATTGCCAAGCTCAGAAATTACGACTTCTGCAATTGTATCAGAATTTTGCCCATTCAGAATAAACAATCCCTAGAACCGCTAAAGTATTACAATACCTTAAGACAATTACAAGCTGGAACATGTCAACAATATCTGTAGTTTTGTTGGCCATAATAGACACACAGTCTGCTGCTTCAATTTCTTCTAAGATGTTTTCTTTACAGACTTCAAGAATGCACTGAAGTAACTCTTTTGTATTGTCTTAGAAGTTCCTTTAAAGAATGAATGGTTAAGATGGCACTTAAATAGGGAATCAGTTTCTGCTGTATATTTAATCAACCCCCAAAAACCCCTTGATTTTGCGACCCTTCATGCTCTTCATGTCCTCTTAGGGGTAGCTCGTGATAACCACAAAATTTCACACAGTTAATTATCTTTATAAGAGGGTCCCTATTTTTTGGATTTGATCATTTTGACGATCTATTGATTCCGTATAGGCTTGGCTCAAACATGCCTGTACATTTACTGACCCAAGTGTAGCAAAATTAACCATGTTATTAACATGGTTTTTGGACATTTCATGTTTATGACAAATTTTCATATAGTCTCTTCAGGATTGAAACCCCCTTTTGAACCCATGCAATGTTGGCTGCATCATCTTTAATTCCAAATAAAAGGCAAGGAAAACAGAAAAGGGAATTGCTGACTTCACAGCCACATATCCACTCATATTTTGTGTAAATTTCAGGACTGAAACACCTGCTATATTGTTTTTGGCAGCTTGTTGCAGTTTGAATAATATTTAACACAGGAGTCGGTCTTCCACGCACCTTAATGTCACATTTCTCTTGCAGTGTTAAAGCGTGAAAACGAAGTGACTTTAAAAACTCGACTGAATTACTCATTGTTACAAGCACACCATTGATACCAGTATATAAAATCACATTTGATTGTACTTTACTGTCAGCAAACAAAAATATATTTGAATCGCCGTGAAAATATTCACAAACAGTCTGATTTCATGAACATCTGCACAAAATTGCACTTAACACCACTTTTGAGACTGCAAACAATGCAGTCCAGCAAGTTCACTAAATGATGGGATGCGCAGAAAGCAGAAACGTGTAGTGGGGCTAGCAGGGAGGGAAATGGAAGCAATATGCATGTTAGCGAGTTGTACTGGCAGTCCTCTGAGGGAGAAGCGGCTTCACATATGAACTTGCCACGTAGCCTGATATGAACAAGTTGTAATGAATTACAATATATATATATATATATATATATATATATATATATATATATATATATATACGGATGTAATCTATTCAATTAAGGCAACATTATTAAATTTGCTCTAGGGGGGGGGCTGCAGTCTCGCAGCCCCCCTTTATCGCCCGCCATTGCTGTTGAGGAAGCCTGTGTATTAACACTGACTAAAAATCAATTTTTAGTGTAGTTGCTGTTATGGAAGGTGTAATTTGTTTCAATTGAGAAGTATTATTTTACATTCTTTAAAAATGTTTACCTACCTAATTACTATATTCAAGACATACCTATATAAATCTAACATAGAGATTGTTTTTATTGATTTGTGTCATTGGACCAATGCTTGCTATTATATTCCTTTAGAAGTTCCACAAGTGTCACTGAGTACAGATTTTGTGGGAATGTTATAGTATTAATTGCCATTCATACTAAGCACAGATGCATTGTGTAAATGCAAGACCTTGCACTCATGTTATTTATTGGAAGCATTCACATAGAATTTACAGCTTGGGACCAACATGGAGATTGTACTGTTGACGTTAAAAATTAAGGAAGCATACTCATAATACATTCATCAGTTTGGGCTGACTTCAACATCATGCAGAATAATATAAATTGTTGTGTGTAATCATCTCTCTATTTTGCACAGTAGGTTGAAGAAATCTCATACTGAATTAATGAACCTAATTGCCACTCTCTGGATCCATATTTTATTTTAAATGACAAAATGCTTAAGGAAAAATAATGCAACTGTAGTAACATAATTTCTCCATTGATTTGTGTTTTAAAGTTGATGCATGAAAAACTTTCATGAACTTAAGTTGGCAGTGGATACAAATAATCAAGTAGCCCGTGCTTATTTTTCATTGTGCTTATATCTCTTTATGAGTAGTATTACCTTATGATTACATTTACAGCATGCTATGTTGGCATTACTTTTTATTCTGAATGGGACCTTATAGACCAAGGAGAAACGGTATGAGGTTTTCTTTTAATGTGAAATATTATTTTATATTGATAAACATACACAAATATTATTTGAGTATCATGGCTCACTAAATTTCATGCAGGGAAAATGAAAATGATACAGAGAGAATATCTTGAGATGACCCGTGGGCTCCCTGTATTTTTTCAAATAATAATATAACTAAAATGCCTTTATCAAATTTATATAATTTGGCACTAATAAACCTTGAACCATGCTGAAATCAGAACCACCAACATTAACAATGTTAATTTCCATCTCATCAATGATATTGTCAATGTGACAGTGACACTTTTCAAGAGGCCAAGACTGCTGGAGTTAACACCAGTGCCATCTATTGCCATCATTTTCAACTCAAAGATCATGAATAGGAACATGGAACCTTTGAGAGAAAAATGGCCTTGCTTTAAAAACGTTTAGGAAGAAATATCTCAATTTTGTGAATTTTGGCATTTAGGATTTTTGAGAATTCCAGTCCTCATTTATTATTTTTCTTTTATGTATGTATTATTATCTACTAATATTATATCTTATTTGTATTGATGATACCATGAATTAATGTAATTCCCATGGTTGAAATAAAACGAAATGAATTGAAGCCATTAAATATGAAAATTACAATTGGCATATTTGTGGGGATCTTAAAGTTAATCAATAAATTGAATTTTATTTATGGATGCTCTTTAACTACTATGGCTCTTAGCATCCCATTCTATATTGGATGTGAAAGACCGGATATTTTGCTCAGATGACTCTTTATCAGGCTTGAGTTCTTTTACATGCCATAAATCTATGGCACGGGACCACTGGCTTTACTTCCTTTTCGAAAGAAGCCATGCTAAGGATTTTTACGCCCGAAAAAATCCATTGCCCTCTGTCGGGTTTGAACCCACGACCTCGGGAACTAGAGGCTAACATGCTTAAAATTAATGGTCTTGTATTGGGAATGCAGAGTGAATTCACTAAATATTCTTATTTTTCATGTCTTTGGGATAGCCGTGATACTTGACAACACTACATAATCGAGGAATGGCCAAAAAGAGAAGAATTCACTCCCTAGCAGTATAAGGTTAAAATTAAACCTTTAGTTAATCCACAAAATATATTTCTTTTTCTATTACACATTAAATTGGGGCTGATGGAAAACTATGAAAGCTATGGACAAAACAGGTGAGGGTTTCAAGTATCAGCAAAGAATGTTCCCTGGTTTGAGTGATGCAAAATTAAAAGAAGAAATATTCATTGGTCCTCAAACTAATAAAAAGTGAGGGTAACCAAAGTTTTTTTAGAATTGCTAACTTCAAATGAACTTGCAGCATGGGAATTGTTTAAAAGTGTTGTGAATTGGCTTCTTGACAACAAGGAGGAGGGAGTAGTGAAGGACTAGTGCAGAACCTCCTTCACAATTACAACAATTTAGAATACAGGAAGTCTCTTAAAATTCACTTCCTGCATTCTCATTTCATTTTTTTCCTCAAAACTTGGGTGCAGTGAGTGATGAAGAAGGGAAACACTTTCATCAGGACATTTTGCAAGTGGAACAGCATTATAAAGGGAGGTGGGATCCACCCATGATGAGTGATTACAACTGGTTCCTACAAAGAGAGAGTACTACAACACATAAGAGACATGGCATTTCACAGGGAATCTAGTCTTCTTCTAAGTAAATGTGAGTAGCCAGTTCCAGAAATTTATATGAAATATTCATTTTCAGTATTAATAACAATGTTAATAACAGCAACATTTATTCGTGTTTAAATATTTGGAATTGAATATTAACAACGTGAATTTGCATAGTATCAAATTTTTCTGAAATGTTTTAAATAAGAACTCAAAATCTGAGGGTGCTGCAAAAAATGATTTAAAGTTTCAGATTCAGCTTAGTCAGTATGTGTGTGTGTGTGTGTGTGTGTGTGTGTGTGTGTGTGTGTGCATGCGCGCGTGCGTGCATGTGTGTGTGTGTCCCCCCCTCGCTCTCGCTCTCTCTCTCTCATGCTCAGGAGTTAATAATGAAATCATTCTCCTTCTTGCTTCCCAATTGTTAGATTTTCAAAAGCCACAAGAGAGTCGCAACTTTTTAGAACGTTTACTATATGGATAATCACAATGTTTCATTTCTGTACAATTTTCAAGGTTGTAATTTGTTAAGTAGTGTAACCATCTAACTTCATTGAGTATAGTATATAATCTATCACACTTTGTCCCTTCTTATTTGCAAATGTGAACTCACCTTCTTTATCCCTCCCTTTTAATCCATTACATTATTCATTTCACACAAGTCGATCAACTTCATTCCCTCACAATTGCATATTTTGTCTCTATTCTTCCTAGTTTCTATATCTGCTGTATTCTTTATATTGTTTGGCACTTCACATATTCTGATTTGCTCTTCCCCTATCCTTGCATTGAAGTCTCCTACAATTGTTATATCTATTTCTACATACTTACCCCGCATTTCTTCTATATCCTGCTGCACTTTCTTGAACATGTTTTGATAATAGAATTTTGAAACTCTTGGTGGGCTGTACACAACTCCTAAGCACACCTTTCTTTTGCTCATCTCTCCCATTTCTATTATGCACCACAATACCATCCCCCTTTCTATTCCATTTAGTACTTTCACTTTTATTTTCTTATTCTTCTTCACGAGTAAACCTGTTACCACAGACATCCGCCCTTTCTCTTTATCCCTCACTCCTTCTTTACCATAGAAACTATAATCACTAATAACCACTTTCGCCTCTTTATTTAACCAAGTTTTCACTACTGCCAACACACCAACCGCTTTTAACACTTGGAATATTTCACTGTTACCAATTTTGTTCCACAGCCCCTCCATGTTCCATACACCCACCGAAAACACTGATCCCTATACAGCCCCTGTTCTGTCATATCTTAGTTGGTCTGTTCTTCCTCTCTGCCTTGTCCTCCGGGAGTCCCTGTCTTCTCTCAACTGATCTTCTAGTTGTAATATACTTCCACTTGGTGATGACACGATACTTTATCCAGTTGCCTCATCATGAATTCTTAGACCTGCTGATGCTGCTATGGCCAACTATTTTGCATCATCCTTTAGCTCATCACTAGGAATGATGTCCTTTCTTGGTTGACGTCACATGTGGTTGTCTCTCCTTCTTCTTTTGATGTTCCTCCTCTTCTGCCGCCCTGCTCGATTCTCATTCTGCCGAATCCTGACGTAAAATTCTTCGCCTGTCAATGTCCTCTCCTTGCTGAGTCGTGACATATTTTCTTCCATTGATCCAAAGTATTAGCCCTCTAACATATGCTTTTTTCCCTTCTTCTTTGGCCTTCCTCATTTCCTTCAACAAAATCTCTCTCTGTTCTCTTTGTTTTTTCCCAAAGTCCTGCTCTATAAATATTTTAATATCCTTAAGTTTTCTTGCATTTGACAGGACTAACACTTTAAACTTCATGGTGCTAAGTTTTACCAGTATCGGTCTGTTGTTCGAATTTCTTCTCCCTAATCGAAATGAATCGATTATTTCTAAACCACGTATCTGCAACTCTAGTTTCTTTTCTATAATTTCTTCTACTTGCTACCATGTTATTTTTCCTCGTTCTTCCGCTACTCCAAAAATGATATTTAACTTCCTATGTCTTTCCTTTTCTCTTTCCAAATTTGTTACTCTCTGTTCTAGTATTCCTCTTCAAATCCTTTTATTGTTCCTCTTAGTTCATCTATTTTCTCCGTCAGTTTGAATTCCAGTCTTTTCTCCATTTTTCTGATCTCAATCAGTTCCCCGTTCATTTTTTTAGCAAGCCCATTACATTCTGTTCCAAAGATCCAGGCCCTGGTTTCATTTTTGTTCCTCCAATCATTAATAGTATGGTCACTACTATTAATAGGAAAACCACTGAAGTACCTCCTTCCATCTTCTTCTGGTAAATTATACTTCTAGTGTTAAATGCTCCAATTCTCACTTGGTAAATTTCTGTTGATATCCCCTTGCTTCCTTCGTGTCACGTATATAGAGCTATTCGCTGACACATCCGTTTGCTACGCTTGCTCAACTGCAGCTCCCCTAGTGGGATATTAAAACTTGATCCTATTTTACAGGCAGTTGGTTACAGTATTGGACAGTATAATTCAGAGTTCGCATTGTGAAGTTTCCAGCCATCTTGTCTTTCACTCTTGAAGTACATATCTTTCTTTTCACATATGTGACAATGTCACTGCATGGTATAGCAATTGGTGGATTACTTAAGGGGATTTTTGTAGCCTCTTTTGTTGCCTGGTTAGCCGATTCATTACCCTCAATTCTGGAATGTGAAGGTACGCACATCAAGGTTATATGCTTACCTTCATTGTTAACTTTATGAAGAAGCAGCTGGATTTCCTTTGAAAAAATATTGGATGATGTTAAGTTGTGAATTGCAAGCAGTGAATTTTTGGAGTCTGAAAATATCAAGAATGACTTTGGAAAATCAGTTTCCAGGTGTACAACACAGCTGTTTAATTGCATAAAGTTCAAAATTTAAAATAAAGAGAGTCGGAGGTTGTTACACTAAATCACTAAAAGGTACTTACTTTGAACGCCTTCCGGGAGAATGGTTTGCTCCCATCATCAGCTTGTTTCCAACTTGAGTTTGGAAGTGTAGTGTAACAACCTCCGACTCTATTGTAAATTATGACACATCACTGTTACTAGCTTCTCAATCTTCAAATTAATGCATAGAGTTCACTTGAAGAAAGAAAAAAAAAAAAAACAGTGTTAAAAATCAGGTGGTTTGAATAGCATATTGTGATTAGGGTAGATTACAGCACAACCAGTGTCACCATTGCACATTGATCCATCAGTAAAATTTGTATGTGTTGTGGATATTTTTTATATATTTCATTGAATAATTGATGATAAATTGGTGACAGTATTTAGTTCCATGTTGATTATGGGGCAATGATTATTCAAGATGGAATGGCAAAGCATGAGTTGAATAGTACATAGGAATGCTTAAATTAACTTCATGAAGGTATTTTTCTATCATGAGATGGAAAGGCATTTGTGATTTGCCAGCATTTTGCTTGCATATATTACGAAATACAAATGTTTTCCTTTTGTAAACCACTCATTACTGCTACCTTGAGAGCAAACATTAGACAGGAGTTGTTTTCTTCTGATTGTGAGTGGTTCATTTGTTTCAATCTGTATGCTGGTTGTTGGGCTGGAACAAAAAGCACCAAGTGGTATCCGCATGTATTGCATCAAACGTTTTAAGTGTAGCTGTTCTTGCAGCATTGTAAACGATGGCACCATAATCAAGTTTTCCTCTGATGTAGGCCTTGTAAGTATTTAACAGCACATAGTAGTCTGCTCCCCAGTTTTTTGCCACTAGAACTTTCAAGACGTTTAATCTTCTGCTGCATTCATCTTTGAGATATTTAAGATGAGGATCAAGTTTAATCTTTTATCAAAGTACATATATGCCTAAGATTTTTATTGTTTTAATAACTTCAATTTTGTGATTACCTAGATACAGTTTTGGTTTGAACTTTTGATATTTGTTTTTTGTAAAACAAATACACACAGATTTGGTTTTAGAGTGTTTCAAACCTCTAACTTTCGTACACATTTGAATAAGTTGAATTAACTCCTCTAGCAATTCCTGTGTTGTACTGGTGTTCTTTCCTACACAAAATATGGTTAAATTATCTGTAAACAGACATGCTTTAACTGGTGGTGTGATGCTAGAAATAATACTGTTTATAGCTATGAAAAATAATGTTAAACACATAATTGAACCCAGTGGTACCCCATTGTTTTAGTCACTTCATTTGATAGCACTTCATTTACTCGAATGTGTACTCTTCAGTATTGAAGAAAGCTTGCCACAAAATTTATGTTTCCTGATACGTTTTTCCTCCGTTCCTCTATGATGCAGTCTTTTCGGACTGCTGTCATATGCTTTTTCAATATCTAAGCTCCCCATTATGAGGTGCTGTTTATAGAGAAAGGCATTTTAAACTTCAGCTTCTAGACTTATTAGGCTGTCTGCAGTTGAATGGATTTCTGTAAATCTGCTTTGCACAGTGCTAATGAAGTTGATGTTCGAGATACCAGCATAGTCTCCTATTGATTATTTTTTCCAATAATTTACACATCAAGTTTGTTAGTCTTAGGGATGGAGTTTCTGGTTGGAGATCTGGTTTCAGTATTGGAACTACAAAGGCTTTAAGCCATTGTTCGGGAATCTCATTTGAGATCCATATATGATTATAAATTGCTAGAAGATAACTTTAATACAAACAGTGGAAGCTGTGTTATAAATTTGTATGAAATAAAGTCTGGTCCAGGACAAGAATTGCCACATTTGTCAGGTTTGTCACACAGTTCCTGTAGCTGCAAATTGTCATTTAAGTTGGTTTATATAAGGTGAGACTGTTTGTGAGTCTGTACCTTCACCATCTTCTTTCTGATGGTGGATTTAAGCATATGGATAGAATTATTTAAGATTTCAGCAAAGCTATATGCAAAAGCATCTGCTATACATTGTTTTTCATTTATAAAGGTTCCATCGATTGGATTTCTGAATGTTGTAATTCTAAATTGGTTGAATTTGTCACTTATTTTTTGATTATATTCCATATTAGTTGGCTGTAATTTGCTAGATAAGTCATATAAGTAACATTTTAATATTTTAAAAGCTGTGATGCAACTAGAGGATAGAATTATTGCAAAAGACATTGGATATAGAATATTCCCTAATATTATAACAGATGCACTGCATTCACATAATTGGAATTATATGATGCAAAGCACCTAGTTGATATTTCTACTGCCAGGTAGTATAACATTGAAATTGCCACACTATTTTGAGTAGCTGTGTACTACTCAGCAAAGTGTTTTGTTAACTTGTTCCAATGATAATAACAGGGACTACAGTACCTTCAAAATGGAAAAATTTTTGCTCTCCAGAAAAATCAGATGCTGTTATTAATTATGCATTGCCACATTGCCCCTACTCTTTACACATTTCTCTCTCACTCGCCCACTGTCTAGTGCATTCACAAGATACACTTGCTTCTTTTGTTACACCATATGCTTTGGCAGAAAGCTGTTGAGCATTTTTGAAATTGAGTTGATTTGTCTTACTCGTTGCATCTTTTAATAATAATACGTTGAGACTGGCTTCACAATAGCTGCTTTTTGCCTCGCCACTAAATTCACCACTTGGCCATTGCAGCTGTTCTATATATCAAGCCTGATAAAGAGGCCCCTGAGCAAAATTAGCGGCCTTTAACCCCAATATAGAATGGGGTGCTAAGGATCACAGCTGTTAAAGAGCACCCATAAATAAAACTCAACTTCTACAGCTGTTCTATTGCTACTTAAAGCAACAACTGATTACTAATATAAAGTACTTGAGCTCTGAAGGGCTCATACACTTAAGCCTCATACACTTACACATAAACACGTTATGGCTGTTCTCTAGATGCGCATTCTGCCTAACAAGTTAAGTGAGCTGTTGGCTCTCATCCTGAATAACAGAGAGAGGAAAGAAGTAGATTCCTGGTGCTTGTTCAATGTAATTCCTTTAGCACCATCTTGGCAATAGTTTGCATTACAGTAGTATATAATTACAAATATATATGCACATACAAATGATGGCCATTTTAGTGCCTATGTGGCTATCATCGAGTATATGGGTGTGTTTATTCATTTGTATTAGGAAAACTATTTGAGCTAAAAATATGTGCTTTTCACAGTTATGTTACAAACATTACCGTCTGCCTTCCTCATGGATTAATTTTTGTGAAATTAGGATATTTGGACCTGGCATAAGTGGTATTAGAGGCAGATTCTCTGATGCCTAGCACTTCCTACTAGTGGAAACACAATATGACTAGAGCTGTAATATCTAGGACGTTGGACGTGAGTTTGAGTGCATTGCAGCTATGTTACCTGAGTAAGGCAGAGAGTAAAGGTCAGTCAACACAGCAGATAAAGCTGTGTGGTCACCCCTCCCTCCAACCCTCGAGGATAGTGACTTAAGATGTTTTCTGTGTAAAGTCAATTTGTATTCTTACAGTGATCCTAAATGTTACAGCTGTAAATATATAACACTGAGAGACTCCCATTGGTTGATGATCTCGTGACACTCGAGGAGATACAGAATCTCATTGGAAAACAAAACTTAATACCCGAAATATCTGTTTAAATACAGTGAATATAGGGCAATTCTTAGAACAACATAAGCTTGACAAGCTAACAACTACATTAATTTTTTGCCATATCTAATTGTAATACACTTTCCTTCCTTTCACTCCTTATTCTCTAATTAACTCAATCAGAAAAAATAATATCATTAGACAGAATACGTGTAGCAACCCAGTGAACTTGAGCCAACGTGCAACGTTTAGCCAGTGCACAAAAGCTGTGCTTGTTACCATCCGCAACTATCATAGAAGTGCAGATGCAACCATAGAACAATTTACTTAACTATTTTCAAAGGCTTTACTTATCAAATGATGCTGAAACTGGCCAGTGTTATTCATACATTTTTTCACCTCTTAAAGAAACTATAAATCACTAACAGTAGAGTATGTTGAGTAATGCTGGAGGATATTTTGTTTCAAATCTCCCAGAGGGTGTGGGTTTATCCTGTATATGTAATTTTTTTAATTTACACCACTGATTAAAATCACAATAGGCCATAGTTCTCTTCTGAAACACTCTTCTTTGTGAACATTCTTTCAGTTGTTTTCGTTGAACTATTGGCTGTATGAAAAAAGGGGGCTTCAAAGTTGTGTTTACTTGCTTAGTGGGGGTATCAACTGCTGACCTGAGAAAAATGGCCCCATAATTTTTTCTCCACTCCTGGCACACATCACACTTAGTATATTCATCATGGAGGGATACTTCATGAACCATATACTTCTCAGAGCTCCAATAATTATTATTTTGTGTACACATATAACCCTTCATAAGCGTGGGGGGGTCCGACCCCTTCAGCTGCCGTGGTGCGGGCGCTGCGGACCCTAAACACTCGTGGTACTTCTGACGTTACTAGAAGTACGTCGGGCCGAACATTCGAGCCGTCAGGCAGTTGTTCGGATTGGGTTGGACTCGGCGGGACACCCCCCCAGGTGCTCACCTTATGTGAGTACGGGTGTTGGCGTACCCGGGGGTTCCCGAGCCACTCATCGCCATCTTCATAACTTCATCCCCGTCCGGTCGAGGTGGGTTCGTTCTCGTGACCGGGGGACTCAAGGTAGGCTCTCGTGCGTTCTGTGCATTTCATTCCATGTCGCCCCTCGCCATCGTTTCTTTCTTCTCTTCTACTTCTGCACATTTCGCCCCACGCCCATTCATTTACACATCTCTTTTACTTCTTCGCCGGCCTACCTTGCGTGCGAAACGCCCACACACTTTTAGTTCCTTTATCTTTTTATTTAAATCCTCCGTGGACATAGCCTGACGGATACCCGCGCACTGCGTGCGCAGCTGGGTGAGTGGGTAATGGCGTCATCCCCACCACCCGGGGTCGTCATGTAGGGTGTGTGTTCGTATCCGCTGTTCAACTGCAGTCCTGCGGGGGGCCATTGCATGAGCTGCTGACTTCTGACGGCGATTGGGTCCCTCTGTCTATGTTCTGGGAGGTGTGACCCTGGGGTGAGATAGGTATAGATAGGCCACTCACCCAAGCCGGGGTAACGCCCGGGAAGTCAGAGCCCGATGTCGGAGACGGTTGCAATGGTGGAGGATTTATTTCGCTATGGAGCACCCTTTCTCCATTAATTCCAAGAAGCGCCGAAAAGTTTATGTAACAGAAGTGACACCACCGACAACTGGTTGTTGCTTGGTCATTTCACGAACCGAAGAAGGGCAAAGTTTTGAGAAGGTGAACCCTTTCATCATTCAAAAGGGCATTGATGCTATTGCTGGTGCGGTTCGGTCCTGCACTCGTCTACGGAATGGTTCCTTATTAGCACAAACGAAGTCCGATGAGCAAAGTAAGACCTTGTTGCGCGCTACGCTTCTCCACGGCTATCCCATCCGTGTGGAGAAGCACCGCACATTGAATTCCTGTCGAGGCGTCATTACCACCCATAGCCTCGATGGTATGTCGGACGATGAACTCGTAGACTATCTTTCAGACCAAAAGGTGACAGCAGTGCATCGAGTGCAGGCCAAACGCGACGGAGTATTGGTACCCACTCGTACCCTGTTTATAACATTTGATGGCGTCGATCTGCCCACGAGCATTTCAGCAGGGTACGAACGGATTGCGGTGAGGCCCTATATACCTAGACCTCTGCGTTGTTTCAAATGCCAACGTTTTGGGCATACGCAAGTCTCATATAAGAGTGCCGTTACCATCTGTGCCTCATGTAGCCAGCCGTCACACGAAGGTAGCTGTTCCACAGCCCCCGTCTGCGTTAACTGCAAAGGGTCTCATTCTGCGTCATTTATCGACTTTCCGCGGTACTTGGACGAGAAGGCGATCCAGGAGATCCGGGTTAAGGAGAAACTCCTTCGCTGAAGCCCGGAGGCGTTACCATGCGCGCCAACCTTCGCTCCTGCGATCTGGTACATTTAGTTCTGTTGTTGCCTCGCCAGTACCACGAGTAGATGCCGAAACTCAGACCTGGACCATGACTGCATTAACCGCCACTACCATCTGGCCGTCCATTTCTGGTATTGTTAGCAAGCCATCTAAAGCTGGTCCCAAGTCACTGAAGCCGCAAGCCGCTGAAAAGAAACCAAAGCAGAAACATCGCAGGGAAGATTTTCTGAAGGACTCTCCGCGTGCGCGCGGTAAGAAAAGTTCACATTCTCCTCCTCGGAGGTCGCAGTCCCAGGACGCTCCTGGGACAAGCCGCGCTCAGCGGCACCCCTCACCCATCGCCACCCAGAACCGATTCTCGGCGCTTGAATCGGTTTCTGGCTCTGAGCGCGTGGGCCCTCCCTTCGAGGAGGCTATGGAGTCTGACCAACTCCATACCAAAAGCCCGAGGCCCAAGGTTAAGCACAAGGTAATTTTGAGCCGCCCTTCTAAGTAAGAAGTTTATCCCTTTCTTTATGGCTATCCTGACCTGGTATTTACGTGGTGTACGATCGCATAGGGCGGAATTGCAACTTTTATTGCGTTCCCATTCAGCTATGGTCGTGTGTTTGCAGGAGACTAAGCTTCGCCCTCACGATCCTTTTGATCCGAGGGTATACTCCGGTTCGCTACGATCTTGAGCCGGAGGAGGGTACTCCTGCCCATGGAGGTGTCATGATATTAGTGCGTAGCGACGTTCATTTTCAAACTCTCGCTCTAACGTCCGACTTGCCAGCTGTTGCCGTAACTGTTCAGTTTCCAGGCTTTTTCTTTTCTGTTTGCTCTGTCTATTCACCTCCATCGTCTCCCCTCGCTCCCGCGGACATTCGAGCTCTCCTGTCCGCTCCCCCAACACCATTTCTTCTGTTGGGAGATTTTAATGCCCATCACCCACTGTGGGGTTCGCCAAGGGCTTGTGCGAGGGGAACTCTTCTTTCCGACATTTTTTACCAGTTCAATCTTTCCATCCTCAATACAGGTGAACCTACTTTTATTTCTGATTATTCTGGTACATTCTCTCACCTGGACCTTGCCGTTTGCTCACTCCAGCTTGCTAGTCGTCTGCAGTGGAACGTCGTCGCTGACACCTACTCCAGCGACCATTACCCCTGCATCGTTTCTCTTCTATCTCACCACGTCCAGCATTCCAGAGTACCTGCCTGGATATTCAGAAAAGCAGACTGGAGATTGTATTCCAGCCTCGTGCCTTTTGCGGACCAGCCACTGACGTTAACCAAATGGTGCAGCACCTTTCGTCTACGATTCTATCTGCCGCCGAACGCACAATTCCCCGATCATCCTCTCACCCTCTGCGTATTCCTGTTCCGTGGTGGAACGAGGTTTGTCGGGACGCCGTTCGTGCTCGTAGGACTGCGCTTAGGGTGTTTCGGCGACACCCTACACTTGATAATTTGGTTACTTTTAAACAATCGCGCGCCAGGGCTCGTCGCAATATTCAGGTTAGCAAGAAGGCATCTTGGACTCGTTTTGCCGAGTCTTTTAATCGGTTTAGGCCTTCATCTGTTGTTTGGGATAAACTTCGTCGCTTCTCAGGTAAAGTGTCGCATTGTACTGTTTCTGGCCTTCAGGTTCTCAATGCCACCGTAA
This sequence comes from Deroplatys truncata, assembly GCA_030765065.1. NCBI lineage: Eukaryota > Metazoa > Arthropoda > Insecta > Mantodea > Mantidae > Deroplatys > Deroplatys truncata. The sequence goes on along the minus strand of CM060990.1, from coordinate 344,298,832 downwards.
TGGATCCGGCTGCCATCGCTAACACTCTGGGTGCTGCCTTTGAGGCGGTTTCCAGTTCAGACCATTATTCCACCGGCTTTCGCTCTATCAAAGACCGGCTGGATTCCGACACCTTTAATTTTCGGTCTGTTAATAATGAGTGTTATAATGAACTTTTCACAATGAGGGAGCTGGAGCACGCTCTTCATTGCTCTAGGCACTCCGCTCCTGGGCCGGACAGCATTCATGTCCTGATGTTAAAGAACCTTTCAGCCGACAGTAACTCTCTTACAGGTCTATAACCGTATTTGGCAAGACGGCCTCTTTCCTTCCGTTTGGCGCGAAGCCATCATTGTCCCTATACTTAAGCTTGGGAAGGATCGCCAACTACCTTCCAGCTACCGCCCTATCTCCCTCACCAGTTGCCTTTGCAAGGTGATGGAGCGCAGGATCAACGGGCGGTTGACATGGTGGCTTGAGTCTCAGAAACTTCTGGCCAACGTTCAGTGCGGATTTCGTCGCCACCGCTCTACCGTCGACCATCTGATGTCTGTCGACGCATATTATGAACGGATTTGTGAGAAAGTATTTCTTAGGGAGTTTATGACGGATCGCGTCTTTCGTGTACGTGTGGACTCCGTTTTATCTAGTCGTTTTATTCAAGAGAACGGTGTACCGCAGGGCTCTGTACTCAGTGTTACACTTTTTGCGATTGCTATCAACCCCATTGTTGATTGTATTCCACCTGGCATTTCATCGTCCCTTTTTGTTGACGATTTTGCCATTTATTGCAGTTCACGGCGGACCTGTATACTCGAACGCCGTCCAGAGCTGTATCGACCGTCTCTACGCCTGGAGTAACGCCAACGGCTTTAATTTCTCCGCCGAAAAATCCGTCTGTATCAATTTCTAGCGCCGGAAGGCTTTCCCTCCGCCCTCTCTCCATCTTGGGCCAGGGATACTTCCCTTTGCGGACGAGGCGAAATTTTTGGGGTTGATATTTGATAGGAAGCTGAGCTGGATTTCGCATATTTCGTTTTTAAAAGCAAAGTGTGACCGTTCTCTTAATCTTTTACGTGTTTTAAGTGGCACATCCTGGATAGCTGATCGGACCGTCCTTCTACATCTTTATCGCTCTTTGGTCCGATCCAAGCTTGATTACGGGTGCATTGTCTATTCGTCGGCGCGTCCATCTGTATTACGTCGATTGAATGTCATTCACCATCGTGGCATAAGAGTCGCTGCGGGGGCCTTTCCAACCAGCCCTGTACCCAGTCTATATGCTGAAGCTGCAGAGCCTCCGCTGTCCTTCCGGCGTGAGATGCTTTTCTACAGCTGTGCCTGTCGACTCTCAAGCTTGCCTGACCACCCGTCTTTCGAGGTATTTTACGAAGATTCGCTTGATCGGCAATATTTCGTTAGCTCCTCTGCCTTGCTCCCTCCAGGGGTTCGATTTCGAAAGCTTCTTCGGCATTTGGACTTTACGCCAGCGCCGGCCCTTCCCAGGGGGGAAACGCGTTTTCCTCCATGGTTGCGCGCTGAGGCCCAGTGTCACCTTGGGTTGACGTCAATGTCGAAGAATGAGACCCTTCATCAGTTCTTAGATCGGCCTTTTTAGAACTTCAGGCGCAGTTCGGAGACTTTCGTTTTATATATACTGATGGGTCTAAGACTGATGTTGGAGTAGGGTGTGCCTTTGTTGATGGTAATCGTAGTTTTACATTTCGTTTACCTGGGCAATGTTCGATTTTTACCGCCGAACATTTTAGTATTTATCAGTCACTTTTATACGTCCAGCGGTACGACTTACGGCACTGTTTTATTAGTTCAGACTCCCTGAGTGCTCTTCAAAGTATTCGCGCACTGTACAATTACCACCCCCTCGTACAGCGCATACATGACCTGGTTCACTCGCTTGGTGCCTCTGGCATCCGCGTCTCCTTCATGTGGATTCCAGGTCATGTGGGCATCTCAGAGAACGAGTCTGCCGACGCCGCTGCCAAATCGGCGATATTATTACCCAGATGTTTTACCTCTGTTGTTCCCTCGTCAGATTCGTGTGTTATTTTACGTCGCCGCATCCTCTCGCTTTGGCGCGATGAGTGGACGGTCCTCCGGGGGAACAAATTGCGGGAGGTTAAACCTCTCCCGTTAGTCTGGGGTACCTCTTCTCGTTCTACACGTCGGGAAGAGGTACTTTTAGCCCGTTTACGAATTGGACATTGTCTTTTTAGTCATAGATACTTGCTCAGTGGTGACCCTGCTCCACTGTGTCAGCAGTGTGATGTGCCCTTAACAGTGCGTCACATTTTAACTGAGTGTCAAGTTTTAGCTCCACTGCGCGTTCGCGTGGGTCTGCCTGTTGGCATAGCAAATGTTTTGGCAGACGACGCGCATTCTGTAGAATGTCTCTTACATTTTATAAGTGACATTGGTTTTAATCGGCGCATTTGATGCACTGAGCGTCTTTTAGCTTTGAGATTTTATATTGTCAGTTTTAATGGGGCTCTTCTCCCCGACCGACATAAGGCGCTCCTGTCCCTTGCATTCTACAGTTCTTGACATGTTGGTTTATTCTTTTAGTGACCATGATTTTAGTTTGTAGATTTTAGTCTTTGGTCTGTTGTGTTTTTTAATGCTTTTGACCAAGCGGGTTTGTATGTGGTTTTTTAGTTTTTCGACTTTTCAATTTTATATTTTATACATTGCAAGGGCGGTAATAACCATAGCAGTTGAGCGCCCTTAAGCCCCATCTCATCAACATCATCGGCGGGACAGTGGTTCCTGAGACCTGTGGGAGATTGGGTATGTCTGTATGGGTTCCCATGCAGGCCGGGTTGTGAGATGCCTCAATGTCCTCCGGTACTGCCCTGGATAGTCGGTAGATGGCTTGCTAGATTACTGTTGGTCCCACCAAGGTTATCGGTAGTCACCCTTTCGGGATGACGCACATAAGTGGCGTATCCACTTCCATCCCTGCACAAGCAGAGGGGCCTTTTTAGCCTCCAGATATTGGCCTCATGGGAAACTCCCACGATTGGAGAGCCACTCGAATGGCGCTAGCCCTGGGTTTTATTGGGGGGGGGCTTGGGCTAAGGCTCTTGCCCTGGTAGACCTTCGCTCACCATGTACACATACAGCCATAAAGGTGGAACCAGGTCTCATCCAAGAAAAATATTAAACATGTCCATTTAGTCATAGCATATACAGTGCTTTTCTTTCACACTGCGTGAGCACCAGCCACTATAGCTTGGACTCCTGCCAGATCAGTTATAATATCCGCACAGTTGCCTCACATTCTCATATTTACAGTGGTAATAAGCACATATCTTCTAATAAGAGATGTTGAAAAGGTTGTCCTCTATCCACATGTTTTTGGGTTCTTCTCAGGAAAGTTTCATTTGCACTCAAGAGTTCAATATGTGAAATTGAGTAAATTTCTCACCTGATGTTTTGTTTTAGTTCTTCCAATATATGGATAGGGTTTGCTGGTATGGTTTCAAGTTCAACAATTTAGTGGCTCTTTGCACAGAGCCATATGAAATACCTGTTTGTTCTGAAGGATGGCTAAGTGATTTTTGGTGGGAATTCTCCAAATAATGACCATTGTCATCTGAAGTTTTTTCTGCAAGAATCCTATGCTGTCTGTTAAGTTTCTTAGTCTGAGCACTACCCATAGCCTGAAATTTATTATAAAGAGTACAAATTGTTGTATGACCTGGAACTTTTGCACCCGGGAATCTTTCTGCAAATTGTATTTGAATGTAAAGAACTGATGGGTTAACACATGAATCATACATAAAAACATGCTGTGCAGTAGAAAATATACATTGAGTCACAAATTAGTTTCTGACTAAATATACAACAAAATAAAACACTCATAACTGAACTACACTCAACCATTGTTTTGTCAGTACTAGAGAGCCAGACACTAGTGTGGCCTTAGTTGCACCAGCAGCACGGAACATGTATGTACAGGTCCAGTGGAAAAACCATAGTAAGGGTGTTCACAGTTCATTGGATTGCTCTGCACAAAGTGGAAAAATATTGTGTTTACAACAACTAGCATTTAAGGGTGGTTTGTAATAATCCAAGAACAGAAAACCGAAATAGAAAGCAAAACAACGTGACATTCTTATGCACAATACATGGGGAATGAGAATGGCTGTTGTTATTTGCTGTTCTCGAGTGCTCTATGAATGTGAGTGAGCACGACTCCCCACACATTTGCTGGAATTCATTCCAGTTTGTTTTTCTCAGTTTGCAACTAGAGAGAGCTGTAGTGCTTCTTACAAAAAGGTTCAAACATGACCAAGTCTTCTTTCCCAGGACCCATTAAAGCTTTGTGTTAAATGTAAATGTTCACATACCATTTGAACTTTGTCATGTTTTATGGTTTCTGTTTTTGGTTGTTGTGGACCAGTCTTAAGGCTACTGTTATTACAAGTCATTTGGTGCTGAGGGGTAATTTTCTATAGAAAATGCAGTCTCTTTAAAAATTTTGAGTTCAGAGATAGGGTTTTAGTAACTTGAAAATCAGCAATGTTTCAAAGGTGTAAGCAATGTACTCTACTTCTAGTGATTTCATGTGTGATCATATAAGCATAAACAACTTACATGTAATTGAAATAAAAATACATGATACCTGTAAATGTGAAATGTATAAAAGATGTTTTAATGAGGAAATCATAATAATGAGTAATATATGTAAATGACTAGGGAGTGCAAAGTTAGCAGTGGAGGAAGAAGGTTATGTTTGCAGGGAGCTCTGTCACAGAGAAAAAAAGTGGAACAAGTGACAATGGTAGTAGAACTTGCTGTATACAGAATGAGAGTAGGGCTGTTCATGATAAAGAAATTTATGAAAGGTAAAATGAAGCAAAATATAATGACGAATTGGGTAGTACTTGGAAGCGTTATATTTATGCTATTAATGATAGGTGGGATTGAACTAAACCCAGGACCTGAGGAAATAAAAACAAAGTTATGGAAGCTTGAAGAAAAACTGAATAAGATAGATGGAATGGAAGAACCCATAAAAGACAACTTGAAGCAAGTAACCAAAGAAATAAAAGAAGATACTGAAAAAGAGGTGCTAGGAATAAGGAGAGATGTAGATGGGATCAAAGAGAGAATGGGTGATAGGAGAAGATTAAAGTTTGTGTTCATGGGTGTGGAAGTGAGAAGAGGTATTTGGCCAGTGTAAGAAGTAAGGAAAATTCTAACGGACAAACTAGAAATGGATGGGAGATTGTGGAGGCATATCGAGTAGGAAGGCAAAGTAGGAAAAGACCAATAATAGCAAGATTTGCAACATCCAACCTAATTCATAAAATTTTAAGAAGAGCAAAGATGTTAAAAGGGGGAAAATAGAGAAGTAGTAAGAAAGTAAGAATGGGGAGGTAAAAACTGAGATCACACCAAATGAATGGCAGAGATATTATAGAGAACTGATTAGGGAGGGAAAAAAAGACTAAATTAGAAATAAGAAAGATAGGAACAATAGAAATAATAAATGGTGAGCTAGGTGGGCAATTCAGAGGTTTACCAGCAATTACAGGGTATAAAAAAAGAAAAGGCAGTAGGATATAATGGAATACCAGAAGAATTTTGGAAAGCATATTGTGAAACAAGAAAGGGCTTAGGAGTAATGACAAAGGTATTAAACAAAATAAGAGAAAGTGATAACATCCCAGAAAGTTGAAAAATAAGTATGATAGTGCATGCATATAAGGGGAAGGGAGGACCAAATAAACCAGAAAATTACAGGGAAATAAGTGCATTATATTGTGAAAAATATACACAGGGGTATTAGCAGAAAGGTTAAAAAAGTGGGTGGAGCAATAAAAGAAGCTGTCAGAATTTCAAGCTGTTTCAGGAAAGGGAAACAAGCAATAGAAAATATGTTCATAATAAAGACAAAAATAGACATATACCTCAGTAAGAAGAGAGGAAGGTTATACATGTTTGCAGATTTTGAGAAAGCACTTGATATGATAAACAGAAAAGCTCTAGTATGGAAATTAAATAGAAAAGGGGTGAGTAAAAACTACATAAAACAAGTAGAAAAAATGTATAAAGGGGTAAAGCTTGTGTAAGATTGGAGAAAAATGAAATCACGGAGATGATAAAACAAAAGATAGGATTGACATAAGGATGTAAATTGAGTCCGAATTTATTTAGTTTATTCATAGATGATATAATAGACAAAATCCAAAAAGTAAATCAGCACTGGGCCGGTAATAGCAAATAAAGAAATTCCTGGAATATTATATGCGGATGACTTAATGGATGTGTAACAGTAGTTGAATTACTAAGGGTAATAAATGTGGTTCAGAAACTCTGTGAAGATTTGTGAATCATAATAAATATAAACAAGTCGAAAGTTAAGGTTTTCAAAAAAGGAACTAAACTGAGAAAATAAGAAAAGTGGTTACTAAATGGGAAAGAACTAAAAGTGGTCAAAGAAGTTGAACATTTAGGAGTGAGGCTGAATAACAAAGGATAAATGGGAGGCACATAATAGGAAAATATAAGCAAAAGGGAGGGCTGCAATGACAGAAATAAGAATATGTAAATATAAACTAGAAATGACAACCAAGTGGCTGAAAAGAATGTACAAGGCTCTAGTGGAATCAAGCATGCTTTGTGCAGTAAATGGGGGCCACAGAGTAAGCAAAAAGGTAGATACGTATAGAATGTTCTGTAAAGGACTATTAGGGTTACCAAGGTCAACGCCAAGAGGTAGCTTTAGTAGAACTAGGAAAAGCAAAAAGGAAAGGAATAATAATGGAGAGAATAATAAAATTCTGGTATAGATGTTTGGCTAAAGAAGAAGGAGAAATCTTAAAGTTATGCATGAATCAGCAAAAAAGCTTAGGGAACACAAAAAGTTGGTGGTCAGGGATAGGAAGAATTATGGGGAAACAAAAAATGGGAGACATATGGAAGCTAGAAGAAAGGGATGAAAGTATTGTAGGTAAAACTGGTAAAAAGCAGAATAGAAGACATTGAAAGACAGGAGATATGAGAAAGTTTAGAAAACAAGAAATCATTACAATTTTATAAACAAATAGAAACGGGACGAAAACCATATATAGATAACTGTAACAGATAAGAAAAAGAAAGGATACCTTTGATGAGAACAGGAATAATATTTCTAAGAGGGATAAGAGATAGAGGAATATGTAAAATGTGCAGCGAGAAAGAAAGTATAACACATTACATGACGGGATGTAAGGAGTTGGCATTATGGCTAAAAAAGGTTTGGGAGGAAAAATGGAAAAAAATAGAGGAGAAAATTGTAGCTATAAAAACGTTAACAAGGAAAGAAGAAAGGAAGATTAGAAGTATAGATGAGTTTTACAGAAAGCAAAAGAAAAATGGGTGAAGAAAGTAAGGAGTACAAGAGAAAAAGACAGTGGGGAGGAGGGGGATAATCAAGATAGAGGGGAAGGGACAACAAGAGCTACCAGGCAGGGTGAACAGCCTTGGTGCCATGCAAGCCGATGTAACAACAAGGCCAATCAAATTCGTACATAGTTTAGGTTAGATAAATTAAAAAATTGTAGAAGTTATGTAAAGGAAGTTGTAAAAATAAATTCATTCATTCATGTAAATGACTAAGCATAAAGAATTGCAAGAATGAAGTCATCCATATCATGAATATTAATCAGAAATGTCACAAAAATGGGCAAAGATTTAATTGTATCCAACTATATTCTTACAACTGTGCAATAAAGGGTGAGGGAGATCACATACTAGAATTGTGAGACCATCACATGGCTCTTCTATAATATGAATGAAAATTTTATTTGTAACTCCAAAGTACAAACAGTATATTTAAAGAAATGCAGCACTTCTATACCAAGGCGCTCTCTAACTTAACCTCCAGGTTTTTATGTATGGTAAAGAACCTCTACAATACATCACCATCACAACTATGAATGTTGTCTTTAAACTTCTCATCCATTTATCCCTTACTTTCCCTAGAAAATCTCCCTTCTTATTAATGTTCCCTACATTCAGCTCTGGCAAAATTTTAACTGTTACTGCCTCGTGTATTAATTTATCCCATTTTCTATCCCAGAAAATATCCCTCCACATTTTTGCCATTTCACTGTCTCTTAAACAATGGAAATTAACTGCTAATTTCCCACACAGAATACCTCTTTCCTCAAAGTTTTTCCTTAATCATTTTAGGAATAATGTCCGAGTATGCATCCATGCAAAACCTATTCTTCCAAATTGATCACAATATCTATATATTTCCCCATCCCCAATTTCTTTTTACTATTTTATACAGATTTAAAGAACTTCTGTTCTCAAAGCTTGCCCAAATCTGCTTCTCTATATCGTTATTTTTGTTAATGTCACTCCACTCTACTATTATGACTCGGTCAGTCTTCATTGTCTCCTCAGTTTGTTTGTGCAAACAGTGGAATGGCTCACTCACAAAGCTACTTCCTCTTCCTTCAACTTCACTCACTTGCTAGAAAATCAAACACTGGACTTCATTAATTGCACACCAAGCAGCACCCAGTGTACATCACAACTCGGAGAACAGCACTTTGTCGCATCAACAGCATGAACCAACTTACTTCCTTGCGAGGAGGTTGGCTTATATACCACTGTCAGTGAGTTCCAGAATGTTTGAGGAAGCCAAGCAGAGGAAGATTGTTCCAGAACTACCTGGTTGCATCTTGAAGGCGCACTTGCATTGGGGAGAGTGCCCCGTCCCCTCTAATCCATTGCTGGGGAGCACTATAGGACACGTAGATGTCTGCAGCTGAGTGGAGCTGGATCGAAACATAGCTCCCCTCTCATCACTGGTCACACCAAGCAGCTCTGCGATATGGAGCTAGATGATCAAGACGGAGCACCTTAACTTTCCTTAGTGTTGACGACAAATGCAGTATACTTCATCGTTGATGCTAGTGATTACCTTATATGGACTATCCCAGGAATGTTGCAGCTTTGGCGACGTCTTCTTGGGATGATAGAGCCACACAGTCACCCTCTGGAATCTGGCACTGTCCGCCAGACGGTCATAGCATACCTTCATTCGGTCACTTGTCAGGTTCAGGTACTCCCTGGCAAAATGCTGAAAGACTTCCAGCCTATCCTTTAGCACCCCGACATAATCCGTAACCTGCCGGTCAGCATTGTAGGCATGCCAAACAACAGGGCTCATAGCAGATCACTTTTTCAACTAAAAGTCACTTTACTTTTAGGTCTCTCATAATAGAAACCCTCATAATAGGACCTAGTGTAATAATAGTAACAATTATAATGATGATGATGATGTTTAAGGGTGTTTGACTACAAGGTTATTAGCGCCCTAAAAATAATAATATTAATATGTAATTGCATTAAAATATTCTAGAATCTAAGGCACGGGCTAGAGCAAGTTTTTAGCAATGGCATCCAGTTAGGGATTTTTCAGTTTAATTAAGAGCTTTGTATATTTTAAAACTTGAAAAAAGCCTGAATACTAAAAGCTTGAAAGTGGTGGCATCCCTTGCCTTACTGGAGCCAGCAGCGGTCTTTTGCTCTATAAATAGACCACATTAGACTAGAATATTGCGATGGTATTAATGTTACAATGTGTTTAACATTTAATATAGCACCACGTTTGGAATCCAATTTGCTGCGGTATTAAGGTTGTGTGACTTCATGTGTTGCCATCTTGTGACGTCACTCGTTTGTTTCGTAGCTCCCTCTGGCGTAGCAATTTGTATCAATTAGTTTCCGAAAGAATTTAAAGTTTTGTATATTGTCCTCCGGCTAGCTATCATGTTATCTTGGTAGGACATGTATCTCTATGTAAGGGTGTGAATCGGAAAGGAATCTTTTATCCAGAAATGATACTGATGAAGAAATTGGTTTTATAACTTTTATTGTCGAACACGTTCACTAACACTTTTTACATATTAATCTGGATACTCGCCAAACTGAAACTGTTTGTAAGAACTTCTTATTTATCACTTTTAACTCGCATACTTCAACTTTATGTAATTTTTTAAATGTATAATACTTTATAATAATTCTCGTAATTCTGCTGCGTGTAACTTGACGAAATGAATGAACTGAGAGACCGACGTGTAGAGTATTGAGAATTCTGTTGAACTGGGTGACCGACGTGTAAGGTATTGAGAATTTTGTAGAACTGGGTGACCGACGTGTAAGGTATTGAGAATTTTGTAGAACTGGGGACAAGCTACCTCGAACCTACACTATTTATAGGCCTGCATCAAGATACGCCAAAAGATTATAAATGAACTGCTATTGGCTAATAAAACGCGCCAACATTAGCGTCTATTTTAATATCCAATGAAAACCACGAATACATATGCTTTAGGAAATGTTCTAGAAGCTTCTACCGAAACCGCGCGAAACATTACGTAACTTCCTTGTTCCCGGTAATGATAAAACAACTCACCCCATCGCTGCATTATTGCGCCATTATTGACAGTTTCAGTAAAGCTGTATATTATTATTTACCAATAATAATTACAATTAATAAACCTCTGAAATCAATGTCACATAAAAAATACAGATTCATATTACAATCATTAATTACATTTAAGTAATTTGTGATACAAATTACCGTATCATATGCCCCACTAGAAACATAATTATAAATATTTATAACTTGTTGGAAAATTTTAAAAATTGTGTTTTTTAGTCTCCTAAATCTTGGAACACACGCTATCACTTTCACTTAACACGCATTTAACACACGACATGTTTTTCCCCTATCTCGCCACTACTTACTGGATCTGGTTTAATTAATTTAGATATTAATCTGACATCACAAATTTTTTTTTATAGCAAATACTTTACCCTAAATTATTTAATCACTGCTACCAAATTGTTTACTTTCTTAAGTTGTTGACTAAAATTTATACATTTAAGATTTTTGTAATTATTACACATATTTACCAAAATATTCACCCTCTACACAAATATTTACATCTCTTAAATCTAAGTACTGTTTCACATTTTCTGTTTGCTACATAAGTATTTGTTTCAATTATTTTTAATTATATTTACCAATTTTTTTTTTCTGATTTATTATTATTTTAACAATACTTTTGGAATTTTATTTAGGTACTTTTAATTTAATATCATATTAAGTTTCAATCTTTGCATTCTTAATTTTTAAATCTTGGAATTGTATTTACGTACTTTTACTTTAATATTATATTAAGTTTCAATCTTTGCATTCTTAATTCTCAAATACTGTTATAGTTACAAAAAAAATTGTTATATATATATATATTTTTTTTTTAAAAAATATTTATTTCTCTTTTCAAATGACATATATAAATAATTAACCCTCTTACGTTCCAATACATTTTTCTGCGAGTCATCTTTACCTATCCAGCATTTACTTTACATCTCATTGCTATTTACCCTCCTGGATCAAATTGTGTGTGGCTAAACATTACTCGTAGCCGTAACCTAACCTTCAAATTTTTGTTAATGAATAACCTCTTGTATTCATTTGAACTTTCATCACATGATAACATTTGAAAACAATCTAAAGTTTCTTGAACAACACATCTTTTACCAACTTTCATTTTCAATTCTTCTATCATTTTAATCTGAGAATACTCTGACAAATCTGTACTAAACTGTACTGGACTGGAGTTTTCATTTTGAAAAGCTTGGTACAATTTATTTCTTTGCATTACTGGTCTCATTCTGTATTTCTGATATTTCCCCTCTGAAATTAACTTGCGCCTGATTTACATCTACATTCCTAACCTCATTTATCTCTCTTAGCTCACTTGAATATTACTCATTCTACTTCCTAACTCTGTACATTCTACATTAACCTCACTTTTAGTATTAACCTCATTTTTTTTGTTACATATTTCCCTGCTCATGTCTAGCATTTTCTTTGAAACTTTTCCTATCTCACTTACTATTACTTCCTTTTCATCACTCATTTTTGGCATACTGCTATCTAGCTTCATAACTTTCTTTTCAATTTCTTCCTTGCTTTGATCTACTTTTTGCTCTAATATCTCATTACTCCTACCAATACTTTCCATTAATTTCCTATGATTCCTGTCTATAGCTTCCCCTAATTTTCTCAAAACTCTTTTGCATATCTTCCCTTATTTCCCTGCTCATGTCTAACATTTTCTTTGCCATATTCTCATTCATATTTCTCAGCATTTCCATAATCATACTAGTATCAAGATTAACATTTCCTGCTATTCTATTCTGACTTTCTGCACTAACATTTTCATCCTCAAATCCTAAAAGGTCTGGGCTATTTCCTGTAATTTGTATTGGATCACAGCTAACTGTTACACTATCTCCCTCCATAATTATTTCTTCTGTATTACTAGCAGCCATTGTTTTATTATCCTACCACTCCTAAGGAACATTTAAATTTGTTTACCTTTTTGATGCTGTATGTTGCTGTTACTTTAATGTCCAGCGTTTCTGCCCCATTCTCCTAGATTTGTATGTCGCTTCTGCGTTGTGTTATGATGAATCTACGTCGTCTTGTTGTTTTGTAGTTGAATTCCTTGTTGCATCGTAATCTCGGAATTACGATCGAAGTCTGTCGTCCCTGTTGTTTCTGGAATCTGCGTCTTGTAGATCATTTCACTGCTGCATTCCTGGTTATGTTGATCCTTTCCTGGTCATCTTGTTTCTTTCCTGGTCACTATGCTTCTTTCCTGGTCGTGTTCCTTTCCTGGTTATCGTGCCCCACGTTCTGGGTGCCAATTTGTAACGGTATTAATGTTACAAATTGTATGTTGCAAATAAATGTTTGTTTACATAACTTTAACTGCCCCACGTATGGGAGCCAATTTGTAACGGTACAAATGTTACATTTATTTAACATTATTATAGCACCACGTTTGGAATCCAATTTGTAACGGTGTTAATGTTACATATGTTGTAGCCCCACGTTGTGGAAGCTAATTTGCGACGGTATTAATGTTACAATGTGTTTAACATTTAATATAGCACCACGTTTGGAATCCAATTTGCTGCGGTATTAAGGTTGTGTGACTTCATGTGTTGCCATCTTGTGACGTCACTCGTTTGTTTCGTAGCTCCCTCTGGCGTAGCAATTTGTATCAATTAGTTTCCGAAAGAATTTAAAGTTTTGTATATTGTCCTCCGCTAGCTATCATGTTATCTTGGTAGGACATGTATCTCTATGTAAGGGTGTGAATCGGAAAGGAATCTTTTATCCAGAAATGATACTGATGAAGAAATTGGTTTTATAACTTTTATTGTCGAACACGTTCACTAACACTTTTTACATATTAATCTGGATACTCGCCAAACTGAAACTGTTTGTAAGAACTTCTTATTTATCACTTTTAACTCGCATACTTCAACTTTATGTAATTTTTTAAATGTATAATACTTTATAATAATTCTCGTAATTCTGCTGCGTGTAACTTGACGAAATGAATGAACTGAGAGACCGACGTGTAGAGTATTGAGAATTCTGTTGAACTGGGTGACCGACGTGTAAGGTATTGAGAATTTTGTAGAACTGGGTGACCGACGTGTAAGGTATTGAGAATTTTGTAGAACTGGGGACAAGCTACCTCGAACCTACACTATTTATAGGCCTGCATCAAGATACGCCAAAAGATTATAAATGAACTGCTATTGGCTAATAAAACGCGCCAACATTAGCGTCTATTTTAATATCCAATGAAAACCACGAATACATATGCTTTAGGAAATGTTCTAGAAGCTTCTACCGAAACCGCGCGAAACATTACGTAACTTCCTTGTTCCCGGTAATGATAAACAACTCACCCCATCGCTGCATTATTGCGCCATTATTGACAGTTTCAGTAAAGCCGTATATTATTATTTACCAATAATAATTACAATTAATAAACCTCTGAAATCAATGTCACATAAAAAATACAGATTCATATTACAATCATTAATTACATTTAAGTAATTTGTGATACAAATTACCGTATCAATATTAATGTTTGTTTTTGCACTTTGAGAGCTTTGTACTACTACATTACAGTGGACTGAACTAAAAGTTAACACTAAGTTTAACATAACCCATTGATTTAGAAATATTAAGAGAATATTTACATGGAATATTTTTTTTACATAATATTGTACTCTTGGCAATGTCATGAAATTGTAAAATTTCCAACGGTGGATCATACATAAATAATTTTGGGACCATTGGTTTTCGTATTATTCAGCTTTATGTATCACAATGTGTTGATGCGATGAGGTCATACTGCCGCTCAGCACCCTGCCAGGTGCTAGGGTCGGCAGTGTGGCATTTTCATTCCTGCACAACTGTGGTTGAAACTGGATTTTTCAAGTAAATACTATACAAGTAGGAGAGTGGTTTTTTCACAGGTGTTGTTATGTCTAACATATAACAACTTAAATTTTTGCTTCAGTTCTCTTTAATATATGCATGTATATTACCTGTGCATGTCTAATAGTGGTTTCTTCTTTCAGGCTTTGAAGTGGATTGAATGATTGTGGCTCTAGATAAAAGGGTTGAGGAGTGATCCTTTTTTTGACTGATTTTGTGCTGTTCTGCTTTGATATTAGCTATGGGGAAGTGCAATTTTAACAAGAACTGGCTTTTAAAAACTGATTTTAATGGTGTTCTTTATTCCAAATGGGTGAAAAAGTTTAGTGATAATGAGGGATTTTGTATCATTCGTCACTCAAAGATTAATGTTGCCAAAGGAATACAGGGTTTATATCAGCATGCTGCAACTAGTAGGCATAAGGAAAATGCTTGGATAAAGCTACATCCTCGTCAACTTCATCTTACTATTGTCAGTCCTGCAGAGGAAATCTCTGCTTCCAGCACATGTAATATGGTGCCACAATTTGCTTCACATTCCTGTGTGACATCAGCTTCATCTTACTTTGTATCTAGTATAGTACCATTGTATAGTGCAAGAGACTCTGCCACAAGAGGAGAAATAATTTGGACTTTAATTTCAGATTATTCTGCTTCTTCTTCTGATGACCTTCAAGATATGTTTCAAGCTATGTTTCCTGGATCAATTCCTAGTGATTTTTCTATGTCTGCAGGAAAAATTAGTTACTTCATGACAGATGGTCTATGAATATATTTCAAAGAAAGGGTTGTTTTAGATGTACTTCAACTTTTTATGCAATCCAGTATGATGAAATGACTAACAACCCTGGTAAAAAACAGCTCCAAGTAATGGTCAGATATTAGTGACATTTCAGTAATCAGGTAGAGTCAAGTCACTTGGAGACATTTTTCATGGGCAAGGCAACAGCTGATGATCTCGTCAAACATATCAACTTAGCAATTCACAATGTTCGGCTTCCCAGAAATTCATTGCTCATGATTGGCTCAGATGGGCCAAATGTAAATAAACAAGTTCAACTCTTGGATGGAGCCAAAAGCCATATGCAGCAAGTGATTCCTTAACTTAGGTTCATGTACAATTCACAGTTAATAATGCTTTCTTGAAAGGCCTCATGGAATTTGGTTTGGATATCAGTGACTTAGGCATCGACATATAGTATTACTTTAAAGACTGGCCTTCCAGATGGGAGAACTTTTCCAACATCCAGTCAAAACTCTCATTACCTAAACATAGGTTTATTAAACTTGTAACTTCAAGGTGGCTCTCATTAAGAGAAAAACACGTGAAAGAATCCTAGAGTAATGGGATGCTCTGATTGAGTACTTCTTGAAGTTCTTACCTGTGAAGAAGACACAATTAATAGTATCTCACAAGTACCAGTCTATAACTAAGCTTCTGAAAGATCCTACAACAAAAGCTCAGATAAGTTTTGTAATATCTAGTGCTAAATTTTTTACAGATATTACGGGCACACTTCAGAAGAACGAGCCTTTTGTGCATGTTATGCACTGTAAACTAGAGAAATTGGCTAAAACTCTTCTTCTTTGCTTTGCTAAGAAGAATGCATTATCTGCATCTCAAATTTTTGATCACAGTATTATTAAAGACAACAGCAATTTCTTACCACTTTCAGAAGTTGAATGTGGCCAGCAGGCAAGTGAAATTCTGAAAATTGTCAGAGAAGCAGCAACTTTTAATAAGGAAGGGGGTTCAAGATCAGTAAGTTGCTGTCTATAAACATATTGTGCATACTACCTCTATCTCAAAGGCTGTTTTGAAATACGAGGTGTGATCAAAAAGTTTCCAGAATGTCATAAATACAACAGTTTGTTTTGTCTAATCTGCACTGTCACCCTCGAAGTAGTCTCCTTGGGAGTTGCTACACTTGTCCCAGCGCTTCTGCCACTGCTGGAAGCACCTCCGGAAGTCTTTTTCTTTCAATATGTTCACAGCCTTCTGCGATTTGTGATGGATGATATCGATGTCCTCAAAACGATGTCCTTGGAGCCACATTTTAAGTCGCGGGAAAAGAAAAAAGTCCACTGGTGCCAAATCTGGAGAATAGGTGGGATGGGGAACAGTATTCATCATATTTTTATCCAAAAATTGGTGAACAGAAAGGGCTTTGTGCGTGGACGCATTGTCATGATGCAGGAAACAGTCACCACTCTTCCATTTCTCCGGCCGTTTGCGTTGCACATTCTCCCTTAATCTTTGCAGCACTTGTTTGTAGAACACTTGATTCACTGTTTGTCCCTGTGGCACAAATTCCTTATGTACAATGCCTTTAATGTCAAAAAACACAATCATCATTGACTTCACGTTAGATCGAACTTGTCTGGCCTTTTTTGGGCGTGGAGATGAAGGACTCTTCCATTGTGAAGATTGTTGCTTCGTTTCTGGATCGTACCCATAAATACATGTTTCATCACCAGTAATAATTTTCTCCATAAACTGTGGCTCATTTTGTAGCTGTTCTTTAAGATCTGTGCAGGCAATCACACGGCTTTCCTTTTGGTCATTTGAAAGCAGGCGGGGCATGAACTTGGCGGCAATTCTTCTCATGTCCAAATTGTGTTTCAAAATGCTTTGAACACTTCCAAAAGAGAGTCCTACTGAGTCAGAAAGTTCTCTTATTGTAATGCGCCTATCATTTTAAGACCATTTCCTTCACTTGATTGATATTTTCATCAGTTTTGCTGGAGCAGGGTCGCCCCGAATGATCGGCATCTTTAACTGATGTCACACCACTTTTAAATTCCGAAAACCACTAAGATGCTTGAGTTTTGCCCATAACTTCCTCCCCATAAGCTGTTCTTAACATTTCATAGGCTTCTGCTGCAGTTTTACCGAGTTTAAAGCAAAATTTGATGTTCGTTCTTCATAATCTGACATTTTTGCTATGCGGAAAAATCGCAGCACATGCAAAACACGTGTTCACTTCAGAGCATCTACCTGTCACTGCATGGTCACAGGAAGTCACGTGACCTCTTATTTTTATTGGGAAGGAATGCTGCATGTACAGTATGGGTAAGAATTAAAGAAATCTCAGCATCAGCATTGTTGTAAAGCCATTCCGGAAACTTTTTGATCACACCTTGTATTTGACTTGTCTTGATCCTGGCAATATCAAGTCAAGTAACAGTTCTGTGTATATCATGAAGTTGGAAATCTCCTGCCAGTTGATATTGAGTTACTGCTTGATGAATGGAAATTGCTGCAGTAGAAGAAAATGTATCACCACTAAAAGAATATCAACAAATTGACCATTACTGGGGATAATGTTTCCCAAAGTACCAGAACATAGCTTAAAATAGTGAAGGCATGCTTGTCTTTAAGTCATAGAAGTGCGGAAGTAGAGATAGTGTGTTCTTTATCTGGTGGATTGCTGGCAGAAGATTGTGCTGCAGTGTGCTCAAGAACACTTGATGCCAAGTTGACTATTTTGTCGTGTATGAAGAAATACGGGAACAAACCAGAGCTTCTACCATTTACCATAGAGCTTCTCAAACAAGCAAGATATGCTAGTCGTAATTATAAGGAATACTTACAAAAGAAAAAGGAAGAAGCTTTTGCAGAACAGGAAAGGAAAAAATGGAAGAGAAAAAGAAAGTGGCTCAAGAAGAAGCAAGGAAGAAACTTTAAGAAGAGAAAGTTGGGATTGAGGAAATGGAAAAGGATCTTCAGAAAAAAAAGAGAGATAGAGAGAAGCAGCTGTGAAATGGAAAGCAGAAGACCTTTTATCAGAAGCAGCTAAACAGATTAAAACTGTAATTAAACACAATGACATGGCTAAAGTACATGTAGCACAAGGGATGCTTCAAGGGCTGAAAAAAAGTGCTCAAGAATTGCAAGAAGATAATGAGGCTGAGAAAATTCAAACTAAAATTGATAAAAAGAAACAGGTCTCATCACCCAGTTTTTTGTGAAGAAAGAAAGGTAGATTAAAGTTGATCAGTTTATGAGACATTAAAATTTAAATCAGAAGGACATTATGTTTCTTTACAAACCCTTTGTATTAATCTTTTTTGTATAATTAAATATTAGTATTTTGTTCCCACAGTAAACTTAAAAAGGACTTTACCCCATTCACATCAAAGCTTAAGCATTCAAGATGTGAAGTCGCTCATTTGTAAGGTATAGACCTATTTCTAATCACATTACCTTGTGTGTATAGGTTTTTTTTTTCCCCCATGGCATTAAATGTGTAACAAACATTTTTAAAACTACTAGTACAATAGTCATTGCAATAAAGTATTTTTACAGCCATGTTTAATGTCAGTTACAGCCAATGCTCCAGGTTTGATTCAACTGGCCATATTTTGGTTGGGGAATATTGTGTATAAAAGAACATTGTTGTATTAAGAAATTAGCTTAGTACATTCATACCTACATATGTTTGCTGAAAAATGTTCTTTGACTTTTGTGTCTAATTTTGACTGTGTTAAAGAAAATTCTGCAAATTCATAGAAATACAGAGAAGTAATCACTGTTTTATTACTTTTTTAGCTATTGAAATGTCACTATTGGCAACTTTTTTTAGTTTTTGGTCACTATTTCAATTATTATTAGGGCCCTAACTTATTAGCCCTGAACAAGAAATCATAAGCTAGCCGTAACCCCCATCCGAACACCATGTTGGCCGGTGTCATGTTAGTGGACTCGTGTAACAATGCTCGGTAGGTCAGGAGGAATAATGGTACATGCACATCCCAATCTCGCTGATGGCTGGATATTACTTTCTAGAGATACTCCTTGACCGTCTTGTTATAGCGCTCCACCATTCTATCCAATTGTGGATGAAGATGAGTCGCACAGGTCTTGCATATCTGTAGGTGCTGGAGCAGCTCTCAGAAAATTCAAGATTTACATTTTGTCATGTAAATATCTTTAATGTATGGTATTTTTGTCAAAATTGTGTGGTCCATATTTTTTTTTTTTTGAAAATCAAAATTTTCGAAAAATTTCTATCTAAAGGGTAGTGTGGGTTGAGGTTTTTTTTTTTAATCTTTGAGTCGCATCCTTGGAAGATGCTGAACTTGAATACCAAATTTGGTTTTGCACTGACTTTTCGTTTTTTTAGTTATGCTCTACGCTTGTGCACATACACACCCACCCTTTTCCTAAAAATGATTTGTTTGGATTCAAGGGGCCTCTAAACATATATTTATTGTGAAATCTTGGTATAAAATTTTTGGGTGGAATGCAATAAATACTTTCTCTACCTATGTACATAGTGGTAGAGAAAGTAAAATGAAAGAAAGAAGAAAAAAAAAGGGCAAATGGAGTGTACAACCATAAATGGAACAAGGTTCGTGCATTTAGGAACCACTTTGGGAAATTCCTTCTTGTCATGATCCTTGTAATTTTCTGAGGAACATCCCAAATTGAACTCCTAATAAGGGTTTCTTCTATAAAATATTCCGTATCCATACTTGATAAAAATATGAATGATATAATCATTCTCGCAACACGTGAAACCACAAAGTCCAACAATCAGCTGTGTATTTCCCAAAGCGGCAGCACTGGTTCAATTATCTCTCTCACAATGTGGCAATGTGATGTACGACGTGCATAAACAGGCCATATACACCAATGTATATTGATGTCATGCGATTTGCATATGTCATGTGAGCTGAAAGACCATGCAACGTATTTTTCAAGTTGTGCGACACGTTGCATTGCATAAATGCTTCCATTTAACTCAATGTACTTCCAGATCATGTCGCACTTGTCACACAACATAAAATCGCTTTCATAAATTGGTCCTTAATGTACCACCTTAGTTTTGATGCTACTTTAAACGCTATTATCTTTGATGTTGTGCTGTTTGTCCTTAACCCCCATTCTGCACAGATCTAAGAATTTCATTGATAGCATGTTGAAGTCCTATCACAGTTATTGCTCCTGTTAAAAGATCATCTGCAAAAGTAATTCTGGTATTTCCTTGTTTTCAATAATTGGATGTGCCTATTATTTCTTTAAATCCTCTCCAAATGTCATCTATAGAGAGTTTTAATAATATAGCGCTTAGTTTACAACCTTGCCTCAAACCTATATTTTGTCCCAAATAATCTGTAGTTCTATTACTTTCGCATCTGACATGAAACTTAATCCTTGCCGGGCTAAAATACTTTCAGAATTTTCTAGGTTTTACAACTTATTTTTCCTACAACTTGCAAAATGAAAGCAGATGTACAGAAACATGCTTGTGTAAATCTAGTGACATCTGGCAATAATTTATGTAAAGAAATTGCCAGCTACAATGGCTTATTGAAATCACTTAAGTATCCAACTTACTGTGTGTAATGTAAACAGAATATCGTTAGTTTTTGCTGAATTCATACTTAGGCTATTTGGGAAAACCAAATTTTAGCACTTTCTACTGTGAAAGTTGCTTTAGGTAATGTCAAATGCTGCTAAAGGGTATGACAACAATGTAGCAGATATTTATGAATATTGGGTAACAGGGGTGGCACAAGTACCAAAACGCAGCATTATCAGCTGTAGTACAAAGAAAAGGTTCTCTTCTTGGTTTTTACTATACAGTTAATCTTTAGTAAGAGGTAAAATTCTGTGCAAATCTTGAGGAGGAAGCTATTGTAAGATTGTGTGACAGCAAATAATCTCTGTTTCTAAATAGAGAAAATTACAAAAATGTCCTATGTGAGAGTTCCTTTGTTAATTTGTAATTAAAAGTCTGAGATATATATAACTTGCAACTAAGAACAGATCTATTTTACATGCAACCGTAAATAGTATCAAATCTGAGTTTCATGCTTTATGAGAAGTTTCAGGTTCTGTGCAGGCCTATGTGTAATGTGTTATCTCCATGACATTAATTGTTACTGAGACTTAATAATGATTTATTAATTTATGTGTTACAGTGTTCACAGCTCTGAATAAGGCTTGGTGTGTACATCACTTTGCATGTTCAGTATGCGACCAGAAGATGAATCAGAAGACAAAATTTTATGAGTGTGATTTAAAACCAGTGTGCAAGAAATGCTATGATAAATTTCCAAATGAGCTTAGGCGCAGACTGCGTAAGGCTCATGAACAAACACCTAAGAAAACACCTGCTTAAAAATGTCTTCAGTGATTGCCCATAGTAAGTTTCTCCTTTTCATATATAGTCATGTAGTCAGCAATGCTTTTAAGAGTATAGTATATGTTTTTAAACACATATCTGAAAACTGGTCTAAGTGGCAGCATTTGCTTTTTCTGAACTTATTCTTTTTCTGTAATTCCAGTAACCTATTTTTTAGAATACTGTAGTGCGTAGCATGTCATGTGCTAACCTGGTGGAGACCAAGTTCAAATCTTGGTTGAGTTACCTGGAATAAGATTTTGTCCATGATTTTCCTAATCCTGAAAAGATAATCGGCCAATACTCAGCTCTTTGCAGCCCAGACTCATTTGAGCACTCTTTAATTATCACTTCATTCAAAGTCTATGTAGACCTGCAATATAAAGGCACATTAAATTCTCCCAAGATGAAAAAGTTAGGTGTACATGTAGGTATGAAGTAACTTGCATGTAGTAAGCATATTTTTATAGTGATATTTAGTAGGCCTAGTTTATTGCTAAGCTATCACCATCATTATTAGTGTCTTTGTTTAATTGTTGTATGTAAGCACCAAGCTTTGAGATAAAAAAAATTAATCATAAACAGGAGATGAACATGTTTGTAAACTAATAGCAAAATATGCTCCATAATTTGAATTTTCTCCTGTATAACTTTATTCTGATTGGTGTGCAAATTCAATTTGCTTACACAAGGACAGATAGCTCACTTGCTTGAAGGAAGCCATGAGTTATACAGTATCATACTGTAATCTTTGCACAAGGTTCACTGTGAAAATTTTGACACACACCAAAACTAACAATGGTAAATTTACTATTACTGAATGTGTTTGTTCAAAATAATTGCCACCACCTCATTGTCACAAACCACTTTTGAAAGTGCTTCCGTCACCCACTTAAAGAGCTGCAAGTTCAGGTTTGTAAGTCAGCTCATTTAGGGCTGGAAAACCCCTTTCCACACATAAAATAGTTCACTGTTGGGAACAGAAAATACTCACATGGAACCGTGATGTTGGACACCTGTCACGAGTTTACTGATCAAACCTCCTCAGCATTTGTTTACACTACACATTGGTGGTGTGCTTTGGACTAACACTGAGGCACCTATTATTCATGTAGGAGTTTCTATACTGCTGGTAGTCCGATCTGCAATAATACCTATTAGAGGTCTGAAATTCTTGGGCCCGGCCTGTTCTGAACTAAATCCAACAATAGGTTAACTGACCCCCATACCAGCCCCAATTGTCTGATTTTGTTTTAAATAAAATTATTGTGCAGTTTATTATTACTGCTAGTAGTTCATGAAGTGCTGCTACCTGCAATGAAAAGGGCCCTGGGTTTGATTTTAGGTACTGGCATAGGGATTTTTTCTCTTGCTGGGAGGCTTGGTAGGGGATACATTCAGGTCCTTGGGACCAAACAAGGGGCCATTTTACAGAAATAGTGGCAGTTGAGGTCCTGAAATCCACATGCGGTAAGTGGGATATTGACGGAATAATCCTTATTGACCATATGCCACCCCTATTACTACACTTCATCAGGATGTCCTGGTGTGTGTGGATGGAGGGAGTTGGAGTTTGCAGTTGCTGTGCTGTTGTAACATTATTCACAGTTGGTCAAAACCAGCATATATTTATTATTACTAGTATTACTACTGCTATGTTTATGTGCAAGCTAGGATAATTCTGCTATTTCAGGCATCTCAACACCACGTACCAAAAAGTGTGATCAATTAATTTCTTAAATCTTTATTTTTCCCTTTACGCAGAAAAGTTTTTATAATTTTTTAAAAATAAGAAATAATGCCAAGGATTTTGATTAAAATATCATATGCTTAAGATATTTACATCGCAAATAAAATCTGTATGTTGAAAGTAATAAGTTACTATTTTTATCTTTATTTTCAAGCCCGACAGACATTTTTTCTGATAAAGCCCAAACCTGGTCTGAGGGCTTTGCCCAAGCCCATGCAGACTTCTAATACCTGTATTACTTCAAATGCCTTGTGATTAATTTAATGAACTATTTTAAACAGTAGCAACATTTCCCTCAGTTAAAATTAGTAGGTGTCTATTCCTTTGTCTCTTTCAGTGAGCTGCATCTCCTCTAAATTCCCCCAAAATTTAAAAATTGTTGCATTGGAAGGGGCAAGGTTCCCAAAGACTGGCTGCAAATGTTCAAGGATTTGAAACTCATTTAAACCATTCTTAAAATCTAAAATACATTTACATGCAAATGCTGTTTTTATGGTTCCATTGCAGCAAGTTATACACTATGTGATCAAAAGTATCCGGACACCCCCACAAACATATGTTTTTCATCGTAGGTGCATTGTGCTGCCACCTACTGCCTGGTACTCGTCTGCGACCTCAGTAGTCATTAGACATCGTGAAACAGCAGAATGGGACGCTCCGTGGAACTCACGGACTTCGAACGTGGTCAGTTGATTGGGTGTCACTTGTGTCAGAAGTCTGTACGCAAGATTTCCACACTTCTAAACATCCCTAGGTCCACTGTTTCTGATGTGATAGTAAGTGGAAACATGAAGGGACATGTACAGCACAAAAGCGTACAGGCCAACCTCGTCTGTTGACTGACAGAGACCGCCGACATTTGAAGAGGGTCGTAAAGAGTAATAGGCAGACATCTATCCAGACCATCACACTGGAATTCCAAACTGCATCAGGATCCACTCCAAGTACTATGACAGGCACGAGGTGAGAAACCTTGGATTCCATGGTCAAGCGGCTGATCATAAGCCACACATCACGCAGGAAAATGCCAAACGACGCCTTGCTTGGTGTAAGGAGCATCAACATTACACGATTGAACAGTGGCAAAACGTTGTGTGGCGTGACGAATCATGGTACACAATGTGGCGATCTGTTGGCAGGGTGTGGGTTTGGCAAATGCCTGGTGAACGTCATCTGCCAGTGTGTGTAGTGCCAACAGTGAAATTTGTAGGTGGTGGTGTTATGGTGTGGTCATCTTTTTCCTGGAGGGGGCTTGCACCCCTTGTTGTTTTGCATGGCACGATCACAGCACAGACCTACATTGATATTTTAAGCATCTTCTTGCTTCCCACTGTTGAAGAGCAATTCGGGGATGGCGATTGTATCTTTCAACACGATCAAGCACCTGTTCATGCTGCATGGGGTGTGGCGGAGTGGTTACACGACAATAACATCCCTGTAATGGACTGGCCTGCACAGAGTCCTGACTTGATTCCTATAGAATACCTTTGGGATGTTTTGGAACACCAACTTCGTGCCAGGCCTCACCGACCTACATCGATACCTCTCCTCAGTTCCGCACTCCATGAAGAATGGGCTGCCATTCCCCAAGAAACCTTCCAGCACTTGATTGAAAGTATGCCTGCGAGAGTGAACACTGTCATCAAGGCTAAGGGTGGGCCAACGCCATATTGACTTCCAGCATTACCGATGGAGGGCGCCACGAACTTGTACGTCATTTTCAGCCAGGTGTCTGGATACTTTTGATCACGTTGTGTATCTACTACATCCAGGATTGTTTTCCTTCATGCTGTTGGAATATGAGGGAGGGAATTTTGCTTCTTAATGCCCGTTTACTCGGAGGGAATGGTGCTGTTCCATGACACATTAAGTGGATCAACTTTCGCTATGCTATATATCTCAAAACTTTCATAGTGACCCTTGTATTGCATATTGTAACTACATATGAAAAAAACATCTTTGAGGGCGTCATTTACATGAGTAATGGTTAACTGGTAACTTTTTTCCTTTTAGACATGACTGAATGGGCTATTACTGATTTAATGTGTAAATTTAAGTGGAGAAATCTAAAGTGGTAATAGTTCCATTCAAAGCTCAAGAAGACTTTTTTCAATGTTGCCGTCGGGCAACATTCTCATGCAAAGTAGGGTGCATAAAATAAATCAATTAAACAGTGATCTAGTGAAAAAGCCAGACAGTAAGAATGCAGAAAAGAGAAACAAGAATCAAAATTCTTGCTGAAAAATGAAATTCATATGATATTGCAGGCAGAAGCTGAAAAACCTGAGAAAAGTGATATGCGTGAGAAACTGCACAAATCTGACGTGGTAGCATCATTACATAAAGTTATTGAGATACTAAACAAAGACCTTAAATGAGATATGAAGAAATTAAGTATTTAAAGACTGAAAACGGAGAATTACAACTAAAACTGTTACATATGACGGAAGAAAGGACATTCGCAAGCGTAACAGCAAATGGCCTGGAATACGAAAGAGATCTACAAATAAAAAACCTGTAAAGTAAAACAGAGGAACTCCTGAAAACAAACAAAAAATTGAATGAAGAGAAACAGGTACTAGAAAAATAAGTAAAACACTCGTGTAGAGATAGCCAGAAAATGAAGCACGCAGAGGACCTCAAACCAACACAACGGACAACACGTGGCATAATGGGGTAAACACATGGAATAAAATCGTAAGTAAGAAACATGATGAATAAAAAATAAGCAGTTTGTGATTCAGCACTCATCCAAACATAAAATCAGTATGCTGTACTACAAGAAGAAGAGGAACATAACCAAACCCATCAGAACATTTCTAACCTCAATGAACACACAGACGATGCACGGGAAATAGAAAAACCACAAGACAAGGGGAAAGACTCAAGCTGCCAAGAAACTACATACCTCAACAAACCTTCAAGTGATATATCAGTGAAAGAAGAAAAAGTGTTAGTGTTAAGTGACTCAATGCCAAACCGTATCAATTTGGAATGTGCAAACATCAATCATATAGTGGTATTAGAATTGAGCAATTAGGTAAAAAGATACAAAATTGGTGTGAATGTGAAAATTTTCCAAAAAAACTCGAGAGGTAATATTTCTCCATGTAGGCACAAATAACCTGAGAAAGGTAAATAATCCAGACAGGATACTAGGTGATATGTATGAACTCGTAAAGAACACTAAGAAAAAATTCCCCAAAGCAATACTGGTAGTGAATAGTGTAATTAAAAGGTATGATATAAACCTGAAATTCAATAAGTTAATAAATGAAAATGTAAGATGGGCATGCAATATGCTAGGAACACTGTATGTGGATGTAGACAAATACTTGAACTCCTCATGTCTTGGTAAGGATGGTCTGCATTTAAACCATAAGGGCACATACATTGGGTAAAGTTCTAGAATATGTGAGAAACATAATTAAAACCAGGCAGGAAAACTAATGTTGGATCCACTGGGTGCTATCATAGAAAACCAAGGTAATCAAGGGCAGAAAATAAACAAAATTGTGAAAACTAATAATCAAACACACAAATTTAATACTCTGTTTCACTTAACATCCAAGGAATTGTGGGGAAAGTAGATCAGCTCAATATTCTTTTGGAAACGTTGGTAAACAAAAAGCCATTAGTAATATGTATAAATGAGCACTGGTTGCAAAAAGGGGAGATGCAATTATTAAGCACTTTGCAGGGATTTACTATAGCAGACTATTATAACAGGGAAAATGGAATAAGTGGGGGATCCTGTATACTAGTATCAAAAAGACTATATGAAGAAATAAAAGTAGGAGATGACCTGAAGTTCTTAAACGAAGATAATATATTTGAGCTATCTGTGATTGAAATTGTAAGCTTAAATTTAATAGTAATATCAATATATAGAGTCCCTTAATATTCTACTCTTAAATTATTTTTAAATAAACTTGAAATTTTATTACGCAAGCTACATAATGAAAAGAAAAAAAAGAATTATATTAGCCACTGATTGTAATATTGATCTATTCAAAACAAATAAAACTAACTCAAATGATACTAGGGGGGGGGGCTTATCTGTTATAAGAAAATATGAACAACTTATTCAAAGAAATGGCTTCAATTTCAAACACAGATATCCAACAAGGGTCACAATGTTTTCATCCTCTTGCATAGATCATATCATTACTAATAAAACATACAGCCTTAGAGACTGCCAAACATTGAAAACAGGATACTCTGACCACAAAGCTGTTAAGATAAACCTACCCGACATTAAAAAACCAAATAAACCAAGAAAATGTATTATAAGACGTGTGTATAGTACCGAAAATATTGAAGCGTTTAAAGATAAAAGAAAAAAATATTGTATGGCCTTTCAGTTCCTCTGAAACAGTCGATATAAGCTATAATAATTTCCTCTGGGAACTGCTAAACTACCACAATGAGTGTTTTCCAAAAATTACCTGTACACAAATAATTAAAAAATACTCTCTAAACTGGTGTACAAAGGGAATTAATGTATCCAGCATAAGTAAAAGAATCTTACTTGCAAAATATAAAATAACAAACAACCCAAAATTGATAAGCTATTACAATAATTTACAATAAAGTTAACAAAAATGTAATAAGGAAAGCTAAACAAATGGCTATAGGCTATAACAAATTCAAATAATAAAAGCAAAGCTACCTGGAAAATTGTAAAAGGTGTACTAGAACTAAACAAGGAAGTAAAACCAGATCTTCCTGCTTCTAAACCAAAGAATATAAATACAAACTCGTATACAGAATCATTAAATAAATATTTTGTAGATGTTGGGGAACAAATTAGAGATGTCCCCCATCGATTAACAAGGTTGAAGAAAAACTATCTTCTAAATGCATCATGTTAACACCTCCCTTTTATTTCTCAAGTATAGCCCCAGACAAAGTAATGAAAGTAATCAATAACTTACCGCCTAAATCTTCTATGGGTTGGGATTAACTCCCTCCCTTTCTTATAAAAGAAATTAAATATCATATATGCAAACCATTTACCAAAAAAAAAAAAAAAAAAATCAGTCATTAGCTATCGGTAAATTTCCTGATTGGATGAAATATGCAAACGTAATGCCCCTTCATAAAGGTGGAAACTGCAAATTTAAACATTTCCGCCCCATTTCAGTTCTTCCAATGCTGTCAACTATATTTGAAAAAGTTGTAAAATTTCAATTAATATCCTATTTAGAGCATTTTAATAAATTGACAAGACTCACAACATGGATTTAGGAAAAACCACTCAACCACATCTGCGTTAATAAATCTTGTAAATGAAATCTCCCAAACATTAGATAAAAACCAACAAACATCAGTATTAATTTGCAATAATTCAAAGGCATTTGATTGTGTAATCCATGAAATTTTGTTAAAAAAAATTAGAATACTATGGCATAAAGTATAAATCGTTAGCCTGGTTCAAATCTTATCTAATGAATCGCAAACAAAGAGTAATTCTAAATGATGGGGAGAAAACCGTTAAATCTACTTGGAAAAATATAAAATCAGGTGTTCCAAAAGGAAGTGTTTTAGGACCCCTCTTATACATTATACAAACGATCTCCCAAATAATATTAAAGCCAAAACAGTAATGTATGCGGATGGTACGTCCATCTTACTAAATGGTAGTGACTATCAGGATTTCATTTTCAACACAAATGGAACACTAAACACACTAAAAACTTGGTTTAATAGTAATGGATTAAAATTAAATATGACAAAAACTGCATTAACACAATTTAAAACACATCTGAGAAAAAATAATAATATAAATAATTCAATTAGCATTTCAGTAAGTCCTGTATCTACCAGCAAAATCTTAGGGGTACACATTAATGAACAACTAAACTGGGAGGAGCATCTTCAATAAATGGGCAAAAGACTAAATAGCACGTCTAACAAACATTACCAACATAGAAACCAGAAAAATTGTGTACTATAGCTATTTTCACTCCATAATGGCATATGGCATTATTCTCTGGGGAGCAGCAACTGGCTCAGACAAAATATTTAAATTACAAAAAAAGATTATTCGCATTATGATGCATGTTAGCCCAAGAAACTCTTGTAGGAGCTTATTTCGGAAACTAAATATACTTACTCTGCCCTCACTGTACATGTATGAATTAGCCAAACACATTTATGAAAATTTTGATAAATATTATATTAAACAGAATGCACATAAGCATGAAACCAGAACACAAAATTATCTGAAAGTACCAACCCATAGCCTCACACTATTTGAAAAAAAGTCCTTTCTACTCTTGTATCAAAATATACAACAAACTACCTCATAAATATAGAGAAATTTAAGAGAAAAACGTATTTCTCATCACATTAAAAAGGACTTTAACAGAAAAAGCTTATTTCTCTGTAAAACAATACATGGAAGACAGCCTCTAGGACCATACTTTCTACTTAACCTGTTAAATATGTACAGAAATTATGTAAATAACACTGCATACAATATTTGTTATTGTAACTGTTTATAGTATTAGTCGAGATAGATTAATTTGACAAGTCATCAGTTTACTGGGCTTTCGCCCAACCTATGTAAATGTTTGTGATGACTAAATTATTGTTGTTGTTATTATTATTATTGTTGTTGTTGCATTATGTTTACAGATGTGAAAATATACAATGTATGAATTAACTGGAAATGGAGACATGTGAGAAACGGTGCAAGCACTCAGAAGTACTAAGAAAAGCAAGGAATTTTTATGTACAAAGAAATTGAAACTGCATCAAGATAAATACCCCCTGGAAGGCTGATTGTCCAGAAATAGTCTGAGAAGTTTGACTGTTTATAAATCTTATGACAGTCCTAAAACAGTGTTGTGCTTGTATTTCAGTAGTGAAGCATAAAGTGAGATAATGGAATTACAGCAAGTTATTGAAGAATATTTGGGAAGTGTAGCACAAGCAGTGGTAGTGAGAGGACATGTGTATGCAGTGCTCCATAGGCTACAGAGACCAGAAAGATGATTTTGAGGTATATTGGACTGAACTGGAGGATGTATAAGTATAAAAGAAGTAACAAAAACGTTTGCAGATGACTAATGAACATTTGTGACTGTTAGCAGTAATAGCTGTAATGTGGATAATTGGGGGTACAGAATTGAATCCAGTCCCTGAAGAAGTAGAGCAGATAACTGCAATGCTAACAATTATTTCACAAGACATAGTAAATCTGAAGAAAGTAGAAAAGAGAATGGAGGCAAATTTGGACAAGAAGATACAGGAAGTTGAAGGCATTTTTCACATTATGAATAATAAGATACATGAAGAGCTATGTGGGTGTAAGGAAATAATAGAACATTTTGAGAGAAAGATTTTGAATAAAGAAGACAAAATTTGATATTTGGGGTGGAGGAGAATAGAGAGAAGCAACTGCTACAAAATGTGGAAGAAATATTTTAGAAATGCTTAGATAGAAGATTGGCTGGATGGGAAATTAAGATTTGCCTCAGAACCAGAAGAAGAGGAAACAAACCTAGACCAATCTTAGTAAGTCAGCTATGAATAAAACATTTAAATGGGCAGTTCTGAACAATACAAGAAAATTGAAAGGCACAGGAATTTTCATATAGCAAGATGATGGTAAAGAAGAGAGGGATATGAGGAGTTTGTTACTAAAGAAAATCAATCAAGGCAGGAAAAAAAGGGAAAAAAGCCTTTGTAAAAGGTGCAGAATTACGGATTGATGGCAAATGGCAGGATATGAGTGAATGGAAAAGTTTAAAGATGTGATACTGAACAGCGAGTCAGCAGTGCAAAGGAATTTGGAGATAGCTGTGATGTTGTACAGTGTTGTAAGGAGAGAAGAGACGTCAGCAAGTCATGTGTGGTGAGAAGAGAGAAGGGAGGAAGAATATCAAACAGTGTGTCGTTACCAAGGAGGCGTGTCATGCCAAGCGATATGGAAAGAGCAGAAGCAATGACCTTGGCACCAGCTGAGAGGGGAAAACATGATAGCGGGCTTAGGGTAGTATCCATGCCAGAGGGCAGTTTGGAGTTAGCTGATGATGAGGCCGAGGTGATAGCTGGGTTCAAAAGAAGAATGAAATACAAAGCAAAGTTGAGAAATTCAGAGGAGGAAGGAGTACTTCAAGATAGGAATTGGACTGCAAGTTGGTGCTATGGAATGTGGAAGGACAAAAATTGCATGCAGTGAAGTGTTAAAAGTTGGGAGACATGATAGCGATGGTAAAGATATTGTTGGACAAAGATGGAAGTATAGATATGATTATATAGATGAACATGGTATAAGGAAGAGTAATAGAGGGAGAGTTTCTGGAGGGATAGGAGTGTTCTTAAACAAGACTAGTGGAATAAATGTTAGGAAGTGTATGTATGGAAGAAGGGCAAATGATGTGGCTGAAGGTAAATAAGATGAAGGGAGTGAAGGCATGTGAAGGATATGGAGTAGTGTATAACCCACCTGAAGCATCGGAGTTCTATAATGGGATTTGTATACAAAACTAAATGAAAGTCTTGAACTAAAGAGACAAAACCCAAGTATGGGGTTTACTGCAGTCTGTTATTTCAAAGGCAGAGTAGGTGAACATCATATAAGATCTTTCAGCTCAGAGGGTGAATACATATGGATAAAAAGTGGTGAACATGCGAGAAAAAGCAGAGGTTAAGTGTTCAATAAGGAAGACAGAAAGATGATCGAATTTTGTGAACAGAATACTCAAATTATGTGCAAGAGGGGAGTATCAATGGGGTGAGTGCACATTTACGAATGTAACATATCAAAGTGTGATTGATTGATTGATAGATACATATATATATATATAGTATGTACTGAATGGGTTAATCAGATGCTGGAGGATTTTTAAACTGTTGAAGTGGTCACTTCCCATTAAGGATGAAGCTAAGCTTAGGAGGATGTTATAAGGTGCAGGAAGCACTGGAATTACATACGTAAAAACTTTTAAATAGATATGCTGAACACTTCTGGGGCAATATGATATCTAGAACTGGTAAATCAAATATGGAATTACAGAGGCCCTGAGGGCAGGAAGGTTGGGTATTAGAGAAGTTAAAAGAGTCAGTGGTACAGTGGGCTGGAAGCAAGGTGGAAGTGAAACAAGGAGGAAATGTAAAAGACTGTGGAGGGTATGACAGAGAATGTATAAATGCAAAGAAAGAAATGTATAAGGATTTATTAAGGTGGAGAAGGTCAAAGAGGGAAGGTAATAAGCAAGCAGTTTTACTAAGCAAATGGGGCTATAAGTGCTTAGTGGAAGATAAAAAGAAAGAGTGGCAATAGAGAATGGGTGAAAAAATCCAAGGAGGCAGTTAGAAGTAAAGGCTATAAATATATATTGTCAGTTACTAAAGCTATCGAGGAAAAAAAGAGTTAGAAAAAGGATAACACCAATAGAATGGTATATTATGGAGGAACAATTCTGAACTTTGAATAGTGCTATGAATACGATAGAATATTTAGATAAAAGGATTGCTGAGAGAGTAATAATTTGAAAAGAAAACAGGCTTCAGGAATAGATGGAATTTCAGGAGAATTTTGGAAAATATTTGGGAAAGTAGTTGGAAATTTGAGGTTAACCTAGCTATTAAACAGAGAATGAGGAAATACCTGATAGCTAGAAAGCAAGCACGATTGTACCTTTATATAAAGGGAAACGTGATTTAAACAATCCATTTTTTTTTATTATCTATTTTAGGTTAAATGTACACTGGTATACTAGTGGTAAGATTGCATGGTTGGATTGAAACTGAAGGAAAATTATCAGAATTTCAACTGGTTTCAGAAAAGGACGAAGAAGAATAGATAATATAATGATAATTTATACAGTAATAGGTAAGTACTGGAGAGACTAAAGGGGTAGAGTAAGTATATATTTTGCAGATCTTGAGAGAGCATTCAACACTGTAAATAGGGATGAATTGGGTACGTGAACTGAAGTGTTAGATGGTCGGTACTAAATTTATTTGACTTCAAAAATTATACAAATGAATTAACCCTTCCCAGGCGAAGTGCACACATATTTGCTATTGATGGTTATGCATTAGATTCAATTGTGTACTTTGCATTCAATAATCCATCGTAGCTGGCATTTTGTTTATGTAAATGATCACTAGGTCCTGTACTGTGGCGCATTGGGCTGGAGTGTGGTGCTCTTGTTCCCAACCACAGAATGTGCCCGAGTTCGATCCCATCCATTGGGGTGTGGAATTTAAGTCCTGGGTATAAGCACTCAGCATCATGAGGAAAGTGAGGAGCTGTGATAGGCAACCCCAGCCTCGAGAGCCAACATTCTGGCTGGAAATGCATGATGCTGGCCATATCTCCTCCCCGTATCAGTTGGATGATCACCTAGCTGTGTTGTGTGTATGTGGGCATGGAGGTTGTCAGGCCAAGGCCCTAAATGGATCGTAGCACCATGGGATTGAGTAAATGATTCACTCAAGCATGCTTCTGTGCATCTGCTTTCATTTTGTCAGTTGCAGGAAAACAATAGCTTGCAAAACCTAGAAAATCCTGAATATAATTCTGCCTGGGAAGGGTTAAGTTTCGTGTCGGATGCAAATGTAATAAAACTACAGATTACAGTAGAATCTCGTTAGTATGTTTTTGCAGGGACCCAAGGATTTAGATGCCATAGATGTGAAAACATGTTAATGAAAGTACAAAATCTGAAATTTAAGAACATAATTATGCAATCAAATCTAATAATTACTGCATTTCCACTGGGAATTGAAATAAATTTGAGTCAAATTCCATACTGAATACGATCCACGATTCCATGTTAAATTCATTATGTATTCAGGTGGATTTGGATACACAAAGCCCGAGAATAAATAATTCAAGCTTTTATGTTGGTCAACTTGGATTTTTGAGATTAGTGAATGTTTTTGAGAAAATAAATTGCAAATTATAAAAGCAATAAAAGTGGCTTTGCTGTGTGTTTTATTACACATATAACAGTTTCTGCTAAAAAAAAAATGATGAGCATACATCATGTTACAAGTACAGTAGAAGATAGTATCTTTGGCATATTGAATACGGTAGGTGTTTCCATGCAACAAATTTTGATCAGATCCTCTTCCTCTACTATCCAAGAGGAAAGTTTTGTTTTAGCATTTTTCCCTTCTTCAAAAGCAGTTTCAATCAGTTTATGTTTGCTAACAATTGTGTTTAAGGTTGACAGAGGAATGTTTAACTTCTGCGCTATATCCACACGTTTCATATTTGGATTGTGATCTACTTCTTCAAGGATTTTCAGTTTTTCACTGTTGGTTATTTGCCGCAGTTTCTTGTTTACCATTGCAAATCAAAAGTTAAAATACAACCTACGTATAATTGGTCAACACTCAACAATAGAAACCAACAGCGTTTACCACGCCAAGCTAAAGCATTCACTATCCTGTTCATACAGATGCGTCACACAAATATTTACATACATGCATGTTATTGGCTGCTGGTCTTCACCCCGTGTCCAAGGATTGGCCAAAGTAACGAATGAGGACGTCAAACTTTGAATGTGTTAAGCGTATACTCCCATTGGAATTTGGTGATTTGGTGCTGGGGATTTTATATTTACATAATACACGGGAAAACGTGTTAATGAGGAACGTACTAACAAGATTTCACTGTATTTGGAACAAAATATAGGTTTGAGGCAAGGTTCTAATTAAGGCATATTTTATTTAATATATTTGTAGATGTTATTTGGAGAAGATTTAAAAAAATAATAGGCACCATCCAATTATTGGAAATAAGGAAATAATAGAATTATTTTATAGGATGAACTGTAACAGAAACAATAACTGTGATAGGACTTCAAAACTATCGATGATATTGTTAAATACTGTGCAGAATGGGGGTTAAGGATAAACAGCAAAAAATCAAAGATAACATGTTTAGAAAAGTATCAAACCAAAGGAAAATGGCAGGTGGTACATTAATGAGGTCCCAATAGAAGTAGTGAAAGAAATTGATTATTTGGGTGTGAGGGTTTCAAGTAACGGTAGGTGGGAGGCGTAGTTTAAATATGCACAAATGAAAGGTAAATTAGCTACCAAAGCTATTAGAACATGTTTATACCAAGTTCCAACACTGCCAATGAACTGGCGAGAAAGATTATATAAGGCAGTAGTAGAGTCAAAGATGATGTATGGGATAGAAATCTGGGAACATCAAAGGAATGGTTAAAGATAGATACGGTACACAAGATGTTATGTGGAAAAGTTCTGAACTTATCAAAGATTTCACCAAGAGAAGTGAGTTTCTCAGAACTAGGAAGGATAAGAGATAACATAGATTAATGTAAAGATGGAGTAAGGATATATGCCCTAACACTGTAACCTGGAGGTCTATTGTATTATTTCTTTATTGTTTCTAGTTAAATAGACCAGTATTTTAATAAGGGATTGTAGACTATTAACTAGACTCTTTCCTGTGAGATCTGCTGTTTAACCAGTCACTCCCAGGTGTTCATACACTACGTGATCAAAAGTATCCGGACGCTGGCTGAAAATGAAGTACAAGTTCGTGGCGCCCTCCATCGGTAATGCTGGAAGTCAATATGCTGTTGGCCCACCCTTAGCCTTGATGACAGCATTCACTCTCGCAGGCATGCTTTCAATCAGGTGCTGGAAGGTTTCTTGGGGAATGGCAGCCCATTCTTCACGGAGTGCGGAACTGAGGAGAGGTATCGATGCAGGTTGGTGAGGCCTGGCACGAAGTCGGCGCTCCAAAACATCCCAAAGGTGTTCTACAGGATTCAAGTCAGGACTCTGTGAAGGCCAGTCCATTACAGGGATGTTATTGTCGTGTAACCACTCCGCCAGCCCGTGCAGTATGAACAGGAGCTCGACGTGTTGAAAATGCAATCGCCATCCCCGAATTGCTCTTCAACAGTGGGAAGCAAGAAGATGCTTAAAACATCAATGTAGGTCTGCGCTGTGATCGTGCCACGCAAAACAACAAGGGGTACAAGCCCCCTCCAGGAAAAACACAGCCACACCATAACATTACCACCTTCGAATTTCACTGTTGGCTCTACACACGCTGGTAGATGACGTTCACCGGGCATTCGCCATACCCACACCCTGCCATCGGATCGCCACATTGTGTACTGTGATTCGTCACTCCACAAAACGTTTTGCCACTGTTCAATCGTGTAATGTTGACGCTCCTTACACCAAGCGAGACGTCGTTTGGCATTTCCTGCGTGATGTGTGGCTTATGAGCAGCCGCTCGACCATGGAATCCAAGGTTTATCACCTCACGCCTAACTGTCATAGTACTTGGAGTGGATCCTGATGCAGTTTGGAATTCCTGTGTGATGGTCTGGATAGATGTCTGCCTATTACTCTTTATGACCCTCTTCAAATGTCGGCGGCCTCTGTCAGTCAACAGACGACGTCGGCCTGTACGCTTTTGTGCTGTACATGTCCCTTCACGTTTCCACTTCACTATCACATCAGAAACAGTGGACCTAGGGATGTTTAGGAGTGTGGAAATCTCGCGTACAGACTTCTGACACAAGTGACACCCAATCAGCTGACCACGTTCGAAGTCCGTGAGTTCCACGGAGCGTCCCATTCTGCTGTTTCACGATGTCTAATGACTACTGAGGTCGCGGATAATGAGTACCAGGCAGTAGGTGGCAGTACAATGCACCTAAGATGAAAAACGTGTGTTTGTGGGGCTGTCCGGATACTTTTGATCACATAGTGTATCTTTGTCAGGGAAGTGCATTGCAGTCAAATATTACATGAGATGCAGTTTCTTCCTCAGCACATAACCTGCAAATTGGATTTTCCTTAAAGGTATCCATTATATGAAGATGTTTTCTTAGTCTCCAGTGACCTATAAAAAGGCCTATTATTGGCCTCACTTGTGGCCTACTGACATTTAAGACATTTTTAGTAAGAGATAGAGTTGGTCTCACATTCTCTTACTATGTCTATGTCCTTCCGCTTGCATCCATTGTTGTTGGTGGTTATTTGTAACCCACTTTGATAATGTTCTTCTTAAAGTGATTAAGACAGTGTCAAATACTGGCTCAGTGCCAATAAACTTCTGAGCAGGACCTTTCTTTGCTATGCTGTCTGCTTTTTCATTCCCTGTTACCCCTTCATGCCCAAGCACCTATCCAAATGTTACCTTGTTATGTTTTGCCAATTTTATAAAGTTTGTAAGCAGGTTCCAGACTAACTTGGATGTTATCTGGTTGGTTGCAGTTGCTTTAAGAGCAACTTGGCTGTGATAAAATCCATATGCTGCTAATTTTATAGCCCCTACGAAGATTTTCTCTGACACAGGTTTCAATTGCATAAACTTCAGTCTGGGAAACTGTGGTAATTGCTACCTAGAGGGACAAAAATGTCACATCTTGAAGCTTCCCCATGAATTCCAGCTCCTTATCTCCGGTCCCATCTTTGAGCCGTCTGTATACCAGATTAGTCCTCTAGTGGAACAATGCTTTTTTATCGTGACTCCATTCAAGTGAAAAGTTGAATAGTTTCATAAAGAATGGCTTAGGAAGCATATAATCACTGCCTATCTCAAAGACATGTTTCACCTCAGGGGCTCACCTTAGTGAGTACAGGAGCTGTGACCCCAAGGCATCTGAGCCACCCAGTGTCTGGTAGTATGACCAGTCCACCCTGTCTTCTGGGGTTAGGAATAAGGACCTGGTCCTCCAGGTTGGGGGTTAAGTGTGGAGCTCACAACCCCACCTTGTAAAAATACTTTATTACAAGATGGATGATTTGTTGTTGGCAATTTGGAATGTTCAAACTATGTTATGACTTGAAAAAATGAAAGATGTGGCAAATGAAATCTTAAGATATAGACTGGATATAGTATTGTCACAAGAAATAAGATGGAGTGGGAAAGGAAGAATAAGTCATAAGTCATTTTATTCATCCTTTAGCATACACAATAAAGGACACGTCAATATTTAAATATATACATAGATGTACATGATTACAATAAATTTTTTTTTTATTTACAGGTTATATATGGGACAGTTAAGATATTTAAACTTTTAAAAGCATCTCTACAAGTGTGTCTTCTATCGGCATTCCTTATGATTCTAACTGCCTTTTTTTGAAGTTTAAAAATTTTTTTCATTTCCACTGCTGAGATATTCCCCCATAGTGTTACCCCATATTTTATATGCGAATATATAAAGACGTAGTAAACCTGTTTAACTGTTTCATTGTCCATTGTTTTCCTAACCTGCTTCATAATATAGATACCTTTATTCAATATTTTTATGATATGTCTTATGTATGGTTTTCAATTTAAGTGTTTGTCTATTATTACTCCTAGAAAATTTGCACATTCCGTTTCAGGGATAGTTTCTCCATCTATTTGTAATTTTATGGAGCTTGTTAAACCACTTCGAAGTTCAAAACTAATCCATGCAGTTTTTTTAACATTCAGTATCATATCTAAACTCTAGTAGTATTGTTTTATGAGCATTACTATGTCATTTGCTTTTTTTCCACTTCCAATTCGGTTTTATCTTTAACTATAATTGTCATATCATCTGCATATCCTATTGCTGTTCCCCCATTTTTTCGGATTAATTCAAATATATGATTTATGTATACTAAAAACAAGAATGGACCCAATTTTGAACCTTGTGGGACTCCTTGCCTAACATTCTGAAAATCTGATTTTATTTTTTCTGCTATGCCATTTGTATTTCTATCGCTCACTTCCACACATTGGTCTCTGTTTTTTAAGTATGAGGTAATCCACTTTAATGGCAATCCTCGCACCCCATGGTTTTCCAGTTTGTTTATTAGGATATCTACGTTTATGCAGTCAAAAGCCTTTGTGAGGTCTAAAAATATTGCAATTACCCTATCTCTATCATTTAGTGCATTTATTGTAAATTTATTTACTTCGTTAATTGCATTGGTTGTTGATTTCTGCTCTTGGAAGCCATATTGCCATTTCGAGATTGTTACATTTTTTGAAATATGTTTGCAACTTTTTTAAATATATACCCTCAATTACTTTTGATACATTGGAACACAAAGTAATTGGTCTATAGTTTTCTACATCGGTTTTACTTCCCTTCTGTTTGAATACTGGCCTAATGATTACCTTTTGTAATGTATTTGGGAATATTCCTTGATTAAGTGATGCATTTACTATATTTGTTAAAACCTGAGCTAATTCATATTTGAGATATTTTAAAATTTCATTTGATATTTTGTCCAGTCCGCTTGACTGTTTAGTTTTTAGTTTGTTTATTACGTGTAGTATTTCCTCTTTTTCAACTTCTACAATTCCTAAAGATTGTTTTTGACTTTTTGGTTTTATTAATTTGTTGTTTATCATTTGTTTTCCCTTGTTTATATTCAACTGATTTACCACATTAATATAGTAATTGTTAAAAATATTGCATATTTCCTTTGGGTTTCTAATCTCTTTACCTTCTCTTGTAATTACTATATTTTCTGTCTTTGTTTGTTTCTGCTTATGAGTATCATTCACTATGTTCCAAATTACGTTTGTCTTATTTTCAGCATTCATCACTAAGCCCTTATTGTACATTGTTTTAGCATGTTGTGTAACATTTCTGAAAGTTAAACTGTAATTCTCTATGTATCTTAATGATTGTTCCCCCATATTTGGATGCTTTATTGAATTTAGAAATTTCATTCTTCGCTATGATATTAATATTCCTTTTGTCAACCATTTTTCCTGCTCTTCCCCCTTTTTATGTGATTTAAGTTTAACTTTCCTTAATGGCATTGCAGTGTTAAGACCATTCTGTAATATCTGATTAAAAATTTTGTACTTATTATTTACATTCTCTGCTTTAAAAACTTCCTTCCAACTTATTTCATTGCAATATCTTTTTAATTTCTGTAAACTCTTGTTGTTTATTTGCCTTCTGTATTCAAAAGTATTCTGCATCTTATCTCCTTTTACATTAACTTTTAATAACTGCCTGTAATGATCCCCTATGCCCGCTTTTATTATGGTTGTTTCCCATTTATTTTGTACTAAATTGGTAAATACATTATCAATGCATGTTTTGCTGATTTTTGTGAATAGATAAACACCATTACACATTATTGTATTGTGAATCAACTGAACCTGGATAGGATTTATTATTGCAAAGAGAATAAAGATGAGTGTAATAAAGTTTGCTCCAGTTAATGAAGGATTGTGTAAAATGTGATTTATGGTGAAATTTATAAATATGACTATAATTTCTGTTTGCGCATTCATGAAAGAAAGGACAGAGTTGGCCAGGGAAGAATTTTTGTGAGGGCTTGAGAGTGTGGTGAAGGAGGAGTTTAATGATATATTGATTGTCTTGGGTGATTCTGGTGCCAGAATGTGGAAGGGATCACTTGGCCTGAGTGGTGGGGAGGTAAGTGTTGCAATAACTAGGTGATGAGGATGGTGCCTTACTTGGACAGTTTGTGATTGGAATTAATTCGATTATTAAAAAAGGAAGTTTGTTATGTACTTTTTTTAACTGTGTCAGAATTGTGCTGTACGTTTATGTTTGCTCAGCGTTAGTTCTTGTTTACCGTAATATGTAAGATTTCTATTGCTTAATTTTTGTATTTTTTGATTTACTGTTTCTGTTTTCAAAAAAACATTTAACTTTTGAAATTTCTCATATGATATTGAATTTTGAACTGTGTCAGAACTGTAATGTACCTTATGTTTGATCTTGTTTACCATAATTTGAAATATTTGCACTGTTTAATGTTTGTATTTTTTGTTTACTGATTCTGCTTCTGTAATCTCAGTATATCTTTCTATAATTGTATTGATTGTATTGTTTTTCATATCAGATAGTGTATAAATATATAGCCAGAGTGCGGCGCTGATGACCTTAGTAGTTTTGCGCCATTAAACCCAAAATAAATAAAGACTGGATTTAGTTTCAGGAGCTGGGTTACAGCTCAGAAACCCATATTATATTTGTGATTCTGATGTGCCACAAATGGTTCAGGTTAACCAGTTACCATTTTTTCCAACCTATATACAGTCAGCCTTGCTCTTCCTTTGATATAAATATCTAAAGGTGGCAAGTTAAGAAAGGTTTGCATTGCAGCTATAGGGGTACTCTTCATTGCCCCTGTTATATACAGGCAGGCTAACCTATGCTCATTTAAGAGTTTATTTGCCACCTGTTTCTAATGTACTGGCCACCATATTAGGCAGCATAAGTTGTTATTGGTCTTGCCTCTGCTTTGCATAGCCAATACATAATCCGTGTTTTAAGTCCCCATACTTTTTCAAAGGTTCTTCTGGCCATTATGAGTGTCATCTCCTCTTGTTTGTTGTTTTCTGCAAGTGTAGATTATTCCAGGTCAGTTTATTATCTAAGGTTAAACCCAGATGCTTAACACTGGAACCAGTTCGCAGCCAACTATTAAAGAATGTGGGAGCTCTGAAACCATCCATATTTATTTTATTTGTGAACAGAATAAGTGAAGTTTTTAAAGGATTTACCCACAAATTTTTCTCCACATACTTCAGAGCTTAGAGATAAGCTCAGATACTCTAGAAGTAAATTTCACCTGGATAAGTATGACAATGTTATCAGTGTATCCTTGGATGTAATAGCCTTGTTGGTTCAATTTAGTCAACAGTTTGTCTACAACCAAATCACACAGTAGCGGGGGACAACCCCATTCTGTGGACAACCTCTGGATGCTGACACCTGTATTGTTTCATTGAACATAGTTATCAGAATCAGAAACTTCCTGCTTTCCAGAATGGTTCTAATCCACCTGCAACAGGTGTCCTCAACCCCATGCTTTTTTGCTGCTAGGATTATTGATTCTGAAGATATGTTATCGAAGGCTCCCTTGATATCAAGAATAACTCCTAATGCAATTTCTTGATTTTTCAGTGAAATTTCAGTCCTTGACACCACTTAATGTAGGGCTGTCTCACTTAATTTACCTTGTTGATCAGCAAGTTGGTTTCTGTTTAAAGGCCTCTCTGAATCAGCAAAGTTTCCCTAATAGCTTATCAATTTCTCCTTTGTTTTTAATAAAAATGA
Source organism: Deroplatys truncata (assembly GCA_030765065.1). Classification (NCBI taxonomy): domain Eukaryota; kingdom Metazoa; phylum Arthropoda; class Insecta; order Mantodea; family Mantidae; genus Deroplatys; species Deroplatys truncata. The sequence goes on along the minus strand of CM060990.1, from coordinate 344,256,568 downwards.
AGATGGACTAATTGGTCTAAATGCTTTAGCCTGGGTGTAGCTACTGTACCCAGGTTTTCCAATTTGGACTACTTTTACGTGCCTCCAGGCTATCGGCACATGTGAGAATGCCGGGCTGGCTCTGAATAGCATACATAACACAAGTATGATGTATTTTCTGCCCTGTTCTAAAAGAAGCAAATTCCATCAGGACCTGGGGATTTAAATAAATCAAATGAGTTTATAGCCCAAGAGATTTTGTTAAAAGTAAAATATCTTAATGCAATTCTCCAGTCACCCTCTGCTGTAGTATTCCAAAGGTTTACAGTTTGACAGAGAGCTTCATATTCAGATTAAGAGACTACTGATTGTGAGTTTGGGAAATGTGTTTGCATCAATATTTCTACAGTTTCTTTCCCAGCTTTCATATAGCAGCCATCAGGTGGCCCAAAGGGCTCTTTGACCAACACCCTATGGAGGCATGTTACTTCAGAGGTGTTTTCAACCTCTTGACATAGCTTCCTCCAAGAGCTTTGTTTGGCCTTCTTTATCATCTTGCTGCATACTGTGATGGTCTCTTTATACTAACCCATTCACCAGCTTTTGTTTTTGTTTTTTTTGGGGGGGGCTGTTTAAATAGTTTGCTAATTTTGCTCCTTATCTTTCTAAGGTTCCACCAGTTTATAGGCTTCCTGCTGGAACTTGTAGGACAATTACTGTGATATGAAGAGATGATGGCTTTTTGTAGTTCTGATACCATTTCTATATCATATACACTTCTAATAGTTGGTTTAGTAGACTGTAAATTTCCCTGTAATACTTCATATACTGCATCCAGTTGGTATGTCATGGATTCCGGTACACTACTGATGGCTTATTAGCTGCACTGATTTCTATTCTAACGTACCTATGGTCTGAGAGAGACGCTCATCAGACACATACCACTTCCCACACCAGCACAGCAATAGGAGGAGATCCGAGGGTTATGTCTATAACTTCTTTCTTCTCTGAGTTACTAAGGTAGGTTCATCACCCCCGTTAAGAGTAATGAGGTTTTTAGATGATAGATAATCCAATAAAGACTCACCTCTTTGATTTATATTGTGGCTGCCACACACAGTATGGTGGGCATTTACATCAGAACCAGTGATGATCTGCATTGAGTTGCTCGCAGAACGTTTCCAGTTTCGCCAACTCTTCTTAGGGTAGCAGATTTGTCGAGTCATACAGCAGGTAAGCAGTGGTAAACACAGTATCCTTTATTACTCATGCTGATTGATATGTTAGTCTCATCGCTGTTAAGTCTCTGTTACAGAATTCCCGGAGGCTGAGAAACTTTAAATCCTGTTTAACAAGTATATAAGTTCTTACATCTCCAGATGTATGAACATAATATCATAGATAGCTTACATCTGAGATTGCTTAGCCCTGATATCCTGCCCTTGTCAAGCCAAGATTCCTGTAACAGGACTATATCAGTGCTCCCAATTGTTAGGAGTTTCTGTAGAGAGCGCGCTCTATTATGCTGAAGGTTTATCTGTATTACTTCTTCTCCAGGTTTTGCTTTTGTTCCAACACTCTAAAGGTTAACTGACCAAATCCCAAAAAGGGTTTAAAGTTCATTTCAGTCAGTTCCTTGAGAATGTTCATCAATAGCCATTAGCAGTGTCATGCCAGTTGGCTCCACTTTGCTATTGTTGATTGTGTGCTCATCTGTCTTAAGCCCAGAATTCTGGGTTTCCAGAGACTTGAGCATCTTGCCCTCCTCCTTTTTTTAAAGTTTTTTGTGTCTGAAGAGTTTGCTTGGAAACCATGCAACAATCCTGGTAGTTAGGGTTATTTCTCTAGCAGTACCAACCCGCAAGATAGCCCCTTCCCAGATACCTTCTCCATCAGCCTTGACTAGGCTTTCTCATCAGCGCAAAGGATACAAGGTACTCCTTTCTCAGCGTAACTGTTCTTAAACTTGGGGCCTGTTCCCGGTTCGTTTCAAAATGGCTTGCTGAGCTGTTAATGACTGTTCTATCAATTTCTCCTCTGGATACTTGTCCAGAACTACTGCTATTTTTAGAGCAGCCAGAGCTTGATTGTAGGTCACTCCAGAAGTACTGGGTTTATCTATGGCCCACTCTCCACCCTTTGGCCTTTTTTGAACAAATCTATGATAACTCCCAACTGAAGATGCAGTGCTGGTCTCAGAGCTGTTCCTTTTGGTGCCTCTCTTTCCTAGCACAATGCTTCGTGGGTCTAGTGATCCTGAGGGTTTGGTTGTATCCCTCTGTCTCACTCTCCAGGTTGCTTAGGCAACCATTTTCTATTGCCTTTAGGTTTTCTGGGTCTTATTGTTTCTCCAGCCATCCTGGCTACTTCTACAGCCAGCTTCCTTCTTTGTGCTCCAGGGAGCTTTTTGCCCAGATGCAATCTGTTTATTCCTGAGGCCGCATATCTGAGCTCAGTATCCTCCTCAGGGTCTGTTGTCGCTTCCCTTTGTGGAACGACAGTAGTTGGAGGTTGAGGGTTGTTCAACTAGACCATCCTCTATCTCCATTACTATAGTTTTTTTATTCTGAGGTTTCTTCAACTGGAAGTCCTCCATTTCTTTCTTTGCTTCTTGGATTACATTTATTTCGTCCCATGAGTTTGGGGAAATAAAGGTATCAATGCCTGTGGAGCCTTCCTACACAGATGTAAGGCTAAATATGACAGGCTAAACACACACACACACACTCACCATTTTTCTAACAAATATTTTTTGTGGATTCAGGGCTCTCAAAAACATGTATTTCCAGTGAAATCTTTATATTGAATTTTTGGGTAGAATGCAATACCTTCTGTGCCTACTGTGTATATGGTAGAGGAAGTAAAAATATTTTGAACAGAAGTATCTTATTTGTATAAAAGCAACAGTGATATGAATTTGAAATTATAGAAAAATTGAGTCAGAGTTGAAACACTTAACATCACTTACATATTTTTGCTTCTTGGCGGTTTTGAGAGCTACTTGCTCTTATAGTCAGAATTGACCAACTTACAACTGGTGGTGTTGTCTGGTGTGTGGTTGTTTGTGGTGGCATCCAGTGGTGGACTGATGGATTTCCATAGTGGATTTTGTGGTGGCAGTTCAAAGTTTATTAAACAATGTTCATGTTTTATGATTAAAGTATTTTCCCAACTATTCAAATCTGTTGTGTATTTTGTAGGTTTTAGGAGTTATGTTTGGTGTGATGATGTAATTGGTCATCCAAAAGTGGTGTGCAACTGCAAATTTATCAGTCTGTTTGTATTTTATGCATCTCATATGCTCTTATCAGGTTTTTAAATTGCTTTTAGTTTTACTTACATAATTTTGGTCACATTCTGTGCAACTTGTTTTGATAAATTGCTGCTTTTTTGTTTTGAGGTATCTGTTCCTTCAATTTATTACAGAGTAGTAGTTGTATTTCTCTAGGATATGGGGTGTGCAGTCCAAAACATGTTCAGCAGCATAATTTACAGTCCTGTACACCACACAAACAAATCGGAAACAAAAGAGGAACACATGCTAACTGTATGCATTCCATGACAAAAAGTGCATATTGTTAACATGTGTTCCTGCCTGGCAGAGTATCATATGTTTATAAAATTTTATGATAGTTAAGTGGACGTGCATAGAGCAGTAGTGACGTTAGGGGTTTATCCATAATTTTTCTAAAACATTGACACTATTGACACAACACTTTTTTGCATAAAGTGCTTGGTGTGTTTAGTGTTGGTTATGTGTACCATAACATTTTACTGTAAATGGCCATACAAAGCTTTTTTACAAAGAAACCATGTTTGAAAGAAGCCATGGTTACAACTTCGTATAGTAATACTACCAGCTCCAATATTGTAGAGGAAGCACTCTTAAGCAACAAAAGTTTTCTCTACCCAAAGAAGAAACTAGCTAACCACATACATTTGAAGAGCTTGATTTAAGCAAGAAAAATGAATCAATCAAGCAAATAATCTTGAGAGAATATCCAAAGCAGTGTTATAATTGTTCATTCTGGGTGCATGATATAAATAGTTTTAAGTGGTTTCAGTACTACATTTCAAAGTGTGAAAGGAAATTGAATGCACTCAGGTACAGAGAAAATAAAGTTCTGCATTTTCTTTTGCATGTTGGGAAAATTGTGTTTACATATTATAAATTATGAAATCAAAGGTGGCAGCAGCAGCTGCTTCCAGTTTTAGTTAGTAATATATTGGCATGTTTGGTTTGGTAGAAAAAAACAGAAAACCAAAGAAACTGTGGTTTGTTGCTTGCATTTAGTTTTCTAACTTTTCGCCTATGTGGCAGAATTGCTAGGTGTTGCACTGCTTCTTTAATGTTGGTAGTTCATCATAGGCTCTATACTTTGTGTGTGTGCATGCCATAGTTTAACTGTGCCACTGATATTGTTAAAGTATATGCAGTTTAAAAGCAAGGGACTCCCTTAGGAGAGCATCAGGATATGCCATAGTAATATTCTATGAGGTTACTAATTTTTTACATATGTAATAAGTATAAAATGTTTACCCCTCATATGAAATTGCTTGCCCCTCCTACGGATATGTCTGGCTACAGTCTTGATGCTAACCCATCCAAACAAATAAAAATGGTGTTAAAACATTATTTCTGCACTGCATATTGTGACTTTGCCCAGTTTTTCCACTGTCACCTTTGTCACTGTTCTAAGTTCTTATCTATCACCATTTCACTGGAAGTTCACTTCACTAAGGTGAACTAGCTCAATACTCTGTCACTTCACTTCCTTCGTGACATAGGCTCTTCAAACTGGATGGTTCACCTCACTCGGGAGTCCAACACAAGACCTCCACAATCCATCCCTCCACGGTATCACTCGCTGCACATTACAACAGCCGTCACCAATCCACTTGGAGAATTGCTCTTTTCTTTTGCACCCAAAACGCACTCACTAGTTCTCTTGCTCGCTTACTGACTCCACAGCTCTCACAAGAATGCTCGCTTATATAGTCAGTGGAGTCTTTCCAAAAGTTTCTCAAACATTCTAGAACTATTTTGACACACTTTTTGGAGGAGGGGGAGAAAAGCTTCCAGAAGCTTCTAGTTATGTTTTAGTAATGCGCCTGATGTTTACGCTGATGAGAATGGTAATTATCTTGTTTATTCCAACCACCTGGCGCTGGCCTCCCAATAACCTTGGTCCATAGCCACTGAGTCGCAATATGTGCCTTCTATATCCATGAAATTTTTTCTTGAAAGTTCCATGCACTAAACTCTCCCCCCTCCACAAAAAGAAAAGTCTCCATTATTAGCAATTGAGCTCTGATCACCAGCTCAGTAGGTGAAAATACTTACTTTTACACTATACGGGTCTGCTTTTAGTAGATCTGCAAAGAAATGTCCTGTTACAAACAAAAGAATGCAACCAAAGGTGTATCACCCTTGGTGAAATAGAATTCGAGTACTTGTCATGGCCAGGGAGTGAACACAAGTCTTTATACATGAAGAGACTTTAGAAAACACAAGCCCCAATGCATTTAGTCATCACTTTTTTGCAGGTCTGTAGTATATACTTACGTTGTAGGCCAATCTGTGCACTAGGGGTGCATGTTGTATTACCATTAAGTATTGTTTCTTATCCCCATAATTCAATGACTCACTACATAAGTGTAGAAAAAAGGCCACATAACACATTTGCTAGTCGCTGCTGTCTAAGCTTATATTTCCTGTTGCATTCCATATGCTATATAGCATTGTAAATAAAACCATTTGCTTCAGGGTTATTCATAAGTACATACAGTTTGCATTAAACACACTGCTATATACTTGCACAAGAAACCAGAATACCCAAACATCAGTTTAAGCAACCAAGTAGGAAGAGGTCATACTGCTACAATACTCCAGCTTAGTAGCAATTACATTAATACAATGAAACTGCTATCTTGTTGATCTCATTCATCCCTTTCAGTTGCAGTGCCATTTATGACATCATCCATTCCACTGCAAGAGTAATAGCAGTGAATGTATTTTATCTAGATATGCAGGCTCCGTTACTGGATAATAGAATTAATGTTTGTGTTTTTGTTGTATGACTATTTTGTTACAGCTATATTGCTTTTGGGAGAAGCTGTGAAACTCTCAAATAATTTTTAATTACACTGTCGAGATTGATGTTTTTTAGGATGTTGATTTGTAAGATTGTAAACAAGTAAAATCTATGTTAAATTCTGGTATGCTTTCTTGGCAAGTGAAGAATATTCCTCATTAGCGAAACTGAATAAATACCTTTTCTTTTCTTTTCTTTTCAGATATGTCGGTGATGAGCTTTGTCATTGTGTGCCTAAAATATCACAGTATTTTAATGAGAGTGTATGTAATATCCCACATTATCTAATTTAATCACTATTATGTGACCAAATCACCTGATGTTTGAGGTATATCCACCAATATAGCACTAGCAAATAGCAGCAGTGTGATATTGCTTCGTACAGAGAGTACAGCTTGTCACTTGTAAGATTCAAAATGCAATATCATGTGCATGCATGCATATTTCATATTATAGAGAGACAAGTAGCTAGAATAAAAAGTGACATTCTTCTGAACAACAAACAAGAACCATTTTTACATCCAGTGGTTCAAATGTTATGTCTGAATCATGCCTTAATCGTTAAATGACTTTTAAATGGAAAGATTTAGTTATAGTTATGCTTATACCTAGTAGTAGTAATAAATACATTGCTGGCATAACTTAAGTTACTTGATTTTTCTTTTAATGTTGTTAATTAGATGTTATGTTTTCACAATTTGATGAACCAAAATGTATGTGATTTTCACAAAATAATGCCTGCTCTGAGACATGTTGCAAATGCCTAAAAGAAGTATTCAAAGCGCGCAGTTCAAGTATTTCTTTGCATGAAAGTCATGCATTATTTGAAGCAGTTCTCTAACAGTTAAAAGAGGGTATATAGAATATCAGGTAGATAGAACCTTAGGAAGCAACTTCCTCCAGGTTGAAGAATTCAGGATTTGGCAGACAATAACAGAAACCAAAATTAGTAGTGAGCGGTTGTAGGCACCTCAGTTGTGAGTTTAACTTCAGCGTATATTATTGTTAAGTTCTTTCAGTGATAGGCTCTGATTTAGTGTTTATAAACTTGTGATAGCATTTACCACAAATGCAGAACATTCTTCCAGAGCATAATGAAGTTTGGCAATGACATTGTTGCACCATATTGATTCTGTGAAACATCGGTGGTTTGGACCACACAATAGGTTATTGTTTCCTGTTTTAATTACTAATGGAAGCTAAACATTACTAATTATTATTTACATAAATTTAATAATGTTCTCTTTTATAAGAATGCTTTTGTCATTAGTACACTTTATGCATATTTTATTAATTTTTATGCTTTCCTGTTTCATACATAATTTGATGTGTAAGTTCTTTAAGAATACATGTGTCCTACAACACACTATTTTGTATTTAATTGTATTCTGAATATGCATACTGATAGTAATTTCCACTGCTGTGTTGTGGAAGAGTAAATCATTTTTATTCATATAAGGGAAGTTGTAAAACTTTAAAAATGAAATAATAAAGACAAAATAACTGGAAATGTATAGCAACTCTTAATATTCATTGAAGTACTCATTCCTTGCACATTAAAATGAATAGAAAGTTCATAGAGCAAAGAAGCTTCTTCAGCCATGGTCAGTGAATTTTTATATTACAGCTAATTAAGAGCAATTGAACTTAGAGTTCAATTATTTGTTGCAGAAAATCTCAAATTTGTAGGTGTAACACAGTTTAACCATACAAGTGTGATGCTTCAGTGCTCAAGAAGACAGTAACATTGTAACTAGCTGGTGCACAAATAGAATGAGAAGGAAGCTACCCTCCTGCTTTCTACCTCCCTTGGCTGTCCTGCTTTCTACCTAAGTGAAATTGATTAGCGTTTGGCTATGGATAATTTGCCCTCTGCTTCATTCTTTGATACAAACCTAATAGTCTCAAGTGTACAACAAGGAATGCAACGACACGTTATCTTCAGCATTATTTATTTCATTTTATTACCACCACATTAGTAAAATGTATATAGTTCCAGAATTCTGGAAAGTTATTATGTAATTTATCGGAACCGTTAATCGCATATCGGTTTCTTAATCAGAATGTCCTTTCCCTGCTGTAACTATTTGATTCCGACATCGCATTTCGCTGTTTCCTCTCACGGAGACGTTTTCTCTAGCATGTCTGACACACACCGATTATCTTTTCCAAGTCCCCTTCTTTCGTTTTTCCTTTTCACGCGTCTTCCTAACATCAAAGTTTTGGGACTTTTAGTTTAAATCCTATTGGTTACTTTCAAATTGTGTTCGTTGGCTTTCTCTACTGAACGTGTATTTTTCGTAGTATTTGGAACAACCCCGTCTTTGACATGCTTCCTTCAGCTAAGTACAAAAGACATCTCACCCTCACCTGACCGTGACTGATCCCTAAGAGGGGGAGAAGTTGTCCCACGCAAAACTCTCCAGAATCCTCTATCTTACTGTTTCATACTTCTTTATAGTTAATTTACAATTATTTGTGAATATTTCATGGAAGATGAGAATACTTTGCGTTACAAATGCCCCCTCATTGACATGTTACATTTACAAAGTATGTTTTATATGGCAATGAAAGTCCTACTTTACCTATATTAACACAAAAAAGAAACAAACAAGAAATATCCAATTATGTACATTATCACTTACATTCTGAAAATAATCATTGGCACATATCTCTAGTCAGTTTATTGTGTGGTTTTGACATATATACTTTGATCTATGCCATCTTTAAAGGTCTGCCTCAGTGGTTGTCTGACAGGTTGGGTTATTACCTGCAGTTGTTAGGATACCCTAAATAGCCCTAATGTCCACTTTATCTACACACACACAATGACACTTTCACTTTTCTGCGCCATGTGGTGGGTGCTATTGTGTTTTTTCTTGCTCACTCTGTTTACACTTTCCATGGGCATTGGCCTTTAAATCTTTCACATTTTGGTTACGATAGTTATACGATGTATATCCTACTTATTCCTTCTTGCCCTATACGAGGTCTGTTCAAAAAATTCCGGAACTTTGTCCACAACATTTTTCTAGGCTTACATTTTACTTATTGTACATGGTCTCTTTCGAAATACTCTATTCCACAATTGATACACCGCTCCCAAAGCCATTTCCACTTCCAGAAGCAGTCTTGGTACATCTCTTTCTGGATCGCGCTAAGCGCCGTCTGTGAATTTTCTTTTATCTTGTCTATCGTCGCAAATCTTCGTCCTTTCAACGGGGTTTTCAGCTTTAAAAATAAAAAAAAGTCCGCGTGGGCCAGGTCTGGAAGTACGGAGGATGAGGCAACACCGTGATACCGTTTTTTGTGCAATAGTCACGCATCAACAGGGATGGGTGTGCGGGTGCGTTACCGTGATCCAGGAGCCATGAATTGTTTCGCCACATTTCAGGCCGTTTCCTTCTCACATTTTCTCGCAGGCATTGCAACACGTCCCGATAGTACAGAAGGCTCCAAATGTTTTCCGGTGGACCAGGGGTTATGGAGGAAGAGGGGGGAAGGAATGTCCTCTCGACTAGTCATGCTTGGCTATAGTTGATAGTAAGTGCCGCTATCGTCTCGAAGGTCACATTTACTTTTGTGTATGCTCGTATAATTCAGCGACCTGAATCTAAGAGGAAAGAAGACGAAACTAAATACTTTTCTCCTTACTAGATCTATCTAAGCGAAATAAATTAACATTTTCTTTACATAATATGTTGTTTAAAAATCAAATATTTGTCAGTTTATGCGGGTGCTACAAAAGTTTAAGATGCATTATTCAGTAATTTTCTTGAGAAACAAGGTGCACATAATGCATATCTTGTTTTTAACGTTTGTTGCTAATAATAATAATAATAATAATAATAATAATAATAGTAATAATAATCGTTTCACAATTACCATCAATGCTGTTCTACGCGCACTTCAAAACAGAGGGTATTTATTATCTTGAATATGTTTTTTCTTTTTAATTTTCATAGAGATTGATCATAACCTTTAGCACTAAGTGTGTAGTTCCATACAGTTGGCATATTCAGTTCTGATAATCAAGAAAATTTTTAAAAATACAGAAGCAAAAGTGATATTGTCAAACTGTTGATCAGTTTGCACAATTAAGTGCAACATTCAATTTTCTTCAAAATGAGATATAATTTGCGTTTGTTAGTGAAAAACGAATATAGATTGTTTTATTTGAAACATAATTCCCCCCTTCACACACTCACAAGACAAAGGAAGGAAAACCATGCCAACAGTGTAGTGGACATAAAGTAAAAACAGTTATTGTATCTAAAAGGAGAAATGTTAATAGATACGAGGAAACAACCTTTAGTGCAAAATATTGTCGAAACCTCTTATATTCACTCCATTACAAGGGGGTAGAGCACAGATCTAAAACATCACATGCTTTCACAATGTTACCACACCACGCTACAGCACAGTTCCACCATACGCCACAATATTCAGTTTCTATATAGCTGTTTTATTCAGTTAGGATAACATATAAGCTTAATTTTCAAAATAGTGACACGAAAGTGTTAATGCAGAACGGTTGATGTACTTTTGTTGAAAATTAAAGGGTTTTCAAAAGTAAACTTGCTTTCAAATTACAAATCTGAAGAAAGAAAGAAAAAAAAAACTTAGTTTGTGTTATGATTTACGTTCTGAATTCTTAAAATGATTCTTTTCCCTGGAATGGAATGGGATGTGTAACGGAGGGGACTCGACCCCGATCCAGTGAATGAGGATATTGTACTTGTGCCTTCGAGGGGATGCCCCTGGAAGGGAGGGAGGGACGAGGTGAGAGATACCGGGCGGCCGCAACCAGGAGTGACGAAACAGCAATGACAAGGTTCCTAAAGTTTCCAGATTGAGGCGCCCGACAGTCGAGCAGGCAAACCAGGTACCCCACCTCACACAGGGTCCCCCAAGAGGCAACCAGCCGAAGACCGAGAGGTGGATAAGGTTTCACAGAGACCATCCTTTTTACCTGCCACGCCACACGGAACACCATTGCCAACACTTCCAACCCTGAAACAAACCTAACGAGGTTAAGGATGAATGAAATGAGGAATGGAAAGATATTCGGGGGCTGAGAGAAACCACATCAGCATTCGCCTGACGACCTGGGAAAACTCCCGAAAAAAACCCGTGGGTCAGATTGGGTGGTCACCGGGAAGCGATCTCCCGAATGCGAGTCGCACGCATTACCGCGGCGCCACCTGGATGGAAACTGGAAGATCTGTAGTTCAAATCTCAGCTATGACATTGAATTTTTCAATCTGATTCTATCTTTCCAACCTTGTCCTACACACGGCTTGAGTGAAAGAGTCTTCTTGTTAATTGAGACAAACTGTCATTACAAACTTTGTTGTATGTATAAGAAGAATGCAGTAACTGAAACGATAGTCAGATTTTTATGCGGTACATTTGAAACTGCACGTTCTTTACATTACCACGAGAATAATCTAACGTGTTGCATTCACATAACTTTCTCTTTTCACCATTCTACAAATTATTTTTACTAAATCTTATTTTTCTGACTACTTTTTATAATCCAGATAAACTTCCAATTCACATTTAGCCCATCTCTGTGGTGTAGGGGTCTGCCTCACATTCAAGAGGTCACGAGTTCGAATCAGAGTGAGTTACCTGGATAAAGCTTTTTCCAGGGTTTCCTCTTATCCTGAGAAGATGAATGTCAGATAACTCTTAAGCTCTAGGAACATCGGGCCCAGTTGATCATCATTTTAAGCATTTCATTCATTCACCATCCGTAATGGCCTATCCGGTTAAAGGACTTCATTTAAATACCAAAAGAAAAAGTTCACATTTACACATTTCCTTATAGTATATGTAGATAAAGCGATAGTCTCATTTTCAAAAAGCATGTCACTACGCGATGCTTTGAAATTCCATGCTGTTTGTATGACCTCAACAAAAACAAAGCGAATAGTGACTTCTCAGTTACAAAAAGTATTCAAACCAATAAAAAAAAATATCTGGGAAATAGTTAATCTCATAAAATATATGTATGACAAACTGCATGCTTTTTTGTGTAGCAGAACTTTATTCATCTTTTACAGTTTACCAGTTATACAAAAGTCATTCAGCATGAAGAAAACTTGAGATGCTCTTCTCAGAAAATTCAAAATATATATTTAGTTTTTCATGATAATATCTTAAACAGAGAGTATTTTAATCAAACTCGTTAGAGCCATTTTTGAGAAAATAACAAATTTCGAAAACTTTTCCATGTAAAGGGTTGTTCGGGATGGGGGAAATTTTCTTGAAAATCTTTGTGTCACGTCTTTGAAAGATGCTGAAGTTAAATATCAAGTTTGGTATTTAACCGACATTTCGTTTTGGAGTTATGTTGTTCACAGACATACAGGCATATGGAGCTTTTACTATAAAACATGTATTCCATTCACATTACCTTCTCTACTCACTTCTACAAACTATTCTTACAAAGCTTATTCTTGCATCTATTTTGTGTCAATGGAGATAAACTTTAATCACTTATTTACACATTTGTTGTAGGTATAAGTAGAACATATTAAGCTAAAGCGATAGCCAAACCCCTCAAAGCTGATCGCTATGTGACAGCTTTGGATTGGTTGGCTACGGAGGGGGTTCAGCACTGATCCACATAGTGGATGTTGTGCCTACGCCAAAAATCACAAGGGGGCGTCTCAGGGAGGAAGGATGAGGCGAGAGGAGACAGGAGTGACGGCATAGGAATGGCAGAGTCCCTAAGTTTTCAGATAGATACTCCCCGTCACACGGACAGGCAGACCGGAGAACCCACTCCGCACAGAGGGGGTCCAACGCCCCTCAAGGGGGTTTGGATACCCCGACAGTCAGCCGAGGGACGGAGACAGTCACAAAGAACAGCCTTTTCCCCTGCCATACTGCACCGAAACACCATCACCGACACTTCCAACCCTAAAAGAGACCAACGGATGAAAGATAAAGGGAAATGAGAATGGAGATGAAATGGAGGGACAGGAAATTCAGGAATGTGAGAATTCTTCCCAGCATTCGCCTGGCGACCCGGAAAAAATCCCCGAAAAAATCAGGGGTACGGAAGGTCGGCCACAGGAATCGAACCCATGACCTCCCGAATGCGAACCGCAGACGTGATAGCTTTGAAATTCTGTTCTCTTTATATTAACACGGGAAAGAAACATAGAAGGAAAGAAAGAAACAAAAACAATAGCTATTTGCATTTGAGAGAAGTATAAAGTACTAACAAAGAATATTTTAGAATAGGTAAAATATAAAAATGTTATTTGATATAAAATTTGTGCTTTAACAAGATCTACATCTGTTGTGCAGTAAGATTTTGTCTCTTACGATTTACTAATTATCAAAAGTCATTCACAATAAAGAGGATTTTACAGACTATTCCAAAAAATTTAAAGATATACATTTTATTTTTCATGTAAATAGCTTAAACATATACTACGTGATCAAAATTATCCGGACACCAGGCTGAAAATGACGTGCAAGTTCGTGGCGCCCTCCATCGGTAATGCTGCAAGTCAATATGATGATGGCCCACCCTTAGCCTTGATGACAGCGTTCGCTCTCGCAGGCATACTTTCAATCAGGTGCTGGAAGGTTTCTTGGGGAATGGCAGCCCATTCTTCACGGAATGCGGAACTGAGGAGAGGTATCAATGTAGGTCGGTGATACCTGGCACGAAGTCGGTGTTCCAAAACATCCCAAAGGTGTTCTATAGGATTTAAGTCAGGACTCTGTGCAGGCCAGTCCATTACAGGGATGTTATTGTCGTGTAACCACTCCGCCACAGCCCGTGCAGTATGAACAGGTGCTCAATCGTGTTGAAAGGTGCAATCGCCATCCCCGAATTGCTCCTCAACAGTGGGAATCAAGAAGGTGCTTAAAATATCAATGTAGGTCTGCGCTGTGATTGTGCAACGCAAAACAACAAGGGGTGCAAGCCCCCTCCAGTAAAAACACCACCACACCATAACACCGCCACCTCCGAATTTCACTGTTGGCACTACACACGCTGGCAGATGACGTTCACCGGGCATTCGCCATACCCACACCCTGCCATCGGATCGCCACATTGTGTACCGTGATTCGTCACTCCACACAACGTTTTGCCACTGTTCAATCGTGTAATGTTGACGCTCCTTACACCAAGCGAGGCGTCGTTTGGCATTTTCCTGCGTGATGTGTGGCTTATGAGCAGCCGCTCGACCATGGAATCCAAGGTTTCTCACCTCGTGCCTGTCATAGTACTTGGAGTGGATCCTGATACAGTTTGGAATTCCTGTGTGATGGTCTGGATAGATGTCTGCCTATTACTCTTTACAACCCTCTTCAAATGTCGGCGGTCTCTGTCACTCAACAGACGAGGTCGGCCTGTACGCTTTTGTGCTGTACATATCCCTTCACGTTTCCACTTCACTATCACACCAGAAACAGTGGAACTAGGATTTTTAGGAGTGTGAAAATCTCGCGTACAGACTTCTGACACAAGTGACACCCAATCACCTGACCACGTTCGAAGTCCGTGAGTTCCACGGAGCGTCCCATTCTTCTGTTTCACGATGTCTAATGACTACTGAGGTCGCGGATAATGACTACCATCCAGGAGGTGGCAGCACAATGTACCTAAAATGAAAAACTATGTTTGTAAGGGTGGCTGGATACTTTTGATCACATAGTGTATGTAATTTAATCAAAATTCTTAGAGCCATTTTTGAAAGAATAAAACATTTCGGAAAATTTACAAATTTAAAGGTAGCTTGGGGTGGGGGATTCTCTTTAAAATCTCCGTGTCGCATTCTTGGAGGAAGCTGAACTTAAACACTAAGTTTGGTTTTTAACCAACTGTTTTAGCTATGCTTTTCGCGCGCGCGCGCGCGCGCGCCCGCACACACACACACACACACACACACACACACACACACACTTGGGACCTTTTCCTAAAAATAAATTCATTGGATTCAGGGATTCGCAATTACATTGAATTTTTAGGTGGAACACAAAACTTTCTCTACTTACTGTAGCTACATATTAGAGAAAGTAGAAATGCCTACTTTGGATTCAAGGGGTCTCAAAACGGGTATTTACGGTAAACCTCGTTATTCAGTTTCGGGGTGGAATACAATACTTGCTCTACTTACTGTAACTACATAATAGAAACGGTATAATGCTTTCTTTGGACTCAGGGAGTCTCAAAACGATATTTCCGGTGAATTTCGTTATTTAGTTTTTGAGTGGAATGATATACTTATTCTACCTCCTGTAGCTACGCAGTAGAGAAAGTAAAAACGCTTTCTTTGGCTTCAGGGTGTCTCAAAATGTGTATTTCCGGCTCGTTATTCAAGTTTTGGGAGGGACAAAATACTTGCTCTACTTACTGTAGCTACTAGTAGAGAAAGTAAAAATGCTTACTTACTTTGGATGGGTCTCAAGACGCGTATTTCGTTGAATCTCGTTATTCAATTTTTGGGTGGAATACAATAGTTGCTCTACTTACTGTAACTACGTAGTAGAGAAAGCAAGAACGTTTCCTTTGGTTTCAAGGAGTCTCAAAACGAGATTTCCGGTGAATATTGAATTTTTGAGTGGAATACAATACTTTGTCTACTTCTTGTAGCTACGTAGTAGAGAAAGTAAAAATGCTTTCTTTGGATTCAGGGAGTCTCAAAACGTGTATTTCCTGTGAATCTCGTTATTCTATTTTTGGGCGGAATACAATACTTTCTTTACCTCCTGTAGCTACGCAGTAGAGAAATTAAAAATGCTTTCCTCAGATTCAGGGGGTCTTAAAACGTGTATCTCGTTATTAAATTTTTGGGTGGATTACAATACTTTGCCTACTTATTACAGGTAAGTAGTAGATATAGTAAAAAGAAGAGTTGTGGTATAAGATAAGCGGCTGCTTGTCGTTACGGCATCTTGCATGCAACTAAATAGGGAAAAGTGCAACTTTGACTGTAACTTGAAATAATGTCTGGCCTAAATTGTTGTCACGATTAAGTAAAGTGCCCAGAAAAACCATACTTTATAAGGACATTGTGATAAATAAAGAACATATTTTAATTGATAACGGGTAGAGAAAGTAGTGAATATTGAAAACCAAACCATTTTGTTTTAACACTTGCTTATTATACAATAATATGATGTCTCTAATTCCTAAAATTAATTTGTATACTGCTTTTGTGGCTGTGCTGTAATGCTGTTGCTGCTTCCCTCCCCCCAGTTATTACTTTCTTACAACCAAGTCTAAGGGAAATGTGTTGGAATGATAATTTCTTTAGCACTATTACATTCCCTAACCTTGTAGAGCAGGTATGAGCTAAGGCACCTGGCATAACCTCTCGATAAGACACCCCGCTTACCCCCTACATGTGGAACGGAAAACATTTGGAGCCGTCTGTACCATCGATTAACAGTTTGTCCATGTGGCACGAATTCATGATGAACTAATCCTTCAAAGTCAAAGAAAACTATCAGCATGGCTTTGACATTTGACCTGACCTGACAAGCTTTTTTTGGTCTTGGAGAACCTTTCCCGACCCATTGTGAAGATTGAACCTTGGTCTCAGCATCATAACCATAGACCCACGTCTCATCACCAGTTATGTTTCTCTTAAGGAACATCTCGTTCTCCTTTGCGCGATCCAAAACCTCTTCCCAGATTGCGAGGCGATAGTCTTTCTGTTCTTGACTCATGAGCCGTGGGACGAGCTTGGCGGAAACGCGATGCATTCCAAGATGCTGTGTCAGGATTTCGTGGCATGACCCAACTGAAATGTTACATTCTTCTGCAATCTCTCGGACAGTCAGTTTTCGATTGGCACCCACAATTTCGTTGACGTTTCTGACGTGAGCGCCGTCGGTAGACGTCGAAAGGCGTCCTGAACGAGGGTCATCTTTAACTTCCATCCGGCCATTTTTAAACCGCGTGAACCATTCGTAATACCGAGTACGGCTTAAGCACTCATCACCGTAGCCTTCCTGCATCATTTGGTGTGTGTCTGTAAATGTTTTCTTGAGTGGCACGCAAAATTTAATGCAGACGCGTTGCTCCACTTACTCTGCCACCTCGAAATTCGCAAACTGTGTGAGACAACGTTCTACTCAATACAGCACTGAACAATAAATAACAAGACAGAATAATGAAACTTCCGGCAGTTACACATCAAACACAGGCGTGTGCAGGGATGCCAACTGCATTACGCTCCAACACTCCATTGGAGCGAAATTACGAATGTTCCGGAATTTTTTGAACAGACCTCGTATATCTCTTAACACAAGCATGTGGATCGAAACGCCTTATTGAAAGTTGCTCCTACTACCCAGGTTCGATTAAGAAGGGTATTTCTTATTACTACATGACATTTTTCTTCATATGAATTTAATATTAATTATCCTCTACGAATTATCCATTTCTTAACATACTACTACCAAACATATTTACCTGATATGATCACCTATTTCAGGTACTTTAATACTATTTCAGAATTATAACAAAGGTGTTTACGCTACAGTACATTATGGACTGGTTTCTTGACATTTTCTCCAGAGTTGACAATATTTTTAATATATGGTTTTAACAAGGACCTATGGTACCTGCCTATTACTTTACCGGTTTTCGCCTCTCTGTCATCTGATTCTCTGTCCTGCCGGAGTAATTTGGTTATCGCGTCATTCATCTCAGTAATTGTCGCCAGTAGTTTATATAGGGGGCTTCTGGCGCACTTTTTGGGGCATATATGGGAAAGGATAGGGAAAACGAGGGTAGATGCCAGGTTGAGAGAGCCTTCAAGGAGGAAAATGGGTTTATATGGGAGAGAGAGGGAATACGACGACCGATACTAGGCTAGACAGGGTTGAATGAGGGAAGTGCGTTTATATGGAAGAGATAGTGGAGAGATGTTAGGCTAGACAGAGGTTGAGGAGTAGAGTATGGTTTATATGAGACGTATAGAAAAACGAGGAGAGGTGTTAGGCTAGACAGGTGTTAAAGGTAAAAGGTGTTTTATTTGAGATGTATAGGAAACCAATGAGAGATCCTCAGCTAGACCGGGGGCAGGAGGGGAAGGCGCTTTATGAGAGGTAGGGGATACGGGGAGAGATACTCGACTAGACAGGTAGTATGAGTTTATATGTATGAGAGGTATAGGAACAGGGGGAGAGGTGTTAGGCTAGACAGATACTGAAGGAGTAGAAATATGAGCTTATACACAGGGGAGATAGGGAATACGAGGGGAGGAGCTAGACTAGTCGGGACTTAAAGTGTAGAATATGGCTTTTATATGGGAGAGATAGCAAACCGAGGAACGGTATTGGGCTAAGGAGGGTTTGAGTATGCGTTTATAAGGAGAGACGAGAAAACGGAGAGATCCTATGCTAGGATAGACAGGTGTTAAAGGTAGAATGTGTTTTATATAGGTTAGATAGGAAACCAAGGAGAGATACTCAGCTAGACACGGGACAGGAGGGAATGCGCATTATGAGGTAGGGATACGAGGAGCAGTGCTAGGCCAGATGGATGTTGAGGAGTAGAGTATGCGTTTATATGGAAAATATAGGGATTACGGGGAGAGATACTAGACGGAGGTTGAGAGTAGAGTATGTTTTTATTTGTATGAGAGGTATAGGAAAGGGAGGAGAGCTGATAGGCTAGACAGATACTGAAGTAGTAGGAATCTGGGCTTATATACAGGAGAGAGGGAATAGGAGGAGAGGTGCTAGACTTTGAAAGCGACTTTAGACAAGAACTTCATGGAGAGCTGTTTGCTGTCAAAGCTAGAACACTAATTCTAGACAGCTCCAGCACCTAACCCACTCATGCTAAAAAGGTAACCCGCTCACGTAGAAAGGTAACCCGCTCATGCTAAAAAGGTAACCCGCTCACGCAGAAAGGTAGCCCACTCATGCTAAAAAGGTAACCCGCTCACGCAAAAAGGTAACCCACTCGCGCAAATAGGTAACCCACTCATGCAAAAAGGTGACACACTCACGCAAAAATGTGACCCACTCGTGCAAAAAGCTGATCCACTCACGCAAAAAGGTGACCCACTCACACAGAAAGGTGACCCGCTCACGCAAAAAAGGTGACCCACTCACTCAAAAAGGTGACCCCACTCACGCAAAATGCTGACCCACTCACGCAAAAAGGCAACCCACTCATGCTAAAAGGTAAGTAATTCAGGTAGTATCACAGGGTAGGACAGATTCCGGGAAGCGGATATAGCATAGTTCCGTATGATTTCACAGGTAATTTAGACAGTATCATAGGTATTTAGGATAATCAAGTATCAGGTGTTTAGAGTCACTCAGCTAGTATCACACGAGGCTAGATTCCAGGGACAGGGCAAATCATAGCTGTATATGGTTTCACAGGCAATTCAGCTAGTATCACAGGAGGCTAGAGTCCAGAGCATGACTACATCACAGCTGTGTATGATTTCACAGGTAATTTAGCTAGTATCGTAGGTACTTAGGCTAATTCAGCTAGTATCCCAGGAGGATAGATTCCAGGGTTTGGGTACAGCATAGTTTCGTATTTCACAGGTAATTCAGTGAGTATCATAGGTATTTAGGATAATTCAAGTATCATGGGTGTATATAGAGAGTAATTAGATTATAAACATTTCTCATCCAACGTTACAACATTTTATATACCTTTTTCTAAATCTTACAAACCTTTTATATGTTAAACAGTTAGTGTGCGAGACGGAGAGGGATAAACTGCATATTGGTTTCCAAATTGAAAAGCTTTGCGACAACATAGCTTTATTTTAGTTCGTCGTAGGTGCCTCTTTCCTTTATCTAGGCTCGAGACTAGCACTAGGATTGCTCCTAATGGCAGGCTTAACACCTTCCCTTTCATCCTCTTCTTTCTTCATCAGGCGTCTGCTAGTTGCATACACAGCACAGGGATAAACTTAATTTTTTAAGATTGTAGTCTCACGAGAAAATCTTCATCTTCGACTTGCATTCTCTTAAGCACTGTTTATAATACTGTAATGTCCATATTTATAGGTAGTTATTCCATCCTCGGCAATAACTCTTTTATCATCAAAGGGATTCAATGTAATATTCACTTGCACTGTGGTAACAGCGTGCTTTCGTGATAGGATTAGATTAATGGGCGTTCTGATGATTTCACAGGCAATTCAGCTAGTATCGTAGGTATTTAGGCTAATTCGGCTAGTATCACAGGAAGCTAGATTCCAGGGGCAGGGCGTATCATAGCTGTATATGATTTTCGCTAGTAATTCAGCTACTATTGTGGGCATTTAGACTAATTCAGCTAGTATCACAGGAGGCTAGATTCCAAAGGCTGACTGCATCATAGCTGTGTATGATTTCACAGGTAATTCAGCTAGTATCGTAGGTATTTAAGCTAATTCAGCTAGTATCACAGGAGGATAGATTCCAGGGGTGGGGTATAGCAAAGTTTCGTATTTCAAAGGTAATTCAGAGATCTCTTAGGTAATTAGGATAATTCAAGTATCATAGTAGGTGTTCAGAGTAATTCAGCTAGCATTACAGGAAGGTAGGTTCCAGGGGTCGGTTATAACACAGTGTCATATTTCACAGATAGTTCATGTAATATCGTAAGTATTTGGGGTAATCGGCATGGTTTCACAGATAGACGTGATAATTTCGATCAGCGATATGTATCAGCTATTTAACCCTCCGTCAGTCGCTAGGGGCCTGAGAGACCCCTGGCATTATATAAATGTTATAATTTTCGAACGAACGCACCTATGCAATTGCCTGACTAGGACATCTAACATTACACCTTGCGCGATTATTTGCTGCAGCGATAACCTTATCTGTTTATTTGTTTGGCTGGAGGAATGAATAATCAGTACGTGTCGCACAGGTCAACCAGGCCCCGCGCGCCTGCTCTCGTTACATATTGTTGACAGATTTGTTTCTCATTAGCTTTTGTGCAATATTGCTTTACTATTGCAAGGAGCTGTTACTGCTTCGTCATGAATACGAGTAAAAGGTACGACCTACAAAATCCGAATGATATGGAAGAAGTACATCGCTTACTTTGCGATGATGATGCCTTGCCCGTGGATGACAACTTATATGAATAAGATGACTGATTCAGAAGATAAACTCGAAACGAGATCTTTAGATTCAGAAACTGACTATGAAGATGAAGACGATGAAGGCAGCTTGTGTGATAACATGTATTTTATAGGTAACATCATAAGCGTATCATAGTAATTCTTTTTCTTCTTATTATTATTATTGACAATACATTCTGTTGTTATTCACAGGAAGAGATGGAACAAAATGAAAAAAAACACCTTTGAAAATAATACAGACAAGGGCTCACAATATATTGACCAAATTTCCTGGTGTGGTAGGAGCTGCCAAAAATGCGAAAACGGAAATTGATTGTTGGAACCTTTTTATTACATAAGATATACCTAGTTGATTTGATTGTTGAAAGCTCAAATACTTACATTAGCAGTGTGCAGCACAAATTTTATTGTGAAAGAGACAGCAGACCTACAGATGTAGTAGAAATAAAAGCTTTCCTGGGCTTATTGTACCTGGCAGAAAATTTTCGTGGTGGACGCCAGAATATTCACGAGTTTTGGACAACCGATCTTGGAATTCCTCTATTCCGAATGGCTATGTCCGAAAAACGATTCAGTTTTCTAATACGCTGTATTCGCTTTGATGACAAAAGCTCAAGACTGGAGCGACGAAGATTGGACAAATTGGCTGTTGTTAGAGAAATGTTTACATTGTTTCTAAACAACTGTCAGAACCATTATTCTCTTGGACAAAATGTCACTGTCGACGAACAGTTGCCGGCATTTCGTGGTCGATGTGCTTTTAGACAATATATACCATCCAAGCCAAACAAGTATGGCATAAAGATATTCTGTTTTAGTGATGAAAAACTGTTTTATACAACTAACATGGATATTTATTGTGGACAGCAGCCGGACGGACCATATTTGCAAACCAACTCGGCAGAGGCTGTAGTGAGACTAACTGAACCAATCTCTGGCACTGGACGAAACGTTACTGCAGATAATTGGTTTACCAGTGTATCGCTGGTAAATGAATTGCGCAAAAGACAACTTTCTTTCGTCGGTAGTGCGAAAGAACAAAAAAGAGTTACCCAATAATTTCACTTCTCGAAAAGATCGCAGTCAGTACGAAAGCATATTTGGCTTCACAAAAAATGAAACACTTGTTTCATATGTTCCAAAAAAGGGTAAAACAGTAGTTTTGCTCTCAAGTCTACATGTTTCATCCACACAGTTATCAGAAGGTGCTGAGAAAAAGCCTGAAATAATCCTGCATTACAACGACACTAAATGTGGAGTTGATGCAGTAGATAAATTGTGTGCTACATACAATGTAGCCAGAACAACGAGAACGTGGCCCATGGTAATTTTTGACCATATCTTGAACATTGCAGGTATTAATTCTAGGGTTACCTTCCTTGGAAACCAAAATAAATATTCCACAAGGCAGGAGCATTTGAAATCACTATCTTTAGCTTTACTGTTGCAACAGCTACAAAGAAGAGCAACAGTATCAAATCTATCCGATGATTTGAAAGGACTTTTGACAAAATATAAGCCTGAAGAATCCGGCGTAGATGAATTGTCAAATACACCACTATGCACATTGAAAAGGAAACGATGTGAACCCAGCAACAAAGACAAAATGAACTGCAAAACTAAATATGCATGTGGGAAATGCAACACCCCCCTGTGTTTGAGCAAACATGCTAAAATTATTTGCGATAGTTGCTTAGTCGGGGAAAACACGGGTGAAATAGTAGATGATTCTGAGTAACTGAACATTTGAAATTACAAGTTGTATGTATACCTGGAAATGGCAATGTATTTCTTTATACTTACTGTAATACAATTTATAATGTATATGTACTCATATTTTAGCTTTTATTTTTATGTTGTAAGATAATATCTATTAATGAAAGCCTTGTACGCTTAATCTAAATAAAGGTAAAAACAGGAAAAAAAGAAAAACGAAAGAAAACAAAAATAAAAACAATAACAACAAAAATATAGCGCGGGTTTACTAGGCCCCGCGCGACTAACGGCGTTCTATCAAAGCGCGCGCCTGACGGAGGGTTAAGGTAATTGCAAGTGATTCAGGTTGTATCAAAGGTATTTGAGTAATTTTATCAGGTAATTCAGCTAATATTATTGATATTTAGGGTGAACCAGATAGTATCACAGGTGGTCGTGTTAATTTCGAGCAGGGATTCGTATCAGCTATTTAAGGCAATTTCACATGATTCGGGTAGTATCACAGGTATTTAAGTCATTTTAACAGGTAATTCAGATAGTATCACAGGTATTCATGGTCATATAAACATTTCTCATCCAACGTTACAACACCTTTATATACTTTTTTCTAAATCTTACAAAACCTTTTATATGTTAAACAGTTTATGTACGAGGCGGAGAGGGATAAACTGCATATTGGTTTCCAAATTGAAAAGCTTTGCGTCAACATACCTTTGTTTTAGTTCGTCGTAGGTGCCTCTCCCCTTTATCTAGGCTTGAGACTAGCTCTATGATTGTTCTTAATGGCTGGGTTAACACCTTCCATTCCATCTTCTTTCTTTATCAGGCGTCTGCTAAGTGTATACACAGCACACGGATAAACTTAATTTTTTAAGATTGTAGACTCACGAGAAAACCTTCATTTTCGACTTACATTCTTTTAAGCACTGTTTTTAATACTGTAATGTCCATACGCATAAGTAGTTATTCCATCCTCGGCAATAACTCTTTTATCGTCAAAGGGATTCAATGTAATTCTATTCACTTGGACTGTGGTAGCAGCGTGCTTTCGTGATAGGATTAGATTCATAGGCGTTCTGATGATTTCACAGGTTTTAAGACAGTCTGTATAGCTGTCAAACGTAGTGCATTGCTTAATAGCACTACGTTTTATACCCTTAATCTTTTTACCATTGAACCTTGGATATCTAGTGCATGCATCTTGGGTCGTAGTCCGACAGAACGCTCGGTGATTTTACTTTTAACCTCATCTTTAAATTTCCCAAGCACCTTGTTTAGAGCTGAATAGCAGATATGGCTTGTAGATAATCAGCAGTATCCAGATTCTCAAGCAAACGTAGCTTGTCATGGTACACATCTTCAGTTGTTACACGATGAATGAATGAATGAATGAATGAATCAGTATCCATGTACATTAGCTTCAGGTTTTCAGCTCCGTAATATGGTAACAACACATAATGATAGTGATACATTAATGTCTTGGAGATGTCCAACACACTCATATCAATGTATATAGGCTTGTTGAATACAATCTGACTAGAGGCCATATGTACAGCAACTAGATTAGCAGCATATATTGTCCTATCGATAAACGTAGGCTTGGCGATCAGCTTCTCTAAAGTCTTCTCATTTGTCACCAGTCGTATATCTATACGGTTACGCAGATTCTCCATAGTTTTTCCAAACATGGCGTTGTTAAAGAGCTTGTGGAGGTCCTTCTTTAAATCATTTGCAGCTTGTTGTCGTAGCCTGTTGTTAAATTCCACTTAAGGTTTTAACCACTATGACTGTTGGAACTGTAGCACACAATGGATTTTACTCAAGCGTAACCCATGATTAAGAGCTTGCTTCAAAGTCATGTAATGTACTACATACTTCTTTCGAGGTCCAAGATGAGGTATAAGTTTCTTTTTAGATGATTCCAATGGTTTCATACATTCAGGCAGGAAAGGTAGATCGTTGTGTAGATCGTGAAGTTCTACAGGCTACTCGATGTCTGTGACGTCACGCCCAGAGACAGGATGTCTGGCAGTATCAAACACGTTTAAACTCGTCTCATAACTACCTGTATATGCAGTCACACCAAGAAGAGAAGTATTCTCACACGCTCATTCAGTCAGAGGTTTCCATTCAAAGCCTACTACCACCACCACCGCTACTACCATCCATTACACCAAAGCTAGCACAATATCTATTATCGCAATACTTCAAAGTAAAAGCTTAAAAGGTAACGTAGAAGATTTTCCCCCTTATTTAGTTAAATGTATGTATATACTACATTATTTCATGTTTTCATTTCCTTTTCAATTCTTCCTTTCCATCTTCCCACAGAAAGACCATTACATTTCATTGCAATCACCAGCAAAGTAATTTTTCCAGGGTTACACAGCTTCTAAGCGTCTAGAATCGAACCCGGTAATACTTTTAATAACTGTATTTTATTAATTTAGCTTCCCCGCATCAGCATCTACCATTTAATCTTTACTCTAACCCGATATGAGCCATAGGCTTGAAGATAGATGAAATCACCCCTTCGGGATTCGATCTGAGTGCTTTTAAGTAATTTTTGTCATGATAACGATATTTAGAGACTAGGTACTCTGTTTAGTTTTTACTTGACGTGTCTATCTAAATTAGATTACGAGTTATTAAATTTGTAAGTAAATTTCATTGAATCGGTATTCGAACCCAGAACACCAGGAACAAAAGTATTTATAATATTAGTGTGGTATATTAAACAAAGTTGTATGCAGTTACGCCATCAACCTAAGTGACATATCCTAGAGTATAGAGGAAAATGAAGGAAATCATTACAAGATCAGAATTCGAACTACGGACAACTAATTTGCAATTATATACAGTATTAATTAGCTATCATAGGAGCTATTAAAAACATGCTTTGGTCCACTCCTCTATCTCTCTTAGTTCCTGAGATAATTGAGATTTTAAAATTAAGGATCGAACCCAGGATGTCAGGTACCCAAATATACACTCACAAGATACTACCTAATGACATAAATGTAATAATGTTCATTTGTGGTCTTTATCTTAATTAGTTCAGGAGTTATTAAATTTATAATTAAGTTTCATTTTATCAGTATTTGAACCCAGAACACCAGGAACAAAATTATTTATAATATTAGTTTGACATGTTTAAAATAACTGTATACAGTTACGCCATCAACCTAAGTGATATACTCTAGAGTATAGAGGAAAATTAAGGAAGTCATTAAAAGATCGGGATTCGGACTAAGCACAACAGATTGACAATTATATACAGTATTAATTACCCATTATAGCAACTATCAATCATGCTTTGGTCTACCTCTTTATCTGTCTTAGTTTCCGAGAATTAAAAAGGGAATGGAATAATGAAATAATATAGTATATACATTTAACTAAATAAGGGGGGAAAATCTTCAACGTTACCTTTTAAGCTTTTACTTTTAAGTATTGCGATAATAGAGATTGTGCTAGCTTTGGTGTAATGGATGGTAGTAACGGTGGTGGTAGTGGTGGTGGTGGTGGTGGCAGGCTTTGAATGGAAACATCTGACTGAATGAGCGTGTGACAATACTCTTCTTGGTGTGACTGCATATACAGGTAGTTATGAGACGAGTTTAAACGTGTTTGATACTGCCAGACATCTGTCTCTGGGCGCGACGTCATACACATCAGGTATCCTGTAGAACTTCACGATCAACACAACGATCTACGTTTCCTGCCTGAGTGTATGGAACCATTGATATCATCTACAAAGAAACTTATACCTCATCTTGGACCTCGAAAGAAGTATGAAGTACATTACATGGCTTTGAAGCAAGCTCTTAATCATGGGTTACGCTTGAGTAAAATCCATTGTGTGAAACAATTCCAACAGTCACAGTGGTTTAAACCTTATATGGAATTTAACAACAGGCTACGACAACAAGCTGCAAATGATTTAAAGAAGGACCTCCACAAGCTCTTTAACAACGCCATATTTGGAAAAACTTCGGAGAATCTGCGTAACCGTATGGGTATACGACTGGTGACAAATGAGAAGACTTTAGAGAAGCTGATCGCCAAGCCTACGTTTATCGATAGGACAATATATGCTGCTAATCTAGTTGCTGTACATGTGGTCTCTCGTCACATTGTATTTAACAAGCCTATATACATTGGTATGAGTGTGTTGGACATCTCCAAGACATTAATGTATGACTATCATCATGTGTTGTTACCAAATTACGGAGCTGAAAACCTGAAGCTTGAGGCAGTATTTTAATGCCTAAATGATATTAGGGGCAAACTCCTCCAAACAACTACGTAACCTATAAACTATCGCAGGCTTATGTACATGAATACTGATTCATTCATTCATCGTGTAACAACTGAAGATGTGTACCATGACAAGCTACGTTTTCTAGAGCATCTGGATACTGCTGATTATCTACAAGCCATATATGCTATTCAGCTCTAAACAAGAAGGTGCTTGGGAAATTTAAAGATGAGGTTAATGGTAAAATCATCCAGCGCTTTGTCGGACTATGACCTAAGATGTATGCACTAGATACCCACGGCTCAATGGTAAAAAAGATTAAGGGTATAAAACGTAGTGCTATTAAGCAGTACATTACCTTTGACAACTATACAGACTGTCTTAAAACCTGTGAAATCATCAGAACGCCTATGAATCTAATCCTATCACAAAAGCACGCTGTTACCACAGTCCAAGTGAATAGAATTACATTGAATCCCTTTGATGATAAAAAGAGTTATTGCAGAGGATGGAATAACTACCTATGCCTATGGACATTACAGTATTACAAACAGTGCTTAAGAGAATGTAAGTCGGAAATGAAGATTTTCTCATGAGTCTACAATCTTAAAAAATGAAGTTTCTCCGTGTGCTGTGTATACACTTAGCAGACACCTGGTGAAGAAAGAAGAAGATGGAAGGGAAGGTGTTAACCCAGCCATTAAGAGCAATCCTAGCGCTAGTCTCAAGCCTAGATAAAGGGGAGAGGCACCTACGACGAACTAAAACAAAGGTATGTTGACGCAAAGCTTTTCAATTTTAAACCAATATGCAGTTTATCCCTCTCCGCCTCGCACACTAACTGTTTAACATATAAAAGGTTTTGTAAGATTTAAAAAAGTATATAAAGGTGTTGTAACGTTTGATGAGAAATGTTTATAATTTAATTACTCTCTATATGACTTAAATACCTGTGATACTACCCGAATCATGTGAAATTACCTTAAATCGCTCTGATACGAATCCCTGCTCGAAATTAACACGACTACCTGTGATACTATCTGGTTCACCCTAAATATCAATGATACTAGCTGCATTACCTGATAAAATTACTCAAATACCTTTGATACAACCTGAATCACTTGCAATTACCTTAAATAGCTGTGATACAAATTGCTGATCGAAATTATCACGTGTATCTGTGAAACCGTGCCGATTACCCCAAATACTTACGATATTACATGGACATACAAATTGCTGATCGAAATTATAACGTGTATCTGTGAAACCGTGCCGATTACCCCAAATACTTACGATATTACATGAACTATCTGTGAAATACGACACTATGTTATAACCGACCCCTGGAACCTACCTTCCTGTAATGCCAGCTGAATTACTCTGAACACCTACTATGATACTTGAATTATCCTAATTACCTAAGAGCTCTCTGAATTACCTTTGAAATACGAAACTTTGCTATGCCCCACCCCTGGAATCTATCCTCCTGTGATACTAGCTGAATTAGCTTAAATACCTACGATACTAGCTGAATTACCTGTGAAAACATACACAGCTATGATGCAGTCAGCCTTTGGAATCTAGCCTCCTGTGACACTATCTGAATTAGTCTAAATGTCCACGATACTAGCTGAATTACCAGTGAAAATCATATACAGCTATGATACGCCCTGCCCCTGGAATCTAGCCTCCTGTGATACTAGCTGAATTAGCCTAAATATTTACGATACTAGCTGAATTGCCTGTGAAATCATCAGAACGCCCATTAATCTAATCCGTCACGAAAGCACGCTGTTACTACAGTGCAAGTGAATAATAATACATTGAATCCCTTTGATGATAAAAGAGTTATTGCCGAGGATGGAATAACTACCTATGCGTATGGACATTACAGTATTACAAACAGTGCTTAAGAGAATGTAAGTCGAAAATGAAGATTTTCTCGTGAGTCTACAATCTTAAAAAATTAAGTTTATCCCTGTGCTGTGTATACACTTAGCAGACGCCTGATGAAGAAAGAAGAGGATGGAAGGGAAGGTGTTAACCCTGCCATTAGGAGCAATCCTAGTGCTAGTCTTGAGTCTAGAGAAAGGGGAGAGGCACCTACGACGACTAAAACAAAGGTATGTTGACGCAAAGCTTTTCAATTTGTAAACCAATATGCAGTTTATCCCTCTCCGTCTCGCACACTAACTTTTAACATATAAATGTTTTGTAAGATTTAGAAGAAAAGTATATAAAGTGTTGTAACGTCGGATCAGAAATGTTTATAATCTAATTACTCTCTATATGACCATGAATACCTGTGATACTACCCGAATCATGTGAAATTACCTTAAATAGCTCTGATACGAATCCCTGCTGGAAATTAACACGACCACTTGTGATTCTATCCGGTTTACCCTATCAATGATACTAGTTAAATTATGTGTTAAAATGACTCAAATACTTATGATACCACCTGAATCAACTGCAATTAGCTTAAATAGCTGTGATACATATCGCTGATCGAAATTATCACGAGTATCTGTGAAACTATGTTGATTACACCATACTTACGATATTACCTGAACTATCTGTGAAATACGAAACGATGTTATAACCGACCCCTGGAACCTACCCTCCTGTAATACTAGCTGAATTACTCTAAATACCTATGATACTTGAATTATCCTAAATACCTACGATATTCTCTAAATTACCTGTGAAATAGGAGACTATGCTATACCTAACCCCTGGAATCCATCCTGTGATACTAGCTGAATTAGTTTAAATGCCCACGATACTAGTTGAATTGCTTGTGAAATCATATACAGCTATGATGCGCCCTGTCCCTGGCACCTAGCCTCCTGTGATAAGAGCTGAGTGACTAAACACCTATGATACTTGAATTATCCTAAATACCTACGATGCTATCTGAATTACCTGTGAAATCATACGGAACTACGCTATATCCGCTTCCCAGAATCTGTCCTACCCTGTGATACTACATGAATTACTTTTAGCGTGAGTGGTTTACCTTTTTGCGTGAGTAGGTCACCTTTTTGCATTAGTGGTTCACATTTTTGCGTGAGTGGTTTACGTTTTTAGCGTGAGTGGGTTACCTTTTTGCATGAGTGGGTTACCTTTTTTGAGTGAGTGGGTTACCTTTTTAGCGTGAGTGGTTTACCTTTTTGAGGCAGTGATTACCTTTTTAGCGTGAGTGGGTTATCTTTTTGCGTGAGTGGGTTACCTTTTTGTGTGAGCGGGTTACCTTTTTAGCCTGAGTGGGTTACGTGCTGGAGCTGTCTAGAATTAGTGTTCTAGCTTTGACAGCAAACGCTTTCCATGAAGTTCTCGTCTAAAGTCGCTTTCAAAGTCTAGCACCTCCTCTCCTGTATATAAGCCCATATTCCTAATCCTTCAGTATCTGTCTAGCCTGTCAGCTCTCCTCCCGTTCCTATACCTCTCATACATATAAAAGCATACTCTACTCTCAACCTCTGTCTAGTCTAGCTACTCTCTCCGTAATCCCTATCTTTTCCATATAAAGCACATTTATCACTCCTTCAACTCTCTCCTAGCATAGGATCTCTCTCCGTTTTCTCGTCTCTCCTTATAAACTCCTACTCAAACCCTCCTAGCCTAATAGCTCTCCTCGGTTTGCTATCTCTCCCATATAAAAAGTCATATTCTACCCTTCAGGTCTTGACTAGTCTAGCTCCTCTCCTCGTATTCCCTATCTCTCCTGTATATAAGCTCATATTTCTACTCCTTCAGTATCTGTCTAGCCTAACACCTCTCCTCCTGTTCCTGTACCTCTGATACATATAAACGCATACTCTACTCTAAACCTCTGTCTAGTCTAGCATCTCTCCCCGTATCCCATACCTCTCATTAAGCGCCTTCCCCTCCTGCCCCCTGTCTAGCTGAGGATCTCTCATTGGTTTCTTATACCTTGCGACGGACCTCCTCATGGCGTCGTCTTCCTTCCTTCTTGGAGCTGTTGGTGGCTGGTTCCTGGAATTCAAGCCTAGCACACTTGTGTGTTGCCCTATTTCTAAACTCTTCCCCGGGTGTGGTGACGGTAGACTAAATGAAACTCCAGATAATTTGAACTTTAATTTATTGCGTAGTGATAATAATGTTTTGTAATGCCGCTAGCCGTGTGATTTAAATCTATATACAATTCAAAGGGGCCTATCTTCAGCGATTTACCTCCCCAAGCTAAATGTGTTTCCTATATCTGACTGCACACGCATCGCCACGAACATGGCGTGAATTTTGCCTCTTCTCCAGGACCAGACGAAATAAGATCAGACGCGAGAGCTTTGCACGTGCGCGCTTTTATACTCGCTTAGGGGGACGCTAAGTTCGCCTAGTTATTTTTAAAGCTTATCTGTTATTGGCTCTTCCCTAAGCGTGCTATGAAAACATTTGCCTCCAAATCTGAAGTCTTGACAAGTTTGGGATTTCCAAGGTGTCAAAATCTCTCTTTCTATCTTATCGCTATCTCTCTCAGCTCCTGTGACTGCTGTAGCCAGGTTGTCAGATCTAACCCCCCTTTCTACCTGCCTGTTTATCTTCTCACGGCTAGCTTGCTTCACATTTTACATATATGTTACAATACTCAGCTTATTTCCTATTACATTCATATTCCCGATGTATCATAGTTCCCGCTACAACCTATCATATAAAATACCTACCTTTAACACCTGTCTAGCCTAACACCTCTCCTCGTTTTCCTATACCTCTCATATAAACCATACTCTACTCCTCAACCTCTGTCTAGCCTAACACCTCTCCACCATCTCTTCCATATAAACGCACTTCCCTCGTTCAACCCTGTCTAACCTAGTATCGGTCGTCGTATTCCCTATCTCTCCCATATAAACCCATTTTCCTCCTTGAAGGCTCTCTCAACCTGGCATCTACCCTCGTTTTCCCTATGCTTTCCCATATATGCCCAAAAAAAGTGCACCAGAATTCCCCTATATAAACTACTGTCGCCATACTCTTATTAATTCGTCGATTATTCATACTTACTTCTTTTTCTTTTTTGGCATTTTCTCTACACATATATGTATGCACTAATTCCTCATCGTCATAGTCATATTCATATACGTTGTTTCCATTCAACGCGAAGTTTCTTAATTCTGAGATGACACAGTACCTAATTTCAAATGTTCTACGAAAAAATGCTCGTCTTGCCACGGTAATTCTAAGTAGGTCTGATCTGTCGGTCCTTGGTTCGTTTCATTACTAAAGGGCAGTTCTATGTTCTCTGTATCCTCCATTCGTATCGTAAGCTTTCTAGTTTCAAAGTTCACAATGGCATTCCATATGTTTAGAATATCCACTCCCAAAATTAAATGACGTAGGATTACAAGGAATAATACTTCGAGCTTTTTAGTTCCCACGCCAATATCCAGCATGACCTGAAATTTTACCTTTTCTTTTTGCTTTCCAATGGCAACTGCACAAAACACGTTCTTTCTCGGCAGTGACAATTTATTTTCTACTAACCAACGATAATAGTTCTCACTGCATACCGATGTGTTGGCCCCCGTGTCAATCATGACTTCTATGGCTCTGTTCATTACTAGTAAATTTACCCTAGGTGATTCTGCAATTATTTCAATGTTTTTCTTTATCGTATCTTCTTTGCGCTGTTCGGCATTGCTAATGCTCGGATTTTCTTGTCTCTCCACTTGTAATGTGAGTGGCCCTGGTGCGATCTGTACCTGCGTCGGATTATTGGCCTTTACTCGGACCTCGTACAGGCCGGAGCTTGGTTTCCCGAAGGTCCTGGTTCTTGATAACGCAGGTCCTGGGAAAATACTGGTTCCTGATTCTGACTCGCATTTTGGACTTCTACAGAATATTCCTCTCCAACTTCCCTATTAGGTGAGTCGCGCTCCCCCTTGAATATCTGGCCTATCATTTCTCGGGTCTCTTTGAAACCATTGTCCTGTGAGATTACTCTCTCGGTTATATTCTCTGAATCGGAATCCCCCTCGGCTTCTCGGACTTTGTTTGTTGTAGCTTATGAAATTTACGTGGGCGTTCCCTCTTGGCGGGTAGGCGTTATTTCGATCTTCCCGTCTATGTCTCCGCTCCCTGCTTTCTCCAAAATCCTCATTTCCCTCAAACCTAGATATGTCATTCTGCTACCTGTTTCTGATACGATCCTGCCGGTGATTTGAGGATCCCGGACTACGTGCCCGCCCCCGTCC
This sequence comes from Deroplatys truncata, assembly GCA_030765065.1. Taxonomy (NCBI): domain Eukaryota; kingdom Metazoa; phylum Arthropoda; class Insecta; order Mantodea; family Mantidae; genus Deroplatys; species Deroplatys truncata. The sequence goes on along the minus strand of CM060990.1, from coordinate 344,223,213 downwards.
TACTTGACGATGTGTGTCTTCATAGTTCCGGTATGCATATATATTTCTACCGGGCATAATTTCCTGATATGCCCACCCATTATCGCAGATTTTTCCCTCGAATGCCGAGATCAACTCTATGAACTGCGCAAATGTGGTAGGTTTTGCCACTATCAAATGGTTGCGTATGTTCTCAGGGAAGTGTCCTGTAACTAAACTTATCAGCTCATATTCAGAGATCGGCGGTTCAATTAATTTACTTCGCTGAGCTAATTGCAAAAAGTAATCATGCTGATTCCAGATCGCCCGTCATACCTGCCCTTATTCAGCTCTAAACGTACTTTTATTTTGCTGGGCTATTCCCCAATATCTAGCCATGGATGCTTGTTTAAATGCTCCATACTCAACGTCCTCGCCTAGTGTCTATCTCAACCAATTAAGAGCATGCCCCGAATATTTCAAGGAAGATGGGAGTACTTCCCATTACAATATACAGCATGTTTTCTAAAAACTAAACTGCAAAGCTTGATTGGATGTTATATTATCTGTCAGTTCCATTTAGTTCTTTTCATGTTCATTTTTTTTGCATTCACTCATCGTTTCTGAATTTGTGTACTGTCATTGTCATAGTTGCTTCAGTAATCTTTGTAGTATACAATATGGTTGCAAGGTTTCCACTTTTAAATGCCTTGATTACAAATGACTTTTCTTCATGTACTAAATATTCTATGCACATTTGCTCATGAATTTCTAATTGCATGTTTATAACTGAGGTTTGTTCACTATAACCCAAGAATGGAAACCAGAACAGCAAGAAACATTATGCAACATACGGTTCACAATATACTGGGAATGAGAGCTGGAATGCTCATCAATGACCTAATCTGCAGCAAAGTTGAAAATGAATTTTGTGATTTGGGACATCATTTGTTTTTAACTGACCAGTATATATATTTTCTCATCTGCTTCAATACAGCAAACCTAGTACATGCTAGCTTGCATAAAATTTAAAACAGTACATTTTCTGAATGCAGATCCATTACTTTTTAAAATTCCTCTAACAAAAGTGTATTTTATTTGTAGTATGCACTTAAATTATTTGTTGCTCTTGATTGTTCTCTGTTAATTTCAACGGGTTTTTGCTGTTCTTTGTGATTTTTTGAGACAATGGCCAGCTTTGAGTTGCATATAAACAAAGTACAAGTGAAGCTTTTGTTAGAAGAACCAATGCTGAATGAATTTGAGGGAGTTGGATGCACATTTGCCAGAATTTTTCAGTTTCATTTTCCCTGATAGTGATTAGAGAGAGATTTAGCAGCTGCTTCTTGTCATGGCCTCCTTGAATGACTTCCACAGAGAAGAGTCCAATGTGGATCTAATGTATTGTACCCAGGAACAGGAAAGAAAAACTTAAAACTTGAATAAGTCTTCTTTCCCATTCTTGGGACACAGGAGGGCTTTCTGTTAATTATGAATGCTTATATTGTAATACAAGTCCTGTAAAGCAAATTAAACTTAATTAACCATTTTAAACATACTAGCAGCTTAAGTATAATCACTAAAGCCAGATTTTCATGCAAATGCATGTTTTTATATACTTTGGTTACACTTCTCAAACTTTGTAATTAATTTCATGACTCATGGATCCCAAGTAATACTTTTTCCATGCATGTTTGCATATTTCGGCCTTTTTAGGACAAAATTTATGCATAATGCATGTTTTGGATTTTGTCTTGTTTAATATAATGTATTTAGACATTTTTAATGCATATAAATCCTCATTTTATGGTTTTAGTGCATAATATGTTACTGTGCATAACTGTATTTATTAATGTGCCTGCCTAAAATATGGGATTGCCATTTCATTTATCTGCTTAGAAAAGGTGGAAGGTAAGTATTAACATTTCCTGGGATTCTTCCTGACAATGACCATAATTTCTTTGGCCTTCCTACTATCCCCTTTCTTTTTTCCTGTTAGACTGGCTTTACCTACAGCCTCCACCACCCCCACCAGCTTCTGCTGAAAGAAAAGGTAAAGAGAAAGTTTGCTGTTTAATACCACAGATTGGTGTACATCTATGACAGATTATTAAGTGTTGTTATGCCACCTGTGAAAAGTTCAAGAAGAGAACTTCTGTGCAAATGGATTGAGGGGAAGGAGTTTCTAGGGACAGCCAGTGATATTGTGTATTCTGACTGCTGAAACAAAAAAGTAAGTGCTAATGTATTTTACTTTTCATAACTGTTCTTAATGCCTTAAACCAAGCATTGAGCCCCTTTACTTGTGCCTTGTGCCATACTTATCTGCTGTTGCTGAAATATTTTAATATTTAAAATGCAGTTTCAGTGTTCAAAAAAGTTTCAAGTTGAGCAGCATGTAGCATCTGCTTCACACATTACAAAGATGAAACAATAACAATTAGCATACATATCGAGTGTAATATTTTTATCAGCACAACTCCAACTAAACCAGCTCCAAACCAATTTTTTATGGATATATGCAGTGCCTTGGCAGGAGCTAATACACAAATCAAAAAGCTTTCAAATCCCGCATTGAGGCAGTTGTTACAGAAATACACTAACAATAGTATTCCTGATCCAACAACATTACAAAGAAATTTATCTTGAAAGATTCATATAAGCAGGTATCTGAAGAATATGTCTTTCATTAAATACACGTTTTTCATATACAAAAGATTTTTATTAATATTCATTTTTCAAAAACAGTTTAATTATGTATAAATAGCATTTTCATTTGAAATAGGTTTGGGATAAAGTTTGAAATGACTTAGGAAATTCAAACATATGGGCTTGAGTGCTAATATGTTGCAAATTTGAAATTAGGAAACTAGGATGGACCAGGTCAAGTGCAGAAAAGTTTTGCAAAAACCTAACCACTCTACATTGCAAACCTCTTTGATGAAGGAAAGCATTAGTAATATTAATTTACTAATTTTTGTGAATTTGTAAACATCCCTGTTTTAAGTGAAGCAATATTTAGATATTTTATTCATATTTTAGGAGTTCTATGGGCAACAAAATTAAACAAAAAAGGGTCCTACTGTTCCTGAGTGATGCTGTGCCATACACAATCAAGGCTGGAAAAGCGATTACGATATTGTTATATACTGGGGTAAGGCCAAAAGGTTTTGCATGTAGATATTAAATTTAGATACCCCAGCATAAACATTGGGAGATGTAGATTCAGAGGCAACGAGAGGACCAAGATCTTAGCTGCACATTTTAGAGCAGGCGTGGGATAATTATGACAAAAATACATGGGTTTTCACATTAGCACATTACCTGTGGTTTATTAAATATTAAACTTGGTGCCTTTACATCTTTCACAAAAAGATTAAAGAACAGTCATTGGAGGGAGATGTTCCACACGAAACACGCACGCTCCCATACTCAACACTCGCCCTGGAGATACCAACGCACTGGCTACACACACTTCCCTCCCTTTCCTCTCTCCACCTCTGGCCAGGAGGTGGGGAGAGATATCATGTCGGATGAACTTCAAAACCCTAGCCGAAATAATTATACCCAACAATGTCATCACTACAAAGCAATAATGTGTCCAACGTGACAATGCACACACATACATGCTACATCTCCCCCCACTCACAGTAACGAGGCGTCCCCACCGAAAAGAGAAAAAAAATAAGAATACAAAGAAAATAAACACAGTTTATTATGAAATGGTGCTTGGGAATGGAGCAAACAGCCGCTTAGTTTGGTAACTTTTCCCACCACTTAAACATCCACCAAAGAAAAGATAGAAGAAACTTATTGCACGGATAGACTGTACCACTCGATCACAACGGTCACACAGTGAAGTAGTTGGAACTCTGCAGAATAGGTCTGTGATCAATGGGCCCTAACGGCACAGACAAGACCAAGAGTGCGAACACCCTCGTAGCTTGCCGTGATGAGATGGTCGTAGATGGTGAAGTGCAGTTGAAAACCTGTGCGGGTGCGGCCGGGGGAAGTACCACCATTCTCCAGACAATCAGGGGCTGTCCTCTTCTGTAGAGGGGAGTGTTTCCTGGGGCTACTGGCAGACTGGAACAATATTTGGCGAAAGCATCCAGGTCACAATATACAAGAAAAGATACATAAAATGAATATTACAAAAACAAACAGGCAGGGGACACACAAAGCTAATAAAACTTAAATCTAAAGCAAGGCCTTGCAAAAAAAAAAAAAATACATTGATTGAGCGCTCAATTATTGGATATGACTAACAACTATTCATGAATACATTTAAAGTAGGGACACCCAGGCAAAAATTTAATGACAAAATTTTCAAGGTTTTAACATTACAATGGAATTTATAGCTCTTGATGCTTTACAATGAAAACTGAACATAGAAATGGTATTACTGTGAGATTAATACAAGTAAGAATCAAAACACATTGAGACATTGGTACTAAGAATTTTAAAAAAAATTGTTATCTTGAGAGAAAAAAAAATTGTTAAATCAATCTACTAGCAAATTACAATATAGCTACAGACATACTAACTACAGGATCAAATATAGGTAGGGGAACCATCACCAACTATGCTAAGGATCTACTCCCCAAGCAACGCTCTATGTGCAGTTTGCAAGTAGCTGGCTCGAGCTCTTTTTTTCTTTCTTTTCTTTCACATATATATATATATATATATATATATACAGCCCAATTTATTCTGTCATGGTTGGAGTGTGGACCAAGCCCCAGTCAATAGATTCTGAAAAATACATTCATAAAACAGAAAAAAATGAAAATAGAGCTGACCAAAAGAATGAAATTATTGTAGGTAAATATTGTGACGTATTACAGATTACATGACCTGCAAATTTTGGAAACATGTACTCACCCAGATAAACTTGTAGTGAAGGGGCAAAGCATTGGTGCTTGACAGAAGGATGACTTTGTGACCATTTCCCTTGTTCCAAGAGAACCTCACAAATAGGAAGATGGTTCCTATTAGCACATTACCTGTGGTTTATTAAATATTAAACTTGGTGCCTTTTGAGATTGACAGCTAGGGTAGGTATGGACATAGTGTTCAATATCCCTTTTCATACCCACCCAGTAGTAGCGAGAACTTATCTTGGTGAAGATCTTGGAAAAACCTAAATGGCCGGACAGAGGATCGCCATGACAAGAAGAAAAACTCTCATGCTTTAGAGACTCGAATTACTAACAAGTGGAGAGGACCTGTTGATCCAGAATTTTTCGTATAAAATACATTTGACTTCAGTGTGTAGGTAGACACCTGACATTGCAATTTGGAGAGGCGGTCGACCCGGGCTGTAAGATGTCAATGAGAGGTCGAAGAAGTGGATCAGCTTTCTGCTTCTCCACAACCTCAAGTGGAGACAACAAACAGGTGATGAGGTCGTCGAGTTCTTCGACTTTATGTTCCTCAGGCTGCCAGACAGGGAAACGAGATAAGTATCAGCGTCATGATGCAATTTGCCAGATTTATAACAGATGGTGTAATCAAACTCTTGCAACTTAAGACTCCAGCAAGCTAGCTGTCTTGTTAAATCTTTAAGGTTATTAAGGTAATGCAAGGAGTGGTGGTCTGAAACAATATGAACTTTGTATCCATAGTAAAAACATCTAAAATGTGTCAACCCAAAAACAATTGCCAATAATTCCAATTCTGGATCATTTTAGTTTTCCTTGCACTTGGAGAGTGTCCAAGATGCATATGCCATGGGTCGAAGATGACCATCCTGCCGTTGAAGGAGTATGCTAGCAACCAAGCCCACTGGCATCAGTATGGAGTTCAGTGTAAGCCCCAGGAATGTAATGAGGTAACACTGGTGCTGAAGATAAAGCATCTTTTAACTGTTGAAATGCCTGTTGTTGATTAGGTCCCCAAGAAAAGTCCTGGTCTTTTCTAGTGAGCTGGGTTAACGGATGAGCAATTTGTGTATAATCTTTAACAAATTTTGTGTAGAATTTGAATAAACCTAGCATCATACGGACATCCCGAACATTCTTGGGTGTGGATAACTTTTGGATGACGGTAACCTTATGGAGATCTGGAGATAGACTGTCTTTAGATACTTCAAAACCTATCAATTTAACTTCATTCATCTAAAAACAAAATTTTCAGGCTTGAGCTTAAAATTATGTCGCTCCAATCTCTGAAAAACAGTCTCTGGATTGTCGAGCAGCTCCTGGAAAGATTTGGCAAAAACCAAAATGTCATCAAGATATGCCAGGGCCTTTTTGAAATTTAAGTCCCCTAGTAATTTATCAGCAATATAACTGAAAAAGCGTGGGGCATTAGATCAACCCAAAACTAGGTCTTTCAAATTGATACTGTCCCTGATGAGTGACAAAATTCGTAAAGTGCTTAGAACTTTCTTCTAATGGTACCTGAAAATAAGCTGACAATAAATCCAAAGAACAAAACCAAGAGGCTTCATTAAGATAACTGAGCAAGTCATCAATGATGGGTAACGGGAAAGAAGACGTGACTGTTACACTATTTAACTGCCTGTAGTCAACAGAAAATCTCATGGACCCATCTTTTTCTTTTTGACAAGTACAACAGGAGATACCCAAGGAGACTGAGATTCAGTAATAATACCAGCATCCTGCATTTCTTGAACCTGTTGAGCAATAATTTCTTTCTGTTTATGAGGAACCCTATAGGGTCGTTGTTTGATGGGAGTGGAGTCAGTGACCTGTATAGAAAATTCAGCAACATCGGTTGTCCCAAATTCTTGCAATGAGGTAGCAAATACATGAGAATATTTAAGCAAAAGCTGATGAAGCTGGTCAGACTGGCTACTGGAAAGTTTGTTATTGACATTAAAATTGAAATTAGGAGCTTTCAGTCTAGAAACATCCCTGGGAGAGATAGAATTACTCTGTACAAATGCAACATCTTGCACAGTAGCCAGAACAGTGTTAGTAAATGTTTGAGGTTAGGCAGAAGTGTTATGCACAGGCAGAAACAGATCATCTTTGGATTCACAGACAATGAATGGAATAGCAATATGCTTTTTGTGCATAATGCTTTGTGAAGGCTCTAACATAACATCATGAGAAGGAGACTCAGAAAACTGTATTGAGGCATTACAGACTGTATTTGGACATCAGTTTTAACGAAAGCCTTAGCTGTAGATTTTTCACAGGGTTCGTCCAATAATAGGATTACAGCTATGTCAGACAAAGGCAAAACATCCTTTTCTAAAATATCAACCTCACAAATAGCATCTCCTACTACAATAGCAATTGTGTAATGTGCATAATCAATGACAACTTTATGTTCACTTAAAAAAGTATTACCTGGAATGAAATCATGTGCTAAATCTTTTACTACTAAAACATCTTCCTGAAAAGAAAAAACATTAATATGGAGAGATAAACCAGTGTCGTAAGGAGCATCTAACAGCTTGTTTCCAGCTGTGTGCAGTAGCATATCAACAAGCTCCAGTTTGGCAACGTCATGGACATGGCAGGCATGGATGATGTTATTAACAGCACTGCCTGTATCCAAAAGAATGTTAATTTGTTCTCCATTGATGAGTTCAGGGACCTGGAGAATGTGGCCCAGAGGAAGAGAGGCACTGGCGATAGTAGGATGTGACCTGGGTGGCTGTGAGGCATGGCGCTGCTCGTTTTTTGACTGAGGCACCTGCTGCCAACAAAATCTTGCTGTGTGCCCAGGTTTGCCACACCCAAAACAAATCAGGGGTTTGTGCCAATCTGGAGGTGGTGAATGTAGTTGCCATTGCCCTCTCTGTGTGGAAGATGATGGTCTGTTCCTCTTAGGATGAGATGATGTGTTCATTGCATATAACTGGTTGGCCAACTGGTCGACTTTTGCATCTAACTCGGTGACATCATTAGTAGGAGGGCCTGGAAGAGTAGGCAAAGGTGAATGACCTGAAAGAAATGGTTTAGTTGTTCCCTCTGGCAGAGTCAGAGGTGGAGATGCCGAAACATGAACCATAGGCTGTACCTGTGCAGCGGCCAAGTGCTCTCTTTGTGTCATATAAAATTGTGCTTTATCCACCTGCTTAAGAGCCTGTAAAAGATCATCTGCAGTAAAGGGTTCATTGGGAGGATAATGTTTACATACTCAGGTTTCAGACCTTTTGGTAAATTTCTTATTTGCTCACTTTGAGTCATACTTGGATTAACCTGATCACATAAAGACAGTATATCATAAACATAGTGCAAAACAGGTTCAGAATCTAATTGAATTCTTTGTCGGAGTTTGATTTCTAACAATACATCTTGGTGAGCAACCTGAAAAGCTGTAATAAAAGAAGATTTCAAAAGAGCCCAATCATGAGAGGGATGCATGTGACAAAATGTCTGAAACTATTGTATAGCAGTATCTTTAAGGTAGCAAGGCAATACTTCACTTTTTGCAAATCTGACCAGTTATTAGCAAAAGCTACTCTTTCAAAAGTATTCAGAAAATCAAAAGGATTGTCTACTGCAGCATTAAAGAAAGGGGATTCGACAGAGGATGGAACAGCAGATACAGTACTCTGGACAACTGCTTGTACAAGTGTAATTAAATAATTATTGGTGCCCAACAAGGTCGATGACCCAGCACTAGAAGAAGGCATAGGAGGGTGGTCTTCGACAGACATGTCTGAGGGTTGTCTGTTATTTCTCTTTGGCATAGTGAATCTGTATAGTAGAGTATTAACACAGAAATGCAGGCAAAAAAAATTAATTGGACACAGGCATGCAATTAAACAGTGGCTGTAATAAAAAGGATGAGTGGATATACACCATGTAAAAATATTATTGCATCAGAGATAAAAGTAGGTATGAGCAAAATGTATAAATATCAATGCTGTAAGAGAGGCAGAGGTTGTATTCATAAATCAACACAGTTAAAAAAAATTTCAAAGACAATACCAGGAATTAGCAATAAATCAAATGTAAGTCAATGGTACACACAGGTGAGAATTAATCACTCAGTTTGAAGCAGTATAGGCCAGTAATATTCACAGAAACAGATTTGACAGTAACAAAGAATTATAATATCATAGCACAGTGTAATGAAAGCAAAACAGTTATATTGTGAAGCCAAAAGCAAATAAGCTTAATGAGGCTAAATATGACCAAAATGAACACAATTTCAGTAGTACAATTGTACACAATGTAACAGTGTATGCTAAAATTAGTAATGTGATGCTGAAAAATTAGTACAAAAGTCAAATGCACTGTAATGAACCAAATCAAGGTAGCAAAGTAAATAACAAAGAAATGTTCCTAGTATTTAGCATAAACTAGCCCTGCCTGTGCTAAAATCATACAAAAATAATGCTGACAATATCTGAAATGTAAAACAGTAGGCGCATTGACTGTAAAGAAAAGAAAATTCAATCAGAGCACTGGTCAGAAATGTTAGGTTATACAACACATCTGTAATGCACTACAGTGACAAATTTGTTGTAAGAAAGCAAGAATCATAACCCTCAATAATTGCATTAGCACAAGTTATTAGCAGAGGTGTAAGATATAGTAGCAAGGTGGCATAACACATATAAAAATGTCAATATCATGAGGCAATGGGCAAATTTGGAAGATTAATATAGTTGTATCAGACATACAAAATCTAGAAATTTCACAGAAATACCTGAGACACTGCTCACATACAGGATATATTCATCAAGTTATAGATCGCTAACTCACTGTCGTGGGCACTTGAAACAGAGCTACTAAATGGAAGTTAATTACAAAAATAGAAACAAAACAGGCAAAACTGAAAAGGTGACTTATACCCACTACAAGTATGGTCCTCAAACCTAAAGAAAAATTAAAAAGTGGAGCCTTTGTAACGACATTCAATGAGATCACATATCCTACAAGGAGTTGAATTACACACACACACACACACACACACAGCAAACAATGTGGGAATAGGGAATGGAATAAAAAAAGAAGAGAAGAGAGAGAAAAAGGAAGGGGAAACAGTGGAGAGAAGAAGAAAGTGGCAATGCAGAGACACCAAAAAAAATTTTGCTACGCCAAAGAAAGATTCGCCACACCAAACTTTGCAATAATTTGGAATTTCCAGTGTAACAGTCACATTACTGTGCCGAAATGTGCTTCCTACACGTGGTAATCCATCCCTTAAAAAAAATAGTTTTACATCACTGCAATCCTACATAAAAAGAAAACTCACAATACAAATCCAGATAGAAAAAGAAATCCCTCACTCACTTACATATACAAAACTTACCTCAAATTATAAATGTAACTGCCATGTGCACAAAAAAATTAACTCACACACTGCAAGCACACAAAATTTTCTTCACAGTGATGTGATAACGTTTGCAACACAAATATTATTTCATACCTGGTGAAAAACCACCAAAAATGTTATGTACCGGGGTAAGGCCAAAAGTTTTTGCAGCTAGATATTAAATTTGGATACCCCATCATAAACACTGAGAGACGTAGATTCAGAGACAACAAGAGGACCAGGATCTTAGCTGCACATTTTAGAGCAGGCATGGGATAATTATCACAAAAATACACAGGTTTTCACATTAGCGCATTACCTGTGGTTTATTAAATATTAAACTTGGTGCCTTTACATCGTTCACAAAAAGATTAAAGAACAGACATTGGAGGGAGATGTTCCACACTCACACGAAACACCCATGATCCCATACTCAACACTTACCCTGAAGAGGGACACTCTGACTCACTGGCTACTGACGCCATGCTTCCCTCCTTTCCTCTCTCCACCTCTGGCCAGGAGGTGGGGAGAGATATCACGTAGGACTAACTTCAAAACCCCAGCCGAAATAATTATACCCAACAATGTCGTCACTACAAAGCAATAATGTGTCTGACGTGACTGCACACACATACATGCTACAATATTTTACCCAAACCTGAAGCATGTGGACATGTTTTGCCCATGAACTGAACAGGGTAGCCGAAACAGTACCTACATTTGAAATATGACAGTGTGAATACATTGATATCCTTTCATGAAGAAAGTAAAGAAATGCATAACATGATTTCTGAAACTCTGATAGTACTTATGATTGGATTAATTAAATCATGCAGTGACATAATCTGTTCACATTATAGGTATTTTTGAAAGCCCCTGCACACATACCTGCATAAAGAGATATGGTGGCAGAGCTAGCTTTACCACTGCAGCCTGTAATAACAGGCACTGTACCTACCTGGTTACATGCTGCAATGTTTCACTGTGAGAATTTTGATGTTGTTAATTCGATAAGGAATTGTGTCACTCCACAAACATATAGATTGCAGAGTAAATTTATGCAGAAATTGAATCATCAGTTTCATATTTTTCATTAATTTGAATTTTCTTCAGTTCTAGGTTGATGATGCAGCTTGTATTCAAATGCACAGGTAGCATTTAACAACAAGAGTGTGCAAGAGGACCTAGTACATAAAATCCACCTTTAGTATACTGCCTGCTGCAACAATAAAATTAGAAGCAAGAGAACTACAACTAGTGCAGTCACTAGCCATGGTTGAAGATGTTGAATTATCTTTAGTCGTGTTGTGGAGAAATGGGTGTGGCAGATAGGGAAAAACTTAAAAGACATCTAATTTGATCTCGCTCTCAGATTTCTTCTCTTATGTATGCACCTGTCACTTCTTGTGAAGTAGAAAGACCATTTTATGCTTTCAGATGCTCTTACTGATAAACACACAAGAATAAGTTAGCAGAATTTAGAAAAACTTGTTCTACATTGCTTTATAACATTGTAGTGCAGTGTGAAATTCTGATAGTACATTTTTCATCCTTCATTGTGCATATTTGGAAATAAGATGGTGCATGAATGCATGCATATTTTTATATGAGGCATGTTTTTAAAGTAAGTACCGTTTTAATATTTTGCTGCAGCGCTGCAGTCATGATTTTGAGCATGCGCAATCACTTCCTCCACTCATTAGCAAGCCAGACACAGCTGTGAGCAATCGTCACTTTGTCTTTTCCTGTTATTAGAGCATTTTGAAATGTTCAAAACTATTGAACAACCTGCTGACTGTGAAGTCAGATCAGTGATTTGTTTTTTTAATGTGAGAAATGTTATGCCAGCAAACATTCATTGCCAATTGTGTGAGGTTTATGGGGAAACAATAATGAGTGGCAGTTCCGGCCACACACAGCCAAACAAACTCAAGATTTGATCACATCATTTGGTTGAGAACAATTCAAGCACCTTCCCTACAGTCAAGATTTGGCACCAAGGGATTTTTATCTGTTTTTTTATCTGAAGAAGTTCCTTGCTGAAAAAGCATTTCAGTGATGATGATGATGATGATGATGATGATGATGATGTGAAACAAGAAGTGCAGATTTGGCTTTCATCACAGGTGGCATCATCCTTTAAAGAAGGTATACAACAACTGGTTTCCCGTTACGACAAGTGCCTGAATAATGGCGGTGACTATGTCGAGAAATAGTGTAAGGTTTAAGATAATGAATGATAATAAAGTATCTTGAAAATAATGTTCTGTAATTTTTTAAAAAATTATCGGTACCTATTTTAAAAACATGCCTTGTATTTGATAGTGCATGGAAATCCAGGCTTTAATAATCACAGTAAAGGTACGTTTCCTTCTGATGTACATACAATGAAACCACTGGAAATATTCCACTGTTAAATTCAACAGTCAACGTAAAATATTTATTAAGACTGCCTGTAAAAGATCAAATATCTTATATTTATCAAATAAATGTTGTGGATTGTGATCACAATTAGATTGGAAGAGCTAAGTATAATTTGGAAGGGGGATTTAAAAGTTTCAAGCACAAACAAAATGATAATCAGCTGTAGCAGAGGTCATTTTTGGTCATCTAATAATGACCCTAATGCTAAGGTTGTATGTAAATTTTGTAAAATGTATAATTATCTTTCACCTTCATGAGAATATAAATATCTATAACAGCTTTCCAACATTTACATTTCTCAGTTTTTGTGTTAATTAGGTTAATTTTAAAACCAGAATTTAAACATAATCTGCAAAATACTTTTTTTCTATTTACTAGTACAAAATAGTGTAGAATATATAGAAAATTATGCAGAACTATGATATTGCATGGATGGCTTTCTAAACCTAATAATAATAATAATAATAATAATAATAATAATAATAATAATAATAATAATAATAATAATAATAATAATAATAATAATAATAATAATAATAATAATAATAATAATAATAATAATAATAAAATTTATTTCCAGTTTACTTGATGCACAAGTTCTCAGCATAGTCAGATTTATATAATTACAAAGTTTTATATTTACACAGTGATAACTTAATGCTATATTTACAATTGTTTATTGCACTACGTAAGTTACTAAACAGATCGTAATTCCTCTAATTTGTACAATGGCTTTTCAACTAAAAATGTCGTAACATTTATTTTAAAGAAGTTTCCCTTTGCTGTTTTTATGTCCTCAGGTAACAAATTAAATAGTCTGGAACCATTTGCTATTGGGTACTTAGGAACTTTTTGGTATAGCCTTGGCGATATATGCACCTTCTGTTATGCTTGTTAATATCAGATTTCTTTTTTATCACATCTGAATTGATTGCAAATAACACTGCCCTATACACACAAACTGATACAATTGTTAATATGGAATTTGATTTAAAATAATTTCTACATGAATGTTTGGAGGCTATATTATGCATTATTCTGATGCATTGTTTTTGCAGAATCAATACTCTTTCCATGTGGATGTCAGCTTGGCTGCTGATCCCCACAGCTCAATTTCATATATGAAATGTGGAAATATCACCCCAAAATAGATTTTATTCATTAGGCCTAAATTATTAAATCTAGAGAAGTATCTTAAAAGGTAGATCTCTTGCTGACCTTTTTGCACAAATGCTCAATATGGCTCTCCCAGTTTAGACCTTCATTGATACTTAACCTAGAAACATATTGTTACTACTTTCATTTACTAATTTCATTGCCTATCTGGGCAGCTAGTTTTCTAGTTTCGGTATAAGTTAGGTTGAAATTCATTGTTTTTGTTATGTTGCAATTTAGATTAAGCCTTTCAAAATATTTCATTAAGGAACTTGCACTTTCTTTAATTTGTTGTTCAAGTCCAGCGATGTTATTTTCCCAACATATAACAGTGGTATCATCAGCATATGATAAGCATATAGAATTTTGTGTGTTTGGCACATCATTAATATACAGTGAAAATAGTAATGGACCTAGCACAGAACCCGTGGTATCCCATATCTCACTTTTCCTATTTCTGATTGATAGTTTTCCCTAGATTTGTTAGTTTCAAAATAAATTTTTGTTGTTTTTGGATCCTGTCTTTTTCGAAAAGTGAAGATTAATTGATTTGCTATGCCCATAATCCCATAGTACTGCAGTTTCTCAAGTAATTTATCATGGTCTATGCAGTTCGAAAAGTGAAGATTAATTGATTTGCTATGCCCATAATCCCATAGTACTGCAGTTTCTCAAGTAATTTATCATGATCTATGCAGTCAAATGCCTTTTAAAGGTCTAGAAATATACCTGCAACTTTATTATTACTATCCAATTTGTTAACCACATCTGCTATAAATTCTGATATTGCTGTAATAGTTGAGTAGTTTTTCCTAAAGCCAGGTTGAGTTCTCTTTAGAAGGTTATTTTTTTCCAGGAATTTTTCTAATCTAATAAGTATGATTTTTTCAAAGATTTTAGCTATAGTTGACATTAGAGCAATAGGTCTGTAATTTGTTATGTCCATTTTTTCACCCTTTTTGAAAATTCGTCATACAGTGCTGGTTTTTAAACATTATGGGAATGTTCCATTTACCAGAGAATAGTTTATTAGGTGATCCAAAGGTGTAGCAAGGACTTCCATACACTGTTTCAGTAATTTTGGAGTTATTCCATCCCATCCACTTGATTGCTTGTTACTGTACAAGTTAATGATACAGATAATTTCTTTTATTGATGTAGAATATGAATAAATGGAATGTCTGTTATGTGAGATATTATTTGTTATACCACATGGCAATTTGCTAGGCTGCATTGATTGAGCAACATTTAGAAAATATTTATTAAATACATTACTTATTGGCTTAGGATTAGTTTCTATATTACCTCCTAAGCTTATTTTAATATTTTTAAATGTATCTCTTGGATTTCTAACTTTATTATGTTCCACACACTTTTAGTTAAGTTTTTTGGGTCCTCCAACTTGTGTTTGTAATTCAATGCTTTTTGTTCAGCTAAGTAAGTCTGAAAATCCTGTTTGAGTTGTTTATATTCATTCTTATAATGTATCTACCCAGTAGACTTATAGAATTAAAACACATCTTTCATCTTATTTATAAGATTAATTCCATCTATATTTTATTTAATTTTATTTTATCAGTCCTACTTTTAAATTTATTTATTACAGTTACATGCCATGCAGCATTGAAATGGAGGTTAAAGATATCTTGTAGAACTCTTCCCATTTTCTCTCTATACCCTCAGTAGCATACACTGCTGCCCCACATTTCCTGCACCAGAGAATTTTTTAAGTCTCTTATACTTTCATTGTTTAAATTTCTACATATCATTAAGACCTGATTGTTTTTTTCAATATTTTAGTTTGAGGAAATTGCATAATTTGCACATAATGATCAGATAAGCACCCATTAATTATGTTTACCTGCGCATTATGGTCATTAATATTGGTGGCTATATGGCCTATAATTGTAGTCAAATGTATCCTTGTAGGTACAAAAACCTTGTCCTCAATACGAGGATTAAAGTGATTTCCTCTATTTCTCCCATATTCTTTATGAAATCATTGTACAATTCTCAAGAAGACTTTTATTTTCTGCAATGAACAAAACATAAGAAAACTACAAAATTACTATCTCCAGTCATTACCCAATTAGACAATTGTGGTAATTAGTGACACGCAATGAGCATTAAGAATTCATAATTTATTTATTTCGCTGTGATAGTTGTAGTAACTGTTGCTGAAAATCAATTCTGAAATTTCCAATTGTAGCCCAGTTTGTTCCAGTTGCCTTAACTTTTTTGCTCTGCCTAATGGCTAAGGTGTGATCATTCAACTTGTTTGCTTTAATCTCTTTACCAATAAAATGAAATGAAATTGTAATATGGGCTGTATTGTGAAGTCAGTGCTGTTTTAATTGCTCTGCAGTTTAGTGACATAAATAAAAATAGTAGCATTAATGCACAGAATTTTGGCTAACTTATATTTTGTTTCTGTGAGAAGTACAGAGATCTAGCAATGTTTGTAACTCCTTTTGTAGACTTGATTGGAAGTTTTGTGAGAGTATCCAGAGTTTCACATAATCATTTGTGCAATTGTGACCTTGTAGTTCTGGAGCAGAATTAAAAAATAGAAGAGTTACGCCATATCCAGATTTTTTTTGAGTGGGGAGTTAAAGAAGGGACAAATTTTGGATTCTGTAAAGCGTGCAGATCAGATTTTCCTGTGATGCAAGGCAAGAATTATATAATCCTGAAAATGTGCAAACTAGTAACCTTAAGGACTGTGTTCTTTGTGTAGAAGAGAAAGGCTAAGTTTCACTTTTAAAATATATGAAGATGGTCATGTAACTGCTTTATTCATTGTGTTCATCATGAAACTCAACTTTTCTATAAGCTTAGCTAACCATATTGATCACTTGTATCACAAAATTTTCAAAGATTTCAGAAATTGCAAAAGAGTATGGTTGTAACTTTCAGTTACTTTCAGTACCACTCACTTTCAGTTCTGTAATTAACTTTTATCTCTTAAGAGGTTTGAGAGAAATGGAATTGATGTTCATTGTGCATTGGTTTTTCAAATGAAATCAGCTCATGGTTTTTAACAAGCATGGAGCATTGTCAAAGATAGTACACAGATACCAAAATATAAAATACACATTTTCTTTCTTTCATCATTCTGTACACAATAGTTTTAATGTGTAGTCATAAATTCTAAAAATTTATAAAATTGTTTTACATTTGTTTAAAATATAGGTACAATTTAAGAAATGTCTCAAAATTTTAAAACTATGTACACTGCTGTCCATTTAAACATAGCATGTTTTTTCTAGATTCCATTTAGTCAAAACAATGCAGTATTAACAGTATTAGTTTAATAACTTTCAGTCTGTAAATTAAATTAAATTGAGTTTTATTTATGGACACCCTTTAACTGCTGTGGTCCTTAGCGTCCCATTCTATATTGGGCGTGAAAGACCGGTAATTTTGCTCAGAGGCCTCTTTATCAGGCTTGAGGTTCTTTTACGTGCTGTAAATCTACGGCACACGACCACTGGCTTTACTTCCCTTCCCAAGGAAGACATGCTAAGGATTTTTATGATTTTAAAAATCTCCCAGTCTGTATGGGCACTTTTCAATTAGATGCTTTTTTTTAATTCTTTTGCAAATGAGTTTTTCCCTGAATAATCCTTAGGATTTTTGGTAGAGCATTATAAAGTATCATTCCCTTTATAATAGGATCCTTTTAAGTTAGAGCCCTGTTTAAGTGCACCCAATAATAGTTTTCTTTCCCTCTAGTACTATAGGAATGAATGTCTTTATTTTTAAGGAGTGGTTTGTTTTGAGCCAGTATAATTACTTTGTATTCATAAATGCCAATGATGGTTAATATTTTATTGTTTTTAAACGATAGCTTACATGTATCAGTAATTTTAGATGATAAATATAGCGTATGCATCTTTTCTGTAGCAACAATAATTTTGTGATAATTTTGTCACACCACTTCCTCCCCAAATTTTTATACTGTTCCAAGTGGACATATATTACTGAACAATATATAGATCTAAGCTGTTCTACATTGAGGTAGTTTGCAAAGTCTTTTAGTAGATAGCATTTGTTGTAATTTTTTTGCAAATTTCACTTACATGCTTTTCATATGTTAAGTGTTAGCCTAAATATATTTCAAAAAAATTAAAACTAGGCACCTGATTTACCTTAGTGTTTTCTAAAGTTACATTTATGTTATTTTGTTTTTCACATTTGTTTGATTGGAGTTAAAGATTAATACGTTTGGTTTTTTAAGGTTTAATTTGAGATAATTGTCGGACAAATAGTTTGAAACCTGAGAAAGATTTTGAATAATTATATCCTATAATTGCATCAAATTCTTACCTTTACAGATGAGTGACATGTGATCAGAATATGATGCGACTTTCTCAGTGGATTCCACCAGGTCATTTACATACACAATAAAAAGCAACAGTGCTAGGGCAGATCTGTGAGGAACTCCAGATTTTACATTTCGAATATCTGATTGAATAATTTTTAAATGATTTCCATACTGCCAATAAAGTTCATAACTTTGTTTACGATTTACTAAGTAAGACTGCGTTGTTCTGTTTAAACCATTATTTGCTAGTTTTTTTTAATAGTAGCTCATATGATACACAATCAAAACCTTTAGATAAATCTGAAAACAAGCCTACTGCATTCTGACATCCATATTTGTGAGCACTTCATGAGTGAAATCTACAGTGGCAGTAATAGTTGAGAATACTTTTCAAAAACCATGTTGGATATTTTTGTTATTTTCATTTAGAAAGCTTATTATTCATTTTTCCAGTGCTTTTTCAAACAATTTTGCAAATACAAATGTCACAGTAATGGGTCTATAGTTAGTCTTGTTCATTTTTCCACTTTTGTAGATAGGATGCACCGTACTAATTTTCAGTTTTTCAGGAAAAATACCTGTATTTATTGAGTAGTTTATTAAGTAAACCATATATCTAATAGAGCGTATTTGCACTGTTTAAGCATAGCATGGGAGAAATCATCCCAACCAACAGATCTCTTGCTCTATTTATGTCTTTTAATTCACTGAGATTTGTTTCAGATATATATATATATATATATATATATATATATATATATATATCTACATACATAGTATTAACTGTATTTTTATTGAAATTTTCCATGTTGTTTTGTGAAGAAGTATTTTCAATATTTACATACAATTATTGAATATATTGCTAATTTGAACAGGTTTTGTTGTCACTTTCCCATCCCTATCTAGATAAACATTTTTGTGCTGTCATTGTTGCAGATTTTTGTTATTATTTAAGATTTCCCACATTATTTTTGTTTTGTTTTCTGAATTTGTAATTTCATTTATGTAAAATTTTACTTTTAATGTCAATCTGTATTGCTTTATATATATTCATTATACAGTTGTTTATATGTCTAGCTTAGTGGCACTATAAAAATTATGCACATCTTTAACTTTATTTTGCAATAAATTCACTCCATAGCTTAGTGTATGTTTAGGCTTAGATTATTGCTATGTTTTTTGTCTTCTTTTTTTGGGGAGGGAGGGTGTCTTTGGGCATGCATTGTTTAGGTAATAGTTAAAAATATTAAAAAACTTTGTCCATTTTTCCTCTGTGCTGTCCACGCTAAATATGGTTGACCAGTCTTCCTGTAGACATTTAATTTAGTTCATTTATTTTATTTTCACTTGTGTCCCTTGCTAAAGCAAAATATTACTTTTCAATTTTAGCCTGACAGTTACAAATATCAATTATTTGTGCTGTGCGGTCTATGTGAAGTTCTTTATTTATTGTATTATAGTTGCTTTCTTTTAGTTAGTAGTTAGTTTCTTCTAGTAGTTACAGGTTAGTTGTAATGTAATTCAACATGGTACTCGAGTGACCCATATCTCTGGTTGGCCCTAGATAGGATGAGGCATCATGTAGGTGGAAACTTTTTAGAAAGACATTGAAAGCATAGTTTCCTACATCTATGTCATCCCCTCTAAAAATAAACTTTTGATTGTGTTCAGGTATTTCATTAAGTAGCATTTCCAGCTATGTAAGGAATTCTCCAATTTTTTATTTTAGTGATCTGTAAATTCCTATTATAATTATACTTCCAATTGCAGTGCTTAGTTTTACACCTGCAATTTCAAAGTGCATCTCTGTGCATTAGTTAGGTTGGATTACATAGAATCTCTCTCCTAGTATAAATTGCAATACCTCCACTTTTGTCTAACTTTCTACCAAAAAAAAGAGAAAAAAAAAGAAGGTGTTTAGATTGTAATTACTAAAACAATGTATTTTTGGTTCACCTATCTTTACGCCATGCTCAGAGACTACCACTACCACCACATGAGGATTAAGTTCCTTTAATATACTTTCTAGTATATCAATCTTATTACTTATATACTGTGTATTTTGGTGTAAAATTCTTACTGTTGAGATGTTTGTTATATACTACCATAGAATGAAATTACAGTCTTTTGAGGAGAAGCAAGCTACATCTACTGAAATTCTACCCATACAGTCTAGAATTGCAGGATTGTTGCCCTTTCTTTTTAATGAATCTATTCATGTGTTAACTTACTTGCTAGATAAAATTTCCTTTCTTTGTTCAGACACTGAGAGATTACATTGCTCATTTTCAATGATCTTTTTTTTGTCAAAAACTAGATTACCGTATATAGTAAACTATCCAGTTTACCTGATCCCTTCATGTTCATGTGAAGATCATCTCGTCCCAGATCCTAGTTGTTTATCCACAAGTTGCCATCTACAAAAGTACAAGCATGCTGCTTGCAAAACCAGTCTAGTGTAGAATTATCAGCCTTTATATATCTTCATCCCTATGATACAGTATTCACTAACACACAAATTTGTCCTCTGAAAGAGTTCCTTTGTTGTTTTTGCCAGATCCTCCATTTTTCACCATGATTTCTTCTGGAAATGCTGACAAAAGAAGTCCTTGCATGAATTATTATAGCATCTGGGTCATCTCTGTCTTCCACCAACTTTCCTTCTAATTGCTCAATTCTGACCCCAGAGTACCAGTACACTAGTGTTTTCCATCTGTATATTCTCCTACATGACGTATCATCAAATCACCAACCACAATTGCAGCTTTCTTTTCATACCATTCACTTTCACTTTGGGCATGACTTGATTTTTTTGGCCCAAGAGCACTGTACATGTACATTTCAGTCTCTTCTCTTTCAGGAGTATTTCCATTGGAGAGGTTAGAATGGGTTTTGGTTTTTATATTTAGTTCAATAGGATCGTCAAGTGTTTGAAACTTATTCTGAAGAGAAATTAAGCTACTTTTTTGAGTGTGATCTTGCTTGTTATTTCTGTACCCTACAGTGTTCCAACACTCAGCATTACTTACGAGTTGAGTACCTTCCCACTGGCTTTTGTTCTCCTCATCTTTATGGTTAAGCTTGTGTGTTAACCAGAAATTTTCTTCACTCAATCCCTATATTTCTCCTCGCAGCTTGCAACCTTCAGTAATTGCTTTATCCAAGTTCTTCTTTAATATTTTAATAACCATACGAAGCGAAGCTACAGTTTCATTTGACCCACATGGCTGGTCATTGTCGATAATCCACAGCTGTTTCATTTTTTTTACAAATTTGGTTTTACCCACATTTCTACTGCTTGCTGTACTAAATATCTTGTTATAGCACTCACAGAAAAAAGTATCATTGCATTTATTCTCATCATTAAATAAATTTATTGTGCGGGCATCTTCACAGGCTTCTCACCTCAGTGCCGTCTTGGTCAGCAAGATATATATCAGATATCAGATGCAGTGTTAAACAATTAGCACTAGAGGTGCGAATGTTTTACAACCAAAAGGATCCTTTATTCTTAAAGCTCAGGGGTATGTAATAAGCAGTGAAGTTCATTCAATTTGCAAGCACTGCTCTAAGTTTGCCAGCATTGGTACAGCTTGTATATCATAGAACTGATTTAACCATTAAGCAGGTGTGATGCAGCATTGCATGCTGCATTTTATGTCCACAGAATATTGTGATGAAGGTGCTGGGCATTTCTGGAAACTCATTCATGTATTCTCCTTTGAAGGTATTTAACGAATGTATGTGCAGTGATTGTTGTTTGCAAGAGTCACTTACTGCTGTAATTGACCTGTAAAGTGAACAGTGGATTTTGGCAGC
This sequence comes from Deroplatys truncata, assembly GCA_030765065.1. Lineage (NCBI taxonomy): Eukaryota > Metazoa > Arthropoda > Insecta > Mantodea > Mantidae > Deroplatys > Deroplatys truncata. The sequence goes on along the minus strand of CM060990.1, from coordinate 344,201,282 downwards.
ACTATATACCACACACATCTGGATATGTAAGTATTTTTGAGTATGTTAGTTTATATTTTGACATATTGCAACGATTATCACGAAATAGCTGTAAATGCCAAGAGGTGCATCCTTCAAATGTAGCCATATTTGAATGCCTAAATGTAACAACACTTGGTATCCCCAACCAAAATGTAATGTTACTAAATCAAACACAGTGTCTTCCACCAAATATGTAACAATCCTGAAATGCTCATTATTGGAGGAAAGCAGTGTAAATATAGTTTCAGCCCCCCTTAGTTTTACATAATTTGTACAAAAGTGTGATATTTCTATTAATTGCACAAAGGTGAACTACCACAGGATTCTGAGGAGCCTGAAGTTATAAGGCAGCATCATCTCCACCACAGCTAACAGATATGGAAAAGAATCAGTTAACTATTTCAGTTAACCTCAGAACTGGGGGCAAGAGAGGCCCTTGGGATCAAGCTAAAGTTGACATGTTAGAAAATAAAATTCAGCTCAGCACATTTTATTATAATCACATACCTGCATTACAACAAAATTAATTGTACATTTCCTCAATATGGCATGGGTCAGGTCAAAGCTGGCATGTCCTAGATCTCCCTTGTGGCAGCATGTGATTTCACATCCTCTCTGCTTAAATACTAAATTTATTCTGCAGCTATTTCTGCTACACATGCATAGCGTGTCCTATCCTTAAGCATGCACACTCGACAAATGATCCTACTAGAAACGTTTGCTACCTGGCTTTCACACTATTTAGAATGAAACAACAATGGTCAACAACAAGCATCATTACAAAATATCAATTTTGTGAAGTATTTAGCGTACTGAGATTGAGGTTATAGTAATACTTTTCTTATTTTGAGGCCCAAAAGACTTCATACTTCAAAAGAAACAGAAGCAACTATCACAGAGGTACTGAACGAGGAAGAATTAGTTGATTTATTAGAAGAATTTGATGGTAAAGATGAAGTAGCTCATCAAGATGAACATGATAGTGACTCAGAAGAATTTGGAGAAAGTGATTTTAAAGATTTCAAGGAACAAAATGTAGATGAATGCTTTTTTGTAGGCAAGAATGGTGAAACTATTTGGATTAGTACTCCTAGGGGAATTTCATGGGAGACTAAGTCTGAAAATATACTAAAAACCTTGCTAGGACCTATAAGATATGATAAAATTCTACAATGCACTAATTTGTGTATTACGGAAAGAAGACAAGGTATCAACTACCAAAGAGAAAGGAATTGTAAAGCAACAAATCCTACAGAAATTATTGCTCTTTTTTAACATACTTTTCCTTATAGCTGTTAAAAATGGAAGGCATTCAAATCTTTTGCAATTATGGAACACAGTGGGCACTGGCATGGTTATCTTAAGAGCTGCTATCAGCTACAAGTGATTTTTATTTTTACTGTGGTGTATCAGATTTCATTAAAGGGGAACAAAACACAAAATCACGTTTCTTCCTAAATGAAGGATACGACTTGTAAAATGCAGTGGTAAGATTGTTTTCTTACTCCACCACACTGTTATCGCTGCACAAGCAAAATAATAACCACCTTATATGCCATCAGAGCCAGCTGTGCGCTGGAAGCAGTTGGGAGATCACGAGTCAGTCATTGCTGCATGTGCAGTAATACATTTTCATAAATTGTACTTGTTGGTATTTAAGTTCAAGAGTAGTGTGCTTTGTGGTGGTGTTTTGGTGATGGTGTTACTGAGTCAGTTTAGTATTATACAAACAACGTAATATTGTGAAAAATAAAATGCCTAAATGTTGTGCTTATGGCTGTAATGTGAGAAGGGAAACACAAGGGAACTCATTTTCATGCATTTCAGAGACAAATCTCCCAAAACGTATCTGATATGTGTAGAATTTTGCAAAAGAAAATATTTTTTGCCTGGTCCCGGTGCTCATGCATGTTCCTTCCATTTTAAGGACTGTTATTAGAAAAGCAATTATGCCAGTTGAAAATTTCAGAGGGCCTTTATCAAGGCCTGGAATTATTCCTACTATGTATAAGGAAAAATCTTCCAGATATCAAGTTCTTGTAAGACAACTGATCCTTCACTATCTTCATCCAAGAACAAACAACAACAGAATAAAGAACAGAAAGACATGAGGCTAGAAATTGTAAAAGCATAGTTTCTGAGCTGTGTGATAGTGTTACTGCAATTAGACTGAAAATGAAGGCGATGATAAAAGTAGTGAAGGAGAATTCAAAATAGAAGGTGATGAAAAAACCAAGAATTCAAAAGTACAATGTGAACTAGGTACTGAAATCATAAGGAAATATAATATATTGTTGGAACCTGAAAATATCTATGAAACAAGCAGTGATGAGTAAGATCGGGATAAGCTGAATGAAAGTTTCTACTTCAGATTCTGATGCAAATGATAATGAAGAAGGAGAAGAGACTTTAACCATACATGGAAATGAAGCTACAGCGGAATATTTCATTGTTGCTTGGATATCTTGTACTTGTATTTTTCAAGGGATGTGTTTTACATAGAAATGAAGTTCAAACAATGTCATTACATTAAAGGGACAATGCTGTGTGTTAAAACAGTGTGTTATTGTGGTAATACATTCACTTGGAACTCACAAAATTTATCAGGAAAGAAACTGGAAGGAAATGCTTCAATAGCAAGTTCTTTATTATTATCATATTTTTTTTTTTATTTAGTTCCATTAACTACATTGGTCTTATCAGTGGCCTTTCCTTTGGAACTGATTGCCTATTGGCAATGGCGTTAACTCTTATTCTCTTGTCGTAGGTTTCTTGTAATTTTGAGGTTTTAATCATTAGATCACACACACACATTCACACTGTCATTCATACTTCCAGATTCTGGGGAGGATAGGGAATAATCTTGGCTACAGAAAAATTCCCACCCCCCAGCTGGGAATGGAACTCAGGACCCCTCACACAGCAGGCAGGTACTCTACCGACTGAGCTACAGGGTCAGCTCTGGTGTATTGTTTCAACAATTTAAGTCCTTTTGCAAATCACTGTGTTTGGCAATGTTTTCAAGGCATACATTCGATAAAACCATTCGAAACATGGCAGCACCAGTTGTTAGATTTTTTTCAAGAAAGGAAAAAGGAATTTGAATTCATTAAAAGGTTGTGGTATACCTGTATGGTTGGCAGGGGATGGGCAGTATGATTCCCCAGGATTTCCAGCCAGATATTTAGTCTATTTTGTCATGGATTTAAATTCCCCAAAATTATTGATTTTGAACTTGTTCAAAGAGGTACAGTGAAAGGCAATTTGGAAAAGGCTGCTTGTGACAACATAATGACTAGGCTTACAAAACAAGAAATGTGTAGAGTTGAAGTTTTTCTCTCCAATTGACATTAAGGTGTAAGATACCTGTTAAAAACTCAGTATTCGCAAGTTGAACATGAATTTGACGTAGGCATTTGTCCAAAAGTCTAATGAAGAAAATTAAAAAGGTATAAAAAAATACCCAGAGCTGATGGCATGAAAGGCCAGTATAAGTACCATTTATGGTGGTCGCACAAAACTGTAATGAGAACAGTATCGTATTAATTGAAAAATTTGCATGAATTCATCATATAAAAATGAACATAAATGGCTAGAAAATGGTGAATGGAAATCTTGCAAACCTGATGCATTGTTGGAAGAAGACCAAATAAATAAATAAATAAATTATGGATTAAAGGCAAATCAAATGCCTATCATGCTCTGAAGAAAATTATTTTGTATAGCACCTTCTTAAAAGAATTGGCTCATATTCGACATTATATACATACTGGCAGTTTAGAAAGTTATCACAGTCTTCGTCTATCAGTTATAAACTTGCATCTTTGAACCATGTATTTTTTCAGTTCCCTTTTAAATTCTTTTATATCTTTTATTTTTTGCATGTGTGTTGGTAGTTTATTAGAAAACACAAGTGCCAACAGTGGGTTTCATCTTGAACAATTGCAGTCTATGTGAAGTTATATGGAAATGTGTGTTGTCCCTAGTGAAATGGTTCTGAATCTGGCTGTTAATTTTTGTATGATTTTCATTATGGTTTAGATACATTGTTACCCCAAAGATATATAGTGAGTAGAGAGTCAGAATGTTCAATTTTCTGAAATAATTTCTGCAAGTTTCCTGTGGCTTTAGACCTACCATTACCATAATTGCTTTGTTCTGTAATATGAAAAGTCTTTTGGTATACTTAGTAGCACTTTGTCCCCAAACTGTAATTCTATATGATAAATGTGGATATATTAATCCATAATAGATATTCATTAAGATATCAACAATTTTTGCCATTCTTTTTAATAAGAAAATACTTCAACTTACTTTGTTGCAGACTTTATCTATTTGTTTGTCCCATGTGAAATATTTGTCCAGTATTATTCCTAAAAAGTTAGAATTGTTTACCTCATTAATTTCTTCATTACTTCTATTAATATTGTAGCGGACCAGGTTGCACATATTTCGTATACCAGGAAGTGTGAAGTTCAGGTTAGCAGAATTCGTCCACGCTGCCTACGCCGAGTCAGCGCTTATGTATGTATTTATACTACAGGGCTTTGACTCGGTCGGGAGTTGCTGTGGAAGTTGCTATCAGGAAGTTGCTACGCGAGAGTTGCTACGAGAAAGTAATCAGAGATCAGTTATCACATTCGCCAACAGTTAACCAGGTAAGCATGCGACTCATCTAAGTTCTCTTGACTTGTCGGGGCTTCACCCCTAACTTCTATTGACTTGTCGGGGCTTCACTCCGATCTAATTGTTCGCACATTTAAAGCAACAATATAATTTATTGGGACAATGCATCCCCTGTGCTTTATTTAAATACCCCTATCCTAGAACGCTACCCTGGCCTGCCTACCATTCCAGTACCAACGCATCCCCTACCTCTGAGCTACCAACCCCCCTGTGTAATCACCTACTGCGGGGGTAACCACCCCCGTGGGGTGTTACAATATTTAGTTGGGTTTCATTTCTGTCTTGGATTGTCTGAAAATTGATGAATCCTGTTTCTTTACATTAATGTGCAGGTTGTTTACCTTAAAAAATTCCTCAATTTGTTTTATATTTTGCTTTGTATAAGCATCTAATTTCTATAAGCTTTCGCAGTGTTTACTATAGAAATGTAATTTCATATGCAATAATCTTCCCATTTTGTGTCAACGGTATATCATTCATATATATCATGAATAGCAGGGGCCCTAATACTGAGCCCTGTAGTGCACCATATTTCACGGTATGTGTATTTGAGTAGTACTCCTTTATTTGTTTATTACTTTTATGCATAATTTTAACCTGTTGTATTCTGCCACCTAAGTATGAACTTGTTAGTTTAAATGATACTCCGAAAATCCCATACTGTTGTAATCTATTTAGTAATATTTCATGGTCTATGCAATCAAAAGCCTTACTTAGGTCCATGAATATGCAACTATTTTGTTCCCTATTTTCTAAACTAATGATAAGATATCCAACTATTTCTATTATTGCATCTTTTGTTGATCTCCCTTACCTAAAACCATGGTGAAAGTTATTTAAAATCCTGTGTTTTTCTACAAATGTTATGATTTGATTAACAATTTTTTCCTTTGACTTTTGAAAGTGACAAGAAAAATGTTATTGGATGATAATTCTCTGTTGAGCGCTCATCACCATTTTTATATTTTAAACAGTTTTATTTAAACAGCTTGAGTACATTCCTGAATTTATACTTGTATTGATAAATTCTACTAATGGTTTTAATATGCTGCTGGGAGCACATTGTTTTAAAAGAGTGGTTGAGATTCCATTTCGCCTGTTGAATTTTTACTTTTCATTTTATTTATCACATTTATAAGCTCTTCTTCAGATAACTCTGAAAGAAACATTGAATTTGAGATACTATATTTAGGTTTATGCAATTTAAAGTTGTATCTTTTTTTCTTAGTAGTAAGTTAATATTTTCAATAAAGCCAGTATTAAATAGGTTACTTATTTCTGCAGGACCTCTAATTATGTCGTTACTTTTAATTATTTCAGTATTTTCATGCTGACTTTTGCCTTTATCACATTCATTATTTATAACATTTCATGCAGTTTTTGTAACATTATTTGATTTTTCAATTACGTGTTTTATGTATTCTGATTTAGGATGCTTTATTAATTTTCGGTAATTTCTTTTAAAGCTTATAAATGTTTCTTTATCTAGTTTGGTAATTCTATACTTATAATAATCTTTTAGTTTTGCTTTTGCTATAATTACATCTTTATTAATCCATTTATTTTCTGTGTGTTTTTTTGATTTCTTACTTTTTAATGGACAAGCAATATCTAAATAATAATTAAATATGGTATAAAAATGTTCCCATTTCTTATTAACATACACTTCATCGTAAATTTCTACCCATTGCTCATTTTTTAACATAGCACAAAGAGCCCTTACTCCACTAGCATTATTAATTTCCCTCACTATTTTGTTGAGATTTTCTAACACTGGGATTCTAAAAGTGATTTGTATTTGCAATGCATAATGACCTGATAATTGACTTTTTATTACATTCGTATGATATAGGGTAGTTAAATTATATTCAAACCCACCCACGGCCTCTCTACTGCGCAAGACAGCCGGCAGTTGCTGGGGAAATTACGCCAGCAGAGGCGGACCAAAATCCTTACCTTATAATAGATGCTGGAAATGTTGACCTTCTGCTCTCAAACAGGCAGCATATCTAGTGTAAATATTCTCGCTCACTCTCAGAAGCTCCGCAGCAGGAATTCTTATGATTGGTGTCGCTTTGAAGCGTTTGCCTCAAAAATCGCGGAAAAAACTAGCGCAGCAAACAGGTGTATGTCGATCTTCTGCGAGAAATGCTACATATCTGTTGAAACTGAAGCCCTATCGCTACACACGAGTGCAAGCGTTAAAGCCAAATGATCCCGCTAAACATGTGAGCTATTGTAACTGGTTTTTCCAATCCATAGAAAGGGGTTTCATTGACCCACAGCTTTTGTTTTTCACTGATGAATCTTGGTTTCATCTAAGTGGACGTGTGAATACTCACAACAGCCAATACTGGGCTCCAGAAAACCTGTGCTACTGGATGAAATGCCTCATTATGATTAGGAAATAAGAGTGTGGTGTGCGATAAGTGCTAGAAGAATAATAGGGCCCATATTCTTTGATGAAACAATAAATGCAGAACGATATCAGAGGTTAATTCTGAGGCCTTTTTGCAATCGTTTGACAGAAGAAGAGAAATCGTATGCTTGGTTCCAGCAAGATTCTGCAACAGCACATACAGCTGCCGAATCATTACATGCAATAAGAGAGGTGTTTGATGATGGAATAATTAGTGTTGATTTGTGCCCCCCTCGTTCTTCTGACCTAACGAGTTGTAATTTTTATTTATGGGGTTCCAATCCTTGCACACTACAGGAACTTAGAGAAAACATTGTGCAAGAAATCACAAGAATTCCTGCTGCTGAGCTTCAGAGAGTGAGCGAGAATATTTACACAAGATATGCTGCCTGTTTGAAAGCAGAAGGTCAACATTTCCAACTTCTACTACAAGGTAAGGATTTTAGTCCACCTTTGCTGACCTAATTTCCCCGGCAACTTCCGGCTGTCTTGCGCAGTAGAAAGAGGCTGCGAGTGGGTTTGAATATAATTTAACTACCCTATATTATTCCAGAGATAAGTTTGTTAAGATCTGAGCTATAATAGGCAGTAGTATCGGTTACTCTTGTTGGTTCATTTATTGCAATTTTCAGCTTGTAGATGTTAGCAAGATCAACCAGTTGTTTATAATCACTACTATTGTCATCCCTGTTTATATTCAGATCCCCTTATATCACAAAATTTTCCCTATTAAACTGATCCAGTATCAATATGAGATTTTGGAAGAAATGTTTGCCGTATTACTTGGTGATCGGTAGCATGACATAATTATAATCTTGCTGTTTGCCCTTTGAATTTATATTGTTAATCCTTTTTCAATGCTTTTTTCTTTCATCCAAAATGATTACTGTTTCAATGTAGCTACTCCATTTTTATTCCTTGTGTATCTTTGTTTGCTGGCATGGTATTTCCCACGGATTTTGGTTTTCTTTAGTTTCTGATTCTGTTCTCCATGGCTCTCTTTTTTCGTTTGTTTCTGATTCCGCAATGCGCTCAAGTTTGTTATTTTTTTCTTTAAGGTGTTCTATTTCTTCTCTTGCTTGTTTGAGATCTTAGGTTAGCAGTTCAATTGTAAGCTGTAGTGACGCTATTTTTTCTTTCTCTCCATTACCTGACACGATGTTTCTGACATGGTTTTACACTGATCTCATTTTGCACACTTCTATGTAAAATGATTTCTTCCCGTCGTTGCCTTCATTTATATGTTGAACTTGATGGTTTTACTTATCACTGGAGTCACTTCCACTATCATTAAACTTACCTTTCACTGAGTTTTTATCAAAATTATGTAGCTTGGATTTATATTGGACACTACTGGCTGCCATCTTGAAGTCCATATATGCTCTGAAAGGAATGTATTTTTCATATAATGGCCTTCAACTTAGATCCATGATAGCAGCACTAGGTCACAATTTCAATGTAAATAAAAAAGGACTGTTGTCAACTCAATACTCCAAAGCATCTGGGTCTTGGATCATGAAAAATAAAAAAAGGAATCTAACAAAGAATGAAAACTGCTAATAATGCGTCAAATAAAAAAAAAATCTCTGCACGCACATTGTGGAGCCATTACTGGACACAGCAATTGATCTACCACTACCAAAGAATATAGCTCCCACGCTTCGACCTCCATTAGAGTTATTACGATTGAAGCACTTCCCACATTTTTAGTCAACATAAGAAGTTTGGCACTGATACATTATCAATTGTAAATAATAATACTAATACTAATACTAATAATAATAGTAATAATAATAATAATAATAATAATAATAATAACAACAATAATAATGGTTTAATTTAAAACCTACTATTTTTAATTTGTGTGTTTATTAATTAAACTTGAAGCCTACACATACTGCACTGGTTTCTGGTAACACATTTCTAATATTAACCAGCACACATTATGGTATGACAACTCTTCTTCTGTGTCCAATAGCTGTCCATGAATTAATCTGTACTATAAACTGTTTGTAGCAGGAGCATCACCAGGTCTTATTAGCAGGATTGTTGTTGGTGAGTAATTTCTTTTTAGCTCTACCTTTTGTTTTTAATGCTAACTTATACCTCACAATATTCAAAACATCAGATCTATAACTAATATGTGAAAATTAGGATGCTTTGTAGTACAGACAAAATCACTCATCAATTTTGTGTTTTCATAGTCCAAGCAACACACACGTTCCTCGTAATTATTCATAGGTATACATTCCTTACATTTACACCAATGGATGAAACCAGCACAGTTTTTGATGTTCACACTAACTGTCTTGGAATTGCTGTCAGAATGGTGTAAATCTTCAAAATTGCTCTTTTTTTATTCAAACTGATAAGGTCAGATATCATGTTCACTAATTTTTAAAGCAGATGTTGGACTACTGTTTATCACCTAGTAGGCATTAACTGGATTGAAAAGTGATTGGCTAGCTTTAGCTCTACTCTTTGTTATTCAGAGCAGTTATGAACATGTAAAATTAACACATGAACTTGTTAGTCATTTAAAACACCTATACTGCATATGTCTTGTCTGGGTGCAGTGTGGCTCTTATGACATCACACATCAACTCAAAAACGGGCCATAACCCGATAACCATCCACCTTGAGATGGTGAAACTGTGTGTGTTGTTATTTATTCTTGACAACAAATAAACTAATGTAGTGAATGAAATATTCATTTTTGTGTTTCATTCCCCTTAAAGTGACAACCTGAAATGACGCCTAAAAACTGATAATCTAGCAGCAATTAGGGAATTTTACACAAACTGTTGAGAATTGTAAGCACAATTATAGCCTCGGAGAATTTGTGCTGCTACACCTCTTTTGAGGCCAGTGTCATTTTATTCAGTATATGCCAAAAAATAAATAAATAAATCAAACTACAGTTTTGAGATCTGCTGTGGCAAGCAAAAAGAAGGCTGTTACCTTGTAAAACTTTTTGATGTGGTGAAAACACTTAAAGAAACCATCAAACATTCACACAGGAACTTATTACATATAACTATTACAGTAGTTAGTCTTTTGCAGAGTATCTCATTGAAAATCACATAACATTTAGTAACCCTGAAAAGAAGGACTGAGGGAGAAAGAGAAAGGGTGGATGTCGGGGTGGTAGGTATACTCGTGAAGAAGAATAACAAAATAAAAGTGAAAGCACTAAATGGAATAGGAAGAGGGATGGTATTCCATTGTGCATAATGGAAGTAGGAGAGGTGAACAAAAGAAAAGTGTGCTTAGGAGTTGTATGCAACCCACCAAGTGTTTCAAAATTCTATGACCAAAATATGTTCAAGAAAGTGCAAAAGGACATAGAAGAAATACAGGGTAAATATGTAAAAATAGATATAATAATTGTAGGAAACTTTAGTGCAAGGATAGGGGAAGAGCAAATCAGAATATGTTAAGTAAAACAAGCGTATAAAGGATACAGCAGATATAGACACTAGGAAGACTAGAGATAAAATATGCAGTTGTGAGGGGGTGAAGTTGATTGACTTTTCTGAAATTAGTAATATGATTGTATGTAATGAATTAAATGGTAGGGATGAAGAAGGTGTGTTCACATTTACAAATAAGAATGGACAAAGTGTGATAGATTATATACTATACTCGCTGAATTAGATGCATACTGTGCAGACTTTGAAGTCATGAACAATGTTTTTACTAGTTGTCACTTCCCATTAAAAGCAAACTTTAACATTAAAAGTGAGATGAAAAGAATAGAATCAGATAAAAGCTGTAAGGAATTCTGAGCATATAGATGGAGGGATAAAGTTAGGGAAATATTTTGCAAAGAGCTAGAGAAGGGGGTGGAAATAATAGGGTTATCATATCTGGAAAGATTGATACAAAAGCGTAAAATAGAGGGAGCTATTTTGAGAATGTAGCAGGTAATAAAAAAGGCAGGTTGGAATATGAAGGAGAATAATACTTAATCACAAAATCAACAAGGATGGCATTATCACAAATGTTATGAGACAAAGAAAAAAATGGAAAGAGAACTAAAGAAATGGGGGCAGACAGGAGAACAAAACGATAAAGAAACATTTTTAATACAAAGTTGGGGGTATGAATGTCTAATGAAGGCGAAAAAGAAAGAATTGGGAGGGAATTGATATGGTGATATGGAAGATGGTGAAACAGATATATAAGAACAAACGTAGGGAGAACATAATACAGGTGGAAACATGGTGTAATTGCTTTAAATGTACATATGGGGTGTGATGATGATGATGATGATGATGATGATGATGATGATGATGATGAGATGGGGTTAAGGGCGCTAAACATCGAAGGTCATCAGCGCCCTTACAATGTGTAAAAATTAAAATCCAAAAACTAAAATACAGGACAAAACCCGCATAGTTAAAAACACTAAAAAACAAGCACACAAATTCTAAAACCACCACATCAAAACATGGTAAACAGAACAATAAAAGAGTAAAACGATGTGTCAGGAACTGTAGAACGCAAGGGACAAGAGCGCCGTATCTCTGCCGTGGAGAAGAGTACCCATTAAAACAGATAATATAAAGTCACAAAACTAAAACACGCTCAGCGCATCAAATGCGTCGGCTAAAACCAATGTCACTGATAAAATGTAAAAGACATTCTACAGTATACGCGTCGTCCACCAAACCGTTGGCTAAACCAACAGGCAGAGACACAAGAACGCGCAATGGAGCTAAAACCTGATACACTGTTAAAATGTGACGCACGGTTAAGGGTGCCGCACACTGCACACAGAGTGGAGTGGGGTCACCACTAAGCAAGTGTCTATGACTAAAAAGGCAATGTCCGATACGAAGTCGTGTTAGAATTACCTCTTCCCGACGAGAAGCACGAGAAGATGTGGCCCAGACAACCGGCAGAGGTTTAACCTCCCGCAACTTATTACCCCTAAGGGCCGCTCACTCGTCGCGCCAACGCGAGAGGATACAACGACGTAAAATTACATACAAATCAGTGGAGGGAACAATAAAAGTAAAACATGTGGGCGATAAAATTGTTGATTTGGCAGCGGCATCCGCAGACTCGCTGCCAGAGACGCCCACATGACCCGGAATCCACACAAAAGAGACGCTGATGCCAGAAACACCCAGCGAGTGGAGGAGATCATGTGCTGTACGAGTGGGTGGTAATTGTACAGCGCGTTAATACTCTAAAGGGCGCTCAGGGAGTCTGTGCAAAAGAACACAGTGCCGTAAGTCACATCAGTGCTGGATGTGTAAAAGTGACTGATAAATACTAAAAAGTTCGGTGGTAAAAATCGAACATTGCCCCGGTAAACGAAAGTTAAAACTACTTTGACCATCGATAAAGGCACACCCTACTCCAACATCAATCTTAGACCCATCATTATAGATAAAATGAAAGTCCACGAATTGCGCCTGAAGTTCTAAAAACGCTGATCTAAGGACTGAAGAGAGGTCTCATTATTCAGCATCGACATTAACCCAAGGTGACAGTGGGCCTCAGCGTGCAACCAAGGAGGAAACCGCGTTTTTCCCCTGGGAGGGGTCGGCGCAGGCGTAACGTCCAAATGCCGAAGAAGGTGGCGAAATCGAACCCCTGGAGGGAGCAATGCAGAGGAGCTAGTTAAATATTTCCGATCAAGCGAATACACTAAAAATAACTCAAAGGACGGGTGATCAGGAAAGCTTGAGAGTCGACGTGCATAGCTGCACAAAAGCATCTCACACCTGAAGGACAGCGGGGGCTCTGCAGCTTCAGCGTACAGACTGGGTACAGGGCTAGTTGGAAAGGCCCCTGTAGCGATTCTTATGCCACGATGGTGAATGGCATTCAAACGACGTAACACAGATGGACGCGCCGATGAATAGACAATGCACCCATAATCAAGCTTGAATCGGAACAATGAGCGATAAAGACACAGAAGGACGGTCCGATCAGCTCCCCAGGGTGTGCCACTTAAAACGTGTAAAAAATTAAGAGAACGGTCACACTTTGCTTTTAAAAACGAAATGTGCAACGTCCAGCTCAGCTTTTGGTCAAAGATCAACCCCAAAAATTTCGCCTCGTCTGCAAACGGAAGACAAACCGGCCCAAGATGGAGAGAGGGCGAAGGGAAAGTCTTCCGGCGCCGGAAATTAACACAGACGGATTTCTCGGCGGGGAAATTAAAGCCGTTGGCGTTACTCCAGGTGTAGAGACAATCGATGCAACTCTGGAGACGGCGTTCGAGCAGACAGGTCCGCTGTGAACTGCAATAAATAGCAAAATCGTCAACGAAAAGGGACGATGAAATGCCAGGGGGAATACACTCAACAATGGGGTTGATAGCAATCGCAAAAAGTATGACACTGAGTACAGAGCCCTGCGGTACGCCGTTCTCTTGAATAAAACGACTAGATAAAACGGAGCCCACACGTACACGAAAGACGCGATCCGTCATAAACTCCCGAAGAAATATAGGAAGACGACCACGTATATTCCATGCGTGGAGTGTACGTAAAATGCCGCCCCTCCAACAAGTGTCATAAGCTTTCTCCAGGTCGAAAAACACAGCCACTGTTTGACACTTTCTCAGAAATCCGTTCATAATATGCGTCGACAGAGATACAAGATGGTCGATGGTAGAGCGATGGCGACGAAACCCGCACTGACCTTTCGCCAGAAGGTTCTGAGACTCAAGCCACCATATCAACCGCCCGTTGATCATGCGCTCCATCACCTTGCAAATGCAACTGGCGAGGGAGACAGGGCTGTAGCTGGAAGGTAGTTAGCGATCCTTCCCAGGCTTAAGAATAGGGACGATGGTGACTTCGCGCCAAACTGAAGGAAAAAACGCCGTCCTGCCAAATACGGTTATAGACCTGTAAGAGAAAGAGTTTACTGTCGGCTGAAAGGTTCTATAACATAAAGACATGAATGCCGTTTGGCCCAGGAGTGGATGACCTAGAGAAATGGAGGGCGTGCTCCAGCTCCTTCATTGAGAAAAGGTCATTATAACACTCCTGATTAGGTGACCGAAAATTATAGGTCGCGGAATCCAGCCGGTCTTTGAGAGGCGAAAGCCGGCAGAATAATGTTCAGAACTGGAAACCGCCTCAAAGGCAGCACCCAGAGTGTTAGCAATGGCAGCCGGATCCACTATGGTGGTATTGGGAACCTGAAGGCCAGACACAGTACAATACGACACTTTACCGGAGAAGCGACGAAGTTTATCCCAAACAACAGAGGAAGGCGTGAAGCGATTAAAAGACTTGGCAAAACGAGTCCAGGACCCCTTCTTGTTATCCTCAATAATGCGACGAGCCTTGCTGCGCGGTTGTTTAAAGACAACCAAATTATCAAGTGTAGGGTGTCGCCGAAACACCCTAAACGCAGCTCTACGGGCACGAACAGCATACCGACAGTCCTCGGTCCATCACGGAACAGGAATACGCAGAGGGTGAGAGGACGAACGCGGAAATGTGCGTTCGGCGGCAGATAAAATCGTAGAGGTAAGGTGCTGCACCATTTGGTTAACGTCAGTGAAAGGCTGGTCCTCAAAATAAACGAGGTTGGAATACAGTCTCAAGTCGGCTTTATGGAATTGCCAGGTAGGTGGTCTGGAATGTTGGACGTGGTGAGACAAGAGAAACGATGCAAGGGTAATGATCGCTGGAGGGGTATCAGCGACGACGTTCCACTGCAGACGATAAGCAACCTGGATGGAGCACACGGCAAGGTCCAAGTGAGAGAATGTACCAGAAGAATCAGAAAGAAAAGTAGGCTCGCCTGTATTGAGGATGGAGAGGTTGAACTGAGCAAAAATTTCTGAAAGAAGCGTTCCCCTCGCAGAAGCCCTTGGCGAATCCCACAGGGTGTGATGGGCATTAAAATCTCCCAACAGAAGAAATGGCGTTGGGAGAGCGGACAGGAGATCTCGAATGTCCGCGTTAGCGAGGGAAGACGATGGAGGTCAATAGACGGAGCAAATAGAAAAGAAAAAGCCGGGTAACTGAAGCCTAACGGCAACAGCTTGCAAGTGGGACGTAAGCGTGAGAGTTTGAAAATGAACGTCGTTACGCACTAATAGCATGACATGTCCATGAGCAGGAGTATCCTCATCCAGTGTAAGATCGCAGCGAACCAGAGTATACCCTCGGAGATCAAACGGATCGTGAGGGCGAAGCTTGGTCTCCTGCAAACACACGACCATGGGTGAATGGGAACGCAATAAAAGTTGCAGTTCCGCCCTATGCGATCGTACACCACGTAAATTCCAGGTCAGGATAGCCATGAATAAAGGGGATGAACTTCCTACTTAGAAGGGCGGCTCAAAATAACATTCTGCTTAACCTTGGGGCTCGGGCTTTTGGTATGGAGTTGGTCAGACTCCATTGCTTCCTCGAAGGGAGGGCCCACGCGCTCACTGCCAGAAACCGATTCAAGCGCCGAGAATCAGTTCTGGGTGGCAATGGGTGAAGGGGACCGCTGAACGCGGCTTGTTCCAGGAGCATCCTGGGAATGCGCCCTCCGAGGAGGAGAAGGTGAACTTTTCTTACCGCGCGCACGCGGATGTCTTTAAGAAAATCTTCCTTACGAAGTTTCTGCTTGGATTTCTTATCAGTGCCTTGTGACTTCAGTACCGTAGGACCAGCTTTAGATGCTTGATAACTGTGCCAGAGATGGACGGCCGGTTGGTAGTTGCGGTCAAGGCATTCATGGTCCAGGTCTGAGTTTTGGCATCCTTCCGGGGTACTGGCGAGGCAACAACAGAACTGGACGTACCCGATCGCAGGAGCGCAGGTTGGCACTCATGGAAACGCCTCCGGGCTTCAGCGAAGGAGAGTTTCTCCTTTACCCGGATCTCCTGGATCGCCTTCTTGTCTAAGTGCCGCGGAGAGTTAGCAAATGACACAGAATGAGACCCTTTGCAATTAACGCAGACGGGGGCTGATGAACAGGTACCATCGTGTGAGGGCTGACTACAAGAGGCACAGATGGAAACGGCACTCTTACAAGAGACCTGCGTATGCCCAAAACGTTGGCATTTGAAACAGTGCAGAGGTCTGGGAATATAGGGCCTCACCGCAATGCGTTCGTACCCTGCTGAAATACTCTTGGGCAGATCGACGCCATCGAAAGTTAGAAACAGGGTACGAGTGGGTACGAATACTCCGTCGCGTTTAGCCTGCACTCGATGAACCGCTGTCACCTTTTGTTCTGAAAGATATTCGACCAGTTCATCGTCTGACATACCATCGAAGCTATGGGTGGTGACGACGCCTCGACAGGAATTCAAGATGCGGTGCTTCTCAACACGGGCGGGATAACCGTGGAGAGAAGTAGCGCGCAACAAGGTCTTACTTTGTTGATCGGACTTGCTTTGTACTAATAATGAACCGTTCCAAAGCCGAGTGCAGGACTGAACCGAATCAGCAATAGAGTCAATGCCCTTCTGTATTATAAAAGGGTTCACCTTCTCGAAAGATTGTCCTTCCTCTGTTCGCGTAATGACTAAGTAACAACCAGACGTCAGTGGTGCCACTTCTGTTACCAAAACTTTTCGGCGCTTGTTGCAAATAATGGAGAAAGAGGGCTCCATAGCGAAAGAAATCCTCCACCATTGCAACCGTCTCCGACCTTGGGCTCTGACTTCCCGGGCGTTACCCCGGCTTGAGTAAGTGGCCTATCTATACCAGTGTCACCCCAGGGTCACACCTCCCAGAACATAGACAGAGGGACCCAATGGCCGTGGGAAGTCAGCGGCTTATGCAATGGCCCTCCTGCGGGATTGCAGTTGAACAGCGGATACGAACACAGGCCCTACATGACAACCCTGGTGGTGGGGATGACGCCATTACCCACTCACCCAACTGTGAACCCAGTGCGCGAGTATCCATCAGGCTGTGTCCACGGAGGATTAAAATAAATAAAATTGGAAAATAAACCAAAAGTGTGTGGGCGTTTCGCATGCAAGGTAGGCCGGCGAGGAAGGAAAAGAGATGTGTGAATGGTCGTGGTGCGAAATGTTCATAAATAGACTAGAGAAGAAAGAAACGATGGTGAGGGGGGCATAGAACGAAATGCAAAGAACACACAAGAGCCTACCTTGTGTCCCCCAGTCATGAGGACGTACCCACCTCGACCGGAGAAGGGTGGAGGGATGATGATAGCGAAGGGTGGCTTGTGACCCCGGGTGCGCCAAACCCATACTCACATAAAGTGAGCCCCTGGGGGAGTTATAGGGGGAGTGGGAGCAAAAGGCAAAATGGTAGAAAGGGCAATCAAATACTGGTTCAGAATAAAGCTGCTAGAGGAAAGTGATATACTAAAGCAAGGGTGGCGAAAATGCCTTCCTTCCGCGAGTCACCAAATGTGCAATACACACTGCATCACTCTGTAGCATGTGAAAATCAAACGGACGGTGGCAGAGAGGGAATGTGCGCTTGCGAGTCAAAATAACTCACGAGTCACATTTTCGCCACCTCTGTACTAAGGCATTGCTTGGTTGTACAGGAGAAAATGGGGAAAAAAGAACGTTGGATGCACAAGATGCAGACAACTTGAGAAGAAACAGGAATGGGGGAAATATGGGCAGAAAGAAACAACAAAAGCAAGGGTTTCTGGAAAGAAATTACAACAAGAGTGGAGGATATTGAAAAGCAAGAAATTATAAATAGTTTCAAGGAAAAAAGTTCATTAATAGATTATAAATATTTTAAAATGGAATGGGGAAAGGAAAGATACATAAAGTATGCAACAAAGAGGCCAGAATGGGGTATGCATGGACGAGAACAGGTGTAATGAATTTAAGTGGTCTGACAAGGAGAAGAAGGGGAGAGAAATGTACGAAATGTAACGAATTACGCGACAATTGGCATTATATTCTGGAATGCAAGGATACAGATAAGGAAGAAAGAATTTAATACTAGAGAAGTAGAAAAATTTACCAATAGAGCTAAAAGTTATGAAGATTTTTAATACAGGACCAAATGAATATATGGAGAAAGCAGGAAAATATTTAGGAAAAATAAGGTTAAAATGGTTAAAAGAAACATGAAGCAAATTGGAGAAAATACGGAAAAGGGGTAACAAGGCAAAAAATTAAGTCGTGGAAGCATTATGCTTCCCCATTATATATACAACAGAATGTTAAATATAAAGGGAAGAGAGAAATAATAAGCAACTCCATCATAAGTTGTATGTAAAGTTCAAAGCAGACAATAAAATCAGTCATTCATTCATTCATTCATTCATTCATTCATTCATAGTGACCCTGAAAGTAAATAAGATAGATGTTGGTTCTAGCCTTTTCAGTTTCCAAGCAGCATTTGCTTTGATTTCAAATTTATGTACCTAAAAGAAACAAAACTGTGTTACTGCATTGAGTATTAACAATAATGAGACAAATGAGCTGAAAACAGTTCTAGATTTTAACAGAACTAGGGCATTATGAATGCAGTAGATCAAAAGTGTGCGTTCTACCCCACAGTGTGAAAAACAAGAAGTTGGCCTCTTTCACTGGTTTTAGACAACTTGACATTGCTGGTATAAATGACCATGTTATTTTTATTATCAGACACCAGTATAAGAAATACAGCACTTCTGACTAATTTGGCATTTGCTCTAATTGAGCTCATCAAAATGGGCATATATCCCTTTCCTTCCAAAATACTAAGTGGAGTCATTCACATAGTACATTTGCACCATTCCATTTAATTGGTGTTTAAGTGCAATATTTAAAAAAAGTATACTCAGAATATAACCTTTATAGACTCTTATTTCCATTACTTGCTAACCTGTCTATTATTAAATCACATCTATTTTTTAATAGGTTATATGTCCACAAAAATGTAAAAGATAAAAATGTGGCAGTGAATGCCACACATGTCCGTGTTCAGAAAAAGATAAAGTGCTTGTTTAATGGTCAAATTATATTTCAGCTGTGATGGTGGTGGTCCTCCAGAGTTTAAATCTTAATACTGTTCCAGTGTCAGATCATTCAAAGTACTATATCCATATTCAGAATGGCCTAAGAGGATTTTTGTATCCTAGAGCTGAATTGTAATGCAAGGAATTGTATTCAGTTGCTTATATGATATATTTACATGTAGATGGGATTTCAAACAGGCACATCAAAGAAATCCCAAGCTAAAGATAAAATATGCCATTAGAAATGACAGACAGATGATAAGATTGATGTCACCCGACAGAGCAGTACAAAAGGATGGATAAAACATACTGCGATAAGGGAAGCAGAACTTCAAGTAAATTTAATCATTGTTGAGGAATTTTTAGCAGGTAAGGAAAGTGGTGGGAATGCCCAATGCAAAAAAAAAGACAAAACATTAATAGTTTGTTTACACTCTGGTAATAGTGGTTATACTTCATATAGAAACACCACATAAAGATATACTTTTAGTTTCTAAATTTATTCATGTTTTATGTAGAGGTTTCTAAACTACTGACGAGAAACAATAATATAAAACTAATGCTTCTATACTTTTTTTCACCAATTTAACAAACATGGTTGGATACTCTGCTTAATTGGCTGCAATTACATACCTCTCCAATATAAGTGAAGATCCATCTAAGACTTGCTTCCATCATTAATTCCACATATATTTGGAATAGAAAAATACAAGTTAGTGTCACACATATGCAATTGAGTACAATTATAGGAAGTATAGAATTTTATTATATAATGTATATTCCTCTTTTATTCTAAGCTTAGTTGATAGACCACAATGAAACCCCTTTTCTTTATTCTTGTTTTATGATGGAACATTTGTTTGAGTGAATGTTCTGAAATAGGCAATTATAATCAGTGTAATTGGTAAGAAAGAGAAAAAAAATGGAATTTCTTTTAATGCTCTTTTTCTTAGATGGGATAGATTTAACAGCTGCACTTAAACACTATTTTTACAGTTATCTATATCAAACAGCAAATTTTACAACAAAGAAAGACTGCCTAAACCAGGGGCTAGGAACTCGTAGTGGAGGGGAAACATCGTCGCAACCTCATTTCGCTTTCTGTACATGTGCAAAACACTTGAGCTGGTGTACAGCCACCCCACTTCTGCACAACCATAGTCTGCATCAGTGGTGTAGCAGTTGTATAGTTAATGTATTAATGCATTATTTTAATAAGGAAAATGTAATTGGCAACATTTAATGAAATCAATATATCTATCTTTCTCCACATAAAATCTTATAAATGTACAAAAAACAAAGAAAACACACACACACATGCCACTTTGGGATTCGAGGGAAGTTTCACTTGTAAATAAAGAAAATGTAATTCGCAACATTTAGTGAAGTCTATAACTGACCTTTTCCACATAAAGTCATATAAATATGCTACAAACACACCTTGGAATTCAGAAACTTTTCAATGGTAAGTAAAGAAAATGTGATTGGCAACATTTAGTGAAATCTATATAACTGACCTTCTCTGCATAAGGTCTTATAAATATACAAAACAACAACTTGAAATTTTCAGTTGTAAATAAAAATAAGTGTTAATTGGCAACATTTAGTGAAATCGAAAAAACTGACCTTCTACACATCGTGTTATGATTAAAAATAATAATAATATACTTCAAATTCAAGGGAAGTTTCTTGTAAATAAAGAAAGTGTAATTGGCAACATTTAGTGAATTCTATATTACTGACCTTTTCCACGTATGGTCTCGTAAATACACTAAAACACACCTTGGAATTTAAGGGAATTGTCACTTGTAAATAAAGAAAATGTTTTATAATAAACCAGAAGTATTTCTTATTGTGATGTTATATGATACTTAAAATTTGAGTTGGTATATGTTAATTCACATCACATAAAGGCGCTAGTTGTTACTGTAGGAGCGCTTTCAAGAGATATGTTTCTCTTATCCTCAGCTGAGACCCAACTAACTGGATCTCCCTCACCCCAAGAAATGTTTCATTGAACGTTATTTCTGCTCTCTGTTGAGAAAAATTGGAACCTGGTGGTATTGCTGCCATCTGTGGTGTCGGTTGGTCACTCATACTTCTTTCTTCAATCTTGTAGTCTAATTCGTCTGCATTCTGTTGAGAAGAATTGGAAACACTTAATCTTGAATTTGTTGCCATCTGTGGAGGAAGTTGGGAACTTCTATTTTCTCTCTTGTAATTTGATTGGATCAACTGCATTAAGTGGTCTGTCGGTGGTATTTCAAAATTCAAACCATTCTTAATGTTGAAATGAATGAAGATCTTTTCCCGTATTTCCAAATGTGAAGGTATCTGAATGAATTTTAGTAGTTTTATCTCTTGTCCAATTTCATGATTACTATTCCAACTCAGATTTTAAGTAAAGAAAATGTTATTGACAACAGTAGTACTTGATTACTTATGTTGCATCATGTGTTTGTTTTAATTTCATTCAGTTTGGAAAATAACTGCTCGCCGCTATACATTGAACCAAACATTGAAATTGTATGCCCTCCAGAATTGAATACAGATCTATGCCATTTTTACCTGATGCTTTTAGAGGTGTGCTGTTTTGTAATTTAGGGTTGCCGTAAGAGTAAGATAAGAATTCGGGACTCTATCCAATGTATTGCAATTTATTACTTAATTTTTATATGGTCATAAAATACATACACACAGAAATTTTGCAGTGTATGTATGCAAGTGCTATAAAATGTCATATTTGAATGTATCAGTAAGTTTGTTGCTTTATTACTCATTCTTAGTGTTACACCAGTCATATTTTTATGAAGATGAAATCTTCTTCATCAGCACATTGTTTTGCATGAGATATTTATGAAATTCCAACCATGACATCTCAAACTATATTGAACCAACAGAATTGCTGCAATGGATTTAAATTTTAGCCCATTCCTGTCACCTGTCTATTGTGCATTCATCATGAAGACAATTCTTTCCACACAGGCATTATGGGCAGGCAAACAGAAATAGAACTGGGCAATCTTAAATATTTCAGAATATAGCCTCACTATTCTTATAAGAACTGAAAAATTCCACCCATTGTCAGTAGCTTGGAAGATGCTAAACTTCAATATGAAGTTTGGTATTTAACCTACTTTTGGATTTTCAGTTATATGGACCTTTTGAAATTACATGAAATTACTATAAAGAGTTGAGTCAATCTCATTCAGTTTTTCTTTCAGAAAGTTTAATAAACACATTGATTGGTTGAATGCTAATGAGTCATCAATTTTGTAACCATGCTTAATAAGTATTTAACAGTGCCTTCTGTATACCCATCCCAAGTTGGTACTTCCTTCAAGAGCACAAATTGAAACACTTGAAATCAATGAAAGAATATAACCATTTTTGTAAATAATTGAGACAAGCAATATAGCAATTTTTTGCTTCCTGTTCCAATATCTTAACAGCGATTGTTAACTATTACTTCTAAAATGTCTTTCACAGTAAGAGGCAGACAATTTTGGTCATTCTTCTTTTCTAAATATTTGCAACAAAATTAAATTCATTCACAACCTCAATTACAGATAAGCTTCTCTCTCTATGTTAATTATAGATGTATGAAAGACATGAGAGAGCAAAATACCTATTCATTCAAATAAACTGCATTACAGCAAGAAAACAGAGTAGTAGTGTTGAGAGCTAGCCAATGAGAATGTAATAGTAATGATCATTATACTCTTTGGTGATAGTTCTCATATTAGTGCCACAGTGAGTTGTTTACAGCGCAGCTCTAGCATTGCAACAGAAATGCAACAATAACAGATCTTCATTATTCAGGACATTCAAGGATTTGTTGAAAATCGGGCAGGACTCTCTTCCATGTGCTAAAATTCAGGAAAATCCTGCTTTTTCAGGATGTATAGCAACTCTATTCTAATTGCAAATGAATGAGAATTTCTGTGGCATTCAAAGATCATGGGTTGGAAACTACGAGAATATCTTCATCCCTTTCTTTTTTCTGCAAGTCTAGTTTCAAATTCTAAGTTGTTCTCCAAAATTAGCACACATGGCAGATACAGATGCAACTGCTTGCTTTCTAGTGAATTTAAATGGGAGAAATGATCTGTGTACATTTTGCGTTGCGAACTGCATGCTCCACAGATGTAATTTACTCATAAATGCCTTAACACTGTCTATCATGACTACAATTATATATCTCTTGCAATTGCATTTGAAGAATGTTAAGATGCTATGCTAAAATGCAAGGTCACTAGTCCACTGTGGATCAGATAATTCAGGTGTACTTGTTCCCTACAAAGATAAAAAGAAATGAAACAGTTCAATGATGTTTGCATATGAAGCTTTCGAGTATTAACACACATTCCATTTATAAATGCTGACCTTTGACTCCAAGAAATTGCATATGTCATTGTGCAGTAGCAGAAACCTTTTTAGCATTGTTCCTCTACTTAGCCATCAGACTTTGCAATAACAAGGTCTGCAAAGATTTTGCGGCATGGGATATTTTACTTCATAATAGTCATATTGGATGCTCTGATTTCGAAAGTAATAATAGTTTTTGCATATCACATACAGATTTTGAACAATTCTGTTTCAACACAAAATTGAAAGTTCAGTATGCTAGTATTAACATCACTACATATCCGGCTTACAGCATGATAGATTAGAATATGTAAACATGCTAAATCATATGATGTCATATTTTACCACTGCCTATCTCTGTTTACAGGTAATGTTGAATCTATCTCATTAACATTTCTTGCTTAAGAGATCAACAGGAACCTATCTTAAAATCCTCAGTACAGTTTTAAACTTCTCAGCAGGTTACTTTTGAAGTGGTGTTGTGTTGAGAATTTTATTTGTGGAAAAAAAATGGCAAGTTCAAGCAGTATATCTAGGAGGGGCTATGTGAACAATCCTAACAATTTCTGTTATGTCTGTGAGTGTTACTGATAAAGCAGCAGAAAAGAAACATTACCGCATTTATCAAGAGTTTGTATCTGGCCTATTTTAAAATTAAATTAGGAGGTCAAAACAAGAATTTTGCTCCTCATATTGTGTGTAAGAGTTGTGTAGAAAGTCTAAGATAGTGGTACAAGGGAATTCGTTCATCTGTGCCCTTTGGTGTTCCTATGGTATGGTGCGAACAACAAAATCATTTTAATGACTTATTTTTGTCTGTCTAATATATCAGGATTCAATAAGAAAAAAAAGGTGGGCATTATATATCCAAACTTGCCATCAGCAATTAGGCCTGTGCCTCATGGGCCTAATGTTCCTGTTTCGTCACCACCTATGATATCACCAGAGAGTAGTACTGATACTTCAAATGTAGATGATGGTTTAAATTGGTTCCCAGACATCTTCTAGATGACATTCCAAATCCATTGGGCCAGCCAGAATTAAATGATTTGGTATGTAATTTGGGTCTTACCAAAGAAAAAAGTGAACTTTTAGGTTCAAGGCTGAAAGAAGGCAATCTTTTAGGGAACAACTTTCTACTGTCTCTAAACCTAATTTTGGTATGCTAAATTCAAATCTGGTTTCCATTTTTTCGTATTACATCTTGTTGGCATGCAGAATTTAAAATGTGTGAAATTGTGCAAACTAAGAAACAGTATCAATTCTACAGATGCAACAGTTTACATTGAACTAGGAAATTTCAAACACACCTTATGATTTTATTTTCTTCTCCACTTTGTTGAAAATGAACTCTGAGTTGACTTGCATTTTTGGTCCTGACAAGGGTTGTCTCTAATTAAACACCAACAGTAGTCGGCTATCATGGAGACAT
Source organism: Deroplatys truncata (assembly GCA_030765065.1). Lineage (NCBI taxonomy): Eukaryota > Metazoa > Arthropoda > Insecta > Mantodea > Mantidae > Deroplatys > Deroplatys truncata. The sequence continues at coordinate 344,176,434 of CM060990.1, read as the reverse complement.
CCCATCAGCCCTGGTACCTGGTTTCCATCTCCTTTATGTCCTGGTGGAATCTCTCTCCCTGTTCTTCACTGAGTGCACCCAAGTTTTCAGAAAAAATTCAAGATGTGAATGCAGAAAATGAATTTTAAGCTCATTGTGCATCCGAGTGCCTTTAACTTTTAGAGCACGGTTTTAACAATATGCTCATATTGGTCATCTTTAACTTTACCCAAAAACTTGTTTTTAACTTCATAGAATGAGTCCCAAGCATGAAGCTCTCTCTCTGTCATAATATTTCTAAAATGAACATCCTTCATGAGTTTGCAAATCTGTGGGTTGTCAAAAATGCCTAATTTCACTTTTGATTCAGACAAAATTGGGAATTTCGATGTTGGAAACATGGACCACATTTGTCCAAAGTGACGAATTGCTTCATTATCCCTAATCTGATATGTAACAGCGGTAGCAAAACCTTTTGTGAATCAATCAGTGGGTGATTTATTACACTTTTTGTCCCTGCCACTAAATCTTTTCTTTTTGGTCAAATAAATTCACCCCAGTGTCTTTCTCTAGCTCTAGAGTCCCATTCACACAAAACACATGCGAATTTTGTGTACCCTGTTTGTTGACCCAATAAAATAACACACACTTTAAGATCACAGCACACGTACCACTTGTGTTCATTATATTTAATTTTTTCTGGGACAGTATACAAATTTTGATATGTTTCTTTAAAGGATGTAGAGTGAGTTATTGGAACTGAAGCAAACATATTGCCATTGTGCAGCAGAACGGCTTTCAGACTTCTCTTACTAGAGTCAATCAACAGATGCCAATCTTTTGCATCGTAAGCTGTTCCAAGACCTATCAAGTTAGGGATATCACAACAATACAGTAGTTCCCCTTCCTTTACAAAATATTTCTGGAACTCTTCTTCTTGATGTCTGTACCAGTAGAAAGTTGTTCCAGGTCCTAAAAGATTGTTTTCTTTCAGCCTTGAACCTAAAAGTTCACTTTTTTTCTTCGGTAAGACCCATATAATTTAATTCTGACTGACTCAATGGATTTGGAATGTCATCTAGAAGATGTCTGGGGACCAATTTAAATCATCTTTTACACTCGAAGTATCAGTACTACTCTGGTAATACCATAGGTGGTGATGATGCTGGAGCATCAGGTCCATGAGGCACAGGCCTAATTGCTGATAAGTTTGGATATATGAGTATAATACCCACCTTGTTTTTCTTATTGAATCCAGGTGTATTACACGGACTAAAATAACAGTCATTAAAATTATATTCTTGTTCGTGCCATACCATAGGAACACCAAAGGTCCTAGATGAACGAATTCCCTTGTACCACTGTCTTAGATTTTCTACATATCTTTACATACAAAATGAGGAGCAAAATTCTTGTCTTGATCTCCTAATTTAATTTTAAAATAGGTCAGATAAAAACTCTTGATAAATGAGTAATGTTTATTTTCTGCTGCTTTATCAGATAACACCTACAGACATAACAGAAATTGTTAGGATTGTTCACACAGCCCCTCCTAGATATACCACTCGAACCTGTCATTTTTTTTTCACAAATAAAATTCACAACACAATATGCTTCAAAAGAGACCTGCTGAGAAGTTTAAAACTGTACTGAGGATTCTAAGATAGGTTTCTGTTGATACCTTAGGCAACAAATGTTTATGAGATAGGTTCAAAATTACCTGTAAACAGAGATAGACAGTGGTACAACATGACGTCACATGGTTTAGCATGTTTACATGTTCTAATCAATCTTGCTGTAGGTCGGATATGCAGTGATGTTAATACTAGCATACTGAACTTTCAATTTTGTGTTGAAACAGAATTGTTCAAAATCTGTACGTGATATGCAAAACCTATTATTATTATTATTATTATTATTATTATTATTATTATTATTATTATTATTATTATTATTATTATTATTATTATTGTTGTTGTTGTTGTTGTTGTCATCATTATTATCATTATCATTATTATTATTATTATTAGTAGTAGTAGTAGTACTAGTAGTAGTAGTAGTGGTAGTGGTGGTGGTGGTGGCGGTGGCGGTGGCGGCGGCGGCGGCGGTGGCGGTGGCGGTGGTGGTGGTATTTTGGAAATCAGAGCATCCAATTTGACCATTATGATGTAAAATGCGGCTTGCAAAATCTTCGCAGGTATATGTAATTGAAGACCTCCCTGGAATAAGTGTGTAACCATCAAAATCACAATTTCTCAAGAAAGAGAAAAATTGATTTATGGATTATAACTATGATATATTTGATAAGAACATGTGAATATGCAAGAACACAAGTATTTTGAATTTCTAAAACACAACTCTTATTGGCACACATTAATATTTTAGAATTACTGTGATATTTAATTGTAACAGTGGAATAAGGATGTATCATCATAATTTAACATTAAGTGGTACAGTTTCTTATTCTAATCTTACATATCTGATAAAAAAAGAAACCTGAAAAATATCTTTAGAATTCTCTTTAATACATTTTGAATGAATGAATGAATTTATTTATTATCTACTTAATAATACATGCAATATATATATATATATATATATATATATATATATATATAATGTTACTTTACAATCTCTTGAACAAACAATGTAAAACCCAAAATGGTAAATACTAGTGATTCTTTCTCGAGAGTTGCTGAGTAAACAAGTGGCTCGACTAGTTAATGCATTTTAGTAATAGTAGTAGTAGTAGTGATGGTGGTGGTGGTGGCGGTGGCGGTGGCGGCAGCGGCGGCAGCAGCAGCAGTAGCAGCAGTAGTCTCCCAATTTAGAACATAACTAGAAATCCTATTTTGCAGTAAAATAAATTGACCTGCAGCTGTAATATAAAATCCTCACACTGGCCATTAATTCTGATATTAGAACACATTTGACACTTACAGTATGCAAAACATTGTATCCAAATTTTAATTCCAGTGCTGCACTTTAATCTGTAAATATAAAATCGATTTTTTAAGTATTTCAACTCAGGATTAATTCATAATTATCATTTACAAATTGTTTTAAAAATGAATCCCTATACATACCCCTCCCCTATTATTTTTCTGGTTATGCCACTGTATCTGACATTCTGTTATAAAGGAAAATATTTAGGTTCATACATCTTTATTCCAGTTACCTCAGCACAAGACTGTTTTCCTGCTTTTACAATACCTTTTCTTGTTGTATATTCCTTCCCACTCTGCTTTAGATGATTCCTTTTTATATCGTTGTACTCATTTACATTTATTTTATGTCTACAGCCTTTATTTAACATCTTAAAGACTTCTAGTGATTATCCAATACAAGTACTGTCAGCCATCATGATGTTACATCCTTTCTCCACAAAGCGTAATTTCTAGATGGCTGTAGTGTTCCACCTAGTTCAGTAATATGTCATAAGATGACACCATGGTGCAGATTAGTGATGTTACATCCTATTTCTACCAACATCTCACTTTCTACAAATGTGTTGGTTACACCCTTATTCCAGGGAGGTCTTCAGTTATAAATAGAATGCTTCCATCCATGAAGGATTGATGATTTTGGAGTCTTATTGAACATTTTCATAAGCAATTTAACAAGATGCTATATATCAAATTTATGGTATATATGCACAAATTTCTTTTACATCAAAACTCTAATACAGAGGTCATCATCCCAGCGCATGATAGTGTAAGGCCTGTGCTAGAAGGTGCACTATCGCACAGGTTGCATAAGCATTTTGCAGGAGGGATGGTGGAGTGAGAGGGGAGTTGAAACAGGCTCAGTAGCGGTCTACTAGCACAGCCATTTCAAGTGTTTTCTGTATCCCTTATGCTTATACATAATATTATAGCATATAATCATACACAAGTCTATCTGTTTCATTTAGAAATATATGCAATTTACCTAGAGCTTAAATATACAATTTAAAATATGCAAACATACATTTCCTCTGGCAAATTAGTAAACAAACCGAGCAAATCAAACATGTTGAATTTAGAGAGATTAATGACCCATTTCTTCCGTAAGGCTAGAAATTTTACATTCAGTAGTTTCTACAACATTATGTTTGATACCAATGGTTCCTGTTTAACAATTGTTAATTAAATTATTATAATAATATAGGCCACAGCTATGTAAAACTAATAAACATTAACAAACTACATTCCATATTTATTCTCCATCAAACTACAGCCTGTGTAAGTGTATTGCTTTCTTTTATAGTATATCTAACAAACACGTTTTTCATATTGAAACCATAGTAATTGTCAAATGAGCATTTATTAATCTTATTTTCAGATAATGAATTACAAAAATCCAAACTAATAACTATTGTGTGATATAGTAGTAGTAGTGGTAGTAACAAACAACCAAGTGAACTAAACATTACATGCGCTTTCCCTAAACCTATCTGTACAAAAATAACTCTTGTTTTAAATGCAGTATAATAGATAAATAGGCATTTCCCTAAATAATAAGCTAAACTGCACATATGAACTTCTCATTATAGCCAACTTCAGCAGATAAAAACATGAGGTGCGATCATTAAATTCTAAGACTGGTCCCTTAAATGGAAATAAAATTACCTGATTTAAACTTGACTGCCATCCCCTTCAAAGTAGTTCCCCATGGCAGCTATGCACCGATCCCAGTGCCTCTGCCATTTTTGGAATACACCCTGGAAGTCTCGTTCTTGAAGGGAGTTAAGCACCTGCTGCGATTTGGGTTGGATCTCCTCCACCGTGCCAAAACGGCGATCCTTCGGCTTCAATTTCATCTTGGGAAACAAAAAGAAGTCGCAGGGGCCAAATGTGGTGAATACGTGGGGTGAGGAGGGATGACCACGTTGTTACAAGCACAAAGCTGACGTGTTGTGAGAGCTCTGTGAGCTGGTGCATTGTCGCCTTGGAGCATCCAATTTTTCTCTGCCCACAGTTGTGGTCATTTCCGACGAATGTCCTCCCTGAGTTGTCTCAAAACGTCACAGTAAAATACAGCAGTCACTGTTTGACCTGCAGGAACAAATTTATGGTGCACAATCGCGTGAATGTTAAAAAAAAAAAAAAAAAAATCAATGATCATTTGATTGTCCTCCAGCGATGTTCTGTCATTTGTGAAATGTGAATGCCACTCAAAACATCCCATCCGACTCACTGCTTCATTCCCTAAGCTTGTTTCAACATCCTATGGGTTTCAGTTGCCGATTTCCCGAGTTTCAAGAATTTAATGTTTGCTCCCTGTTCCAGTTTCGAGTCCATCGTGATTTCGCCAAGGTGAGCGTGCATGTGCTAATATAAACTTGTGTAACACAGGTATCAATGGCGCTATTGGTTTGAAACTTTGTGTAGTTTGTCTTCAAGGTTATTACTCGTCTATACTGCTCGCACATGTCAATCACAGCAGACACAGTTCCGGAACTTAATGATTGTACCTTGTATGTCTCCTATTCACTAGCACTGGTTTCTCTTGACTTTTGGATTTGCTTTTCCTTTACTAACTTTTCAAGATTAGGTGTCATTTTTCGTGTAACTGAGAGGCAAAGGATAGATTGCAAATTAGAGTCCTACAGTTGACATCTGTAGCAATATTTTGTGATCTTCATAAGCGAAAATTCCTGCTCACATAAGCACGTGGTCTCGAACATACATAACATTCTGGCAGTGAGTTTATGCAGGCAGGGAAATCTTCACTGGGGAAAACTTTTATAAAAATCCTGAAGATTACCTTTATTTCTAAATTTATCCTGGAGTTTTATGTCGTTCTGTACATCAATGATTTCTAGTTGGTATTCACTACTTACATTAGTATAGTCAGTGGACTTGGTGCAGCAAAGATATGGAAAATTGAATAATTTTGTCCATCTCTTGAAATCTACATTAAAATTTTACTCAGCTGTTTCAACACTTGTGCAAATTCTTCAAAGTTTTGCGAGGGGATGGCCTCGTACACTGAAGATAGTATTGTAAAATGACTGTGTTCTTATCATGCACCTGGCTCTCCCACAAAGATCAAGGAAGGACAAAGCAAACACCCATTCCTCGTTTTTCAACTCAGGTACCAGTTTATATCTCATCTCCAAAAATAATCCAATTGCATCTCTCAGCTTGAAAAAACTGTCCGGCACCTTAGCACAACTGAGACATGGTATATCACCATGATCGGCATCTATTTCTTCAAGGAACTGCTTGAACTGACGATGTTACATGGCTTTCAACTTTATTATATTAGTAGTTTTAACAACCACTTCCATTACATTTTGGAGGCTGATGCTTTTGGCGCATAAGCTCTGTTAGTGTATGATGCAATGGATGGGTACAGTTTCATGCACAATATTAAGCTCTTTCATTTTATTCTTGACACATCCCACAAATCCAATCTGATGTCCAATCATTGCAGGAGTGCCATCTGTTGCCACTAGCACCAGTTTATTCCATGACAGTCCCATCTTCTGCACAGCCTCTTCCATGCATTTGAAGACATCCACTACTGTCATCGTTTTTTTAATTGCAACTGAGTCTAATAATTCCTCTGTAATGTTAAGACCTATATCCATACCTCGTAGAAAAGTAGCCATTCGGGCAGTGTCGCTGATATCTCTACTCTCATCATTTGCCAAGGAATATGCAACAAAACTCTTCCTAGTATCAATAAGCTGTTATTTAACATCTTCACTCATTTCCTGGTTGCATCACATAACTGTAGAAGGTGACAAGCTAATAGATTCAAATTTTGGAACCAACTCAGGACAAAGCTGCTCAGCAGCCATAACTATAAATAAACCTTAACCCACATTCCATCAACAAATGTTTCCACTTTTTTGCAATTTGAGTGAAATCTCTAGCTGAGAGATACAGCCAACTCGCTAACGTGATGATCTTCATGCTGAGTCACAAGAGCCTCCTTCAAGTTTTAGATGAGATTGGTTCGTTCTTCTCCCTTGCATTTTTCGTACTTGTTTGAATGATGGGAAGAATAATGCCATTGTAGGTTCAAACTTCTTCTGTTGTTCTAAGCTTTACCACAAACCAAACATGTGGGCAAGCCTCCCGTTTCAGTAAACGGAAAGGACTCTTCTCATAATAATAAATTAACTCGCATTGATGGCCTAATGAACATGGCCTTCTTCCGACATGTTTGTTCCACCACTGTGTACTGCAGAGAATGAACTGCTTACATGCAGGGTACACAGCTAGCTCAATACAATAGTCATGGCCTTGCACATAACTAGTGCCATGGTCAAATGATGATGCCTACTCTAATACATGTGAGCCTGTCCATCAGGAACAATTTTATGGGCAGGTTTTTTATTCATATATTTTATATTATATTTATATAATAATATGTTCATTTTATTCAGTATATTTTTGCAAGTAGCTTTCTCAGTACCACCACTTACAGTCCTTCTTTGTATAATTATGAAGCCTAATATTTTATTTGTTGCCAACTTCATTATAGAATATGTCACATATTTAGCAAAAAATCCTGGGGAGTCGTACTGTCCATCCCTATATAAACATAATAAACATAAATTGGAATCATTCATGACTATTGCAAAATTACTTTCTTTTTCTGTTAACCAGGCTTTGTGTACAGAACGGAAAACAAATTTGTTAACAAGTCTATAAAAATGTAATTTAGAAAAAAATAACAGTTTTATTGCTTTTGAGAATGCCAAGAAGCAGCTAAATGTCAATGGCTAACCGACAGAACATCTTACCTGCCATTTTTTGAGAAATGCTATTTTTTATCGCAATGAATATGGAAAATCTAGATGCACATCCTGGCAAAATATTGTAAGCGACCCTTTAACAGTCATAGTGAAAACAGGGTTTACATTTTATATTAACTGTTTAAAATATTATTTTAGTGATCAGCAAATCATCTTAACACTTGCCCAATTCCAACTTCTTATTGTATTTTGTGTTCCCAAGTACCTCATAGGTTAACAATTCTGGCTCTTAAGATGAATCTGATGGTTGCTAAGATGTTTATTTTGGTTCTTATTCTTAGCACTGGGACATAAGATAATCGACTTTTTTACTTTATTTCAATGCAGAATTTTGTAATAATTAGTTTATGGTGAATAATAATTGTGGTGTAATACTGATTAAATGCAGCAGATTTATGAAGAGTGAGTGTATATTATAAGATAAAAATAGCAAGATGTATCCTGACCATCAAAACATCAGCAAGAACCATATTAATGAAACTGTGCATATTTCATGTGTGATACATGGCAAATCTATTTTCTGTTCCTATAAACACTACTAATTCCCAATTTCAAATTGATATTACAGATGGGCAAGAATAAAAACAAATTTTTTTGTGTCCTAAAAAGTTTGGGTTTGCAGATAAGATCTTTTACAAATAGCCATCGACTACAAGTAATTTACCTGTACATTTGACTCAACTTTATTAATCCTTAAATACCAGTCTCAGTTGCTATCCTGAGATAATATTGCAGTAGTTAAGTTTGCAGTAGAATTTTAAAATAATTAAATCCATCGATCAGCATCAACAACCAATAATGCAAGCAAGCAAGAGGTGACTACAAAATAAAGTGATCTGTTTTCCTCCTGAGATTAGATAGAATCATCATCAGATTAGAATTATCAAGATGGCGGCTGGACGTGTTGTAACGTGTTCCAGTAGACAAAATTTACGTTCGAATATCAACGGTGAGGATAGTGGAACTCGATTAGAAGTGTTTTCCAATTCAGAAAACGATGTATCAACAGGTGAAAATAAAGGCAATGTAATCCAAGACACAAGTGACAAAATTTCGTGTCCTGATAATACGCGACTGCAACCGGCATGGGATGCGGAAACAATAATGTTGCTGCACATGGTAATAAATATCCTACACAGAGATCTACTGAAAGAATAAAATGAAATTGATTCAGTGAAAGAAGAGAATGAACTAGAAAAGAAGATGAACGACTGTAAGAAACCAGCCTTTGTGACTGTTACAAGAAGGAACTCGGTGGTGACGGTGATAGTGGCAGGTTCCTTATCAAAGCAGTGCAGCAAATGTAACTAACTTCACAAGTCACAACAGGTTTGAAGTGTTGGACAAAATAGAAGAAACCAGTGTTAAAGAAGACAATATTGTTAACCTGTGTAATATGGATGGCAGTGTCTAAAAAGAAGGTGCTAGCCATAGGCAATTCTATTTTGAAATTTGCTGGTGAGGCATGTTGGGAAAACGGTTATGCAGTGCAATGCTACCCAGGCATAAAGCTGGCTGAATTGCAAGAAAAAATGGAGAAGATGAATTTGAAAGAAGAGAATCCCAAAGTAGTGTTGGTACATGCAGGAACGAACATATAAGATGGGCAGTAAGAGCAGAAAATATAATGGGGAAAACTTTTGATCCATTAAGTAGCATCAGCACCCAGGTACCTAATGCAAAAATCATAATCAGTGATGTACTTCGAAGATGTGACGTGAATATCAAGAGGATAATCAGAATAAACCAAGAACTGGACTGGATGTGTGCTGTAAAGAACTGCCTAATGGTTGACGGTAATTATTGGATTTATAATAGTGATTTTGCTAAGGTTGGAGTGCATTTAAACGGGAGGGGCTTGTTTAATTTTGGTAACTTAATGAATAATGCCATATCTTCAGTATTAAAGGAAAACTATAACGTAAGGAGGTGGATGCAATTTCACTTAACTCAGGTAATGTTGCCAGTTCTGAATGCATTTAATCAAATGCATTTAAATGTGCAATGTGTCAGAAATGAAATTCATGAATTAGAGGTTATGTTAATGTAATCCGCCTCACAGAGCATTGGCTAAATGAAAACAAACGGCTTTTGTATAATATTCTTGGATATGAAACTGCAAATGTTTACTGTCGTTCCATTAAAACAAATGGTGTTGGTATCCTGGTGAAAAACAATACATACTTTAAAAATAGAATGCACAAAGCACATTTAAATGATGAAACTAATTTTGAGCATATGGTTTCAGAACTAAATGCCAGGAATGTAAAAGTTGTCCTTGTCTGTATTTATAGGTCACCTAGTGGTTTATTCACCAGTTTTGTCCAGAAATTTGACATGATACTGTCCATTCTCTCATGAGAAAATAAGTTTATTGTTATATGTAGAGATTTTAATGTAGATTTTCTAATAGATTCTGTAGAAAAACTTAGCCTTACTACTTTACTCCAAACTTATAATTTAACTCCTTTTATTAATACTGCAACAAGAATTAGCATTCCAAGTAAAACATGTCTTGACCAAATCATTATTATACTAATGCTTTACCTTTCACAATGAGCAATATAGGAATTGGTATCTCAGATCACAGTGTCATTTTTCTTCACTTGCACTATCACAAAAGAAAATAAATAGTCATTTTCATAAAAAAGTAACTATCTGGAAAAGTGCCTCTTATCAGAAAATATAAATTATTTCAATTTCCTTTTGAACAAAGAATTCTGGAAGGATGTACTGAATGAGCAGGACACAAATAAAATGGCTGAAATATTTTTAGGCTGTATTACCCACTACTATAACATGGCATTCCTACTTAAAAGACACAGGTCATCCCCAAAGATCTGGCTAACAAAAGGAATTATTTTATTTTGTAAGAGGAAAAGATTTCTTCATGAACTTTAAAAAACCAGCATTGACCCTACCTTTAAAGCTTATTTTAAACAATACTGTAGTATTCTCAAAAAAGTTATCGGTAGGCAAAACAAATGAGCAACAAAGAACTTATACTAAAAAGTGATGATAAAGGCAAAGCTCTTTGGAATGTGGTCAAAAAGGACACAACACGCACCTGAGTATCATAAAAGAATTATGCTATCCCGAGATGAAGAGCAAATCTCAGACCCATACACTAATATATTTAATGAATATTTTTGTAATATAGCCAAAAAATTATCCATCTCAATAGGCTCTGACTTCTTTGATCCAACAGCAACATTGCAATAAACAACACTATGTTTTTATATCCAGTCAGTGAAGAAGAAATAATGATAACACTGAGAAGCATTAAAAACAAAAATCTTGTGGCATCGGCAGAATTCCTGATTCTCTGGTCAAGCAGTGTGCATTTCTTATCTCAAAGCCACTAACCGACATTTACAATGCCTCACTGACAACAGGGTCCTTTCTGAATGTATTTAAAATTGCAAAAATCAAACCATTATCCAAAAATGTGAGAAAACTAATGTAAAAAATTAAAAGCCTATTTCTTTGCTATCTGTCTTTTCAAAAATCCTAGAAAATATCATGTACAATAGATTAGTTTCCTTTTTAGAACAACATAAAATTATATCAGAAACTCAATTTGGCTTTAGAAAGGAAACTCAATCAATAAAGCAATTTTCTCCTTCATGGAAGATATCATAAATGCAAAAGCCAATAAAGAACATATAGCAGGTCTATTCCTAGTTTTAACGAAAACTTCTGATACAGTTGATCACAGTATTTTAATAAAGAAACTAGAGGTACATTATGTGAGAGGACTGCCAACAAATGGTTTGTATCCTATCTGGAGAATAAATGCCAAGTTGTAGAATTAGATAGTACACATTCAAATCGTGCTGCTGTAATGTCTGGTGTTCCCCAGGGATCCATTTTAGGGTCACCTCTGTTTTTAATTTACATCAATGACCTGTCCCACATATCACCTATAAACAGTGTTCTATTGGAGATAATATAACCCTCAACTTCAAAAACAGCAATAAGAGAATTATGCAGGCAGAAATCAATAGCGCTGTTTCAGATTTGCAGAACTTGGTGATGAGTAATAAACTTCATATAAACATAAGCAAAACTGTAACTCTCAACTTGAATCAACAATTAGGAGTTCATAACCCCATCCAACTTTCATTTGGTAACAGGCTGGTAATGAAAGTAATTCCACTAAGTTCTTAGGTGTGATTATTGACTCCCAGCTATGTAGGACAGAGCATGCTGACTTTCTCAGCAACAGACTGAGTCATATATGTTAAGCGGTAAGACGACTAGCTATAGTATGCAACATTGAAGTAATAAAAGCACAGAATTTTGGATATGTATATTCGGTACTGGCATATGGAATCCCCTTCTGTGCGTCTTCCAGTAATTATATTAAGGGACACTGAGAGTGAATTTTTAGGTGAAAATGACAGAATTTTCGATTTTGGGATTATATCATATAAATAATCTATAGACACCTGTGAATCATTTTGGCCAAACATTTTGCACTATCTGCCATTTTTAAAAGCCCAGCGACATGTTTAAATCACTCGTGTGCTCCCTTAAAACTCCACTGGACCATATGTTTATGTACCATATGCAGTATTGAAAGCAAATGTGAGTGTTCAAATGTGACTACAAATTAGAGAAAGACATGGTTTTGCTCAAAAGTGCAACAATACCCAGAAATATTCCAGCCCTCATGTCATTAACCCCTTCAAGGATACCCAATGAGCTGAGGTGAGGTGTATTCCTCTTGGAGTAAGAATATAAAAAAAAATTGTTACTTTGGGGCACGAACCTCTGACTATGCCACAATGCCTTAAACCGCTCACCCATCTGAACACATGATAGTTGCAGCATTGTTTGATCTCATTAACTGCATAATATTGTGAGTGAATGTTTTTAAACAAAAAAGGGTAAAATGCATATATGTGCATTCAGTCGAAACTTGTCAGCATCCAACCATGCCGTCACACTGCTTGCTTTAGTTGGGCCCTCCCCATCCTTTTCCACAGTTTTAATTTAATGCAGAACATGCATTTTACCGGGTTTCGATCCTACAATCCTTGGTTTTGATAGGTTAGTTATTCCTATCGTGCCTTAGGCCGCATGGCCATAAATCCCGATGTCGAAGTAATTAATATATTCATTTATGTCATTGTTAGGCACTGCATGTCAACAGACAACAAACCGCAGCATGGCAAATGTCCCATTGGCACTGACTCCTGGTGCTTTTACAACAAAAGTATAGCTACTGGTACACAACCTGATACCGGTGATAAAATGTCCATACAGCTCTCTGAGTCAACTGTTTCCAAGATAATGCCTATCTACCAAAGAGTAGCCTGTGATGAACTGTTGCATAAATGTGTAAGGGATATTACACAAAATCAACATGAATCGCTGTGTGCCATGTTATGGAGGAATGTCCAAAAGACATTTTTGTATCAAAGAAGAGCATCACAATTGCTGTAACAAATGCTGGTCAGAATTTTATATGGGGTAAACTCAGCTACAGAAGAAATTAAATCTACTATAAAGAATTCCAAAATTTGCAGTGCATCAGTCTATTATGAGGAGATACGACAACCGAAGAAAATATGAGTGTGCTAGATCTTCAACTGAGAAGAAGAAAACAGCTCGCAGGAAGAGTAAATTACCAAAAATGAAAAAAGAGGAAGCCAAGTAGAAAAAGGATGAGAAAACATATGCTTAAGGGCAGTTATAAGTACCTGATAAGCTGTAAATTTAAAAAGAATGTGCATGCTTTAGAAATATGTATTTTTTCTCAGTTTTTCATTTTTGCACATGAAATTGATTCCTTGCATTTCAGTTTTGCTCTGATTTGTATGTAAATTTGCAAAAATCTTCTCAAATGTAGTATATAAAGATTTAAGGATGCATTTTTATGATTGCTTTACTCATTGGCTCAAAAAAAATTAATGTATACTAAAAATCAAGGAAAATTTTGACAGTAACTTCATAAAAAGAAAATTTTATTTCTATACTAATAATAACATCAACTTCAATCAAATGCTTAGATTTCTTTTCATTGTACTAAAGTATAGGAAAATGTCACTATCATACTTCTCTGACAAATGTGAATGTGCATGGTGGTTTGAAAAGTTTTTTGTTTGCTAATGAAAATTGTATTATCTGAGAAACTGTTTGAGCTAGAGCTTTGATCCTTTGCATAGTCATTTCTCTATTTACCCATTAATTCAATGTACCAATTTTGCAGTAAATAGCTTTCAAACAAGTTACAAAATTCAGTCCCAGTGTCCCTTAGAGATCAGTCACACCTTAATACAACTCGACTCTATGAGAGGAGGAGGTTTGCTGCTACAGACAGGAAAGGATCTGCAAGTGGCAAAAAGGACACAAAAGTACAGAAAAAGGACACAAAGGGAACTACAAACACACATATTATAAATCAGGAGAGTTCTGATTAGCAAAGCATACAATTCACTGTTTCCCAGCATAATATTTTATAAATCAGTGTTTTTCTCAATACTTCATTTTCACACATTTAAAATGAACTTCGCGCATGAGGTTTTGTTTAAACACAGCTAAAATTTCTCAGAATTATCCATTGTAAGATTCTATGTGACAAAAATATGCATAACACTAATAATATTTTGTTAAAAATATATTTTTTATGAAAAAAAATGGAGAATTTTACAAAAATTCAAATTTCTAAATTATTAAACAAATTATTATAATTCACTCATCAAAATTTATTGAACTTTTAAATTCTACATTTTTTGTAACTGATTTAAAGTTTCAATTCCAAAAATGTCAACCACTTTTCTGAACTTTTGATGTGCATGGTTAATTTTGATTATGCTATACATTTACATAATAAAATTTATGAAATAATTAATAACTCCCAAAGTATTTATCCAAGTTGAATCAAATTTGGTGGTCACATTAATCTAACAGCAATGGACACACAGTAAAATTTTAAGAAATATCCATACAATAATATGGAAATTTGAAAATTCACTCCCAGTGTCCCTTAAGGTGTTTAAAGTACAAAAAGAATTATTAAGCAAGTCAAATAATGTACTCTAAGCAAACCATTGTTTTTAGATTTAAGGACTCTTTCTTTACTGTGTGTTTACATTTTAGAGACAGTTTCCTTCATTCATGAAAATAATGTCTTTAAATTCAGTAATGAATATTGTTCATACAATACAAGAACCTCAAAGGCGATCCACCTCCAACAACACTGACTAACCAGGAGTTTAAATTTTGTTACACATATAGGCGTAAATTTATACAATAAACTCCCTAATTCTATTAGAACCTCACAGGATAAATTGTTTAAGAGGAAGATAATAAATATACTGTTAAATCACATGTTCTATTCCGTAGATGACTTCCTGCATACCTCCTTTTGACTGTTTAATGTACTTCATATAGCTTTTTGTAAATATTTCATATGACTTTTTGTAAACACTGCATCCTTAGTTTACGTTTTATTAGTTTTGTATTGATATAATTATAATTTGACGAAACCATGTATACAAATGTAATACTTCTGCTGAATAAACAATTTAATCTAATCTGATGTCATTCCTCAAATATACATGCCTGAAGCTGTGCACATATTACTTTTCAGACTTCCACTTTCGCATCCAGAGCACCACTTGTAAGTCTGCCTGTTCACATAGTGTGTTGTAATTCATATTAATGTGCCTCGTGTGTTAGATTTTCTTTCAGTGACAGGCGCATCACATGTGTGACAAATACTGAATACTGCAAGGAGAGCAGTTATACATACATACACAAAAGAATATTTTCTGGACATACCTATATCATCTCCTTCTTCAATGGATTCCCTCAAATATTCATTCAGTTTATAATCTCCATCATTTATAGCTGAAGAATTGCTCTTGATGTCGCACCAGAGATGCACACACTGACTGACTGACTCAACAATTCTCCTCACCTCGTGCTGACTGCATCCTGCAAGAGTGCTCGCTTGTATAGTCAGTGGAATCTTTCCATGAGGTTCTCGAACGTTCTAAAACTATTTTGATACATTTTCTGGAGGAGGGAGGAGATAAAGTTTCTAGAAGGTTCTGTTTATCGGCTGTATCGCACCCTGTGTTTACGCTGGTGAGTGGTCATTATCAGTGTTTACTCCAACTGCCCAGCGCCGAACTCCCGATAACATTGGGCCATAGCCGCTGTCACACAGGTCTCTCCTCAGAGCTGGTCGTTCCAAACGGGAATCACAATGAACTATCACCAGCCCCCCCCCCCCTTTGGGTCCGACACAAATGCGCAATGGGGGCTCAGGACCTGTGACATGGATGTCACATGGCAGGAACCACCTCTCCATGTTGCTTCAAAGATGCAACCAATAGAATCAGCGAGGTAGCTTTGTCAAGGTGTTGTTCGCACCTGGTAATGCTGGCATGGGTTTCCTCGAGGGCTTCCCTCATAGTTTTCTTGGGGAGCACCAGCTGTTCCACTCTAGAGGATCTGACTACAACTCCCACTTTCTCTTCAATACACTGTTCCTGACCACCAGGGAGTCCCACTGTGTCCAATAGCTCTCATAGTTCGGGCCTCTGGGAGAAACATCTGACCTCGTGGGTTGTACGCCAGATTCTTTATCCTTCAGGATCGGCCTTATGTTGCGATCCTCCAGCTGCTCCCTCCTCAAGGTTTCCGCATTCCAACCAAATGCAGTTTGCACCATTACTGGGCTTAGGGCTGCAGCACTCTCCAGCATCTGCTGGTCCAGACGTTCGTCCATTGTGGCCTCCATTGTCCTCTTGTTTTCTTTCGTCTGCCGATCTAGCCCTTTTCCTTGCTGATGTAGATGCTCCTTCACCGCATTAACGTTATCTTCCACATCAGATTTAATTTCCTTTAAATTCTTTGCAAAGTCATCTTTCAGAGCTTTCACCTTTGCCTTTATCTCAGATTTCACTGAGGCAATATTACCATCGATATCTGATTTTAATTTCTCCATTTCAGTCTTCATTTGTTCCCATCTTGTCCACTTCAGATTGCACTTTTGTCTCCATCTTCTCCATTTTTGGAGTTTACATTCTTTATTTCACTCTGCATTTTCTCCATTCCAAGTTTAATTTCCTCCATTTCGGTCTTCATTTTTTCCTTAACACTCTTCATTTCACTTAATACTTGTTTCAGTATTTCCTCCATCATGGCTTTTGTATCTCACTCCTGACACCAGTATGACTTTGTCCATTTTTTCAACTGTCTCTTTTTGAGTTTTTGACTGTCATTCAGTTTTTATGTAGTTCACCATCACTGAGGAGTTCACTTCACATAGGTGAATAAGTTCAATTCTCCATCACTTCACTTCCTTCGTGGTCTCTTCATGCCAAAAACTTCACTTCACTCGGGAGTTAAACACAAGACCTCCAAAATCCATCGCACCACAGTAGCACTTGCTGCATGTCACAATAGCTGTCATCAACTTGCTAGGAGAATTGCTCATATTGCACCTGAGATGCACTCACTAACTGACTCAACAACACTCCTCACCTTGCACTGACTGCATCCTGCGAGAGCGCTAGCTTATATAGTCAGTGGAATCTTTCCATGAGGTTTCCGAATGCTCTAGAACTATTTTGACACAGTTTCTGGAGTAGGGGGGGGAGATAAAGCTTCCAGAAGGTTCTGTTTATCTGCAGATATGGTGTCCAGTGTTTACACTGGTGAGTGGCCATTATTAGTGTTTACTCTGGCCGTCTGGTGCTGTGTCAGATTATTTGCACCAAATTGAGTCGAGCTACACATTTTGAGAGTTTTGAGTCTCGGGTCAACTTTATTTATCCCCCCCCCACCCATGGGACACATTTCAGATTGATGTTTTCAGTTCTCAGATATAAATTTTGAAATTGAATTCTTTATTATGTGCTTTTAAAAATCCTGTGTTTGCGAGTCATTAAGGGCAATAGTAACATATTAACTTTGAAAGGAACTGCAGTTTGTTTTCATTTGTTACATTGCAACCTGCATTATTGACTGAGCATGCAGGAAGCATTTTGTTAAGTATCAATAGAGTCGACAGTCACAAAAATGAAATAGCCTACATGTAAACGAAAATGACAAGATGGTAATGAGCAATATATAGTGCACATTTGCTAATTCCAGTCATTCACTCACTCCTGAAACTTGCACATTTCAAACACAGATGTATTATGAATGACATAATTTGTGTATCAGTTGTTACTAACAGTGTTCAAGTAATGACAGGCAGTAAGAATATATGTGAGGACTAGGGGTGGTCATTTTAAGCATTTTGAAATAGGAGATTATCAGTTTTATTTTGACTTGAATATTTAGCATTTTGTAGTATATATACATTTACAATTTAGCATTTCCTGCTAAAAAACACAGAGTCCATCGAAAGATCCTGATTCTTGGTGTAATGAGGAATCTACACAACAACATAAAATCACACAGTGAGAGCTGAATGATCTGGTAAGAGATCTGCAACTGCTTAAAGGTAATGCAGAACTTTTGGCATCTAGATTGCAGCAGTGGAGTTGATTTGACAGCATGGTAAATGTGACTGCATTCTATAACCTCCATGTTCTATTTATTTCATTTTTCAAAACTGAAAATAATTTGGCATTTAGCAGTAATATAGAGGATCTTATGGAAGCTCTGGAAATTGACTAAAAAACTGATGATTGGAGATTGTTCATAGGCTCTTACAAATTAAGGGCTGTCCTTCCACATAATGGCAACTTATTTCCATTGGTTTTGATTAATATGCAGTTTACATAAAGAAAACATATCACAACATGAAGCAATTGTTATGCAAAGTAAAGTATGACAACTTTAAATGGCAGATTTCTGGGGATATCAGTCATTGCCATTTTACTTGGACTGAAGCAGGATTACACCAAATTCTGTTGTTTCTTGTGTCTGTGGGACAACTGTGCAAAGGCATTTAACTATAAACAAAAATATTGGCCAATGCATGAATCAATTGAACCTAGAGCACATAATATTATGTACAATGCACTTGTCGAATCCAGGAAAGTAATACTTCCTGCCTTTCGTGTAAAACTGGGCCTTATGTAAAGCTTTGTTAAGGCCATGGATAAGACTGGAAAAGCATTTCTGTATTTGCGTCAGAAATACCCATGTCTCAGTGAAGCCAAAGTAAAGGAGGGGGTTTTCGTCGGTCCACAGATATGGTCACTATTCAAAGATGGACATTTTAATAATATTCTCACAGGTGATAGAAGTTAGTCTGGGATGCCTTTGTTCAAGTGTCCAGCAACTTCCTTGGAAATAAGAAGGCAAAAAACTATAAAGATCCAATGGAAAATCATCTGCAGTGCTATAAGAGACTGGGATGTAATATGTCTTTGAAAATACACTTCTTACATTCCCACTTGGGCTTTTTCCCTGAGAACTGTGGTGCTGTAAGCAATGAACATGGGGAATGCTTCCATCAACAAATTTTGGAAATGGAAGAAAGATACCAGGAAAAGTGGAGTGAATCCATGTTAGCTGATTACTGCTGAACACTCATCAGAGAATCACCAGCAACAGATTGCAAATGGCCGGCAAAGCAATTGTGACTCTAGCGATGTTCCTCCAAGGGAGAAGAACAAGGTAAATACATGCATAAGCTGTTAAGTGTAATTCTGAAAAGTTGAAATAACTAAAAAACTAGAGCTAAACTTGCATTTCCATTATCATTTTCATGTTCAGCACCCTCAAAAATGTAAAGATCAATTGTTCTTATCACTGTTACAGAAAAAAAGTTAAATTTTGTTGGCTAGTGTTATTGGCAATGTTTGCTTATAGCACTAAAAATGGTAAGCAAGGGTTGTGCAGTTTGAACGTGTTAATTGTCTACTTTCTCCAAAGTAAATATGCTCAAAATGATGCATATACTTTGTAATAACACTTATTTGTTCACTTGAATGGAACCCTCATAATTACATAACAATTGTGGAATATGGGAACAATTTCTTGCTTACTGTTCATTAGGAGGTGGTTGTAGTGATAGCTCTACTTTGGTCAACAGCTAATCATGTTTTATTTTTCTCTGCCATGTTGTATGCCACAGATTTCACAGACTGTCCGCAATTTTATGGTAAATGAAAATATCCTGGCTGAAAAGACAAAAAGTCCACAATTTTTACTATATTTGAACTCAACTTCAATAATTTTTTTGGGGGGTGGGGTAGGCCAAGAATGATGGTTTTGATAATTTATTGTCACATAAATGGATTGCCTTCATTCATAATTGCATTTCTAGTGACCAGTATTCAGAGTTGCTAAAAATTGTGGGGTATTATTTCATTCCTGGTCATAACACTAATGTAGAGAGGGTCTTATCCCTCAAGAGTGCTCAGTGGACAGAAGAAAGGAATAGGTTACAATAAAATCAGTTAATGCAATGCTGCAAATACAATAAAATATGAAAAATATAAGTTGTAATGAGTTTATAAACTTATTATGAACAATAACAAGTTCATTTCTTCTGCTCCAGGTTCTAAGAAATATGATTGTATAAAAAAACTTAAATATTGATGTACTGAATACATTTAATACATTTTGACAATATGTGCATACTTATGGTAAAATACACAAAGCAGTCCTCTCAAAACTCTGGATTATTAATTAAATGTGCATTTCTCCTTCATTAAGGTTCCTTATTCCTCAAAATTTCATTTCCTTAATTTGATTAAACTAATGCCCTGGTTTCGGATTATCAGATTATGGTAACCCTAGGCATGTGTATGTATTAACGTCCAGAAGGTTAATTATAATGGATAGAGAATACATTATAATCCTGAGCAATTTAGTGTTGGATGTTGACTCCACTAATATTTAACACTCCTTTGGAATATGATAGCAAGGATTTAGCATCCAAGTTTCCACCCCCCCCCCCCAACTATAAGCACAAAATACTTAGCCTGAGCAAGATCTACCTTGAAACTCACTATAGTATGGTTAATGATTAATGATTATATTTAATATCCCATTTTCAATAAAATGATGTAACTACTTCAAATTTTGGCTGCCATTCTCTATGGTTTTCAACAGTGGATCTAGTTTACCTGTGAGGCCTAGAAGTTCTAGAAGATTGCCTTTATTTTTATTGGTGTTTGATGCTTCATGTCATCTTTGTGCTATTCCTTGTATTGCTTGTAAAGCAAGGCTTCCACAATTAGCGAGAGATATACTCTGTTTTCTCTTATTTGAGTGGCATAAGTTTCCTAATAGCAGTGAACATCAAAGCTTCCTCACTTTGTTTCTTCATCTGTTTGGAAGAATCCCAGGAGACCTACACAGCTTTGCGAGTCAGGCTGCTGCTGTGTTTGCAAAAGCCAGTGTTATTATTGACCACATTTCCCATTGTTGTAGTCCACCTTAGTGTATGTGGAAGCAAGTTTCCTGTCAGGTATAACTACACTAGATACAAAATGCTGGGTTCTTCTGTGCACTGTAATTAACCCTGGAACTGACTTAAACTATTCTGGCTGAAAACTTTTCACATTGCCAAATGTTGTTTGTATTATTTGCTATCTTGGAGCATCACATGGATTACTATATCAGTCATAACTTGTCTAATGCTTCCTTCAGTTT
This sequence comes from Deroplatys truncata, assembly GCA_030765065.1. Classification (NCBI taxonomy): domain Eukaryota; kingdom Metazoa; phylum Arthropoda; class Insecta; order Mantodea; family Mantidae; genus Deroplatys; species Deroplatys truncata. Next base: position 344,155,121 of record CM060990.1, on the reverse strand, counting down.
CTCTTTCCCTTGTTTGTTAGAATTAGAATCAGTTGATGATGCATACATCTTTGTTGGATTCTGAACATGATCCTCCAGATAGCTGTGTTGGTACACATTATTGTATTTTCTTTGTGTTACTTATGCAGCTTTTTCGTGGCACTATGTAGTTTTAGTTTCACAATGGAAGTAAGAAAGTAGTTCACCTGTACAGTTGACTCAGTTTTATGAACACTTAAATATCAATAACAATTGAAGATGTCAAGTCATGTTTTCAGAAAAAAATTGGATATTTATCTGGTGTTATTGCAGCTGAACTTCATTGTTAGTGAATAAAATGCAAAGAAAGACCAAATTAAGTCATAGAAATTATAATGTGAAGATTTGCTATGCTTATAAGATCATCCTATCTACATGTTAATAGCGAAAAAACATTTCAACTTTGCGACTGAAGTGTTTTGAGGTTATAATGCCCTAATCTCACAGCTAATGATGTGTATTATAGACATCAACTAAGCATTCACATGTTGAACATACACCAACTTTCAAATGATGATGATGTTTTCTACTTTTATGATGAAACTGTTGCAAGAATGGGTAGCAACGAAGTCTGTTCTCTCCTAATACATTACGGTGATAACTTTCTTAGTGAAAATGTGACACCTGGATATTTTCATGGACTCGTGCACGACAAAATAAAAACTTCATTGTAATTTGTTTCCTTCATTACTTCTGCAATGTAAAACAAAGATTCAGTTCAAGCTGCTGATTTTTCTGTAAGAGGCCATTCATATGTGGAACCCAATAAAGATATGGGCAACATAAACTAGAAGGTTACATTGGACTTACCAAATGATTGGATTAGTCACATTGCAGGAAGTCATTTCAAACCATATCCTTTCAAAATTCAGCTCCTTGAAGCAAGATAATGGTAACCCACAATTTATCTAAAATTGAGTTATTGTAGTTAAGGGTAGTCCTAATAGATGTCCTCCTAACAGCTATCACAAAAGTGACAAATAGTGCCATTTTACTGTGTTTGAAGAAATGATGAGGGTTACTGATTGATATTGATAGTGGCAAGAGAATGTTAACCAATAAAACAACATGGCCAATTCCAAGAGAATTACAGACGAACAAATACTTGAAGAAATAATGAAGAGTGATGAATGTCAGTGTTTTAGCAGTTTAGAATATAGTGACTACATTCCAGATATTTCTGATCATTCAGAAAATTCTGCAGAGGTTATTATAAAGCAATTATGGTCTATTCTAGCATTCATTAACCACTATAACCTAAAAGTCAACAATTTGTGGAATTTAACATACTTTTATTAATTGTAGCTTGCAGTGCATAAATGCTATTATCCTATCTGGTTTAATTATACAGTATGCATGTGTTAATGCCAAGAATATGGCTGATGTTTGCATGTTTTAACCCTTCTATGCACAACCTATACTTTTTTGCACATTTACCTACCCTGAGTCCATTGAACTCGTTATGCCCATTAAGGGATTTTTAATGAAAACAAATGTTTTGTGGATATTATCATGCACAAATATTTTATTTTAAGGTTTATCAGTATAATACAAGACAACTGTGATCATTTTTAATACTTTTATGAAGTTCAAAAGAGAGTATTTTTAATCCTGAATACTTTTTCTTTGAATAAATTACAATATGAAAACTGAAACATAAGCCACCAGTATTATTTAGGACAAACTGTTCACAATTGGCAATTGTGTTATCAAAAGAACAAATCATCAAACTAAAGAGCATCACTAATTTTTACATTTGTTGCAAACCACACTACTATGGTCCTGGCACAGATGTTTTGGACACTTACAACACACTGTCTTTGTTTACCTATCCCTTGAAGCAGGACACAATGAACACCTTCACTTCTGTTGACCCATTTTGCTGTTGTTACTGCTACAGCTACTGCTTTGTGTTTAAGGGATAGTAATGAACCTCTCCATATCCAGGCATGTGGATTTCTGTAGAAAGGAATTAGAAGATCTTTGATCATAAAAGAATCAACTCCATTGAAAGTTCCTGGATGAAAAGCCTCCCCTTGTGGAAAAGCCCTTTGTGATATGTGAGATGTATAAAGAATAAAGGAATTTAGAGTGCATACATCCATTATGTTGCACCAGAAAGCCATGGGCTAGCGTTTAGTTTGTTCTTTGCATGTATAATTGCACACTAGCTGATCCATAACATCCACACTACCCTTAGTTTGGTTATAAAATGTCACACTCTTAGGCTTCAGTTTTGGATGTTGTTCATTATGCAGAGTACTTAGGAAGGCTTACACACTGTTTTTCTTTGGTGAAAATTAACCATTGGCTTTTCTTTCATAAATGCAAATAGACTTGAATTTACTTGTCTACTTCTATTTGCCTTCATCTCTTTTGGAATTTTTCTTTTATTCATCCTCATTATTTCCAGAATAATTAGGCTTTTACTCAAGAGATGTTGTGCCAGTGGTACACTTGTAAAATAATTATCTACAATAATATTTCTGGAAGTACCATCAATATTGCCTGCAAGGGTCTTCACTTTAGTAGGGCCCAAATTTTTCTGGAATGGCTCACTTGGTGCTCTTCCTGTATACACAATCCCATTAATGGCATAACCAATTTCAGCTTGGCAGAATATTTTGATTCCATACTTTCCACACTTATTTGGCATATATTGCACAAATGCACAACTGCCTCTAAGTGGAACTACTTGTTCATCTACCATAACATTAATTTTAGGTATCATTACTTTCCTGCACTGCTCTATAAATATTTTCCATACATAGAAATTGGGTTCCATTTCCTATGTATGGAAAATATCAGTTTGTAACCTAGCCTCTCTTGTTCCCTTGTTATCAAATCTTCTTCCATGGCCTAGGAACATAATTGCTGTTCATGTTACTGTGAGGCAGTATTTTATATCACAACGCTGTAAATGCCAGAGCGATTGTAGTGTAAATTAGCATTATTATATGACAATGATTTGAGATGTTTGTTAATTATAAGCATTGTTAGGAAATAAGTTTACACTGCCTCACTGAAACTGACAATAGGAGCGGATAACAATGAAACGAGGGGGTGAGTAGTTTATCAATTAGAAGAGACAAACAAATGACGTCAGAGTAGCGTGCCTTTCTTTAGAAATGGAGGGAATATCTTCCCTAGAGCATATGTGTTCGTAATTTTGATTGGATATAAAAATAGACGCTAATGTTGGCGCGCTTTATTAACCAATAGCAGCTCTGTTATAATGTTTAGGCATATCGGGGTGAGGGAGTATAAATTGCGAGCCAAAGACAGGTAACGTGTAGTTTAACAGAATCATTCACGAGTTACACGTCGCGCAGTTCAACAGAAGCATTCACGAAGTACACGTTACGCAATTCTATAGAATCTCTCGCATCGTAAAGTTAGTTACAAAATGTGAAATACTCGAATTAATAATGTGCGGCAAATAAGTGATTATAGTTACATTCGAAAATATAACAGTTTCAGTCTGGCGTGTATCAAGAGTAAATATGTGAAATTAATGAGGTGTGACGGCAATAAAAGTGTAAAAACAAATTCTTTTATCAATGTTATCTTTTAGTAACAACTCCTTTCCGTTTACACACCCTGTTCAAGAGATTTGCTCGACTGAGTAATAATAGCTAGCCGGAGGACAAAGAACCCAAAATTCAAAAATAGTAAAACAATAACAGGCGCTCAGCAAATAAGATAACACGAACGATACCGCGACAAATTGGCGCCCAACGTGGGGCGAAAATAACCAGGAAGGGACGAAGGAACCAGCACGTGGAGCGAATGGAGCAGTGAAATTAACTACAAGACGCAGATCCCAGAAACAACCACCAGAACGACCGACGACGCGGATGAGAGGACATCAGTAACTACGAGAATAGAAGGCGACAGGGGAATTGGACTACAGGACACCAAGACAGCGAGACGACGCAGATCCATCGTAGTACGACGCAGAGGCGACATATACATCTAGGAGAGAGGGGCAGGAAGCTGGACATCAAAGCAACATAATCAGATTGCATCATAAAGGTTAGAAAATTGTAAATTTTTTGTGTATCCTAAAAGGAAACAAAAAAAATTGTGAGAAATTAAATGTTGTTGATAAGTGGTAGGATTAAGAAAATAATGTCCACTAATAATACTGAAGAAACAATTATGGAAGGGGATAATGTAACAGTTAGCTGTAATTCAATACAGGTTACAGAAAATAGCTCAAACAATGTAGGATTTGAGGGAGGAAATATTATTGAAGAAAGTGAGAATAGAATAGCAGTAAATGTTAATTTTGATGCTGGTATGATGATGGAAATGCTGAGAAATATCGGTGAAACATTAAATAAGAATAATAGGGAATTGAGAGAAGATATGGAAAAGAATAATAGGGAATTGAGGGAAGACATTGGTAAGAGTAATGAGAAATTAGAATAACTAACTCAGAACATGGAAAAGAGTAATGAGAAATTAGAAAAAAATAGATCAAAACAGGGAAGATATGGAAAAGAATAATAGGGAATTAAGGGAAGATATTGGTAAGAGCTTAGAACAAAACAGGGAAGAAATTGAAAAGAAATTTATGGAGCTAGATAGTAGTACGATAAGAATGAGATATGAAAATCAGGATATAATAGCAAGTGAGTTAGGATAAGTTTCAAAGAAAATGTCAGACATGAGCAGGGAAACATCTAACCAAAAAAGTGAGGTTAATAATAAAATTGAACATGTTGATGTAAAATGTACAGAGTTAGGTAGCCGAATGAATAGCATTTCAAGTGAGCTAAGAGAGATGGTGGAGGCTACGAATGCAAATTTAATTCAGGTGCAAGTTAATTTCAGAGGGGAGATATCTGAAATTCAGAAGGAGTCGGAAACACAAAGAAATAAGTTGTCTGAAGAAGTTAAAGTTTTGTCTATAAATAATCAAAAACTAACTTCTGAAATTAACAAGCACCAAGCTGTTCAAAATGAGAACAATAAAAAATTGGAACAGACAATAGAAAATCTGCAAGGCACTGTAAATAGGTTAGAATTGAATTCAAGGATCAATATGTGTGATGTTAATGTATCTGATGTACAGAATAATGATAGAGGTAGTTCCTCAGGTATGACTAATAATGTGAGTGACGCGACGGCTTCATCCATAGCTCACGCTGAAACTCAGAGTGCACAAGTAACGTTAGAGAATTTAAATATGGGAATAAGGGACATTCAAAACTATAATTATATCTTAAGTAATTTATCACTTCCAAAATTTAATGAAAACTCCAATCCAGTACAGTTTATTGCAGACTTGTCAGAGTATTTTCAAATTAAAAAGATACCGGAAGCATTGAAAATGATGGTTGTTAAAAGATGTTTGGATCAGAAAACTTTAGATTGGCTACAAATGGTATCGGGGCAAAATTTCATATGAATCTTTTAGGAGGTTATTCATGAACAGATTTTGGAATGTTACGCTACAGCACAAAATACGAGCAATGCTTAGTTATGGACAATTTGATCCACGAGAGGGAATATTAATGACTGATTATTTACTAAAACATGCAAGTCAGGTTAGGAACTTGTCACCTCCGATCAATGAGGAAGATTTTGTGAGTTTGCTCACAAGGCATTATCCTTTAAGGATACAAAATTATTTATTAATTGCAAAACCACGTAGTATCTTTGAGATGACAGAATTAATGTCAGCTTTGGAACAACAGGAAGAAGATATATCTCGAGAGTGGGAGCATAGATGTTTAGACGTGCGAGATAGACGAAATTACCAAGGTAGTCGTTATCACCAAAGCAGAGGACAAGACAGACGTCATGAGAATAATACCAGGCAACGGTACCAATCATACGTTCCAAATTTCGAAAGACCGAGGATAGATGGGAGAACAGGTCGACAGGAACAAATAAATTACGTCAGGACAGAAAGATTGCCGGAAAGAGGGCAAAATCAAGGAAGGCGTTACGTCAGACAAAGGAGAAATTTCACTCACTGGAGGGAAAGCACCAACCGGGAAAGATCCGAGGAACGGCAAGAAAATTACGTGCCAAGAGGACATAATTTCAGAAATCGTGGATTTCGAACTCGAGGAAGGGGAACTCAAAACAATGGGAGCGAAAATGACATAAATTTAGCGCCGCTTAGGAATGGTAGTCCCGTACATGAACATGGAAGTAACCAGGAAAACTGTCAATAGACTCCTGTGCAGTAGGTTCTCAGGACGTCTTTAATAATTCAGTATCCATTACCAATACAAACAATATGCCTACACACACACTCTGTAAGAAGATTGCAGCAACGAAAGATAAGGAGGAAAATTTCGAGTCACCTCATGTTAAGATAGAAATCGTGAAGAAAGAGATTATTGCGACTATAGATTCCGGTTCATCAGCTTCAATTTGTTCGCAGAAATTTTATATAAATTTGATAAACGAAGGTAACAAAATTATGGCCCTTCCCACCAGTAATTTAGTTTGTCGTGTTGGAATTGGAAGAACGACACAGGTCATAAAAACACAAGCTCTACTTAATATACTTATCGGCGGAGAAAATTTCGAGGTTATGTTTCTAATTGTAAACCATTTGATTTGTGACATAATTTTAGGATGTGACTTCCTACATGAATATGAAGCATGTATTGATTTGAAATATGAGGAGTTAAAATGACGAAAGATAATAGAGAAATAAAGGTACCGTTTATAAAAGAGAAAGTTTCCGTGATTGAGATGACAAAGGATGAGGAAAATCTTTGTGATCAAGAACTTTTTGTGCAAATAACGGAAACGGATGGAAACGATCAGATAAAGCAAATAGCCACAAGATATGAAGGGAACACCACGCCATATTTTCGACAGCTAGTAGAAATGCCAGAGAAAGTACAGAAATTTACAACCCGAACAAAAGACGACTGTGCGAGCGAGACAGACAACAACTGGGAAGAGAGGAGAAATGAGGAAATACTACACAAGTGTGAAGAAGCTTATAACATTACGAAAACACAAAAACAAATCCTTCATGATGTTTTGATGAACAATAGTTCAGTATTTAGTAATTTTCCCAGGCAGATGTAATGTATATCAACATGCATTTCAGGTAGAAGATATGCCACCATATAGGCATAAATATGATAATTTGCCTATAATTCTTCGGAACAAAGCTATAAAACTGATAAATAGCATGTTAGAAAATGGGATTATTGAGCAAAGTAATTCTCAGCATATAAATTCAATCTGTTGGAGTATTAAACGAGATGGTAGTTTAAGATTAACATTAGATGGTAGATATGTCAACCAATATATGAAGTCAGATCATTTTCAAAGTGAAGGAATCGAACAACTCATCACAAAACTTTCAAGAGGGAGATTTTTAACATCCATTGACCTCACTGTGTCATATTGGCAAGTGGAATTAGATCCACAAGTGCGTGATTACACTTCATTTCAATACACGGGGATCCAGTATCGTTTTTGTGTAAATCCCTTTGGTTTAAAAAACTCAGGAAGTGGATTTTTGAGAGTAATTTACAGTATTTTTGGAAATTCTGCAGATGACTTTTTAATAAAGTATATTGACGACTTCCTTATCATAAGTCAAACATTTGAGGAACATATGAATAATGTACATTACGTGTAAATAAACTGCAACAACATGGTATGACTGTATACATACTAAAATCAAAATTTTGTGTCAAGGAAATAAAGTTTCTGGGTTATGTAGTGGATGAACGGGGTATAAGACCTGACCAGAAGAGAATAGAAGCAATAATGAAAATTCCACCACCAAGGAACGTAAAGCAAATTAGACGTCTCTTAGGGGTATTGAACGTTCAGAGTAAGTTCGTACCAAGGTATTCGGCTGAAATAGAACCACTGCGGCAGCTACTCCGAAAGAATATTAAGTGGAGATGGACAGAGGATCATCAAAAATGTTTTGAGAGGGTCAAAAAACTCTTTGCTAAGTCCATATTGCTCGAGAGGCTCAGAGAAAATTTGAAATACGAGATTTATGTCGACGCATCAATGCAAGGATTCGCCGGAATTTTAGGACAGCGAGACATCAACAATGGGTTCCACGTTATTAGTACAGCTTCTAGAGGACTTAAAAACATTGAGCGGAATTCTTCGGTGACTCAGTTAGAAATTGGAGCACTCTGTTTTTCATTAATTCGTTTCAAGACCTATATTTATCAGCAAAAGGTGAAAGTATATTCGGATCACATCAGCCTAACTTTCATCCAACGGTGTAGATTATGTAGTGGAAAACTTGCTAGATACATTCACGCAATATCTGCATTTGATATTGAAATTATACACATTCCTGGCAAGAATAATGCCTTCAGCGATTTTCTATCAAGATTAAACTACAACCCACAAATTTCCGACAATGTTGAAAGGCCTAGAAATGAAGTCAAATATTGAGAATTGAAATTCCTTTAAGTAAAGAAATGATAAGAAAATTGAAAAATATGGGAGAAATTCAAAATGAGGACGCAAAATTATTTGAACTAAACGGAAATGCACCATTAATTGAAGAGGCAAAGAAATAAATTCTAGCAATTCGGAATGGAACATTATACAAGAAGCATGGAAAAGAAATGCCTAGTTGGAAGGTAATGGTTCCGAAAAGCATGGAAAAACAGCTAATTAAGAATTTTCACGAAGGGTTAGCACACTCAGGGTCGGACCGGACAACTTCTATGATTTTAGAAAATTTATACATATCCAAATTGCGTCAGTAGGTTCGGAAATGTATCTCGTGCAGCAACCTATGTCAGAAGGCAAAGCAAATAAATGCAGCATATGCATTTGAGACTAATTCGGTTATAAGGGATAAGCCGAGGTGCATAATTAGTATTGGCATTCATGGTCCTATGCCTCCAAGTCAATTTGGAAACAAATATATGTTTGTCTGTTGTGATATATTCAGCAAATATGTAAGAATTTACCCTTTGAGAAAACCTACAAGTTTAGCATATTTGAATAGGCTACTCAAGTCATATGTGATAGAGGAAGGACCAATCCAATCCGTATTGAGCGACAATGCTTCGTCCTTCACAGGAAAAAGATTTATGGAGGGACTAAAAGAAAATGGCATTAACAATGTTTTTCGTCAAGATACAGACCGAAATCCAAACCAGTGGAGAGGGAAATTAAGGAAATTTCGAATTACCTAAGGGTACTGTGTCATCGAAAACAAACCCAATGGTATGGATACGTGAATTTCGTTCAGAATCTACTCAACGAAACTGTAAGCAATGTGGCAGGATACAAACCATGTGAACTTAAATTAGGAAGGAAGATAAATACAATATGTAAGAAAATTCCAGAAGCCATTCTAGATGAGCACTCGATACCACAAACGGAAGAAGAGTTGTTCCGACAAGCATTCGAAAGGATGAAGAAAAAAGCCATAGAAAGAAAAAGGAAACATGAAGAGAAGAAAAGAAAACAATGGAAGATCAAAATAGGAGATTTAGTTTTGGTTAAAACTAAGAAATTGTCTGATAAGGCAAATAAACTTTATTGGCGAATGTTTCTAAAATATCATGGACCATATGAAGTTGTTGAAATATATGGAACAAACACATGAATTATATAACCCAGTAACCCGAAAAGCCATTGGAAAGCTCCATATTGAAATGCTGAAACCATACAACATTGAGAAAAAAGATGAAACAGAAGACCAAGATGATGAAAAGTAGATTCACGATAAGTAAAGCTGAACTGCAGAACAAAGTATTGGAATGTAAGAGGGTTAACTATGTATATATGTCATAAGAAAGGAGAAATAAATTCAGGACAAAAATAAATGTTTAAACGGGAAAAAGAACATTTTCTTAGTTAACTGTAACCACATTTGAAATGAAGCATGTAATAATCATCAGTTAATGTCATATGAAAGTAATAGTATGTAGATATAATTCAAAGAGTATTGTGAATATAAAGTACAAAACAATAAATAAAGGGGCAAAGATAATTAAAAAAAACACTTATTTAGCACACAGATAATGTGAAATTATGTCTAGAATTAAGAGTTCGCCCGGTGTTCGCCGAGGGGAAGCCGACGCAGCCGCCTCAGCCCGAGGCAACCTACGTCTCGGCCACCGCCTCGCCGCCAGCCGCCGCAGCTTTGCCGCAACTGCGCCCATAGTCACCTGCATCCAAGCCGCCCATCCTGGGAGACTGATAGCCTACGCAGAGCCAGCCTGCACCTCAAGGGAGGTGTAGTGCTATCGTCAGAGGGGTCCCGAGGGACCTGCCAGCCAGGTTCCTCATCACCGCAGCGCACCAGCAGTGGCCTTTAGCCTTCAGCCTTGAAGGCCGCTAGGATGTTCGGAGCTCAGGGACCCCCGCGCTCGTCGGGATGGAATTCGCAGATCCTGGCAAATACGAAGCGTCCTTGAGGGCGGCCTGCCCTTGTTAGGGTGCTGCTTACGCATCGAGGCCAGCCGAGTAGAACGCCAGGTTCCCTGTCACCGCTGCTGTGTCTTCGGGTGCAGCGCTGATACCTGCTCATCGCCGCCGAGGTGCCACTACTGCGGCAACAACGCCATTACCGCCGAGTGTACTGGGCACGACCTTCGCTACCGCCGTCGATTCTGTGCCACTTGTGGTGGAACAACTCACTTCATCGGCCAGGCCCAGTGTCCTCTGTACACGTGGAGCAGGCTAACTCCACAGCAGACGCCGACAACTCATCCTCCGACGACTCATCATGCACAAGCCAGCACCCCGGTAGCCCCAACCCAGGTGGCTCTTTTGGACGCCGTTCAGCATCTCCATTAGGAGGTCCTAGTTATTGGTGCCCGGATTGCTGCATTGGACTAATTCATCACCACCGAGAAGCTCCAGGAACTGCAGACCGCCATCACTGCAGGTTTCACCCAGCAAAAGACCTCCGCCACTGACCTGACGTCCAAGCTGGACATCATCACTGCACGGCTGCAGACCCTGGAAGAGAGCTTCGAGGAAGGCAGACCAACTTCATCACTACACATTCCACCACCAGCAGAGAAACCACCGCTGGTCATCAGCGACCATCAGCAGCGCATCCTTTCACAATGCCGTGCACTTGTGCAAGAAAAAGTGAAACGACGACGGCATCCAGATCCCTAGTAACTACGTCTTCAACCTTCCTTAACCATTATCTCCTCTGAACCCTTTAGTATTTCCACTTCAAAACTTTGGCTGCAGTCAGGGCAATCTGTCATGGTTGTAGCCTAGGGCCGCACGATACGCTACTACCGCCCAAGGGCGGCAACTCAGAAGCTATCATTTGACTACACGGGTGCTATGCGGGACCGTACTACCACCTTTCCTACGAATTTTCTTTTAAATCTCACGTCCTAACCGGTGGAGGAGTTCGGAGAGTCCTACACTCTCAGTTCCTACTCCCATCTGGGCTGAGGCCAGTGATTAAATCATTTTCTCCTCCACTCGAGATCTTGAAGAGAGACTACAAGACAACAGGCAGTGACAAGAAGAGCCCGACTAGCCTGACAAAGGCGCGAAGAAGGGATCAGAGCCAGCTCTATAGCCGGAAGTTGCTCATCGCTAGCCGGTAGCAACTTACGAGCCCCTTCGGCCAGCGACCCAGGAACTGCCGCAGCGGCGGCCGTTTTCTTTGCGGTCCACCATTTTTTCATAGTCGGACTAGCGGCGTAGCAGCCTTCGACAACTCAATGCAGCTCCGAGATAGCTAAGAAGAAGGTTCGTAGAGTCGCCGATTCTGCTAAGGCAGGAACCTCTTCTTCTCCTCCGGCATCCGCCGAGGAGAAACCAATGCAGCCGCCGCAGCCCGGGGATACTTACGCCTGGACCTTCACCATCCACGCAGCATCGCCGCGACTGCATCCGCAGTTGCCACCACCTTCACCGGTGTCTACGCCGCCGATTCTGCAAACTACCCAGCCTGCGCAGATCCAGGTGTACTTCATGGGAGGTACAGCGCTGTCATCCGAGGAGTCCCGAGGAACTATCAGCGCAGCTCACCAGCTGTGGCCTTCAGCCTTGAAGGTGACTCGGATCTTCGGTGCCCAGAGACCCACGTCCCTAGTCAGAATCGAGTTCGCTGACCCTGGCGACTACGAAGCGGCCTTCAGGGCGGGCCTGCCCTTGTTAGGGTGGTGCTTACGCATCGAGGCCAGCCACGTAGAATGCTAGGTGCCCTGCAGGCTCTGCTGTGCCTATGGGCACGAGGAGACGACCTGCTCAGCCCAAGGTGCCACTACTGTGGTTCCGCCAGCACAACAGCATCGTGTAAGCAGCACGAACTACGCCACCGCTGCCGCTATTATACAACCTGTGGAGGGTCGAACCATTCCACCGGCCAAGCGCTCTGCCCCCTGCATCCCCGCAGGAGGGCACCGTTGAACCCACCAGCACCAACCTCGCCGCAGACGACCACTCCACATTCGCCGACACCAGAAACATCACCAGCGCCGTCACTAGCACCAACGCCGATCATCGAGGAAGTCCAGGGCCTACGCGACGCCGTTCAGTATCTTCACGCTGAGTTCCTGAACATGATGGTTAAGCTGATAACCCCGGAGAAACTCATCAGAGAATTCAAAGCTACAATAACTGCTCAGCAAGGTTTTCTAACTGAGCAGTTTGACACTAGATCATCAAGACTCAACGCCATAGACGACACCATCAGGAATTCAGCTCTAGGTACCCAACCGAAGAGAGACCCGGAGAGAGTCGCACGCTTCTTGCGGCAATGCAAGGAGTTTAACCAGCAACAGCAGCAGTATCATCATCATCATCATCATCATCCACAATCCTAAATTCCATCTCCTTTCAAATCCTCGCTATCCCACGTGTGGTGCAGTCAGGTTTCATGGCTGCACCGTAATACATACCTTTATCCGCTCCCGTCCATAGGGCGGCAGCCAACAGCATTCACTTACTAACGCGGGTGCTATGTGGGACCGCACAAAGCCACGCTCCATTCCACTTTTCCTTCTTCCATTTTTCCTTCCGGTGAGAGGAGTTTTTAGTGGGTATGCCAACTGTTGGTGAGTCCCACACTCTCAGTCTCGACTCCCGTCGGGGCTGGGGTTAGTGATTAAACCATTTTCTCCTCCACTCGAAAAAACAGCCTTCGAGTAGTCCAGCCAGCTTGCTACCGCTATTGCTGTACTAGTTGCAGCACTCCAACAGCTTAGATGGGTAGAGGAACACGACCGCAGCCAACAGTCTCTTGACTGCAATCTAGCGCCTTCGGGCAGATCGTCTGTTCTTCGGGCTGTTTAGCGCACACTAACTGCTCATTTTCTTATACTCTCTCTATTTTTCCTCTTTCTATCTAGCCGTAAGCACCCCGTTAGGCCCCTCAAACAGGCTTTGCACCTCTTTTTCTTCCGCACTCTTCTAGCTTATCTTAAGGCCTTCGATCCACCTTAGAAAGCTCAAATTGATCCTGATGTTTTCCCAATGGCCAAGTCTAAGGGGAAATCTGCTAAGGTTTGCTCTCCTTCGGAGTTGCGTGTGACCAGGGGTAAGGTCAACAGAAGGAATCTGGCTTCGTCCCTTCCACTTCCCTGCCAACTGCCTCTTCCTTTGCTCTCCCACCCACTCCTCCCAAATCCAACTCCACTCCTACCTGCTGCCCCCCAGCTGAAGCCCGGATAGTAAGCGGTCCTGCCGCGACGCCACAGCTGATTCCTACTCTTTCCTCTGCTGCCCTTAACATTCTTTACCTTGTTTCCATTCTTCCTCTTCTTCCTTCGTCCGTACCCTTCCACCCACCCATACTGTTCTCATCTCTCCTCCCTCTGTCCCTGCCTCGACCCACTCCTCTCCTCAACCCATCCCCCATTCCGTCTCTCCTTCTCGTCCTGACCCTACCTTCGTTGCGTTTTCTCCCCAACCCGGACCCTCATCTAGACCCGACCCCATCACTATTTCTGTCAATACCTTTCCTCTCCCTTTCAACCCCTCCCGCTCCTATGCTGATGCTTTCAACGTCGTCCTACACCGCCTATCTATGCCTCCCGTAATCTTTCTCCTTCTCTGCGTAGGTTAATGGAGGACTTTGATACCGCTTGCCCCAACGAGGGCTACGTGATCTTGAGGGCCCCGGTATCTCGCGACTTCTTGGTGCGTACCAGGACTGTAGTAGAATACGGGCATTTGTTCGCATTCCTTCGCGAAAGACGGGTAGGCCTTCAACTGACTACAGCATCGCAAGAAACAGACCTACAGGGCGCTCATGAAGAACGTCCTATTCGACGGGACAGAGCAAGCTACGAAGAAGAAGCTGACGATGGCGCACCTGTCGGTCCTCCGCGTGGTGCAGATCCGGTGATTTAACAGGGAAGGACACATCTCCCGATGTACTTCGTGGACGTGGCGACTTCTGATGACCTGGACAGACTACGGAGGCTCGAGTTCGTCCTTCACTTCCGGGTGAAGATTGAGCCCTACCGCCACCCCATTATCCCGGTCCAGTGCAACCGATGCCAGCAGCTGCGGCATACGCCAGCGAGGTGCACGGTGTCAGCCCCGGTGTGCTCGAAGTGCACTGGGACTCATGAGTAGGCCTCCTGCGGTGTCCTCTCTGAAAGGAAGTGTTCTCTAAGCCGCGGACGGGGCAATAAGTTCCGCTACCGGGCATGTCCAGTGTACCAGCGGCAGCTTGCCCTGGTTTGCAACCATCAGGAGGATACGACACGAAGTGGGAGACCGGCGAATGTCCGCCCAACATCGGTGGCTGTCCCGGTGGCTCGACCCAGGTCGACGGCTGCACAAGCTAGCCCTGTGCAAGCTGTAGATGGCCCGGTGCCTCTTCGGGAGAGCAGGAGCTGGCCTAGCACCAGGAAGGAACAGCTTCATCCACCCAGGGACGGAAGGCGGGATCCCCGTCGACCTCAGCCCCAGACGACCCAAGACCCAAAACGAAGCTACCAGAGGGAGATGTACCAGGAGGTACTGCACCGCGGGATGAGCGATGAAGATCCGATGGAGACTTGCAACCACCTGCTCCGTCAACTCATCGAGAGACCGTCGGAGACCTGCTCTATCCTCTCTACCTACGCTGACGTTTTCCTTGGTGCCCCTAAAACCATCCTCAAAGTATTCACTTGGAATGATACGTAGACGAAAAAGAGAACTTTAGGCTCCCTAAATGCAAACAATTTACAAAAAGCACTTATCATAGAAACACATTTAGACAACAACATTAGATTTAATATACCGGGTTACATTTCACACTGGAAAGATAGGAACAATCACGGTGGAGGCACAGCTATTATAAAACAAAACATAGCACACGACGTAGCACTACTCCCACAATTCGTGACCCTAGAAGCAATGGGTATATTCATCACTATTGAGAATGCTCGAACTTTAGTAGTAGCGACGTACAACCTACCAGGGCCATTAGACACAGTGGAAATTGACCAATCTTCCAAATAAAAATCAGATTACTAATTTCAGGACACCTCAATGCCAAGCACCAAATTTGGAACTGCAGGCACACTAATACAGCCGGAAATGCATTACTCTAGCATGAAAACAACTCTGACTACTTAATTCATGCTCCCAATGAGCCGACCTACCTGCCCTTCTCAAGAAATCAAAGTTCTGACATCCTGGACAAAGCAATCGCCAGGCACATAAACCAAAGAGTTACCTTACAAGTCAGAAACGAACTATCGTCTGACCACCTCCTAGTAATAATCTCTTTAGAGGGACCGATTCTGATGACAGCCTTCACCAAGGTATAATTACACAAAAGCAAACTGAAAATCTTCGAACGCACTATAAGCGAAAACCTCCCTCAGGAGCAACTTAACTCCCAAGGGGAGCTTGACGCGGCCGTAACACAGTTTTACAATGCTATCAAGCTGGCAACACTTACGGCAGTCCCAGAACACGTACGGAAGACATATGACACTAAATTTCCAGCGGACCTTAAAGCACTGTCAGCAGAACGAAATCGAGCAAGACGAAAATGGCAGCAAACTCACCACATAGTTCATCTCAAAGCCTTCCAAAAGCTGAACAACTTGGTTAGGCAGAGAAACTCAAATTACACCGCCCAACAATGGCAGAACACTCTAGACGTCTGAATCACCAAATTAATTCAGTATGGCGCATTGCGAGATGCTTAATTCGAGATAAAGTACGCATACCCCCACTACATCACAACCGAATAATAGCAACCACCTCCCAAGTAAATGCCGACACACTGGCTAGTGCGCTTCAAGACACTCTAATCCTGAATGACACTCGAATTTGTCCACAATTCACAGCAGACACAGAGATGGAAACCCTCGAAATTCATCAACAACCGCAAAACTTAGTTCGATAAACCTGCCCATCCGAAATTAAATGGCTAATCAAACATCTATCCCAACGAAAAGCCCCAGAACAAGACAAAATACCTAATATAGCTCTTAAACACCTATCCGATGACGCGGTACACCTATTAGCAAAAGTTTTCAACTTTGTATTAACATAAGTGCTGTTCCCCGAAAAATGGAAAATTTTCCACGCACCTCGTTTCCCGAAAAAGCAGAAGAATCTCTCCAATCCCAACAACAATCGCCCTATTGGCTTACTGAACACATTAGACAAGCTTTTAGAAAAAGTAATACTAAAAAGACTCAACGCAGCAATCATTAAGCGCGATATCCTCATCCCGGAACATTTCGGTTTCCGAGCCAAACACTCAACGTCCTTGCAACTTTTAAGAGCAACAGAGAACATCACACACGGTTTCAACATACGAAAGTCCACAGGAGCATTTACTCCTCTACGTGGAACGGGCTTTCGACAAAGTTTGGCATGCGAGAATACTGAAAACGTTATCCTCATTAGGCATTCAGGACTCGCTAGTAAAACTAATGGCTAACTACTTGAAGGCCAGAAACTTCCAATTTCAGTGAACAACAGTCGATCCTCTATTAGACCCATCAAAGCGGGCGTCTCTCAAGGAAGCATATTCGGACCTACACTATTCAACTTATACATAAACGACAACCCCAAAACTGCAAACACCGCCCTCTGCATATACGTGGACGATACAACAATAATGGCGAAATTGTTCAAACCACAAGTAATATACACCCGTCTCCAAAATGCATTTCGAGAGCTGGAGAGTTGGCTTACAAATTGGCGGATCAAAGTAAATGCTCCAAAGACCCAAGCAATAATCTTCACAAAACAAAAAAATCACAGATTGCCAAGACACAGTTTGCAACCGCTCACACACTTCGGTAGGAACATATACTGGACCGCGAATTTAACGCGGCTACGGCTGAAAATGGACCAAGGCCTGACTTGGAGAGCCCACATAAAGCAAGTTAGTGGAAAAGCAAATGCCCAGTTAGGCAAATTATACCCTCTAATAAACACAAATAATTAACTAAACCTTAAATTAGGCCTAACCCTCTACAAAACACTAATTCGCCCCATTCTAACCTATGCGGCGCTTGTGTGGGGATACGCCGCTAAAGCACACATCAAAAGACTACAAACTTGCTAAAACAAAATGTTACACTTAGTATCAAAAGTGCCAGCGATAGCTTCCGCTGACATACTACATGATGAACTAAAAATGCATACCATTGAGGAATTCATTAGAAGGCTTACGTTTGATATATATAAAAAGCATCCAGCACATCACAGCGCTCTAATACACAACTTAGGCAACTATACGACAGAAGCCAACAAACACAAACGTCCTCTCTCAATATTCGATCGAACTCTATTCTACAACTCGACAGAGCCTAACATCCAAGAATTCCTAGACAACCTCCTAAGATACCCCTAAAACACCAAGAAAAAGACTAATCTCACTACACGACCTTCTCACTGTTACAGATTTCCAGTCCATGCAGCAGCCTTCAAGTCCTTGCGCTACCCAGCCAAGGCGGCACCAGGGAGAAGAGGGCTTCCCCGTGTGACACACTCGTGCAGCTCCGCCGAGATGGGTTGGCTGCTTATCTGTGTGGGCACAACGACGAACGGCTTCAACTAAGGATCAGAGAAGACGAGCAAGACAATCTTGCAACCAGCATTTCGGACGTCCCAGGAGATTCTCCTGGCTGAAATTCATGACGCTCTCCCCAGGGGAAAGAATCCAGAAGAATTTTAAAATGACTGGCAAACCTCAGAGTAGCCTAACAGTATTTAGCCATACCTTTTGCTCTAACATAGGTTGGATAAACAATAATAACGATTGCACTGACTGAAAGAACGCAAATCACAGTAATTCCATAGCATGTAACTAATTAACATGGTATCATAATTATCTAGCGCTAACTGATATTGTAATGCACGACTAATCACCCGGGCTTACTTAGGGCCTAGTCATGTGTAATTCCGGCTAACTAACAGTTGACGCGCTCGCGTGCAATGCATGCCAGCTACACATCTTTCATTGACTAACCTGAGTGCTATGCGGGAACCGATTAAATTGCACGAACTCACAAATACCTTTCGCATACTAACACGTGGAGAGTTTTTTTGGTGGGTACTCCGCGGCTGAGCGGCGGGCCCCTCATGTCCCCCCAGCCATTGCACATCGGCTGGAGGTTGAATGTAGCAATGCATTTTTCCCCCCACGGAAAAAAATACACCTTAACGATGGCGAAGAGGAGACATCGCAGAATCACCAAGCCTGCTACGGCAGAACCTCCCCCTCTCCCCCGGCATCCGCCGAGGGGAAACCACGGAGCCGCCGCCGCCCAGGGCAGCCTACGCCTGGGCCGCCGCTTTGCCACCATCAGCCACAGCTACGCCTCGACTGCCCTGGAAATTGCCACAACATCCACCGGCATCCACGCAACCGATCCTGGGAGCCACCAACCACCGCAGAGCCACCTCAAGGGAGGCACAGTACTGCTATCAGAGCGGTCCCGAGGGATCTGCGAGCCATAATTTCTCATCACCGCAACTCACCAGCAGTGGCCTTCAGCAATGAGGTGCACCAGGATCATCGGAGCTAAAGGACACACGTCGCTCGTGAGGATGGAGTTTGCATTCGCTATGTATGTTGGAGATATAAGGCTCCGGTTTGTGGATACCTATCGTTTTCCGAGTACGAGCTGGAATAAGCTAGTAAAACCACAACAGCATATCCCGAAACAGAGAAGTACTTTGGTCGTGAAAAGTCGTGTTTGATGACTCTTAAGGGCGTATTTCCATATGTTTACGTCACTTCATGGGTTGTCTTGAATGAGAAACAATTGCCTTCAAGCCAGGCGTCCTACAGCAAATTAAATTACGAAGAAATTAGTGTCGATGACTACGACCATGCTATAAACGTTTGGGAGCAGTTTAGGATAAGAAATTTAGGCGAGTACAGCGATCTCTGCTTAACCTCCGATGTTCTTCTCTTAGCTGGTGTCTTTGACAGATACAAGGGCCAAACCCTCAAAACACACAAAGTTGATCCTGCTTATTCTTCTACCTCTCCATGACTTACATGGGATCCTATGCTTCTATGTACTAGAATCGAGCTGGAATTGTTACAGAATTACGACCAGCTTTTAATGCTGGAATCTCGTACAAGGGGAGGTTTATGCCAACTTTCCCACCGAATGCAGAAGCTAATAATTCCTAAATGGATAAGTTTGATTCAGTGAAGCCATCTCATTTAATCACATACGATGACGCTAATAACCAATATAGTTAGGCGATGTGCCATGCCCTTCCTTATGGCGGATTTGAGTGGGTTTCTCCTGAAGATATCGATGTAAACAGTTTGAAAGTGTTCCTCGCGGATATATCTTAAAAGTAGATATGGAATATCCTGTTGAGCTCCATGACCTACATAACGATTTACCATACATATCCGAGTGCTAGAAGCCAACGGATTTTTCTACAGGGAAGCTAATTCCTCACCTTGGACCTCGACGAAAGTATGTTATCCATTATAGGACCATAAAACAGGCTCTTTCTCATGGACTGGATCTGACGAAAATTCATCGCGCACTACGATTTCGACAATCACCTTACGTCTAATTTAATAAGAAGCTACGGAAAAGTGCTAGGAACAACTTTAAGAAGGATAACTATATGCTGTTCAACAATACTATGTTCGGGAAAATAATGGAAAACATCGGGAACCAGATGAATATACGACTTGTAACAGATCGTAAAAGCTCAAGCAGCTAGATACTTCTGATTACCCGACAGACCATACCCAATAGAACTCAAAACAAAAAGGCACTGGGAAAATTTAAAGATGAAGCCAATGGAAAAATTATTCAACACTTTGTGGGTCTTAGACCTAGACGGTATGTGCTCGATACCAATGGAAGTGTAATTAAACACATTAAGGATATTAGGCGTACCGCTATTGACTACTATATTACATTCAATAGTTATGTGGACTGTCTGTAAAACCTATGCAGCCATAAGAATTCCGATGAATTTCATTCAGTCTCATCATCACATTGTTTCAACAATTGAAGCTAACAAAATTGCTCTATCATCTCAAGACGATAAAAGAGTGATTGTAGTTGATGGAATATGTACATACGCTTACGGCTATTACAGCATTGTGAGCCATGCATAAGAAGATGTGATGTATACCATATGTTGGTTTTCTCCGTTAGCCTGCTTACACAAAATGAATGTTTACTCAACTATCAGTCACATATACCTGCATAAACATGAAGAAAGAAGAATGAAAATAGAAGGTGGTAACTCTACCACTAGGAGTAACGTCTAGTGCTGGTCGCAAGCCCAGATAGAGGAGGAGAGATGCCAAACGATGAAAAAAAAACAAATCTCGAAATAAACCTACGTTAACATAAAACTATCTAATTAAGACCCTTAAATAATAGAACATGAATAAAACTCCGCAAGTTGATTAAAATAAACTCAATGTCAGCTTTGCTTAATGAGGTTGGAGTTAGAACGATTAGGTGAAACGCCTCTATATTCAATACCAGGTTAGTGTAGAAGATTGTAGAATAGATGATAAGGGATTTGTAATTTGGGTTAGAATGCTAAGTATTAGGTTAGGTTGGTATCATATTAGGTTAGACTATGACTGAATAGAATACATGATGAGAGGATAGTCTGGAATAGGTTGGGTTGGACTCGCATACTAATTGACTAAATCAGGAAGGATGGGTTAGCTTAGGTTAACTTAGCAACTGATTGGTTACGTTTCGTTACGTTTTGTGCTTGCGTCTTGTTACATTTGGTTTCGGTTTGTTACGCCTTGTTACGCTTTTTGTTACGTTTGCTAGCGTTTTGGTTAGGTTATACGATGGAAGGATAGAATAGATAATAAGAGGATGTTCCAGAGCAGATAACGCCGGAATAGATTAGGTTAGGATGTTCGGTGTGCGGATAGGTTAGACGATGGCTGGGATAGAATGGACGATGAGGTTTCCTATGCGAGGTTAGGTTAGGATAGTTGAATATGCTTCAATAAGACTGTAAACCATCCACAGTTCATCCCTCCTCCCGCTGACATGCTAGCAGCTCGCCATTCTTATGCTTATAAGTGATATAGGAAAATGACTTTAAAAGTATATATGAAGTACTGTGACAGTACACGAAATACTTATAATGCATCCAAAATAAGCAACAAAAGCCGCAAATACTGTAAAAAGGGTAAAACGTTTTAAAAATACGATCAAATTCTTGTAAATCATGGAAAATTAACATTAAAACAGGATTAAGCTACTATAAAACGTGCGAAATATCTGTTAAAATGTGGTGGAAGGGTTTCAAAGCGGTGAAAATATTCATAAAAGAGTTCAAAGCCTTGTTGCAGTGCTCCGAATAGCTCTACCAGTGCTCCAAATACCGTTCCTACGTTCAGAATGTCTTCAAGGTGTGTAAAATGGGCACGAAGTGCTACGAAATAGCTTCAAAATGTTCCACAATGCACTAAAGTATCCGCTCTAGTGCCTAAAATGCCTTTGAAATGATTGGAAAACTGTGCAAACATACCTTAAACAGCACGCAATACCTTAAAAATGTCTTGAACTGTCCTAAAACCCTGGACCAATATCCTGAAAATACCCGCTCCATCGCCTAAAATACCATCAAAGTACCTCTAAATGTTCGTATCATTGTTCCAAAATATGCTAAAAGCTAATGTGAGTAAACGAAAATAGTTTCTCCAGTGGTAAAATATCCTCGAAATTCTCTAAAGTGCCCGACAACACACGCTCCAGTTTCTAAAATACCGTCGAAGTTGTTCGTATGCTTGGAAAACTGTATACATTACGTTAAAACAGCATAAAATACCTTCAAAACGTTGAAAATGTCCTAAACGTCACTACCGATATCGTAACAATAGCTGCTCCGTTGGTTAAAATCTCTTGAAAATATCTTTAAATGCCTGAGATGGTGCTGCTTCTGCCACCAAAATGCGCTAAAGGTTACGTCAATCCTAAAAAGTAACAGCGCCAGTAGCTATAAAGCTTTCGAAATACTCTAAAATGCTTGACAATAGCTCGTCCCAGGGTATAAAATGCTCGTAGAAAAGGCTAAAATGTCTTCAATGCATTCCCAGTGTGCTCTAAAATATCTGCTTCAGTGTCTGGAAAATGTGTAAGGATGGATGCAATATCCCCAAAGGCCAATGAAATGTAGCAAAATAAGCGAAAATAACCTGTTCCAGAGCCTGAAATGCAATTATAAGCTCTCCATTTAGACCACAAGATGTTAACTTAGATAGAATCGATTGGGTTAGGTTAGTGATGGATGGCTCGGGTTAGATTAGCTTGTTCCGTGCGAGATTAAGGCATCCGATGGTGGGATAGAATAGATGTTAAGAGGTCAAGGTTAGGTTAGGTTAGGTTAGGTTATTTTAGACTATGGGAGGATAGCCTAGTTTAGGTTGAAATGGTTGCTATCATGTGGGCTAGTTAATGATGGGATAGGATAGATGAAGAGGCGGAGGTCTAGGTTAGGTGATGACAGGATTTAATAGATGATGAGGGGATAGCCTAGGTTATGCTAGGTTAGATTGTTCAGTGCGTTATTAGGAAATGCGATGGTAGAATA
Source organism: Deroplatys truncata (assembly GCA_030765065.1). Classification (NCBI taxonomy): domain Eukaryota; kingdom Metazoa; phylum Arthropoda; class Insecta; order Mantodea; family Mantidae; genus Deroplatys; species Deroplatys truncata. The sequence continues at coordinate 344,132,120 of CM060990.1, read as the reverse complement.
GAATATATGATGAGGGTTGGTTAAGGTTAGGTTAGGATAGACGATGGGAGGATGGGTTGAGTTAACTTTGTTAAAATGGTTGGTATCAGGTTAGGTTAGAGTAATCATACGTACGTTATACATACGTCGTACACACGTCGTACAGCAGATACATTGAACAACATACCCCAAAATGCACGTACATATCCCCACCTCTCCATCTCCAATGAACCCTAAATTATTCTCAGAACCACCTCGAACACCGTCATCCCCTATCCTCCTTAGCACCCCCGTTGTATTCCCTATCTCTCCCAGGTATCACCATTTTTCTGTACCTCAACCCCTGTCTAGGCTGGCACTTGACATCGTTTTTTCCTATATTTTCCCATGTATCACCATTTTACTGCGTCAACTCTGTCCTTCCCTACCTATTGTCCTCTAATATATCCTTTAATAGCACTTTTATTTTTTCACATAATCGCTGCTCCATGCCTTCCATTTTATCCATGTTCTCATTCAGACTACCCGGCAGTTCCTGATTTTCTTTAAGGCTAGGATTTACTTCGATTCCTCCAATTACTAGGAATATTGTCAGTACACATCTTATAACCAGTATTTATGACATTGACTCCCCAACATCACTTTTGTTTTTCATAAATTTAATGCTCCTAAACAGTTCAATTCTCCCCCATACACTGTTATGTCGACTCCCATTATTGCCTAGATCCTTCTTCCTTCAAACTGAAGTGTTCCTCACAAACATAACCTTCCTCCTTTACTGCTAGCTTAGCATTTATATATTTATTACATACAACTGGGAAAGGGTTTAAACAATTAATATAGAAAATAATTAGATTAATGATTGGCATGCGTAGAAAACTATTTGCGCTGAAGAAACGGAAGTCTACGGAGGATACAGTAATTTAAGTAATAAATACAATTAAATTATTCAAAGCGAAATACATAATAGGGATGTTTATCAATATTTCTGGGGCTTTTGATTATTTATGGTAAATTAAGTTTTATCTATGGCCGCTCTTGAACTGTTCTGGGGGGCCGTGAATTGTGCGTGAAAGACCGTAAACTTTGCTCAGATCCTCTTTATAAGACTTGAGGTTTCTTTTACGTGCCGTAAATCTACGACAACGGACCACCGGCTTTACTTCCCTTCTGAAGGAAGCCATGCTAAGGATTTTTACGCTCGAAAAAATCTACCACCCTCCGCCGGGTTCTAACCCACGACCTTGGGAACCAGATATCAGAGATGGTACCTCTAGACCACGGAGGACGACGATTACTTATGGTGGCCGTTTCTTTTTGACAGATTACAAAAGAAAACATTCCCAAAAGGTCTTCATGTCATTTTGAAGTATTATTGCGTAGATAGAAGAGTACATATAAAAGGATTTGGAGCGGTTGTTAATAAACAAATAACAAAGGTTACCCCAGGGATCGGTCGTAGGGCCAATTTTCTGGAATTTAGTAATGCAAACTTTATTAGAAGAATTAAATAATGATATACGTAAATGTGAAAAACACCATCGCTTATGCAGATGGTATTTTACTAATGAGGGAAATTCAAGAAATGAGCTGGAAGAACGAGCCTGTAATTTAACATGAAATTAAAGTTATGGTGTTGTAATTCCAAATTACTCAAAATCATCTTATGTGATCCTTAGAGTAATCCCGAAAAGAAATTAGGTAATTAAATATAACAGTGTCACAATAAAAAGGGAAAGGGAAGTAAATTAGTTAGGAATGTTTTTCGATGCAAAGGAGAATTTCAGAAAACACGGTTTACATGCTAAATCCAAATGTTAAAAAAATCATGTTGAAATAATATATCAGAATAATGCAATCAAATTTTAAAATATCTCTAAACGTTATAACTATGGACCACAATACGATTTTCACAACAATAATTACATATGGGGTTAGGGTGTGGGCTACAAGAATGCATGATGTAAAAATTAGGAATCAATTAAGAAGTACACCAAGAAAAATTGCATTACGTTATATAGGGGCAGTTAACACCACACCCATAATGGGTTTATTTGTCAATACAGCAATTTGGCCAATTGATTTTTTAGCAAGATTGAGAGGTGCATCGTTTTTGCTTAAAAGCAGAAATTATGATAAAGTAGAAAAAATTATAGGTTCACGATGCAATTCTATACCCGAAATAAAGAAAACAATTAAAACTAATTTGGTAACTACAGTGGAATCAAATACACAAGGGGAGAAGAACCCATTGTATATTCGGTAATATAGGCGAAAGGTTAAATTTAAGATATATTGAACCAACGAAAGGACTAATGCATTATCTGAAAGGACATGGGCAATACAGAACTTATTGGTGAAAACTTGAGAAGACTCACAATGATATCTGTACACGATGCGGCACAAAAGATATACCAGATATCCTCTTTGAAGTGTAAGATATGCGGAGCAAGCATTAGAGAGAAGAACAAAATTAAGCGGCTATCAAATTGGTTATATGTTAAGAATGAAGATTTATGCCAGTATGTTGAAAAACTAGTGCACAAAATTTGCAAACTAGCCTGGTAAGAAAGAGCAGCAGGAGGTAGCAGTAGTGGTTCAAGCAGAGGAAGAGGTTAGAAGATCAGAAAGAATAAGAATACAAGGTACTTCTAATCAGTTAAGTAATTCACCGTTTACAAACAATACATAAACTTGAACCGGATGATGAGGGAAGAACAGGGGGAAGGGTCTAAATGAAGGAGATGGAGAAGAAGAGGCATAAGAAGAAATGGATAATGAACAAATTTATAGCAGAAGAAGATTTTACGGGACTACCATGGGGAGACAACACTGGACAGAAGGAAGAAGAATACGACTAAGGAGACGATTAGAATGAAACCTATAAATACGAATGACGGAGATGAAGAAGAAAAGAAGAGGAAGGATATGATAATTATAGTGAGGAGGGAGGAGAAGGTGGTGCCAGGGTGCGAGTTAACCAACTGCAGGAACACGGGGAATGAGGCAGCCAAGGAGGATGGGAGGTGCTGCGATAGCAGTGACGGACAGAAGATAAGTGTGAAGTGTAGTAAATTATAGTGTCAATTTAAAAGGGGGAAAGGTGCTTTAAATGAGAAATAGATTAAGTGAAGGTATAGTGAATAACAGTTTTGACTTATATGGTTATAAAGGTTAGAATTAAAAGGCGAAATAGCGGAAAAGGGGGTTTAGTGAAACAGTGAAGTGTAATGAGTTAATTTTCAACCAAAGGGTTTATAAAGTTTAAAAGCGAAGAATTATAGCATGACAGCAGTGAAGCAAAACATAGCAAGCGAGCCGCAAGCCGCAGTCGGAAGAAACTTTATGCGCCGACAGATTATCAGCATGGTACTCCAAGATCTGGTGCAGATCTACTTGATTTAGATGACTCCGTATGCAAGAACCAATAAGAATTTGAAGTACATCCTCATTGCAATCAACCTCTACTCACTCGAAAACCTCTTGCTTCAATCTGCCTTCTGCAAGCCGTTTATCTGCAGCCTTTTTCATATTCACTGCTGTAGCAATTTGAGCTGCCCCTCCAGCGGCAGGTCCTAGTGCTGCAATATTGGGAATGAGAAGCAGAAATCCCCCACATTTCTTCTTCCTGGATCCAGCACCAAGAGCCACCTTTCTCTTCATAATTGATGTTACTAGTCTCGCTGCCAATTTTCGCCTAATGTAACATTAGATGATTGGACACTTTACCACGCCTTTTCCGTTATCAGTCTGTATGTTCTTTCGCGAGGTTATCATCTCTTGCAGTATATCTTCCATAACCAACCTGAAGTCCGCCAAGATCCTATCGCCAATGTTTGTCGAAGCAGAGTACTTATGCTGGGGTAGGCAATGCCGTGCAGCTTATAATCTTCGCCTAAGGGACTAATTCCGGGATTGCCTCTCTGTAACCTTTTTTCTAGTTTCGTTCTGGACCCGCAATATCTGTAACCAGGCAAATGTGATTCAAATTCCACTCGATTAATGATAGAAACAATTAACCCAGAAGCTCTTGCGCTGTTAACCCTCTTAGCTCTCATGTTATACTGATTGATTTTACCATTGATTTGCTCTTTTATACTCCGTCTATCCTCACTTTACGGATATTTGCATATATACATTAAGCATCATTCATTTTTTTTTAATTTCTACAATGGAGATTGTGAAGCAAGATTGTTCCCTGCTTGTTCGGTTGCTGGACTTTTAAAGCGACTTTACACGCGATCGCCACGGAAAGCTAGTTCATGGCAATGTTACATCACGCATTCTAGGCAGCTCCAGCGCTGGAAAAACAAATGTCGTACTGAGTGTGACACTTCATGAGGATGGACTACGATTTGAAAAGCTGCACATTTATTCACTGTCACTGTATCAGTCAAAGAATGAATATATAATTAAGCTGCTTGAAAACATTGAGGGAATAGGAGTGAATACTCATGAAGACGAAGAATAGGTCTTGCATCTCTCAGAAGTTAAAGAATACTCAATCTTTGTATTTGATAATATCATCCCAGAAAAGACAGGTAAGATCACCTCCTTTTACAGCATGTGTACGCAACAAAATGTGGAGTATATATCTAGCACAATCCTATGCCAAAGTGCCAAAGCATTTAATACGCGATAATACGAACATGATTATACTCTTCAGAGAAGACATATATGAAGAAACACATATATGAAGATTATACAAACACAAACATGTCATATACAGAATTTAATGATTTGTACAAAGGTTTTAGGGAGAGCTCTGCATAAGGAATACCCTTTATGGTGATAGTTCCCGAATTTCCCATGAATGAGGTTTAATATAGCAGCGGATTCGATGTATATATTAAAGTAGATAATAAAGAAATTGCTTATTCATAATTCGTTGTGAATAATTGATATGCTCACATCACAGAGGACTGCACTAGTTAAAAGGGCACTACACCAGTTCATCATAAACAGAGATGGAAAAGGAAACTACCAATTCAGAAATAAGACATTGTGCATTGTTTAGGACCCTGAGAAAGACCATGATGTAACCACTAAACGCTACGTGGATGCGCTTACGTCTTCTACTGAAAGTCGAATGCAAGAATTCGCCGAGAAAACGACACATCAGCGCATGGGCAAACTTCAAACTACGCTTAGGGACCACATTCAGAGTTCGTAACATGTACAACGTGACGCTCTAATGGAATATCTGAATAAAAACACCCTTAAGCGCGACGCTGGAAAAAACATTATCTTGGACGCGATAAGAATGAAGCTATTAGTACCACTTCAAGATCAGGACGTGCCGAATAAAAAAACGTATTAGAATACATAAATGCAAGAACGTCTCCGCTCGATTCACATGGGTACGTTTCATTTCAAAGAGGAATAAGAGGATTAGATGATTCTATCGATGACAGCGATGCAGCAAGTAAAAGGTTTATTAAAGCCCTAGTGGGGGAAAAACAAAATGACAAACAGCAAGATTTGAAGAGAAGATGTGGTTCCATCAGTACCGATTATACAAAACAGTGAAAAAGCACATGGAAACTGTGGTGAACGGTCAGAAAGCTCTGGATAAGCATATGACAACAACTATAGATAATGTCAATACTCGTAAAAACCGAGGTGAACGTCATAAATGCTGCATTACAGCAAATGAATGTGGAGCACATTATTACAATGGAGACAAAGCCTCTCAGATGGAATTCGCTGAGGTACATGCTAACATCGGGACTCAAATACTACAAATCAAGTGTAACCGGCGAGGTAATTGCCTGCTATATGAAGTCACCAACACCTATTGAAGATCAAATATATTCTTTGCTATAAACAACAACACGATTGTAACCTTCCCTACTCCAATTGCAAATAATGATAGACTAACCTTGACTGCTCCGGTAAATCGAGCAAAAGATGGTCATTTTCTAATTATTGAATCGTCAACCTCCTATAAACTATAAGCATTTGGATAAATGAGGTATATACTGTCATGGAAGTATAATTTCAAGGTCATTTCAAAATGGACAGCGAAAGTACAATGCTTAAAGAAGGTGTAGCCGAACACACGAGGGCTATAAGAGAAAAGTTACGTGGTCTTAAAGGTCAACAGTTTGAAACCCAGAGAGTGATGAGCGAAGCTTTTCAACCAGTAACAGAACCTCTTCAAGATATACTAGGAAATACAGAAAACGAATACTACAACAAAGAAGGATGAAGCAGAGAAGGATGAGAAACTCTCCAGCGCCTTAACAAACTTCGAAAGGGCAGGAGTGAAGTACATGCATCATATGGTAAGATAAGCGGATGGAAACTGCATGATAGGGAACAAGATAATCGATTTCATCACTATTGGAGCTCCAATAGGCGATGAAACGTATGAAACCACACCAGGTTTGAGAAAGCTCATCTTCAAGAGAATACTTGAAAGGCATATCTACAAAGAAGAGGATCTTAAAACATACAGAAAAATACTAAAAGCAACGCATGTTCTTCGAAGAAAATTCAGCACACATGGGAAACCGAGAACGGGCAATTCCTACAAGTATAAAAGCGTTATACGATCCTTAGTGACGAAAAGCAAGTCATTAGGCCTGCAGAGGAAAGAGCATAATTCCTAGCACGAAGCGAGGGTATGGCAACTGGACCCAACCTAATGATTTGGTAGTTTTCCTGACTAATTGTAGCATTTAGAGACGCCGGCAACAACAACCATACTGAAGAAATTTAAGATATTATTCAAGAACTGAAAACGGCAAGAATTATAGCATGACAGCAGTGAAGCAAAACATAGCAAGCGAGTCGCAAGCCACAGTCCGAAGAAACTTTATGCGACGACAAATTATCAGCATGGTACTCCAAGATCTGGTGCAGATCTACTTGATTTAGATAACTTCGTATGCAAGAACCAATAACAATTTGAAGTACATCCTCATTGCAATCAACTTCTACTCTAAAGTGGCATATGCGTGGTCGCTAAAGGACAATACGGGACTTCAGGTTGCAAAGGCTATGGAAGATATACTGCAAGAGATGATAACCTCGCGAAAGAACATACAGACTGATAACGGGAAAGAATTTTATAGCAATCACTTAAACATTTAATGTCAAAGTATAACATCAATCGCTACAGCACCTATACGCAAGTGAAGGCAGGTGCTGTTGAACGATTAATAAAAACTTTAAAGAATATAATATATCGTGTGTTTCTAGCCAAAGGATCATACAGGTGGCTAGGTGTTTTACCAAGAATCATTGCAAAATACAACACCATTTACCACACTACCATTTGCATGAAGCCTAGCGAAGTGAAGAACAACGATGTTCTCCTGACAGTATACAACTACAATCAAGTTTGAAGAGAGAAGGGGGTGCAAGGAAGTTTAGTGTTGGTAATTATTTGAGGATACGTAAGCATAAGAGACATTTCGAAAAGGGATTTGAAGCTAATTGGAGTGTTGAAATCTTTCAAATTGCTCGTGTAAAGTGCACCACCTTTAATACATACATACTAAAGGACAGTGTTGGCGAGAAGATAAAGAGTCCTTATATGGACATGAACTTCTCTCCACTCTGTACTCTGCTACTTTTCTGATGGAGAAGGTTCTAGAAGTGGTATGAATTCCCGAATACTTAATGAATTTATAGAAAGGATTTATTGTAAGAAAAAATAATATGAAAGAATGAGACTTATCTTTTCCACACTAACACTGGTTTTATTATTTCCCGCAACCTTTCATACATTAATATCACTTTTTCGATTCTTATAAGAATCAAAGTATAAATGCAATATCCACAAAAAGAGAAAATGTAAATTTCAGTATATGTACATATTAAAATGATGAAGATTCAATTAATTAAAAAACCTTTAAGGTGTAAGCATAAACTAATGCAATCATAATGAAAAAGGGAAGAAAACCCAAATTACATTATATACATGAAAACATTAAAACACAGTACACTAAAGAAATTTAAGTACATGTAACAGCCAACCCAATACTGATGAAAAACTTCTAAAAGAATATATATAAGGGAAACTGATTTTTTTATTTATGGACACTCTTTGACTGCTGTGACCGTTAGCGTCCCATTTTATATTGGGGATGAAAGACCGGAGAGTTTGCTCAGAGGCCTCTTTATCAGGCTCGAGGTTCTCTTACGTGCCGTAAACCTACGACATGGAACCACCAGCTTCACTTCCCTTCCGAAGGAAGCCATGCTAAAGATTTTTACGCCCGAAAAAAATCCATCGCCTTCCGCCGGGTTTGAACCCGCGACCTCGGGAACTAGAGGCTAACATGTTAACCACTACACCATGGAGGGTGACACATCTAAAGGTAAGCCATGTTCAGACAATAGTGAACCCAGGCAATTGTCCGGTTTGTGTATTCAACAAGTTTTCTGTTGTCATCTCTATCACAGACTGCGACCTTGTTCATCTCTATGGTCGTGACTTTATGTTTGAAACCCCGAAATGTGATTGGTGTTGTCAAATTGTTTCTACAATGTCATTTAAACAGCCTAAATAGTGCTCGAAATGTATTCTCTGCATCCCAGTCTAATTGATGCCCTTCACCTTGATGACAGTTTGGCCCTCATATCTGTAGAACATAATTTGGACCTTAACCCCACATATTCCATCATGTGCATCCCTGAAAGCTTATCCTTGAACAACCCGATTACTTTTTTGTTTTGTGGAGTAATTCCATAGACGTTGTCCTTGCTGTAGTTAGAAGTGTCGAAGTACCGCGGGTTTGCCTTAATGAGTTCGTAGATGTTGAGTGATGTCTCGAAAATAAGTGTGTAGGTATCCATGTAATTTAAGCTTAAGTACTTAAAATTTGTTTCATTACTTTGTAGTAGAATCTGTACATTTGTAGTTTTGAGATGTCGAGGCTGGCTTGTCCTTTATACATGGGTTTGTTCATTAACACTTCCTCTCTGGAGAACTCTATCCCTACAAGATTTTCCATGTACCGAACGTAAGTTGGTCGCGCATTCAATTTCTTTCATTTATTTCAACCTGTGACGATTCGGAGGACGTTATATTTATGTACATTCTCAATGAATTTTCCATATACGGAGTCATTAATTTTCTGGCATTCGGACCGAATTTGGAAGTTTCCCTTGCAGGTCTCTCCGTGTTTAATTGAATGTAGGATTTCAGTCATTCTGACTCTTCATGTGCCACACATGAATTTTCTTTAGCTTCAGATCTAAGTCAATGCACTGCTGCAAGTTTCTCTAGTGCAAGGTGTATCTCTTTATTTCCTAGAGTTGCCAGCAGTTCCTTGTATTGGTCTCTGGGTGGTATTTCGCTGTCTAGACAGAGAGGAAGTTCATTAGGCGCGTCGTGGAGGAGCTCTGGGTCTTCAAGTTCCACCTCCAATACGTAGATATTTCTGAAATCAGGGGCAATTGCAGATAAGCTTATTTCTTAAATTTTCTACTTTGTCAGCCATCTTAAGTTCTTGTGTGGCATAGGACTGATAATTGAGGAACTATATAAGCTATTGATGTCAAAATAGCTTAAATGGCTCTCTTTCTGATTTTTGTCATGTCCTGACACTTATGTTATTTGCTTTTGCATATCTGTTCGATACAGTGCACATCCCGCCCCTGATTCCGGACTTGAAGAACTTATCGTCATATATCAGGTGTTGCATCAGGAAGTACTTGTGATAATTGCTAAGAAAATGAATAAGATGGGTATAAAATCAGGTGCCCGTTGCATGCATTATGAGCAGCTCCCAGAAATACAACAGTCACGTTACAGTGATCACCGATTTTCAGATCACCTAGCTCAAACTGCTTCTTACATAGGTGACAATGACAAGCATTACCGAAATCAGCCACATCCTGAGCAGTCAAGATCATTTCTTCATTGCGGCTATATTGGGCAATGATCATATCGGCTATTGCCCGAAGCTCAACGATGAAATCCATTATAACATCAGGACCTCTAAATACTTAAATCTCGACAATGAATCGTCATGGGGACACACGAGCTTGAGAGATGTTCATAGAGCCGCATGATGCTGAATAGCCCAAGTCCATCTCTAGTTAGCCGCAGGCTCGCAGGACTGAACTTTAGCTAGCACGATCTCAATATCGGCAGATGCCAGAAACTTTACACGAGTACCCTTTGATTAGGATGAAAACTCGACCCTGCTTGGGCATTTTGAGCCCCTGACGTTGCATGCACATCAACTGATCTTTTTAAAAACATCTTCATTATTGAAGTGCTTAAGGCAGGACTCGCACACCCAGCGTTTCCAGTGATGTTTAATGATCTGACTTGCTGCCAGCCTTCACATATTCTTAATCAGATTGTAGTGAGATCTTCCATCTTGCTCAGTAAGCAATAGAATCACATTAAATTATTTCAGTTGACTGCTCTGGTATATATTGAGCTCTCACTGTCTACTCCAAATACGGACATTAAAATGCCATGGTTTTGGCGTTCAAAGTCTGGAATCTAATGTAGGCTTACTGGAAAGCCATTACCATTGTAATTGAAAGCCGCGAATAGCTGTTCTGCAGGGTATTTGCTCGTCCTTTCACCGCGAGTCTCCACTGCATACCTTACAGCGAGCAAACACCATGCAAAACAGTATTCATCATTGCTTTTTACGTTTAATACAGCTGAGTTATTGCTGATTGCGATTGGTGGCTCTACGTACCGCGAGGTATCCAAGTAATCGTAATATTAATTCCAATAACAAGAGGCCGGTCTGCGAGCAGAGACTTTAAGCTTGCACCCCCCTCAAAATTTGAAATGTTTTCATCATTTCGTCGACCATAGGGGTGAATAAGGTATCGAGATTACTTGAGTGAAGGCGCAATTTGATCTTGATATTGAAAAGGATGGCTTCAGGTGATTAAATTAAATAAGTTACCTCTGTTGATGTGCTTGTTTTAAATGCTGAAGGGTTCCTCCAGAGCAGAGAAATCATCTCCCGTAATACAAGGTGTCTGCATTCCTGCAGGAATTGACTGGGGTCAACTATTTCTACAACGTTCTCTATTCTGCTATTTAAAAGGTGTCCCTTGAATGCGATTCGATAACTATATATTCTATTTGTGCATGGCTAACCTTCAGTTTTTTCTGCTGTTGCTGTTAATGTTGTTGTTGGAGGGATCCTGATGGGGGTTTCCCGATGTTTGATGGCCCTCCAATTAGTGATGGTGGGGCCGTGGACTATCCTGAAAGGGAGAGGGTGTCCGTTCCTCGACCGTGACCACGTCTCCGGCTTTGCGAAGTATTTTGGATCACGGAGGATGGCTTGATTACTTTTAGTTTCAAGCTCCGGGCTCGCTTTCATTTTCTAGGTTTTATACCAATAGAAACAGAAACAGAATTAATTAGGATGCAAGTTAAATATAATAGAAATGTTGAATGTGAGAATATATTTAGTTATTTAGCAAACTAAGAAATTCAATTAAAAAGTTATACACTAACGTTACGCTAATTTTTTATATAATTGTATTGGAGTTCGGAAATATGAGGTTCTCACCATTCATTTCGCAAAGCATCTGCAAGAGCATGGTCCTGTATGCGCAATTCGCGCATTCCCACGTCCCCTCGGTTGGAATAGTCATCCAGGTATCTCCTACAGGCATCGGGGTGACGTTTTAAAATCCAGGAGCAAGTGGAGACAGCCAGTTTTGCGAGAAGATGGGCGAAAGTAAACTACGCTCACTCTCGCCGCCCACCATCTCAGGTATAGATGAACCCGTTTCTGGATCTGTAAAAATGGAAACAAAAAAAGAATTAACTAATACGTAAGTTACACACACACACACACACACAGTTTAAATGTAAAATAGTGTATTAAATTTAATGTTTATTTAATCATTCAAAACTACTGAAGCAAACACTCATTGATTGCAGCTTATATATATACTCCTAAAGAAGGTTGAATATTTTAGAAGAAAAGCCCTTAAGTGTGATAAATATCTAGACGTACCATTCACATTGTTGAGCATGTGCATTAGCGCAGTCTTGTATTCGCAGTTATCACATGTAAAAATCCCCTCAGCAGCGATGTCCGTGTGGGTATTCAGCTTTGTAACGGCAGTGATATTGTCAAATCCAGGAGGTGAGTGTATGGCATAATCACACCCGATAACATTTACGACAAAGGCTACTAATATGAATACCATCTGGTGAGGTTCCTGGTCGTCTGGCAGGCGATTATGAACCTTTCGCGAGAGGTGCTGACACGCTGTAGCCTGCTGCGCTCTGATCATTTGCGGGTTTTCTATGTCTAAGGTTGGCAAGACTAAGCCGCGAGCCTCCACCTGGCGGCCCCATTGTTATTTGCAGCGCTACCTGAAGAAATATATTTTATTATATTAAGTATGTAAACTCCATTTTTTTCTATTTGCTGAAAAACGAAGAGATTTCAAAAGCCATTATGTGATTTAATAGATCATTTCTCGCATCTTTGTAATGCACCGTCGAGTAGAAGAGCGGGTAGAGAGAATGACGTGAATGTATGCATGAGTCGCTTGTATACATCTAGATGATGAGTGTAGTGAAGCTGATATGAATGTTGGCGCATGCAGAGTGGTTGAAAATGTCATGTGAATGTAAGAAATAAGAAGAGTAGGTTGAGAAATTCATATGAATTTAGCGTAAGAAGAGCGGGTTGAAGTGGTCATTAGAATGTAATGCTTTGGCAGATGTAAGTCGTTTCTCTGAAAGAAGAAGAGCGGTAGTGAAGCTGATGTGAATATATACATGTGTAGATCCGGTTGATTTCATGTGAATGTTGGCATAAGAAGAGCGGGTTGAGGTCATGTGAATGTTGGCGTAAGAAGAGCCGGTTGAGGAGGTCATGAGAATGTTGGCGTAAGAAGAGCAGGTTGAGAAGGTCATCTAAATGTTAGCGCAAGAAGAGTGTGATGAAAAGGTCATGCGTATGTAATTTTTTAGAAGATGTAAGTCGTCCTTTCTCTAAAGAAGAATAGCGGGTAATGGAGCTGATTTGAATGTATACATGTGAAGAGCTGGCTGAAAAGTCATTTGTATCGTTTCTATCAAAGAAGACTGAGTAGAGAAAGGCTTGTGAATGTAATGCTTTTAGTAGACGTAAGTCGTTTCTACGAAAGAAGAATAAGTAGAGAGGGTGGGTAAACGTGATTCACTAATTTAGCTCCTAAAAAAATATTTCAGACGGGAAGCAAAGCTGCAATTTGTTTAATACCACAAGAGAAATAAAGCTATAATCGGCGCAACAGTTCTAGACACGTGAAAATCTTAATGAGAGCTATGATGCGAGTTGCTTACCAGATCAGGTGGTGACCGGTCGAATGCATGCTGCAGGAGTGCGTGGGACAGTCATCGTCAAATATCCACACCGGTTATGCACCGCGTTGCGCTGATAAACTTAGTTATATATAGTATATTAAAATCCAGGCTGCAAAAAGCGCTTAATATAAAAAACGCTGTAAATCATTGCCTCCAATTCTTCCACATCTAACAACCCTTCCTCTTCTGCGGAATCACTTACATTATTGCCGTCATCACTGCTGTCACTACTTTCTGCACCATTATCCTGGATAAGAATTATTTCTATTTGATTTTCTGCAATTCCGTATTTTTCGGAATAATGATTCTTAATTTATTCAGCATGTCGCCATACATTTTCCCATTCTGGCCTTCCAATTTCAGAAAATTGCTGGCGTTATAACTGCTCCACATATTTTAATTTAAAAGTGATATTTCTGCATGCCACCCATTTTTTGATATCAGCCCAGATTAATTCGATTGGGTTTAGATCTGGGCGATACGATGACAGTCTAAGTACATTATGGCGATTTTGTATTACTATCTGGTCAAGTATGTATGACTTCTGAAGCTGTTAGTTGGCTTTAATTAAGTTATATAGCTTTGTTTTACTCATGCTTTCATCTAAAGCTTTATTATGTCTAAGTAACCAAGCTCTCATTTCTTCTTTCAAGGAAGTTGAGGTAGGTGGTTTGTGAATTTGAGTGTTGACGCATTGTGAAGTATTGTCGATAACCAGAACAGACCCAGCAGGCATATTAGGTATCAACATGGCGTTGATTCACTTCATGTAATTTTCTGTATTCATTTCTTGATGAAAATCTCCTGTTGTTTGTTGCGACTTGTAAAAGAAGGGCATTTGGAACGAAGCCGATCTTTCCAACAGCATGAACGATAATAAGTATTTGCCCTTTGGCAACAGGTGCCTGCAAACCTAATTCGCTATCGTCACTCCAACTTTTAGATGCTGTATGACTGCTGTGTATGTATGACTCATCTTCATACATTATAGTATTTTTCTGAAATTTGTAGCACCACCTTGAAAATTGATGCTGATATAAGTACACATTGATATAAGTACATATAAAATTAGTCATTTGGAATGGTAGAATCAGAATGAAAAATTAAATGCCTTAGCGGGGATTTGAACCACAGATCTTAGGCTTTCCGTGCCGTTGCTCTAACCGACTAAGCTATCATGGCAACATTTACTTTTTATTTTTATTTTATTATTATTTCATTTTATTTATTTATTTTCCTTTTCTGTTAGAACTCTTCTATTTGATTTCGGTTTCTTCCACTTGAACCCTAAATCTTTAATAATTTTTCTGAGATTTGTAGCACCACCTTGAAAGTTTCTGCTGTGTTTCAGCTGGATGAGCAATCTGCTTATTATTAGCACAGTTTTTTCTTCCACATAGGAATTGTGAATCGTGCGACGAATGACGCATTCGAAATCGTCTATTTCTGTAATACGTTTAGGGACCTTATGTTTCTTCCCAGGTGTGTCAAATGGCATACTTTCATCCATATGTTTTTTTTCTTATCTTTGAGAACTCTGGAAACGGAACTCGGTGAAACACCAGTTGCTTTGACTACTCTTTCTTTCACTCTCTTAAGGCTTTTGTGGAACTCGGACGAACATATATTTTCTTCCTTCATCTCTGCTTCTTGCTTCATGAAGTCGAGGACATTTGCAATTATTTCCCTACTTTGACTGTGTAACAACTTAGCACTCAACTTTGAAAACGTAGGAGCCATGGTTATAAATATAACAAATATAAAGTAAGTACTATTTAGATACTACTCTCTTTAAAATTACAACCAAATGCAGGCACTTTCTATGCAGACTGTATGTGTTACGCACTGTAAGTAAGCAAAGGTGTTATATCGCTTTCGTTGAGTAAGCTGAACATAAACCATTCCTAGGCTCGGCAGCTGGGCTGGCAATCAAGGTCACGATTCCAAGAAGTTTTGCGCGAGTAATACCATTCTATATGGTAGTTTATTTCTTATGCTATCGTGTTGCAATCTCAAATAGAAGAGTGAGTAGATGTAATGTTTCTAACATGTACAGAGCTTTCCGTATAGAAGAATGCAATTTTTTTATCTTGGCAAATAAACAATATAATATTTAATTTATTTGTACAAAAGTGTATTGAATTGAAAGTGCTTAATAATTAAATTTAAAAATGAAGTTCGGATGATTTCCCGAGAAATATGATTCCCTATACACTTGCTCGTACTTTGTACACTGTATCGTTTAAAGAAAATGAAATATAACGTTAATAGGTACACTTTGTTTTAGAAAGATGTAAAACATAAAGAATTCACTCACCTTGCATTTTTAAGCTGACGAATGCTTTATAGAAATCAATCAGGAAATTAATTGAATCACGATGAACACGGCAACATTTTAGCACTTCACAGGTAATTAACACTAAGTGTAATACGCTAAGAGTGGCGTTATCCTGCCTAATCACGTCCTTATATAATCTTAAATAAGTTTAAGGCGCATGCGCGCGGATTTCATATTCCTGAGATCACATCGCCATTGGCCGGGGTGTTTTCATGTCACGTGATTATTTTACCCAACGGGATTACATCAGTAGTATAAGTCCCGGATGAGCCAATTGGATTAACGATAATCCTGCCGCTAAGGGCGCTAGTGTCGCTAGTGTCGCTGCGTGCGACGGCGGCAAGTTTGAAAAGCGCCCTGAGCGGAAGGATTATCGTTATTGCAATTGGTTCATCCGGGACGAGTTAAAAGAATTGAGGATTAGGGAAAGGTGAAGGAAAAACAGGAAGTGACGTGGAGTGTTTTGATTGGTTCGTTAATTCGGGTGGAAGATGAAGGAAGGAAGATGAAAGAGTATGGAGGTCACGTGATGGAGAGGAGCGGGGTGGCGAGGTGTTGTCTGTGCGGAGGTCGGGACTGAAAGAGGGAAAAGATGGGGAGCGAGGGATAAAAAGTATAACAGAAAGTGACGTGTGAAGTTGTGATTGGTGGGAATAAGAAGTGATGTTATTGGTGGAAAGGAACAAATGAAAGTTGTTGATTGGTAAAAATAAGAGAGATTATGATTGGTGGAAAGAAAAAGGTGTGGGAGTGGGGTATGTTGGAGGTGATGGGAAAGGTAAGTTTTGCTAGCAACAAGATTTGCAAAAGCCTGTCGAGAACTGATCAGCAATTTTTGAACGTTGGATGGTAGTTTTCTTGAGTGGATAGAGAGATGGGGCGATATGAGATGCGGTGGCGAAAATGGGAACTAAACAAGATGGTTGAGGCAAGATGTTTAAGGACGAGGAATGTGGAGGTTAGTGGTGAACATGGCGGTCGCAAGAGGTGGGGGCAAGGAGACGCGGTGGTGAGAATGGGAACTAAAAGAAGATGGCGGTAGCAAGAGCTTAGAAGAGCAGATTTTGAGGTTAAAATAGTGGGAACTAAAAATGGCGGAGGGTCTGCGACAAGGAGATGCGGTGAGAACTAAACAAGATGGTGGACGCAAGAGGAGGGTAAGGAGATTTGAGGTTACAGTACCAAAACACGAAAGGATATATTCCTACGCCAAGCAGGCCCGAAAAATAATTATGCGTGTGGTACTTACCTGTTACTGGTGTGGATGCGTCACCAAAAGCGCAGCAGCTTCACGCGACGCGAAAAAATGAAAGCAAACTGTTTTTGAAAATGCTTAACCAGCTTTAAGATCAACCAACATCACTACGCACTGATATACCTAGGTTTTTTAAAGCGGTACAGACGCCCTTTGCACAGACGTAATTTAACTATACCAAAAACCTGGTACTGGACCATTGTGATGGTCGCTAGCGTACGTAGGAGCAGGGTTCTCATAGGCGGTCGAAAGCGGTCAAAAAAGTGTACGACGTAGGTGTTCACAGTAGCTGCTGTCGAGTCAACCGTCGAGGTGTGAATGAACGAGATCTGTTCTTGCCGGCAATCTGGTTGGGAGATGAGAGGCGCGGTGGTAAAAATGGGAACTAAATAAGATGGCGGAGGCATGAAGTTGAGGTTAAGGAGCGGTGAGGTGTTGTCTGTGCGGAGGTTGGGACTGAAAAAGGGAAAAGATGGCGAACGAGGGATAAAAAGTATAACAGAAAGTGACGTGTGAAGTTGTGATTGGTGGGAATAAGAAGTGATGTTATTGGTGGAAAGGAACAAATGAAAGTTGTTGATTGGTAAGAATAAGAGAGATTATGATTGGTGGAAAGAAAAAAGGTGTGGGAGTGGGGTATGTTGGAGGTGATGGAAAAGATAAGTTTTGCTACCAACAAGATTTGCAAAAGCCTATCCAGAACTCATCAGCAATTTTAAATAACTAGTGTTTCGGGGTTTTCTCTGGTTGGTAGACGAATGCAAGCTGTTTCTGCTTTTTCATAGGTTTTCCCAAAATTGAAAATGCATATATATTGTAACACAAATGTGTGCAGTGCAAAAGAAAATAAAAATTAAATAGGCACACACACACACACACCCGTTGCAGTTGCCATACTTATATTATTCGTCTTTTCCTTTTTTTCTTTTTTTTTCTTTTTGTTTTTTCGTTTTTTCAAAAAATAACTAGTTTTTGGGGGTTTTCTGTGGTTGGTAAACGAATGCAAGCTCTTTCTGCTTTTTCATAGGTTTTCCCTGGTTGGTAGGCGTTTGCTGTAGTGGTTGACGAAGCCGTTTCTAATTTTCGAGGTTTTTCAGGTTTTTAGTGGTTGTCCCTGCCCGGTAGGCAAATGATGAAGTTTTACCTTGTCGGCGCACGGATACTAGGCACATACTCGCACACACACACACATTTAATAGTAGCGTGTAGCAAACTGTTTTTGAAAAATGCTTAACCAGCTTTAAGATCAACCAACATCACTACGCACTGATATACCTAGGTTTTTTAAAGCGGTACAGACGCCCTTTGCACAGACGTAATTTAACTATACCAAAAACCTGGTCGCTAGCGTACGTAGGAGCAGGGTTCTCATTGCCGGTCGAAAGCGGGCAAAAAAGTGTACTATCTTGTTTTCATGGGGTTTCCAGATCGGTAGGCGTTAGAATACTCTTAGAGCTTTTTTCAGGTTTTTCGTGGTTGTCCCTGTCCGGTAGGTAAATGATAAAGTTTTTCTATAATGTCGTCGTTTTGGCTTGTGGCGCACGGATACTAGGCACATACTCGCGCGCACACACACACACACACACACTATAATAGTAGTGTATAAAAGAAATTTAACAAACCGTAGATTTTCAAGAAAATTCCCACACCGCAAACTACCCGTTTAGTGGAAGAAAGTTCGTTATTTTTATTGTCTTAAAAATGGCTCTAACCCTTTTGATTACGGTACGGTATGTTTAAGATATCTGCATGACAAATAAAATGTATAACTTCAATTTTCTGGGAATAGCTGTGAAGTAGTCTCATTGTGAATGTCTTTTGTACAACTGTTAAACCGTAGGAAACGAAGCCTTACTGTACAAGAACTGTACAAGAACGTTAAAGCACACAATTTATGTGTATTATTATTATTATTATTATTATTATTATTATTATTATTATTATTATTACTTTGTGGCGTTGTCTATTTATAAAGTTTCCATGTTGATTTTAATGTTTAAAAGCTTTAGACCTTTCTCACTAAACTCGTCATTCTTTTATCTTTTCTTTTTTCATTTTCATACAAAGAGAACGGAATTTCACAAGTGAAACAGTACTGTGATAACGATACCAACAAACTAATTATTATTCACCCACTGAAACACATAAAAACAATAAGTAATAATCACAGGCCCAGTTTGTGGGTATTTAAATGAAACATCATGCACAATACAAGCCAATTAAGTAATGAGTTGAAATGTGCAAATCTATAGATGTATTTCTGGTGAAATCCCGGTATCGAATTTTTGAGTGCAATGCAATTCCTCCTGTATCTGCTATGTACGTGGTAGAGAAAGTAAAAATAGTTACAGTGACTATACAAATGTAACAATAGAGAAACCCACTTGAAGAAAAAACGGAATAAAATAGCAAGGCGTCAGACTCAACTTTCGCGCCATTCTACGAATATCTGAGAATATTCTTAATATGAGACAAGCATTTTACCTTAAGCAAGTAGTTTTAATCTTACTTTTATGAAAATCAGAGTTTTCTCTATATCCTTTATTTGTGACAACAACGCTAAGTTTCGAGCTAGCTATACTCACTTTTCTTGCAACTATATACGTTTAAACTAATATTAACAAATTTCTCGTAATCCCAGAATTTATTAATCATAGCTGTAATATTTTTCACAACTGCATGTAATAATATTGATTTAGGGGCTTTTAGTAATTTGCTATTCGTTCTAAAACCTTTTATATTGTCAAGCTGGACAACTGTGGACCTGTGCATCCTATAAACATTCACAAAAACATTAGTATAAACTTCCCTACAGAGTTTTATATACAATTTTACAAGTTGTTTTAAGAAATTGTTAAATTTCGGTACCGAAAAAAAAATAAAGATACGGTTTTCCAAAGATTTCGAAAGAACTAAGTTGCTGTATCAAAATTTCCTTGTTACAAATTGTGCATTTATTTCTTAAGGAAACCAGGAATACAGATTTTTTATAAATTTAGCGTGCACCGATCTATATTTTTAACTTTTACGCCTACGTTTCTCGTCAATAAACACCATTGCTGAAGAGGTTGGTATTTCTACTCTCTCTACCACGTAAAATAGTAGGTAGAGGAGGTATGCATTGCATCCAAATATTCAATATTGAGATTTCACTGGAAAACTAAATACTTGTTTTGAGGTCCCCTGAATAAAAATTATTTTTAGAAAATTCTGCGTGTGTGTGTGTCTGTGTGTATGTGTCAGAGCAGCATAACTCAAAAATGAAAAGTCGGATAAATACTAAACTTGGTATTTAGGTTGAGTACCTTCCAAAGATACGACACAGAGATTTTCAAGAAAGTCCCTCCACCCCAAACTACCCTTTACATGAACTATTTTCCGAAATGTTTTATGTTCTAAAACTGTCGCTGACGATTTTAATTACAACACCATATATTAAAGACATTTATATGAAAAATAAAATGTATATCTTGAATTTTGTGGAAATAGCCTGTGAAGTCCTCTTGATTCGGAAGAAATTTTCTATGATCTTGTATAACTGCTAAGGTTTGAGGAAAACATACAATACAAAAAATTTAGATCTCTTTAAAACACACACAATTTATTTGAAATAACTTTTTTGTGACGTCAGCCATTTCCGAGATATCTGTTATAAATGGTTCGAATTGTACAATGCTTAGCCATCCTTTTTTAAAGGCATGTCGCTTTTCAGTTCTTGCTCGCCATGTTGATGGAAAGAATTTAGAATTTTAAGGCAGGTGTATAGCGTCCCTTTGGATGTATAACGGATGTGTAATGAAGCTATTCCCCGAAAAGTTTATCTGGATTAAAATTAAGTGGATATGAAAATACACTTTCGTACTCACCTATAAGAGATAGAGGGTAGAGGTCATACGAATCTAACACTTTAGAATTTTTTATTCTGCAGTTGGTGTTACTCCTTAGAAAGGAAGTATCTGTTGATTCTATTTAATCCTTACATTTTACATAACACGTATGCACAGCACAACACAAAAACACTACACACGACACTGATAGTTTTAAATATTTGACACCGATGTTGAAGTTGGGGCAGGGTACTGTTTTTAACTCCACACGCACTTAATAAATCACATAACCGTGCGGAAATACTTAACCTTCCGCGAAAAGCACTAGTGGGGGGTGCAAGCTGAACCACTATTAGCAAGCGTTATAGTTCTGCTCCCGTTAGGCTCGGAGAAAACAGTAAAAATAATCATTCTCATGTGCAGCACTACGTGCAAAGACCGTGTGCTGATGTGTGTGAAAAATGAGCGTGAGAAACGGATGTTCGTCAGCGATAAAATCTTTTAAATGCAGTTTTATGGTAGGTATCGTGCAGCGGTGGATCGTGACAGGAAATGCACTGAAAATGACTGCGTTTACAACTTGACAATTTGTGGCGAAATAAGGCGTCAGGATTTTAAAGAGGCATTTAACTCGACGCGCATGCTGAAACTGCGGTTGCGATAAGCGAGCTTATAAAAACCCGGTGCCAAGAGCAACCGGCCGTAGTGAGAAACGGGAGCGATAGTGGATTTTTCTACAAAATCGTGCTATTTGACGAAAAATAGTTTAAAATAAACACAAAATAGCAGCAGCACTTTGCAGGGAAAGAGCGATCGGTGCATTCGGACGATAAGATGGAGCCGCAACCCGGGGGAAGTCGCGATGGCACCTTGCAGCCTACGTTCGAAATTATAGGGCACAAGCAGAGAACGCTGCCAAGGCTTTTTTCCGGCTTTACAGAGTCTCAAATTACCGTAAACCCGGTCCCCAGAGATGTTAACCCGGAGCAATGGGTATCGCATTTGTTTAACGATATTCTAAACTTTGCGAAAGAGAACCATTTAGAAAACGAACTCGGATATTTAGGCATATCCATAACAGACGAAAAGGAGGCGTCTAAAGCCTTCAACATGAGCGTGAGGCGCGTGGAGCAATTGAATGCGGATGTCATTGTTGGAAGCATCGAAAAAGTAATGCAAAGTAACCAACAATTCTTGCTAAGCGGGCCTCTTCATGTGACGTTTGTGTGGACCAAGGAGGTCTCGGGTTCGTGCCACCAACCTTGCGATGCCTGTAGGGACAATAAAGGCATTGTCGAAATAGCCAACAAAGACAACTTGTGTTTAGCAAGAGCCATTGTTGTAGTTAAAGCCAAAGTGGATCGCGACGTCAACTATAAAACGATGAGGCGCTCCGACTATCTGCAAAAATCAAGGCCGTAGCCTTGTGTGCGAGCATCGGTCAAGGCCACGACAGCTGCACGATAAATGACGTCAGACGCTTTGACGCTGCGTTAAAGGGCTACGCTGTGACGGTGTTTGGCGATCATACGGGGAAGCACGTGCTGTACGCGTCGGATAAGAAATGCGATAAATACATCGACGTCATGCTCCACGCCGGGCACTTTAATGCTATCGTGAACCTTCACAAGTGCTTTAAATGCAAATGGTATTGCCGCCGGTGTCATTATCCCTCGGCACACAAAAAAGAATTTCATAGGTGCGACGCCAGGTGTGCTAAATGCCATCAGCAGTGCGATGCGCGATTTGACGCCTACATACGCTGCGCCGGGTGCAACAGAGATTTTAAGGGACCGACATGCTTTGCAAACCACGCAAAGAAAGGCGTTTTTTACCCAAAGGCGCTGTCGGTGTGCGATGTAGAAAAGGTGTGCACGTCTTGCAATAAGCTCGTGAATGCGAGGCACAGAAAAACCGCGCACGAGTGCGGGGAAAAGTACTGCTATCATTGCAAGACACACGTGAATTCTAGCCACATGTGCTATATGCAGCCGTATGCCGCAAAGAACAAAAGAAAGCGGTACGTGTTTATGTTTATCGACTTTGAATGCACGCAAAACATTCCATATACCGGCAAAAAGGACACATACGAGCATGTACCTAACTTGTGCATGTTGTACCAAGCCTGCCCGCACTGCATCGACGAACGCCACAAGACGGCATACTGTACCGAATGCGGTTGCAAAGAATGGGTGTTTATGGACGAATCCGTGAAGCAGCTTTTCGAGCACATCGCGCAGGCGAGGTTCGAAGCCTGGGACGTCTACGTCGTGGCGCATAACCTCAGAGCTTACGACGGGCAGTTTTTATTAAAGTACATGGTGGTGCACTTAGACTGGGCGCCGGAACTCATCATGAACAGAAGCAAGATCTACAGGATGAGGTACGGTGACGTCACATTTCTAGACTCGCTCAACTTCATACCCATGCCACTCTCCCGCTTTTCCAAGACCTTCGGATTGAAGGAATGCAAAGGTTATTTCCCGTACCTGTTTAACACGAAGGAAAACGAGCAGTACGTTGGTTCGATTCCCGACAAAAGGCATTACTGTCCGGAGGGCATGTCGGCGGAGGGTCGGAAAGCCTTCGAGCAGTGGCACGAAGAAAAGGCGTCCTCCGGGTACGTCTTCGACATGAGGGCGGAAATGGTGGCGTATTGCAAGATGGACGTATTTCTACTCAGTCAGGGAGTTTCCAAATTCAGAAGGGAATTCTTGGACGAGAACGAAATAGACCCGTTCAGAGAATGCGTCACCATCGCGCAGGCGTGCATGTGCGTGTATAGAAAGCGCTTCATGCCGCTTAAAAAATTGCCCTCTTGCCAGCGGGCGGGTATCGACTAGCGGACCGGCAGTCTCGCGCTGCATGCATATGGCTAACTTGGCTAGAGATGCAAAACCGCATCGTCATCCAGCACGCCATGCGAGGACGCGAAGTTAAAATCGTGGGGCACAAGGTGGACGGGTACAGAGAGGCTGAAAAAACCGCGGACTTTTTCCACGGCTGCTTTTACCACGGCTGCAGGCGGTGCTTTCACAATCGCCATGCGGTGATATACAACTCGGGACACGAAACCATGACCTCCAGGTTAGAGAGCACCGAGAAGGTCACGGCCAAGATCAAGGCCGCCGGCTACGCCGTGGTGGAAATGTGGGAGTGCGAGTTCAACGCCGCGATGGAGGCCAACCAGGACCTCGCGCGCCACGCAAGGGACTTTGCGGTACCGGAACCCCTGAACCCCAGAGACGCCTTCTACGGAGGTCGCACCAACTGCACCAAGACGTACTGCGAGGCGAAGGGGGATAGCAAGATCTACTACTACGACGTATGCAGCCTGTACCCGTACGTGAACAAGACGAAGCCCTACCCCGCGGGCCATCCCAAGATCCACGTGGATCGATTCCCACGCTTGGAAGACGTGGGGGGCGGGTTGGTGAAGTGCGAGGTTCTACCGCCGCAACACCTGTACCACCCGGTGCTACCGGCGCGCATCGGCGGCAAGCTGATGTTCCCGCTATGCCGCGCTTGTTCGGAGGCGGAGAGCCAAGACGAGTGCCACCACGGTGAGCGCGAGAGGGCGTTGTCGGGTACCTGGGTGGTCGACGAGATGAAGGTCGCCCTGGAGGAGGGGTACCGCCTCCTCCGGGTCCACGAGATCTGGGAGTACGACGTGGTGCAGCACGAACCGACCACCGGAGCCAAGGGTCTCTTCGAGGACTACGTGAATCAGTTCTTGAACATCAAGACCGAAGCCTCCGGCTGGCCCTCGGATTGCGACGACCCTGCCGCAAAGCAGCAGTACGTGGAGCAATTCTTGGAACACGAAGGCGTAGCCCTGGATCCCCAGGCCATCGCCACCAACCCCGGCAGGCGGGAGCTGGCCAAGCTGATGCTCAACAGCTTCTGGGGCAAACTGGGGCAGAGGGAAAACCTCCCCACGTGCGAGCTGGTGGACCGGTACGACCGCCTCCTGGAGCTGCTCAACGACCCTGGCGTGGAAGTGCAGACCTACGTGCCCGTCACCGACCGGATCATGTACGCGGTGTGGAAGTACTGCGAGCAGCACCGCAAGGTCAACCCCACCGCCAACGCCGTCCTGGCGGCCTACACCACGGCTCACGCGCGCCTGGTGCTCTACTCCTACCTCAAGAGGCTGGGAGAACGGGTCTGCTACTTCGACACCGATTCCGTCGTCGTCGCCGCCGCTCCGGGTGACTGGACGCCGTCCGTTGGACGCCTCCTGGGGGACATGACGGACGAGCTGGAGAAGTACGGGCGGGGCTCTTACATCGCCCGGTTCGCCTCCGCGGGTCCCAAGAGCTACTGCATGGAGATCGTTTGCCCCGAGACGGGCAAGACCTTCTCGGTGTGCAAGGTGAAGGGGATCACGCTCAATTCGGGCAACCTGGAGCTGGTGAACGCGGAGGTGATTCGCGACGTGGTGCTCAGGGACAACGACCGTGCGGTGAAGCTGGCGGGCACGCAGATTTCGCGGAAACCGTCTTGGACGGTCGTCACCGAACCCAGCACGAAGACGTTTAGGATGGTGGTCAACAAGCGCGTTCTCGGCGGCGATCACGATTCCTATCCCTACGGGTTCAAGAGGAACGCATAAATGAGACGTCTACAGCCGCGCCAAAGTCATTTCGAACCGGGCGCCCCTGAGGAGACGATGCCCGTCCCCGAGACCTGGGGCGATTCGAGTTTCCCAGCACGATGCTCGTGGCGGGGCCGTCGCGCAGCGGCAAGTCGACCTTCGAGAAAAACCTGTTACGCCACGAGCACCGGATGTTCGACGTGCGCCCCAGGAGGGTGCTGTGGTGCCACCCTCCGGAGTATTCGCCGAGACTCGAACCCTCGGCTCTGCGTTGCGAGACCCACGCGGGCATACCCGAACTTGCTTCGGTGGGCGAGAACGACCTCGTCGTCCTCGACGATCTGTTGCTGGAGGGGGGCGGGAAGGACGTGTCCAATTTTTTCACCAGAGACTCCCATCACAAGCGCTTCGGCATCGTCTACATTTTGCAGAACGTGATTCCGCAGGGTCAGAAATATCGCAACATCTCTCTGAATGCAAACTACGTCGTGGTCTTCAAGAACAACCGGGACAAGATGCAGATCGAGAGACTGTGCCAGCAGATCGAACCCAGGAACTCTAGGTTTCTCTTGGAGGCCTTCGAGAAGGCCACCGAACGCCCTCACGGGTATCTCGTGTTGGACTGCACTCAGTACACGCCCGCCCGATACAGGTATCGAACCGGCGTGCTGCCGGGGGAAAACCTCTCTTATTTCGTACCCAACTGAGACCGCCGAGAGGACTCGGGTTCGTTTCGTTCTATATTATCCCGGCAGAGTCTTACCCAACTGAGGCCATTGAGTCTAAATAAAAAGTACCGCTTTCGGAGCGAACGTCATTATCGCGCAAGCATGGCTAGAGGTAGGTTAAGGCTTGCGACGCTGACCAGTCCTCGCATAGCGAGACAGCACGGTAATTTGACGGCTCTGGCCAAGGCGAAGGCCCCTCTGCGCAAAAAGTTGTTAAAAAATGCCGATGTCGATCTGATCAAGGCCATTAGCGAATGTATGCTCAACGTGTGCAGAGGTCACGTGCAACTTCCCGCAAAGTGCTTAGGTCGCCTAAAGAAGCACAAGGCTTCTTGGAGGAAGTTGACGGATAAACGGGTTTCTCTGAAGAAGAAGACGAGCATCTTGGTTCAAAAAGGAGGTTTTTTGCCGGCATTTCTCCTACCCGTCTTGGCTTTGCTTGGCGGCGCGCTAGTGTCGAAATTAACAGGATGAAGTACGGCAAGCAGATCCTGGTTGCACCACAACCGAAGACCGTCGATAAGCTTCACGCTATAGACCGCACCATATCCAGATTGGCTAAAGAAATTCAGAACCTGCAGAGCGCAAAGCTCTCTGCCGACGAAAAGTGGCGGCTCGTAAAGCATAAATTGGACAACTACCTCGATCTCGTGGCACAAGTCAGAAAGCCCTTTCTCGGCGACGACGACGACGACGATTACGAAGACGTGCACGAACGCGTGCCGGTGAAGCAGGAAGTCGAACCCCGAACCATAAAGGTCAACCTCCTCTCGCCTCGCAAAAAGAAGAGCCTGCCACTCCGAAAAAGAAATCGACATCGCCTTCCGCGTCGTACCATTTTCGCAAGCGCGTCTGGCAACCCCTGTACAAGTAAAGCATGAAGGAATGGAAGGCGCTAAGGCGATACTATGCCAGACCGGAACACTATGCCGGTTTGGGCACGGTCAAGCCCCTTCGAAAGGCCACGGGTGCGTCTAAGGCGAACATCGAGTCCTTCCTCCAAACCCAGGACAGTTACACTCTGCACAAACCGGTCAGAAAGCGGTTCCCCACCAGATGTTTTCACGTGACGAATATGGACGATCTTTGGGAGGCCGATCTAAACGTCATGAACAGCGTGAGGGAACATAACAAACCTTACGTGTACATTCTGACCGTTATCGACGTATTTTCCAAATATGCTTGGGCCGTACCCCTGAAATCGAAGCTGGGTACCGAGGTTGCGCAAGCGTTTCGCTCCATATTCTCCCAACGCGTCCCCAGGGTCCTCCAAACGGACAAGGGAACCGAGTTTACCAACAAGACTTTTCGCGACTTTCTGAAGAAACACGACGTGAAACATTACACAACCAAAAATAACGTTAAAGCCAGCGTCGTGGAGCGCTTCAACCGCACCTTAAAAACCAAGATGTGGAGGTATTTCACGCACAAAAACAGTTACAGATACCTTGAAGTCCTTCCGGCCTTACTCGAGTCGTACAATAGCTCGCATCACAGGTCCATAAAAATGGCTCCGAAGGACGTGAACGAATCTAACATTTTACGAGTGTACCGCAATCTCTACGGAAATAGGACCCTACCTCGCGCAGGGAAACCCACATTTTCCGTCGGCGATCACGTGCGCATCTCTAAAGAAAAAATGAAATTCGACAAGGGCTACGAGCAGAATTGGACGGACGAAATATTTCGGATAGCCGAGGTGGTGCGTGGTCGGCCAGTGGTATATAAGTTGAAGGATCTGGCCGGAGAAGCCATAGACAGCACATTTTACACCGAGGAGCTACAAAAGGTCGCGCTACCTCGGACGTTTAAGATCGAACGCGTTTTACAGACCAAGGGCCGAGGGCGCCACAAGCAGGTCTTGGTAAAGTGGAAGGGGTATCCGGCAAAGTTTAACTCGTGGGTTCTGGCTTCGACCATCGATTCGACATGATTAAGACCAAGCCCTTCTCCATCACTCTCGTGAGCAACGCTTCCATGGAACACTTTACCGACAACACCACGGCCAGATTTTCTAACATCTTGCCCGAGAGAATCGTTCTGCAGGGAGAATGGGAGGTCGCCCTGCAAAAGGTCAGGTATCCGGTGAAATTTTATAACCTTTCGCCAGACGATGCCCGTCTGGTGGGCACCAAGTACACCATGACGCTCCTCCCCACGCATTCCAAATTCAGTTTGCAAATGCCGCAAGGCATCGTGCACAATCCCAAAGACTTGATGAACCTCGTCAACGCCGTTCTACTCGAACACTTGCACGTGGAAAACTTCTTCCTCTTCGACGACCGCAAGCAGACGGTGGGCGTGAATGCCGCCGTCGCCCATCCCGAACCACTACCCGACATTCCGTTCGACGGGTTTGTGGAAAATGTCGCGCGCACGGTTGTACCGTACGCGTCGGCGAATACGAAGCTCTCAACGATGCGCCCCACCAGAGACCCAAGCCGAAACCGAAACCGAAGCCCTTGGTTTCGGGGCAGCAGAAACCCGCGGCGGCTCGTTCCGTCAGACCCAAACGAGACGTTTCAAAATCGGAGGACCCTCCGGGACCTCTACACCGCATCCACAGTTTGCTCTTAACGCCCGCTATGCCAAAAATGTTGGGTTTCGAGCCCTACGTCAACGTCATTCTCGAAAAAGCTGCTAAACACCCCGTAGATCCTTATATGGGGTTTCCTTACGAAATGTTCATCTATTGTAATCTAGTGACCCCGCAAGTCGTGGGCGACACCTTCGCCCAAGTCATACAGAGCGCGGCCGTGGAGTACGATAGAAGCAACAACACTTACATGAGCGACGAAAAGACGTTTTTTCCCCAAAATTGGGTACCCTTGATTCAGCAAGACTTCAAGACGGTCAACATAGATTTAAGGAACGGTTACGGCGATCTCTTGCCATTCGCCGACGGATTTTCCTCTACTATAGTTCTCGCTTTTCGTCCGAAACAGGCGTAATGGACGTGCACGCCGTAACGCGGTACTACCTCAATCAGACCGGCGGCGCGTTCCACAATCGCGATTTCATTCTCTACAGGGGCAAGCGCTACCAAAGAGGCAGCGGTCTCTTTTCAGCCCTCGGAGGACTCTTCAGAATGTTGCTACCGTTTTTAAAGAGCGGAGCAAAAGCAGTCGGAAAGGAGGCCTTAAAGGCGGGCGCTCACGTTCATTCCGATGTGGCTCTCGCGGGAGCAGCACCAAAGGAAGCGCTCCAACGGAGGCTCAAGGAGTCCGGATACAATTTAAAGCGAAAAGCCGACGAAAAGCTCGATGCCATGCTCGGTTCCGGCGCCAGGCGCCTCAAGAGAATAAAACCGAGCAAATCCAAAAAGAGCAAGCAGTCGAAGCTGAAACGCGGTAGGCGTAAGGTGCAAGACGTATTTTCGTAATGGCAGACGCGGCCGTCCACATGAGTTCCGAACTGGACCTCTTTACAGAGGTGCCGGTTCAGATGAGCATCGAGGAGTCACGGTTCCTATACCTAAACCCTCAAAACACTTTAATGAAAAATGCCCCCATCACCTTTCATTATTCCGGAAATGCGGACGATTACCTAGACTTGACCTACGTCGTACTCGAACTCATGGTGCGCATTGTAGGTGACAAAGGAGAGGCCTTAAACGCTGACGCTAACGCCACTCTGGTCAACAACGCCTTAAATTCCCTGTTTCAACAGGTGGAGGTAACCCTCAATAACGTCATCGTCTCCATGCCGCAAGCCGGTTACCCCTATAGAACCTACCTCGAGACGCTTCTCAATTACTCCGAAGATGCCATGAACACCAAACTAGAATCCACCCTCTGGAGAAAGGACACGGCAGGCATCATGGACACTTTTATCGCCAATGCGGGTTTTCAGTGGCGTCAGGGGTTTACCAAAGGGAGCAACGTCGTACAGCTCATCGGTCCTCTGTCCAACGCTCTGTTTAGACAGGATAAGCTGCTTTTGAACAACGTTAGCATGACCGTCAAGCTCACTCCCGCCTCTCCCCAGTTTTATCTGTATTCCGACGTAGATACCTTTAAGGGGTACGCCGACATCGTGTCTGCCACGCTGCGCTTAAAATCGGTGCGGCCCTCGCCGACCATAAAGCTCGCGCACCAGGCCGTGCTCGCAAAGGGCAACGCAAAGTACCATCTCAAGGACGTCAGCTTTCACGCTCTCAGCATCCCCAAGGAGTCCAGGGCAATGACGTTTAGCGACGTGTGCGTAGGGCAAGTTCCCAGGAGAGTGGTAGTAGCCATGGTCACCGACAAGGCCTATTCCGGCCATTTTAACTCAAATCCGTACAACTTGAAACATTTTAAAATGAACTTCTTTCAGCTCTACGTGAACGGGCAACCCGTTCCCTCCCAACCTCTGCAACCCGACTTTACAAAGGGGCACTATTTGCAATGCTTTCAAACCCTGCAGGACGGCCTAGGCATTCATTTCAAGGACGAGGGACACTCCATCTCCAGAGAAACCTACCCGCAAGGGTATACGATAATGGTTTTCGATCTCACTGCAGACATGAGCGCTAACGAGTCTCACATCTCGGGTCAGCGCCACGGAACCGTCTCTATAAGCATCGGTTTTGCCGATAAATTGACAGAACCGGTCATTCTTCTGCTGCTAGCGGAAATACATCGCACGGTCGAAATCGATGCCAACCGATCCATTCTGGTATCATGAACACCTTTCAAATTCAACGGTTTCTATCGACTTGCCCCTCTACGCGCTCTCACTTTTTAGGCGTCTACCCCTGCGATAAACTACCCGTACTTCACGGCATTCGAACGCCTCCCTTGGCGCTAGTGGCTAACACCGACCCCAGCACCAAATCCGGGCAACACTGGGTTTGCATCTTTGAGGACAAAAACTCGCATGGAGAATATTTTGACAGTTACGGCATAGGACCGCTTTCGCCCCATTTTCTCCGGTTCTTAAATTCGGTCTGCGGGACGCGTTGGTCCACCAACGCCAGAAGGCTGCAAGGTTTCGACAACATCACTTGCGGTCATTACGTCATCGCCTACCTCACCCACCGCTGCTCCGGCTTACCTAAGCATAAATTCTTCTCAAAATTTCACGTCAGCAATCACGCGGATAATGATGTCGTCATTCGTAAAACGTTCAAAGACGCATGCCGCGCAAAGTGCTCTGACGCTCAGCAAACTTGTCAACCCTTGAAGGTGAGTACGTGTGTGTGTGTGTCACTATTCATCACATCTAACCTAATCCATCCTCTTGCACGTGCTTTCAGAAGACGCTCCTGCTCATATAAAAAGCAACGTCACGGTGCCGCTCGCCTCATTCAGAGTGTACCATGCAGCACGCGGATACAGTCATGCTGCCATGCAGCACGCCGACCAGGTAGGTCCGCACCTATGTATTAGCGTGCTTTTTTCTATCCCGTTTATCTCTCTATCCCTCACATTGTTATTATTATTATTATTATAATTATTATTATTGTTTTGTGTGTTCCAGTATAACCGGGTGTCAAACCCCGACCACCTCAAAACCCGGGGAAAAAGGAAACTACCCATCTTCGACCTCCAACAGCATCCCGGCAGTCCTGCTCCGCCAGCACAGTTCCAACACAGTGCAGTTGTGGGTCCTCTGGCGGATATCTACTTCCTCAACCCGCAACAAACTAAATTCGTCAGTGTGGGATTCTCCCCCCAGCCGCCGCACCATCTCGTCGTCACCATTGCCAAATGTGGACAGCACAACGCAGTCGTCATGAGTTCCTCGCAGTGGCACAAACTCGTCGAAGCCATCCCTATCATTCACAAACGCTTGAATGACCCACAGGGACGTCTACAGCAATTTCAATTCAGCGACAGCGTCACCATCGTGTTTAAGTTTGTGTTCGGAAAGCTAAAGCTCGTTTTCAAAGACCCGCAAGGCGCATCCGTTACGCTCAACCAACAAGAATGGCACGTGTTGCATGCCCTGCAGCGCATCATTGCCGACATCCTGTATCACAAAAAGAAGGAAGAGACGGACGTGCAAAATCAAATCATGGCATACCACAAGTACATGCTTCACAACCATGCCTCCAACGTTCCCTTACATAACATGAATTTCACGCAGTTCACCAAGTACATACGGTGCGCCAATTTTAGAACATTCCTCGAGGTTCATTATTTCCTCAACACCCATTTCGCACTGCGCATCTCACAAAATAGTCCTTAGTGCGCAGCACTATTTCTACCAGCTGTATTTCTACCAGCGTTCCAACCGCACCTCACCCAAACATCTCGCACCCTTCGCTCCCGCATCATGGGTTACAGAAATTACCTGTCGGTGTACTACCATGACAGTAAGGTGTTTAAAAACTACGAGGTGGACGGTCACCCCCATAAAAATACACCTTATGCACTTCGCTTCGTCGACAGCACCTACGACGGAAAATCCGTCTCCACCAGAGTTCACAGCTGCGAAACCAAAATTCATTTTGTGCTATCTAACATGTACTTCAACGATATCCATTTCAAAGCAGATAAAGAAGACGCACAACATCAGTGGTTCTAATTTATGCCCGCAAGAGGTTTATACATCGTTTTCTACGAACAGCAATACATTTCCACAGACAAAATGCAGCAAATGTTAAACGAAAACCCCATGTGCTACGGCACGTGCTTAGCGGCGCATTTGGGTCGCGAATCACCCTATATCATACCCGATCACATTCACGGCGTTTGCATGTTCAGCACCGTTCAAAACAGAGTTCTCCTCCAAGACCAAAACCGTTAAATCAACGGACACAGTGTTTTTCCTGCGGATGTTGTGCAATAATCGATAAGCGCTTCCGGCGGATGTAGTGAACCTCCAACGAACGTTTCCCCCACCAGTGCTTCCCCTGATATGGTAATTCTCCAACGAACTTTTCCCCCACCAGTGCTTCCCCCTAATGTGGTCGTTTGCATGTTCAGCACCGTTCAAAACAGAGTTCTCCTCCAAGACGAAAACCGTTAAATCAACGGACACAGTGTTTTTCCTGCGGATGTTGTGCAATAATCGCTAAGCGCTTCCGGCGGATGTAGTAACCTCCAACGAACGTTTCCCCCACCACTGCTTTCCCCTGATGCGGTAATTCTCCAACGAACTTTTCCCCCACCAGTGCTTCCCCCTAATGTGGTCGTTTGCATGTTCAGCACCGTTCAAAACAGAGTTCTTCTCCAAGAGGAAAACCGTTAAATCAACGGACACAGTGTTTTTCCGGCGGATGTTGTGCAATAATCGCTAAGCGCTTCCGGCGGATGTAGTCAACCTCCAACGAACGTTTCCCCCACCACTGCTTCCCCCTGATGTGTTTCTCCAACCAACTTTTCCCCCACCAGTGCTTCCCCTGATGTGGTAAATCTCCAACGAACTTTTCCCCCACCAGTGATTTCCTGCTTCCGGCAGTTGGGTTATATTTATGCACGCGCATTCTTTTCCCCTTCATTCGGTGCTAGCCAGCCGTGGGGGAATGCCAGGACCGACGTGTAAAGACTTCCACTGCTCGTTTTGCTTTCACCAAACGTGCAGCTGCGATCTTAGGCACCGTCTCACCCGCCTGTGCACGCAGTGTCAACTCGGTTTCTACGAAGACCTCGATCATCTCAACAAGCAAATTCAACAATTCCTTCGAAGGTACTCCGCTAGAAACACCACATGAACTGCTTCATCGTGCTCTTTCGGTATCTCGATAACGGACGAAGAATCCACCTGCTACTGCCCAGGGAACGCCAAGTGCTGCTGCAGAACGGCATATACATCTTTGAACGCTATCCCCCAAGCGACGTCGACCTTGTGTGGAACCAACTTCCCACAGACGCACAGGTAGTTTGCGCACCTTATCGCAGGTGTAAACAACACTACAACCTTCCTCATCAAACCACTCATATAGACGGTCCTCCCCCGTTTATAAAAAAACTGCCATCTGTGCCGTCATAATGTCACAGGACGCCCTTAAAGAGCTAGAAGAACTTTCCCGCAGCGCCGACACTCTCAGCGTATCTACGCTTGAACAGCACGTACCGTATCGTGTCGTCGGCGTCAAAACAATCGACACCGTTCACGGTACAAAGCTCGTCGCCAAACTCGAGAACGACACAGAAGTTTTCCTACCAACAAGATTTGCAAAAGCCTCTCCAGAACTCATCAACAAACTCAACTCTACCTCATTCTGCATCATATACGCAGGCGAGGAAAAACTACGCAGCGGTTTCAAACGTCACATCGTCACGTTCTCCCCATATAACCCTAAATAATGTCCGACGAAACCTATCCCGTCCCCGTGGGGAACAATCTTAACCTACAACTCATTCTCAACGCAGCTTCACCTATCCGTATCCTCTGCATCTCCAACTCCTATTTCCGCAGCAGCAGAGTTGTCACCATCACACTCGACGTCCAAGGGGCTCACGCCGTCCACGTCAAATGCGTACCTACCAAAGTGCACCAGCATCAACAAGACGCACTATGCATCATATACCTCGGCAACAGCAACATTCCTGCTCTAACCAACAAAGTCACATCCACAGGATGCTTCTCAACCAGCCATTACAACGAATTTACCATCCCCATCTATATACCAACCTTCACCGAGTTCGTCAACGAAAGTTTCTCTCACCTGCTCGTCACCTGCATCACCAAACCTATCCACCAATTTACCGTCGATAGCAGCAGCAGCGATGACGAGGACTCAAAGTGCACCACGTACTTTAAAATCATTGTTGTGCGCGAAATCTGTGTGTCCTAGTGCCTCAACAAACTATGAATTTTAATGTGCTTTTTTCTCCTAATATTTCTTATATTGTCCATTTATTGTATTCATATGTTAATCTCCTGTAATCAAATAATCCATTATGTTATTCTCAAACTATGTATTCATATGTTAAGCAAATAATACATCATGTTAATCTAAACTATGTATACATATCTTTATCCAATGCACTGTATTCAAATTATAAATAAAGAAAACAGTCCCGGATGAGCCAATTGCAATAACGATAATCCTTCCGCTCATGGCGCTTTTCAAACTTGCCGCCGTCGCTCGCAGCGACACTAGCGACACTAGCGTCCCTAGCGGCAGGATTATCGTTAATCCAATTGGCTCATCCGGGACTTATACTACTTACATCGATCGGTGATCTCTCAGAGTATACGTTTATATGAATAGTATCCGTTATGTTAGAATAAATATAAAACCGATGGAAAAAAATTCAATCGCTGTTAGCTACAAAAGCATTTTATTTGTGAATGCACATGTACTTTTGAATAGAACTTTCAAGTTTTCAGAGAGTTTTTGGAAATTCAATTATTTTTAGCTATGGAAAAATGTTATTTGTGGATGCGCATTGATTTTGAATGAAATAAATGTTTGAAAAAACCTTTTCAGAAATTCTATGTGTTTTAGATATGAATACAGGTTATTTGTAGATACGCATTGATTTTGATTGAAATAAATATTTGCAAACCACCTTTTTGGAAATTAAATGGGGTTTAGATATGTATTCAGGTTATTTATGGATGCGAATTGAGTTTGAGTGAAATGAATGTTTGAAAAGAACCTTGTGGAGTTTCAATGCGTTTTAGATATGAATTCAGTTTATTTACGGATATGCATTGATTATTTGAAATGCTTAAAAGAGACTAGGTGATTTTGTGTGGTAAGAATGTATTGCCTTGCGAAAGCAGGTCTACATGTTCTAAACTATACACGATATTATCTTTTTTCCGAAAAGGATAAATTAACTTCATGTAAGCGTATTACCCGGCGTCTCTCTTTCTAACTCTCATTCTCGCGGGGGAAATCACAAGTGCACTGAGTATCTCGTAATGTGTATACAAGAGAGATAGAATGTTTCGCTTTGTACATGTATGGGCATCTCTCTCTCCCTCTCTCTCTCTCTCTCTCAGGAGAGAAGTGATTTTGTGCTGAATAAATGCTTTAATGTTTTCCAAATGAGTTTTCAGTAACCCGAGATGTTGGAATATTTTACATAGCGAATAAAATACATTATATTGCAGTGGATATTGCATTCGCAATTATGAACTATATCATTTTTAATCGGAGTGTACGTTTGTATTTGCTGGATTGGAGGGGGTTTCCACGGCAAAATACCCCTGTTTTCATACGTAGCGTCGGAATACACCGGTTGTTTTCCTTAGAAAGACAGATTTATCCCGCACCATCTCACTCTAATGATAATCGCAACTCTGGGGAATCCAGAGTCAACTGACCGATTTTTTCTGGGTGGTCTCTGCATTCCATTCACAACACGGAGAGCTGGAGATGCAGGGGCAGCAAATTTTTTCTTTACGCTCCGTTTTGCTAACATTTATTTACCATGAAACAACCAGTGGGATCCCCCCTCTCTCTCATGGACGTATAGAGGGAATTGTTTCTTTGTATATAAATTAACAGGAATGAAGGCAACATAATTGTTTATCATAATCACAAATATTGGCAGAAGGGAGGAGGTTTTCCTGGAGAAAATGACACTGCTTCCATAGTTAGCGTTGGAATACAATGGTTTTTTCCTTAGAAGACGGCATTATATCACAATGTTGATAATATCAACTAGGGAATCCAGGGTCAACTGCGGGGTTGCTTTTTCGGTGCGGGGGTACAGTGTCATGCATATATATATATATACACAAGTGTCCTTAAAGTCCTAATGGTTGTAACTAGTATGCGCTGTGAA
This sequence comes from Deroplatys truncata, assembly GCA_030765065.1. NCBI lineage: Eukaryota > Metazoa > Arthropoda > Insecta > Mantodea > Mantidae > Deroplatys > Deroplatys truncata. Next base: position 344,095,411 of record CM060990.1, on the reverse strand, counting down.
GGGAGGCGTCGTGAGAATATCACAACTCAGGAATTCGATGGGGGATTTCTTTTGGGAACGTCGCTGTGTCCTCGTGTGTTTTTAATGTATCACTGGTTCACATCGATTTTTTTCCTAGCAAGACGTTACTGTGCGGGAGGTTTTCAGAATATGCTGATGCAGGTCTTTGTGCAACATGCGAGATTTCCGCTCATTCCAAAGGCCACCAGCATACACACATCTCCGCTATAAAAATATCAAGCCAAGTGCTGTGGCATATTAATTGGCAACCAAACGTGTGTTACAAACCTCATGACAGTATTTGGTGTGCGCTGCGTGGAATGCAAGGTTTTCTTGGAAATACAGAATTATCCCACAGTGTCTCATGAGACAGGAAAGTGGAATGAGATATTAATTAGCATCCGTAAGTGTGTTATAACCGCATGACAGTGTTTGGAATGTGATGTATTGGGGAGTTTTCGCGATAACTCCAACCGCTCTAAAGCCACCTGGAAGAATTTTTGGTGTGTGGGATGGGGCTTTTCTTTGGGTGGGATTTATATTAGTGTGAACAATAGGAAAGTGACTTCAGTTATTAATTATTATTCGTAGATGTGCTGACGATGATTTTTATAACACGTAAAATTAACACACTCTAAAGCCGCCTGGAGAAATTTCTGATGTGGGAGGTTGTTTTCCTTTGGGTAGGCTTTTTCTTTACCTGAACAATAAAAACATGGAGTGAGGTACTAACTAACATACACAAGTGGACTAGAAGACCCATAATAGTATTTTAAATCGGATGCGGACCCCTGCATGATGCGCGAGAACGCAAAAATACTCCACCTCCTCGATATGAAAAAATACCAACAACGAATGAATAAGGCCTTCAGTGGGCAACAAAAAAGATTTATTACACTAATGTTTTGATAATAGCAAGGAGGGGACGCGAGTAACACCTGAAATCTCAAATGTTATGTTTTGTTCAAGAACAATAAAATATTTATTACATTTTCCATTTTCCTCTGGAATACAGGGGGCGTGGTAAAGTAATTGTGTGCATGGGACAAGCTTGGAACTTACCATATCTGGTCTAGCTCACCCAAACATACACCCCTCGCAGGAAATATGGTACGGCTGGTCGCGTAAGATGTTTCTAACACACATAAAATAAACACTTAAAAGAATAGCAAAGTGCTCACATACATCAAGCAAAGAGATGTTGAAACTGCCTCCTTTAAAATTCAAGCCTTTCTATCATCTGCTTCGGAAATTTCCCATTACACTCCGCAGACCCCTCTAAGAAATGGCAGTAATTTCCTGACGAATGTTATGTTTAACTTCATCCAAATTGTGCGGATTTTTGTTTTGCGAACCTTCTCTTTTGATGCCCACAGATATAAAATCGTAGAGGGTTAAATCGGAGAACGATTGAAAAACACTGTGGTGATCTAGCGAGGGGGTTCATTTTTTATGTTGGACAGTGTTTTTCCCTCATAAGGTTTAGTGTCGAGTGAAAATATTCTTTTTAAGGTGCTATATTATCCCATCGGTGCTTATAGCCACTCAGGATTTTTCCGATCTCTATGTTTGTTCATTCATAATTTCATGTACTTGCATGTCTCTGTAAGTGGGCGTGGTCGCTCGCCTTCTTCCTTCCGCCTTCAGTCCCTTTCTCGTGGCTTTGTGGCTTGAAGCTGTGTGTCATGTGAGCGAGCTCGAAATTTCCAAACTGAAGGGGTGTTTTGTCTGTGTGAGGTCGTTTTCGTGTCTTATATTTTTCTGCTGTCTTGGTTTGTAAGTTAATATGAGTGTCTTTCTGCTGTAAATTTCAGTTAAAGGTAAGAAAACAGTAATGGCATTTTAACCTGTTTGACTTGCTTTACTTGAGAGTGTGTTCTTTAAAACAAATTCCTTAGTCATACTTTAATGGTGATGTTCGCAAGTGGTTGAAAGTATTTAAGACTTATAATTCATGTTTGAGATTCTTCATAATGTTTCGCTGAGAAATATCTATGTGTTTTGTTCATTTAAGCCCTAGAAACTATACTTTGTAGTAACTGTATTATTTAAGCCAAAAGTTGATAATGCTAAAGAACAGAGAGTTACTTCATGTTAGAAGTTTACCCAATTTACTAATTGGGATGGTTTCGTGCTCATAAATATTTTTGTCCTTGCTGGTCAGAGCACAAAGTTTCAAAGTATGTATTTAGGTTAGAAGGGTAATTCAAGGATCCCCTAAAATTTTTTAATTAGTAATCGTTATTTTCGTATATGTGACTTCCTTCCCCATTTTATTGCGGCAGCATTTGATACACTTTTCGTTTGGTTTCCTATTACACTATAATGTACGAGTTGTCTTAGTTTTGGAATTAGATAACTTCTTGTTATTGAGCAAACATCTTGTTAAAACGTTGCGACATACTTGCAGTGATGGATTTGCATTTAGATACCCTCTATATTTGGAGTGCTGTGTAACTGAAATTATCCTTGAATTAATGATTGTGTTTAAAATTACTGCTTATTGTGGTAAATGCTTTTGTGATTAATTTCTATGCATAAGTACCATATCAAGTAGATTGCTACTGTTCTGGGGATATATCAAAGTTGTGCTTTTAAAGTTTTCATTCTCCCCAGGCTTATTAAAGTTTTTCCTTCAAGGCTATGTAACTATTGTCTTTTGGTATAAGTTAATTTAATTGGGAAAATGGTTTGCTTTCTATGGAAGTTCTGACTTATACTTAACATTTCTGACGAAGGTTTGATAACGTAAACTAAATTTAGTACATGTGTAAAGCCAAATCCACAAGATTTGTTTGTTATATTAATTTCCTTTTGTAACTTTATTTATATTCTTGGTTTTTCTGTTAAGACTGGGTTGTCGCAGGCTGGGTGGTTATATGCTATGAGGATGGCTTTTAGGATTGTGTTTTTGCATTTCTTAATTCCTTTTGTTTGTTCCTATGGCTTTATTATAATGTCTGGTTTTCCATTACTTATTGAGAATTAGTTTTCCAAAGAGTGTTGCTTTAAAATTAAACCATTACCTTTGTTGGTATGTTTTTTTCTTAAACGTTTGTTGTATTAGTTCTTGATTACTTTAACATTAATGAGTAATGGGAATGTGAGCAGCGTGATACAACTTAGGTTTTCTATTTTGATTTCTGAAACTGTAAATGTTATTATTTTCTTTATTTAATACATTTAGGTTTTACAGTATTTAAACCTATTTTCCCAAAATACATTCTGGTTAAGTATCAACTTTTGCTTGGGGTCTTTTATTGGTTTCTCTTGGAGTTTATTATTTAATGAGTTCTTCCTTTTCATTCTTTTGGACCGCTACTTGTTTTTATTTGTGGGAATTTTTCACAAAAAAAGAAAGCTTAGTTTAATATCATTTGTTTTATTATAAAACTATTATATTTATGTTTTTCCCTGTAAGATAACATCTTACACATTGGATTATAATTTTGTTTATTAATCTTCCTCTGTACTACTGTCATTTTGTAATTTATTGTAATTTATTTATTTAAGCTCTTTTTTCTTTTTGTCACCCACACATTTAACTTTGATGAAAATAAGGTCCGTTTTTAAATCATTCCGATGTTCTTTTGGATACTGAGGTAACGGTTTGACGGGGATCCAGTTATACAACTACCTTTCAGTTTTCATATACAATTTTGTGTTACTCCTACCAGTTTGTTATCCGCTAGGGCTTCCCTCTTCGTTTGCCGCGTCTCCAAGTTTGAACGTATTTCGTACACGGCTACTTGGTTAGGGTGGTTCGATAATAGGTTACAAATGTTTCATTGAGCCTTTCTAACTATTGCGTTGATGGTAGCAGAGTGTGGTTAAATTACGTTCTACACGTAGTTTTATTATGTTGTGTTGGTGACTACTTTATGACCTGCAAAGATTATATTATGTTCTGTAGGTGCTTGTACTTATGGTGCTTGGAATTGTCTGCGGTTTGGAATAGCTGACGTTGTTTCCTTAGCTCGGCATTTCTTTTCTGAGTTGTTCTGCGAATAAAGTTGGGAATGGCAGTTCCAGTAACGATTAGTGACAGTTTTTGAAAGAGTGAGTATTGGGTTGAGATAATTTTACGAGGGGGGCAGTGTGCGGCTTGTACCGAGGTATCTACGATACTAGACATTTTTCGCCAGATCAAAGAGGCACCGTTGATAAAAGTATCAGCTGATCACCCTATAATTACTAACTGCGAGGAAACTTGCTAACTTACTTTGTGTATAATACAAGATAGTCTGATTGACTTGAAACGTGATGCTGTTCCGTCTAGATTACAACTCTTGCGTTTTAAATTTCGCCTAAGGCATTATTTGTTCTATTTGTTATACGTCATCGAGAGATTTCGTGATTTAACCTCGCGGCTGGTATAGCACAAGTTAAAAACGCAGCTTTGTGCATTAGCCTTTATGGTGGAAGGTTAATTTTCGGCGAGCTAATGGTGGGGCGCTAGGTTCGATGTCTCAATGTTTGCAAATGTGATCAGCCTTTGGAAATCAATTCGGCTTTTCGCCCACTTAGGATTGTTCATCCCCTGCAGCAATTAGTAGGGAATAGGCAGCTGGTTGATATTGTTGTTTCTTCAGCCCTCGAATTCTTGTATTTTTTGGTGCAGGTCTCTCTAGTGGCAAAGGGTATTGCCGTGCCCTCTAATCAAATCTTAGGGCTGTTATTAGTTGAAATAGCCGGCATTTCCCTGAACTTATTGATCCCTTGTACTCGTTTTGCCGAACCGGTAAGTAGTTTCCATTTGGCTCTTTTGGACACGTTTATTCCGCTCAGGGAGTGCTCTCGGATTATGCAGGATACACATTTCGGTCACCAGAGCCTAAATGAGCCATTTTTAGCGTACCTGACGCAAGTTAGAGATTATTTTTACGGTAGGGTTACCTGATAGTGAAAGTGAAACCTTCGAAGTCATTATTTCAAGGCTTAATATCGTGGTAAGATCGACATTGTTGTTCGGTCCTCGTCCGACCACATTTCTACAACTTGAAGAGGTCATTCCTAGTCTGAATGAGACATGTTAACCAATTGTGCTAGATTGGAAGACTGGATTTACGAACCGTTAGGAATTCTCATTTGCAGCCGTCTTCATCAACTGTCTTGGTGCCGCAGTCCTTTGATTCTCATTAGTAAGATGTTTTCAATGTGGCCAAGCGGGTAATGCTCGTTGAGGTTGTCCTGGAAGAGGATTATTAGGTAGGGTCCTTTCGCGATTTACCCTAAGATAACATCTCCTAGGCCATTGTGGAGCCATATGGTTTCAGGACAATTTGCGTTTTTAGCCGTATTCAGGGGTTATTCTTTTCTGTTAAAACTCTAGTTGGGTTTACTATTGAGCAAGTTTCTCTCCTAGCATATTTATATTCAGGTAGTTCAGTCGTTTTAATTCAATAGGAGTGGCTTTATGAAAACCTACCTCGTATGACTTAACGTCTTCAATCTTGTGAACTATAGTGTTTGATGGTGAACGGACATGCCTTCCGAGCTTCACAAACTGTAGAGTGTATCATACGTTTCCCGCATCTTACACAGAAACATTGTTTCTTAATGGTATCAGGGCTTGCATATATGTACTTGTGTTTTAAGAGCAGAGTTTATGTCTAGAACCTGTATTTTTATCGATTCTGCTAGCAACCAATTTGAGTTTCATTTTCCACTTCAAACCCAGTAAACCTATTCTACATTTGGGAGACATTAAACTCATAACCGAGAACAAACCCTCTCTTTCTCTTTCCCATTTATCCTCTGATCAGGTTATACGTGTTGAATTTTTAGTACAAGCTTTTTAGCCTTTGTTTTGTCATACCTTGGGAGTTACTAATCTCGTTGAATATGGTATTCATTTAAGCGATTAGATTCTTGTTAAGTTATCCCCTTATAGGCTTACTCCGCCAAAAGTGGCTGCATTGAAGGAAAAGGTTCAGGAGGCGCTCGATCAGGGGGTTATTAAGTCATTCACCTCCAATTACAGTAGTCCCAACTTTTAGCACAAAATTATCAGGGCGATTTTAGCCTGCTGTCGACTATCGCCTGTTGAATAAACGGATACATATTGAAAGTACTCCGTTGTCTAATCTTCATACTCCAGCTCATCACTTTGGCAAGGCAAGTGTATTTACTATTCTAGATTTAAATCATGGATATCATCAAATCCTGTTATGAAAGAGTCAAAACACCTCACTAGTTCTGCTACACCAGACGTCTTTATGAGTATAATCGCGTCCATTTTAGCCTTGCTATTGGCGTCAAAGCTGTTACTCGTCTTCTCGATAATTTATTTTCTGATTTAAAGTTTAAATACTTGTACCACTATTTAGGAAACCCAGTTATATACTCGGATGATTCTGATTCTCATATTGAGCACCTACGAGAGGTGTTATCTCGTTTACAGCAGGTTGGGTTATAGTTTAAGCGCTCTAACGTTAGTTTTGCCACCTCAAAAATATCATTTTCAGTCATATTGTATCTCCCGTTGGATTGCTAGATCCGAACCGTACAAGGGCATTAAAAGATTATCCAGCTCCTCGAAATAAGCATGAAGTTGCTCGTTTCTTGGGAATGGTTAACTTCTTTTTTAAATTCATTACAAACTTTTCAACTTATCCTGAAACGCTTAACATGTTAAAGCGTAAAGGCGTTAGTTTGCAGTGGCGAGAGGAGCAACAAAGTGGTTTTCTTGAATTAAAGGATTTTATTGGCGTTTCCGATTTTGGCGTGCCGTTCATTTTGCAGACTGGTCGTGGCGCAAATGCCGTAGCCACTGTCCTGTAACAGGAATTTTCCGAGGGCAGACGGCCTATTTATTACAGTTCTCGTACTCTTTCAGTGGATGAGTGGAAATCTTCAACTTATGAATTTGAAACTTTGACTATCCTCTTCGGTTTAGAAAAGTATAAGACATATTTAGGCACGTTAATTTTTACTCGAATGTGAAAACCAAGCAGTATCGTGGGCTTTGGCTGTCCCTCGTAAGACTTGGCGTCTCACCCGGTGGGGAGTATGTATTGGAGTATTAAGCTTAACCCTGCATTTACTAGGTTTACAGAGATTTGTATTGCCGATTCCCTTACACGTGTATTTTCTGAACCTAGTCAAGATTTCCGGAAGGTGTATAATCCTCATTCCTTTAATCCTGACATTCAGAAAGAAGCATGTAGTTTTTCAGCTTTTCCTGATATGTTCACTAATATTCCGGAGCTCCACCTTTCGGAGCAATATCTTGGAATTATAATTCAACAGCTTTAACAGGGGATTTTCGTTCCGCAACATAAGATCATAGATGGTGAATTGGTGGCTAGAGGGTTTGTATTCGCCTTTTTAAGTTTATAGTCCTACGTTAGCTGTTCGTAAGGTGTTGAAATTTTCCCATGATTCCCCTTTTGGTGTTCATCTAGGTATTGCCAAAACAAGATATGAGATGCATCAAGAATTTTTGTGGCGTGTCGTGGATCGGGATAATAAAAAATATATTAAATATTGTCGCATTTGTGCTTCGTCGAAGCCTGTCCAGGCTATGTATTGGGGTAAGCTTGCATAAGATTTTCCTTCACACCCTGTGGAGTAATTGCTTATTGGGCCTTTACTAAGTTTGTATGGATTTCTCCTCTTGTCGCTGCTGCGGCCCGTTTAGCAATTCGGCAATTGAGCTCTATCTTTGCATCTTTTGGCGCACCACAGTATTTGGTTTGCGATAATGGCTCCGAATTCACCCGCTAATGTTAACTTTGGGGAACATAAAGTCCATTTTTAATTCATTCCTTTTTTCTTTTGGGCACTGAGATAGTTTTGCCGGGGATACGGTTCTCCAGTTATTACTGTACTTTTCAGTCTTTCCATCTAATTTTATGTTCACTCCAACCATTTTAGCGTCCGTTAGGATCTCCCTCTTCGTTTTCCGGGACTCCCAAGTTTGAACGTATTTCGTACACGGCCGCTTGGTTAGGGTAGTTCGATAATACGTTACAAATGTTTCCTTGAGTCATCCTAAACATTGCAGTTTCCACCTTCAGGTAACCAACTTTTGATTCCATCCAGCCGGTATCAGTTCTCTATGTGGCCTTCCTAAAAAAATACAGGGATATATAAACTAACCAATTAACGAAGTTTATAATGTGTACAGAATGAAAGACTAAACCAATACAGGACAACTCGGCCTTCTAGAGGAATGGGTGAAGAATTATTTGCGTGTGTGGTTATACTGAACGACGGCTGCGACATTTACATGTATGAGAACTTTCATCACCGACATGGAAATGAAGGTTTAGTTGTCGCCGCTACTAATGACAATAAGGAAACGGCATTAAGTAAACGGTAGTGTAACATGAATAAGTAAGGTGTAAGTGAAAATGTTTTTCGGAATTTTGCCATACTTTGGGGGATGTAAAGTACCCTGGCAATCCAGTTGCTAGAACTATGTTCGAAAAACAGGTGGTTACGTTGGTAGGGGTGAGGCTAAATTTTGTCAGTATCGACAAAAACAATTCCATGATGGATCACTTTTTATGCACATCAGTATACGTCTCTATGTATGTGGGTTCGAAATATAGACATGTTTTGAAGGAATAGGATTTGTTTAAACGATTTATATCCCCTTAATGATGGCGCTTATGCTGCTTATATTTGATTCAGTTGCATTGTTTACTATTGTGGTTGTTATTATTATTATTATTATTATTATTATTATTATTATTATTATTATTATTATTATTATTATGTTTTGTTGAAGGTTAGTTAATATGAAACTACAAACAAAAGTCATAAAAAATGTAGAATCTGAACAAAAAATCTTTGTAATAAATATGGTACACCACGCTATAACGGAATACATTCGCTATAGAAACAGATGTAATACGACTCAAGATGTAATAACCAAATCCTTAGGTTTAAAAGGGTTTTAAATCTCTGAAGCCATAAGTAAATCCATTCACCTTCAGTGTTTACTATCATAGGGTAAGAAAGTATAGAAGAATCATGCGAAATCTGTAAGCTGATAGGTATACATGACACGCGGGTTTATGATGCGCAGTAGACAAAATAGAAAGGAATTCCTCCAGGCACCAGAGGAGGAGAGTGGGGCTGAGCAACACTCAGTATCTTTAAGGCTAGTTGCTGTTTGCTGTCCCTCCTAAACCTTATCCTCCCACCCTTCCTGTTAACCCCTTATGCAGTGGTTCTGCGCAGTCCGTGTGTTATGCCATTCCGAACGAGCTATAGGAAGAAGAGGAAGGGAACCGTAATAAATCTTTTGCAGGCTGCAAGCTGGGTGTTACAAAATGTGAAGCCTACACTGAAAGAAGCTAAATACAAAAAGCATTTCCCCCTGGTAGTTCCCATCTGTTAAGTGAAATCGTTTTTGGGGGAGTTCGGAAATAAAAATAGGTGTTGGAGTTCCGCTAAGCACCTCGTTTAGTGCGGAAAGTTAACTGGCGGCAGTTTGACCGGCAGTGAGGGTCGAAAATAACTGGGTTCACAGGCATGACCTTGCCATTGCCCTGGCTGCCACCGTGGAGAGTTTTTGAGGGTGGATAGAAAGCGTATAAGAAGTGTAAGTTTTGCTTTATTTGTGTACATAATTTGAATTGGCCTGTGCACAGAGTGTTTAATTTTGGCCTCTAAAGAGGGCACAAGATTTAGTAATTGTGGCGACGAGTCTGGGTAATAGATGCAAGCGCCCGCAGATGCGGCAAAGCAGCGGCGTGGTTGTAGAAGGCGCTGCGCTGTGGCTGTCGTTGCTGCTGATTTGCTACGAGAGATGGCGGCATGTATGGAGGTAGTAGACGAGCGTAGAGTTGTGGAGTGGAAGTAGGCAAGTCCGTTGTGTTTGTTATCTGGTCCGCTGTGATGGTGTGGGTCTATTACTTAGCTTCTAGTTACTGGAGCTTTCTGCGGATTGTATGGATGATGTCTGTGCGCCAGGAAGTTAGATAGCACTGACTGCGTACCTCAGCTCGGTGAGGAATGTGGCGACATTGTTTATACTGTGGCTGTGATTAGTTTCGTTTACTGTTCTTCGGTGCGGTGGCGCCTGTTGGCCGTGAGCTGCAGAGCATTTAGGTTCAGGTGGAGGATCTCGGCCTATAGCTCGGTGATGGTGTGTTGGTGTCCTTTGATGGTATCGTGGTCTTTCTGTGGTGCTGCAGGAGAGGCGTGCTGCCCCTGAAGGTGTATTTGTTCCGGCGGCGCTGCAGCTCGGGATACAGCAGGTGCTTCACTTCGAGATGGAGGTGTTATCGTCCGGCGTGCATAAAGTGGGCACCACGCCTATCCCATAAAATGATCATGGTCGTTACGTGTCGCAGAATAGCGATGACGACGTGATAGGTTGTGCCCGGTGTAGCGTGCAGTGAGACGCTGGGCCCCACAGTAATGGCAATGAGGCTCGGCGTTGCAAGCCTCCACGGTGTGACTATAGCGGCAGCACCGGTGGCAGTGCTTGTAGTGGCATTGTTGGCTCTCTTTGATTTGTAGGTTTTCTCCCAAGAGCTTCAGTCCTGAGGACTGAGTGGCGATGTATTGGGCCCGGTTGAGGAAGGTGAGTGGCACCAAAGAATAGGAGCCCCATGACCAGAAGATGCGCAAGGCCCTCACTCCGGGTGGCTATCGGCTGTGATTCTCCTCTAGAAGTGTCCGAGTTGGAAGGTGGTGGTGGACGCCGCAGACTTAGGTGTCGAAGCTTCCGTAACGTCCTTAGTTGGCGTCGACTGAGGTTTGTCGGGCTGTGGATGACGAGGCGGTGGCGTCAGTTTGTGTCGGAAGCTCATCTGAAGGCATACGTTGTGCTGCAATACTGGCAAGGATAGCCGGAGAAGTGCGTGTTACCCTCGTTGTTGTTCGCTGACGTAATGTTATGTGTGGGAATTGGACGTAGGAGAAAAAAGGTCTGAAGTGATACCTGCTGGGGTATGCAGAAAATATATCGGAAGGCTGGAGTCTCCTGGGGGGCAGATATGAAGGGTGGAAGAAAACTCCATCAACCAATAGAGTGACGGATGTCATTGTGAAGATTAGGGTGAAAGGAAGGGGGGAAAGAAGTAGTGATGGAGGTTATTCTGACCAATAATTTACAAACCCGATGGTTTTAAAGGAATACGTCAACAGACCTCTCTGCATTATTAATTCTATGGAATTAGCGGTTCTTCCGCACCAGACGTGTGCACAATGTTTTGAATTTTTCAGTCGTCTGATTCCATCTTTCCAACCTTGTCCCACACACGGCTTGTCTGGAAGAACAGTTATTAACTCCATTGGTTTACCTAATAGTTGGTTAAAGTGTGAAGCCTGCGATTTAAAGGAGTTACGACATTGTGATTTGGCATTGGACAATTAAATTGAGTTTTATTTATGCACGCTCTTTAACTACTATGGTCCTTAGCGTCCCATTCCATATTGGACGTGAAAGACCGGAAATTTTGCTCAGAGGCCTTTTTATCAGGCTTGAGGCTCTTTTACGCGCCGTAAATTTACGTCACGGGACCACCGGCTTTACTTCCCTTCCGAAGGAAGCCATGCTAAGGATATTTACGCCCGCGACCTCGGGAACTTGAGGCTAGCATGGTAACCACTACACCACGGAGGGCGACAAGTCGGCATTGGGTTAAGTCATCTCAAAATAATCTGAGATCTCGTGGTTTACCGGAAGAAATGCGAGTAATCAGTTGGGGAATTTAATGTCTTGCCATTATACCTAATTTTTTTAGAGCAATCGCACGGGGTCCGGAAGATCCGTCGTTCAAATCACGCTTGTGACGGAATTCTTTATCGTCTGAGTCTACCTTTCTAACCTTGTTCTACGCACGGCCTTGTGCGGAAAAACAATTAATTCCAAGCATAGGGACGGCATCTGCGGTCCTTAAATAAAGCTGGAGATGCTAAGATTTTGTTTACTATTTTATCCAACCAATAAACATTCATTCTAAAGGGATTGCAACATTAGCTACATATTTAAAGCTATAATTGTTTCTTTTTTGGTTTATTACGTACTAAATGCGCATACGTCTAGAAATCGCAGGCAAAGCATGGTCAAACTTCGGGGGAGCATGTAAACAAAACTGTTTACATGCTGTGTAAAAGTGTAAATAGTGATGGAGTACTGAGTGATTTGTGGTCTCAAGTAGTAACTAGAAAACCGAAGAGAAAAGAGTAAATTTCCAGAAATTCGTTGTGAAAACGAATAAAAGGCAATTTGATGTCACTCTTCTTTCCGTATTGATGTTTAGAGGAGCATTTTAAGGCTGCTATGGATCCTTGCGTATTGGCCAAAAGACATAGTAATACGTTGTTTTTTCTTTACACGCCCAAGACCTCAAATAGACAAATAGTAATAATTAATGAGGCTGCTGCCATCTAGGACCAAGGATATCAGTGATAACAAATACTCTGTAAAGTTTCCATATTTCGTTCAATATTCAGTGTATTAGTACAAAATTAAATGAACTTGAAGCATATTTAAATGATATGAATTATAACACTGTAGTACAGCCCAATACTGATTGAAACGGGTGAAATTAAGTATTATTGTATAAGTAAATTTGTAAGAGTATCCATTTATTGTCATTCAGAAAAACATTAACGATGGTGTGATAATTTTTATAGCTAATGAGTACTACTGTGATTTTACTGAGATTGACGTTTAAACCTATTGTGTTGGGAAACATTTTGAGGTCGCAGCTGAAGGATTGAAATTGCAAAATATCATTGTAATTAATGCATATGATTCACTTAATGGAGAATACACGTTTTTGTGGATAAGCTTATCCTTAGTATGGCATTTTTTAAATGAACATAAAGTTAATAATAAGCGGAGACCTTAACATAAATATGGCTGTACCTTGCACTAATAATTTAAATGTATGTAATATGCTTAGGAATTTCAACTGTTACTATTCTCACACAAACCCAAGGAGATTTAACTCCTGTTTCGATAATTTTATTACTAATATGAGTAAAGAGGAATACGAGTTTTAAGTATTTGATCCTTCACTGTAAGATAATTCTGCTGTAACATTATTATTATTATTATTATTATTATTATTATTATTATTATTATTATTACAGACTACAAAGGCTGAGGTACATAATGACAATAATTTAAGCTATAAAACATTAAGTACAAAAAAGAACATAAACTATAGAATTGAACATTTCAATTATTATTTATGTTTATGAATTTAAAAGAGGTTCTAATTCCTAACCAAGTACATGACTAAAGCAAAGCTTTTAATGTATTTTTAAACAATTCTTAACCGTTTTATGTATGTTGTCCATTTGTCAAAAAACAAAACAGATATAAAGAAGGCCCTCTCAAGATTATGGTTTAAGCCTAATATTAAATTTGAGAAAAAAATCATGGCTTTGAATGGAGTGTATAAGGTGACGGGGTCTGATAAACAATTAGATTTGTATAAACAGTACAGGAAAGAATATAAACTACTGTTAAAAACGTCCAAATTGGAATATAATAGGAATTATACTGATAGAGCAAGGAATAAATGCAAAGCCGCTTGGAACATTGTAAAACATAAAGTAAACTATAATTTACATAGACACACTACCATGATGATGAATTTGAGTGCTAGTTTTTTGATTCAGTAGAACAGAACTGTATTAAAGCCAAATCAGTTGCAGAAAAACTTGATACATCTGGTGAAAGCCGTTTGAATAACCATATATTAAGGCATAATGATAATTTTAAATTCCATTATGCATCAGTGATCTTATTAAGGTTATTAAAATGTTAAAAATATTCTAATAGCTGCGATGTATATGGTTTAAGTAATACTATAATTAAAACTGTGTCAAGAAGTATACCATTACCACTCACAAGATGTATTAATCTCTGTTTGAGAGATGGCAACTGTCCTGATGAACTAGAGGGCTAAGACAGTTCCCATTTATATAAAAGGCGACACAAAATCAAAGAAATTACAGATCAATTGCAATTGTACGCATACTCGTTAGGGTTTCTGAAAGCATTGTCTTATTACGACTAAGAGAATGTATTGCAAAGTATAACATTCTTACGTAGTGCCAGTTTGGATTTCCCTTCGGAAAAAGTACAATGGATGCAATTGATGAGCTGTTGAGTAATTAGTAAGGCATATAAAGATAAAGATCATGCCCTAGCTTTATTATTTGCTCTAAATAAAGCCTTAGATTCTATGTCTGAAGAAATTGAATTACTATGGAGTAACAAACACTAAGTATAACTTCTTTTTATCTCACCTAATCGGACGTAGTCATGTAGTTTACGTAAATGGTAAAAATAGCATAGAAACAACCATTAATAGGGCATTCCCATGGCATCCATTCTGGGTCCGTTTGTGTTTATTATTACGAAAATACCTATCTGATAGTATACCTCATAAAACAGTGCTGTATCAAGGTGGCTCAACTTTCATTACGACATATAATGATACTGATATTCTTAATGATTACTGTAACGACACAGTGAACGATAAAAATAGCTCGTTTTAATATAGCGGGTTCTTGGTAAACACAGATAAGGTACATAAAATTGTTTGTAGCATTAAACCAGTTCCAGGAAGTTTGATTAATCAAAATGTAAAGCAATTGGGAATGTTTCCAGACCTGAAATTAAATTCGAATGAACACATCGATTGTTTGCAAAAAAAAAAAAAAACTAATACGCTTAGTATATATGTTTAGAAGTACTTATGATAAAATTACGGTGAATTATTTGAAACAAATTTATTATGCATTATTTGAAAGCATCTAAAAGTATGGTTTATTGTTTTGTGGCTATAGAAATGGATTAAAAGACACTTCACTGTTGCAAAGGAAGACGATTTGTACTATTATCAATGACCGAGCGGGATGGCTCAAGCAGTTACGTCTGTGGCCGCATTCGATTGGTCCCAAGATCGATCTCCGGTGACCGCCCAATCTGGCTCATGAATTCTTCGTGATTTTCCCGGGTGCCAGGCGAATGCTAAGGTGGTTCATCTTCTACCACGGTTTTCCTCTCATTTCCTGTACCCATCATCTTCCTTGTCAACTATTTCAGGGTTGTGGGAATAGGTAACGGTGTTCGGCGGTTGCGGCTGGGCGGTGACTTGCGCTACCTGGAGATTGGTAGCTTGTGGGCAGGGACCGTGCGGCGTCGGATACGTTCTATTTCGAAATGTTATAGACCCGTTCATGCTTGCGCCCTTCAGGATCCGGATCTGGTCGCTCTTCGCCTCTCCCCTCACCCCTCCCAGGAGACACATTGGAAGCACAGTGGCCGACTGGCTTGCGTGCGGTGCTCTGCCCCGGTTCCGGGGCCCTCTGTGCTACGTAACTTTACCTTCACTATTATGAATGTATCTTCAAGAACACCTTGTAAAATTCTGTTTAAACGAGAGGGAACGTTAAGTGCACAACCATTATATACTTCAACTTCTGTCTTATGCATACAAGAACATTGGTCATTATTCACCGAATAGTGATGCTCATAATTACACTATCAGGAATATATGCAAATTTAATGTACCATACTCAGAATTAGGGAAAGTTAAGAATAATTATTTAATTACCAGCATCAGATCTTATAATAGATTACCATCTTGTGTAAAAAAAGTGGATGAAAAGAACTTCAAATGTAAGGTTAAATCATGGTTATGTGATATCCATTCTGTAGGCATATGAATTACTGAATGTCCTTATACACTTCAGTTTTGACCATATGTGCCCACGAAACTGGCCTTTTTTATTGTACACTGTATTTAAAGGCTGTAATGAATTATTATTTTTATTACTATTACTACCATTATCATCATTTATTATTATTCCCTTTCGGCGGCCTTTGTACTGTAACCAAACACTTGCGTCTTTCCTCCCCTATCAACAACCTACATAAATATCGTTTGGAAGAGGATGTGCACGTGAACGTTGTTGCCACAGTTTAAAATATTATTTAAAAGCAAAACTTTACGCCTGTACAAAATATAATCAGTCAGTTTGTCTTGCTTACCTTACCTACAAATGAACCATGTATCGCATAACAAGTACATGTTACAAGTGCTTAAGAAATATAACTGAGGAGGGGCTAAAGTAATATATTACGCTAGAAGAATAGAAATGCATATTAACATGTTATCCGAGAAAAACTTAGAAACACGTCTTAATTAAACCATACATGTTTGGACGACTATGACTAAATATAGAAACATATGAAAATACATTAATTGAATTTATATTGTAAGGAACAACTTCCAAATATAGGCATGATCTTTAATTACGTTATTTACCATAGTAGTATAAAAATATGGTATCTAACTTAGATACCCTGGGTTCGGACCCAGAAATGGGGCCAAATATGCATTTCCCATCCCCTTCATTTCAGATGACATTGGGCATGACATAAATGTTGTATTGTTTATTGAAAAAGGGGTGGCAGTTGACATTGCAGGTGTTACACCCCTCCCCTTGCTTGCTATTGTCAAGATATGAGAGTAATTAAGCTAGTTTTGTTGTCCCATGAAGGCCTTATTTATTCTTTGTTGGTATTTTTATATCGAGGATATAGGGTATGTTTGTGTTCTCGCGCATTATAGAGGGGTTCGCATCCCATTTAAAATTCTATTAGGGGTGTTCCAACTCTTTTGTGGATGCTAATTAGTACCTCATTCCACTTTCCTGTTATTCACCCCAAGAAAAAGCGAAGCCAAAGAAAAACCACCTCCCACACCAAAAACTACTAGGTGGCTTTAGAGTCTGTGGAATTCTCACGTGTTGCACGAAGATCATCGTCAGCACACTTATGAATGCTAATTAATACCTCAAGCCAATTTCCTATTGTTCACCCCAAGAAAAAAACACCAAGGAAAAAACCCATCCCACACACATATAAATTATTCTATATGGTTTTAGAGCGGTTGGAATTCTCACGAATTTTCCCTTCACAGCGGACACCAATCGCTGCCATTTGGGCTTTATGGACACTTGTGTATGCATACATGCATCACATTGTACCTCCACATCGAAAATAGAATTCGACAGTTGACCATTGATTTCCAAGTTACGTGCGGGCTGGTGTGGAATAATTCTCTCCTTTTAGGAAAAAAACTCATTTCCCAAAAGAAACATCCATTCCGTTAATATTTGTGGCTGTAACAAACGAATATCTCGAATTCAATCAACAGACACCTGTGCATTCATATACAAAGGAATCTGACTCCTTCTACGAGTCAATGAGAGAGACAGAGAGAGATACCCCTGCTGGTTTCATTGTAAATAAATGCTAGGAAAAACTTAGTTTAAAAAAAACCTGGTCCCCTATGCATCTTTTGCGCTGCGTGTTGTGATTGGAATGCAGTGAATCCGCGCAGAAAAAAATCCGTCAGTTGACCCTGGTTTCCACCGAATGACGATTGCTAATAGTGCGAGATGTTGTGAGATAATTCTGTCTTTCTAAGGAAAATAACAGTTGTATTCCTTCCCTACCTATGGAAACAGTGTCATTTCATAAAGAAAACTCCTCCATTCCAGCAATATTTACGATACGTTTGGAAAGAAACAGCATTTATTCAATACAAAATCAATTCTCTCCTAACGAAAAATGCACCTAGCTCTTTTTTGTGTCATACCGAGGAGTAAAGTTGTAACAAGGACTCCAGGCTTCATTCAGAGCTTTGCATCGTATATAAATAATGAACCAAGTCCATTGTGCTATTCATTGACCAGCTATCGGTCGAGGGAATAAAAGGTTTCAATGCTAGGGAATGGCAATGCGTTCTTTATACAGGTGCTTCATTTTAAACAGTTAGATGCATTGCAACGTACACCTATATGATTTTACAAGAGAACAAACCTTTCTGCATTTGTTCACAATTCCCTGCTTCCGAAAAAAACCTGTAATCCCTCCAGCTTGAGAGAGAGAGAGAGAGAGAGAGAGACGGGGAGAGAGAGATTACCGTACATGTATTTGAAGCAAGACATTTTATCGCTCGTGTATATATATCACTATGATAGCGAATACAAACGTACTCTGATTAAAGTTGCTATCGTCAATAATTTCGGAGTGCATATAGTCGTAAAAAATAACATATTTCATTCGCACGGATGAATACTATCATTCATATGATTTTCTCCACTCAGTCTCCTTTACAGAGGAACGAATTGCACCTATTAAGACATAATATTCGCACGGCTTTTTCTATTTAACCTTTCCTACTTTTTCTGTTTCTACTCCATGTTGCAATACAGTAACATAAAAATGAACTGTTATCTCGAATGATAACTTGAAGTTTTATTTCTCTTAACATAAACTGGAAAAGCAAGCGAGTTTACAACATAAAATAAAATGCAGATTTTTTGTTTCTTATCTGAAACATACCTTTAAGCGTTAATGCGGTGTATTGCATTCACAAGTCTTTCTCTACTCACTATTATCGTATATACATTCACATAACCTAGCCTACTCTCTCCTCACAAACAGAAAAATCAATCGTATTGGGGTTTTCAGTGTTTTATATCTAAAATATTTCCCTACTCACTCTTCAGCTCTGGGTTGTTGGTAGAAGCATATTGAAGCGTGACGTACATAAACTTCAATCCTCACTCACTTTCTATGTAGCTATGAAAAAGCCCCCAGAATGTGAGGTAAGCTAACATAGCACATTCTCATGACTTTTTTTATACACGAGATATTTTTATTTGGGTAAAAATAATTATAATGCATTGATGATTTGAAAAACAATACTTGTGAGTATATATAATGCAGAATAAACCATTCCTAGAACATTGAAACATGTCAGTTAACTAGATAAATGCATCGCATATATGGTTGCAATTGAAAAAATGCATACGTTGCCTTTCCATCTGAATAGGTAATACATTGAAAAATAATGCGTGATGAAGGTCAGTTACAGAGAGTTTAGTAGAGTGTCTTAAGATATCTAAATACAACATTTTCCGACCGGTTCGAGAGTTCAAGGTCTCGAAATAGCCAGGAATTATGAGATAAAGGCAATAAAGAGCGCGCAAACTAGATACGGTACCAGGATCGTATCTTCGCTGGATGATTGCCACGTGTTCTTACTATCAAGATATCATGTGATAACAGACGAAGAGCTTGCAGACATGTCAGGAGAATTACATCAGGAGGAAGAGCATTTACAATGATAGCTTTCGAGTTCCCCAGGGAATGAGAGTCAATATAGGAGCATATTTTATGTATATATTAAAGTATATAATAAAGAAGCTGCACATTCTTAGCTCGGCATGAGTATTGGCAGATTCAGATTACCGAGGACTGCGTCAGCTAAAAAGTGACTACATCAGTTCATCATTATAAACGGAGATGGAAAAGGAAGCTACCAATTCAGGAACAGGAGATTGTGCAGTGTTCAGGACCACGAGGAAGGTGATGATGCATGTACTAAACATTGACAATACATTAAGCAAATATTCGAACGCTGAATAGAGCCAGACGTATTTAACACACAAGCACACATTTCGTTAAAAATGCTATTTTAATAAAATCAAGATATACATATTGCTATATGTAGACTTCGACAAAAACACAACCCTATGACGTAGAGAAAGACGTCGCCTAACAAAGAATCAGTCATTACACAGTAGAGTTCACTATTAATAATTCTATAAAACCTAACATCTTTAACGTCTGCATAATATCGCTAATATCGTCCAAAAATTCATCTTACCAGCTGTATGGGACATTATTAGCAACCTTAGGCGGTATACTAAGTCATTAGGATCAATGTAGGGGTATAATGTTTCATCAATATTTGCTTTAGTATATCATCTTGACTCGGCAAGTTAACACTAGAATGTTTGAACATGTTTGCATGTGCTTATTCAGAGTTTGCTCATCCAAAGATCCTGCTCTTCTTGAATTCAGCATATGAAGATATTTCAGGATCGCTTGCAGGATTACCAAGTATTGAACATCTTGAATCTAACACTTCAGGTGTTCAAGAAATTTCAGGATCGCTTGCGGGAGTTCCAGACACTACACAGCCGGACATATCTTTACCCCATCTTCTCCTGTGCTGTTTAACCCTTGAAATAGATCTTTTTAAAGCCCTATTGCATATGCAACACTTAACAAAACGATTCCTCTTCCCATGGACAGTATATGAAAAACTAGGATTCTCGTAAGCTGGCTGTATATGAACGGCTTTATGAGGATTCATGTTCAAAGTAGTATATCTCTACTAGACAATGTACACTATTGAAGTTGAATTCGTATACGTGTACAGGAGACTGAACTATTATTCGCTTATTTACTCATTTAGGCATTACCTTTTAGCATTAATAGCTATAAACCCTATAGTCAAGCTATGGCAATCTGAAATATGCTAGAATTTCCATGTTAATTGCATAATTCTGTTAATTACAACTATTTCATTAATTATATTTAGATTCGATGAGCATGAAATGGAGGCACAGAAGTCGAGTGTAACTTTGTTTTTAGATAGTTCAGAGAATGTCCAAGTTGGGCTAGATACAGGTTAGGTAGGGCAGATATATACAAAACTGAAACTCATGCGTGCAAGCATCGTACTTTTTAGTGAAATTGGGTTACATATTTGCAGGCTTTAGCGAGACAGGGTTACATTTTAATGAAATGGGTTCCCACATTTGCCGTCTTTAGCGAGGAGGAGTTAAGTTCTGGTGAAATTGGGTTACATATTTGTTGGCTTTTATCGAGACTGGGCTACGTATTAGTGAAATGGGGCTACATATTTTCTGTCTTTAGCGAGAGAGGGTTACATTTCAGTGAAATTGGGTTACATACCTGCTGCCCTTTAGCGAGATAGACTTATATTCTACTGAAAAGGAGTTTACATAGTTGCTGGCTTTTGGGAGACAGGGTTACATTTTTACGATCCCTGGAATGCTAGAGGCTTAAGGTGTCTCTAGGAGTCTTCAACTGCTTACTGATGTACTATAGTATTCGCTGGCTTATTGGCGCTGGCTTTAGAGAGATAGGGTTACATTTTAGCAATCCCTGCTATTTTTGAGGACTCAGTGTGTCTCCAGGGTCTTCAACTCGCTTACTGCTGTACTGCAGTATTCGCTGGCTCATTGGTTTCTTGTATTATAACATGATTAATAGTGAACTCCAATGCCTAATTAATGATTCTTTATTGGGCGACGTCTTTCTTCTATGTCATAGGCTAGTAATGTTCTATATTTATATATATCAATGTGTATATCTTGATTTCATCATAACATTTTTAACAAAATGTGTGCTTGTATGTTAAAAATGTCTGTCGCTGTTTAGCACTCGAAGATTTGCTTAATGTATTGTCGATTGTTATAATTAGCAATAAATGTGCTTTTTCCATCGTTGATTTAAGTGTATTTTTATTAGCCATCCACTCCGTCCGTATTGTCTGATATAACAATACAAATAATAATAATAATAATAATAATAATAATAATGCTGATGAATCATGATATGACTCATCAGAGCTCCATTTTCATCAAGGATGATTCTGATTCCATTTTTGCTTCTAGGCAGACCCACTGTTTGTCCTTATGTGCATGTATTTTTCCTCTTATACATAGAGTTGACTCCGTGATGGTTCTTTTCATTCTAGAGCTTATGGAAAAATTACTTTTGGTCAGTCAATGTGTAACCAGATTTAAATAAGATAAATTATCAACCAGTATCAAATATGCTCCAGTGCGATGAGAGAGATCTCCCTATAGATCATTGAGTCATTTAAAACATTTTTCACATATGCAATTCAAAATTATGTGGAAAAAATAGAACTGTTATCAGAATTTGAAGTAACCATTGATGCTTTAATGTAGGTTGTTTCAATGGATCATACAGGAGTACAGACATAGCTCATAAAGGGTATCATAAATTATGTGCGTGAAGAATTATTCGTGTAATTGTATTCTTACTTTATCTACTAGGTATAGTAGGTAGGGGAAGTATTGCATTCCACCCAAAATTCGATACCGAGGTTTCCAAGGAAATACATGTTTGAGGTGCCCTTAATCCAAATAAAGAATTTTTGGAAGCATGCCCGTGTGTGAGTGTCGGTCTGTCAGTCTGTCTGTGTGAAAAGCATAACTCAAAAACGAAAAGTCCGATAAGTACCAAACTTGGTATTTGACTTTAGTATCCTCCAAGGATGCGAACCAAAGATTTCCAAGAGAATTCTCCAACCCCATACTATCCTTTACATGGGACGTTTTTCGAAGATATTGATTTTCTCAAAAATGGCTCAAAATTCTCTAAAAATCATATGTTTAAGATATTTTTTAAATAAAATGAAACCTATATCTTGAATGTTCTGGGAATGTCCCCAAAGCTCTTCTTCATTCTGAAGGGCTTTCGGATAAGTGATAAACCGCAAGAGATGGAATAAATGTTACTGCACGAAAATGGAGATCTTGTTAAAACACACAATTTATGTCTCATACATTTTTATGGTGAACCATTTCCGCGATATTCCTTGTTATTTGTTTGAATTTTCCAATACTCATACTTTTTCTCAATTGGGAATGCGTTATTGGTTTTTTATTGTCCTGGACATGCAAAGAGAATGGAGTGTTCCACTTAGCAACCAACTCTTAAAATATTTGACTATCGTTTAAAGCCTACCATATTCCCTGTGTACCTACAAGAAAATTAGCAGTAAGATGGTTTATGCAAGGGTTTATCTCACTAACATGAAGTAGATGGAGAATAAGGGTATGTATAAATATCTTCTATAAGAGTAGGGTGTCATGCGATTACAACACATCAGAGTTTTTCAAATATTGCACTCAGCAGTCATATCGCTGGTCGAAAACGTGTCGATTTTTAGATAGTTTCTTCATTAGGGTCTATATTATACATAAATCAAGCTTAGATAGATAAGATATCTATATTGCATTTCAAATTAGTACAGGAAAAAGAACCCCTGGTGCATAGGCCATTGGCTGTGCATGCATTCATATTTGATGTACAATCAAGTTGGCACAAGAAAAAAGAACAGATTGACTTCTCGGCATTCAGTACTCTCTCTCTCTCTTCCTTTCTCTTATTTTCATGCTTTCCATGGGTGATATTTTGGACTTCTCCCGCGTTCTTTTTCTTTTTCGTATGGGCTGAGAGCGAATATTCAGTTTACCTGTAATCGGAAAAGTTAAAAATGCATTTATTTTTTTAACATCCTACAATAAGAACTAATTGTGTTATTGTTAATCATTGCTATATTTGACTATCAGTTTCATCATTTATTTTTTCACTTAAGTGCCTGTTATAATCTTTCAGACATCGGTCATTGTTCTCAATCGTTAGATATATATATATATATAAATATGAAATATCATTGAAATATCTGTTTACTATTTATTTTTATCACTGTGAAATAGGAAACATTGAATGCTTAACTCTGATATTTCTACATACCTTTGCCATGGGTACAAAAGCCAATTTACATGTCTTAAATTTCCCCATTTCCACCATGCCTTTGTGAACCAGGGTTCTCCGAAACACTTTTGCTCAAATCCTTAAGCTCTATATATGAAATGTGTGTGTTTATCTAATCTTCATATATGATTCAAGTTTAAATTAACTTGTCTAAAGTTTATGAGCATATTCGTATTATCACGAATTAAAACGCTTTAGTATAGCGGAAAAGGCGTGGAAAAGAATGTAATCGTCTGATGCTGCATTTGGCGAAAAGTTGCCAGCGAGACCAGTAACCTAAATTATGAAGGGAAAGGCGGCTCTTGGTGCTGGGTACAGAAAGAAGAAACGCAGTGGATTTGTGCCTCTGATCCCAATTATTGCAGCTCTAGATGCTGTCGCTGGAGGGGCTTAACAAATTGCGACAGCACTAAATAAGAAAAAGGCTGCAGATAAATAGCTTGCAGAAATGATGAGGCATAAGAGGGAGATTGAAGCAAGAGGAAAAGGTCTTCGAGTGAAGAGTAATAAGCTGAGTAGCAAGAAAGGGAGTTTACAAGCTAAGGCAGAGGGCTATACCTGCCCCGGAAAAAGGGTTGAGTAACATTGATTTCGTCTTGTATGCTGGACGTTTAAAGATTCATAATTTAAGAGGTGAATACACGCTCCATCAGCTACCTTCAAAGTCCCGTTACAGAGAAAGAATTATCGCCAATCTCGACACTTCAGAGAATGAAGCCACGCATTGGGTTTGTGTAAATAAGGACGGTAACATAACATTTTAATAACATAACCTCCTAGAGGACACCTTGATGCACGTTTATAATATATTTACGGAACACATCATAGCTTTGTTGCGACACTGTCTTTCCACTACCTACATCCAGCGGAATTGCAACTTTTTTAGTAAAAAGGAGTTGCGATGGGAAGCCCACTCAGTCCCACTATTGCCAAATTTTAAATGGAAAAATTCGAACAAATAGTCTTGGAGTCAGCCATTTATAAACCTAAAGTTTGGCGGAGATACGTCGATGATACTTTCGTGATCTGGCTACATGGAGACAAGGAACTGGAAGTATACTTGGATCATTTCAACAGTATTAATGATAGTATCAAATTTGCCATGGAAAAGGAGATCTTTGCATTGCTTTATTGGATCTGCTTGTAACCAAAAACCCGGACATGACGCTAGAACAAACGATATATAGAAAACCAATACACACAGAACGCTATATCCAAAGAATGTCCAACCACCATCCGCGGCAGAAGAGAGACATTATTAAGACTTTGATGGAACGTGCTAGGCGCATCTGTGAACCGGATACTTTGGAACAAGAACTCAAATATCTACAGCGAACACTATAGAAAAATGGTTGTGGACAAAAAGAAAAACACGGACATCACCCACACCAAGAATAAGGGAATGCACGGAGACGCAAAAACAACAGAACATAGCTTACATACCGCATATAAGTAAATTTGCTTATAGAATCGGCAAACTTTTAGAAAAGTCAATATAGGAACACTCTTCACGCCCACCAAGTTCAGTTCCGATGAGAACAGGACATACGAGACCCCCTTTTTGCTAAAGCGGTCTATCGCATAGCCTACATTTGCGGTAAGGTGTATACTGGCACTACCAGGCTCGGTGTAAACACTCAAATTTAAGGAACATCGAAATAGCTGTCGCCTGGGACAAAATGAAAAATCTTTGGCTGAACACGCTCTTCTGGGGGGACATAACATCAGATTCAATGATACAGAGATTCTCGACAACACAGGCCAGCACTATGACAGAATTTATCGAGATGCCATTGAAATCTACAAGCATAAAGATAATTTTAATAGGAAGGAGGAGGAGGTAGCACGGGTGCACAAAGCTTGGATCCTGGTGTTGGAAAACACGAAAATTAAACCTTATATACCAGCCGGACAAATCACATGATAGTAGCTCCAACCTCAATGTGATTGGCTGCCAATAGGAGTGAAGTGGGCGGTCTCAGCCTGTCTATATATATATGGCGAGATGTTAGGTAATAAAGCATTTACTGGACCATGGCCTACAAGCCCGGGAGCTCCATTTTATTGGATAACATTTTTATTTCGATAGCTGTGGAGATTTGAACCCCTCGAAAGAGATAGAAATGTACCTCAGCGTTGTTAAGCTGTATAGCACCAAGAGATCTCAGAGTTTCAGATTGGTTATCTGCAGGCACCTGTGCTTGCAATTTCTATAGCAATGAGGTACACTATCGCTATCAGCCACAAGAATCTGTTATTACTACATACCTCAATCCTCCTCTGCAAATAGACCCTAAAGATAATTATAAGACATTGCTCTACTGAATTTTGAAGCCTTCTATTCCATTCCCAATGTTGATAGGAGTAATAGTCAATTTCAATACATTTACAATGATGAGCTTATGGTCATCGATATACCCTATGGAAATTATGAGATTGCAAATATTAATGAATACATCAGAGATAAGCTTGGGGTGGATGAGCATGTCTTCTTTATTCCATCTGATAACAATACCATGAAGGCTGAAATTAAATGTCCTTTCACCGCTGATTTTTCAGTGAGTGTTCTATAGGATCACTCTTGGGTTTCAATGACAATGAAGTTATTCCGGCTAATCAGCTGGTTGAATCTGATTTCTTGGTATGCATATTTAAGGTGAGCATTATAGGAATCGAGTGCAGTATTGCAACAGGCTCTTTCATTGATGGTAAAAGCGGGCACTCGATCTACGATCTTTTCCCTTCTGTCCCACCTGGATATCATTTTTGTCAAGAACCGTTTAACCCAATTTATCTACCGATCATAAACACGAACACTATAGAGCAAATCAGTCTTCGTGTAGTGGACCAGAACGGGAATATTATCAACTTTAGAAACGAGGATATAAGCATAAGACTTCACGTCCGCCGCAAGGCCAATAGATCATAGAAGAAGCGAACGTCGCCGAGGATATAGTAATGGGGTGATTTGACGCCCACAGCGTGCTCCACCTTTGACACTTAGAGTGTTAGTATCAAGCAATCGAAAGTTCCTCCAGATATTGAGCTTCGGAATTCTATAATCATTGACATCTTCAATGTTACCGAGACACCCAGATTCGACGACAAGATCACTAAAGAAAAGGAAAATGTGTTTCTGCCATATAATACATCGACTCTGGACGCTAATGACCAGATTAGAATCCTTTGCCGAGCTGAGGATTCATATACTATAACCTCACCGGAGTTACCTATACATTGAAGGAGGTATTACTAAACATAGTGGTGCAGCTACTACTGCAAAGCTTACTAATAACACTATTGCATTCATGTTTGAGATTGGACTGGAAATGAACTGGATCAACTATTTATCGAAGCAGAAACCCCGGGTTCGTATCCACTCTTCGCAACAATGCTGCACTCAACCCCACTGAAGCTGTTTGCCTCCTGTACGCCGGATCGTGCTACTCTGGAGAAAACATGCACATTTTGCATGCAGCAAATGGAACCTTCAATGATACAGTGCTGCTGTCGATGCTTCTGGGATTTGGCGACGACCACAAGGAGTTCATACTCAATAGCAAGCTTGAGTTGGTGCTTATTCCATCCAAGGACTCTAAAATCTGCAGTACAGCGCCTCAGGGGGAAGAGAATGCTGCTGTTAAACTTGGACGAATCAAGTGAAAAATGCTTACAATTCACCTTTCCGATGCTGAAAAGGTTGGAATCCCCAAGATTGTCAAGTCGGACAAAGCGCCGTTTCTCCCCTTTAAGACCACAGATCTGAATACTCATTCGGCTATAGCACCAACTAAACAATTCACCTGAAATGTCGCAACCACATCGAAAATGGAGAAGCCGAGATTTGTCATTGTGGGTGCTCAGACTTCAAGGTCAACTAATGCATGTAAAGACTGTTCGCTTTTTGAGTATTGCAATATAATTATTTTGAGGCTTTATCTCAATAGTGAATTTTATCCTTACCGTGACATGAACTTGGACTTCGGAAACTCGAGATTTGCATCATTGTATGAAATGTATTCAAAGTTTCAAAAATCATATTATGTAAAAGAGAATTACCCATTATTGAAGAGAAAGTATTTCCTTAAATATGCACCTATATTTGTTATAGAACTCTCTCATCAGCTCGAGGAGGTTGTGAATGGGGCTGTCGAAATTCAAGCTAGTGGAAATATCCCTGCACAGACCGCCGTTTATTGCTTGATAATTAATAACAAAATATTTACATACAAGCCTTTGACTCATGTGATAAAAACCTTATTTTAAGAGAATCACTGTAGTTTAAGGATCTGTCTTTTCATTAGGAATGTAGGGATTTTTGTGATGAATTAAAGAAGTTGCAAAAGCATACATTCATTCCTTTTTATTATTTTTATCATAAAATTCCAGTACTTTCCTACTCCAATTCCTCGTTCCTACTTATGGCATTACACTTGAAATGGATAGGTTACGTAGATGGTAATCTATACACGACTCAAGTCATTTTAGTTGGCAAATTTCAACAGTATTTAAAAATATTTCACAATTATTCAAATTAGAACTCACAAATTCATTTTGTCGTTTTCGATATAAGCAATGACATTATAAGGGAAAACAATGTTTTCACCATATTCCACTCGCGGGCACTTTCTCGATTGGAGGAATGCTTGCAATACAGGGAGGTACTCTCGAATTATCTCCCAGTCATGCATTGTAATGTCTAGAAAATTGTCTGCGTTTTTCACAATAAACACTGGAAAGCCGTAGAAGAACCCGATCTTAATACTATGGCCTCTCGAGATTCAGACGAATCGGAGCAAGCTTCCTGCCTGCGTGTTTCGTGGGTGTCTAACCTGGTTATTCTATCCTCCAAGAGCTTCAGCCTCCTTTGTACATCAGTAAAGCTTTGCTCTTTATCTTCTTATTTCCTCGGCTGAAACATTACAGAATAAAAGCCTTAGTAAAAGTTTGTAAATTTCCATGCTTTTGGAAATGAGGCAGCTTGAAAAAATAAGAATTACATTTTGTTAAATGACAGAGAAATGAAAACACAAAGATTATTTTTTTCTCCTAGTTATGAAAATACTCACACGAAAGTTTTCCTGAGTTCTGCCTGCTTGCGGGGAAGATTCTGGAGTCGTGTTATTAGAACCCCGTCCACCTGGGAATTCAACTGCTTCTGAGCGCCGTCTATATGATTAGTAGCCTGTGCTGGTGCTGCAAGAGGATATTCCACTGTATCCTTTGCTCTTCTATTTACCGAAGCTAACTCGGTTTTAGGTACAGGAGCGGTAATTTGAATTCTGCAAACACCAATGTATCGAGATACCGATGTACGATAGTATTCCATACGCAGTGAATTATTTGCATTGACGATTTCCAAAGTTACTTATACAGTGATACCAATGTACGATCGTATTGCAAATGTAATCGGTTTTACACTGCTGCTTACTTTAAATTTCTCTGCTTGAACTGGTGTTTTCTGCAGTTCTCATTGCAAGAGAAGCATGAGGTCAACAGATCGTGCACCTCCTGCTTGTCGCATAGGACCGCGTGACCGTGTGCAGTACTCCGAACGGCACAGGGAAGCATGACTTGAAGCGATGTTGTGCATCCCATCGTCACTTTCGGAATCAGCATCCTTGAAAACAAGAAAACACAATTCAATCAGTCACTTTATTTCCCTCGTTGTATTCTTTTTTGGAAATGGCATTCAAGAAAATTTGAACTTACATTATACCTTTTCTGTATACGGGGCAGTTGCCTGTACATATGCCGGGAGAAGACATCTCGTCATGATATGAAGGCATGTTATATACTATAGAGTTCATGGTGCCGTTGCACGACACTTTATAATAATAAGTACAATGGTGTGCCTCTTCTCCGCCCTCGCTCCAAATATCATACATCGTATTATCGCTTCAATTACACATCGAATGATATTTCAGACAGAGGCGAATGGACTCCTTATATACGCGTGATAGGAAACCGGTTCATTACGTCACATATGAGAGGGTGACGAGGGGTCCGCGGGGAATGTTCTACAGGTAGGGGGACGTTTTGTTATTGTGATACAAGAGAATCGAGAGGCGGCTGGGCCATCGAAAGCAGAGGGGAAATGATGCAGGGATGTTAACTCATATTGCAGAGGGCAATGCACTGGGAATTTTTTGATATCGTTGTTTGGGAGAGTCGAGCGGATCAGGTGCAAAGCAGAGAATTGAATGGTATAGAAGGACACAGGAGTTTCGAGTTGTTATTGCGGAATACAGAAGGGGAGAGTAGAATGATGCAGGCGCGGCTTTGGAAGAATCAGTCGGTGCAAAGCAGAGAATTGTACGTAGAGGGGGAGGAGGAGAACGCAGGTGCGAATTGCATATCACACAAGTGCTTGGGTATTGCAGAATGTAAAGGACGGAGGGAAGAAGGGTGTATGTTTGCAGGTATTCAGGTCGAAGTGAATAGCATCGTGTCTGCCTTGGCCCGAAAGGGAGTAAAGAAAGAGAAGTCGGAGGAGGGAATCCATTGTTCACCAAAACAATATACAGGTGTCGTAGTGAATAGAATCCAGTCTCTCTTTGACGGAGAGGATAGCAAAAGAAGGGAGGTTGTCTTTTATCGGGAAGGTCTCTATTGTTCATCAAAGAATACAGGCGGGGGAAGGGCATAACACCTGCAATGACAACTGTGACCCTTTGTTCAATAAACAATACAAAATGTATGGCATACCCCATTGTCCTCTACGTTAACCGGGGTGGGGATACACATTTAGGGCCATCATCTGAGTACGAACCCAGGGTCTGTGACGTAGATACTCTACTTTTATACTGCTTGCTCTATTGATTAGTTTTTATAAATAAGACTGTATGCTACTAGTTCTGCTTACTGTAGTTGTGCGCAGAACTGCGGTGAAAACATTCATTTTGTTTGTCCTGCAATCTGAGAATGTAGAAAAACAAAGATCCAGGACATGTACATTAAAACAGTAAACATGTTAAAAGTTTAAAAGCGAAAGAAGAGGCACGTCAAAAGAAAATAAGGCGAAGCAATTTCTTCTGCCACCCTTAGGAGACGCCTGCTTTTTTCGCAATTTTGAAAAATAATATATCTGCTTCACAACAATGATTTTAATAGTATAATGTAAACATAAGAAGCAAGTTGTGTACTGTTCAAAACCATAAGATTATTAGCTATCATTGCAGCTTCTGTTTACTTAAATGTATAGATTTATTACAAAATCTAAGACAAGTAAGAATATTCAAGACAACAGAACGAAAGAAACAAAAGAAAAAATTGATGTGCTGATTTCACATTACTAATCTCTATTCACTCTTCTACAAACTGCTATTACAAAAGCTTATTCATCTATGTACTCGTTAAACCACATAAACTTTCATTACAGCTCTAAGCAGTTCGTTGTAATTATAAGGATACAGTAGGCTAAAGCCATAGTCGGATATTTGAAAACGGATCACTATGCGAAGTCTTTGAATTCCATGGTCTTTCAAAGTACTAAAAATAGAAATAGCGACTAATTATATACCAGTTTTATAATTTCAAAATTTAAACCAATAACAAGGAATTTCTCGACATGGTTAGTAACACAATTTATTGGACATAAATTGAGTCCTTTAACGAGATTACAGTTTACATACAGTACGAGTTTGTCTATCTCTTACGGTTTACCAGTTATACAGAAAGTTATTCAGAATGTTGAAAAGTTCATAGGTTATTTCCAGAAAATTCAATATATACACTTTATTTTCCTACAAATATCTTAAACATGTGGTATTTTAATACAATCGTAAGAGCCATTTTTGAGAAAAACGAAAGGGTAGAGGAAAAGGTGGTATTATTGGACATTCTTTTGAATTCGCCCATAAATATTAAAATACATGTGAACGTTTGTAACTAATTCTAGGGATCTACCCAGAAATAATTTCTCGTCATGATCTGAAATGTGGAATGGCGCAAATTATATTGTATTAGCATAAAGTTTTGAAGAAACGAAATAGTTACAATTCTGACAATCTTAAAATTTGGATGGCAATATGCGACAGAGAACAATCGAACATTAAAATGCACCATTAAACTAAAAATTATAACATTTGCTGGTATTTTTTAACAGGAACTGAAACAACAAGCAATTGAAATGTAATGTAAAAAGTATACTTTGTCTAAAAAACTAATTAAAATTGTTTTCAGTCTTTTCAATGGAAATTGGAAGAACAACTTCTAAAGAGCACAATTTTACGCACAAAAGTCATAAATGAAGCTGTCATTTTCACATGCAAAACCGTCCATGTGTGCTCATCTGCCACAAACGTCGCACTTGGTTCAGAGTTCTCCAGGGCTCGAGTCCCTGAATTTATAATCGCAAAAAATCACTCAGTAAGTGATGTAATCTTTCGTTGGAATTGTCAAAACTGATTCACCTGAAGAGATGGAGACATAAGTGTCATCTGAATCAGAAGATTCTTGCCTGAATGCGAGTCTTCTTCTAGCTTTAAAACTCGTGTTCTTTTTAATTTTCTTCGGACCATTCGTTAAATATGTTGACCAAGGTTCGTCTTTACTTGTCGATGGCTGTGCTTTCATCTGAAATTGTTGGAACACCATTGCTTGTAGTGGCACAAAGAGAAGGGTTTTTGTCTTCCTTTCCGAGGATTCCTTTGGTTTTTATTCTTCCGGTAAGTTTTAGTGCTGCCTTATATGGTGAACTTGTGATCAGAGTAGCTGTTGATGCTTTTCTTCCTTTGTTACTTGTTCTTTTCTTCAGAACTGGAATGGGTGAAATATCCTGAGGACTGGCGTAGTTCTGCTCTCGGGTTCAGTATGCAGCAGGGTTGGAGTCTGGCCACGCTCAGGATTAAATTCAGGGGATTCTTGCTCTTCTGCAATGTTCGAGCCAATGAAGTCTGCCTCAGTAAACACATTCCTATTTAGAGGCTATATCCCAGTGGTTTTTTCAATTTTACTGATGTTACGGCAGCAGTCATATCATCCTCCTACCAGCTTTACGTATGCCTTTAGGAGAAGGTCCCAGTTTTGTTTTCGGCATCTTTCCTATCAACAACCTGGACAGAGAAAGAAGGTTTCAATATGGGACACCTCAGTTCTGCTTGTCCCATTATACCATCATTCAGTTAACAGCACATAACCTTATATAATAAAGCTATACATTAACTAACCAGGTAAATGTATCTAATTGTTTAAATATACAACTATCCATCAATTAAAATGCAAAGCAAATTGCTTTATTCCACCTGAATTTTGCGTAATAGCAGCCGGAATCTTCCGCTGTTAAAACTTTTCACACCACGAAAAACAACAGAGTCCTCTATCAACCACAGCCCTCACCCTATTGACACGCTGTGATATGTGCAGGTTTAGGGAGGCTTCTAGATTAGTATGGCAGAGTCACCACCAGATAGCAACAATAGTTTCAGTAAAACTGTGATGTCTCACTTTACAACCCCGTCCCATAATACCATCTTTTCCTCTAATAATGTTTTTTCCACATGAAGCGTAATTTAAGGCGGGGAATTTTCTTGAAAATCTTTATATCTAATTCTTCAAAGATGCTGAACTTAAAATATAATAAGTTTAGTGTTTAAGCCACTTTAATGTTTTGACTTATGCTGTACACACACAAACACATAGAGGATGCTGAGGTCTTTCTAAAAATGCCGTTTTGTATTCAGTGAACCTCAAATCGTTTATTTTATATAAATCCTGACATGGAACGTTTGGGTGGCAAACAATATTGTAACACCCCACGGGGGTGGTTACCCCCGCAGTAGGTGATTACACAGGGGGGTTGGTAGCTCAGAGGTAGGGGATGCGTTGGTACTGGAATGGTAGGCAGGCCAGGGTAGCGTTCTAGGATAGGGGTATTTAAATAAAGCACAGGGGATGCATTGTCCCAATAAATTATATTGTTGCTTTAAATGTGCGAACAATTAGATCGGAGTGAAGCCCCGACAAGTCAATAGAAGTTAGGGGTGAAGCCCCGACAAGTCAATAGAAGTTAGGGGTGAAGCCCCGACAAGTCAAGAGAACTTAGATGAGTCGCATGCTTACCTGGTTAGCTGTTGGCGAATGTGATAACTGATCTCTGATTACTTTCTCGTGGCAACTCTCGCGTAGCAACTTCCTGATAGCAACTCCCACAGCAACTCCCGACCGAGTCAAAGCCCTGTAGTATAAATACATACATAAGCGCTGACTCGGCGTAGGCAGCGTGGACGAATTCTGCTAACCTGAACTTCACACTTCCTGGTATACGAAATATGTGCAACCTGGTCCGCCACATCGGTCCCAGGTTCGCCAAATTCCGACCCGGAATTTAAAATTGAAAAGGAGGACAAATATCTTAGGGGGTACTACAACCGTCTACTTAGACGAGGGTTGAGAGAAAGAGAGAAAAAAAAAAATATGGTTGGAGCCTTATACAATTGAAAATGCTCCGATTTCCTCTGCTGTCCAAGACTCGGATACCAGGGAAAATTTTTCTGTAAGGGTAGGTGAGTACGTAAGGGGTGGTAGCGGCCGCGCACTGCAATCTTGCCAAGCTGGGGCGCCGTGGCCCAGTGTTGCAGTATGCGCAATCTTTTCTGTATTCTCATCGTTGCTTTAACGTGAAGTGTAGTTTAGCTGAGACTGAGCTCGTGGAGGTACCCTGTAGCTTCGGATCTCCCCGGTGAACTCTGCCGTGAATGAATAAGGTGCTGGGACAGAGCTGCTGAGTGACTGCATACTTAGCGATTTTCTCGGAAACGTAGTATTGAGTTCCGCGCCTGCTGCATTGCTTGGCCAAGCAGTGGCGTTCCTTCGGAGTGCACTAATTCTGCGTGTTCTGGCGCAACTCCCGTGGTGAGTTATCGACGTGCTCATACTGGTGGGCATCGTACGACCTGGGCTTTCTCGTCGGGTGCTTCTCTTCTCGGTGGTTTAATGGTGCGCAGCAACAGGGTTGTTGTACAAAGACGGATGTCACTTAGGATAAGGTTGGAAGGATTATAATGCGGTTCAAAATTTACGGGACGAGACTAAACACAGCAGAGAAAAGGTAACTTTAGAAAGTGAGTCGGTACCCCTGCCGATTCCTTGCCCCTCCAAATTTTGAGAAAAAAAAAGAAAAAAGAAAAAGAGAACAGAAAAAGCATTAAGTTCTGTTATCCAGGTGTGATGCGACTACTCATAAGTTCTGCTTGACTAGGTATGTTCGTTCGAACAAAATTAAATTTGTACATTATACAATGATTTTTGTCTGTAACTGTATAACACTTTTTTGTGTGGGTGTTGCATTGTATGTCAGCGGTGGTTAGATGTCCGTTTTTGGCATTTTGCTGATACCCCGCATCTGTAACCCGGGGAAGAGGGTCGCTGAGGCTGCTGTAGACTGTGGTGTCTCTTGCCTGCTGGAGGGCATCCTCTAAAACATACTTAGTTTTTGAAATTAGTACCCAGAAATATGAATATTGCAGATGTTGTGACCAATGAAACACAACAAACACAAAAAAAACAACAACCATATTTACACTCCATTTTCCATTCATCTACTTGTCGCAGTGCTACACGCCACTGAGAAGTGCAAAGTCAAGCTCCGTGCGTGAGGCGACGAATACTTGCGTCAGCGGATTTCATGACAGACTTTTGCTTTCGACACTTACCGTCCATGCAGAATCGTATGTTTATGAAAGCGATATCTGTGTTTCTAAGTTTGTGAACCAAAATTGCGGTACCCTTCCGCGTGTGTGGAATGTGTTAGTATCTTGTGTTGCGTAATTCGTGGAGGATACCTGTGACTTTCCTGCCTTCATCCCCTTGTGTAGTTTGAGCCTTTGATTAATTTTATTTTATTTATCTCCCTTATTTATTTCTCCGTTATGTTAGTGTTGATTCTGAGGCGGCATCGGTTGGTGTTGCCAGAATTATAATTCCCTGAGGTGACGTGTGCTGTGGTTCCGCCGTGGTCGAGTTTGAAGAGTTCGACCTTTCCTTACAAAATTTCTTCAATATTCTGTATGCTAACAAGGCCATGACTACTATGCAAACTGTCATAAATACTAGTTCTATAATTTCGACGACTGAAATAGGATGCGAGTTTCAAAATTTCTATGTCCCTGCTCCATCTCGTATATTACCTGCCCTAGTCGTGAGAGAATTTTTGTTTTAATTATTTACACTTGCTTATTTGCCACGTTACATTTATCTATTTTGCACGTTGATTTGCTGATAATTATTTATTTAATAGCGCTTGGTTGTCGTACCAGAGTGTACGTTATTCGATTTTTTTCTCTACTATTATTTATTCTATACGCGGTAACGCATGTGTAAGGTGCGGAGAAAAAAAGAATTCCTGACATCAACCTATAGTTCTCAAAACACATTATCATATACCTAACTTAAATTAATCTTATACTAACACTTATATGAATAACAGTACTTATGAAATAACTTTTCGACCTCCACTAAATCTTATTTCCTATATATTCAACTCTGCTCCCGACCTCAAGAATACTTCTTCATATTTGCTCTCTGTTGTGTCCCTCGGCCCTACTCTGAACTCCTGGGGGGGGGGGGAAATAATGTATATCGTTCAAGTTTCTGTATCTGAACAAAGATATCTGTATTAAGCGAATAACAGGGTCGCGTCTCGGATTTCCCATTATATTTTCACTTCCAGATATATTTTCTCTTCATCACGAGAAAGAGAGAGCAAAAAAAAAAAAAATTAAAAGGTAAACGTGAATCGCGTGGATTATCACTTTTAGCCTAACTTAAGCTGGAGGTCCGAAGATATACTACGTCTTGCATTATCACTTACTACTTAACCTATTTGAGAACTATTGCTGATGTTTAATGTTTTAACCTCTTTCTGTTTCCTGTTTGTTTGTTCTTATGCCGAGCCTTACTGCAGCGTGGACGAATTTGTGGTTCCGCATTCCGTCGTGTAATAATGTCAGCACTTTTGTATTGATGGACATTGAGTGATACGTAGGCGATTTTTTTTTTGTTTCGATTGTATGTGGCAATTGTGTTTACCCGCTGTGCAAGTGTCGCAAGTGTGTTGTATGCTCATTATGCATAATAAGGCGAAATTCTACTAACGTGGACATTCTGGCGTTTCACGGAATTTCTGGCCTTAATTACGTAATTCAGGGGGCTAAGTTTTTTCATTATCCTATAGGGTCCGGTGTAGTTCATTAAAAGCTTTGTGGCTCTACCTACCCTCCTTTTAGGGGTAAATAGCTTCACCAAATCGCCGACTTTATACTCGACGTGCCTCCTCTTTGAATCATATAACTTTTTATTTTTTCTCTGGCTCTTTACTATGTTTTGGGATGCTAACGCCCTTGCTTTTATTATTGCCTCCCGTGTTTGCTGCACAAATAGGTTTTGTGAGGTGCCCTGTAATTGAACGTCTGGGGGTGATACCGGTTTCCGTGCGTACAGTAATTCGAAGGGTGTGAACTTAGTACTTCCCTGTTTGCTTGTGTTTATGGCAAACCGAATTTGATGTAAATTATTATCCCAGTCTGTGTGCTGTGTGTTTACGTAGTTACTGATTACTTGCGCGATAGTTCTATTCGCCCTTTCTATTAGGCCATTAGTTTGGGGTCTGTAGGCTGTTGTGAAAGTCGGTATTGTTCCCATCATCTTAAGCAGTTCTTGTGTCACTTCACTCATAAATACGGACCCTCTGTCCGACAGAATATATTTTGGTGCGCCGTGACGACAGATGACGTCGTCCAAGATAAATTCAGTGACATGCTCAACAGAAGCTTTTGGGATTGCCCTTAATTCCAAATATTTTGAAAAGTAATCACTAGCCGCAATTATGTATCTGTTATCTCTAGAGGACTTTGGGAAAGGCCCCAGGATATCTATGGAGAACCTTTCTCCTATATAGTTGACCTTTATGGGTTGCATTAAACCTGCGGGTCGCTGATTAACTGGACCTTTTCGTTGCTGACAGGAAGTGCATCTTCTTACATAATTTTGTATGTCCCTCTTCATTCCAATCCAATAGTAATGTGAATTAATTTTGTGAAAAGTTTTTGAAAACCCGATGTGTCCTCCTAGCGGATCGTCATGACTATTATATAGTATTTCCTGCTTTAAACTATCAGGTACTACTAACAAGTGCATGTTCCCTGTACTACCAGCATTTTTTCGGTACAGGACATTCGATTTCATCACGTATGTTGCAGCTTGTCGTGCTAGTTTAGCATTCGCTGTACCCGGCTGTCTTACGGCTTGTATTAGGGGTTTTAGCTGGGGATCCTCCTCTTGTTTTTTAGCTAATTCTATGGGTTCTATGAGACAGGTAATTCTGTCTTCCTGCTCTTGTGCTGTTTCGGGTTCAGGGGGGTCTATTGGCATTCTAGACAAACAATCTGCGTCCTTATGTTTAATCCCTGATTTATGTTGAATTGTGTAGTCAAATTCTTGCAGCATTAAGCTGTAACGTGCCAGTCTCCCTGTTAGATCTCTCAACCTATTTAGGTGGCACAGGCAAGCATGGTCTGTAACTACAGTTACAGGGTAACCATATATGTACTGGCGGAACTTCGAAAAACCGTACATAACTGCTAACAGCTCTTGTTCCGAAACGCTATAGTTCTTTTCAGCTTTGCTTAGACTTCTAGACACAAAGCCTACTGGGTGCATTTTTCCATCTCGTTCTTGGAGGAGGCAACTGGCTATGCCGTGCATGCTGGCATCGCAGTTCATTTAGGTTTTGGCTCCCGGCATAAAATGTGCCAACACCGGAGCCCTAACCATTAAATCCTTCAACTTCTGGAAGGTTTCTTGCTGTTCTTGGCCCCATACAAACTTTTGGTCTGCCTTTGTTAGTTCGTTTAGAGGCCTCGCGATTGCTGCAAAGTTATTAATGAACCTCCTGTAGAAAGAAAATAAACCTAAGACCTGCCTTACTTCTTTGACGTTCCTAGGCGTTCTGAGCTGTGTAATAGCTTGTATTTTGTCTTTATCAGGTTCTATGCCTGCTGCCGATACTTCGTATCCTAGGAGTTTTATTTTGTCCATACCGAAAAAACATTTTTGGGGTTTTAGCTTAAACGTATGTTGTTCTAATTTCTTAAATACTGCTTCCAGGTTTGCCAATAAGTCCTGAAATGTATTTGCGAACACTATTATATCGTCTAGATATATGAGTGCTTTTTCGTATCGCAGGTCGCCTAACAGTTTATTTCCGATCTCTGTGAATGCTCTAGGGGCATTCGAGAGCCCGAAGCTCAAGGTCTGGAATTCGTACTCTCCGTCCGACGTACAAAAGGCCGAATATTTCTTACTTTCTTGAGCTAGAGGTACTTGGAAGTATGCACTTAGCAGGTCAAGCGTACAGTAAAATTTTGAACCTCCTAAATAGCTAAGTAGGTCGTCAATCAGTGGTAAGGGATAGGCGGATGCAGCTGTTTGTGCATTGAGTTTTCTGTAATCTACACAAAACCGATATTCTCCTGATTTCTTTTTGACCAAAATTACTGGTGAGCACCAGCTACTCTGCGAGTCTTTTATTATCCCAGCCTCTTTCATTTCTTCCACTTGTTGGTTTATTATTTCCCGCTGTTTATGGGACACCCTGTATGGCTTCTGTCTAATTGGTGTCGTGTTTGTCAACTCTATTTTGAACTCCGCAATGTTTGTTGTCCCTAACTCTTGTAGGCTAGTGGCGAAGGTATGTCTGTACCTGTCGAGTAAATTTCGTAGCTGTTCGTGTTGTCCTGGTTCTAGTCGTGAATTAATATTAAATTTGGCGTCTTTGATGTCTATTTGTTTTGTTGTCTCACGTGTGAAAGTGTCTGCCTGGACTAATGCAACTTCGTGTACGAGTGCTAGTGTTGTCCCTTTAAATATTCTCTGAGGGGCGGCGGTATTATTGTGGACTTGTATCTTTTGATTTTGATTATTATTGCACAGGCCCGGTATAATGTTAACGTGTTTTTTCTGCATAGTGTTAATGCATGGTTCCAGCAATAATGTGTTTGTAGGGAGTGAGGGTATTCTGACGTCTATCTGTGTGGTTGCAAATGGAAGGATTTCTACGTCATGCTGACATGTTGCTTTCATTTTTGTCTCTTCAGCATCTGCTTCAAGTGTAATTTGCATGAGAGGACATTCTTGCTTTCGCTGGCAGCTTACCGTGACCTCCTTCGAATTTTGCAGTGTTAGTGTAATTGTGTTGTTCCCTAGATCTATAACGGCTTGGTGTTTCTGAAGGAAGTCCATGCCCAGCAATAAACTATGCGGGAAGTGTTTTACTACTATAAGTTGTTCTTTGAATTCCATATCACCCATTTGGAAGTTAGTGTTAGTTTGGTATTGTGCAGCAAATAAATTGTTATTTGCAGTTCGCAAAATCATATTTAGAGGTGCTGGTTGCTTGCTTGTACCTACCAGGTCGTCATTGATTATGCTTACTGAGCTGCCCGTGTCTA
Source organism: Deroplatys truncata (assembly GCA_030765065.1). Classification (NCBI taxonomy): domain Eukaryota; kingdom Metazoa; phylum Arthropoda; class Insecta; order Mantodea; family Mantidae; genus Deroplatys; species Deroplatys truncata. The sequence continues at coordinate 344,055,550 of CM060990.1, read as the reverse complement.
TGAGAATGTCTATCCTTGTCCCTGCTAATGTTCCTATAGTTTTTAATGTGCTCCCAGGGTTGATGTTTTCTGTTATGCTTGCTACCGCGGCCCTTATGGGGGGTGATTGGCTCGAGGCTGCGCGTGAAAATTTGCATTCCTCCGTGTCTGGCAATTAGCGATTACGTGGCCTACCCGTTTACAGTAGGCGCACACAGGGTTCGCGGACACCGTTCTTCTTTGACTATATGTGGTCCTATAGCCGCTGGGGGCCTGTCCGTAATTCCTAACGGATTGATGCTGAGGATTGTAATTCTGGGGTGGAGGGCGGGGGTTCATTGTCAGGTTTTGCACCTGTTTTGCTAACTCACCCACCATCTTTGACATATCTGATACCTGCTTCTGGAGGGTATCGTCTGGCATACTAGGGGGAATTCCCTGTGCATCGATTAGGTCTACCCTTTTTCCTGCTAGGTAGCGGGCTGATTCTACCCTGCGGACGAACTGTATGAGAGCGTCCACTGTTTGTGGGTTGTAGGGCAGTACCTGTTCTATTAGTGATGGTTTAAGGCCCCTGATGATGTGTTTTACCCGTTCCTTCTCTGTCATTTCGGGGTTGACTAGATCACACAGAGCTATAATGTCATAAGCGTACTGCTCTGTGGGCTCACTAAGGTCCTGCACCCTTTGCCTTAGTCTGACCTCCATCATTTCCTCCTCTGCCGCGTGAATGAAGGCTTTTAATAACCCCTGCTTCAATGTTTCCCATTGGGCGTCCCTATTTCTATGGGCAAAGGTTTTGTACCAGTTTAGTGCGGTACTATTAAGGTAGCATGGTAAATACTGCGCCTTATGCTGGTCGTCCCAATTATTGGCACGCGCTATCAACTCAAACTTATGGAGATAGTCCCTTACACTTTCTCCTGGTTTCCCCGCGAAGCTACCCGGATCCAATGGTGGACGACTAATGTGCATGGGTTGAGGTGCTTCAGTTACCCTACTATTTAAAACAGGTGAGTCCATTTTACTCATTGTATTTGTGTGTTCGTCTCCCTTATTCATGGCTAACTGTTTTTCTACCCTACTTGTGCTTGGGCTAGAAGTGTTAACGATCTTGCCGGAGCGGAGACGTATTTGATTTGCCGTCTCAGCGTGTGCCGCGATCTCGTTTGAAATTCCTTTCAAATCTGTGACTAGAAATTCTTGGAATTTAAATTGTTCCCCCTGTATAGCTGCTAATTCTGCGCACAGATTTCTAATCTCTTTAGTAGTAGGACTAGTAGAGTTTTGAGCAGGTTCAGCCATGCATAATAACTTAAATGTACTACACTAAAACAATATACATAACTTGAGAAAAGTTAAAAAAAAATAAGCTATATTCTGTGTAGGTAACTCATGATGCAAAGGGTGGGAGGGTGGGTCTTCACCAGATAACCTCAGGTAAAAGGTTATCCCAAAATGAGGCGTGTTTTACACCTTGCAAAAAGAAAAGAGAGAAGAGAAAAAAAATTTGATTACATCCCCTGGCTGGAAGAGGTAAGGATGTGTTCCCCAATTATAACCGGAGACTCCGTCACATTGTAGTCGGTGCCTCCTACATGTGCCCGGCGCTCCACCAAGTTGTAGCCGGCGCCTACACCAAATTGTAACACCCCACGGGGGTGGTTACCCCCGCAGTAGGTGATTACACAGGGGGGTTGGTAGCTCAGAGGTAGGGGATGCGTTGGTACTGGAATGGTAGGCAGGCCAGGGTAGCGTTCTAGGATAGGGGTATTTAAATAAAGCACAGGGGATGCATTGTCCCAATAAATTATATTGTTGCTTTAAATGTGCGAACAATTAGATCGGAGTGAAGCCCCGACAAGTCAATAGAAGTTAGGGGTGAAGCCCCGACAAGTCAATAGAAGTTAGGGGTGAAGCCCCGACAAGTCAAGAGAACTTAGATGAGTCGCATGCTTACCTGGTTAGCTGTTGGCGAATGTGATAACTGATCTCTGATTACTTTCTCGTGGCAACTCTCGCGTAGCAACTTCCTGATAGCAACTCCCACAGCAACTCCCGACCGAGTCAAAGCCCTGTAGTATAAATACATACATAAGCGCTGACTCGGCGTAGGCAGCGTGGACGAATTCTGCTAACCTGAACTTCACACTTCCTGGTATACGAAATATGTGCAACCTGGTCCGCCACAATATTTCCTCCACTTACTATAGGTAAGTAGTAGAGAAAGTAAAATGGCTGGTTTTCAGACTACGAGTAAGCGTAACAAATTATGAGAGACAGAAGAGGACTATAGAGTTGTAGTTAAAAACTCAAGCTTTAAACCTACCTTTATTCAACGTTGTCAATTCCCACATGACCCACCCATGGTTGCTGTTTGTATATTCATTTAGGTATCTTTCTCAATTACTGTTTTATGTTAGGCACAGAATGACCAAAACTGGGAGTCATTTTTTTAGTTCCCTCGCGTAACAGCTCACATACACTGGCATTTATATTTGGTGTCACGTTGTTTTCTCTAAAAAAATCCTTTCTGCTATGTCCAATTAGCTTTATAAGATTAATTATGCGGTGAGAGGGCGGGAGACGTAATACTTCATGGCCGCGTGAAACTGCAAGTCCATCAACTACATACTTTTTGGTTATGTTTGCGGATTTGATTGTTTAAAGGCTGCTTTTGTGGAAACGGATTTCGGTACTATTACAATTCGCTCTTCCATAAACGAAATAATATCCTGAAATCTCGTGTTCATGCAGGGAATTTTAAATAGCTGCCGCGAATGACTGGTGCACTGTCCATAATTACGACAGCTTTTCTGTCATTTGGAAATTTGTTAAGCAGACTAACTGAAAACGATTTGTGGAATACTGCCGCTGTCATTTTATCATGACTGCCTGCTTTAGAGTCTCCAATGCTCTTGACTGACGAAAAAAAGCAATTTGGCACCCACTCTTCACTATCTCCAGCATGAAGCACCATAATACTTTTCCCTCGCTACGGAGGTGATTTTGGCACACAGTTGCAGGTAACATTGTCCCACCCCATGCTCGCAACGTCATGTGTGTAGAACCAACTCTCATCCAGATAGACAACGTTAAAACTATGCGATCGCAACTCCTGTAGCCTATGGAGAATAATTGGTATCGCCGAGCCACTATTCTTTAGAGGAAGGAGCAAAAAAAACCCAGCTTCTTCAGCAGTTCGCGAAGTTAGTTTCCTCGTAAGGAATGTCAGCTACATTTTTCGATGATGCAATAGATCACGGACCGTTGGTGATTGCCCTTTATTATAAAATCGGTAAGTCTCGCGTCTGATAAAGTTACAACCGAAATCCTCCACTTTATTAAACTTGGCCCTTTTATTGCCTGGGTTTTAGGAATTACTGGAGCTCTCTGTGTAGCATTCCGCAAAGTTTTTCTGCCCTACTTTGGGGTTCTTGTGATCTCCGATATTGAAGCGTTATCTAAATGGTTTTGTTGTACATATTCCTGAACATTACGCACGAAAATCTAGCTTTGTTTATTCAAAGTTGTAACTCTTTTCTTCGCGTTCCTGGGTTCTTTGCTAGTGCGGTTGGAAGGACAGGGTTCTTTGCTAGTGCGGTTGGAAGGACAGCATCTTGGTTCGTTTCCCAATGCCTCCACATCTTAACTAAACTATGCTAGTACTAAACGCTAATAATTATTATAACACTACTTAACTCAAATTATACACCAAATAAACAAAATATACAGCTTCTATGAAGATGCAAATATAAGTTAACTAAAAGACGGTAGACGTGGGTACCGTCATAGCTCTAAAACGTACTGAAGTCGAAGAAAAAACAAAAATTATATTGCCACAACGCTTGACTTGGGTGACATGTAGTGATAGAACCACGAGGTAGGGTTAGGGGATGAAAAGTCCTTAGTAATAATTTACATATGGTTTTTTTATCAGGTTTCAAAGTGTTTCGTTAGCTTTGTAGCCGCCTGGGAGCCGAATCAGTGCGATTTCTATAGTATTTTGTAACATGTTTCTTGCTAATTAACGTAATAAGTACGTTGCAAACAGTTATGCTGCAGAGAAGCTGCGGCAGGATTTTTCTGGTATTAATGTTTGCCTTGTTCTGGTCCAAGCAAAAAGATTGAGTCAAGAGAGAGAGAGAGAGAGAGATTGTTACATTAGCCGTGTATTTAAATATATATTCATTTTGGTTTCCTATTATGTTTAAGGCGATCTGTGATCAAGAGTTTAGTATTTATACGAAGCGTATGCATATCTTTCGCTCATGTTTAGACTGACATGTTTCCGTTCTGTTTAGAGATGAACTGGTAAACCTAATCATTTCAATCCAGAAGGGGAATCCATTCTCGATACAAAAGAAAATCCACGAGTTGAAGAAAGACGCGGCATACATCACAAAATGTAGATGTGTAAAGGCAGGATATTGTCCGCGAACTGTGATTCAACTCGACATAGAAGGAGATAATTGTCAGGCATTCCTCCCTGTTCGTTTCTATAATATGACTGAGCAGTAGTTTACGGCTCTAAATGGGACAAACATGCAGCTATTATAAGGATAATGAAATCCTAAATGGCGGATAGAACAGGCATCAGCTAATTGTTTACAGGTTCAATAGAAGGTAAGCACCGTTTAGGTAGTAACTATTAACAAACATATAAAAAACAGTATCAGACGGAGTTTGTGAGTCAGAATCACTATATGTTTTCAAACTAGCAAGTAGCTAAGTGAAAACAAAAGACAGGGGGACGGAAGCGTCTGGAGCAGTTCCGACGGCGGCAGATGGAGCTGAGGTGTCATAAGCAGAGTTTTCAGGAATTAACATGCTGCAGTGTTGAATCTACATTTAAACAGCGAATACGCACAATAAAACTTTACAGCAGAGTATACGCAGTAGATCCTGAGAAATATTTGGAGCAATGCAATCCGTTAGTCAAGAAACAAATAGAAAGTAATCTGAAGAAATACGAATATGGTATTAAACTCTGTGCTTCCTTAACCTGTTTATACATAATGAATACTCCAGAGAAAGAACGGATTGGTAAATTTAACTTTAACAGTAAAATTGAAACTATATTACAATACCATAACCTGGATCGCTGATACATGAAAAGTTAAAGAAACCAATTATGGCGAGCTTAAAAACGTTGAAATTCGTGACAGCTGTAAGGCTGTCCATAACATTGATGCATTAGGAATAAACATTTAAAAATATGATCTTCTAAATGCCAGTCGATATATCAAACTGCCTGGGGATATTACAAGCAAGCGTGCGGTTATTAACATACAGAATCAAGATGAAAGATATTTTGGGTGATGTATATTAGCTGCCAAATAACCTGCAAAGCATAATAAGCATCGTACGTCAGCATATTCAAAATAGAGAATTACTACATTGCCTACCTAAAGGAAAAAAAGCTTTGCGTGTGTAGAATATTGTGATAATGTAATTTATGCATATAGTATCATTGTACTTCTCGGCAATTCAATTCATTTCATAAATACATGTTTAAGAGATCGTGTAATATCTTTAAATACTGATGCTGTAGGATATCTAAAACGTCTATTACCTGATGTTGAAAGATATTCGAACCATTTAAATGATTTCTGTAAGTCAGGGGCTTCCATTTTTAAAGGAGTAGGATGTTGAGGCAGTATTTTAATACCTGAATAATTTCAATTGTATTTTTATGATAGGTAAATTCAATAACAGCCCGCCTTGAAACCATATGTATGTAATAATTATTTAAATTGTATGTAACTGTCATTGCAAATGTTTATATTTATTGTAAACATATTTTAATAATGTTATGTGAACACATTACATACTCTAATAATGCAAGAACTGTGAGAATAATAAGTTTTAGGTTGCTAACAATGAGTAATAATGAGATAATTGTGGCAATAATTCGTTTAGAGTGTTTGAAAAGTTACTGGTCATGATTAGAGCGACGATGACGTAAATTCTGTAACAGTTTTAAATTAGCCAATCAACAGCAAAGAAAACTTTTAAGTTAAAAGCAGATATTCTATTGAACTAGAATTAGCCAATCAGAGACCTGCAATACCGAAGCCTATGGGTTTTGACCTTTGAGGTTACTCATTGCTGGCGAGACTTGATAGAGTATAGATGGGAAAATGTGTTCTCTATGGATGATTAGTAAAAACAGATATACGTGTTAAATGAATGTATAAAAGTTTCTCACAGTTCTTTAAAAAGTGTAGTGCTGTATAAATATGTGCAAGAATTTAAATAAAAGAAGTTAATTTAAAAGTGTAATTCTGTGATGTCTACAATAAAATTGTCATACCGCGCCCTACCCAAGATACATGACTATAAAGTAAGACCGACGCAGCCGAGGCAAATTCAAACAGTAATATTACGTAAGCATCAAATTCAAACCGACGCGTGTTACAAACTACATAAAGCAACTATTATTACATAAAACAATTCTTCAAGTTTACGTAAACATATATTACACAACAACAGCAGCAAATAATCTTCAAGTTGGCTTACAAGCGTGTGGCTAACAACAACAACAACAGTAAAACTTCAACAGTAGAAGAAAACAACTACTACAACTTGGCTCCCAATTGCGGGGCAGATAAAATAATTTACGTAATTTATTACGCACTAAAACACATACCTACTTCAAATTGGCGACCAACTGCGGGGCTTCGAAAACGACAAGAATTTGTGACGTCAGAGAAGAAAAGATCGACGAAAAACAACACGACCAGAATCAACGAAACCACGAGACTACATCTCAGAATTTCAAGATCGTCATCAAGATCGTCAATAAAATCCAAGGACAGCAATAATTCTTCAGGAGTAAGGGGCACATGGTTAACATCTCAACAGCAATCTACGCGGGAATACTGAGTATAAAAATTTAATAACAGCCAGAACAAAAGTTCAGGAAATTCCATTTTTATTGTAATTATTGTAAAGTTTAGCAAAAATATTGCTATTTTTGAGCAAAATTCATGTTATTAAGAAGTGGAAAAGTAAAATTAAGCAATTCAAAAGCAAATATACAACGTAAAATGGAAACTGTAAACAATGAAAGTATGGAGGCAGTTGAGGTTAGGTCAGCCAATACAAATTGCAATATAGATTTACAATCAGAACTAGAGAAAACAGATAGGTTAGATGTAGCTGAACAATTATCTGTAAATTCAGAGGTAGACATAGAAAGAGATAGCAGTAGTACGCAAGGTCAATCACCTTTACACATGTTAGTGCAAGGAACAAAACAAAGAGATACTATCTCTCAGACATATAGCCAAAAAGAGAAAGAAAACTTAACAGAACAAATAATGTGCATTCTAAAAGCAATAACTGAAACAAATAATAACTTTACAGAACTGAGAAAAGAGTTAAAAGAAGACAATACAGAGCTGAGAGTAGAATTAAGTAGAGAATTTAATGATAAGTTAACTGAAACTAATAATAAATTAACTGAACAAAGTAATAAGATAACTGAAACTAGTGCATAGTTAAGTAATAAGTTAACTGAAACTATTACAGAGCTATCTAGTATTAAAATTGATCTAGCTAGACAAATAGAAAACTGTATAAAAGAATGCAAAGCTGAAAGCAAGAGGTTAGAAATAAAGCTAGAACAATCTTCCAAAGCAATTCAAAAAGACATAGATTTAAAAGTAAACGAAGCTTGTAAACAGCTAGAACAGAAATTGTCAAGTCATATTGACAAAAATGTAACTGAAATGGAGTTAAAACTTGCTGATACTAAACAGGGCATTTGTTACAAATTAAATAAACAAGGTGAAGAATTGAAAACAATGGTAGAAAATACAAATGCAGATCTTGTACAAGTACAAATAGATTTAATTGCGGAAATTAATAAAATGCATGAAATGGTAAAAACAAATGCAGATGCAGTAAAAGAAGCAAATACAGGGCAAGGACAAGTAAAATCAATGATAGATGAAATCAAAGATAAAGTACAGGAAAGTAGTAAAGAAACTGATAAACTTAGAATAGTTTTGAAAATTTAAGTATAAGTATACCAAGGGTAAATGCAAGTACAACTAGTTCTGTAAATCCTAACCAAATGCATGTCAATAATGCAAGTACAGAAAGAAGTGTATCACCATTGTTAACAAATATCACAAGAGATGCTACTGCTTTTTCCATAGCATCAGCTTCTCAAACACACAACAATAATGATGACACACATATGCATGTACCAAACCAGGTATCAAACTATTATTCTGTGCTTAATGAGTTACCATTACCTAATTTTAATGCTTCCTCAAGTTCAGTACAGTTTATTAATGATCTTATAGAGTATTTTAAATTGAAAAATGTGCCTGAAGCATTAAAAATGAAAAGTTAGAAAATGTTTAGACAACAAAACCTTAGAATGGTTACATATGGTAGCAGACGGTGAAATGAACTATGAAACATTCAGAATTTTATTCATGAATAAGTTTTGGAATACCACTGTGCAACATAAGATTAGGGCAAGCCTAAGCTACTCACAATACAATAGGGATGACAACTTATCAATGACAGATTATCTTATTAAATGTGCAGGATATGTCAGATATTTAACTCCAGCCATGCATGAGGAGGATTTTATTAGTTTAATTACTAGACACTACCCTCTACACATACAAAACTACATCTTAATTGCAAGACCCAAATCTATTTACGAGATGACAGAGCTAATATCATCATTAGAACAACAAGAAAACAGTATGGTAATGAAATGTGGAGTCCACACAGACGAGACAGGCAGATCAGGCGAAAAAGGCATAGTGATATGCTTTACAATACACGCTATCACAATGTAAACAGAAGAAATAATGAATTTCAGGGTCAGAACAGATTCACTTACAACACACAAAATATCAGAGATTCAAGACAACAAGGGAGACAGGAACACATAAATTATGTGAGAACGGAAAGAATGAATTAGCAGAATTCTACTTCACCTAGGGGTAAAATCATAATAGATTCCAGCATAGAGGAAGTATGCAAAACAGGGGAAACTTCCACAACTATAATGAAACAAGCAACAATCATCCAGAAGAATATACTCGTGGAGGACATAGCAATTTTAGAGGGAGAACAAGAGCTAGGGTGCATGGCTCGTACTCAAATATCAATGATAACGAAATAATTGTAACTGCGGTACAACATGGCAATCCGGTAAATACTGAGAATACTTACCAGGAAAACTAAGTTATGTATTGCCTGACATAGATTCTGGTAATACAGTACCTTCTGCTCTTAGCGGCAAGAATAAAATATCTACACACTTTGATTGCTATCGTCTAAGTACAAACACAGGGAATTGTGAAAACAAATATGATTCACCGTACATACAAACTATTTTAGCAGGAAAAGAAGTAAATGTTGCAGTAGATTCAGGATCATCAAGCTATATCTGCTCGAAGAAATTTTTTGAACAATTGTTAAATGAAGGGATACAACTCATGATAGCCCCAATAAGCAACATAATATGTAGGGTAGCCATAGGTACAATAACGCAGACCATCAAATCACAAGCATTGATACCTATACAGCTAGCAGATATTACATTGGAGGTCATGTTTTTAATTGTTCCAAACTTGATATGTGAAGTTATAATTGGGTGTGATGTTTTAATAGAGTTCTCTGTGATAGTTGATTTTAAGAAGGACAGACTCGTATTAAATAAAGAAGAAAAGAAGATATATGTGCCTTTTATTAAAGATAAAGTATGTAAAGTACAAAGAATGGAACAAGAAAATGCATTATATGAAGAAGAGTGCTTCATACAAATAGTTAATGTCCAAGCAAGCAGGGAAAACAATGAAAGGTTATTTACCCTTAACTTCGAAGAACAGAACACTGACCTTACCAAATGGAACCTTTATGCAAAGAAATCTATGGCAGAAGAAAATATTCTAGAGCAGGTAGAAGATAGTTATGCAACAGAGATTGAAGACAGGAAGATACATACAGACACACTGATGACAAATACAATACTGACAGACAATGAAAAGTTAATAATGGAAAAGGTATTAGAAAACAATAAACATGGTTTCAGTGAAATTCCAGGATGGTGTAATCATATGTTCACACATTCACAGTAGAAAATGTACCAGCATTTAGAAGAAAATATAATAATCTACCAGTGATTCTAAGAAACAAAGCTAAAAAGTTAATAGCTAGTATGCTAGAAAATAACGTCATAGAACTTAGCAATTCACAATATATAAATAGTGTTTGTTGGACAGTAAAGAAAGACAATAGTTTAAGAATCACTATAGATGGAAGATATTTGAAAAAATTTATGCTACCAGACCACTTTCAAAATGAAAGCATAGAACAAACAATTGAAAAATTATCACGTGGCAAATATATCTCTTCCATAGATCTTACAGCTTCATTTTGGCAAGTCGAGCTAGAACCTAAAGTACGTGATTACACAGCGTTTCCAAGTTTTTGGATTACAATATATGTATTGTGTAAATCCATATGGATTGCAGAATAGTGCTAGTGGATTCCTGAGAGCAATACATAGTATCTTTGGTAACACAGCAGATGATTTCATAATCAGATACACTAATGATTTCCTACTAATAAGTCAAACCTTTAAGGAACATTTAGAAAATGTAATTTATGTGTTGAATAAATTATATGAACATGGCATGACAGTAAATATAAAAAAGTCAAAATTCTGTGTACCTGAAATTAAATTCTTAGGATATGTAATAAATGAAGTAGACATTCGACCAGATGAAGAAAGAATAGAAGCCATATTAAGAATACCACCACCTAAGAATATTCGACAGCTATGGTGTTTATTTGGAATTTGGAATTATGAAAGTAAATTCTTATCAAGGTATGCTATAGAAGTAGAACCATTAAGACAACTTCTGAAGAAGACAAATAAATGGAAGTGGACAGCAGAGCTACAAGAATGTTTTGAAAATTTCCGAAAGCTGTTTGCAAATGCAATATTATTGGAACATCCAAGAGATAAGTTAGATTATGAGTTGTATGTAGATGCATCTTATCAGGGATATGCAGGAATACTAGGACAAAGAGAACTTGACAACACATTTCTGTATTTAGTACTGCATCACGTGGCTTAACCAATATAGAAAGGAATGCATCAGTAACAATGTTAGAAATTGGAGCATTATACTTTTCACTACTAAAATTTAAGACATATATATTTCAGAAGAAAGTAAAAATATATACAGATCATATTAGCTTAACTTTCATTCAGAAATGTAAGTTATGTAGTGGCAAGTTACCTAGAATGATTCTCGCTATAATGGAGTTTGATGCTGAAATTGTACAACATATTCCAGGCAAACAAAATACATTCAGTGATTTAATATCAAGAATCAATCACAACAAACAATTTCCTGAAAGTTGTTGAAGACAACAATATGAAGTTAAAATGTTTACAATAGACATTCCAATGAAGAAGGAATTGAAGAACCAATTTAGGAATATTAAAGAAGAGCAAGACAAAGACATTAAACTAGCAGGTTTAAAAGAAAAAGCTCCAAAGATAGAAGAGGCACTGAACAGTACAATTGCTGTTAAAGATGGTGTATTTATATAAGAAACATGTAAAGGAAATAAAGAGGTGGAAAACATATATTCCAACAAGCATGGAGTTGGAAATAATAGAACAATTTCATTAAGGATTAATACATGCAGGTACAGAGAAGACAACCTTAACCATTTTGGAAAATTTATACATCTCTAAATTAGGAGAAAAAGTAAGAAAATATATATCATGTTGTGATCTTTGTCAGAAAGCAAAACAAATTAATGTTGCTTATGACTATACAACAAACTCAGTATTTAGAGATAAACCAAGATGTTTATTAAGTTTAGATTTACATGATCCTATGCCTGTAAGTACATTTGGGTACAAATTTTGATTTTATGTTATGACGTATTTAGCAAATATGTTAGAATATATGCACTCTAGAATGCAACCAGCATAGCATGCTTAAATAAGCTAACAAAATCATATTTCCCAGAGGAAGGAATAGTTGAGGCCATACTTTGTGATAGTGCTATATAAATAGGTGCAAGAATTTAAATAAAAGAAGTTAATTTAAAAGTTTAATTCTGTAATGTCTACAATAATTGTCATACCGCGCCCTACCCAAGATACATGACTCTAAAGTAAGACCGACGCAGCCGAGGAAAATTCAAACAGTAATATTACATAAGCATCAAATTGAAACCGACGCCCAAAGCGTGTTACAAACTACATAAAGCAACTATTATTACATAATTTTTTTTTCAAGTTTACGTAAACATACATTACGCAAAATAGCAATAAATCATCTTCAAGTTGGCTTCCAAGCATGTGGCTAACAACAACAGTAAAACTTCAGCAGTAGAAGAAAACAACTAGTACAAGTTGGTTCCCAATTGCGTGGCAGATAAAATAATTTACGTAATTTATTACGCACTAAAACACATACCTACTTTAATGGGGAGAAGAAAAATACTTAAAATTTATAATACAACAATAAAAATAGTGATATAGTATATAAATTCAGATTATTGTTTAAAAACTATTATCCTAATATAATCCTTTACAAATAACCATACTTCCACTTCAAACATAATTACGATGATCATAGTCTTACACAGTCAATTATATAATTGTTTGCATCACACGTGAAAGAGATTTGTAGGTAAACACTTTGACATAAAAATCAGGAAATAGGACGACGTCTGAGGAGGAGTGTTTGCTGAAGCTTGAATCTTGAGTGTGATGTTGACACCTCCATTTATAGCCTCCTCGAGTTGATGGGAGCAGTCTAGCACAAATACTGGTGCACGCTGAAGAAAATCCTTTATCTTCAAGGGAAGGTAATTATCTCTATCATAATAGGAGCTTTTGAATTTGCACTACATGTCATACAGTAAAGCGAGCTTGGAGTTTTTAAAATAAAAGCTCAAATCATGGTAGTGGTGGCATTTACTTTGAGGAATCACCTCAAATTAATATGTTGCAGTGATGAAACTCTGAGCTAATCTTGTTATAATCAACGAAATTTGCAGTCTGTGCTCCCGCGATGACGAAGCGAGACTTCTCAAGTTTCGTTGTTGTTGCTACATTCCTTGTGAAGGATCTCGTTTGTGGTACAGAAGGCTGGCTGTAAAGATCCATGGAATTAAATGTGATACGTAGAGGTCTATCAGCCTTTACAGTTTTTAGAATGCGAGCCCTTTCAGCGTCGAAAAGGCGAATTACAGGCATCCTCCGTTCGATTCTAGTAACGTTTCCATTAGCTTCCTCTCAATCTTAAGCCTGGACAGAATTTTTAGCATCCTTGGAGCGTAGGAGAACCACTTGATCTTGCGGTTGAGCATAAGATCCTTGTGATCATGAGCAAATCCTAGTAGCATCGGCAAAGGAACTATAGCATTGAAGGCTACATTCACTGCATGCATATATATACCTCTTCACAAGGTGAGTCCATCCGGCATTCAGCAAACGATTCGACTACATCGGGTTGAGACCCACATATTAGTAGTAATCCCAGGATTCCTCATTCTGTCTATAGTTGCAGCATTCATATCTAGACGAATTTCATCGAAGATGATAGCTATGGCATTATTGCTGAGTTTCGCTGTAGTAGGAGACCCATCTGGCTTGGTAAGAGCACCTTCAATGTAAACATAACTTCTGCTAGGCAGTGTGCTCAAATCTTCAGCTTGGTAGGGGATTCTAGTTTCATCATTTATATCTAGAACGGATGTGTTGTATGGTAGAAAACATGCCTCTCATCCTTAGTGATCTTGTCATTAAAGGCTGGAACCTCGGTGACGTTTAAGATATCCATTACGGTTCCTTGTAGCTTAGCCTCTCGAAAAACCTTCGATTAGTATATGTTGACTCCTCGAGGGTTGGAGAGCTAGTACGCCTCAAACGTGTTATACAAGGCCTAATATAGTATTTGCGATGTCTTTTAAAATGTATTGCCATTCAGTCTTATGTGGATTCTTGCAGTTATATCTTCGTTTCTGAGGTAGATTGCCTTGCTGTGTTAGTCTACCACTCGAATAGTGATCTGATCTATATAGTCTGCATCTATGACTGGTAGGAATATCGAATTCGATGGCTCTTGAGACATGTGACATCCTGGCTGAACAGAAGGGAAAAACTCGTGGAGCGAATGTCCACTTTTACTGTCAATGAAAGAACTTCATGCAATACTGCGCTCCACACCTATGATATTCACTATAAATATATTCACAAAATCGTAAAATTCAGACACTTCTCCAGTAGGTGTTGCTTCAGTGTCGGTATGTCTAGAAGCGAGCCTATATAATTCTATCCTTATAAAAATCTATTGTATAAGGACATTTAACTTCAGCCTTCATCGTACTATTTTTATTTCTCATGAAGACTTCTCCGCCCAATCATAGTTTATCCCTTAGAAATGGATTGATATAAAAATCTCGTAAGTAGGAATGACAATGGTTTCAGGTTTGCCATTATGGATATAATGAAATCGATTATTACTGTCATCGATGTTTGGCATTAAGTTGAATGTTTCGAAAGTTAAGAGAGCAAACCTATACTGGCCTGAAGGCTCTAGCTCAGGACGAGGATTTACATAGTTTTAAATAATAGTCTCACCCACTCACTGTGAATGTATGACTCATCTTATCAACATAGCAGCTCTTGGAGTAATAGAAATAGCAGGCACAAGTGTTCACAGATTATTGACTCGAAATTCTTATATATGCGTATGTTATAAAAACTTTTTCACCTTGTAGATATTTCTCAATCTCTGGATGAGGTTTTAAGTCGCCAAAACTATTAAAGTAGTATGACACATCACCTTCTTTCGTTATAGCAATCCCCTACGTTCCATCATTATTCGAGATGTCGAGTTAACAAGAATTTTTTCTTTGGAATGATCCTTTAAATGTAGTTTGTCTATCATACCTATGCCTCTAAAATAAGGTGCCTTTAAACGTTTAGCATACGCTTTAATATCGATGTTACTCAGAGCTTCCTCCGGTATATGTACAGCCCTCTTCCTGAACTTCTTGACTTCCTCTTTAAACCATTACCATTAGATCCTTTCATTTGTTTTAAGTTCCTTGAAATCATAGATGCAGCAGCTAAAGACATCGTCAGAAACGCCATTGGTAAAATACCTCCCCTATTTCTCTTCTTAGCCTGCATCGCCTTGCTATGTCTAGCGATTTCCACCAACTGTTTATCAGTAGCCTTTTTCCTATTTGCTACAGAGTCTATTTGAGCAGCGCCCCAAGCCGCGGCACCTAAAGCAGCAATGATGGATTTCAAGGGTAACAAGCCTCCTCTCTTCTTGTTCTTTCTTCCAGCTCCCTCTAAACCTTAGCCTTCATGATCGCAGGCACTATCCTCGCCGCGATCCTTTCACACAAAGTCGAGTCTGATGAATGAACGCACTTTCGCGTATCCTCTGCCAGAATCTTATCTGCCTAGTTTCTCGAAGAAGTATCCTTATTTACAGCGAATGCAATATTGAGTTGTTTACAAGCTTCGTCTAATTGGTTAATTTCCGGATCTCCTCTTTGCAGTAGCTTTTTCAGCTTCGAACCGCGCCCGCAATATCTATATGCTGGCATGTAAGCTTCTAAGGGAAGCGAATTAATAATTGAATTAATAAATCCAGAGCCAAGCTTATAATACAACGACCTCACATTCGTAGCTCCCATGATATAGTAATTAACTACATAAATGTAGTGCGCTTTTATATATTTCCATTGAACGTCTATCCAAACTTCACCTAACCTATCCTTTTCCAATTGTATATAAACACTGTGTGTACTTATTTTATATGTTAGTTATTAACAAGGAGCGTGTTAATCAACGGTGTTCTCTACCTATCAAGGCATTAGAACTTGAAAATGACTTTAGGTGTAACCGTCACGGAAAGTTGTTTCCTTCTCATGTCAGAGCTCTTATTTTAGGAAGTTATAGTGCAGGAAAAACAAATATATTACTCAATATGCTGTTTGATAGGAATAGAATTCGTTTTGAAAACTTGTATATTTATTCAAAGCCTTTCTATAAGACAAAGTATAAATACCTGATTAAAGCACTTGGAAATGTTGACGGTATAGAGGTGAATACCTTCAACAATGGAGAAGAGGCTTTGCAACCTTCTGAAGTCAAAGAAAATTCCATATTGATATTTGACGACGTCATTACCGAAAAGAAGGTAAACATCGTGGCCTTTTACAGGATGGACAGACATCGAAACGTTGACTCTGTATATCTAGCGCAATCCTGAGGCAAAATAAGAGGCAAAATAATTAATCCCAAATAACATAAATATGTTTATACCCTTCAGGCAAGGTAATTTCAACTTGAGGCATATCTATCAAGATTATTTTAACACTGACATCAGCTGCAATGTATTTAAAGACATGTGTAAAAGCGTTTGGTACAATGTATCAGAAGGAACTGCAAAATATCACTGCAGATTTGAATAACCCTAAGAATACGGAGGATGCTCTAACCAATTCAACAAATGAAACGCCAGATTTTCTAATGGCGTGCTTTAAACAACTGGCACAGATGTTAGATACAGAGAAAACGAGCCTTCAGAATATACGTAATGAGAAAATGCATAATTTGGAAAAATTAACGATTAAGCAAGTTTCAAGTCTAGAGGGTGCAATAAATCAGTTAAAGACAGAGACTTTGAAAAATTTCAAAAGCGATATATAGGAGTTAAAGAAAAACTTGCCAGATGAAGTCGAAACGCAAATAGGTAAGAAGCTGCAGAGCCACTATGACATATTCGAACACCACTGTGAATAAAGTGGATAGTCTAACAAGTTCTACAAAACAAATGACGGATTCTCTAATGGATTCTATTCATCGACTGGGAGAGAATCTTATAGGGAGAAGACGAAACTTGGTATTTTTGTATTGAGAACATTAATAATTTGGAAAAATTAACGCTTGATCGAGTTTCGGATCTAGAGGGTGCAATCAATCGGATAAGGCGGAGACTTTGAATACTCTCAAAACTAATTCCTCCAATGAATAACTGAAGTCATTAGAGGTAAATGTAGGCACCCTGATGTACGACCCCAGCAAATAAAGCAACAAATGAAAGGTTCAGAGGAATCGATCAGGAGTCAATATACGAATACGCCAATCTTTGATGAAGCCTTCAAGAAACACATACAGGGGCGTAAGAGTGATACTGCACATCTAAAAACGTGGATTGGTATGTTAGCTAAGGCTGTCGATACATTGAGACCTTAAGTTGAAAGCAAACTATCAATTAAATGTAATCTCACATTTCACTTCATTTCCAAGATGGATAGTGAAAGTATAAGGCTTAAAGAGTGTAGCTGGACATACCAAGGTTATAAAGGAAAAACCTGAAGCTGTAATAGGTCTCAAGTTCGAGACTCAGCATGTAATGTCCGAAGGTTTGAAACTTGTAACCACGCCTCTCAAGGATATTCTAATGCTCGACGGAAAGTGACTGTGGTGAGTAATAAGAATGGATATGCGGAGGAGGATGAATCTACAAGTATTTCTACTTACCTACAACAAGCTCGCTCAAACGTGAAGGATCACGTTCATACCTCATACAGCGTGATATTTCAAGATGGTAGTTATATGTTTGGAAATAAGGCTATTCATTTTATATATAATAAAATATTGATAGGAGATGAAACTTATGAGTCGACTCGAGGTTTGAAGGAGCTAATTTCTAAGGGAATATCTCAGATGTCTATATACAACAGCAAAGACTTCGAAACCTACGCGAAGATTATGTAAAACACTTTTCTTCATAGAAATGATTACAGCAGGCAGGGGCGTTTGAAATCTGGTAAACCATATAAATACAAGAATATAATACGTCCTCTACACACCACACAGTAAGGACTAGGACTGACGTGGAAGGAGCATAAGCCCGATAAGAAGGTCGATTACGCTTTCTTGCGGAATCTTAACACTTTGCTGAATAGACAGAGGCTACTCATTTCATTCAGAGACGCCGGTATAATAGTCATACACAAGGGGTTGACGAAATTATACGAGGGTTGAGAGCATAAGAAATTTTAGCATGAAGGCCAAGCAAAATATCACAAAAGAACTTATAGTCCAGCATGAAGGAATATTTTCGACGTAAAATTATATGCAAATTACTCAATGATTTGTTACAAATTGACTTGCTTGACGTGATACCGCATGCAGGGTCAAAAAAATTTCAAGTAGATCCTGATTGTCGTCAACGTTTGCTAAAAGTAGCCTATGCAATACCTTTAAAGGATAAGGGTGTAGGTTGCAAAGCCTGTGGAAGATATGCTACAAGAATTGAAGACACTACCCAGGAACATTCAAAGCGATAACCGGAAATATTTTTTAGAAGTTATTAAAATGTTAATGTTAAAGTACTGTATTAAGTACTGCAGCATCTACAGCAATGTGAAGGCTGCAGCCGTTAAACGCTCAATTCGAACCTTAAAAAATATAATGTATGGCGAGTTTTTGTCCAGAGTCAAACATGTGGCTAGACTTTTATCCAGGAAAATTGCGGAATATAATCATACTTTTCCTTCAACTATCCGCATGAAACCTAATAAGGTGAAAAACAATTATCTTCTTCTGAGCGTGTATAACTATTTTCAAGATCGAAGAGAGAAGGAAGGGTGCAAGAGAATTTAGTGTTGGTGATATCAGAATGTCTAAACATAAAGGACATTTTGAAAAGGGTTTGGAATCTAATTGGAGTGTTCAAATCTTGCGGTTACTCTGTGAAGGGCATCAATCCTATTACATACTAAAGGACAGGGGTGGTGAAGTAATAAACGATGCATCCTATGGACATTAACTGAAACAGACTAGGTACCCCAACACCTTATTTAATACAAAATGTAATACGTAGGCAAAGAAATAGACTTCTTGTAAAGGGGTATGATTTTTCTGATGCACAATGAATCAATAAAGAGGATCTGGTATAATATATGGAGAAAGGTTAAATAATTTTTTTTCTCGTTGTATACCATTTGTTTTTTATTTACTTATTTATAAAATAGCTACATATAACATAGAATTCGAAGATAAAATTCTAATAAACTGTTTAAAAAAACCGACATGAAAGAAAGAAATATGAATGTTATTAGATCCATGAGGGAAAAATGTTAATGCCTTAATTTAAATTCCCTCACTAATGAAATATATGTATTTCAATAGTTATTAAATATAGTTTGAGGGGAGGAAGCCTTATTAATGAAGGATATATACAGTACCGTTAAGGTACAAAATAAATGTATGTTATAGCAGTTTATGGTCTTTCTCAACCGCACACACACATATATATATAAAAAAGTTACATTATTTACACGTTAGCACTGGCAATCATCGGATCTAAAATAGTAATGAACCCGTGCGAGAGTATTGTATGATCCAGCAATCATCTTCCTCTTGTCCTCTCCTCCCTGCAATGCAATTTATTCATTTCAGTTGTTGAAAAATTGTGATTTTTGCTTCGGAAGGTTCTCTTCGGGTAAGACATCTCTTACTGAGATCTTTTAAACAATCAAAATATGGGTCGAAATTCAACAACTGCATGCCTACGCTTGTTTTTGCCAGCCTTGCAGAATATTTGTATGCATATAATTTCGATTTCAATCCAATACACTCCTCCATAATAATAGCGCCTAATTCGTCTTTGAACAAGCCAATCGTCTTCTTATTGGCTTGCTAAATTCCATGTGCATTATATTTTGCGTAATTTTATGTATCGAAATAGTTTGGATTATCTTTAATGAATTTATAGGTAGCAGTACTCGTTTCAAAGATGAACGAGTCTGTATCCATATAATTCAATACTAAGTCTTTTAGTTTAGGTTTCATGACAATATAAAGAAATCATAAATGATAAATTTGGGAATGTCCAATATAGATTGGCTTCTTCATGCTCACTTCCTCTCTGGCGAGCTCAAAACCCACAAGGCTCTCGTCGAAGATTGACAACCTGAGAAATGTGCTCCTGGCTGTAAGCTTCCTATCCTGATCCCATTTGCGGACAATTTTGAAGTCCGTGTATGTACGGACATTGTCAATAACGTTCCCATAGACTGCGTTGTTCATGTTTTCCACAGGTTTTGGCCGAATTTTGACCTTTCTTGGGCTCTCTTCTCCGCATTCAGGTGTATGTAGGTCTTTAATCCACTAGAATGGTCGTACGACACCACTCTATGAATATGTCTCACAGTT
Organism: Deroplatys truncata; assembly: GCA_030765065.1. Lineage (NCBI taxonomy): Eukaryota > Metazoa > Arthropoda > Insecta > Mantodea > Mantidae > Deroplatys > Deroplatys truncata. The sequence continues at coordinate 344,035,311 of CM060990.1, read as the reverse complement.
AGGCCTTGTTGTATACGCCGCTGCATGACTGTAGTGCAAGACATATTCTATATTCTAAGGTTGCTAGCAGTTTCTTGTGTTGCCAGTTTGGTGGTATCGCACTTTGAGGGCAGAAAGTAAGCTCCTTATGGACGTCATGAATATAAGGAGGATATTCACTTCCAACCTCCAGCACGTATGCGGTATTTGAATCCGCTGGGATTTTTGTGAAATCAATTCCATTGATCTCGTCGGAGGTAAGCCATCGAAGATTTCCATAGGGTATCTCATACCATTGAGGTTCCATAAAAGTTATTGACGTCTAAGTATAATAAATACTTGACAGGGCGTGCTGGTCAAAGTTTGGCATGTATCTTTGGCTGGTATTAGAGTACCCCTTCACCACAGTGTACAATCCTCCATCAAATTTAGACTCGAAGAGTTCCAACATGCTCTTGTCATAGATTAAGGAGAGTCTCGCCTCTGTTGATTTCAACTTGACGTCAAAAGCAGGCCCTGAAAATGTATAGTACTACGCTGGGTCGAGGTTGTTATACATTTATAGCCAGAGATTTCGAAAATGTTTGCAAAGAGCAATATATTGTTCTTAAGATACAGATCGCTGTTTTCACCGAGATTCTGGATATTGAAGGAATCCCAGACTTTTTCTACATGCCTGTAATCCTCGTCGCTAATGGCCTCTCCCTGCAGCGTGCTGTAGAGTGAGTGTTTTGGCGGAGCTGTGTTTCGTTGAGCGTCTCAATGGAGCTAACATAGTCGTAAGGTAATATGCCTTTGCTTGTTGCAGGCTTAAGGTGCCCTACAACAAGATATTCCTTCGTTGTAATTTAGAAATCATCTTCCCCTGGAATGTCAGCCAGGCTGGATATCTGATCACCCAGGACTCTAAAGCTGTCCACAAACTTTAACTGAACGTTCCTGTACTTTTAGGTGAATGCGAGATATCATTCTGAAGTTTATGGTATACATGAAATGGGCTTATCATCTTATCAGCAAGTGACTGCCGAAATTCGATAATCAATGGAAAAATATAGCTATGAAGTTAGGGACATTTCTATTTAGATTGCAATTGTTATGAGCAACGCTCAAACATTTTCCTGTCATGCATTTACAGTCTCTCATCCTTATTTCACCTATAGCAAAACCTTTAATGCATATGTGACACTCGGAGGCATTTTCGAAATTCTGTTGCTCTTCAAGAGTAAGTTCCATCGGTTTAGGGTTCAAAATCACGTTGATGACATTATCAGCAATTGCTTTTAATTGCCTGAAGAAATCTTCGATAGCATTAGGAGCCCTAAGCAGAAAGAATTTCGATAATGACTCATCATATCTGCACACTACCTTTAAAGCTATCGACATTGCCTCATGCTCTTGAATAGCTCGGGTGTAACTCGAATTGCTAGAAAGCTCGCAAGAGTGTAACTTTTCCAGAACTGATTGAATGTCGGTGTAAAGAACAAAAGGTACAGGAGCGCTTTCAGAAAACCATTTGAATTCAATGAAGTCATTCTGTTGCGACATCTTAAGTAACTTGCATTTGTTACACCTCAACTTGTGAGCTTCAAGAGCCTTCTCATTACAGCACCTCTTCATGCGCACCTTACATGCCCAAACACTATGGTTGTCCTTAGTGACCTCTGCTCTTACCAATCTGGACAAGTCTCAAATGAGGCAGTAGTGCGACTTCGCCCCATTCTCTATATAGAGGAGATTGACATGATGATCTATTTCGTCGATCTTTGGTATAGAGGAATAATGTTTTCATTTTCCTCTATACCAAACACAGAAACTGATATTCCATTGTTCTGTTTTTCAAAGTATTTAATTTCGTGAAGGGCCATTGGTAATTGAATGTCCTAAAAGTTGTATGCCCTTAAAAACTGCTGAAATGGGTATGAGCTCGCTTTCACAGCATGATTCTTAGCTGGATATTTTGCAGCTAGTAAGCACCATGCGATGCAGCATTCGTCGTAATTCTTTATGTTAACCACGGCATATGTCTTCTGGATTTCCTTCCGAAGATCTATATATAATGATGTATATAGTTGGCCATAAAACGAAGAGCTAATCATGAGAGCATGCACGGCAAATAGGGGTTTCGATGAAGCTCACCCCCTCTAATGTAGAAGTGTTTTCCAAAACGTCTCCAGCTATTGCATTCAAGATCTGTTAAAGATTGCTTCATGCAAGGATCAGATTGGTCTTGGAATTAAAGAAATGTGAACTTTTTATCTCCTCATCGGGTTTAAGGATTAAATACGGAATCTCTAGGGAGCAGTTGATTTTTATTCCGGACCTGCATCTTTTCAAGATGTCTTAATTTCTTTAATCTCAAAATCCTTACACTGGTTAAAAACGCGCTGGAGTCAAGTATTTGTAATGTATTGGCTATTCTACTATTAAAAATACATCCCTTGAACACAGATTCGATTATCTTACATTCTAGACACCGATAATTGTTTGCACTAACCTTCAGCCTTTTACTAATGGGAGTGTCGTCTTCTGATGTTGGCGGGCTGCTGCTCCTGGATTTGGCGACCATGTAGTGGCCATGTCTCTGGGCTCTGATCTTAGGCTTCCACCGAAGTGAATGACCGGTAGTCGATACACAGTTGAGGGGCTGCTGATCAAGACTTAATAGGGCTGCCGGGTTCTGTTTTAATATTTCTTCCGCCTTAGTGCAGAAAACACACACATTGGTCTTTGGTTTACGGAAAGAGTATTTAGGGTTAGCGTTGAAGTACATATTTGAAATAGGTTTTATACTCCACAGTTAGTTTCTTTCCACTTGCATTGAAGTAGTATTCTAAAAATAATGAATTAAAAACCTTTATATTTAGCTCAGAATTGTTAAAATCTCTCAATATCCTTGTGCACACACCCAAGACTTTCACAATCAGAGTACGACATACCTGAACATGTTGCCCATCTACTGATAGAAAATAATTCACATTTTATTTCGGTACTTTTGAAAACCTTGGACTTTCCCTGGTTTCTGTATGGTAACTGACACTCTCATGCAGCTTGCGAACATAGTGTCTTGCATATCTTTATTTTTCACCCCCAGAAATGTTCAAATATTTGTTTTTGGACTTCAGCAGGATTCATCACAACATCTGGTTAGGAGCACTCTAAACTGACAGAAAATGATTCACCTGATACGTCTTTCCCGGAAGAGCTAACATATGGTTGACCAGGTTGTCTTACTAATTTTGACTTTTGACATTTCCAATCTTATTTGTGAATACATCTTTTTCTACCACGTTTATTAGCTGAACTGTCATTAATATTATCCATTGTATTCTAAATAACAACACATGTAACAATCCACACATCCAAACACCTCAACAAAATTGTACCCTATGGAAAATAGCCTGCTTCACAATGCTGCCACTAAAATATAGATTACATTCCTGCATTTAGAATGCTGCCAGTACACACTGGTAAAACCTACATCATTCATATCTTCTGGCATCACACTTAAAGATACGGAGACTTCAACAATGCGTTCACCCGAAAAAGGGCACTTAGTCCAACATGCCTTTCTTCAACCTTCCGCCTTAAGTTTTTCCCCGGCGTTGGTGAAACAGACCTCGCGGTAACTCAAGAGGGTTCTCGTGTAGATACTATCTATAGCCTCGACATCTTAAGATAATCAGAGGAGATTATTAACTTCCCAAGCACGGGGAACTATACCCGAGGGGAACTTCCGGAAAGGTTATCCCCCAGGGGCTCACCTTATGTGAGTACGGTTTTGGCGTGCCCGGGGTGCCCGAGCCTCTCATCGCTATCATCATCCCTCCACCCTCGTCCGGTCGAGGTGGGTTCGTCATCGTGACCGGGGGACTTAAAGTAGGCTCACGTGCGTTTTTGCATTTTGTTCCATGCCGCCCCTCGCCAACGTTTCTTTCTTCACTAGTCTATTTCCGAACATTTCGCACCGCAACCATTCACACATCTCTTTTTCCTCCTCGCCGGCCTACCTTGCGTGCGTAACGCCCACACACTTTTGGTTTTATTTTACCATTCTATTAATTTTAATTCTCCGTGGACACAGCCTGACGGATACCCGCACACTGAGTACGCAGCTGGGTGAGTGGGTAATGGCGTCATCCCCACCACTCGGGGTCATCATGTAGGGCCTGTGTTCGTATCCGCTGTTCAACTGCAGTTCCGCAGGGGGCCATTACATGAACTGCTGACTTCCAACGGCCATTGGGTCCCTCTGTCTATGTTCTGGGAGGTGTGACCTTGGGGTGAGACTGGTATAGATAGGTCACTCACCCAAGACGGGGTAACACCAGGGAAGTCAGGGCTCGAGGTCGGATACGGTTGCAATGGTGGAGAATTTCTTTCGATACGGAGCCCTGTTTCTCCATTCCTAATAACAAGCGCCGAAAAGTCTTAGTAACAGAAGTAGCACCACTGACATCTGGTTGTTACTTGTAATTAGCCGAACAGAGGAAGGCCAATCTTTTGAGAAGGTGAACCCTTTTATTATTCAAAAGGGGATTGATGCTGTTGCTGGTTCTGTTCATTCCTGCATCCGACTTCGGAATGGTTCTTTGTTAGTTCAGAGCAAGTCCAAACAACAAAGTAAGTCCTTGTTACGCGCCACTCTTCTCCACGGTTATCCCATCCGTTTGAGAAACACCGCACCTTGAGTTCCTGTCGAGGCGTCGTCACCACTCACAGCTTCGACGGAATGTGGGACGATGAACTGGTCTAATGCCTTTCCGACCAAAAGTAATAGTAGTTCATCGAGTGCAGGCTAAACGCGACGAAATGTTGGTACCAACTCGTACCCTGTTTCTCACGTTCGATGGCGTCCATCTGCCCACTAGTATTTCAGCAGGGTACGAACGTATTGCGGTGAGGCCCTATATTCCCAGACCTCTGCGTTGTTTTAAATACCAATGTTTTGGGCATACGCAAGTCTCTTGTAAGAGTCCCGTTTCCATCTGTGCCTCATGTAGCCAGCCGTCACACGATGGTACCTGTTCCTCAGCCCCATCTGCGTTAATTGCAAATGGTATCATTCCTCGTAATTTGCCACTGTCCGCGGTACTTGGACGACAAGACGATCCAGGAGATCCGGGTAAAGAAGAAACTCTCCTTCGCCGAAGCCCGGAGGCATTACCATGCGCGCCAACCTTCGCTCCTGCGATCGGGAACATTCAGTTCTGTTGTTGCCTCGCCAGTACCTCGGAAGGATGCCGAGACTCAGACCTGGACCATGACTGCACTGACCGCAACTAACATCCGGCCGTCCATTTCTAGTACAGTTATCAAGCCATCTAAAGCTGGTCCTGAGGTACTGAAGTCACAAGGCCCTGAGAAGAAATCAAAGCAGAAACGTCGTAGGGAAAATTTTCTTAAAGACCCTCCGCGTGCGCGCGGTAAGAAAAGTTCACCTTCTCCTCCTCGAAGGTCGCAGTCCCAGGATGATCCTGGGACAAGCCGCGCTCAGCGGCACCCTTCACCCATTGCCACCTAAAACTGATTCTCGGCGCTTGAATCGGTTTCTGGCACTGAGCACGTGGGCCCTGCTTTCGAGGAGCCTATGTAGTCTGACCAACTCCATGCCAAAAGCCCGAGCCCCAAGGTTAAGCAAAAGGTTATTTTGAGCAGCCCTTCTAAGTAAACAAATTATCCCTTTTATTCATGGCTATCCTGACCTGGAATGTACGTGGTGTACGATCACATAGGGCAGAACTGCCACTTTTATTGTGTTCGCATTCACCTATAGTCATGTGCTTGCAGGAGACCAAGCTTCGCCCTCACGATTCTTTTACCCTCCGTGGGTATACTCCGGTTCACTAGGATTTTGCACCGGATGAGGGTTCTCCTGCTCATGGAGGTGTCATGCTATTGGTGCGTAACGACGTTCATTTTCAGCCTCTGACACTTACGTCCGACTTGCAAGCTGTAGCCGTTAGGATTGAATTACCCGGCTGTTCCTTTTCCCTTTGCTCCATCTCTTCACCTCCATCGTCTCCCCTCGCTAACGCGGACATTCGAGATCTCTTGTCCGCTCTGCGAACACCATTTCTTCTGTTGGGAGATTATAATGCCCATCACCCCCTGTGGGGTTCGCCAAGTGCTATTGCGAGGGGAACTCTTCGTTTCGACACTTTTTATCAGTTCAGCCTCTCTATCCTCAATACAGGTGAGCGTACTTTTTCTGATTCTTCTTGTATATTTTCTCATTTGGACCTTGCCGTTTGCTCAATCCAGCTTGCTTGACGTCTGCAGTGGAACTTCGTCGCTGACACCTACTCCAGCGATCATTACCCATGCATCCTTTCTCTTTTATCTCGCCACGTCCAGCCTTCCAGAGCACCTACCTGGCAATTCCTTAAAGCCGACTGGGGACTGTTCTCAGCCACGTGTCTTTTGTGGACCAGCCCTTCACTGACGTTAACAAAATGGTGCAGCACCTTACATCTTCCATGCTATCTGCCGCCGAACGCATAATTCCCTATTCGTACTCCAACCCTCGGCGTATTCCTGTTCCGTGGTGGACCGAGGACTGTCGGGACGCCGTTCGTGCATGTAGAGCTGCACTCAGGGTGTTTCGGAGACACCCTACACTTGATAATTTGGTTAGTTTTAAACATTCGCGCGCCAGGGCTCGTCGCATTATTCAGGATAGCAAGAAGGCATCTTGGACTCGTTTTTTCAAGTCTTTTAATGCTTCACGCCTTCCTCTGTTGTTTGGGATAAACTTCGTCGCTTCTCCGGTAAAGTGTCGCATTCTACTGTGTCTGACCTTCAGGTTACCAATGCCACCATAGTGGATCCGGCTGCCATTGCTAACACTCTGGGTGCTGCCTTTGAGGCGGTTTCCAGTTCTGACCTATATTCAGCCAGCTTTCGCACTCTCAAAGACCGACTTGATTCCGTGACCTATAATGTTTGGTCTCTAAATCAGGAGTGTTATAACGAAATTTTACAATGAGGGAGCTGGAGCACGCCCTCCTTTTATCTAGGCACTCCGCTCCTGGGCAGGACGGCATCCATGTCCTGATGTTAAAGCACCTTTCAGCTGACAGTAAACCCTTTCTCTTACAGGTCTATAACCGTATTTGGCAAGACGGCGTATTTCCTTCAGTTTGGCGCGAAGCCACTGTTGTCCGTATACTTAAGACTGGGAAGAATCACCAACTACCTTTCCGCTACCGGCCTATTTCCCTCTCCAGTTGCATTTGCAAGGTTATGGAGCGCATGATCAACGGCGGTCGACATGGTGGCTTGAGTCTCAGAAACTTCTAGCGAACGCTCAGTGCGGATTTCGTTGCCATCGCTCTACCTTCGACCATCTGGTGTCTCTGTCGACGCATATTATCAACGAATTCCTGAGAAGGTTTCAAACAGTGGCTGTGTTTTTTGACCTGGAGAAAGCTTATGACACTTGTTGGAGGGGCGGCGTTTTACGTACACTTCACGCATGGAATTTACGCGGTCGTCTTCTCATGTAACTGTGGGGTTGGTTTTATCTAGTCGTTTTATTCAGGAGAACGGTATTCCGCGGGGCTCTGTACTCAGTGCCAGACTCTTTACGATTGCTATCAACCCCATTGTTGATTGTATTCCATCTGGCATTTCATCGTCCGTTTTCGTTGACGATTTTGCCATTTATTGCAGTTCACGGTGGACCTGTCTGCTCGAACGCCGTCTACAGAGCTGTATCGACCGTCTCTGCGCCTGGAGTAACGCCAACGGCTTTAATTTCTCCGTCGAGAAATCCGTCTGTATCAATTTCTGGCGCCGGAAGGCTTTCCTTCCGCCCTCTCTCCATCTTGGGCCGGAGGTCCCTCCATTTGTAGACGAGGTGAAAATTTTGGGGTTGATCTTTGATCGAAAGCTGAGCTGGACTTCGCACATTTCCTTTTTAAACGCAAAGTGTGACCGTTCTCTTAATCTTTTACGTGTTTTAAGTGGCACATCCTGGGGAACTGATCGGACCGTCCTTCTGTGTCTTTATCGCTCCTTGGTCCGATCCAAGCTTGATTACGGGTGCATTGTCTATTCTCGGCACGTCCATCTGTGTTACGTCGCTTGAATGCCATTCACCATCGTGGCATAAGTGTCACTACAGGGGCCTTTTCAACTAGCCCTGTACCCAGTTTGTACGCTGAAGCTGCAGAGCCTCCGCTGTCCTTCAGGCGTGAGATCCTTTTGTACAGCTATGCATGTCGACTCTCAAGCTTGCATGACCACCCGTCCTTCGAGTTATTTTTTGAGGATTCGCTTAATCGGCAATATTTAGTTAGCTCCTCTGCACTATTCCCTCCAGGGGTTCGATTTCTGCAGCTTCTTCGACATTTGGACGTTACGCCAGCACCGGCCCTTCCCAGGTGGTTGCGCACTGAGGCCCAGTGTCACCTTGGGTGAACGTCGATGCCGAAGAATGAGACTCCTTCTTCAGTCCTTAGATCTGCCTCTTTAGAGCTTCAGGCGCAATTCGGGAATGTCATTTTATATATACTAATGGATCTAAGACTGATGTTGGAGTAGGTCGTGCCTTTATTTTCGGTCGACGTAGTTTTACGTTTCGTTTACTGTGGCAATGCTCGATTTTTACCGCCGAACTGTTTAGTGTTTATGAGTCTCTTTTACACATCCAGCGGCACAACTTGCGGCACTGTGTTGTTTGTACGGACTCTCTGGGTGCCCTTCGGAGTATTAACGCGCTGTACAATTACCACCCCCTCGTACAACGCATACATGATCTCCTCCACTCGCTGGGTACTTCAGGCATCAGCGTCTCCTTCGTGTGTATTCCAGGTAATGTGTGCATCTCAGGGATGAGTCTGCCGACGCCGCTGCCAAATCGGCAATTTTATCACCCAGATGTTTTACCTCTGTTGTTCCTTCCACGGATTTTAATGTAATTTTACGTCACCGTATCCTCTCGCTTTGGCACGATGAATGGACGGCCCTCCGGGGGAACAATTTGCGGAGGTTAAACCTCTCCCGCTAGTCTGGGGTACCTTATCTCGTTCTTCTCGTCAGGAAGAGGTAATTTTAGCTCGTTTACGTATCAGTCATTGCCTCTTTAGCCATGCGCACCTGTTCAGTGGTGACTCCGCACCGCTCTGTGAGCAGTGTGATGCGCTCTTAAGGGTGCGTCACATCTTATCAGAGTGTCAGGTTTTAGCTCGTTTGCGCGTTCGTTGTCTCATGGCCAACGTTTTGGAAGACAACGCGCAAGCTGTAGAATGTCTTTTACGTTTTATTAGTGACAGTGGTTTTAGATGGCGCATTGATGCGTTGTGCGTCTTTTATTTTTGTGAATTTATATTGTCTGTTTTAATCGGGGCTATTCTCCCAGACGGACGTATGCCGCTCTTGTCGCTTGACTTCTACAGATCCTTACACGTCGTTTACTCTTTTATTGTTTTATTTGCCACCGTTTTAGTATGGTGTCTTTTACAATATACTGTGTTGTTTTAGTGTTCAAGACTAAGCGCGTTTTTGTGCCGTATTTTAGTTTTTGGATTTTAAATTTTATACTTTGTAAGGGCGCTGATGACCTTAGATAATTAGCGCCCTTAAACCCATCTCATCATCATCACGGAAAGGTCATAGGCATTTGTGGGTGCTTCATGAGGTAAAATGTTTTCTAATTTATCAATTGGCGGTGCATTTGATATTCAAGGTTCGAAATACGGTGAAGTATCACTATTTATGTATGGTTTCTTATTCATTATTATATCACGAGAGCTAGCCGAGTAAAGAATCCTAAATGAGAGGATCGGGGATGTTTAATCCTATAATTTATTCGCTACCATTCGAGGTTCATTTACGTGGTTACTGTACTGCATTCCAGGAACTAAATGGCATAAGCGCCTACAAAGAGGCAATCCAGGACTGAACCCAATTAACGATGCGTGTAAACGTCACGATATAGCCCAAGCTCAGAACCGATACACGAGTTCGAGTCCTTTAGCTGACAATTTCTTGTAGATAGGGCTTGGAATTGCTGCAGACGCTACGTGAGAGGAAAAATTAGCAGCTAGATCTATCACCACTATCCTGAAGGGGAAGCTCGCAGGCAGAGTAGGTCTCCAGAGGGAGAGGCAAAAAGAGAGTTACACCATTACCAGAAAGAGACGGTTTTCACTTCTACTACCACCTTTAGCAGCATTGGAGGCAGCTCAAATAGCTAGTTGGGTGAATAATAAAAAAGCATCCACTTAATAGCTCAACAAATTATACTCATAATCGACAAATGGAATCTTCGGCCAAAGGGAAGGGACTTAGAAAAAAGAAGAACGGTAAAGTATATTATCCAAATAAAGAAAGCTCCGGACGAGGCTCGTATATATCTGGCAAAAGGCGTAAAGTGATGCAGGGATTGAAAGATATATGAGACCTTTAAACATTTGACACGGTGTTTAAAGAGGGAATTATAGTTCACCTGTATGCTGTAGCTAATCCTGTATTGCATTGAATTTCTATATATAAGGATAGAAACTCAGAATTATATTCCGATATTTTAAAGCGATATTACTTGCGACATAGAAAGTAACGGTTAAGCATTATTAAATAAAAGTTCTTGTCAGTTAATCAGTCAAGGTTAATCAACTTCTACAATTTCATCTCAGAAACTTGTAAATGGTACGATTAAAATGGCTTGGAAAGGTGATATAAGTCAGTGTTTTATGTTTTGTACATATTAGACAATAAACAATGCCGCAATCGCACTTTGTTTCGTGCAAGGCTTCGGGTATAAAATAAGAGAAGGCGACGGTTAAATTCTATTGCTAGCATTTGAACGCGAGTGTAGAAAAGCATATGACTCGTTTTTATCCTTACAATTATTACCCGAATGTATGAAGAAAATAGCAACTCCCCACTAACAGTCCTGCAGCGGTTAGGATATTAAGATTTGGAACAGAGGCAATAAGCGATAGGGGAGTTCTAGCAGAAAGAGCATTAATAGAAGTAGAGTAGGACTTGGCTCTGAATAAAATATTTTTAAGGCTGTCACCGTAGATGACATGAGGTAATGTCTGAGAGAATTCAGGCATACTCCGATCATTCTGTCGCTACAAACGCAAGCTGCATGTCGAGAAAGAAAATGCGATGCGTTTCAAAAAGTTACTCGCTAAAATAAGTGCCATCGGAAATGAAGTATACAAAGTATCAGCCACGCCTAGAAAAGTATATAGTGCGATAAATAGTACACCAAAAAGTAAAGTATAGGTAAATCGACACTCAAAAGCAAACAGCGATAAATACGCGAGATAAATAGGTATCATCTAAGAAACAGTGATATAGTAACCGTGAAGATAATTACACGCCGTAATGGGAGAACAGTAGTGTCAACGAAGAATTTGAAACACACAAATAGTTCTTTTTTCGCGTTCCGAAATGATCATAACAAAGGCGCAAGTGTAAGTTCAGAGGATTTACTGAATAGAACAAAGTCTTGCAGTGGCAAAGTGACAAGCTCGACGCTAGAAAAGCGAAAGCAGTGTACTCATTCCAAGTGCACCACATCCCAAATACCTCCCCTTCATCCATTTATCCCCATAAGTTTCGAAAATCTGAAACCGCCAAAGGAGATTGTATAGTATCTTAATGGTACTAAGGTGAAGTACGCTACCTGCAAACGGGCTAGCCCCGTAGTTGAGTTAGTAGAGTACCTGCCTGCTGTTCGAGGGGTCCCGGGTTCTTTTCCTGACTGGAGGTAGGAATTTTTCTCTAGCCAAAATGATTCCTTATTCTTCCCAGAGTCTGAAAGTATGAATAGGAGTGTGAACGTGTGATATCTAATGATTAAAACCCAAAAGTGCAAGAAACCCAACAACAGGAAAATAGGAGTTAACACCATTGCCAATAGGCAATAAGTTCTAAAGGAAAGGTCGCCGATAACACCAATGTAGTTAAGGGCGGGATATGAATGGAACTTTAAAAAAGATGGGAATGTCAGACTTTCAATTCAGTCCTTTACGGTCATTTCTATCAAAATAAGTTTTACAAAAACAGTAGTTGGAGATAAGTTTACTATTCCCACATATTATATGAATTCTCCAATATATCTGGTTCCCAATGGAACTTAATGGATTGCACTTATAACTCTCGCAGCTTTCTACTCCATACCAAACGTAGATGAAGGCAATAACCGTTTCCATATTATTCGGGATGGTGCAGTTTCAGCAATTGAAATTCCTCCTGGCACGTAGGAGATTTAACCCCTTCACACTATCCTAGGAAATATGCTGGCTTCTAAGGTTGATTTCTTTTTACTAGCTAGTAATAGTACCATGAAAGAAGAGATGAAATGTCCGTATCCGATTCACTTTTTCGAACAGAATTATATCGAATATCTTATAGGCTTCACCATTACCGTAAAGGGGAATACAGGTATCGTGGCAAAATCTGATGATCTGGTAAACATATTAATTAAAGTGTGCATCATACGCACAGAATTCAGTCTTCCTACAGGATCTTTCTTTGATGGTAAAAGCGGATATTTTCTTTATAAGTCTTTCCCCACAGTTCCACCCGTCTACGACAACTCGCATGAACATTCCAATCCTATACGTACTATTACATTTACACCTACTATTACTACTACATCGAAACAAATATCACAGATGAACTCACCGTTCGAGTGGTATATCAGAACTGAGATACGGTGTACTTCAGAAACCAAAATATAACTGTAAAATTACACATCGAACAAAGTGGAAATAAATTTTAAAAGGGGATCAATACATCACTTCTTCCGAGATTAAAGCATACTCGGTCTCTGACCCACAAGGAGCTAACATCAACTAATCGAAGATTCCTCTCGAGCTTAGGATTCAGGGTGCTACAATGATATAGCTATTTTAGAAGTGATTAGATTTCCAGCCTTCGATGACGAAATCATTAAGGAAGAACAACATTTATTTCTACCGTGAAATACATCAGCACTAGATGCAATCAATGAAATTGGGATTCCCTATCAATCGAAGATTTACACATGCAACACAGCATCATCTATCTTTACATATTGGGATCGGCTACTAAGCCTAATAGACATTCTACAACTACGACGCTTACGAACAATGCAATGGGATTTCTCTTATTTGATACAGTTCGTATTGATTAATGCTACTACTATTGGCAGAACCAGAAATTCTGGCATTTCATCGGCTATGCACAGATATTTAAATCTCAACAAGCTGGAACAGAAAAATTTACAAAATGCCAACTGGACATATTCCAAAGAGGACGCTGACATTGAAATGATTCGAATGGAACATTCAATGCTATAGTACCCCTGTCTACGTTACTCGGTTTTGCAGAAAATCACAAAGACATAATATTCAACGCTTGAACTAGTTGCTATTCTAGCTAAGAGTTCAAAACATTTACTTGGATATAGAAAGCCTGTACTTCCACTTTCCAATGTCGAGGGGCTGAAGAAACCTAAATTGGTGAATTCTTATCAACGTTGCATGTAGCCTTTGGAACCTGGGATCTACATACTCAGCCTCAGTATCTCGGGCTAGATCGTTCACATGAAACGTTATTACTTTTTCAAAACTTGAGAAACCTGAATTTTTTTATTGTTGGATTACAAACAGCTATACTGAATGTAACAACTAAAGATTGCCCTATATTTGATCATTGTAACATCACTAAGCTGAAACTGTATCTCAATAATGAGTGTTATCCCTACCATACTCTTATTTTGGATTTAGCTGAGTCAAAGATTGCATCCCCCTTACGAACGCTACCCACGATTCCAGTCTTCGTATACAGGTAATGAGAATTACCCCGTATTAAAGAGGACAGATTTCGTTCAATTTGCACTATTATTCGTCACTGACTGTTCCTATACACCCGAAGAAACCATCACTGGAGCTGTAAGTATCAGACAGGAAGTTCGAGCGTCACAAATCACACCTCCACTAAACACCACTGTTTGGTCTAGTTATTCATGATAAACTGGTCGCTTACAAGCTTCTGACACGTGTAGTTCATGCTTTTATATAAGTATTTTATGACTTGGATTTATAGTAAATCAAACATGTGTATTAAAATATCCTTTTATTGTAATTAGAATAATCTCCATTATCCGTTTCCTACTACTCCTAGTTGAAATAGTGTACGAAAACATCGAAGTGTGAACAGGATAAAATTGATATAAAAGTTTTTCAGTGTAATTTATAGTTCTTTTTGACCACTTATTGTATCGCGATCCAGATTTACTCTACTATATTGTAAACAGGTATTAACAAATGCTATCTGAATCACATTATTCATACGTACTAATACATTACACGCCTATGTTACGTTTCCACTATATTGCTTGTTCAGATACGTTTCTTCGCGCATGTACGCACTTTACAATCACTGGAATATTTTACCTCCCAGTCAGTGTTTGTTATATAAACATACGTTTCATGATCTAATGTGTGGAGCTTTCCGGCTACGAAATGCACTCTGGTTCGACCTTACCCATGGGGGTGCGAATTTTAAGTCCCGGGTATAGGATTGATGCCCACTCAGCATCGTGATGAAAGTGAGGAGCTGTGATAGACAGCGGTCCTTTTCTCGTGAGCCAACTTTCCGGCTGGTAATGCATGATACTGGCCACATTACCTCCAGTATAGGTTGGATGATCGCCCGACTTTGCTGTGCGTAAGTGGGCGTGAGGCTGGCAGTCTAATTGGCAGGTTCGGACTCTCGCGAGCTGTAGTACCACAGGATTTTTAATAACGTTTCATCCATTGCTCTGATGTAGAGAATGGGAAGTTCACGATGTAGCCCTATATTCACATATACACTAGAGGATATGGAAACGTCATTCTCGATCATACACATATCACTTAGGTACATTTCCATTCTTCAGTGGTGGTGGCGGCGGTGCAATGGGATCCAGGAATATTAATACGTACTGGTCCCTTTACATCACATTCTTCCTGTTCTAATGGTTCCCGAGGTCCTGGGTTCAAACCCGGCGGAGAGCGATAGATTTTTTCAGGCGTAAAAATCCTTAGCATGCCTTCCTTCGGAAGGGAAGTTAAGCCAGTGGTCCCGTGTCGTAGATTTACGGCACGTAAGTGAACCTCAAGCCCGATAAAGATGCCTCTGAGCAAAATTTCCGGTCTTTCTCGCCCAGTACAGAATGGGACGCTAAGGACCCTAGTACTTAAAGGGCGTCCATGGATAAAACTGTATTTCATTTTAACACTCTTCAGCTTAGACCTGTTATTTTTCTTTGACGCCCCTTTTTCCTGCATACATATGTACGTAAGTACTTACATACGCACATATTGTAATATTGTTCGGTACAGATTTCGTAACACTTGTTATATCACTCAAGAGATTATGCTTAGGTGCAACGTTACAATTCCTACCATTGCTGGGCACATTTTACTTTATCGTTATTTAGCTAACTTGAATTACACCCTCAGAGGTGGTGAAAGGTTTTCTTCGAATATCTCTCACTGCGGGGAGTGGAACTACGAACAAAGATTTTGATACATATAGAAAATATAATTTTGGTGTAACTGGTAGCTATATATATACACCGTGCGAGTCTTCTCATCCTACGGATTGGTAACTAGGCAACACTATTTTACAGACGATGGGAAATGCAGGTGGTTGACACCGTATTCATCAGCCCGCTGATTAAGGCTAAGGTGGTGCTCGCTGTTAGCGTGCTCTAGTAGCGCAATGGTTAACATGTTGGAAAATCGTGGTAAAGGTCGGAAGTCTAAATCACTCCTAAGAATAAATGTGTTTTTTATTCATTTCTGTTCATGTTTCGAGAACGTTCTAACAAATCATGATTTCCTTCCAGATGCACTAGAAAGTGGATTTGCCTATAAATACGAAGTTCCAGCCCTTCGTGCTGACTGTGGAGCAATGTTTTCGAACATAAGTATCTGGGCATGCTATTACTATAAGGGGAAACGCAGCAGAATGCAACGGAGGTAAGTCATGTATAGCAACAGAGGTTTCCACACATAAAACTTCCTACAAATCACACGTCTTTGCGAGTTGCGAACCGCTTTCTGGAATCAAGAACAGTGCACGAGACACCACATCCGCGAAGAAATGACCCTGTCTGTGACCAAGCATCGACGGATCGTGTGACTGATTATGTCATTCAGCATCCGCATTGTAGTACGCGGAACATTCACAGGCATTTCAATATTAGCCAACCTTCCGCGTGAAGAACACTACATCATGCAAAGTTGCACCTTTAACATTTTAAACTACACCAGGAGCTACCGCAGCCGGACCATGGACGGAGAGTGGCTTTAGCTAGGTGGATCAACGACAAACTGAACAAGATCCACATTTATTGGCAACTGTGTTATTTACAGACGAAGTAGTGTTCCACAACACAGACCATGTAAATCGCCGCAACATGTATTACTGGAGCACTGTAAACCTACGCTAAATGCGAGTGGTGGACTTACGAGTTCGATGGGGTTTTAACGTTTGAGCTGCCATGTTCGGTGATCATCTAATAGGCCCGTATTTTATGATTGCCAACTCATGGGAATCGCTATATCCACTTCCTACAACACCAACTGTCTACTCTACTGGATGAAGTGCCGTTGCAGATCCGACTAACTATGTGGTATCAACATGATGGGGCGCCAGCTCATTCCATCCGTCGTGTAACGTGTCATCTCCATCCATCTACCCCGAGCGATGGATCGGACAGCATGGACTAATAGGGTGGCCAGCATGCTTACCAGATCTAATCCCATTAGATTTATTCTTATGGGGTTATCTAAAAGATATCGTGCACCAGAAGCGGCCAATTACCCCTCAACAGCTCAGGGAACGCATCGGTGACATCACACCAGCCATGTTTCGCCGGGTTAGGCTGGTGATGATGATTAGACTCAGATCTTGCATCCGCCAGTTCGAACACCCATTATAACCATATGGAAGAAACGGGTAAATTGTAAAGGTTTATCAGTGTATAGTCCGGCATGATGTCATAGTCACTGCTAAATCAATTACTTTGGGAACCAGAGAGGTTACCAACGATCATAATATGAGCTTGCAAACGTTATCCAATTTGTATTTACGTACTGCATTTTGTAAACCCTCGGAAAAGTTTCTTGACTTTCTTTCGTATGAAAGAATAGCTTTAAATAGTAAAATATTATTTAATGATGCCTTATGTTTGTAAGATATAATTACAATGTTATATGCTTTTATTTATGATGTTCAATAAGGCATATTCTAATAAGTAACAATTTCTGTTTTAATGAAATTCACATTATTAAGCTAAGTGAAACGACAATTCCATGCCAAACTGTCAGTTCTCGTTAAATTTACTAAACATAAAAAGTACCTTCAAGTGGCTGTATTTGAACCTGAGATCTCCACCACTGAAGGCCAAAGCACACACTGTTGCGTTACGAGTGTAAGCACTGCAGATACACCGGTGCAAAGCCGTCATTTCGGCCGAAATTGATACGACGCGATGCGGTGGACAATGTTTACGGTATCACCTTACAAGGCCGGGACTGCATAACTTCTCAATTCGCCGGCTGAAAAGACTCACCTGGTATATATGTATATTCTTTTTTTGACTTGAAGGATCGTTAAAAACTTCATAATTCGAATTTATAACTTGTTTCGTTGCCTTTGATTATTTGCAGTTCAAATTTCTAAAAGTTTTGTTTTTAACGTTTATGAACAGTAGGTAACAATTTTACAATCAAATTCATAATTTGTCTCATTGCTTTAGATGATTTACAGTTCAAGGTTTGTAAAATATTTGGATATCTTACTCATTTATACTCGTTCTTCACCTTCAAATTTACGTTTCTCAGCGCTGTATTCCAACGCACAGACTAACTTACACATGTTCAAGGATTAAAGTTTTGAAGCAGTACATATAGACCGGAAATGTTAATTATAAGCCTGGAAGAAGCCGAAAATGGACTTGATTGCGCCGTATCCCCATACAAAGTTCCAAGAAGTTCCTTTCCTGTCGCTGGCTTGTCGAAAGCTCTCCATGTTCACTCATCCCTACCTCCAACCTCGGGCGAAACCACATGACCATTCACGTGACCCCACGTGTCAACCCAGCTGTACGGTCACTGTGATGAATTATCACCACACATTCTTGTGCCATGCCGTCGAACTAAATGGCCTTACAGATGGTGGAAAGAAATTACTGCTAGGAAGATCTTAAATCAGCAAGGTTTGAGCAGTGTTTCTATGAGAGGGAAGCCATTCATGCCTCAATGCATGCATACATATAGATATAAATACAGACATACATATATTCATACGTATGTACGTTCATGCCTATATGCGGAACATAAAGTAATCAAAGAGCAATACACGTGTTATTTATTACACGTTTAATCTAGTACACATAATTATTCATGAGCAATCTATCTCTTCCTTTCCCTCTCTGTCTCTTCCTATCACCCCATATTCCTTCCCCCACACACACCACACAATAACCATCCACCCTTGCCTCAATACATAAATACAAACACGACCACTAACCAATCACAACACATACACATTCACTAAATGACCTATAAGGTATGTAAGGCTTTAAGAACATTTCAAGTTTCTACAAAATGACTATATACACATAAGCCAAGTCAAAAACACACATTAATCCAACAAGGGTGAGGTTTTTAAAATGCACACCTTTTACACACACTTACAGTCTGTAAATATCTTCAAAACATATGCAACATGTCCTACAACATCGCTGGGGCTTTAAAACAGCCCTTGTTTTCTACACCCTATATTTATATCGTTAGTTCTCTACTACTGTTAGCAATGTGCATTTTTAATTTCCGAAAGACAAAAGCGAATTGAGGGAAGAAGCATTTCATAGTGGACAACAGAGCCACAAAATTACCTCGGATAAACATTAACGCCTAACGAAGTAGATATCAACGTATTGTAAACAATCAAAGCCTTAAGGCATAGCTTGAAGGGGAAAAACCTGTATCTATCTAAACTGCACGAAGAATAACTTAAGTCCTGGCGTGAACTTTCTTCCTTGTTTGAAGGGATTAATCCATGGTACACACTCTATAATATAGTATCAAGGAAATCAAGAATCGAGACGTGTCTATCCGCGGTGCAAAAGAGAAACGGAAGATTTGTTAAAGCTGCAAGGACCTAATTTTTTTGCAACGGTTAGCAAAAATTAAATTATTTGTTTGCAATTTAATATTTATCACAGTTTATGATTGTAAACTTCGAAAAATAAATACTAACACCCATAAAAAGCAATTCTGCTATAATGAACTAGTTAAAATTAATTCCTGCATAGTAATCACTTTATATTAGTTATTACGTTCAAAATAAGCATATGGTGCAGATGTAATAAGCTGTTTGATGCAAAGAGAATTGTATACTATTACTTATACCATATTGTGAAGGCTAGAAAATGGCCTCCGAGATTATGACTTTTAGTAATGTTAAATGGGCTGTTTTTCTTTTGAGCCTCACAAAAGTGCATGCGAGGATGGTATCAGCCCAGCTCTTGTTTAGGAGGACTGAGAAATCGCTTCTCCTCACCTGGTGAAGATCTTCAGAGCCTGACTTGCTATGAGGCATGTTTTTCGCTTCTGTAGGTAGGCCAAAGTAGTACTTATGCCTAAGCTTGGTAGAGAACCCTATGCAGTCTTAAGGCTTTCGCCTTCTCAGTCTAACAGGCAATGGAGGCTCTAGAAAGGCTGGTGGATAGATATTTGAGGAATGGAGTACTGCTCGAGAGACCCATACATCCTCATCAGTATGCCTATTGACCCGTAAATCCACGGAAACGGAGCTCCATCAGCTTTTGGTAAGACTGAAGGGTGTGCTGGTCTGTGGAGAACTGGCCTTATCAGTTTTTCTGGACATCGAGGGTGTCTTTAATCATACAACTTTAAGCACCATTAGGAAGTGTCTGGAGGGTAAAGGAGTCTGTGCGGTGATATCCTCCTTGGAAGGCCGTAAGGTTGTGGTGGCTCTAGAAAGTGAGACCTTGAGATCATCAGTATCCCGGGGCTGCCCACAAGGGGAAGTTTTGTCACCCACCTTGGGGGAGTCTGATGGTGGACGATCTTTTGAACAGACTCAACAGGGGAGGGATACATACTCAAGGCTATACTGATGACATATGCCTTGTAGCAAGTGGAAAATTCTCTAGTGCTGTCTCGGAGCTCATACAAGGTTCCCTGCATACTCTAGAGCAATGGTGTAAGGAAACGAACTTGGCTGCTAACTTTGAGAAGACTGAATGATCCTCACAAGGAGAAGGATGCTGCCAGGTTTGTTAGAGTCCTTTCTGTTTGGGAAGAAAGGAGAAGATATCCGGAACGGTTAAGTATCTAGGTATTATTCTGGATGCTGGGCTGACCTGGAAAAACCATGCGAATTACAAAGTACAGAAGGCCCGAATGCTTTGTGGACATGCAGGAGAGTCATTAGACTGAGATGGGGCCTCATACCAAAGGTGGTGAAGTTATTATACGCCCCGGTGATAGTGCCCTCGGTATCCTATGCGGCGTTGGTTTAATGGCCTGCCTCTCTTGTGAGGGTAGTTGATTTCATGCTTGATTGGTTGCAAAGATTGGTATGTTTGATGATAACCGGAGCGATGTGGACTATCACACAGTCCGTTTTGGAGATTCTGGTGTACCTTCCTCCTCTGCACTTGTTGGTGAAGGAGGTTGCAAGAGTGGGTGCACATTACCTCTGAACTGTAGAGGGTGGTGCTTTAAGCTACCCTATAAAGGGCACTCACTGATTCTAACAAGACTTCAGGGTGTGTCCCATTACCCTGATGGTATATGTTCTGATCGGATCTAGATGTAATCTAAGTCCACCGTACAACTGTGGTAATACCCTCCAGGCAGGGGTGGGAACCAGAGACGGGGTGTTTCCCGAACCCTTCTATGGAGTGTCTCCCAGAAGCGTCAAGTATAAAATGACCCAGCTTACGGCGAGGGCACATCTTTAGATCTGGACCAATCATACTACCACCAGGTAAGCACATGATTTTATATCGGGGCTGGCGGGAAAATGAGTGTGTTTCTGCTGAATTTAACCAGATCTAAGCCCCGAGGAATTGTTGGCTGTTTTGCAGGTCACGACATTTTGCGCAGTCTTAATGTGGCTTACCCAAGACCTTTATGTAGGAAATGTGAGAGGGATTTTGAAACCTCACAGCCTATACGTTGTGAATGTGAAGGGTCTGCTATGTATAGACATCTATTCCTAAGGTCCTGGTTTTTGAAACCCGAGGATATAAAAAGGGCAGATACCAAGGACGTGATCCGTTTTACCCAGACCACTAGACTTGAATAATGTCCAGGATAAGAGGTACAGAGGGTTATGGGGGTATACGCGCAGGCCTCGAAAAAGGGACCACTGAAGGTTCATCGTCATATTACCAAAGTCCTTAACTACTAATATGAATAATTTAACCTCTCAAAGAGGATTCGATATAGTTCATTATAATTTTGCATTTTTACTTTCTTTTATGTTTTTCAAGTTAATCAAAACCTGCTTTATGTTTAGTTTTCTAAAAATGCACTTTCTCTAGTTAATAATAATCAGTTGATATTGGTACGAAGAATAAAAGTTCTTACATTTCACCACCGTTTTTGTTCTTAAGCTTATAAAGCATTAGCTGCAAATATTATCATCGTTATTATATAACTGTTTATGGATCAAATAATTCACAAATGCATCAAAATAATATCCTTCGGCCATATAAATTCACTAGTGGTAGTAATTTTACTTTGTTTCATATCTGCCTCAGAAGAAACGTTGATAGAAATATTATACGAGTAGCTATTCAGCAATTCAGCACAGCCCTTCTCCCTCTACAGGATAGAGTCATTTAACTCTTAGACGAATCACAGAAGGAGTCACTAAGAGGTGTTATTTTAACCCCCCTTCTTTTCACGCCGAGAATAAATCCCTCATTTGTTCATGCTTGTTTCTCGCCATTTCTTTCAAGCCAGTCATAGAGACACGTGATATGGGCTAGGTGGAATCTAGCTCTGACGGAAGCAAGAAACATTAATGTGGTCTGGGAGAATCGGCAACTTCTTCTGCACTGGAGTGTACATTCCACAGCTCACCTGGATAGGAATATGTATGGCTTGAGACCTTAAAAGGAACTGTGGATGCACTAATAGCAGTTAAAGGCTTCATCACATGTAAATTTAAGAAACATTAATTGGATTGCAGTGTTGAGCTTAGAGGTTCGAAGGACCTTCAACGCTGCTTGGTGGCTAAACATTCTCCAGTGTTAAAGAACTATTTTGCCCTAAGAACCTATACAACCCCAAATAAATTATTTCATCAACAGAAAGGCTACTTTAGGAAATAACTTAAACAAAATTGAAATATGCATGATCATGGGGTGCTCATAAGGCTCTTGCAGCGTTTCAGGATTCTGGGTTGTATTGTGTAATTAGTTGCGGAATTAGGTTGTCTCGTTCTGCACAAACGTTATCGTCTTTGCAGATGAGTTACTGATCCTGTCAAATTAAGGATCCGAATTGGAGGCAGAAAAATTAGCCAACCAAGGTCTAAAATGGATAGAAATAGGCATAAGGTAATAAAATGCACTTTAAAAACATAAATATAAAGGTACTACCTATATCCAGGAGAAGATCAACAGAACAAAAGAGGAATAAACATCTATCTAAACAAGAAAACACTGGAGCAAGTACATGAGTGCAAATACCAGGCTGGGCATGTATGTAGATTTACATTCCATAAACGTAAAGACTGCATTGCAGGAAAAGTATTGACATTATTAATATCTTGTGAAATCAGCAAAGCTTAAATGCGGTCTGAAGCATCCAGGACTAAATCAACTTACAAAGTGGTTATTGAACCCATATTGACATACTGTGCACCAGTAAGAGCAATCCGTGGCTATAAACAACTTAGGAACTTCCAACGTTTACAACTATTGGTGAATGTTATACTACTCAAGGTTCCGAACAATGACACATGATGTGTCGTGTATTCTGGCATATATTTCCCATTATTGGTATAATGTAGAAGAAAAGGAAAGAATTTGCAGAACAATGCACCGTTTGAAGTACAGTCCGCTGCAAAACAAGTGCAGATGCTCTTGGTTTCCTATTTAATATTGGCAGAAACACCACGTTAGTTGTGTTCTACATTTACAAGGTTTTGCTAATCCTTTATTGTTTTGAACAGAGTGAGGGGTGGGAAATGGAAGAATTTTACCTGAGTAACCGAAATGTACTCTCAAGAGACTCGCTGTTCCATGCTAGGCTCTAGTTCCCGAGGTCGCAGGTTGAAACCCGGCGGAGGTCGATGGATTTTTTGGGGCCTAACAATCCTTGGCATTGCTTCCACCGGAGGGGAAGTAAAGCCGGTGGTCCTGTGTCGTAAAAAAGCCTCGTCTGAAATACAGGCCTCTGAGCAAATTTACGGTGTTTCACATCCAATGGGACGCTAAGAACCATAGCTATTAAAGAGCGTCCATAAAAATGAAACTGAATTTAAAACTCAAGGCTCTCGCCAGATCTGTCCGCCTCTTGTCGATTTAATATCAAACGTTTGGCACTCAAATCCTAACCAATGAGCAGTGGTAGATTTCCGGCGCAGGACGAAGAAAGCCTGGGGAGGAAGCAAGACAAACATTGTGCGGAGTGGTTCGTTGAATTTGGCTTGGAAAGAATATCGTCTCTATTATGTCATTCGAAAAGAACAAAGGATATGGACAAAAATCCGTAAATTGTTGTCCTTAATGAGCAAGGTTATAGTGCAGCTAGGGCTGCGGAGCAATGGAGTATCTCCAAGAGTGGCGCCAAACTGCCGGAAAAATACCAGGAATGGGGTTACTGGTCAAGCAAACCAGATGAAATATCTAATTGTGTATGTATAATGCAGGTCCCATGGCACCAGAAACGTCACAAGTATATGACAATGGGATACAAAAAAGTTAAAGGACATGTGAAAAAAGAGTAGCTCTATAAATAAAGTTTCCGGGAGAGATACAAATGTATTTTACTTTGAAGAAATCATTTAATAGTTTAGAGCATAATGTGGTTTTATGGGTATTATTGTTGATATTATTATTCCCTTCTAATAATAATTGTTTTGAAGGCAATAAGAACAATAGACATACTCATTTTGAATAATAAAATATCACATAAAACCATTGTAAGGGATGACTTATACGAAATAAACCACATAAAATGAAACATCAGTACAAAAATTTGCAACACATATCATTTTCGCATTACCTTAAAGGGTTTGGCAAATTTCTTTATATTCCTCTTCTCGCAAAACTATGATAATAAGTTTCTTTAAGATAACACTAATTTTGAATTAACTATGGAAAGGTGGAATTAAAATAGAAAATTTAATTCGATAGTCTTGAGTTCGAAGAACCGATTTTGATCTTCTCGTACCATTATTAAAACTGAATTTATTATATTTTCTGCCCCAATCTAAAACTGCCTTGGATCCTAACATCTGGTGCACATCCGCCATCTCGAAAAAAGGCTAAGCGAAAGCTGCCAATAAACTTGGGTTGCTGGAACTACGTAAGGGGTGGAGTGGAGCCATGATTGGGGAGGAGCTGCTTTACCAATCCCTTACCAACTTAACACACATCTCATTATATTGGCACGTGTTTTGTACTCTAGTGTACAGGAACAGACACATCCGACAGACGGAATTCTCACGAGATCTATTGCAGAAGAAAGGAGCAACTTATTTACTACATTCACAGCTGGAAGCAATATTGGAGCAAGAGTGGGAGCTCTTGCGGTCATAATAATATAGGAGACAGTGTCATCCATAAAGTCCAACTCAAACTTCGCAAGAGATGTGCTAATAATAAGATAAATAAGATAGCTTTAAAAGCGTTAGAGGAAATACGAAATCTTGAAGTAACAGAAAAGAATGTGAAGATATTGCTGGTTAACATCGATAGTCCGATAACCCTAGACACGCTGCACAAAAAATTAGTACAAACGCATCATAAAAACATCAGAATAAAGCTACGGAAAAAGCCAACCACCAGTGGTTAATTCACGTTAATTGGGTCAAGGTTACTTTCGGAATGCCAGAGAATGAAATGGCGCAACGTCTGACTAAAGAAGTGGTAACGGATAACTGTACAGTCGAATGCAAAGGAAACGTGAGAATATAGCGAGGTGTATGTTATGTTGGTAAGGAATTAGTAAAGCACTTCGTCTCACAACCATGGCTCCTCCACGTTGTTCCCAATCCTTATTTGGTTCTAGTAAGCCAAGATGATTGGCGAGCTTCGCAAAGCTTTTTTCGCGATGACACATGTGCACCAAAGGCTAGGATCCAAGACAGCTTTAGATTCGTTTATAAAAATAACCGAGTCAGCTTATTAATTGTTCTTCCCTGGGCTGGAAAGGTAGAATCAGAATGAAAAAGTATGTAAGTCGACATTGGGGTGTTTTATCTCAAGGGAAGTTAAGAACTCCTTGTGTTTTACCGGGAAACTTTGAGTCACATGTAGAATTCATTGACGTGTTGTCATATTGACCACGTAGCTCATTTGGACAGCGGTCACATGGGAAGTCAATGATTTGTAGTTGGAATCTTAGCCATGGCATCGAAGTTTTTATTCTAATGCGACATTTCATTAATTAATTCAGAACTAACATTCTCTTAAACAAGTTGTATTATCATAACGTTTCAAGAAAGGGAATATAAAGAAGGTTGTCATTCCTTTTAAAATGATGGGAAAACGCTATTCTTGCGATATTTTTGTAATGCTTTTTCGTTTTACGTGGTTGATTTGTGAGTAACTCAGTTCCTTACCATGCTTTCTACTGTTGGATATGATACCAAAATTGCTTAGTTTCTTTATAACTTAAAATCAATATGTCTATTATTTTTCCTCCTTTGCAAGCATTATTCGTAGAAGGGTAAATTAAAATAATTTTTATCTCTTCTAAAAGCTTTGTTTATTAACTACTTTTTCACATGTCCTTTAATCTTGCGTTAATCCCGTTGTGATATACTTTTGATGCTTCTGGTGCCATACGGACTGTATTGTGTATTTATAATTAAATACGCTACCTTATTTGCATTTTCAATGACCGCGTTCGTTGTATTTCTTCCGCCAGTTTCACGCTGTTCTTGCATAATTTATTCCATAGCTCCACAGTCTTCGCACATTACTCCATAAGGGAATAGTTTTCGGTTAGTTGTCCATATCCTTTGTTCCTCTCAAATGACATACATAATAAGGAGGACAATGTTTACAGACATTTCATCCACCACTCTCTTACCTACCCCTCTCTTGCACTTCATTTGTTTCTGAACCGGAAACCGACTTCTGGTAATTGGTTAGGGCTTAAATGCCAGACTATTGACATCCAACCAACACGAGAAGAATAGATCGGTGATTGTCTGGCGAGCAACTTCCGGCCACTGAGGTAAAATGCTTCCGTCTCCCACCCATTTCCCAGCTCGCTTTGTTGAAACCAATAAGCGATTAACACAAACGAGTAGGTGTGGAACACAACTTATACGGGGATTCTGTCAACATTAAATACAGAAAACACAATGGAAAGCCAAAAACTTCGGCAGGCCTTTCGCACCGAGCTGCAATTCGACGGGGAAAGAAATATTGAAGACCACGTTACAGAAATTCAAAACGTCCTAGACCACAACAAAGCTCGTGAATTAATACCTGGAGCCGATACCAACTCCCGGAGTAAACTAAGGTACGATGTTATAAACAACAAATGAGGTAAAACTCCAGAAGACTTTTTAATGCTTAACCATCACCACTAATAGAATCTAAATAGAGTCATAAAATATATAAGGGAAATAATTTAGTGAATGTTTTCAAGAATTCAAAGTGGCCAAATTAATACTAAAGTACTGCGAACCTTAAAATGGGAATCACTATTTAAAGTCAGTCAGTAAATCAAATCTTGTTTTGAAACAGGTTGAATAAATCACTTTCCAGATGTAAATACCGCATCATGTTCAATGTGCAATTGGTTTGTTAAAACCACAACTTAAAAGAGCGGAACACTTTGTAAGCTCTAAAACAATTCCAAATAAACGCAGACATGAAACAAATTGGCCTCTACCGACCAACGATCATTTGCTTTAAACTCAGAAGTTGACGTCGTGCAAGATAATGCCTGTACCGCCAACGTAACAGCTGCAATTAACACCAACTCAGCCACATCATTGCCATGCGTACAATTTAGGAGTAGTTGCTGGTGTTGTTCACTTAGCTGGTGTTGCTAAGTGGAAAATCACTATGTCACCAAAAGGAGCCAGAGAGCACTTTAAGGAGGAAAATGTTTAACGGTTGCTTTTGATGAATTGCAATAACTTGCGTTCCCTACACCCGATGAGTCGCCGTCCCTAGGCATTTTTTAATTTAACATGCTAAGCAACCTATATGCCTTAGGCCTATCTTGAACGTCCTCTAAGGACTCATTTGCATAACACTTTATAGAGCAGGGATATATAGCCCAATGCATAAGTGTTTTACGGTACAGAAAGCAATCGCTATGTGTGTTGATTTCAATAACGTCATACAATAAGTTTGGAAGCCGTAGTAGAGTTCTTAGCTGATTTTTACAAAGGTTTGTTCCTTCGCATGCATTTGTATACACTTATGAAGGCTCCCACTGAAGGAACAACCTTTCACATGCATCTGTTGCTAAAATTGTTTGAAAACAATGTGGCAGTTCTACGCAATGCGGAAGATGATAGGCTTTGACTAATACGAGGCATACATTCGTGCACACCTACGACAACTCCCATTGAAAGAACGATTTATCACTTGTATCTGTTGACAAACGTATTTGAAAGGAAAATGTCAAATATACGCAATGCAGCCAATTGGAGGTAAGCGTACAGCCGAAAATGTGCGTTGTACAGCCACGTCAAAGTGTTAATAATTAGGTAGATAATTTCTATTTTGGCACAAACTACGACATGTTACAGCCTGTAGAGTAGTTGTAATGCCCATAGTATTTTAATTATTTGAATTATAGCTACCAAAACGAGCTTAAAACGTTTTACGGAGTTCCAAAACACGTGTAAAGATTGAAGGTGAGATCCAAGTTCTCCCAATATTTATTCTGTATAGAAGCATTTCTTAGAAGGCAGCAATGGCCAACTGGTATTATGATGGTAGCTTCACCTCTGTGCTGCTTCATTTCGGGTTCAAAAATTTCTTGTTAATTTAAATTTTTATTAGGGTTTGTTCTACTTCTTTGGGCCTACAATTTGATATCATGAAACAAAACACCATTGTGACAATATAAATTACAGTTGCACACAAAATAGAATGTA
Organism: Deroplatys truncata; assembly: GCA_030765065.1. NCBI lineage: Eukaryota > Metazoa > Arthropoda > Insecta > Mantodea > Mantidae > Deroplatys > Deroplatys truncata. The sequence continues at coordinate 344,006,991 of CM060990.1, read as the reverse complement.
GGTCTTTGTTTCCCGCTGGCAGGAGGATATACATTTATATTTCGCAATAGGTACTTTGTTCTTGACCTATTCAGCCAAGTTACAAACTCTTCAGAAATAAAAAAATGGCGTTTTCTATTTGAGCTGCGTCAGTGCCTGGCATAAATCAACTCTCTATGATCAACTCAGCATTTTAAACTTTATACGAGACACAGTCATTGTTAACACATAAATATGTATGCAAATGACGGGTATGCTGACATGCTATTGATCTAGAAAAAGGATGTAATGCACTATCAGCAGGTCACATGTATGAAGAACCATTTCCAGGAAGGAGGGCACCGAATGCATACACATTTCGAACATTGAAAGACGGCCTTCGTGAAACAGGATCAGTTCAAGGAGCGCATCCTGCTCGCGATGCTCCAGTAATCTTTGGAGACAATGAAGACCTGTACCAGAGCCATAGCACAAGATCTGAACATCGGTCACACTTCAGTGATTACCATATTGCACCCCAGTAAATTTCACCTGTACCACCTACAACTACAGCAGGCTCTCTACGGACGCGACTATCAAGCGAGAGTAACAGTTGAACAGCGATAACTGCGGCGAATGCAAATGGATGCAGCTTTTTTAGGAAATGTTCTCTTCAGTAATGAAGCCACATTTCACAACAACAGAATTGTTAACCGCCATATCATGCATAACTGAGTATAACAATCCACACTGGACAAGATAAACTGCATTCCAGTTTAAGTGGAGGTCAATGTCTGGTGCGGAATATTAGGTGACCAGCTAATTGCATCACACTGTTTAAAGGCAAACTTCACAGGGCCACGGCACCTTGAATTTCTGCAAGAAGGGTTGTCATTGATAGTAGATGAAGTGTCGCGGGTGAAAAGGACGAGGAAGCGTTTCCGGTGGGTTGGAGCTCCACCACACTGGTTTATGTTTGTAAGGAATCACTTCGTAAGGAATCACTTTGGCCAAGGGGGGCTCATCGCGTGGTCCACAAGATCACCTGACCTCACTCCACTGGATTTATTTCTGTTGGGTTTAAAGAAACAGGTCTATATTCAGGAAACTCAAAGCTCAAATCCTTTATGGGCACTCATAAATGAAGATTACCGAGCATGCTACACCGTTCAAGAATGTCTCTTCACCAACATACCTAAATGTGCATCAATGAAGGGGGACGACATTTTGAGCATTTACTTCGTTGGTGAAGTCAATGCCCTTTAAAAATTGTGTTTTCATTTTACCCTTAAACTTAAGGACATTTACAACTTACTTTATGTCAGTAGATTAAGTGAAAGAGATTCTGTAAATATGAAACATGGCTGAGTACGAGAACTGTTAGATTTAATATTTAGGGCATACGTCCAAAGAATGAAAGCGAAATCAGTAATACAGTTTATACAACACCGGCTACAGTAAAGTGCAATAGGGCTCACCAAGATTAACATTATACTCGATTATCTCTTTATAATTCTTATGGCTTTATCTGATAGGAGGGACAAAGAAAATGTGTAAATACAATAAAACACAAACATAAAGCCAAGGAGAAAAAAAAGCAACAGCAGATTGGATACTCTGAACCTAACGTTTGCTTCACGACGTTCCGACGGCTTGTCCTCTCGGGCAGGAGCCGCGTTTGTTAAGTCGCTCTTTACCAAAGCATTCGCTTATCATCTTGCTAGCTTCGCATGGATGAAAATCCGTACTTTTTAATATTTTCGCAACTTCTTGGTAGTTATTCATCCTTTAATTATTAATGCTGGTTGGGCATAAAAAGGAATACGCATTAATGAAGGACACAGCTACAATAACAGCTTGTTCAACAAAGGGGAAAACGTTTTCAAATCAGATTATAAACTGCGGGTTGTATAGATATTAATATTTGGGCAGAGTTGACTACTCTGGTATAACCGAGCGTCAAATGATGTGGAAGAACTATGAAGAATTTCGAATGAAAGTCTTCATTTAGTGTTTAACTGTGAGAGACATGGAGAGGAACTAGACGAAGAACTTAACCGCAAAGTGAGCACTGTTTTAGAGACTGAGCAGCTAGTTAGGCAGTGATGTATATTCATGTGCATAAATTGTTGCGCATAATGGAACGGAGCTGTTTGTGTTAGTACGCAAAAAATTTACCTACATCCCCTACCAGGGTGACCGCCTCTGTTTTCAGGGACAATTCTACCCACTGGATTGGCAGGGTGTTTTACTTCGACAAAAGTAGGTATGGCAAAACTGCCAAAGGCTAACATTACAACTTAAACCTTATATTTTCATGCTACACTACCGTTTTTATTGCCGTTTAACCTTCTTCTCCATGTCGCTGATGAAAGCTCTCATATATATAAATGTTGTAGCTGCCGTTCATTTTAACCAGACTTTCAAATAAATCTTCACCCCTTCCTCTAGAATGCCGAATCATCTGTAATTGGTTTAGAATTTTCTTGTGTGTCAATCGTAGTGAAGTTGCTTCATAGAGGGGTATCTCAACCACCTCTCCATTTCACATAAATTATAAACATCGTTTATTGGTTAATTTTTATGCCCCTGAATGGTTGTTCAAGCCAGCCACATAGTGAGCTGATACAGGCCGGGAGGAGTCCAGAGCTGGTTATCTGAAGATGGAAACGGAACGGAGAGAAGAACTCTATGTCGATCTAGGGGAATTGGCCACCTTTTATGCACGACAGTGTACTTTATTAACTCAAGCATATAATGAAGTTCTTTAGAGTAAGCAAGTGGAAAAGTCAGAGGACCAGAGCAAGAGCAGTACAATGGTGGACATCAGAGTTAACCGTACTAAGAGAGAAGTATAATGCACTCAGACGTCTTTATCAAAGAGCATCGAATAATGGGCAATTCGATAGGAGAGGGGAATCAATTAGTGGAGGGAAACAGGCAGTAGGTATAAATCGAAAGTAAAAACCGAAACAAATTAAAACACGGAAGGAGTATGGCAGCAGTACTGACGGATGTAATCCTTGGAATGTTGTATATAAAATAGCTCCTGCTAAACTGAAAGGATAAAGCACAACTACAACACTGCTAAAAGAAGACGAAACCTATACCCCGGGTGCAAGAGGTACTGTGGATTATATTATGGATTATTTCGTCCCAGATGACAGAAGAAGACGATAACGACCAACACAAATTATTAAGGAGACTAGTGACAGAAAGAACAGATGGACATTCCGTAATATGCAGCATTTACACAAAATTAAATACTAGTGACTTACTAGTGAATTATATCCCAACAAATCATCAGGAGAAGATGGTTTGTAAGGGACTTCTTCTTAAGATCATTCAGATTCTTACCGCGTTTTTAATCGCACTGTTCAATCATAATTCCGACCTATAGGTAATCTAAATAAATAAGGAAGTGAAAACGTCACTAAATATCACTTCATTATCCCTTTGAATGTTTTGGGAGAGTCTTAGAAAAAACATTGAAGATAAAATCAGTTCCTTTATACCAGGTGAATCAGCTGCCCTTAGATATTCCTATTTATGCAACCCGCAGTTTATAGTTTAATGTTAAAACATTGAGCCTTTTAACAAACAAACTGTTATTGCAGCTCTGCCTTTCTGTTCGGTTCTATTCGCAACCACCATTAATGATTAAAAGTCTAAATGAGCCAAAGAGCTGTGAAAGGCTTAAAAAAGACGGCTCTTCATGGATACAATGCCTGCAAGGAGGCAGTGGAATATGTTCCCGAAGAGCGGGACAGAATAGGTGGGTTCTGGCCTAGGGTTAGTTAACGGAATGTGGTAAAGTAAAGGCTAACCTCGGAGGTTCGAATCTAATACATCAAATTGTTTTGGTTCTTTTTCTTTCTCTTGATGTATATTTTCTGTATTTTAGTATACTAATTTATTTATGTTTGTTATTGGCTTTCCTGTGAGCTAAAGACACAAGAATTACAATCACATGGTTGTGTATCATGTTTGCCCTAATAATGTGTACCATATCTGGTGTTGTAAGCCGTGTTGCGTTGTTGGCTTTCATTCTTTTTGGTGCATATCGACGATATTAAATCTGACAGCTTTTGTTTCACGCTTAAACCTTGCCTTTCATATCTTCTACTGACAAAGAAGTTGTAAATGTGCTACGTTCACGGATAAACAAAATAATAAATTGTTAAAGAGCGTGGATTTCATCAACGAAGTAAATTTTCAAAATACGACCCCCTTCAATGCACATTTGGGGACGCTGCCGGAGAGACTTTTTTGCGTGCGGTAACATGCGCGGTGAAATCTGCCTGCATTCTTCACCTATGAGTGGCCATAGATGATTTGGGTTTTGCGGTTCTTGAGCATAGACCTGTTCCTTTAAATGACCCCACAGAAAGAAATCAGTGGGGTGAGAAGAGGTGATCTAGGGGACCATGCGATTGGGCCCCCTCGCACAATTGTGCACTGTGTTATCTATCCCCCCTCTATAAAGCGTTATGCAAATCAGCCTTTAGAAGGCATCCAAGAAAGGCGTAAGTGACGCATGTCGCTTAGCACGTTGTATAAATTAAAAAATATATAGGGGAAGCAGACTCACCTGGTAAATTGTGACGTTCAGGTAGCGACGACGCCACCGGCGCCATTATCGGACGTCACATAAAGGGTGCGGGAACCTTGCACAGGATGACTTTACTAGGGTTACAGGTTACGGCAGCAAGGGTGGTGAAAGGGTGCCAAATAGCACATGTAATTCCCTTTCCCAATGTTTTATAATCTTTAATTTACATAGTTTAACATAAACTACATTTCCAAAACAAAGAAAAAAAAATTAAATACATCGAGGATTTACCTGAGCGGCAGAGAAGGTCAGGCAGTCCGTTGACGTCAGCCTAGCTCCTGCGTCGCGATTGTAAATTAAAAATAAACTTCCGAACTAACCGGCAGATATTCATGCTAGCCACGTGGTTGGTCAAGAGAGAACTGTCAGAAATGCGTAAGCTTAAATACCCGACCAAAATGCTGATTTGTGTCCAGCTAGCAGTTGATCTAAGCATAAGTCAGCAGAAATTACTCCCGTGTCGGACAGCAAGTGATCTTTTTCCCTAAACCGCGTGCCATCCAATATCTGCTCACTTTAACATCCGAGAATGGAGTAACAAGAAATCTAAAAACTATTTCCTGTAGTTACTTAAGTCAAGTGATTCTTTAATGTTTCAAACTGCATAAAATCCTATTTATCAAAATCTGTTAAAATAAAATTATAACCATCACAATAATTTTAATTTTTTTACCATGTACAGTCGAGTGCAAATGAGGGTGCTAGCCTTTAGTTACCAAGCTCGCGGGTTCAAACCCGGCGGAGGTCGATGGACTTTTTCAGGCGTAAAAATCCTTAGCATGACTTCCTTCGGAAGGGAAGTAAAGCCGGTGGTCCCATGTCGTAGATTTAGGGCACGTAAAAGAACCACAAGCCTGATAATGAGGCCTCTGAGCAAAGTTACCGGTGTTTCTCGCCCAATTTAGAATCGGACGCAAATGACCATAGAAGTTAAAGAGCCTCCATAAATAAAGGTCATTTTAATTCCCTCCCCCCACCGCCGTCTAACACTAACAGTTTAATATATAAAAGTTTGATTGTTTTGGAAAACAAGTATATAAAGGTGTTGTAACCTTTGATACTAACTGAATTAGCTGTTAAAATGACTTAAATACCTGCCATACTACCCGATTCATGCGAAATTACCTTAAATACCTCTGGTACAAATCACTGGTCTGAATAACATTGAACACCCGTGTTACTGGCCGGTTTATCCTAAATATCAACGATAATAATTGAATTACCCGTTAAAATTACTCAAATAAATTTGTTACGATCTGAATCATCTGCAATTGCGTTAAATAGCTGTGATACAAATCGCTGATCGAAATGATCACGAGTATCTGTGAAACTATGCTGACTACCCTAAATTCTTACGATATTACCTGCACTACCTCTGAAATACAAAACTATGCTATACCCAACCTCAGGAATCCATTCACCAGTGATACTATTTGAATTAGCCTAAATACCTACGATACTAGCTGAATTACCTATGAAATGATACACAGCTATGATACGCCCCGCCCCTGAAATTTTAGCCTCCTGTGATACTAGCTGAGTTACTCTAAACACTTATGATGCTTGAATTATCCTAAATACCTACGATACTATCTGAATTACCTGTGAAATATGAAACTATGGTAGAGCCAACCCCTGGAATCAATCCTTCTGTAATACTAGCTGAATTAGCCTAAATACCTACGATACTAGCTGAATTACCTGTGAAATCATTAACAGATAGGTTACACCCCACCCCTGGAATCTAGCCTCCTGTGATACTAGCTGAATTACTCTAAACACCTATGATACTTTAATTATCCTAAATACCTACGATACTATCTGAATTACCTGTGAAATATGAAACTATGGTAGAGCCAACCCCTGGAATCAATCCTTCTGTAATACTAGCTGAATTAGCCTAAATACCTACGATACTAGCTGAATTACCTGTGAAATCATTAACAGATAGGTTACACCCCACCCCTGGAATCTAGCCTCCTGTGATACTAGCTGAATTACTCTAAACACCTATGATACTTTAATTATCCTAAATACCTACGATACTCTCTGAATTACCTGTGAAATCATACGGAACTGTGCTACATCCAACCCCTGGAATCTGTAACTTTGTCATGCTGCCCGAATTAACCTAAATACCTCCGAAACTGTCTGAATAACCTGTGAAATCATATGGAGCTATACACACCTAAACTATGGAATCTTTCCTCCTGTGATACTACCTGAATTAGCCTAAATACCTCCGATACTGTCTGAATTAACTGTAAAATCATACACAACTATGCTGTACTCACCTCTATGGAATCTGTGTGTCTGCTGAATGCCTGATAGTGCTACTCTGGAGAAGAATGGACATTACACGTGTATCAATAATAATCTCCCTAACACCTATCCTCGTATTCCCTATCTCTCCCATATAAACGCATACTCTACCATTCTACCCTTCCTAGATTAATACCTCTGCTCAATTTCCTATCCCTAATATAAATCGCATTCTACATTTAACCCTGCCATGCCTAGCCTAGCATCTCCCCACGTATTCACTACCTCTGTCGTATAAAGCGCATTCCGCTCCTTCAGCCTCTGTGTAGCCTGGCATCTCTCTACGTTTCCCCTATCTTTCCCATATAAACGCATATTCTACTTCTCAACCTCTGTCTAGTCTCGCACTGCTCGTATTCCAACCTCTCTCATATAACGCGCATTCCCCTCCTTCAACCCCTGTTTAGCTTAGCATCGGCTCTCGTATTCCCTATCTCTTCCATATAAACACATTTCCCTCACCTTCAACTCTCCTCTAACATAGGATCTCCCTCCGTCTTCTCCATATCTTCATATAAACGCATGCTCTATTATTCGAACCCTTCTAGCCTAATACCATGCCTCGTTTTGCTATCCCTCCCATATAAAAGCCATATTCTACCCTTCAAGCCCTGTCTAATCTAACAGCTCTCCTCGTTTCCCTATCTTTCCAATATAAACGCATACTCTACTTCTCAACCTCTGTCTAGCCTAACACCTCTCCATGGTTTCCTATCTCTTCCATATAAACGCATACTATACTCCTCAAACTCTGTCTAGCCTAGCACTTCTCCTCGTATTCCCTACCGCTCCCATATAAAATACATACTCTACCCTTCAACTCTGTCTAGCCTAATACCTCTCCTCGTATTCCTATACCTCTCATATAAACCATACTCTACTCCTCAACCTCTGTCAAGCCTAACACCTCTCCACGTTTTCCTATCTCTTCCATATAAATGCATATCCCTCCTTCAACACCTGTCTATCCTAGCATCGGTCGTCGTATTCGCTATCTTTCTCTTACAAACTCATTTTCCTCCTTGAAGGCTCTCTCCACCTGGCATCTACCCTCGTTTTCCCTATCCATTCCTATATGTGCCCAAAAGTGCGCCAGCTCTCTTCTATTTATTCTACTGCTGTACAACGTTGATGGTGCAATTGATCGCACTGCGTAGATCTGCCATTTTGTTTCCAAATGGTTTTGTCAACGATGGGTGTGATAGGTTGTTCCTTCAGGGGCGTTTTCAAAGCTGTGCATGAATGTATGCTAAAGTACAGAAGTTTGTAAAATTGGCTAAAAGTGCTACTGCAGCTCCCAGTGTCAGGGTGGGATGTTTTTTGCATCGACATACATAGCGATTGCATTATGTCCCGTAAAACCCTTATGCACTGAGTTATCTATCCCTCCTCTATAAAGTGTTATGCTAATCAACCATTAGAAGGCATTCAAGAAAGACGTAAGTCACATTTGTCGCTTAGCACGTTGCACAAATACAAAAATAAATAGGGGCAGCTGACTCACTTAATGTATACACACATACGTATACAGAGCGCCAAAGAAAATCTTCGACGGATTTTGTGTCGTTTTCTGGGATCCTTTGAGGCGTGTCCTTCACCCCACCTATCGCAGAGCGTGGTGGCTTGATTACACAACAATAAAGGAGTAAAGAGGGGAGGTTGATACTTTTGCTTTTTCTTGTGTTATTGAAACCAAAACATGTTTATTGTCTCAGAAATAGTCGTGCCGTATACAAGTGAAATTACTCGTGGACGTATGATGGGTATATGGGAGGCTGGTTGCACTGTTACAGCAGTTGCAACGGAGTGCATAAAAGTGCTTTTATAGTAAATTACTGGATAAGAATATTCCAGGAAAGTGTGGAGGCTGTCTACATACTCATCAGAAAGTGGACACTTCCCGTAAAGCATCCGCAGATGATGATATTCGTTTACTAAATGCAAATTACTCTTCTGTTACATTTGATCGATTATGTTTAGAAACTAGAGACCATATGTTTAGAAAGCATATGTATGTGGTTACCGAATATGACATATGTATTCGGACAATAAAATTGGGTTATATTTTTGTCTATAATCCTGTTGTATTCCTAAGATCAGCAATATGTTAGTAAAGGTACATTAACCAATTATAGATTGAATTAGAGGGCAAACATGCTGCTTTATTAATTTATTATTTAGTTATGTTTGCTTTTATGCAGCAACAAGCATTGATATCACTGTGAGAATACCTGTCTATTGTTTGTTAATAAGTGCTGCCTTGCTATGTATTTAATGAATACCATTCAAGCTTCAATTTGCACCACCTGAAAATCTTCTCACACTACACATTTTATATTTCGCTTACCTGGGCACTCATCAAGCTTTCCCCTTAGCGTTTAACCGTTTCAAAGGCATGTCCTGCACTAGCCGATAAGGTATGATCTACCAATCACGATAAGAGGTCTGTATGACACACTGAATGCACTCACTCTGCCTCTTCCTCTTTTAGCCCACACGATCGAGAGCGTAAACATACATTTTGTTTCTACGCCATTTTGTAAAGTTTGTTGTGATTATTGGTGTAACTGTTTAGCCGAAGGAGTGGCGCACCCTTGCACCGTGGTCTAAAGCAACGAATGAAATAACTATGGCTTCCCAATGCCACGCATAACGATAAAAGATTTTAAGATATGATGTTATTGGTAAGGTTCTAGAAAGATCTTGGTGCTTTGTTTTAGATAAACGACAGAAGAGCTCAGGGTTTAGGTAGACATATTTTAAATCAGTTAAAGGAAATTGGCTTGGACACCCCTTAGAATAATTCCCTTCGTACCTTATCTGTCAAACTTATGATGGCGTTTATGTAATGAAGAGACAAAAACGAGGTGCACAGTTCTTGGTACGAGAAAAATATCTAAACGCTTAGTGGATCCGTTATTATGCCCACCAAGGAAATTGAATCATTCAAACCACATCAGCCTCCTACCAGAGTAGAGTATTTTTTCAAGAAATTAAGGAATTCGTCCATTCTCTTCTAGATCGCCAAAAAGAATGGTTTGCATAACTCTCTTTGCGCAACAGTAAATCGCTTACGCGCCACCAACAAAATGGTCTTTTCAGCATCAGAGTGTTGAAACTGTGTATGAACATAAAGAACATTTGATTAAGTGATTAGAACATATTCGAGATGCAGAACTCAATCACACAAATGCAAGCAGTTAAGCAGCAGGATTTGTGCGAACACTAGCCAAAGCACAATTCTCATTTTGGCTAACATTTGTCGCGGTACCTGTTCGTGTTATCTTATTTGCTGAGCGCCTGTTATTGTTTTACTATTTTGAATTTTGGGTTCTTTGTCCTCCGGCTAGCTATTATTACTCAGTCGAGCAAATATCTCTTGAACAGGGCGTGTAAACGGAAAGGAGTTGTTACTAAAAGATAACACTGATAAAAGAATTTGTTTTTACACTTTTATTGCCGTCACACTTAATTAATTTCACATCTTTAATCTTGATACACGCCTGACTGAAAATGTTATATTTTCGAATGTAACTACAATCACTTATTTGCCGCGCACTATAAATTTGCGTATTTCACATTTTGTAACTAACTTTAAGACGCGAGAGATTCTGTAGAATTGCGTAATGTGTACTTCATGAATGCTTCCTTAGAACTCGCGAGAGAGATTTCTTAGAACTGCGCGACGTTTACTTTGTGAATGATTCTGTAGAACTGCGCAATACTTACCTATGACTCAAGAATTTATACTCCCTCACCCCGATATGCCTAAACATTATAATAGAGCTGCTATTGGTTAATAAATTGCGCCAACATTAGCGTCTATTTTCTACGCCAATCAAATTTACAAACACATATGCTCTAGGGAAGATATTCCCTCCATTTCTAAAGAAAGGCGCGCTACCCTGACGCCATTTGTTTGTCTCTTCTAATTGATAAACAACTCAGCCCATCGCTTCATTGTTACCCACTCCTATTGTCAGTTTCAGTGAGGCCGTGTAAATTTATTTCCTAACAATGCTTATAGCTAACAAACATCTAGAATCATTGTCATACAATAATGTTAATTTAGACTACAATCACTCTGGCATTCACAGTGTTGTGATATAAAATACTGCCTCATATGCCCCACTAGAGACATAATTATAAATATTTACAACTTTTTTTGGAAATTTTATAATTAGGTTTTTAGTCTCCTGAATCTTATAACACACGGTATTTATCACTTGCACGTAATGCTGCACACGCATTTAACACACCTCATAATTCTTGCCTTTTTCTCGCCACTATTCACTGGCTCGGGTCTAATGTGTTTATATACATCTGACATTACAAGTTTTTTTATACAGCAAATACTGTACCCTGAACTATTTAGGTTACTGTTACAAAATGGTTATACTTTTTTAGGTTATTGATATAAAAACTTATACACTCAAGATTTTTAACCTGGTTCATTTTGTAATTATTGAACATATTTACCAAAATATTCATCCTCTATACAAATATATTTACATCTCTTAATTCTAAACATAATTTAACATTATCTGTGTGCTACATAAATGTTTTCTTTAATTATCTTTACCCCTTTTTTATTGCTTTGTACTTTATATTCACAATACTCTTTCAATTATATCTACATACTTTTACCTTAATATGACATTAAATTATCATTATTACATGCTTCATTTCAAATGTGGTTACAGTTCACTAAGAAAATGTTCTTTTTCCCCTTTAAACATTTATTTTTGTCCTGAATTTATTTCTCCATTCTTATGACATATATACATAGTTAACCCTCTTACATTCCAATACTTTGTTCTGCAGTTTAGATTTAACTATCCTGCATTTGCTTGCTTGCTTGCTTTTTTTTTAGTGGTCATTGCTATTCCCTCTCCTGGATCAAATTGTTCATGGCTAAACATTGCTCGTAGCTGTATCGTAACCTTCCAAAATCTGTTCATGAATAGCCTCTTAGAGGATTCATATGAAATTTCGCCCCCTGATACCATTTGTAGGTAATCAAAGGTTTTCTGGTCCAAACATCTTTTAACAACTATCATTTTCAATTCTTCCGGTATCTTTTTAATTTGAGAGTACTCTGACAAGTCTGCAATAAACCGTTCTGGATTGGAGTTTTTATTTTGAACAGCTTGGTGCTTGTTAATTTAAGAAGTTAGTTTTTGATTATTTATAGACAAAACTTTAACTTCTTCAGACAACTTATTTCTTTGTGTTTCCGATTCCTTCTGAATTTCAGATATCTCCCCTCTGAAATTAACTTGCACCTGAATTAAATCTGCATTCGTAGCCTCCTTCATCTCTCTTAGCTCATTTGAAATGCTACTCATTCGACTTCCTAACTCTGTACATTCTACATCAACATGTTCAATTTTAGTATTAACCTCACTTTTTTGGTTAGATATTTCCCTGCTCACGTCTGTCATTTTCTTTGAAACTTTTCCTATCTCACTTGCTATTATTTCCTGATTTTCAATTCTCATTCTTGTCATACTGCTATCTAGCTCCATAAATTTATTTTAAATTTCTTCCCTGTTTTGATCTAAGTTTTGCTCTAATTTCTCATTACTCTTACCAATATCTTCTATATTTTGATTTAATTTTTGCTCTAAAATCTCAATTCTCTTATCCATACCTTCCCTCAATTCCCTATTATTTTCTATTTGGTCTGTAATACTCTGTTTTAATATTTCACCAATATTTCTCAGCATTTCCATCATCATACCAGCATCAAAATTAACATTTCCTGCTGCGTTTACATCTCTTTGTAAACCTTCATTTCCATCACCCGTTACAGTTACTTCACCCCTTTTTGGTACAATACTCTGACCCACATGTCTAATATATCTATCTCTGTCGTCGGCTATCTGCCCTGAAATGTTTACAATCCCAGATGTTTGAGTTGAATGACCTGCTATTTTATTCTCACTTTCTTAATTAATATTTCCTCCCTCAAATCCTACATTGTTTGAGCTATTTTCCGTAGCCTGCATTGAATTACAGCTAACTGTTACATTATCCGCTTGCATAATTGTTTCTTCAGTAATATTAGTGGACATTGCTTTCTTAATTCTTCCACTTCCCAACAACATTTAATTTCTCACAATTTTTTGTTTTGTTTTAGGATACACATAAAATTTACAATTTTCTAACCTTTTTGATGCTATCTGATGACGTTGTTTTGATGTCCAGCTTCCTGCCCCTCTCTCCTAGACGTATATGTCACCTCTGCGTTGTACTACGATGGATCTGCGTCGTCTCGCTGTCTTGGTGTCCTGTTGTCGAATTCCCCTGTTGTCTTCTGTTCTCGTAGTTGCTGATGTCCTCTCATCCGCGTCGTCGGTTGTTCTGGTGGTTGTTGCTGGGATCTGTGTCTTGTAGTTAATTGCACTGCTCCATTCACTCCACGTCTTGGTTATTTCGCCCCTTCCTGGTTATTATGTCCCTTCCTGGTTATTTCGCCCTACGTTGGGCGCCAATTTTTCGCGGTACCTGTTCATGTTATCTTATTTGCTGAGCGCCTGTTATTGTTTTACTATTTTGAATTTTGGGTTCTTTGTCCTCTGGCTAGCTATTATTACTCAGTCGAGCAAATATCTCTTGATCAGGGCGTGTAAACGGAAAGGAGTTGTTACTAAAAGATAATACTGATAAAAGAATTTGTTTTTACACTTTTATTGCCATCACACTTAATAAATTTCACATTTTTAATCTTGATACACGCCTGACTGAAACTGTTATATTTTCGAATGTAACTACAATCGCTTATTTGCCGCGCACTATTAATTCGCGTATTTCACATTGTGTAACTAACTTTAAGACGCGAGAGATTCTGTAGAATTGCGTAATGTTTACTTCATGAATGCTTCCTTAGAACTGCCTGACGTGTAACTCGCGAGAGAAATTTTTTAGAACTGCGCGACGTTTACCTTGTGAATGATTCTGTAGAACTGCGCGATACTTGCCTATGGCTCAAGAATTTATACTCCCTCACCCCGATATGCCTAAACATTATAATAGAGCTACTATTGGTTAATAAATTGCGCCAACATTAGCGTCTATTTTATAAGCCATCAAAATTACAAACACATACGCTCTAGGGAAGATATTCCCTCCATTTCTAAAGAAAGGCGCGCTACCCTGACGTCATTTGTTTGTCTCTTCTAATTGATAAACAACTCACCCCATCGCTTCATTGTTATCCACTCCTATTGTCAGTTTCAGTGAGGCCGTGTAAATTTATTTCCTAACAATGCTTATAGCTAACAAACATCTAGAATCATTGTCATACAATAATGCTAATTTACACTACAATCACTCAGGCATTCACAGTGTTGTGATATAAAATACTGCCTCACATTTTCTCCCAAAATTATGTATCGCGTGGCCATTTTCCTTTATTATATTCAGTAGAGAAATATCGATGCGGTAAAAGAAAATTTGTTCTGAAAAGATTTTGCGAAGTTGGTTATGAAGAGCAATATAATCATGAACAACTTTGGAGACATTAAAATTTGATTCTTTGCTTATCTGAGTAGTGTACAACTAGATTTTATTTACAATTTCAAATAGTGTGATACAGTATTTCCAGAAAACAAATTCCAGGTCACGTTTAAAACATACTCCACCTTATATGCCCAAAAACTGAACTATAAGTTTTGTATTCCTGTGAGGATTTGTGTGTCGCTTCTGGTGTCCTGCCATTGTTGCAGTTCTTCCTGCGAAACAATATATTTCTTAGTTTCTCCGAGTGCATAAGATTTTGGAAATTAATGGTAATAATCATTCTCATGAGCAACGTCGAAAGTGAACGCTGTTTTCCAACTTTATGCAGAATTAAAAACTTTAGAAACACGATGCACACTGAAAGACTGACTGCATTAGCCATGCTGTCCCTGGAAAAATGTTTGGTTTATGAAATCCCAGAGTTCAACAAACACATCATGGAGAAGTTAGCTTCTACTAAGGAGAGAAGAACAGATCCAACGCACAAAAATTAAATTTTCAAGTACGTGTGTTTCATTTAATTTTCTGCATATATGGTGTATTTAATTATTTTTGTTACCTAGTATGTTTCCCACTATCTTCTAATACAAGGGCAACGCTGAAAAGTGTTAGAAAATTGAAAAAGGACTACTTTTTAAAAATTAGAATTCTTTTATTGTCTTTAAAAATTCCCCTTTAATATCAATACATTTTTGTATTCGATAAAACCAATCCTTAAGGTAATGATGTCGCTCTTACTGAGGCACTTCAGAAACTAGGTTTTTATAATGTTCCACTGCTTCATCTGATGATGAAAACGTGATTCCACGCATTTTATTTTAATTTTTGGAAACAAAAAGAAAACACAAGCTGCTAGGTCAGGGCTGTATGGTGGAGATTCCATGGTGCTGACCTTAGGGCATCCACATACTCAGTTGTTGGTTTTGTTGTATGCGACGATGCGTTGTCATGATGTAACGCTATTTTTCTTTTGACGTTTTTCGCGAATTTTTTAAAAAATTGCGGTAAAGAGACATTTGTTTACCAATCGACAGTAACGGCACCTCTATCTCCTAATGCTATAGTAGCAATTTCATCGCCAAAAACGTTTCCTCATTCTAACTGTTGGTGTAAAATGTTTTGGATTTGACTCATACCAACGTCCAGTGTTATCCGAATAAATTCATAAGATTTCCATGTATCTTCTTCAAGCATTGCTCGAACCACGGCAATGTTTTCATAAGTAACAACACTTCTTGAGCGCCCTTCACGAAATTCATCACTAAGAAAAAAAAACGTTATATTTTGAATTCGCTTTGCCATTTATTGCTTTAGATGAAGCTTTAATTTTTGTAAATTGTCACTTTCTGTTCTGTCCTTTGTGTACCAGGATGTGAGGAAGAATACTAACAATTATAACTAACTTCCGGCTTTAAATGACCATCTCCTCACATCCTCTTTTTCTTGCCAAAATCAGTTACCTGCTTGACAGAGAAAGCAACAGTGGTGATCTGTGACTGATAGAAGAAGTGAATTCCGATTTTTGTAAGAGTATAGGTGATAAATTTGTGAAATAGTTTTAGATTTGTGAATGTTGCGTTTGCTGTTGTGATTGTGTTAGTAATGTTTATTGCCGGTGTTGGAAAGAAAGGAAAACCTATAAAATCAGATGGCAGAGAAGTGATAGTTAATGTGCATAGATACTTTAGCGATGAAGCATCCGCCCTGAAATGCGGAAAACCAACATTTTTGGTGACGAGTACAATCAAAAGAACTGCTGCAGCTACAGGTGTATCTTCTCGCACTGTTAAAAGGGTTTTAAAAGAACAAAATAAAGCGCAAGCAAGCGATAGTCTCTTGGAGACCCATGGAATAAACGTCCCAATAGAGCCAAAAAGACAGAGATTGACTCGTTTTGTGCCGCGGCGATAACGAGAATGATTTATCGTTGTATTGAACGGATTTTTTACGTAGTTTAGAAGATGTAAGTAAGGCATTAAAAAAATCAATATGTTCGATGGAAGGATAAGTACTATAAGAAAGGTTTTAAGGAAAATATATTCCAGGTTTGTAAAAAAGCAAACGGGCAAAAGTTCTTAATGGAAAGACCCGACATTGTTGCGAAACGGTATAAACTTTTACGGACAAGAAACAATTCAGATCCACTAGTCGTCCAAATATTTACTTGGATGAAACTTAGATTGATGTTAACCACACCAAAAGTGAAGTTTGGATTTGCGAAAGAGACGAACTAAATTTTCCTCTTCGAACTCTCTTGGGAAAAGTCAGCGCTTTATAATTTTACATGCAGGTTGTTTAGAAGGTTTCATTCCCAGCGCCTTTCTGAGTTTTAAATCTAAATCTATCACAGACTACCAGGAAGAAATGGACAGTAAAGCTTTTAAGTACTTGTTTGTTAGCCAGTTATTGCCAAACATTCCTACCAACAGTGTCATTGTTCTCAATAATGCCTCCTATAGCTCTATAGAAATAAACAAATTCCTGCTTCGACATCCCTTAAATGAGAAGTGCAAACCTGGCTCCGTAATAATAACATCGAATTTGATCCATACTCTACTAAAGTTGCATTAGATGAACTTATTAAGTTGAAAAACGATCGTCTCAAAATTTATGAAATAGATCACAACAGAAGAGCATGGTCTTACCGTCGTACGACTATTGCCGTATGATTGCGATTTAAGCGCGATACAGCTGATATGGACCCAGATGAAAAACGATGTTGCAAAGCACGATATATTGTTTAGAAGCAGCACTGTAAAGGAAATGCTTGACTATGCAGTGCAAAATGTGCCAATGGAAAACTGGGAAAAAGCGTGCGAACCCGTGCAAAAACTTGAACAGGTTTTTTGGGACAAGGACGGTTTAACTGACGAGATTAGCGATCGATTTGCAATAAACTTAGAAGACCCAGACAGTGAGTGTGAGGAACATTCAGAAATATTCAGTAAAGAACAGGAGGAGGAATACCAATCACCTAACGGCCAGGAATCTGCCACTGGCCCTTCTAGTTCTTTTGAAGGAATTTCTGTTTTACCCCACCAGAAAACCGACTCCGAAGGATCACAGACAGCTAGAGTGGGTGAGTATTCCGTTTCTCTTTCTAAAAGCCGAGTGACAACAGTATATATACTATAGCCGACCGACCCCGAAGGATGACAAGAGACAGCTAGAGCGGGTGAGTATTCCCTTTCTCTTTCTAAAAGCCGAGTGACAACAGTATATATACTATAGCCGACCGACCCCGAAGGATGACAAGAGACAGCTAGAGCGGGTGAGTATTCCCTTTCTCTTTCTAAAAGCCGAGTGACAACAGTATATATACTATAGCCGACCGACCCCGAAGGATGACAAGAGACAGCTAGAGCGGGTGAGTATTCCCTTTCTCTTTCTAAAAGCCGAGTGACAACAGTATATATACTATAGCCGACCGACCCCGAAGGATGACAAGAGACAGCTAGAGCGGGTGAGTATTCCCTTTCTCTTTCTAAAAGCCGAGTGACAACAGTATATATACTATAGCCGACCGACCCCGAAGGATGACGAGACAGCTAGAGCGGGTGAGTATTCCCTTTCTCTTTCTAAAAGCCGAGTGACAACAGTATATATACTATAGCCGACCGACCCCGAAGGATGACAAGAGACAGCTAGAGCGGGTGAGTATTCCCTTTCTCTTTCTAAAAGCCGAGTGACAACAGTATATATACTATAGCCGACCGACCCCGAAGGATGACAAGAGACAGCTAGAGCGGGTGAGTATTCCCTTTCTCTTTCTAAAAGCCGAGTGACAACAGTATATATACTATAGCCGACCGACCCCGAAGGATGACAGAGACAGCTAGAGCGGGTGAGTATTCCCTTTCTCTTTCTAAAAGCCGAGTGACAAAGTATATATACTATAGTCGACCGACCCCGAAGGATGACAGAGATAGCTAAAGCGGGTGAGTATTGCCTTTCTCTTTCTAAACACCGAGTGACAACAAAGTATATATACTATAGCCCACCGACCCCGAAGGATGACAGAGATAGCTAAAGCGGGTGAGTATTGCCTTTCTCTTTCTAAACACCGAGTGACAACAAAGTATATATACTATAGCCCACCGACCCCGAAGGATGACAGAGATAGCTAAAGCGGGTGAGTATTGCCTTTCTCTTTCTAAACACCGAGTGACAACAAAGTATATATACTATAGCCCACCGACCCCGAAGGATGACAGACACAGCTAGAACGGGTGAGCGTTCTCGTTCTCTTCCTACAAAACCAGTGACCACTTATCTATATTTCTACCACTGCGTTTTCAGATCACTCTCTTCTTCCCTTTACACCACTCTCTATTGCTCTCTTTCTCTCTGACGTTTCCCTCCTCCCGTTTCCTACCTATCCGTTTCTTCCGTTTCCTTCCCCTTCTCCTCTCTCATTTTCCTTTATCCTCCCTCTTACTACCTATCTCTTTGACAACAAATGGAGACGTAAAACTAAAATGTGCTTTCTGCGGCAATTCCGTGTAATTTAATCATTATTCTGGCAAACGTTTTATAAACTGTTGTATCAGAAAGCCGTATTGAGACCGAACTGCAACAAATGGTATGTTTAACCCTGCTTATGAATACATATAGTGAACCATTATGAATTTTGCCGCTATGTGGATAATAAAATAGAAAGTAGAGGACGAGCGTAGTTTTTGCATTTATATGGGAAAAAATAGGGAAAACGAGGGTAGATGCGACGGTTCAAGGAGGAAAATGCGTTTATATGGGGAAGATAGGGAAAACGAGGACAGATCCGAGTTGGAGCAGGTGCTGAAGGAGGGTAACGCCCTTTATATGAAAGAGGTGAGGGAATACGAGGAGAAGTGCTCGACAGAGTTTGAGGTGTGGAGTATGCGATTATATGGGAGGGATAGGGAAAACGTAAACAGATAGTAGGCTAGACAGATGCTGAAGAAGGGAGCGATACGATACGCTTTCTACGGGTGAGATAGGGAATACGAGGATCGATGCTAGGCTAGACAGGGCTTGAAGGAGGGGATGTGCTTTATATGAGAGAGGTGGGAAATACGAGGAGAGGTGCTGGTCTAGACAGAGGTTGAGGAGTACAGTATGCGTTCATATAGGGAATATATGGGAAACGAGTAGAGATGATAGGCTAGACAGATACTGAAGGAGGGGAAATGCAGTTTTATACAGGTGAGGTAGGAAACACAGGAGAGATGAGTAGCTTATATAGGAGAGAACTGGGACACTTTTTTGCGTTTATATGGGAAAGGATACGGAAAACGAGGGTGGATGCGGCGGTTCAAGGAGGAAAATGCGTTTATATGGGCGAGATAGGGACTACGAGGATCGATGCTAGGCTAGACATCGGTAGGAGGAGGGGGGAATGCGCTTTATATGAGAGATACGTGGAATACGAGGAGAAGTGTTGGACTAGATAGGGGTTGAGATGTGGAATATGCATTTATATGGGAAAGATAGGGAAAACGTGAACAGAGGCTAGGATAGACAGATGCTGAAGCAGGGGGAATATGAACATATTTACAGGAGAGATAGGGGATACGTGGAGAGGTACTAGACTATTCAGGGTTTGAAGGGTAGAGGATGACTTTTTATATGAAGAGACGAGGAAAACGAGGGTATATGCTAGGTTGAGAGAACCTTCAAGGAGGAAAAAATGCGTTTATATGGGAGAGATAGGGAAAACGAGGAGAGTTCTGAGGTAGAGCAGGGACTGAAGGAGGGAGAGATATGCTTTATACGACAGAGAAAGGGCATACGAGGGGAGGTGCTAGTGCAGACAGAGGTTAAGGAGTACGGTATACGTTTATATGAGGAATATATGGAAAACGGGGGCAGGCGGTATGATAGACAGAAGCTGGGCTACTTTTACGTTTATATGGGAAAGGATAGAGAAAACGAGGGTAGATGCGACAGTTCAAGGAGGAAAATGCGTTTATAGGAGAGAGATAGAGAATACCAGGCCTGATGCTGGGCTAGTCAGATGCTAAAGGAGGGAGGGATACGCTTTATACGAGAGAGATAGGGAATACAAGGAAAGATGTTAAACTAAACAGGACTTGAAGGGTAGAATATGGCGTTTTATATGAGCGAGATAGCGAACCGAGGAGAGGTATTAGGCTAGGAGTTTTGAATGATAGAGTAGGCGTTTATATGCGAGAGATAGGGTATACGAGGGTCGATGCTAGGCTAGACAGGGTTGAAGTAGGGAATGCGTCTTATATGAGAGAGGTAGGGGAATATGAGGAGAAGTGCTAGGCTAGACAGGAAGGTCTGAATGACAGAGTATGCGTTTATATGGGAAAAGATAGGGAAAACGAAGGTAGGTGCTAGGGTGAGAGAGTCTTCAACGGGGAAAATGCATTTATATGAGATCGGTAGGACATATGAGGAGAGGTGCTGGTCTAGACATGGGTTGAGGAGCAGAGTATACGTTTATATGGGAGAAATATGGAAAACGGGAGAGATACAAGGATAAACAGGGTTTGAAGGAGGAGGAATGTAGGTTTATACGGTAATATAGAGAGTAATTCGATTATAAAACTTTTATCATCCAGCGTTGCAACACTTTTATATACTTATTTTCTAAACTTTACAAACCTTATATATGTTAAACTAGTGCGCGAAACGGAGAGAGACAAACTGTATATCGGTTTACAGCGAAGTATACGTCTTAACCTATTGTCACCATGTTTGCTCTGGATCTTCTAATTGTCTATTCATTCCTAACATCATCTAACGTAACCAACAATAACCAGGTAACACAACGTAACATAACAGCATGACAAGACGTCACACTAACTAACATAAGCACGTATCCTCGTAACATCACGTGACATCTCGTAACCAGAAACGTTACACGACGTAACAACACGTACCAACCATGCAACCACGTAAAAAAAACGTAAGAACAACACGTAACCAACCGATTGCTAAGGCAATCTAAACTAATTCATCCTTCATAACTTAGACAATAAGTACGAGAGCCTAGCCTAGGTTAACCCGACCAATCCTAAACGTTCCTCTCATCATCTATTCTACTCAGTCATCGACTAACCTAATCTGGCTAACCAAAGATAACCTTAACTTTCTTTTAGTGAAATTGCAATGTTTTATTCAGGTTTTATTATTCGAGAGTTTTAATTGAAAAGTTTACGTCAACATACCTTTATTTTAGTTCGTTGTAGGCGTCTCTCCCCTTTTTATCTAGGCTTGAGACTAGCACTAGGATTGCTCCTAATGGCAGGGTTACCACCTTCCCTTCCATCTTCTTCTTTCTTCATCGGTCGTCAGCTAGCTGCATATACAGCACACGGATAACCTCATTTTTTTTAAGATTGTAGACTCACGAGAAAATCTTCATATTCGACTTACATTCTTTTAAGCACTGTTTGTAATGACGTAATGTCCATAGGCGTATGTCGTTATACCGTCCTCAGCAATAATTCTTTTATCGTCGTATGGTGTCAATGTAATTTTATTCACCTGTACTGTGGCAAGAGCATGCTGTCGCGACAGGATCAGATTCATGGGCGTTCTGATAATTTCTCTGGTTTTAAGGCAGTCAGTATAGCTCTCGAACGTGACGTACTGCTTAATAGCACTACGTTTTATACCTTTAATCTTTTTTATCATTGAACCGTCGATATCTAGGGCATACATTTTAGGTCGTATCCCTACAAAGCGTTGAATTATTTTACCATTAGCCTCATCTTTAAATTTCCCAAGCACCTTCTTGTTTAGAGGTGAATAGCATATATGGCTTGTAGGATAATCAGCAGTATCTAGGTGCTCAAGAAAACGTAGCTTATCCTGGTACACATCTTCAGTTGTAACACGATGAATGAACGAATCAGTGTCCATATACATAAGCTTCAGGTTTTCAGCTCCATAATACGGTAGCAACACATCATAGTGATACCGATACATTAATGTCTTGGAGATATCCAATACACTCATACCGATGTATATAGGCTTGTTGAACACGATCTGTCGGGAGGCCATATGTACAGCAGCTAGATTAGAAGCATATATAGTCCTGTCGATAAACGTTGGCTTTGTAATTACCTTTTCTAGAGTCTTCTCATTTGTCACCAGCCGTATATCCATACGATTACGCAGGTTCTCCATAGTTTTTCCGAACATAGCATTGTTGAACAATTTGTAGAGATCCTTCTCAAAATCATTTGCGGCCTGTTGTCGTAGTCTGTTGTTAAATTCCACATACGGTTTTAACCATCGAGACTGTTGGAATTGTAGCCCACGATGGATTTTTGTTAACCGTAGTCCATGATCAAGAGCTTGCTTCAACGCCATGTAATGTAGTACATACTTATTTCGAGGTCCTAGATGAGGTATCAGTTTCTTTGTAGGAGAGTCCTTAGGCGTCATACACTCAGGCAGGAAAGGTAGATCGTTGTGTAGATCGTGAAGTTCTGCAGGATACTCGATGTCGACTTCTAATATGTAGCCGTAAGGATCATCTTCTTGTAGTCTTTCTAAGTCAATTTTTTCAGGTGATACCCACTCAAATCCACCATAAGGGAGAGCGTGACTCGTTGCCCACCCATTTTGGTTGTTGGCGTTCTCATAGGTAATAAATTGGGTTGGTCTCGACGGATCATACTTCCCCATGTAGGTGTTATTAGCCTCTGCATAGCGGTGGGAAACTTGACATAAACCTCCTCTTATGCCAGATTCCACCATGAGTAATTGATCGTAATCCTGTAACAATTCCAGCTGAATTCCAGTGTAGAGTAACATGGCATCCCATGTAAGTCCTGGAGAGGTGAAATAATGTGCAGGGTCGACTTTGTGTGTTTTGAGTG
The DNA here is from genome assembly GCA_030765065.1 of Deroplatys truncata. Taxonomy (NCBI): domain Eukaryota; kingdom Metazoa; phylum Arthropoda; class Insecta; order Mantodea; family Mantidae; genus Deroplatys; species Deroplatys truncata. Next base: position 343,983,735 of record CM060990.1, on the reverse strand, counting down.
TTTGCTCCCTAAATGTCTCAAAGACATCAGGCTAGGAGAAGCACATCAGAGATTAAGTAGAGGTCGCTGTACTCGCCCAGGTTTCTAACATTAAACAGCTCCCATACATTTTTAGCATGATCGTAGTCAGCATCACTAATTTCCTCTTCATTTAATTTATTGTAGAAGGAGTCCTTAGGAGGTAAGCAGGTTTCGTTCAAAACATCACATGAAGTGATGTGATCATAGGGAAATACACCCTTACGTGTCATCAACTTCAACTTGTCTTCTCCGAAGTACTTCAATGTTTCAGGGTACGATGTTAGATTTTTTACCAGCTTATCCAAGCTTGTACTCAGGAACCGAAAACTATCTACAAACCGGAGCTTTATATCTCCGACATACTTGGAGAATGATATATAGCTTTCTTCAGAGCTAGGAATTACTTCCACCCGTTCACTTGCACATCCCAGCTCCTTAACAATGAAATGAGAGTCATATGCACTGAGGTTGTGCATGAAGACAGGGATATATTTAGGTGTTTTGCAGGCTAAATTACATTCATTATGGAGACTCCCCCGATATTCACCACTGATGTGATCATGGTCGCGTACTTTATAGTTCTCTTCAGTAAAGGTTTTTCCACACAAGTAGCATACTGTAGAGGCGTTAAAATCCATCTGCTGTTGATCTGTAAGTTTCAGGGGCATGACAGATTTGTATATATTATTTATCTCCTTTGCAAGGAATGACAGATATTCCATAAACTTCTGAGCAGCATCAACACCACGATATACATAGGGATGCTTAGGAAGACCAGTTTCCAGATGTTCAACGTTGGTTGATGGTTTAACGTAAACACAGAAGGTCATTGCTGTGTGCTCTTGATAAGGGGTTGTATAGGAAGTTTCAGGACTGGGAATACACGTATGACATGGAGTGAGAATACTCTCAAAATCCGCATAGATGACATAAGGTACTTTCAATATCCTCTCCACATTTTTAAACTGTACAATTGATTTCTCCTTTGTAGGCATAACTACCCTTGCAACACCATGCTGATTACAGATGGCTGCATGTTCTTCCAGTTTTTCCAGCCCACTTCGTCCATATCGATTTTCAAAATGTGTAAAGCACCGCTTACAGGTATATATCACTCCATCATGCTTAGTTTTTTGACGTCGAACGAGCTTCTCAAAATTCTTGATATATACATAGTGATGTTTTCCACTACTGTCACTCAATAGAAGGAGGTCACCGTGGTCAGGTAGTTCAGTGTCAGCAACCTTTATCGGATACACTTCATGCTTCTCATCCAGGCCGAAAACGTTGATAGACATCCTATTAAGCTTCTCAAATTTAGGTATTTGAGAAAGCGGAGTAGGATAGGAAACACAGCTGAAGTCGTACTTATCTTGAAGTTTCTTATATTTGCTCACCCGTTGAGGCTTGACGCTGACAAATTTGGCTAATATAGAGTACATAAAGCATAGCTCATCAGTTAAATTCTGGATGTTAATGCAGGCTTTTCTTGCTTCAACAGATGGCGGTAGTGGTATGTAGCTACTTCCTCGTAACGGGTTGTACTTGTTAATACGAAGGCGCACCCCTTCCACAGCAAGCAGAGCCCAGTTGCTTCCCTTTAGTTGTGATTCCTCCATTTCAGTAACCAATTTCTTCATTTTGGTTTCCAGCATAGAGTCCAGATCCGTTTCTAGGAAAACAGCTTGATTTCTGGTTTTAAATGTCTTGTCACAGGTTTCTCCGATACTGTTAACAAATCTACACTCAGCTAACAGATTAATTTTCAAACTCTTGTGAATACCAAGTTCTTTATGCACGGCCTGGATTATCCGCTGTTTTGCTTCATGCAGGTACATATTCAGATCCTTAGTTGATTTACAGCGTATAAAATACGATTTCAAGCGTCCATGGAATGAAGTTTCATATTCTTTCATGTCACACTCCTCCATTGTAGATAACAACTCTTGTTTTGTCGGTTCTAATCTACGTTTCTTCTCAGGTCTGTTTATTTCACACACATCTTCGTGTCGACGACCCTTATAATTGTCTTTGAAGGCTACATTACAATATTTACACTTGAAGAGCTTTTTACAACGTAGCTCATGTCGTCTTTTATCATATCCACGGAGGACGTCTTACAGCATTTACCACAAGAATATCCTGAGACACTAGGAATGATATCCTTATACACCGAGTTATTCATCTTTATTCTTGATGTAATAACGTATTAATCCTTCTTCAAGGGAAATGTAGACCTCTTCACCTTGATATCACTTAGAAAGCTGATTATTTTCTGAGAGAACAGCGATGTTAACACCTCAGAGTTGATCAACAGAATGAATTTCAATGCTAGAGGTCGCTCTATTTATAAAGAAAGCACGAACCTTTTTTAATCAATTATATCCTGATTATTAATACTAAAAACGGTGATGAAGCGTGTAAGCTCTTATATTTCAATTCATGTTACACTGATGTTCGAGCGTCTCCATATAGCTTCGTATGCTTAGAGAAAGTGTAAAGTATTGTGAAGATGTATGTATTGTTCGGCTATAATCGTACAGATTCGGAGAGCTTGACTCGTGAAGGTGATGAACGATCCGTCGACCGAGCAGGAGGCAAGCATTCCCTCCGCGCAACGAAACCTAGATGCAAATGAAAGAAAATCGTGATAGATGAGAAACCACCCAGACATTCGCCTGCAGACCATGGAAAACCATGAAAAATATGTCAGAGCGAGCGTCCAACGGAACTCGAACCAGGGACTCTAAAAGCACACGTAAAAGATACAAATTATATAGAATGAAAGGAAATCGGATTCGATGAGAAACCACTCCAGCATTCGCCTGCAGACCAGGGAAAACCCTAAAAAATATGATGTCAGAGTGATCAACCAACAGGAATCAAACAAAGGACCTTAGACGCACATAGGTTAAGATGTAAATCAAATAAAAATGCAATAAAATCGTGCTAGATGAGAAACCACCCAGACATTCGCCTACAGACCAGGGAAAACCACGAAAAATATGGCAGAGTAAGTAACCAACGGCAATCGAACGAGGGAAACCATCAGATTACTCTAGAAGCATAAAGTTGCAAATGAAAGAAAATCGTGATAGATGAGAACCCACTCAGGCATTCTCCTGCAGACCAGGGGAAACCATGAAAAAAAATCAAAGGTCTGAGCGACTGGCGGATAGAGTGTGCGACCGACAGGGAAATCAAACAAAAGGACTCTAGAAGCAAAAAAAGATGCAAATGAAAGAAAATCGTGATAGACGGGAAACCATTCAGGCATTCGACAGCAGGCCAGGGCAAACCATGAAAAATCGAGATCGGAGTAAACAATTGATTGAAATCTAACCCTGAACACTAGAAATTTACGTGAAAAATGGATTGAAAGGGAATCGCGATAGCAAATACCACTACAGCATTCGACAGCAGACCAGCGAAAACCATGAAAAATCCAGATCGGAGTAAACAATTGATTGAAATCTAACCCTGAACCCTATAAATTTACGTGAAAAATGGATTGAAAGGAATCGCGATAGCAAATACCATTACAGCATTCGACAGCAGAGCAGGGAAAACCATGAAAAATCGAGATCGGAGTAATCAATTGATTGAAATCTAACCCTGAACCCTAGAAATTTACGTGAAAAATGGATTGAAAGGAATCGCGATAGCAAATACCACTACAGCATTCGACAGCAGACCAGCGAAAACCATGAAAAGATCCGTGATCAGAGTAAACAATCCACTACCGCCATCTGTTGAAGCAAGAAAAGCCTGCATTAACATCCAGAATTTAACTGATGAGCTATGCTTTATGTACTCTATATTAGCCAAATTTGTCAGCGTCAAGCCTCAACGGGTGAGCAAATATAAGAAACTTCAAGATAAGTACGACTTCAGCTGTGTTTCCTATCCTACTCCGCTTTCTCAAATACCTAAATTTGAGAAGCTTAATAGGATGTCTATCAACGTTTTCGGCCTGGATGAGAAGCATGAAGTGTATCCGATAAAGGTTGCTGACACTGAACTACCTGACCACGGTGACCTCCTGCTATTGAGTGACAGTAGTGGAAAACATCACTATGTATATATCAAGAATTTTGAGAAGCTCGTTCGACGTCAAAAAACTAAGCATGATGGAGTGATATATACCTGTAAGCGGTGCTTTACACATTTTGAAAATCGATATGGACGAAGTGGGCTGGAAAAACTGGAAGAACATGCAGCCATCTGTAATCAGCATGGTGTTGCAAGGGTAGTTATGCCTACAAAGGAGAAATCAATTGTACAGTTTAAAAATGTGGAGAGGATGCTGAAAGTACCTTATGTCATCTATGCGGATTTTGAGAGTATTCTCACTCCATGTCATACGTGTATTCCCAGTCCTGAAACTTCCTATACAACCCCTTATCAAGAGCACACAGCAATGACCTTCTGTGTTTACATTAAACCATCAACCAACGTTGAACATCTGGAAACTGGTCTTCCTAAGCATCCCTATGTATATCGTGGTGTTGATGCTGCTCAGAAGTTTATGGAATATCTGTCATTCCTTGCAAAGGAGATTAATAATACATACAAATCTGTCATGCCCCTGAAACTTACAGATCAACAGCAGATGGATTTTAACGCCTCTACAGTATGCTACTTGTGTGGAAAAACCTTTACTGAAGAGAACTATAAAGTACGCGACCATGATCACATCAGTGGTGAATATCGGGGGAGTCTCCATAATGAATGTAATTTAGCCTGCAAAACACCTAAATATATCCCTGTCTTCATGCACAACCTCAGTGCATATGACTCTCATTTCATTGTTAAGGAGCTGGGATGTGCAAGTGAGCGGGTGGAAGTAATTCCTAGCTCTGAAGAAAGCTATATATCATTCTCCAAGTATGTCGGAGATATAAAGCTCCGGTTTGTAGATAGTTTTCGGTTCCTGAGTACAAGCTTGGATAAGCTGGTAAAAAATCTAACATCGTACCCTGAAACATTGAAGTACTTCGGAGAAGACAAGTTGAAGTTGATGACACGTAAGGGTGTATTTCCCTATGATCACATCACTTCATGTGATGTTTTGAACGAAACCTGCTTACCTCCTAAGGACTCCTTCTACAATAAATTAAATGAAGAGGAAATTAGTGCTGCTGACTACGATCATGCTAAAAATGTATGGGAGCTGTTTAATGTTAGAAACCTGGGCGAGTACAGCGACCTCTACTTAATCTCTAATGTGCTTCTCCTAACTGATGTCTTTGAGACATTTAGGGAGCAAACACTCAAAACACAGAAAGTCGACCCTGCACATTATTTCACCTCTCCAGGACTTACGTGGGATGCCATGTTACTGTACACTGGAATTCAGCTGGAATTGTTACAGGATTACGATCAATTACTCATGGTGGAATCTGGCATAAGAGGAGGTTTATGTCAAGTTTCCCACCGCTATGCAGAGGCTAATAACACCTACATGGAGAAGTATGATCCGTCGAGACCAACCCAATTTATTACCTATGAGGACGCCAACAACTAAAATGGGTGGACAATGAGTCACGCTCTCCCTTATGGTGGATTTGAGTGGGTATCACCTAAAAAAATTGACTTAGAAAGACTACAAGAAGATGATCCTTACGGCTACATATTAGAAGTCGACATCGAGTATCCTGCAGAACTTCACGATCTACACAACGATCTACCTTTCCTGCCTGAGTGTATGACGCCTAAGGACTCCCTACAAAGAAACTGATACCTCATCTAGAACCTCGAAATAAGTATGTACTACATTACATGGCGTTGAAGCAAGCTCTTGATCATGGACTACGGTTAACAAAAATCCATCGTGGGCTACAATTCCAACAGTCTCGATGGTTAAAACCGTATGTGGAATTTAACAACAGATTACGACAACAGGCCGCAAATGATTTTGAGAAGGATCTCTACAAATTGTTCAACAATGCTATGTTCGGAAAAACTATGGAGAACCTGCGTAATCGTATGGATATACGGCTGGTGACAAATGAGAAGACTCTAGAAAAGGTAATTACAAAGCCAACGTTTATCGACAGGACTATATATGCTTCTAATCTAGCTGCTGTACATATGGCCTCCCGACAGATCGTGTTCAACAAGCCTATATACATCGGTATGAGTGTGTTGGATATCTCCAAGACATTAATGTATCGGTATCACTATGATGTGTTGCTACCGTATTATGGAGCTGAAAACCTGAAGCTTATTTATATGGACACTGATTCGTTCATTCATCGTGTTACAACTGAAGATGTGTACCAGGATAAGCTACGTTTTCTAGAGCACCTAGATACTGCTGATTATCCTACAAGCCATATATGCTATTCACCTCTAAACAAGAAGGTACTTGGGAAATTTAAAGATGAGGCTAATGGTAAAATCATTCAACGCTTTGTAGGGCTACGACCTAAAATGTATGCCCTAGATATCGACGGTTCAATGATAAAAAGATTAAAGGTATAAAACGTAGTGCTATTAAGCAGTACGTCACGTTCGAGAGCTATACTGACTGCCTTAAAACCAGAGAAATTATCAGAACGCCCATGAATCTGATCCTGTCGCGACAGCATGCTCTTGCCACAGTACAGGTGAATAAAATTACATTGACACCATACGACGATAAAAGAATTATTGCTGAGGACGGTATAACGACATACGCCTATGGACATTACGTCATTACAAACAGTGCTTAAAAGAATGTAAGTCGAATATGAAGATTTTCTCGTGAGTCTACAATCTTAAAAAAATGAGGTTATCCGTGTGCTGTATATGCAGCTAGCTGACGACCGATGAAGAAAGAAGAAGATGGAAGGGAAGGTGGTAACCCTGCCATTAGGATAAATCCTAGTGCTAGTCTCAAGCCTAGATAAAAAGGGGAGAGACACCTACAACGAACTAAAATAAAGGTATGTTGACGTAAACTTTTCAATTAAAACTCTCGAATAATAAAACCTGAATAAAACATTACAATTTCACTAAAAGAAAGTTAAGGTTATCTTTGGTTAGCCAGATTAGGTTAGTCGATGACTGAGTAGAATAGATGATGAGAGGAACGTTTGGGATTGGTCGGGTTAATCTAGGCTAGGCTCTCGTACTTATTGTCTAAGTTATGAAGGATGAATTAGTTTAGATTGCCTTAGCAATGGGTTGGTTACGTGTTGTTCTTACGTTTTGATACGTGGTTACATAGTTGGTACGTGTTGTTACGTCGTGTGACGTTTCTGGTTACGAGATATCACGTGATGTTGCTTGGTTACGTGCTTATGTTACTTAGTGTGACGTCTTGTCATGCTGTTATGTTACGTTGTGTTACGTCTTGTTACGTGGTTACGTTTGTTGGTTACGTCTTGTTACGTGATTATGTTAGGAATGAATAGACAATGAGAAGATCCAGAACATACAAGGTGGGGGAATAGGTTAGGACGTATACTTCACTGTAAACCGATATACAGTTTGTCCCTCTCCGTCTCGCACACTACTGTTAAACATATAAAAGTTTGTAAGGTTTAGAAAAAAGTATATAAAAGTGTTGTAACGTTGGATGAGAAATGTTTTATAATCTAATTACTCTCTATATTACCGTATAAACCTACATTCCTCCGCCTTCTTCAACCCCTGTCTAACCTTGTATCTCTCCCGTTTTCCATATTTCTCCCATATAAACGTATTCTCTGCTCCTCAACCCATGTCTAGACTAGCACCTCTTCTCATATGCCCTACCGCTCTCATATAAATGCATTTTCCTCCTTGAAGGCTCTCTCAACCTAGCACCTACCTTCGTTTTCCCTATCTTTTCCCATATAAACGCATACTCTGTCATTCAGACCTTCCTGTCTAGCCTAGCACTTCTCCTCATATTCCCCTACCTCTCTCATATAAGACGCATTCCCTACTTCAACCCTGTCTAGCCTAGCATCGACCCTCGTATTCCCTATCTCTCGCATATAAACGCCTACTCTATCATTCAAAACTCCTATTCTAATACCTCTCCTCGGTTCGCTATCTCGCTCATATAAAACGCCATATTCTAGCCTTCAAGTCCTGTTTAGTATAACATCTTTCCTTGTCTTCCCTATCTCTCTCGTATAAAGCATATCCCTCCCTCCTTTAGCATCTGACTAGCCTAGCATCAGCCCTGGTATTCCCTATCTCTCCCCTATAAACGCATTTTCCTCCTTGAACTGTCGCATCTACCCTCGTTTTCCCTATCTGTCTCATACAAAGCGCATTCCCCCCTCCTTCTACCACTGTCTAGCCTAGCGTCAGTCCTCGTATTCCCTATCTCGGCCATATAAACGCATTTTCCTCCGCATCCACCCTCGTTTTCCCTATCCTTTCCCATATAAACGCAAAAAAGTGGCCCAGCTCTCTCCTAAATAAGCTACTGAGATGCTAGGCTAGACAGATGCTGGAAGGAGGTATACGTTTTATACGGAATAGATAGGGAAACTTGGAGAAATGCTAGTATAGACAGAGTTAAAGATAGAATGTGTTTAATGTGAGAGAGAGAGAGATAGAAAACCGACGAGAGGTATTAGGTTAGGAGGCTTTGAATGGCGGAGTATGAGTATATATGGAGAGACGGGAAACCGAAGAGAGATCCTATGCTGGGAGAGAGTTGAAGGAGAGGAAAATGCGTTTATATTGGAGAGATAGGGAATACGTGGGTCGATGCTAGGCTAGACAGAGGTTGAGGAGTAGAGTATCCGATTATATAAGAATACATAGGGAAAACGTAGAGATTATAGACAAGACAGATGCTGAAGGAGAGGAATACGCTTTATATGTAGAGGTGGAGAATACGGGGAGAAGTGCTAGGCTAGACAGAGGTTGAGGATTATGCGTTTATATGAGAAAATATAGGACAACGAGGAGAGAGCCTAGGGGGCTAGTGTTGATGTATGTGTAATGTTGGTCCATGCATAACATCATTTAGACTCATTGACTTCAAGATTTAAACGCTAACAAAGGCTATAATGCGCTCTAATGTACCGGTATCGCTCCTCTAAAGGGCTGGACGCAGGCCGCCAATCGATAAATACAGTTATTCCAATGAAGTATTTTTTATTGATGCTGTATAAAGAGTAATTCGGATAGTATCGTATATATGCAGGGTAAACCGGTAGTATCGCAAGTGTTCATGGTAATTCAAAGCAACGGTTCATACAGAACTATTTAAGGTAATTTCGCATGAATTGGGTAGTATGGCAGGTATTTAAGTCATTTTAACAGGTAAATCAGATAGCGTCACTGGTATTCAGGGTAATACAGAGATTAATTAGATTATAAACTTTTCTCCTCCAATGCTACAACACATTTATATAATTTCTTCTAAATCTTACAAACTCCTTATATGTTAAACAGTTAGTGTGCGAGACGGAGAGTGATAAATTGTATATCGGTTTACAGTGAAGGTATATTGAAGTATTCTAAACTAAGACCACACCGAACGCCCTAACCTATCCCTACCTTGTATGCTCTGGATCATATTCTCATTGTCTATTCAATTCTATCATCATCTAACCTAACAACGTAACAAGACGTAACGCCACGTAACCATGTAACAAGACGTAACACAACCAACAAACGTAATCGCGTGACAAGACGTAACACCACGTAACATAGCAGCGTAACACAACGTAATATAAGCACAGAACCACATGACAAGTGAAGCAGTATGTTTTGAGTAGTAAAGTAAAATTAAGATCTTAGGGAGAAGAAATATCAATAACAGTAAGGATAGTGTTAAATAAAACTGGAAAGCGAATGTTACTGTAAGTGGAAATAAGGGTTGAGAGAGCCAGTGGCATCAGCGGCCGGAAACGGGTGGTTTTTCCCTCTATTGTTAAGTGTCCCGTTAGGTTGCTGGGACGCAGACATGTAGAAAAGGCTCAATGTTCGCCAAAAGCCAGATAGCCTTAGGCCTCCAATGAAAGAAGCTAGAAATCAGGCGATAGTGGAATGGGGAGATATAGAACGTTTGAAAGAGAGAAACAGGAGATTTTGGAATACACACTGTGCCGGTGTAGCTCCTTGGAGATATTTGTTAGAAAACTGTGTAGGAAGGTTTAGAATACACACTTGGTAGTGGTAGTTCCTTAGAGGTGGTTGTCAGCAAAGTTTAGAAGCCAGCGGATAAGCGGGATGATATGAAGCGTAACAAATAGGAAATGCGCGTGTGTGTGTCGAAGTAATAGCAGGAATCAAAGGTTAAAACGGTGACGGTAAATAAACGACCAGGAAAACAAACAGTCGTATTCACCACTGACCCGAGATCAAAGATCCATGCAAAGAACCCTGGGCTAGTAGCGAACCCGGAACCATTCCTACAGATTCTGTACCGTAAAATAACCACATACTACCGCAAATTGTCGCCCTAACGTGGGGCCAGAAACGACATACCACCGCAAATTCGCTGCCTAACGTGGGGCCAGAATCGATATACTACCCCAAATTGGCGACCAACGTGGAGCCTGAATAAAATAGACTGTACCAGACATCGTGTGAATCAACGGACAGTAAAAGAAGTGATCGATCGTGCCCAGGACATCAGGCATAAATCTAGCAACGCACGAGACGACAGGAGACCATCTCAACACGACAGCAATAGCATCAACAACAGCAGCCAAAGCTGAAAAAAGTAAGTTCAGTGATTTCATACAAAGTATTCATCAGATAGACTACGTCAAAAGAAAAAGAAGAGGAAGAGTGTAGCTCACTGATATATATATATATATATATATATATATAATCGGTAGTTCATTAACCTATAAAAAGTGTATTTAATAGTCTATGTTTTAAGAAATAGAAAAGTTGTAAGTAATTTTAAAATAGACACTAAAATGGAGCAAAAATTGGAAAGTGATAACTTAAGCAAAACAAGTGTAGGAAATGTAGAGGCAGCAGCCGAGTCAAATTGCAATAGGCTAATGGTTAGCGAACAGCAGGATCAGGATACCAATATAGCAAACCTTTTTCAACAAATGTTATTACAATTCCAGCCAATAGATCAAAAGTTAGAAAATCATAAAGAAGCAATACATAGGAGGTTAGAAAAGCAGGAGTAAACAATAGGTGAGAAGTTGGATAGTCAGAACCAAAAATTAATAAAACAACTAGAAAGCAAGGTAATGTATGAGGTTAAGACTCAGGTAGATAAGCAGAATGAGGTTTTATCTGAAATCAGATCAAATCAAAATTACATGCATTAGGAATTTTGGTGGTACGTGCCGAAGTGCAAGAAGCGCACGGCGAAATTGAACATGTTAAGAAGCAAATTGAAACAATAAAAAGTAACAATGAAAAGGTGTATGAACAATTGTGTGATGATTTTCGTAACAACTGTGAGAGGATCGAACAAAAGCAAACAGAAATACAAAGTCACATCCGCTCTGAATTGAGTACAATTAAGAAAACAGTGGAAGAGCAAAACAAAAATAATTCGGAAGAAATAAATGTATTGAAGGGATCCCACACAAATTGTTGGAAGTCAGCACGAAACTTCTAGGGACTTAGCAGAAATGCGAGAGGCCATAAGCCGCATAGAAATAGAAAAGGATTCAAATTAAAGTCTAGCACTGCTATATCCGCAGAAGTTTTCAACACAAATGGTACGGCAGATCGATTTCCATTGGGATCGATTTCGTCACAAACATGTGAAAATAGCAGTAATGGTGCAGGCAATAACGTGAATAATAGTTTTATGCATGGTCAGTTGACAATACCCACACAATTGTTAAATTAAATATCAGTTCCAACGCTCGATGACAGTATTGACAATGCTAAGCGGAATATCCTTGATTTAGAATCATATTTTACGTTGAAGGGTATTCCTGAAATATATAGAATGATAGTAGTGAAAAGAGGGTTAAAAGAACGATCCCTTAGTTGGTTTAGATTAACCTTAGGAGAGCACGCAACCTATCTGCAGTTCAGGTAAGCTTTGTTGAACAAATATTGGAACGTATCCACCCAATATAATGTCAGGATACAAATTAATAATGGACGTTACCAATCGCATTCAGGGAAGGAATGGTCGATTATTTTCTAAAGCTAGCACAACAAAGTCAATTGTTAGAACCACCTATGAGGGAGGACGAATTTATAGCTTTAATGGCTTACCATTTTGCAAGTGAGATTAAAAACCACCTTATCGTAGCTAAACCACGAACAATGGGGGGACGTTCTTGAACTTTTGACGGCTTTTCAAAGTCAGCCTTATGAACGAAGCGATATTGGCCTGAGAACCCATAGAACTCAATTCACAGACGGGGAAGGGGCAAGCCAAAATTTTAATACTCGCATGCGTGATTCGTACCAAGTTCGCGAGAGGTATAGAGATAACACTTCTAGAACAACTAATCGGCAGAATTATAGGAGAAATGGACCAACAGGCGGAAACTATAATAGAAATGTCCATAGTATACAAAACAGGCAGAATTCCCACATAAACTTTATTCAATTTGAAAGCGAAAGGAGAGGAGACTATAGGTCATGGAGAAACAAATGGGGGAGTAATAATAATAGACAATATGCAAATGGACCGAGACGTGATGGACACGATAGCACGAATACCGAACGTAACCCACCGCGATGGAGAGGTCGTTCACTTAACCAAAACACGCACGAGGAGGCGAGAGTCAATCCGCCAGAAATAGGCTCAGGACATGTCGAACCAATGTCTCTGGAAAACTCCAATTAGGCCGAACTGTGTCTTCGGGTACGGTCATAGACCAAGTAGATGTAAGCAATGCATTACTGAGAGAGGAGTACGAAATAAATGAACAAAATAACGTCATGGAATTAGGCAGTGAGAGTAGCGCGTCAGTGCGATTAGGCAGACCGAGCAGTGCAGAGATGATAGACAAATGCGAGATCGTGGAAGCACTGAAAATCAAAGTAGAAATAGAAAAAGAGCAATATTATGCGACTATAGATAGTGGCGCATCGGTGTCTGTAATCAGTTCAACAGTATTTAACCATTTAGTAGCAAGGGGATTAAAGCTATAGACGCTACCCGTAAAGAACGCATTCTGTGTGTTAGCGATTGGTCGTTCGAATAAACAGCGCGTAAAACAAGTTATGTTGACGCTAAAATAGGAAGCATTGAGTTAGATTGTATTTTTCTTGTCATTCCATATTTGGTGGTAGAAATATTATTAGGTAGTGATTTCTTAACCGCAATGAGAGCACAACTAGATTACCAACACGAACGATTAATTTTAAAAACAGCTGGTCGTGAAATCGTTGAACCTTTCGTTCAGGTAGAGACAAGCATAGAGCATGGACAGACCCAAGGGGAGAGGGAACTCCATGAAGAAATAACATTCTTTGTGGAATATTTACAAACAAATGGTCATGAGGAAATCGTGAAGTTTTGCTTTGAAGATGATGTACAATTACAAACGGATACAGATTATTTTGATGAAATAAGTGAGAACGAAAATGCGGAAGACGAGCAGTGTAAAACTATTAAATATTACAGTCTGACCTTGGGACAAAAATCGAACCCATTAGCGCGCGTAAATAGGGAATCTGTGCAGGTAAACGAAGTTAATGGGTCTGAACCCTTCCGAAGATAAAATTGAAAGTGAATAGTATATAATGAGCACAAAGGGATGTTATTTAAAGCTCTAGTTGATAATAGTCCGGCGATTCCCATGTAAGTCCTGTAGAGGTAAAATAATGAGCAGGGTCGACTTTGTGTGTTTTGAGAGTTTGATCTCCAAATGTCACAAAGATATCAGCTAGAAGAAGTACATCAGAGGTTAAGTAGAGGTCGCTGTATTCACCCAGGTTTCTCACATTAAACAGTTCCCATACATTTCTAGTATGATTGTAGTCGGCATCACTAATTTCTTCTTTATTTAACCTATTGTAGGAGTCCTAGGAGGCAAGCACTTTTCGTTCAAAACATCCTATGAAGTGGCGTAATTATAGAGGAATACTATCTTACGAGTCATCAACTTCACTTGGCTTCCCCGAAGTGTTTCGGTGTTTCAGGTACGATACTATATTTTTCGCCAGTTTATCCAAGCTTGTACTGAGGAACCGAAAGTAATCCACAAACCGAAGCTTTATACCTCCTACATACTTGGAAAATGATATGTAGCGTTCATCAGAGCTAGGAATTAGTTCCACCCACTCACCTGTAAATCCCAGCTCCTTAACAATGAAGTGAGTCATACCCACTGAGGTTGTGTACGAAGACTCGAATATATTTAGCTGTTTTTGAAGGCTAAATTACGTTCATTGTGTAGACTTCCAGGATATTCACCACTGATGTGATCATGGGCACGTACTTGGTAGTTCTCTTCAGTAAAGGTATTTCCACACAAGTAGCATGCTGTAGAGGAGTTGAAATCCATCTGCTGTTAATCTGTAAGTTTCAGAGGCATAACAGATTTGTATATGTTATTAATTTCCTTTGCAAGGGAGGTCGGGTATTCCATAAACTTCTGAGCAGCATCAACACCACGTTATACATAAGGATGCTTAGGAAGACCAGTTTCCAGATGTTCAACTTCAGATGACGGTTTAACGTAAACGCAGAAACTCATGGGTACATGCTGCTGATAAGGGGTTGTACGAGGTACGTCCAGAAAGTAAGTTCCGTTTGGTAATGAAATTAAATTGTGTACAGATACAGAAAAAATATTTATTGCACAAAATTCTACAACTCTTAAACTACTTTTCCACATAACTGCCGAAATTTTGCAGGCATTTGTCATAGCGTGGCACAAGTTTTTGTATACCTTCTTCATAGAAGTTTTCAGCCTGTGTCTTCAACCAGTTGGAAACATTTTCTTTCAGCTCTTCGTCATTGTTGAAGTGTTGACCACCAAGGAAAGACTTGAGATGTAAGAACAGATGAAAGTCGCCAGGAGCGAGGTCAGGGCGTACGGAGAATGGTCAAACACGTCCCAGCCAAATCCCTGTAGGAGATTTTGCGTCACATTTGCAGTGTGTGGTCGTGCGTTGTCGTGAAGAAAAACAACACCTTTCGACAGTAATCCTCGGCGCTTATTCTGTATTGCGCTGCGCAATTTCCTAAGTGTCTCGCAATAAACATCTGCTTTGATTGTTTGACCACGCGGTAAGAAATCAATGAATAAGATGCCTTTCCAGTCCCAGAACACTGCGCACATCATTTTTCGCGGTGTCAAGATTTGTTTCGGCTTAACCTTTGCTGGGGATGAAGTGTGCCTCCATTCCATTGATTGCCGCTTACTTTCAGGGGTGTCGTAACAAACCCAAGTTTCATCTCCTGTGACTATCTGTCAGAAATTCTTCGCCGCCTTCATCATAACGGGTCAAAAACTGAAGTGCACTACCCATCCGGTTGTGTTGCTCAGTAAGAATCTTTGGTACCCAACGAGAGCAAAGTGTACGAAATTTCAGTTTTTCGGTAACAATTTCATGAATTAGTGATTGTGAGATTTGGGGAAATTCCATAGCGAGAGCACTAATTGTAAACTTGCGGTTTTCCTGGATCTTGTCATCAATCGCGTGAACCAGTTCTTCTGTAACCAAAGATGGACGTCCACTTCGTTCTTCATCGTGCACTTCACTACGTCCTTCATTGAACTCTCGGACCCATCTTCTTACCATTGAATAACTCATCGCATTTTGTCCGTAAACTTCGCAAATTTGCCGACAAATTTCAATTGGTTTCACTTTCCTAGCATTCAGAAAACGAATCACAGATCTGATTTCACAAGCGGCGGGATTTTCAATCAACACCGACATTTTAAACAAGCACAACAAAGCGTACGTGGCTGACAGCGATCTCAAAATGGCGCACGTTTCTTCTTCTTGATACAGAGCGTCTACCGCGCATGTGCGGAACTGCGATCGCAGCGCTGCAGCGGAGAGAAATTGAAACAGAACTTACTTTCTGGACGTACCTCGTATATGAAGTTTCAGGATTGGGAAAACATGTATGACTTGGTGCGGGAATGCTTTTAAAGACTACTTAGAAGGCGTAAGGTAGCTTCGTCATCCTTTCAAATGTTTAAATTGAACAATGTGGGCATACCTACCCTGGCAATATCATGTTGGTTACAGAGACAGCATGTTATTGTAGTTTTTCCAGTCCACTTCGTCCATATCGACCACCAAAATGTGTAAAACAACGCTTACATGTATAAACACGTCCATTGTGCATTTTTTTCTGACGTCGAATAAGTTATTAAAAATTCTTGATATAAACGTAGTGATGTTTTCCACTACTGTCACTCAATAGTAGGAGTTCACGGTGTTCAGGTAGTTCAGCCTCAGCGACCTTTATTGGATACAGTTCATGCTTCATCCTGGCCGAAGACGTTGATAGACATCCTGTTAAGCTTCTCAAACTTAGATATTTGAGAAAGTGGAGTTGGATAAGTAACACAGCTGAAGTCATATTTATTTTGAAGTTGCTTGTACTTACTCACACGTTGTACGTCCTTCTCAACAAATCTAGCTAACACAGAATACATAAAGCATTTGTCATCAGTATAATTCTGGATGTTAATGCAGGCTTCTTTAGCTCCAACAGATGCCGGCAGGGGTATGTAGCTACTTCCTCGTAACGGACTGTACTTGTTAATACGAAGGCGAACCCGTTCTACAGCAAGTGGAGCCCAGTTGCTGCCCATAAGTTGTGATTCCTCTATTTCAATAACCAACTTATTCATTTTACTTTCCAGCATAGAGTCCAGATCCGTTTCTAGGAAAACAGCTTAATTCCGGTTTTTAAATGTTTTGTCGCAGGTTTCTCTGATACTGTTAGCAAATCGGCACTCAGCCAGCAGATTAATTTTCACACTCTTGTGAATACCAAGCTCTTTTTGTACAGCCTGGATTATCCGCTGTTTTTCCTCATGCAGGTACATATTCAGATCATTAGTTGATTCACAGCGGATAAAGCATGTTTTCAAGTGTCCATCTAATAAAGTTTCATATTCTTTTATGTCACAGTAATCCATTGTAGATAATAACTCTTGTTTAGTAGGTTCTAATCTACGTTTCTTCTAAGGAATGCTCATTTCACATGCATCTTCGTGTCGCCGACTCTTATAACTATCTTTAAAGGTTGCATTACAATATTTACATTTGAGGAGCTTCTTACAACGTAGCTCATGCCTTCTTTTATAATAACTATCTTTAAAGGTTACATTACAATATTTACATTTGTAGAGCTTCTTACAACATAGCTCATGCCTTCTTTTATCATACCCACGTAGAAATGTCTTTCCACATTTACCACAAGAATATCCTGATGCACTAGGAACGATATCCTTATATGAGGACTTATTCATCTTTACTTTGATGTAATAACGTACTAATCCTTCTTCAAGGAAATGTAAACCTCCTCACCTTGATAACACTTTGGGAAGGCGATTATTTTCTGAGAGAATAACGATGTTGTCACTTCGAAGATAATTAGCAGAATGAAGACCAATGCCCGAGATCACCCTATTTATAGAGGAGGTACGAACCCTTTTTAGATCAGTTATATAACGTATTCCTCCTTCTTCAAGGAAATGTACACCTCTTACCTTGATAACAATTTAGAAAGCCGAATATTTTCTGAGAGAACAACGATGTTGACACATCGGAGATAATTAGCAGAATAAAGTCCAATGCCCGAGATTGCCCTATTTATAGAGGAGGCACGAACCTTTTTTAGATCAATTATACGACGTATTAATCCTTTAAGGATATTTAGACCTGTTCACCTTGAGAACACTTTAGAAAGCCCATTATTTTCTGCCAGAACAGCGATGTTGACACCTCGGAGATGAAGTCCTATGTCCAAGATCGCCCTATTTATAGAGGCACGAACCTTTTTACATCAATTATATACTGAACTTTAATACTAAAACTGTGATTAAGCGTTTAAGCTCTTATATTTTAATACGTTTTACACAGATGTTCGGGTATATCCGTAGGTCTTCGCGCATGTTCAGGTATTTAGAGAAGCACTCAGAGATGTTTATGTGCGATGGTACGTATTCGTAGGTCTTCATATAGCTTAGGGTGCTTGGAGGAAGTGAACGCGTGTATCTATATCACCGTAGCTCTTCGTGCATGTTCGAGTATTTAAAGAGGCTCTCAGAAATGTTTGTGAGATTGTACGTATTCGTAGGTCTTCGTAGAGCTTCGTGTGCTTGAACGAAGTTTTACAACGTGTGAGAATGTATCAATGTGTCCGGGCGTCTCCGTACAGGTTCGGATGCTTAGAGAAAAGTGGTTGCGAGGGTTCATGTATTGTTCGTAGGTTGTCGTGTAGATTCGGGTGCTTGGATCGTGAGGGTGATGAACGATTCATCAACCGAGCAAGGGACAAGTAGTCTTCAAGCAATAATTCGTCATACGCCACGAAACCTAGAAGCACAAAGATGAGAATAAAATGGAATGAAAGGGAAAGAAAATCGTAGTAGCATACACCACTCCTACAGAGCAGCGAAAACCACGAAAAATCCGAGGCCAGAGTGATCAACCGACGGGAATCGATCCCGGGACCCTAGGATCACACGTGAAAGATGGAAATGAAAAAGAATGAAAGGGAAAGTAAATCGTGGTAGATGAGGAACTACAAGCATTCGCTTGAAGACCAGTGTAAACCACGAAAAATCCGACGCCAGAGAGAGCGACCGACGGAAATCGAACCTTAAACTCTAGAAGCACACGTGATAGATGCAAATGAAATAGAATGAAAGGGAAACGAAATCGCGCTAGCAGACACCACTCCGACATTCGAATGCAGTCAGCCAAAACCACGAAACATCCTAGGCCTGAGTGAGTGACCAACGGAAATCGAACCCCGAACATTAGAAGCGCATGTGAAAGATGCAAATGAAATAGAATGAAAGGGAACGGAAATCGGGGTAGATGAGAAACTACTATCATTCGGCGGTCGACAAGCGAAAACCGCGAGAAACCTAAGGTCAGAGTGACCGACCCTACGGGAATCGAACCAGGACCCCCGAATGCAAACCACAGACGTTCTTGCCTGAACCAAGCCGTAAAAATAGGTTTACCCCATACCACTCATGACAATACTCCACCTCCACCATATTACTACACACCTGCAGACAGACTGTCTGGTCACAGTCCGACATGTTTAAACACCCTTAATTTCTACCTGCGACACCAAAACCCAAGTATTCTCACACGATCATTCAGAAAGATGTTTCCATTCAATGCATACCACCGTAGTAGGCGCTACTACCGTCAATTACACCAAAGTCAATGCCATTTGCATTACTATAATACTTTAGAAATAACGTAGAAGTTTTTCTTCCCTTATTTAATTAAATTGATGTAAATACTCTATTATTTCATGTTTCGATTCCTTTTTCAATACTTTCCTTCCCTCTTCTCCTCATTCTCCACAGAATCAGTACACAATATAACATTTTCATACTCCTAATACCCATTTATGACAGAAAACCGCGCTTAATACGCAGTTATCACAGAAAACCGCTGCATTTGACCATAATCATGAGCAAAGTAATTTTTCCAGAGTTACTCAGATTTTAAGCTTCTGGAATCGCAATAGGAAGTGCTTTAATAAATTTATTGTAGTTTTAGCTCAAAGTGTCTACACACTTAAAAGTCCCTGATCCCTGGTATTCGCATTTAGTCTTAAGATTGTCATATTTCATTTTAAGGCCTCCTTTGTTAAAGATAATGTTTTGCCATCCGTGGTTTAAAGGTAGTAAAATGTCTCTGTCTAAACCTGTATGCACCTGTTCCGTCGGTATTATAGACAAACATACAACACCTTTTAAATTTCTTTTAAAATCAAGTCAAGAGCGCGTTTAATACCTATCATGGCCGCCTTCGTGTGTGAGAAACCTAAAATGGCGGTTTTCGCCTTTTTACCACCCAGAAAGGAAGCAAATAAGTAGAGCATACCTTCCCTCAGCGACCACCAGAGAACGGAAAGGAAGTGGGGGAGAAACTGGTTGACGCTTGGTAGGGAGAAGTAATAACAGAGACGTAGCGGTAGGAAGCGCTTCATTGCGCGTGAGACCGCCACTGAGGGCGGTGCTATTCGTCTCGCTATCAGTTTTAGATATGTCAGCGTCTGCGTATTTTTTGAGTTAGCTATTTACGCTAACTCCACCTTTTAGTCATGCATTATTAATTCGTTTAATAGATGTAATATCTGTCAGGACGATAGGTAACCAAATATACGTTACACAGAAACAAGCATATGATATAAATGTAATGACGTATCGATGTCAGGACGGCTGATGTCCAAATATACATTACAAAGAAACTATCTAATGATATAAATGTAATGACCTATCGATGCCAGGAAGACAGGTGCCCAAATATACACTAAAAAGAAACTACTTAATAATATAAATGTAACAACGTTTATTCGACGCCTTTATCTTAATTACTTTTGATGCTATTCGAAGGTGAATTTGGATTCATGTCACTGGATTCAATCCAGGACCTGCAAGTCAACTTGGAACAATACGTAAATGACGCGTCACATTCCAAGGATACAATCACTTTTTACCACATAGCGTTATCTGTTTTCATTCAGGAGATATAAGCATTTAACGGTAATAATAGGTTCTTTTTGTGACAGACGATGAAACTACCTTACCTATTCTACTCAGTCTTTGAAAGCATTCTCCCACCATGTCATACATGTCTCCCCAATCCTGAAACTTCATATACAATCCCTTATCAGCAGCATGTACCCATGAGTTTCTGCGTTTGCGTTAAACCGTCATCCGACGTTGAACATCTGGAAACTGGTCTTCCTAAGCGTCCCTATGTATATAGTGGTGTTGATGCTGCTCAGAACTTTATGAAATACCTGACCTCCGTTGTAAAGGAAATTAATAATATATAAATCTGTCATACCTCTGAAACTTACAGATCAATATCAGATGCATTTCAACTCCTCCACAGCATGCTACTTGTGTGGAAAAACCTTTACTGAAGAGAATTACAAAAAACGCGACCATGATCACATCAGTGATGAATATCGTAGAGGTCTACATAATGAATGTAATTTAGCCTGCAAAACAGCTAAATACAGAGCGGTCCCTCAGCGCTCTGGCCGAGAATTGCACGGCAGTCCTGTGCGACACGTCTGAATGAACTCAACGCCACGGGCTCTTCCACTTGTCAGACGTGTCGCAGCGGGCTTCACTCAGCTGTTATTGTTTCTTGTGTATAGACGCGAGACACGTGTGTATTTGTGTGCGATTGAATTATCGGATTATTACAACCCAGAAACGATAATCAATTTTTCGCTTGTACAGACTTTTTATGTATGACACGTATGTGAAAACCGACTCATGTAGACAGGTGTGTAGGTAATATCACGATAAATCTCCTGGTGTTCCAGTTTCGAGTAGAGAAACAGTTAGATGTCTAGTGAATAAAATGAAAGACTGGGATCATTTAATGTTGTAAGTTGTAAAAGGAAACGAAGTGTTCTAACGGAAGAAAAACTTAATGAAATTGGCGAAGCATTTGAATGGTCTCCGAATAAATCTTTAGGACGTGTAGCACAAGTCAGTGTTTCAAAACCTCAGTACATAGGTATACTACTGAAATTAAAACCATACAGAGTGACTATTGTCCATCAATTACGACCGCATGATGATGAAGCCCGCGTAAAGTTCTGTAACTGGATGTTACAAAATATTGCTGGAGGTACTGTTGACCCACATCTAATAACTTTTTAGATGAGGCATGGTTTCATTTGACGGGCCATGTTGCTTCACAAAGCAATAGGTATTGGTGTACTGAAATTCCAAATTTAATTCACGAGGTTCCTTTACATGATGCAAAATTGGTCTATAGTGTGCTGTAACAGCAGAACGGGTAATAGGCACCATATTTTACGATACCGTAAATTCCGATAGGTACCGCAGAAATATTCTTGCGACATTTTTTGCAACGTTGACAGATAATGAGAGGGAATATGGCTATTTTCAACAAGATTCTGCCACAGCTCATACTGCGGAGCCTTCCTAGGAAGACATCAAGAATGTTTTGATGATAGAATAATCTATAAAGGGCTATGGCCGGCTCGATCGCCACATCTTACTATGTGTGACTTTTATCTGTGCGGAATTCTCAAAAATAGAGTCTACAGGAATAATCCTCGCACTATAGACGATCTTAAAACCAATAGAAGAACAGAAATTAGGGAAATTACTCAACAAGAACTTATACGTGTTATTGGTAATTTCATTAGAAGGTGCCAAGAATGTTTATCTGCCGGACACCACTTTCAACAGCGACTGTAAAAGAGGTTACCACTGATAAAATAAAAAGTCATTAGGTTTGTTCAATAGGTAATCAATATATCGTAATAATCAACATAAAATCAGTAATAATATGGTATCAGTATCAATAATGAGTACAATAAACAGATACACTGCATATAGCGCGCGGAACACGCATCACGACCACCGGCCAGTTAGCTGAGGGAACGCGCGTGGAAGAGGCATTGCGACTACCGGCCAGATGGCTGAGGGACCGCTCTGTATATTCGAGTCTTCATACACAAGCTCTGAAGAAAGCTATATATCATTTTCCAAGTATATAGGAGGTATAAAGCTTCGGTTTGTTGATTACTTTCTGTTCCTCAGTAGAAGCATGTATAAGCTGGTGAAAAATCTAACATCGTACCCTGATACACTGAAACACTTCGGGGAAGCCAAGTTGAAGTTGATGACTCGTAAGGGAACATTTCCCTATGTTTACGTCACTTCATAGGATGTTTTGAACGAAACCTGCTTGCCTCTTAAGGACTCCTTCTACTATAGGTTCAATGAAGAAGAAATTAGTGATGCCGACTACAATCATGCTAGAAATCTATGGGAGCTGTTTCATGTGAGATACCAGGGTGAATACAGCGACCTCTACTTAACTTCTGGTGTACTTCTTCTAGCTGATGTCTTTGAGACATTTAGAGATCAAACCCTTAAAACACACAAAGCCGAACCTGCTCATTATTTTGCCTCTCCAGGACTTACATGGGTGGCCATGTTGCTGTATACTGGAATTTAGCTGGAATTAATGCAGGATTATGACCAATTACTCATGATAGAATCTGGTATAGGAGGAGGTTTATATCAAGTTTCCCACAGGCATGCCGAAGCACAAACGCCTACATGGAGAAGTATGATCCGCCGAGGGCAACCCAATTGTTACATATGAGGACGCCAATAATCAATATGGTGGGGCAATGTACAACGCTCTCCCTTATAGTGGATTTGAGTTGGTGTCACCTGAATAAATGGGCTTAGAAACACTATAAGAAGATGATTCTCTTGGATACATATTAGAAGTCGACATCGATTATCCTGCTGAGCTTCAAGATCTAACGATCTAACTTTCCAACCCGAGTGAATGAAGTCTAAGGAGTCATCTACAAAGAAACTGATACTCCATCTTGGACCATGAAAGAAGTATGTAGCACATTATAACATGGACTACGGTTAACAAAAATCCACAGTGTGCTACAACTCGGACAGTCACAGTGGTTAAAACCTTATGTGTAATTTAACAATAGGTTACGACAATAGGCTGCAAATAACTTTGAGAAGGACCTCTACAAACTCTTTAACAACTCCATGTTTGGAAAAACATTGGGGAACGTGCGTAATCGTATGGATAGTCGACTGGTTACAAATGAAAACACTGGAAACATTGATCGCTAAGCCCACGTTTATCGATAGGACGATACATGCTGTTACTCTAGCTGCTATTCATATGCTATCTTGTCAGATCGCGTTCAACAAACCTATATAAATTGGAATGAGTGTGTTGGACATCTCCAGGACATTAATATATCACTATCATTATGATGTTTTGTTGCCATATTATGGGGCTGAACACCTAAAGGTTATGTATATGGACACTGATTCATTCATTCATCGTGTGACAACTGAAGATGTATACCAGGACAAGCTACGTTTTCTCGACCACCTGGATACAGCTGATTACCTGTCAACCATATATGTCATCCCACTCAGAACAAAAAGGTGCTGGGAAAATTTAGGAATGAGGCTAATAGCAAAATCATTCTACGTTTTCTTGGACTACAACCTAAGATATACGGCTTAGATATTCAAGAATCGATGAGAAAAAAGATTAAAGGCATAAAACATAGTGCTATTAAGCAGTACATTACATTTGAGCGGTATACAAACTGAGTTATTACCCGCGAAATCATCAGAACGCCCATGAATCTGATCCTGTCCCGGGAGCATGCTGTTATCACAGTGCAAGTGAATAATATCACATTGACTCCGTTTGATGACGAGAGAGTTATTGTCGATGATGGAATAACGACATATGCATATGGTAATTGCAGCATTACAAACAGCGCATAAGAGAATGTAAGTCGAAGATGAAGATTTTCTCCGTGAGTCTACAATTTAAAAAATGGAGGTTTGTCCATGTGATGTGTATACACCTAGCAGACACCTGATTAATAATGAATAATAAGAAGATTGAAGGGGAGACGTTAACCCTGCCATTAGGAGAAATCGTACTGCTAGTCTCAAGCCTAGATAAAGGGGAGAGGTGCCTACAACGAACTAAAATAAAGGTATATTGACGTAAAACATTTCTATTAATACTCAAATAATCAAACCTGAATAAACGCCGCAATTTCGATTAAAAGAAACTCGAGGTTATCTCTGGTTAGGCAGATTAGGTTAGACGATGACTGAGTACAACATATGAGAGGATGCCCAGGGATTGGTTAGGTTAAGCTAGGCTGGGCTCGGCTCGCCTACTGATTGACTAAGTTATGAATGATGGGTTAGCTTAGTTTGTCTTAGCAATGGGTTGGTTACGTGGTGCTACGTGGGTGTGGAACGTGATGTTACGTCTTGTCACGTGGTTACGTCCTTATGTTACGTAGTGTTACGTTTTGTTACGTGGTTATGTTACGCGCTGTTACGTCTGGTTACGTTTCTGGTTACGTCATGTCACGGGGTGTTACGTCGTGTGACGTGGTTACGTGGTTACATGGTTGTTACGTGCTGTTACGTCTTGTTACGTGGTTACTGCTTATGTTACGTGGTGCTACGGGCTTATATTACGTGGTGTTACGTTGGTTACGTTGGTTACCACGTGGTTAAGTGCGTATGTTATGTAGTGTGACGTCTTGTTACGTGGCTATGTTACGCTGTGTTACGTATTGTCATTTGGTTACGTGTTGATGTTACGTAGTGTGACGTCTTGTTATGTGGTTATGCGCTTGATTTACGTTGTGTTACGCTGTTATATTCGTGGTTTAACGTCTTGTCACGTGTTTACGTTTGTTGTTTACGTTACGTCTTGCTACGTGGTTACGTGGCGTTACGTCTTGTTACGTTGGTTAGGTTAGACCATGATAGGATTGAATAGACATTGTGAAATTAATCCTGAGCATACAAGCTAGGGATAGGTTAGGGCGTTCGCTGTGGGATTAGTTTAGAATACATCTATATACATTCACTGTAAACTGAAATGCAGTTTATCACTCCGTCTCACACACTAACATTTTAACATATAAAAAGTGTGTAGGATTTAGACAAAAAAGTACATAAACGTGTTGTAGCATTGGATGAGAAACGTTTATAATCTAATTTCTCTCTATATAACCATGAATACCAGTGATGCTCTCTGAATTGCCTGTTAAAATGACTTAAATACTTGTGATACTACCGAATCATGCGAAATTACCTTAAATAGCCCTGGTACGAATCGCTGTTTGAATTACTATGAACACTTGTGATACTAACCGGTTTACACTGCATATATGTGATATTATCCGAATTACTCTTTATACCGCGTGAATAAAAAATACTTCATTGGAATAATCGTATTCATCGATCGGTGGTCTGCGTACAGCCCTTTAGAGGCGCGGTACCGGGACATTAGAACGCAATATAGCCTTTGTTAGCGTATAAATCTTGAAGTCAATGAGTCTAAATGATGTTATGCATGGACCAAATTTACACGTACATCAACACTAGCCTCCTCGGCTCTCTCCTCGTTGTCCTATATTTTCCCATATAAACGCATATTCCTCAACCCTAGTCTAGCCTAGCACTTCTACCCGTATTCTCCACCTCTACATATAAAGCGTATTCCTCTCCTTCAGCATCTCTACTATTTTCCTATCTATTCTTATATAATCGGATACTCCACTCCTCAACCTCTGTGTAGCCTAGCATCGACCCGCGTATTCCCTATCTCTCCAATATAAACGCATTACCCTCTCCGTGAACTCTCTCCTAGCATAGGATCTCTCTTCGGTTTCCCGTCTTTCCATATAAACTCATACTGTGTCATTCAAACCTTCTAACCTAATACATCTTCTCGGTATACTATCTCTCTCACACATAAAACACATTCTGCCTTTAACTCTCTCTCTTCTAGCATCTCTCCACGTTTCCCTATCTCTTCCGTATAAACCGTATCCCTCCCTCCTTCAGCATCTGTCTAGCCTAGCATCTGTCCTTCGTTTCCTACCTCACCTGTATAAACTTGCATTCCTCCTCCTCCATCACCCCCTGTGGGGTTCGCCTAGGGCTTGTGCAAGGGGAACGGTTCTTCCGACATGTTTGCTCAGTTCAGCCTCCCCATCCTCAATACAGGTGAGCCTACTTTTCTTTCTGATTCTCCTGGTACATCCTCTCACTTAGACCTTGCCGTTTGCTCAATCCAGCCTGCTTGTGGTCTGCAGTGAAACGTCGTCGCTGACACCTACTCCAACGATCTTTACCCCTGCATCGTGTCTCTTCTGTCTCACCACGTCCAGCATTCCAGATCACCTACCTGACAATTCCATAAAGCCGCCTAGAGACTGTATTCCAGTCTCGTGTGCTTTGTGGACCAGCCCTTCATTGGCGTTAACCAAATGTTGCAGCACTTTACCTCTGCGATTCTATCTGCCGCCGAACGCACAATTTCCCATTCGTCCTCCCACTCTCGGCGTTTTCCTATTCCATGGTGGAGCGAGAACTGTCGGGACGCCGTTCGTTCCCGTAGAGCTGCGCTCAGGGTGTTTCGGCGACACCCTACACTTGATAATTTGGTTACTTTTAAACAATCGCGCGGCAGGGCTCGCCGCATTATTCAGGACAGCAAGAAGGCGTCCTGGACTGGTTTTCTCGAGTCCTTTAATCGCTTCACGCCTTCCTCTGTTGTTTGGAATAAACTTCGTCGCTTCTCCGGTAAAGTGTTGCATTGTTCTGTGTCTGTTCTTCAGGTTCCCAATGCCACCATAGTGGATCCGGCTGCCATTGCTAACACTCTGGGTGTTGCCTTTGAGTCGGGTTCCACTTCTGTCCAATATTCTGCCGGCTCTCGCACTCTGAAAACCGGCTGCATATTGTGATCTATAGTTTTTGGTCTCCTAATTATGAGTGTTATGATGAACTTTTGACAATGAGGGAGCTGGATCACGCCCTTCGTTTATCTAGGCACTCCGCTTCTGGGCCGGATGGCATTCATGTCCAGATGTTAAAGCACCTTTCAGCTGATAAACTCTTTCTCTTACAGGTATACAACCGTATGTGGCTAGACGGTGTTTTTCCTTTAGTTCGGCGCGAAGCCACCATTGTCCCTATACTTAAGCCTGGAAACGATCCCCAAATACCTTCCAGGTACCACCCTATGTCCCTCACCATTTTCAAGGTGATGGAGCGCATGATAAACGGGCGGTTGACATGGTGGCTTGAGTCTCAGAAACTTCTAGAGAACGTTTAGTGCGGATTTCGTCGTCATCGCTCTACCGTCGTCCATCTGGTGTCTCTGTCGACGCATATTATGGATGGATTTCTGAGAAAGTGTCAAACGGTGGCTGTGTTTTTTGACCTGGAGAAAGCTTATGACACGTGTTGGAGGTGCGACATTTTCCGTGCGCTCCACGCATGGAAGTTTCCATATTTCTTCGGGAGTTTATGACGGATCGCGTCTTTCGTGTACGTGTGGGCTCGGTTTTATCTAGTCGTTTTATTCAAGACAGCGGTGTACCGCAGGGCTGTGTACTCAGTGTCACACTTTTTGCGATTGCTATCAACCCCATTGTTGATTGTATTCCACCTGGTATTTCATCGTCCCTTTTCGTTGACGATTTGGCCATTTATTGCAGTTCACCACGGACCTGTCTGCTCGAACGCCGTCTCCAGAGCTGTATGGATCGCCTCTACGCCTGGAGTAACGACAACGGCTTTACTTTCTCCGCCGAGAAATCCGTCTGTATCATTTTCTGGCGTCGGAAGGCTTTCCCTTTACCCTCTCCCCATTTTGTGCCGGTAGTCGTCCATTTGCAGATGAGGCGAAATTTTTACAGTTGCTCTTTGATCGAAAGCGGTGCTGGACATTTCGTTTTTAAAAGCAAAGTGTGACCGTTCTCTTAATCTTTTACGTATTTTAAGAGGTACATTCTGGGGAGCTGATCGGACCGTCCTTGTGCGTCTTCATCGCTCTTTGGTCCGATCCAAGCTTGATTACGTGTGCATGGTCTATTCATACCACGTCCATCTGTGTTACGTTGCTTGAATGCCATTCACCATCGTGGCATAAGAGTCGCTACAGGGGCCTTTCCAACTAGCCCTGTACCCTGTCTGTATGCTGAAGCTACAGAGCCTCCGCTGTCGTTCAGATGTGAGATGCTTTTGTGCAGCTATGCCTGTCGACTCTCAAGCTTGCCTGACCACCCGTCATCGAGATATTTTTTGAGGATTCGCTTGATCGGCGATATTTGGTTAGCTCCTCTGCATTGCTCTCTCCAGGGGTTCGGTTTCGCCAGCTTCTTCGGCATTTAGACGTTACGCCATCGCCAACCATTCCTAGCGGGGAAACACGGGTTCCTCCTTGTTTGCGCGCTGAGGCCCACTGTCTCCTTGAGTTAACGTCGATGCCGAAGAATGAGATCCCTTCTTCAGTCCTGAGATTAGCTTGTTTAGAACTTCAGGCAGAATTCGGGGAATTTCATTTTATATATACTGATTGGTGTAAGACTGATGGTGGAGTAGGATGTGGCTTTATTGTTGGTCATAATAGTTTTACCTTTCGTTTACCGGGGCAATGTTCGATTTTTACCGCCGAACATTTTAGTATTTATCCATCCCTTTTATACATTCAGCGGCATGACTTACGGCAGTGTATTGTATGTACTGACTCTCTGAGTGCTCTTCAGAGTATTCGCGTGCTGTACACCTATTGCCCACTTTACAGCGCATTCATGACCTATTCCACTCGCTTGGTGCTTCTGGTACCAGCGTCTCCTTCGTGTTGATTCCAGGTCATGTGGGCATCTCAGGGAACGAGTCTGCCGGCGCCGCTGCCAAATCGGCAATTTTATCGCCCAGATGTTTTACCTCTGTTGTTCCCTCCACAGATTTGTTTGTTATTTTACGTCGCCGCAACCTCTCGCGTTGGCGCGATGAGTGGACGGCCCTCCGGGGGAACAAGTTGCGGGAGGTTAAACCTTTCCCGTTAGTCTGGGGTACCTCTTCCCGTTCTTCTCGCCGGGAAGAGGTTATTTTAGCTGGTTTACGTATCGGACGTTGTCTTTTTAGTCATAGACATCTGCGCAGTGGTGACCCCACACCACTCTGTGAGCAGTGTGATGCGCCCTTAACTGTGCGTCACATTTTAGCTGAGTGTCAACTTTTAGCTCCATTGCGCGTTCGTCTCTGCCTTTGGCATAACCAACGTTTTGGCAGACGACGCGCTTGGTGTAGAATGTCTTTGGCGTTTTATGAGTGACAGTGTTTTTGTCGGCGCATTTGGATAGCTGAGCGTGTTTAGTTTTGTGATTTTATATTGCGTGTTTTAATGGGGCTCTTCTCCCCGGCAGACATATGGCGCTCTTGTCCCTTTACTTCTACAGTTCTTGACACGTGGTTTAATCCTTTATTGTTTTATTTCCCATGTTTTCAGTGTGGTGGATTTTTAGTATTTGCAACCTTGTTTTTAGTGTTTTAGACTAAGCGGGTATGTGTCCCGTATTTTAGTTATTGGATTTTAAATCTTATACGTCGTAAGGACGCTGACGACCTTTGATGTTTAGCGCCCTTAACCCCCATCTCATCACCTCATCACACGGTTTGCTATCTCTCCTTTATAAAGTCTTTTTCTACCCTTCAAGCCCTGTCTAGTGTAGAATCTCTCCTCTTATTCTCTCTCTCACCCGTATAAAGCGTATCGCCCCCTCCTTCAGCATCTGTCTAGCCGATTATCTGTTCACGTTTTCCCTATCTTTCCCATATAAACGCATTATCCACACCTCAAACTCTGTCGAGCGCTTCCCCTCGTATTCCCCCGCCTCTCTCATATAAAGAACATTCCCCTCCTTCAGCACCCGCTTAAACTCCGATTTGACCTCATTTTCCCTATCTTCCCCATATAAACGCATTTTCCTACTTGAACCGTCGCGTCTACTCTCGTTTTCCCTATCCTTTTCCATATAAATGCAAAAATGCGCTGGCTCTCTCGTATCTATTCTACTGTGGATACTTTGATGATACTACATACAAAGCATTTATGCGAAGTGCTTTCGATTTGTGAACCTAAAGTTGTAATTAACTCTAGGGATATTTTATTAGGTCAAATATTAGAGCTTGTTATACGGAAGAGAGTGAGTGTGTCTGTGTGTGAGAGAGGGAAGCAGAGAGAAGAGTTATATATGCTCCACTATTTATTCGAATTTCTTGTGGACTTTCACCTTCGGTCATGTCAAGTCATCAGATCAGGCGGGGCCTAGGAGTTTGACGAAATGGAATCAACATTGTCAAAATAAAACGAAGTATACTTCAGACTTTTATAGTTGTACACAATGCGCGCTTATCTAATATATATATATATATATATATATGGTAAAGCAAAATACATTAAATGCAACATAGGACAATAATTGCGCTAATCACTCTCATATTTTTTCTTTGTAGAAGCGAATGATGTGACCCAGTATTACCATTAAAGCCTTATGTGAGCTAATACGATGTAGGAAGCACCGTAAGGCATTATTAAAATGCGGAACTTGTTCGAAAATGCAATTTCCCTTAAAATATACAGGGTGTGCCAACATGTATATATCATTGCTACATAGTAATACAACAAATAAATAAAATAATGAAAGAAACTAAGAAAGGTAAACCAATTGGAAAGCCTATATTATCCATTACGAGATTATACTTTCTTTAGGACTGAATGAGTATCTCTGAAAGTAGGAATAGATTTGAATGCATGAGAATGGATTCATTGCCCACTCTCTGTTCACGTAGATCACGTAAACACATTCGGATTGTAAGTTGCCCACTGTGTAGAGGTACCCGAAGCAGTCTTTAGACCCAGCAATGCTCACCTCGGTGTTGCTAAGGTAACGCTCGCTTGGACGACATGCCTGGGGAATGTTTTTTTCAGGTTTTTTCCTGTTTTATAACACATATGTTGGTAGTAGCTTTCAGTTCATTGGGCCTCTGGCTCTATTGATAATCATTCCACCTACTTTATATACTGTAACTGCAGACCTGGGCTTTCAAAAATGACTGATTCATGAAGAATGGAATTCTTATGATTTTTGTCCACCAAGCTGTAATCATGAGATCAAAGAACAAATTCGTTTCAGGTTTATGGAAACAGCCGCAACTGCAAAGCTTTTTGCATTTTCAAACATTGAAAATAGCAATTTATAGTGATTAGGTTTTAAACTAGCTACATAGCATTATATGGTATCTACACAAGGATTAAGTGTTCTAAAATAGTTCAGTTATATCGCCGAACATATCTTAAATCATTTATCCTAAAAGATAACGCATTGATTAATGAATTATTTATTTGTTTGTTTGTTTGGTGACGGTAGCTTACAAGGAGATGGTGAAGATAAAACTGTACTCTTCTTATTTCTTAATAATAGAAAGAATCAATTGATGTCGTTGCATCTGAGCGTATCCATATTTAGTTTTCTCATTCAGCATTGTCACTGAAATTGCTCTAAAACAGAAAATCGATCTCTCTGGTTCTCCTATTTCCACATTCAGCAAAAAACAAAAAAACAAAAAAAATAAGATTGAGTAAACACCTTGGCAAAACATTCTTGTTACTTAGCATAAAACAGTAATTGTTGATGTTCTTGTTGCTTATATTAAACCTAAAAAGCTCTGTAACCACTGCAAAACATTTTAGTTATATTAGCATTTCAGTAGCGCAGGATCTCCAGTCTGAAATCCATGTGTGTGTGTGTGCGTGCGTGCGTGCGTGTGTGTGTGTGTGTGTGTGTGTGTGTGTGTGTAGAACCATACACTCCTCAAATTGCTTAAAAAGGGGGACCATAAGCAGTTTTGGAGAAATAAGTTATAGAGATGACATAATTTTCAAGGAAGAATTTTTTTAATTTCCTTTTTGTGAATGAAAGCAAACCAATTTTTATAACTTCTGGCAAGTCTACTTTCATAATTTCTCTGAGCAATAAGGGAGGATAAAATAGGTTTAGTGGTCATTATCATTCGCGAAACTTGCAAAATATTTAGGATATTCGATTTAAGCATATGCTTAGCACAAAAAATAGCTCCATTGAAAATGAAAATAATTAAAATGCTGCTTTAATTCAACTAAAGGACCCCTTCGTGCCAGGAATACTGCAAATGCTTCTCTGAAATAACTAACAAAGTTAATTCTTTGGGCGTTCATAAGTACCTAATAGGCTATAAATAATATTGTGATTCTAGTTCTTCCATACTTCAGAAAATTGACGTGAGACTTTCGCGTTTCTATTTGTGAGCTGCTGTTCTTATTTCCCAATACAAATACTTGTAGTCCTGCTAATTAAAAGCAAAATACAGCTGCGTATTCATTATTTTAAATATTCCCTCGGTTCTCCATGAATAACAAAGGTAATAAAAAACCTGATGTGTTACATTCATATGACTTTCTCTACCCCTCTTTCGTTTATTAGTGTGTGTACAAATTATTCTTAGGAAAGATTATTTTTCTGTGTACTTAATTTTAATCGAGATAAACCTTGCTGAAACAGCTTTTGGTATTACCTATTTCGTTAGGGTACAAAGGGAACAGCGCTAGTCAAATGTTGAAGAACTGGACGCTATATACAAGCCCTAAAATTCCATACTCTTTCCATGCAATAGAGAGAAACAACTCAAAATCAATGGGGCTTAAAAAGAATGACAAAGTATTGAACAAATCGAAGCATTAACATCGGGTAGTTCGGAAATGGCCGATGACACAAATGAAGCTATTTGAAATAACTTGTGTTTTATTTATATCTAACTTTTTGTGTAATAAAGTTTTCGTCTATCGCTTATCGCACTTATATAAGATTACACAAAGCTTCTTCCGAATGAAGAGAACTTCACAGGCTATTAGCAGAAAATTCAAGACAGACATTTTATTATTCATATAAATGTCTTTAATATATGTTATTTTAATCAAAATAATTAGAGCCGTTTCTTTAAATAAAAAACTTCGAAAAAAATTTCATGTAAAGGGTGGTTTTGGGTTTGAGATTTTCTTGCAAATCTTCGTGTCACATCCTTGGAAGGTATTGAACCTAAACACCAAGTTTGGAATTTATCCACTTTTCGCTTTTGAGTTATGCTGTTCGCCCAAACGCGCGCGCGCGGACCTTTTTCTAAAAATGCTTTTATTTGGATTCAAGGCGCCTCAAACATATATTTGCGGTAAAATTTCGCTTAGAATTTTTTGGTGCAATGCAACATCCTCTCTCTACCTACTATGTACGTGGTAGAGAAAGTAAAAATGAGCGAAATGTGGAATACAGTGCAGCCATGCCTCTTAACATATCCTTAAATGCTAAACCGAGTCTATACCAGCATTTTCGTTTCGACACATACCGCGATTCTGTCCCATGTTACCGATATAAATCTTATCGAAGGGTTTGTTTATGGAGAACAATATCTTCTAGAAGTGTGTTTTACCAAGGACACATTTTCGCTCAGATAGCCATGTAGCAGAGAAGCTCCTCTCAGTAGTATCATTTCTTCAATGTGGTTGATCAAAACTTAGGTGGTCGTAAACATCAAACAATGGAGTTCTGAGATAATGATCAGGATAACAAAATAATTTTGCTCGCTATTATTCAAAGACCAGTATGTTTATCCCACTTCCACATTCCTATCACGTGTAGTTGGCGTGAAGTCCATCACTAGTTCACATGACCTCAAGTTCAAGCCCGATAGCTCAATCTTTTTATATATGTGTACATAAATTATCCTGAAAAAAGTATACGCTAATCTCTGCCTTTAAAATGAACATAACTAGATACGCTGCGGCAGTTCAGGCGGACGTTGTGCGTATATAAGTGGCCTAATATCGTCAATAAAGGCAGCAATTTGAAACTTAGGTGTTGCGCGGTTCTGAATTACATGTGCGGGCGAATTAGGGTGCGTATTTGCAATGCTTAGTATATGACATGTGTCCATGAGTATGCTTCATTACCTAGAACTTTATAGAAGTTAGTATGCGTGTATTACATACGTAATTGCAGTGTTTCTTGAATGGTTCTTTCAGGGAGATGCATAAGGGAATTTAATTAATTGCACCTTTCCTATTTTGTTTTATACTTTGAAAATTCTTATAGTTTTAGGATGGATATCCCCAAGGCCAATAACTGTCTTTCATGACAGTTATTTTCAGTAGCAGCTTTAAGTTTTAAAATAATGCAATATGCTATTTTAGAATATTATTAAATTAATAGTTATTAATTTAATATATAACATATTTAATTTACTAACATTATACAAATAACGGTGTAAAGTAGTAATTTCTTAATTTTCTTTCACTTGGACTGTTATGAAATTTCTATAAATTTTAAGCATACCTGCCCATAGCAAAATATTTTCCAAAAGTGTATTATTTAATAAAGGAGAAATCAATAACCGTCTTTTTCCAATTTATATTTGGCATTAAAAATATTTCTCTGCTTATTTCTAAGATGCATAACTAGGATACATTGCATGCGAGAATTAATGAGAAACAAGTTGATCAAGGATAGCAAAGTGAAAACTGTTTTAATTAATTACCAGGCATCTGATTGTAGGCTCTGAAGTATGACTGAGAATATTACAGAATATGTTGGTAAACTATGAACTGTTTACAGAAAAGCAAAGCAAGTGATGCAAACCAGTGAACTTGCTGTAATATCTTGCAAAAAAAGTTTTTCAAAATTATTTTCTAGAGAAAAGGAACATTTGTAAACATAGCTATGATACCCTACTTTTAATTTTCCAGTATGTAGTGCTACTTAGTACTGGAAATCTCTGCTTGTTAGTTAGTATTAGTTTTCGCAGTTTTCTCTACGTATTTTAACTGATAGAAATAATTCCAAAACCTAAACTAAAATTTCTTATCTAACGTACCTTATTTCAGCTGCAAACATGGTAATTTACCCAATCACAGCTCCATTAATTGTAGTTTCTAACCGCCTACCATTTGTGCTCAGCAGAAATAAGGATGGCAATCTCATCAGAAATGCCAGGTTTGTATAATCAGTTTCCTATTTTCCTAGTCATAAGTTAAAAGAGTAGGTGCTTAATTTCTTTCAATAGGTACACAATCTTCGTTTAAGTTGTTTTTACAAAAACAATTCCAAGTAACAAGAGTATATTTTGTAAACCTTAATTCTAGTGTGTTTTCAAAGTTTGGTTAAGACTTGCAAATAGATCTAAAGATGAATAATATCCATTTCAGAATTCACATTAAAAGTGTGTAGACTTATTGGTGTAGGAACTAAAAGAAGTGTGTAACATTATAGAGAATTTTAAGTCTTACCTTCACATTACTTTCTTTACCCGCTATCGTTTATTAGAGGGTATACAAACCATTCTTACGAAAGCTTATTCTTCTGTCTACTTTATTTTAATAAGAAAATTGCAGATATGGTTATATTACACGTTTCGTTATGTATACAAAAGGAATAGTGACATTCAGATGTTTAAGAACTGGATGCAAGATGCTAGCCTTAAAAATCCATACTCTTCCTATGACATCGCGAGAAACAACTGCATATCGAAAAGACTTGAGAATGACAAGTTTTGAAAAATTCAGCAATTATTAACGGATATCTCGGAAATGGCTTATGTCGCAAATAAGTTATTGGGAATAAATTGTGTGTTATAAAGGATCTACATTTTTTTCGTAGTACGTTTTCGTCTATCCCCTAACGTTTACCAGTTATACAAGATTATATAAAATTCCTTCCGTATGAAGAGTATTTCACAGGCTGTTCCCAAAACTTCAAGATATACATTTTATTTATGATGCAAGTATTTTTAATATGTGTTATTTTAATCAAAATTGTTAGAGCCATTTTTTTAGAAAATCAAAGGTTTCAACAAATGTTCCATGTAAAGGTTAGTTTGGGATTGGGGGATTTCCTTCAAGGTCTTCGTGTCGCCTCTTAGAAAGATACGGAACTTAAATACCAAGTTCGGTCCTTAACCGATTTCTCGTTTTTGAGTTATGCTGTTCACAGACACACATATCCTTTTCTAAAAATGATGTGTTACACTTACATGATTTTCCTTACCCTCTATCGCTTAATAGTGGGTATACAAATTGTTCTTACGAAAGTTTATTTTGCTATCTGCTTCATTTTAATCCAAATAACTGCATTGCACATTTCGTTATAGATACAAAGGAAATAGTGGTAGTCAAATGTTTCAGAACTGAATGCTATACGGTAGCCTCAAAATTCCATACTCTTTTCATGACATCGCGAGAAACAAATAAGTAAATAAATGAATAAACAGAATCCGAAACTCTGCACCCCGGTACCTAACTTCCTACACCCGGGCGTGTATCCCAAATTCTCATAAGTTTTTATTACAATTCTTCCAAACATTTTGCAAAAAATATTGTTCAAATATCACATAAAAGAAAGAAGAAAAGAAAAAAGAAAATTAAATAACGCAAAAGCAACTCCTATATCTACTAACTACTGACAATTAACAATACTGGTATCCAATATTTAGGTAACTGGTGTTCAGCTACCAATCTACTCTAAGGTACATACAATTTACGAAACAAATTAGACAAACCATAAAACCAAAACGTTACAATACCTTTACCTTAAACTTTTACGGACGTCCGGTAAATTTAGTACTGGAATCCAGCACAAGCATTTCTGTTTTATAAATTCTTTTTATTTCCTTCATTTATATAACTTTAATGCTTAAGTTTATAATGCAGCTTAAACCGTTGAAAATAGACAGGAGTAGCTTATATAAGAGAGAGCGAGGCCACTTTTTTGCGTTTATATGGGAAAAGATAGGGAAAACGGGGAAATAAGCGATGCTAGGAGAGGGTTCAGGAGGGAAATTCGTTTATATGGAGAGATAAGGAAAACCAGGAGAGTGGCTACGTGGAGCATGGGTGAAAGAGGCAAATGCGTTTATATGGGAGGGATAGTAAAACGGGGAGAGATGCTAGGCTAGACAGGTGTTAAGGTAGAATGTATGTTTTATATCGAAGATAGAGGGAATACGAGGAGAGAAGTTAAGCTGGAGAGGGATTGATGGATAGAAAATGCATTTATATGGAAGAGCTAGAGAAGTTGAGGTGGGATGCTAAGCTAGACAGGTGTTAAAGGTAGAATGTGTGTTTGATATAGGAGAGATGGTAAACCGAGGAGAAATGGTAGGCTAGACAGGTGTTAAAGGTAGATTGTGTTTTTATTGGAGAGATAGGAAACTAAGCAGAGATGCTAACCCACACAAGGGCTGAAGGAGGGGGAATGCGTTTTATATGACGGAGGCGGGAAATACGAGGGGAGGTGCTAGACTAGACAGGGGTCAAATTGTAGAGTATGCGTTTATATGGGAGACACGGGGAAAACGGAGAGAGATCCTATGCTAGGGGAGAGATGAAGGATGGAGAAATGTGTTTATATGGGAGAGATAGGGAAAACGAGGATAGCTTCCTGGGAGGCAGTGTTACTGCATGTACAATGTCCAGTCTTCTCCGGGTTAGCACCATCCAGCATTCAGCAGGCGAATATATTCCACGGTTTGGGTGCAGCATAGTTGTGTATCATTTCACAGGTAATTAAGGTAGTACCGTAGATATTTAGGGCAATTCAGGTAGTATCACTAGAGGGCAGACACCATATTGGGTGTGTATTGCTGCATATGATTTCACAGGTAATTCGGGTAGTACGGTAGTCATTTAGGATAATTCAGGTAATATCTCAGGAGGGCATATTTCACGTTCGGGTGTATATAGTTCCGTATAATTTCACAGTTACTTAAGGTAGTATCGTAGGTCTTTAGGATAATTCAGGTTGAATCATAGGCAGACACATTTCAGCAGTTAGGTGTAGCATACTTCCGTATGATTTCACAGATAATTCAGGTTTTGTCGTTGCTATTTGAGGTAATCACGGTAGTATTACAGGTGTTCGTGATAATTTCGATCAGCGATGTGTATCACAGATATTTAAGGTAATTTCAAGTAATTCAGGTAGTATCAAAGATATTAGAGTCATTTTAACAGGAAATTCAGCTAGTATCGTTGAAGTTTAGGGTAATCCGGGTAGTATCACAAGTGTTCATGGTAATTCTTAGCAGCGAATCGTACCAGGGCTATTTAAGGCAATTTCACTTGATTCAGCTAGTCTCACAGGTATTTAAGCCACTTTAACAGGTATTACAGATAGTATCACGGGATTTATAGTAATATAGAGTGTAATTAAGTTCTTTATAAACATTTCTTATTCAATGTTACAACACGATTATATACTTTTATTACTAAATCTTATAAACCTTTATATGTTAAACAGTTAGCGTGTGAAACGGAGAGAGCTGAACTGTGTATAGGCTTACGGTGAGGGTATATAGAAGTAGTATAAACTAACCCATCCGCATGGCTGAGGAGACATTATAACGTTTTAGCCAGCTTAA
The DNA here is from genome assembly GCA_030765065.1 of Deroplatys truncata. NCBI lineage: Eukaryota > Metazoa > Arthropoda > Insecta > Mantodea > Mantidae > Deroplatys > Deroplatys truncata. The sequence goes on along the minus strand of CM060990.1, from coordinate 343,944,775 downwards.
TTTTTTATATGGTTACATTTTTTGTTTAAGTGTAGCAGCTTCATCAGTTCATAATTGTTTCATTACATAAGGATTGTAAGGGAAGACTTTCTCTCTCCTTTAGCTAGGTTTGAAACTAGAACTAGGATTTACTCGTAATGATAGGGTTAACGCCTCCACTTCCATCTTTTTCTTTCTTCGTTAGGTGTCTGTTCGGTGTATACATAGCACCTGAGTAAACTTCCATTTTTTTTAAATTGTAGACTTGCGGAGTAAGTCTTCATCTTGAGATCCAGGATACATTCTTTTAAGCGCTGTTTGTAATATTGTAATGTCCATATGCATTTGATGTTATTCAATCCTCGGCATTAACTCTTTTATTGTCTGAAGGAGTCAATGTGATTTTATTACCTTGCACTGTAGTAAGAGCATGCTTTCGTGCAAGGATCAGATTCATAGGCGTTCTTATTCTTTCTCGGGTTTTGAGGCAGTCTGTATAGCTGCCAAACGTAATGTACTGCTTAATAGTTTCACGTATTAATCTTTTAATTTTTTTATCATTGAACTTTGGATATCTAGTGCATACATCTTAGGTCAAGTCCGATAAAAGCATCGGACGAGTATGACATTAGCCTCATATTTAAATTTTCCCAGCAACTTTTTGTTCTAAGTGGAGTGTCAATGTGGTTGACAGGGTAATCAGTTGTATCCAGATGATCAAGAAAACGTAGCTTGTCCTGGCACACTCTATCGGTTGTGAACTGATGAATGAATCACTGTCCATATACATAAGCTTTATGTTTTCAGTTTCATAATATGGCAGCAACACATTGTAACGACAATGGTACATTAATGTCTTAGAGATGTTCAACACACTCATTCCAATGTGTATAGGCTTGTTGAATACAATCTGTCGGGAGGCCATATGTACAGCAGCTAGATTGGCGGTATATATTGTCCTATCGATAAACGTGGCGACCAACTTTTCCAGAGTCCTCTAGTTTGTAACCAGCCGTATATCCATACGATTACGTAGGTTTCACATTGTTTGTCCAAACATGGCGTTGTTAAAGAGTTTGTAGATGTCCTTCTGGAAATGATTTGCAGCCTGTTGTCGTAGTCTGTTGTTAAATTCCTCATAAGGTTTTAACCACTGAGACTGTTGCAATTGTAGCACACGATGAAGTTTTGTTAGCCGTAGACCATGGCCAAGGACTCCCTTCAAAGTCATGTAATGTACCACATACTTCTTCCGAGGTCATATCGGTTTCTTTATAGATGCTCCTTAGGCTTCATACACTCAGACAGGGAAGGTAGATCGTTGTGTAGATCGTGAACTTCTGCAGGATACTCGATGTCCACTTATAATATATATCCACGATGATCATCTGCTTATAGTGTTTCTAAGTTGATTTAATGAGGGGACACCCATTAAAATCCACATTAGGGGAGAGTGGGACACATTCCCCAACCATATTGATTATTAGCGTCCCCGTATGTGATAAACTGGGTTGATATCGACGGATCATACTTATGCTTGTAGGTAGTATTATTAGCCTCCGCATACCGATGGGAAACTTGGCATATACCTCCTCTTATGCCGGATTCCACCATGACTAATTAATCTGCACCCTGCAGCAATTACAGATGAATTCCAGTATGCAGTAACATGGTATGCCATGTAAGTCCTGGAGAGGTGAAATAATGAGGGTGTCGGACTGTGTGTTCTGAGGGTTTGATCTCTAAATGTCTCAGAGACATCAGCTAGAAGTAGAACATCTAGGTTAAGTACAAGTCGCTGTCCTCGCCCAGGTTTCTTACATTAAATAGTTCCCATATATTTCTAGCATGACTGTAACCGGAATCATTAATTTCTTCTTCATTTAATCTATTGTAGGAGTCCTTAGGAGATAGGCAGGTTTCGTTCAAAACATTCCATGAAGTCAAGTAATCATAGGGAAATACTCCTTTACGAGTCATAAACTTCAACTTGTGTTCTCCGAAGTACTTCATCGTTTCAGGATACGATGTTAGATTTTTCACCAGTTTATCCAAGCTTGTACTCAGGAACCGAAAGTGTCAACAAAGCGAAACTTTATTATTTCCTACATGCTTGGAAAACAATATATAGCTTTCTTAAGAGCTGGGAGTTACCCCCACCCTTTCATTTGTATATCCCAAATCCTTAACAATGAAAAGTGAGTCATGCCTACTGAGGTTATGCATGAATACGGGAATATATTTAGGTGTTTTGTAGGACAAATTACATTCCTAATGTAGACTTTCACGATATTCTCCTCTGATATGATCAAGATCGCGCACTTTACAGTTCTTTTCAGTAAAGGGTTTACCACAGAAGTAACATACTGTAGATGAGTCGAAATCCTTCTGCTGTTGATCTGTAGGTTTCAGAGGCTTGGTAGATTTGTATATATTAATTTTCTTAGCAAGGAATGTCAGGTATACCAGAAACTTATGAGCAGCATCAAAGCCACTATATATATAGGGATGCTTAGGAAGACAGCTTCCAGCTGTTCAACAGATTGAGCAGGTTTCACGTAAACACAGAAACTCATATGTGCATGCTCCTGTTAAGGGGTTGTATATGAAGTTTCAGGACTGTGGATGTACTAATGACATGGAGCGAGGATGCCTTAAAAGGCTGCACAGATATGGTAATGTAGTTTCAACATCTTTTCAAAATTTATAAATTGTACGACAGAGTTCTACTTTGTAGTAGGCGTAACTATCCTTGGAACATAATGTTGATTACAGATGGATGCATGTTCTTGCAGTCTTTCTAGTCTGCTTCGTGCATACTGTTAGTCACACTGTGTAAAACAGCACCTACATGTATGTATTACTCCATTATGTATAGTTTTCTGAGATCGATTACGTTTTTCAAAATTCTTGATATATAGGTAGTGATGTGTTCCGCTACTGTCACTTAATAGTAACAGGTCACGGTGCTCAGCTAATTCAGTCTTAGCAACTTTTATTGGGTACACTTCATGCTTCTCATCCAGTCTGAAAACGTTGATAGACATCGTGTTAAGCTTCTCGAACTTAGGTATTTAATAAAGTGCAGTAGGGTAAAAAAACAGTTGAAGTCGTACTTATCTTTAAGCTGTTTGTATTTGCTAACGCTTTGATATGGATATCATTGCAAGCGTTACTGGATACGCTTGTAGTAAATGTTGGAAGAAATTCCTGCAAGGTTATGATAAGAGAAGGCATGAGATGAGCTAGAAGCGGCTCTTCAAATGTGAACATTGTAGCGTAACCTTTAATGATGGTTATAAGGGACAGCGGAATGAAGATGTGTGTGAATTAAACAGTCCTAAGAAGAAAAACAGATTGGTGCCTACTAAACATCAGCACCTATCTACAATGGATGACTGTTAGATGGAAGCATATGAAACGTCATTCGACGGACGGTTGAAATCGTATTTCATACGATGTGAAACATCCAAAAATCTGAATATATACCTGCGTGAGGCTAAAGATTTGATAATCCATGCTGTAAATAATGAGCTTGATGTTCACAAGAGTGTGAAAATATATCTGTTTATTTGAGTGTCGATTTGTGAACAGTATCGCAGAGCCTGTGACAAAACATTTAAAACACATAATCAGCCTGTGTTTCTAGAAGCGGATCTGGACTCTATGTTGGAAGCAAAATTCAAGAAATTGGCTACTGAAATGTGGTGTCACAATTTAATGATAGCAAGTGGGCTTTGCTTGCTGTGGAAGGAGATCGACTTCGTTGGAGCTAAAGAATCTTGTATAAACATTTAAAGATACACCGAAGAGAAATGCTTCATGTGTTCTGTACTAGCCAAATTTACTTTCTACAACAGATTACTGTGAGATAAACGAATATAAAACTTCATTCGACGGACGATTAAAATCGTATTTTATACGATGCGAATCATATAAAAAATTTGAATATGTACCTCCATGAGGCTAAACATTGGATAATCCATGCTGTATATAATGAGCTTTGCATTCATAAGAGTGTGAAAATTAATCTGCTGGTTGAGTGTCGATTTGTGAACAGTATCGGGGAACCTGTGACAAAACATTTTAAAAGACATAATCAGTCTATGTTTCTAGAAACGGATCTGGACTCTATGATGGAAGCAAAATTCAAGAAATTGGCTACTGAAATGGAGGAGTCAAAGCTTAAAGATAGCAACTGGGCTTTGCTTGCTGTGGAAGGAGTTCGACTTCGTATCAACAAGTATCAACTTCCCTTATGAGGAAGTAGCTACATTCCACTACTGGAGCTAAAGAATCTTGTATAAATATTCAGAGCTATACCGACGAGAAATGCTTCACGTATTCTGTACTAGCCAAATTCGTCAGCACCAAGTCTCAACGTGTTAGCAAATACAAACAGCTACCAGATAAGTACTATTTTAGCTGTATTTCTTACCTTACTCCACTTTCTCAAATATCTAAGTTTGAGAAGCTTAACAGGATGTCTATCAAAGTTTTCGGACTGGATGAGAAGCATTAAGTGCATTCAATAGAGGTTGCTGAGACTGAACTAGTTGAGCACCGTGACCTGCCAAGACATTCCTTGATAAGAAAATTTATAATATATACAATTCTACCAAACTTCTAAACCTACAGATCAACAGCGGAAGGATTCCACTCCTCTACAGTAGGGTACTTGTGTGGTAAACCCTTTACCGAAAAGGACTTTAAAGTACGCGATCATGGTCATATTAGTGGGGAATATTGTGGAAGTCTACACAATGAATGTAATTCGTCCTGCAAAACACCGAAATATATTCCCGTCTTCATGCAACCCCCCAAGGGCTCACCTTATGTGAGTACGGGTTTGGCGTACCCGGGCTGCCCGAGCCTTTCATCGCCATCATCAGCCCTCCACCGTAGTCTGGTCGAGGTGGGTTCGCCCTCGTGACCGGGGGACTCAATGTAAGCTCTCGTGCGTTCTATATATTTCGTTCCATGCTGCCCCTCACCATCGTTTCTCTCTTGTCTAGTCTCTTTTCGAACATTTCGCATCACGACCATTCATTCACGCATTTCGTTTCCTTCCTCGCCTGCCTACCTTGCGTGCGAAACGACCACACAGTTTTATTTAATTTTACCATTTTCTTTTAATCCTCCGTCGACACAGCCTGAGGGATACCCGGCGCACTGGGTGCGCAGCTGGGTGAGTGGGTAATGGCGTCATCCCCACCACCCGGGGTCGTCATGTAAGGGTATGTATTCGTATCCGCTATACAACTGGCAGTCCCGCGGGGGCCATTGCATGAGCTGCTGACTTTCCTACGGCCATTGGCTCCCTCTGTCTATATTCTGGGAGGTGTGACCCTGGGGCGAGTCTGGTATAGATAGGCCACTCACCCAAGCCGGGGTAACGCACGGGAAGTCAGAGCCCGAGGTCGGAGACGGTTTGCAATGGTGGAGGGTTTCTTTCGCTATGGAGCCCCCTTTCTCTCCATTATTAACAAGCGCCGAAAGTCTATGTAACAGAAGTAGTACCACCGACATCTGGTTGTTACTTGGTCATTTCACGAACAGAGGAAGCACAAATTTTTGAGAAGGTGAATCCTTTTATAGTACAGAAGGGCATTGATGCTATTGCTGGTGCGGTTCAGTCCTGCACTCGTTTACGGAATGGTTCCTTATTTGTACAAACAAAGTCCGATCAGCAAAGTAAAACCTTGTTGCGCGCTACGCTTCTCCACGGTTATCTCACCCGTGTTGAGAAGCACCGAACCTTGAATTCCTGTCGAGGCGTCGTTACCACCCATAGCCACGATGGTTTGTCGGACGATGAGCTCGTAGACTATCTTTCAGAACGAAAGGAAACAGCAGTGCATCGAGTGCAGGCCAAACGCGACGGCGTATTGGTACCCACTCGTACCCTGTTTATAACATTTGATGGCATCGATCTGCACACGAGGATTTCAGCAGGGTACGAACGTATTGCGGTGAGGCCTTATATTCCTAGACCTCTGCGTTGTTTTAAATGCCAACGTTTTGGGCATACGGAAGTATCATGTAAGAATGCCGTTACCATCTATGCGTCATGTAGCCAGCCCTCACACAAAGGTACCTGTTCAACAGCCCCCGTCTGCGTTAATTGCAAAGGGTCTCATTCTGCGTCATTTGCCGACTGTCCACGGTACTTGGCGAGAAGGCGATCCAGGAGATCCGGGTAAAGGAGAAACTCTCCTTCGCTGAAGTTCCGGAGGCGTTACCATGCGCGCCAACCTTCGCTCCTGCAATGTGGTACATTCAGTTCTGCTGTTGCCTCGTCATTACAGGGACAAGCCACACTCAGCGGCATCTCTCACCCATTGCCACCCAGAACTGATTCTCGGCGCTTGAATCGGTTTCTGGCTCTGAGCGCTTGGGCCCTCCCTTCGAGGAGGCTATTGAGTCTGATAACTCCATACCAAAAGCCCGAGCCCAAAGGTTAATCGGAAGGTAATTTTGAGCCGCCCTTCTAAATAAGAGGTTTATCCCTTTTATTCATGGCTGTCCTAACCTGGAATTTACGTGGTGTACGATCGCATAGGGCGGAACTGCAACTTTTGTTGCGTTCCCATTCACCTATGGTCGTGTATTTGCAGGAGACTAAGCTTCGCGCTCACGATCCTTTTGATCTCCGAGGGTATACTCCGGTTCGCTACGATCCTGAACCGGATGAGGTTACTCCTGCTCATGGACGTGTCATGCAATTAGTGCGTAACGACGTTCATTTTCAAACTCTCACTCTTACGTGCGACTTGCAAATTGTTGCCGTTAGGCTTTAATTACCCGGCTTTTTTCTGTTTTCTCTGTGTATTCACCTCCATCGTCCCCCCCTCGCTTACGCGGACATTCGAGATCTCCTGTCCCCTCTCCCAACACCCTCTCTACTGTTGGGAGATTTTAATGCCCATCACCCCTGCCAAGGGCTTGTGCGAGGAGAAATCTTCTATCCGACATTTTTTATCATTTCAGCCTCTCTAATCTCAATACAGGTGAACCTATATTTCTTTCTGATTCTTCTGGTACATTCTCTCACTTAGGCCTTGTCGTTTGCTCACTCCAGCTTGCTAGTCGCCTGCAGCGGAACGTCGTCGCTGACACCTACTCCAACGACCATTACTCCTGCATCGTTTCTCTTCTGTCTCACCACGTCCAGCATTCCAGAGTACCTAATTAGATATTCAGAAAAGCCGGCTGTATTTCAGCCTCGTGTGTTTTGAGGACCAGCCCTTCACTGACGCTAACCAAATGGTGCAGCACCTTATCTCTATGATGCTATCTGCCGCCGAACGCACAATTCCCCGTTCGTCCTCTCACCCTCGGCGTATTCCTGTTCCGTGGTGAAACGAGGACTGTCGGGACGCCGTTCGTGCCCGTAGAACTACGCTAAGGGTGTTTCGGCGACACCCTACACTTGATAATTTGGTTACTTTTAAACAATTGCATGCCAGGGCTCGTCGCATTATTGAGGATAGCAAGAAGGCGTCCTGGACTAGTTTATCGAGTCTTTTAATCGCTTCACTCCTTCCTCTTTTGTTTGGAATAAACTTCGTCGCTTCTCCGGTAAAGTGTCGCATTGTACTGTGTTTGGCCTTATGGTTTCCAATGCAACCATAGTGGATCCGGCTGCCATTGCTAACACTCTTGGTGCTGCCTTGGAGGCGGTTTCCAGTTCTGCCCATTATTCCGTCGGCTTTCGCACTCTCAAACACCGGCTAGATTCCGATACCTATACTTTTCGGTCTGCTAATCAGGAGTTTTATAATGAACTTTTCACAATGAGGGAGCTGGAGCATGCTCTTCATTGCTCTAGGCACTCCGCTCCTGGGCCGGACGGCATTCATGTCCTGATATTGAAGAACCTTTCAGCCGATAGTAAACTCTTTCTCTCACAGGTCTATAACCGTATTTCTCAAGACGGACTTTTCCTTTCCGTTTGTCGCGAAGCCACCATTGTCCTTATAGTTAAGCCGAGAAGGATCGCCAACTACCTTCCAGCTACCGCCCTATATCACTCACCAGTTGCCTTTGCAAGGTGATGGAGCGCAGGATCAACGGGCGTTTGACATGGTGGCTTGCGTCTCAAAAACTTCTGGCGAACGCTCAGTGCGGATTTCGTCGCCATCGCTCTACCGTCGACCATCTGGTGTCTCTGTCGACGCATATTGTGAATGGATTTCTGAGAAAGTGTCAAACAGTGACTGTGTTTTTTGGCCGTGAGAAAGCTTATGACACTTGTTGGAGGGGCGGCATTTTACGTACACTCCATGCATGGAGTTTCCGCGGTCGGCTTCCCATATTTCTTAGGGAGTTTATGACGGATCGCGTCTTTCGTGTACGTGTGGGCTCGGTTTTATCTAGTCGTTTTATTCCAGAGAACGGTGTACCGCAGGGCTCTGTACTCAGTGTCACACTTTTTGCGATTTCTATCAACCGCATTGTAGATTGCATTCCACCTGATATTTCATCGTCGCTTTTTGTTGACGATTTTGCCATTTATTGCAGTTCACGGTGGACCTGTCTGCTCGAACGCCGTCTCCAGAGCTGTATCGACTGTGTCTACGCCTGAAGTATCGCCAACGGCTTTACTTTCTCCGCCGGGAAATCCGTCTGTATTAATTTTTGGCGCCGGAAGGCTTTCCCTCCGTCCTCTCTCCATCTTGGGCCGGGGATACTTCCGTTTGCAGATGAGGCGAAATTTTTGGGGTTGATCTTTGATAGAAAGTTGAGCTGGACTTCGCACATTTCGTTTTTAAAGGTAAAGTGTGACCGTTCTCTTAATCTTTTACGTGTTTTAAGTGGCTCATCCTGGGGAGATGATCGGACCATACTTCTGCATCTTTATCGCTCTTTGGTCCGATCCAAACTTGATTACGGGTGCATTGTCTATTCGTCTGCACGTCCGTCTGTGTTACGTCGATTGAATGCCATTCACCATCGTGGCATAAAAGTCGCTACAGGGGTCTTTCCATCTAGCCCTGTACCAAGTCTGTGCGCTGAAACTGCAGAGCCTCCACTGTCCTTCAGGCGTGAGATGCTTTTGTGCAACTATGCATGTCGACTCTCAAGCCTGCCTGACCACCCGTCCTTCGCGTTATTTGTCGAGGATTCGCTTGATCACAATATTTAATTAGCTCCTCTGCATTGCTCCCTCCAGGGGTTCGATTTCGACAGTTTTTTCGGCATCTGGACGTTACGCCAGCGCCGGCCCTTCCCAGAGGCGAAACGCGCTTTCCTCCATGGTTGCGCGCTGCGGCTCACTGTCACCTTGAGTTAACGTCGATACCGAAGAATGAGATCCCTTCTTCAGTCCTTAGATCCGCGTTTTTAGAACTTCAGGCGCAAATGCGTGAACTTGCATTTTATATATACTGATGCGTCTATGACTGATGTTGGAGTAGGGTGTGCCTTTGCTTTTGGTCAACGTAGTTTTATCTTTCGTTTACCCGGGCAATGTTCGATTTTTACCGCCAAACGTCTAGTATTTATCAAGCCATTTTATGCATTCAGCGGCATGACTTGCGGCACTGTGTTGTTTGTTCGGACTCTCTAAGTGCCCTTCAGAGTATTAACGCGCTGTACAATTACCAGCCCCTCGTACAGCGCATACATTACCTGCTCCAATAGCTTGGTGCCTCTGGCATCAGCGTCTCCTTCGTGTGGATTCCAGGTCATTTGGGCATCTCAGGGAACGAGTCTGCCGACGCCGCTGCCAAATCGGCGATTTTATTGCCCAGAGTTTTACCTGTTCCCTCGTCAGATTTGTGTGTTATATTAGGTCACCGCATCCTCTCGTTTTGACACGATGAGTGGACGGCCCTCCGGGGGGAACAAGTTGCGGGAGGTTAAACCTCTTCCGTTAGTCTGGGGTACCTCTTCTCGTTCTTCTCTTCAGGAAGAGGCACTTTTAGCTCGTTTACGAATCGGACATTGCCTTTTTAGTCATAGATACCTGCTCAGTGGAGACCCCGCACCACTCGGTGAGCAGTGTGATGTGCCCTTAACAGTGCGTCAAATTCTAACAGTGTGTCAAGTTTTGGCCCGTTTGCGCGTTCGTGTGGGTCTGCCTGTTGCATAGCCAACGTTTTGCCAGACGACGCTCGTGCTATAGAATGTCTTTTACGTTTTATAAGTCACAGCGGTTTTAATCGGCGCATTTGATGCGCTGGGCGATTTTTAGTTTTGTGGTTTTATATTGTCTGTTTTAATGGGACTCTTCTCCCCGGCGGACATATGGCGCTCATGTCCCTTGCGTTCTACAGTTCCTAACACATCGTTTTATCTTTTTATTGACCATGATTTTAGTGCGGTAGTTTTTAGAATTTGATCTTTTGCTTTTTAGTGTTTTTTACTAAGCGGGTTTGTGTGTGGTATTTTAGTTTTTGGCTTTTAAATTTTATATTTTATACATTGTAAGGGCGCTGATAACCTTAGATGTTGAGCGCCCTTAAACCCCATTGCATCATTATCATCATCATTATCATCACTTCTTCATGCATAACCTTAGTGGGCATGGCCCACTTTTCATTGTTAAAGAGTTGGGATGTACAAGTAAACTGGTACAGGTAATTCTTTGCTCTGAAGAAAGCTATACATTATTTTCCAAGTATGTAGGAAATATAAAGCTTCGGTTTGTGGATAGCTTTCAGTTCCTGAGTATAAGCTTGGATAAGCTGGTGAAAAATCTAACATCGTATCCTGAAACGCTGAAGTACTTCGGAGAACACAAATTGAAGTTGATGACTCGTAAAGGAGTATTTCCCTATGATTACATCACTTCATGGGATGTTTTGAACGAAACCTGCCTGCGTCCTAAGGACTCCTTCTACAATAGATTAAACGAAGCAGAAATTTATGTTGGCGGTACAATCATACTAGAAATATATGGGAACTGTTTAATGTAAGAAACCTGGGTGAGTACAGCAACCTGTACTTAACCACAATTTTTTTCTCTCTAGATGATGTCTTTGAGACATTTAGAGATCAAACACCCAAAACACACAAAGTTGACACCAACTCATTATTTCACCTCTCCAGGACTTACATGGGATGCCATATTACTGCATATTGGAAGTCAGGTGTAATTGCTGCAGGATTATGAGCAATTACTCATGGTGGAATTCAACATAAGAGAAGGTTTATGCCAAGTTTCCCATCGGTATGCGGAGGCTAATAATACCTACATAGATAAGTATGGTCCGTCGAGACCAACCCAAATTATCACATTCGTGGACGATAATATTCAATATGGTTGGGGAATGTGACACGCCCTCTCTTATGGTGTATTTCAATAGGTTTGTCCTAATAAAATAAACTTAGAAACACTGCAAGCAGATGATACTCATGGATACATATTAGAAGTCAACATCGAGAGTCCTGCAGAACTTCACGATCTACACAACGATCTACCTTTCCTGCCTGAGTGTATGTAGCAGGAGTCATCTATAAAGAAACCGATATGACCTCGGAAGAAGTATGCAATACATTACATGACTTTGAAGCAAGCTCCTGGTCATGTCTACGGCTAACAAAAATCCATCATGTGCTACAATTCCAACAGTCTCTGTGGTTAAACCCTTATGTGGAATTTAACAACAGACTACGACAGCAGGCTGCAAATAATTTCGAGCTGGGCCTCTACACACTCTTTAACAACGCCATGTTTGAACAAACTATTTGGAAACTGCGTAATCGTATGGATATACGGCTGGTTACAAACTAGAAGACTCTAGTAAGGTTGATCGCCAAGCCTAGGTTTATAGATAGGACAATACATGCTCTAATCTAGCTACTGTGTATATGGCCTCCCAACAGATGGTGTTCAACACGCCTATATACATTGGAATGAATGTGGTGGAGATATCTAAAACAATAGTGTAGCATTATCATTACGTTTTGTTGCCATATTTTGTAGCTGAAAACCTGAAGCTTATGTATATGGACACTGATTCATTCATTCATCGGGTGACAACTGATGATGTGCACCAGGACAAGCTACGTTTTCTTGAGCATGTGGATGCAGCTGAATATCCTGTCAAACATCTATACCACTGCACTCAGAAAAAGGTACAGGGAAAATTTAAAGATGAAGCAAATGGCAAAATAACCCTACGCTTTTCGAATTTCGACCTAAAATATATGCACTAGATATCCCAGGTTCAATGATAAAAATATTAAAAGAATAATACGTAGTGCTATTAAGCTGTACATTACAATTGACATCTGCACAGACTGTCTTAAAACCCGAAAAATAACAAGAACGTTTATGAATCTGACCCTGGCACGAAAACATCCTATTACCACAGTGCAAGAGAATAAACTCACATTGACTCCTTTAGACAACAAAAGAGTTAATGCCGAAGATGGAATAACAACAAATGCATATGGACATTGCAGTATTAAAACAGCACTTATCCCGGATCTCAAGATGATTTATTCCGCAAGTCTACAATTTAAAAAAAATGTAATTTTACTCGGGTGCTGTGTATACAATACACCGAACAGACACTGGTGAAGAAAGAAGAATAAGAAGATGGAAGGAGAGGCGTTAACCCTGTCATTAGGAGCAAATCCTAGTTCTAGTCTCAAACCTAGATAAAGGGGAGAGATGTATTTCCTTACAATCCTTATCTAATGAAACAATGATTAACTCATGAAGTTACTACACTTAGACAAAAATGTAATCATATAAAGCAATAATAGTGATTAAAACTTTATAATATCTCCTCAACCATGCGGATGGGTTAGTTTATACTACCTCTATATACTCTCACTGTAAGCCTATACACAGTTCAGCTCTCTCCGTTTCACACGCTAACTGTTTAACGTATAAAGGTTATTAAGGTTTAGTAATAAAAGTATATAATAGTGTTGTAACATTGGATAAGAAATGTTTATAAAGAACTAAATTACTCTCTATATTAGCATACATCCTGTGATACTATGTGTATTACCTGTTAAAATGGCTTAAATACCTGTGATACTAGCTGAATCACGTAAAATTGTCTTAAATAGCTCTGGAATGAATCGCTGTTCGAAATTACCATGAACACCTGTGACACTACCCGGATTACTCTAGACATCAACGATACTAGCTGAATTACCTGTTAAAATAACTCACATACTTTTGATACTACCTGATTCTCCTGAAATTACCTAAAACGGCTGTTATACAAACCGCTGATCGAAATTATCACGAACACCTTTGATACTACCCTGATTACCTCAAATACCAACCATACTACCTGAACTAGCTGCGAAATCATACGGAACTATATACAGCCGAACCGTGGAATCCGCCCTCCTGTGATACTACCTGAATTAACCTAAATACCTACGATATTACCTGAATTACCTGTGAAATCATAGACAACAATGCAGCACTCAAACGATGGGATATGCTCGCCTGCTGAATGTTGGATGGTGCTAGCCTGGAGAAGACTGGACGTTGTACATGCAGTAACACTAGCCTCCCTAGAAGCTATCTTCGTTTTCCGTATCTCTCCCATATAAACACATTTCCCCCTCTTTCAACTCCCTCCTAGCATAGGATCTCTCTTTTCTTTTTTCCCGCCTCTCCCATATAAACGCATACTCCACCATCCAACCCCTGTCTAGCCTAGCATCTCTACTTGTTTTCCTATCTCTCCCATATAAAACACATTCTACCTTTAACAGCTGTCTAGCCTAGCATCTCTCCTCGGTTTCCTGTATCTCCCACTTAAAACACACGTTCTACCTTTAACACCTGTCTAGCCTAACATCCCACCTTAAATTCCCTACCTCTTTCATATAAATGCATACTCTATCCATCAATCCCTGTCTAGCCTAGCTTCTCTCCTCGTATTCCCTATATCTTCCATATAAAACACAAATTCTACCTTTAACACCTGTCTATCCTAGCATCTCTCCCCGTTTTACTATCCCTTCCATATAAACGCGTTTTCCTCCTTCACCCATGCTCCACGTAGTTACTCTCCTCGTTTTCCCTATCTCTCCCATATAAACGCATTTCCCCTCCTTGAAGCCTCTCCTAGCACCGCATATATCCCCGTTTTCGCTATGTTTTTCCATATAACCGCTTATATGCTACTGACAGGGATTGAAAAGAATGACTAAGTATGGTACATTTCGAACCATTGATTGCGGATATCTTCGACATGGTTGATGCTACAAAAAGTTTTTTGAAATAAACTGTGTGCTTTGAAGAGATCTACATGTTTTGTGTAGCACGTTTTCGTATATCATTTAACGTTGACCAGTTATACAAGATTATATAAAATTCATTCCTAATGAAGAGGATTTCACAGGCTATTCTGAGAAACTTCAAGATATACGTTTTATTTGTCATGTAAACATCTTTAATATATGGACACAAAGCATCTACTTCCGTTGAAATATCGGTATCGAAACTTCTCTATCACGTGCCTAGTAGGTAGAGAAGGTATTACATTCTACCCAGAAATTCTATATCGAGATTTCACTGAAAATACACGTTTTCAGGTCTCCTGGATAAAAAGAAGCAGTTTTAGAAAAGGGCCCCTGAGTGTGTGTATGTGTTTGTGTGTGTGTGTGTGCTGTGAACAGCATAACTCAAAAACGATAAGTGGCATAAACACCAAAGGTGGTATTTAAGTTCAGTACCTTCCAAAGATGCGACACAAAGATTTTAAAGAAAATTCTCCACCCCAAACTAGCCTTTACATAAAAGACATTTTGGAATTTTTTATTTCATAAAAATGCCTAAAAATTAACTAAAATACCATATATTAAACATATCTACATGATTAATAGAATGTATACCTTACGTTTTCTGGGAATGTGCTTTTAAGCGTCTTAATTCGGGAGGGATTTTGTATAATCTTGTGTAACTGGTAAACGCTGAGGTTAGACGAAAACGTACTGCACAAGAAATGTAGATCTCTTTAAAACACATGGTTTATTTGGCATATTTTTTATGACTTCAGCGATTTCTGAGGTATCCGCAATTAATGGTTCGACTTGTTCAATACTTAGCCATTCTTTTAAAGTCCAGTCGATTTTCAGTTGTTTCTCGCGATGTCACGAAAAGAGTATGGAATTTTAAGGCCAGAGTTTAGCGTCCAGTTCTAAAACATTTACCTATTGGTAACCTTTGTGCCTATAACGAAATGTGTAATGCAGCTATTTCCGGAAAGGTTTATCCGGATTAGAATGAAGTAGCAGGAAAATAAAGTTTCGCAAGAATAATTTGTATACTCAGTGTTGAACGATACAGGGTAGAGAAATTCATGTGAATGTATAACATCACAATTTTTAACTCAGGGAGTCTCAAAACTTGTGTTTTCGGTGTAATTTTCGTAACCAATCTTTTTGGGTAAAATGCAATACTTCCTCTACTTACTATAGGTAAGCAGCAGAGAAAGTAAACATTCTGTTAGATAGAACTATAACTGAATACCATTCAATACTTTCTCTACCGCTACAGCGTAGATAGAGAAGGTATTGGATTCCACCCACAAATTCGATACGGAAATTATACCGGAAATACATGTTTTGAGTCCCCTTGAAAAAATGAAGCATTTCGGAATAAGGTTCGTCGGAAAAATACCAAACCTGGCATGTAATTGAATATCTTCCAAAGATGCGATACGATGATTTTCAACTAAATCCCCCACCCACAACTACCTTTACATGGAGTGTTTTTCAAAATTGCTTAATTTCTCAAAAATGGGCATAACATTTGTTTATTACAATACCACAGTTTAAAGTTATTTACATGGCAAATAAAATGTGTATATTAAATCTTCTGGGAATGTTCTGTGAAGCCCTCTTCATTCGGAAGGGCTTTCAAATAATCTGGTATAACTGGTAAGCGTTATGAATGAAGACGCAGTACGCAAAAAAATGTGCGTCCCTTTAAAGCACACAATTAAATTCGAGTAACTCTTTTTATGGTGTAAGCCATTTCCGAGACATCCGTTACTAATGGTTCTAATAATTATTCAATGCTTTGACGTAAGTAGGTAAATATAGAGAGATTTTTGGGCATATATGGGAAAGGATAGGGAAAACGAGGCTAGATGCAGCGGTTCAAGGAGGAAAATGAGTTTATATAGGAGAGATAGGGAATACGACGACGACGACCGATACTATGGTTGAGGAGAGTACGTTTATATGGAAGATATGGTGGAGAGGTGTTAGGCTGGACAGAGGTCGAGGAGTACAGTATAGTTCATATGAGAGGTATAGGAAAACGAGGAGAGGTATTAGGTTAGGAGAGTTTGAGTATGTGTTTATAAGGAGAGACGAGAAAACGGAGAGAGATCCTATACTAGTATAGACAGGTGTTAAAGGTAGAATGTGCTTTATATAGGTTAGATAGGAAACCAAGGAGAGATACTCAGCTAGACAGGGGGCAGGAGCGGAATACGCTTTATGAGAGGCAGGGGATACGGGGAGAGGTGCTAGACTAGATAGAGGCTGAGAGTAGAGTATGCGTTTATATGTATGAGAAGTATAGGAACAGGAGGAGGAGTGTTAGGCTAGACAGAGTTTGAGGAGTAGAGTACGGTTTATATGAGAGGTATAGAAAAACAAAGAGAAGTGTTAGGCTAGGCAGAGGTGGAGGAGTAGGGTATGGTTTATATGAGAGGCATAGGAAAACGAGGAGAGCCGGTAGGCTAGCTAGATAGTGAAGGAGTAGGAATATGGACTTATATACAGGAGAGATAGGGAATAGGAGGGGAGGTGCTAGACCATGAAAGCGACTTTAGGCGAGAACTTCATGGAAATAATTTTCCTGTCAATGATGGAACACTAATTCTAAACAGCTTCAGCTCGTAACCCACTCGCGCTAAAAAGGTAACCCACTCATTCTAAAAAGGTGACCCGCTCACGCAAAAAGGTGACCCATTCACGTAAAAAGGTGACCTACATACGCAAAAAGCTGACCCACTCAAGCAAACAGGTGACTCACTCACGCAAAAATGTGACCCACTCACGCAAAAAGGTGACCCACTCACGCAAAAAACATGACCCACTCACGGATAAAGGTGACCCACTCAAGCAAAAAATGTGACCCACTCATGGAAAAAGGTGACCCACTCACGCAAAAAGGCGAACCACTCAAGCAAAAAAAGGTGTCACACTCAAGCAAAAAGGTAACCCACTCACGCAAAAAGGTAACACACTCACGCAAAAAGGTGACCCACTCAGGGAAAAAGGTGATCCACTCAATCCAAAAAGGTGACCCACTCACGCAGAAAGGTCACCCACTCAAGCAAAAAGGATGACCCACTCACGCAAAAAGGTGACTCACTCACGGAAAAAGGTGACCCACTCACACTAACAGGTACGTAATTCCGGTAGTATCACAGGGTGGGACAGATTCCGGGAAGCGGATATAGCATAGTTCCGTATGATGTCACAGTTAATTCAGATAGTATCGTGGGTATTTGGGATAACTCAAGTATCATAGGTGTTTAGAATTACTCAGCTAGTATCACAGGAGGCTAGATTCCAGAGGCAGGGCGTATCATAGCTGTATATGATTTCACAGGTAATTCAGCTAGTATCGTGAGCATTTAAGCTAATTCAGCTAGTATCACAGGAAGCTAGATTCCAGAGGCTGACTGCATCATAGCTGTGCATGATTTCACAGGTAATTCAGCTAGTATCGTAGGTATTTAGGCTAATTCAGCTAGTATCACAGGAGGATAGATTCCATGGGTTGGGTATTTCATACTTTGTATTTCACAGATAGTTCAGGTAATATCGTAAGTATGGAGTAATCAGCATAGTTTCACAGATATTCGTGATAATTTCGATCACCGATTTGTATCATAGCTATTTGAGGTAATTGCAGCGGACTCAGGTTGTATCAAAGGTATTTGAGTCATTTTAACGGATAATTCAACTAGTATCATTGATATTTAGGGTAAACCAGATTGTATCACAGCTGGTCGTGCTAATTTAGAGCAGGAATTCGTATCAGAGTTAAAGTAATTTCACATGATTCGGGTAGTATCACAGGTATTTAAGTCATTTTAACAGGTAATTCAACTAGTATCACAGGTATCCATGGTAATGTAGAGAGTAATTAGATTATAAACATTCCTCATCCAACGTTACAACACTATATATACTTTTTATCTAAATCTTACGAACTTTTTATATGTTAAACAGCTAGTGTGAGAGACGCAGAGGGATAAACTGCATATTGATTCACAAATCGAAAATCTTTGCGTTAACATACCTTCATTTTAGTTCGTTGTATGTGCCTCTCCCCTTTATCTAAGCTTGAGACTAGCACTAGGATTGCTCCTAATGGAAGGGTTACCACCTTCCCTTCCATCTTCTTCTTTCTTCATCAGGCTTCTGCTAGTTGCATACACAGCACACGAATAAACTTCATTTTTTTAAGATTGTAGACTCACGAGAAAATCTTCATCTTCCACACACATTCCCTTAAGCACTGTTTGTAATACTGTAATGTCCATATGCATAGATAGTTATTCTATCCTCAGCAATAACTCTTTTATCGTCAAAGGGATTCGATGTGATTTTATTCACTTGCACTGTGGTAACAGCGTGCTTTCGTGATAGGATTAGATTCATGGGTGTTCTGATGATTTCACAGGTTTTAAGACAGTCTGTGTAGCTGTCAAACGTAATATACTGCTTAATAGCACTACGTTTTATAGCTTTAAGTTTTTTTATCATTGAGCCGCCGATATCTAGTACATACATCTTTGGTCGTAGTCCGACAAAGCGCTGGATGACTTTACCATTAGCCCCATGTTTAAATTTTCCCAACACCTTCTTATTTAGAGCTGAATAGCATATATAGCTGACAGGGTAATCGGATGTATTGAGATGCTCAAGAAAACGTAGCTTGTCCTGATACATATCTTTAGTTCTCACTCGATGAATGAACGAATCAGTGTCCAGAAACACAAGCTTCAGTTTTTCAGCTCCATAATACGGTAACAACACATCATAGTGATAGTGATACATTAGTGTCTTGGAGATGTCCAGCACACTCATTCTAATGTATATTGGTTTGTTGAACACAATCTGACGAGAGGCCATATGCACAGCAGCTCGATTAGCAGCATATATCGTCCTATCAATAATCGTAGGCTTGCAATCAACTTTTCCAGAGTCTTCTCATTGGTCACCCGTCGTATATCCATGCGGTTACATAGGTTCTCCATAGTTTTCCAAACATGGCGTTGTTAAAGAGCTTGTAGAAATCCTTCTCGAAGTCATTTGCTGCCTGTTGTCGTAGTCTGTAGTTACATTCCACATAAGGTTTCGACCACCGAGACCGTCGGAATTGTAGCACACGATGGATTTTTGTTAGTCGTAGTCCATGACTAAGAGCCTGCTTCAAAGCCATATAATGCACTACATACTTCTTTCGAGGTCCAAGATGGGGTATCAGTTTCTTTGTAGCTGATTCCTGCGGTTTCATACACTGAGGCAGGAAAGGTAGATCGTTGTGCAGATCGTGAAGTTCTGCAGGATACTCGATGTCAACTTCTAATATGTAGCCATGAGGATCATCTTCTTGTACTCTTTCTAAGTTGGTTTCTTCAGGCGGCACCCACAGAAATCCACCAAAAGGAAGGGCGTGATACATTGCCCACCCATATTGCTTATTGGCGTCCTCGTATGTGATAAATTGCGTTGGTCTCGACGGATCAAATTTCTCCATATAAGTGTTATTAGCCTCTGCATACCGATGAGAAGCTTGTCATAAAGCTCCTCTTATAGCTGATTCCATCATGAGTAGTTGATCACAATCTTGTAACAGCTCCAGCTTAATTCCAGTATAGAGTAACATAGCGTCCCATGTAAGTCCTGGAGAGGTAATATAATGTGCAGGATCAACTTTGTGTGTTTTGAGGGTTTGCTCTCTGAATGTCTCAAAGACATCAGCTAGCAGAAGTACATCCGAGGTTAAGTACAGGTCGCTGTACTCGCCCAGGTTTCTGACTTTAAACAGCTCCTATGCATTACTAGCATGATCGTAGTCAGCATCACTAATATCTTCTTCATTTAACCTATTGTAGAAGTAGTCCTTGAGAGGCAAGCAGGTTTCGTTCAGGACATCCCATGACGTGACAAAATCATATGGATATAATCCCTTACGAGTCAGCAACTTCAATTTATCTTCTCCGAATACTTTATTGTTTCAGGATATGAGGTTGGATTTTTTACCAACTTATCCAAGCTTGTACTGAGGAAACGAAAGCTATCTACAAATCGAAGCTTTATATCTCCTACATACTTGGTGCATGAGATATAGCTTTTTTCAGTTAGGAATCATTTCTACACGTTCACTTGTGCACCCCAACCCCTTAACAATGAAATGAGATTCATATCCGCTAAGGTTATGCATGAAGACTGGAATATATTTAGGTGTTTTACAGGCTAAATTGCATTCATTATGAGGACTTCCACGATATTCACCGCCGATGTGATCATGGTCTCGTACTTTGTAGTTCTCTTCCGTAAAGGGTTTTCCACACAAGTAGCATGCCGAAGAAGACTCAAAATCCTTTTTCTGTTGATCCGTAAGTTTCAGAGGCTTGGCAGATTTGTATATACTACCAATCATTGCTGCAGGAGATGTCAGGTACAGCATAAACTCCTGAGCAGCATCATAACCACTTTACACATAGGGTTGCTTAGGAAGTCAAGTTTCGAGTTGTTCAACACCGGATGTAGGCTTCACGTAAACACAGAAGCTCATTGGTGAGTGCTCTTGATAAGAGGTTGTATAGGAAGTTTCAGGTTTGGGAATACACGTATGGCATGGAGTGAGAATACTCTCAAAATCCGCATAGATGACAGTAGTATAGAAATGGGGGTGAGGAATAATTAGTGGAATGGGGCTAATTACCATATTAATTGCACATTCCTGCAAATTAAGTGTGCCAGCTCTGTCATTTCTATACTACTGATTAATCGCTTATATCTCCTGAATGAAAAGAGATACAACAATGGGATAAAAGCTTGTTAATTCCTTGAAATGCGGCATGTCTTTGAAATATAATTCCAAGTTGACAGGGATGCCCGGGTTCGAATCCTAGGAGTGATTACAAATTGATCTTCCAATAACTCAGGAACTAATTAAGATAAAGACGCCAAATAAACTTTATCACATTAATGTCATTAGGTAGTTTCTTGTCAATGTATATTTGGGTACCTGTTTTCCTGAATTCGATCCTTAAATTTTAAATCTCCATTATCTCGAAAACTAAGAAGGGTAGAGGGGTAACCCAAACCATGAATGATATTTCATGTGATGGGTAATTAACACTGTATATAATTTCTTATCAGTTGTTCTTAGTTCGAATCCCGATCTTTCAATAGCTTCCTTAATTTTTCTGTATACCCTGGAATACGTCACTTGGATTGATGCTGTAACTGCATACAGCTCTTTTAATCATATCAAACTAATAGTTTAAATATTTCTGTTTCTGGTGTTCTTGGTTCGCATACCGATAAAATGTAATTTACTTATAAATTTAATAACTCCTAAATTACTTAAGCTAAAGACATCAAATAAACGTTATTACATTTATGTGATTATGTAATCTGTTTTGAATGCATATGTGGATACCTGACGTCCTGAGTTCGATTCTTAATTTTTAAATCTCCATTATCTCGGGAACTACGCAAGGTAGAGGAGTGTTTCAAAGCATGAATGATAGCTCCTATGATAGGTAATTAATGCTGTATATAATTGTCAATCAGTTGTGCTTTGTCGGAATCCCCATCTTGGTGGCTTCCTTAATTTTCCTATATACTCTAGGATATATCACTTAGATTAATAACGCAACTGTATGCAGCTTTGTTTAACATGCCAAGCTAATATTATAAATTATTTTGTTTCTCGTGTTCTGGGTTCGACTTACGATTCAATGTAATTTACTTGCAAATTTAATAACTCGTAATTTAGTTTATGTAGACACATCAAGTAAAATGTAAATAGAGTACCTAGTCTCTGTATATCGTTATCATGACAAAAGGGACTTTAAAGTACTCAGATCAAATCCTGAAGGGGTGATTTCATATATCTTCAAGCCTATGGATCATATCAGTTTCGAGTAAAGATTAAATGGTTGACGCTGATGCGGGAAAGTTAGATTACTAAAATACATTTATTAAAAGTATTACCGGGTTCGATTCTAGCAGCTTAGAATCTGTGTAACTCTGGAAAAATTGCTTTGCTCGTTATTGTAGTGAAATGTAATGGTCTTTCTGAGAGAAGATGGAAAGGAAGAATTGAAAGGGGAATGAAAACATGAATTAATACAGTATATACATACATTTAACTAAGTAAGGGGGAAAATCTTATAAGTTACCTTTTAAGCTTTTACTTTTAAGTATTGTGATAATAGAGCTGGAGTAAACCTTGATGCAATGGATAGTGGTAGCGTTGAGGACGGTGGCTGTTGTGGTAGGCTTTGAATGACAACAGCTGTCTGAATGAGGGTGTGAGAATACTTCTCCTGTTGGTGTGACAGCATATACAGATAGCTATAGAGCGATTTTAAACATGTTTGATACTGCCAAACATCCTGTCTCTGGGTGTGACGTCATAAACATCCTGTCGCTGGGTGTGAGGTTATATGGCTGAGGTTAATACGCGTAGAGCGATCATATACAACTAGTTACGGAGCGAGTTTATGACTGATCTAAAAGGTTCTTGCTCCCTCTATAAATAAGGTGATCTAGGGCATTGGACTTCATTCTGCTAATTCGTCTTGAGGTTTTAACATCGTGTTCTCTCCAAGAATAATCAGCTTTCTAAAGTGTTATCAAGGTGAAGGGGTCTACATTTCCCTTGAAGAAGGATTAATACGTTATTACATCAAGAATAAAGATAAATAATTCAGCGTATAAGGATATTATTCCAAGCATTGCTGGATACGCTTGCAGAAAATGTTGGAGGAAGTTCCTCCGAGGTTATCACAAGAGAAGACACGAGATGACTTGTAAGAAGCTCTTCAAATGTAAACATTGTAGCTTGACCTTCAATGATGGTTATAAGGGGCAGCGACACGAGGATGTTTGTGAAATAAGAAGTCCTCAGAAGAAAAGCAGATTGGAGCGTACAAAACATCAGTTACTGTCAACAATGGAGGACTGTGACATGAAAGATTACGAGGCATCCTTCGAAGGACGATTGAAATCGTATTTTATACGATGTGAATCACCTAAGGACCTGAATATGTATCTGCATGCATCAAAACAAGGCATAACCCAGGCTGTGCATAAAGAGCTTGGTATTCATAAGAGTGTTATCATTAATCTGCTGGCTGAGTGTCGATTTGTTAACAGTATTGGAGAAACCCGTGACAAAACATTTAAACATTTAAAATTTTCCTAGAAACAGATCTGGAGTCAGCGTTGGAAGCGAAATTAAAGAAATTGGTGACTGAAATGGAGGAGTCTCAGCTTAAGGGTAGCAACTGGGCTTTTCTTGCTGTGGAAGGAGTTCCTCTTCGTATCAACAAGTACAATCCGTTACGAGGAAGTAGCTACATACCCCTAGCTGCATCTGTTGAAGCAAGGAAAGCGTGTATAAACATTCAGAACTTTAGTGATGAGAAAAGCTTCATGTATTCTATACTGGCCAAATTCGTCAGCACCAAGCCTCAACGCGTCAGCTAATACAAACAACTTCAAGATAAGTACGACTTCAGCTGCGTTTCTTACCCTACTCCACTTTCTCAAATAACTAAATTTGAGAAGCTTAACAAGATGTCTATCAAGGTTTTCGGGCTGGATGAGAAGCACGAAATGAATCCGATAAAGGTTGCGGACATTGAACTACCTGAACACTGTGACCTGCTACTATTGAATGACAGTAGTGGAAAACATCACCACGTATATATAAAGAATTTTGAGAAACTCGTTCCACGTCAGAAAACTAACCGTAATGGACGTGTTTATACCTGTAAGCGCTGCTTTACACATTTTGATGATCAGAGCGGGAGAGGTGGACTGGAAAAACTACTAGAACGTACATCAATCTGTAATCAACATGGTGTTGCGAGGGTAGTTATGCCTACCAAGGAGAAATCAATTGTACAGTTTAAAAATGTTGAGAGGATGCTGAAAGTACTTTATGTCATCTATGGGGATTTTGAGAGTATTCTCACTCCATGCCATACGTGTATACCCAATCCTGAAACTTCCTATATAACCTCTTATCAAGAGCACTCACCAATGAGCTTCTGTGTTTACGTGAGGCCTACATCCAGTGTTCAACATCTCGAAACTTGTCTTCCTAAGCAACCCTTAGTGTATCGTGGTTATGATGCTGCTCAGGAGTTTATGCTGTACCTGACATCCCTTGCAGCAATGATTAGTAATATATACAAATATTCCAAGCCTCTAAAGCTTATGGACCAACAGCAAAGGATTTTGAGTCTTCTATGACATGCTACTTTTGTGGAAAACCATTTACAGAAGAGAACTACAAAGTACGTGACCATGATCACATCAGCGGTGAATATCGCGGAAGTCTTCATAATGAATGCAATTTAGCCTGTAAAACACCTAAATATATTCCAGTCTACATGCATAACCTTAGCGGATATGAATCTCATTTCATTGTTAAGGAGTTAGGGTGCACAGGTGAGCGTGTAGAAATGATTCCTAACTGAAAAAAGCTATATCTCATGCACCAAGTATGTAGGAGATATAAAGCTTCGATTTGTAGATAGCTTTCGTTTCCTCAGTACAAGCTCGGATAAGTTGGTAAAAAATCTAATCTCATATCCTGAAACAATAAAGTATTCGGAGAAGATAAATTGAAGTTGCTGACTCGTAAGGGAGTATTTCCATATGATTTTATCACGTCATGGGATGTCCTGAACGAGACCGGCTTGCCTCCCAAGGACTCCTTCTACAATAGGTTAAATGAAGAAGATATTAGTGATGCTGACTACGATCATGCTAGTAATGCATAGGAGCTGTTTAATGTCAGAAACCTGGGCGAGTACAGCGACCTGTACTTAACCTCGGATGTACTTCTACTAGCTGGTGTCTTTGAAACATTCAGAGAGCAAACCCTCAAAACACACAAAGTTGATCCTGCACATTATATTACCTCTCCAGGACTTACATGGGACGCTATGTTACTCTATACTGGAATTAAGCTGGAGCTGTTACAAGATTGTGATCAACTAGTCATGGTGGAATCAGGTATAAGAGGAGCTTTATGACAAGCTTCTCATCGGTATGCAGAGGCTAATAACACTTATATGGAGAAATTTGATCCGTCGAGACCAACGCAATTTATCACATACGAGGACGCCAATAAGCAATATGGGTGGGCAATGTGTCACGCCCTTCCTTTTGGTGGATTTCTGTGGGTGCCACCTGAAAAACCAACTTAGAAAGAGTACAAGAAGATGATCCTCATGGCTACATATTAGAAGTTGACATCGAGTATCCTGCAGAACTTCACGATCTGCACAACGATCTACCTTTCCTGCCTCAGTGTATGAAACCGCAGGAATCAGCTACAAAGAAACTGATACCACATCTTGGACCTCGAAAGAAGTATGTAGTGCATTATATGGCTTTGAAGCAGGCTCTTAGTCATGGACTACGACTAACAAAAATCCATCGTGTGCTACAATTCCGACGGTCTCGGTGGTCGAAACCTTATGTGGAATGTAACTACAGACTACGACAACAGGCAGCAAATGACTTCGAGAAGGATTTCTACAAGCTCTTTAACAACGCCATGTTTGGAAAACTATGGAGAACCTATGTAACCGCATGGATATACGACGGGTGACCAATGAGAAGATTCTGGAAAAGTTGATCGCTAGCCTACGATTATTGATAGGACGATATATGCTGCTAATCGAGCTGCTGTGCATATGGCCTCTCGTCAGATTGTGTTCAACAAACCAATATACATTAGAATGAGTGTGCTGGACATCTCCAAGACACTAATGTATCACTATCACTATGATGTGTTGTTACCGTATTATGGAGCTGAAAAACTGAAGCTTATGTACCTGGACACTCATTCATTCATTCATCAAGTGAGAACTGAAGATGTGTACCAGGACAAGCTACGTTTTCTTGAGCATCTCAATACATCCGATTACCGTGTCAACCATATATGCTATTCAGCTCTAAACAAGAAGGTTTTGGGAAAATTTAAAGATGAGGCTAATGGTAAAGTCATGCAGCGCTTTGTCGGACTACGATCAAAGATGTATGTACTAGATATCCACGGCTCAATGATTAAAAAAATTAAAGGTATAAAACGTAGTGCTATTAAGCAGTATATTACGTTTGACAACTATACAGACTGTCTTAAAACCTGTGAAATCATCAGAACACCCATGAATCTAATCCTATCACGAAAGCACGCTGTTACCACAGTGCAAGTGAATAAAATTACATCGAATCCCTTTGACGATAAAAGAGTTATTGCTGAGGAAGGAATAACTACCTATGCGTATTGGACATTACAGTAGTACAAACAGTGCTTAAGAGAATGTAATTCGAAGATGAAGATTTTCTCGTGAGTCTACAATCTTAAAAAAATGAAGTTTATTCGTGTGCTGTGTATGCAACCAGCAGACGCCTAATGACGAAAGAAGAAGATGGAAGGGAAGGTGGTAACCCTGGCATTAGGAGCATTCCTAGTGCTAGTCTCAAGCCTAGATAAAGAGGAGAGGCACCTACAACGAACTAAAATAAATGTATGTTGACGTAAAGATTTTCAATTTGTGAACCAATATGCAGTTTATCCCTCTGCGCCTCGCACACTAACTGTTTAACATATAAAAAGTTCGTAAGAATTGGATAAACAGTATATAAAGTGTTGTAACGTTGGATGAGAGATGTTTATAATCTAATTACTCTCTACATTACCATGAATAACTATGATACTAGTTGAATTACCTGTTAAAATGACTTAAATACCTGTGATACTACCCGAATCATGTGAAATTACTTTAACTCTGATACGAATTCCTGCTCTAAATTAGCACGACCAGCTGTGATACAATCTGGTTTACCCTAAATATCAATGTTACTAGTTGAATTATCCATTAAAATGACTCAAATACCTTTGATACAACCTGAGTCCGCTGCAATTACCTCAAATAGCTATGATACAAATCGGTGATCGAAATTATCACGAATATCTGTGAAACTATGCTGATTACCCCATACTTACGATATTACCTGAACTATCTGTGAAATACAAAGTATGAAATACCCAACCCATGGAATCTATCCTCCTGTGATACTAGCTGAATTAGCCTAAATACCTACGATACTAGCTGAATTACCTGTGAAATCATGCACAGCTATGATGCAGTCAGCCTCTGGAATCTAGGCTCCTGTGATACTAGCTGAATTAGCTTAAATGCTCACGATACTAGCTGAATTACCTGTGAAATCATATACAGCTATGATACGCCCTGCCTCTGTTATCTAGCCTCCTGTGATACTAGCTGAGCAACTCTAAACACTTATGATACTTGAGTTATCCCAAATACCCACGATACTATCTGAATTATCTGTAACATCATAGGGAACTATGCTATATCCGCTTTCCGGAATCTGTCCCACCCTGTGATACTACCGGAATTACGTACCTGCTAGTGTGAGTGGGTCACCTTTTTCCGTGAGTGAGTCACCTTTTTGCGTGAGTGGGTCATCCTTTTTGCTTGAGTGGGTGACCTTTCTGCGTGAGTGGGTCACCTTTTTTGATTGAGTGGATCACCTTTTTTCCTGTGTGGGTCACCTTTTTGCGTGAGTGTGTCACCTTTTTGCGTGAGTGGGTCACCTTTTTGCGTGAGTGTGTCACCTTTTGGCGTGAGTGGATCACCTTTTTGCTTGAGTGGGTCCCCTTTTTGCTTGAGTGGATCGCCTTTTTGCGTAAGTGGGTCACCTTTTGCCCTGAGTGGGTCACCTTTTTTCCAGGCTGGGTCACCTTTTACGTGTGTGGGTTACCTTTTTGCTTGAGTGGGCCACCTTTTTTGCTTGAGTGGGTCACCTTTTTCCGTGAGTGGGTCACCTTTTTGCGTGAGTGGGTCACCTTTTAGCGTAAGTGGGTCACTTTTTTGCTTGATTGGGTCACCTTTTTGCGTGAGTAGGTCACTTTTTTACGTGAATGGGGCACCTTTTTGCGTGAGTGCGTCACCTGTTTAGCGCGAGTGGGTTACCAGCTGAAGCTGTCTAGAATTAGTGTTCCATCATTTACAGGAAACGTATTTCCAGGAAGTTCTAGCCTAAAGTCACTTTCAAGGTCTAGCACCTCCCCTCCTATTCCCTATCTCTCCTGTATATAAGTTCATATTCCTACTCCTTCACTATCTGGCTAGCCTACCGGCTCTCCTCGTTTTCCTATACCTCTCATATAAACCATACCCTACTCCGCGACCTCTGTCTAGCCTAACCCTCTCCTCGTTTTCCTATACCTCTCATATAAACCATACTCTACTCCTCGACCTCGTTCTAGGTTAACACCTCTCCTCGTTTTCCTATACCTCTCATATAAACCATAATCTACTCCTCGACCTCTGCCTAGCCTAACACTTCTCGTTTTCCTATACCTCTCATATAAACCATACTCTACTCCTCAAACTCTGTCTAGCCTAACACCCCTCCTCCTGTTCCTATACTTCTCATAAATATAAACACATACTCTACTCTCAGACACTGTCTAGTCTAGCACCTCTCCCCTTATCCCCTGCCTCTCATAAAGCGTATTCCCCTCCTGCCCCCTGTCTAGCTGAGTATCTCTTTGGCTTCCTATCTAACCTATATAAAGCACATTTTACCTTTAACACCTGTCTATCCTAGCATAGGATCTCTCTCCGTTTTCTCGTTTCTCCTTATAAACACATACTCAAACTCTCGTAACGTAATACCTCTCCTCTTTTTCCTATACCTCTCATATAAACCATACTCTACTCCTCGACCTCTGTCTAGGGTAACACCTCTCCTCGTTTTCCTATACCTCTCATATAAACCATACTCTACTCCTCAACCTCTGTCTAGCCTAACACCCCTCCGCCTTTTCCTATATTTCTCATACATATAAACGTATACTCAACTCTCAACCTCTGTCTAGTCTAGCATCTCTCCCCGTATCCCCTACCTCTCATAAAGCGTATTCCTCTCCCTCCCCTGTCTAGCTGAGTATCTCTCCTTGGTTTCCTATCTAACCTATATAAAGTACATTATACCTTTAACACCTGCCTATCCTAACATAGGATCTCTCTCCGTTTTCTCGTCTCTCTTACAAACACATACTCAAACTCTCCTAGCCTAATACCTCTCCTCGTTTTCCTATACCTCTCATATAAACCATACTCTACCCTTCAAGCCCTGTCTAGCCTAACACCTCTCTTCGTTTTCCTATACCACCCATATAAACCATACTCTACTCCTCAACCTCTGTCTAGCCTAACACCTCGCCGCTATCTCTTCCATATAAACGTACTTCCCACCTCAACCATAGTATCGGTCGTCGTCTTCGTCGTATTCCCTATATCTCCCATATAAATCCATTTTTCTCCTTGAACCGCCGCATCTATCCTCGTTTTCCCTATGCTTTCCCATATATGCCCAAAAAGTGGCCCAGCCCTCTCTATATTTACCTACTGGCGTACTTTTAAGCTCCCGTCGGTTTTCAGCTATTTCTCGCGACTGAAAGGAAATTGCGAAGAAGATGAAGTAGATAAAAAAAACCTTATGTATTGCATTGACATGTATTTTTCTACGCTGTATCATTTATTAATGGATGTACGCACTATTCCTATGAACGTTTTTTTATATCTACGTCATTTTAATCGAACATCACTTTGTGGAAATAGCTACGTTACACAATTCGTTATAGATACATAGGAAACGCGATAGTCAAATGTTTAGGGACTGGACGCTATATGCTGACGTTAAATTCCACTCATTTTATGGAATTGCAAGAAATAACTGAAAATCGACCACACTTTTAAAGGAATGACAAAGTATTGCACAATTCGAAACACCAAAAACGTGTAACTAGGAACGGCTTACACCTCGATAAAGGTATTTGAAATTATTTGTGTGCCTTAAAGATATCTTTCTTCGTGTAGTACGTTTTCGTCTATCACTTAACGTATGCCGATTATACAAGATTATACATAATTTCTTTCTAATGAAGAGGACTACACAGGCTATTTGCAGAAAATTCAATATACACATTTTGTTTGTCGTATTTATATCTTTAAGATATGGTATTTTATCAAAATCCATTAGCCATTTATGAGAAATAAAGAGTGTCAAAAATGTCCCATATAAGGATTAGTTGGAGGGGGATTTTCTTAAAAATCTTTGTGTCACATCTTTGGCAAGAACTGCACTCAAATACTGAGTTTGGTATTTACCCGACTTTTCATTTTTGAGTTATGCTGTTCACAGACACACAAACACACCACACACACGAACGGGCGTATTTCTAAAACTACCTTTTTGGATTCAGGTGGCATCAAAACGTATTTACGGTAAAATTTCGGTGTAGAGTTTTTTTGTGGAATCCAATACCTTCTCTACTTACTATGTATTTGGTAGAGAAAGTAATAAGCTTTCGTAAGAACGGTTCGTATACCCACTAATAAACGATAGAGGCTAGAGAAGGTAATTTGAATGTGACAGATCAAATTTTTAGAAAAGATGTGCGTGTGTGTGTGCGTCTGTGAACAGAATGATTCAAAAACGAAAAGTCGGATAAATGCCAAACTTGATATTTAAACTATCTTCCGAAACGCAACAAAAATTTGCAAAAAAAAAAAAAATCTCCCGCCCGCAACTATCATTTAAGTGGAATATTTTCAACACTTTTTAATTTCTCAGAAACGGCTCTAACGATTTTTACTAAAATACCATACAGTGAAGATATTTATAGACAAATAACATGTATGTCTTGAGTTTTTTTGGGAATAGTCTGTGAAGTCCACTTCATGTTTATAGTCTCCATAACCGGTAAACGTTAAGCGATGGACATAAATGTACTACACAAAAAGAATGTAGGTTTTTTTAAAATACAAAAACTGTTTCAAATAACTCTTTTTGTGGTATAAGCCATTTCCGGGATAACCTTTATTAATGGTTCGAATTGTTCAATACTTTGTCATTCTCCTTAGCTCCCTTCGATATTCAGTTGTTTCTCGTGATTGTATGGAAACAGCGTGGAATTTGAAGTCCAGTATATAGAGTGAATCACCTAAAAATTGCACCGCAGATAATTTGGAAATTGAAAGTGCTATTGATGTGCAGTTTTCACAGCATTGATTGGTAGTCAGAGGCTCGTACATTTAGCCTATAAACAGATTTTAATAATACTGAGAAAGTGTATTTTTTGAGCAAACATACAATTTTTAAATGGAACAATGCCTAGTTACATCAACAGAAGAAAGGTAGGGTAAATTAGAATGTCAGTGGCGTTTGTTGCAAGATTCTAGTGCAAGTGGTTTACGAGAAATCTTATTTTGAAACTTTTACGCACCGACACTTATACAACCTGTAGTAGCACAAACTAAAGAAAAACAAAAGGGAATTACAATACTTCTGTGGATTCTTACAAGTAAAGAGAACATATCCCTTCAAAGGTTGTGTTCAAAATGACCACCGGCAGCTTCAATACATGCTTCCAGTCTGCTATGGAAAGACTGCTACACATGTTCTAGTATTTCATTGGCAATTTCAGAGCAGGCAGCAGTAATATGTCGTTTCATATCCTCTGGTGTAGTTGGTACATCCTTGTAGACAGTGTCTTTCAGCCTTCCCCACAGAAAAAGGGGTCAGATCCGGTGAACGGTCTGGCCAAGGTACAGACCTTGTTCGTCCAATCCAACGATTTGGAAACAATCCGTTAAGACAAGCTGTAGTACCTCGTGCTGGACAGCCATCATGTTGGTACCACAGGTTCCTCCTAGTCTGCAAAGAAACGTCTTCTAGCATCTGTGGCAGATGGTCTGTCAGGAGGCTGCGATACATGTGCGAGTTCATTGTTCCTTCTATGAACAATGCTGATGGTTCACTATCCCACACCACATGTTTAAACTCCATAGACGCTGACGTTCCACCTGACGAAGCCAACGGGGATTGTCAACAGACCAATAGTGCATGTTTCTGCGGTTTCCTGGCCATGATAGTAAACACATGATTGCCTCATCACTAAACAAGATACATGATGAATCTGGAGTATCATGTCTTAATGCCCATGTACGAAAGTTAACACAATTCTCAAAGTCGTTTCCGTGCAGCTCTTGATGGGGAGAGATATCGATGGAAATTAAATTAAATTGAGTTTTATTTATGGACGCTCTTTAACTACTATGGTTCTTAGCGTCCTATTCTATATTGGGCGTGAAAAAGACCGGAAATTTTACTGAGAGGCCTCTTATCAGACTTAAGGTTCTTTTACGTGCCGTAAATCTACAACACGGGACCGGGACCCTTCCGAAGGAAGCCATGCTAAGAATTTTTACGCCCGAAAAAATCCATCGCTCTCCGCCGGGTTTGAATCCGCGACCTCGGGATCTAGAGGCTAGCACGGTACCACTAGTCCACGGAGAACGACATGTTGATGGAGAATGCGCAGTACACTTGCCTAACTTATGCCACTTCCACGTGCGATTGTGCGGGAACTAATTTGCAGATCTACTGCAACGGCAGCCAAAACATTCATTTCTGCTTCTTCTCCAGTCACTTGTTTGTTTCGGTTACGTTTTCTAGCTGTTACAGTACCACTTTCACGTAATTGGTTGAAGAGGTTGATAAATAATTGCCGAGATGGTTGACGTCTATTGGGATACGTTTCCGTATACACCGTACAAGAACGAACTGCATTCTTCCTGCACTCTCCATACACCATGAGCAGGTCGGCTTTTTCTGCATTAGTAAACCCCATCTTCCACTCATGACTTACTGTCGTCCTCCGTGGACTAGTGGTACCGTGCTAGCCTCTAGTTCCCAAGGTCGCGGTTTCAAACCCGGCGGAGGGCGATGGATTTTTTCGGGGGTAAAAATCCTTAGCATGGCTTCCTTCGGAAGCAAAGCAGGTGGTCCCATGTCTAGATTTACGGCACGTAAAAGAACCTCAAGCCTGATAAAGAGGCCTCTGAGCAAAATTACCGGTCTTTCACGCCCAATATACAATGGGACGCTAAGGACCATAGTAGTTAAAGAGCGTCCATAAATAAAACTCAATTTAATTTAATTTAACTCACGACTTACTGCTTGAACTGTCACAAACTAACCAACGAGAAAGTCGCAATGTAATCAATGAACAGAAAACACAATACAAGCATACATAAGAAAACATCGTACCTAGCAACTAAACAGGTTGAATGGGACAAGGAATTGTCGGGGTGGAAACTTTTCAAAATACGATTTCTCGTAAACCACTTGCACTAGAATCCTGCAACAAAGACCATTGCAATTCTAATTTACCCTACCTTTTTGTAACTAGGCATTCTTCCATTTAAAAAACTACACCTTCTCAGTATTATTAAAATCTGTTTATAGGCTAAATGTACGAGCCCCTGATTACCAATCAATGCTGTGAAAACTGCTCATCAATAGCACCTTCCATTTCTAAAATATTTGCGGTGCAAGTTTTAGATGATTCACCCTGTATAGCGTTCATTTCTTAAACATTCGACTGTCGGTATTCCCTTTGTATCTACAGCGAAATGGGTCATATACCTATTTCTGCAAAGGTTTATCTCAAGTCAAATGAAATAGATGGAAAATAAGCTTTCATAAGATTAGTTTGTATAGACACTAATAAACAATAGAGGATGGAGAAAGTCATATTAATGTAACACATGAGATTGTTTTAGAGGAATGATGCTGACTCATTTTTATGAAATTCTGCTTTTGAGTTCCAGAAGATGGCATGAATGTAAAATCGTTCGTCTTTATTTTCTATATATTGCACTAAATAACCACATAACAATATTATTATACGAAGAGAAACTGTATTTTTTTTATCAGAACAATGGTTGTCTGCAGGGAATACTCTCAGATAACAGTTTTTGCAAACTAAAGTTAATTGACAGAGTGCATTAGGCAGTTAATACTCTAACTTCTACACTTTCAAGCTATGAAGTATTGGGTTTGCCAATTTAGCGAGTTGTTTTCGTTTTGTTGGAATAAGTTCTATAAAGTATATTTTAGCTAAATACAGGACACTTAAGCTTTAATCGGCGGAAAAGCTATGTTAGGTCTACAATTGGAGTGGCTCAAAGGCACAAAACTCAACAGATGTTTTATGTTGTGTTTCGTTTTAAGCGAGTCAATTGAAATATGCAGCCTTTAAACGCAGTTTGTAAAGCATATTATTGCAATCATTAATAGCATGGGACCAGTTCAGGTTTTTAGACCTTTAAAGAGAAAATCCCATGTAGTGGGTATTTAAGTGTTGATGTAACAATCCATATTACTAAATTTTTGTTTTATATTAATATTGTTGTTTTTGCTTATCAATGCAAAGAAAGATAACTCATTATAAAGCCAAAGAAGCAGATATATGTGTAATGGGTGTTATTATGTTGTTTATACATATAAAGTGGAATTTGTTCTGGTAGCTTTGGATTTTCAATGAATTCATACTAACATAAAATGGGCTACATTGAAACCAAACTAACACTTGTAAACTTCGTATGTGTCATGTTTCTGTCTGTCACACACACAGTCTCCCTGTGTTTTACCTTTTCACCAAGAATGCCCAAAGCAATTAATGTGAAACTTGATATAGAACATACTTCAAACGTCATGTATAATTTGCAGACAACAGGGTATCTTAATTACTTTCCCAAATGGGGGAGTTCTAGAGGGATGTAAAATAACAAAATGTTCAAATTGTCTCATTTGTTATTCAGTTTTCTGAAGAAAATTGCATAACAAAAGCTTTAAGATTTTTACCAGCTTATTTCCGTAAACAATTTCGAACAATGAATGTTTAAGATGTTACACCAATATTTGAAGGGTTTGGGTGTAAAAATGATAACCCACATAAAACGCATTCTAAGAAAAGGATACCATAAACTTTTCAAAGGGAATTCTAATTTATTTTAATATATTTTTGGTTTATGAACATACGATATAAGAAATCAGTAGCATATTTAACTAAAAAGAATCGGATAATGAGATATTAGATTTTTTTAAAAAACTAAATAACTGCGTCTCAATTTATGTGGTTTATCAACCGCGCGGGATGGCTCAGGCGGCAACATCTTTGGCCCGTATTTGAGAGGTCTCGGGTTTGATATCCGGTGATCGCCCACTCTGTCCATGGGTTTTTTGTGGTTTTCCTCTGGTCACCCAGGCGAATGCTGGTGTGGTCTATTCCACCACGATTTCACATTTCCTGTCATTTGATTTTTCTCCCTTTCATCTATCATTCAATGTCTCTAGGTTCCGTAGTTCGCCTGATGGTAGCCAGAGTGAATGTTCGCTTGCGCTTTGGAAAGATTTTTCCCCGTCAACGACAGGGTGCGTTAGCCTGCCTGCAAGGACCGCTTCGTCGGCCGTCTCGCAGGACTCCGCATCTACTGGCGGAGTGCGGGTGTTTCGAACTGGAAATGATAAGGACTTCCGTGCGTCTCTGTAATCCCATCTGCCTGTGTACCTGCGACCAATTACGGCTTCTTCACTTCCTCCATGCCTCCCGGGTGGTGTAGCTACAATAGACCTAGTTGGTCGCAGTGGCGAGGTGTCCCCCTCTAGTAAATACTTCATACCTCATGTGGTTTATTATGTTTTACTTCAAATGAACGGAGCTACCAGCATGTAGTACATCATTTTCATGTGTGCTGCAAAACATTGATTATTTAACAATATCCTATTTGGACTCATTGCTTTCCTCCTCATAGTCCTGTGGCGTTTTGCTAGTGTAAAATGGTGCATAGTGGGGAGGAATCCATTTCATGCATACTAAGATATCCTTCTAGCTTTTTACTGTAAATTTTCCTCCTCCCTTTATATTTGGACTCGAATGCTTTCACAGCTGTCAAACACTTGTGATGTCAACGTCGCTTCTGAAGATCCACCTCAATGTGACTTCACTGAGATATATGAGTTGAAAATTTCCATTACGTGTGGATTTTCTGCACTAAAGGGAACAAACATGCATCCCCAATCTTAACCACTTTCCTATGTAGATCATTCTTATTTATATTTATGTGGTTTTAATTTTATGAAATGAGATTATTGCATTCGGGCAACATTTAGCTTTCCTGATTTAGAGCTCTTGATGATTACTTCTGCTCACTAATCAGTTGAGTACATATTTCGATAGTGTCTTCTTAAGCCATTCTCAACCATAGCAAAATCCCTATGTGAAAGTAGCATTGTATGCCTTACGAGAGGGAAGATATGGTCAATTGTTTCAAAACTTCTTGTTGAAATTAGGTACAACCAAAAAGAATACATAGTTAAATTTTAATTTTGGCCACAACAATGGTCACTAATGGTCACTAGTTTCTTCCCTTTAGTGTTAACTTCTTGAAAAATCTTTCTTTAGACAGCTCAAAATTTCCTCGGATCCTCTGCTGGGAGTGGGTTCATCCCAAAGAAAACATGTACACAGAGCGCCAAACAAAATCT
Organism: Deroplatys truncata; assembly: GCA_030765065.1. Classification (NCBI taxonomy): domain Eukaryota; kingdom Metazoa; phylum Arthropoda; class Insecta; order Mantodea; family Mantidae; genus Deroplatys; species Deroplatys truncata. The sequence goes on along the minus strand of CM060990.1, from coordinate 343,908,142 downwards.
TCTGCGGATTTTGTATAGTTTTCTGGGGTCTTTTGAGGTGTGTTCTTCACCTTACCTATCACAGAGCATGATGCCTTGATAACACAGCAATAAGGGGGGAAAGGGGAGGTTGATGTCTTTGTTTTTCTGGATTTATTGAAACCAAAACATGTTTATTGTCTCTGAACCAGTCATGCCGTATACTAGCAAAATTACTCGTGGAGGTATCGTGGATATGTGGGAGGCAGTCGCACTATTACAGCAATTGCAGCGGCGGTGCATAAAAGTGCTTTTATAGTAAGTTACTGGATAAAAATATTCCAGGAAAGTGGGGAAGACGGTCTACATACTCGTCAGAAAGTGGGAACTCCCCACAAAATATCCGCAAATGATGGTATTCGCTTACTAAATGCAAATTACTCCTGTTATAATTGACTGATCATATTTAGAGTCTAGAGATAAATATGTATATGGTTTACCGAATATGACATACATATTATGGCAATAAAATTGGGATATATTCTTGTCTATAATCCTTTTGTATTCCTATGATCAGCAATATGTTAGAAAATGTATGTTAACCAATTATAGTTTGAATTAGAGAGAAAATATGCTGCTTTATTTATTTATTATTTAGTTATGTTTGCTTCTATGCAGCTTCAAGCATTGATATCAATGTGAGAATGCAGTTCTGTTTATTTTTTTTACAAAGTGCTGCCTTGCTATGTATTTAATGAATACAACTCAAGCTTTAATCTGCACACCTGAAAATCTTCTCACACTACACATTCTACATTTCGCTAACCTGGGCGCTCGTCAAGTTTTCCCTTTAGCTTTTAACCCTTTCAAAGGCGTGTCCTGCACTAGCCGATAAGATATGGGCTACCAATCACGATAAGAAGTCTGTATGACAAACTGAATGGACTCACTCTACCTCTTTCTCTTTTAGCCAATACGATCGAGAGCGCAAACATATATTTCGTTTCTACACCATTCTGTAAACTTTGTTGTGGTCATTGGTTTAGCTGTTTAGCAGAAGGAGTGGCACACCCTTGCATCACTACTAATGTGATATAAACGCGAGGTGCAGTGAGATTTCCTTTGGCGCTCTTTGTACCAGTATTAATACCACGGTCATGGACATTAAGATTGTAAGCTTGCGAAGATGGAATGAAGGACCAGCTGACAACTTGTGTGGGCAATGCTTTTTGCATATCTGGTATTCACTTCAGCTGTCAATTCCTCATCCTCACTTGTGCTGGATAAATGAATGCTACATCTAGTATTCTTTGAGCAGCCATGTTGTCCTTGGTTAACTTATTTTATATCAGACTTATGTTGGCTACCATTACCTATCTGAACTTGTATGCCATCTATGAATGACAGGATTAACTGTTTACTTAATTCATTAGTTTCATTACAGATGGTGATAGCCTCCTGTGATAATCTCAATTTGTTAATTTGTTTTGGCTACCATGTTTTATACCCAACCCTTCATTTTTTTATTATTATTCATGTATGTAAACCAGTTACCATGAGAATAACTATAGATTTTATCACATTGCAAGCATAAGAGGGAGACACAAATTGGGATATTGTTAAACATTTACTTGTGTTCTAATTTTTACTGAGAGCACAAAAAATTCAGTTTTCAAAACGTCACGTGGGAATATAGTTTGCATAGATAGAAGGAAAACGGGGTGCAGGGGGAAATGATATAGCGTGGGAGAGAGTGGATAGGGTGAAAGTTGGAGGGATAGCATGTAAGGAAGAATAAGGTAGAAAAAATGGAGATGTAGGAAGAAAGTTGGAGATGGAGAAGACGAAGAGAAGAAGCGTTGGAGAGACAGTGAAACAGGGAGGGAAGTCAAAATAACTTTCCTATATAACTCAAGAATGCAAATAGAGCTGTGGAGTGTAGTAGGTTAGAGTTTGGATTTTTTATTGGACTGCTGTGTGTGTTCATTGGTGGCCAGAGAGACCTGTGAACATAAAGCATGTCAAGGAAAATATAAATTAGTTACATGCATAAACATTAAAATATGGAGATATTAGAACAGATAAATTAAGGTAAAACAACAGAAAGCAAACATGTATAATATGTATATTGACGTGCATGAAATGTGGCCCATAATGGAGTGGAGCTGTTTAATTTGGCACCGACTAAACATAGCCCCACCTATACCCGAGTGACCACCTCTAGTTTTCGAGTATAATTCTAGCCACTGGATAGGCAGCGTACTTTGCCTCCCCCAAAGTATGGCCGAACTGCCTAAGGGAAACGTTACAACCTAAACCTTATATTTTCTTGCTACACTACCGTTTTCTTAATGCCAGTTTTCTTATTGCAGTTTAGTAGCAGCAAACACTTAACCTTCCTCTTCATGTCGCTGATGAAGACTCCCATATATGTAAATATTTAAGCTGTTGTGCCATTTAGTCTCACATACAAATAATTCTTCACCCCTTCCTCCAGAAGGCCGAATTATATTGTAATTAGTTTAGACTTTCCTTCTGTACTAATCCTGGCAAAACTATATCATAGAGGTGGTGTCCTACCACATCTTCATTCCACATAGGTTATAAACATCGTTCATTGGTTAGCTTTTACCTCTGAATTGTTTTTCAGGCCAGTTACATAGAGAGCTGATATCGGTCGGGCGGAATAAAGAATTGGTTACCTGAAGGTGGAAAACTTTCGGAAAGAAAATAAAACATAGTCATCTGGGGGGATGGGCCACTTTTTATGGTCGAAGTATAAGTACAGCTAAAGAAACAACAAAATGTACAAGTTTTTCTTTGCAGTTAGGGAACTTATATATGCAGGTATAAATACACTGTTGCTTCATATAAATGAAACACTTAACTTTATTTTACATTATCAGTGGACTTTTATAGCCTGTGAATCGCATTAGTTTATAATTGATTTGCAATACGTAGCATTGTTTCTCAGTTAATTTTTAATATCTACCATATATAAAATTACATATTTATACACATTTAAGAGCATAGATTAATTCTATAGTATGAACGTATCATATGTCAGATGATTTATTATTTAACACAAAATACTTTTTACAGACGTATGCGGATGGTCATATGCCAAAGTGGACTTAAGTGCCAAAATGGAACATTTGATATTATTAAGCAGAATCGGTGCGGAAATTTCATTCTTTGACAATACTAGGTGCACCGGGACTCAGCCCATATTCGACCATTTTCAGTTTCCCCTCCGAACAAGAAGATGCCCCTACCGCTGCTTGATCTCCGATCATGTGAATGCGTCCACAAACCCTTTCTCTGCCACCACGTAGTATGCCCCCCGCCGCTGTTTCCTTTCCCTACATCTCCGTGCTGAAATCTTTCGCGCTAGTCCTGTCTCATTTTTTGAGCTTTTCCTGTTGGAGACGGCAGCGAAATGGACCAGTTTGAGGCGACGTTTCTTGTCTTTTAAAATAAATAAACTGTATTCTTTTCACGTGCAAACTATCCTTTGCTTGTCCCATTCCCTTAAAGAAATGTCTTCTTTTCACATGCAAACTCTCCCTTCCTTACCCCATTACCTTTATAAAATGTATTCCTTTCGCGTGCAAACTTTCCTTTCCTTCACCCATTCGTTTAAAATAAATGAATGATAATGTACTCTTTAACGTGCAAACTGTCCTCTTCTTGAGCCATTCCTTTAAAATAAATAAATTACCATTTATTTCTTTAAGGTGCAAAATAACCCTTCCTAAACTCATTCCTTTAAAGTAAATAAACTGCATTGTATTCCTTTTAGGTGCAAACTTTCCTTTCCTTGACCATATTCCTTTAAAACAAATTCCAAGACACCTCAATCTCCTCTTTGACCAGCTGTGACCATGTCGCCCCCTCCACCTGGCCCGCGGACTTCCTTTTCCCAGAGTGCCACGAGACAGCAATCTTAACAAGGGTGGGGGCACCTTCTTGTTCGGAGGGGAAGCTGGAAATGGAAGATAAGCATTGGGTCCCGGTATATTCACTGAAGCCCAATCTTTCTTGTACCAAACTGAGGGGGAAATAACTTTGGCCAAATATTATATATATTGAATTCTTTATGGCTTGCGTTGGTACAAAAAGCGCCAAAGAAAACCTCACTGCACCTGGCGTCTATTTCACATTATTTATCGTAGTACACAGAGCGCCAAAGCAAATCTTTGGCGGATTTTGTATCGTTTTCTGGGGTCTTTAGAAGCGTGTGCTTCATTTTACCTATCGCAGAGGTTAGCGGCTTGATAACACACCAATAAGGGTGTAAAGAGGGGAGATCGATGTCTTTGATTTTTCTTATGTTATTGCAACCAAAACATGTTTATTGTTTCAGAACCAGTCATGCCGTATACTAGTGAAATTAATCGTGAACTTGTCGTGGGTATGTGGGAGGTTGGTCGCACTGTTAGAGAAAATGCAACGGCAGTACATAAACGTGTTTTATAGTAAATTACTGGACAAAAATATTCCAGTAAAGTGGCAAAGACGGTCGACATACTCGTCAGAAAGTGGGCACTCCCCGTAAAACATCCGCAGATAATGATATTTGTTTACTAAATTCAAATTACCCTATTTGTTGTAATTGACTGATCATGTTTAGAAACTAGAGATAAATAGATATATGTATATGGTTTACTGAATATGACATGCACATTATGGCAATAAAATTGGGTTACAGCTTTGTCTATATTCCTGTTGTATTCCTGTGATCAGCAATATGTTAGTGAAGGTATATTAACCAGCTATAGTTTGAATTAGAGGGAAAACATGCTGCTTTATTTATTTGTTACCTAATTATGTTTGCTTCTATGCAGCAACAAGCATTTATATCGCTGTGAGAACACAGTTCTGTTTATTTTTTGTTATGAAGTGCTGCCTTGAAATGTATTTAATGAATCCATTCAAACTTTAATTTACACCCCCTGAAAATCTTCTCACACTACACGTTCTACATTTCGCTAACCTTCAAGTTTTCCCCTTAGCTTTTAACCATTTCAAAGGTGTGTCCTGCACTAGACGATAAGGTATGGGCTACCAATCACGATAAGAAGTCTGTATGACAAACTGAATGCACTCACTCTACCTCTTTCTCTTTTAGCCAATACGATCGAGAGCGCAAACATATATTGCGTTTCTACGCCATTTTGTAACCTTGGTTGTGGTTATTGATGTAAATATTTAGCAGGACCGTGGCCTAAAGCAACCAAGGAAATGGTCATGGCTTCACAACGCCACGTTCAAAGAGCGCCAAAGAAATTCTCACTGCACCTCGCGTCTATGTCACATTATTTATCGTTGTAAGTGGCCTTGCGAAGCTATGGCCATTTCATTGGTTGCTTTAGACCACGGTGCAAGGGTGTGCCACTCCTTCTGCTAAGCAGTTAAACCAATGACCACAACAAAGTTTACAAAATGATGCAGAAACGAAATATATGTTTACGCTCTCGATCGTATTGGCTAAAAGAGAAAGAGGTAGAGTGAGTGCATTCAGTTTGTCATACAGACTTCTTATCGTGATTGGTAGCCCATACTTATCGTCTAGTGCAGGACACACCTTTGAAACGGTTAAAAGCTAAGGGGAAAACTTGAAGGTTAGCGTAATGTAGAATGTGTAGTGTGAGAAGATTTTCAGGGGATGTAAATTAAAGTTTGAATTGATTCATTAAATACATTTCAAGGCAGCACTTCATAACAAAAAATAAACAGAACTGTGTTCTCACAGCGATATAAATGTTTGTTGCTGCATAGAAGCAAACATAACTAGGTAACAAATAAATAAAGCAGCATCTTTTCCCTCTAATTCAAACTATAGTTGTTTAATATACCTTCACTAACATACTGCTAATCACAGGAATACAACAGGAATATAGACAAAGCTGTAACCCAATTTTATTGCCATAATGTGCATGTCATATTCAGTAAACCATATACATATACCTATTTATCTCTAGTTTCTAAACATGATCAGTCAATTGCAACAAAAAGGGTAATTTGAATTTAGTAAACAAATATCATCATCTGCGGATGTTTTTACGGGGAGTGCCCACTTTCTGACGAGTATGTAGACCGTCTTTGCCACTTTACTGGAATATTTTTGTCCAGTAATTTACTATAAAACACGTTTATGTACTGCCGTTGCATTTTCTGTAACAGTGCGACCAACCTCCCACATACCCACGACATGTCCACGATTAATTTCACTAGTATACGGCATGACTGGTTCTGAAACAATAAACATGTTTTGGTTGCAATAACATAAGAAAAATCAAAGACATCGATCTCCCCTCTTTACACCCGTATTGGTGCGTTATCAAGCCACTACCCTCTGCGATGGGCAAAATGAAGGACACGCCTCAAAGGACCCCAGAAGACGATATAAAATCCGCCAAAGATTTTCTTTGGCGCTCTATGCACTACTGGCTTTCTCCCGCCAAAATGAACCACACGAAAAGCAACCATAGAATCCCCTGGAGATAGTTCGCGCAAAAGTGGAAAATACAACTAACAAAATACACAGAAACTGAAGGGAATGGCCTTGTTGACTTTATTCTGGGTCTTCAGATTGTTATGAGCCTAAAGAATATGAAGCAACAAGTAACGGTAAATTCCATGCATTTATTTCAGTGACGTGCTTGGGCAATTTGAGTAGAAGGAAGACATGATTAAATGAGCTTTATTTCTGAATTTGTGCTTATAAGAATCATGATAATATTATAAAATTGCGGTTATTTAATCTACCAGTTATTTTACCTGCTTTGTAATAACGTACATCTCTGCACTCGTTCACTGACTAGAGCGACAAATATGTCTGCACTCTCACCGTCTAATATGTCTATCCAAACAGCCTGCACTCTTGAATGTGGGTTGCCAAGGCAACTTACTTGATCATGGCTTCCAGCCAGCGGCAGAAGCCTTCACGAGACACATGGACCAAGTTGAACATGCGTATATCCAAGCTGACCCAAGCAGTTAGCTGCCTGCCAGGGCCCTACGTGCGGTGTCTAAAACAATGTGATGGAACACTTATCTCATGTTTGTTTCTAAATTACAGCTTATATTTGATTGTTTCATCATTTATTTTAAGTGTGTACATGTTTAGCTATAACAAAAACGTCTAACAAAAGCTTCTGAAAATATCTGATGATATTATAGCAGATTTACTTTCTGTTTGGCTCATTTCAAGCAGCGACTCTGAAAAAGCGCTTAATATATATTTTATTACATACATTAAATCTCTGTGTATACATGGATATCAATAGATAGGTGTTCGATTTTTACTGCAATCAAAAGTTTAATGTTTTAATTGCTAATGAGAAATTGATGATTGATTTTATTATATCATTACGCTAATTAAGAAAAGGGTGTTCAGAGGGTTGTAGCTCGAATCTTACCAGGCGAAACTCTAATGCGTAATAACTATTAAACTATGCAAGGCCAGATTAAAATGTATTTAACAAATGTAATTATTTATATTAAACACAGGTGTATACTTAGGCATCCAAATTGATACTTTGCTAAGCTAAAACATTATAGCATTACCCTGATTAATGAAAGACCGTTAAGAGGTTCTAGTTCGAATCTTACCCTGCAAACTCTAATCTGAAATAACTATCAAATTATGGATGCGTGCAATACCAGGTTAAAATGTATTTAAAAAATATAATTATTTATATTAAACACGTGTGTATACTTAGACATCCAAATTGATACTTTACTAGGGTAAAACATTATTATGTCATTACCCAGATTAATGAAAGACTATTCAGAGCTCCTAGTTCGAATCCTAACCTGCAAACTCTAATGCATAATGACTATTGAATTACTGAGACGTGCACGAGAAGGTTAAAAATGTATTTAACAAATATAATTATTTATTTTAAACCCTGGTGTATACTTAGATATTCCGATGCCTAGACACGATTCTTTATTTTCTTTCTTCTTCTCCCTCTTTCTTCCTTTTTCCTCTTTCAAACTATCTATCTCTTTCTTTCTCCTCGACTTGTACACATCCAAGCGTTCACATATACGCGAGCACTTGTACATACATCAGCAAACATACACCAGTGCACTTACACACACATGCACATACACATTCACATACACACATATGCCTGTTCACTTACACACACCAACACCGAGCACACACACCCACCCACATATACACACATGCAAGCACATACACACACGCACATGCACATACACACTCACATACACAACCACCCACACACACACACGCACACACGCATTCACACACCTCATACGTATACAACCAAATACATAATACACCAGTGCGCTTACACGCACACACACATACATACGCATACACACATACATACGCATACACACATGCACGCACATACACTCATGTACATAAATACACCAATACACACAATCACACACTCTCGCACACACACAAACACATACGCACACATACATATACCAGTGCACTTACGTACACAATCGCACCTACATACACACTCATACACAACCACACACACACACATATGCCTGTTCGCTTACACATACCAACACCAACCCACCCACATACACACATGCAAGCACATACACACACGCACATACACAGCCACACACACATGCACAGACACACACATAACTGTTCACTTACACACACCAACACCAACGTACACACGTACACACATACACACATACACACGCACACATATACACACCTACACACATAACATTGGAAATTATTGGCTTTACAGAATTCAAAAATTTTTGTCTCATTTCACTGTAACATATCATAATGTAATTCATTTCAGGCTACCACCCTCACATGACACCAATCCCAACACATTTTTATAGCTTGTGTAAACACAATATGGAGGTACTCTGAGTGTGTGACAGAGAGAGAGGGAGCGAGAAAGAATTGAAGCAATTAGAGACAGAAGTGCTGAGAGCCTTCGCGCATGCGCAGCAAGAAATGATGTCATTGACTGCAATAATCACGTGACGGTCATACATCCCCTCCCCTCCACCGGACTGTTTAACCATGTATTTCGATATAAAAGATATCGCCATGAATCATCGTTTTATTATTAAAAATTCAGTATATGATTGTTTTAAAATTGTCCGTGTCATCTCTATAATTAGGATAACTTCTTTATTGTGCCGCCGGTTCTAGATGTGATAACATCGTGTTCTCTCCAAGAATTATCAGCTTTCGAATGTGATATCAAGGTGAAACGGTCTACATTTCATTGAACAGTGATTAATACATTAATACGTTATTACATCAAGAATAAGGATGAATAGCTCTGCATATAAGGATATAATTCCTAGTACATCAGGATACTCCTGTATTAAATGCAGGAAGAAATTCCTCCGAGGTTATGACAAGAGAAGACATCAGATGAGCTGCAGGAAGCTCTTCAAACGCATGCATGTTAACGTAACCTTCAAAGATGGTTAGAAAGGTCAGTGACACGAGGATGTATGTGAAATAAACAGACCTCAGAAGAAAAGAAGATTGGAGCCTACTAAACATCAGTTATTATCAGCAATGGAGGACTGTGATATGAAAGAATACGAGACATCGTTCGAAGGACGATTGAAATCCTATTTTATACGATGCAGTTCAACGAAGGACCTAAATATGTATCTGAATGAGGCAAAACATCGGATAATCCAGGCTGTGTATAAAGAACTTGGTATTTACAAGAGTGTGAAAATTAATCTGCTAGCCGAGTGCCGATTTGTTAACAGTATCGGGGAAACCTGTGACAAAACATTTAAAACACGGAATCAGCCTGTTTTTCTAGAAACGGATCTGGAGTCAACGTTGGCAGCGAAATTCAAGAAATTGGTGACTGAAATGGAGAAGTCTCAGCTTAAGGATAGCAACTGGGCTTTGCTTGCTGTGGAAGGAGTTCAACTTCGTATCAGCAAGTAAAATCCGTTACGAGGAAGTAGCTACATTCCACTACCAGTATCTGTTGAAGCAAGAAAAGCCTGTATAAACTTCCAGAACTTTAGCGATGAGAAATGTTTCATGTACTCCGTATTAGCTAAATTCATAGGGAGGAATGCACATCGTGTGAGCAAATACGAGCAACTTCAAGATAAGTACGACTTCAGCTGCGTTTCCTATCCTACTACACTTTCTCAAATACCTAAATTTGAGAAGCTTAACAAGATGTCTGTCAACGTTTTCGGTCTAGATGAGAAGCATGAAGTGTTTCCAATAAAGGTCGTTAAGACTGAACTACATGAACACTGTGACCTACTACTATTGAGTGACAGTAGTGGAAAACATCACTACGTATATATAAATAATTTTGAGAAGCTCATTGGACGCCGGAAAATTAAGTGTAATGGATGTGTTTATACATGCAAGCGCTGTTTTACACATTTTGATAATCGATATGGGCGAAGTGGGTTGGAAAAACTAAAGGAGAACATTCAGCCATCTGTAATCAACACGGTGTTGCAAGGGTAGTTATGCCCACCAAGGAGAAATCAATTGTCCATTTTAAAAATGTTGAGAGGATGTTGAAACTACCTTATGCCATCTATGCTGATATTGAGAGTATTCTCACTCAATGTCATACGTGTATACCCGATCCTGAAACTTCCTATACAACACCTTATCAAGAGCACTCACCAATGAGCTTCTGTGTTAACGTATAGCCTTCATCCTGTGTTGAACATATTGAAACTGGTCTTCCTAAGCAACCCCATGTATATCGCGGGGTTGATGCTGTTCAGACGTTTATGGAATACCTATCGTTCATTGCAAAAGAAATTAATAATATATACAAGTCAGTCAAACCTCTGAAACTTACGGACCAGCAGCAGAAGGATTTTATATCTTCTACGACATAATACTTGTGTGGAAACGCCTTTACGGAAAAGAACTACAAAGTACGCGACCATGATCACATCAGTGGTGAATATCGCGGAAGTCTGCATAATGAATGTAATTTATTCTGCAAAACACCTAAATATATCCCTGTCTTCACACAAAACCTCAGTGGATATGACTCGCATTTCATTGTCAAGGAGCTGGGTTGTACAAGCGAGAGGGTAGAGGTAATTCCTAGCTCTGAAGAAAGCCATATCTCATTCACCAAGTATGTAGGAGATATAAAGCTTCGGTTTGTGGATAGCTTCCGATTCCTCAGTACAAGTTTAGATAAGTTGGTTAATAATCTAACCTCATATCCTGAAACACTAAAGTACTTCGGAGAAGATAAATTGAAGTTGATGACTCGTAAGGGTGTATTTCCATACGATTTTCTCACGTCATGGGATGTTTTGAACGAGACCTGCTTGCATCCTGAGCACTCCTTCTACAATAGATTAAATGAAGAAGAAATTACTGATACTGACTATGATCATGCTAGAAATGTATGGGAGCTGTTTAGTGTGAGAAACCTGGGTGAGTACAGCGATCTCTACTTAACTTTGGATGTGCTTCTTCTAGCTGATGCTTTTGAAACGTTCAGAGAGTAAACCCTCAAAACACACAAAGTTGATCCAGCACATTATTTTACCTCTCCAGGTCTTACATGGAATGCAATGTTACTGTATACAGGAATTAAGCTGGAACTGTTACAAGATTACGATCATCTACTCATGGTAGAATTTGGTATAAGAGGAGGTTTATGCCAAGTTTCCCATCGATATGCAGAGGCTAATAACACGTATATGGAGAAGTTTGATCCGTCGAGACCAATCCAATTCATTACATATGAGGACGCTAATAAACAATATGGGTGGGCAATGTGCCACGCCCTCCCTTATGGAGGATTTGAGTGGGTGTCACGTGAAGAAATCGACTTAGAAAGACTACAAGAAGATGATCCTCACGGGTACATATTAGAACTCGACATCGAGTATCCTGCAGAACTTCACGATCTACACAGCAATCTACCTTTCCTGCCTGAGTGTATGAAACCATTGCAGGCATCTACAAAGAATCTGATACCCCATCTTGGACCTCGAAAGAAGTATGTACTGCATTACATGGTTTTAAAACAAGCTCTTAATCACGGGTTACGTTTGAGTAAAATCCATCGTGTGCTACGATTCAGACAGTCTCGATGGTTGAAACCTTATGTGGAATTTAACAACAGGCTACGACAACAAGCTGCAAATGATTTCGAGAAGGATCAGTACAAGCTCTTTAACAACGCCATGTTTGGAAAAACCATGGAGAACCTACGTAACCGTATGGATATACGGCTAGTAGCAAATGAGAAGACTCTGGAGAAGTTGATCGCCAAGCCTACGTTCATCGATAGGACGGTATATGCTGCTAATCTAGCTGCTGTACATATGGCATCTCGTCAGATTGTATTCAACAAGCCCATATACATTGGCATGAGTGTGTTAGACATCTCCAAGACGTTAATGTATAACAATCATTACGACGTGTTGTTGCCTTATTACGGAGCTGAAAACCTGAAGCTTATGTATATGGATACTGATTCATTCATTCATCGAGTGACAACTGAAGATGTGTACCAGGGCAAGCTACGTTTTCTTGAGCATCTCGATACATCTGATTACCCTGTCAACCATATATGCCATTCAGCTCTAAACAAGGTCATTGGGAAATTTAAAGATGAGGCTAATAGCAAAATCATTCTACGTTTTGTTGGACTGCGACCAAAGATGTATGCCTTAGATATTCAAGGATCGATGATGAAAAAGATTAAAGGTATAAAACGTAGGGCTATTAAGCAGCACATTTCGTTTGACAGCTATACAGACTTTCTTAAAACCTGCGAAATCATCAGAACGCCCATGAATCTAATCCTATCAGGAAAGCACGCTGTTAGCACAGTGCAAGTGAATAAAATTACGTTGAATCCCTTTGATGATGAAAGAGTTATTGCCGAGGATGGAGTAACTACCTATGCGTATGGACATTACAGCATTACAAACTACTTAAGAGAATGTAACCCGAAGATGAAGATTTTCTCCGCGAGTCTACAATCTTAAAAAATTAAAGTTTTCTCATGTGCTGTGTATGCACATAGCAGACAAACGGTGAAGAAAGGAGAAGATAGAAGGGGCGGCGGTAACCCTGCCATTAGGAACAAATACTAGTGTTAGTCTCAAGCCTAGATAAAGGGGAGAGACGTCTACCCTTACAATCCTTGTTTAATGACGCAATGATTTAACTGATAAAGCTGGTACACTTGATCAAAAATGTAAACATATAAAACAATAAAGTTGTCTAAAAATGTTATAATATCTACTCAACCATGTGGATGCAGTAGCTACGCTACTTCTATGCACTCTCACTGTTTCATCCTTACCCTCTCACAGCTAACTTTTAACATAAAAGTTTGTAGGGTCTAGAAAAGTATATAAATGTAATGTAATCTGTGATACTATGAATTATCTATTAAAATGAAGTTTTCATTTCGATACATTTTCAGTAATAATCGTTCGTGATTGGTTAAAGCATGAGTTACGCCAACATAGCAAGAGCTACAGCAGCAACAACCAGTTACACATCAGGTGTAGCAGTAGCAGCAATAAATCCGATCACTGTAGATTCACCATCCTCAGCAACAGCAAGCATCAGTACAACAGCAACGACAAATACGACAAATGTAGCAGCAGATACAGCATCTATAGCAACAGCAGCTACAACGATAGCAGTAATAGATCCTGCAGCTACAGAAACATCAGCCGCATCCTGTACAATAGCCGTAGCAGAAGCAAATACAACAGCTACCGTCGAAGATACAGCAGGTGTACAACAATAGATGTAACAGATGCTACAGCTGTAGCAACATCTGCTACAATAATAGCAGCGATAACAACCGGTTACATAACAGCTGTAGCAGCAGTTAATCCTACAGCTATAGATTTAGCAGTCTTAGCAACAGCAAGCATCACTGCAATGATATTCCAGCTGTAGATTCATCCACCACAGCAACAGCAGCCATCATGGCAGCTGTGACATCAAATACGACAGCTGTAGTAGTAGATACATCACTGCAACATCAGGTACGACAATAACAGCATCAGATCAGGTAGCTGTAGCAACATTAGACACAGTTAGCACAATATCTGTAGCAGAATCAAATACAGCAGCTATCATAGCAGATACAGAGCCTGTACAACGATAGCTGTAACAGATCCTACAGCTGTAGCAGCATCTGCTACAACAATAGCAGCAGCAGTCGCGGCCACAACATTAGCAGCGATAGCAACAAGACGTCGTGTGGTAACAGCGGTAGCTAATCCATTAGTTGCAGATTCAGTAGCCTCATTTATGAAACTGAATTACTTTTTTAAAAAATGGACTCGAATACCTTGGATACTACTTGAATCAGCTGAAATTACATTAAATAACAGCGATAAAAATCAGTGATTGAAATTATCACGAACACCTGTGATTCTACTCTATTTGCTTAAATACAATGAAACAACTAACATTTCCAGTAAACAGCTTTTCGTGACGATGACGTATAAAGTCGCTTTCAAAGTCTAGCAGCTGAATAGGTAGTGAACAAGCTTGCTTCATCAGTTCTATCATACCGTGTAAAATAAATAATGCTTAATGAATATATGCTAATGTTGTGAATAATGACAGAGTATAAAAGAACTATACTGCAATAAAAATCAATTAGTATACCATGAGAGCTAACAAGGTTAAGATCGCAAGAGGCTCTGGTTTAATTAACTCTCTCATTAACCGGATGCCATTTGAAGTGCATTTACCTGGCTACAGATACTGCGGACCCGGAACAAAGCTAGAAAAAAGGTTAAAGAGAGGAGACTCCGGAATCAACCCTTTAGACGAAGCGTGTAAACTTCACGACATTGCATACGCTCAGCATAAGGACTCTGCATCGAGAAACATTCTGACAAGATCTTGGCTGAAACGGCGTGGAAAAGAGTGCAATCATCTGATGCTACATTAGGTGAAAAGTTGGCAGCGAGACTAGTAACAGCCATTATGAAGGGAAAGGTGGCCGTTGGTGCTAGATGCAGGAAGAAGAAACGAGGAAGATTTCTACCTCTCATACCAATTATTGCAGCTCTAGGCGCTGCCGCTGGAGGTGCGGCGCAAATTGCCTCAGTAGTAAATAAGAAAAAGGCAGCAGATAAACAACTTGCCGAAATGATGAGACATAACAGAGAAATTGAGGGAAAGGCGGCTGTTGGCGCTGGATCCAGGAAGAAGAATCGAGGAGGATTTCTACCTCTCTTACCAATTATTGCAGCCCTAGGAGCCGCCGCTGGAGGTGCATCACAAATTGCCACAGCCGTAAATAAGAAAAACGCTGCGGATAAACAACTTGCTGAAATGATGAGACGTAACCGAGAAATTGAAGCAAGAGAGAGAGGTTTTCGAGTGAAGAAGAATAAGGGGAGGAACACCGAAACGAAGAGGAGACAGAGCCAGAAAGGGAATTCAAAAAACTCAGGCAGAGGGCTATACTTGTCCCGGAAAAGCACTGAGTAACAGAGACCTCGACTTGTACGCCCGGCGTTTAAAGATTCCTCATTTTAGTGGTGTATACACAATCGATCAGCTACCCTCAAGACCTCGTTACAGAGAGAGAATTATTGTTAATCTCGATACTTCAGAGAATGAAGGCACTCATTGGGTTGCTATAAAGAAGGATGGTAAAGTGTCATTTTATTTCGATAGCTTTGGAAACTTGAAGCCTCCAAAAGAGATAGAAAGGTACCTCAGAGATGCTAAGGTTATGTATAACACTAAGAGGTTTCAGAGTTTCACCTCGGTCGTCTGCGGGCACTTGTTCTTGCAATTTCTATCACAATGAGTTACACTATTGACGTCAGTGACAACGAGTCTGTTCTTACTACATACCTGAATCCTCCTCTTCAGTTAGATCCAAAAGGTCATTATGAGATTGTCTATTGAATTTTGAAACCTTCTATTCCATTCCCAATGTTGATAGGAGTAATAATCAATTTCATTACCTACACAATGATGAAATTAAGATCATTGGTATACCTGATGGAGCTTATGAGATTACTGATATTAATGAATACATCAGAGATAAGCCAGAGGCGGATGAGAATGTCTACTTTATTAGATCAATAATAACACCATGATGGCTGAAATTATATACGCTTTCATTTTTGATTTTTTCCAATGATTGTTCTATAGGAACGTTCTGGAGCTTCAGTGGCAAAGTTATTCCTACTAATCAGCTGGCTGAATCTGATTTCCTGGTGAATATATTTAAGGTGAGTGTCATACGAATCGAGTGCAGTGTTGCAACAGGCTCTTTCATCGACGGACACTCGATCTATGAGTTTTTCCCTTCTGTTATGCCTGGGTATCATATTTCACAAGAATCATCAAATCCATTTTACCTGTTGTTCGTAAACATCCATTTCATAGAGCAAATCAGTCTTCGTATAGGAGAGCATAACGGCAATATCATTGACTTTAGAAACAGTGATATAAGCATAATCCCATAAATTTTAGAAGAAGAAATCAGCGACGTGGAGAATATAATAATGAAATGCTTCGAATGTACTCTTCATACTCTACACCTGGCACCCATCGGGTTAACAACACGTAATCGACAGTTCCTCCAGGCATTAGGCTTCAGAATCCTATAGCCATGGACATCTTCAATGTTACCGGGACATTGCTTTCGCAATGACACCGAGATTCGATGACTAGATCACTAAAGAAGAGGAGCATGTGCTTTTTGCCGTATAATACATCAGCTCTGGACGCTAACAACGAGATTAGAATCCCTTGTCAAGCTGAGGATTTATATACTTTACCTAGTTGAAGTTATCTATACATCAATGGAAATATTACTAAACCTAATGGAACAGCTACTACTACAAAGCTTATGCACAATAGACAGTCGGTGTTGGTTCTGATTCAATCCAAGGGTTCTAAAAACCCTGTATTAATCCGTCTCAGGGTGAAGAGAATGCTACTGTTAAACCTGTACTAATCGGGTGGAAAGGCCTGTGATTCGGCTTTCTGATGCTGAGATCCTCAAGACAGTCAAGCTGGACAAGACTCTGTTTCACTCATTTAGGACCACGAATCTGCATACTCAACCTGCTGTGTTACAAGCATTTACCTGGAATGGTGACACCACATCTAAAAATGGAGAAGCCGATATTTGTCATTTTTGTGTTCTGGGTTTAAGATCGAGTAATGCAACTAAAGACTGTTCCCTTTTTGATCATTGTAACTAGCTAATTTGAGACTTTATCTTAATAGTAAATGTTATCCCTATCATGACATGAATTTGGACTTTGGAAACTCTAGATTTCCATCATTGTATGACATTTGCTTAAGCTCTTATTATGAAAAAGAGAATTATCTTTTATTGAAGAGAAAGGATTTTCTTAAATTTGCTCCCATATTTATTATAGATTGCTCACATCAACCAGAGGAAGTTGTAAATGGTGCTGTCAACATTAGAATAAAAATTCCAGCTAGTGAAAATATTCCTGCACAGTCCTCATTGTATTGTTTAATAATTCGCGATAAAGTATTTACATACAAGCCTCTGACTCATGTGATGCAGCTTATATTTTAAACTAATCATTGTAAAAAATTGTTTTTTCATTAGGAATGTAAGGATTTTTTAATGAATAAAAACACAATGTAAAAAGCATACCTTCATTCTTTTTATTGTTATTATTTATCCTGCATTTCCATCGCTTTCTTCCTCCAACTCCTCGTTCCAACATAGGGCATTACATTTGCAAGGGCTAGGCTACCTAAATAGTAATCTATAAACGATTCAAGTCTTTTAGCCTGCAAATTTCATCGCTATTTAAAAGTATTTCACAATCATTTAAATTAGTATTCAAACATTTTATTTCTGACTCTTGCATATAGACAACAATATTATAAGAGAAAACAATATTTTCACAATATTCCACACGCGGACACTTTCTCGATTGGAGGAATGCATTGAATGCAGGAAGACTCTCTCGAATTATCTCCCAGTCTTGAATTGCCATGTATAAAAACTTGTCTGTGTTTTTCGCTATAAGCACTGGAAGATCGTAGAAGAATTCTATCTTAGCGTTGTGCCTTTTCGAGATGCAGACGTCTTGGAACCCTCTTCTTACCGGCATGTTTGTAGGGTGTCTCGATGTTGCTTATTCTATCCTCCAATAGCGTCAGCCTCTTCTGTAGGTCTTCAAAGCTGCCCCTCTTCTTCTTCCCCTTATTGCACTGCCTGAAACATTACACAAGAAAAGTCTTAGAAAAGTTCTTGGGGAAGTAAATGTAGCCTGAAAAGAATTACATGTTTTTGTTTTTGCACACTTAAAATGAAACAAAGATTTGTATAAACATTAGGCTATTGGTTGTTATTTTAATGCGATAGATATAAAAAATTCAAACATGCGATATTGCGATTTTTTTATAAATTCTATAACGTGTATCTTTTGTATCTTTATATGCAATATCGATGAGTCAGTTGTTTTATTTATGAATCCTTTTAATAGTAAAATAGGAGAACATCCAATACTTAAGTAGTTATGTAAAAACCTCACTCACCTTGCCTTGTTTCCTGTTGAATGCTGTACATGTAGATGGTCTGCACCTCTTCGTAAATTAAAAAACCTCGCGTTTTTTACGTTCTTAAAAATTAAAATGTAGAGGTAATCAGCTCACAATTTTTCTAGCAGGCGCGGATGTCTGTTTATATAGGGATCTAAACCCCTCCAGGCGATATCAGCACATCGTCATGGTGGGGTGGGGTGGGGAGGTGATGTATACACGTCACGTGATTATTACACCCACTGACATCATCTCTTGCTGCGCATGCGCAGAGGTTCTCGGCACTTCTATCCCTACTTGTTTCAATTCCCCCCTCTCTAACGCTCTCCCTCTCACTCAGAGTATTTCCTTATTGTGTTTACGCAATCTATAAAAAATGTGTTGGGATGGGTGTCATGTGAGGGTGGTAGCCTGAAATGAATTACATTATTATAGATCACAGTGAAATGAGGTAAAAATTTTGAATTCTGTAAAGTCAATAATTTCCAATGTTATGTGTAGGTGTGCATATGTGTGCGTTTGTATGTGTGTACGTGGGTTTGGTGTTGGTGTGTGTAAGTGAACAGTTATGTGTATGTACGTGTATGTGTGTGTGGCTGTGTGTGCGTGTGTGTATGTGCTTGCATGTGTGTATGTGGGCGGGTTGATGTTGGTATGTGTAAGCGAACAGGCATATGTGTGTGTGGTTGTGTATGAGAGTGTATGTAGGTGCGTTTGTGTACGTAAGGGCACTCACTGGTGTATGCATGTGTGCGTATGTGTTTGTGTGTGTGAGTGTAAGCGCGCTGGTGTATGTATATATTTGTTTGTATACGTATGAGGTGTGTGAATGCGTGTGCGTACTGGTGTATGTATGTACGTGAGTGTGTGTGCGTGTAAGGGCACTGGTGTATGTATGTATTTGGTTGTATACGTATGAGGTGTGTGAATGCGTGTGTGCGTGTGTGTGGGTGGCTGTGTATGTGAGTGTGTATGTACATGTGCGTGTGTGTATGTGCTTGCATGTGTGTATATGTGGGTGGGTGTGTGTGCTCGGTGTTGGAGTGTGTAAGTGAACAGGCATGTGTGTATGTGCATGTGGTGTGTAGGTGTACTGGTGTATGTTTGCTGATGTATGTACAAGTGCTCGTGTATATGTGAACGCTTGGATGTGTACAAGTCGAGGAGAAAGAAAGAGATAGATAGATTGAAAGAGGAAAAAGGAAGAAAGAGGTAGAAGAAGAAAGAAAATAAAGAGTCGTGTCTAGGCATCGGAATATCTAAGTATACACCAGGGTTTAATATAAATAATTATATTTGTTAAATACAGTTTAACCTTCTCGTGCACGTCTCAGCAATTTAATAGTTATTATGCATTAGAGTTTGCAGGTTAGGATTCGAACTAGGAGCTCTGAATAGTCTTTCATTAATCTGGGTAATGATATAATGATGTTTTACCCTAGTAAAGTATCAATTTGGATGTCTAAGTATACACACGTGTTTAATATAAATAATTATATTTGTTAAATACATTTTTAACCTTTTAGTGCACGCATCCATAATTTGATAGTTATTTCACATTAGAGTTAGCAGGGTAAGATTCGAACTAGAACCTCTTAACGATCTTTCATTAATCAGGGTAATGATATAATGTTTTAGCTTAGCAAAGTATCAATTTGGATGCCTAAGTATACACCTGTGTTTAATATAAATAATTATATTTGTTAAATACATTTTAATCTGACCTTGCATAGTTTAATTTTTATTACGCATTAAAGTTTCACCTACAACCCTCTGAACACCCTTTTATTAATTAGCGTAATGATATAATAATATCAATCATCAATTTCTCATTAGCAATTAAAACATTAAACTTTTGATTGCTGTACAAATCGAACACCTATCTATTGATATCCATGTATACACAGAGGTTTAATGTATGTAATAAAATATATATTAAGCGCTTTTTCAGAGTCGCTGCTTGAAATGAGCCAAACAGAATGGTTGTTAACTATGTTCGGGTATTTTCGTAGGACCTCGTAAAACATTAGGAGAGAACAGCCCCTCAGTGCAAAAACCATGATGGCTGACTCTGACGTTGTTGAACTGTTTACGTATAGCAGGTAAACAGACCTCTCTGTCTTTCACGCGAACAAACAAAGACAGGGCGAGCATAAAGCCTCCCTCAGATTCTTTTGTCAAGCACGCAGGTGTTCGAACAATAGAAAGGGACCAGCTTTGTTCTTTTGTTATAGGGTTGTGGAATGGGAATGCCAGGTGGTCCTTCTAAGAAGCCTTGCTCCGGACAAAAGGGGATACAATAGAATCTATTCCTTTGTTAACGGGCTTCAGTTGTCTTTTGTCACGACCCTAATTTATCGTGGCCTTTGTTCATTTTGACAGTTGAAGGGCAAGCATTGTTCTTTTGTTAAATGCTAGTGGAATGGAAATACCAGGTGCTCTTTCTAAAGAAGCCTTGCCCCGGACAATAGAAAGGGACACAATAGAATCTGTTCATTTGTCCAGCATACTCTTTGTTCATTTTGACAGTGATGGACGGCTTCCTGCATGTGTTCGAGAAACAATGTGAGTGGGGGTGGGTGAGCTGCTTCAGGTGCAGAAGTGGCCGGATGTGGAATGGGTAGGAAAAACATCTCGCCTTTGTTACAGAACCATAAATTTACGACCCCCTTTGTTCGTTTTGGCAGGTGAAGGATACCCTTAATTGCTTAACTGTCAAGCTTCCATTATACTCAACAAGATTTATGACCCACAGCTGCAACTAAAAGTACCAAAGAGTTGGGGTTGGGGTGGGGGAGGAGGTGGAGGAGCTCATTTGCATATGAATACACATTCCTGCATATGAAGTGCGTTTGAACCATCATTTTGTTTCTACTGACTTAGGGGTTTTTTCCGCTAAGACCCCTCTTCAAATACCTTACAAGTGATCTATACTCGAGTCTTTTTGTTGTTAAAGTTCTTGAATAATGCGGTTCTTTGTTTACAGTTACTTTAACAATTCCCTAACACCTATCAACGTTTCCCTACTTCTGCCGCATAAACGTATACTCCACTAGACCTCTGATTATCCTAGCTTTTTCCTCTTATTCTGTACGTCACCTGTATAAACGCATTCCAGCTTTAACATTCGTCTATCTTAGCACCTTCCCTCGTATTCCCTATCTCCCCAGTATAAGCCTACATTCCCCCCCCTTCAGCATCTGTCTAGCCTAGCACCTCTCCACGTGTACCCTATCTCACTCATATAAAGGTATTCTCCTACTTCAGCTCCTGTCTAGCCTAGCATCAGCCCCCCGTATTCCCTATCTCTCCCATATAAACGCATTTTCCTCCGTGAACCTCCTCATCTATAATCGTTTTCCCTATCGTTTCCCATATAAACGCAAAAAACTGTGCCAGAATGCTCCTATATAAGCTACTGACATGAGCTGCTATGAGGAGTCCAAGCGGACCCCAAGTTGTATTTGATTATTTTACAATTGTATTTCTTAAACATTTTACGGAACTATTTTATGGCAATAAAGGTGATTAAATTTGTAACACATCACAAAGTTTCAAAATTCACAATTAGATATTTCACTCATAACAACTAAAAATTTTAACATTGGGGTCCATCTGGACCCCGCATAGCACGCCACACACCAACAAAGGAATACTACTCGCCATTTACAATATACCAGTTACGAAAAGTGCGATTGGCTTACTGGAAATCTCAAGTAGTATAATAGATTATTTGGTTGGTATTGTTTGCTGTGACAGAAACTCCACTTGGCCAACTATAGGATATTGCAAGTTAAATAATTTAACTAAAGCATTACGGAATCATGATGCCGCCATTGCACATATTCGCGCTTCTATGTCACTTGCGACTATTAAAACTGAGGCAAGTGACCCAACACGACAAAGCATTATTCTATATAATGAAAAGGTAAAACTTAATACCCATATTTCGAAAAGGCTTATAAACACTGTTTGTTTACTTGCGAAACCGCAACTTTCATTTAAAGGAGATGAGTCGAAAGCGTCTAATAGCAATGGTGACTATTTAGAACTTGTGAACTACACTGCTCATTATGACACCTACTAAACATTATTTCGATACTTCCACAGTATTCAAAGGTGTATCAAATCGCATTAAAATTATTTAGTTGAATCTTTTGCCAGTGCGCCTTAATAAGGAAATTAAACAACAGTTGCAAAAGTCTAACATTTTTGGATATCGCTGATGAGACAACCTGACATCTCAAATAAATAAATTTTTCTGTCGTTTATCGGCATGCCTATAATTGAAGGGAGGCTGGTAGAGACGTTTGTGTGCTTCTAGGATGTAAGTGAAGATAAAACAGCTGCAGCAAATTCTAAGCTTATTTTAATACACATTCAAGGCTTTTCGAATTGCGCTGAAAAGTTTGTCGCACAGAGCTACGATAGATATGCAAATTAATAACCAGTTCCTTTCTGGTATACCAGTCAATATTAAGGCACGTTTTCCACAAGCAGTCTTTGTTCATTGATATGCACATTGTTTGAATTTGGTACCGCCCCAAAGTGCCTCAAGTATTCCTGAATGTGGTATCATTTTTGCTACACTTAGTGGGCTTGCAGTAATTTTATCTAAATCACCAAAACTTGCAAAATTTCTAGATACATTTTTAGGTCGACGGTTATATGTTTGCCCAACACGATGGAACTACTCGTAACGTCTTGTCAATACTGTTTACAAAAAAACAAAGGATGAGCTTCACCTGGTTTATTGCACCATATTGGAACATCAGTCAGAAACAGAAACTGATACTCTTTCTGTCATTCAAGGACATTTATCAAATTTAGAAGCTTTTAAATTTTGCTTTCTTCTTGCAGCTTTTCATGTTATGTCTTCTCTAACCGATGTTTGGTTCAGTGTTCTTCAAAATTCTTCATTGGATATTGTTTACTGCAGAAAAAAATATGGCAGAAAAGCAAAATACCGTGAAATCCCTTAGAAATCCTTTTCAGAGCTCGTATGAAGAAACCATTTCTGATGTTGGATGTTGGTTTTTCAGAAAAACGAAACCGAAACTTCTGCTTAGAAATTATAACAAAATACAGAAGATTGTTTGTAATTTTCGATAATATTGAACAACACATTAATACAGGATATCAGGATTAAGGAAAGCTTAGCTTTTTGTGCTTATTTAACTCTTCAAATTATAGATCTTATGTTCGCACTTTCTCAGCTGAGGTATTTAAAAGCTTAATTGAAAATTACGGTGTCTACTGAAAAAGGAGTTAATTGCAACGTACTGTTAAAGGAATTTTCCTAAAAGTCGCCTTTAGAGCTAATGAAGATGTTAGCGACTTCCGCAATTGGAAATTCAATGCCGCAGTTATATCTGCTGACTTCACTTATAAGTAGGGCTTGGATATTTATGACCTAAACATCACCATAATATGCACAAAAGAATATGCTGTTATGACCAAACATTTACCAAAATATGCAGAATAACATAATAAGTATGGCCTAACAATATTAAAATTAGGTAAAAGTTCTAGTGTAAAATAAATTAATAAGTAAATTTTCATAATGAACTATTTATTTGAGAGTAAAATGCACATGAGAAGCAAGCTAAACTATGCAATTTGACATTCCAGTATGATTTTTATTAACATTATAGGAACCTATGTGCTTTTTACATCCTCATTCTACTTCATATTATAAGCTCTGAGTTGCAATACACAATTAAGACCTTGTGCAAATTTTCAAATGAAAAAGATTTCCTATTGTCAGCCAACAAAGCCCTGTACTTCGAAAATCTCCTTTCTACTTCAGCTAACACAAGAGGAGCATATTTAAAATGAACAATATCATTTGAATCTAAATCTGAATGATTAAGAGAGAACTTTTCACCCAACAAAATCATTGAAATGGAACACAGTGTATGATACCCTTCGTTTTTTTCTAACATCTTTTCCATTTTTTTTGACACTTCTTTTCCCACTTTACCACAAACACCCTCTAATTTATTCATAACTTTTTTCACTTGTTCTATCTGCTTCACCAGTGGCACTTCTGATCCCTCCAAAGCAGTTATGACAGCTGGAATAAATCCAAAATTTGATTTTATGTATGAAAGTTTGACTGAAATTTCACCATTAGACCTTAATTCTTGAGCTAGTCCAATTGAAGTAGCTTCACTGCTATCGAATGAATCAATGATGCATTTCACAACGTTGAAGTTCTGGCAGTAATAGTTGCAGGCATCAACCCAGGACCCCCATCTTGTCAAAATGGGAGATGGTGGCAAGGGAATGTCTGGAGCTAACAACTTAAATGCTACAACACGTGAAGGGGCTTTCAAAAGTATCTTTTTGGCACATCCAATAAATTCGTCGTCACTGAATTTACTACGAATCTCCTCTGCAACTCGGTGCAAGGCGTGAGCTAAACAAGTCACATGCACCATTTTACTGTACAATGCTTTTAGAGAATCGGCAGCTTTCACCATATAAGGTGCAGCATCCGTTACGAAGAGAAGTACATTGTCATGCTTAACACCTTCGGGCCATATGGCACCCATAGATCTGTCGAACAACTTAGAAATGGTGGAAAAATTTACTTTTTCTAAATGTTCACAGTTTATTAGAAACTTTTCGCCTGGACCATCTTCTTTCAAAGTTTCCACAATGACATTTGCAATATATCTTCCCATAGAGTCTGTAGTTTCATCAATTGATACCTAAATTTTTTTATTTACGAGCTGTTGTCTGATTTGTTGTATTGTTTTTTCGTAGCTTCGGCTGACAAAGTTCTTTCTTAATGTGGAAGAATCAGGAAGAGATTTGCCTGTGTATTTTTCTAAGAATTCACGAAATTTTGGATGGTTTAGTTTACTTAAGGGAATATCAGCACAAAGGAAAGCTGTACAAAGTTCTTCGCAGAATGGTGAATAAGACTGGCGGGATTCCCCTAGGAGCATTTGCTGTAGTGTTTTTTCATTTTCAATCTGTTGTACTCCACGTTTGTGTTTATTTGTTGCCACATGCTGTTGAACATTAAATGACTTCTCCGCAGCTACTCTTACGTCGCACAGTTTACAATAGAGTATTTTACCATCACTTGAAAATACTTTCTCACCATATTGAGACACAAACTTTTTGTTTTACTTGAACATTTTGCTTCACTTTAGGCATTTTTTCTGAACTGTACTGCACATGCTTACGACTTCAATAAGACTGAATAACACAATGAGTGAATTAGACACTTGTCTGCAGTCCAGAGTCCAGAATGACTTAATCAGATACCTGTTCATAGAGTAACAATAGCTTACACAAACTCACTGATGCGTAAGGGTGAAGTCCATATTGTGAATTCAAAGGAAACAGGGAAGGAATGTAGATACTTGACATTTTCCAGGAAACAAAATGAGGTGCGCAATTCTGGGAAATGTAACACGGAATAAATAAATTGCATGAGAAAGTTCTTTTCTTCTTGAAAGAGTGAAAATATGTTGAATATGACCAATTACTTACTAAAATATGCTCTATCAGAGAGAAATGGCCATATATGCAAAAATATGACTTAACAAACTAGGTTAATTCATTTCGCTGTTTCATAAGAAGCATTTATATGTATTTAAGGAGCATGTCAGTCCTTCCAAAAAATATATGCACTATCATAAAAATCCTAGCCCTACTTATAAGCATGATAACAGTTTCCACTGTAACATATGAAAGATCGTTTTCCGCATTAAAGCGCATTAAGACATATGCACGAAACAGAAGAGGGTAAAAACGGTTTTAGGATCTTGGACTGATATAAATTGAAAGTGAACTATGAAGTACTCTGAAAGAAAGACATTTTTTAATGATGTAATTGGACATTTTGCTGCAAGTAATCGACAAATGCAATTCGCCTATAAATAAAAAGGACGGTAAATGAATTCGATATAGTTTTGAAAATAGTGCACTTTTACGGTAGTTCGATTATGTAAGTAGTTTTTTATAGTAGTATTTTGTATTTTAGACTGTAGTTGTAACTTGCAGTGGTCTTTTAGATTTTGTTAAATTATAGTATGTCATCTTTTTATAATTACCAATACTGTAAGTATTGCAATAAACTATAAATAGTAGGAAAAAATATACATTTGCCGATTGCTTGGGTATTCTGTTGGGTCACCGTACGTCCCTAATTTATTTATACCATACTAAATGAGCAATACCTCGTATTTGAGGTTATAGTGCTCTTCAGTCTTTTGCCAAAACGGGCTATAAGAAAACGCGCGCTCTGTGAATGTAATTCTACATTTTAACCAGATCTACCACAAAGTGCAGATGAAATATACCAGAAAACACAATATTGACTTCTTTATTTCATTTCTAGATGGTAGTGAAGTAGATACTAATTTTGGAGATTCCATCTTGGCAAAAGAAATTAGAATAAAAGTGCTGTAATATTTATGGTGTATCCTATAATAATAATAATAATAATAATAATAATAATAATAATAATAATAATAATAATGGTGCTAATGATAGTAATATGAAAAAGATGAAATGGTCCTAATTATTTATTATAGTGTTTTTTCATTATTAATATGTCTAAAACCAAGCGCCCCTGTATTAAAATATAAACGGAAATACGTTTTGTTTAATTTCAGACGAAAATAAAAATACAAGAAATATTCACTCCACGGGGAACAGAAAGAAATGAAATGAGGGACCACAAGGTAATTTTGAGTACCTCGAAAATGAAGGAATAATCAGTCCTAAGGAAAGAAAGAAAGAAAGAAAGAACGAAAGAAAGAAAGCAAACTCCATCAAGTAGAAAAATAAAATGTTAGGAGGATGAACAAAAGAAAGGGAAAAGAATATACGAAATTACAAAGTTGTATCTGTTCCTGGAAAAATGTTTAATGACTATACCTGCATATGTCGTTAATAACGCGTACCAAAATTAACACAGGGGAAAGAAAAAGAATTCTTTGAAATGTTTTATAATGCTGATACAAGGGCCACTCAAACGTCAATAATTACTGGTTATATGATATAGGAAGTGAAGTCATTGCGTGGACGACGAACAGAAAATACAAACCATTGTAAAAGGAATCTTAGCAAATTTACTTCATTCCATCAGCAGATCATGGGGAAGTTCAAGTTTGTAAGGTAATGTGCATGAAAATGTTATAAATAAACGGTGCCAAAATTCACAGAGCAAGAGGTACACTTGAGCCTCATAATAGAAGCAGTTCCACAGCTATTGACATGATTCTAGAGTATAATAGCATTCTTACAACACATAGTCATTACACAAGAAAAGATTCAAGTAAGAAGTACTTAGGAACTAATCTCAACCTAAGTCTGATGTAGAGGCTTTTTGCTGAATAATTGAAACAAGAGGACAAGAAGCAAAAAATGCCAGTCATTATATGAAAATCTGTCTTGACAGGACTTCAACTTAAGTTTTCGTTCTATAAGAAAATCCATTTGTGACACACATGACTCTTTAAGGTTCAGATTCAAGCAGTCGAAGAAAAAAATAGCATTAATGAACCAGCAAGCTTAAAATCCACCCAAGAACTTCATCATTTAAGAGTTGAGTGTGCTAGAAATGATATTCGACTTGATGAAAAGAGCAAGAAAGCTGAAAATTTGACCCACTGTGTCTTTTGACTTTCAAAAAGTTATCCTTCTACCTAAGGTAACTACAGTTGAAGTTTATTATAAAAGACAACTTTCTTGTTATAATTTTGGTATTCACAATTTTTCTTCTGGTAAAGGAACAATGCACATATGAGATAAGGGTACAGCATCTAGGGGAGCACAGGAAGTTGGATCTTGTAGTACAAAATGCTTGAGAAGTCATGAAACAAAGGAAAAATTAATTGTATGGTCCGATAGTTGTGGAGGACAGAACTGGAATTTTAAAACAGTAGTTTTGGATGCATTAATCTGGTCCAGTGTCCTGAGATAAATGTAAATGAAGTCACTCATAAGTTCGCAGAACCAGGACACTCATATCTACCAAACGACAGTGAGTTTGTACATACTGAAAGAAAAATGAAGTATCACCCAGAGGATAGGGGAGAGAGTATACTCCTCTGCAATGGTATAAAATAATTTTAGAAGCAAGAACTAGAAAAATTAAGTGTTTGAAGTAGTACAAATGGAAAAAATTTAATTTAAGTCTATTGAGACTCTTCATAAACACCTTGTTAATTGCAAGAAGACAGTAAGACAATATTGCCTCACAGGAAGCAATATTGAATAAAAATAAAAGAAATGAGGTTTAAGAAGTTTGATGTCAGGTGTGATAGAATATACATGTAGTCGCAACCCAATTGGTTGACTTTTCGTCTGTAAATTTCAATCGAAGGATGACAGGTGGAGCAGCCCAGTGGAGCAACTATTAACCTTCAGTTCTGTATCCTACAGGACATCAATTGAGTGCACAAAAGATGGAAGATGTAAAGAGTCTTCTTAAGTATGTTCCACCAAATACATCATTCTTTCTATAGTAACCTGGAAAACACAGAAGAAGAACAAGGCACCATATTTCATATGATTGTAATGAAGATGGTTGTGCTAAGGAGGATGATTAGAAAAGCATGATAATTTTGTTCTGATTTAAAAAAATGATGAAATACACATAGACATTTTAATAACTAAGTTTATGTTTGCAACACATATCTTTTTTAACAGTGCGATGTTTGTGGAGAGTGAATTATTTATGAAAATGTTTATGCAGCCTTATTATTCTATATTTCTTGAAGCAATATTTATGGATATTACCCATCAAAAGAAAAATAAATATAAACTACATTAATAAAACTACAAATAATTATCTAATGATAAAACAATTCATGATGAATATTTGGAAAATAACAGCTTGTTTTTAATTATTGATTTTATAGAAAAACAGCAATAAAGTATGCTTGCCTAACCTATAATTTTATTTATTTGTCATATTACAAGTCCTTCCTTGTGCCAGAAGAAACTATAAACATTTAATTATGTCAAAATGAACGATATCTTGCAGCAAAATAATAAACAATCTGTAAAAGCAGCCAAATTTTAATGTTAGAACTTTTGCACTATGGTAAAGTCACAAACAATAACTTTGTGAAATACTATTAAAATGTTCAGCTTTGTGGTTTTTGTGTAGAATTTTTAAATCCATGCTAACTTCAACAGCTGCTTCCTCAAAACACTGATTTTGGCTCTGAGTCTGTTTTAGCATATAACCATCCATGTAAATGTTGTCATTAGGATAATTTGTCACTCAAGTAATCTTCTACACAATAAAATTGCTTAGAGAAAAGAATGCATTGAGATTGTTAGTTCTATCCTTAATATCTGCAGTAGGAGCATTAAATATTTTAATGGTATCATAACACACAACTTTTTGGAAGTAAGGAAGTTTTGCATTTGGAGGAATAATATTTCCCTCTTATCTAGTATTTATCTAATGAATTTCCATTTTGTTATGAGACTCTACTACATACATAGAATTTTAGGATGAAGAGTATGTACGTGCAGGGTGGGGTAAATATTTTCAGTCTTGTAAACAGAGCCTTGCATAAATGTCTACTATGGGTGCTAGAAGTGATTTTTATAACCTGCTTTTGCATAAAGAATACTGTGTGTTTATTTTCTACTGAACTGCCCCAGAATTATAAATCATGTTCCATGATACAGTTAAAATATGCATAATATACTAATTTAAGTATATCTATTGAGCTTACATTCACAAGTGCTGGAATGACATAATAGACAGAGCTAAGCTTGGGTATTACTTAATGCAAGCATTCCAATCCAAATATCTATTTACTTGAAGGACCAGAAACTCAGTGTCATCAGTTTCTTCTAATACCATGTTGTTGATTCCAGCTTCTATTGGGGTGTGCAGTGATAGAAGAGTTATAAATTTAAATACTTTTGTTTTGTGTATATTTATAGATAGTTTATTTGCTTTAAACCAATTTGACATACGGCTCAGGTAATAATTAAATTTCACTATCCATCCACTTAAGCTTCAATTAGCGGCTAACGCAATAGTGCCCTTAGTGAACAGAATTATACTTGCTGCATCTTTTATACATAGTCATAGGTCATTTATATACATCAGACATAATAAACGGTCTAATATTGATCCTTAGACTACTCAGTGCACTACTGTTTTCCAATTAGAATTGGAACAGAACCAAATAATTGCTGTTTACGTCAATGGTTTGTTTTCGTTCACTTATATACGATACAAAACAATTTAAGTTTCCATTTTTTAGTTCATAAAATTTTAACTTTTCTATAAGAATACCATGATTAACACGGTGAAATTCATTTACTAGGTCACACAAAATTCCTCCTATGTGCATTTTTTTTATTTAATGCAGTTAAGTTATAGATATAGTAGATACTCCCTTACTGAACCCAAACCAATCCTGATAAGCATGTTATTATACTGAGGTATTCATTTAACCCATTAAACATAACTTTTTCCAGAACATTTGAAAAGCTTCACAAGATAGATTTTGGTCTATAATTTGAAAAATCATTGTGTTCATCTGTTTTGAAAATGGGTTTAATAATGGAGAATTTCAATCTCTCAGGGACAATTCCATCCTTCAGTGCATAAATAATCATGAATAAACTGCACATTTTGCCTGGCACCCTGGCCTTATGGCTCAGCTGAGTAGCCCTTGCTACCCTTAATCACCTATGAACCATCCTCTCCCTCCTTCGTTTGCCCTTCTACCTTTCTTATCTCTCTTACTTTTGTAATCCATTTCTCCTTTACTTTCTTTAAATCCCCTCATATTCTTATTTTTCCTTTCTTCTTTTCTTATCAACATTGCTACTATTTTTCCATCCATTTTGTCCCACTTTTCCTCCCATATGTTTTGTCTCATTTCGCTAATTCTTTGCATTCTGTCATATAATGCTCTGTGCTTTCACTACCTCCACAAAGTTCACAAATTCCAATTTTTCTGCCTCTTAGCCCTCACAGGTCACTGATCCTGTTCTCATCCATGCAAACACTTCTTTTTTCCATTCTATTAAACTAATCCACATATCCTTTTCTTCCCCATTTCCTTTTTACTAACCTAAAATATCCTAGTGATTTTTTTTTTCTCTAAGCTTCCCCAAATCTCTTGTCTTTCTATGTGCTCCACTCTGTTTCTTACTGTTATCCAGAAGCCATTGCTATTTCTTTTTCCTGCTCTCCAAATATCTCCTATTCCTATCTTCTTCATAATTTTTTCTACCCCTGTCCACCAGCTATTTTTGTTTTTCGTACTCTTTTGTTGTTCCATACATATCCTTAAAATTTCCCCTTCATCTTTTTCAGGCATGTAAACCAAAATTTCAAAATCCTTTCTAGTATCACTCCCTTTCTTCTTGTTCTTCCTAATTCTACTACCACTACTTCCCCGGTGCTGATCCTGGTAACCCCAATAGCTCTTTACAGAACGTTCATTAGCTCTGGTCTATTTTTCTGCTTAATTCAGCTCCCCCCCAGATTTCAACTGCATATAGCATTCTTACTTCTACCAATGCCTCATACATTGTTTCTATCGATTTAGTCAGTATTTATACTTTGTATACTCCTTACTCCTGTCATTGCTGCCTTTCCTTTAGCCATAACCTTCCTGCTATGCGCCACCCATTCACTACTACTGCTCATCCTTACCTCCAAATAATCCAATTCCTTGGCAACTTGTAACTTTAAACCCCCATCAGACATTCCTCTGCTTTTTTTAATGTATTTCCTCTTTTAAATACCGTAGCTTTTGATTTGTTTATATTTACTTTAATTCACAATTTTTGGCAAAATTCCTGTATTCTGTTGATTGCTTTCTGTAGCCTAATTACCGTTATGGCCCTAACCATAAAGTCATCCGTGTACCTGGTATCTCTCTATTTGCTATTATGGGATGGTGGAGACTTTTTTCTTTCACTCTATCTAATATATCATCTACAAATATATTAAATAATATAGGGCTCAATTTCCACCCTTTTTTAATCCTATTTTTTGCTCAGTCATTTCTGTAATTCCATTATTTCCACATCTTATACGAAATTTTATATCCTTATAAATCTTCCTAACCTTTTTATAAAATTTTCTCTTTCCCCTTTCTTTCTTAATTTGTAAGGTAATGCTTCTCTATTTATTGTATCAAATGCTTTTTCAATATCTGCAAAAAACATGTATATCCTTCGTCTTTTCCTGCACAAATAATTATGCATAAATAACTAAGTGGAATGCTAATTTGATATGAGCAATATTTTAAGATTTTGATTGTTATTTCATCATAACCAAAAGAATTTTTTTATTTGAAAGAGCTGTTAATTTTTTGTATTTCAAAAGGTGTTATTAGATTAGCTTCAATTTTAGGCACTTCATTTGTGAAATATGATCTCAGAGATTTTAATGCTGCTTCCTTACTTCCATAATTAATTTTAGTTTGCTCATTACATCTAAGAACAGTTGGTTCAAAATTTCTGCAACTTTATGAATTTTGCTAATTTCTTACCGTCAATGTTTTGTTTTATTGAGTAAGTTTGTAGTGAGAATTCATCCACTTCTGTTTTTATCATATTCCAAGCAGGATTTCTTTTATTATCAGAGTGCCCAATCAGTTTATTGTAATGCAATACTTTAGTTGCATTTACAACTTTTTCTACAACTTTACAGCATTTTTTATAGTCGTGTTTTAAATCCAAATGGTTACTGATTCTTACCCTCTACTATAGTTCTATTTTATATCTGAATGACATTCTAATTCTTAATGTAATCCAGGCATTTTCTCCCTTGAAGTTCAATATTTTGGTAAGCTTAAATGAGGAGCAGGCTTCAGAATGAGTTTTGAAATATTGAAGAAAGTTATATTTATTTTTGGTCCCATTTCTTTGGTAAGTGTTATTCAATATTTGAAGTTGAAGCATTTGCCTGAATTCATTCAGAATATTTTCTTTTATTTCCCTGGATTTGACATATCTACAATTAGATTTGAGTTTTGGATTTAAGTGTTTAATGTGTGGAATGTATACCTCATGATCCAACAATTTATTTCTTATTTATAAGACAATACAAAATTTAATTCTATCGGAGTTTACAAATATATTGTCTATATCTGTGGAGGAAGTATTTTGGATTCTTGTTGATAACTTTACTCTATGTGTCATGTGGTATGCTGCAAATAAAGAGCTAAACTGTTCCCTTTGAACACTGGATGTCAAATAATTAACACTTATATAAAAACATATGATTAGTTCTCTTTTTGGTTTAAAAAATGTTAAAATATATTATAGCTCTTTATAATATACTCAAATGGACTCAAACTTGCCAGAAAATTATTAATATATAGCTACTATGGTTAAATTTATTTGACTTACAATTAATGGTACTGCACAGAGGTCAGTGTCCTGTTGGACACAAAATTGTGATGTGTTTAAAATTATATAGAATATCAGGTCTAATACATATGCATACTCCACCTTTGCATAAAGTTTTTCTTGAAAACTTTCCTCCTTAAGAACACCACTGCTGACAAATGGGCTGGAAATGCTATTGTGTCAAGTGATGTTCAGATGGGCATACATGTGTGGCATTAGCTTTTCAGTATTAAGATTAATAATGAGATTATCTGTTGGTTTCTTGAGCATCTTATGTTTTTATTAAATACATACAGTAGGATAGTTTTTAATGTCACTGATATAAATAGTCAATTTTTTAGTTATTCTAGGTACCATAGAAGCTGTTTGGATTAACTCAATTTCCATTAAGTTTCTAGCATTATTTTGATTGTGGGATGTTTTTAACCCAAAACAGACCTCCTACCTGGGACTGCAAGAATTTTACCCTTAATTCTGTCAACAATTAGAAATGAAAGCTTCTCTTTGCCTTTAGAATCTATGTGTAGGCCATGAGAGATGAAACCATTTACATCTATCATGCACATGTAAGAGGCAGCTGGACTCACAAGCTTACCGCTCAAGTCTCAAATTCACATCCCTTACCCTCCAATAAAGCTGAGGCTTGTCATGCCTATGAAAAAGTCCAACTACTTTCACATTTGTATGACTGCTGTTCTCATTAA
Organism: Deroplatys truncata; assembly: GCA_030765065.1. NCBI lineage: Eukaryota > Metazoa > Arthropoda > Insecta > Mantodea > Mantidae > Deroplatys > Deroplatys truncata. The sequence continues at coordinate 343,873,561 of CM060990.1, read as the reverse complement.
TGTCACATAGATCCTTTTCAATAGTATAATTACTATTTCTATTCAGTCTGTTCCTTGGCCCATCCAATATTAACTACATTATTCCTCTCGGTGATGCCTGTAGTTAGTTTTGGCAGGTCTTCAGGACAGCCCAGCACTGGGTTTAACTATGCCTACTACATTATGATCACACCGAAATCCCGTTTGAGCAGGGAAGCCATGCTCCACCCATGGCTATTCCCAAGCAACAAGACCTTGCTTTTGGCACAATTTACAGTTTCATCTAAGACCTGCTCTTGGGGATTTCTGGCCTGATCAACATTCAGCGTTTCAAGACCTCCGAATCTGTTGGTCAGTTGGAGATGATGTGGGTCATCTGCAGAGAACGCCTTTTCTTACTGAGATTTCTCTTAAATAGGTAGGTACCAGCTATCAGCCAAATATTTTGAAGCCAATACAGAGCTTCTGGATTCATTTGAAAACATGTGGTTCTATTCTCAGATCGAAAATGGTTTTCTGATGCTTTCTGAACAGTGCCTTATACATACAAAGTTCACAAAACCACTCTGCACGTTACTTATGTTCTCATTAACAGTATTCACACACGCCCTATGAAACCAGTTTTACACCCTGCACAGAACACACCTTGGCTAACCCTACAGCGACAAGCACCACAATAACCACTAAGATCACATGATTTACCACTCATTAGAACGCGGCAGTGTCACTGGCGCTGGAAACACAATTAAGCTAACAAAGTAAGGCAATATGGCAATTAGCGCAATTTAACTATGAGCAATTACACTATAACTTTCTCTAACGTGTTTAACCACTTCACCTTAGCACTTAAAGTCGTCCTCCGTGGTGTAGTGGTTATCATGCTAGCCTCTAGTTCCCGAGGTCGCGGGTTCAAACCCGGCGTATGGCTATGGATTTTTCGGGTGCAAAAATCCTTAACATGTCTTCCTTCCAAAGAGAAATAAAGCCGGTGGTCCCGTGTCGTAGATTTACGGCACGTAAAAGAACCTCAAGCCCGATAAAGGGGTCTCTGAGCAAAATTACCAGTCTTTCACGCCCAATATAGAATGAGAAGCTCAGGACCACAGCAGCTGAAGAGCCTCCTTACATAAAACTCAATTTAATTTAATTTAGCATTTAAAAGGTATTGTAGACTAAAAATGAACTTACAAATACTTTTTCAGATACAATAACGTGCTTTCTCAAACTGAAGCCCATTATAAAGGATTGCTTACATATGATGCAAGGGCGGGAACTCAAGAGTTTATATTAAAACACCAAAACCACAAACACATTACACCAGGAGGTTACTGCACTTTTCACATTATACTACATCCACGGATTTATAAGCTTAATGTATTTACTAATGGCACACACTAAGGAATGAGGTAGGCTCGTAAGTATACATTTTGGCTGCTTACAAACTTTTAGATTCAGATAGCCCTGAATATGTGAAACAGCATCTACTGCATAATAATGTGATTATGAAGAAAATGTTATAACTACAGTCGCTCCCAACACAACAACAGTAATAATCGTAATAATAATACATAACTTTTCTGAGGAAAAAAGGTATTTTTATTAGAACTCACAAAGTATCATTTTCTGAATCAGGAAAAGGCATAATATCCTCTTATAGATCCTGTTCCTCCACATAGTCCACACAAAAGCTAATCAATATAAATGTACGTTACACTATACTGTAGGTACACGTTAAATAGGGAAAACTATACTGCACCAGAGCTGACACTATATAGGATGACCCATTTAAGTTAAACCTGTACAGTATTTCCAAAACTAAGAGTTGTAGAAAGAAATGTCTTAAATAAAAGTTACTTGATATTATGTGGGAAAGTAAATGCCATTAGTCGTGTTTTATTTGGAGGACGTTGTGATGGTCATTTTAGGGTAAATTTAAATTGACCCTATTGTAGGTTTCCATTTAAAAAATTAAACTGACCCTAAAATGACCATTATAACGTCCTACAAACAAAACACCATTAATGGCATTTACTTTCTCCCATAATATTAAGCAACTTTTATTGAAGTAATTTCTTTCTACAACGCTTAGTTTTGGAGATATTGTATGGTATCAACTTAAATGATCCACCCTGTATTTATAAAGGAAATCAATTGCGTCTGTTTTTCAATCCCGCAAATGTCTCTATCACTATATGATTGAAGTCTTTAGTATCATCCAGAACTTTTTTCTAAATACCAAGCATTGCCAGTACCGAAAGCTATCTCCGCCATTGCGTTTCGAAGCAAGTTTTTTATCCTTTTAGTTGTAGAGAAACAGCGTTCAGGTTCAACTGTTGAAAGAGGAGTTACTGTTCTAATCAGTTCATTTAACTGCAGAAATGTATCTTGATCCAAGCTGTTGTCTAGTAGGAGCAGCAATATAGCAACCGCGTCATCTGCGCGTTGAAAGTCTTCTCTGTTGCAGAGTACTTCTAGCCTTGTTCTCATTTGTGCCATCAGTAACCATGGGTATGCTTCACAGCAATGCCAAGATCTCTCTGAGGAAAATTCGTCGAAAATAGAGAAAATGATTTTGATGCTCAAAGGATATTCGTAAATGAAAAACATTTCATTTACATTGGCTTATTATGGAGTCACAAACTAATTTTCCATCTGCTACTTTGTTTTCTGTTTTTCTTTTCTTCTGATATTGTTCTTCACATGATGACGATATTTCATCAATGGTAATATTTTTTTCCAATTATACCTTCAAACTCCAATAAATGAGACGGTAGGTGGAAGAGGGGCATGTCTGCAAAAAATGTCATTTTGAGAAAAACAGAGTTGAAATATTAATATTGCTCCAACTTTTACTTTAGCATTTATTGGTTGAAAACATAATAATACAATTTTATTATTACAGTTGAAATAAATTTTTCTGAACATTTCTGGAGCATATTTTCGATTAAAAAACAGGAAAAAGAACGTTTAAGTTGTGCATTGGTGCCCTTCTTCCGTAGAACATTCCAATATGTCTGCGTCCTCTGAATAAAGCTCAGTGTTGTCTTCGTACCAATTGAAGGTGCAACACCGAATTCCAAGCAACACTTTCTTCATCCAGGTATGATAAAGATGTTCAACATCTGTCTTTCGTACCATTTTGACTGGACTGGGAGAACAGTTTTTAAAGATTTTAATGTGACTGTAGAGAGTGTAGACGAATCATACATAGCTTTCCAGAATCGGAAAAATTTCTCCACATGTACCTTAAATGACTGACTACATGTCAAAGCTCTATTTGGTTTGTACTTCATTATCACATACTCGTATTGTTGTATTTTAAAGAGTTCACCATTTGAAACTGGTTTCTTGAGGAATTAGTTGCTTAGAACTTCTCCCCAGTTTTTTATGAGAGAATGGTCTGTTAATACTTGGAATGGCGTTGGAATTTTACATCTCACATGGCCTCTAGGATTTCTCATTTGCAATGGATCTTATAAGACCAAAGTTCCTATCGTATTCCGAACAATAATGCTTCCTAACAGGAAATAGTTGAATAATGGTCTTCTTATGAACTCTAGCCAACCAAGAGCAAAAACTAGTCATTGTTATGTTTTTGTTTTGACTAGCAACTATCAGAGAGAAAAATAACTACTGCAATCAGGATATTGTGCCAGAAATTTACATAAACGGTCACACAAGAAAGATGCAACAGAAATAGATCTCCTTTTGGCAGTTGACTCCACAAAACAATATAAGAATTAAGAATCAACATTATGAACGTGAAATTTGAATGTATGTAGCCAAAGGAGTCTTCTATAAAACTGGCTAGTGGCATTGGTCTTAGGAATAGCAAGGTTCTGTGGGAAGTCGAATTTCATTACAAGGTATTATGAACTCTCTTTTGATTTATTTATATAATTATCTTTTAGTTCTTTATGAGCAGACACTTTACGTTGATGAAGGCTGTAGCTTAACTTAATAGAGTCTGCTAGGTTTTGTTCTAATATTTTTGCAGAAATCACACACATCGGTCTTTGGTTTACGGAAAATGTATTTAGTGTTAGGAGTGTAGTATTTGAAATAGGTTTTATGCTCCAAAGTTAGCTTCTTTCCAGTTCCATTGAAGTAGTATTCAGAAAATAGTGAATCTAAAATTTTATATTTAACTCATGATTGTCAAAACATTTTATGGTAGTTTTTGTGGGCAGTAATGTGTGGTTTTATGAGGAAAAGAGCCTAAACGTTCTAGAAATTTCCAAACGTTTCCATTTAGTTTAGAAGCTCTGGTTTGATGACGTTCCCTTCGATCAAAATATCCTACATTGGCTGTCATTTTGGCACGAACAACCCTCAATCTCGTTATGGACACACCCAAGAGTTTCACAACAGAGTACGATTTACTTGAATGTTTCCCACCTACTGATAGAAAATAATCCCACGTTTCATTTCGGGGCTTTTGAGAACCTTCGACTTTCTTTGGTTTATTTATGATAACTGACCGTCTCATGCAGTTTCCTAACACAGTATCTCGTATTTCTTTATTTTTCCACCCCCAGAAATGTTAAAATGTTTGCTCTTGGACTTCAGCAGGAAATTTATCACATCTTGATGAGCAGCGGTATAAAATAACAGAAAATGATTTACCTGTTACATCTTTCCCAGAAGAGCTAACATATGCTTGGCCAGATTGCCTCGCTAATTTTGATTTTTGATATTTCTAATCTTCTTTGTGAATACATCTTTGTCTACCATGTTTATTAACTGAACTGTCATTAATATTATCTATTGTATTCTAAATAATAATAAATGTAACTATCCACACATGCAAACACCTCAACAACAATATGCCGTCTGGAAAATAGCCTATTTTACAATTCTGTCATAAAATAAAGATTACATTCCTGCCTGTAAAATGCTGTCACTACTCACTGGTAAAACTTACTTCATTCAAAATGCCTGGCTTCACACTTTAGGATATGGAGACTTCAATAATGCATTCTCTCGAAAAAGGGCACTTCGACCAACATGCCCTTCTTCCACCTACCGCCTCAAATATTGCCTTAAGTTTGTAGCTTCAAGATTCCGTTGTTGCAGGTTTCTGAAGAGTGTGTCTGCATTTTGCACGATCTTATGAAAAATTTTAGCCAAAATAAAGTTCAGGATATTTTATATTGGAAAGGAGGCAGCATATTTCTCGTTTGGTTTTATAATCTGATGATCAGGGATGGAAAGTTATTCTAAATACTCGACCAGACCTTCTTTGTTCTCTTTAACTGTGTTGACTGTTCGAATGTTAAACAGTACCGATCTTCACTTTACCAACAATTGTGAGTTCATCGCTAACACTATTGGTAAGTGGGAGTTCTCGTGCCTTTTCGTTTGTTTGTTTGTTGGACAAATGTGCGAGACCCATAACACCCGGATTAGTCCACAACTTAACTTCCGGGTTGAAAATCAGGTGTGGGAAACAGTACAATGCGTTTCTTACGTTGCACCCACACAAACACTTGTGCTTATTGTACAGAAGGCCCCAAAAGTTTTCCGGTGGGCCAGAGGGTGCACAGGAAGAGGGGGAAGGAATATGTTCTCGACTATTATTAGTTTCAAATGGGAAGAGTTCTGAGCTACAGCGAATGAGGTGCATTTGCGTGCACAGCGTTGCCACCTCGTTACCCCAACTCTTTTCATATTTCCCTCTCACACTCACATCTGCCTGTCGCTAGAATGGTCGACGTAAAGCAACTCAAACTGAATTATCTAAACTTTTATAATTCTTCTGGTGTTTAAATTCATAATTGGGAATATACTCGCATGCTACGTACGTATTTTTTAAGTGTTATATAATTATAGGTTATGAATTACCTGTGCTTTTAATCCAATGGAACTGCCAGTGGCTCATCCGTATCACTGTCATCAGTTACGTGAGGAGGCAATTCGTCACTGACACTGTCTTCATCGTCTGAGTCTTGCAAATTTATGATGATAGGTTCCAAAATATCGTCACGGCCTATTTCTTTCCAAAAGTCGTCGTCTTGTAGTTTTTCTGCATGTCTCACGCAGGCTTCCCAGTCTTGTTGAGTTACCTTGTCAATTTCTTCGTGAATAAGACGTTCAACGTCAGTCAGTTTAAAAGTGTTATTTCTGTTTGCAACCCCTCGTTTTATTTGAGCCCATACTAACTCAATTGGATTATACTGGCAGTGATAAGGGGGGAGGCGGATTACCTCGTGTCCCATTTCCATTGCAAGTTGATCCAGCTGATACACTTTTCCCTGGTTTTTAAATGGAAGTACTCGTTGCAGTAACTCATTTTTAGTTTCAGTTGCCGAAAATTCAACCCCCTTTTTTTGCAACCATTCAACAATTTGGTTCTTTCTACTGGCAGTATTCGGTACTTTGTTTTCAATAACCGAATGATATGGTGCATTATCCATTATAATTATGCTTCCCTCTTCTAAATAATTTAGGAATCTGTTCAAAAACCATTCTTTAAACGTATCAGCTGTCATCTCTTCGTGATAATCTGAGGTGGTTTTGGACAGAAAAATCCATTTGCTTTCAGGTACAAATCCTGTCTTAGCGGACCCTACATAACAAATGATAAGTCGACTGCCTTTTCCAACAGGTACCTTCAGGCCACCCTTTTTTGAGGAATCTTGCCAGATTGAATTTTGAGTGTGGTTTTTATTTACCCATGTCTCATCTAAGTAAAATATAGGTCTCGTATCGCAAGAATTTCGAATTTCGTGCATTTTGCGTAAGAATTTTATTCTTGCCACAACAATGTCACTCCTCTCCATTAAAAATTGTCGCCCATCATTTGTCTTTCTGTACCTGAAACCCTAATCCTCTCAAAATTCTATAAGTAGATGAATTTGAACCAGTGTATGACATTTTAGTTCTAAGGGCACAAGTTATTTTCTGTATTGTTGGGAATTCACCTTGGTCATAAAACTCGAACACAGTTCTGCGTACAACGTCCTTGTCAAAGTCAGTTAAATTTGTAATCTTCTTCGGAGGTCCAATGTGCTTTCTGGGCGATACAAACACTGGAGCATCACTGGGAACAGATTTTCTTGCATCTCCGCAAATGCGAGACACACTTGCTTTACCGACACCACACGCTTTAGCAGTAAGCTGTTGAGGATATTTGAAATCAAGTTGATTTCTGTGTTCCTCATTGTTACATTTTTTAAAAAACGAGTAGACCCTAAATATAATACTTCGAGCCTGACTTCGCAATACCTGCCTCTTTGACTCGCCACTAAATTCTCCACAATAAGTCATTGCACTATTTTACTCTTGCTGCTTGCTCTCTGAACAACAACTGAATACTGATATTAACTGTGTAGGGTAAATAAACTCCAACCCAGATTTAAAAACAACACACAATCATAAACATGTGACGGCTCACGTTCTGCAGGCTCTACAAGTAACACAAGTGAGCTGGGTAGGCTGTTTGCTCTCTCTCAGCTTAAACAAACGCCTTGGTTTTACAACATAATTCTTTATCACCATCAAGTCAGTAGTTCTGTATAATTACAATAATATATATATATATACATAATGTATACAGTAATGCATACATACAAATAATGTGACCATTACAGTGCTTACGTGGTTATATTATAACATATGGGAATGTTTATTTGTTTGTATTATGAAAACTATTTGAGCTAAAAATATGTGGTTTTTACGGTTGTGTTACGAAAATTACTCCCTACCTTCTAGTGGGTTACTTTTTGCAAAATTTGAATTTTTGTCTTAGCGCAAATTATATTTATTAGAAACACATTCGCTTAGCACGCGTCACGCTTAGCTTACGGCGAATGCAATATGACAACCCAGCGGAACTCCGATTGGTTGCCGCTCTGGCCGCGCTCAAGGACAAACATCATCCCATTTGAAAAACACAGTAGTCATGCCTGGCTATAGCCGACAGTAAGCACCAGTATCGTCTCAAACGTCACATTTACTTTTGCGCATGCTCGTATAATTCAGCGACCTGACTGTACGAGGAAAAAAGACGAAACTAAGTACTTTTCTCTTTACTAGAACTATCCAAGCGAAATAAATTAACATTTTCATTACATAATATGTTGTTTAAAAATAAATATTGCACTATTTATGAAGGTGCTACCGAAGTTTAAGATGCATTATTAAGTAATTTTCTTGAGAAACAAGGTTCACATGAGGTATATCTTGTTTTTAACGTTTGTTGCTACTACTACTACTACTACTACTACTACTACTACTACTACTACTACTACTACTACTACTACTACTACTACTACTACTACTACTGCTGCTGCTGCTGCTGCTAATAGTTTCATAATACCGCGCAATGGACTGTTCTACCGAACTCCGACAGCAGAGAGTATTTATTACCTTGAATATAAGTTTGCTTTGCTTTATAATCTTCATAGAGATTTATCACTACGTTTACGTTTAAGTGTGTAGTTCCATACGGTTGGCACATTCAATTCTGATAATATTCAAGTAACGTTTTAAAAACACGGAAGCAAATGTAATATTATTGTCAAACTGTTGAAGCAGTTTGAGCACAATTAAGTGTAATATTCAGTTTTCTTCAAAATGAGATATATTTTGCGTTTATTACTGAAAAACGAATACAGATTGTTTTATTTGAAGCATAATTCCCCCTTACACACACTCACAAGAGAAAGGAAGAAACCCCGTGCCAACCGTATAGTGGACGTAGAGTAAAACCAGCTATTGTATCTAAAAGGAAAAAAAAATCATGGATACGAGGAAACAACGTTTAGCGCAAACTATGCAGTTTCCGTATAGCTGTTTTATTCGGTTAGGATAACATATAAGCAAAATTTTCAAAATAGTGATACGAAAGTGTTAATGCATAGCGGTTTATGCGCTTTTGTTGGAGTTGGTTCCTTATTTGAAAGCACTCTATTTTGAAAATTCAATTGCTTTCAAAAGTAAACTTACTTTCAAATTAAAAATCTGAAGAAAGAAGAAAAAAAAAAGCTTAGGAAATAACATACGGTAACAAACGGTGCTAGACTTAGATGCTTTGTATTATGATTCAGTTTCTGAATCCTTAAAATGCTTCTCTTCACTGGTCTGGAATGGAATGGAATCTGGAATGGAGGGGACTCGGCCCCAATCCACTGAATGAGGATATTATGCCTGTGCTCCTCGAGGGGGCGCCCCGGGAGGGAGGGACGAGGTGAGAGACACTGGGTGGGCCGAAACCAGGAGTGACGGCACAGCAATGACAGGGTCCCTAAAGTTTGCAGATTGAGACGCCCCAACAGTCGGGCTGGTAAATCGGGGAGCCCGCCCCACGCAGAGGGTCCCGAATGGGTGGTCCGTATAACCCGGCAACCAGCCGAAGACCCAGGGACGGATAAGTTCCACAGAGAGCATCCTTTTTCCCTGCCACGCTGAATCGAAATACCATCGCCGACACTTGCAACACTGAAACAGACCTAATGGGGTTAAGGACGAATGAAATGAGGAATGCAACGAAATGGAGGGACAGAAATTCGGGGCTACGAAGAACCACTCCAGCATTTGCCTGACGATCCAGGAAAATATTTGAAAAAGCCCTTGGGTCAGGGACTTCCCGAATGTGAGCCGCACGCGTTACCGTGGCGCCACCTGAACGGAACCTGGAAAAACCGTTGTTCAAATCCCGGCTATGGCATATAGTTTTTCCGTCTGATTCTACCTTTCCAACATTGTCCTAAACACGGCTTGTGACTTCTTGTTAATTGAGATGAACTGTCATTACAAAATTCGTTGTAAGTATAAAAAGAATGCAATAGCTAAAACGATAGTCGAAGCTTTATGCGGTGCCTTGAAACTCAACGCTCTTTGCATTATCATGAGAAAAGTCTAATGCATTGAATTCTAGAAATTGTTTTTTTAAACCTTAGTTTTCTACCTACTTATTGATACAGATAAACCTTCAATTCACATTTAGTCCGTCTCTGTGGTGTGGGGGCCTGCCTCACATTCAAGAGGTCCCAAGTTCGAATCTCGGTTAGAGTGAGTTACCTGGATAAAGATTTTTTCTAGGATTTCCTGTTATCCTGAGAAGATAAATGTCAGGTGACTGTAAGCTCTAGAGACCTCGGGCACATTTGAGCATCATTTTGACCATTTCATTTATTCAGCGTCCGTAATGGCCTACCCGGTCAAAGAACGTTAATTACGAGTTAATTCATAAAAACATGTATGACAAACTGTGTGCTTTAACGGGTCTGCATTTCTTGCGTAGTAAAACCCTGTCCATTTCTACAGTTTACCAATTATACCAAAGTCATTCAGAATGAAAAAGACTTGAGAGGCTACTCTTCGAAAATTCAAAATATATTTATCGTTTGTCATGAAAATATCTTAAACAGAGAGTATTTTAATCAAAATCATTAGAGCCGTTTCTGAGAAAATAACAAATTTCGAAAGCTTTTTATGTAAAGAGTTGTTTGGGGTGGGGGAGATTTTTTTGAAAATCTTCGTGTCACATCCTTGAAAGATGCTGAACTTAAATATCAAGTTTGGTATTTGACGGACTTTTCGTTTTGGAGTTATGTTGTTCTCTGACACGCAGGCGTGCGGAATCCTTTCTATAAAATGTGTTGTATTCATATGACTTCCTCTACTCGGTTTCCCTATTCTTACAAAGCTTATTCTTCAATACATTTCATGTTAATACAGATAAACACTCATTACTTGTTTAAACATTTGTTGTGGGTATAAGTAAAACATATTAAGCTAAAGCGATAACCAACCCCTCAAAGCTGATCGCTATGCGATAGCTTTGGATTGGATTGGCTACGGAGAGGACTCGGCACTGATTCACATGGAGGATATTTCCTACGCCCCACGAGGAGGCGTCCCCGGGAGGAAGGATGATGCAAGAGGAGACATCAGGCGGCCGGAACCAGGGTGACAGCACAGGAATGGCAAGGTCCCTAAGTTTCCAGATAGAGGCTCCCCGGCAGACGAACAGGCAGACTGTGGACCCCATCCCGCACAGAGGGGTCCAACGCCACTCAAGGGGGTTCGGATAGCCCCGGCAGCCACTCGAAAGCCGACGGATGGAGAGAGTCACAAAGAGGATCCTTTACCCCTGCCACACTGCATCAAAACACCATCGCCGACACTTCCAACCCAGAAAGTGTTCAATTGATGAAAGATAATGGAGGGACAGGAAACTCGGGGATGCGAGAATCCTTTCCAGCATTCACCTGGCGACCCGGGAAAAACCCCCGAAAAGACCCATGGGCCAGCAAAGTCGCTCAAGACCTCCCGAACGCGGGCCATAGACGTGATAGCTTTGAAATTCTGTTCGCTCTTTATGAACACTAAAGGAAAGAAAGAAAGAAGAACAATAGCGATTTGCAGTTTAGAGAAGTATAGGTAAAGTATTTGAAAATTCAATCTAATAACGAAGAATATTTCAAAATAGGTTAACACCATAAAAATGTTATTTGTCATACATTTTTTGCTTTAACAAGATCTGCATTTTTTGTGCAGTAAGACTTGCTCTCTCTCACGGTTTACTAATTATAAAAAGTCATGCACAATAAAGACGCATTTGCAGACCATTCCTAGAGAATTAAAGATATACATCTTATTTATCATGAAAATAGCTTAAACATATGTATTTTAATCAAAATAATTAACGCCATTTTTGAAAAAATAAATAGTCTCGAAAAGTGTCAGGTGTAATGAGTAGTTTGGAGTGCGGGATTTTCTTCAAAATCTTCGTGCCACATCCTTGGAAGATGTTGAAGTTAAACGCTAAGTGTGGCTTTAACCAACTTTTTGTTTTTGGGTTATGCTGCTCACGGATCCACACACACACACACACACACACACACACACACACACACACACACACACAAACACACATACTTGGAACCTTTTTCTAAAACTACATTCTTTGGATTCGGGAATCTCAAACGTGATTTCTGGTAAAATTATGACATTGAATTTTTGGGTGGAATACAGTACTTGGTATACTTACTGTAAGTGCATAGTAGGGAAAGCAAAAATGCTTTCTTTTGACTCAAGGGGTCTCAAAACCTATATTTCCGGTGAATCTCGTTATTGAATTTTTGGGTGGAATACAATACTTCCTCTACTTCCTGGATGGTGGTCTGGAGTTTAGTAAATCTCGTTATAGTAGCGGCTAATTGTGTGGTTGTCGAACGTTGTTGGACTTCTATAGCTGCGAGGTGTTTAGCTGCTGAGAGGCACAGTGCCTCGAGCCGGTTCCTGAGTGCGGAGATCTGTGTCTGCGTGGCGGCGGTGGCGGTTCAGAGGTCTGTTAGGGCTTCTATGGACGTAAGCAGCGAGGCGGAGGTGTCCGGTTTGGGCGCTAGCGCATACACCAGGAGTTGGTGCGTGCCTTGGATTTGAGGTTGACTCTGCGTTTGCTGTGGAGTGGTCAGCAGACGGTAGCTCGCCTACACGGGTGTGCGAGAATCAAGGAACAGAGTTCGATTTCAGGCTAGTAGTAAAGGAAATGGGGCCGTTAGACAAACATTATTTGCAGTGATTGGGTGAAATTGACTTGTAAACATTGTCTTCTTTATTATATGCATTTGAAAGGAACAAAGGATATGAACAACAAACTAAAAATTATTGACCTTATTGAGCAAGGTTATAGTGCTGGGAGGCATGCGGATTTTTATGGAGTATCTCGAAGAATCGCGTCAAACTGGTGGAAGAAATACCAGGAATGGGGTTACAGACACGCAAAGCAGGTAGCGTATTTAATCGTAAATGTATAATGCAGTCTGCATGGTACCAGAAGCATCAAGAGCATATCACAACGGGATACAAAGCAAAATTAAAGCACACGTGAGAAAAATACTGTTTAATAAGTAAAGTTTTCAGGATAGATAGGAATAATTTTACTTTCAATGGTACTTGAATATTTGTTTGCAAAGCAGTAACAGTAATAGACATATTGGTTCTGAGTTATAAAATGACATAAACTAGTTTGCTATTAAAAACCAAAGGAAAGAAACATAGTAAGGAACTGAGTTATACACAAATGGACCACGTAAAACGAAAATGCGTTAAAAAATATCGCAAACATAGTATTTTCGTATTACTTGAGAAGGGTTGGCAATCTTTAAACTCCCTTTCTTGCAAAACTCTGACAATAAAATGTATTTAAGATAATATTAATTGTAAATTAATTATGGAAAGGTAGAATCAGAATGAAATATTCAACGCTGTTGTCGGTATTCAAATCACCACTCTTCGGTTTCTCATGCTGCTACTCTGTCATCTGAGCTACGACGTTGTTATATTATTATTTATTTACGAAAATCTACATGTGACTCAAATTTTCCCAGTAAAACAACACTTTTTCAATCTCTCTTGAGGCAATATACCCTAATGTAAAATTACGTACTTTTTCATTTTAATCTAACTTTCAACCCTATGGAAGAACTGTTTATAAAACTGAATTTATTGGCCTTTTTGTGCGAATCTGCGAATCCAAAACTGCCTTAAATCCTAGCCTCTGGGGCTTTCCGCCATCCCCGCCCCCGAAAAGGCTATGCGAAGCACGCCAATCAACTTGGTTTGCTAGAACTATATAACAGTTAGAGACTGCGTGGTGGAGCCATGGTTGTGGGAGAAGCTGCTTTACTAATTCCTTACCAACTGAGCACCTGGCTCATTATGTTGGCACGTTCTTTGTACCCGACTGTACTACACTAGAAATAAAAAGTAGTTGTATTGAGCCTGTGCAAGAGATGGTGCCAGCGATTCCTAATGCTTAACAAGTTTCCTCTGTTGTGGTTTAGACTGCATTTGGCGCTAACTATGCTGTTCAATTAGAGGCGTAGCGTCAATGAATATGCTGGATACATTACTTCCCCTTATAGTTCCTAATAAAACATTTTATTGTATGGTATGTTTGTTAAGTGGCAAATGAATGCAATCAGATAAAGGTATTCTTCATATTTCACATTCTGTGTTATAGGTGCAATGTCTTGATGATACCGAGTTTTAACGCGCACGCTGTCTGAGATGCTAACTTCTAACCTTCTTATTACTCACTATGGCTTGGTAGGAATGAGAGAGGACGAAGTACTTTCCTTTCTGTGGAGAGTACAGGAAGGTATGTCAAGGAGAAGCTGCTTCTTCGGTCAACTTTGTAAATTTTTCTTTATAATGATTCTTTCTCTGAGGGATGGCATGAGAACTTGAGAAGAGCTGCTTGTCTTGTTGTCTTCACTCAGTGGGCAGTACCAGCCTGATCGGCAACCGATAAACGCGTGAGAGAATGCTTTTATAGTGGTGAAGTAGCGAACTGTTATCAAATAAACAACTAACTAGTTCATTGGTTATCGAGTGTTAACTTCATATACAATGGTATGGCAGAGTTATTTTGTAACCATTATTGTGTCATTGAAAACTTTTACAAAGAACATTTAGTGCAATGACACACAGCAATAAACTTCAGTCAATGGAGAGTGGTCTCACAAAAACCTTTTTTTTACTTGCAAACAAAAATGATGACATGTGCTAGGCACTTTAATATGTATTTGCATGAGGAAATTGCTTAGCTGTGCGCATGTGAAAAACTTTTTAAAAATGTTATGTTGGCCATTCCTTCTATTTCACAAAGAAAAACAGGCTTTTAATAGTACTGGGTATGATAATGCAAATAACATTTATAAGTCGGTTAAACGACATAGGAATGCTTGTAATCATATTGCTTGTCTTAAAGAACTTAAACTGTTTTGTAAGAATAATACAAGATTTGAATTCCCTTTCAGCAGTCAATGTAATATTGCGGTTGACAATCATAATGAATTAGTAAGCCAAAATAGAAAATTTGTCGGAGATTAATTACTGCAGTCTGCTCTTTAGGGTCGCAAGAGGTTGCTTTTAGGGGTCATGATAAAAGCACTCATCTCCCAATAAAGGTAATTACAGTGAACTTCTCACAGGGTTAGCGTGCAATGATTTGAAGTTGCGTAATCATTTAGCGTCATCAACTTCGTTTCGTGGTTCTTCTTCTGGTATACAAAATGAGAAAGTACAAGCTGTTTCCGAATTAGTGATCCTTGAAATAAAAAAGGAAATTTCCTATGCTAATGTTCTAGCTTTAGTCTTTGCTGAGACTTCAGATATCACTATGAAGTGTCAAATGTGTTCAATTATTAGGTATGTCACAAGTAATGGTGAGATTGAAGAAAGATTTTTACGTTTCACACATGTGAGCGGACCGTTCTACTACTTCTCTCTTTAATCATACTGCTGGACTGTTAAGCGAGTATGAATGTGGTTCTAAACTTGTGGCATAGATCTATGAGGGTGCGCTGTAATCGCTGGGCAACATGGTGTGCAAGCAAAAATTCGAAAGCATTATAAAAAGACTATACACATGTGGACCATTTAAGTTGGGACTGTAGAATATCTCCAAAACTATGCGTTGTAGAAAGAAATGTCTTTAATAAACGTTGCTTGATATTATGGGGGAGGGTAAATGCCATTAGTCTTGTTTTGTTTGGAGGGCGTTATGATGGTAATTTTAGGCCCATTTAATTTCTTAAAATGGGAACCTACATTGTTTATGTTGGTTTCTCATTGTAAAATGGTTTGTAAAAAGCTGTTTATTTTGTGATGAGGAATATGGAAACAGAATAAAAAATGTTGGTTCCCAATTACAAAACATAATTGACCCTCAAATGACCGTCCATGGATGGTCCAACAATTCATTGCGCTTTTCGTGCACAGCCATTCAGAATTTTAGTTGTTATTTAAGTTGGTGTAAGAACAATTGCAAAGTGCTTTATACAAATGTTCTTTAGTCTTTTTATGAGGATTGAGAAAACAACATAAAAAGTAGGTTCCCATTTAAAGAAAATTTATTTGACCCTTAAATGACCATCACAACGTCCTCCAAATAAAACACCACTAATTGTATTTACTTTCCCCCATAATGTCAAGCAAGTTTTATTCAAGACATTTCTTTCTTCAACGCTACGCTTAGTTTTGGAAATATTGTACGGTCTCAACTTAAATGATCCACCCTGTATATGTCCTCTACTATGCACATAAATTAAATTAGTACCTTCTCAGTCACCAATTTCATTAAGGAAGTAGGGATGTTGTTTGTCACTCTTCCTAGCTTTGGGATAGTTTTTTTAAAGTATATTAAAGAAACAGAGGCTATGCACAGGCATATTAGGAAAGGGTTTCCCTCCATGGCACCAACTCTTTTGCAATATTAAAGCCGCCTGGTTGAAACTGTCCGCGAGTATAAAGATGGGATTGAAAGCCTTGTAGTTTCAATTATTCAGAATGAAAATGAATGGGATATGGAAGAAATTTCTTCTGTTCGTGGTCTTCTTTCGCTTTTTCAGTGCTTTCGATTTCAGTTTCATATTAGACATTCTTTCTTCATTTTTCCTCATTCTAATGCTCCCCTTAAAAGCCCCCAAACCACAATATTTGACATAGCGTTATTCAGTAAAATGTTGAGGAATTTAAGGACCACCTCCAACTTTGGAGAAACAGTTGTGATCAGCTCTGGACAAAAATGAAAGATACCACTTATTCTGATTGACCATCACATGCCCAAAGAATTGCTATTGACTCAATGAAACGGGAAGAAAGAAAATCTTCCTATAGACGGCTATATAATGGGATCATAGATGCAGTGCACTGTAACCTTCCGAACGATTTTCGGAGAACCCAAACTTTGCTTTTTTACTCTTCTTGATTCAAAGTGTTTTGATGGTAATAAAACATTGTTACCAGAAGGAGCTGTTTCATGTCTAAAAGAGAATTGCGGAGCTTTTCTTTGATTTTGCGGCTTTGAAAAGTGAACTTATGGAAAACTATTTGGATCCAGATATGCAGAAAAACGGTGTATATTACATATCAGTGCATGCAAAAGCTAGAGCTAATATCTGTTTTACCACAAACATCCAAACTTTATGAGTTAATATTAATCATACAGCAACTAGTGCGCAAATGAATTGTTATTTCGTACTTTAAAAGTAATAAATAACTATTTGAGAGGCTCCCAGAACCAGACCAGTATATTGCGGCGGTTATAGTTTTATTTTAAAGGAATGTGATAAATATGGTGTTATAAAGTTCGAGATATTCAGGACAAATTTTGTTTAAGTAAATCCAGGAAATTGGAAGTAGATTTCTCGTGAGTCATTTCTCGGATGATGAAGTAAGCAGGGGTTTAGTGGCACGATGCTTAGTGGAAAGATCGCCTTATGTTCGAAACGTGGGTGAATTTTACAATTTCTGCTGACATACGCTTATGTCAGTTACCAGCCAGTCACTAATGAGCATTATGTCGGGTATTTAAACTTATTTTTTTTTGGCTGGGGCTCGGCTAATCACTTGTCTATCAGGAGCCTGTGCTGGTCAGATACTTAAATATACTTAGTGCTAACTTGCGACATCGAAGTAGGCCTCAGGCATGACAAAGTTGGAACCCCGGACTTTATCCACTAATAAACGATAGGGGTAGAGAAAGTCATGTGAATGTAACACATCAGATTTTTACTTTCTCTATTGCATACATAGTAGTTAGAGAGGTTATTGCATTCCATCCAAATATTCGGTACCGGGATTTCATCTGAAATATATATTTTCCGGTTCCCTGAATACAAAAAGAAAATTTTTAGAAATAGGTATGTCCGTGTGTATGTCTGTAAGTGCGTCTGTTTGTGTGCGTGTCTGTGAACAACATAACTCAAAAACGAGAAGTTGGATAAATACCAAACTTGATATTTAAGTTCAATTGTCCTCAAAGATTCGACACAAAGAATTTCAAGAAAATCCCCCTCCCCAATCCAAACTACCGTTTGTATGGAAGGTTTTTCGAAATTTTTTATTCTGTGAAAAATTCCTCTAACGATTTTGATTACAATACCATATATTTAAGATATTTACATTACAAATAAATCAAATATCTTGAATTTTCTGGGAATGGTCTGTGAAGTCGTCTTCGTTCGTAGGGGATTTTATATACTCTTGTACAACTGGTAAACGCTGAGCGACAGACGAAAATGTGCAACATAGGAAATGTAGATTTCTTTAAAGCACATTATTTTTTTCAAATAACCTCTTTTGTAGCATAAGCCATTTCCGAGAATCCGTTATTAATGGTTCGCATTATTCTGCACCTTTGTCATTCCTTTCTAGTCCCGTCGACATTGCTTTTTGGGGGGGGGAGGGGGCGATTGCTTTAAGGCCAGCATATAGCCTCCTGTTCTTAGACACTTGACTATCGTTGCTTCCTTTGCATCCTATAACAAAATGTATTATTTAGCTATTTCTGCAAAGACTTATTTCGATTAAAATGAAGGACATAGAAAAATAAGCTTTCGTAAGAATAATTTGTATACGCACTAATAAACGATAGATGATGGAGAACGTCATGTGAATGCAATACATCATTTTTTTTCTCTTGGAACATTTTGTTTCATTAGAGCATTATGATTCTCAGATTTCTCCTTTACTAATTTCTCTACCATATACACAGTAGGTAGAGAATACTGCGTTCCAACCAAAAATTCGATACCGAGATTTTAGCGGAAATACATGTTTTGAGGCCTCCTGAACCTAAAAGAGTAATTTTAAATAATTAATGTCCCTGTGTATGCTTGTGAATAGCATAACTAAAACATGTAATGTCGGATAAGCACCAAATTTAGTAGTTAGGTTCAATGTCTTCCAGAGATGCCACATGAATATTTTCAAGAAAATCTCCCATCTCAAACTATATTTTACATGGAGCATTTTTCGAAATTTGTTATTTTCTGAAAAATGCATCTAACGATTTTGATTAAAATACCATATATTAAAGATATTTACATGACAATGAAAATGCATATCTTGAATTTTCTAGGATTAGCCTATGAAGTCCTTTTCATTCGGAAGGAAATTTATATAAACTTGCGTAAATGGAAAACGTTAAGCGATAGACCAAAGCGTACTACACAAAAAATATAGATGTCTTTAAAACACACAATTTATTTCAAACAACTTTTTTATTGCATCAGGCATTTCCGAGGTATCCATTATTAATATATCGAATTCTTAGATACTTTTCTTTCAAATCCTGTCGCTTTGCAGTTGTTTCTCGCCATTGCATGGAAAGAGTATGGAATTTTAAGGCCAGCGTATAGTGCCCAGTTCTTAAACTTTTAACTATCGCTATTCCCTCTGCATCTAAAACGAAATGTTTAATGCAGCTATTTCTGCAAAGATTTATGTTGATTAATATGAAATAGATAGGAAAATAAACCTTCGTAAGTATACTTTGTATACCTACTAATAAACGATGGACGGTGGAGAAAGTCATGTAAACGTATCAAATCAGATTTTTTACGCATAGTTCAATTAAAATAGTTTTTTCGTTGATACTTTATAACATAGCTGGTTTTGACGTACACGAAGGTATTCTTTGGTTTCGTCATGTGACAGCTTCCCGTTCTCTCGCAGGTAGAAGGAAGCTCTAATAAATGATGTTAAAATTCAAAGAGCGTAGGCGACGGTGTCACTGACTCAGTGAATGTGTGTTGAAGTTACAGTTATGAATGAATATTTAAGTATAATTATGCCAAAAGAAAATTTAGTATAAATGACAACATTAGGTGGAATGCAATACTTAATATAAATAACCAGTAGATAAAGTAAAAATATGGCAGAAGTGATAGGTTTTCATTCGGCACTGCCAGGAAGCAATGCAATGCACCTGTAGAACGTCCATTCTCTTTAGTAAATTCTGTTTGGTCTGATGAGGGAAACAGAATGAAAGTTGAGACTGTGAAACCATTAATAATTGTAAAGACCCATTTAATTGATTACCATGTAAAGAGGTTTTTTCATGTAATATCAAAGGACACCAAAATTCTTGAAGAAATCTCACAAAGCTGACAAGTATTGTATCAGATGTGAATCTGTTACTGAAGTTTCTAAAGAATGACAAGTAAGTGTGTGTTCACAATGTATAATTTCAGATTTTGTAGGTGGTTGCATTTTGAAATTTGCACTCTTATTTACACTCAATTTTGTTAATTATTAGCTTTTCATTTATGAAAATGCCAATAGTTAATTCCTTCCTAACATTTTAAGAAAATAACAAAGTGAAATAATGTTCCTTTCATTTGTACCTTTGTTCTTATATTGATCGCTCTTATAAATATAAATATTTTTATATTAAATTCTACTTGGCTACTCTTAAACATTATAATAGACATATACATGCTTAAATATAAGAGTTAAAATCACAATTTCCGCAAATGCCAACCATATTTACAATGAAAAACGGATAGCCGATAGGTTCCATATTTTTCTTAATGTCCGAGGTTTTTAATAATAATTGTGCAAAAAGTTCCCCCTTTTAATGAAAACCTTATGGAAATATTAGTCTAGATGTAAAACTCATATCCTCCACTTTTTTTTTTCGAAACTGAGTTAGCAATGCAATCTTGTTCCTTGTTCCAAAATACACACGACTATGTTGGTGTTGGAAAGCAAAACAAGTAGGTAATATCCATTGCCTTTCAAATGCCAAAAGCTCACTTTGGATGCAAAACCAGCATTCTCCATAAAGTTTAGTTGCAAAAAGCGCGTTCTCACTGTCAGCCAATCGCAAGACAGCTTCTGGTCATATGGCCTTTTACAACTCTTCTGCTCTTAACCTCTAAAGAGCAAGAGCTATAATGTTTAATGTGAAGTTATTATAACAATTCATACAACTGTTTTATGAATGCCATTTTTGTTTAGTTATGTCATTGTATTGAAAAGTGAACTTAATACAAAATCTTTGGTCGAGAGCTTATGAAAGGAACATCTATCAGCGATACTTTTATGAAGTTAGGCATTGTTGTTATGAAGCTAAAATTAACCATAGGTTAGTGTATCTTGTTTTATGCTTTAGCCTCTTCATAGGCCCGCGGAGTGCTAAGATTTTAATCCTTAGTAAGCCTATGAATCAGTGTAATAATACTTTAACCATTTTAGTCTATTTATTATTATTATTATTATTATTATTAGTAGTAGTAGTAGTAGTAGTAGTAGTAGCAGCAGTAGTAGTAGTAGTAGTAGTAGTAGTAGTAGTAGTAGTAGTAGTAGTAGTAGTAGTAGTATAGTAGTAGTAGGACTTAACCACATTCAGGGGTCTTTACGTTCCAGAACATTAACTACCCTGGACATCATAAGCTTTTATTCGAAATTTTATCAAGAACATGATAAAATGTACCAGGATATTTTTATTTTAAAACAGTTAACAATGAATCCTACTAAAGAAGGCGTGGTAAAAAACAATAAAAATGAAGTGAATCAGGCCAGATCAAAATATTTTATCACAAATAGAGAAAAGCAAATGGCCCCAGTCTGATTATTAAATTTACAAAGGCTTTGAATCCTCTGTGAAAGTTCAGGATTAACCACATTGCAATAGGATTTTATGAAAAGAAAAACAATAATAAATGAGCTGCCTAAGGAAAGACGAGGCAGGTATACTACACGGAATGGATATGTGGATTAAACCATCTAAGTGTTACATTCACATGACTTTCTCTACCCTCTATCGTTTATTAGTGAGTACACAATAATTCTTACGAAATTTTATTTACCTACCTATTTCATTTTAATGCACATAAGCCCTTCTGGAAATAGCGCATTAGACATTTCGTTATAGATACAAAGGGAATAGCGATAGTCAAATGTTTAAGAACTGGACGCTATAGCTATGCTGGCCTTAAATTCTATAATATTTCCGTGACATCGCGAGAAACAGAAATACCAACAAGATCGGGGCTGACTACTCAGCTCCATCCTCCGACCCCAGGTTCGTGGGGTTTTTCCATTAGGACAGCACCTATTTTATAATTTGCGTGGCCGAAACCGAGGCAGGACACCTACCTCCCTTCGTCTCCTGCCATACAGGGACGGAATTAGTTACGCCACTTACGCGCGTTTTAACCCCAAACGACGGGTGGGGCTCGGGCGTTTGGCCCGGCGTACTTCTAGTAACGTCAGAAGTACCATGAGTGCTCAGGGTCCGCAGCGCCCGCACCACGGCAGCTGAAGGGGTCGGAACCCCCTTACGGGAACATCGCGAGAAACAAATGAAAATCGACACGAGTTGAAAAGAATGGCTAAATAATGAACAATTCGAACCATTAATGACAGATATCTCGTAAATCGCTGATGCCACAAAAAATTTATTGGATATAAATTGTTTTTTTAAAAGAGATCTAGATTTTTTACAGTACGTTTTCGTCTATCGCTTAACGTTTACCAGTTATACAAGAATATGCAAAATTGCTTCCGAATAAAGAGAACTTCACGGGCTATTCCCA
This sequence comes from Deroplatys truncata, assembly GCA_030765065.1. Classification (NCBI taxonomy): domain Eukaryota; kingdom Metazoa; phylum Arthropoda; class Insecta; order Mantodea; family Mantidae; genus Deroplatys; species Deroplatys truncata. Next base: position 343,851,239 of record CM060990.1, on the reverse strand, counting down.
GAAAATTCAAGATTTACATTTTATTTGTGATGTAAATACGATAAGGCTTATATGATATTTTAATCAAAATCGATAGACATTTTTCATAAAATAAAAAGAAGCTCGAAAAGTGTTCTATGTAAATTGTAATTAGAAGTGAGGAGAATTTCTTGAAAACCTTTATGTCGCACGTTTGGAAGGTACTGAACCAAATACCACGTTTGCTATTTTTCGGACTTTAGTTTTTGAGTTATGTTGTTCATAGATTCATACACAAACACACGCGGACATTTTACTAAAAATGTTTTTTTTCGATAAGAGGGTCTCAAAATACATTCTGGTGAAATTTCGGTATCGAATTTTTGGGCGGAATGCAATACTTCTCCTAGAATACTTCGCCAACTTAGAGACAGTAAAAATTTAAAGCCTTAGTTACTATGATATAGTAATTAAACTACGAGAATGTTGCTTATTTACTAAATTTGCATTAAATCTGATAAAGGCTACAGTGAAACGGAAGGTGCCACTATAGATTTCAACTGTGCAGTAAATACACCGTACTCATAACACTGAAAAAGCTTTTCTATCACACTACTTGAATTCCTTTGTATGATTCCTTGTAATTCAAAATTATTTGTTACTGTATTGGAGGTTACTTTTGCGTCATCAATTATAATATCCTGAGTCGCACCTCTTCAGCGCACAAGTAAGGTGGATATGGCACAATACCGTTATTATTTGAAATTTATTTTAAGTGCAAGCTAATGTCTATAATGTCTAAATGAAGAATTGTATCAATTACTTCAGAACTCCAAGCTTCGACATTTATTACAGTTGATAAGCATAACGCCATCACCGAGTTTCTTGTCCACTGAGTGTTTTTAACTTCGCCAAATATCATTACTTTGACTCGGAAAACCAGCAATACTTTGGCTGCTTTTACGGTAAAACACTTCTTAACGCTAAAATTAAAGCTGGTTCGTCTCTTACTAGGCGTAATGAAAGGTTCTTAGAATTTAAGCAAGGAAAGCGAAAGAATAGAAACTAAAAGAAAACTTGAAAACGCTACTATAACAAATAATTAAATATATAATAATGAAATGAAACAGTCTTACGAAATTGGTTCAACCAATACTCTTTCGAAACAAAAGCCACTGAAAGAAGCCTCACAAAATGTATCTTTTATAAAGCTACCATAGATGTTTACATTTTTTTTCACAAACTCACAGCACTAAATTGATATCTCAGTGTAAGCAAGAAGTGTATAGTTAAGACAGGAGGGAAGCGCTTTCAAGTGTTTCTTCCATGGTAACAAGCGCTCGTATGAAATGAAAGAAACAAGGAGGATCACAGAATTTATGCTTGGGCTGGCCCCGTAAGTCAGTCGGTAGTGCACCTGCCTGCTATGAGAGGGGCTCCGGGGTCAATTCCCGGCTGGCAGGTGGGAATTTTTCTCTAGCCAGGGTTATTTCTTATCCTCCCCAGAGTCTGAAAGTATGAATGAGAGTGTCAATGTGTGTATGATCTGATGATTAAAATCCCAAAACTGCAAGAAACCCAACGACAAGATAATACAAGTTAACACCATTGCCAGTAGGCACAAAGTCCCAAAGGAAAGGCCGCCGATAAGCCCAGTGTAATTAAAGAACGGGTATAAATGGAACTAAAAAGAAGGAAACTTCATACATGTCCGTTACATGACAAAATTCCAAAAAAATGTAAAATTACAACATGGAACACTCCGAAGACGGCTAACGCTACGAATAATATTGCTCGACACAAACTGTGTGTTTTAATAATCTCTACATTTCCTCTCAAGTAAAATTTTGTCTTCGTGTTACACTTTTTCAGTTATAGAAATTTATACAAAATTGAATCAAATAAAAGTAACTTCACAATTATTCCCAGAAAATTCAAGATATACATTTTATTGGTCGTATAAATATATTAAATATATACTATTTTAATAGAAATGTTACAGTCATTTTTGAGAGAACAAAAGGTGTCAAAACAGTTTCCATGTAAAGTGTAATTTGGGGTGGGGGAATTTTCTTAAAAATCTCTTGTCGCATCTTTAAAAGGTATGAAGTTAAATATCAAGTTCAATATCAATATCAACATCGAGACAGGCAAACATACACACACATGAGCGCGGACGGTTTTTCTAAAAATGCTTTTTTAATTCAGGGGACCTCAGAATACGTGTTTTCGGTGAAATCTCGATATCGAATTTTTTCTAGGAATGTAATACCTTCTCCACTTACTATGTGTGTACAGAAGGCTCCAAATGTTTTCCGGTGGACCAGGGGTTGTAGACGAAAGAGGGGGAAGGAATGTCCTCTCAGCTAGTGATCCTGGCTACAGCTGATAGTAAGTGGCGGTATTGTCTCAAAGGTCACATTTACTTTTTTTTATGCTCGTAGAATTCAGCGACTTGCCTCTAAGAGGAAAGATGACGAAACTAAAAACTTTTCCCTTAGATAGATCTATCCAAGCAAAATAAATTAACATTTTCTTTGCATAATATGTTGTTTAAAAATCAAATATTGCAATACTTATGCGGGTGCTACAGAAGTTTAAGATGCATTATTCAGTCATTTTCTTGAGAAACAAGGTGCACATAATGCGTATCCTGTTTGTAACGTTTGTTGCTAATAATAATAATAATAATAATAATAATAATAATAATAATAATAATACTCGTTTCATAATTACCACCAATATATTGTTCTATGCGCACTTAGAAACAGAGGATATTTATTATCTTAAATATAACCTTATCTTTTCTTTTTAATTTTCATAGAGATTGAACACAACTTTTTGCAGCAAGTGTGTAGTTCCATACAGTTAACATATTCAGTTCTGATAATATTCAAGTAACGTTCTAAAAATACGGAAGCAAAAGTAATATTAATGTCAAACTGTCGAAGCAGTTTGAGCACAATTAAGTGCAACATTCAGTTTTCTTCAAAATGAGATATATTTTGCATTTGTTATTGAAGAACGAATTATATTTTATTTGAAACATAATTAGTAGGGTAAAGATGTTGATTCAAGGACAAAGAGATGCCCACAACTGATAAGATGTAATGTGATATCCCTTTGTTCCACGCCACCGACCACGCCCCCTCTTTGTGTGCTACTAACATGCCGCCCAGCAGAGAAGTGGGACAATGGACTATTGTGCTCGTACGAAGACAATGGGTTATTGTTCCCGTACGCTGACCACGCCCCCTTCTTTGTGTTCTGATCTGAATGCCGCGCGGCATAGAAGTGGAACAATGGACTATTGTGCTCGTACGAGGACAATGGGGTGTTGTTCTCGTACGCTGGCCACGCTCCTCCTTTGTGTGCTGGTCTGAATGCCGCCCTGTAGAGAACTGGAACAATGGGGTATTGTTCTCGTCGGTAATGGAAGTGCTTTGTGCGCTACTGATACCGGCAGCCGGAGACCGCCGAACAATGGGCTATACAAAAGGTGACGTCTGAAAACACGTGACACCCCAAGCCTCAATTAGATACCGCAGGCCCGAGAGTTGGAACAATGGGTATGGTTCTCGTCGCGCCACACCCCCAAATCGATGGAAGAGGAAAGTTCTAAATATCTGCGTCAATCAATCAGGTAATGTAACATCATCTAACGTTATTAAAAGAATCAAGGATTTATATTGCTAACGTTCCGGTATCCCGCCTCTAAACGCCTGGACGCAGGCCATCGATCGAAGCACCCAGCCGCATGTATTTTGTTTGATTAATGTAGTTAAACGCTGGTCGCCGATCGATGAATACAATTATTCCAATTAAGCATTTTCTTATTGTAACAGTATAAAGAGTACCCCGCCAACCGCAACTTTTTTCTAAAACTAACTAGGTGATTATTACGCGCGTATAATTATTACGACAAATAACACTTGTTTAATTCTGCATTGAGGAAAATTTTTATCGTCTTATAAGAATATTACATCACCTAGGCGAATTAAAAAAATGTATGGCTAAAAGATAGAGTTAGCGTAAATAGCTAACTCAAAAAAAAAACAAATACGCGAAACGCTAACGAGTGATATTTTTCCGGAAAACCCGAGCGCATGCTCCCTCTCTAGCAACCGCTCTCCCGCGGAATGAAGTGTTTCCTGCCTCTGCCTCTCTGTTAACACATGACATCCCCCATCACACGGTCAGCCAGTTCCTCGCTGCTCTCTGGCGGGCACTGAGGGAAGCTTCACTCTACTATTCCGCTTCCGGTCTGGGAGGAACAAGACGGAAGCCCGCCATGATGGGATTTTAACACGCGAAGGCTGCCATGATAGGTCTTTATTATTCCAAGAAAATAACTAGCGTAAATCATTTGAAAGGGCAATAAGGAACTTTGCGCTTCGAGATTTTTTCTAAGGTTTGTTTACACGTGGGTTTGGCTCTGAAAAATAAATTAACAAATAATGGAATACGGACTAAAATTATAATTAAATACACTAGTCTGCATTATATCGGATGACTGGAAACTAATGTGATTGTGACTCACTTTTTATGCTGATTTCAGAACTGCTTTTAGTTTTTTTCTATCGCGTACAGTTTTTTCACAATTTCACTTCAAAATATAGAGTTGAGCCAGTAGATGATGAGTATTGTTGAAGGGAAATTTATCACTTCTTGGAGGGAAATTTCTCAATACAGACTTGTAACTCTTTAGGTTGTAACACCTGTAGATGCTGGTTGCTATTTGTAATTTAGGCATTGTTGCTAATATCAGAGGCTTGAATTACCAGTGCTATATCGTGATTGAAGTTATAAATACATTATGTCTACACGCAAGTGTGTGAACAATCCAAATGTTTTCTGCTACATTTGTGGAAATTATACAGTGCTTCAGCAGAGAACTGATATAACAGACTTTGTGAAAAAAGTGTACCATACTTATTTTAAAACGAAACTTGGTGACCAAGACAAGGCCTGTGCTCCAAAGACAGTTTGCCGCTATTGTGTTGAGAGGTTAGATTGTGGATAAATGGAAAGAAATGCATGCCATTTGCAATTTCTATGGTGTGGAGGGAGTCTAAAGACCACCTTAACGACTGTTATTTCTGTTTAGTTAATGTTCAGGGGTGCAATTCGGAAAATAAGAATCCAAGTATTCCTTCAGCCATTAGGCCAGTTGCACACAGAGGTGATCTGCCTGCTCCTCTTCCTCCAGCTGTTTCAGAGAACTTGGAAGAAGATGGTGTTGAAAGTGAACCTCATGAAATCACCGAAGACGATTCTGATGATGTCTACCGCCCTGAATACGACGTGACTCCACAACCGTTCTATCAGAATAAACTAAATAATTTAGTACGTGATTTGAATTTGTCTAAGGAATCTGCAGAGTTACTAGGCTCCCGTCTTAAAAATAAGAATCTTCTGGAACCAGGAACACATTACTCATGATAAAGACACAGAGAACAAGAGCTAGTTCCTTTTTTCTCACAGATCGAGTCCTTGGTTTTCTTCAATAACATGAACGAGTTAATGCACCTTTATGACATAGGACATGGTCCTATTCAGTGGAGACTTTTTATGGATTCATCAAAGAAGAGCATGAAAAGCGTGTTACTGCATAATGGGAATGTGTATGGATCCATTCCTGTCGTACATTCAGTTCAGCTGAAAGAGACGGTTGAAAACATGAAGATACTTTTAACAAGTATCCAATACGAGAAACACAAATGGCGTTTCTGCGGTGATTTCAAAGTTTTTGGAAGACTATTAGGACAACAAGCTGGGTTCACAAAATGCCTTGTTTTCTGTGCGAAGGCAAAGGTAAAGGCATTGGAGGGTGAAAGTATGGCCACCGCGGAGGAACTTCTTACCTGGAAGTAAAAACATTGTGTACGAACCGCTTGTAGAGAGACAAAAGATATTTCTTGCGCCACTACAGATAAAATTGGGCTTGATGAAGCAGTTTGTAAGGGCTCTACCACAGGATGGACCCTGCTTCAAGTACCTTTCCAAGAAATGTCCGTTCATTACACAAGACAAATTAAAGGCTGGAATTTTTGTTGGTCCTCAAATAAAGAAATTGATGAATGATGAATATTTTGAGACGACAATGAACGAGAGAGAAATAGAAGCATGGACCGCCTTCCGATCAGTTACTGAAAACGTCTTAGGCAATAACGAATATCCTAATTACAACACCATTGTCGAAACAATGTTGGAAGATTTTTAAGAAGATGGATTGTAACATGAGTGCAAAGGTGCAATTTTCTACATTCACATATCCATTACTTTCCAGAAAATCTGAAACATTATGATGAAGAGAAGGGTGAACGTTTTCACCAAAATATTAAGGAAATGGAGAGGAGGTACCAGGGGAGATGGAATGAAATTATGATGGCCGATTACTGTTGGATGTTCAGGAGGGACAGTCATCTTCAAGGGTCTGCAAGGAAGTCAAAGAAGAGAAAGTTTGAAAAACATTAAGTGAGACTCCTTAGCTTCTTGTTTTGTTCCAAATGTAGTCATGAAATAAATTAGGGGAGTTCTTGAGAGTATACTTAACATTTTTCTTGAATAAAAACTTACATTGTTTGAAAGGGTATTTCAATAGATTTCTACGCTCATTAGTAAAATTGTCAAAACATTACTTGTTATTTTGTGTAAAAACGTGACGTGATAGAAAAAACGGATGTTATTACTGGAATCAGCATAAAAGCTTGACCTAAAGTACACCTACTTTTAAGAAATCATCTGACAAAAGTTTGAAAGTGGACTGGTGTAATACACGGAATACGTTGTTTATAAATAAATAATGAAATATAAAGAGTACCCTAAACAGTCAGGACAACAAAACATTCCCTTTGTTGTTATTTTAATTAATGCCGGTTAAAGAGCAATCATAAATAGATCTCAATTTTTATTAATCGCACAACCAAACAGACCCGTGATTGTTTAGACATGGAATGTCAAAAGCCGCATTTCAAGATTTTTTCTAAGGTTTGTTTACACGTAGGGTTGACTGAAAATACATAAATAAATAATGAAATACGGACTAACATTATAGTTAAATAATAGAGCAAAGCCCTATTTATAAATAAATAATGAAAAATGGTGATCTCCCAAAACAGTCAGGACAACAAAACGTCCCACTTGTTGTTCTTTTAATTAACACATAGACAGCGATCATAAATAAAAAATCCATTCTTTTTATTCGCGTAATAAAAATGAAAGGCCTCCTGTAACAGACCCATGATTGTTTAAACATGCAATGTCTAATGCGGTATTGAATACCAGCTGGAATCGAACATTGAACTCAAGGTAAAAATACAAGGGCTTTCAAAACATGCATTCCTCTCTTAGAAAATATATAAGTATCGCGAAAAGGTGTAAATAAGATTGGGAGGGGCCTTCAAACAAAGATATGTTGAGTACTCTAGCAGAGAGATGGAACCATTGGGAAGACATCAAATATAAAATTTTATATTCGTTTTAAAAGCTTTTTCTAAAGACGCACGCCAGCGCTCTTCGAGAAATTTGAAAATGAGTTATTCAGTTGTACAGCCCTTGCGAAATATGCTGTATACCATTTTAAAGACAGGTAAACCAGTTCCCGGGAAATTCCCCCTTTAAAAGAAGATTCTCTCCATAGGAGATAACGTCTCCCATATTCAAGTGAATGCTTCAAATATAACCCTATAGTGGGATTTTAGCAATACACGTATTCAAAAGAATAGCCCAGCCTTATACACGCAGGAGGATTTCCCTACGGAAATATTAGCTTCATGACTCTCGAGCTTCCTCTAACCCGGTTTTTGCATATATTGTCGCTCCGGGAAAGTTATATCAAGAGAAACAATAAATTCTTTTCATTATTTTTACACTAAAACTATAGTTATATGATACATGCAATACGTCATTTATAAATAAATAATGAAATATGGAGAGCATCCTAAACAGGCAGGACAAAAAACATTCCCTTTGTTGTTCTTTTAATTAACGTCAGTTAAAGAGCGATCATAAATAAAACTCTTAGAAAATATATAGACACTCGAGGTAAAATATAGAGCACCTTCATGCATGCAGTCTTCGAGAAGTAAAATAACATGGACAGGGGCTTTCAAACAGATGATAATGCAGTATAAAGTGTCGTTGTCGATAAAATACCCCCGCCAACCCACGCAAGCACGCTCTCTCTATTTCCTTTGCGCTAGTATATCGCTGCAGTAATATAATTTCTGATTCATTGATACGGTATGTCGGGGACGCCAACGACTTATGTAGTGGTTTACACATCCCTTGTAAAATATGTTGTATACATGTGAAGAGGGTAAAAAAGGGCCCGCCTAGGAAATTCCAGTTTAAAGACCTTCATAGATGTATGTCTTTACGGCTTAATGGATTGGCTCCTAACGGCATAATTGAAGAGAGATAACATCTCCCATATACCAGGGAATGCTTCAAAATTAACACTTTAGTGGTTTTTAGCAATACCTGCATTCTGACAATAGCACGCGCGTTATATAGGCAGGAGGATTTTGCCTACAGACACATTAGCTCCAAACTCTGGAAATTCCGCATGTCTAAAAATTACAGGATTCCTGTATCGCTCCAGAAAAAATTATATTAAGAGAAGCAATACTTTTTTTTTTGTTAATTCTACAGTAAAATTACAGTTAAATGATACATGCAATACGTTATTTATAAATTAATAATGAAATATGAGCCTCCTTAATCTGACAAAGGTACCAAACCAGAAATTTAAAAGGTGATGTATTTTAGTCTATAATACCTGATGGGACAGGTGTATACAGGGTTAGACAGGAGCATTTGACATACAAGGCTTTCCTTATCTGTAAAACTTATAGGTTCACCAACATCGCCCAAGGAGATTGATAATAAATAAATAAATAGCATTGTCTCTGCGGGGTAGCATGTCTACATCACATTCGAGAGGTCCCACATTCGAATCTCGGTTACGCGAGTTACCGGATAAGGGCAAAACCTGCGACTAAGCTTATTTAAAAGCGCCGGTTTATATTGCGTGTCTTTTAAACATGCAATACATTAGTTATAAATATATCAATAATGAAGTATGAGTCTCTCTAAACTAATAGCGGTAACAAAATAGAAATTTAAAAGGTGGTGTATGTTTGTCTATATTACTTGATGGAACAGCTGTATACAGGATTAGACGTACAAGGGCTTTCCTCATTTCTAAAACTTACAGCATCCACACATCGCACCAAGGTTATAATAAAGGAATAGCAAGCTTCTCTGAGGGGTAGCGTGTCTACTTCACATTTGAAAGGTCTCGAGTTCGAATCTCGTTTAGGTGAGTTAACGGAGAAGGGAAAACCCTCGCATTAAACGTCTTTATAAGCGTAGACGTAATATATTTCCTAGGAGGTGTGATGTATAAATCCTATATATAGAAAACTATACTTAAAAACTCCGTAAATGGAAAGCCGTTCGAGTGTAGATCATCAGTTATTTTCTTTAGCTGTTATGGATATATGTAAGCATTTTTAAGTAATACTTTATAAAAAATAACTATTGCAATTAGTTCTAAGTATTATTTCTTTCTTCAGTGCAGCAATCAAGTTTGTTATTATTATTATTATTATTATCGTCAAGAAAGCTAATTTGTTTATTCCATTTAAACAGATTGATGTTTCAGTCCCCACGTCTAAAAATTATAAGATCCCTACATTGCTCCAGGAAAATTATAACAAGAGAAACAATACTTCCTTTTATTTACTGGCGCAAATGTTATTATTAAATAATACATGCGGTACGTTATTTATACAATCCTATGTATGAAGTTGCAGTTCCAGGTGATGGCATCCCGCGGGAGCACTCAAAATCATACCATGATAGAATAACACTTTGAATACAGATAGTGCTTCAAATATAATATTGGGGTGAATATTTTAGTAATGTAGTAATAAACAATGAATTTTAGCAATACAAGTATTCCAAAAATAATAGCCTAGCGTTATATACATGAGAATTTTCCTTACAGACATATTATCGTATGACGATGGAATTCCCCACAACTAGTTTAGACCCGTTTTATGAAATGTCCCCTGCGTGAGGCTTACATCCCTCCATGACTCCTTCTACTCGAGTGGGGTGGAGTATCCAAACAAAATCAATGTAGTTTAGACCGTCATGCCTCTCGCCTGAAGTTTTATATGGGAAAAATAATATAAGAGAGACAGCTTCTCCGGCATTTTTCACTCTCTCTTGTGAGAACACATCGAGCTAAGTACCCTTCTTGTTTTTTACATCGCTCGGTGAAATTTCATCAAACACCATGTGTGGGAAGTTGTAAAAGCATCTTATTTACTTTAAAAGTTAACTTATTACTCTCTGCATTTATCTTATACATGTGTTCTTGTTTTTTGAATGTCGGTGTTTAGATACAAATAGTTGAACATTCTACAGTTAATAGATAGCTGTGTGGATTTCATTTTCTTAAAATGCAGACAGTTTAGTTAAGTATTCATTTTAAAGCAAACTTATTATTCTAGATGTAAGGATATTTAGCGTGTGAATTACATTCCTTTCTAGAGAAAATAGAATTATTTGAATACCTTCTTAACGTTTTATGCTTTTAGAGTATCACAAAAAACAATGTTGTGCGAATCATTCGCTCTAATAAGGTGAATGTTTACATTATATTAAAACATTTGAATCTAAAATTAGCGAGCTTAATGAGCTTCATTAGTGACTGAGAACCTCCTTTACATTTACACATTATCATTATTATTGTTATTATTATTATATCATACAGAAAATGTTAATAATTTTGTGACTTACAAATAAATGCTTTTTTATAAAATACAGTCTCTAATTAAGAATATGTTTTTCTGTTCCTTATGCAGAGTGTTTGGCAACTCAACTTAATACACTAGCTGTGGATAGCATTTTCCCGAATGCTCAAATACTACAGGATATTCAGCCAGAGGAGCCTTATAACATAAAAGCCATAAGAACAATTGATACGAGATACGGTGATAGAGTGGTTGCAGTCTTAGGCAAAAAGCAGGTTATTCCTCCAGCAAGATATTCAACCCTAACAAGCGAACAGTTGGAGCAAATGCGATGGAAGTTTCAAATAGTATATCCCGGATTAGTACCAGTTGGCAAGTTGGTAATAATTTAGTAGTAATTTAGTTGTAAATTGTCTTTTTCTCCTGTTAGGTTTGTATAAATAATTCAGCTTTCCTTTCAATGTATCGTTTAGAGTTACAGCCTTTCAATTTATAAATACACGCTTCTCTAGAATAACATTTGTTTAAAGCATGCATCACTATATTAGAACAAATATGTGTAAATATGGTCTAGGTTGTAGTCTGGGCGAGGTCATATAGAAAGAAGTTTAATAGTGCTTTCAATGATTCTTTATCTCAAAGCATACACTTACGACAAGCTGCAAATAATTTTAATGTGTGTTACAGGACTACAAGGATGAAGGTAAATGAATAGGAAGAACGAGATAGCGTAAAACAACCATAAACAGAAATGTAATAGGAACATTCTCAACAACGTCCAGTGATTTTATTCAATGAAGAATTGCAGCACCGGGCAGCACGGAGCCTGCAAGAAAAAACATTTGCGTGTGTAATACATGGCAATAATATAAATTATTTGCTCATTCTTTTTGTTTTCTTATCAATGCCATTCATTTCATAAAATATTCCATAATTTTTTAAAGGAGTATGCAATATATTAAAACATTGACGCTGCATGAGATCTAAACAACTACTTATTGAACTATTTCTGAAAGAGGCTTCAATAAATGGAATCTAGAAGCCAGGTCATGTAATATTTGATGGCGTGATATGATGTATATAATAATATTAATAACAAATGAGAACTATGTAATAAAAGCATTTACTTAATAAACATTTTACTATTACGATCCTTCACAAAAACCATACATATTTTCCAAAGACAATGATGATAGTCTAGACCTTCTAAACACTCAATTATATAATCATGTACATCACAGAGAAACAGACCTGCATGTAAACACTTTAGCGGTAAAAAATTAAACACCTCTAATGTCTGGATATATTTTATAACTATAAGTTCTTGATATTAAAACGTTCCTGTTAACTATCATCGAAATTGATTAACACAATCTCTTGAACATGTCATGCTATAACTTTAGATGCTTTCAGCTTACTTATAATTTCTTCAATCTCCATCGCATGATCGCTAATACCAGCCTCTTTCGATGCAATTAGTAACCTCAATAAATTTACGAGTCTTTTTGGATGTTCAAGCGTAGATATCATTGAATTATCATCATATGGGCACTTAAAATTAGTAAACACGCGTATCCAGATTCTTCACCCGCATAGACTCAAGTGAAGGACAAAGACCCAAACCGGTATAACATTCCTCTCTATACATCTTCAAGCGTAGATATCACTGAATTTTCACCGAACGCAAGCGCCAAAATAGTAAACACGACTTCGTTGTATTCTGATTCCTCACCTACGGGAGACTTAAGTGTAGGAGAGAAAGTCGATTCAGTATAACATCTTGCTCTATGAAGCTTAAGTCTTGACAAAGAACGAGTCTTTGAAATCTGACCATATATACAACATTTAATGACTCGTTTTCCTCGATGGATAATGTATGAAAAATTGAGTTTCTCATAAGTTGGTTGCACAGGTTTTCCCTGGTAATAGCTCATGCTAAAATTGTAAAAGAAGTTAAATAAATACGTAAATGCTAACGCTCGAAGGAATTAAAACCGAATGAATGATTTAAAAACACGCAATTGTGTATATAGCTCGGATGAAGACGGTGGAGGGGACCTCCGTCCTTGCATAGCAGCGGGAAAGGTTGCTCTCTGGAAACATTATTGATCCAGACAGCGATAGGCCTCAGGATCCTTAGACGCGAGATTGGTTGAATCAGACTCCAGATTCAAATCTTTAAAGGGTAGGGACCCAGCCCATTGCCTGTCATGCGTCTTTGACCGTCCGAAGTGCGTAACATCACTAACGCCGCCACGTAACCAGAAGATGGAGACTGCGAGCAGAGGAAAACGATGCTCTCTGGAAACATTCGTCATAAGGACAACGAATGTTCACAGAGTCAGTAGACGTCAGGTTGGACGGAACAGGCTCCAAGTTCAAATATTTAAAGATTAGGGATTCCGCCCTTTGACTGTCCTGTCTCCTGGACCGTCCTAAACACCTAACATCATGTAACGTAACCACGTAACACCGCGTAACACCACGTAACCAGTAGACGTAACCAACTTAACGAGTAAATGTAACCAACATAACCAGTAAATGTAGCCATTGTAACCAGTAAACGTAACCAACTAAACCAGTAAATGTAACCAACGTAACCAGGAAACGTAACCAGAAGATGGTGCCTGCGAGTAGGGGAAAAGGATGGTCTATGGAATTGACGTCATCCAGACAGTGATTGCACGTCTCCCTAAGCATGATGTACAGAACTATACCGAGCACACTCCCCATCCTTCAGAAGGCAACAGATTGTCGACATGTAGATGGTAGAGACGCACGACTAGCTGAAATGTCCCGGGAGCTGGGAATGTTAGGGACACCCAGCGCAATGAAAACTACAGATCTACACCGACCACCAAACTTTACTTCAGAAGGCAACAGATGGTCGACATGACAGTCAAAGCGCGGGATCCCTATCCTTTAAAAATTAAAACTTAGAGCCTATTTCGTCCAACCTGACGTCTACTGACTGTAAACTATCGTTAACCGATTGACGAATGTTTCCAGAGAGCATCCTTTTCCTCTGCTCGCAGTCTCCAACTTCTGGTTGCGTGGCGGCGTAAGTGATATTACGCATTTAGAACGGCCAAGGAAGCATGACAGGCAAAGGGCTGGGTCCCTAGCTTTTAAAGATTTGAATCTGGAGTCTGCTTCAACCAATCTCGCGTCTACGGATCCTGAGACCAATCGCTGTCTGGATCACCATTGTTTCCAGGGAGCATCCTTTCCCGCTGCTATGCAAAGACGGTGATCCCCTCCACCGTTTTCATCCGAGATATATACATAGTTGCGTATTATGAATTCATTCATTCGCATTTAATTCCTTCGAGCGTTAGCATTCGCGTATCCATTTAACTTCTTTTACAATTTTAGCATGAGCTGTTGCCAGGGAAAATCTGTGCAACCAACTTATGAGAAACTCAATTTTTCATACATCACATATCGAGGAAAACGAGTCATTAAATGTTGTATATGTGGTCGAATTTTAAAGACTCGTTCTTTGTCAAGACTTAAGTTTCATAGAGCAAGATGTTATACTGAATCGACTCTCTCTCCTACACTTGAGTCTCCTGTATGCGAGGAATCAGAATACAACGGAAGTCGTGTTTACTAATTTGGCGGTTGCATTCGGTGAGAATTCAGTGATATCTACGCTTGAAAATGTATAGAGGGGAATGCTATATCGGTTAGGGTCTCAGTCCCTTACTTGAGTCTATGCGGGTGAAGAATCTGGATACGCGTGTTTACTAACTTGAAGTGTCCATATTATGATAACTCAATGATATCTACGCTTGAAAATCCAAACAGACTGTTAAATATATTGAGGTTAATAATTGCATCGAAAGAGGTTGGTATTAGCGATCATGCGATGGAGATTGAAGAAATTATAAGTAACCTGAAAGCATCTAAAGTTATAGCATGACATGTTAAAGAGATTGTGTTAATCAATTTCGATGATAGTTGACAGGAACGTTTTAATATCAAGAACTTGTAGTTGTAAAATACCATATCCAGACATTGCTGAGGAGTTTAATTTTTTTACCGCTAAAGTGTTTACATGTAGGTCTCTTTCTCTGTGATGTACATGATTATATAATTGAGTGTTTAGAAGGTCTAGACTATCATCATTGTCTGTGGGAAATATGCATGTTTCTGTGAAGGATTGCAATAGTATAATGTTTATTAAGTAAATGTTTTTATTATATAGTTCTCATTTTTATTAATCTTATTATACACATCATATCACGCCATCAAATATTAGATGATCCTGGCTTCTGGATTCCATTTGTTGAAGCATCTTTGAGAAATAGTTCCATAAGTATTTTTTTAGATTTCATGCTGCATCAATGTTTTAAGATATTGCATACTCCTTTAAACAATTATGGAATATTTTATGAAATGAATGGCATTGACAAGAAAGCAATAAGAACGAGCAAATAATTTATATTATTGCTATATTCTACACACGCACATGGTTTTTCTTGCAGGTTCGGTGCTGCCCGGTGCTGTAATTCTTCATTGAATAAAATTACTGGGCGTTGTTGAGAATGTTCCTATTACATTTCGGTTTATGGTTGTTTTACGCTATCTCGTTCTTCCTATTCATTTACCTTCGTTCTTGTAGTTCTGTAACACACATTAAAATTATGTGCAGCTTGTTGTAAGTATATCCTTTGAGGTAAATAATCATTGAAAGCACTATTAAACTTCTTTCTGTATAACCTCGCCCAGATTACAACCTAGACCATATTTACACATATATGTTTTATTACAGTGATGCATACTTTAGACAAATGCTATGCTACAGAAGCGTGTGTTTATAAACTGAGGCTGTAACTCTAAACAAAAAATTGAAAGGAAAGCTGAATTGTTTATACAAACCTTAATAGGAGGAAAAGACAATTTACATGTCTTAAACTTGTCAGCTGGTACTAATCCGGGATATACTATTTGAAACATCCATTGCATTTGCTCCAACTGTTCGCTTGTTAGGGTTGAATATCTTGCCGGAGGAAAAACCTGCTTTTTGCCTAAGAATGCAACCACTCTAACACCGTATCTCGTATCAATTTTCCTTATGGCTTTTATATTATAAGGCTCCTCTGGCTGAATATCCTGTAGTATTTGAGCATTCGGGAAAATGATATCCACAGCCAGCGTGTAGAGTTTGGGTTGCCAAAGACTCTGTATTAGCGACAGAAAAATATATTCTTAATTAGAGACTGTATTTTATAAAAAAGCATTTATTTGTGAGTCATAAAATTATTAACATTTTCTGTATGATACAATAACAATGATAATGATAATAATAATGATAATGTGTAAATATAAAGGAGGTTCTCAGCCACTAATGAAGCTCATTAAGCACGCTAATTTTAAATTTAAATGTTTTAATATAATGTAAACATTGACTTTATTAGAGCAAATGATTCAAACAACAATATTTTTGTGATTATCTAAAAGCATAAATCGTTAAGAAGGTATTCAAATAATTGCATTTTCTCTAGAAAGGAATATAATTCACACGCTAAATATCCTTACATCTAGAATAATAAGTTTGCTTTAAAATGAATACTTAACTAAACTGTCTGCATTTTAAGAAAATGAAATTCACACAGCTACCTATTAACTGTAGAATGTTCAACTATTTGTATGTAAACACTGACATTCAAAAAACAAGAACACATGTATAAGATAAATGCAGAGAGTAATAAGTTAACTTTTAAAGTAAATAAGATGCTTTTACAACTTCCCACACATGGTGTTTGATGAAATTTCACCGAGCGATGTAAAAAAGCAAGAAGGGTACTTAGCTCGATGTGTTCTCACAAGAGAGAGTGAAACTTGCCGGAGAAGCTGTCTTTCTTATATAATTTTTCCCATATAAACTTCAGGCGAGAGGCATGCCGGTCTAAACTACATTGATTTTGTTTGGATACTCCACCCCACTCGAGTAGAAGGAGTCATGGAGGGATGCAAGCCTCACGCAGGGGACATTGCATAAAACGGGTCTACACCAGTTACGGGGAATTCCATCGTCATACGATAATATGTCTGTAAGGAAAAGCCTCATGTATATAACGCTAGGCTATTATTTTTGGAATACTTGTGTTGCTAAAATTCATTGTTTATTACTACATTACTAAAATATTTACCCCAGTATTATATTTGAAGCACTATCTGCATTCAGAGTGTTACTTTATCATGGTACGTTTTTGAGTGCTGTCGCGGGGTGCCATCACCTGGAACTGCAACCTCATACATAGGATTGTATAAATAACGTATCGCATGTATTATTTAATAATAATTTTAGTGTCAGTAAATAAAAGGAAGTATTGTTTCTCTTGATATATTTTTCCTGGAGCAATATAGGGATCTTATAATTTTTAGACATGGGGACTAAAACATCAGTCTGTTTAAATGGAATAAACAAATAAGCTGTCTTGGCGATAATAATAACAAACTTGATTGTTGCACTGAAGAAGGAAATAATACTTAGAAATAATTACGATAGTTAATTTCTAATAAAGTACTACTTAAACATTCTTACGTATATACATAACATCTAAAGAAAAAATCTGATGAGACTCACTCGAACGTCTTTCCATTTACGTATGTTTAAGTACAGTGTTTTATATACAGGCTCTATTCATCACACCCCCTAGGAAATATGTTACGCCCACGCTTTGAAGACGCTTAATGCGAGGATTTGCCCTTGTCGTGTAACTCACCTAAACGAGATTCGAACTCGGGACCTCTCAAATCTGAAGTAGACACGCTACCCCTCAGAGAAGCTTGCTATTTCTTTATTATCACCTTGGTACGATGTGTGGATCCTATAATGTTTAGACATGAAGAGAGCCCTTGTATGTCTAATCCTGTATACAGCTGTTCCATCAAGTATTATAGACAAACATACATCACCTTTTAAATTTCTGGTTTCTTGCCGCTGTCAGCTTAGAGAGACCCATACTTCATTATTTATTGATTCGTTTACAAATAACGCATTGCAGCGTTTAAAAGACACGCAATATAAACCGGCGCTTATAAAGAAGCTTAGTGGCAGGGTTTGACGTTGTCCGGTAACTTATGTAACGGAGATTCTAATTTGGGACCTCTCGAATGTGAAGTAGACACGCTACTCCACAGAGAAGCTTGCTATTTATTTACTTATTATGAATCATCTTGGTGAGATGTTGGTGATCCTATATTTTTTAGAGGTGAGGTAAGTCTTATATGTCAAATGTCCCTGTCTAAACCTGTATACACCTGTCCCATCAGGTATTATATATAAAAATACATCACCTTTTAAATTTCTGTTTTGTTACCTGTGTCAGGTTAAGGAGGCTCATATTTCATTATTTATTTGCAAATAACGAATTGTATGTTTTATATAACTATAATTTTAGTGTAAAATTAACGAAAAAGAAAGTATTGCTTCTCTTCATATAATTTTTCCTGGAGCAATGTACGAATTCAGTAATTTTTAGACATGCGGAATTTCAAGAGTGTGGAGCTAATTTGTCTGTAGTCAAAATCCTCCTGCCTATATAACGCGCGGGCTATTGGTAAAATGCATGTATTGCTAAAACCCCACCCAAGTTTAAATTTGAAGCATTCCCTGATATATGGGAGATGTTATCTCTCCTCAAGTATGCCGTTAGGAGCCAATCCATTAAGCCGTAAAGCCATACATCTATGAAGGTCTATAAACTGGTATTTCCAAAGCGGGCACTTATTTACCCTCATTAGGTGTATACAACATATTTTGCAAAGGATGTGTAAACCACTATATAAATCGTTGGCGTCTTGGACATACCGCATCAATGAATCGGTAATTTTATTACTGCAGCGATGTACTAGCGCAAAGGAAGGAGAGAGAGCGTGCTTGCGTGTATTGGCGGGGGTATTTTATCGACAACGACTTTTTATGCCGCACCATCATCTGTTTTAAAGTCCCTGTCCATGTTATTTATACTTCTCGAAGACTGCATGCATAAAGGTGCTCTGTACTTTACCTCGAGTGTCTATATATTTTCTATTGAGTTTTATTTA
This sequence comes from Deroplatys truncata, assembly GCA_030765065.1. Lineage (NCBI taxonomy): Eukaryota > Metazoa > Arthropoda > Insecta > Mantodea > Mantidae > Deroplatys > Deroplatys truncata. Next base: position 343,832,454 of record CM060990.1, on the reverse strand, counting down.
TGATCGCTCCTTAACCGACGTTAATAAAAGAACAACAAAGTGAATGTTTTTTGTCCTGCCTGTTTAGGATGCTCTGCATATTTCATTTATTATTTATTTATAAATGACGTATTGCATGTATCATTTAACTATAATTTTAGTGTAAAATAATGAAAAGAAATCATTGTTTCTCTTGATACAATTTTCCTGAAGCGGTAATTCGTGTAAAAATGGGTTAGAGGAATTTCCAGAGTCATGAAGCTAATATGTCTGTAGGGAAATTCTCCTGCGTGTTTAAGGCTGGGCTATTCTTTTGAATACGTGTATTCCTAAAAACCCACTCTATGGTTATATTTGAAGCATTCACTTGTATATGGGGGATGTTATCTCCTCGGGAGAGAATATTCTTTTAAAAGCGGAATTTCCGGGGACCTGGTTTACCCGTCTTCAGAGGCGTTTACAGCATACTTTGCAAGGGGTGTACAACTGAATAACTCATTGTCGAAATTGTCGAAGACCGCTGGTTTGCGTCTTGAGAAACAGCTTTTAAAACGAATATTAAATTTATATTTGAAGTCTTTCCAGTGGTTCGATCTCTCTGCTAGGGTACTCAATATATCTTTGTTTTGGAGTCCCCTTCCTATGTTATTTACACCTTTGCGCGATACCTATACATTTTCTAGGAGAGGAATGCATGTTTTGAAAGTCCTTGTATTTTTTTATCCTGAGGTCATGGTTCGATTTCCCGCTGTTATTCAATACCGCGTTAGACATTGCATGTTTAAACAATCACGGGTCTGTTACAGGAGGCTTTTCATTTTTGTTACGTGAATAAAAAGAATGGGGTTTTTATCTATGATCGGTCTTTAACCTGTGTTAATTAAAAGATCAACAAAGGGAATGTTTTGTTTTCCTGACTGTTTAGGGAGATCTCCATTTTTCATTATTGATTTATAAATAACGCATTGCATGTATTCCGTATTTCATTATTTATTTTTCAGTGTCAATCCTACGTGTAATCAAACCTTAGTTAAAAACTTGAAGCGCGGATTTAGACATTGCATGTCGAAACAACCATGGGTCTGATACAGGCGTGTTTTCATTTTGTTTCGCGAATAAAAAGAATTTGTTTTTATTTATGATCGTTCTTTAACCGGCGTTAATTAAAATAACAACAAATGGTATGTTTTGTTGTCCTGACTGTCATAATATTAGTCCGTATTTGATTATTTATTTATTGTTCAGAGCCAACCCTACGTGTAAGGATACCTTAGAAAACAATTTTGAAGCGCGAAGTTCCTTGTCACCCTTAAGGTGATTTACATTAGTTATTTTCTTGGAATAATAAAGACCTATCATGGTTGCCTTCGCGTGTTAAAATCCCATCATGGCGGTCTTCGGCCTTGTTCCTTCCAGACAGGAAGCGGACTATTAGAGTGAACCTTCCCTCAGTGCCCGCCAGAGAGCAGCGAGAACATGTCTGACCGTGTGGGGGATGCCAGGTGTTAACAGAGAGACAGAGTCAGGAAGCACTTCATTCCGCGTGAGAGCGGTGGCTAGAGAGGGAGCATGCGCTTGGGTGTTTCGGAAAAGAATCGTCCGTTAGCGCCTCCCGTATTTTTTGAGTTAACTATTTACGCAAACTGTGTCTTTTAGCCATATATATTTTTTAATTCGCCTAAGTGATGTAATATTCTTATAAGCCCCAAAAAATTTCCCTCAAAGCAGAATTAAACAAGTGTTATTTGTCGTAATAATTATACGCGCGTAATAATCATCTAGTTAGTTTTAGAAAAAAATTGCGGAAGGCGGGGTACTCTTTTTACTGTAACAATAAGAGAATGCTTAATTGGAATAATTGTATTCATCGATCGACGACCAGTGTTTAATTACTATAATCAATCAAAACACATGCGGTGGGGTACTTTGATGGATTGCCTGCGTCCAGCCCTTTAGAGGCGCGATGCCAGGACGTTAGCAGTATAAATCCATGATTTTTTCAATGACGTTAGATGATGTTATGCATGGACGAACATTACCTGATTGATTGAGGCACATATTTAGAACTTTACCCCTTCCATCGATTTGCGGGGGTGGCGGCAAGCGTCCAGAACAATACCCCATTGTCCCAGCTCTCGGACCTGTAGCATTTATTTGCGGCTGTGAGTGTAAAGTGTTTTCACGCTTCACCTTTTGAACAATAGCCCATTGTTCTGCGGTTTCCGGATGCCAGTATCAGTAGCGCACAAAGCACCTCCAATACCGACGAGAACAATACCCCATTCTCCCAGTTCTCTACAGGGTGGTATTCAGACCAGCACACAAGAGAGGGGGGTCGTGGCCAGTGTACAGGAACAATATCCCATTGTCCTCGTACGAGTACAATAGCCCGTTGCTCCACTTCTCTGCCGGGCGGCATTCAGACCAGCATACAAAGAAGGGAGCGTGGCCAGCGTAGGGAACAATACTCCATTGTCCTCATACGAGCAAAATAGTCCATTATCCCACTTCTCTGCCGGGCGACATGTCAGTAGCAAACAAAGAGGGGGCGTGGTCGGCGGCTGGAACAAAGGGATATCACATTAAATCTTATCAGTTATCGGCAACCCTTTAACTTTGAATGAACATCTTTATCCTACTATAATTCCACCTACACACATTCACGAGACAAAGGAAGAACACAGTGTCAACAGGATAGTGGACATAAAGTAAAAGCAGTTATATCTAAAGGGAGAAAATTTTAATAGATACGAGAAAACAACGTTCAGCGCAAAATATGCAGTTTCTATATAGCTGCTTTATTCGGTTAGGATAACATATAAGCTACATTTTCAAAATAGTGACCCGAAAGTGTTAATGCAGAACGGTAGATGTGCTTTTGTTGAAAATTTAATTGTTTTCAAACGTAAACTTGCTTTCAAAATAGAAATCTGAAGAAAGAAAAAAAACTTAGATACTTTGCATTATGATTCACGTTCTGAATTCTTAAAATGCTTCTTTTCCCTGGCCTGGAATGGAATGGGATGTATAACGAAGGGGACTCGATCCCAATCCAGTGAATGAGGATATTGTGCTTGTGCCTTCGAGGGGGCACCCCTGGGAGGGAGGGACGATGTGAGAGACACCGAGATACTGGGCGGCCGTAAGCAGGAGTGACGGCACAGCAATGGCAAGGTTATTAAAGTTTCCATATTGAGACTCTCCGATATTCGGGCAGACCAACCGGGTACCCCACCTCACACAGAGGATCCAACGCCTCCCAAGAGGCGGTTCGTATACCGCGGCAACCAGCCAAAGACCGAAAGACGAATAAGGTTCCACAGAGAGCATCCTTTTCCACGCCGCACGGAACCCCATTGCCGACAGTTCCAACACTGAAACAGAGCAATGTGTTAAGAATGAATGAAATGAGGAATGAAAGGATATTCGGGGTGAGAGAACCACATCAGCATTCTCCTGACGATCCGGGAAAACTTCCGAAAAAAACCCTTGGGTCAGAGTGGGCGGTCGCCGGGAAGTGAACTAGGAATATCCTGAATACGAGTCGCACGCGTTACCATGGCCCCACCTGAACGGAAACTGGAAGATCCGTAGTTCAAATCTCGGCTACGACATTGAATTTTTCAATCTGACTCTATCTTTCCAACCTTGTTCTAGACATGGCTTGAGTGAAAAGTGTTCTTGTTAATTGAGATGAACTTTCATTACAAACTTCGTTATATATATACGGAGAATGCATTAGCTAAAGCAATAGTCACATCTTATGTGGTGCCTTTGAAACTCCACGCTCTTTACATTACCACGAGAAAAATCTAACGTGTTGAGTTCACCTAGCTTCCTCTTTTCACTATTCTACAAATTCTGTTTACTAAATCTTATTTTTTCTGTCTGCTTCTTATAATCCAGATAAACTTCCAATTCACATTTAGCCTATCTCTGTGATGTAGCGGTCTGCCTCACATTCAAGAGATCCCGAGTTCGAATCAGTTAGAGTGAGTTACCTGGATAAGGTTTTTTCCAGGGTTTCCTCTTATCCTGAGAAGATGAATGTCAGATAACTCTGAGCTCTAGGAACCTCGAGCCCATTTGAGCATCATTTTAACCATTTCGTTCATTCACCGTCCGTAATGGCCTACCCGGTTAAAGGACTTTAATTAAATACCACAAGAAAACGTACACATTTACACATTTCGTTGTAGTATATGTAGATAAAACGATAGTCACATTTTCAAAAAGCATGTTACTACGGGATGTTTAGAAGATCCATGCTATTTGTATGACCGCGACAAAAACAAAACAAATAGTGACTTCGCAGTTACAGAAAATATAACAAAAATGTATATAATATAACAACAATAACAAAAAAATAAAAATCTGGGAAATAGTTAATCTCATAAAATATATGTATGGCAAACTGTGTGCTTTTATTGTGTAGCAAAACCTTGTCCATTTTTTACAGCTTACCAGTTATACAAAAGTCATTCAGAATGTAGAGGACTTGAGATGCTCTTCGCAGAAAATTCAAAATATATACTTAGTTTGTCATGAAAATATTTCAAACAGTGTATGTTACTCAAACTCGTTGGGGATATTTTTTAGAAAATAACAGGTTTCGAAAACTTTTCCATGTAAAGGGTTGTTCGGGGTGGGTGAAATTTTCTTGAAAATCTTTGTGTCATGTCTTTGAAAGATGCTGAACTTAAATATGAAGCTTGGTATTTAACCGACTTTTTGTTTTGGAGTTAAGTTGTTCACAGACACATAGGCATTTGGAGCTTTTGCTATAAAATATGTGTTGCATTCACATTTATCTACTCACTCTTCTACAAACTATTCTTACAAAGCTTGTTCTTGCATCTATTTCATGTTAATACAGATAAACTTTCATCACTTATTTACACATTCGTTGTAGGTATAAGTAGAACACATTAACATAAAGCGATTGACAAACCCCTCAAAGCTGATCGCTATGTAATCTTTGGATTGGCTGGCTTCGGGAGGGGGGTCTCGGCACTGATCCACATAGTGCAAATTGTGCCTACGCCCCACAAGGGGTCGTCTCCGGGAGGAAGGATGAGGCGACAGGAGACACCGGGCGGCTGGAACCAGGAAGGATGGCATAGAACTGCCAGGGTCCCGAAGTTTTCAAATAGAGACTCAGGGACAGGCAGATCGGAACCCACTCCGCACAGAGGGGGTCCAACGCCCCTCAAGGGGGTTAGAATACCCCCGACAGCCAGCCGAAAGCCGAGGGACGGAGACAGTCACAAAGAGCAGCCTTCTCCCCTGCCACACTGCACCGAAACACCATCGCCGACACTTGCAACCCTGAAAGAGACCAATGGATGAAAGATGAAGGGAAATGAGAATGGAAATGAAATAGAGGGACAGAAAATTCTGGAATCTGACAATACTTCCCAGCATTTGCCTGGCGACCCGGGAAAAACCCCTGGAAAAAATCATGAGTCACGAAGGCCGGCACAGGAATCGAACCCAAATGCGCGCCACAGACGTGGTAGCTTTGAAATTCTGTTCTCTTTGTATGAACACAGGAAAGAAACAAAGAAGGAAAGAAAGAAACAAAAACAATAGGTATCTATTTGCAGTTGAGAGAAGTATAAAGTATTTGAAAATTCAAACTAATAACATAGAATATTTCAGAATAGGTAAATATAATTTGTTGTGCAGTAAGATTCTCTCTCTCTCTCTCTCCCTCTTACAATTTACTAACTATCAAAAGTCATTCACAATAAAAACGAGTTTACAGACTATTTCTAGAAACTTAAAAATATACATTTTATTTATCATGAAAATAGCTTAAACTAATGTATTTTAATCAAATCATTAGAACCATATTTGAAAGAATAACAAATTTCGAAACATTTCCAATGTTAGAAGTAGTTTGGAGTGGAGGATTCTCTTTAAAATCTCCGTGTCGCATTCTTGAAAGAAGTTGAACTTAAACACTAGCTTGTTTTTTAACCAACTCTTAGTTTTTGAGTTATGCTGTTTGAGCGCACACACACACACACCCGCACACACACACACACACACACTCACTTGGATCCTTTTTTACAAAAATAAATTCATTGGATTCAGGGAGTCACCACACATTGAATTTTTAGGTGGAACGCAAGACTTTCACTACTTACTGTACCTACATGGTGGAGAATGTAAAAATGCCTGCTTTGGATACAGGGGGTCTCAAAATGGGTATTTCCGGTGAATCTCATAATTCAGTTTTTGATTGGAATACAATACTTTGCTTACTGTAACTACGTAGTAGAGAAAGTAAAAATGCTTTCTTTGGATTCAGGGAGTCACAAAACGTGTATTTCCGGTGAATCTCATTATTCAATTTTTGGGTGGAATACAATACTTTCTCCACCTCCTGTACCTACGTAGTAGAGAAAGTAAAACCGCTTTTTTGTTTCAGGGGTCTCAAAATGTGCATTCCTGTAAATCTCACTATTCAATTTTTGGGAGGAACACAATACTTTCTCTACTTACTGTAGCTACGTAGCAGAGAAAGTAAAAATCCTTACTTTGGATGGGCCTCAAAACGCGTATTTCGTTGAATCTCGTTATTCAATTTTTGAGTGGAATACAATATTTGCTCTACTTACTGTAACTACGTAGTAGAGAAGGTATCAATGTTTTCTTTGATTTCAGTGTGTCTCAAAACGTATATTTCTGGTGAATCTCTTTATTGAATTTTTGGGTGGAATACAGTACTTCCTGTAGCTATGTAGCAGAGAAAGTAAAGTTGCTTCAGGGAGTCTCAAAACGTGTATTCCCGGTGAATCTCGTTATTCAATTTTTGGCAGGAACACTATAGTTTCTGTACTTACTGTAACTACGTAGTAGAAAAAGTAAAAATGTTTAGTTTGGATGAGTACAAAACGTGTATTTCCGTTGAATCTCGTTATTCAATTTTTGTGCGGAATACAATACTTGCTTTACTTACTGCAATTACGTAGTGGAGAAAGTAAAAATGCTTTCTTTGGTTTCACGGTGTCTCAAAACGTGTATTTCCGTGAATCCCTTTATTGAGTTTTTGGGTGGAATACAACACTTTCTCTATCTCATGTAGCTAGGTAGTAGAGAAGGTAAAAAGGCTTTTTTTGATTTAAGGGAATCTCAAAGCTTGTATTTCTGTGAATCTCTTTATTGAATTTTTGGATGGAACACAATACTTTATCTACCTCTTTAGCTACGTAGTAGAGAAAGTAAGAATGCCTATTTTGAATTCAGGGAGTCTCAAAACGTGTATTTCCGATGACCCTCGTTATTAAATTTTTGGATGGTATACAATACTAGCTCTACTTACTGTAACTACGCAGTAGAGAAAGTAAAAATGCTTTCTTTGTTTTCAGGGAGTCTCTAAACGTGTATTTCCGGTGAATCTATTATTGCATTTTTGGGAGGAATACAACACTTTCTCTACCTCCTGTAGCTACATAGTAGCGAAAGTAAAAAGTTTTCTTTGGTTTCAGGGAGTCTCAAAACGAGATTTCCTGTGAATCTCTATTGAATTTTTGGGTGGAACACAATATTTTCTCTACCTCCTATAGCTACGTAGTAGAGAAAGTAAAGCGGCTTTCTTTGGTTTCAGGGAATCTCAAAACGTGTATTTCCGAGAACCTCTTTATTGAATTTTCGGGTGGAATTCAATACTTACTCTACCTCCTGTAGCTATGTAGTAGAGAAAGTAAAAACATTTTCTTTGGCTTCAGGGAGTCTCAAAACGAGATTTCCGGTGAATCTCTATTGCATTTTTGGGTGGAATACAATACTTTCTCTACCTCCTGTAGCTACGGAGTAGAGAAACTAAAAGGGCTTTCTTCGGATTCACGGGATCTCAAAACGTGTATTTCCAGTGAATCTCTTTATTGAATTTTTTGGTGGAATGCAATACTTTTCCTGCTTATTATAGGTAAGTAGTAGAGGGAGTAATAAGAACACTTGTGCTATATATAAACGGCTGTTTGTCATTACAGCATGTTGCATGCAACCAAATAGGGAAAAGTATAACTTAGACTATATTTTGAAATAATTTCTGGCCTAAATTGTTGTCACGATTAAGGTAAAGAGCACAAAAAACCATATTTTATAGGGGCATTATAATAAATAAATAACATGTGCTAGATGGGTAGAGAAAGTAGGGATTATTGAAAACCAAACTGTTTTGTTTTAACACTTGTATATTATACAAATTAATGCACCTAATTCCTAAAAATAATTTGTATGCTGCTTATGCCACTGTACTGTAATGCTATTCTGCTTTCTTTTAACAGTTATTACTTTCTTACAGCCAAGTCTAAAGGAAATGTGTTGGAATGATATTATCTTTAGCACTATTACATGTTTTAACTTTTGTAGCGCACGTATGAGATAAGGCACCTGGCATAACCTCTCAATACGACACCCTGTTTACCCCTATAGGTGGAACGAAAAACATTGGAGCCGTCTGTACATGGTGGAGAAAGTAAAAAGAAAATATCAAAACAGTTTTGAATAGCCTACAATGCAGTGAAACATACCATTGTACCAAAAGAACCGGACGAAATTATTTACCCTTAAGGCTGAATATTACAAAACTCTGAAAGGTGTATGCCAAAGCAACTATAGATAAATTCTTGCATATAAAGGAGTGGTATTTTTTATGTATTTTTAGCAGGTGCTACAATTTACGGTTTTTGGAGTCCAAGAGCTGATGCTCAAAATGCTTGGAACTGTCAGAAAAAATAAAAACATCAAAAACCTAGTCCAAACAAAGCTTCTGTTAACAGAAGAAAAGGAGTAAGTATACTGTTGAGCACAAAATGTGGACCATAATGGAATGGAGCAGTCTATGTTGGTACTGACAAAATCTGGCCCCGCCTCTACCTGCAAGACCATCTCTGTTTTTCGAGCATAATTCTAGCCACTGGATTGCCAGGATGATTTACCTCCCCCAAAGTATGGGCGAAATACCGAATGGTAACATTACAACTTAAACCTTAAATTTTCATGTTACATTACCGTTTTCTTATAGCCGGTTTTGTTATTGCCGTTTACTAATAGCAAAACCTTTGTTTCCATGACGCTGATGAAAGCTCTCATATATGTAAATATTTTAGCTGTCTTTCGGTCTAACCACACATGCAAATAATTCTTCACCCCTTCCTCTAGAAGGTCAAATTATATTGTAATTGCTTTAGTCTTACCTTGTGTATCAGTCGTAGCGAAGCTCTTTCATATAGTCCTAACCACCTCTCCATTCCACACAGTTTATAAGCTTCGCTGATTGGTCTTTTGTATGGCCTGTATTCTGAAGGCTTTTTATAGTCTGATTCAAGAAAACAAAGACAGCTTTTGATATTAAGTTTTGATTTCCAGAAAAAACAGCCATTGTCAAAACTTCGAGATCAATCCACGAATTACAGTAGTCAGTTAAATCTTAAGGGGCGGTTCCTCAGGTGAAGCTTGCAGCGCAGCTTCAGATGACTTCTAACTAGGTGAATCGGAATATAATTTTATCTCTATATTAAACTTGTTATATTTAAATATTCCACTACTCACATAACAGAATATAATTTTAGGAATCTTTATTTTAAGAGTCCATTCCGAATGCTACCACGGCAGTAGCAGGGAATAAGGAAAATGAATTATAAGCTAGCGAAATGGGAAAGCGTAATTTCCACTAGCGGGTATAAAGGTTTGGTACAGCTACTCTTAGCTCTGGGATGTTCTGCTACACTGTTTATGTCTGGTTGCCATGAGAACCAACTCAAGCTTGGACTGTATGAGTGCTGTGTGCCTCCCAAATATACTGCTTCGAGGTTATGTTGACGCTAAAATTCTGGACTTTGAAGTAGAAAGGCCTTTTGTAGAGGTTATTCGTGGTCATTGACACTTGTGTAAATACCTTTTGTAAACTTGCAAACATCCCTTTCCTTGGGTAACGGAATGTTTTCCCTCTCAAATCACTTTTCAAAGTCCCAAGTTCCCGGAATCGGACCTTCATTGTCAGCTCAGTTCATGTACGAAGACAATCTGTACGTAGCTATTATTGTTATTGTGTCTTGAAACATTGCTAGTGTGAATTAAAGTATCAACAATAAGCTTATGTCTTAAAAAATTTAAACGATTGGCGACTTGCAATGAATCCGCAAATTCACATGGTGTGTTGCGTGTTACAGGAATCTTTTACGCAGTGGACTGAGGACGATAAAAGAGAGACGATATTTACGGATAGACCTAAGCCATTTCTTATTTTATCTGCACATAAAGTGGAAAAGAAGGGTGCGAAGTGTTACACCGGATATTCTAAAAGCTGGTGGTATGTAGTGAGTACACCAACCGAAAGGATAGGGGGTCAATTTAATATACAATAAATAGGTAAGTTACATATCTTGTTTTGTGTGAAAAGTTCTTCACCTATTGTTTAGACCACGAGCCGTCACTGATATCTGAAACATTTTTGTATTGCAAAACGACACTCTAAAGGAAAGCTCACAAAAAGAGAACGTTACGGCATATGTATGGACTGAAAATAATTTCACAAAGAGTCAAACGAAATATTGTCATGCATTGTAGACTGTCTAAACTCCACTGATATGAATCCTTACACCACCATTCGACTCATAAACAATGGGTGTGATGGTCAAACTAAAAACGCCGCTTTGATCAGAGCATTTTACTACTGGTTCCTTAAAGCACTTGACAAGTGCAGATTGTTTTCCCTATGATAGGTCATAGTTTCATTCCGCCTGATAGGGTGTTCGAACCATAGAAAAATAGATTAAGAACCCACATAAATATACAAATATAATTGGAAAGTATGCAAAAGTGAACAAAGTAGAATATTATGTTACCAAGTCTTTAAAAAAAATTTTTTTTTTTGAAGAAACCAGATTCTTGGCACTTTCGAATTCAGTGCTGTAAAAATGAATTTACCTCACTAAAGTAACACAAAACAATGAAATCGGTGTTCTAAATCGCGTCTCACGCTTAAAAGACAGCGTAGGTCGATTTTTTCACCTGAACCTGCAGAAGCACAAAGGAGGAGAAAGTAATCTATGGTGGGGGAGAACGGCTGTCAGTACTCCCCTTGCTTGGAACGACAGGGATGCGTAAGGTTGACAACCGAAGTACAAATGTAAACATGTACACAGCGCGACAAAGGAAATCTTCGGTGGATTTTGTATCGTTTCTGGGGCCTTTTGAGGCGTGTCCTTCACCTTGAATATCGCAAAGCGTGGTGACTTGATAACACAGCAATAAAGGGGAAAAGAGGGGAGATCGATGCCTTTGCTTTTTCTGATGTTATTAAAACCCAAACATGTTTATTGTCTCAGAATCAGTCGTGCCGTATACTAGCGACATTACTCGTGGACGTATCGTGGGTATGTGGGAGGCTGGGCGCACTGTTACAGAAATTGCAACGGCATTGCATAAAAGCGTTTTATAGTAAGTTACTGGATAAAAATATTCCAGGAAAGTGAGGAAGGCGGTCTACATACTCGTCAGAAAGTGGAGACTCCCCGTAAAACATCCTCAGATGATGATATTCGTTTACTAAATGTCAATTACTCTTTTGTTGTAATTGACTGATCATGTTTAGAAACTAGAGATAAATATGTATATGGTTTACCGCATATGACATACATGTTAAGGCAATAAAATTGGGTTATATTTTTGTCTATAATCCTGTTGAATTCCTATGATCAGTAATGTGTCAGTAAAGGTATATTAACCAATTGTAGTTTGAATTAGAGGGAAAACACGCTGCTTTATGTATTTATTTATTATTTAGTTATGTTTGCTTCTATGCAGCAACAATCATTGATACCACTGTGAGAATATAGTTCTGTTTAATTTTTTGTTATAAAGTGCTGCCTTGCTATGTATTTAATGAATACCATTCAAGCTTTAATTTGCACCCCCTGAAAACCTTCTCACGCAACACATTCTACATTTCGCCAACCTTCAAGTTTTCCCCTTAGCTTTCAATCGTTTCAAAGGCGTATCCTGCACTAGCCGATAGGGTATGGGCTACCAATCAAGTTAAGAGGTCTGTATGACAAACTGAATGCACTCACTCTACCTCTTTCTGTTTTAGCCAATACGATCGAGAATGTAAACATATATTTGTTTCTACGCCATTTTGGAACCTCAGTTGTGGTTATTGGTTTAAATATTTAGCAGAATGTGTGACGGACCCTTGCACCGTGGCTAAAGCAGCCAATTAAATGGCCATGGCTTCGCAAGTCCACGTATAACGATAAATAATGTGACATAGACGCGAGGTGCAGTGAGATTTTCTTTGGCGCTCTTTGTACAAAGAGAAGATAATGGACTTGTCCACATACTACGCAGTACAGATAAGCGGATTCAGGACGAAAAAATCAGCCTATACAGGATAAATGGGGAGCTCTGTTACCACGTGCACTATAGGTATGCTCGCAAATTTGGGCCTAACTGCGGTCGATCTACCAATTTAATGTCATCTTGTGAATGATACATCACCAATGTGAAGTATCTGCAATGCTATTTTAGCCAATTGTTAGATATTTAATTTTAACCTGCACTTTATATCTCCCCTTTGTGCTTTTAGTACTTCGATATACGATTTTACAGGCATGAAATCACATCCTATCAAAGAAATAGGAAGATGTAAATTGATAAAAGCTATAACTTGGTAGGGTATAATCATTGTTTACTCTTGACAAAATCACACTTAATGTGGGTGGAAAGCTTACAAACAGCAAAAAATGAACGATACGCCAAACCCCTCCGTCGTCCTCCGTGCTCTAGGGATACCATGCTAGCCTTCTAGTTCCCGAGGTCGTGCGTTCAAACCCGTTGGAGGGCGATGGATTCTTTCGAGCGTTAAAATCCTTAGCACGGCTTCCTTCGGAAGGGAAGTAAACCGGTGGTCCCGTGTCGTAAATTTACGCCTCATAAAAGAACCTCAAGCCCCGCAAAGATGCATCTGAGTAAAATATCCTGTCTTTCACGTCCAAAATAGAATGAGGCGTTAAGAATCAAAGTAGTTAACGAGCTTCCATAAATAAAGCTCAATTTAATTTAATTTTGCGCCACACTCCGCTTTGCGCTATTCCATTATATTGCGTTAAGCGAGCGTATATTTGTTTACCCCATACTTGTTTGCATTATTTGGGATGGGTCCTTAGAGATCCCTTAATTAATTCCTTTTTTATAATATAATTATTGTTTTTTATCATTTTCTGAACACCCTGGTTGCTTTAGCTGTTTATTTCACTGCCTGCCTAACATTCATTTTATTTGAGTGATCCAACACATTCATTATTATTTATCTTAGTTTACAAACATTTGGTCTCTTCCTAGCTTATCCCTTCATAAGTATAAATATTTGCGTAACATTTTGAATAAATAACTCACATAACACTTCACACTTCAAACGTACCCACTTCCTTACAACTGATGTTAATCTTAACTGACTTCTACGTCCGTTAGCTGAATAGCTGGATGGCTTTTGTTTGTCATATACAATGATCCCCCAGGGGCTCACCCCGGCGCACCAGGGGTCCCGAGCCACTCATCGCCATCGTTATCCCTCCACCCTCGTCCGGTCGAGGTGGGTTCGTCCTCGTGACCGGGGGATACAAGGTGGGCTCTCGTGCGTTTTTGCAATTCGTTCCATGCCGCCCCTCACCATCCTTTCTTCTCTAGTCTTTTTGCGGACATTTCGCAACACGACCATTCACACATCTATTTAGCTTCCTCGCCGGCCTACTTTGCATACGAAACGCCCACACCCTTTGTTGTTTCTTTTCTCACTTTATATATTTAAATCCTCTGTGGACACAGCCTGACGGATACCCGCGCATTGGGTGCGCAGCTGGGAGAGTGGGTAATGGCGTCATCCCCACCACCCGGTGTTATGTAGGGTGTGTGTTCGTATCCGCTGTTCAACTGCAGTCCCGCGGGGGGATTACATGAGCTGCTGACTCCCCAAGGCCATTGGGTCCCTCTGTCTATATTCTGGGAGGTGTGGCCTTGGGGTAAGACTGGTATGGACAGGCCACTCACCCGAGCCAGGGTAACGCCCGGGAAGTCAGAGCGCGAGGTCGGAGACGGTTGCAATGGTGGAGGATTTCTTTTGCTATAGAGCCCTCTTTCTCCATTTCTAACAAGCGACGAAAAGTCATTATAACAGAAGTAGCACCACCGACATTTGGTAGTTGCTTAGTCATTACGCGAACAGAGGAAGGACAGACTTTTGAGAGGGTGAACACTTTTATTATCCAGAAGGGCATTAATTCAATTTCTAGTTCGGTTCATTCCTGCACTCGACTTCGAAACGGTTCATTATTGGTTCAAAGCAAGTCCCATCAAAAATAAGAACTTGTTGCGCGCCACGCTTCTCCAGGGTTATCCCATCCGTGTTGAGAAGCACCGCACCTTGAATTCCAGTCGAGGCGTCGTTGCCACCCATAGCCTCGATGGTATGTCGGACGATGAACTGGTCGACCATCTTTCTGAACAAAAGGTGACAGTGGTTCATCGAGTGCAGGCTAAACGCGACGGAGTGTTGGTACCCACTTGTACCCTGTATATTACCTTCGATGGCGTTGACCTGCCCATGAGTATTTCAGCAGGGTAGGAACGAATTGCGGTGAGGCCTATATCCCCAGACCTCTGCACTGTTTCAAATGCCAACGTTTTGGGCATACGCAAGTCTCTTGTACGAGTGCCGTTTCCATCTGTGCCTCATATAGTCAGCCCTCACAGGATGGTACCTATTCATAAGCCCCCGTCTGCGTTAGTTGCAAAGGCTCTCATTCTGCGTCATTTGCCGACTGTCCGAGGTACTTGGACGAGAAGGAGATCCAGGAGATCCAGGTAAAGGAAAAACTATCCTTCGCTGGAGCCCGGAGGCGCTACCATACGCACCAACCTGCGCTCCTGCGATTGGATACATTCAGCTCCGTTGTTGCCTCGCCAGTACCGCGGAAGGATGCCAAAACTCAGATCTGGACTATGACTGCGGTCCTAAGGTACTGAAGTCACAAGGCACTGAGAAGAAATCCAAGCAGAAACTTCGTAAGGAAGATTTTATTAAAGACCTTCCGCGTGCGCGCGGTAACAAAAGTTCACCTTCTCCTCCTCGAAGGTCGCAGTCCCAGGATGCTCCTGGGACAAGCCGCGCTCAGCGGCACCCTTCACACATTGCCACCCAGAACCGATTCTCGGCGCTTGAATCGGTTTCTGGCATTGAGCACGTGGGCCCTCCCTTCTAGAAGCCTATGGAATCTGACCAACTCCATAACAAAAGCCCGAGCCACAAGGTTAAGCAGAAGGTTATTTTGAGCCGCCCTTCTAAGTAGGAAGTTAATCCCTTTTATTCATGGCTGTCCTGAACAGGAATTTACGTGGTGTACGATCGCATAGGGCGGAACTGTAACCTTTATTGCGTTCCCATTCACCTATGGTCGTGTGTTTGCAGGAGACTAAGCTTCGCCCTCACATGTTTTTGATCTCCGAGGGCATACTCCGGTTCGCTACGATTTTGCACCGGATGAGGATACTCCTGCGCATGGAGGTGTCGTGCTATTGGTCCGTAACGACGTTCATTTTCAGACTCTCACACTTACATCTGGCTTGCAAGCTATTGCCGTTTGCTTTCTATTTGCTCCATCTATTATCCTCCATCGTCTCCCCTCGCTAGCGCGGACATTCAAAATCTCTTGTACGCTCTCCAAACACCATTTCTTCTGTTGGGAGATTTTAATACCCATCACCTCCCGTGGGGTTCGCTAAGGGCTTCAGCCAGAGGAACGCTTCTTTCCGACATTTTTGTTCAGTTCAGTCTCTCCATCGTCAATACAGGTGAGCCAGACTTTTCTTTGTGATCCTTCTGGTACACTCTCTCACTTGGACCTTGCTGTTTGCTCCATCCAGCTTGCTTGTCGTCTGCAGTGGAACGTCGTCGCTGACACCTACTCCAGTGATCATTACCCTGCATCGTTTGTCTTCTCTCTTACCACGTACAGCATACCAGAGCACCTACCTGGCAATTTAGCAAAGCCGACTGGAGACTATTCCAGCCTCGTGTCTTTTGTGGACCAGCCCTTCACTGACGTTAACCAAATGGTGCAGCACCTTACCTCTACGATGCTATCTGCCGCCAAACGCACAATTCCCCTTTTATCCTCCCACCCTCGGCGTATTCCTGTTCCGTGGTTGACCGAGGACTGTCGAAACGCTGCGCTTAGTGTGTTTCGGCCACACCCTACACTTGATAATTTGGTTACTTTTAAACAATGGCGCGCCAGGCCTCGTCGCATTGCTCAGCATAGCAAGAAGGCGTCTTGGACTCGTTTTGTCGAGTCTTTTAATCGCTTCACGCCTTCCTCTGTTATTTGGGATAAACTTCGTCGCTTCTCCGGTAAAGTGTCGCCTTGAACTGTGTCTGGCCTTCAGGTTCCCAATGCCAACCTAATGGATCCGGTTGCCATTGCTACCACTCTGGGCGCTGCCTTTGAGGCGGTTTCCAGTTCTGACCATTATTCCCCCGGCTTTCGCACTCTCAAAGACCGGCTGGATTTCGAGACCTATGGCTTTCGGTCTCCTAATCAGGAGTGTTATAATAAACTTTTCACAATGATGGAGTTGGAGCACGCTCTCCATTTCTCTAGGCTATCCGCTCCTAGGCCGGACGGCATTCATGCCCTGATGTTACAGAGCATTTCAGCTGACAGTAAACTCTTTCTCTTCTAGGTCTATAACCGTATATTGGCAAGACGGCATTTTTCCTTCAGTTTGGCGCAAAGCCACCATCGTCCCTATACTTAAGCTTGGGAAGGATCACCAACAACCTTCCACCTACCGCCCTATCTCCCTCACCAGTTGTATTTGCAAGGGATGGAGCGCATGATCAACGGGCGGTTGACATGGAGGTTTGAGACTCAGAATCTAGTGGCGAAAGCTCAGTGCGTGTTTCATTGCCATTGCTCTACCATCGCCCACCTGGTGTCTCTGTCGACGCATATTATAAACGGATTTCTGAGAAAGTGTCAAACAGTGCCTGGATATTTGACCTGGAGAAAGCTTATGACACTTGTTGGAGGGCCGTTTTACGTACACTCCATTCATGGAATATACGCGGTCGTCTTCCCATATTTCTTTGGGAGTATATGACAGATCGCGTCTTTCGTGTACGTGTGGGCTCGGTTTTATCTAGTGGTTTTATTCAAGACAACGGTGTACCGCAGAGCTCAGTACTCAGTGTCACAATTTTTGCGATTGCTATCAAGTCCATTGTTGAGGTATCCCACCTGGTATTTCATCGTCCCTTTTCTTTGACGATTTTGCCATTTATTGCAGTTCACGGCGGACCTGTCTGCTCGAACGCCATCTCGAGAGCTATATCGACCGTCTCTACGCCTGGAGTAATGCCAACGGCTTTAATTTCTCCGCCGAGAAATCCGTCTGTATCAATTTCTGGCGCCGGAAGGCTTTCCTTTCGCCCTCTCTCCATCTTGGGCCGGAGAGTCTTCCCTTTGCAGACGAGGTGACATTTTTGGGGTTGATCTTTAATCGAAAGCTGAGCTGGACTGCGCACATTTCGTTTTTAAAGGCAAAGTTTGACCGTTTTCCTAATCGTTTACGTGTTTTAAGTGGCACATCCTAGGGAGCTGATCGGAACGTCCTTCTGCGTCTTTATCGCTCTCTGATCCGATCCAAGCTTGATTACGGGTGCATTGTATATTCATCGGCGCGACCATCTGTGTTACATCGCTTCAATGCCATTCACCATCGTGGCATAAGGGTCGCTACAGGGGCCTTTCCAACTAACCCTGTACCCAGTCCCCAGTCTGTATGCTGAAGCTGCAGAGCCTCCACTGTCCTTAAGGCGTGAGATGGTTTTGTGCAGGTATGCCTGTTGACTCTCAAGCTTGCCTGACTACCCGTCATTCGAGCTATTTTTCGAGGATTCGCTTGATCGGCAGTAATTAGTTAGCTCCTCTGCATTGCTCTCTCCAGGAGATTTCGCCAGCTTCTTCGGCATTTAGACTTTAGGCCAGCGGCGACCCTTCCCAAGAAGGAAACGCGGTTTCCTCCATGGGTGCGCGCTGAGGCCCACTGTCACCTTGAGTTAACGTCGATGCCGAAGAATGAGATCCCTTCTTCAGTGCTTAGATCAGCCTTTTTAGAAATTCAGGTGCATTTCGGAAAATTTAATTTTATATATACTGGTGGGTCTAAGGCTAATGTTGGAGTAGGGTGTGCCTTTATGTTTGGTCAGCATAGTTTTACCTTCTGTTTACTGGTGCATTGTTCGATTTTCACCGCCGAACTTTTTAGTACTTATCAATCCCTTTAATATATTCAGCGGCACGACTTACGGCGCTGTGTTGTTTGTATCGACTCTCTGAGTGCTCTTCAAGTTATTCGCGCGCTTTACACCTACCCCCTCTCGTACAGAGCATTCATGACCTGCTCCACTCGCTAGGTGCTTCCGACATCAGCGCCTCCTTCGTGTGGATTCCAGGTCATGTGGACATCTCAGGGAACGAGTCTGCCGACGCCGCTGCCAAATCGGCATTTTTATCACCCAGATGTTTTACCTTCGTTGTTCCCTCCACAGGTTTGTATATTATTTTACGACACAGCATCCTCTCGCTTTGGCGCGATGAGTGGATGGCCCTCCGGGGGAACAATTTACGGAAGGTTAAACCTCTCCCATTAGTCTGGAGTACCCCTTCTCGTTCTTTCGTTGGAAAGATGTAATTTTAGCTCTTTTACGAATCGGACATTGCTTTTTAGTCATAGATACCTGCTGATTGGTGACCCCGCACCACTCTGTGAGCAGTGTGATGTGCCCTGAACGGTGCGTCACATCTTAGCAGACTGTCAGGTTTTAGCTCCATTGCGCGTTCGTGTGTCTCTGCCTTTTAGCTTAGCCAACGTTTTGGCAGACGTCGCGCATGCTGTAGAATGTCTTTAACGTTTTATCAGCGACAGTGGTTTTAGTCGGCGCATTTGATGCGCTGAGCGTCTTTTAGTTTTGTGATTTGATATTGTATGTTTTAATGGGGGGGCTCTTCTCCCCTGGGAACATATGGCGCTCTAGTCCCTTGACTTTTGCAGTTCCTGACACGGATTTTAATCTTTAATGGTTTTATTTACCATGTTTTAGTGTATTGGTTTTAGAATTTGTTGGCTTGTTTTTTTTAGTGCTTTAGACTATGCGGGTTTGTGTCCGGTATTTTAGTTTTTGGATTTGAAATTTTATACTTTGTAAGGGCGCTGATGACCTTTGACGTTTAGAGTCGTTACCCCATCTCATCATCTCGTCATCATCATGTACAATGAATGCAAGAAGTTACAGATTCCGGCTTCGTTTAAAAACTGCCTCCAACTCTCCTCTATATTTTCTCTCACTGGGTCCCCGTTGTAACCCAAGGACAAAAAGGCTTCTTGCTGGCAGACATTTCTACTGTATAGGTACTGAATTTCCCGAAAATATTGGATTTCAAAAATTGTGCTGCTCATCTTATTAAAAGTAGATAATTCAAACTGGGCAGGTATCAGTACACTAGCTTAATCCATGAGGCAGTACTTTTAACATATAAATATCAGTCTAATTATATAATATAAAATATCATAAGAGCCCACCTTAAAGCAATATGTGTATATTATAATATATAAAATGCATGTAACAGTCATTGTATTATTTTTTAATTAATATGTACATGTATAATAATGTTATGTGATTATATTATGTAATTTAACAATGTAGCAGCTGCAAGAATAGAAGCAAGCTGCTTTCTGTAGCAAACAGCATTACAAAGTAAAAGCCGAATATTGCTAACAACGAGGTAACCTTGAGACAACAATAAATTAGAAAGTTTAATAATGCTACTAATAATTCTTGGAACAATAATGTAATATTTAAAACAGTTTATAAACAGCCAATCAAAAACTAGAAAAAGCTTAAGTTAAATAAAAGTATTTTATTGGAGTAGGATTAGCCAATCAGAGACTTGAAATAGAGGAAATATACAAATTCAGGCGGCAGACACTACAAGATTGTGTACCCGATTGGTATGGTACGAGTTCAGTGTGAGACATAAAATTTTTTTGCGATGCGAAAGATTAATAAAACGAAGTTAAATACCATTATAATTTCTGTAAGCCTTCATTCTTTAGCCACACCAGCCCTGCTAAGAGATACTTGCTTTACAAAATTACTACTGACGAAACCAAGGCATACATACATAAGTAAAATAAATAAGGTAACATTAAAACAGAAGTTAAATTTTAAACATGGGGGCAAAAGCCACCGGAAAAGTGAACATGGGGCGGAGGCCAAAGGACACTTTCTGTCGTACATGGGGCTACAACAATATCAAGTTTGGCGTCTAAATGTGGGGCAAGAGTAGACAAGAATAGGTGAAAGGAAGAAATTAACGAACATCATAAAGCCACCAGAATCGACAAAACTACAAGACTTCACTATAAGAACTTCAGAGAACTTCAAATTCAAAATACGTCACCCAAGGACAGCAAAACTTTTTTCAGGAGTATGGGGCACGCAGTCAACAATTCAACTACAATCTATGAGGGAACACCAGAATAAAAAGGTTTCTAACATAGCCAGAGAAAAGGTCAGAAAATTCCAATACTAAATATTTATATAATTGTCAAGATAGTTAAGAAAATGAATATTGTTATTAAAATAATTTCATGTTGTTAAGAAGTGGAAATTTAAAATTCAGCAGTTCCAAACAAAAAATAACAATAGAAAATATACAAAATAAAATGGAAAAGGAAACAATGAAAATATGGAAGTAGGAGAGAATAGGTCAGCCATTACAAATTACACTGTAAATTTACAGTCAGAGCTTGAGGAAACAAATAGGTTTGATAAAGAAGAACAGTTATCTGTAAATGCCCATTTAGGTATAGAAAGAGATAGTAATAGTATGCAAGGTCATTCACCTTTACATATGTTAGTGCAAGGAACAACAAATGAAAGATACACTATCCCTCACACATCTAGCCAACAAGAGCAAGAAAACTTATCACAACAGAATTTTATGTGCCTTCTAAAACAACAACTGAAATTAAGAATAAGAAACTTAAAGAGACCTGAGAGTAAAATTAAGTAATAAGCTAACTGAAACTTATACAGAGTTGAGAAAAGACTTCAGTAATAAGCTAACTGAAACTAATACAAAACTGAGAAAGGAGTTAAGTAATAAGTTAACTGAAACCAGTAAAGAGTTAAATAATAAACTGAAGGAAACTAGCACAGAGTTAAATAGACTACAAGAAACTAGTCAGGAAACTGAAGAATTAAAAACAATGGTGGAAAACACAAATACAGATCTTGTGCAAGTACAAATAGGTGTAACAGAGGAAATAAGTAAAATGCATGAAATGGCAAAAACAAATGCAGATGCAATTAAAGAAGTACACACAGGGCAAGGACAAATAATATCAATGGTAGACAAAATTAATGATAAAATACAAGAAAGTAGCAAAGAAATAGATAAACTTATAAATAGTTTTGAAGCTATAAGTACCAGTGTACCAAAGGTAAATGCAAATGTAACTAGTTCAGTAAATGTTAATAATACAAGTGCTGAAAGAAGTGTATCAACTTTGTTAACTAATAATACAAGAGACGCTACTGCTTTCTCCATAGCATCAGCCTCTCAAACACAAAACAATTATGATAACACACATGTACATGTACCAAATCATGTGTCAAACTATCATTCTGTGCTCAATGAATTACCTTTACCATATTTTAATGCTTCCTCAAGTCCAGTAAAACTTATTCATGATTTAGTAGAATATTTTAAATTGAAGAATGTGCCTGAAGCATTAAAAAATAATCATTGTTAGAGAATGCTTGGATAACAAAACCTTAGAATTGTTACATATGCTAGCAGATAGTGAAATGAATTTTGAAACATTTACAGTTTTATTTATGAATAAGTTTTGGAATACCACTGTGCAACATAAGATTAGGGTAAGCCTAAGTTTTTCACAATATAGTAGAGATGACAACTTGTCAATGACAGTTTATATTATAAAGCATGCAGGATATGTCAGAGCAAGGTACTATTTAAAATATCTTCACTAAATGTAACCAATTGTCAATATAACAAAAGGGAGTATAAATAAATTGATGTAATAGAAGAAACTCTGCTGTGAGTGAGAAAAACATAATAAATTTAAATAGCTACTACATTTATAATGTATACGATATAAAATTGTTAGAAATTGCTAGAAATATTAATATGTTTATGAAATAAGTTGTAAAGAAAGGGTAACAAGAGTTAATATGCCTAACTAAGTATTAAAGGTCTAGCAAATTGGACATTTAATAGTGGCTGTGTTAGTGAATAAACAACTTTACTCAGGTCATTGAACACCAGATTGTTGGCCTTAAAAGTGTCAAACATGTGGCAGACCAGAGATTTACTATTCTGCTACGCGAGTGTAGTGAAAACCAGTGAGTTCTACATAAATAGTGACAGTGAGAAGTAGCAAGTGTTATAATAAAAAGGTTATGCTTCTTTCTTTCCAGAGACTTTCAGAAAATATTTAAAAACTTAAAAGACAAAACAAAAAGAACATAATTTTAAATTTTTCTAAAAGGGGTTAATTTGAAGCAGTGTTTTTAACACTTAAATATCAGTTCTAATTATATAATAACAGCCGCCTTAAACCAATAGTACATAATATAATATATGAAATATGTATGGAACAGTCATGGTATTATGTTTATATTAGTATGCACATGTATAATAATGTTATGTGATTATATTATGTAATTTAAAAATGTTGGAGCTGCGAGAATAGAAGCCAGCTGCTTTCCGTAGCAAACAGAATTACAAAGTAAAAGCCGAATATTGCTAACAATGAGATAACCTTGAGATAACAATAAATTAGAAGGTTTAATAATGCTACTAATAATTCTTGGAACAATAACTTAATATTTAAAACACTTTATAAATATCCAATCAAAAACTAGAAAGAGCTTAAGTTAAATAAAATTATTTTATTGGAGTAGGATTAGCCAATCAGAGACTTGAAATAGAGGAGATATACACATTCAGGCGGCAGACGCTACAAGATTGCGTACCCAATCGGTACGGTACGAGTTCAGTGTGAGATGATTTTTTTTTGCGGTGAGAATAATATAAAGTTTACGTGTTAAAAAGTGCAATTAACAATAATCTCACAGCTCTGTAGTAGGATACATCAGTGAAGTGTTTCTTAATCGTGTGAAAAATTAATAAAACGAAGTTAAATACCATTATCATTTCTGAATCCTTCATTCTTTAGCCACGCCAGCCCTGCTAAGAGATACGTGCTTTACAAAATTACTACTGACGAAGTCGAGGCATACATATATACATACATAAGTAAAATAAATAAAGTAACATTAAAATAAAAGTTAAATTTTAAACAAGGGTGCGAGGGCCGCCGGAAAAGTGAACGTGGGGCGAAGGCCACCGGAAACTTTGTACCGTACGTGGGGCGAACAGTCCTAGAAACAATCACCCGCAAGTTTGACATCCCATACGTGGGGCTACAACAATTAATTCACTACAAGTTTGGCTCTCCAACAGTGGGGCTGCAACACCTTCATCTAGCTAAGAAGAAATATTGTTGTATTGTACCCGTTAGTTTATGAGTTGCTATGTGATAAGCGTAGAAACGGCAAATGTCGGATTATTATTGGAAAATTCGTTTTCTTTACAAAAATTTCCCACAAAAATTTATAACGGGTCTAAAAGTTATATAATCTGATAGAGAATTTTTTTGCATAGAATTATGTGTTAAAATCTGAAATATATAACAAGTGAATATTTACAGCATTTTATAACCTACTTGCCGACAGCGCGAGAGCAGAACAGGACGAAGCTATTGACAACATGTATGCGTTAGAGACAGAGATACCCCATTTACCTTCATAGTGTCTTTTAAGGTTGAGGCAAGCTTTAGCACAAGGCGAGAGTACTTATCGGCATAAATGTGAGAGTAGTTGAAATATGTGGATTTTACATCAGTCACAACCTGATGCAGAGTCCCCAACAATGTTAGTATAGCCCATAAACCTGATATAGAAACCCCTACGATGTTAAAAACGGTGTGTCCTACAATCCCCTTATGTTCTGATAGGTTGTGTGTGTATGTGAGGGAGTTTCTTTGTGTTCATCGCTTCTCCTCCTCCTCCTCCTCTCTCTCCTGTGGTATAGAGTTTTGTGTGTAATTACATGTGCTACAATCCCGTTAATGTATGATAGGTTGTATTTGAAGGAGATTTCTTTGTCCTCATCGCTTCTCCTTCTCTCTCTTTCTCTCTCTCCTGTGGTAAACAGTTGTGTGTTGCAATAATGCAATTACATGTGCTAAAATCCCCTGTAAGTACGTGTACGTGTTGTTATGTGCATCAGTATCCAAGAAAGAAAAACATACGCCTGTGGTTAAATGAGAAGACAATGAACGATTAAGTATTTTCTCATCGCATCAATGTACCGCCCCGCTGAAAATAGCATGTGTGTGCACGTGCGTGTGCTTCTCAGTACGTTATTGTTTACAAATATATTGTGTAAATCATGGAAAACGTGATATTGATCGTAAGAGGATGGTAAGTCTAGGTTGGAGGATGACGGTCAATAGAGAATGACGAATAAGAAACGTGTATGATAATCAGGTAGGTAGGCTACATGAGTAATCCAAAAAAAGGAGATCAGGGGAAGACTAGCGAGTACACCTCTCCAATGCAAGAACGAGCATGTCCAAACTTCCCACCCCTCCCCCCACAAAGCACGATATGTGAAACGAGAACGGATCTGAGATCACAGTCGACTGCGAGCCAGCACGATCAATAGTGAAAATATCAGAATCGCGAGTGATAGCGACAGTTGTTGCTGAGTGAACCTCAATGAGTACGAGGAAATAAAGCAGCACTGTTTCGATAAGCATGAGGAAACATGCGATGGCGATACGCATACCATCATGTAAGGAACCATCACAGCATCAACAAATGTCGTCATTGTTCCGTTGTGGAGAGTGCTGTGATAGGTATCTCAAAGCAAAAGGGTAAGTAGGTAAAGAAGATGTGATAGAACGGATGTTGTAGAGGAGAAAAAAAAGATAGATAAGCAGAAAAATGTGCATTTTTACAGAATGCCCGAAGGAGAAGATGTGTCACCGCACCGCGACGTGGATCGGTTGGTGTCGACGTCCGAGCCCATGGAGGAGAAAGAACGTGTAGAAGAAGAAGAAAGGTAAACAGAATCATTGTGAATAAAACGAAAGAGGTTTAATGATGACTTGCGTCTTAAAACAGAGACCTTGTGTATATCTCTATAGGTCCGCAAAGAAGCCTGAGAAGAAGAGGAACAAGGCAAAGGTCGTAACAAGAAGAAGATGTTGGAAGCCTCTCGAGAGAACGTTATAGTATCACCTTTGACCCCGTTCCAGAAAAGTCAGAGAAAGATGAATCCAAATAGTGTGTTTATGCTCGATGACATCTCCATCAGCTCCAAGAATCGTGTGAATATAGGACTGCCTTACGAACTCGCATCCCTTTTCATCAAAGCAGGTGACGAAACTTTTGTATATATAACAAAAGGGGACTGGCAGATAATAGTTCAAAATATAGCCGTGATTGAAACGTATGTGATGGACGGTAAGCTTCCTCGTTTATCGTACAGTGAGAATATAATCTATGCATATAATATAACAGTGCATATGAATAAAGTTAATGAAATAACATATGCAAATACGTGTCTAAACGAAAATGTTATAAACCTGGACCTTGTTGCAATGACAGGACTGAAGAGACTAATTCCATGCATTGAAGTATATTTATTTCAATTGCGTGACGTTCATAAATCAATATGTTCATACGATTTTAGAGGTAGGAGTGTCAGAAGAAAGTTAAAGGAGATGCATGCTAAAGTCAATAAAAAATATACTATAACTTATTTATTCCATTCTTTATTGATATAAACAAAATACATTTCATTTCTTGTATGATAAATTGAACAACATGAGTTAGGGGTTTATTAGTGCACAATTTATCATGAATAATTAAACAAAACAAAGATGTTTGTGCAGGAAAATTCTTACATGCTTGAACTTCCAATCTGATGTTAACGGCTCCAGTCACAGTCTCCTCCGGTTGATGAGAGCAGTCGATGACGAGTAGTGGTGCATATTTCAGAAAATCGCTTCCCTTCGAAAGAGGGTAATTTTCTTTGCCATAATAAGAGTATTGAAATTTAGAATACTGGTCATACAGAGATGCAAACTTTGAATTTGTAAAATCCAAATTCATGTCATGATACGGATAACATTTGCTGTTGATATAAAGCTTCAGATTGGTGATATTGCAGTGATCAAAAATAGAGCTATCTTTAGCAAGGTAGTTCAAACTGTCGGTCTGTGCACCCACCATGACAAAACGCGGTTTCTCAAGCTTCGATGTCGTTGCAACGTTCCACGTGAACGCTTTAGTCTGCGGTACCGCAGGTTGAGTGTGAAGGTTCAGGGTTCGAAAGGCAACGTGCAGCGGGCGATCTGACTTGACGAGCTTAAGTTTCTCCACTCTCTCGGCATCGGAGAGTCTAAGTACGGTCATCCTCCTTTCGATGCGGTTTAGTTTAATAATAGTCGGATCGATGCCATCAGACAATTATTAGAATTTTTATATCTAATGAGAACGAGTTCAAACGTGCTATTAAGTATGAGATCCTTCTCATCGTCTGCGAAACCCAGAAGCATCGAAAGAGGAACGATAGCGTTGAAGACACCATTCGATGCGTTCACGATGTCTACAGCTTCTCCGGGATAGGTCCAGCCGGCGTTCTGCAGGCGATTGGAGTCCAAAGTGTTGAGAGCTGCATAGTTGCGCATAGTCGTAGAAATTCCGGGATTTCTCCTTCTATCTATAGTAGTATCATTCATATATAAGCGAACTTCATCAAACAGAAACGCCATAGCATTGTTGGTAAGCTTTGCAGATGAAGCTTCACCAGTAGGTTTTGTCATAGATCCTTCTATGTAGAGATAACTTCTTCTAGGTAGCGTGTAAAAATCCTCGGCTTGGCATGGTATTCTAATTTCATCATTCACATCCAGAGCAGACGTATTGTAAGGTAGGAAGACATGTTCCTCCTCCTTACTAATCTTATCGTCAAACGTCGGAACTCCGGTCACATCTAAAACATCCATTACAGAACCTTGAAGCCCAGTCCCTCGAGAAACTCTCGGTTGGATGATGTTAGCGTTTTACGCTTTGAAGACTGAGCAGGTATCAATCTCGAGACAAGCTTATAGTAATGCCTTTTAAAATTTATTCCCATTCCGTCTTATGTGTAGTCTCACTGTAATAGTTTCCTTTCTGAAGTCGAGCGTATCCCCGTTCTGGTCCACCACTCGAATGATGAGATGATCAATGAGATTCGTATCGATGATGAGTAGATATATAGGACTGGGTGGTTCCTGCGAGATGTGGTAGCCCGGAGGAACCGACGGGAAATATTCGTAGAGAGAATGCCCGCTTTTACCGTTGATGAAGGATTCAGTGGCAAGGCTGTACTCTATGCGTATGATGCTGACCTTAAAGATGTTCACCAGTTCGTCAGACTCGGTCAGTCCGGCTCCACCTGCGCTTGCCGGTGAAACCCGAGAACAGAGCCCACCGATCTCTCATGAGTGAAACCGATAATGTAGGGGCACTGAACCTCAGCCTTCATGGTGTTATTATTGGGACGGAGTAAAAAGCCATCGCCGGCTTTGAGTCTATCCTTGAGTAAGGTGTTTATATATTCTATTTCATAAGCGCCAGGTGGAATTTCGATGGTTTCAAGTTTTCCATCCCGCACGTAATAGAAAAGGTTATTGCTAGGATCAACATTTGGTATCAAGTAAACTGTCTTGAAATTCAGTAGAGAAATCTCGTAAGCACCATTTGCTTCCAGATGGAGTAGTGGATTCAGATGGGTAGAGAAATTAGAATCAGATCCGCTCAGAGTGATAGTGTAACTCATTTTGACCATTCAAACATCCTGTCGAAAGTTTTTTATAACAGAAACTGTAAGCATAGATGATCATAAATCACAGAATCGAAATTCTGATAGCTCTGTCCGTTATACATGACCTGAACACTGTCGAGAAAGGATTTGATCTCTTTTGGACGTTTCAGATTGCCGAAACTGTCAAAATAAAACGCTAAATTTCCATCCTTGCGTATAGCAACCCAATGGGTACCCGGATTCTAGAGCTGTCCAAATTGACGGCGATCCTCTCTGCACGCTTAGGTCTTATAGGTAGTTTATCTGGCATGTATACGCCTCTAAAATTGGGAATGCGTAGACGTTTAGCATAAGCTTCAATCTCCGCACCGCTTAAGGCTGTTTCCGGGATATGAACAGACCTCGTCCCGAGTTTTTTTGACGTAGATACAAGCCCCTTCCCTTCCTGCGTCGTCCACCTTCATTCTTAAGACCTCTGTCCTTGCCCGTGGCTAAGGCTTCCATGTGCTGATTTTAACGAACCAGCTGGTTCAGTTGCTTCTCCGCAGCACGTTTCTTATTCATCGAGGTAGCGATCTGTGCGGTTGCCCCTGCCAAGCTACCCGCAGCACCCAATGCCACCAAAAGCGGTATCAGAGGTAAGAAACCGCCTCTAACGGCTGGTGATTGTATTATTCTCTTCCGCTGATTACGCAATCCAGCATCCAATGCCAGTTTTCCCTTCATGATCGCGGTCAAAAGTCTAGTGGCAAGCGTTTCGCCAAAAGTAGCATCGGTAGACTGCGTCCGATTCTAGGCCTTTTCCAGAAGTACCTTGTCAGCCAAATGCCTCAAACCTGTGTCCCGATGCGTGGCGTAGGGGATATAGTGTTCTCGACACGCGGTGTCCAATCCGTTTATAGGCGGATCCCCTCGCTACAAACGTTGATGTACCTTAGTTCCAGGACTGCAATACCTGTAGCCGGGCAAATGAGCCTCAAACGGTAGAGAATTAATCAAAGAATTGGGTATTCCGGAACCCTTCCGAACGCCTCCAGAGCACATGATACACTAGTAAAATAAAAAGCGAAATATATAACTTATAATCTTAGTCGCCCGATGGAAGTAGTGAAGCAATAGTGTTCGTCACCTATACAAGTTTTAGACTTCGACAATGACATTCGCGAGGGACGGCACGGCTCTCTCTTCCCGAGAAACGTAGAGCGCTCATTCTGGGTAGCTCAAATGCGGGAAAGACGAACAACTTACTCAATCTGCTAATCCACGTGAACGATCTAAGGTTCGAGAATCTTTACATTTACTCGAAATCACTGCATCAACCGAAATATCAGTACCTGCTCAAAGTGCTGAAAACCATACCCGATATAGTAGTGTACACGTTCGAGGACGGTGAAAAAGTGCTGGATACCTCCGAAGCCAGAGAAAATTCCAAATTCGTATTCGATGACGTCATAAACGAGAAATCGTGTAAAATAGCTTCGTGTTACAGCATGGGCAGACACCGCAACGTCGATGCTGTATACCTAGCACAATCTTATGCAACGGTACCCAAACATCTAATTAGAGACAATGCAAATATGATCGTGCTCTTCAGACAAGATAATCTCAACTTAAAACACATATACGAAGATTACGTAAATACTGACGTGCCGTATACGGAATTCAGAGAGGTGTGTAAGCAAGTATGGGAGAGTAATAACGGATCGAGCTAGCGACCCTTTGTTGTCATACTACCTGAATTCCCGCTGAATGGACGACGATACAGAAATGGTTTCGAGGTATTTATCACAGTGAATAAACAGAGAGTATCGCTTACTACATCTATGGGTATCGACAGATTCGGATCGCGCAGGATCATCCCGTCCAGGGGTGTGCTTAAACACTATATCATAAATCGAGATGACACGGGAAACTATCATTTCAAGAAAAAGCGATTATGCAACATTCAGGATCCTGAAGAAGACTACAATGCAACGACTAAACACTATGTGGATACGCTTACGACTATCGTCGAGCATCGAATGCAGACGTTCACCGAAAAGACTTCATATCAGCGTGTGGGCGAATTTGAAGCTATGCTTAGGCAGCACGTGCAAACATCCCTCGAAGGTCAACAGCGGAGGCTAATGGAATACCTGAGTAAATATGCCTTCAAACGCAATGCAGAAAATAATGTCATTCTGGATACGATAAGAATGAAGATACTATTGCCTCCAGTTCAAGATCATGATGTTCTGAATAAAAATATATATTTTGGGTTACATAAATGCACGCATGCAGCTTCCCGATTCAAACGGAAACGTTCCCTTTCGAAAGAAACGGATAAGGGAGATAGGCGATCCCGTGGACGATAACGATGCCGCAACTAAAAAGTATGTTAGTCATTTAGTTGTAAAGAAAAATGGCGAAACACAGACAGTTTTAAACCGAGCTCTAGCTTCTATGCCTCAAGAAATTGTTGCAGGAGTAGAAAAAATCTGGAAAACGTTGTAAACCATCAGAGCTCGATGGATAAGTACCTAGCCTCAACTATGAATAATACCGATATTCTTAAATCGCAGCTGGGTTTAATAAAGGCTATTTTAGGCCAAGTTAGAGGAGAGCTCATCATTAAATTGCAAACGAAACCGTACAGAGGTAAATAGCAGAGATACATGCTATCGTTGGGACTCGAATACTACAAGTCCTCGCTTAGCGAAGAGGAGATTGGCTGCTCTATGATCTCATCACCGCATCCCAATACGAGAATGGATACAATGTTTGCAATATACGATAAGCTAGTTGAAAGTTATCCTGCACCCGTCATGATAGACGATTAAGTTGACCTTCATAGCTCCAGTTAATCGTGCTGAAGATGGGCATATTCTAAGTATCGAATTGAAAATCTCTTATATGCTGACAGCAACAGCTTAATTGTGCATTCATTTTAAGATGGATTGAGAAGGCATCAGAATCAAGCAGTCTATCGCTCGACACAGTAAAGCGATAAGGAAAAAGTTACGTTCCCTGAAGGGTCTCAAGTTCGAAACCCAACGTGTGATGCCCGAGGTTCTTCAGCCCGTCACCGTTCCTCTGAAGGATATAATAAAGAATCAAGAAAAGCGCAAACCCCTCTCTCGCCCCGAAGCAGAAGAAAAAGAAGCCGATACCCTTGCGAATTATCTGAAGACGGTTCGAACAGCTAGTGGCAGCGATCTGGATGTTGCCTTTGGAGTACGGTGGGAAGATGGGGACTTTAAGATAGAAAATAAATTAATTACATTTGCAGACAACAGTGTTCAGATAGGAGATGAGACTTATGCGGCTAGCCCGGGAATGTACGAACTATTATTCAAGCGCGTACCTCAGACCTCATCGTATACGGAAGATGATCTGGACATTTATTCTCAGATTGTGAAACGAACTCTAGTTCACAGAGAGGGCTACAGCAGGAAATGTGGTCTGAGATCGAACAAGGGGTATAAATGTAAGAATATCATACGCAGGCTAATCGACACTACGACTGGTTCCGGTCTCGTATGGAAGGAGCACGTTCTGGACAGGAAGTTGGACTACGTATACTGGTCCGATCCTAATAGTCTGATTAGTAGACTCAGATTGCTAATTGCATCGAGGGAGGCTGGCAATTTGAATCATACAACGGAAATTCGAGAGATCGTCACAGAATTGAAAACCTCAAAAATAATAGCATGATTAGACGAAACATCGCTAATGAATTACATTCCCTCGTCAGAAGGAGATTTCTGCGCAGAAAAATGGTTAGTAAATGTCTTAATGACTTATTACGAATAGACCTTATTGAAATGATGCATTACGCAAAACAAAACACAAACTATAAGTACATTCTTATTGCTTTTAATTGTTACTCAAAAATGGCCTATGCAAGACCTGTAAAAGACAAGACCGGAGTGAATGTTATAAAAGCAATGCGTCATATACTGGAGGATCTGGATACAGTGCCTAAGAACATTCAGTCCGATAATGGCAAGGAATTTTACAATAATTATTTCAGACAGTTAATGAACAGGTATGGAATTAATCACTATAGTACATTCAGTGTCATTAAGGCTGCTGCTGTCGATCGTTTAATAAGAACGCCTTAAAACTATGATGCATAAGGAATTTTTTGCTAAAGGTTCATATAAATGGCTGGATTTCTTGCCAAGAATCATTAACACCTACAACAATACTTACCATTCGACGATTCAGATGAAGCCTCGCGACATCAGGAACAACGATCTCCTCCTCACGGTGTATCGTCGTGATGTTTTGAGGTACGAAAAGAGGATGCCAGGAGGTTCAATGTTGGAGACAATGTGAGGATCTCTGGGCATTAAGGGTCTACTCGAGAAAGGGCGCACTCCTAATTGGAGCCCTGAAATGTTTCGCATTGTCAGGGTAAGACACACAGTCCCACCCACCTATCATCTCGAAGATGGCGACAGAAAGGAAATACAAGGCGGATTCTACGGTCATGGATTATTAAGAACTCGGTACCTTGACACATATCTCATAGAAAAGGTTTTATGACGACAAGGGAACAGGTTACCTGTCAAGAGGCTAGGCTTTCCAGGAAGTGAATGGATAGGAAGGGATGCTGTATTGTAGAAGATGCAGCTAAGACAATAGTAAAAAACGCTGTAAAACTGAAGGATTTGTGATGTGGTATATTATGCTGTATTCTTTTTTTCGTTCTTAACAAATAAAACAAATAATCCAAAATGAATTGATTTATTATTATTTCTATAGCTATTCCCTGTCTTTTAAACAATACAGACACCATAAACTGAGAATATTAAATAAAAAATACCTTTACCGTTACAAAAGTGTGTATCCGTACATCTGTGATATACATTCATAAAAGCATAACATATGACACATACATAAAGTTAAAAGTATCATAATATGTTCCATGTTTTTTTAAATATACAAACATCATAAGCTGATAATAACCCTTTAACGTTACAAAAGTGAGTATCTGTGCAGTAGGATCAGTGATGCATAATCCATAAAACATAACACGTGACACATATATAAAGTTAAATTATCATAATATATCCCCCTGTTTTGAACTACACAAACACTATAAACTAAAAAATGAGTATCTGTGATATACATTCATGTGACAGATACATAATATAGTCTCTTGTTTGTGAACTATACAAGTATCATATACTGATAATAACCTTTTACGTTACAAAAGTGAGTATCTGAGCAGCAGGATCTGTGATGTGTAATCCATAAAGCATCACATGTAACATATACATAAAGTTAAAATATCCTAATATATCGCCTCTTTTTGAACTACACAAACACATTAAACTGATAATATGAAAAAACTTTTTATACCGTTACAAAAGTGCAGTAGGATATGTGATATGCATTCCATAAAACATAACATGTGACACATCAAGCATCATAAAGCAAAATCGAGTTGAATGATTCGGGATGTGGTATAAAAACATCTTTTACCGTTACAAAATTGACTATCTGTGCTATAAAGATGTTATTTTACAAACAAACATCAGGTAGGATAGTTTCATCCTCTTTGCCGTAACAAAAGGGAGTATATGTGCTATACATAACATGTGACATGAAAAAATTGATTTGAGTAAACATCATATTTCTCAACCTTGAGTATCATACTAAACCACGTTACTTTAAGCTTGCATTACGTGTTATACATGTCATAAAACAAAACACTGCGATCTTACACAGCATATCATAACAAAACCCTTGAGTTTTTTGCATTATGTTTCTTATGCAGAATTAATGAAATGGCACGAGAAAAAAGTTCTCGAGTTTGCTTTTTTTATCTTCAAGCTTGCATTATGTTTCTTAAGCAGAATTACATGAAATGGAATCACAAAGCAAATAATGTAAAACAAATTCTCTCTTCAGCGAGAAATTTTTTTTATAATACAAGTAAATTAAAGTAGGATAGTTTCATCCTCTTTATCGTTAGAAAAGAGATTTCACAAGCAAATTCTCTCTTCAGCGAGAAAAAATGTTATAATGTTCTTAAGCAGAATTACAATGTATACAAGACATCCAATTTCTCTCTTCCGCGAAAAAGAAGCTGTTAATTGTGCTCAGAGGTAGGAGGATCTGCAAGAATAGAATAATGTCCCCAAGATAAACTTTTATGCATTTTTTTCAGTCATATAACGTTTGATATCAAGCCCTCTCATTGCAACTTTGTACATTTATACTGTGTGAACCTCATGCTTATAACTTCTGAATGTTATTTGTTTAGCGAAATGTGCTACGTTCATGTCATTGAGATAGAATAAGTAATCCTCGAGCGTTATTGAACGCATTGCCATCTTTGAAATTCCCTTCGACGTTTTAATTAATTCCGCATTGAAGCTGTATGCATATAATTTCGATCTTAACCCTGCGTATTCTGTCATTGTTCTACCAGATAATTCATCTTTAAAAAAGCCCATTACTTTTTTGTTTACCAGAGGTATTGAATATACGTTATCAGGTGGGCAATGGCTTGTATCAAAATACCGAAGGTTAGTTTTAATAAACTCGTAAACATCTGTACTAGTTTCAAACAGAAATGAATCTGTGTCGGTATAATTTAAAGCCAGATGGTTTAGATACTTTTTCAGAATGTTTAATAAAAGTCATACATCACATATTTAAAAATGTCAAGTATTGCCTGTCCTATGTATATGGGCTTACACATGTGAATTTCTTCCCTTGACAACTCGATCTCCACTAGGTTATTGTCGAATATGATGTATCGTGAAAACGTCTGACGTAATATTAATTTACGTGCCTGTTCCCAACTGGTAACAAGACGAAAATCATGATACTTGCGTACGTTTTCGATAAATTTACCATAAACGTAATTATTCATTTTTTCCATAAATTCTGTCCAATTTTTGTTTTTTCTTGAGCACGTTTGGCAGCGTTCAAATCAATACATGTTTTAACCAAAATAATTGTTTGTAAGCCACTGCTCTATATATGCGTTTCAACCTCATTCCTAATTCTACACATTGC
This sequence comes from Deroplatys truncata, assembly GCA_030765065.1. Lineage (NCBI taxonomy): Eukaryota > Metazoa > Arthropoda > Insecta > Mantodea > Mantidae > Deroplatys > Deroplatys truncata. The sequence continues at coordinate 343,797,412 of CM060990.1, read as the reverse complement.
TGCAGGTTACGGTAATGCAGCACATAATTAGACTTATCTGATAGTGTTGCTAACAGTTTTTTGCTTTTATCTTTTGGAGGTATCTCGGTCTTTGGACACAATGAAAGATGATTATGACTGTCGTGGATTTCTTTAGGGTATTCCAGATCGACTTTGAGCACATATCCCGTTTCCGAATCTGACGGTACGGTTAAGAAATCTGTTGCGTTAATTTCATCTCTATTTAGCCACTTGAGTTCATTTAAGGCATGGGACTCTTACCCATTGAATAGCCGTATAAATTTGTGCAATCTAAAAGTGCTAAATATTTAGATGGTAATGATTCGTTGTAATCCTGCATGTACTTGTTATTTGCTTTGGAGTATCGCCTGGACACTGTGCAAAGCCCTCCCCTTATTCCCAATTCAAAAAACTCTAACACATATTTGTCAGTGATTAGTGATAATTTGGCCTTACTTGATTTGAGCATTGCATCAAATGCCAACCCTGCTGTAGTATAATTATGACATGGATCCAATTTATATAAATTTATACATAATTCTCTAAATTTTTAAAAATGTCTGTTAATAGCATTGTGCCGGCCTTAAGGTATAGATAATTGTATTCGCCTAAATTTCTAATATTTAATTTTCTGCATACTGTCTGTGCATGTAAATAGTCTTGCGTTGCTATGTTATTAAATTGTGGAATATCAGGTAATGAGTTATCTTTCAATTTCTCTACGCAATCCATATATGTGTAGTGAAATACACCTTTGGTCTCATTAGCTGTTGATGTATGGGATTGTCGTAAGCTCTGTTTGTACTTTTAAAATCCTCAGGGTTTAGCATATCAGTTTAATTGCTCAATTTATCATTGAGGAATCTATAACTGTCAAGAAATCTAAAATATATCGATTTTCCATTAGATGTATACCTCTTACTGAATGATAGATAATTTTATGTTTGTGAAATGCACGATATTGGTTCTCGATCATAAGCAAGATTCTTCACGAGAAAATGTGAATCGTAATTTGATAAACAGTGGGAAATGACTGGTATGAACTTTGGTAATTTCCTATTCAAATTACACGAATTGTGTGGGACCTATCAATTTCCCAGAGATGTGACAGTGGTTCTTGATTTTAAATGGTAGACTCAAATTTGCGTTCACATGGATGACAATAAGCAGTGTTTTTTAATTTCCTCTTATCATCATCTGTCATATTTAACTCCATGTTTATTGAATAAATATCAATTGCATCGTCTGCAATTAATTTTAATTCACTGAAAAAATCTTGAATTGCATTAGGCCCTCTAAAGATTTTGATAAGGAATCGTGATATTGACATACGAGATTTAAAGATATTGATGACATCGCTTCCTTTTCTCTACAGAGGGCTGGCATGAATGCACTTTTTTAAGTGTTGATTCAATGTATGCATATACTACGAATGGGACGAGAGAAAATTTGGAAAATGAATTGAATACAACGTATCATATTTTCCCAGTTCAGGCATGCTAACAACTTGCGATTTCTTGCATCTCAATTTATGTTTGCCTAGGATACTTTCATTTGAAAAGTGCTTCAAGCAGGCCTCACATATACTCGTTTTACACTTGCGTTTAGTTAGCTGCATCGCCAATAGTCGAGAAAGATTGTTTACAAAACAATAGTCTGATGTACTTTACTTAGCGATTCTTAAAAGGTTCACGTGATACTCTTTAATTTTGGAGGTTTGGTATAACGGAATAATTGAACTTTGATCTATACCATATACAATGATCGATATATTATCATTTTGCTTTTCAAATTTATCGATGCCATCTAAGGATACTGGAAATTTTTTTCCTGTGAAATCAAATTCCTTAAACATGTTGCACTTGTAATAAGATTTAACTCTGTTAGTATTATGCTTTACTGGGTATTTGGATGCAAGTAGACAATATCCGAAACACTTTTTATGAGTATTTTTAATATTGATCACTGCTTTCGTATGTTTTATGAACTCAGACACCTTTATGTGGCAACCTGCATTTAAAGGATCGTGGTGACAAACATTTAGAATTAACGAACATACTTGAAATAGAGTTTTCTAACTACTTTTCGATTCAAATGTTTCAATATTCAATAATGTGGGATGTTTAAGTTTATCCTCATGCCATTCGTTAATCTTTGCACCCTGTAATATAGCATGCATCTTACTGTTGAAATTAAACGTCTCAATTTTTTCGTTTATAGGGGTCTGAATAATGTATCGGCATACTAACATAGCACACAACTTTATTCCTGTTGCATGAAGACCGAGATTACTCCGAATTTCATTGCTGACCAGGGGTTCACATTCATCTAGAAATGATTCCAAATCAATGATATACAGCGTGTTTTCTACCTGACTTGTATAGATCCGATTTTTGAATGCAGATTCTATTTCGACACATGTAAGACCCTTTGTATTCCTCTGTTCACTCACCAAATCGATTCTCGCATTCTTTGCCGCGGATGCGCCAGCGTCTTCGGGATCGGAACTCGTCCTCTTTACAGCCAAATCAACTCGAATCTTATTCGAGATCGCGTACACACATTCATTTGAAAATGAAATACAAATATCATATTAGTATTCCTAACACACCTCATGCATACGGTCGTGAAATTTTTTTTATAACAACTAAAAAACAGTAAACGTCTATTTGATCACATGTATAAATACAATTAGAATTCTTTCCTCAAAAAATAATACTTGAATTTTTTTAAACATGCACAAATGTTTGATTAAGCTGGAACAATTTTATTCACATATTTGAAATTATTTTCGAAGGAAATGTTTGACATCTTAAGTTCAGATCGGATTTTTTTAAATGCTGAAAAAAAACCATAAACATTCTAGCACAAATCACATTACGTCCGATGCGAGAAAACAAACATTTTTATATGCATAAATGTTTTGTTTAAGCTGAACAAATCTATTTACATAACTGGTATAACTGTTTTATATGAAGTTTAATAATAAAAGTAATGTAAGCTTTTGTTAACACATGTATAAATGCAATAAGATTTTTTTCTACTTAGCTTTTTCCAACGCTAAAATGGATTTAAATACTACTAAGACATACATATTTGATTAAGCTGCAATAATGCATTCCTATATTTGACAAAGCTGAAATTAATGTTTCCACTGTGATTATCTCTTATAGACAAATATGTCTGATACGTTCTTTTATTTTAAGCTGAAATCTATTTTGAAATAACGATTTTTTAATGAATACTTTAAATCTTACCCCCTTTTCTTTGCTCGTGGTTTTCTTTAGTGTTTATCTTTCTATGGATATCTTGTTGTTTTAGTCCATTGTCTGAAAAAATGATACAACAAACTGTAAATAAACTTATTTTTTTCAGTTGAAATTCAAACAAACATCTGTAAAAAGGAAAACACATATCTTTTTGTTATTCACACATTCATGATAATGTTCTAGGCTCACATTGCTTTTTTGTTTCTTAAACAAATAAACACATTATTTTTTTAAACTGAGTTTAAGCTTTTCGTAGATGGAATATTATTTTTTTATAATTAGAAATATGTAAACATGATATTTCAGCAAACTGATAAAATAAAAGACTACATGATTTTACTTAAACTGAGATTACTTTTGTAATTCTATAATATTTTCCAGCATACTTCGAAAAACTGAATTACATACCTTGCTTCCTTCCAGAATCTGCCTTTGTGTTGAATATGTATTCTCTGCTGTATAAAATGGCAGAATTCTATATTAGCGATATTGTATCAGCAAGTTTTTATGCAGTATCGGTTGTTTCTTAACCTGAGAAAGGAAAATCATCTTGTAATATTTCTCTAACACATTATTATTATTATTATTATTATTATTATTACTTTATATATATACCACATATTCGTTGTAATTTTCTTTAAAATGATGCAAGTATATGATATATATTAATTTTTAAAAGTAATGCAAATTATAGTTCAAAGCTGAGTTTTTACCTTTAACACATGCAAAGAATTTTTTTTCTGTTTTAAAACAAAAAAAATGATTAAATACATCTATGATTTTCTTCGTTTCCTATTAAACGTTATTGTAACAGATTTGCAAGTTTATATAATGATAACTTTTTGTAGGTAGCTTTGTTGTAAAAAAGATATCTTACGACGCTTGTATCCACTCGGCAGGCTATCCTGACCCACATACACAAGCTGGTATCCTCCATAATTGATTGCAGCTTTCTGTTCTGCTGGCATGTTTTTAAATCATTCCGGGAGAAAGATTTCATACTTTTCCAGATTTAGAACTATTTGCTCTCCGTATCTTGTACATACTGTCTTGAGTCCATTTATTTTGAATGGGACGTTCATCTCCAAATCTGCAAGTTTTTTCGTAGGTAGAATAGTGCTTCAATCTTCCAGTTCATTTAGTTGATTTACTATGTCATCTGTAACATTTTCAAACGTGTTTCGACAAGAGTTTAGTACAAACACTTAATATTTAGGTCAAGCATGTTTTCAAGGATTTTTAGTACAAGCACTTTCAACGGAAATATCTTAGTCTCGATAGACTTGCACCATCCATGTTTGCTGTCCTCTCTCTACACAGATGACTCTGGAGGATTTCCATATCCTTATATAGAAACTGTTTTGACCTCATTTCACTTTAAAGTTGTCAACCCCCAGCCCTCTCCCATGGCTCAAATGTTATGTCTTATATATTATGCATCACTGTGCACAGACACTAAGATCTTAGTTCTTAAATGTTAAGGTTTTATACAAAATGCATTTATCGATAGTGGGGGATTTTCAATCGAAGATTCGTTAGTCATATCATATATGCGCGCGCAACTTTGCCTATTGATGGCCTTTAATCGATAGGAGTGAACGTTTTGCTGGGTTCATAATTATTTGTTCTTTTTTAGTTGAATTATTAATACACGCGTGTACACAGCTGCATGCATTATATCCCGTTATTTTATTTTTTTCGTCGGGTGTACGTGAGCAAAGTACACACGTACATGCATTTGTTCATAGCTAATTATACTCTTGGAGCATATTCACCCGGCCATCTTGCTCCTTAATAGACTTTAGTCTGAGACGTATAATTACGATGAGTGGACAGTACCTTCGCTTCTTTTTAGAGTTTGATTTTTTACCTTGCCACGCGTGTCCTGGCTGCCGATAGTTATAGTGCAGGAGAAATACCGTTCGTCATATTCCCTAGCATGAGGCTTTCCTCTCAAACGTATAATTACGCTCGTAGAGATATGCAGTTCGCTTTAGAGCTTATAGACATTGTTTTCTAAGCGAGCAGTTGAACTTAAACTGCATTATTAATTTTTTTATTTTTATGCTTCGAAGTCATGCTTTACCAGTGTTTTAGCTATGTATCGTTTTTTGTATTATGCTTAGTGTGATCAGATAACTGCACATAGCGCAATTTAAACGCATCGGTAATGCATCACATTGCTTGTCTATCGTACTTAGACGTGGTGGGATAACCATGGAATATTCGTAAGACGCATGAGAAGTTTACAGTTTTTCTCTGAGTCGACGCATTGTGATAGTTAAATAGTTTTTTCGTTCATTGCCTTCTCATTTAACCACAGGCGTATGTTTTTTCCTTTGGTACTGATGCATATGAAAACACGTACACGCACTTACAGGGAATTGTAGCAATGTAATTGCATTATTGCAACACACAACTCTTTACCACAGGAGAGAGAGAGAGAGAGAGAGAGACGGAGAAGCGATGAGGACAAAGAAATCTCCTTCACATACAACCTATCATAACATAACGGGATTGTAGCACATGTAATTACGCACACACACTGGAGAGAGAGAGAGAGGGGGGGGGGGAAGAAGCGATGAGCACAAAAAACTCCTTCACATACACATACAACCTATCAGCACATAAGCGGATTGTAGCACATACCGTTTTTAACATTGTTGGGGTTTCTATATCAGGTTTATGTGCTATATTAATATTGTTGGGGGATTTGCATTAGTCTGTGACTGATGTAAAACCCCATATTTCAACTACTAGTGACACTGGTGCTGTTGCCAGCATCCTCAAACGTGGGAATTCTTTGGATCGGTTAGCAGCAGCTAAGACCATTAACACCGGCAATTGTGTTGCAAGAAGAGAGGTTTTCGATTGTTTCCTGACAAAAAAAAACAAGCAAACAAAAACGCTATGGAGATGATTGGAGAGCCCACGAGCATTTACAGTTTTTCAAACATGTTTTGGATGATTCTGAGATAGAAATACCCATTGAGAATGAAAATGAGTGTCCTTCGCAGATGAACTACTGGCATTTCAATTATAGGCTAAGTGACAGCTTTTTGTAGATTCTACTTAGACAATACAATAATTAGGATTCACCAATTTAATTTTGTTAGAAGTTCAGCTTTTAATTACTGTTTTATTCTTCAACCACTCACTACTCAAAGGGGAATTTGTAAAAATAATATGGTGGTATGTTAAATGTATTTTCTCAAGAAGTAAAACATTAGTTCTATCGCACTTGTATCCCAACAATACAATTTCTTTAAATTGAAAGCATACTTTGTTCAACTCGTCAGGTTTTTTGTCTGAAGTAACTTATATTCCTTAGTGCCAAGAGCAACATTCTCTAAGTTGTTCAGTTTCGAAACTCACAGGCTCAGGGTTTGGATGCAAAACCCACATTATCTAAAATTAAAAGCTATTTTTCAGATAAATGAATATAAATATTGAAAAATAGTTTAAACGAAAAGGTGTAGTTAATTACAGCTTACGACAAAAGCATAGTCTGTAAGAAATTCAGTTTTGTGATATAAATTTAAGAGTGTTTTATTTTAGTTCCTGTAAAACTGGATTTGCAGTTGAGAATGTTGAAGACATTCTCTAGTTGCAGAATGTGAGTTTTGCATCTAGACCTCTCATATAGAACTCAAGAATAGTTTCTTGTCTAGTATCTGTAGAAGTAAAGGTGCTTTTATTGTTCCATATGCATTGTTTATATTTTTTATTCCTATCTATACTCAGATATATATCTAGGTAACTAAAATTAACTTGTTCTACTGGCTTCTCACTCAGTGTGATCTTTATTTGTATTGCCTGTCCTTTGTATGAAATGCCACTATACGAGACGTGCTTTTAAAGCAAGTAGCGTTTTCATATGGCGATTTTGAGCATGCGCAATCACCTCCTTCATTTATTAGGAAGCCAGACGCAGTGAGCGATCTCCACTTTGTGTTTTCCTGTTATTAGAGCGTTTCGAAATTTTCAAAACAGCCGAAAGATCCGACGACTGTGAAGTCAGATGAGTGATTCGCTTTTTGAATCGATAAATGTTATGCCAGCAAATATTCATCACCAATTTTGTGAGATTTAGGGAAAATAATAATCGGTGACATGTCGAGCCACACACAGCCAAACTCAAAATCTGATCACATCATTTGTTTGGGAACCTTTCGACTAACCTCCTTTCAGTCCGGATTTGGCGCGAAGCGATTTTCATCTGTTTCTTCATCTCAATAAATTCATTTGTGGAAAATAGTTCAACGACGATGATGCTGTGAAACAAGAAGTGAACACTTGGCTTTCATCACAGACGGCATAATTCTTTGACGAAGTCATACAGAAATTGGTTTTCCGTTAAGACATGCGCCTGAATAACGGAGGTGACAAAGCAGAGAAGTGTGTAAGGTGCAAGGTAATGAATGATAATGAAGTGTTTGGAAAATAACGTTAGTAGTATATTATAGAGAGAGCTGGCGCAACAAATGCTTCTAATGGGAAAAGATAGGGAAAACGGGGGTAGATGGGACGGTTCAAGGAGGAAAAAGCGTTTTTATGGGGAAGATAGGGAAAGTGTAGACAGATAATAGAATAGACAGATGCTGAAGGAGGGGAGTATGAACTTATACACAGGAGAGATAGGGAATACGCAGAGAGGTACTAGACTAGACTGGGCTTGAAGGGTAGAATATGGCTTTTATATGGGAGTGCTAGCAAACCGAGGAGAGGTATTAGGCTAGAAGGGTTTGAATGGTAGAGAATGCGTTTATATGGAGAAACGAGGAAAACGAGGGTAGATGCTAGGTTGAGAGAGCCTTCAAGGAGGAAAATGCGTTTATATGGGAGTGATAGGGAAAACTAGGGGAGATCCGAGGTAGAGGGGGTCTGAGAGAGGGGGAACGCCCTTTATATGATAGAGGTAGGGAATACGAGGAGAGGTAGTAAGCTAGACAGATGTCAACGAGTACGGTATTCATTTATGTGGGAAGATATGGAAAACGGAGAGAGACGCTATGCTAGACAGTGACTAAAGAAGGGGAATGCAGGTTAATACCGGGGAGATAGGAAACCCAGGAGAGATACTAGGCCAGACAGATTCTGAAGGAGGGGATATACTTTATATGTGAGAGGTAAGGAATACGAGAGAGATGCTAAGCTAGACAGAGGTTGAAGGTACTGTCAGCGACTCAGGAGTTTAGCTCTGACCTTGTGGTTGACGTAAGCGAACCTGAGCCAGCGATGTATTGTTCTTCCCTCTCGCTCTATGGTTTCACACCCTGTTCCAAAGGTACTTATATCCTTTCTTTCACGGAACAATAAATATTACGCGAAGTAGCATCAGTAGTACATTATATTACTGCATCAAACAATACAATTATGACCGTACTTCCAATAAGTAAACCTGTAAAACCTGTATACATGTAAACCACTATATTTATGACCATATACATGTGAAACATTATTTTGACTGTACCTGTTGACAAACGTTTTGAACTGCTGGTGTTAAGCTATTTGCATCGCAGGCAAGAAGATCCCTAGTCCACTGCACGCTTGCAGTTCAAGGACAAAGCCAATCTCGTCAGTCACTCACAGTAGAATACGTTTATATGCAAGAGGTACGGTATACGCTGAGAGATAATAGGCTAGATAGGGTTAAAGGTAGAATGGAGTTGATATGAGAGAGATAGGAAACTGAGGAGAGGTATTAGGCTAGGAGGGTTTGAATGGTAGAGTATGCGTTTATATGGAGAGACGGGGAAAACGGAGAGAGATCATATGCTAGGAGAGAGTTGAAGGAGAAGGATATGCGTTTATATTGTGGAGATAGGGAATACGAGGGTCCATGCTAGACTAGACAGAGGTCGAGGAGTATAGTATGCGTTTATATGAGAAAAGATAGGGGAAACGCGGAGAGATGATAGGATAGACAAATGCTGAAGGAGGGGAATACACTTCATATGTAGAGGTAGAGAATACGAGGAGAAGTGCTAGGCTAGATAGAGGTTGAGGAGTGGAGTATGCGTTTATATGGGAAATATAGGGAAAACGAGGAGAGAGGCTAGGGAGGTTAGTGTTGATGTATGTGTAATGTTCGTCCATGCATAACATCCTTTAACGTTATTGAACATCAAGGATTTATACTGCTAACAAAGACTATATTGCGTTCTAATGTCCTGGATTCACTGAATCACGCATCTAAAGGGCTGGATGCAGGCCGTTGATTGAAGTACCCCACCGTCACTGTATTTGATTGATTAATGTAACTAAGTATTTTTGATTGATACGATATAATGTGTAATTCGGATAGTATCGTATATATGTAGGGTAAATGGGGTAGTATCACAGGTGTTCATGGTAATTAAGAGCAGCGATTCGTACCAGAGCTATTTACGGTAATTTCGCACGATTCGCGTAGTATGACAGGCATTTAAGTCATTTTAACAAGTAATTCAGATAGCGTCACAGCTATTCATGGTAAGATAGAGAGTAGTTAGATTATAAACATTTCTTATCCGATATTCAACACTTCTATATACTATTTTTCCTAAATGTTACAAACGTTTTATATGTTAAACAGTTAGTGTGCGAGACGGAGAAGGATAAACTGTATATCGCTTTACAGTGAAGGTATATAGAAGTATTCTAAACTAACCGCACACCGAGCGCCCTAATCTATCACTACCTTGACTTCGCTGGATCATCTTCTCATTATCTATTCAATCCCATCATCGTCTAACCTAATCGACGTAACAAGACGTAACACCACATATACTAGCTACGTAACACGACATAACGCCACATAACAATACGTAACACCGCGTAACATAATGCGTAACCAAACGTAACCACGTAACTTGCAAGACGTGACGCGACGTAACATAATTACGTAACCACGTAACATAACGTCACACTATATAACATAACCACGAAACACGGCGCAACACCACATAATGCAAGCACGTAACCATATGACAACACGTAACACTCCGTAACATAACCACTTAGCATCACGTAACATGACGTAACCAAACGTAACAACACGTAACATAACCATGTGGCCACGTAACACCACGTGAAATCGCGTTACAATACCACATATCATGACGTAACCAGAAACGAAACCACTAACAAGACGTAACACCGCGTAACCATATAACAAAACGTAAGAACAACACGTAACCAACCCATTGCTAAGCCAATCTAAGCTAACCCACCCTTCATAACTTAAACAACCTATACGCGAGCCTACCCTAGTCTAACCTAACCAATCCCAGGCCATCCTCTCATCATCTGTTCTACTCAGTCATCGTCTAACCTAATCTGCCTAACCAGAGACTAGGAGGGCACCATCCTACAGATAACAATGATGCGTGTTTAAACATGTCGGGCGGGGGCCCAGACCGCCTGTCTTCGCGTGTGACGTCACATGGTGAAAATTAATGCGGGTAAAGCATTACAGTGAGTGGTATGGGGTAAACCCATTTTTACGACATGGTTTATAGTTGAATGAAATACTTGATGAATGATAGTCTTATTTAACTCGGGTAAAAGGTGTTTAACCCATGTTTTGATAAAAACTACTCCGCGGTAACCTGTGAGGCTCGCATTCGAGAGGTCCCAGTTCGATTCCCGTCGACCACCCACTCTGGCCTCCGGTTTCTGGGTTTTTTCCTGGTTGACAAAGGCGAATGCTAGTAATTTCTTATCTACCATAATTTCCTTTCCTTTTAATTCTATTTCATTCGCATCTTTTACGTGTGCTTCCATGTTTCGTGGCATATGGCGATTGCTTGCTCGAAGGATACTTGTCCCTTGCCCGGTTGACGGATCGTTCATCGCCCTCGCTATCTATCTCGTGTCTCATCACACACGCACACACACGCACGCACACACACCCTCAATCACGCATAAACAGGCATAAATATCTCTGATTACCTCACCAAGCACCCGAAACTTCACGAAGACCTACGAACAATACATACACCCTCGCAATACTTCGCTTACTCATTCTAAGCATCCGAAACTGTACAAAGACCTACGAATACGTAGATTCACGCGTTCACTTCCACCAAGCACCCGAACCTGCACGAAGATGTACGAACATCTCCGAACAACATATACACCCTCGCAATGCTTCAAACACTCACTCTAAGCATTCGAAACTGTACAAACACCTACGAATATCCCGAACAATACATACACTCTCACAATACATCGCTTACTCACTCTAAGCATCCGAACCTGTACGAAGATCTACGAATACATCAGTACACGCGTACACTTCCAGGAAGCACCCGAACCTGCACGAAGACATCTTCGACCGATACATACACCCTCGCAAAACTTCACTCACTCAGTCTAAGCATCCGAACCTGTACGAAGACTTACGAACACATAGATGCACACGTACACTTTATCCAAGCACGTGAAGCTGCACGAAGACCTACGATCAACTCTGAACAATACATACACCCTCGCAATACTTCAAAAACCTACTCTAAGCATCCGAACCTATATGGAGACGCCCGAACAATTTGATATACATGCTCACACATACTAAAACTTCGTTCAAGCACGCGAAGCTGTACGAAGACCTACGAATACGTACAATCACACATAAATATCTCTGAGCGCCTCTCTAAATACTCGAAAATACACGAAGAGCTACGGAACCGCTCGAACACACTGATACATGTTAGCTTCCTCCAATCACACGTAGCTATACGAAGACCTACGACTACGTACAATCACACATACACATCTCTGAGCGCCTCTCTAAATACAAGAACATGCACGAAGAGCTACGGAGGCGCTCGAACACACTGACACGTTCGCTTCCTCCAAGCACACGAAGCTATACAAAGACATACGAATACGTACAATCACACATAAACATCTCTGAGCGCCTTTCTAATTACACGGACATGCACGAAGAGCTACGGAGACGTCCAAACACCTTTGTAACACGTATTGAAATATACAAGTTTAGACGCTTAATCACCGTTTTAGTATTAAAATTCGGTATATAATCAATCTACAAAGCGGTTCCTTCCTCCTCCATAAATAGGGTGATCTCGGGCATTGGACTTCATTCTGCTAATTATTCTTGAGGTGTCAACATTGTTGTTCTCCCCAGGAAATAAACGGTTTCTAAAGTGTTATGAAGGTGAAGAGGTCTACATTTCCTGGAAGAAGGATTAACAGCTTATTACATCAAAGTAAACATGAATAAATCTTCATATAAGGATATCATTGCTAATGCATATACTTGTGGTAAATATGGAAAGAAATTTCAACGGGTTTATGATAAACGAAGGCATGAGCTAGGTTGTAAGAAGCTCTTAAAATGTAAATATTGTAATGTAACTTTCAAAGACAGTTATAAGGGTCGGCGACACGAAGATGCATGCTAAATAAACATGCCTGAGAAGAAACGTAGATGAGAACCTACTAAACTACATTTATTATCAACAATGGAGGACTGTGATATGAAAGAATATGAAACTTACTTCGATGGACGCTTGAAATCATATTTTATACTATGCGAATCAACTAAGGATCTGATAAAATACCTGAATGAGCCAAAACAGCAGATAATACAGGCTGTACATAAAGAGCTGGGTATTCACAAGAGTATAAAAATTAATCTGCTGGCTGAGTGTCAATTTGTAAACAGTTTCGGAGAAACCTGTGACAAAACATTTAAAACACGGAATCAAGCTGTTTTCCTAGAAACGGATCTGGACTCTATGTTGGAAACGAAATTAAAGAAGCTGGTTACTGAAATGGAGAAATCACAACTTAAGGTTAGCAACTGGGGCCTGCTTGCTGTGGAAGGGGTTTGCCTTCGTATTAGCAAGTACAATTGGTTACGAGGAAATAGCTACATACCCCTGCCACCATCTGTTGAAGCAAGGAAAGCATGCATCAACATTCAGAACTATACTGATGAGCAATGCTTCATGTATTCTGTATTAGCTACATTCGTTGAGATGGATGCACAACGTGTGAGCAAATACAAGCAATTTCAAAATAAATATGACTTCAGGTGGGTTTCCTATCCAACTCCACTTTCTCAAGTATCTAAGTTTGAGAAGCTTAATAGAATGTCTATCAACGTTTTCTGGTAGGATCAGAAGCATGAAGTGTATCCAATAAAGGTCGCTGAGACTGAACCTGAACACCGTGACCTCCTACTATTGAGTGAGAGTAATGGAAAACATTACTACGTTTATATATAGAATTTTGAAAAACTTATTCGACGTCAGAAAACAATGCATAATGGACGTGTTTATACCTGTAAGCGTTGTTTTACACATTTTATGATCAGTGCGAACGAAGTGGACTGGAGAAACTACAAGAACATGCATCCATCTGTAATCAGCATGGTGTTGCAAGGGTGGTTATGCCTACCAAGGAGAAATCCATTGTTCAATTTAAAAATTTTGAAAGGATGTTGAAACTACCTTACGCCATCTATGCAGACTTTGAGAGCATTCTCGTACCATGCCACATGTGTATACACAATCCTGAAACTTCATATACAACACCTTATCAGCAGTATGTACCCAAGAGTTTCTGCGTTTACGTTAAACCGCCACCCAAAGTTGAACATCTGGAAAGTGGTCTTCCTAAGCATCCAAATGTATATCGTGGTGTTGATGCTGCTCAGAAGTTTATGGAATACCTGTCGTTCCTTGCAAAAAAATTGATAATATATATAAATCTGCCATGCCTATAAAACTTACAGATTAACAGCAGAAGAATTTCAATTCCTCCACATTGTGCTACTTGTGTGGAAAAACCTTTACTGAAGAGAACTATAAAGTATGCGATGATTATCACATCATTGGTGAATATCGAGGAAGTCTATATAATGAATGCAATTTAGCATACAAAACACCTAAATATATTCCAGTCTTCATTCACAACCTCAGTGGGTATGACTCACACAACATTGTTAAGGAGTTGGGATGTACAAGTGAGCGGGTGGAAGTAATCCCTAGCTCTGAAGAAAGCTACATATCATTCTCCAAGTATGTAGGAGATATATACCTTCGGTTTGTGGATAGCTTTCGGTTCGTCAGTACAAGCTTGGATAAGCTGGTGAAAAATTTGACAATGTATCCTGAAACTGTGAAACACTTCGGAGAAGACAAGTTGGAGTTGATGACTCGTAAGGGAGTATTTCTCTATGATTACGTCACTTCAAAAGGATGTTTTGACCGAAACCTGCTTGCCCCCTACAATAGGTTAAATTAAGAAGAAATTAGTGACGGTGACTACAATCATGCTAGAAATGTATGGGAACTGTTTAATGTGAGAAACCTGGGCGAGTACAGTGACCTCTACTTAACCTCTAATGTACTTCTTCTAGCTGATGTCTTGGAGTCATTTAGAAATCAAACCCTCAAAACACACAAAGTCGATCCCGCTCATTATTTCACCTCTCCAGGACTTACATGGGATGCCATGTTGCTGTATACAGGAATTTAGCTGAGTTTACTACAGGATTATGATCAATTGCTCATGGTGGAATCCGGCATAAGAGGAGGTTTATGCCAAGTTTCCAACCTTTATGCCGAAGCAAACAACGCCTACATTGATAAGTATGATTCGTCGAAACCAACCCAATTTATGACATACGAGGACGCCAATAACCAATGTGGTTGGGCAATGTGCCACGCCCTCATTTATGGAGGATTTAAGTGGGTGTCACCTTAAGAAATCGACTTAGAAACACTACAAGATGATGATCCTCATGGATACATATTAGAAGTCGACATTGAGTATCCTGCACAACTTCACGATCTACCTTTCCTATCCGAGTGTATGAAGCCTAAGGAGCCATCTACAAAGAAACTGATACCTCATCTTGGACCTCGAAAGAAGTATGTAGTACATTATATGACTTAGAAGCAAGCTCTTAATCATGGACAACGACTAACAATACTCCATCGTGTGCTACAATTCCGACAGTCTCTATGGTTAAAACCTTATGTGGAATTCAACAATAGTTTACGACAACAGCCTGAAAATGACTTCGAGAAGGACCTCTACAAACTCTTTAAGAACATTATGTTCGGTAAAGCTATGGAGAACCTGCGTAATCGTATGGATATACAACTGGTTGTAAATGAAAAGACACTGAAAAAGTTGATCGCCAAGCCTACGTTTACTATAGGACGATATATGCAGCTAATCTAGCTGCTCTACATATGGCCTCGCGACGGATCGTATTCAACAGGCCTATATACATTGGTATGTGTGTATTGGACATATCCAAGACATGAATGTATCACTATCATTATAATGTGTTGTCATATTATGCGGCTGAAAATCTGAAGCTTATGTATATGGGCACTGATTCATTCATTTATCGTGTGACAACTGAAGATGTGTACTAGGACAAGCTTAATTTTCTCGAGCATCCGGATACATCTGATTACCCTGTTAACCATATGTCACTTCACTCAGAAATAAAAGGTGCTGGGATAATTTAAAAATGAGGCCAATAGTAAAAATCATTCTAACCTATGTTGGACTACGACCTAAGATGTACGCCTTAGATATTCACGTCGATGATGAAAAAGATTAAAGGTATAAAACGTAGTGCTATTAAGCAGTACATTACACTTGACAGCTATACAGATTGTCTAAAAACACCATAAATCATCAGAAGGCCCATGAATCTGATCTTATCACGGGAGCATGCTGTTAGCACGGTGCAACTGAAGAAAATCACATTAACACCATTTGATAATAAAAGAGTTTCTTCAGATAATGGAATAACTGCATTTGCGTATGGACATTATCGTATTACAAACAGTACTTACAAGAGTGTAATCTGAATCTCAAGATGAATATTTTCTCAGCGTGTCTACAATCTTAAAAAAATTGAAGTTTACCTATGTGCAGTGTATGCTTCTAGCAGACCCTTGGTGAAGAAGGAAGAAGAAGATGTAAGGGGAGGCGTTAACCCTGCCATTAGGAGCAAATCCTAGTGCTAGTCTCAAGCCTCCTAGATAAGGGGATGGGCGCCTACAACGAACTAAAATAAAGGTATGTTGAGTAAAACCTTTCAATTAAGACTCTCAAATAATAAAACCTGAATAAAACCTCGCAATTTCACTAAAAAAACTCGGAGTTATCTCTGGTTAGGCAGATTAGTTTAGACGATGACTGAGTAGAATAGATGATGAGAGGATGGCCTAGGATTGGTTAGGTTTGGCTGGGCTAGGCTCGCATACTAATTGTCTAAGTTATGAATGATGGGTTAGCTTAGATTCTCTTAGCAATGGGTTGGTTACGTGTTGTTCTTACGATTTGTTACATCGTTACGTCGTGCTACGTCTTGTTACGTGCTTGCGTTTCTGGTTACGTCATGTTACGTGGTGTTTCCTCGTGTTACGTGGCTATGTAACGCGATATTAGGTGGTTACATGGTTATGCTACGCGATGGTACGTTTGGTTACGTCATGTTACGTGATATTAAGTGATTATGCAACGGGGTGTTACGTCTTGGCATGTGGTTACGTGCTTATGTTACGTGGTTTTACGTCTTGTTATGTGATTACGTTACATGGTGTTACGTCTTACTTGTTACGTGGTTACGTGGTTATGTTACGTGGTCTTACGTCGTGCTACGTGGCTAGGTTACCTGGTGTTACGTCTTGTTACATCGGTTAGGTTAGACGATGATGTGATTGAATACATATTAAGAAGATGATCCAGAGCTGTGAAGGTAGGGATAGGTTAGGGCGTTCAGTGTGGGGTTACTTTAGAATACTTCTATATACTTTCACTGAAAAGCGATATATAGTTTATCCCTCCCCGTCTCGCACACTAGCTGTTTAACACATAAAACGTTTGTACGATATAGGAAAAAGTATATAAAAGTGTTATAACATCGCATAAGAAATGTTTATAATCTAATTACTCTCTATATTACCATAAATACCTGTAACGTTATTTGAAATACCTGTTAAAATGACTTAAATATCTGTCATACTACCCGAATCATGTGAAATTACCTTAAATACTCTGGTACGAATCGCTGCTCTGAATTACCATGAACACCTGTGATACTCGTTTACCCTACATATATACAATACTATCCGAATTACTCTTTATATCGTATCAATCAAAAATACTTAGTTACATTAATCAATCAAATACAGTGACGGTGGGGTACTTCAATCAACGGCCTGCATCCAGCCCTTTAGATGCGTGATTCAGTGAATCCAGGACATTAGAACGCAATATAGTCTTTGTTAGCAGTGTAAATCCTTGTTGTTCAATAAGGTTAGAGGATGTTATGCATGGACGAACATTACACATACATCAACACTAACCTCCCTAGCCTCTCTCCTCGTTTTCCCTATATTTCCCATATAAACGCATACTCCACTCCTCAACCTCTGTCTAGCCTGGCACTTCTCCTAGTATTCTCTACCTCTACAAATGAGGTGTATTACCCTCCTTCAGCATCTGTCTATCCTATCATCTCTCCACGTTTCCCCTATCTTTTCTCATATAAACGCATACTATACTCCTCGACCTCTCTCTAGTCTAGCATGGACCCTCGTATTCCCTATCTCTACAATATAAACGCATATCCTTCTCCTTCAACTCTCTCCTAGCATATGATCTCTCTCCGTTCTCCCCGTCTCTCCATATAAACACATACTCTACCATTCAAACCCTCCTAGCTTAATACCTCTCCTCGGTTTTCTATCTCTCTCATATAAACTCCATTCTACCTTTAACACTGTCTAGTCTATTATCTCTCAGCGTATTCCTTATCTCTCGCACATAAACGCATTCTACCTTGAACATCTGTCTAGCTTAGCATCTCCCTCGTATTCCTTACCTCTCACATATAAAGCACAACCTCTCCTTCAGCATCTGTCTAGTCTAGCATCTCTCCTGGGTTTCCTATTTCACCGGTATAAATCTGCATTTCCCTCCTTTAGTCTATGTCTAGCCTAGCATCTCTCTCCGTTTTCCACATCTTCCCACATAAACGAATACCATACTCGTTGACCTCTGTCTAGCTCACTGCATCTCCTCGTATTCCCTACCTCTATTATATAAACGGCGTTCCCCCTCCTTTACCTCGGATCTCTCCTCGTTTTCCCTATCTCTCCCATATAAACGCATTTTACTCCTTGAAGGCACTCTCAACCTAGCATCTACCTTCGTTTTCCTCGTCTCTCCATATAAACGCATTCTCTACCATTCAAACCCTTCTAGCCTAATAGTTTGCCTATTAGCCTAATAGCCTCCTCGGTTTGCTAGCTCTCCCATATAAAAGTCACATTTTACCTTCCAAGTTCTGTATAGTCTAGTACCTCTCCTCGAATTCCCTAGCTCTAGCTTATATGCACATATTCGCCCTCCTTCAGCATCTCTCTAGCCTGCCATCTGTTCACGTTTTCCCTATATTTCCTATAAAAACGTATACTCCACACCTCAAAATCTGTCTAGCCTAGCACTTCTCCTCATATTCTTTGCCTCTCTCATTTAAAGCGCATTCCACTACTTCAGCCTTTGTCTAGCCTAGCATCGGGCCTCGTATTCCTTAACTCTCCTATATAAATGCATAATCTACCATTCAAACCCTTCTAGCCTAATACCTCTCCTCGGTTTGCTAGCTCTATCATATAAAAGCATATTCTACACTTCAAGCCCAGTCTAGTCTTGTATCTTTCCTCGTATTCCCTATCTCTCCTGTATATAAGTCCATATTCCTCTCCTTCAGCATCTGTCTAGCCTATTATCTGTCTACGCTTTCCCTATCTTCCCCATATAAACCATTTTCCTCCTTGAGCTGTCGCATCTATCCTCATTTTCCCTATCTTTTTCTATGTAAACGCATTTTATGCGACAACACTCTCTATAATATGCTACTAATGTTCTGTTTTTTTTAAATATCGCCACTTACATTAAAAACAATTTATTTACATGATTGCTTGATTACGTAATCATCTATTACACAGGTGTTTCGAAAAGAATAATCTGATTTCATAGGACCATACCGTCTAAATGAATGCAGATGTAACCTTACGTGCAATTTCAAAATATACATCATAACTGCAAGTTTTTATTGGCGCTAGTTGAAAGTTGTTAGTTCACATGGTTCCCGATAGGGGTCTTCTTGGTGCAGCTAGCTCACTCATTTAGAACCCAGTAGACATAGAGTCGAAATGGCGACACACAGCAACAAAAGGTATTTTGCATTCCCCATTTCAACAACTGCAAATCTCATGCGAAGTATCTCCAGGATCCATCATGTTTCGGAGTCTGTGATAAAAGCTGAAAATCCTCTTATTCCACCTCCATTCTCATCATTACCCTACCATCGGAGGTAACGGATTCCGCCCGCTGGGTGTCTACACCTCAAAAATGGATCCAGTCATCTCTTGGTGGAGAGATCCCCCGAAGGTCATAGGCCATATGGGGAGCGTTAGAAGCGACGACGGCAGGTGCAAATCGGTTAGAATTATGCGGCGTGAGTTTTATCAGAGTACAGCACTACACAGAGCATTCGACGTTGGCACCAGTAGTTTCAAGACACTGTTTGTTTATGTATGAGAAAATCAAAAGATCGTCCCCGAGTGCCCGAACAAGGCATAGAATCCATGTAGCAGCAATGATAGCTACAAGGATCCTATGGATTTTGCATTGCACCATTGGCCTCCAAGTTCCTCTGTTCTCACAGTAATATGTGATTTTTTTGTAGTGCGCCACCCCTTCCAACAACTGTGGGCAAACTGCAATGCTGCATAGAAACAACACGGACTACAGTAAGACCAGACATGCTCACACTAGCATTGCATGAGCTTGACTTCACCTAGATGTATGTCGTGTGTCTGGTATTGAATACTTGTGAAATGCTTTCAAAGGATGTAAATGAAAGCTTTGTAGTTAAAACCTATAATAAAATGTATTTCAAAGTTTTATGTACATGTATGTAAAATATATAGCCTTGTGATATACCTTGATCCGATGATTCCTTTAGAAACACCCTGTATTTATAAATTAAATAAAATATCATAATACAGCTGTGAAATTTTATTAATAGCATTAATATAATGCACGAAAAACTGTTATGGCTTATGCTACATATATATTTATTAACTTTATCGCCACTACATAAGTCAGTAGGGGGTTAAGTGTCACGTCTAGGAATTCTTTCACAGCTTGTAGCTTGCAGTTCATAAGTCCATTTTGTTAAAAGTTTTAAATTTTCTGTTGTTACAATATATTATGATCCGGTTTAGAAACTATTTGCAGACATATATTTTATTATTAAAAATTTGGATAACACAATACTTATCTCAATTCATTTTAAAAGTTATGTTATTTAATGCAATTCATAAAATAGAAAAGAATAGTATCTCTCTAAAATTAATGAGGAAACCAAACCTTAGTTCTGTGAAAATAAAATAAATTATTTAATAAAGAAGAGAAACAATCACGACAATAACAGCAGCACTTTTGTGTAGTTTTCAAACAAATATCAATGTTAAGTGACAAAATGATTCGGGCACTTAAGTGTGAACCCCTTGTGTTTATCCTAACTGTGCAAATGAGGTATCTGTCAAATATCTTAGATTACTTCACTGTTAATTCCAATAGTTCTGTAATCTCAAAGGAGTTTTGTTCCCCAAGTATATTATTCATAAGTACAAGCAAAATATGAAACATAGTTTACTCGACTAACAAAGGCAAAATATATGGGAGCTTTTTCTTTGCTGTGCTGATAACCTTTGGATACCTTGGAGATTTTCATACTTTCACTATTATTTGAGCATAATTTGTTATAGATAAAGTCGGTAGTAGTCATCACTGGGTCAATATTTTATTTAATGAAAGTAGTTATTAAAATATACCATGCCCAACTTAGCTTAACTACTAGGAAATACTAGGTTCGAAAAATATTTGTTAGGTTTGGAATATAATTAAATGTATAACTTTTTGCTTGGGGAATCAACACAACACTTCCAATTTAGGGGTTGCTAAAACGACTGTGATCATTAAAAACCAAAAATAATATAAATTTTAACAGTAGTGGAGGAATATGAGGATTGAACAAATTAAACTTAAAATAGTAGTAATATTACTTTCGAAGCAGGTTCCCCTTTAAGCCCCTCAGCCTAAAAATACTTTTTGTGTGCTTTCTGGTTTCTAATCCAGGGATCAGTATCTACATTTTTGGTTGTGTGTAGTATTTGTCTAACTAAATTTGGGCCTATTCCTAGTCCTGCAGTAGCTTCAAGAACTTAGCATATTGTCCATTCTGTGGCTTCTCATTCTAGTACAATGTTTCTCGCCGTTTCAACGTCTTGTAAACAGACGGCAAATGGGTTCCATATAGTGTAATTCCATTGTCTTCAGATGTTTCTGAACTTTCCATGTGTAGTTACGAAGCTTAAAACTCTTCTGAGTGTGGGTTTGTTAAACTTAGTAATAAATTACTCAATTCTCCTCTAGGCTTATTAACTAATCGCTTATACAGTTTTTTTGGTATAGTTTTCTATTTCTTTTGGATGGCTTTTCGAACTCAAAGTCTATGTTTTTCGCATTTAACAAGTTCATTCGACAGGCAGGTTCTGGTCCTATAAAAGGAAGAGATTCTCTTGTCCTTGCTAAGCATACAGCCTTTTCATTTCCCGCGATGTCTGTGTGTCCAGGTATCCACCGCAATTCTACTGTATTGTGGGTGGAAAGGTTTGATAAATATTGAACATATTCCCACACTAATTGTGATTTAAAGTGATGGGAACCCAGAGCTGTTAGTGCAGCCTGGCTGTCAGAGTTTATAAGGATATATTTCCCTACGATTCTCTTTTCCCAGCATAGGCATGCACTTTCATGTATAGCAACTATCTCTGACTGAGAAACAGAAGCTTTTCTTCCTAGGTTTATGTTATAGCATTTACCCGTTGATTCGCAATAAATACATGCACCAGTTTTTCCACTTATGCGTGAACCATCAGTATATATCGTATTACCAGGTGGTTCTTATGCTTTAAATGAGAATCTTCTTCAATGCTCCTATCAGCTTCACTGAGTTTGAAGATTTGGGAAGATGAAATTATTTCTGACATGAAATCATATTTTATTGATAAACACACAATCTTCCATTCTGTAGAAGATGAAGGGGTGGCCTGCTTTACAGCTGTTCTCACTCCACATTCTTACCTGGGTGATTCTGTATGCTGTTAGTCTAGCCGCAGCTCGGATACATAGTTCTAGCGGAGTAAGATCGATTAACGTTTCCAAAATAAAGGAGGGCGTGTTTCTAAGCGCTCCAGATGTGCCTAAACTAGCCCACTACTTGAGACGATTTAGTTTTTATTTTTTTATTTTATAGAATCTTTGGCCACCATACCAATGCTGCATTAGCGATTTGTGGTTTTACCAGAACCTCATGGTACACGATAGGCTTTAGACACCAGTCTTTACCTATTTTCCAGACATAAGTGTCCATTTATCCTTACAGGGAATGTTTTCTAGGTGTGAATTCCAGGTAAGCTTATAAACTAGTATAACTCTGAATACTTGACGTTTCCTGAGATTTCAAGCTTTATATTGTCAATCTTTAGATTGTTTAAACCCGAAAGTTTACTTTTCCTTGTGAAGGGTATTATAACGGTCTTCTTGGGGTTTAGGCCAAGACCCTCTTCTCTACACTAGCCATAAACAGTTTTCAGAGCATTATTTGTAATTGCTGAAATTGTATTCGAAAATTTTCTCGTAACTAATATGACTATGCCTTCCGTATAACCTTTGGTAAAAATACCCTTAATGTTGAGTTTGTTCATTAGTGTGTCTACTACTATGTTCCACAGGATAGGTGAGAGGATTTTTTCTTGAGGGGTTCCTTTCACAGCTGACACCCGTCCTTTGAGTTAGTTTTTCGAGGATTCGCTTGATCGACAATATTTAGTTAGCTTCTCTGCATTACTCCCTCCAGGGGTTTGATTTCGCCAGCTTCTTCGGCATTTGGCGTTACGCCAGCGCCGACCCCCCTCCCCCAGGGGGGAAACTTGGTTTCCTCCTTGGTTGCGCGCTGAAGCCCACTGTCACCTTGGGTTAACGTCGATGCCGAAGAATGACACCCCTTCTTCAGTCCTTAGATCCGCCCTTTTAGAACTTCAGGCGGAATTCGGGGAATGTCGTTTTATATATACTGATGGGTCTAAGACTGATGTTGGAGTAGGTTGTGCCTTTATTTTCTGTGGACATAGTTTCCTTTCGCTTACCTTGGCAATGCTCGATTTTTACCTCCGAACATTTCATTGTTTATCAGTCTCTTTTAGGTATCCAGCGGCACGACTTACGGCACTGTGTAATTTGTACGGACACTCTTGGTGGCCTTCAGACTATTAACGCGCTGTAAAATTACCACCCCCTCGTACAGCGCGTACATGATCTCCTGCACTCGCTGGGTGCTTCTGGCATAAGCGTCTCCTTCGTGTGGATTCCAGATCATGTGTGCATCTCAGGGAAGGAGTCTGCCGACGCCGCTGCCAAATCGGCAATTGTATCACTCAGATGTTTTACCTCTATTATTCCTTCCACGGATTTTGATGTTATTCTACGAAACCGTATCCTCTCGCTTTGGCGCGATGAATAGACGGGGAACAAGTTGCGGGAGGTTAAACCTCTCCCGTTAGTTTGGGGTACCTCTTCTCGTTCTTCTCGCCAGGAAGAGGTAATTTTAGCTCGTTTACGTATAGGTCATTGCCTTTTTAGCCATAGACACTTGCTCAGTGGTGACCACGCACCGCATCTTAGCAGAGTGTCAGGTTTTAACTCATTTGCGCGTTCGTTTGTCTCGGCCTGTTGTCATGGCCAACGTTTTGGCAGACGACGCGCATGGTGTAGAATGTCTTTTACGTGTTATTAGTGACAGTGGTTTTAGTCGGCGCATTTGATGCGCTGTGCGTCTTTTAGCTTTGTGATTTGCTTTTGTCTGTTTTAATGGGGGCGTTTCTCCCCGCCGGACATATGGCGCTCTTGTCGCTTGACTTCTACACTTCCTGGCACGTCGTTTACTCGTTTATTGTTTTATTTGCCATGGTTTTAGTGTGGTGTCTTTTACAATATACTGTCTTCTGTTTAGTGTTTTAGGCTAAGAGGGTTTGTGTCCCGTATTTTATATTTTGGGTTTTAAATTTTAAACTTTGTAAGGGCGCTGATGATCTTAGATGTTTAGCGCCCTTAAACCCCATCTAATCATCATCTCTACACGGTTGGAGGTGTTGAGCTTTCCGGCTACATTTGGTGCCTCCAGATGCTCCTGCCCCTCTCGCTGTCGAGCAAATCCTTTAGAGTTTTTCTTATTCCTCTTGGAGGGAACCCAAGGTATCCCTTGAGCGGCAAGTTTCTCTTTTAGCCTGTCTTTTTGTTCGCGTGTAGTAAATTCTTTCATCTTGAAAGATGACATTCGCTTGGTGGCTGCTTCAATCTCGTCGGGGAAGATTCTTTGATTTTCTCTAGCAATATTTATTCTTCCTTGAAGAGGATTTGTCCTGCATGGAAGAACCAGGTACTGATATTGGCATAAACGTCGCTTCAGTGCGTGCAGATGCTGCTGATGACTTAATTGCCTCTTCAGTATCTATATGGTTTCCTGAAACTTTGGAAACTTCAGTAAGCTGCGAGGAAGTATTACCTGACATTTCAAACTTGCTGCCAACCTTGGTGTAGCAAGTAGCGGGTAGAGATGTGACAGGGCATGCCGGGATATTGGTTCTTCCTGAGCTCCCGCAGTCCATACGTTCTGGAATTTTTCACCCTGGTCCGGGAGTTGGGTACCTCGCAAACCAATATAGAGACTTCCTCAAAGCTCGCTCGTAGCAGTAAGGGCCTTCGCATCCTTTACCCTGGTACACTACCTGCCACGGCCGAAGAGGATGTTGGGCAAGGGATAGCACAAGACCTCGGCAGAATTTCCTCGCATCAGCCTCCTCTAAAGCTGGCCATCCAATCAGACTACGATTTAGCTCTCCCAGTCCCCATCTTATTCCTTACCAGCGAGGAAGTATAAGAAAAAGAAAAGGCTCCCTAGTCGTGATGACATAGGTGTCGAAAAATCAAGAGTTGGTCAAGAGTGACCGGTAGTATAGAAGAGTAAAGTGAGTTTTGTATGAGTTAGTATTAGAAATACCAAACTCAGCTAAAAACGCCGTGGTCGAATCCTCGTACTTGTAATATAAAAGCCCCTGGGGCAGATTTAAAATAAACAGATAAAAGAAAATGAGAGAAGATGTAAACAGATGGACCGATGTAACAATCATAAAACCACCATATTAGGTGTCCCTTATATGGAAGTTTTCTTAAAACTGTATTTCAGCGTTTAATGGCTGCTGGCATAATTTCTTGAATGAGAAATTTGTTTCATACAAAATAATGGGCAAACAGTGCATGGAATGTACTGTTGCTGTTGCCCCAGTAAAAAGACTAATTACTGTGTTTTCTAGGACTTCAAGTTTTTGCCTTAATAAGTACAAATTTGCTAGGATTACAATACTATCCATTTAATCAATACATATTTTGATTTATGTAACAACTGTAATCCTTTTAACATGAATTGGAGCTCGTCCAGTAGAAGATCCTTATATTTTAACAGGACAAGTCCTTACTATTCTATATTTTCTTTATTATATATTAAATACTTTAATTATTAAAGTATGAGATAATACTGTTTATTTTTAAATAAAATAAAAGTTATAAACTTAATGATAAGATTATGCCTTGAAATCCTAATAAAGGGTTAAATTCCCTTATTAACTTTTTACATACTTAAACCTTTAAAAGAAAACCTTTAATCCTAAATAAAGAAATAAAAAGTTTAAAGATAAAGGTAAAAATCTCTTTCATGCCAAATATATTAACTTATCATATCGATAATGTGGTAAAGTTCCTGGAACTCAAATATATAATAAAGCAATAAAAATTAATTTCAAATAAAACATAAATGAATTTAAATAAAAAATCAAAAAATATGAAACATATCAATATTCTTATAAATAAAATTCTTGAATACTCACCCAAAGAAATTAATGCAAATCCCCTCTACCATATGCAACATTAAATCCAGAAACTAACTCTGCTTCCCCTTCAGCAAAATCAAAAGGACTACAATTTGTTTCAGCTAAACCAGAAACAAATCACACATTACATAAAGGTAAACATAAAAATGAAAATCAAATTCCCATTTGATAATAAAAAAAAATTCAATAATGAATAACTTCTAATTAAAAAAATAAAAAATAATAAAATTAATGCTAATCTCACCTCATAAGAAATTGCTTGTGCAACAGTCTGTAAACCACTTAATAAAGCATAATTAGAATTGGAAAATCAACCAGCCAATATAACAGTATAAACTCATACTCTTGTACACACCAAAAAAAAACCAAACAACACACAATTGAAAGTAAATAAAACTGTTATATAAGGAATTAATATTCATAAAATTAAAGACACAAACTAAGAAAATACTGGATATACATAATATAACAAACAATTTGAAATTAATGAATTTATGCACTCTTTACAAAATAACTTATTTGCATCACTAAAAAGTTGAAGAATCCCTATAAACCCCAACTTTATTAGGACCTTTACGAATGTGAATGTAACCTAAAACTTTCTGTTCTAGTAAAGTAAAGAAAGCAACTCCAACTATAATAAAAATAATCAAAACTAAACCCACTAATATTACCATATATATTTCATTTATTAACATTTTACTATCTATGATTACTTATTATATATATAGATTCTAAACCTATTGCACTCCTTTTCTGCCAAAATGGTTATATTAATAAAACTCCATCAATAAAAAATTATTTTAAATATTTGGTCCTCTCATACTAAAGTATTTAATAAAATTAAAGATAGAAACCAACCTGACTCATGCCGGTTTAAACTCACATCATGTATGAATTTTAAGGTCAAAAAGAGGTAGTTATTAAACATCTACATCCAAAACTAATCTTAATCCAACATCGAGGTCACAATCTCTTTTTCAATATGAACTCTTAAAAAGAATTATGCTGTTATCCCTAAGGTATTTTAACCTTTTAATCATGAATTATAATTATGGATCCTAAAAGTAATCACAATATTAAAATTAAAAAAGATTTGATTTTATCTTCTAATTACCCCAATTAAATACACTGCATAATAATAAAAGACTCATTTTAACTTAATTAATTACTTTATATATTAAACTCTATAGGGTCCTCTCGTCCCTTAATTTAATTTAGGTATTTTTACTTAAAACCTAAATTTAAACAAATTAATATAAAACAGCATTTAACTCATCCAACCATTCATACCAGCCCTCAATTAAAAGACTAATGATTATTCTACCTTTGCACAAAAATACTGTGGCCCATCAAAATATTGTCAGTGGGCAGGTTAAAGTTCTTAGCTTATTCAAGAAACCACCTTTTTAATAAACAGGTGAGTAAATTATTTGCCTAATTCTTTATATTAACATTACACATCTCATTAATATAATAATACAAATTTTACTAATTAAATAATATTTTCTAAAGCTTTTCAGTTAAGTTTAACATTTAAATGTATAAACTAAATAGTATTTAAAAATTTTCATTAAAGAAGAGTTAAATTTTAACACCCTTAAGTCAATAACAAATTCTAATTTTACATAACTCTTCATCAACAAATTATTATTAATATACTTTAAATAGCTTTTTCCTCTTTAAAGTTAAGAAAATAAAATATTTCAATACTTAAATATTAAATAAATTATACACTTTAAATTAAATTCATTTATTAAAAAACTAAATATCATTGAAAACGACTAACATTTCATTACTAATTAAGAATTTTTAATATTTATGACACAATACCTAAATTCTTAATTAAATCCTTCAAATTCAAGAAAAAAATAGAATTAACTTCAACATACTCTGATACAAAAGATACAATAAAATGAATTAACTTCAATTAAGTATAACAAAATTAAATTTTTTCTACAATACTAATATACTGTACTAAAAATGATTACATAAGTACATTCTACAACAACCAAATTTTACTTAATTTACATATAACAATAAAAATAATATAAACAGGCTTATTAATTTCAAATTATATCGAATTGCAGGATAATAATTTCATTATAAATGAAAATCTTGACTTTAAGTTTAATCTGACAATTATTCTTTCTAGGCGCACCTTAATAATGAGAGTGACAGGTGATGTGTACATATTATACAGCCATTAATCATTTTAATAACCTTCATAAAATTACAATTAAATCCACCTTCCAATTATTTTACAGCAATTATTCATAATAAATACAATTTATTGTAGTCCATTATTGAACATATATCTACTGCACCTTGACTTGAAATATTAAGTATTATTACATTCAGAAAATTATGTAAAAATATATTCTTAAACAGCGGTATACAAGAATTAATATAAGTAAGGTTTAACACGGATTATCGAAATATATAACAGACTCCTCTAAACAGACTATAATACCGTCAAAATCTTTAAGTTTTAAGATCATAACTATTAATACTCTAGCTTAAAAATTTACCATAAAAATAATAGGGTATCTAATCCTATTTTAAACCTTTAACTTCATAATAATCACAGTAATCACATAATTTACTAAAACATTCTAAATATTTCACCTCAAAGCATTACTGCTATTATATAAATACTTAATCAATGTTAATTATTTAAAAGCCAATAATTTTTATTTAATTTTATTGTATAACCGCGGATGCTGGCACAACTTTAATCAAACTTTTATAATATTTACCAATGCGTACAGGTCGCGCCACGGATTTTGGCATGTGAAAATTCTAATGGAGAGCTACGATGCGAGTCATTTACCGTATAGATGTATGACACATATGGGGCTGCAGCTCGAAGAATGGTGCAAGTTGAGACGGGAGTTGTATACGGTGGAAGGAACTGGACCACAACTGGACAGAAGGAACCACGTGCTACTTGCAAGGGAGGTATTGAAATATCAGAGGGCTGGCTGACTGGGCTAGCCCTGAAGGTCATATGCCAATATCCCTGGCGAGACCTATACATAAATGTTCATTTCCTCATTTTGACATCACATAGTTAGCCAAAGTACATAGATTTATTCTACACCTAAATATTGAAATGTAATAATGGTGGTATACATTAAATACATGGCAGCAAGTATTCTGATCGTTGTTAATTACCTTCTCATCAACTGGACTTAAAGCTAAAAAAAGAACAAACCTGTTGTTCGTAATTACATTTTCAAAATATAAGCAACGAAGGAATTGATTCATATTCATGTGGCATATTAAAACCTAGATGGTTTTAATATGCCTAAAATTATGCACCCCTGAATGACTGTTTTGACAATTAAGCAAGGTAATTGCCAAATACGAGCCCGCTTCTCCAGTTCATTCTTTAGGCCTGGCATAATTTATTTCGAATGTCAGCGGAAGTTGATTATGGTTGCTGTGACAGACAAATTATAAGAAGCTCGGACAGTAGGTAAATATAGAGAGAGCTGGCGCAGTTTTTTGGGCATATATGGGAAAGGATGGGGAAAACGAGGCTAGATGCGGAAGTTCAAGGAGGAAAATGGGTTTATATGGGAGAGATAGGGAATACGACGACCGATACTATGCTAGCCAGGGTTGAAGGAGGGAAATGCGTTTATATGGAAGGAATAGTAGGGAGGTGTTAGGCTAGACAGAGGTCGAGGAGTAGAGTAGGGTTTATATGAAAGGTATAGGAAAACGAGGAGGGGTGTTAGGTTAGACAGAGTTGAAGGGTAGAGCATGTCTTTTATATGAGAGAGGTAGCGAACAGGAGCAGGGGTGTTAGGCTACACAGAGGTCGAGAAGTAGCGTATGGTTTATATGAAAGGTATAGCAAAACGAGGAGGGGTGATAGGCTAGACAGAGTTGAAGGGTAGAGCATGTCTTGTATATGAGAGAGGTAGGGAACAGGAGCAGGGGTGTTAGGCTAGACAGAGGTCAAGAAGTAGAGTATGGTTTATATGAAAGGTATAGGAAAACGAGGAGGGGTGTTAGGCTAGACAGAGTTGAAGGGCAGAGCATGTCTTGTATATGAGGGAGGTAGGGAACAGGAGCAGGGGTGTTAGGCTAGGCAGAGGTCAAGAAGTAGAGTATGGTTTATATGAAAGGTATAGGAAAACGAGGAGGGGTGTTAGGCTAGACAGAGTTGAAGGGTAGAGCATGTCTTGTATATGAGAGAGGTAGGGAACAGGAGCAGGGGTGTTAGGCTAGACAGAGGTCAAGAAGTAGAGTATGGTTTATATGAATGGTATAGGAAAACGAGGTGGACTGTTAGGCTAGACAGAGTTGAAGGGTAGAGTATGTCCTTTATATGAGAGAGGTTGGGAACAGGAGGAGGGGTGTTAGGCTAGGAGAATTGAGTATGTGTTTATAAGGAGAGACGAGAAAACGGAGAGAGATCCTATGCTAGGATAGACAGGTGTTAAAGTTAGGTTAGATAGGAAACCAAGGAGTGATACTCAGCTAGAGGAGGGCAGGAGGAATGCGCTTTATGAGAGGTAGGGGATACTGGGAGTGGTGTTAGGCTAGACAGAGGTTGAGAGTAGAGTAGGCGTTTATATGTATGAGAAGCATAGAACAGGAGGAGGGGTGTTAGGCTAGACAGAGGTTGAGGAGTAGAGTATAGTTTATATAAGGGTATAGGAAAACGCGGAGAGGTGTTAGGCTAGACAGAGGTCGAGGAGTAGAGTATGGTTTATATGAGAGGTACAGGGAAACGAGGAGAGTTGCTAGGCTAGACAGATAGTGAAGCAGTAGGAATATGGACTTATATACAGGAGAGATAGGGAATAGGAGGGGAGGTGCTAGACCTTGAAAGCGACTTTAGACGTGAACTTCGTGGAAAACTGTTTCATGTCAATGTTCTAGACATGCCCATCACGTAACCCATTCAAGGAAAAGGTGACTCGCTCAGGCAAAAAGGTGATCAGCAAAGGGAAAAAAGGTGATCAGCAAAGGGAAAAACTTGACCGGCAAAGGGAAAAAGGTGACCAGCAAAGGGAAAAACGTGACCACCAAAGGGAAAAAGGTGACCAGCAAAGGGAAAAACGTGACCAGCAAAGAGAAAAAGGTGACCAGCAAAGGGAGAAAGGTGACCAGCAAAGGGAAAAACGTGACCAGCAAAGGGAAAAAGGTGACCAGCAAAGGGAAAAATGTGATCAGCAAAGGGAAAAATGTGTCCAATAAAGGGAAAAATGTGACCAGCAAAGGGAAAAAAGGTGACCAGCAAAGGGAAAAGCTAACCCACTCACACTAGCAGGTAAGTAATTCAGTTAGTATCACAGGGTAGGACAGATCCTGGGAAGCGGATATAGCATAGTTCCGTATGATGTTACACGTAATTCAGAGAGTATCGTAGGTATTTAGGATAATGCAAGTAACATAGGTGTTTAGAGTCACTCAGCTAGTATCACAAGAGGCTAGTTTCCAGGGGCAGGACGTATCATAGATGCATATTTTTCACCGGCAATTCAGCTAGTATCGAAGGGTATTTAAGCTATTTCAGCTGGTATTACAAGAGGCGGACTGCATCATAGCAGTGTATGATTTCACAGGTAATTCAGTTAGTATCGTAGGTATTTAGGCTAATTCATCTAGTATCACAGGAGGATAGATTCCAGGGGTTGGGTATAGCATAGTTTCGTATTTCACAGGTAACTCAGCTAGTATCGTAGGTATTTAGCATAATTCAAGTGTGATAGGTGTTTAGAGTAATTAAGCTAGCATTACAGGAGGGTAGGTTCCAGGGTCGGTTATAACGTAGTTTCGTATTTTACAGATAGTTCAGGTAATATCGCAAGTATTTGGGTAATCAGCATAGTTTCACAGATACTCGTGATAATTTCGATCAGAGATTTGTATCACAGCTAATTAAGGTAAATGCAGGTGATTCAGGTTGTATCAATGGTATTTGAGTCATTTTAACAGGTAATTCATCTAGTATCATTGATATTTGGGGCAAACCAGATAGTATCACAGGTGATCGTGCTAATTTAGAACAGGAATTCGTATCAGAGCTAGTTAAGGTAATTTCACATGATTCGGGTCGTACCACAGGTATTTAAGTCATTTTAACTAGTAATTCAACTAGTATCACAGCTACTCATGGTAATATAGAGAGTAATTAGATTATAAACATTTCTCATCCAACGTTACAACAATTTATATACTTTTTTCTAAATCTTACAAACTTATTATATGTTAAACAGTTATTGTACGATGCGGAGAGGGATAAACTGCATATTGGTTCACAAATTGAAAATCTTTACGTCAACATACCTTTATTTTAGTTCGTTGTAGATGTCTCTCCCCTTTTATCTAGGCTTGAGACTAGCACTAGGATTGCTGCTAATGGCAGGGTTACCACCTTTCCTTCCAACTTCTTCTTTCTTCATCAGGCGTCTGCTAGTTGCATACACAGCACACGGATAAACTTCATTTTTAAGATTGTAGACTCACGAGAAAATCTTCATCTTCGACTTACATTCTCTTAAGCACTGTTTGTAATACTGTAATGACCATATGCATAGGTAGTTCTTCCATCCTCAGCAATAATTCTCTTATCATCAAAGGGATTCAATGCAATTTTATTCACTTGCACTGTGGTAACAGCATGCTTTCGTGATAGGATTAGATTCATGGGCGTTCTGATGATTTCACAGGTTTTAAGACAGTCTCTATAGCTGTCAAACGAAATGTACTGCTTAATAGCGCTACGTTTTATACCTTTAATCTTTTTTATCATTGAGCCTTGAATATCTAAGGCATACATCTTAGGACGTAGTCCAACAAAGCGTAGGATGATTTTGCTATTTGCCTCATCTTTAAATTTTCCCAATACCTTCTTGTTCTGAGTAGAGTGGCATATATGATTGACAGGGTAATCAGCTGTATCCAGATGCTCAAGAAAACGTAGCTTGTCCTGGTACACATCTTCAGTTGTAACACGATGAATGAATGAATCAGTGTCCATATACATAAGCTTCAATCTTTCAGCTCCATAATAAGGCAACAACACGTCGTAATGGTAGTTATACATTAATGTCTTGGAGATGTCCAACACACTCATTCCAATGTATATAGGCTTGTTGAACACAATCTGACGAGAGGCCATATGTACAGCAGCTAGATTAGCAGCATATATCGTCCTGTCGATAAACGTAGGCTTGGCGATCAGCTTCTCTAGAGTTTTTTCATTGGTCACCAGTCGTATATCCACACGGCTACGCAGGTTCTCCATAGTTTTTCCAAACATGGCGTTGTTAAAGAGCTTATAGAGATCCTTCTCGAAGTCATTTGCAGCTTGTCGTCGTAGCCTGTTGTTAAATTCCACATAAGGATTCAGCCACCGAGACTGTCGGAATTGTAGCACACGATGGATTTTTGTTAGTCGTAACCCATGACTAAGAGCCTGCTTTAAAGCCATGTAATGCACTACATACTTCTTTCGAGGTCCAAGATGAGGTATCAGTTTCTTTGTAGATGCTTCCAATGGCTTCATACACTCAGGCAGGAAAGGTAGATCGTTGTGTAGATCGTGAAGTTCTGCAGGATACTCGATATCAACTTCTAATATGTACCCATGAGAATCATCTTCTTGTAGTCTTTCTAAGCTGATTTCTTCAGGCGAAACCCACTGAAATCCACCAAAAGGAAGGGCGTGACACATTGCCCAGCCATATTGGTTATTAGCGTCCTCGTATGTGATAAATTGGTTTGGTCTCGACGGATCAAACTTCTCCATATAAGTGTTATTAGCCTCTGCATACCGATGGGAAACTTGATATAAACCTCCTGTTATACCTGATTCCACCATGAGTAGTTGATCATAATCTTGTAAGAGCTCCAGCTTAATTCCTGTATACAACAACATGGCGTCCCATGTAAGTCCTGGAGAGGTAAAATAATGCGCGGGATCAACTTTGTGTGTTTTGAGGGTTTGCTCTCTGAACGTCTCAAAGACATCGGCTAGGAGTAGTACATCTGAGGTTAAGTACAGGTCGCTGTACTCGCCCAGGTTTCTCACATTAAACAGCTCCCATACATTTCTGGCATGATCGTAGTCAGCATCACTAATTTCTTCTTCATTTAATCTATTGTAGAAGGTGTGCTTAGGAGGCAAGCAGGTCACATTCAAAACATCCCAGGAAGTGACGTAATCATAGGGAAATACGCCCTTACGAGTCATCAACTTCAATTTGTCTTCTCCAAAGTACTTTAGTGTTTCAGGATATGAGGTTAGATTTTTTACCAACTTATCCAAGCTTGTACTGAGGAATCGGAAGCTGTCCACAAATCGAAGCTTTATACCTCCTACATACTTGGTGAATGAGATATAGCTTTCTTCAGAGTTAGGAATTACCTCCACACGTTCACTTGTACAACCCAGCTCCTTAACAATGAAATGAGAGTCATATCCGCTAAGGTTATGCATGAAGACTGGTATATATTTAGGTGTTTTACAGGCTAAATTACATTCATTATGAAGACTTCCACGATATTCACCGCTGATGTGATCATGGTCGCATACTTTGTAATTCTCTTCTGTAAAGCCTTTTCTACACAGGTAGCATGTCGTAGAAGACTAAAAATCCTTTTGCCGTTGATCCGTAAGTTTCAGAGGCTTAGCAGATTTGTATACGGCATCAATCATTTTTGCAAGAGATGACAGGTACAGCATAAACCTCTGAGCAGCATCAGCACCACGATACACATAGGGTTGCTTAGGAAGACCAGTTTCGAGATGTTCAACGTTGGTTGACGGTTTAACGTAAACACAGAAGCTCATTGGTGTGTGCTCTTGATAAGGGGTTGCATAGGAAGTTTCAGGATTGAGTATACAAGTATGACATGGAGTGAGAATACTCTCAAAATCAGCATAGATGACATAAGGTACTTTCAACATCCTCTCAACATTTTTAAACTGTACAATCAATTTGTCCTTGGTAGGCATAACTACCATCGCAACACCATGTTGATTACAGATTGATGTATGTTCTTGTAGTTTTTCCAGTCCACTTCGTCCGCTCTGGTCATCAAAATGTGTAAAGCATCGCTTACAAGTATAAACCCGTCCATTATGGTTAGTTTTCTGACGTCGAACGAGTTTCTCAAAATTCTTTATATACACGTAGTGATGTTTTCCAGTGCTGTCATTCAATAGTAGCAGGTCGCGATGTTCAGGTAGTTCAATATCAGCAACCTTTATCGGATACACTTCATGCTTCTCATCCAGCCCGAAAACGTTAATAGATATCTTGTTAAGCTTCTCAAATTTAGGTATTTGAGAAAGTGGAGTAGGATAGGAAACACAGCTGAAGTCGTACTTGTCTTGAAGCTGCTTGTATTTGCTCACACGTTGCGCATCCTTCTCAACGAATTTAGCTAGTACAGAATACATGTAGCATTTCTCATCACTAAAGTTCTGAATGTTTATACACGCCTTCCTTGCTTCAACAGATGACGGTAGTGGTATGTAGCTACTTCCTCGCAACGGATTGTACTTGTTGATACGAAGTCGAAGTCCTTCCACTGCAAGCAAAGCCCAGTTGCTACCCTTAAGCTGAGACTCCTCCATTTCAGTCACCAATTTCTTGAATTTCGCTTCCAGTGTTGAGTCCAGATCTGTTTCTAGGAAAACAGGATGATTCCTTGT
Source organism: Deroplatys truncata (assembly GCA_030765065.1). Lineage (NCBI taxonomy): Eukaryota > Metazoa > Arthropoda > Insecta > Mantodea > Mantidae > Deroplatys > Deroplatys truncata. The sequence continues at coordinate 343,761,389 of CM060990.1, read as the reverse complement.
TTTAAATGTTTTGTCACAGGTTTCTCCAATACTGTTAACAAATCGACACTCAGCCAGCAGATTAATTTTAACACTCTTATGAATACCAAGCTCTTTATGCACAGCCTGGATTATGCGTTGTTTCGCCTCATGCAGATACATATTCAGGTCCTTAGGTGATTCACATCGTATAAAATACGATTTCAATCGTCCTTCGAATGATGTTTCATATACTTTCATATCACAGTCCTCTATTGTTGATAATAAATGGTTTTTGGTAGGCTCCAATCTGCTTTTCTTCTGAGGACTGCTTATTTTACATACATCTTCGTGTCGCTGGCCCTTATAACCATCATTGAAGGTCAAGCTACAATGTTTACATTTGAAGAGCTTCTTGCAGCTCATCTCGTGTCTTCTCTTGTGATAACCTCGGAGGAACGTCTTCCCACATTTTCCACAGGCGTATCCAGTAGCGCTTGGAATAATATCCTTATACGCTGAGTTATTCATCTTTATTCTTGATGTAATAACGTATTAATCCTTCTTCAAGGGAAATGTAGACCTCTTCACCTTGATATCACTTAGAAAGCTGATTATTCTTGGAGAGAACGCAATGTTAACACCTCAAGACTAATTAGCGCAATGAAGTCCAATGCCCTAGATCATCGTATTTATAGAGGGAGCACGAACCTTTGAGATCAATCATAAACTCGCTCCATAACTAGAGGTATATGATCCATCTACGCGTATTAGCCTCCATCATATAACCTCACGCCCAGAGACAGGATGTTTATGACGTCACACCCAGAGACAGGATGTTTGGCAGTATCAAACACGTTTAAACTCGTCTCGTAACTACCTGTATATGCTGTCACACCAACAAGAGAAGTATTCCCACACGCTCATTCAGTCAGATGTTCCATTCAAAGCCTACCAGCACCCATTACACCAAAGCTAGCACAATCCCAAAGGCTTAAAAGGTAACGTAGAAGATTTCCCTACTTATTTACTTAAATGTATGTATTCTACGTTACCTTTTAAGCCTTTGAGATTGTGCTAGCTTTGGTGTAATGGGTGCTGGTAGGCTTTGAATGGAACATCTGACTGAATGAGCGTGTGGGAATACTTCTCTTGTTGGTGTGACAGCATATACAGGTAGTTACGAGACGAGTTTAAACGTGTTTGATACTGCCAAACATCCTGTCTCTGGGTGTGACGTCATAAACATCCTGTCTCTGGGCGTGAGGTTATATGATGGAGGCTAATACGCGTAGATGGATCATATACCTCTAGTTATGGAGCGAGTTTATGATTGATCTCAAAGGTTCGTGCTCCCTCTATAAAAACGATGATCTAGGGCATTGGACTTCATTGCGCTAATTAGTCTTGAGGTGTTAACATTGCGTTCTCTCCAAGAATAATCAGCTTTCTAAGTGATATCAAGGTGAAGAGGTCTACATTTCCCTTGAAGAAGGATTAATACGTTATTACATCAAGAATAAAGATGAATAACTCAGCGTATAAGGATATTATTCCAAGCGCTACTGGATACGCCTGCGGAAATGTGGGAAGAAGTTCCTCCGAGGTTATCACAAGAGAAGACACGAGATGAGCTGCAAGAAGCTCTTCAAATGTAAACATTGTAGCTTGACCTTCAATGATGGTTATAAGGGCCAGCGACACGAAGATGTATGTGAAATAAGCAGTCCTCAGAAGAAAAGCAGATTGGAGCCTACTAAAAACCATTTATTATCAACAATGGAGGACTGTGATATGAAAGAATATGAAACATCATTCGAAGGACGATTGAAATCGTATTTTATACGATGTGAATCACCTAAGGACCTGAATATGTATCTGCATGAGGCGAAACAACGCATAATCCAGGCTGTGCATAAAGAGCTTGGTATTCATAAGAGTGTTAAAATTAATCTGCTGGCTGAGTGTCGATTTGTTAACAGTATTGGAGAAACCTGTGACAAAACATTTAAAACAAGGAATCATCCTGTTTTCCTAGAAACAGATCTGGACTCAACACTGGAAGCGAAATTCAAGAAATTGGTGACTGAAATGGAGGAGTCTCAGCTTAAGGGTAGCAACTGGGCTTTGCTTGCAGTGGAAGGACTTCGACTTCTTATCAACAAGTACAATCCGTTGCGAGGAAGTAGCTACATACCACTACCGTCATCTGTTGAAGCAAGGAAGGCGTGTATAAACATTCAGAACTTTAGTGATGAGAAATGCTACATGTATTCTGTACTAGCTAAATTCGTTGAGAAGGATGCGCAACGTGTGAGCAAATACAAGCAGCTTCAAGACAAGTACGACTTCAGCTGTGTTTCCTATCCTACTCCACTTTCTCAAATACCTAAATTTGAGAAGCTTAACAAGATATCTATTAACGTTTTCGGGCTGGATGAGAAGCATGAAGTGTATCCGATAAAGGTTGCTGATATTGAACTACCTGAACATCGCGACCTGCTACTATTGAATGACAGCACTGGAAAACATCACTACGTGTATATAAAGAATTTTGAGAAACTCGTTCGACGTCAGAAAACTAACCATAATGGACGGGTTTATACTTGTAAGCGATGCTTTACACATTTTGATGATCAGAGCGGACGAAGTGGACTGGAAAAACTACAAGAACATACATCAATCTGTGATCAACATGGTGTTGCGAGGGTAGTTATGCCTACCAAGGACAAATCGATTGTACAGTTTAAAAATGTTGAGAGGATGTTGAAAGTACCTTATGTCATCTATGCTGATTTTGAGAGTATTCTCGCTCCATGTCATACGTGTATACCCAATCCTGAAACTTCCTATACAACCCCTTATCAAGAGCACACACCAATGAGCTTCTGTGTTTACGTTAAACCATCAACCAACGTTGAACATCTCGAAACTGGTCTTCCTAAGCAACCCTATGTGTATCGTGGTGCTGATGCTGCTCAGAAGTTTATGCTGTACCTGTCATCTCTTGCAAAAATGATTGATGCCGTATACAAATCTGCTAAGCCTCTGAAACTTACGGATCAACGGCAAAAGGATTTTTAGTCTTCTACGACATGCTACCTATGTGGAAAAGGCTTTACAGAAGAGAACTACAAAGTACGCGACCATGATCACATCAGCGGTGAATATCGTGGAAGTCTTCATAATGAATGTAATTTAGCCTGTAAAACACCTAAATATATACCAGTCTTCATGCATAACCTTAGCGGATATGACTCTCATTTCATTGTTAAGGAGCTGGGTTGTACAAGTGAACGTGTGGAGGTAATTCCTAACTCTGAAGAAAGCTATATCTCATTCACCAAGTATGTAGGAGATATAAAGCTTCGATTTGTGGACAGCTTCCGATTCCTCAGTACAAGCTTGGATAAGTTGGTAAAAAATCTAACCTCATATCCTGAAACACTAAAGTACTTTGGAGAAGACAAATTGAAGTTGATGACTCGTAAGGGCGTATTTCCCTATGATTACGTCACTTCCTGGGATGTTTTGAATGTGACCTGCTTGCCTCCTAAGCACACCTTTTACAATAGATTAAATGAAGAAGAAATTAGTGATGCTGACTACGATCATGCTAGAAATGTATGGGAGCTGTTTAATGTGGGAAACCTGGGCGAGTACAGCGACCTGTACTTAACCTCAGACGTACTACTCCTAGCCGATGTCTTTGAGACGTTCAGAGAGCAAACCCTCAAAACACACAAAGTTGATCCCGCGCATTATTTTACCTCTCCAGGACTTACATGGGACGCCATGTTGTTGTATACAGGAATTAAGCTGGAGCTCTTACAAGATTATGATCAACTACTCATGGTGGAATCAGGTATAACAGGAGGTTTATATCAAGTTTCCCATCGGTATGCAGAGGCTAATAACACTTATATGGAGAAGTTTGATCCGTCGAGACCAAACCAATTTATCACATACGAGGACGCTAATAACCAATATGGCTGGGCAATGTGTCACGCCCTTCCTTTTGGTGGATTTCAGTGGGTTTCGCCTGAAGAAATCAGCTTAGAAAGACTACAAGAAGATGATTCTCATGGGTACATATTAGAAGTTGATATCGAGTATCCTGCAGAACTTCACGATCTACACAACGATCTACCTTTCCTGCCTGAGTGTATGAAGCCATTGGAAGCATCTACAAAGAAACTGATACCTCATCTTGGACCTCGAAAGAAGTATGTAGTGTATTACATGGCTTTAAAGCAGGCTCTTAGTCATGGGTTACGACTAACAAAAATCCATCGTGTGCTACAATTCCGACAGTCTCGGTGGCTGAAACCTTATGTGGAATTTAACAACAGGCTACGACAACAAGCTGCAAATGACTTCGAGAAGGATCTCTATAAGCTCTTTAACAACGCCATGTTTGGAAAAACTATGGAGAACCTGCGTAGCCGTGTGGATATACGACTGGTGACCAATGAAAAAACTCTAGAGAAGCTGATCGCCAAGCCTACGTTTATCGACAGGACGATATATGCTGCTAATCTAGCTGCTGTACATATGGCCTCTCGTCAGATTGTGTTCAACAAGCCTATATACATTGGAATGAGTGTGTTGGACATCTCCAAGACATTAATGTATAACTACCATTACGACTTGTTGTTGCCTTATTATGGAGCTGAAAAACTGAAGCTTATGTATATGGACACTGATTCATTCATTCATCGTGTTACAACTGAAGATGTGTACCAGGACAAGCTACGTTTTCTTGAGCATCTGGATACAGCTGATTACCCTGTCAATCATATATGCCACTCTACTCAGAACAAGAAGGTATTGGGAAAATTTAAAGATGAGGCTAATAGCAAAATCATCCTACGCTTTGTTGGACTACGTCCTAAGATGTATGCCGATTCCCTGGTCTGCAGGCGAACGCCTGAGTACCGTATGCTATAACGTTTTCATTTTATTTCATTCGCATCTTTAACACGTGCTTCTAAGGCCCTCTGTTTGGATTACCGTCGGCCACTCGCTCAGACCTGAGATTTTTCGTAGTTTTCCCTGGTCTGCAGGCGAATGTCTGAATGGCCTATGCTGCTACGTTTTCATTTTATTTCATTTGCATCTTTAATACGTGCTTCTAAGGCGCTTTTTTGGATTACCGTCGGCCACTCGCTCAGACCTGAGATTTTTGCGTAGTTTTCCCTTGTCTGCAGGCGAATGCCTGAGTGGCGTATGCTGCTACGTTTTCATTTTATTTCATTCGCATCTTTAACACGTGCTTCTAAGGCCCTCTGTTTGTATTACCGTTGGCCAGTCGCTCAGACCTTTGATTTTTAGTGGTTTTCCCAGGTCTGCGGCGAATGTCTGACTGGCGTATGCTGCTACGTTTTCATTTTATTTCATTCGTATCTTTAACACTTTTTTCTAAGGCCCTCTGTTTGGATTACCGTCGGCCACTCGCTCAGACCTGAGATTTTTTTGTAGTTTTCCCTTGTCTGCAGGCGAATGCCTGAGTGGCGTATGCTGCTACGTTTTCATTTTATTTCATTCGCATCTTTAACACGTGCTTCTAAGGCCCTCTGTTTGTATTACCGTTGGCCAGTCGCTCAGACCTTTAATTTTTAGTGGTTTTCCCTCGTCTGCGGCGAATGTCTGACTGGCGTATGCTGCTACGTTTTCATTTTATTTCATTGGTACCTTTAACACGTTTTTCTAAGGCCCTCTGTTTGGATTACCGTCGGCCACTCGCTCAGACCTGAGATTTTTCGTAGTTTTCCCTTGCTCTGCAGGCGAATGTCTGAGTGGCGTATGCTGCTACGTTTTCATTTTATTTCATTCGCATCTTTAACACGTCCTTCTAAGGCCCTCTGTTTGGATTACCATAGGCCAGTCGCTCAGACGTTTGATTTTTCGTGGTTTTCCCTGGTCTGCAGGCGAATTCCTGAGTACCGTATGCTACAACGTCTTCATTTTATTTCATTCGCATCTTTAACACGTGCTTCTAAGGCCCTCTGTTTGGATTACCGTCGGCCAGTCGCTCAGACCTTTGATTTTTCGTGGTTTTCCCTGGTCTGCAAGCCAATGCCTGAGTATCGTATGCTACAACGTTTTCATTTTATTTCATTCTGATCTTTAACATGTGCTTCTAAGGCCCTCTGTTTGGATTACCGTCGGCCACTCGCTCAGATATTTGATTTTTTCGTGGTTTTCCCTGGTCTGGGTCGAATGTCTGAGTGGCATATGCTACCACCATTTCCTTTCATTCTATATAATTTGCATCTTTCATTTTATTCACATCTTTTTTGCTTCTGGGTTTCGTTGCGCATGGTGAATGCCTGCTCAAAAAGATACTTGTTCCTTCCTCGGTTAACAGCCTCACGAGTTAAGCACCCGAATCTGCGCGATTATACCCGAGCAATACATACATCTTCACAATACTTTACACTTATTCTAAGCCTTCGAACCTGTACGGAGACGTCCGAACACCCCCGAACAATACATTATCGTTGCAATACTTTGCTCACTCACTCTAAGCACGCGAAGCTATACGAAGACCTATGAATACATGCAATCACACATAAACACCTGTGACAGACTCTCTAAATACTCGAACATGCAGGAAGACATATGCTTATCAGAACCCATAATCACATTGGAATGACAGGCTTTAATGTAGATATTTATTTACAACCATAACAAGAACACATCACATCTAAACACTGTCTTAGACAGGAGCTTTCTCTTTAAGACACGCTATGTATGCTATTCGCTTGTTTAGATTCAATAGAGGTTCCAAAAAAAATTGTAAGCAATTTAAGGTGCTCTTAAAGTTAAGATAATTTTATCGAGGATTCTCTTAAAGGAATGCATGGCATGCAACATTTATCAGATAATGCTTCTTACATAGGCTTACAATAGCGAGTTCGCAACTTCAAATGCATGTATCCGACAATCAACTAATTTGTTCACGGTTTTGCTTGAGAAATCTATATTGGGCGTGAAAGACTGGTCATTTTGCTCAGAGGCCTCTATCAGGCTTGAGGTTCTTTTACGTGCCGTAAATCTACGACACGGGACCACAGGCTTTACTTCTCTTCCGAAGAAAGCCATGCTAAGGATTTTTACGCCCGAAAAATCCATCGCCCTCCGTCTGGCTTGAACCCGCGACCTCGGGAACTTGAGGCTAACATGGTAACCACTACACCACGGACGACGACACACAGCTAAGGTCATTTGTGTGTAACACTCTAACTAATCGAGTGGAATGGCTCAGGTGGTAAGTTTGAGACTTGTATTCGGATCGAGGGTTCATCCCTAGTAACCCACACCCTCCTGATTCCCGGATGTTTTTTTTTCTTCAAGGTTTTCCTCTCACTAGACGAATGCTGTGAAGACTCGTTCCACCTCTGAATTTTTCCTCTCATCATTTCACCTCCATCCTCATTTTTACTTTTTTCATCTTCTTGGTTGTTTCAGGGTTGAAACTAGCGGAGAGGGACTCTCGGCATAAGATGAGCTTATGCTCTCTGTAACTTTCATCTATGGAATAAATATGGTCCCAGAATCCTGGACCTCTCAGGATATGTGTAAGTCTGTAGTCCCCGAGAGGAGCCATAGATTGCGTCAAATGCCACCTAGGAATTTTTTAACCGTGAAAGGTAGAGACCCTGCCCCCTACCCTTTGACTGTCACACGTCGTCACCCTACGTGACAACGTCGTCACACGACGTTACAACGCCCTCACACGACGTTACTACGTCGTCACGCTGCGTAAAAACGTCGTCACACGACGTTAAAACGCCGTCACACGACATTAAAACACCGTCACACAACGTAACAACGTCGTCACGCTGCGTGACAACGTCGTCTCACGGCGTTAAAACGCCGTCACACGACGTTACTACGTCGTCACGCTGCGTGACAACGCCGTCACACGACGTTACTACGACGTCACGCTGCGTGACTACGTCGACACACGACGTTAAAACGCCGTCACACGACGTTACAACACCGTCACACGACGTTACTACGTCGTCACGCTGCGTGACAACGTCGTCTCACGACGTTAAAACGCCGTCACACGACGTTACAACGTCGTCACGCTGCGTGACAACGTCGTCTCATGACGTTAAAACGCCGTCACACGACGTTACAACGCCGTCACACGACGTTACTACGTCGTCACGCTGCGTGACAACGTTGTCATATGACGTTAAAACGCCGTCACCCGACGTTAAAACGCCGTCACACGACGTTAAAACGCCGTCACACGACGTTACTACGTCGTCACGATGCGTGACAACGTCGTCTCACGACGTTAAAACGCCGTCACATGACGTTAAAACGCCGTCACACGACGTAACAACGCCATCACACCACGTCGTTACAACGCCGTCACACGACGTTACTACGTCGTCACGCTGCGTGACAACGTCGTCTCACGACGTTACTACGTCGTCATACTGCGTGACAACGTCGTTACATGACGTTAAAACGCCGTCACACGACGTTACAACGCCGTCACACGACGGTACTACGTCGTCACACTACGTAACAACTTTCAGAAGGTCCCTTATCATCAACATACAAATGACAGAGACACGTCACGAGTTGGAACGTTCTGAGATCTGGAAACGTTAGGGACACATGTCACAATGCAAGCTGTACAGATCTAAACAGACCGCCAAACTTTAATTCTGGAGGTAACAGTACGTCGAAATGTAGATGACAGAGACGCGTCATGTTGAACGGTCCGAGATCTGGAAACGTTAGGGACACCAGCGGAATGCAAGCTGTACAGATCTAAACAGACCGCCAAACTTTACTTCAGAAGGTAACAGTTCGCCAAAATGTAGATGGTAGAGACGTGAGGATGGTAGAAGTGCGCAACTAGCTGGAACGATCCGAGATCTGGAAACGTTAGGGACATCCAGCGTAATGCAAACTGTACAGATCTAAACGAACCACCAAAGTTTACTTTAGAAGGTAACAGATCGTTGACGTGAGGATGGTAGAAGTGCGCAACTAGCTGGAAGGATCCGAGATCTGGAAACGTTAGGGACATCCAGCGCAATGCAAACTGTACAGATCTAAACCAACCACCAAACTTTAGTTTAGAAGGTAACAGATCGTCGAAATGCAGATGGTAGAGACGCGCAACTAGCTGGAACGATCCGAGATCTGGAAACGTTAGGGACACACAACGCAATGCAAGCTGTACAGGTCTAAACAGACAGCCAAACTTTAATTCAGGAGGTAACGGTTCGTCGAAATGTAGATAACAGAGACGCGTCACTATGTTGAACGGTCTGAGATATGGAAATGTTAGGGACAATCCGTTGTGCGGATGACGAGTGTTTCCAGAGAGCATCCTTTTCCACGAATGTTTCCAGAGAACAGCCTTTTCCCATGCTCGCTTTCGCAATCTTCTGGTTACGTGATGTTGTAACGTAATGTTACGCTGTTAGGACGGTTCAGAAGACATGACGTGCAAAAGGCGTGTGGCTCCTACCCTTTAAAGATTTGAACTTGGAGTCTGTTCCATCCAATCTGGTGTCTACAGGCTCAGTGAACAATTGCTGTCTAGATGACTAACGTTTCAGGAGAGTATCCTTTCCCGCTGCTATGCATAGATCGAGATCCCCTCCGCTGCGCTCATGCGGGATATATACATAGTTGCATGTTATGTATTCATTCATTCGCTTTTAATTCCTTCGAGCGTTAGCATTTACGTATTCATTTAATTTCTTTTACAGTTTTAGCATGAGCTATTGGTGGGGACAATCTGTGCAACCAACATGTGAGAAACTCAATTTTTCATACATTACACATGAAGGAAAAACTTGTTATTAAATACTGTATATGCGATCGGATTTTTAATAACCATTCTTTGTCAAGATTTAAGCTTCATAGAGCAACATGCTATACTGAATCGACTCTCTCCTCGAAGATCCGAAGATGTGTAGATGTTATACCGGATCGGGCCTCTATCCTTCACTCGAGTCTACTGCTGGTGAGGAATCTGGATACAGCGGAAGTCGCAAGAATATGAAGTCTTCATATGATGATGATGATTCAGTGATATCTACGCTTGAAAATCCAAATAGACTTAAATATATTGAAGTTACTAATTGCATCGAGGGACGCTTGTAATAATAGTCACACACACACACACGCACACACACACACAAGAGATTGAGGAAATTACAAGTAAGTTGAAAGCATCTAAAATTATAGCATGACAGGATCGAGAAATTATGTTAACCAATTTCGGCCATGGTTAACAGGAACTTTGAAATATCAAGAAATTGTACTTATAAAATACATCATCCAGACATTGTTGAGATGTTTAATTTTTTACGGATAATGCAGGTCTCTTTCTCTGTGATGTATATGGTTATATAACTGATTGTTTAGAAGGTCTAGACTATCACCTTTGTCTTTAGGAAATATGTATGGTTTTTTGTGAAGGAATGTAATAGGATAATGTTTATAAAAATAAATGTTGTTCATATTACATAGACCTCATTTTTTTATTAATCTTATTATACACCTCATATCACACAGTCCAATATTAAGATGGTTCTGGCTTCTAGATTCCCATTTATTCAAGTCTCTTTCAGTAATAGTTCAATAATTTTTGTTTAGATTTCATGTAGCATCAATGTTTTAAGATATTGCTTACTCCTTTAAACAATTATGAAATTATTTATAAAATGAATGGTATTGGCGGGTATATCAGTAATAATGAGTACATAATTTATATATTATTGCTATATTCTACACACGCGAATGTTTTTCCTTGAATGTTCCACGCTGCACGGTGCTGCAATTCTTCATTGAATAAGATCACTGGGAGGTGTTGAGAATGTTCCTATCACATTTCTGTTTATGTTGTTTTAAGCTATCTTGTTCTTCCTCTTCATTTACATTCATCTGTGCATTCCTGTAACAAACATTCACATTATTTGCAGCTTGTTGTAGGTATATACTTCGAGGTGAAGAATCATTGAAAGGGGTATTAAACTTCTTTCTGCACGAACTCACTCAGACTGCAATCTAGACGTTATTTACACATATTTGTTTTAATACAGTGATGCATGCTTTTGACAAATGTTATCCTACTGGAAATTATTTGCAACTTGTTGTAGGTATCTGCTATGAGGTAAAGAATCATTGAATAGACTATTAAACTTCTTTCTGCATGACCTCGCCCAGACTACATCCTAGGCGTTATTTACACAGTAATGTATACTTTAGACAAATGTTACCCTAGTGAAGTGTGAATTTATAAACTCAACGATTGTAACTCTAAATGAAACTTTGAAAGGATAGCTGAATTGTTTCTACGAACCTTAACAGGAAGAAAAGACAATTTACATGTCTTAAACTTGCCGGCTGGTACTAATCCATGATATACCATTTGGAACTTCCCTGGCATTTCCTCCAACTGCTGGCTTGTTAGGGTTGAATATCTTGTCGGGAGAAAAACCTGCTTATCACCTAAAACTGCAACCACTCTAGCACCGTATCTCGTATCAATTTTTCTTAAGGCTTTTATATTATAAGGCTCCTCTTGCGGAAGATCTTGTAGTCTTTGAACGACTGGGAAAATGCTACCCCCAGCCAATGTGTTAAGTTGAGATGAAAAAACTTTCTGCATTAGGATCAGAAAAAAACATATTCTTTATTAGAGAATGTATTATATAACAAAATTTCATTTATTTGAAAGTTAAAAAATTAATAACTTTTTTCTGTATAATATAATAATAATAAAATGATAATATGTGTAAATATAATTGAGGTTCTGATTTACTAATGAAGTTCATTAAGTACTGTATTTTTTCGATTTAAATGCTTTAATATAATGTAAACATTTACTTTGTTAGAGCGAATGATTCGCGCAACAGACTTTTTTTTGTAATATTCTGAAGCAGAAACGTTAATACGGTATTCAAATAATTGTATTCTCTCCAAAGGAATATAATTCACTCTGTGAAATCTTGTATTTAAACATCTGGAATAATAATTGCTCAACAAGATGAATACTTAAATAAACTGTTCACATTTTATGAGGAAATGAATTCGCGCAGTTAGCTATTAAATGTAGAATAAGCTCGCCTAAAATAAATACTTAACTAAACTGTTCACATTTCAGAAAATTCACAGTCTAGCTATTAGCTTTTAGAATGCTCAGCTATTTACATATACATGTCCGACATTAAAAACAAGAACGCAAATATAAGTTAAATGTACTGAGTAATAGGTTAACTTTTTAATGAAAATGAATTGGTGTTACAACTTACCAGACATGATGTTCGATGAAATTTCAAGATGTGAAGTAAAGGCTTGAAGAGTGCTTAGATCACTGTGTTCTCACAATACAGTGAAAATCGGCGGAGAAGCTGCTGCTTTTATATAATTTCCCCCATAAAAGCTGAAGGGGGTGAGGGGTGTGATGGTATATAATACAGCGATTTTGATTGGCTACTCCAAACCATCGAGCAGAAGGAGAGGGAGTGCTAGTCTCGCACAGGGGTATTTCATAAAAACACGTTTAAACATGACGCTGGGAAATCCCTCAATCACGCCACCTCTCCGTAAGGGACATGCTTCTGTATATGACGCTAGAAAATAATATATATATATATATATATATATATATATATATATATATATATATATATATTATTTTTATATTAGCGCTTAAATTCGATGTTTATTATCACCCAAAAACAAATATTCACGCTAGTGAAGTGTCTGTCTGACACGCATTATTTAATAATTTTAGTGTGAAAATAACGAAAAAGAAGGTATTGTTTCTGTTGATATAATTTTCCTTGTAAGGCTACACCCTCGCTTATAAAAAATCGTTAATGGGCAGACCATGTATTCGTAGACCTTCATGCAGGTTCTAAAGTCAGACAGGGCGGTCACCTGGAATCGAGTCGGCGACCTCTCCAATTCAAACATCACACGTTACCACGACGTAATTTTTATCAAAACAGCCTTTAAACACCTTTTACCCATGTTAAATAAGACTGTCATTCATCAAATATTTCATTCATCTATAAAGCAGGGCGTAAAAAACACGCTAGCTTCAAAGACCAATTAAGAAAATTTATCAGATACATTCGATCGCTTAATTTGAATTCTTTGTCCCATTTTAATTCTAAAAATGCCATACTCTTCATATCACCCTCTACAAATCATATTTATTTGTCTAGCATTCCATAAAAATTAGTTTAATTCTCGATATCGCGCAAAAAATTACGATATGATATTTACACAGTCGTCTGTATGAGAGGGATTTTCCTGTAAGTACGGGTTTTTCAGGGGAAGAGAAATCATTTTAAAGCACAATAGATTCCTTAATGAAGAAGTGTTGTTCGTCATGGTCCTCCTGGCGGTAGCCGCTCGCCAGAGGAATTTCCGAGACCTCCAGCCAGGTATACAGTCTTCAAGGGTATACAAAATATTTTTGCAAGTGGTGTGCAACTGAATAACTCGTCGAATTTTTCGAAGATCCCCGGTGAATGAAAAAAGCTTTTAAACAAATATGGTTCGATCTCTCTGCTGGAATATTAAAAAAATACCTCTCGAAGGGAGGGGTGTTTAAAAACGTCCTCGTCCTATGTTTACTAAGAGAATAATGCATGTTTTGAAATTCCGTGTATTTATTGGTTTGAGTTCGATTTCCCTCTGGCATTTAATACCACTAAACAATCAAAAGTCTATTTCACGAATAATTTTCGATTTTGTTACGGGAATAATAATAATAATAATTCTACATGTAAGAGATGTTTACGTACAGGACCTATACATCATATCTCGTAGGAAAATATTACACCAAAACTTATAAAGCTCTTCATTGGAGGACTTGCTTTGCACAGTAAATCACCTATCCTGTCGCGACCTCTCGAATGTGAATAGACACGTTATCTCTCATAGAATTATGATATGTATACATTCGAATGATGGGGACGAAATCATTTTTTTAGATATGGCTGGTGAAACGCCAATCTTTTTAAATGGAATAAGCTTTCTTGGCGATAATAGTAATAATAGTAATAATAATAATAATAATAATAAATATAAATAATAAAAACTTGATTGCCTCTGAGAAGAAAATAATACTTGGAGATAATTGCAATAGTTACGAATGTTTACTTAGACTTCTACAGAATCTATACACTATGCGTGAAAAATACATGTTTTAAACACAGACCATTCCTATAATCTATATGAGCATGGTTTTTCCTGTAAGAAAAAAATTCTAAGAAAAAAATACAATATATACGAGAGAGAAAATCCATTGCCCTCCGCAGGGAATTGAACCAGCGACCTCTCGAATGTGAATAGACACTCCACCTCTCAGAGGAGTCTGATTTAATTATTACATTGGAGCACCGCGTAATTAAATAATTTTGAGACACAACGGCTCAAACACCAGTCTGTTTAAATGGAATAAGCTTTCTTAACGATAATAATAATAATAATAGCAATTATAATTATAATAATAATAACAACTTGACTGCCTCTGAGAAGGAAAAAATACTTGGAGATAATTGCAATAGTTACGAATGTTTACTTAGACTTCTACAGAATCTATACACTATGCGTTTCATTATAATTTCAGCGTAAATAGAAAATATCGCTTCTCTCCGTTTAATTTTCCTGACGGGAGAGTCATATTCAATATTTTATTAAAAGAAATAAGAGGTAGTATACTATGAAACTTAATCATTAATAATCTTCATGTAGAATTTAAATTACTTAATGGAGGAAAAAGAATGCTGTACCAAGCTTATAATTGCCAGGCTCAGAATTTTCCCCTGTTTGTATGGAGAATTCTGCGCAGAGTAAGTAGGAACCCTTTCAAGCTGACCATTGACAATATGATGGACATCTATTGTAATCTTAAAAAGGTTATTTCCCCAGCGGGTCGGGTTTTTTTCCGCTAAGGGTGTACAAACTTTCCGTTACATCGACTGTCATTATAAAAGATGTCGACTGAAAGATATTGTAATTTGTTATGCTTACGTACGTGTGATACTTTATCAACGACTGTTTTAAAGTTCCTACCTATGCGTTTGCAAGCGCTGGCAGTGCGGTACTTTATCGTCAACGTCTGTTTTAAAGTCTATACCTATGCACGTGGAGTGCTTTATCGTCTGTCTTAATATATATATATATATATATATATATATATATATATATATATTTGCGCTACTTTTCAGTTGTTTGGCAAAGAGTAACAAGGAATGCGTCTTGTTTAGGTTAGTCTCCATATTTCATTATTTATTTAGTTCAGTTTTTATTTATTAATAACATATTTAACTTGAACTTTCGTCGCTCTCCGCTAGAGAGAGCGGAGAATAATTGCGCGGAATGCAGTGACAGGCACGGAGAGTGAAGAGATCGTTTGGGTAAGGGATAACATGGTCAAGCCATACATGCAGGTGCAAGAGATTATTACCGAGTCAGCGCCTACAGGACAAGGACCACGCTCCAGGTATTTTCAGTGAAAGAATCACGAGTTAACGTCTCGTGTTAGGTATTTACGCTAACTCTGTCTTTTCAGTCATGCCTTCACCTAAGCGATGTAATGTTCGTATAAACCCCAAAATGTTTTCCCTCAAAAAGTAGAATTAAACAAATGTTATTAGTCGTAATAGTTATGCACGCGTAATAATCGCCTTAACACCCGAACACATACGACGGCAACCAAATGCGCAAATCAATTCATATACACTTATTTACATTAATTAATAAAAAATATTTAATTGTATTCATAGATCAGCGAGACCATTATTTATTTTTAATAACGTATGTAATATTTAACTATAACGTTAACCGTATTTATTTATTTTTAATAACATGTAATATTCAGCTATAATGTTAACCGCAATCATTTATTTTTAATAACATATGTAATATTCAGCTATAAGTTAACCGTATTTATTTTTCAGAGTCGCCCCTATGTGTAAATAAACCCTGGAAAATATCTTGAAACGTGAAGTTCCTTATCGGTCATTTCAAATGATTTATGCTAGCTTTCCCTGGAGTCAACATGGCCGCCCCCGTGAATTCGTTACACTTTAAAATGTTCTACTAGCGCCCTCTTCGTCGTTCGGCGGAAGCGTCAGCTTTCCAACCTCTCACTAGGTGGCACGCTCGCTGGAGGAGGCGAGCTTTACCGAGCGTTAGGGATGGAGGGGATGAATGCTAACTTGCCCCTGCACTTGCTGAGGGGCCAGTCACTCGTGAGAGACGCTGCATGGAGGAAGGTTTGAGCGCGGGCTTTCAGCGAAATTACCACGCGTTAACGTCTCGTTACGGCAACTCTGTCCTTTCAGCCATGGATTCATCTAAGTGTTGTCATATTCTTATAAACCCAAAATATATTTTCCCTCACAAGTACAATTAAACAAATGTTATTAGTCGTAATAATTATACACATGTAATAATCACCGTAACAACCACGCACACATATACGATGGCGACCAGGTGCGCGCGAGTCAATTCATATACACTTAATTACATTAATCAATTAAAAATACTTAATCGTATTCGTCGATGGAAGAGCAGCGTTTAATTACATCACCCCTTTATAGGCACGATGCCCAGACATTAGCAGTATATAAACATTGATTCTTTTTTCAATAACGCATTACCTAATTGATTGACACAATTATCTCCTCAAATCGATTTGCCGAACAGTGGCACGCGTCGAGAACCCCATTCCCCTACCCCACCCATCACCAGGGCGGAATTTAGACAGGTCACAGTGATAGGGAGGGGACGTGGCCAGCGTATGGGAACAATACGCACTCTCCCACCTATCCACAGGGAACCAATCAGACCAGTACGCACACGCAAAGGGAGGTTGGTGACCACAAAGGGGAGGGAGGGGGATGCTCGGGCTAGACCATAATGGAGGAGAGGGGGCGCGTGCCAGTCGGCTTTTCAGGTTAGAGCACACAGGAGGGGGCGGTTTGGCCACCGGCACGCGACCAGGCGGCATGTAAGCCCTCAAAGGGAGGGGGCGGGGCCAGGCGGCACAGAGTCTGGCGGCATTAGGTGAGACCACAAAGGAGGGGTCATCTTCGGCGGCTTTAAGGGTGAGGCCACAAAGCAAGGGGGAGGAGCCAGCGGCTTTTAAGGGTCAGGCCACAAAGGAAGGGGCGGAGTTGGCGGTATTCCTTTGAGGCTCCGTTCTCTCATCTTTAGACTACTAAGGTTGGTATGTGTGTATAAGTCACGTCACTGATTAAGAAATTGTACTAACAGTTGGGTGCAAAATACGAGATAAGTACGTATATAAAATGCCTTTCGGTTGTCTAGCTTTTTTCAAAGTGAGAACATGCTGTAACAGCGGAATTGAGATTGCAAAACTCTTATCTTTACAAATGACGTAGAGTATACAGTTGTCCAGTCTCTTTGAAGAAGGCAAGAAGTTGGTGGTGGTTGTCTGATAATACTGGCTTGAACATAATTCAGCAAGATACATGCTGTAGTGCACCTGTTTTACGGCCGTACCGGGGAACATTGAACCTTCCTTCTCTCTAGGCCAGTTCAGTGTTTTGGGTGTGTTCTCCGGTATCGGGATTCACAAAGTTAACACTTTGGTTAGTTGTCAGGTGTACAAAACCTTCGTTTGTCATGTAGTTATAGATTTTCCATCAATCACTGATTATTGTGCTGTCTGGCAGAACGCATTCCCTTATTTACGCTAAAAGAGAGGCAGTGTTCCGTTTTTCTAAGGGACGACAAGAGTGTTCAGTGGGTTTCCGCGTTCTATCTCTCCAAAAATCCACTGTCCCTCAATTACACGGCCACAGTTGTGCTTTCTTTTGCCCACCATTGCTTCGTAGATATCCACTGTAACTCCGTTTCCCCTAATTTCATTTTTATTTCGATAGCAGTAGTCGAGGCAAACTTCCCTGGAGAACGAAGACCAGTTAACCACAGTGTGTGCTGATACGCTTAACTCACGCTACAAATAAGTTTGTCGTGGTGTATCTTGCGATAGCCAGTGCACTACAAACATTGTTTCCAGTGATAGATGTATGCGGGAAAAGAAGGTGTTGTCGTATACAGAGGCTTTGAAGCTCCACTCTTTCCTCTTCTTTTTGTGGTCCAATTCGCACTCAAAGAACCACCAGTTTTTACAGGTAAGAGAATTTGACAATACTCCGTGATTAATAAAAAATGACCGCAGTTTTTCTATATTTGGCACGGCTTGTATAAAGCTAGTAGCTGTAACCATACACCCGCTGCAGGAACTGAAGCCGTGTCCTTCCGAAGTACTCGGTTCCATTTTAAAAACGCAACTGCCATGTGTCCCCTGTCACGAAGTTTGGCGTTTGGCCAAGCACCTGTTGCCCTTCGACCTTGTGACGTGTGGAGTTGTCATCAATACGGAGGGTTAGCGAACACAGGGTAAATAATCTAGGATTTGAGTAACTCCTCCTAAAAGCAAAAATGGAGTAACATTACGATTTAATGGCCCGAAGTTTCATAAATAAACGAGTGGAAGTGCAAATTTACTCTGAAAGTAAATTACGACTTTCCTATATCGGAGTTCTTTTCATGCATACTATTGAATGGGAAACTCGACATCAAGCTTTTACACCGCAGTGAACAACGTGTTGGATTGCAAAGCTTGAGTCTCAGATCGACTCTTGTAGATATAAGGTGAACTGTAAAATAGTTTATGTATGTGTGTAATTGTGAAAGATAGTATGCAAAAGGGCAAGAAAATCGAGGACAATAAGGGGGAAAGAAGATGAGAGGTGAAAAGGGAGAAAATGAGAAGGTAAAAATTACTTTTACGTTATGACAGTTCCCCACTCATACCCCTTACTCCCTGCGTGTCACGTTAGTGTGCAAAACAGAGCTACTTCGCAGTAGAAGATGTTAATGGCCTAACTGTTTTATAATTACCAATTTTCTTCTACAAGTCGTGAACATTTCTGCCATTTATGTGTTTTCAAAGTTATGAGCTTTGCTTTTTCTTGAAAAATGGTCCGACAGCAGGATTCAGTTTACCACTGATACCTCCAGTTTTGCATAGAGACTCATACGCACCAGATCAAAAATGACAGCTCTAGTAATAGCGCACTCATTAGCGTGCTTGGCTGATATTCTCGTGCTGCTGAGCTCAAACCCCGCTGAACGCTTTTTTCCCAAAAAGATGAATGGCTTACGTTTGGAGTGAAGAAAACTCTAATTTTCCGAGTTTATTTTAATGTTAAGGTACACGTTACGGAAGTATTTTCATGGAATGTTCTAACATACTGCACACAAAGAATGGCATTTCTTTTGTACGTACTTTGTAACAGATAATAGGCAGGTATCAGTTATGCGGATTCCAAAGCCATTTCAGATTGATAGCGTATGTGTTTCATTTCGCACTTTGTGTTACTGGAAGTGCGTTACTCACGCTCAGAGCAGCCATGGCTAATGCTTACTCCTTTTCCGAGTTAGGCTGAAGTGCATTCTGTTTATAGCGGGCAAGATGAAATAACATGGCTCTATGCCAGAGGAGGGCAAAGCTTCTGTCGCAAACTGAAAGCGCACACAGTCTGAGTCAGTGTTGCCAGCTAAGGGTGAGAGGGTGGTTGAAATTAAACTGTTCAGTGGTACAGTTCCTAATGACGTTGTCTGCTAAATCATCGTTTTCCGGAAAACAGAAATTTGATGCAAAATGGGAGGATTTTGTTTCTGTGCAGAAGGAAAGAATGTGAAATATTTAATTTGCTTAAAAGCATTACATGAGCTATTCAGAGGCAACACGCAGACACTACGTTATATGTCATATATGTTATATGATGAAATTAAAGGTACTTACTTTGCATTATTTGTTTTAGGTACTGAGCGTGGGAAATTGTTGCATGAGATAACTACAAAGAACGTTGTACAGGAAGCTCCGAAAATTAATGACTGTAAATACAGAACTAAATATGCAAGTTATGTGCTTAACTGGGAGATCGCTTGGTCACTAAAAGCTTTTTAAGAGGTGAATTTCTGAAAGTGTATCTGACAAAAACTGTCGTAATTAAATGCCTTCAAGAACTTCCCAATTTCAATAATCATCATTTATCTCGAAGAACCATTACAAGGAAAGTGGAAAACCTTCAAAAAATTCAGAAAGTCAACATAAACACAAATATGCACTATTTTTTCCTTTCTCCATTGCATTGATGGAAAGCACAGATATCTCAGACACAGCTCAATTAGTAATCTATATTCGTGGTGTCGATGATGATCTGATCATTAGCGAATATTTGCTCAACATGGTATCCCTACAAGAGCATAAAACCGGTGAATACATTTTTGAAACACTAAGTCAGACGATGAACAAATGCAATTTGAACTGGAATAAGCTGGCGTCAATAACAATACATGGAGAAACAGCAATGATTGGTGGCAAAACAGGTTTGATATGGAGGGTAAATAGCTACTTACAAGATCAAGGCAGGTATTAAAAGCTCCATAATTTGAATCATATTTTAAAATTGTAAATAAAATAAGGAGAAATTCATTAAAACATAGAAAATTTAAAGAATTCTTAGTGAAAATGCAAAAGAATTATGAGGACTGGCCATACTATTGTGATGTGCGTTGGCTTAGCTGTGGTAGCATGTCACATCGTTTCTTCAACTCGCTGAATGTTGTCGCCAGCTTATGAAAGGAGGACAGGATGTACACTCGCTTCCATTTATGCTGTTACCGCAGCTTCGGGAACCATTTCACCAAGCTTCTCAACGGGCGCATAAATAGCAGGGAGGCATGCGTCTGGAACGTTCTGCCTTTGTTTTTAGACCAAGCAGTGATGTGTGTTAATTGTAGCTCACGCGATGTATGCAGATATTAAGGAGGTGCATCGCGGAAGAACTGTGGGTATGTGGGAAGCCCATTTGCCATTTGTAGACATTGCTAGGGCAATGCCATGGATCATTCGAATGAACAGATTATTATTATTATAATAATGTCTAATGAATGTGTCCTCTTTGAGAAAAAAAGGTATTATTTACTTCAGTTTTACATTATAATTATTGCCATTAAAAATACTATTTCATGAACATTTTGTAGCTTAGTATCCTTTAACCGTTTGGAACACATCGGACGATGAATGAAATAATGTTAAAATGAGCCCGGGGTCCCAAAAGCTTAAAGTCACTTGTCATTCGCCTTTTCAGGATAAGAGAAAACCCCTGTAAAACCTTATCAGGTTAACTCACCCTAATCGAGATTCGAACTCATGACCTCTTGAATATGCAACAGACACACTCACCCACACCACAGAGGATGGAGAAATTGCGCAAAAGAGTGTTCTATTTAGTTGCATATTTAGATTTTACAGATGATTCTAATAATGTGTAATACATGTGTCCTCTTTGAGAGTAAAAAGTATAATGTATTTCAATTTTACACTATGTTGCCATTAAAAAAAAATTTCCGTGGAAATGTTGTGCAAAATTGGATTTTATTTGATTTTGTATACATGAATAAACATGATTGTTATAAGTGATGATGAGTAAAGCTATTGCTCAAAGTTATATATTCCTGTGCGAATAATCTTGATCTGTGCACGAAAAACAAGACGCTACTGCATGCGCAAAAGGTAAACAAATACACACATCTCCTCCTTGTTATATATTCTTCACCTGTGAAGGCCAGTGGAATGCCGCTTGAAGCTGTGGTGATTGTATAAATGGAAGTGAGTGTACCAGAATTGGAGGATGAAGGCTGGGTCAGCGATTTGGGGTTCCTTTGTGACACATGTCAACGTCTGAATGATCTCAATAGTTGTGTTCAAGATGGTAATCAAACTGTTATAAAGATGTACGTTGCTATGCAATAATTTGTAAGGAAACTGATTTATGGGTCCGACACACGAGAGAAGGGCAATTTTTCTATTTTAACTGCTTAAATGTACTTGCAGGTATTGGTCAAAATAAACTATGGAATTATATCAATATTTTAGAAGATATGAAAAATGATTTTGCCAGAAAGATATTCAGTGATTTCAAGGAATGGATAAAGATATCTCGGTATTTGCTGGTTCGTTTTCTGTCGGTGTTACACTTGTAAAAATGGAAGTGCAAACTGAATTCATCGATCTTCAAAAGGACTTAATTCTCTAAAACAAGTGCAAAGGTTTAGTTCGGTGTGATATACTTAAGCAGTTGTGTAGAATGAAATATGCACACCTTCGACATTTCTCTGCAGTATTATGGAAATATTTAGTTCAACATATATATGGAAACAATATTTTTCTCAGATGAACATTGCGAAGTCAAGAGCAAGATCCCGTCTCTCATATAACAATACATTGGCCCAGTTACGTCTGGCCGTTACAGACATTACATCAAATTTTAAAATTATTTGAAAGGATGTGGAGAAGTAGAGGAAGAACAGGAAAAACAATAAGAAACAGAAGAAAATTAAATTAGTGATTGTTTTCTCTCATAGCAACTGCCATTGACTAAGATAAACATTATAATAGTGAGCTAAACTGCTCTGAACCATCACTGCAGGAGCTGTACAACCATAACCACCCCCTTTCTTCGCAACATGCCTTACTTTCAGTTTCTTGTGAGGGTTGCGCTGTGTTGTGTTGTCGGAGCAAAACTGACTTCTGCCAACCTATGCTGTATGCAGTCAGCTATCCTCAAAGGCAACAATCGCATCATTCCACCTTTTAGTCTATTCACCAGCGTCTACGGGAAACTGGTTCCTGCTGCTATATAGGCCTAACCCCGATGTAAGTCGAAACCGTCGCATGGTTTCGAGAAACAGGTGCTCTAAAAGTTTCAAACCAACTAGTATGCGTGCTGTTGGACGTACTATGGGCACAAATCATGACAGCGTATGGCGATTGATGCAGGAAGGCAGATTCCATTGCTTCTATCTTCTAAAGGCACAGGCCTTGACACCAGCTGATTACGGTATCAGGCCAATTCTGAAATTGGATCTTTGAGCGCCATGGTGACCAATCGGAATTTCTTTCCCAAGTGCGGTGCTCTCACCGATGAGTGTTGTTTCACAAAGATAGGAATGACATTAAACTCGAGATACAGACATATCTGAGATCATATAAAACCTCCTGCTAATGCTGAGAGGAACTATCAACATAAGCATGGCGTCAACATATGGGCTGGCATAGTTTGAGTACACATCCTCCATACCTTCTTCCGCCGCAGGTAAATGTGTACGTATTCCGTCAGATCCTCGTCGATGTGGTACTTGGCTTTCTAGAAAACTCTCTCTTGATGCAGGATATGGTTTCAGCACGACGGAATACCTGATCACTTCAACAGGATGTTACAGATCATCTGAATAACTGCTTTCAGGACGCTGGATTGAAGGCGGCACTGATATTACTTGGCCACCGGGTGCCCCCGTAAACTAAAATGAGGATTCGCTATCGGTGCCATTGGTTGCCTGTGACGTTATATGTAATACTCCAGGCATCTTTGAAAGGTAACGAGATGGATTTATTCTAAGATGCAGACTCCGTGGATGTTGGAGGACGTGACTTTCAACAATTTCTTTAGTGCGGTTTTGCTCAAAAGAACGGGAATTAAGTTTAAATTCCTTATATTTTCCATTTTATTCCCAACTTCCTCCATTTATAGATAATACAAGCCTGTTTAGATTAATGTTGGTAGTTAATAAATACGGGAACGAGACCAGAGAGCCGGATACGGGGCCCAAATTAGCATGGAATGCACATAATTAATCTGTCATAATAAATCACACTATCCCCATATCCCTGGACAATACCAGAAACAGGGGTCATAAATTTTGTATTGTTTGTCAAGCAAAGCATGACATTTGACACTGGAGGGTGTTATACCACTCCCCCTGCTTCTATTGTCAAGATATGAGTGCAATCAATCTGTGTTATTGTCCCCTGAATGGTCCATTCATTCTTTGTTGGTATTTTTTATATTGAGGAGGTGGCGTATCTTTTTGTTCTAGACTCATGTGCGGATCTATATCTCAATTTAAAAAACTATCGTAAGGGTTCCAAACCACTTATGGATGCTAATAAAAACCTCATTCCACTTTCCCTAGCGTTTACGCAAAGAAAAACCTCACCCCACATACCGAAAATTCCTGTAGCTGCTTTAGAGTGAGTAGATTTCTCACGTGATACCCAAAGGTAGACAGTTGACATTGCGGCGTGTAATACCCCTCCCCTGCTTGCTATTGTCAAGATATGAGTATAAGTAATCTTGTTTTGTTGTCCCCTGAATGGCCTAATCATTCTTTGTTGGATTTTTATATTGAGGAGGTGGGGTATTTTTTCGTTCTCACGACTCATGTGCGAGACTATCCAATTTAAAATACTATTATAGGGGTTCCAGAACACTTGTGTATGTTAATGAATACCTCATTCCTATGTTAATTAACCAATACCTAATATTCTAAATGACATCAATATAAAATATTATTTTCTTACGTATGGAATATTGTAAAAAAATACGTTGGACATGAAACGGTACTAGCAAGTTAAAGCCATTAGCAAGTGTAGTTATCCAGTACCAGGAGTTGAAAAAGTAGCAACTTTTGTGAGAAAAGACCAAGGGAGAAAGAAACAGGAACATATACGAATTCCTAGATATGCCATTAGCAACACAGGGAGTTGAGAGGTGACAGTTTGTGGAGAGAGAGGGGGGGGGATCTACGCAGAAGGAGACCGAAATACATCTGGTGAGTCTGCAGGCCGTACTGATCCAGTTTTATGCAATCCGCAATTTATACACCAACATAAAAACATCGGACCCGATGGTAACTAGGGAAGATCTGCAACATGGATATCATTGGTTTCACAATTAGCGAGATTACTAATATGGCAGATGTTATGGTATCGCTTTTAATGCATTTTTACTACACAGAGAAAGCTAAAGAAGTATTTTCACAGCTAAAATAGCACATGTTCCATATTATGTTAACTTGGTTAACAATGTATCGTGCCTCTAGATAGCGTATTCGGAAGAAGTGTATACTCTTAAAGCATCTGTTTGCAAAAATTCGTTGAACTCACATGCCTGAACTTATTGTTGTAAATATGTTGTGGTATTCAACCTTGGTTTAAACTTAATATTGTGTTTCAAGTTGTTAATATCCTTTTAAATGGCTATTACGCTTTATTTCTATTTCCGTGTTTATTTTGTTTAGCGTTCCTTTTATGTGAACCACATTTAGGTAAGTGTTTAAACGTGACATAGGTATGTACACCCGTGGGCAAAAAGAGGAGTCATGTCGTGAACGCAAAATGTTCCTAACTTCCACACGGCACAGCGCCTTGTTTACACTATACACGATACAGTTGTGTAGCCGCTGCAGCGAAGTTGATGTACATTACTAAACATTCTGACTTCCACATGAGTAGGGGATTTACGCTGTTTTAAGGACACAGAGGACATGGCACAATTAATTACATTACAAGATAAACATGTCACATCAGATCACGCCTCCTCCTACGCCTATGACGTAGTTGATAGCTTGGTCCCCCAGCCAAGGAGTGCTTTATCTGTCAAGGTGATAGATAAAGTGTGACATGCAAATCCTCTTATGCTAATGACCATACCTGTCTCGAACGCTGGGGGGAAAGGATCGAAGTACTATAATGATGTAATTCTTACACTACTTACCTAAGTAGATGGCCGCGAGTGATTTGTATGAAGGGGATAATCAAGATGTGAATCAAAATGTGTAATAATGGTGCTAGAGGCGCGAGTGAACTGACAATTTCAACTGGATTTTTTCCCTTTAATCTATTGGCGAAATTAGATTTGTTCCATTGGTGCCCCGTTTCCCATTTGATGATTGATTGTTAATATTGCGTGTCTCTGACGTACTTTAAAGGTTACCGGCAATGAAAATCGCGCGCCATTGAATCGACTAACACATTAAGTGTTTAGTAATCCAGTTTAATACCTTCTACCGCCACAAGCCGAATGGTATTGATTGGTACTGTGTTCATTAATGCCGACAACAGAAAAAACCGACAAAATGACATAAAAATTACAGTGTCTTACGCAAGACGCACACGTTCTTTACCCAGATTACACCAGTTCGAATCCCAGTTAGGTAAGAAATACGACATTAAGCAGACGCAAAAAGACTGTCCAGCATTGAAAACCTTTAAAAATATAAAGTAATGCGAGAAGTAGCGCGAAAGGTGACCAATAGCAACCTAAATATATGTTGTCTTATAAAACCATTACCCATCATAAATAATCAAAAACAAGATATCGTAATCGCCCGTTATTAATTGAGACCTAGGAGAAAAGTCTAACCTAAATACAAACGCTGTCTTATGAAACCATTACCCATCATGACTAAACAAAAACGGCATATCATAATCGCCCATTATTATTCGAGAAAACGTAGAAAAAGCTAGACAGCAATGCACACAAAAATCCCCAGTAAATTTGTTGAGATCAAGACAACCAGGTCAAAATGATCCTTGGTAACTATACCAGAACATAGTAGCTTATAAAAAAGAGAAACTATGTAACTTATAATTTGGAGAACCGCGCAACCATGGTTATAGAACACGTCCGTCTAGCAAGAGAATACTGGCACACACACGAACACTCACACGCTCACACAACCGCAAAACAAACAGCAGAAAGTTAATGAATTAACAGTTGAAAGCTTCCACAGCGGGAACAGTGAAAGCAGCCATAACCCCCGTCGTGAATGCGAACTCAGAGGGGACATTCCAAGGTAGTAGAAAAATTACAATGGGTACACTAGCATCGATGCAGTCTATAAAATGAAATACTCCCGAAAGGGTTTATAGTATTGTACAGAACACACGCACGTACGTAGAGCCTGGCATTCCAAGCACGCCGAGGTAAACATGGGAGCAAACAGATAGGGTTATCTCATAAGTTCGTTTTTCGTTACGTTTCAATCACTAAGAACGCCTGAGAGCACACCTCACACGCAACACAGCTACGACAGTGTAGTTGCGGACTTTCCGTTTAAAAACTTTAAACACAAGACTCTTCAAAAGATAAATAACTACGGCAGTTAGGTTTTGTAAGCAAACTATTTATTTTCTGCAGTATACACCATTATTGTCGACAATATATTGCCATTTTTCTGGAAGCTTATGAATTCCATTTCTCCAAAATGTGGAAGTATTGTGATTGATGAACTCTTCGAGGTTCAGTCTGCAGTCCTCCAAGGAAGTGAAGCGTTTGCCATTCAGGAAATCCTGCAGGGAACGGAATAGATGAAAGTCGAATGGGGCTATGTGTGGAGAATACGGCGGTTGGGGTAACACATCCCACTCAAAATTACGCAAAATTAAGGTCACCATACAGATGTGTGCTCTATCGTTGTCGTGGTGGAAGACGACATAGTTTCCTAATTCCGATATTTTCTCTTCAATGGCTGCCTTGAAACGACCCAATTGAAAACAGTATTTCTCGGAATTGATAGTCTCATTATTTAGAAGTAATACAGAACTCCTTTCCAATCCCACCAAATGCATAGCATAGCCTTTCTCGGATGCAGCCCTGGTTTAGCAACCGATAGTTGTGGCTGCCCTTTCTTGCGCCATGATTTGCTCCTTCGGGCGCTGTTGTACACAATCCACTTCTCATCTCCAGTTACCAGCCGTTCCAGAAAAGGATCATTTCTGTTGCGTCTCAATAAGGAATGACAGAATGGAAACGCGCTGAATCAAATTCGCTTCATTCAATTCGTGAGGAACCCATATCGCGAATATTTACGCAACCCAGTATTTTCAAGTTCTTGGCTGCAGTAGCACGAGCTAAATTGAGCTCCAATGCCAACACCCTAGTTCGCATTCGCGGATTGTTGACTATCATTCCATAAATTCTTTCCACGTCCGTAACCATTGGCCGTCCAGGTCGAGGATTGTCTTTTAGGGAGAAATTCCCTGCTAGAAATCGACTAAACCACTTTCGACAAGCTCGATTCGTTACTGCATCTTCCCCGTAGACAGCACAAATTTTCTGAAGTTCACACTGTTCCATCCAACGTCAGTCACAAACACACACTAACATATTCAATAGTGAGTGTGGCTGTTGACCTCTAAGTCGCAGCAGTGGTTAGGCAATTATGAAAACTTCGGTTCACATAGGGTTTGGGTTTTTCAGGCGCTATAGCTGGAACATGCGAGCCAAACGAACGAACTTATGAGACAACCCAATACCTTCAGAACGAGTGTAAGGACCCCACTCACATAATCTGACATGAAACAAGATATCCAGAGGTTATAATAAGATCGGACATAATATGCGAAAGCTCTAAACCATAATGTATACTGAATGCGAAAAAGACTTATAAAGTCGTCGGGGCTTATACACCTATAGACCGTTCACCTAAAATGAGGAAAAATCCTTAGTGTAAAGCAATATACAATATATATATACAGAAAAGCAATGAAGGGTTCAGGAACGTCATTTCAAGATGAGCCCAACCGCCAGCAACGTGAGAAATCCATTATATGATACTAATGATCAGACGGGTAAAGGTGAACAGAATACATTGCTACATTCTGTGAATCTTGGAGTATGAAAATAGAGAAGAAAGAAAGAGTCGACAGTACCAGAAACCGGAATAAATGACAAATTGTAGCTACATTCATATAATTATGCTAAAAACATTTACTGCTCCACCACACACTCATATACATGTACAGACGAGACACTGGAAGCTAAAGGACAGATATACCGACTGTTTACAAACTATTCGAGGATATGCGATTTAGTAGCAATAGTAGTAGTGACAACGTAGAATGCATTAAGGAAAAAGATAGAGATGTGATTACACGACCTTGGATGAAATTAAAACAAAATGTATAGCAATTAAAACAATAATAACAACAACACTTGACTGTTAATTACTGGATAAGAATAAAACTAAATCGAATAAAATCAATCTAACAAATAACTAAAACAATAACAACAAGAACACTTATAACGACGACGAAGATGACGATTATGATGATAATAACTAGCTATAATAATAATACATGTATCATCAGCGTGTCTATGAAGCGAAATACTCAATTCACCTATATTGCAGAGATAGACAGACAAATAGATAGACAAACACATAGGTAAATAGAATGACAGACATACAAACAGACAGGCAGGCAGGCAGACAAACAGACAGAGAGATAGATGTGTAATTGATAGATAGACAGGCAGACAGATGAACGGACGGGCGGATAGAAAAATGGATGGGTAGGTGGATGGGTGGGTGGATGGAAGGATGGATGGGTGGGTGGATAAATTGGTGGATGGATGTATATTTAGACAGACAGATGGATAACCAGATACACGGATGGATGGACAGATGGATACAAGGGTGGATGGATGGACGGGCGTATGGAGGGGGGATGGAGGGAGGAGGGAGGGATGGGTGGATGGATGGATATCTGGATGGATGAACGCATGGAAGGATAGACGGACGCATGAAGGGAGGAACGGAGGGAGGGATGAGTGGGTGGGTGGGTGCATGGATATCTGGATGGATGCAAGAATGGACGGGTGGATGGATAAGAAGGAATGATACTATATAGTTGTATCGTAATGATATATGTTGGCTACGTTAAATCTAATCATGTTGGATAAGGTACGAACCCGTTCCCTCTATGATTGCATCAGGATACTTTGCAGCGAGCAGACAGGCTTTAGAAATCGCACAGAGGTGCGGGGAAATACCTAACAGTTCCTGGCTCAAAGACCAGTTCCACTTCTAGAGCCGCTCTGAGAGGGGCTTTGAACAGCCCACCCAAACTTTTAACAGCCCTCTAGTATCCATGGGGAATACTCTTTCGTTTGAGCATGCATAGGTGCCAACTGTCCGTCTTCGCCACACACCACTAAATCAGGAAGAACCCCCGAAAAATGAGAACGAAACGGAATGAAAGGGATATGAGGGAAAGGAGGTCGTGGTGGATGAGAAACCACCAGCATTCGCCTACCGACCAGGGATAAGCACGAAACACCCTATGTCACATTGAGCGGTCAACGGAATTCAAACTCGGGACCTCCCTAATGCGAGTCGAAGTACGCAGCATATAAGCAGAGGCGTTTGCGTTGATCGAAAAATCAACACATGACTTCAAGCGTTATGCTTATGATGAACCACTATGTTGTTTTGACTGCAACCTCTATGTTGTACATTTTGTTTCTCTTCTTTTCCTCCAGTCAAATGAATTAGTGGACCAATTAACGTTAGTAAAACTTTGTTACGTTTCCCGCTGTGCTTATTTAACCTCAAGAACTACGCCTCATTAAAAATATTGGCTATTCGCTGTGATATTTTGTTTTATGACACTTAGTTTTAAACACTGTTATCCAAAAATAGAAAAACACATAGATACAGGGATATAATATTCACAGGTATCAAAGCTGAAATCGCTAAAAGGTTTAAAAGCTAGCACTCAAATAGCTACCAATTGTACTTTCTTTTTAAAACTTAGGGAATAGCAATTTGAGTAAAATCCTCACACTCTACAATTGGTTTGACATGCAACCAAACGGCATACCTGTACAGCGTCCGCAGGCTGAGAAGACTCTCCCGGTATATATAGTTTAAATATCCATGTACTACGTGTTTTAATGTAATACATAATTACGCTTCAAAAGGAGCTTTAACCAAGAGGATGCCTAATGTAAAGACAGCAATATAATTTTGCTATTCACCTTTGTAATTCAAGGGTGAATGCGTGGCCAGTGCAAGTAATCTCTTGACATAGAACCCCATTTACTTCAAAGTTCAGGATGTTTGGAAACCGGTTCTCACCAAATGTTTACGGCAAAATACGACGCCTAATTTAATTTCACAAATTACCAAACACCAAACAGAATTACATAGCTCTCCTACATATGTGCAAACAATTTGGAGTTATAAAAGAACATGCATACGAAGAAGGCCTTGACGATTGGCTAAAAATGCCATGGGGTACAAAACAGTTGCTACTCAACAGAGTATGCACGTAAGTAGGTTATTATAGAGAGATCGAGCGTAGTTTTTTGCGTTCATATGGGAAAGGATAGGGAAAACGATGATAGATGCGGAGGTTCAAGGAGGAAAATGCGTTTATATGGGAGAGATAGGGAATACGGCGCGCTGATGCTAGGCTACACAGGGGCTGAAGTAGGGGAATGCACCTTATATGAGTGAGATAGCGAATACGTGGAGAGGTGCTAGGCTAGACATATGCTGAAGGAGGGTGAATATAGCCTTATGCTGGAGAGATAGGGAATACGAGGGAAGGTGCTAAGATAGACGAATATTAAAGGTGGAATGCGTTTATACAGGTGACATAAGGAATACGAAGAAAAAAGCTAGGATAATCAGAGATCTAGTGGAGTATACGTTTATACGGCAGAAGTAGGGAAACGTTGATAGGTGTTAGGGAATGGTTAAAGAAACTGTAAACAAAGAATCGCATTATTCAAGAACTTTAACAACAAAAAGACTCGAGTATAGATCACTTGTAAGGTATTCGAGGAGGGGTCTTAGTGGAAAAACCCCCTAAGTCAGTAGGGGAAAATGACAGAGCCAGCGCACTTAATATGCAGGAATGTGTATTCATATCCAAATGAGGTCCCCCACCTCCTCTCCCCCCACCCCTTTCCCAGATCCTTGGTACCTTTAAGTTGCAGCTGAGGGTCATAAATCTTGTCGAGTATAATGGAAGCTTGACTGTTAAGCAACTAAGGCTGTCAATTAACTGTCAAACGAAAAATGGGGTAATAAATTTACGTTTCTGTAACAAAGGCGCAGGAAATATTCTACCCATTCCATATCCGGCTACGTGCTTTCCTGCACCTCACCAACTCACCCCACTCGCATTGTTTAACGACCACGTGCAAGAGGTTATTCATCACGGTCAAAATGAACAAAGAGTATGCTGGACAAAGAATCAGGCGCTATTGTCCCCAGCTCTGTTGCTTACTTTTAGGTAAAGCCACCTGCGAGCTCACAGTCGCATTGTTTGTCGAACACGTGCAAGATGTTATCCATCACTGTCAAAATGAACAAAGAGTATGCTGGACAAAGAATCAGACGCTATTGTCCCCAGCTCTATTGAATTCCATTAGTGTTTACTTTTAGAAAGGCCAGCCGTATAACAAAAGAACAAGGCTTGCCCTTCACCTGTCAAAATGAACAAAGACCATGATAATTTAGGGTCGTAACAAAAGAGAACCTGAAGATTGTTAACAAAGGAAGAGATTCTATTGTATTCCCTTTCTATTGTCCAGAGCAAGACTTCTTTAGAAAGAGCACCTGTGGGGCATTCCATTCCACTGCCGTATAACAAAGAACAAAGCTGGTCCTTCTAGGAAACGGGCTATTGTTCGACCACGTGCGTGTTTAACAAAAGAAACCGAGGGATGCTTTATACTCGCCCTGTCTTTGTTTGTCCGTGTGAAAGACACAGAGGTTAGTTTACTTGCTAGATGTAAACAATTCAACAGCGTTCGAGTCAGCCATCATGACGTTGGCTTTGCCCTGAGGGCTGTTCTCCCCGAATGTCTTAACGAACTCCTAGTTATACCCGAGTATAGTTAAACAATCTCTCTGTTTATGTAGCTGACTGATTTCAAACAGCGATATATGAAAATGTATTTAACCTATACCATTACATACATTAAACCTCGGTGTATACTTGAATATCCATAGATCGGCGTTCGATTCTTACTGAAATCAAAAGTTTAACGTTTTAATTGCTAATGAGAAATTAATGATTTTATAATATTATATCATTACCCTAATTAATAAAAGGGTGTTCAGAAACCCCTAGCTCGAATGTTGCCATGCAAAACTCTAATGCTTAATAACTATTAAACTATGCGCGGTCAGATTAAAATACGTTTAACTAATATAATTTAATTTTTTATACATTATTACCCTAAATAATGCAAGGGTATTCTGAGGGTCCTAGCTCAAATCTTTCCCAGTGAAAATCTAATGCTTAATAAATATTAAACTATGGGAGTTTGTGCGGTCAGATTAAAATGTATTTAACAATTATAATCATTTATATTAAACACCGGTAATACTTAGGCATCAAAATTAATACTTTGCTAGGGTAAGACTTTATTATATCATTACCCTGATTAATGAAAGACCGTTCAGAGGTCCTAGTTCGAATCTTACCAGAAACTCCAATGCTTCATAAATACTAAATTATTGAAGCATGCATGGGTAGATTAAAATGTATTTATTTAACAAATATAATTTTTATATATTCCGCTGCCTACACAGGATTCTTTATTTTCTTTCTTCTTCTTCTCTCTCTTTCTTCCTTTCCCCTCTTTCAATCTATCTAACTCTTTCTTTCTCCACGACTTGTACACATCCAAGCATTCACATATACACGAGCACACATACATACATCAACAGGCATACACCGATGCACGCGCAAACACACGCACACATACATGCACATACACACTCACATACACACATATATCTGTTCACTTACACATGCCAACACCAACCCCCACACGTACACACACGCATGCAAGCACATACACACACGCAAATATACAACCACACACACACACACGCCCGCGCGCGCACATACACACTCACGCACAGGTCATGAATGAAAAGAGATAAAACGATGCAATAAAAACTAATTATAAGTTTGGGATGTAAGCCGCTATTTACGAATTGTTCAAAACTGGTCTGGATGCATGGGTTCGAATCCTAGGAGTGATTACAAATTCATCTTCTAATAAACCCAAAACTAATTAAGTTAAAGACGCCAAATAAACTTTATTACTTTCATTTCAATAGGTAGTTTCTTGTGAGTGTACATTAGGGTACCTGGCGTCCAGGGCTCGATCCTTAAGTTTTAAATCTCATTTATCTCAGACACTAGCAGGGATGGAGTTGGGGGCCAAGGAATGTTTGATAGCTCCTAAGATGTACAAGTAATACTGTATATAATTTCAAATCAGTTTTCCCCAGCTCGAATCCCGATCTTTCAATGACTTCCTTAATTTTCCTCTATACTCTAGAATATATCACTTAGATCAATGTTGTAAGTGAATACAGGTATTTTAAACATGTCAAACTAATATTATAAATAATTTTGTTTCTGCTGTTCAGAGTTCGAATACTGATTAAATAAAATTTACTTATAAATTGAATAACACATGAAATAATTAAGATAAAGACACCGAATAAAATTTATTGCTTCCAAGTTACTAGGTGGTTTCTTTTGAATGTATATTAGGGTACAAAGCGTCAGGAATTCGATCCTTAATTATTAAATCCCAATTATTCCAGAAACTAGCAGAGATAGAGGTGTGGACCAAAGCATGATTGTTAGCTACCATGACAGACAAAATAAGAATAAAATTGACAATCAGGTATCCGTAGTTCGAATCCCGACCTTAAATGATTTCCTTAATTTTCCTCTATACTCTAGGATATGCCGCTTAGGTTGATGTCGTAACTGCATACAGATTTGTGTAAAGGCATTATTGATGTATTCTGAGAGAGAGAGAGAGAGAGAGAGAGTGAGAGGAAGTGAAACAAGTAGGGATAAAACTGCTGAAAGCCTCTGCGCACGCGCAACAAATGATAAGTCCATTGGTGTAATAATCACGTGATATGTAAGCATCCCCACCGTGATGATGTGTTGGTATCGCCTGGAGGGGGTTTAGATCCCTATATAAACATATACCCGCGTATGCTAGAACTGTTGTGAACTTATTAACTATACATTTAAATTTTTAGTAACTTTAAAAGCACCGCGAGGTGCACGCCATCTACACGTACAGCACACATTAAGACGAAACAATGCAAGGTGAGTGAGTTTTTACATATCTATACAAAATCACTGTTGGCCTCTACAATACATTTAATTTTGTTTAAACGATACAGTACATGAAAGACGATTCGTTGCAAGAGCATCATATTTCTTAATCTGTACTTTACATTCACATGGATTTCGCTGCGTACTCTTCTTCAGTTCACAGGATTTTCTCTACTCATTCTTCTTCTATTAACATTCACACCATTTTTTCTGCACATTATTCTTGTATAAACATTCAAATGATTTTCGCTACACATTCCTCTTACGTAAACATTCACACGATTATCTCCGCTCATTCTTTGTTTCTCTGCAGGTATATTCTCTATTAACATTCATACATTTTCTCTACTCATTCCTTGTTTCTCAGCAGGTTCATCTTCCATAAACATTCACTCGTGTTTCTCTATTCATCCTTTGTTTCTCAACGCATGCATACGACTTTCACTACACATTCTTCTAACATAAACATTCATAAGATTTTCTCCGGTCATTCTTTGTTTCTTATTCACACGATTTTTTGTACTCGTTCTTTTTTTCGCTACAGGTTCATCTTCCATGAACATTCACATGCTTTTCTGTACTTATTCCTTGTTTCTATACACATTCATATGATTTTCGCTACACGTTCTTCTATTAATATTCACACGATTTTCTCCACTCGTTCTTTGTTTCTCTACACATTCATAAGCATACTTACAAAATCTTTGCTGATGCAGCACAACACACACTTTAGTTATAATATAAAGAAGTGTACAACTTGTCCTTCAACTTGAATAATGTAGTGAAAATAATAATTCATGTCAATGTCTGTTACAGATTGTTTAAAAGATAGACTTAACAAGATATTTGAAGAGCGTAGCTTCCTACCGACTCGCCGAGTTCGAGATCTCGAAATAGGTCTTAAATATGAGATAAAGTCCATAAAGAGAGTTCAAACGAAATATGGTACCAGGATCGCATCTTCGCTGGAGGATTGTCAAGTGTTCTTGCCATAGCGCTATAATTCGTTAACCGATCAAGAGATTGCAGAAGTACCTGAGAAAGTATACCTCCGGTATAACGGTATGACAGAGATTGGGAAATTTAAGACATGTAAATTGTGTTTTTAGCTGCAGAGAAGGTGTATAGATGTGTTAAACGTAAGTATTGAATGTTCTCCTATTTTAGAATGAAAAATTCATAAATAAAACAATTGTCTCATTGATATTACATATAAGGATACAAAAGATACATGTTATAGAATTTTATAAAAAACTTGCGAAACCTCAATATCACATGTTTTGAATTTAGTTATATCTAACGCAATGAACTAAGGATCAATATCCGAATGTTTATACAAATCTTTTGTGTTCCATTTTACATGTATCATAACAAAAAATTTAATTCTTTTCAGTTTGCCTTTACTTGATCAAAGCAGTTTTCTAAGACTTTCATTGTGCAATGTTTCAGACTGTGCAATATGGGAAGAAGAAGAAGAACAGGAACAGCTTTGTAGACATGCAAAGGAGGCTGACGCTACTGGAGGATAGAATAAGCAGCATCGACACGTCCAAGAAACATTTCGGCAAGAAGCGGGTGCTGAGACATCTACATCACCGAAACACGTTAGGACAGGATTCTTATATAACATTCTAGGTCATACGATGAAAAAACACGGACACTTTTGTATACAAGCTAATGCATAGCTGAGAGTTAGCTCGAGTGAGTCTCCCTATATTCGGTGAAAATAAGAATTGTGAGCAGTTACGTAAATGAATGTGAAAATACTTTAAATACTGGTGAAATTTGTACCCTAAAAGATTTGAGCCCTGTATACATTAACTGCATTGAGACTCTTTGCCGCGCGGGAATAAAACTTATGAAAATAAAGAGACTTTCATTTAAGTAATAAAGAAATTTGCATAACCTACTGTTACAAGTGTAATGACATATACAGAAACAAGGAGTTGGATGAGGAAAGTGATGGAAATGCAAGATAAATAATAACAATAAAAAAGAATGAATGTATGCTTTTACATAGTGTTTTTATTCATTAAAAATCCTTACATTCCCAATGAAAAATAAACCTTTACAAGATTAGTTTAACTTATGTTACAGTGATCAAAAAGGGAACAGTCTTTAGTTGCCTTACTCGATCTTAAAGTCAGAGCACCAAAAATGACAAAATCTCGACTTCTCCATTTTTAGATGTGGTGTCACCATTCCAGGTAAATGCTTGTAACACAGCAGGTTGCGTATGTAGATCCATGGTCCTAAATGGGTGAAACAGAGTTTTATCCACCTTGGCTGTCTTGAGGATCTCAGCATCAGATAGTCGAATCAAAGGCCTTCTCCACTCGATTAGTACAGGTTTAACAGCAGCATTCTCATCCACCCTAGCTTATCTCTGATGTATTCATTAATGTCAGTAATCTCATTACTTCCATCAGGTATACCAATGATCTCAATTTAATCATTGTGAGTGTATTGAAATTGATTATTACTCTGATCAATATATGCAATGGAATAGAAGGTTTCAAAATTCAATAGAGCAATCTCATAATGATCCTTCGGATCTAGCTGAAGAGGAGGATTCAGGTATGTAGTAAGAACAGACTCGTTGACACTGAAGCGATATTATAACTCACTGCGATAGAAATTTCAAGCACTAGTGCCCGCAGATGACTGAATTGAAACTCTGAACCCTCTTTACAGCGCCTTAACGCATATGAGGGATCTTTCTATCTCTTTCGCTGGTTTCAAGGTTCCGCAGATGCTAATCACGCTATAAAACTACCCACTTTAACTTCTGAATAATTTCGCTAATCACATCGAAAAAGTCATTTTTGTCAGGTGTATGAAGCATCATTAGCAGTCTTAGCATGTCTACTAAATCATTAGGATCGGTGTAACGGTATAGCATCTCCTCAGTATTCGCTTTGGATATAGCTTCTAATCCTGGTGAGTTGACACTAGTAAGCTTGATTTCATTGGTGTGTTTATTCAGAGTTTGCTCATTCAAAGAAACTGCTCTTATTGATTCATCTATGGTAGCTGTTGATGTTATTACAGGATGACTTGAATTGGATCCAAGTACGGTACATCTTGAATCCCGCTCTTGGGAACTTGAGAAGATTTCAGGATCGCTTTTGGGTATTGTAGTCAATGCAGAGCTGGTCATCTCTTTACAACATCTTCTGCTATGTTGCTTGAGCATTGAAATTGTTCTTTTTTAAAGTTCTGTTACATATGCAGCACTTAACAAGACGATTCCTTCTCCCTTGGGAAACATACGAAAAATCAAGACTCTCGTAAATTGATTGTAATTGAGCATCTTTATGAGTGTTCATGCTCAAACAGTACATATATAAACTAGTCAATGTATACTGTAGATGTTGAATTCGTATACGACAACAGGACACTGAACTACTTTAGGCATTTACGTATTTATATATGATCTTAGGCTTTGATGTATATTAACAGTCATATCCAAATAAGACCAAGCGAAATATTTTAGTATTCACACATTAAGTACAAGCAGATTCAAGTAGCATGAAATGGATTCATAGGGGTAAGAGTGCAAGTTTGCTTGATAGCACTGAGAATGCGAGAGCTGAGTAAGATATTGGTCTACTTAGCTTGAGTCTGAAGCGCATGCATCATTCTTTAGCGAAAATGGTGCACATATTTGAGAGCTTTTAGCGAGAGTGAGTCACCTTTTACGCGAGTGGCTCACCTTTTCCCTGAACGGGTCACCTTTTTCCCTGAGTGGCTCACCTTTTACTCTGAGTGGGTCACCTTTTTCCCTGAGTGGGTCACCTTTTTCCCTGAGTGGGTGACCTTTTTCCCAGAGTAGGTCACGTTTTTCTCTGAGTGGGTCACCCTTTTACGTGAGTGGACTGGCTTTTTTGCGTGAGCGGGTTACATGATGGAGATGTCTAGAATTAGCGTTCTAACATTGACAGGAAACAGTTTTTCATGAAGTTCGCTTCTGAAGCAGCTTTCAAAGTCTAACACCTGAATAGGCAGCGATCATTCTTGCTTCACCAGCTCTAGCTTGACAGCTAAAATAAATTAAATCTCCCTAAATATGCATATTATGATGAGAAAGTATAAAAGAACTATACTGCAATAAAATCAATTAGTATACCATGAGAGCTAAGGGCGGTTAAGGTCACAAGAGGTTCAGTTTTAATTAACTCTCTCATTAACTTACTACCATTTGAAGCACATTTGCCTGGTTACATATACTGCGGACTTGGGACAAAGCTAGAAAAAGATTAAAGAGAGGAGACTCTGGAATCAACCGTTAGACGGAGCGTGTAAACTTCACGACATTGCCTATGCTCAGCATAAGGACTCTGCTTCGAGAAACATTGCTGACAAGATCTTGTCTGAAACGGCGTGGAAAAGAGTGCAATCATCTGATGCTACAATAGGTGAAAATTTGGTAACAGCAATTATGCGGCTAGTAACAGCAATTATGAAGGGAAAGGAAGCTGCTGGTACTGGATCCATGAAGAAGAAACGAGGAGGATTTCTACCTCTCATACCAACTATTGCAGCTCTATGTGCTGCCGCTGGAGGTGCAGCCCAAATTGCCTAGCAGTAAATAAGAAAAAGTCAGCAGATAAACAACTCGCTGAAATAATGAGGCATAAGAGAGAAATTGAGGGAAAGGTATTTGTTGGCAGTGGGTCCAAAAAGAAGAAACGAGGGGGATTTCTAACTCTCATACCAATTATTGCAGCCCTAGGAGCCGCCGCTGGAGGTGCATTACAAATTGCTACAGCCGTAAATAAGAAAAAAGCTGCGGATAATCAACTTGCTGAAATGATTAGGCATAGCAAAGAAATTGAAGCAAGAGGGAAAGGCCTAAGTGTGAAGAAGAATAAGGGGAGGAACATTGAAACGAAGAGGGGACAGACCAAGAAAGGGAATTAAAAAAATTCTGGTAGAGAGCTATACTTCTCCGTGAAAAAGCATTGAGTAACATAGATCCCTACTTGTATGTCCAATGTTTTAAGATTCCTCATATTAGGACGTATGTCTTCTTTATTAGATCAATTAGTAATAATAATGCAGTGAAACCTGTAATTAAAATGTCCTTTCGCTCTTGATCTTGTTTCCAATGATTGTTCTATAGGAACGTTCTGGGGCCGTCAGCGACAAAGTTATTCCAGCTAATCAGCTGTCTGAATCTTATTTCCTGGTGAATATATTTAGGTTGAGCATCATATGAATCTAGCGCAGTATTGCATCAGTCTCCTTCCTCGATAGTAAAAGAGGACGCTCAATCTATCTGTTTCCCCATCTGTTACGCTTGGATACCATATTTCACAAGAACCATCAAATAAAATTTTAGCTGCTATTTATAAACACTCGCTTCATAGAGCAATCAGCCTTCGTATAGAAGAGCATAACAGCAATATAATTGAGTTTAGAAAAAAGGATATAAGCATAATGCCCATAGATTTTAGAAGTCAAGGACGTCGAGGATATAATAATGGAGTGATTCGACGCACACACCATGCTCTGCCCTTGACAACCAGCGGGTTAACATCACGCAATCGGCAGTTTCTCCAGGTATTAGGCTTCAGAATCCTATAATCATGGTCATCTTCAATGTTACCGGGACACCGATATTCGAAGACAAGATCACTAAAGAAGAGAAACATGTGTTTTTACCATATAATACACCAGCTCTGGACGCTAACAAACGAGTTTAGAATCCCTTGTCAAGCTGAGCATTTATATACTTTACTTACTTAAAGCTACCTATACATCAATGTAAATATTATTAAATCTAATGGAGCAGGTACTACTGCAAAGCTTATGCACAATAGACAGCCGGTGTTGGTGCTGATTAGATCCAAGGGTTCTAAAACCTGTATTATACCGTCTCAGGGTGGAGAGAATGCTGCTGCTAAACCTGTACTAATCGGGTG
Source organism: Deroplatys truncata (assembly GCA_030765065.1). Lineage (NCBI taxonomy): Eukaryota > Metazoa > Arthropoda > Insecta > Mantodea > Mantidae > Deroplatys > Deroplatys truncata. The sequence continues at coordinate 343,720,652 of CM060990.1, read as the reverse complement.
GAGAAGGCCTGTGATTCGACTATATGATGCTGAGAGCCTCAAGACAGCTAAGCTGGATAAGACTCTGTTTCACCCATTTAGCACCATGGATCTGTATACTCAACCTGCTGTGCTGCAAGCATTTACCTGGAATGGTGACACCACATCTAAAAATGGAGAAGCCGAGCTTTTTCATTTTTGGTGCTCTGACTTTAAGATCGAGTAAGGCAACTAAACACTGTTCCTTTCTTGATCATTGTAACACAACATAAACTAATCATTGTAATGATTTGTTTTTCGTTAGGAATGTAAGGATTTTTAAAGCACAAACACATTATGTAACAGCATACATTCATTCTTTTTTATTGTTATTATTTATCTTGCATTTCAATCACTTTCCTCATCTAACTCCCTGTTTCTGCATATGTCATTACACTTGTAACAGTAGGTTATGCAAATTTCTTTATTATCTAAATGAAAGTCTCTTTATTTTCATAATTTTTATTCCCGCGCGGCAAAGAGTCTTAATGCTGTTAATGTATACAGGGCTCAAGTCTTTTTGGGTACAAATTTCATCACTATTTAAAAGTATATTCACAATCATTTAAATAACTGCTCACAATCCTTATTTTCACCGAATATAGGGAGACTCGCTCGAGCTATCTTTAAGGTATGCATTGACTTGTATACAAAATTGCCCTTGTTTTTTCATCGTATGACCTGGAATGTTATATAAGAATCCTGTCCTAACGTGGTTTGGTGATGTAGATGTCCCAGCACCCGCTTCTTGACGAAATGTTTCTTGGACGTGTCGATGCTGCTTATTCTATCCTCCAATAGCGTCAGCCTCCTTTGCATGTCTACAAAGCTGTTCTTCTTCTTCTTCTTCTTCTTCCCATATTGCACAGTCTGAAACATTGCACAATGAAAGTCTTAGAAAACTGCTTTGATCAAGTAAAGGCAAACTGAAAAGAATTAAACTTTTTGTTATGATACATGTAAAATGAAACACAAATGATTTGTATAAACATTCGAATATTGATCGCTATTTCATTGCGTTAGATATAACTAAATTCAAAACATGTGATATTGAGATTTCGTAAATTTTTTATAAAATTCTATAACATGTATCTTTTGTATCCTTATATGTAATATCAATGAGTCAATTGCTTTATTTACGAATTTTTCATTCTAAAATAGGAGAACATTCAATACTTACGTTTAACACCTCTATACACCTTCTCTGCAGCTAAAAACACTATTTACATGTCTTAAATTTCCCAATCTCTGTCATACCGTTATACCGGAGGTATACTTTCTCAGGTACTTCTGCAATCTCTTGATCGGTTAACGAATTATAGCGCTATGGCAGGAACACTTGATAATACTCCAGCGAAGATACGATCCTGGTACCGTATCTTGTTTGAACTCTCTTTAAGGAATTTATATCATTTTTAAGACCTATTTCGAGATCTCGAACTCGGCGAGTCGGTAGGAAACTACGCTCTTCAAACATCTTGTTAAGTCTATCTGTTAAACAATCTGTAACAGACATTGACATGAATTATTATTTTCACTACATTATTCAAGTTGAAGGACAAGTTATACACTTCTTTATATTAGAACTAAAGTGTGTGTTGTGCTGCATCAGCAAAGATTTTGTAAGTATGCTTATGAATGTGTAGAGAAACAAAGAAAGAGTGGAGAAAATCGTGTGAATATTAATAGAAGAACGTGTAGCGAAAATCATATGAATGTGTAGAGAAACAAGGAATAAGTACAGAAAAGCATGAAAATGTTCATGGAAGATGAACCTGTAGAGAAACAAAGAACGAGTAGAGAAAATCGTGTGAATAAGAAACAAAGAATGACCGGAGAAAATCGTATGTATGTTTATGTAAGAAGAATGTGTAGTGAAAGTCGTATGCATGCGTTGAGAAACAAAGGATGAATAGAGAAATACGAGTGAATGTTTATGGAAGATGAACCTGCTGAGAAACAAGGAATGAGTAGAGAAAATGTATGAATGTTAATAGAGAATATACCTGCAGAGAAACAAAGAATGAGCGGAGATAATCGTGTGAATGTTTACGTAAGAGGAATGTGTAGCGAAAATCATTTGAATGTTTATACAAGAATAATGTGCAGAAAAAATGGCGTGAATGTTAATAGAAGAAGAATGAGTAGAGAAAATCCTGTGAACTGAAGAAGAGTACGCAGAGAAATCCATGTGAATGTAAAGTACAGATTAAGAAATATGATGCTCTTGCAACGAATCGTCTTTCATGTACTGTATCGTTTAAACAAAATTAAATGTATTGTAGAGGCCAACAGTGATTTTGTATAGTTATGTAAAAATTCACTCACCTTGCATTGTTTCGTCTTAATGTGTGCTGTACGTGTAGATGGCCTGCACCTCGCGTTGCTTTTAAAGTTACTAAAAATTTAAATGTATAGTTAATAAGTTCACAACAGTTCTAGCATACGCGGGTATATGTTTATATAGGGATCTAAACCCCCTCCAGGCGATACCAGCACATCATCACGGTGGGGATGCTTACACATCACGTGATTATTACACCAATGGAATTATCATTTGTTGCGCGTGCGCAGAGGCTCTCAGCAGTTTTATCCCTACTTGTTTCACTTCCTCTCGCTCTCTCTCTCTCAGAGTACATCAATAATGCCTTTACACAAATCTGTATGCAGTTACGACATCAACCTAAGCGGCGTTTCCTAGAGTATAGAGGAAAATTAAGGAAATTATTAAAAGGTCGGGATTCGAACTAGGGACAACTGATTGTCAATTATATTCTGCATTAAATCTCTGTCATAGTAGCTAATAATCATGCTTTGGTCCGCAACTCTATCTTTGCTAGTTTCTGGGATAATTGAGATTTAAAAATTAAGGACCGAACCGCTGAAGCCTGGTACCCTAATATACACTCACAAGAACCTACCTATTGACATGGAAGTTATAAAGTTTATTTGGCTTCTTTAACTTAATTAGTTTTGGATTTATTACAAGATGAATTTGTAATCACTCCCAGAATTCGAACCCATGCATCCAGGCCGGTTTCGAACTGTTCGTAAATGGCGCCCTGCCTCCCAAGCTTATAATTAGTTTTTATTGCATCGTTTTATCTCTTTTCATTCAGGGCATGTGCGTGAGTTTGTATGTGCGCGCGCGCGTGTGTGTGTTGTGTATGTGCGTGTGTGTATGTGCTTGCATGTGTGTATACTAGTGTGGGTTGGTGTTGGCATGTGTAAGTGAACAGATATATGTGTGTGTATGTGAGTGTGTATGTGCATGTGTGCGTGTGTGTGCGTGCATCGGTGTATGCGTGTTGATGTATGTATGTGTGCTCGTGTATATGTGAACGCTTGGATGTGTACAAGTCGTGGAGAAAGAAAGAGATAGATAGCTTGAAAGAGAGAGAAGAAGAAAGAAAATAAAGAATTGAGTTTATGCATCGGAATATATAAATAATTATATTTGTTAAATAAATGCATTTTAATCTGCTCATGCATGCTTCAATGATTTAGTATTTATGAAGCATTAGAGTTTCTGGTAAGATTCGAACTAGGACCTCCGAACGGTCTTTCATTAATCAGGGTATAGATATAATAATGTTTTACCCTAGCAAATTAACAATTTGGATGCCTAAGTATACACCGGAGTTTAATATAAATAATTATAATTGTTAAATAAATTTTAATCTGGCCGCACATACTCCAATAGTTTAATATTTATTAAGCATTAGAGTTTCGCTGGTTAAGATTCGAGGTAGGACCCTCTGAACACGCTTTCATTAATTAGGGTAATGATATATAAAAGATTAAATTATATTAGTTAAACGTATTTTAATCTGAAAGCGCATAGTTTAATAGTTATTAAGCATTAGTGTTTCGCATGGCAAGATTCGAACTAGGTATCTCTGAATACCCTTTTATTAATAAGAGTGATTGTATAATATTATCAAACAACCAATTTCTAATTACCAATTAAAACATTAAACTTTTGATTTCAGTAAGAATCGAACGCCGATCTATGGATATTCAAGTATACACCGAGATTTCATGTATGTAATGGTATAGGTTAAATACATTTTTATATCGCTGTTTGAAAACATTCAGCTACATAAACAGAGCTTGTTTAATTATGCTCGGGTATAACCGTAGGAGTTCGTTAAGACATTCGGGGAGAACAGCCCTCAGGGCAAAGCCAACGTCATGATGGCTGACTCGAACGCTGTTGAATTGTTTACATCTAGCAGGTAAACTGACTTCTGTGTCTTTCTCACGGACAAACAAAGACAGGGCGAGTATAAAGCATCCCTCAGTTTCTTTTGTTAAACACGCACGTGGTCGAACAATGGCTCTTTTCTTAGAAGGACCAGCTTTATTCTTTGTTATACGGCAGTGGAATGGGATGCCCCACAGATGCTCTTTCTAAAGAAACCTTGCTCTGGACAATAGAATAGGAATACAAAGAATCTGTTCCCTTGTTAACAGTATTCAGGTTCTCTTTTGTTACGACCCTAATTTATCATGGTCTTTGTTCATTTTGACAGGTGAATTGCAAGCCTTGTTCTTTTGTTATACGGTTGGTCTTTCTAAAAGTAGAAACTCATGGAATTCAATAGAGCTGGGGACAATAGCGTCTGATTCTTTGTCCAGCATACTCTTTGTTCATTTTGACTGTGATGGATAACCTCTTGCACGTGTTCGACAAAGAATGCGACTGCGAGCTCGCAGATGGCTTCACCTACAAGTAAACAACAGAGCTGGGGACAATAGCGCCTGATTCTTTGTACAACATACTCTTTGTTCATTTTGACAGTGATGGATAACCTCTTGCAGGTGGTCGTTAAACAATGCGAGTGGGGTGATTTGGTGAGGTGCAGGAAAGCACGTAGCCGGATATGGAATGGGTAGAATAATGCCTCCACCTTTGTTACAGAAACGTAAATTTATTACCCCATTGTTCGTTTTGACAGTTGATTGACAGCCTTAATTGCTTAACTGTCAAGCTTCCAATATACTCGACAAGATTTATGATCCTCAGCTGCAACTGAAAGTATCAAGGATCTGGGAAAGGGGTGGGGGGAGAGGAGGTGGGGGACCTCATTTGGATATGAATACACATTCCTGCATATTAAGTGCGCTGGCTCTGTCATTTTCCCCTAGTGACTTAGGGGGTTTTTCCACTAAGACCCCTCCTCGAATACCTTACAAGTGATCTATACTCGAGTCTTTTTGTTGTTAAAGTTCTTGAATAATGCGGTTCTTTGTTTACAGTTTCTTTAACTATTCCCTAACACCTATCAACGTTTCCCTACTTCTGCCTTATGAACTATACTCCACTAGATCTCTGATTATGCTAGCTTTTTTCCTCGCATTCCCTATGTCACCTCTATAAACGCATTCCACATTTAACATTCGTCTATCTTAGCACCTTTCCTCGTATTCCTTATTTCTCCAGTATAAAGCTATATTCACCCTCCTTCAGCATATGTCTAGCCTAGCACCTCTCCACGTATTCGCTATCTCACTCATATAAAGTGCATTTCCCTACTTCAGCCCCTGTCTAGCCTAACATCAGCCTCCCGTATTCCCTATCTCTCCCATTTAAACGCATTTTCCTCCGTGATCCTCCGCATCTATCATCGTTTTTGACTATCCTTTCCCATATGAACGCAAAAAACTACGCTCGATCTCCCTATAATAACCTACTCACGTAGAATGAGAAAACCGCGGCGGTTATTTCATACCAAACAATAGCTATATGTTGATATAGATGGTCATGATTGAGCAATTATGACACGGAAAAGCAATAGATAATCAAATCTGTTTATAACCCTATAATACATAGGTGATACCAAAGTCAAAATATTTTAATTACTTAATAACTAACCACTGGATATTTAAATAAGAAGGTTTGCTTTATTTACTTTGTACATTTTGTGTAAGAAGTGCCAAATTACTATTTCAGAAAAATTAGATTTTTATAACGGATTCGAAAATAACGGGGACAGAAATAACTAGTTTTTGAGTCCTAGAACGTAGGCATGTAAGTGGTAGAAACCATTTTCTGTCATAATTGCTGGAATTCGTTTACACAAACGCTATTACTGGTGATGCGAAAAACGAAAATTGAGAAGGAAACGGAACGAAGAGGACATGAGGGAAAAGAACTCGTGGTGGATGAGAAACTACCAGGCTTCAATTACTGGCCAGGGTAAAAACACGTTAAACCCAATGTCAGAGTGGGCGGTCAAAGGGAGCCGAAACGGGGACCTCCCGAATGCGAGAGGAAAATACACTTTTCGTAAAAGTAATTTGCATACCCGCTAATAAACAATAGCGGCGTAGAGATCACCATGAATGGTAGAGATATTAACCTCAGATGTTTTAATGTGGAATTGACAATTTTATGGATCCGCCACAACTATTACGCAGCGCGGAAAGACGGTATTTCATTAGTTATAATACTTCTGCTAGGAGTTGAAGTAACTAATTAAAAAGTTAAATTTCATTGTTTTCTCTGAGTAAAGCTTTAGACGAAAACAAACACATTAAATTTTAATGAGAACAAATTTGTGTGTAAGCTTTCGAGTTCCTTAATGTTTTTAGGAAGAGACCATAGTATCATTGACCTGAACCGAGAATAGAGTACAGTAAGATTTACATCTATTGAAATGAGTTGAGCATGCGCACAGGTATGTCAGAGTGCCTGAACTCCGTCTATACCAGACTCTATCATGAGAACGTTATTTTTTGTAATCCATTAATAATTCTGACACAGTTCAAGTGCATAGAAGCATAGCCGGCGATGTATGCCTTAGAGATGGAAATATTGTGTAGGATCAACTGTTAATGTCTTCAGCATTAGACCTCTGATCGTATCAAACACATCAGCGAGAGGAAGCACATCGGAGATGAAGTACAGATCACTATACTCGTCCAAGTTTCCTATGTTAATCAACACCGCGTATTATACCATATTGTTAGTCATCATGGTTAATTTCTTCAACATTCAATCTATTGTAGCAACCACGGGTTACGTAGCTGTTATATATTCCTTGCCGCTTTTCTTTCAAGGCTGCATATTTCACCGGCGCTGCTATACCGGGCAGCCTGGTATAATCACAATATACACGGTGATACATGTAATTCACAACATATTGAAACAGCAGCCATTATGGGTAAAAATAAATCAATCAATAAAACAGTATATCATTAATGGACTTTAAAACTCTAAAAATATAATGCTGTTTCTATATATACGCTGTCCGAAAGAAAGGTTCCAATATTTACAGAGGAGGTAGTACGCAACAAGGGAGGAGAAACAGTTCCTATAAATATTGGTGCTAATCTTAATATATGCTGAGTTATTTTCTTCTACACTACCATACCTTTGATCTAATATTCACAATAGGTCCTCGATGCGGCCGCCATCCACTGCAATGCAGCCTTTTACTCTACATCTTCATTATATGGAAAAGCTTTGGTTGTTGCCGGATCGCTTTACAGGCAGTGAACACTCGTTCTCGTAGTATCTGCACATGATTTACGGTGACTGTATACACCGCGGTCCTTAATTATCCCCCCCCCAAAAAATCTAAAGGGTTAAGGTCAGGAAAACGGGAAGGCCAAGTTATTGGCCCTCCCGTACAAATCCATCGCTCAAGAAAGACTGGTGTTAACTGTCACCTAATCCTATGATGAAAATAGGCCGATGCCCCGCTTCAGAGAAGGATAAGAAAACCAATTACACTACTGAAGTGTCACAACAAAACATGCGTCATTTGAGCATTAGCACACACCAGACATAAATTATGTAACTGACATAGAGCAATACGTATGTAGGACGCAGTGAATTACTGTAGGTTGATTATCTTTGTGCCCTAATCTCTCTTGATACACCATATGCATTGGTGCTGCATAGTAAAAAACCTCCGTTTGCAATGTGTTCTCATTCATTTAGTGTCGAAGCTTCGGGGTGCAAGATATGCTCCTCGTACAAAATAATACCATAACTCAGAAGATATTAGGTTTATGACCAATGTCTATGGGAACTGTTTTTCTTAGTTTGTTGTATACTACCTCCTCTGTAAATATTGGAACCTTATAACCGGAAACCTGATGTATATCGACCTGTGTATCGTCATTATACCAGGCCGCCCGGTATAGCAGCGCCGGTGAAATATACAAACTTTACAGAAAAGCAGGAAGGAATAGATGACAGCTACATAACTCGTATCATCGGATTCTACAATAGAATGAATGGTGAACAAGTTAACCATGATGACTACTAGTATGATATAACGCGCGGTGTTGATTACCATAAGAAACTTGATGAGTACAGTGACCTCTACTTCATCTTAGATGTGCTTCTACTCGCTGATGTCTTTGACATGATAGGAGGGCTAATCCTGAAGACATTACCAATTGATCCTACATACACATTATTTCATATCTCAAAGGCTTACGTCGCTTGCTCTGCTTCCATATACTTGAACTGTGTTAGAATTATTAATGGATTGCAAATAAAGTTCCCATGATGGATCCTGGTAATAGACAATGTTCAGCCACTCTCTCATACCTGTGCGCATTCTCAACTCATTGCAGTAGATGGAATATTACTGTACTTTGTTCTCGGTTCAGGTCAATGATACTATTGTCTATTCCTAAAATATTAAAGAACACAAAGGCTTACACACAAATTGTGCTGACTTAAAATCTGCTTTGCTTATACTCCTCTAAAGATTTAATCAGAGAAAACAACGACATTTAACATTTTATTAGCTTATTCTACCCTCAGCAGGACCCTTAAAACTAATGAAACACTACCTTTTCCCGCGGTGGCTTCACAAAACTGTCAACTTAACTTTAAGGTATTTGAGGTGTAACATTAATATGAAACTCTCCAACCGCTATTGTTTATTAGCGGGTATGCAAATTAATTTTACGAAAAGTTTACTTTCCTCTCGCACTCAAGAAGTCCCGGGTTCAATCCCCGTCGACCTCCCACTCTGACATTGGCTTTATCGTGCTTTTTTCGCTGGTCGGAAGGTGAATGCTGGTACTTTCTCATCCATCACGACTTTGTTTCTCCCATTCCCCTTTCATTCCGTTTCCTTCTCGTCTTTTGGTGTTCGCATCACAAGGAATAGTGTTTGGGTTAAAGAAATCCTGCGATTGTGACAAGGAATGTCTACTACCGCTTACATACATACGTACTAGGACTGACTAACCAGTTATTTCTGTCCCCGTTATTTTCGAATACGTTATAAAGGTGTAATTTTTATGAAATAGGAATTTAGTTAACTTTACATAAAGAGTACTACTGAAATAAAGCAAACTTTCTTATTAAAGTATTCGATAGTTATTTATTAACTAATTAAAAATGTTGACCTTGGTATCCCATGTGTATGTAGGGTTATAAACAGATTGGATTCTCCTTTGTTTTTCCGTCATAATTGCTCAATCGTGTCATTTACGTGAACATATAACTATGGTTTGGAATGACATATCCGCGGCAGTTTTCTTATTCTACGTCCATAGTCCGTTGAGTAACAACAGTTTCTACCCAATGGCATTTTCAACTAATCGTCCACGCCTTCTTCGTAAGCATGTTCTTTTATAACTCCAAATTGTGCGTACTCATGTACAAGGGCTATGTAATTTATTTTTCTGTGTGTTTTGGTAATTTGTGAAATTAAATTGCGTCGCATTTTGCCGTAAACATTTAGTGAGAACCAGAGTGCAACCGCATATACAGTGCAACACGGTTTTCTCAAAAATACTGAAGTTGGAAGCAGATGGGGTTCAATGTCAAGAGATTACTTGCATCTAGCCACGCATGCACCCGTGAATTACAAAGGTGAATAGCAAAATTATATTGCTGTCTTTACATTGGGCATTCCCTTGGTTAAAGCCCCTTTTGAAGTGTAATTATGTATTACATAAAACATGTATTATATATACGAGGTAGATGTTAGACTTCTAGCAAGATTACATGCTAAACCAAATTGTTGAGTGTGAAGGTTTTACTCAAATTATTACTCCTTAATTTTTAGAAAGAAAGTACAATTTGTAGCTATATTTGGGTGACAACCTTTAAACCTTCTAGCGATTTCAGTTTGTATACCTGTGAATATTGTGTGTGTGTGAGTGTGTGTGTGCGTGCGTGCGCGTGCGTGCGTGCGTGTGTTTTTCCATTTTTGGATAACAATGTTTAAAAATCAGTATCCTAATACAAAAACTCTTGGGGAATAATCCATATTTTTCGTGCGTTGTTCTTGGGGTTAAATAATTACAACGGGAAACGTAACACTATTCGACTAACGTAAATTGGACCACCTATTCATTTGAGTGGAGGAAAAGAAACAAAAACTACAACTTTGAGGGTGCAGTTAAAACAACCTAGTGGTTCATTATGAGCATAACGCTTAAAGTCATGTGTTGATTTTTCGATCAAAGCAAACGCGTCTGCCTTTATTTTGCGTACTTCGACTCGCATTAGGGAGGTTCTGAGTTTGATTTCCGTCGACGGCTGCATGTGACATTGGATGTTTCGCGCTTATCCCTGGTCGGTGGGCGAATGCTGGTGTTTTCTCATTCATCACGATCTCCTTTCCCTCATTTCCCTTTCATTCCGTTTCGTTCTCATTTTTCGGGGGTGCTTCCTGATTCAGTGGTGTGTGGCGGGGACGGACAGTTGGCGCCGAAGCATGCTCAAAAGAAACAGTAAACAGTGTTACCCGTGGTTACTAGAGGGGTGTTAAATGTTTTGGTCGGCTGTTCAAAGCCCCTCTCCGAGCAGTTTTAGTTGAGGAACGGGTCATTGAGCCAGTAGCCTTTAGGGACTTCCCCGCATCTCTGTGCAATTTTTGTAGCGTGTTTGCTCGCTGCAAAGTATCCTGATGGAATCATAGAGAGGGAACGAGTTCATATCTTGTCCGGCATGATTAGATTTAACGTAGTCTGACATATAACATTACGATACACCTATATAGTATGATTGTTTCTTATCCATCCATCCGTCCGTCGGTGAATCCATCCTCCCATCCCTCCTTCCTCCCTCCATCCATTCGTCCCTCCGTCCCTCCTTCCGTGCGTCCGTCACCCATCCATCCAGCAATTCATCGATATATGCAATTTATAGGCCAGTTGAGTATTTCGATTCTTAAACACGCTGATGATATATGTAATATTCTTTATTATTATTATTATTATTATTATTATTATTATTATTATTATTATTATTATTGCCAAGTGATTCAGAAAGTAAATTTTCCTATTTTTTTTTCGAAACAAACAAAATATAGTTACATGAAATACTTCATTGGTAACAGTTACAGCAACGCTGGAGCTATTTTTCGACATATTCACCACAATAATTGAGACATCTGTCATATAGTGGGATCAACTTTTGTATTCCTGTGTCATAGAAGTCTGCCACCTGTGAATGGAACCAGCGTGTGACAATCGCCAACAGCTTTTCTTCGTTGTCAAAACGCTGAACGGAGGACAGAAATTTCTTGGGTGCAAGAAGATATAGAAATAGCTAGGAGGAAGATCAGGGCTGCATGGTAGATTATCAGAGCAGCACCCAGCGGAACTCCCGCAGAACAGTTGCTGTGCGCCGAGCCGTATGTGGACGAGCATTGTCATGGAGCACGGCACAAAACCTGCAGTAAGCATTCTATGCCTCTTGTTTTGAATGGCATGTCGCAGTTTCCGCAGTGTTTCACATAAACGGTCAACATTAAGGGTAGGAAGTCAATTAGTAGAATGCCCTTCCTGTCCCAGAACACCGTGCGCATCACTTTTCCTGGACCGACACATCCTGTTTAAATTTCCTCTTGACCGGAGATCCACTGTGACGCCAATGCATTGACTGCTGCTTGGTTTCAGGGTAAAGTGCGAAATCCACGTCTCATCGCCAGTGACGATCCTGTCGAAGAACTCGTCGCCGTCATCTTGATACCGCTGCAGAAATGTCATTGCTACTCCTAAGCGTTTCGTTTTGTCCTCGGATGTCAGATTTTTCGGCACCCACCTGGCACAGAACTTCCTGAACCGCAAGTGCTTAGTGAGAATTTCATGCAACAAGGAACGCGTTGTCTGCTGAAAATGGCTGCCGAGCGCTCTAATCGTGAATCGACGGCTCTCCACGATGCGCCTCCGCATAGCTCAACCGGGTCATAACTGATGAGGGATGGTCGCCCACTGCACTCTTCATCATGGACACTTTGATGACCTTCGGAATAATGCCTACGACGCACCATCTGTTTGCTCATGTTGTTCGGACCGTAGACATGACAGAGCTGACGATGAATTTTGATCGGCGCTAGGTTTTTATGCAGTAAGGAACCTTATCACTCACTGAACCTCGCAGTCGGTGGGAGAACGAATAGGAGCCACCATTTCGGGCCACTACAGCCGCGCAACTGGCATCAGACGGGACCTATCCATCGTACATAATTAATACGTCATAGATCTGTTACGTTTGCGCAACATTCCCGGGTGAATGCGCTTGCTTGAAAGGAAACAAAATCGGAAACGTACCTTCTGGATGCACCTATTATTATTATTATTATTATTATTATTATTATTACTATTATTATTATTATTATTATCATCATCATCTTCGTCGTTTTTGTTGATGATGATGAGGGTGCAAATCATATCTCTACCAATTTTTCCTTAGTGCAGTCAACGTTTGCGCTGATTGAATTGCTAATAAACCCATACCCTCGAATTTTCTGTGAATAGTCCATATTTAATGTCCTTTTAGCTTCCTGCATCTCAACAGTACAAGTATATGAATGTATGGTGCAACCGCATGTGTTTATAGAATAATTATATGGATTAATGTTTTACATTTATTCTGGTCTCTGGTACTGTCCAGTATTTCTTCATTTCATATTTTGATAATACCAATTATCGCGGAATGTAGAAATGAATTGTATTGCATTTTATCGGCCAGACCATTGGCAACTTATAATGGATTTCTCATGTTGCTAGCGTTTGTGGTCACCTTGAAATGGCATACCTGAACGTATCCTTACTTGTCTGTAAATTTACTTTTTCCCTTACACTAACGTTTTCTCCTCATTCCAAGTGAACGGTCTATAGCAGTATGTGCACCAGCGACTTTATAGTTTTTTTCACATTCAGTATATATGATTGGTTTTGCGTTTTCGCTTATTATGTCCGAGTGTTGCCATAGTCGGTGCAGGGTTTGCATGCATCCTCTGGATGGCTTGTTTCATTTCACGGTATGTTACTAGGGTGCTTGCTCTCGTAATGAAGGTATTTGTATTCGCATGTTTACTCCGGCGTTCTTGGAATGCATTGCTCGACACACATGCCCTCTGTACAATATCCCGAACTCTTCCGGACATATTTCATTGTATGGACTACATCGACGCCAGTGTAGCCATTGTAGTGTTATCTGCTATTTTGGATTATCTCCTCTGCGATTGCGTTCATGACGGGGATTGTGAATGTTTTCATTGTCCTCGGTATGGAAGCTTTCAATTGTTCTTTCATTTATCTTGTTTGTTGTGCGGTTGTATGAGTGTGTGCGTGTCTGTGTGTATGCTAGTATACTCTTGCTAGACGGGCGTGTTCAACCGACATGGATGCGCGGTTATCCAAATTATAACGTACGTGGTTTCTTTTTTTTATAACGATAGAACTGAACTGGGATGTCTGAACTTTATCTTTGGTCTTGTGGCGGAGTTAAGCCGAGGAGGTAGTGGCACAATGTTCGTTGTGGACTGCGACCGACGAGGGTTCAGGCTGACGGTTAAAAACCGGCACACTCCGAATGAGTCGCCCTTATGTTTTATAACCTCTCGATTTCCGGCCCGTTCTCGAAATCATTAGAAAGAATTTGTAATTTGGGGTATCAAGTTGTTCCAGAAGCTTCTGGAGTTTCTACATGATTTTCTAACGGAAATATGTAAACCGAAAGTATTTTTACATGATGTTAGTGACAGTAATATAACAGGAAGCTGTGGGCTTCTACGCTGCGGAATTTCTGTGCATATAGGTGTTGTACAATTTCCTCAAATTATGGAATATCCGCATAGCAACGCATTCTCTAAACTTCAACGTATAGTGTGAAATAATAAGTAGATATCGAATAGTTTGAAGAATTAAGTACTTGTAATTTCGACGATCAATTTGCTTAGCTCGTCACAATTGAAAAACTAGGATAGATGCAAATGTACAAAACAAGCATTTTACTGGACACAACAATATGTTCAACAACAACAACAACAGAAGGGGTTATAATGTTAGCAATGCTCGGGGACACAATCATTCCTATGGTAGCTACAGGAGCAATCAGCAACATAGACAAAATGCTACTCACTCGGGGAGAAGTATCACAGTTCAACACGAACTATAGAAAACACCAACAATGGGAGAAAATGGGGATCTCAATAGGGTCACACCCGGGTATCACACCACGAGCATCAAATGACAAATCATTTGGGAAACCAAAAATAGGGGTTTACAGAGGGCATGTAAGCATCCACAGAGTGCTGACCAGAACAGGTCGCCCCAATTAGGGCTCATCGCTATAATAAAGAAATATGAACAGGTAGCGATCCGCAGTAGATTAACCCAAGTTTCAGTAAGCTGAGATGTAAATGTATCACCGAAAGTAACGATTAAAATTATGCGTATCATAAGGGAAGCATTAACAGACAGAGGCGCTAAAGTTTCAGTTTGCTCCGGAGTAATGTTTTAGGAAACTGCAAGAAAAGAAAGTAAGAATTATGTGCCTTAAGATCGAAAATGTTTATTACGCAGTAGCAATATCTAAAAGCTGAGAAAAGGTGAAACAGTGGGCTATGTTATCTATAATTGCGGGAAATACTGCATTCCATCTAATTTTTCTTATTTTTACGCGCCACAAGCTGTAGTTTTTGGTTCAGATTGCCTTTACAAACGGGAAGCTATAATTAACTTTGAAATAAAGTGTTTATTGTTGGAAAATGGAAACATAACAATTCCGTTTAAAAGGGGACAATCAATGGAGGGACGTGTGCCCATAACCAGAAAGAGGGAGCTTGGAGAAGAAACATTCTTATTAAAGTAGTAATGTACAACAGATATAGTTATTGTGAATGCAAAAGAAGAGCATGTACAAAGTCACCTTCAAGAAAAAAAGGAGTATGGATAACGATGTATTATATTTAAACACGCGGGAATTTTGTAAGAAATCAGAATATGTCCGGTTATACCGGATGGACGCCATTAGCGCCACACATTTAACACCAGCCAGGTATAAGGATTCTAGGAATAACAGCATAACACAGAAAGCAGAGATTTCTCAGCAGATAAGAACTAAAGTCAATGAAGTACTCAAATTCTCCGATAAACATAAAACATTGTTAGAAGAGACGGTGTATTTGTATTGTGCCGATGGTCAATTTCCATTGGAGAACCGGCTAATGAGTGTCATTAAGAAGGAGATGTCAGTCAATGGGGTTTGAGGAAAAACTACCCGGTTAGACAAGTGAGAGCTTAGGTACAAGGAAGGAAACGATTAAGCAAACCTTCACAAAACATTCATATAACTATACTTGTGTTAGGTAATCTTGTGCGTTATACACACGTGCACATACATAGTAACATATAAACGCGCGTGCAACAGGAATTTGGGGTAAATAGATTCAATTAGCTTTTCTACCTAATATTAATACCTTAGGGATAGCTTTATGTAAGACAATTTGTTTTCCCAATGAATCTAAACGAGCTTACTAGAAGCGAATTTGCACGTTTCTCGAAATCTCTACTCCTCCTGTGTACCACATTTGATAAAGTATATTCCAAAGCTTCCTGTTGTATGTTATACCGATTATGGAGATAGATACGCAATGTAAAGCAAAAATGTTTTCTGGAATTATATTTTAGACATTTTTCGGCACATAAATGCTCTTCACAATACAGCTTATCAGTGAGACATTTTTGCTTTCTCTACAGTCGACCTATCGGATTTTCTAAAAAATGGCTCATCAAATGTTTCAGATGGGAAAGAAAATGCATTTCTTGAAATTTTTGGGAACGGCCTATAAAGTCTCCTTACTATTAATGAATTTCTTATCACTTGAAAGCCATAAGGGTCAGGCAATAACTTACTATACCTACAAAAATGTAAATCTTACAAAGTAAATAAATAGAGATAAAAAGAATAAAAATACATTTTCCCTAACGTTTTAGAAATATTTCGCTTCCTATGTTTACAGGTTCCCATGTGTAAGTATATCATAACGGGGATACTCCAAAGGTATGACATCCTTCATTTTTCCTCCATCATAATCTTATAAAAAACAAAACATATAATATTGTACACACATGGCTTTCTCTTTCATAACAATTTCTCAAGCGCTATTCATATGACAGGCGATTCCTCTATTTCTTTACGTTCGTCACGATTATAAAATGTTTTGCTAGTAATGATTTCAACTTTAGTGGAATTAATAATTTCTACATGCTTATACCCAAGGCAGAGAGGTGTTACATCTCGTTTTTGTTTGTCTTGAGATAATGGAGATAAAAATATACAGTCGCGAATTGTCAACCTATTTTGGGCATATACGCTTAACGTGGGAACATATAAATGTGTTATGGTATAAAATATTTCGAAAACGGTTTACGTTAGAAAAAGTTATTTTGAGAAAGGTGTGTATTTTAATGAGCGGTAACTTTTTCCTATGTTTTCGCCTATCTGGTATGGTTTCCCAGTCTAATACTCAATAAAGTTAGGAGTTCACAGCGTATTCAAAGAAAACTCAAGACATACACTTTATTGGTCATGTTGATGTCACAAACGTTTGGTGTTTTAATAAAAATATCATTAAAGTAATTTTGAAGAAAATAAAGAATAACGAAAATTCCTCCACGTGAAGGCGTGGATGGAATTTCGTGAAAAATATGCAAAAGCTAAATATGTACATTCTGTTCGTTTTGAGTTATACTACTCTCTCTCACTCTCTCTCTCTCACACACACACACACACATACACACAAACACAAACAGACCTTTTTCAAAATTGCTCCAGGGGCCATAAAACCTTTATTTTCAGTGAAACACTTTCGATATTTTGGGCGGAATAGAGTACCTACTACTTCTTCACACCATAGGTAGGCTGTGAAGAAAGTAAAAATAAGCTGAAACAGCTGAGTGTCTTGCATAAATATAAGCAATGGGGAATAAATATAACAAAGTCAAGTAGCTTTACTTGAAATCAAACATTCTTACCATTGTTAAAGCAGGATTTGAAGTATAACTTTTGGTACGAAGCAAACGGTATTCTTGGCTGGAATACAACACTTTCTTCTAGGTTGGAAGTGTAGAATCAGACGACTAAGAAATCGAATGCCATAGCCGAGATACGTGGTTTAAATCCTGGCTATGGCAATGCATTTTTCAGTCGTTAGATTCTACCTTTCCAATCATGTCCCACACAAACGGCTAGTGTGAAGGAACAATTAATTCACCTTCTTATCTAACACGTAGAGAAAGTAAAAATGGGAATCTTAATTTTGTAATAATTGCTAAATTCTGCTGAAAGATTCCACTTAAGTGTTCAAAAAGTATATTTTACGTAATATAAAATACTGATAGCAAAAAAACGTTTTAAATAATTTTAATGTACATAGCAATACCATGCATTGTTGCTGAAATTAATTAACAAATGAAAGCAAATGAATGTTTGGGATATAACTACATATGCTAAAGATTTTGAAAATTAATTTTTAAACTTTTGTAATTACTGTTGCCAATTTTCATAGGCACATTAGTTTAATAATTCTTTCTCCCATAGCCTTACCCAGGTTTGGGACTGGCAGCTCTGTTATACTCCTTTGCTGGTGGATTAAAAGCTGATTTGCACGAAAATATTTTCGTCAGTGCTTTATATCAAGAAGTTTTCAAAGGGTACAGCAAATCGAACTGCGAGCTGCGAGGTTTTGAAAAGGGTAATATCGTATTGCGCCGATGGCCAGGTTGTCCCCTGACTCTTTTTCCAAGAAAGTCATTACACCTTTGACGATGTATTCGTATTGCGCCGATGGTCAGCTTCCATTAGGGGTCCGGCTAATGGGGGTCATTAGGAAGGAGCTGTCAATCAATGGGGTTTTAGGAAAAACTACCCGGTTGGACAAGCAAGGCCCTAGGTACAAGTAAAGAAACGATTAGTCAAATCTTCACAAATCATTAGTACAACTACACTTGTGTTAGGTAATAATTTTATGTGTTAATACACGTATGCACACAATACAAACATATGAAGGTTCACACAAAGGGAAATTTGGGGAAAATATATTTTATTTGCTTTTAACTAATATTAATACTTAATCTTTGGGGACAGTTTTGTGTAAAGCAATTTTTTATTCCAGCGAATCTGAATGAGCTTACTAGAAGGGAATTTGCACGTTTTTCGAAATCTCTACTCCTCCTCCTTTCCGCATTTGCTAAAAATTGTTGCAAAGTTTCCTGTTTGCATGTTATACGGTTTATGGAAATACGCACCGAGTTAAAAAAATGTTCTGAGAAGTTATGTTTTAGATATTTTTTGGCACTTAAATGGCTCTTTAAAATGCAGCTTATAAGCGAGACATGTTTACCTTCTCTACATCCTACCTATTGATTTTCTCAAAAACGGCTCATGAAATGTTTAGATATTAGAATGGTAAATAAAATTTATATCTTGAATTTTCTAGAAACAGCCTACAGAGAGAGAGAGCCACCTTTATTGTCAGTGAATTTCACGTATCTTGAAAACCATACATGATAAGAAAAACTTACTATATAAAAACTGTAGATCTAAAAAGGTTCAAAATATTCTTTCTTAAGGCTTTAGAAACATTTCGCGTCTTATGTTTACAAGTTATGTGTAAGTATATCTGAAGGGGGATCCTCTAAAAGAATGCCATTCTTCTTCTTCTTCTTTTGGGGGGCCCCTTCCGCATAATCTCATAAAAAATAAACAGGCATAATTTTGTATTCTCACATGACCTTCTCTTTCATTAGAATTTCATAAGTACCTACATACTATTCGTTTGAAACGCGATTCCTCCATTTCTTTACGTTCGTCAGGATGATAAAATGTTAGGCTAGAAATTATTTGTACATGGAGGTAAAAGAATAAAGAGTCGCCAATGAACTATTACTGTCAAATGTACTTAACTTGGCAAAATATAAATTTATTATGGTATGAAATATTTCGGAAAGGCTGTCCCTAGGAAACAGTTATTTTGGGGAAAGTGTGATCTTAACGACCCCTAGGTTTTCTTAAAATATGCTTTTGCCTATCTCGTATGGTTTCCAGTCAAATACAGTTTTGTAACACTCACTAAAGGTAAGGAGGGGTTCATCGCATGTTCCGAGAAAATTTAAGATATATCCACAGTTTATTTGTCATGTTAATGTCACAAACTTTTGGTATTTTAATTTTTAAAAAAGTGTTAGAGCCGTTGATAACAAAACAAAAAATAAACAAAATTCTTCCACGCAAAGGATAGTTTGGGATGGAAGGAATTTCGCAAAAATATTCGTGTCATATTCTTGAAGATAAAAAACTGAAATATAAAGTTTGTTGATATTTAGTTATGCTGTTCACACCCACACGGGCCGTTTTCAAGAATGCTTCGGGACCTCAAAACGCGTATTTCCGGTGAAAACTCGCTTTCGAACATTTTGGTGGAATACAATATCTATTTCCTCTTTCTATCATAGGTAGGCTGTAGAGAAAATAAAAATCAGCTGAAACAGCTGACTGTCTTGCATAAGCAAGGAGGAATAAATATAGCAAAGCCAAGTAGCTTCGCTTAAATTAATTTTTAGCGAAAGCTTTTGAGCGATATTAACGCAGGATTTGAAGCACCACTTTTGATACGAAGCAATGGAAGTTTTGGTTGGGGTACAAACTCTTCTTACCTAACATATAGAGCAAGTAAAACGAGAATATTAACCTTGGAATAATTGCAAAGTTTTTTCTAGGTTTCCATTTAAGTAGTCAAAAAGTACGTAACATGGATCATTTTACGTAATATAAAATACTGACAGTAAAAGCGTTTTAAAGAAATTAAATGTGCCTTGCAGTATCATGCAGAGAAATATTTAATTATATGCATAAAGCTTTAATTGTTGCCAACATTAATTAACCAAGCTAAATGAAAGTTTGTGGTACAACTATATATCTTTAAGAATACAAAAATTAATATTTAACTTTTTATAAAGATTTTCACCGATTTTCATAGGCACGATAGCTTAAAAATAAACTTTCTAAATAAAAAACTTTTACCCAGGCTTGGCCCTAGCAGCTCTGTTAGACGGCTTTTCTGGCGCTTTAAAATTTGATTTACAGGAAAAGGTTTATATCCATATCAATGCTTTATATCCAGAAGTGTTCAATAATTCGCAGCTCGCGGTTCCATTTGCTGTTAATGGAATACATACTGACTAGTAAACACAGTAATAGAAATCAGGTGTAGTATGAGAACAAACTGTTCATCAGCGCAACACCATTACCTATTAAGAAGGCAATTAGCAACCCATGGTGCACCTCAAGCGTGTAATGACTTTCCTGGAAAAGGGTCAGGAGAACAAACTGACCATCGGCGCAACACGATATTACCCACCTTTGAGATGCACAAGGGTACCTAATTACCTTCTTAATAGGCATTGGTATTGCCCCGATAGGTATTTTGAGAAATAATTATGTATTTTCACCTAAACCAGGAAAATGTACAGCTTACACACATACACACATTAACTAAAACGCATGACACTTTATACGCATCCAATGAGGAATCTTGCGTTTACCATAAGGGAATAAGCAGAAAGAATAATTAAAGACATGATTAGAAATGATATTGTAGAACCAACTGTATAATATTATTTAAATATTTTTTGTTGGCAACCTAAGATGATTCACGACAAGCGAAAGCTAAATTCTTTCACGTTCCCAGCCAGTGTCAGGGTAGACGAAATAGATCAGCTACTGTATAATTAGGGTAAATAAGCAGTATGTTTTGTAATGAAGAGAGACAAAAGTGAGATCATAAACCTAGTTAAAAAACCGCTTACATTTAACAAGTGTATAGACTGTTTGTTAAGCACAGCAGAGTTATTAGTTATACTAGAAAAACAAATTAAGAGAAGTGTATTACTTATTGTGAGATATTTTGGTATAAAAAGAGAGCCCGAAGAAACAGCGATAAAGATGTCAAAAGAGATTGGAAAGCATTAGAAGAAAGGTGGAAGTGAGAAAAAGGAAAGTAAATAAACATACGGCAAAATGAACACCAAGAATTGGCTATTAGTTCTGGTCAGGAAAACACAGAAACTTGAAGCATGGAGTAAAAGATATTACAGGATTAATCTATTAGATAAGGGATCGGCTGTTATGACGGCCAGTTTGGGTCATATACTTTTGTGAGATAAGGGATGTAGATGCTAATGAAGTTTGTGGGAGGTACCACAAATAGTTACTGCAACAATTCAAGTCGTGAATAATATACTCCACGAAAATCCTATTATATCCTGTATGATTTTAGTGTGAAAATGTGCATGCATATAGATAAAATGCATTCATTAATTAGGTAAGGAAATGGTAACTTTTTCCACTTGTTATTTCTTTCTCTTTTCTCCATTTTATTGGATCAATGGTGCTTATGACATATTAGTGTGTTGAATGCACATTATGTATATATATATATATATATGTTTATTCGTAGCATACAATTAATTTATGTTACAGATTTTATTGATAACCAAAGAGGACAACTAGCCGCTGAGAAACATATGGACAGACAAAAGTTATGTACACTTAATTTAATAGGTGTCGAAGCATTTGTGCAGTGGCCTTAAGTGAAGAGGGTTTACGAAAGTGTTTGTAAAAATTAGAGTCCTAAGTGTTTCCAGGATGTTGGTAAAACATACTATAGTGTAACCAATTCTGGAACAGAAGAATGTGAACTGTGTGATTTTTAAAACTTTGTTTAGGTGCCTCATTCTCGTTGAAAACAGACACTAAGTTCACAAAACGTAAACATTACATTTCAAAGAAATGTATGTAACAACATGAAGAACTGTTGCAGACATTTGTTTATAACTTGTACAAATATGTTATATCCAGGACATTAACCATTAGTTATTGTCATATTTCACTCTGCATTTTCTTCGCCATTTTTATTGTACATTTGTGTACTTTTTAGCGGCCTATCATGGATATCCTGAAAATTACCAATATGGAAATTTTAAGAAAGTCAATAAGGGCCATTTGTAGGGGAATACCTAACCATAATTTTATGCGCAAGTTAATATAAAGAATATGATCACAGATATGAAAATAAACAACAGGGAAAATTAACAGGGGAAATATATAAGCAGAGAAATAAGAGAAAAGTTATATATTAGAGGTAATGTTAATAGCATTAATATAAAATATCAAACTTTATGAATGGAATATTGTTAAAAAGACGTTGGACTGAAACCGTGCTAGCAAATTAAAAACATTAGCATGGGGAATTTCACAGTAGAGGAAGTTAGAAAATGTAACAGCTTGTGAGAGAGGGATGACCAAAAGAGAAAGAAACCGGAATATATAGGAATTCCTAGATATGTCATTAGCACTACAGGGAGTTGCAAAAAGTGACAATTTGTGGAGAGAGTGGACCGACGGGAGAAGGAGGAAGGGGTATATAGCAATTTTTATATATCTCATCAGAAGCGTGACAGCAGAAATACGAACGATTGAATTCCCATACAACGCTATGTTAGGCACCAAACAAAATAGACGTTGCAGTGATTGGTGAGAACTTGCGCGTCAGGGGATTTACATATTTTAGGGAAACCCTTTCCAAGCAGCATATAATTAAGAGAAATAACTTGGCAAGCTGCATTTATACTTTTAAATTTGGAATAAAATCCCTCTAATAACCGAAAACGTGGTTGTACTGCTGCTCTCAGCCACTTCTGAGATAGGTATAGGCTTAATTTACAGGGTTTTCAAGCACGCGATAGCATTCGGCGAAACTTCGACTCTGAGACGTACAGATGACAAGGCAAGAATTTCGCTGAACTTAGCTAACCCAGAGCGCTGTCACAACCATGTCATATCTGTTATTACGATGAGGAGTTGCCGGTTAACCTTTGAGTCGCTTCGCTCTATTAAAAAGAAAATGTACAGTCGAGTGCAAAAAAAAATCCATGTCGATGCTTTTGGTTACTTTTAATGTGGAGAATCGATATATGTGAGCTGAATGGTTGAAACAATATGCCTCCGAAAGACTGTCTATACTAGGCCCTGAATGAGTCCGGTTCTTATTGGTTCGAAACTCTGTAACCGAATGAGGGATGGAAATAGGGCTCGGCAGAGGTGTGTAAATTGTTGATTGTAAACTGAAACCGCGGTTCCTCATATCGGCAGTTTTTTTTTCTTTTTCTTTTTTCTTCCATCCGACTTTACATACCTGCAATTTCAAAATTCTCTTCAAATGATGACCACCTGTTGCTATGCATGCACCGTATCTTCTGAAAATGTTCCTGGAAATCCGACACAGTTCGTCAAGTAAGATATCTCTAATTGTTTTTGTGATGTCTTTTAGTTCGCGTACAGTATAGGGATTATTTTCGTACCATTTATCCTTCATTGTTTCTCGAAGACACAAAAATAAAGCCTACTATGATTGATATAGAGGATTTAGGAAGCTACATACTTTTACTCACTACTTCATTGTGAAATACTGAACGAATCTCATCCATAGATGAACCCGTTAATGTGCGGACATGTGACGTTATCCTGCATAAAATAGAGTGATATCGCTCTTTTTTGTCAACTTAAAAATGGGGTGAAAGTCAGTTCTATGTATCATGGTGAGTTGATAGTTTAATAAACAAATTATTGTATACTTTATTAGCAGACCAGACTACAGTTTTTAATCATCGAGAGGGATTTCGAAAGCAACATTAGGATTTTCTGTACTCTAGTAACGACTGTTCTGGCTGTTTATACACTGGCTGATATAAAACTAGCCTCGTCTGATTAGAAAATTAAACCAGCATCAAAATTTCATCAGAACGCCCTGGTGAAAACGTCTACAAAGAATTGATCCTCTTTACAGAGGCTGTTGGATAATATTGTCTGTGGCTAACCTGCATTTTATACGGTTTCAATTTAAGAAGTTTATGACATTAGGAGCGAAGATTTTGACTCATACATTTGTTTTGATAAGCGCTTTAATGGCTTTCTTGAACCAGCACATATGCAGACAACACTTTAATGTAATTACGAATCTGTTAAAACGTGACGTTTTCTCGTAATTTTTTATCTGCAACTGACCTGTTGGTTTTTAGTTTCTTTATAAATGTTTATATTGTCTTCTTAGAAGGAATAGGCAAATTTGGAAATTTGCTATGTAATAATCGCCGACAACTCCTCCAATTCGATATCTAAAAAGTTCAGACAAATAAAAAAACGTTCTTCAATTATATGTCCCATTTCTAAACCCAATACAAATAAATGTTCGTAACACTGCACCTAATAGAGTTAGGAGTACACAGAAGGAGGGGTCTCAAAAACTTGAGCACAACACCGCAAGTAGCCCACAGTGGCCCTTTTTGCTTCCAATGTGACTTGGGAGGGAGGAAGGGAGGGAGGGAGAGATACGGGGAGACCAGAAGAGCGACCATATTGGAATAAAGATATGCGCTAGTAAGGATGGGATCCCTAACTATTTCAGTTGGACCACATCCTGGCGCCGGCTAGCCACACCTTAGTCCCGCTCCAGCTAGGGGTCCCGTTGGCCTGAGGCACGCTCCCAGGAAGGGAGCATCAACATAACAACCAGACGCAAAGGAGAAATGTTTCCAAAGTGCAAATTCCACCGTCCTGCCACAACACACCAAACGCCATGGCCTGGTCCTTCAACACTGAAATAGATGGAAGGTAATGATAGGGACAGGAATGGTCGCAGGAATTCCGTAGTAGAAGAGAACCACCCCAGCATTTACTACCAACCCGGGTAAACCACAAAAACCTATGGATAGAGTGACCGGCACGGCGGTAATCCAACCTGGGACATCCCAAATGCGAGCCCTACACGTTACCATGGAACCATCTCACTCAGTAACACTGCACGTAAACACTCCGAATTTTATTTTTAACTAAAAACCCGAGATCAGGAATTTAACCCAGGACCTCCTGAAGGCGACTCTCATACATTACCGCGGAACCATCTCATGTGTTAATACTGCGTGTAAATACGAGTTGTATTTTTAACTATACAGATACAAAATTTAACGGCGGGCTGCGGGGGCAGTTGATCACCAAATCTAATGAGAGGATTTCCCTGTTTTTTGGTGTTGTGTAGTTAAGACGCTTTGGAATCAGTCTGTAGTGCGCGTAGTGCCATTTCCGCCCACATAATTTACTTGCCCTCCAAGAAAAAGAATAACCTGCTTATGAAGAGCGTTTTATTTTGAAGCGTCCAGTATTTAAAAAAATCCTACGTTAACTGTGACAGAGATATGGATGTGTATTGAACTCGTCTTTAAAGAAGGGAGTCTACTAAGAGGCTTTAAAGTGCTCTGTCCAACTCCCTTCTTGCCTCTTTTATTTATTGTGTAAGCCTGTGATTCAAAGCATATACCAGAATCAGCATGAGGTACGCGCTAAGGAAGAGAAGGGCCTCTTAATTTGCTGGTGTTATAAGCTTGTGTAGAGAGGTTTGCTTTCGCGTTACTTTATTGGGTTTTAGTAAAAATGTCACTTAGCAAACAAGGTAGAAGTAGTGAAAGTCAACCTATAATACAGGATGGGCCATAAGTCACTACCTATTACTACCTCTATTCGATGATAATTTTAATACTTAAACTTAATGTGAGTTATTTAAAGTACACTTTTTAAAATTGTCTTTCCTCTGCATTCACACATCTCTGAAGACGATCTAGGACACTTAAGCACAATTCTTCACACAGTTGTAGATTCGAATCAATAAATTGAAAATCTATATCACTAGCGCTTTTAAGTCCTCGATTGTGGTTGATTTTGAAGCGGAAACCATATCTTCAGTCTATCCCCAAAATGAAAAATCCATTGGAGTACGATCTGGTGATCTTGGAGGCATTTCTACTGTCACTCGTCTTCCAATAACTCTTCCACCAAGCACCTCATGAAGATAGTTTCGCACAGCAACAGCATAATGTGCTGAGGCACCATCATGCTGAAAGTAAATTGAGTTGAAGCAAGCCTACGAGTAGACTTTCAGGACTCTAAACAATAGCTTGTAACACTTTCACGTTTGTATCCTCAGGTAGTGATGGCCTACCTGACCCACTGCAGTCCATTACTGATCCATTTGCTTCAAAACGTTTCCCTAAATTGTAGACCGCCTTCCGTGTTGGTGGAACAGTATTGAAGTGTCCATTCCATTCATCAATTAATAACGCATCACCACATTTGTACCATCTTTGAACACAAAAAATTCTTTCTTCTTTCGATAAAGCAACAACAAAGATACAGAACACATCTAAGCAAAAAACATCTCTAAATAAACATCTGACAGCGGACTGACGATTTAGCAATGTCCTCTAGGGTGTATCTGAGTAACTAATCATGAACATCACAGGCGGGTGATTTGAAATTCGTGGCAGATTAAAACCATATTAGAGTAGAAGTAGTAATGGGTAGTGATTTATGGCCTACTCCGTACATAAACGGAAAGCGTTGCGTCACCAAAGTAGGAATAGAATTTGCAATGCGCCTTCTTTCTTCTTTCTATTTGGACTGAGCAAGATTCTTATTACTGTTATTAAGATATGACTTTCAGACTACTTGTAACTTAGCAATGCACACCAAGTTTGTTTACTTAAGTACTACAGTAATGCCCTATAAATTATTTTCGTTTTATCTGATTACTGTGTGTAACTTCTCTCTGCATTTTAACGTGTGGCAACGTCGCGCTTCTCCCGCAGTGGTAAACTACCAGCTGCTGTAGGGGCACCTGGGCCACTTTTCCCGTTTATATGGGAAAAGATAGGGAAAACCAGGGGAGATGCTAGGCTAGGAGAACGTTAAAGGTGAAAAACGCGTTTATATGGGGAGATAAGAAATATGAGAAGAGATGCTCGGCTAGACAGGGCTTGAAGGGTAGAATATACGATTATATGAGAAAGGATAAGGAACACCACGAGAGATGCGAGGCTAGGCAGAGGTTGAAAAGGCAGAATGTACGTTTCATAAGGGAGAGATAGTGAATTCAAGGAGAGATGCTAGGCTAGACAGCTAATGGTAGAATATGTATTTTATGTGGGAGATATAGGAAACCGTTTCACTGCCGTTGCGGTTGGGGTGCAGAGAAATCTACCGACGCAGATCCTCCTTGAGCAACTCCAGCAACGCTGGCCTTCAATGGCGGAGGCAACCAGGATAGTCTCGAGGAACGGACCATCTTCACTGGTGCGCCTTGTTTTCCTTAACAAGGCGCAATATGATGCCGCACTTCAGACGGGCGTGGAGCTTCTCGATACCACGATCCGCTTTGAAGCCAGCCGCACACAATGGACATTACCGTGCGTCGCTGCTGCCAGTATGGGCACTCGGCGGCACACTGCAGTGTTTCACCAGGCTGCCACTACTGTGGCTTTCCGGCCTTGACGTCCGCCTGCAAGCAGCATGATCTTTCTCGTCGTAGAAGATTCTGCGCCACCTGCTGCAGGCTGGATCACTTCACAGGCCAAGCTTGCTGCCCGCTATAGCCTAGAAGGGCAGTATCACAACAGACAGCACAAGATGCTCCACCTCAGCCTTCCCGCTCTGGCCGGGACAGAAACGACGCCGACAACAACACCAACATGGCCAAAACTAACTATCAGCAATAGAAGCATCCATCACAGAACCTCTGGCGGCCTCAGCCACCATACAGGCAGAGGTCGCAACACTCAACCAGAAACTGGAAGCGCTTCGGCAGGCCGCCAAACGGCGGTTTGCCGGTATCGAAGCGAAACAACGTTCCTCAAACCGAACCTACGCCAGCGCCATCGGAAGTCTCAATAATTGAAGATTTTAATCGATGAGTTATCTCATTATGACGATCCAGACCTGCTGCCATCGATTCAGCGTAAGCTGTACCACATTGAAAGCTATCTGGAAGAAGACCACGCTACAGAAACCACCGTGCCGAGCGGCTGACGGCCATCGAGGCCTCAATCGCCGGCATCAGGGAACAACAACTATGTACCAACACAGATATCACCAACAGCCTCCGCCAACTACAGGACAATCACCACAACTGGAGGGAGCTATCTATTGATACGCTACTTCATCGAGCAACATGTCCTGCAACAACCTGCTCAACACAACAGATGCCGCAACAGATGAACACCACAGCGCAACAACACCACCTCACAATGACCATTGCCTGGAAGTAACACGCCCGGGCACGGTACCCGCAAAATCTCACTCATGAGTCACAAAACACCAACGTCAAAGGTCCCTGTCAGGGCTTCGGACATGATAGTTTCCTCGTCCCCACTGCAGAGTACTCCGCCACAAATTACTATGCACTCACAAACATTGGGTTTGCTACGGCGGTACCAGCCACCATGACACCACTGTGACCCAATAAAAAGCGCCAAAACAGCATTAAATCCTTTCTATTCCTCTTCCTTCCAGATACCCTACAAATTCTTATTTTTCCTAAATCCTTTATTCCTGTTTCCCCACAAAAAAAACGGCGATGGGTGTTAGGCTAGGCAGGTAGGAGACTATAAAATGCGTTTATGTGGATGAAGTAGGGAATACGAGGGGAGATGCTAGGCTAGATAGAGGATTAAGGAGGGAAATGCGTTCATGCGTGAGAGATAGGGAAACCGTGGAGAGATGCTAGACTAGGAGGGGTTTGAGGACTAGAAAATGCGTATGTATGGTCAGAGACAAGGAATAGGAGGAGAGATGCTAGGGAAGACAGGGCTGAATGTATCTATCGGTGTTTTCCAGAAGGGTTGGGGAACAATTTCAAAGTATTTAGAGCACAGGCACTATGTATCTGTCTCGGACGGCACTTAGAAGCAATTTCTGGGTACAAGATTAGCTTACTTTGCAGGTATTCTTATGGTGTTTTGATGTAGTGGAGCAGGTATTTGACATTCTCTTACTGGCTTTAGGACATTTCTAGATACATAAACCTGTATTTTAGTGTGTTGGAGTAAGAATTTTTAAGGTATTTCAGCCACTTTAGTAGGAATTGTTAAGTATTTTAAGCATCCATTTATGGGCTTTTCAGGCATGGGTACAGGCGTTTAGAGTATTCTGAAGGGCTTTATGGAAATTGTAACAGCTATTTTTATGATATTGGGACAGGTGTTAGAGTATCGTGATGGTTTGTAGAGTGACAGAGGATTTTTGAACATTTTGAACTATTTTGTGCTGTTTTAAAGTATTTTGACTCGACTACAGCTATGTTTTTCGATGGTTCTGGTAAAAGTATTTCATGCTTTTAGGGGTATTTTAGACCATGGAATTAGGTATGGGCATCGACTTTAAGAACATTGTGGTACACGGTTGGAGAATTTCAGGTGTTTCAAAGGCAGTTTGGGGAACTGGAACAGATAGTTTCAGGATATTGGTACAGGTTTTCTTAAAGAGTTTTCAACACATTTTGAATGTAATTTATGTTGTTTTAAAGTATTTTTAACAGCTATGCAGGCATTTTAGGGTACTGGTAGGAGTATTTGTAACTCTTTAAAAGCAGTTTAGTCTATGGAGTTAGGTAGTTGTACAGGTTTTTGAGTATTCTGATGGTTTTTAGAGGAACAGATGTTTTATGAACATTTTGAGGTATTTTATACTGTTTTAAAGTATTTTGACACTTCCACAGGTATATTTAGGGTACTGACAGAAAAACATATTTAGGGCTCTTTAAAGGCATTTTAATATATGGTGTTAGGTATAGGTACAGGCATTTAGAACATTCTGGTACATGTTCAGGGAAATTTCAGGCATTTAGAAGGGCATTTGGAAACAGGAGCGGGTGTTTTTACGTATGAGTGTAGGCATTTAGGGGTATTTTGACCAATGCAATAGGAATTTTAGAGCATTTTGATGTGCATTTATAAGCTTTTTATACACCTCTCTAGTTATTTTCCATCATTATTGCTGTATTCTGATGGCTTTTACAAAACCGGACCAGGAAGTTTCATGGCTTTGGCATTAGGTTTTGAGGCATTCTCTCGTGTTTTATACAGATTTTCTCTCGTGTTATACAGAGCTTGTGGTAATCTATAACCATTTAAATCATTTTTGCAATCATATAGGCTGCTTTTAAGTAGGTACTTCTGTATATTCTAATGCTAACATGTGATAAACTATATGAAGATGTCTTTTCTAACCCGGCCTTAAGCCCAGCTAGCAATGTTAATGTTTTCATTCAGCTTTTATGTGGTTATATTTTTGGCTAGACGAACTGACTTTACCATTTAATTGATGCTTTGTTAGATAAGGATTCTAGGGGTAGATGTCCCCCTAATGACAGGATTATCGCCTCCCCTTCCATCTTCTTATTCTTCTTTATTCATTAGGTGTCTATTAGGTGTATAAACAGCACTTAAGTCAACTTCTACTTTTTTAAATTGTAGACTCACGGAGAAAATATTAATCTTCGGGTCACATTCTCTTAGACGCTGTTTGTAATACTGTAATGCCTATATGTATATGTCGTTATTCCATCGTCGGCAATAACTCTTTTGTCGTCGTACGGAGTAAATGTAATTTTATTCACTTGCACCGTGGAAACAGTATGCTCTCGTGATAGGATAAGATTCATGGACGTTCTTATTATTTCGCTGGTTTTAAGATAGCCTGTATACCTGTCGAATGTGATGTACTGCTTAATAGAGCTACGTTTTAGGCCTTTAATATTTTTTACCATTGAGCCGTGGATATCTAGTGCACACATCTTAGGTCGTATTTCGACACAGCGTTGAATGATTATACAAATAGCCTCATCTTTAAATTTTCCCAGCACTGTTTTTGTTCTGAGTGGAGTTATATATTATATGGTTGACAGGGTATCCAGATGCTCAATAGAACGTAGCTTGTCCTAGTGCATACCTTCAGTTGTTACGCGATGAATGAATGAATCAGTGACCATATACATAAGCTTCAGGTTTACAGCTCCATAATATGGCATCAGCACATCATGATGATAGCGGTACATTAATGCCTTGGAGATGTCCAACGCACTCATTCCAAGGTATATAGGTTTCTTAAATACAATCTGTCGATAGGCCATATGGACAGCGGCTAAATTATTAGCAAATATTGCCCTATTGATAAACATAGGCTTAGCGATCAACTTTTCCAAAGTCTTCTCGTTTGTAACCATCCCTATATCTCTAAGATCTCTAAGAGTTTGTAGAGGTCCTTCTGGAAATCATTTGCAGCCTGCTGTCGTAATCTGTTATTAAATTCTATATAAGGTTTTAACCACTGACACTGTTGGAATTGTAGCACACGATGGATTTTACTTAAGCGTAACCCATGATTAAGAGCTTGCTTCAAAGTCATGTAATGTACTACATACTGCTTTCTAGGTCCAATATGATATCGGTTTCCTTGTAGATGACTCCTTAGGCTTCATAAACTCACGCAGGAAAGGTAGATCGTTGTCTAGAACGTGAAATTCCGCAGGATACTCAATGTCAACTTCTTGTAGTCTTCCTAAGTTGATTTCATTAGAAGAAACTCACTCAAATCCGCCATAAGGAAAGGTATAGCACAGGGCCCAACCATATTGGTTATTTGCATCCTCAAATGTGGTAAATTAACATGGTCTCGACGGAACAAACTCCTCCATGTAGATATTATTAGCCTCTGCATAACGATGAGAAACTTGGCATAAACCTTCTCTTATGCCGGATTCTATCATGAGTAGTTGATCATAATCCTGTAGCAGTTCCAGCTGAATTCCAGTATACAGCAACGTAGCGTACCAGGTAAGTCCTGGAGAGGTGAAATAATGTGCGGGATCAACTTTATGTGTTTTCAGCATCTGATTTCTAAATGTTCTCAAAGACATCAGCTAGAAGAAGCACATCTGAGGTTAAGTAGAGGTAGCTATATTCTCCCAGGTTACTTACATTAAACAGTCTCCATACATTTCTAGCATGATCATAGCCGGAATCACTAATTTCTTCTTCATTTAATCTATTGTAGAAGGATTCCTTAGGTGGCAGGCAGGTCTCATTCAAAGTATCCAATCAAGTGACGTAATTACAGGGAAATACTCCGTTCCGAGTCATCAACTTCAGTGCATCTTCTCCAAAGTACTTTAATGTTTCAGGATATGAGATTAGATATTTTACCAACTTATCCAAGCTTGTACTCAGGAACCGAAAGTTATCCACAAACCGAAGCTTTATATCTCTAACATACTTGGAGAATAATATATAGCTTTCTTCAGAGTTAATAATTACCTCCACACGTTCACCTGTACAACCTAGCTCCTTAACAATGAAATCAGAATCATATCCGCTAAAGTTATGCATGAAGACAGGAATATATTTAGGTGTTTTGCAGGACAAATTACGCTCATTATTATAGACTTCCACGATATTCACCACTGATATGATTATCCTCGCGTACCTAGTAGTTCTCTTCTGTAAAGGTTTTTCCACACAAGTAGCATACTGTGGAAGACTCAAACTCCGTTTGCTGTTGATTCGTAAGTTTCAGAGGCTTAGTAGAGTTGTGTATATTATCAATCTTCTTGGAAAGGGATGAAGGGTATTCCATGAACTTTTGAGCACCAAAGCCATGATATACATAGGGATGCTAAGAAGATCAGTTTCGAGTTTTTTAACGCTGGATGGCGGTTTGACGTAAACACAGAAGCTCGTAGGTTTATGCTTTTGATAAAGGGTTGTATAGAAGTTTCAGGATTGAGGATGACATGGAGTGAGGATACTCTAAAAATCCGCATAGATAACATAAGGTACTTTCAGCATCCTCTCAATATTTTTAAACTCTACAATTGATTACTCCTTGGTAGGCATAACTACCCATTCAACATCATGTTGGTTACAAATGGATGTATGGTCCTGTAGTTTTTCCAGTCCACTTTGTCCATATCGTTCATCGAAATGTGTAAAGCAGCGCTTGCAGGTAAAAACACGTTCTTTATGCTTAGTTTCCTGACGTCGAACGAGCTTCTCAAGATACTTGACATATACATAGTAATGTTTTCCACTACTGCCAGTGAATAGTAACAGGTCACGGTGCTCAGATAGTTCAGTCTCAGAAACCTTTATTGGATACACTTCATGCTTCTCATCCAGTCCGAAAATGTTGACAGACATGCTGTTAAGCTTCTCAAATTTAGCTATTTCAGAAAGTGGAGTCGGGTAGGAAACACAGCTGTAGTCATAGTTATCCAGGAGTTGCATATATTTTGTAATGCGTTGAGGCATGCTGTTAACGAATTTGGCTAATAGAGTATATATGATACATTTCTCATTTCTATAGCTTTGGATGCTTATGCAGGCATTTCTTGCTTCAACAGATGGCGGTAGTGCTATGCAGATACTTCCTCGTAACGAATTGTACTTGTTGATACGAAGTCGAACTCCTTCCACAGCAAGAAGGGCCCATTTACTACCTTAAAGCTGCAACTCTTCCATTTCAGTGGCCAATTTCTTGAAATTCGCTTTCAACGCTGAGTCCAAATCCGTTTGTAGAAAGACATTCTGATTCCGTGTTATAAATGTTTTGCTACAGGCTTCTCCGATACTCTCCACAAATCTACACTTAAGCAACAGATTAATTTTCACACACTTGTGAATACCAACCTCTTTATACACAGCCTGGATTATCTATTGTTTTGCCTCATGCAGATACATATTCAGATCCTTGGATGATTCGCATGTATAAAATACGATTTCAGTCGTCCGTCGAATGAAGTTTCATATTCTTTCATGTCATAGTGATCCATTGTAAATAATAACTGATGCTTAGTATGCTCCAATCTGCGTTTCTTCGCAGGCATGATTATTTCACATACATCTTCATGCCGCTGCCCCTTATAGCAATCATTCAAGGTTAGGGTACAATGTTTACATTTGAAGAGCCACATGCAGCCAATCTCGTGCCTTCTCTTATCACAACCTCGCAGGAATTTCTTCCCGCTTTTACTATAAACGTATCCAGTAACGTTTGGAATGATATCCTCAAATGCGGAGTTATTCATCTTTCTTATTGGTGTAATAACGGATTAATCCTTCTTAAAGGAAATGTGGACCTCTTCACCTTGATAACACTTTAGAAAGCTGATTATTCTAGGAGAGAGCACGATGTTAACACCTCAAGACTAATTAGCACAATGAAGGCCAGTGCCCGAGGTCACTCTATTTATAGAAGGGCCACGGACATTTTGGTACAATTATATACTGATTTTAATAATAAAACGGTGATATAACCCTTATATTTCGATTCATGTCTACACAGGTGTTCGGTCGTGTTCGTAGTTCTTTGTGCAGGTTCGTGTGCTTGGAGGAAGTGTTAGAATGTTTTGAGCATGTATATCTATGTATTTGGAGGTTTTCGTAGTCTTCGTTAGGTTCGTGGTCTTGGGGATAGTGTTAGAAATGTGCGGATGCATCTATGCTTTCGGAGGTGTTCGTGGGTCTTCCTGCAGGTTCACGTGTTTCAGATGTGTTCGGAGGTGTTTATGTCTGTTTATGTGTGATTGTACGTACCCACTGGCCTTCGTGCAGGTTCGTGTGCTTGGAGGAAGTTTTAGAGTTTTTGTGCGGGAATATCTATGTGTTTGGAGGGGTTCGTTGGACTTCGTGGAGGTTCCTGTGTTTGCAGGAAGCGTTAGAGTGTGTTTAGCTTGCATATCGTTGTGTTCAGAGGTGTTCGTAAGTCTTCGTACAGGTTTGAATGCTTGGAGGAAGTGTTACAGGTGCTGTACGCGTGTATTTATCTGTACAGAAGTGTTCGTAGGTCGAAGTGCATGCTCGCGTATTTAGAGATGTGTTCGGAGGTGTTTGTGTCTGTTTTGTGTGATTGTGCGTGTTGTTGGTTTTTCGTGCAGGTTCGTCTGCTTGAAGGAAGTGTTAGAAATGTTGTGCGGATTTATCTATGTGTTTGGAAGTTTTCCTAGGTCTTCGTGCAGGTTGACGTGTTTAGAGAGGGGTTCGGAGGTATTTATGTCCGTTTATGTGAGATTGTGCGTGTTCGTAGGTCTTCGTGCAGGTTTAAGTGTTTGGAGGAAGTGTTAGAAGTGTAGTACGTGCGCATCCATGTGTTTGACGGCGTTCGCAGGTATTCATGCAAGTCACGTGTTTAGAGAGGTGTTCGGAGTTGTTTATGTATGTTTATGTGCGATTGTGTGTGTGCGCGCGTCTATATTTGTAAGCTGGCGGGAGTATGTGTGTGCGTGCATGTGTGTGTGCGTGCCTGTTTATTCCCGCGTGTGCTGTGTGTGTGCGCGCGCGTGTGTGTATGCGTGCGTGTGATTCGTGTTTGAGCGCGTCTTATTTGTGTACATGTGTGTAAGTGCGATGTGTGTATGCGTGTGTGCGCATGTGAGTGAGATTGTACGTGTGTATCTGCGAGTGTATGCGTGTGAAGGAACCCTTAATTGTGAAGAAAGCACGAACCTCTCGGATAACATTATATTTCAGATCCGACGCTGTAACGCATTTATCTCTTTCCTTTTCGACGTTGACACCCAAATGTTATGAATCTAGATGTTTTAAAGGATAATTTATATAGCAAACATCACTATTCCTTATTCTCTATGTTTTCTCGTTTTATATACTGTAAAAACGTGCGATGATTTGAGCAATTAAATGATGATTAGGTGCCTAAACCTCTGATATTTCACTAATATATCACTGCGTTTTAAGGATATAACGTGATCACTGATAAAACATTTAATTCAACTCTAAACCACGGCATAAAACCTGGTTTGTTGTATAGCACTCATTTTAGTGCTCTGCGCGTATTAACCCCCGCTATATGACGTCACACTCAGAGACAGTATGTCTAGTTATGCCAGACAGGTTTAAACACGTCTCATAACTACCTGTATATGATCGCTCTGCACGTATTAACCTCCGCCATATGACGTCAGACCCAGAGACAGGATGTCTATGTCGTCACACCCAGAGAACCGGATGTATGGCTCTATCACACATGTTTAAACTGATCTCATAAATACCTGTATATGGATTCACACAAAAAAGAAACAAGTATTCTCACATGTTAATTCCAACAGATGTTTTCATTCACCACCCATTACACCAAAGTTAACACTATCTCCATTACCAAAATACTTTAGAATTAGGCGCTTTAAGGATAAGGTGGAAGATTTCCTCCCATTATTTAATTAAATACATTTATATACTCTATTATTTCATGTTTTCATTCCTTTTTCAGTTCTTCCTTTCCATCTTCCCTTCATTCTCCAAAGAAGGAGTATACAATATAATATTTCTATACGCTTAATACTGAGCAGAAAACCATTATATTTGACTACAATCATGAGTAGAGTAATTTTTTCAGAGTTACAAATACTTTAAGCTCCTAGAATCGAAACTGGTAATGCTTCTAATAAACGCATTTCTGTAATTTGCTCCCCCGCATCAGCAACAACCATTCCATCTTTAATTGAACAAGCTAAGATCTACACTTTTGAGGATATATGAAATCACCCCTTCGGGATTCGATCTGAGCACTTTAAAGTAATTGTTTGCCATGTATACGATATTTCTAGACTAGAACCTCTGTTTACTTTTTATTGAGCCTCTTTATCTAAATTAGTTCATAAGCTATTAAATTTATAAGTATATGTCATTTAATCAGCATTCGAACGCAGATCACTAGGAAAAAATTATTTATAATATTAATTTAGCATGTTAAACAATAGCTTTACGCAGTTTACGACATCAACCTAAGTGATACATCCTAGAGTAAAGAGGAAAATTAAAGAAGTCGTTGAAAGATCGGGAATCGAACTAGAGACATCTGATCTGCGGTTATTTGCGGTGTTGATTACAGGTGATAGCAGCTATCAATTATGTTTTGTTACAGTTCCTTTGTGACGATAGTTTTGGAGATATTTACGTGTTTACAAGCTAGCATTCGAACGCATAATCATGGGCACTACGTTATATAACCAAATAAAGCACCTAGTAGTGACTATTAAATACATTTTAATTTAAGTATTTATATGAATTACCTCCAGAGCTATTATCTTTAGAGTTAAATTACATTGAATCAGTATTCAAACCCAGGACGGCAGTGTTGCTAGTATTTATAATATTAGTTCAGCATATTAAGCACCTTAATATACATTTTACACCATCAATGTATGTAATATATACCAGAAGAGAGGAAAGACCGAGATTCGAACTAAGGATACCCGATTGACATTTATATACGGTGTTAATTGTACTTCATAGGAGCTATCAATCATGGTTTCGTCCACCCCTCTATCTGTCTTAGTTAATGAGATAATTGCGTTTTAGAAATTAAGGGTCGAAACCAGGATGAGAGGTACCTAAGTATAGATTCAGAAGAAACTACCTAACGACATAAATGTAATAGCCTTTTTGGTGTCTTTATCTAAAGCACTTCAGAAGTTATTCGAAAATGAACTTGTATTCATACCCCTGGATTCAAACCACCGGATCCCGGTCAACTTAAAACAATATGACAAAGACGCGTCGCGTTCCAAGGATGTAATTGCTTTTTATTGCATTGCTCTATCTCTTTTCATTCAGGAGATATAAGCGTTTAAAAGTAGCAATAAGACTCCTTGAGCTTCATTCACTCAGGGAGAAAAGGTAGATCGTTGGTAGATGGTGAAGTTCTGAAGGCGACTTCTAATATGTATCCATGGGAATACTCTTCTTGTAGTTGAGCTCATTAAGACAAACCCACTGTACCACCCGCGTGGTACATTGCTCAACCATGTTGGTTATTTGCATTCTCATAGGTGATAAATTGGGTTCGTATCGACGGATCATACTTCTCCACGTAGGTGTTGTTTGCTTCGGCATAGAGGGGAAACTTGGCATAAACCTCCTCTTATACCGGATTGTATCATAAGTAGTTGATCATAATCCTGTAGCAATTCCAGCTGAATTCCGGTATATAACAACATGGCGTCCCAGGTAAGTACCGGAGAGGTGAAATAATGAGCGGGGTCGACTTTATGACGTTTCAGGTCCTGATCTGTAAATGTCTGAAAGACATTACTTAGAAGAAGAACATCTCAGGTTAAGTACAGGTCGTTCTATTCGCCCAGGTTTCTCACATTAAACAGTTTCCATACATTTCTAGCATGATTGTTGTCGGCATCAATAATTTCTTCTTTATTTAATCTATTTTAGAAGCAGTCCTTAGGAGACGGATTGTTTTCATTCAGAACATACCGCGAAGTGATGGAATCATATAGAAATACTCCCCTACGAGTCATCAACTTCAAATTGTCGTCTCCGAAGTGCTTCAGTATTTCAGGATATAATGTTACATTTTTCACCAGCTTATCCAAGCTTGTGCTCAAGAACCGAAAGGTATCTACAAACCAAAGCCTTATATGTTCTACATACTTTAAACGTGATATATAGCTTTCTTCGGAACTAGGAATTATGTCCACTCGCTCAATCGTGTATCCCAGCTCCTTAACATTGAAAATTACCCACTGAGCTTATGCATGAAGGCGGGAATATATTGAGGTGCTTTGCACGACAAATTACATTCATTATGTAGACTTACACGATATTCAGCACTGATGTGATCATAGTCGCACGCCTTATGGTTTTTTCAGTAAAGCATTTACCACACAAGTAGCACACTGTACAGGAGTCGAAATCCTTCTGCTGTTGATCTGTAAGTTTCACAGGCTTGGCAGATTTGTATAAATTATCGGTTTCCTTTGAAAGACTTTTCAGGTATTCCATAAGCTTCTGAGCAGCAACAAAACAATATAAATGGCGTTGCTTAGGAAGACCAGATTCCAGATGTTCAGCAGATTGAACAGTATTCACGTAACCACAGAAACTCATATGTGTATTCTCCTGATAAGGGGCCATATAGAAAATTTCAGGATTGGGAATGCACGTATGACACGGAATGAAGGCACTTTTAAAATCTACATAAAAGTGGTAAGGTTGTTTCAACATCCTTTCAAAATTTTTAAATTGTACGACGGAATTATCCTTTGTAGGCATGACTACCCTTGGAATATCATGCTGGTTACAGTTGGATGTATGTTCGTGCAGTTTTTCAAATCCACTTGATTCATATCGATCATTAAATTGCGGGAAGCGCCTCTTACAAGTGCACACTCGTTCTTTGTGCTTAGTTTTCTGACGCCGAATAAGTTTTTAAAAATTCTTTAGGTATACATAGTGATGTTTTCCACTACTGTCACTCAATAGTAACAGGTCACGGTGCTCAGGTAGTTCAGTCTCAGCAACCTTTATTTGATACACTTTATGCTTCTCAACCTGTCCGAAAGCGTTGATACAGATACTGTTAAACATCTCTAACTTAGGTATTTGGCCAAACGGAATGAGATAAGAAACCCAGATGAAATCGTACTCATCTTGAAGTTGTTCGTATTTGCTCACTTGTTGTAAATTCTTCCCAATGATTTGGGCAAGCGCAGAATACACGAAGCTTATCTCGTCGGTATAACTCGGGATGTTTACACTAGCTTTTTTAACTCCAACAGATTGTTGTAATGGTATGAGCTACTTTCTCGTAACGGGTTGTACATGTTGTAACGGAGTCGAGCACCTTGCACAGCAAGCAGGGCCTAGTTACTGCCTTAAGCTGCGACTCCACCATTTCAGTACACAATTTCTTGAACCTCACTTCCAACATAGAATCCAGATGCATTTCTGGAAACGAAAGTTGATTCCGTGTTTTAAATGTTTTGTCACAGGCTTCACCAATAGTGTTCACAAATTGGCACTCAACCACCAAGATTAGTCTTCACACTCTTGTGAACATCAAGCTCTTTATGTACATCCTGGATTATCCGTTGTTTTGCCTCATGCAGGTAGGTATTCAGGATATTTGATGAATCACATCGTATGAATTAAAGGTTTCAATCATGCTCCGAACGCTGTCTCAGATTCTTTCATGTCACTATAATGCATTGTTGATAATAGCTGATGTTTAGCGGGATCAATTCTGCTTTTCTTCTCAGTTATACTTATTTCACATGTAGCGTCATGTCGCTGTCGCTTATAACAATCACTGAAGGATGAATTACAATTTTTATGCTTAAAGACCTGTTTACAAGTCCTTTCATGCCTTCTCTTGCCATAACTTCGCTGAAATTTCTTCCCGCATTTATCGCAAGAATATCCTGATGCACTATGAATGATATCCTTACATGCAGTGTTATTTATCATTACTCTTGATATAATAAGATATTAATCGTTCTTCAAGGAAAGGCTGAATTCTTCACCTCGATAACACTTTCCAAAGCTGACTATTTCTGGAGAGGGACACAAAATTAACACCTCAAGACTAACTAGCACAATAAAGAACAGTGCCTAAAGTACCGTATGTATAGTGGGGCACGAACCCCATATTCGGGCATGTCCATAGGGCTTCGACAGGTCCGTGTGTTTGGAGAGGTACTCGTATGTGTTGCGCATTAGTGTATGGTGTGCATGCGCGCGCGTGTGTATGTGTGTGTATGTTTGATGGTCCCTGGATCTGATTGTGTGTGAGTGCTTTGTGTCTTTCCGTTTATATCTGTGTCAGCGCATGTCTGTAGTTCTATGTGTTTATGTGCAAGTGTGCGTGTATATATCCGTTTCTGTTAGTGTTTGTCTGTTTGCGTATCTGTGGACGTGTCTGGATGAGTGTTTTACGTCCTTTTGTGTTTATGTGTTCATGTGTCGGTACATGATTGTGTTAATAGGCGTATATGTGTGTGGTACATGTATATGTCTAATTATTTCTGTTCGTGTTTGCTTGTTATGACTTCTGTGACTGTGTTTGGACGAGTTTTTTGTGTTTCTTTGTGTGTTTCTGTGTATGTCTGTGTTTTATGTATGTTTATACGTGATTGTGCGTGTATGCGGGTATGTGTCTGATTGTCTGTGTTAGCGTTTGGCGTGCTTGACTGTTTCTGGGCGTGTTGGACAGGGAGTTTTTGTGTTTCTTTGTTATGTGTTGGTACAGGTCTGTGTTTCTATGTGTGTGCGTGTATATGTCTAACTGTTTCTGTTAGTGTTTGCCTGTTTGTCTGTCTCTATGTGTGTTCGGGCAAGTGTTGTTTCTCTGAGTCTCTGAGTTCTTGTGTTGGTACATAAAATTGACTTTTATTTATTGACGCTCTTTAACTACTGTGGTCCTTAGCATCCCATTCTGAATTGGGCGTGAAAAATTGGTAATTTTGTTCAGAGGCCTCTTTATCAGGCTTGAGACCCTTTTACGTGCCGTAAATCTACGACAAGGGACCGCCGGCTTTACTTTCCTTCTTAAGGAAAGCATGCTAAGGATTTTTACGCCCGAAAAAATTCCAACGCCCTCCGTGGGGTTCAACCCGCGACCTCGAGAACAGGCTAGCATGGTAACCACTACACAGCGGAGGACGACGTGTTGGTACATATCTGTGTTTATAGCCTCGTATATATCTATTAGTATTTATGTGTGTCGATGAGTCTGTGAGCATGTTCCTGGGTGTATATATATATATATGAATTTGGGTGTCTGAGGATTAAGAAGAAGAAAGAAAGAAAGAAGGAAAGAAAAGGAATGTAGGGAGAAGGAAAGAAGAAAGAGAGAAAAAAGGAAGAGAGGAAGAAAGGAAAAGGCGATAAACAAAGAAGGGTTTTATAAAGGCTCCTCCTCCCGATTCCCTTCTGTGCATGGGTCCATCTTGCTCGTTAAAATTCTTCAATAATGCAGCTTTTGCGTCGAAAATTTTAACCACAAGAGAAAACGACTGAAGGATGCTTCCATAGATTCCCCCCTTACCAGCAACACAATATAACTCGACTTCGGTTTTAACAATGGGTATCCATGTGTACATTCTAGCAAAAATATATCCCTTATTTAAAAAGTTAACACTATAACAAATCTCTGTAATTGAATGAGAAACAATAATCAATAAATTTTCTTAAAAACGCGGCTGACAGTGGGTTGAACAATAGAAACCCTGGAAGGTAGGGTATATAAAGGATTGAATGCATGCGTTGTTTGGAGTAGAACCAATTTTCTTTAAATATCGCACATGGAAGGCATGAAAATAGGAGAGAGAGGGATAACATATCTCGTGTTTTTAGGAGACTAATACTCGATAATTTGGATACGTTTCTTAAGTCAAGTTATCGTGTAACAATTGAATGAAAAATCTTTTCTGAATAGTGCCGGGCTGCAACAAAAGCCCTTATATTTGACAGACCAGTCCGCTGTGTAGTGAATGGTTGAGAAAAATTCTTTATATTACAATAGGGAGCTGGTGAATGGAAAAACTTATTTTGAGTCACCTCCTTGGAAATCTGGGCTTTTCCAATATCACTTGCTTATTTGAAATCCTTATAGAGTATTGATTATAATTCTTAAAACTAATCTAAAAATCAAAGCTTGTTTTCTATCTTTTACATATTAATTGTGATAAAACCTTTGCACAAATAACTTTATTACACATTTTGTTATAGACACAATGAATAATATAGCGAAAAGTCTCTGCGTAGTTAGCGCCCTGAAAACTACAGTTCGCGGGCTCGTTTCTCGGGCGAGGTGAAGGATAAGTTTCTATCTCTCAGGAGTCTACACTTACGTATGCGTGAATGAATTTATGAACGCTTGAAATTAATGTTTAAATAGAATTTCTGATGGGATATATTCACATGGCTTCTCTAACCTCTATCATGTATACAAACTATTTTTACTAAAGCATATGTTTTTAATCCCGATAAACCTTTGTAGAAATAGCTACATTACATTTTTCCTACTGATTAAAAGGGAAAAATGATAGTCAAACGTTTAAGAACTGAGCGCCTTATGCTGGCCAGAAGCCTGTAGTATTTCCACGCAATCTCGAAAAACAACTAGAAATAGTCTTTAAAAGTATGGTTTAGTAATAAGTAATTCGAGCCATTAATAACGGATGCCTCAGAAATGCGACAAAAAGTTATTTTAAATAAATTGCACTTTTTGAGGAGATCTAAATGTTTTGTGTAGTACGTTTTCGTATATCGCTTAAAGTTTACCTGCTATACAAGATTATAGAAAATCTCCTCTAAAGGAAGTGGACTTTACAAGATATTTCCCTTAAAATGTCCACTATGCATCTATATGTTATGTAAATATCATTAATATATGATATCATAATCAAAAGCTTTATGACAGTTCTTAGAAAATTAATCAGTTTCCAGAAATATTACATGTAAAGGGTAGTTTCAGGGGGATATTCTTGAAAATATTCGTGTCGCATTTTTGGAAGGTGCTGAATCTAAATACCAAGTTTGGCATTCAAACTTTATAACAATGATGCATACCTGTAGTTATTATTCTTTACTTATAGGGAGGACACTCGAGGTGCCGTGGTTGAAGTCCCGGCAGGCCTAAATTTTGATGTTTGATTATTCCTAAACTAGAGCAGCTAGAATCGTGGGACGAATTTCCTTCAGTTGGTAGCATAGCTGATTTGTTCTGAATATCTAGTTAGGTATTCCGATATTCTAGTTTGATTACCGGAGCGACAAAACTTAAAGGTTTAATTGCTAATGAAGAATGGTGCTTAGACATTGGAAATTATTCACAAAATTGTTATAGTTTTATGTGGACTAATGAAATGCGTTCACAGGTATCCAGAGGTACGGGTTCGAGTATTAGTGTTACGAAATTTAATATTTAATAACTATGAAACTAGGATATATATCTGA
This sequence comes from Deroplatys truncata, assembly GCA_030765065.1. Lineage (NCBI taxonomy): Eukaryota > Metazoa > Arthropoda > Insecta > Mantodea > Mantidae > Deroplatys > Deroplatys truncata. The sequence goes on along the minus strand of CM060990.1, from coordinate 343,676,711 downwards.
GTACGGTAAGTCAAAACAAGTTTATAACATTATGGGGCTTAATGAAATGCGTTCTCAGGCATCCAGAGGTCTGATTTCGAGTCTTAGTGTAGAAAAACTTTAATGTTTAATAACTATTAAACTAAGGAGCATAGACGAGTAGGGTAAATCGCAACAGTGTTATATTATTACGAGGCTCAATTTAGGATATTTTTAGGTATCCTGAGGTCCAGGTTCGCATCTTACTGCTGCAAAACTCTCATGCTCAATAAATATTAAACTAAGTGGGATAGGCTGGAAGATTGAAATGTATTTAACAACTGTCCCTATCCATATTAAAGCCTGGCGTATACCTAGGTATGCCCAGGTCTAGAATCGATTCATTATTCTCTTTCTTCTTTCTTTCCCTCTTTCTCCTTCTTCTTTCTTTTTGTTTCCTTCTTTCTTCTTCTTGATCCACAGAAACCCAAACACACACATGAATACAGATACACACACACATATGTATACACACACATGCTCAGACTCATCAAAACTCATAAATACACATACACATATACCCGTCTATAAACACAGACATGTAACAACACACGAACTCAGAAACACAGAGAAACACACTTGCCCGAACACACACAGAGACAGGCAAACACTAACAGAAACAGCTAGACATATACACGCACACACATACATAGAAACACAGACATGTAACCACACATAACAAAGAAACACAAAATCACTCGCCCAAACACACCCAGAAACAGTCAAGTTCGCGAAACACTAACAGGGACTGTCAGACACATACCCGCACACACGCAAAAACACGCATAAACATGCATACACAGTAATACAGCAACACAGACATACACAGAAACACACAAAGAAACGCAAAAGAAATCTCGCCCAAACACAGCCATAGAAGTCAAAACAGGCAAACACTAACAGAAATAATTAGACATATGCATACACCACACACACCCGCCTATAAACACAAAAATGTTCCCACACATGAACACAGAGCCACACAAAAACGTAAAAAAAACACATGTCCAGACTCGCCGACACACAGCCAAACAGGCACACACTAACCGAAACAGACATATACACGCACACACCCACAAAAACACATAGAAACACCGACATGCTCCGACACAGATATACACAGAAATACACAAAACACACACAGGAGTAAACCCAGGGACCGTCAAACATGCGAACACACAGGCATGCACACCACACACACATGCATAATGAGCACCTCTCCAAAAACACGAACTTACTGAAGCCTTACGGACATGCCCGAACACACATGCAACACCTATTGAGATATAAGAATTTATAGATGCCTAACCGCCGTTTTATTTATTATTAATTCGATATATCATTAATCTATAAGGTTCGTGTCCCTCTATAAATACGGTACCTTAGGAACGGTTCTTTATTGTGCTAGTTAGTCTTGTGGTATTAACATTTTGTCCCCCTCCAAGAATAACCAGCTTTCGAAAGTATCATCGAGTTGAAGAAGTCAACATTTCCTTCAAGAAAGATTAATACGCTATTACATCAAAAGCAATGATGAATAACACTGTATAAAGAACATTTTTCCTAGTACATCAGGATATTCCTGTGGTAAATGCGGGAAGAAATTCCTGCGAAGTAATGACAAGAGAAGGCATGAAATGACTTGTAAACAAGTCTTTAAGTGTAAACATTGTAATTCATCCATCAGTGATGGTTATACCGAAAACGACATGAAGATGTGTGTGAAATAAGCATAACTGAGAAGCAAAGCAGATTGGAGCCTACTAAATATTACTTATTATCAACAATAGGTCACTCTGACGAAAGAATACGAAACAGCGTTAGAAGGACGATTGAAACCGTAATTCATACGATGCGATTCATTAAAGAACCTAAATACGTACCTGCATGAGGCAAAACAACGGACAATCCCGGCTGTACATAAAAGGCTTGGTATTCACAAGAGTATGAAAATTAATCTGCTGGTTGAGTGCCGATTTGTGAATAGTGTCGGAGAAACCTGTGAAGAAACATTTAAAACGCGGAATCAGCCTGCGTTTCTAGAAGCGGATATGGAATCTATGTTGGTAGCGAAGTTGAAGAAATTGTGTACTGAAATGGTGGAGTCGCAGCTTAAGGGTAGTAACTGGGCCCTGCTTGCTGTGGAAGGAGATCGACTCCGTATTATCATGTACAACCCGTTACGAGGAAATAGCTACGTACCACTACACCCATGTGTTGGAGTTAAATAAGCACGTATAAACATCCAGAATTATACCGACGAGAAATTCTTCCTGTATTCTGCGCTAGCCAAATTCATAAGGAAGAATGCACAAGTGAGCAAATACGAGTAACTTCAAGATAAGTACGATTTCAGCTGTGTTTCTTACCCTATTCCACTTGGTCAAAAACCTAAGTTAGAAAAGCTTAACAGTAGGTCTGTCAACGTTTTCGGGCTGGCTGAGAAGCATGAAGAGTATCCAATAAATGTTGCTGACACTGAACTGCCTGAGCACCGTGACCTGTTACTATTGAGTGACAGTAGTGGAAAACATTACTACGTATACCTAAGGAATTTTGAAAAACTTATTCGGCGTCAGAAAACTAAGCATATAGAAACAGTCTGCACTTGTAAGCGGCGCTTCACGCATTTTGATGATCGATATGGACCAAGTGGGTTTGAAAATCTGCAAGAACATGTATCCATCTGTAACCCGCATGATATAGAAAGGGTATTCATGCCTACAACGGAGAACTCCGTCGTAAAATTTAAAAACTTTGAAAGGATGTTGAAACTACCTTAGCTTTTCTATATAGATTTTGAAAGTACCTTCACTTGATGCAGTAATTTGTATCACAAATTACTTAAATGTAAATAATGATTGTAATATGAATATGCATTTTATGTGACATTGATTTGAGATGTTTATTGATTGTAATTATTGTGGGGAAGTAAGTTTATACCGCCTTACTGAAACTGACAATAATAGCGCAATAATGCAGCGAGGGGGGGTGAGGTGTTTATCATTATTGGAAACGAGGAAGTTGCGTAATGTTGGCGCGATTTTCCGTTGAGAATCTTCTGGAACGTTTCCCTAGAGCATATGTATTCATAATTTTCATTGGATATAAAAATAGACGCTAATGTTGGCGCGTTTTATTAGCCAATTGCAGTTCAGTTATAATCTTTAGGCATATCGGAGTGTATGGGTATAAAAGCAGTAGGTTGGAGGTAAATTCAGTCCAGTTCATCAAAAATCTGTGTACACTACACGTCGTCTTCAGTCAGTCAGTTCGTCGAAAGTATTTGTACGGCAAACGTCGGGTATCGATTCACAAGTTACACGCAGCAGAATTATGAATAATCTAAAGTGTTGTAAGGTTAATTATACAAAAAGTTGAAGTACGTGGATTAAAAGTGATCAGTAAGGAGTTATTATAACAGTTTCAGTTTGGCGAGTGTTAAGATCAATGTATAAATGTGATAGTTAACGTGTTCGACAATAAATGTGTAAAACAAATTTCTTCATCAGTGTTATATTTGGATAAAAGATTCCTTTCCGTTTACACACCCTGATCAAGAGACATGTTCGACCGAGAAATAATAGCTAGCCGGAGGACAGTAAACAAAAATTAAATCAAATAACAGTCGCATTCTTTCGAACACCAACACTGCTGCAAATTGCTAACACCAGATGGAGCTACAAACCGAACAAATGAATGACGTCACAAGATGGCTTCCACGCGTGAAGTAAACACATATACACAAACATCACAAGTAATAACATTATAAAGAATACCGTTACAAATTGGCGCCCAACGTGGGGCTACAATAGTGTTAAATAAATAACATTAAACCACTCTCAAATTTGGCTCCCAAACGTGGGGCTAACAAATACAAACATAAATAACATTAAAACCGTAACACACTCTATTTCATAGGTGCATTCCCAATCCTGAAACTTCCTATATAGCCCCTTATCAGGAGCATACACCTATGAGTTTCTGTGTTTACGTGAAACCTGTTCAATCTGTTGAACCTTTGGAAACTGGTTTTCCTAAGCAACCCCATATATTGTGATTATGATGCTGCTCAGAGTTTTTATGGAATCCCTGACTGGTCTTGCAAAGAAATTCGATAATTTATATAGCTCTGTCAAGCCTCTAAAACTTACAGATCCACAGCAGAAGGATTTAGACTCCTCTCAGTGTGCTACTTGTGTGATAAATCCCTGACTGAGAAAAACTATAAAGTACGCGACCATGATCGTATCAGTGCTGAATATCGTGGAAGTCTACATAATGAATGTAATTTGTCATGCAAAACACCTAAATATATCCCTGTCTTCATGCATAACTACAGTGGGTATGACACTCATTTCATTGTAAGGAAATAGGATGTACGAGTGAGAGAGTGGAGGTCATTCCTAGCTCTGAAGAAAGCCATATATCATTTTTCAAGTGTGTAGGAGATATGAAGCTTCAGTTTGTGGATAGCTTTCGGTTCCTGAGTACAAGGTTGGTTAAGCTGGTGAAAAATTAACACATTATCCTGAAACACTGAAGCACTTCGGAGAAGATGAAGTTGATGACTCGTAAGGGAGTATTTCCCTATGATTATGTCACTTCAAGGGATATCTTGAACGAAAACGGTCTGTCTCCTGAGGACTCCTTCTAGAATAGATTAAATGAAGAAGATATTAGTTATGCTGATTACAATCATGCTAGAAGTGTATGGAAACTGTAAAGTCCGCAGCGCTCATTATTCTACCTCTCCATCACCTACTTGTGACTCCATGATACTGTATACTGGAATTCAGCTGGAATTGCCACAGGATTATCATCAACTACTCATGATAGAATCCGGTATAAGAGGTGGTTTATGCCAAGTTTCCCAGCTGCATACCGAAGCAAACAACACATACGTGGATAAGTATGATCCATCGGGACGAACGCAATATATCACCTATGAAGATGCAAATAACCAATAAGGTTGAGCAATGTGCCACGCCCTCCTAATGGTGGATTTGAGTGGGTATCTCCTAATGAAATCAACTTAGAAACACCACAAGAAGATGATCCCCATGGATACATATTAGAAGTAGACATCGAGTATCCTTCTAAACTTGTCGATCTACACAACGATCTATATTTCCTGTCTGAGTGTATGAAGCTGAAGGAGTCGTCTACAAGGAAACTGATACTTCATCTTGGACCTCGGAAGAAGTATTGCAGCACATTGCATGACTTTGAAGCAAGCTCTTAGTAATGGATTACGCTTGAGTGAAACTCATCACGTGCTACAACTCCGACAGTCTCAGTGGTTAAAACCAGATGTAGAATTTAACAACAGATTAGGAAAACAGGCTCTTAATGGTTTCGAGAAGGACCTCTAAAAACTCTTTAACAACGCCATGTTTGGAAAAGCTATGGAGAACTTGACTAATCGTATGGATATTCGATTGGTTACAAGCGAGAAGACGAACAAACTTTATCGCCAAGCCTACGTTTATCGATTTCTGTTTTCTGCTAATCTAGCTGCTGTGCATATGGCCTACCGATAGATCTTATTCAACAAGCCTATATACATTGGAATGGGTGTATTGCACATCCCTAAGACATTAATATATCACTATCAAGAAGGAGCTACTATGGAGCTGAAAACCTGAAGCTTGCGTATATGGACATTCATTCATTCTTCAGGTGGCAACTGAAGATTTGTTTCAGGACAAGCTACATTTTCTTGAGAATCGAGGTACGGCTGATTACACTGTCAACCACATATGCCATTCCACTGAAAGAAAAAAGGTGCTGTGTAAATTTAAAAATGAGGCTAATGGCAAAATCCTCCTACGCTTTCTCGACTACGACCCAAGATGTATGCACCAGATATCCAAGGCTCAATGACAAAAAATATTAAAGGCATAAAACGTGGTGCTATCAAGCAGTATATTACATTTGACAGCTATACAGACTGTCTTAAAACCCGAGAGATACTAAGAACGTCTATAAATCTGATCCCGTCATGAGAGCATGCTGTTATCACAGTGCAAGTGAATGAAATCACATTGACTCCTTTTGACGATAAAAGAGTTATTGCCGAGAATGGAACACAACATATGCATACGCGGATTACAGTGTTATAACAGTGATTAAGAGAATGTAACCTTGATCTCAAGATGAATATTTTCTCCATGAGCCTACAATTTTAAAGAAATGGATGTTTACCCATGTGTTGTGTATGTATCTAGAAGACAGCTGGAGAACAAATAAGAATAAGAATAAGATGGAAGGGGATGTGTTAGATCTGCTATTAGGAGAAAATTCTGGTGTAGCCTCAAGGCTTGATAAAAGGGGAGTGGCGTCTACCTTTACAATCCTTATCTATTGAAACAGAATGTTAATTGATAAAGCTGCTACATTTAGACAAGAAATGTAACCATATGAAATAATAAAGCTGACTAAAGCGTAATGGTATCTCCTCAATCATGCGTATGGATTAGTTTAGACATCATCTATATACCCTCGCTGTAAACCTATAAAATTTTAGCTCTCTGCGTCTCTCACACGAACTGTTTAACGTATAAAAATGTATAAGTTGTAGAAAAAATAACATATAAAGGTGTTGTAAGATTGGATAAGAGATGTTTATAGAGTTTACTCTTTATTATACCATAAATATGTATGATGCTATCTGAACTACCATTAAATGACTTAAATACCTACGATACTACCCGAATCACTCACAATTACCTGAAATATCTGTGATAGCTTTCGCTGATCGAAATTACCCCGAACACCTATGATACCCCTAGGATTAGCCCAAATACCTGCGATACGACCTGAATTACCTGTGAAATCATATGCAAACATACTGCATCCAAACCATGGAATCTGTCCGCCTGTGGTACCACCTGATTTACCCTAAACACCTACGATACTACCTTAATTACCTGTGAAACTATACGTAACTATACTGCACTCAACCCGTGGTATCTGTTCGCCTGCTGAACCCTGGATGGTGCTACGCTGGAGGAGACATGAACATTGTGTATATATCAACCCTATCCTACCTAGTACCTACCTTCGTTTTCTCTATCTCTCCCATATAAACGCATTTCCCCTCCTTCAACTCTCTTCTTGCATGACAGCTCCCCCGTTTTCCCTATCTCTACCATATAAACGCATTTCTCTCCTTCAGCCCTCTGCCCCACCTCGCCTCTCTCCTCGTTTGCCCTATTCTCTTCCATATAAACGCATTTTCGCTCCTTCAAACCTCTGCTATCATAGCATCTCCGATCGTATTCCCTATCTCTCCCATATAAAAGACATACTATGCCCTTCAACCTCTGTCTAACCTAGAATCTCTCTACGTTGTCCTATTTCTCACATATAAACGCATACTCTACCGCCAGCCTCTGTCTAGACTAGCATCTGTCTTCGTATTCCTATCTCCGCGCCATATTAACGCATTTTCCTTCTTGAACATTCTCCTAGACTAAAATCTTTCCTCGTTTTCCCACCTCTCTCATATAAACGCACACTCTACCACTCAACCCCTGTCTAGCCTAGCATTTCACCTCGTATTCCCTGCCTCTCTCATGTAAAGCGCGTTTGCTCATCCTTCAGGCCCTGCTCCACCAAACATTTCTCCTCGTTTTCCCTATGTTTCCCATATATACGCATTTTTGGTCTAAAGTTGTGCTTACTGCCCGTATATATCCTACTTGCAATATTTGGAATTTTTCTGAAATAGAAATTGTAACATTTACAGAAAATTGTAGGTTTGAGTTACAAAAATTTACAACTATTCTCTCAGAACGCAACGTGCAGTTTTCAATCGGAACTTGGCGACGATTACGTGGAAGGATATCACATTACATCGATAGGGTGGAATTTTTGCCGTACTCGTCTTTTGCGAGTTCCGAAGTGGAACAGTTGAAAATAATTAAAGGGATTATGCTTAAGGGATAATCCTTAAAGGATGTTTATTAAAATTTTGTTCCAACGGTTAAAGAAGGTGTAGATTTACCTATGGACTCTACTTTTTTGGGAACTACAGTACCGTTACCTCAAGATAATACAGCACAACTAGAACGCAATTTCATATGCAATGTAAACTTCAACCACTCAAAATTGATCAATCGGTACAAATTTGCCTCTGTATACACATCTTATCATTAATGCACGAACCAAGCGTTGCATTTCCCGGAATTTTGTTGTTGATCTTTGTGAAGGGTTAACAGACACGCTTTATGGTTTAACAGCGTGGTTAACAATTAACAAAGGAGAAGTGTACTTTGGTTTCTAGAAGAGGAGTCAAGCAAGGATAAAGTGACAATACATTTTGAATATGTCCTCCTCTTTCATATAAATGTGTGCAATTAAACAACAATGAATAAACACTAATAATAATGCTTAAAGACTGTTAACACAGCTTAAAATTTGTATGTAATCAATTGTGAAACATTCGCCAAACTTAATATTTTGAACAGCATTTTAAGATATAGAGATCTTGGAACATTCATCAAAGTGCTTGAACACAATGTCTTTATGCAATGCAGTTTCCTTGAAACTCACATTGAAAGAACACATATGCAAAGAACTCCCAGGTTACATAAGCTAACTCGCATAACTCCTGTGCATCCGAGCGACGCGTTAACGTATCAAAGCATGCTTTTACACTACCCAAAAAAGTAAGGTCCATTAATATTTTTTTCATCCTACGCCTTCGGTCAGAAGCATACGTAACAATTTCGTGCATAAAATGGCCCATTCCCCTAGATAATTTAGTGTTCCCCCCATTGGTTTCCACCTCCAAGTAACCAAGCTTTACCTCCACCCAGCCGGTATCGGTTCTCTATACGACTGGCCTTAAAAAAAGTTCAGGTTCATAAAAACTAGCCAATGAACGATGTTTATAATCTATGCGGCATTAAGGTGTGGTTTGGATACCGTCTCTATAAAAGAGTATCTATACGATTGGTACACAAGGAAATGCTACACCAATTACAATATAACTCAGGCTTTTGGAGATGAAGGTTAAGTTGTAGCTAATACACGGCAATAAGGAAGCTGGCACAAAGAAAACTGTAGTGTAGCATGAAAATCTAGGATTTAAGTTGTAATATTACCCGTGGCAGTTCGGCCACACTTTGGAGGAGGTAAAGTACTCTGTCAATCCGGTGCCTATAATTATGCTCGAGAAACAGAGGCGATTCATTTTCCTTTTTCTAGCCTCAGTTGTCAGCAATGAATCAGTCCATTTGCTCTGCGTATCTTTGTAATGATTAATTTTTACTGGGAGGGAACTGGCCTGCCGCAGAACCCCTAACCTGGAGGACTATAAGTTTGATTTTGGAGTCATCTCAAGGAAGAGTTGACTTCCTAGACCATTGAGCCTCGTGTGCCCGTTGTGAAACTTTCCCCCCTCTCCTATCCGATTAGTAGCAAATCTCAGTAGTGCACGGGGCTAGGTTTGGTCACTACCAAAATAAGCAGCTCCATTCCATTATGGACCAAATTTTATGCACGTCAGTGTATTAACTTTTTAAAAGATATACGGAGAGATTACTTGAAATGTAGCACGACAAATTCATAAATACATTCACATGGCACATCTGGTACTATACCACAGTTTAGTAAGAAAGAAAGGAAGAGGAAGGAGAGAGAAAAATTTATGATGTTGGTCATTAAATTCGCTTTTGCAAGCTATAACAACTACCATTAACAACTGCCAATGTCAAAGTCACGAGGCATGCCTAAATGTCTAGTCCTGTGCGCAACCATATCATTTCCTAACGATCGCCGGTAAGCAAGTCTCTCCATCTCCACGAGAAGTCATACCGCCACATTCGGAAAGGCCGGGATGTCACCAACAAGGTGAGAAAAGCCCTACTGATTTCCTTATTTCCCTACATCCTCTTGTCAAATTTATGCATAATAAGTAATAACCCAATCACACCAACTCTCCTCGTACTCATATACACTGATACTCATGGCGGAATGATATAACGCCAAAAATTTATTCCTTACCTTTTCCGACGTTCTTCTTTATTTGCTCTAATATTGGTTGACTGAGAAAGAAGGGAAAATTAATCGGATATTCTTTAATACCTATACCAAATCCCTATGAAATACATTACTTTACTTGCTCCACTGCAAATTACCTAGTGAAATACTTGAGTTTCATATTCAGTAAGTCTAAGAATAGCAATTCCCTGCCTAGCGATATTCGAGGCCTGTTTATTCCTGGGAGTATGTAAGGCAATAACAAAAATAGAGTTCAAGCTTTGCGTCTGGGATGAGCTACTATCCGTTACCACAGATGCTTTTTATACTTTCGAATTGTGAGATAAACATTTCACCTCTTGAGCCTAGAGGATACTTGGGTAAACATTCCGTTTTATCCATATCACTATTGCCAGCTGCACTTTCTCTAACGAAATCCACTGAACAAGGCCATCCCAGAGGGACATTATAGAGGTACTCACTTGCAATTTTCCCTGTTCACTCAGATATACCATATATTTCACGTGTGCAGATATCTCTTCGTGCGTTAAAAGAGTTACATAACTCAAATAGGCAATTCGAAGTAAACACAGGTCACTGACGAATTGGCGCATTAGTGTGTGCCATCCCGGGCGACAACATCTACGGCCCGCATTCGGGAGCTCACGGGTTTCATCACCGGCGTCCGCCTATTCACCCACGAATTTTCCGGGGTCTTCCGGTACGACAGGCGAATGCTGGGGTGGTTATAGATAAAAAAGGGAATAGCGGTAGTCAAGTGCTTTGAACTCGACTGTATACGCTGGCTTTAATTCCACACTCTTTCCATGACATCACGATAAACAACTGACAATCGACAGGACTTTAAAACAGTGAATTGCAGTATTGTATTGAAGAATTTGAAACCATTAATAACGGATATCTTGAAAATGATTGATGCAACAAAAACGTTATTTGAAATATATTGTGTGTTTTAAACACATCTAAATTTTTTGTGTAGTACGTTTTCATCTAACGCTTAACTCTACCAGTTATACAAGATAATAGACAATACCTTCCAAATGAAGATGGCTTCTCAAGCTATTCTCAGAAAATTGAAGTAATACTTTGTATATGTCATATAAATATCTTCAATACACGGTACTTTAATAAAAATCGTTAGTCATTTTTAAGTATATCAAACGTTTTGGACAATCTTCCATGCAAATGGTAGTTTGGGTGAAGGATTGTCTTTAAAATTTTCGTGTAGCATTTTTCGAAACTACTGAACCTGGGCTTTTAGTTTCTGAGTTATGCTGCTCAAAGACAATCACAGACATTTCCTAAAAATGCTTTTTCTGGATTCAAGGGCCCTCAAGACATGTATTTCGTGAAGTCTAGGTATCCACCTTTGGATGGAATGCAATACCTTCTCTACCTACAATTTACGTGGTAGGGGAAGCAAAATAGCTATGTGCGTAGAGTTATTGGTCAAATAAAGGCATTTTAATTATCTGCCAATCTAAACAGTGAGTTTATTCCCTAAAATAAAATCTCTAACTGAAATGAAAAATATTCTAAGATACTTTTGGTCTGTTTACAACGCTATTATCTAGCATAATGGACCGGCAGACCAGTCTAGGAATTGCCTCTCAATGAGCACGATACGCGCATCGTCTTTGCTGATAAGCAAGCAAGATGAGTAGAACGAAGGTCGCTCACTTTAATGCCCCAGTTTTTCACTGACCTAAGTTTACTTGGAATTGTGCCGCTGAGTTCTGCAATCGCTTTAAGCACGAAGGAATATCCGCAAATGTAAAATGCGTCGCGATTGGGCCAACTGATAGATAAATATGAAGATCAAAGTAAGATAATCGTTTGGTGTCGCTTAGAAACTACAAGCACTGTTGTTGCCGATACACAATCGTGAACAGTGATCACATAAACTCAAAATGTAAACCTATATCCACTGATCACAGAACGCTGAAGAGAATGTAAGCAGGGCACTGACGAAAAAGAAGCAAAACAGCAGCATTTTCAGCTTCGAACGAATTATTTATGAGAAAAATAAAATGATATTTCACTGTAGCGGAGCGGGATATAGCAGTCCCAGATTTTAACAACCGCTAAAATATACTTCACTAAGATAACTGCTAAAAATATTCGAAATGGAGTTAAGGAAAAATGAAATGATTACTCGAATAGAGAGGATCTTGCGCCCTCTAGGACTGGCAGTTGCTGTCCCATTCCCTAAATCGATGAAAGAGATTTTGGGCCACAAAGAAAAACGCCTAATTAGTTTAATTGAGCGATTAATTGATTACACGTGAAATTACATGTGGCTTAACACCTCAGCACCTTTGAGGGAACTTACCGCTGAAAGAGCCGGCATTTCTAAGTATTGTCACATGTAAAACTTGATTTACGAGGGTTGACTGGTGTATGGCATACCAGTCAATCAGAGAATGGTCGTACATGTGTGTAATTATATCGCTTTATTGACTTCAAAGGGCATAAACCGCTAACAAAGCCTATATCGCCCTACAGCGGCTTAGATTCCCAGGATCGCATGTCATAAATGGGTGGTCACGTGTCATTCATAGGTTAATGTGATTATATAATACATCATAGACTTCATATAAGACGCCGCTAAAGCCTTAGAGGGCTTGGATTTCCAGTAGCATATACGTGTGCTACCATGTGATATTAAAGAATGCCGACAGTGTAATAAGGATCATAAACGTGTGTATCATTATCGCAGTCATTCATCTTAAAGGATTGAAGCCGCGTGCAAGGAATTGGGTTTCCTCAACGTGTGTATACGTTTATTAATGTAATTGCTGTGCTGTCCGAATCTCTTGACGTTTCGTTACAACCAATACGGAGTGACCGCGCGATTGCCAAACTTTACTTACAACATTATGCATTTGTTATAAATGTCATCGCAATGTTCACTTAAGAACTGCAAGAATACAAGAGGAGACACATTAATGGAAATATAACACCAAAATAGAGAAATAAAAACCATACCCTTCTATGTGTCTTTTGTTATTCAAGTGCCACAGCTAACGGCATATCCTCATCGTCTTCGATATCACGCTTAACATAAAATGGAAAAACACTGCGCCGTATAACATCTTTTTTGAAATCGTGCAGGTTTGTCACTCTTAGGTACGCATATACGCTTTCTCTTCGATGTAAACAATTTCGCAGCTTCCTCTGAGTGCGCCTTTTCCGCTTCCCTACTTACACGTGAAACAGTTGGTGTACTTCATGAGCACGCTTCAGCCGTAAGTGCTTGACATTTCGTGAAGCTAAGATTTTTGCGGTTTTCTTTGTTGAAATACTTTTTAAATAAATTATACATACTGAAGGCAACGGCCATAACCCTACTGCTATATCCACTGTACTACTGTGCCTACTAAGCGACATTTTTATGAAAGAGTTAACTTTATAAACGTTAGGACAACGCCTATCACTGTAAGAACTGAGTACACGAAGTTGAATTCTCAACTGACTTGTTTAACATTCCGGAAAGCGTGCTGTATACAGTACATCAGCATATATTTGGTTTGTCGGTGTTTTAACAATGTTTTAATCGCGTCAGTGGTAGAATGAATTCCATTATTGATTCCTCCTCGTGAATATGGTGACAGTTGCTGATTCTTTGCTTAAAGTTCTCAGTTGACTTATTTTCTTTAAGTGAATTGCAAGTAATGAGCTGTTGAATGTTGTAAAAGCACAACATACTCTTCTCATTTAACGGATACGTGCTTGGTTCTATAATCATTAAAATGCACTTAATCATTAGTTTTGCAATGGTATTATTCTGTTGAACAAAACTATGCATGACGTTTATTAAAAACAACGTCATGTATGGTTTTGTAGAACTGATCAAAGGACTTTGAAAGGATGTTCATGAGCAGTTTGTAGCTGCATTAGAAACCCTCGTGGAATAAGTATTTCTAAGTTTATTTAGGACATAGAAAATTGCATATTATTAAGTGATAATTATGTCCATGACATAACAATATATATAATATCTACGATAGCAATGGATCCGTTTAACCATCACGAAAGATAACTATAAATTAATGGCGAACCATCGAGTGTAAAAGTATGATTCCTTTTTGTACTAGTTCAGGAAAATGTTGTCTCTTATCCTAGCTACTTGTTGCTTTTCTGAACTATGAAATACGCGTGCACGCACAAGATATTGCAATTAGAGTTTTACCAGCGGCGAGGTGTACTCTCTGTATGAGGCAACGCCGCACTGCTACTATTCGCTAGTGCCGTATCAGTGGACAGGTCTCAAACGTCAGTAGATTAGGACCGCATAATAAGTGTATATTGATTGACTTGCGCACCTGGTTGTTACTGTATATAAGGGTTAGCATATGTATAATTATCACATCTCATTGGTTTTAAAGAGTTGAAGCAGCATGCAAGGAAGTGCGTACCCCTGTCGCGTATATTTGATTGATTAATAAAATTCAGTGCATGCTAATTACTCGCGAACCTTAATTAGGTTGCGCTGTTCACACACAAGGACACACATACACACATGCATATACAAATATCTTTTTTAAACCCTCTGTTTATCCTCTCCTTCTTCCTCTCTCTCTATCTCTCTTTTCTTTCTTTCCTCCCTGCTACTTTCTTTCATGGCGTTTCCCTTAAACGTTAAACACAGGCACGACTTACAAAGGACTGGGAATGCAATTATAAAACTATATAAATAATTCCAGCCTTTAAACATAATTCTATTAACTAGAATGCAGGAAGTTCATTGAAGAATCAGAATTTGAACGAAGCACAACTAAACTCTAATAGCTGCAAGTGCCGATGTAAAGTACACGAGAATTGAGGTGAGTATTATGCTACCCGTGGTGAAATTTGGATTCGTGTCATTCCGAAATGCTTAGTCTCGATAGTATTATAAGTTATTGTGAATATTTGCTGGGCAAAACCTTTTTCTTCAAATGAAATGTTGAAGCAGGAAAAGGAGTATTCGACTCGAAGGGAACGAAGGACGTGGTTCTGCATCTCTTAGGAGATAGGTCTCTCCATGTGAACAAGTTAGACTCTTCGCGCGCGCATGTCTGAGCCTGCCTGAACTGTGTTTAAAACTGAAAAACGTTTACTTGTTTACGCCTATGTGGGCACAATATACAGTTATGCACAAGGTTTGTTTATAACTGCTAGATCATTCCCTCGTGACATTTCCGAGAAAATATATATTTAGCTATGTACCACCCTTGAGAAATGTAATTTCATAGATTGAAAATCCGTGTATTTTACGCTTTAATGAATATTAGTTGAAAAGATGTTTACAACTGATGGAATTTCTCCTCTCAGTATTCCCGAGAAAAATATATACTAAACAATAGACCAGCATCCAGAAATAGACAACATAAAGCATCCCACGAAAATGCCTGTCAGCATTCTATTTCTAAGGGTTCTTTATGGCTAAACTTTTAAAATACATAACAACCTTGCTACACGCTGCCTAGACTCCGAAAACATTAGAACACCCTTTAAACATCTTTCTATACGTCTAGAGTCAAAGCAACCGTGTAATTCTACTGCTATTTGGATTAAAAATGCTTTATAACTATACGAAATGATTGACAATACAAATAGGAGTCATATAAATAATTTCACTCTTTAAAGGAGCCCTCCTTTTAATTTCCTTTATTTAGCTCTCTCTGTCCCCCCTCTCGCATGTCCTATCTTTAGATTGTATCTTAAAGCAGCACAAAAGCATCAGTACCGCCTAACAAAACAAAGGAGCGGATCCTGTAAACAAGTTAGCCACCATACCCTCCAACTAACCTTAAGTACACTTGCCTGGTTTTAAAAAACTTCAAAATAAGGCCTGGAAAAATACTAATATTTAAACCTATAATATGATAAGTTGTTTACCTACTCTGTGTTCGCGATATACAGCCACACACGCTGGAATGATCTCTTTAGGTTGTGTTTACCTCTACCATCTATTGAAAAAATGGCGTGCCACCCCAAATCAAGTAACACATAAAACGCTTTTGTTTTCTATGGGTTTGTTCGAGCTAAGATAATTCATTCATCCTCCACCCAACTGACAAGGTAATTTATTGGAAAAATGAGTTTACAGCAAGAGTTCTGTAAAATAATGAGTGTTTACTTCTTTCAGAGAAAACCCTGAACGTGGAATAAATACATCCTTATATATCATAATAAGAATTATTCCATAGCCGGAATAGGGTGGGTGGCCATCCCCACACCCAAACTCAGCGAAGAAATATTTGTAAGCCAATGGAAAAATGGTATTTCAGTAGCCAATACACAAAAACTTGTAACAATAGAATAGCTAATCGGATCGAACAATTTCTAATTCACCCCGCATGCCTAGTATCGAGCGATGATGCACATGAACGTTTATACATGCATAGGATACTCTAAAAGGACACAAACATCACAAGTCCGACAAGTGTGTGTTTGTGCTTGTGTTAGTCTTCAAAAAGAGATGTGTCTGCGTGTTCTCCTCTTCAGCCTAACTCAATACATCATCGAAAATGTCTCGTGAGTAAGTTACAAGCTTTACTTGTTCTAATATAATTATATTAGTATATTCGGTAGGCAATCGCAAGCTTCAGTGTTAACGCCCATTTCTGTTTCATCTTAAATTATTCTTTACTACTCTTTATTAGTTTATACTCGAATGGCGATTATTTCAAATTAAATAATTATTTCAAATTAAATGATCGCTCATAACAGCGGAGACACACACCGTGAATACGCTATTGTTTCTATGAGACTGCAAGAAAATATATGTATATTTAATTATCAGAACGTAAAAATTCCTTAATAAGCGCATTCTCATCTCTAACAAAGACAGTGTCGATTGCGAAATACGTAACTTTAAGCTAGTCCCCCTAAACATGCGGAAATCATGTATAATTAAGCATCTGATTATCTTAAACGTGAATATGCTATTACACCACTCAGAATGCGATAAAATATATTTTATTATCAGAATATAAAAATTATGAAATACGAATGTGATTTTGATTCGATATATAGATTCCAGGACGACAGTTACCGTTTGGTGGGGAGCCGGCTGTTCAGGAAGCTGTGAGTGGCACTATGCCTACTGTAATACATCTCGTGGGTGATATGCGCACAGCATCACATTCCATCATTTGACATTTATTCTATCCTGCAAAAAGAACTTATTTTATTATTAGAAGTACTCAGTTTACTTAAAATAGGTTTTTCTGTGGACTAAGACGTTTCTGAGATATCCCTTAGTAATGTTCCGAACTGTTCAATACCTATCTTCTTCTAAACTCTCTCCGATTTTCAGTTAGTTGTTTCTCGCGATTGAAAGTACGGAGCCAGCATAGCGTCCAGGTAGACATTTGGCTATCGCTAGTCTCTCTATCTATAATGAAATGTTTAATGTACCTGTTTTTGCAAGGTTTATTTTGATTAAAATGCAGTAGATAGAAAAATAAGCTTAATAAGAATAGGTTGTGTACCCAATAATAAAGATAGAGGGCGAAAAGTCATGTGTAAGTATCACATAAAATTTCTCCAGAGCGATAAATGCATAATAAAAATGCATTCTAGGAATATTGTCTTCAACATGGAGTCCTGTAATAATTCTAGCTCAATTCCGGTATACAGAAGTATAGCAGTTCGTGTAAAGGGCTTTCCAGAGATCGAGTCCTACATGTTGATCGCAGACGTTACTAATGTGGCACCTTGCTATGTTTTTGTGGTTAGTTTTTTGTTACTTTTTATTGCGTCTGGTTACGCATTTATAGGTTTTGGCTGCTCGCTACGTTTTGTTACGTTTGTGGTTACGTTTGGCTACGTCTTATTACGCTTGTCTACATTTTGTGAGGCTTTCTCACGTTTTTTGTTAAATTTGCCACGTTAGGTTACGTTATGTAAGACTACATTAGCCTAACTCTATTAGAGTTCAGTTATAGTTCGTTGGAATCCTAATACCTCAATGACTTACTTAATATCCTCTGCATCCTAGTTTAATGCACGTTTTGTGAGGCTTTGTTACGTCTGGCTACGTTCGCCGCGTTAGGTTAGGTCACATTAAGTTCGACTATATTAGATTAGGTTAGGTTAGGCTTGGCTACGTTCGATTAGGTTATGGTTATGGCTATATAAGAAAATAATTGTATATATTATCCTAGTCGTTTGCGCGCGTTAGGTTATGTTGAGTTACTCTAGGTTAGACTATGTTAGGTTAGGCTAGGCTGGGTTACGTTACTGCCTCATTTGAAATAAATTGAAGAGGTTATCCTAGTTTTATATCTAGCGTAGCTTCGAGATATATAAATAGTGGTAGATCATTTACTGATTCATTCGCTTTTAACTCCTTCGCCCGTTAGCATTCGCGTATACATTAAATTTCTTTTAGAGTTTTAATTATGAGCTATTGTGGAAGAAAATCTTCACAACCGAATTAAGAGAAACTTACGTTTTCATGCATTACACTCGGAAGAATGCGGGTTGTTAAATATTGTATATGAGGTCGAATTTAAAAAAAATTGTTGTTTTTCAAGACTTTGGATGCATAGCAGAAGATGTTATACTCAGCCGGCCCTCTATCCCACAGTTATGTCACCTGTGGGTGAGGAATCAGAAACACTGAAAGCTGATATAATAAGGAATCCAACTGTGAATACACAAGATGCCGAATACAGTGGAAATAGTGAGATTACTAATTTGGCGTTTGCATACAGTGACTATGTTGATGATAATTCAGCGATATCTACCCTTGAAGATCTGAATAGACTGGTGAATATACTGAGGCTGCTCATTGCATCGAGAGATGCTGGTAATAGCGATCATACGCAGGATATTAAAAAAATTATAAGTAAGCTGAAAGCAGCTAAAGTTATAGTATGTCGGTCACACAAAAATGCTGTTAATGACTTTCGACGATAGTTAACAAAGCTTTGAAATACATCATGGTTACCAAGAACTTCTACTATAAAATCACCTATCCGGACATTGCTGGCCTGTTTTACTTTCGCATGATTAAGTGTTTCCTGCAAGTCTCTTTACCTGTGATGCAAAGGATTATATAATTTGCTGTTTAGGAAGTCCAGACTATCATCACTGTGTTTCGGGAATGTATGTGTGGCTTCTGTAAAGTTTTGTAATAGGATAAGTTTTATAAATTGTATTTGGCTTATATTAGCACTCTTTTATAAATGTTATTATACAATTTATATAATGCCATTAAATACTAGATGGCTCTGACATCTGGATTTCATTTATTCAAGTGTATTTCAAAGTAGGCTGATAGCCATCTTAGATTTCATGCAGCATCAACGTTTTAAGATATTACACAGTAACTTAGACCATTATATATGAACGGAATTGAATTGCCAAGGAATGCAATATGTTATTAGCAGTATGAAAAGGTCTTGGTACAAGTGTCGTTATATTGCATTGTTATTAAATATAAAGATGCACATTTTTTATATTTGTAAGTGTAAATTTCAGTGTGTTGTTTGGTATCTACTCCTACTCTAAATGATTTATCCAAACGTTCCTGAACTCTTTACTTTCACATGAAGATGTGTTTACTTGCAGGGGTATTTACTCTGTTATGGAAAATGATTATATAATCGGATTTTTAGAAAGTGTAGACTATGAGTTTTGCGTTTGGGGCTGCATGTGGGTATTTTAATATTTTATTTTTTGCAAAGGTTTGTAATAGAATAGCTTTTATAAAATAATTTCGGTTTATATTATATAATATTTACTTATTTTTCTTATTATACCTTTATTTCCAATCTCCCTATCACAATCTCCCCATCACACCCTCTAAAGTAGGATGCGGAAACACTACTTATTATATTAATTTTCTTCATATATAGCCGAGCTGATTCACGCACATTGTTTGTGACAGCTGTTTTCGTATGTATCCCCTAATCGTTTCTGAGTTAACGGGTAATAGAGGCGGCAGCGGTGGTAGAATTGGTGTTCGATGACCTATGTTAGGCATCGTCTTTCCCATCCATGATATTGTGGAATGGTGTTGGGTGTTAGCGTTTGCTGTAATTAAGAAATGCCTTAATGTGGGGTTGCAATTTGAATGGGCGTTGTAGTGCTATTGCTATTGGAGGTGAGTATGTGAGGTCTATTGTGGTAGGTTCGTGGTTTAGCGTTTGTAATCTCATGTCGGTGGCGTCACTTCAGTCAGCACTATTGTTGAAGCGGTAGAAAACACTGGGGAATGAAGTGAAAATGGTGGAGATGTCACTAGAGATGATGGTCATAATGATAATGTATCACGTATGAATTGAGAGACGCGTGCCGCCTCTATGCCAATAAACTGTAACATCCTGCTTGTCTGCTCGCATTATCCCCTGAAAGTATAATGATGGTAATGTCGGTAGTAGTAAAAAGGCCGACTTAAGAGCAAAAACGGATGCCGACAGCTGATAAGATGTAATCTGATATCCCTTTGTACCACGCCGCCGACCACGTCCCCTCTTTGTGCGCTACTAGAATTACGCCCGTCAGAAAGTTAGAACAATGGGCTATTGTCCTTTGCGCACTGGTCTGAATGCCGCCCGGTAGAGGTGTAGAAACATGGGCTATTGTCCTTGCACGAGGACAATGGGTTATGGTTCTCATCGCTAATGGAGGTGACTCTTTGTACGCTACTGATACAGACAGACGGAGATCGTCGAACAATGGGCTATTGTTTTCGTCGCGTGGCGCTACCATCGCCCTGGTAAATTGATGGAGGAGATAAGTTCCTAAATATCTGTGTCAATCAATCAGGTAATGTTCCTCCATGCAGAACAGCATCTAACATTATTGAAAGAATATCATGGATTTTTGCTGCTAACGTCCCAGCATCGGACCTCTAAAGGATTGCACGCAGACCCTCGATCGAAGTAATCTGCCGCATGTATTTTGATTTATTAATGTAGTTAACTGCTGGTTGTCGATCGATGAATACCATTATTCCAATTAAGTATTTTTGATTGATTAATGTAAATAAGTGTATATGAATTGATTCGTGCAGCTGGTTGCCATCGTATATGTGTGTGTTAAGGTGATTATTACGCGTGTATAATTATTACGACAACTAACACTTGTTTAATTCTGCTTTGAGGGAATTTTTGGGGGTTTTATAACCATATTATATCACTTAGGCGAATTAAAAGAATCCATTACTGAAAGGACGGATTTGGCGTATATAGATAACAGGAGACGTTAACGAGTGATTATTTTACGGAAAATCCGAGCGCACGGTCCATCTCTTGCTAGCGCTGTCGCGCTTATGAAGTACTCTCGGGTCTGCAACCAAGGGTAGACCAGCTCACCCCTACCCCACACTCGCACCAACCTCCCACTCCTTACCTTTCTCTGCCTGTCACTGCCTGCCGTGCGCTCTAGCGGACAGCTACGGAGGTTCACTCTTCCGGCCTGCGAGGAAGAAGGCGGAAGTCTGCCATCCTAGGGTTTTTTAAAACACGGAGGGCAGCATGTTGGCTCATTATTATTCCTAGGAAATAACTAGCATAAAACGTTTGAAATGGTGTTAGGGAACTTCGCGCATCAAGATTTTTTTTCTAAGGCTTGTTCACATGTAGGGTTGGCTCTGAAAAATAAATAAATACGGATTATCATGATAGTTAAATAATAAATACGTTATTTATAAATAAATCATGAAATAAATAAACAGTGAAATATGGAGATTACCCTAAACAAAAGATTCCCCTTTGTTGCTCTTTTAATTAACAGCGGTTAAAGAGCGATCATAAATAAAGCTCTATTTATTTATTCCCGTAACAAAAATGAAAAAAACGACTTGACGGACTCGTGATTCTTTAGACATAGAATTCTAAAGCGCTATTTAATACTAGCGGAAAATTGAACTCTGAACTCAAGCTAAAATACACGGATCTTCAAAGCATGCATTCCTTTCATAGTAAATATATAAGTATCGCGAAAAGGTGTAAATAACATAGGGAGAGGACTTCTAAACATTCCCTTCGAAAGATATGTTGACTACTCTAGCAGAGAGAGAACGAGCTATTACGAAGACTTCAATATAAATTTGATATTCGTTTTAAAATCTTTTTTCTAAAGACGCACACCAGTGGTTTTCGAGAAATTCGACAATGAGTTATTCAATTGTACACCCCTTGCAAAATATCTTGTGTACTCTTTGAAGATGGTAAACCATGGTGCTGTCAGTTTTTTTCCAGTTTTGGGGCCATTCGCACTTTACAACTTAATGGTGAGATTCCTGAGTAGAGATAACATCCACAAGTGAAGGTTTCAAATATAACTCTTTGAGTGGGTTTTAGCAATATATGCATTCAAACAATAGCCCGGACTTATACACGCGAGTGGATTTCCCCTATAGACACCGGGAATTGCTAAGTCTAAAAATTATAAGACTCCTACATTGCTCTAGGAAAATTAAATCAGGAGAAACAATACTTTCTTTTCATTACTGGCACTAAAATTATGGTTAAACACTACATGCAATATGTTATAAATAAGTAAATAATGAAATATGGAGAGTGCACTAAACAAAACATTCCCATTGTTGCTCTTTTGACTTACGCTAGTTAAAGAACGCTCATAAAAAAACTCAATAGAAATATATAAAGACACTCGAGGTAAAATACAGAAGGACTTCATGCATGCAGTCTTCGATAAGTAAAATAACATGCACATAGACTTTAAACCAGGCATGGTTGATAAAGCAGCCCACTCACCACGCAAGCAAGCGCATAGGAAGGGACTTTAAAACAGTCGTCTATAAAGTACCACACACGCCAGCGCAAGCACTCTGATAGGCAGGGACTTTAAAATATCGTTGTCGATAAAGTACCCCGCTCACCATCGCAAGCAAGCGCATAGGAGGGACTTTAAAACAGTCGTTGTCGATAAAGTACCACACCCGCCAGCGCAAGCACTGTCATATTCAGGGACTTTAAAACAGTCATTGTCGATAAATTACCCCACGCAAGCACGCTCTCTCTCTCCTTTGCGCTAGCACAATGCTGCAGTAATATAATTACCAATTCACTGATACGTTATGCCAGAGACGCCAACGATTTATATAGCGGTTTACACCCCTTTGAAAAATATGTTGTATATCCCTGAAGAGGGTAAACCATGGTACGCTGGGGTTTTCCAAGTTAGAATAGCCCAGACTTATACACATGAGTGGATTTCCCTTAAAATCACTGGGAATTACATCAAGAGAAACAATACCCTCTTTTCATTACTCGCACTAAAATTATTGTTAAACAGTACTTATTTATAAATAAATAAATAAATAATGAAACATGAACACTCTAAACAGACTGGTGGTTCAACTTCTCTGTCTAAAAATTATGTGTTCACGGATAGCTCCAAGGTGATAATTAAATAAAAAGGGAGCTTCTTTGAGAGGTGGCGTGTCCACTTCGCATTCGAGCGGTCCCGATTTCGAATCTCGGTTAGGTGAGTTACCGGACAATTGCAAGCCCTCCTATTAACGGTCTTTATAAGCGCAGGTGTATATTGCGTGTTTTTTAAAATGCTTTCTCATTCGCCTGAAAAGACCGTTCTTATCCGAAAAAACCTCCCTATATAGAGGATGCTGTGAAGCTTCCAACTTGTTTAGTCACATTTGATTTATATGCCTGTCAAATACAAGAATTGTTTTTATGGTACCGACAATAAACAGACTTTTATGGAGTGTTAAACAAAGAAATATGATTTGGAGAGGGTGGTAAGAAGAGTATAGTATTTAGAATTAAAATGGGAGAAAGAATTCAACATAAGCAACCCTTCATTTCTAGAACATTTTCTTAAATATATATTCAATAAGGTGATCCAGAGCCTGATGTGGAATTGTCTTTTGTGTCGGAACAGATTTCATAGTTTGATATTGAAGAAAGAAGATCCGTAAGTACTGCCGCCTGTAATCAAGATAGTCCTCCAAGACGACTATGCAACTAAGGTCATTTGTGTGTAACACACTAACCAATCGACCGGAATGGTTCAGACGGTGACGTATATGGACCGCATTCGGAGGTTTTGAGTCTAATTCCTAGCAGCTGGCATTGCGGATCCTGGTTTTTTCGGGGCTCACCCTGGACGCTAGGCGAATACAGCAAAGCCACATTACAACCTCGAATTTTCCCCTCATTCATCTCCTCGTTTCTGACCGGTAATATTTAATACTGAACACCGGAACTCAAACGATACAATTGCTTTATGAATAAAAAACGTAGATGTATATTGCATGTGGCTAAAATGATAGGAATGGCTGGTGTTTAAAAGATGTATTTTCGCACACTCAAGGTAAAATACAGGTAAGTCCCTCAAAATATGCATTTTCCTAGAAGTAAGACGTATAGGTCCTGTATATAGAGCTCTATACACTCGTAGAAGGAAGGGAAAGCCATTCGAGTGTATCACATCGGGCATTTTTCTTTGTGTCTTTGAGGCAAACATGTTTTTAGGGTCTGGTTTATAGATGAATGAAATACTTGATGAATGACAGTCTTATTTAACTTGGGTAAAATGTGTTTAAACCCTGTTTTGATAAAAACTACTTCGCGGTATCGTGTGAGGCTTGCATTCGAGAGGTCGACGTTTCGATTCCCGGTGACCACCCTGTCTGACTTTAGGACCTGCATGAAGGTCTACGAATACATAGATACAAGCGCTCACTCCCACCAATCACACGAACATGGACGAGGACGTACGAACATCACCGAACAATAGCCAGCTTCTCTGCGTGGTAACGTGTCTACTTCACATTCAAAAGGACCCGAGTTCAAATCTCAGTTAGGTGAATTACCGGACAGGGGCAAGCCCTTCCATTAACGGTCTTTATAAGTGCAGGTGTGATATATTTTCTAGCGGGTATGGTGTATAGATCCTGTATAACACTGAACTTAAACATTTGTAACTATCGCATCAGTGCAACAATCAAGTTTGTTATTATTATTATTATTATTATTATTATTATTATTATTATTATTATTATTATTATCGTCAAGAAAGTTTATTTGTTTATTCCATGTAAATACACTGATGTTTCAGTCTCCATACCTAAAAATTACACGATCTCTACATCACACCAGGTAAATTATATCATGAGCAACAATACCTTCTTTTTTCGTTATTTTCACTATAAAATTATTGTTAAATAATGCGTTGTTTATAAAATCCTCTATATATGAGGTTGGAGTTCCAGGTGATGGCATCAGCGTCACCACTCACATTCATATCATGATAGAATAATACTATGATCGCAGACAGGTGCTTCAAATATAATACTGGAAGGAATGTTGTGGTAATGTAATAATAATTAACGAATTTCAGCAATACATGTAAAAATATTCTAGCGTTATATACGGAAGAATTTCCCCTACAGACATAATATCGTATGACGCAGGAATTCCCTACAGCTGGTTTAAACATGTTTTTTGAAATACCCCTGCCTGAGGTTAGCATTCCACCGTGACTCCTTCATTTCTAGAGAAAAATACAATTATTGGAATACCTTCTTAACGTTTTGCTTTTAGAATATTACAAAAAATTCTGTTGTGCGAATCATTTGCTCTAAGAAAGTAAATGTTTACATTATATTAAAACACTTAAATCGAAAAATACAGTACTTAATGAACTTCACTGGTGAATCAGAACCTCCTTTATATTTACACATATTATAATCTTCATTATTATATTGTACATAACATGTTAATAATTCTGTGACTTTTAAATTAATGAATTTTTTATGAAATACATTCTCTAATAAAGAACGTGTTTTTTCTGTTCCTAATTCAGAGAATTTGGCAATTCAACTTAACACATTCGCTGGGGATACCATTCTCTCGACTGTTCAAAGACTACAAGATCTTCAGCCAGAGGAGCCTTATAGTATAACAGCCATAAGCAGAATTAATACGAGATACGGTGCTAGAGTGGGTGCAGTCTTAGGCGAAAAGTAGGTTTTTATTCCGGCAAGGTATTCAACCTTAACAAGCCAACATTTGTAGGAAATGCCAGGGAAGTTTGAAATGGTATATCATGGATTAGTACCATGTGGCAAGTTTAAGACATAAATTGTCTTTTCTTCTTGTTAAGGTTTGTAGAAATAATTCAACTAACATTTCAATGTTTCATTTAGAGTTACAACCTTTGAGTTTATAAATTCACGCTTTACTAGGATGACATTTACCAAAAGTATGCATCTCTGTATTAAAACAAATATTTATAAATAACCTCTAGGTTGTAGTGTGGTTGAAGTCATGCAGAAAGAAGTTTAATAGCCTTTTCAATGATTGTTTACCTCAAGGCAATTACCTACAACAAGCTGCAAATAATTTGCATTAGGATAACATTTGTCTAAAGTATGCATCACTGTATTAAAACAAATATGTGTAAATAACGTCTAATACTGAATCGACTTTCTCTCCTACACTTGAGTCTCTTGTAGGCGAGTAATCAGAATACAACGGAAGTCGGGTGCTTACTAATTTTTGCGCGTCCCTATGGTGAGAATTCAGTGATATCTACGCTTGAAGATCCGAAGATGTATAGAGGGCATGTTATACCGAATCGGATCTCTGTCCTTCACTTCAGTTTACTGCGGGTGACGAATCTGGATACAGCGGAAGTTGTATGTTTACTAATTTGAAGTCTCCATATGATGATAATTCGGTGATATCTACACTTTGATATTCGAATAGACTGGTAAATATATTGAGGTTACTAATTGCATCGACAGAGGCTGGTATTAGCGATCATACGGTGGAGATTGAAGAAATTATCAGTAAGCTGAACGAATTTAAAGTTATAGCATGACAGGATCAAGAAATTCTGTTAATCAATTTCGACGATAGTTAACAGTAACTTTGAAATACCAAGAACTTATATTTATAAAATACATTGTCAAAATATTACTGAGATGATTAATTATTTTTGCGCATAAAGTGTTTACATATAGGCCTCGTTCTCTGTGATGTATAATGTTATATAATTGAGTGTTTAGAAGGTCTAGAATATCATCATTGTCTTTAGGAAATATGTATGGCTTTTGTGAAGGAATGTAATAGGTTAATGTTTATAAAAATAAATCTTGTTAAATTACATAGTCTTCATTTTTATTAATCTTATTATACACCTCATATCACACAATCAAATATTAGATGGTGCTGGCTTCTAGATTCCCATTTATTCAATTGTCTTTCAGAAATAGTTCAATAATTTTTTTTTATTTCATGCAACATCAACGTTTTAAGGTATTGCATACTCCATTAATCAATTATGAAATTATTTATGAAATGAATGGCATTGGCAAGTAAAACAATAACAATGACCAATAATTTGTTTTAATTCTATATTCTACACACGCAAATGTTTTCTTCTTGCAGGTTCCACGCTACCCGGTGCTGCAATTCTTCCCGTAATAAGATCACTGCGAGTTGTTGAGAATATTCCTATTACATTTCTGTTTATGCTGTTTTACGCTATCTTGTTATTCCTCTTCATTTACGTTCACTCTTACAGTCCTGTAACACACATCCAAATTATTTGCAGCTTGTTGTAGGTGTATGCTTTGAGGCTAAGAATTATTGAAAGGATTATTAACCTTCTTTCTGCATGACCTCACCCAGACTACAACCTAGACGTTATTTACACATATTTGTTTTAATGCAGTGATGCATACTTTAGGCAAATGTTATCCTGCTGCAAATTATTTGCAGCTTGTTATAGGTATATGCTTTGAGGCAAACAATCATTGAAAAGTCATTAAACTTCTTTCTGCATGACCTCAACCACACTACAACCTAGACGTTATTTACACATACTTGTTTTGATACAGTGATGCATACTTTAGGTAAATGTTATCCTAGTGAAGCGTGAATTTATAAACTCAAGGGTTGTAACTCTAAACGAAACATTGAAAAGTTGGCTGAATTATTTCTACAAACCTTAAAGGGAAGAAACCACAATTTACATGTCTTAAACTTGCCAGCTGGTACTAATGCATGATATACCATTTCAAACTTCCCTGGGATTTCCTCAACTGTTGCTTCTTAGGGTTGAATATCTTTCCGGAAGAAAAACCTACTTTCGCCTAAGGCTGCAACCACTTTAGCACCGCATCTCGTATCAATTTTTCTTATGGGTTTTATATTATAAGACTCCTCTGGCTGAAGATTTTGTAGTCTTTGAACAGTTGAGAGAATGCTATCCCAGCCAATGTGTTAAGTTGAGTTGCCAAATAATCTGCATTAGGAACAGAAAAAAGAATATTCTTTTTTGAGAATGTATTTCATAAGAAATTCATTGATTTGAAAGTCACAAAATTATTAACATGTGTATAATATAATAAAAAGGGTAATCTGTGTAAATATAAAGAACGTTATGATTAACTAATGAACTACATTAAGTACTGTATTTTTCCATTGAAATATTTTAATATAATGTGGCTTTGTTAGAGCGAATGATTCGCTCAACAGCCTTTTTTGTAATATTCTAAAAGCAAAACGTTAAGAAGGTATTCAAATATTTTTTCTTTTCCCTGGAAATAAATATAATTCCCGCGCTAAATATCCTTATTTAAACATCTAGATTAATAAGTCTGCCTAAAATGAATAATTAACTAAACTGCTTGCATTTGAGAAAAATGAAATTCACACAAATAGCTATTAAATGCAGAATGTTCAACTATTAGTATATCATCTCCGACATTCAAAAAAATAAGAACACATTTATAAGTTAAATGCATAGAGTAAAGAGTTAACTTTTAAATTAAATAAGATGCTTCTACAGCTTACCAAACATGATCTTTGATGAAATTTTACAGAGTGATGTAAAGTCTAAAGAGTACTTAGATCCATGTTTTCTCACAAGACAGAGTGAAAATTGCCGGAGAAGCTGTTTCTTTTATATCATTTTTCCCATATAAACTGGAGGCGAGAGGCGTAACGTTATATAATATATCGATTTTGATTGGCTACTCCACCCCCTCGAGTAGAAGGAGTCATGGTGAGATGCTAG
Organism: Deroplatys truncata; assembly: GCA_030765065.1. Lineage (NCBI taxonomy): Eukaryota > Metazoa > Arthropoda > Insecta > Mantodea > Mantidae > Deroplatys > Deroplatys truncata. The sequence goes on along the minus strand of CM060990.1, from coordinate 343,647,665 downwards.
GCTCACGCAGGGGTATTTCATAAAACACGTCCAAACCAGTTGTAGGGAATTCCTGCGTCATACGATATTATGTCTGTAGGGGAAATCCTTTTGTATATAGCGCTAGAACATTTTTTACATGTATTGCTAAAATTCATTGTTTATTATTCCATTACCAAAATATTCCTTCCAGTGTTATATTGGAAGCACCTGTCTGCCATCAAAGTATTATTCTATCATGATATGAATGTGAGTGGTGACGCTGATGCCAACACCTGGAACTCAAACCTCATATATAGAGGATTGTATAAATAACGTATCATTTAACAATAATTTTAGAGTGAAAATAGCGAAAAAGAAATAATTAATTCTATTGATATTATTTTCCCGGTGCGATGTAGGGATCGTGTAATTTTTAGGTATGGAGACTGAAACATCAGTGTATTTACATGGAATAAACAAATAAACTTTCTTGACGATAATAATAATAATAATAATAACAAACTTGATTGTTGCACTGATGCGATAGTTACAAATGTTTAAGTTCAGTGTTATACAGGATCTATACACCATACCCGCTAGAAAATATATCACACCTGCGCTTATAAAGACCGTTAATGGAAGGGCTTGCCCCTGTCCGGTAATTCACCTAACTGAGATTTGAACTCGGGTCCTTTTGAATGTGAAGTAGACACGTTACCACGCAGAGAAGCTGGCTATTGTTCGGTGATGTTCGTACGTCCTCGTCCATGTTCGTGTGATTGGTGGGAGTGAGCGCTTGTATCTATGTATTCGTAGACCTTCATGCAGGTCCTAAAGTCAGACAGGGTGGTCACCGGGAATCGAAACGTCGACCTCTCGAATGCAAGCCTCACACGATACCGCGAAGTAGTTTTTATCAAAACAGGGTTTAAACACATTTTACCCAAGTTAAATAAGACTGTCATTCTTCAAGTATTTCATTCATCCATAAACCAGGCCCTAAAAACATGTTTGCCTCAAAGACACAAAGAAAAATGCCCGATGTGATACACTCGAATGGCTTTCCCTTCCTTCTACGAGTGTATAGAGCTCTATATACAGGACCTATACATCTTACTTCTAGGAAAATGCATATTTTGAGGGACTTACCTGTATTTTACCTTGAGTGTGTGAAAATACATGTTTTAAACATCAGCCATTCATATCCTTTTAGCCACATGCAATATACATCTACGTTTTTTCTTTCTCTACTACGTATAGCAAGTAGGGGCAGTATTGTATTCCACCCAAAAATTCGATACCGAGATCTCATCGGAAATACATGTTTTGAGGTCCCCTGAATCCAATTTTTTGGGGAAACATGTTCTTGTGTGTGTCTGTCTGTGTGTTTGTGTGTGTCTGTGAACAGCATAACTCAGAAACGAACAGTCGGATAAACACCAAACTTTGTATTTAGTTTCGGTATCTTCCAGAGATGTGACACAAGGTTTCCAGGAAAATCCGCCCACCCCAGATTAGCTTTTACATGTAACATTTTTCGAAAATTTTAATTTTCTAAAAAACCGCTCAAACGATTTTGATTAAAATATCATAAGTTTAAGATGTTTTCATGACAAATGAAATGTATATCTCGAATTTTCTTGGAATGTCTCCATAAGTATTCTTCATTGTGAACGACTTTTGCATAACTGGTAAATCATAAGAGATAGACAAAATTTTACTACACAAAAAATGTAGATCGCGTTAAAATATACAATTTATGTCATATACATTTTTTTGTTAAGTGAACCATATATTGCTTGTTATTCCCTTAAATTGTCCAATACTTATACTTTTTCTCAAATTCGTTATTCATTTTTTGTCCTGGTAATGCAAAGAGAATGGTATACTCCACATAGCAACCAGCTATTAAAACATTTGACTATAGCTTAAAGCCTACCAATTCCCCTAGTTTCTACAAGAAAATTAGCAATAAGATTAACATCTCGATATGTCGATTAGCATGAAGCATATGGGGAATAATCGTTTGTAAAATAGTTTGTACAAGAGTAGAAAAAGTCATGTGAGTGTAACACAGATTTTTTATGTCCTGGACATGCAAAGAGCGCTTAAAAGATTTGACTATCGCTTAAAACCTACCATATTCCCCTTGCATCTACAAGAAAATTAGCAATAGGATTAACATCTCGATTAACATGAAGCATATGGAGAATAAGCGTTTGTAAAAATAGTTTGTACAAGAGTATAGAAGGTCATGTGAGTGTAACACATAAGATTTTTTATTCATAAAGCAATTGTATCGCTTGAGTTCTGGCGTTCAGTATTAAATATTACCGGTCAGAAACGAAGAGGTGAATGAGGGGAAAAATTCGCGGTTGTAATGAAGCTAGGCAGCATTCGTCTAGATTCCAGGGAAAGCCCCGAAAAAACCCAGGATCCGGAGTGCCAGCTGCTGGGAATTAGATTCACAACCTCCGAATGTGGTCCATAGATGTCACCGTCTGAACATTCCAGTCGATTAGTTAGTGTGTTACACGCAAATGACCTTAGTTGCGTAGTCGTCTTAGAGGACTATCTTGATTACAGACGGCGGTAGCTACGGATCTTGTTTCTTCAAGATCAGACTGTGGAGTCTGTTCCGAAACAAAAGACAACTCCATATCAGGCTCTGGATCACCTACTTGAATATATATTTAAGAAAACGTCCTAGAAATTATGGGATGCTTAAGTTGAACTCTTTCTCCCATTTTAATTCTGAATACCATAGTCGTCTTATCACCCTCTCCAAATCATATTTCTTTGCTTAACATTCCATTAAAATCAGTTTATTATCGGCATCATACATACAATTCTTGTCTTTGACAGGTATATAAATGTGACTAAACAATTTAGAAGATTTACAGCATCATCTGTATGGGGAGGTTTTTTTTCGATAAGAACGGTCTTTTCAGGCGAATGAGAAATCATTTTAAAAAACCCGCAATATGCACCTGCGCTTATAAAAACCGTTAATGGGAGGGCTTGCCCTTGTCCGGAACTCACGTAACCGAGATTCGAACACGGGACCACTCGAATGTGAATTAGACACACTACCTTTTAAAGAAGCTGGCTATTTATGTAATTATCGCTTTGGAGCAATGCGTGATCACATAATTTTTAGACATAGAGGTTGAAACACCAGTCTGTTTAGGATAGTTCACAGTTCATTATTTATTTATAAATAACGTATTGTTTAAGAATGATTTTAGTGCTAGTATTGAAAAGAAAGTATTGCTTCTCTTGATGTAATTCCCGCCGTCTGTAGGGAAAATCTACTCGCGTGTATAAGCCTGGGCTGTTCTTTCGAATGCATGTATTGGTAAAAACCCACTCAATTGTTAAATTTGAAACAATCACTTGTAGATGTTATCTGTCTATTCAAGAATGCTGTCAGTCTATTAAGCTGTAAAGTGCAGATGGCCCCAAAACTAGGAAAATCCTAGCGTACCATGGTTTATCCCTCTTCAGGGGTATACAGCATATTTTGCGGGGGTGTGTAAACCGCTATATAAATCGTTGGTGTCTCTGATATAACGTATCAGTGAATTGGTAATTATACTACTGTAGCATTGTGGTAGCACAAAGGAGAGAGTGAGAGCGTGTTTGCCCGGTGGGCTCGATACTTTACCGATAATGTCCGTTTTAAAGTCCCTGCCTACCCTTGTGCTTGCGTGAGCGGGTGGGGTACTTTATCTACAATGTCTGTTTTAAAGTCCCTACCTATTAGCGTGCTTGCGTGAGTGGGTGGGGTTACTTTATCGACAATAACTGCTTTAAAGTCCCTGCCTATGAGAATGCTTGCGCTGGCGGGTGTGTTACTTAATCGACAACGACTGCTTTAAAGTCCCTGCCGATGCACTTGCTTGCGTGGTGGGTGGGGTGCTTTTTCGATAACGCCTGTTTTAAAGTCCGTGTCCATGTTATTTTACTTATCGAAGACCGTCAAGAATAAAGACCTTCTGTATTTTACCTCGAATGTCTTTATTAATGAGCGTTCTTTAACTAGCGTTAATTAAAAAGAGCAACAAGGGGAATGTGTAGTTAACGCTACTCTCCATATTTAATTGTATATTTATAGCGTACTCATGTATTATTTAACAATAATTTTAGTGCCAGTAATGAAAAGAAAGTCTTGCTTCTCTTGATTTAATTTTCCTGGAGAAATATAACAGTCTTATAATTTTTAGACTTAGGAATTCCTGGTGTCTATAGGGGGAATCCACTCGCGTGTATAAGTCTGGGCTATTGTTTGAATGCATGTATTGCTAAAACCCACTCAAATGATTATATTTGAAACATTCACTTGTAGATGCTTTCTACACTCAGGAATCCCATCCATTAAGCTGTAAAGTGCATATGGCCCCAAAACTGAAAAAAACCTGACCGCACCATGTTTTGTTCCCTCCAAAGGGTGTACAACATATTTTTGCAAGGGGTGTACAACTGAATAACTCATTGTCGAATTTCTCGAAGACCACTGGTGTGCGCCTTTAGAAAAGAGATTTTAAAACGAATATCAAATTTATCTTTGAAGTCTTCGTAATGGCTCGATCTCTCTGCTGGAGTAATCAACATATCCTTCGAAGGGTGGATGTTTGGAAATCCTCTCCTTATGTTATTTATGTCTTTTCGCGATACTTATATGTTTACTAAGAAAGGAATGCATGTTTTTAAATTCCATGTATTTTTAGCTTGAGTTCAGAGTTAGATTTCCCGCTGGAATTCAATAGCGCTTTAGACATTGCATGTCTTAACAATTACGAGTCTGTTACAGTCGTGTTTTCATTTTTTTCGGGAAGAAAAAATACAGTTTTTATTTATGATCGTTCTTTTAGCGGTGTTAATTAAAAGAGCAACAAAAGGAAATGTTTTCTTTAGGCTACTCTCCATATTTCATTATATATTGAATAACATCTTGCATGTATGTTAGCCTGTATTGTATTGCGTATTTACAAATAACGTATGTATTATTTAAATATAATGTTAATCCGTATTTATTTATTTTTCAGAGCCAACCTTACGTGTAAACAAGCCTTAGAAAAATATCTTGAAGCACAAAGTTCCTTATCACCCTTTCAACTGATTTATGCTATTTATTTCCCGGGAGGTAACATGGACGCCCTCCATGTGTTAAAAACCCAAGATGGCAGACTTCCGTCTTCGTCCTCGCAGGCCGGAAGAGTGAATCTCCGCCGCTGCCGCTGGAGCACACGGAAGCCAGTGACAGGCAGGGAAAGGGAAGGAGTGTTGTGGTAGGGGTGAGCTGGTCTACCCTTGGCTGCAGACCCCAGAGTACATCATAAGCGCGACAGCGCCCCTAGGGGATGGACCGGCTATAGTTTTCCGTGAAAGATTCACTCGATAGTGTCTCGTGTTAGCTATTCACACTAACTCAGTCCTTTAGTCATGGATTATTTTAATTTACCTAAGTGATGTAGTATTCTTAGAAGGCCAAAACAAATTCCCTCAAAGCAGAATCAAGCAAGTGTTATTAGTCGTAATAGTTATACACGCGTAATAATCACATTAACACACATATACGATGGCAACCAAGTGCGCGAGTCAATTCATATACACTTACATTATTCAGTCAAAATACATGCGGCGGGGTACTTCGATCGAGGGTCTGCGCGCAACCCTTTAGAAACCAGATGCCGGGACGTCAGCAGTATAAATCCTTGATTTTTTTCAATAATCTGAGATGATGTTATGCCTGGAAGAACATTACCTGATTGAATGACACAGATATTTAAGAACTTATCTCCTCCATCGATTTGCAGGGGCGATTGTGGCGGTAGGTGAAGAATACAATAGCCCATTGTTCGACGATCTCCGGCTGCCGGTATCAGTAGCGCACAAAGAACCACCTCCATTAGCGACGAGAACAATAACCTGTTGTCCTCGTGCAAGGACAATACCCCATTCTTCTAATCCTCCACCGAACGGTATTCAGACCAGCACAAAAAGGACAATAGCCCATTGTTCTACTCTCACGGGCGGCATTCAAGTCAGGCCACAAAGGAAAATAGCCCATTGTTCTAATCCTCTACCGCGCGGCATTCAGGTCAGGCCAGAAAGAGGGGGTGTGTTCGGCGGCTTTCGGGGTCAGGCCACAAAGGAGGGGAGCGGGAGCCGGCGGCACAGAACAAAGAGTCATTAATCCTATTGCTCTGATCAGAACAATGCCCCATTGTTCCGGTTTCGGTATTTTTACTGCTGACGGTAATAATAATAATAATAATAATAATAATGATGATGATGATGATGATGATGAAATAAAACAGGTAATCTTCAATGATGGGATGCAACTCAAAAATATATAAAAACTTTTACCTCTCGAAGTTGATGCAGCCAATTCGCCCCGACGCACGCTACTCGCGAAATGATTAATACCTTACCTCGGGTTAGTCTCATAAATGGTGGACAGCTTACCAGCTAAGCCTACAGGTCTGAAAACATTAATAAATGTGAATAACCACACATTTGCATATATTCTTGCAAAAAATCGTACAGTATTTCTATAGTGTACATACAATTATTATTGTGTTTATGTAGGTATTGTTCTTAAAAATAGTTTCTATCGGCTAGTCTTAGAACAAGTTCTGTGCACAGCTCGTTTATTCGTGGGTATACAAACTATTTTTACCAAAGCGTATTTTTCTATCTATTACATATTAATCTACAATGAGAATAATGATAGTTAAGTGTTTAAGAAGTGGACGCTATATGCTGCCCTTAAATTCCACGCATGCAATCGCGAGAAACAATTGAGAATCGGTGAGACTTTATTAAGGAATTTCACAGAAACTCTTATGCCACAGAAAAACTTATTTTAAGCAAATTGTGTCTTTCTAATAATAATATTAGGATAATGGAAATGAAACTAATATTTGTACAATAAAATACGCCGCAAATAACGGTAATAGTGATCATACATTTTTGTATAATAGATTTCACTGTACTTTTAAAAATCACAATTTTCGAAAGTATTCCATGTAAAGAATAGTTAAGGGTTAGAAATTTCATTGAAAATGCTAGTTTTGCATCTTTGCAAGGTAGTGAAGCCAAATATCAAGTGTGGTATGTATCCAAATTTTCGTTTTTGTGTCAAGCTGTTCACACTCACACGTGGACCTTTTTCTAAAAATGCTTTTCTTATTTGGGAGGGGAGCTCAAAAGTTGAATGACTCGTAAAATATCACTGTTGAATTTTTGGGAGAAATACAACACCTCCCTTATCTACTATGGACATGGTAGAGAAAGTCACACATCCGCATATATCGTTACAAAATCGTATTCGTATTTCTATAGTGTACAGTTAACTATTATTGTGTTTATGCATTTATCGCTCTTGAAAAACTTTACGTGATACATACACCTGAATTTCTCCACACTCTATCTTTATTAGAGGGTGTACAAGCTATTCTTATTAAGCTTATTTTTCTATCTACTACATTTTAATCCAAATAAACCTTGAAAAATAGATACATTACACATTTCGTTACAGATACAAATAGACCAGCGATAGTCAAATATTTAACTGGACGCCATACTGGCTTCGCAGTTGCAAACGCGAGAAACAACAAACTGGAAATTGGAGAGAGAAAGAGGCCAGAGATAGTAAATGTTTAACTGGACACCATACTCTCCTCACTTGCAATCACGAGAAACAGCTAACTGAAAATCGGAGAGAGTTTAAAAGAAGACAAGTATTGAGCAAATCGTAACTTTAATATGGGATATTTTAGAAACGTCTTATGCATAAGAAATGCCTATTTTAAGTAAATTGAGTACTTTTCATAATAATAATAATAATAATAATAAAGTACTTTTGCATGATAGAATTTATATCAAATAATATATAGTCCTTACCTTTGGAATGTGATGGTGTCGGCATGGCACCCACGAAATGTATTACCGCCGGTCTAGTGCTACACCAGTTTTTTGATTGGCTGGCTCCCCATCAAGCGGTAACTGACGAGCTGGAATATTAATAAAATATTGAGATCCCTACAGCCATATATATCGATACAATATCATATGTGTATTTCACAATAGTTATACTCTGATAATAAAATGTATTAGAAGGCATTCTTAGAGGTATAATTGCATATTCAGGTTTAAAGAATGAGATTATTAAATATACATTGTCGCGGTAATCTGTTGTGTTATCTTTTCTGCTGAATGCCTGTTATTGTTTTACTATTTTGAATTTTGGATTCTTTGTCCTCCGACTAGCTATTATTACTCAGTCGAGCAAATATCTCTAAGCAGGGCGTGTAAACGGAAGGGAGTTGTTACTAAAAGATAACACTGATAAAAGAATTTGTTTTCACACTTTTATTGCCGTCACACTTAATTAATAGTTCACATCTTAAATCTTTATACACGTCTGACTGAAACCGTTATATTTCCGAATATAATTACTGTCGTACACGTACTTCACATTTTGTAACTAACTTTACGACGCGAGATATTCTGTAGAACTGCGTAATGTGTACTTCGCGAGAGATTCTGTAGAATTGCGTGATGTGTACCTCGTGAATGATTTCTTAGAACTGCGTAATGTGTACCTCGTAAGAGATTGCTTAGAACTGCGTGATGTGTACCTCGTGAATGATTCTTTTGAACTGCGCGATACTTGTTTTTGGCTCAGGAATTTATACTCCCTCACCCCGATATGCCTGAACATTATAATAGAGCTGCTATTGGTTAATAAATCACGCCAACATTAGCGTCTGTTTTGTAAGCCAATCATAATTAATAATACATATGCTCTAGGGAAGATATTCCCTCCATTTCTAAATAAAGGCACGCCACCCTGACGTCATTTGTTTGTCTCTTCTAAGTGATAAACAACTCACCCCAACGCTTCATTGTTACCCACTCCTATTGTCAGTTTCAGTGAGGCCGTGTAAACTTATTTCCTAACAATGCTTATGGCTAACAAACATCTGAAATCATTGTCATACAATAATGTTAATTTACACTACAATCACTCTGGCATTCACAGTTTGTGATATAAAATACTGCCTCAACATGACTTCCATATTATTAGGTGGCCTAACTTAAAGCGACGTATTTCTTGATCGACACTTTCTTGTTTAAAGATGAGAATGCTCTTATTAAAGAATTTTTCACGTTCTGATAATTAAATATATATCCTTGCAGTCACATAGAAACAATAGCATATTCACGGTGCGTGTGTCCACTGTTATGAGCGATTATTTAATTTGAAATAATACTCATTTAAGTATAAAACAATAAAGGGTAGTAAAGGATAATAAACACACTGTGCATTTTATTAAACGTCGATACATGTATACGAATTTAAGATGAAAGAGTCATGGGCGTTAACACCGAAGCTTGCGATTGCCTACCGACTATACTAATATAATTATATTAGAACAAGTAAAGCTTTTAACTTACTCACGAGACATTTTCGATGATGTATTGACTTAGGCTGAAGAGGAGAACACGCAGACACATCTCTTTTTGAAGATGCGGCAGTCACCTCCTGTCCGTTGCTCGCGGCTTACCTTGATGCATCTTCCATGTTGGTTCCAAGAGTTCGCAGTGTGCTGGTTCTCTGCAATTTTATCCTCGGCTAGCTGCAATAATTTTCTTTAAACTATATGGGAGCATGGACTTATCCTTGGTAAAGGAAGCGTCGATCTCGGGTGGTGATATAAGAAGACATAGACGTGCTTTGGTTTGAAAAGATGACACTGCCGTTTCTTTTTTTATTTAACTAACCCTCGTAGTACACAACACTGATATTGCCGCCGTTAAAATACTGTCCGCCGCTGTTGAAACACGGCGCGGATAGGACGCGAAGTTTAGATATGTTCCTTATCTCCTTACTAGTAGCGATTCTAATGTCTGTTTCGAAAACTGTCTCTATTCCCTTTTGGCGCGATATCTCTTAAACATTCTGCAGCATCTCTCCCTGCCCACACATGACAAAATGCCCCCAATTTCTTTCTAGCTGACCCATTTATAGTCGCAGGCTTCTGGGGCTGCTTCCTTTCCTATTGGTCCATTTTAGCGCCACTCGACGCGTCTCACTATTTCGTATAAACTTACAGGGATCTCATTGGTCCAAGTTTAACATAAATCGTGGCTTTTCCTAAATTTACCGTTAAGCTAGCTGTCTCTCTCACTTGGTCACGATGAACTATCGAATAATAGGACAAAAACTTTACACCCTCGCTGTATGAACAATGACCCTGCAACCAGAGAGACGTCATAAAACTAGATTTTCTGCCTTCTAAGACACTATTCCTGTAGCTAAAACATTTCGTCGTGGACAGTATTTTAACATAGCGCTTAAATTATTTACATTAAACCATTTATAACTCTTCTAATATTAGTAACCTAGATACATACATAACGTTAAATCACCCTTCTTAAACTATACAAGCAGTATAAGAAAAATATATGTATATAGTATGATTTAACATCAATAAAAATTAATTAATAAATTATCTATAATTACAGTTCTCGGGCTCGGCCTAGAGTTTCCGTTTCAAAGACTACCAAAAGCACAAACACACACTGTCGGACTTGTGATGTTTGTGTCCTTTTAGAGTATCCTATGCATGTATAAACGTTCATGTGCATCATCGCTCGATACTAGGCATGCGGGGTGAATTAGAAGGTGTTCGATCCGATTAGCTATTCTATTGTTACAAGTTTTTGTGCATTGGCTACTGAAATACCATTTTTCCATTGGCTTACAAATATTTCTTCGCTGAGTTTGGATGTGGGGATGGCCACCCACCCTATTCCGGTTATAAAATAATTCTTATTATGATATATAAGGATGTATTTATTCCACGTTCAGGTTTTCTCTGAAAGAAGTAAACACTCATTATTTTACAGAACTCTTGCTGTAAACTCATTTTTTCAATAAATTACCTTGTCAGTTGGGTGGAGGATGAATGAATTATCTTAGCTCGAACAATCCCATAGAAAACAAAAGCGTTTTATGTGTTACTTGGTTTGGGGTGGCACGCCATTTTTTCAATAGATGGTAGAGGTAAACACAACCTAAAGAGATCATTCCAGCGTGTGTGGCTGTATATCGCGAACACAGAGTAGGTAAACAACTTATCATAGTATAGGTTTAAATATTAGTATTTTTCCAGGCCTTATTTTGAAGTTTTTTAAAACCAGGCAAGTGTACTTATGGGTAGTTGGAGGGTATGATGGCTAACTTGTTTACAGGACCCGCTCCTTTGTTTTGCTAGGCGGGACTGATGCTTTTGTGCTGCTTTAAGATACAATCTAAAGATAGGACATGCGAGAGGGGGGGGGAACAGAGAGAGCTAAATAAAAGAAATTAAAAGGACGGTTCCTTTAAAGAGTGAAATTATTTATATGACTCCTATTTGTATTGTCAATCATTTCGTATAGTTATAAAGCATTTTTAATCCAAATAGCAGTAGAATTACACGGTTGCTTTGACTCTAGACGTATAGAAAGATGTTTAAAGGGTGTTCTAATGTTTTCGGAGTCTAGGCAGCGTGTAGCAAGGTTGTTATGTATTTTAAAAGTTTAGCCATAAAGAACCCTTAGAAATAGAATGCTGACAGGCATTTTCGTGGGATGCTTTATGTTGTCTATTTCTGGATGCTGGTCTATTGTTTAGTATATATTTTTCTCGGGAATACTGTGAGGGGAAATTCCATCAGTTGTAAACATGTTTTCAACTAATATTCATTAAAGCGTAAAACACACGGATTTTCAATTCATGAAATTATATTTCTCAAGGGTGGTACATTGCTAAATATATATTTTCTCGGAAATGTCACGAGGGAATGATCTAGTAGTTATAAACCTTGTGTACAACTGTATATTGTGCCCACAGAGGCGTAAGCAAGTGAACGTTTTTTAGTTTTAAACACAGTCCAGGCAGGCTCAGACATGCGTGCGCGAAGAGTCTAACTTGTTCACATAGAGAGACCTATCTCCTAAGAAATGCAGAACCACGTCCTTCGTTCCCTTCGAGTCGAATACTATTTTTCCTGCTTTAACATTTCATCTAAAGAAAAAGGTTTTGCCTAGCAAATATTCACACAAACCTATAATACAATCGAGACTAAGCATTTAGGAATGATACGATTCCAAATTTCACCACGGGTAGCGTAATACTCACCTCAATTCTCGAGTACTTTGTATCGGCACTTGTAGCTATTAGAGTTGAGTTGTTCTTTGTTCAAATTCCAACTCTTCAATGATCTTCCTGCATCCTAGTTAATAGAAGTATGTTTAAAGGCTGGAATTGTTTATATAATTTTATAATTGTACTTCCAGTCCTTTGTAAGTCGTGCCTGTGTTTAACTTTTAAGGAAAACGCCATGAAAGAGACTAGCAGGGAGGAAAGAAAGAAGAGAGAGAGGGAGAAGGAGAAGGAGAAGGAGAGGAGAAACAGAGGGTTTAAAAAAAGATATTTGTATATGCATGTGTGTATGTGTGTCCAAGTCTGTGAACAGCGTAACTCAATTAATGCTCGCGAGTAATTAGCAGGCACTGAATTTTATTATACAATCAAATCGCACCTCCTACCACGCTGCTATAACTCTTTAAAACCAATGAGATGTGATAGTTATACACATTCTAACACACACATATGGTAACAATCATGTGCGGGAGTGAATCAATATACACTTAATTATATTAAGCAATCAAATACAGGCGCAAGGGGTTCCCACTTGCTTCCACGCGGCTTCAACCCTTTAAGACTAATTACTGTTATAATTATACACACGTATTTGATCCTTAACATACTGTCGGCATTCTTTAATATCAGAAGTAACACACATACGCTACTGGAAATCCAAGCCCTCTAGGACTAAAGTGGCGTCTTAGATGAAGTCAATGATGTGCAATAATTATATTAACCTATCAGTGACATGTGATCACCCACTTATGACATGCGGTACTCGGAATAAAAAGCTCTATGGGGCGATACACCCTTTGTTGGCAGTATAAGCCCTTTGAAGTCAATGAGGCGGAATAATTATACACATGTAAGATAATTAACTGAATGATTGACATTTCAGCAATCAACCCTTGTGAATCAAGTTTAACAGGTTACAAACACTTAGTGAATACGGCTCTTTTGGCGATAAATTTCCTCATAGACGCTGGGGTGTCAAAACACATTTCATTACACATGTAATCAATTAATCTCTCAATTAAAATAACTATGCATCTTTCTTTGTGGCCCAAATCTATTCCATAGATTTAGGGGATGGGACAGCAACTGCCAGTCCTAGACGGCGGATGATCCTCTATTCGCGGCACGCGACTGTCAATTTAGGGGAGCGGTAGGCAACCTGCAGTCCTACATGGCGGCAAATGCTTTGTCCGCGGCTTTAGTTCCTTGAAGTCAGTGATGTGCCATTATTTGAACACTTGTCTGGTTTTTATCAAAGTGACTGACAGGAGTTAGATCCCCTTGGCAACCCTTGTCAACCAACTTGACAGTTGACTAGCACTTAGAGATGCTTTGGAAGCAACTCCCGTCAAAAGCGCCGAGGTGTGCAAACACATGTCATTACACATTTAATCACTTATTCGCAGTAGATACATTAGAGGAACTCGAAGCCACTTTTTTGGGCATATATGGGAAAGGATAGGGAACACGTGGGCAGATGCGGCGGTTCAAGCAGGAACATCATTTATATGGGAGAGATAGGGAATACGACGACCGATACTAGGCTAGACAGGGGTTGAAGGAGGGAAGTATCTTTATATAGAAGAGAGAGTGGAGAGGTGTTAGGCTAGATAGAGGTTGAGGAGTAGAGTATGGTTTATATGGGAGGTATAAGAAAACGAGGAGAGGTATTAGGCTAGGAGAGTTTTAGTTTGTGTTTATAAGGAGAGACAAGAAAACGGAGAGAGATACCATGCTAGGATTAGTTAGGTTTATATAGGTTAGATAGGAAACCAAGTAGAGAAACTCAGCTAGAGAGGGGCAGGAGGGGATGAGCTTTATGGGAGGTAGGAGATACGGTGAGATGTGCTAGGACAGACAGAGGTTTAGAGTATAGTATGCGTTTATATGTATGAGAGGTATAGGAACAGGAGGAGCGGTATTAGGCTAAGGAGGTTGAGTATGCGTTTATAAGAATAGACGAGAAAACGGAGAGACGCTATGATAGGATAGACAGATGTTAAAGCTAGAAGGTGTTTTATATGAGAGGTATAGGAAAACAATGAGAGATCCTCAGCTAGATAGGGGGCAGGAGGGGAATGCGCTTTATGAGAGGTAGGGGATACGAGGGGAGATGCTAGACTAGACAGAGGTTTAAAGTAGAGTATGCGTTTATATGTATGAGAGGTATAGCAAAAAGGAGGAGAGGTATTAATCTAAGGAGGTTGAGTATGCGTTTATAAGGAGAGACGAAAAAACGAAGAGATCCTATGCTAGGATAGACAGGTGTTTAAGGTAGAATGTGTTATATATGGGTTAGATAGGAACCAAGGAAAGATACTCAGCTAGACTGGGGTAGGAGGGGAGTACTCTTTATGAGAGGCAAGGGATACGGGGAGAGATGCTAGACCAGACAGAGATTTAGTGTAAGGTATGCGTTTATATGTATGAGGAGTATAGGAACAGGAGGAGAGGTATTAGACTAAGGAGGTTGAGTATGCGTTTACAAGGAGGGATGATAAACGGAGAGATCCTATGCTAGGATAGACAGATGTTAAAGTTAGAATGTGTTTTATATGGGAGGTATAGGAAACCAAGGAGAGATACTCAGCTAGATAGGGGTAGGAGGGGTATGCGCTTTATGAGAGGTAGTGATACGAGGACAAATGCTAGGCAAGACAGATGTTGAGGAGTAGAGTATGTGTTTATAGGGGAAAGATAGGGAAGATGCTAGACTAGAGAGAGGTTGAGAGTAGAGTATGCGGTTGTATGTATGAGAGGTATAGGAAAACGAGGAGAAGTGATAGGCTAGACAGATACTGAAGGACTATGAATATGGGCTTATATATAGGAGAGATAGGAATAGGAGGGGAGGTGCTAGACTTTGAAGGGATTTTATACGAGATCGTCACGGAAAGATGTTTCCTAACAATGCTGGAACACTAATGCTGCACAGCTGTAGCAAGTAACTCTCTCATGTTAAAAAGGTGACACACTAACATAAAAAGGAGACCCACTCACGTAAAAATGTGACGCACTCACACAGAAAGGTGACCCACTCACGTAAAAAAGGTGACCAACTCATGCAAAAAGGTGACCCACTCACGTAAAAAGGTGGCCCTCTCACGCAAAAAGGTGACCCACTCAAGCAAAAAAGGTGACCCACTCAAGCAAAAAGATGACCCACTCAAGCAAAAAGGTGACCCACTCACAGAAAAAGGTGACCCACTCACGCAAAAAGGTGACCCGTTCACGTAAAAAGGTAACCAACTCACGCAAACGGGTGACCCACTCACGTTAAAAGGTGCCCCACTCACGCAAAAAGGTGACCCACTCAAGCAAAAGTGTGACCCACTCAAGCAAAAAGGTGACCAACTCAAGCAAATAGGGTGAACCACTCAAGCAAAAAGGAGACACGCTCAGGGAAAAAGGTGACCCACTCAGGGAAAAAGGTGACCCACTCAAGCAAAAAAGGTGACCCACTCAAGCAAAAAGTTGACCCAATCAAGCAGAAAAGGTGACCCACTCACACCAAAAGGTGACCCACTAACGTAAAAAGGTGACCCACTAACGCTAAAAGGTAAGTAATTCAGGTAGCACCATCCAGCATTCAACAGACGATCAGATTCCATTGGGTTTAGAGCAGCATAGTTCTGTATGATTTCACAGATAATTCAGTCAATATCGTAATATTTACGATAATTCAGGTATCATAGGTGTTTAGAGTCACTCAGCTGGTATCACAGGAGGATAGATTCCAGGGGCAGGGCGTATCATAGCTGTATATGATTTCACAGGCAATTCAGCTAGTATCATGATCATTTAAGCTAATTCAGCTAGTATCACAGGAGGATATATTCCAAAGGCTGACTGCATCATAGCTGTGTATGATTTCACAGGTAATTCAGATAGTATCGTAGGTATTGGGGCTGATTCAAGTATCATAGGTGCTTAGAGTAACCCAGCTAGTATAACAGGGTAGGACAGATTCCATGGTTTAGTGAGTGTATTGTTCCCTATGATTTCACAGATAATTCTGATAGTATCGTAGGCATTTAAGATAATTCAAGTATCATAGGTGTTTAGAGTCACTCAACTAATATCACAGGAGGCTAGATTTCAGGGGCAGGGCGTAACATAGCTGTATATGATTTCACAAGCAATTCAACTAGCATCGTGGCCATTTAAGATAATTCAGCTAGTATCACAGGGTATATTCCAGAGGCTGGCTGCATCATAGCTGTGTAGGATTTCACAGGTAATTCAGATAGTATCGTAGGTATTTGGACTGATTCAAGTATAATAGGTGCTTGGAGCAACTCAGCTAGTATTCACAGGGTAGGACAGATTCCATGGGTTAGTGTGTGTATAGTTCCGTATGATGTCACAGGTAATTCAGATAGTGTCGTGGGTATTTAGGATAATTCATGTATCATAGGTGTTTAGAGTAACTCATCTAGTATCACAGGAGGCTAGATTCTAGGGGCTGGGCGTATCATCGCTGTATATGATTTCACAGGTAATTGAGCTAGTATGGTGGCCATTTAAGCTAATTCAGCTAGCATCACAGGAGGGTATATTCCAGAGGCTGACTGCATCATAGCTTTGTATGATTTCACAGGTAATACAGATAGTATCGTAGGTATTTAGGTTTATTCAAGTATCATAGGTGCTTAGAGTAACTAAGCTAGTATCACAGGATAGGACAGATTCCATGGTTTAGTGTGTGTATAGTTCCGAATGATGTCACCGGTAATTCAGGTAGTATCTTAGGTATTTGGGCTAATTCAAGCATCATAAGTGTTTAGAGACACTCAGCTAATATATCAGGAGGCTAGATTCCAGGGGCAGGGGTATCATGGCTGTAGATGATTTCACAAGCAATTCAACTAGCATTGTGGGCATTTAAGCTAATTCAGCTAGTATCACAGGGTATATTCCAGAGACTGGCTACATCATAGCTGTGTAGGACTTCACAGGCAATTCAGATAATATCGTAGGTATTTGGGCTGATTAAAGTATAATAGGTGCTTAGAACAACTCAGCTAGTATTCACAGGGTAGGACAGATTCAATGGGTTAGTGTGTGTATAGTTCCGTATGATGTCACAGGTAATTCAGATAGTAACCTAGATATTTGGGCTAATTCAAGCATCGTAGGTGTTTAGAGGAACTCAGCTAATACCACAGGAGACTAGATTCCAGGGGCACGGCGTATCATAGCTGTATATGTTTTCACAGGCAATTCAGCTAGTATCGGGTGCATTTAAGCTAATTCAGCTAGTATCACAGGAGGCTGACTGCATCACAGCTGTGTATGGTTCACAGGTAATTCTGTTAGTATGGTACGTATTTGGCTAATTCAGCTAGTATCACAGGAGGATAGATTCCAGGGGCTGGGTATAGCGTAGTTTCGTACTGCACAGTTAATTCAGAGAGTATCGTAGGTATTTAGGATAATTCAAGTATTATAGGTGTTTAGATTAATTCAGCCAGCATTACAGGAGGGTATGTTCCAGGGGTCGGTTATAACGTGGTTTCGTATTTCACAGACAGTTCAGGTAATATGGTAAGTATTTCGGACAATCAGCATAGTTTCACAGATACTCGTGATAATTTCGATCAACGATTTGTATCACAGCTATTTAAGGTAATTTCAGGTGATTCAGGTTGTATCACAGGTATTTTTAGGTCATTTTAACATGTAATTTAATTAGTATCATTAATATTTAGGGCCAACTATATAGTATCACAGGTGCTCGTGCTAAGTTTTAGCAGGGATTCGTATCAGTGCTATTTAAGGTAATTTCACATGATTCGGTTAATATCACAGGTATTTAAGTCATATTAACAGATAATTCAGATAGTATCACAGGTATGCATCAAATATAGAGTAATTAGATATAAGCATTTCTCATCCAACGCTACAACACTTTATATACTTGTTTTTCTAAATCTTATATTATAAACAGTGTGCGAGGAGGAGAGGGACAAACTGTATATTGGTTAACAAATTGAAAAGCTTTGGGTCAACATACCTTATTTTAGTTTGTTGTAGCCGCCCCTCCGCTTTACCTAGGCTTGAGACTAGCACTAGGATTGCTCCTAATGGTAGGGTTAACACCTTCCCTTCCATATTTTATTATGTTTCTTTCTTCATCAGACGTTTCCTAGTTGCATACATAGCACAGGGTAAATTTCATTTTTTAAGGTTGTACACTCACGAGAAAATCTTCATCTTTGCCTTACATTCTCTTAAGCTCTGTTTGTAGTGCGATAATGTCCATACGCATATGTCGTTATTCCATCCTCAGCAATAACTCTTTTATCATCAGATGGAGTCAATGTGATTTTATTCACTTGCACTGTGGTAACAGCGTGCTTTCGTGATAAGATTAGGTTCATAGGCGTTATGATTATTTCACAGGTTTTAAGACAGTCTGTTTAGGTATCAAACGTAATATATTGCTTAATGGCACTATGTTTTATACTCATAATCCTTTTTACCATTGAGCCATGGATATCTAGTGCATACATCTTAGCTCGTAGTCCTACAAGTTCAATTTGTAAACCAATATGCAGTTTATTCTCCTCCGCCTCGCACACTAACTGTTTATGATATAAGATTTAGAAAAAGGTATATAAAGTGTTGTAACGTTGGATGAAAAATGCTTATAATCTAAATAATCTCTATATTTGATGAATACCGGTGATACTATCTGAATTATCTGTTAAAATGATTCAAACACCTGTGATACTACCCGAATCATGTGAAATTACCTTAAATAGCTCTGATACGAATCCCTGCTAAAAATTAGCACGAGCACCTGTGATACTATATAGTTGGCCCTAAATATTAATCATCCTAGTTGAATTACCTGTTAAAATGACCCAACTACTTGTGATACAACCTGAATCACCTGAAATTACCTTAAATAGCTGTGAGACAAATCGTTGATCGAAACTATCACGAGTATCTGTGAAACTATGCTGATTGTCCGAAATACTTACCATATTACTTGAACTGTCTGTGAAATACGAAACTACGTTATAACCGACCCCTGGAACCTACACTCCTGTAATGCTGGCTGAATTATTCTAAACACCTATAATACTTGAGTTATCCTAAATACCTACGATACTCTCTGAATTAACTGTGCAGTACGAAACTACGCTATACCCAGCCCCTGGAATCTATCCTCCTGTGATACTAGCTGAATTAGCCTAAATACCTACGATACTAACAGAATTACCTGTGAAATAATACACAGCTATGATACAGCCAGCCTCCTGTGATACTAGCTGCATTAGCTTAAATGCCCACGATACTAGCTGAATTACCTGTGAAAACCTATACAGTTATGATACGCCGTGCCCCTGGAATTTAGCCTCCTGTGGTATTAGCTGAGTTACTCTAAACACCTATGATACTTTAATTATCCCAAATACCTACGATACTATCTGAATTATCTATGAAATCATAGACAGCTATGATGCGGTCAGCCTCTGAAATATACTCTGTGATACTAGCTGAATTAGCTCAAATGCCCACAATGCTAACTGAATTGCCTTTGAAATCATATACAGCTATGTTACTCGCTGCCCCTGGAATCTAGCCTCCTGTGATATTAGCTGAGTGACTTTAAACACATATGATACTTGTATTATCCTAAATACCTAAGATACCATCCGAATTATCTGTGAAATCATACGGAACTATACACACACTAAACCATGGAATCTGTCCTACCCTGCGATACTAGCTGAGCTCCTCTAAGCACATGATACTTGAATCGTCCCAAATACCTACGATACTATCTGAATTCCCTGTGAAATCATACACAGCTATGATGCAGTCAGCCTTTGGAATATACCCTTCTGTGATACTAGCTGAATTAGCTTAAATGCTCATGATACTAGCTGAATTGCCTGTGAAATCATATGCAGCTATGATACGCCCTGCCCCTGGATTCTAGCCTCCTGTGATACTAGCTGAGTGATTCTAAACACCTATGATACTTGAATTATCCTAAATACCTACGATACTATCTGAATTAATTGTGAAATCATACGGAACTATGCTGCTCTCAAGCCAATGGAATCTGATCCTCTTCTGAATGCTGGATGCTGCTACCTGAATTACTTACCTTTAAGCGTGAGTGGATCTCCTTTTTGCGTTAGTGACTCACCTTTTTGTGTGAGTGGGTTACCTTTTTACGTTAGTGGGTCACCTATTTTGCTAGAGTGGGGCACCTTTTTGCTTGAGTGGTTCACTTTTTTGCTTGAATGAGTCACCTTTTTCCCTGAGTGGGTCACCTTTTTCCCTGAGCGGGTCACCTTTTTGCTTGAGTGGGTCATCCTTTTTGTTTGAGTGGGTCACCTGTTCGCTTGAGTGGGTCACCCTTTTGCTTGACTGGATCATCTTTTTTGCTTGACTGGGTCACCTTTTTGCGTGAGTGGGTCACCTTTTTACGTGAGGGGGTCTCCTTTTTGCATGAGTTGGTCACCTTTTTTACGTGAGTGGGTCACCTTTTTGCGTGACTGGGTCACCTTTTTCTGTGAGTGGGTCTGCTTTTTACGTTAGTGAGTCACCTTCTTAGCATGATAGGGTTACTTGCTACAGCTGTCTAGAATTAGTGTTCCAGCATTGTTAGGAAGCATCTTTCCGTTACGATCTCGTCTAAAGTCGCTTTCCAAGTCTAGCAACTCCCCTCCGATTCCTATCTCTCCTGTATATAAGCTCATATTCATACTCCTTCAGTATCTGTCTAGCCTATCAGCTTTCCTCGTTTTCCTATACCTCTCATACATACAAACGCATACTCTGCTCTCAACCTCTGCCTATTCTAGCATCTTCCCTATCTTTCCCCTATAAACACATACTCTACTCCTCAACATCTGTCTTGCCTAGCATCTCTCCTCGTATCCCTACCTATCATAAAGCGCATTCCCCTCCTGCCCCCAATCTAGCTGAGGATCTCTTATTGGTTTCCTGCACCTCTCATATAGAACACCGTCTACCTTTAACATCTGTTTATCCTATCATAGGAATTCTCCGTTTTCTCGTCTCTCCTTATAAACGCATACTCAACCTCCTTAGCCTAATACCTCTCCTCCTGTGCCTATACCTCTCATACATATAAACGCATACTCTATTCCAAACCTCTGTCTGTCCTAGCACTTCTCCCCGTGTCTCCTACCTCTCATAAAGCGCATTCCCCCTGCCCCTCTCTAGCTGAGTTTCTCTCTTTGGTTTCCTATCTAACCTATATAAACCTAACTAATCCTAGCATGGGATCGCTCTCCGTTTTCTCGTCTCTCCTTATAAACACATACTAAAACTCTCCCAGTCTAATACCTCTCCTCGTTTTCGTATACCTCACATATAAACCATACTCTACTCCTCAACCTCTGTCTAGCCTAACACCTCTCCACTCTCTCTTCTATAAAGATACTTCCCTCCTTCAACCCCTGTCTAGCCTAATATCGGTCGTCGTATTCCCTATCTCTCCCATATAAATGATTTTCCTGCTTGAACCGCCGCATCTGCCCTAGTTTTCCGTATCCTTTCCCATATATGCCCGAAAAAGTGGCCTCGAATTGCTCTAATGTATCTACTAATTGCTCATTTAAACTAATTGGGCATCTTTTTTCGTGGCCCAAAGGAAACATATTACACCTACTACTCGAAATCTAAACGTCATATTTGTTGTATTTCTTAACATGTGTATTGTACGGAGGTATTATCCGCTCTACGGTGAGCTTAATTTTAACTTCCTACTCTATTTCTTCTTTAATGCTTACAAAGCTAAAATAACCTTTAATGCTCCTTTTTTGAGCCACTTTTGTTTTCTTTTCAAAAGAAAAAACAAAAACAAACTCTAAAAAATTTAATTGCAAATTCAGTCCAAAAGTTCGGAACAGTTCAATATTTAACGCTAAGAACTGAAGTGGCAATGCAAATTTACTCGATGAAGACTAATCCCGTAACTTTCTATCCTGAAAATAGGCCAGATGAACGCAATGTTCTTTTTGTTGATAACACAGTTGAAACAGCTTTATATATGATTTTAAGGTACCTTTAAACACGGGACATTAATGACTTGCAGTTGCATGTTATTGCTTTTATTATAGCTTATATTTTTCTCATAGGAATCATTTGGACGGTAATTTATTAATGAAATGCGTAGCTGTATTATTTTTCGTGGTTGTTATATTTTTCCCCATCTTGGTTGAAAAACATAGATCCACTATTCTATCCCGTAGCTGCCTTACGTATTAAACATACCATACTTTCAGTTTGGAGAATTCTATCTCTATACGCTATAATTGGTGTATGTGTTTTTTTTAACTGTTTCAGTTGTTTTATTTTTATTTTTCTTTGCCTTACTGCTTAGCACCCGGGTTTGTGACTTTACGTGTAAAAAGAGGTTATCTACGTTACAGTAAATTATGCGAAAATAACGCATAATTAGTGACAATGTAAAACATGTAAAAACATTCAACAACTTTTAGCCTTTGTACCGCTTATATTTTACATTCAAGAACTGGTGGTTAATGACAGAATTCCAGTTACCGCTTTGTTGTGTAGGTAATATTGAAATACCGTATCAGCTAACAGCTTGTATAATACGTAATGTTGTGAACAGTGATGCGAGGAAGTTTAACGAGAGGTGCCGATTGTACAGTCGCTTCTATTTATGTTGTTCCCGCAGTTTTGGGAGGCATTTTACTGACTTTCACAGGTTGAGTGTGTATAGCAAGGACTAGGTGTGTGTATTTCGCGCGTTCATTGATGTCCTGTTTTAGTGCAAAATTCTAGATTATTCACATATGAATCTGTAAATTAAAGCAATAGCTTTGCTCGTCATCACTTACAATAACCATGTTTAAATACATAAATAAATAAAACCTCCTTTTTCAGAATTTCTCCACAGAGAAATATTTTTAATGACAACGTAATGTAAAATTGAAACGCATTTTACTGTTTACTCCCAAAGAGGACACATTTAACAAAAATTATCTTAATATAATCTGTCTAATCTCCATTCTTGTTCAAAAACTGATTTAGCCGCCTAAGCACTGAAACGCTTAAATGCTGGAAGAACTCCGGCTCTACACGCAAATATTCCCACATTTCATGATAAGTGCTGCAGAGGGTGAGGCAGTATTTTTAACATTTAAATGATATCAGTCTAATTATATCATATAAAATATAATGACAGCCCGCCTTAAAGCAATGTGTGTATAATATAATACATAAAGTGTATGTAACAGTCAATGCATTATGTTTATATTATGTACATGCATAACAATGTTGTGTGAATGTATTACGTAATTTAACAATGTAGGAGCTGTGAGAACAGAAGCCGAAAGTTGCTAACAATGAGCTAACAATGAGGTAACATTGAGGCAACAATAAATTAGAAGGTTTAATAATGCTACTAATAATTCTTGGAACAATAATGTAATATTTAAAACAGTTTAAAAATAGCCAATCAAAAACTGGAAATGCTTTAAGTTAAATAAGAGTATTCTGTTAGAGTAGAATTAGCCAATCAGAGACTTGAAATATAGTAAAATGTACAAATTTAACAGATTCAATTTTATTACGGCGTGAATAATATAAAGTTTACGTGTTAAATAGTACAACTAACAATAATCTGACAGCTCTACAGTAGGATATATCAGTGAAGTGTTATTTAATCGTGTGAAAGATTAATAAAACGAAGTTAAATACCATTATAATTTGTGTAAGCCTCCATTCTTTAGCCACACCAACCCCTGCTAAGAAATACGTGTTTCTACAAATTACTACTGATGCAGCCGAGGCAAACATACATATAATATTTAAATAAACTTAAAAATACAAAGTTGATTTTTAAACGTGGGGCGAAGGCCACCGGAAAAGTGAACTTGGGGCGAAGGCCACATTAAAGTTTGTAACGTGCATGGTCTAAACAACTTCAAGTTTTGACTCCGCAACAGTGGAACTACAATACACCTCCTACAAGGGCGACTCTTGCTCTTCTTTGTAGAGGTTGCCAAACTTGAACCATACTGGCAAATACGTTCACGATAGTGTTGAGATCCGGTTACTTAGGTGGCCAGTCAATAACAAGTATATCGGGTGCTCGGCAAAGAAGTTCCGTACAGCATTGGAGTTGTTTACTGAACTCTTACCCTGCACTATTCGAATAACGGGGACTTCATCTGCATGACATACTACTGAGCGTCCATGTTGGCAGTGGTCCCCACGAGCTCACCGGGACCAGCAGCACTAATTCATCCTAAGAGTAAACATGTGATGCGTCCGGATTTTCTTGTCAAAATTTTGGAAGAATTTGAGAACCATCAGGCCTCCAACATTTAATTTGGTGATAAGGTTCAGAAAAAAAACTTTTGCGTTTATCCATATGGTGGTTTCCGAAGCTTCTCTAATTGTAAGCTCCTGCTGAGCGAATCCAACGCGCAGCTCTCAGTTGCGTGTGGTGACGAACAGTTTTCGTGAGGTAATCCGTGAAGAATGTTTGCGAAGTGAAGTCTCCGGAATGTTGTTTGAACACCAACATGCAGTCCTAGTTGTGTCACGATACCTTTCATGATCTGAAAAGGCTGGGCTCTTATTGCTGCTATAAGGGCGCCATCTTCCTCGGGCGTGATTTGATTTGACCGTCGGTTCCCTTTTCTATGATCCTTAAGACCCCCAGTCCCTTCTACTCACCAGGTGTTTATCCATCTTCGGACTGTGCGAATGTTGCTTGAAATTTCCCTAGAAATGTCTTCAAACGGCAAATCGGCTTCCCACAAACCCACAATTCTTCCCCGATGCACCTCTGAAATATCTGCATATGTCGCGTGAGCTACAGTTAACACACGCTACTGCTTAGTCGAAGAACAGAGGCAGAACGCTAAAGACTCACCCCCTCCCTGATACATACACGTCCGCTGAGAACGTTGGTAAAATGCCTACAGAAGCTGCGGTGATGGTATAAATGGAAATGGGTGTACAAAGAGCGCCAAAGAAAATCTCACTGCACCTCGCGTCTATGAAACATTATTTATTGTTGTACGTGGCCTTGTGAAGCCATGGCCATTTCATTGGTTGCTTTAGGCCATGATGCAAAGATGCACCACACCTTCTGATAAATAGTTACACCAGTAACCACAACAAAGGTTATAAAATTCCGTAGAAACAAAATATATGTTTACGCTGTCGATCGTATTGGCTAAAAGAGAAAGAGGTAGAGTGAGTGCATTCAGCTTGTCATACAGACCTCTTATCGTGTTTGGTAGCCCATATCTTATCGCCTAGTGCAGGGTTAAAAGCTAAGGGGAAAACTTGATGAGCGCCCAGGTTAGCGAAATGTTTAGTGTGTAGTGTGATAAGATTTTCAGGGGGTGTAAATTAAAGCTTGAATGGTTTTCATTAAATCCATAGCAAGTCAGCACTTTACAACAAAAAATAAACAGAACTGTATTCTCACAGTGATATGAATGCTTGCTGCTGAATAGAAGCAAACATAACTAAATAAAAAAGAAATAAAATAGCACGTTTTCCCTCTAATTCACACTATAATTGGTTAATATACCTTTACTAACATATTGCTGATCATAGGAATATAACACGATTATAGAAAAAATATAACTCAATTTTATTGCCATAATATTGTCGTGACCTCTTTGTTAACTAGCTCAATGGGGGTAGAGCAACTCGGTACCGAAAGATCTTAAAGTTAACAATTTACATTATACCAGGTCAAACGGGGGACGCAGCTAAGAGAAATATGAAAAATATATCAGAATACTTCTAGGAAAACTATTAATACATGGCGTGGATGATGGAAGGGAGTATCTACTATGATAATTTAAACATAAGGACGATGGATGGTAAGTGGGTTTATTGATGTAAAGGGACACAGTACCTCCTTGTTTCCATGTCTTTCGGTGAAGACGCCATGCTTGTACGCATGGGTAGCGCGCAAACACACGTCTTGCCTTGAACAGTGACTAGTCTCGACTCTACTGAACCCCCACGCTCTACTCGGCGTGGTAACGCTAACTCGCTTATCCCCTCCACTATTGCGCAATACCCGATCCGGGCAACCAGGTCATATACGCAACAATACTCGTACGTCACATCTCCCCCTGGCCACCCAGATCGACGTCCTCGTCGACACAAGGAGGATTTTTTGTTGTGGTTCATGTGTAGACAAATTACAAAGACAGAAAAATATATGATATACATTAAAAAAATTAACAGTAACTGGGTAATATGGAGCAGAAATGTCTCTCAGAGAAGAAGTTAAAAAAAATTGTGACCACGTGACAATAATGCATACATTATAGAGTCTCGAGTGCCACTGTCGATTTAGTTTAAGACATATTGCCTAATCATGAGTACCCCGCACACGCACACTACACCGTACTGCCACTGTTACATACACACTACACTGCACCTGGTTGTTTCGACGTAACTGTTTGTGGGTGGAATTTCCACATCACCCACAACGGCGAACTTTCAGCTGTAAAGTGCTTCTGATGTTGCAAGTCGCTGAAAATGTGGGGGGTGCAAACGCTAGCTTGGACTGCCTCCCAAAATAGTGGCTCCTTATGCCACTGCAGTGTAGTGCATGAAAGACAGCTCTCCTCTGGTACATCTGGAACCTCTGGCGTATCTATAGAGCGGGGTTACTCCTCTGGACACCCGAGCTCGGGAATCAGCAAAGTCACTATAACATAAATCACAGAATGGTAGAAATTGTGCTCCAGAAGATCAGGATACATAAAAAAGTAGTATGTCATTTACAGCAATAAGATTTGAAAATGCCAAAAGTTTACAATCAATCAATTCTTTTAGTATGGGGCAAAGCAAAAAATGACTACACATTGACATAAAAACTGAATTTTTCAAGGGGTTACCATCCAAAACTTAACAAAAACTGCTTTAGAATCCAAATACAGAGACATGAAAGGGCCAGAATACACAAACATTATATCACTTACATTAACTGCTTACATACAATAACACAACACAAATATAGTAACCTCTTTGGGATCCCAATATTATTTATGACCAGCTAGTACTACTAATGAAAAAAAGAAATAAATGCACTTACAATACATTCATACATGACAATGAAATGGAATCATTCGTACTGACCATGGCCCAAATAATACACAACACTCACTGGAATAACTAACCAAAACTACTGTGTGCATTGCTACAGACTTCAAAAATAAATCCATATTACATACATCAAACTATACCTCATTACATATTCTCAACTACAATACTCATGCTTTACTGTCAAATATAAATTCTCCTCTACATTCTCATCCATCTCATTATTATGATCACCATCATTATTTCAATCATCATCATCATCTTAGTTTTCAACTTTCTCGTATACAGTAATTACTGAGAAAATAAAATATCTTCAGTGACATGTCTCATTCAACTGGTTGCAAAGTCAAAAATACCTGACATCATAAACTTAAAGAAATCACATTAACATTTCAGGAATGACACAAACAACATGGCTTCATACTGTTGCATCCACACCCACCGAATCAAAATTAAGCTGGAAAATAGACGGTATTAAAACTCGCTATATAAGATGGTACTAAACTTGTTGCATAAATACAAAAAAATTATTCTAATTGCATTCAATTCATTACATTTACTCTCGTGTGAATACATCACACACGCTATACTGGGCACGTTTCAGCAACACCAATAAGAAAATATTTCTCAACTCATCACATCGAATTTCCAGGTACATGTAGCCCTCCTGAAAACTAAAACATTCACACTTCAACCACCGGGGTTACACTTTGGCACTTCCACCGAAGCTGACATCAACTCATCTCATCTCTCACTCTACACCGTCGGGGTTACTCTTAGGCACTTCCACCGAGGCAAATATTAACTCATCTCTCACATAACCTCACAAACATATACACACACTATTCATGCAACAATTTTCTGCAAAGAAAGGATCACAGCATCATAAGGAAACCCAAAATCAAACCAAACCAAAGAATGCAACACAACAAAGCACATCATTACCAAAATAATTCTGTCACATAACATTCCTGAAAATCAAAGCTTAATTAAGCACACAGTACACACTTACAGGTTGTATTTCTTATGCTTTTTACCACAAAATGGTGCAACTTTCCAGTTTCATGTAATACATACTTCATGCCAACATTAAGGAAAAACAATAAAATAGCATCACAAAACTCAAAATTTACAGTCTATAAGGACCCACAGGATCATAGTAGGGGTGAAGGCGTGACACACGAACACTCTGATGTTTGGTACGAGGAACCTGAGGTCGACCAACAAGGCAGGTAACAGGAGTGTTCTGTCGGATAATTTCAAAAGGACCAAAATATCTATGTAACAACTTTGTACATTTACCTTTCTTTCTTATAGGAGTAAAACTTTGACTAATTGACCTACATTGTAAACCACATCTCTATGTTTGGCATCAAATGCTTCTTTTTGCTTCACTTGTTGCTTAGTAATGTGCAACAGCAACCTCACGTGCCTTCTGAATTTCTTGTAAAGTTTGTTTCACAATAAGGTCATTAGATGTAGCTTGCAGCTGAACCTGATTAGGTAAAGAAGGCTCCCGACCATATATCAAGAAAAAAGGGGGAGAATCTAGTAGACTCCTGAACACTTGAGCTATAAGAAAAAATCACATAGGGTAAAATTGAGTCCCAGTTCTTTTGATTAGTGTCAACAAAATGGCTAAGCATATTCAAGAGGGTTTGATTGAATCTTTCCGTTAGTCCATTACAAGCTGGGTGGTAAGCACTAATAAAATTAGAAGACACTCATAGAGATCTCAACAATTCTTGTGTCACTTCACTTAGGAAAACTGAGCCACGATCAGACAACAAGGCAGCAGGGGCTCCATGCCCACAGATGATGTTATGCAAAATAAACTTAGCAACTTGTGGAATTGTTGCTGAAGAAAGCGACGCAGACTCGACCCAGCGAGAAGCATACTCGGTCGCAACAACAACGTACTTGTGTCCAGAATTAGAGCGTGGGAGAGGCCCAAGCAAATCAATACCCCACCGCTCGCCTACAGAAGTAACAGGAATTGGTTGTAATAAACCTGTTGGCTTTTGATTCTTAGGTCTCTTTCTTGTTTGACAACTGGGACAGGTACGCACAAAATGTTCAATATCTTTTTCATCCCAATCCAATAGTATCTGGAGTGAATTTTGGCAAATGTTTTAGAAAAGCCTAAATGACCTGATAGAGGATCATCATGACACGAAGATAGAATTTCATGTTTCAGTGCCTCTGGAATAACCAGCAGATGGAGAGGGTCAGTAGAGCCAGCATTTTTACGATAAAGAACTCCTGATTTAAGAGTATAAGTTGAAATTTGTCTCTGAATCTTAGCAGGGGCTGACGGAGGATCATGGAGAGTATTGATAAGATCAAGTAACACAGGATCTTCAACTTCAACTGAAGACAATAAACATGTGGGAAGTTCCTCGAGCTGCTGAAGTTCACTTTCTTTGGGTTGCAACACAGGAAATCTCGATAAAGCATCAGCATTAGATGTTTCTTACCAGATTTATAGGAAATAGTATAATCAAATTCTTGCAATTTCAAACTCCATCGTGCCAGACGCCCAGTCAAATCTTTTAAATTATTCAGATAACAGAGGGAGTGATGATCAGATACAATATTAACCTTATAGCCATATACAAAACTGCGAAAGTGAGTAAGTCCAAACAAGATGGCCAACAATTCCAAATCAGGAATTATATAATTACGTTCACATTTGGATAATGTCCTCGAAGCATAGCCCACTGGTTTCAACACATTATCAATCTTTTGATACAAAACAGAAGCAACCCCTAGTCCACTGGCATCAGAGTGTAATTCAGCATATGCACCAGGAGTATAGTGAGCTAAGACAGGAGCAGAAACTACTGCTGGAAATAGATTTTACTTCACTGTGCTCACTGACTGGAGCAACAACCACATCAGATTTCTGCGTAGTACGTCGCTTAGGCATTGTGGCAGCACAAAACAAGGATAAACTCAACCAGTAAATGAATGAAAGATCACCATTACAGATTACACCAAACTAAGCACTTATAGCATCGCATGAATGTAACTAGAAATATCAGAACATAGCCAGATAAGAACCAATGCCACGAGTAATATAATTAAGCGCCCACGGCGAAATATTAGAAAACTATACCACCATATTGTTTACACAGACATGACACGCAAGCCACTTGGACACAAAACCAAGGTTTTAAAACAGAGTGTACACATGGAAGAAAAAATAAATTAACAAAGTGATATCTTCAGCGAGAGAACTCGAACTGGAAGTTAAAAAATATTACGTCACACCTACTGTGACTAGCGCTGAAATTATTCTATGGAGAGCAGAATATGCTAAACTTGTAATTTATGCGTACCGGAGTACGATGCACAAAAATGTATTCCTTCTTTTTTTGTAAATAGATGCACCTGACCTTTTATACACACACGCAAATAAACGCACAGAACACGTGCTGTAAAAGATTGGCTTCACAAGCTAGAATTAGTGATGAATTGCATGACCACGCAGAGATTACGTAACACACTTGCGTACATAAAATTTGCACGAAAAATGCACCCCAAAAATATAGTAATGAGCAGGAAATCACAATCAGTGCAATATAGAATTACAAGCTCCCAGAACTACTACCAATTAGCACAGAAAACAGCATCCCCAAACACACCAGCTAACACGTGACGACCACATTATCAAAGTTGCAAATATCGCCCAATTTTCCACAATTCACAAAAATAAGCACTTTAAAATAGACAGTTCCAACAATTTATCACAGCAACAGAATTTAGTAGAAGTAAAGCCATGGTAAGGGGAAAAATGGAGCCAAAAGTTTTACCGCCACGCCGACAGACAATGCAAAAATATTTAAAAGTGAGCTCGAAATTAAAATACAAACATGGGACTTTCAAGAAACAATGCAGGAGGAATTTAGAAGAAAGAAACGACAAATTACAGAACCAAAACCCTTACCCTTAAGCCACCAAAAAATTACATTTTTAACGAACACGTGGAGGACCAAAAAAGCTACATTTTAGAGAAAAAAAATTTACAGTTCAAAATCTCAAAATATCCGGCCCTCCACCAAAATACCCGGCGATTCACGCCAGAATACCCGGTGCCTCGTGCCAAAATGTCGTGACCTCTTTGTTAACTAGCTCAATGGGAGGTAGAGCAACTCGGTACCGAAAGATCTTAAAGTTAACAGTTTGCATTATACGAGGTCAGACGGGGCACGCAGCTAAGAGAAATATGAAAAATATATCAGAATACTTCTAGGAAAACTATTAATACATGGCGTGGATGATGGAAGGGACTATCTACTATGATAATTTCAACATAAGGACGATGGATGGTAAGTGGGTTTATTGATGTAAAGGGATACAGTACCTCCTTGTTTCCATGTCTGTCGGTGAGGACGCCATGCTTGTACGCATGGGTAGCGCGCAAACACACATCTTGCCTTGAACAGTGACTAGCCTCGACTTTACTGAACCCCCACGCTCAACTCGACGTGGTAACGCTAACTCGCTTATCCCCTCCAATATTGCGCAATACCCGATCCAGGCAGCCAGGTCATATACGCAACAATACTCGTACGTCACAATATGTATGTCATATTCGGTAAACCGTATACATATACATATTTATCTCTTGTTTCTAAATAGGATCAGTCAATTATAACAAAGGAGTAATTTGCATTTAGTAAGCGAAAATCATCATCTGCGAATGTTTTATGGGAAGTTCCCACTTTCTGACGAGTATGTAGACCGTCTGCCCCACTTTTCTGGAATACTTCTATGCATTAATTTACTTTTAAAACAGTTTTATGCACTGCCGTTGCAATTGCTCTAAAAGTGCGACCAGCCTCCCACATACCCACGTTACGTCCAAGTAATTTCATTAGTATATGGCACGACTGGTTCTGAGATAATAAACATGTTTTGGTTTCAACAATATCAGAAAAAGCAAAGGCATCGGCCTCCCCTCTTCCCATCCCCCCTTATTGCTGCGTTATCAAGCCTCCACGCTCTACGATAGGTAAGGTGAAGAACACGCCTCAAAAGACCCCAGAAAACGATACAAAATACGCCGAAGATTTTCTTTGGCGCTCTGTGTACATTCATACTGTAAACAGTATCTGAGTCATTTAGAAATAATCATACTTCACTGGCTGAGATGCTGATACAGGCGTTACCACATATTTAAAAACAAGATAGAGAAACCCAAGCTATTTTGGAAACAAACATACAGCCTCCTTAATAATTTATTTTTTCTAGAAGCTTGCACAATCGGCAGCGGTTTGAAATGTTAGACAACAGAACAGTTCAGAACCTTCTTTCTGAGAACCTATAGGTATAAATACAGGCTCCTTTAACCGAATAGACCAAATGGCCTAGCAGATTCTATCTATTAATTTAGGTTTTTTTCATTGGTGACAACATTTCTAGTTATGAATCAATGTGGCAGAACAATTCACAGATTTTACGAAGAACTTCATTTTGTTCATGAGTACGGCTGTTTCACCGCTTCTGATTCACTTTTGAATATTAATGAGCTATGACGCCACACCACACCCAGCTATAATCATCGCCTATAACTTAAATACAAGGCGGACCAGAAAGTAAGTTTCCCTATTTTTTTAAAACAAAGAAAACATAGTTACATGAAACAATTTATTGGCAACAGATACAGCAACATTGGACCTATTTTTGACATAGGCACACAAGAATTCGGGCAATTGTCGTATCGTGGGATCAACTTCTGTATACTTGTGTTGTAGAATTCTGCATCCTATGAATGGGACCAGCGTGAGACAGTCGTCCTAAGCTCTTCGTCGTTGTTAAAACGCTAATGAAGGACAGGAATTCCTTTAGGTGCAATAAAGTTGCTGGGAACAAGATCAGGACTGTATGGTGGATGATCAAACAACTCCCAGCCGAGCTCCTACAGAACAGATGCTGTGCGCCAAGCTGTATGTGGACGAGTATTGTCATAGAGCAGCACAGCACCTGCAGTAAAGATTCCACGCCTCTTGCATTAAATGGCACGTCGCAATTTCCGCAGTGTTTCACAGTAACGATCAGCGTTCACTGTTTCACCTCTGAGCAGGAAGTCAACGAGAAAAATTCCCTTCCTGCCCCAGAACACCCTGCACACCGCTTTATGCACTGACACTGTCTGTTTGAATTTCGTCTTGACCGGAGATCCACTGTGACGCCAATGCATTGGCTGCTGCTTGGTTTCCGGGGTTAAGTGCGAAACCCACGTCTCATCTCCCGTGACAATCCTGTCGAAGTACTCTTCGCCGTCATCATAATACCGCTGCAGAAATGTCAGTGCTGCTCCTAAGCGTTTCGTTTAGTACTCGGATGTCAGGTTTTTGGAACCCACCTGGCACACAATTTCCTGAACAGCAGGTGCTTGGACACAATTTCATGCAACAAGAATCGCGATATCTGCGGAAAATGGCTGCTGAGCTCCGTAATTGTGAAGCGACGGTTCCCCACGATGCGCTGCCGCACCAGCTCAACAAGGCCATCATTGATTAGGGACGGTCGCACACTGCGCTCTTCATTATGGACGCTTTGACGACCTTCAGAAAACTGCCTACACCAGCGACGCAGCATTTGCTTGCTCATGATGTTCCGCCCGTAGACCTGACGGAGGTGACGATGAATTACGATCGGCGCTCTGCTTTGTGCAGTAAGAAACCTTTTCACTGAACGAACCTCGCAGGCGGCGGGAGAACTATTAACAGCCGCCATTTCGTGTCACTACTGCCACGCTGCTGGCACCAGGCAGGACCTTTTCGTCCGGTATATGATTGATACGTCATAGATATGTTACGCATGTGCAATTTTCCTGGCTAAACACGTTTAATTTGAAGGAAGCAAAATCGGGAAGCTTACTTTCAGGATGCGTATCTACTTCCGAGGACACACTCCCGCAAGCCCACGGCTGTGTTCCAACCTCCTAAGTGACTTTTTATCATCCCAAAAGTCGGATAATATCTACATGTAAAGCATCTTGCGTTAATGGGGTGGTCTGTTTCTTCAACATCGGGAAAAGGTTTAAGGTGCTATATACGTCTTGTACAATGAGACTGCCACGCGAGACATATTGATTGAGT
This sequence comes from Deroplatys truncata, assembly GCA_030765065.1. Classification (NCBI taxonomy): domain Eukaryota; kingdom Metazoa; phylum Arthropoda; class Insecta; order Mantodea; family Mantidae; genus Deroplatys; species Deroplatys truncata. Next base: position 343,613,267 of record CM060990.1, on the reverse strand, counting down.
GATTAAAATGGCACATGTAATCAAAATTGCTTGGTATGTATTGTGCGCTTATGGCGTGTTTTAGCGTGGTATAGCGGCAATGAAAATTAGCGTGCCATTGAATCTCGTAACATAATTATGTGAATAATAATTGAATTCATCTTGGATTGGTGATTCAATTCTAACGCAAAGAATCAAACCTATGTTTTAGCTCAATGGTCACTTTTGCTTAGGGTGTCATAGTTAAGGACAGAATTTTGTATTTGAAGATGTCGATGGTATAGTTCATATAAATAGCTGATTTATAAGTAGGTATCTAAATTGGTACGTGAAATCAAAATTACTTGTTATGTACACTAACTGATTTTTTCCGCTGAATCTAATGTTCTTAGTATTGTGTGGCGCTGACGTGATTTAAAGTTATGGCGTTAGTGAATAATAATTGAATCCATATTGGATTGGTGAGGCGATTCTCGCGCAAAGAATCGAACCAATGGCCTAGAGGAGCTAGGACTTTGCTATATATAAAGTGCAATATTAGCCCGATGATTGCTGGCTCTAGCTATCATGTTATCGATAAAGAAAGAGGGGCAAAAGAGTATGTAACAAGAAGTGTATTCAATAATTACTATCCTGTAACGATAAAACAGCTAGCTGTTAATAATACATAAAAATGATAGGAATTTCTATTCTAAATAACGAGCGATAAATAAAGTATAGCTCTGCGTGTACGTGTGTATGTGTGTGTGCGCGTGCGCGTGCGCGTATATGTAATAGCCATTCATGAAATTCCACAGACGAATTGTGTGTAGAAGTGTTTATAAGTATATCGACGGAGATGCAATACAACTAAAGAGTTATAAATAATTTCATTCGTTCAAAAGAAGATGAAAGAGCGTAGTTTAGTTCACATTTTATCCATGCATTTCACCACCACTGCGATTCTACCTCAAGTGAAGGGAATGCAGATAGCCATCGCCTGTGAGACCTGCTCCCCTCCTCAACGCCAAGCATTTGCTAGAGCGCCCACCAGAAAGAAAGGGGAGAGGGGCTATCTATGAACTGTCAGCACACTATGCACTTACTAAACGTGTTATTTCATTCCAAAAACCTAGAAAAAAAATTTGCTTATCGAGCAGATACACATGTGAGAATATCTGAATATACATGGAAATAATCTTTCAAAACGAGTGGTGCATAATACATGCTGGTATCTGAAGTCCCGGGCTTGAACCTTGTTTGCTAAAGATCGATAATCCACCCCAATAACATGTCTAAGAACTTTCTTCATCCAGGTACACGCAAAGTCTGGAGGGAGAATATTAAAATTCACATATAAAGGTGAATCATAATATCGTGATAAAACATTACATATTTCACGAATCACATGTGCAGTATTGAATATTGCAAATAGTAAACCATTGCAAGTACATACACTACCAGTTTTAGAAGGAGTTATACTGCTCGCTGCTTTAAACAATGGATGCATAGTGCAAACATTTCTTAAATTATATCTACGTTAAATAATACCATTCTCTCTTAAGCATACACGCACACGCCAATGTCGTGACTAGGCGACAATGGCGCCTATAGGCGGAAGTGAGAAACGTCACCCCTACAGAAAAACACTTTAGACCTTCTAAAAATACTTCCTTATATGAGAATGGAATGTATCAGAGCTTCAGTCAGATGGATTATATTCATATAAAAGGGTCTTGGCAAGGTCGAAAAGCCTTCACTTTAAGCCAAAATGTCCGATTGCTAGCTTGCATTCTGCAATGTGTATTCATACATCGCATGGTCATTAAAAGATATTCCTAGAATTTCACCGAGATGTCTGGTAAGTTTATAAAATATTTAAAGCTTTCACAAATAATAGCATGCCTTAATAGGAGAAATGTGTATATTTAAGGATCTCACTCAATAGCCATGCATTCTAGCGGGGATACATTCGTAATAATGCTATACACTTATAAAAATTTACGTTGAATAACATGCGTTTTTACCTACTTGAGTTAAAACGTTCGAGAATTTCATTCGTGTGCGTTCTTAAAAGTGGAGTTATTATATGAATTACACATATTTATGAAACACCGCTTTATTTTTCACAAGATTTATACTTTTTAGAAATACGTGACATCTTTAAAACCATTTGCTTTGAATATGTCGCGTTCTATCTACAGGTGATAAACCGGTAGCGAATCCAGGTTAACATGTCTGGTGCATGCATTATTAAAACTGCAGTTATTATAATCGAGACTTAATAACACACACAGGGTGGTTTGCTAGCTCCTATTAATTGTACAATTGAGTATAATTTATTTCAACATAAATTCGCTCACACAATAATGACTATCACAATGCAAATACGAATGAGTGGGAAATATATTGAATTAACAAAATCTAAAAATTATTTAATGGTTAAGCTATTCCAAAATCTGATGTGATAGATTCACATGGTTTTCTCTACCCAAAATTGTTTATTAGTAGGTAAACAAGCTATCTTACTAAGCTTATTTTCTGTCTACTATGTTTTAATCCAGACAAGACTTTGCAGAAATAGTTACATGACACACTTTGTTATAGATACAAAGAGACAGCGGTAGTTAAACGTATTTAGAACTGAACGTTATATACCAAACTTAAAATTCTACACGGCTTCCATACATATTGGAGAAACATTCGACAGAGTTTTAAGATAATGACCCAGAAATGAATAATTCGAATACTTAATAACGGATATCTCAGAAATGCCTTATACCATAAAAAGCGGATCTTAAATAAATTGTATGTTTTAAAGATGTCTAAATTTTCTATTTAGTACAATCTCGTGTACTGCCTGTGGTTTACAGGCTATTTCCAGAACACGTCAATATATACATTGCGTTTGTCACGTAAATATCCTTAAAAGCCTCACATCTAACATATAATGCATTAGTCTATCTCTCTAATAAAGCAAATGTCTGAATTGAATTTGAAACGCTTTCTCTACTGCTAATATAAGCAAAACTTAGTACGTATTTAAACAAAAGATATAATCGATAAGTTGCTTATTCTTCCAGCATCGTGGAATACCATTGATGAAGCCTACTATCTGTATACATTTCAACCTCTGACGGACGACCCCACTATGCAGTACGCGGTTTGATCCCCGAACGCCCTCAGGAGCCGGGGTATGTATCATGGGCTATTAAGTTTAAAGTCGTATCTTGCAAATCGCCCTCAGCATACACATTCGATACGGGTGTATATAGTTAAGAATTCTGTTTCTTAAAGTATCTATACCAAATAAAATATTAATAGAGGTGATATAATACAGCCTAATATTATATTTTTAGACCTGGAATCATTGCTTGCCGGCGAATCTTTCACTCCGGAGCAGGCACATATTAACTTAATGCAATCGATATGGACATCGACAACATATCCCTGATTGGTGAGTATCTTTATACAGTATTCGCACCGTATTCTATTATACAAAAATAATTAATTTCCTTTTCTTCTTCTTCACCCTCTTCTTCTTCTTCTTCTTCTTCACAACTTCTTATTCATATTGCAGTTATCATTATTATCATTATTAATTTCATTTTTGATACTATTATTATAATTTCAGACGTGTCATTACTTGTCGGCGAAGAGTCCGACATGGATGTAGGAGCTAGCGCGAGGTCTGAATCTGACGCAGCTATCTATGTTCCTCCCCCAGACTGGATGGCTGTAGAGCATCCGTCTGTGAAAGGTAAGTATTTGCTTACACTATTTGCACCATAAACAAATTAACTATTTACATTATTATTAGTATTATTATCAGTAATATTTCAGGAGAAACATCTTCGACTGCGTGCCGGTCGCAAGTTGTACATCTTGAGACCAGAGACCAGCGACATGGCCGCTTCAGAAATCACCTCCGTAATCAGCAGCAGAAAGTCAACAGACAAGAAAATAGCTGCATCTCCGAGTGGTGAGTATTCCTTTACAATATTTGCACTGTAATTTATTATACAAAATTACTTATTTGTTTTATTATTATCACTAACATTATAATCATGTGATTTCAGAAGGCCATCTTCGAGCGTGTACCGGTCACCAGTCGTCAACTTCGACGGAGGGCTGAGGCCAGAACCTCGCGGCATGGCCGCTGTATCATTAGCCTATAGCTCCAGCAGCAGCAACAGCAGATCGTCAACACCCGAGAAATTGGGCACATCTCTGAACGGTACGGATTAGTTTACAATATCGGTAGAATATTCTATTATACAAAAATTACCCATTTTCATTATTATTACTTACTATCACAACGAGCGTCATTATCATCAATATTAGTATGAATATTAACTTTATTATTATTATTCCAACTGGAACATCAGCGACTATGTGCCGACCACCAGTCATACATTTCGGCAGAAGGCAGAGGTCAGAGTCCTGCCACATGACCTCTACAGCATCAACCTCCACCTCCAGCAGCAAACCGTCAACTGTGTGCCGCCCCGCAGTCATTCATTTCGGTGGAAGTCTGAAGTCATGGTCCAACGGCTTGCCCGCTGCGGCAAAAGCCTCCACATCCAGTATAAGCCCGCCAACATCACAGGAGGACTCTATCATTAGCAAAAGCCTGTAGGTCAGTGCTAACAATTGTCAGGGTCTAGAATGCAAGGGCATCGAATCTGGTTCAAGGGACGTATTTTTAATGGTAGAAGTGGTAATACGTTAGAAATAGTAGAACTCAGAGTGTTCTTGAAAGAGTGCGACGATCTTGTTATTAAGGAAATGAAATACATCTTGAAAAGAAACAGATCTGGATTAAAAATCAACTGCTACCTAAGAGCTTGCATATCTAATCCATAAGCCTGATGAGGAGATTAAAGGTTGATATTTCTTTAATTCCAAGTCCATTCTGATACTTGCATCAAGCAATTTTGAACAGATCTTCACTACAACAGCAGGGGACATTTTGGAAAGCACTTCTAAATTCAAGGGGGAGTCTAATCGAAATCCTAGTTTGCCGTACATGCTCGGGTGATTAGCTCTTCGTTTTACGATCCACTACATGCCGCAGCATATACACCGTTATCCATGAAAATCCAGAATAAACATGCTGAGAATAATATAAGGCATAAAGATAATTTATACCTTGTCTGGTGCATGTTAGCTGCAAAGTCTCCTGTCAAGCATGCAATTATGCAGCCCTTGAATTTCCATGTCTATGCATCAGATTGAATGCTTTGAAAAGCAGAGCAAAGGCATATAAATTTCCGTATTTGGTATAAATGATAATGAAAATATCGCTGTATACCAAACACCGGAAAAATGAGACCATAATATCAACCAGCTATACAGAGTGGACCAATTAAGTTGAGACAGTACAATATCTCCAAAACTAAGCGTTGTTGAAAGAAGTGTCCTGAATAAAAGTTGCTTGATATTACGACGAAAGTAAATGCCTTTACTCGTGATTTATTTGAAGGACGTTGTGATGGTCATTTTAATATGAATTTAAATTGATCGTAATTGTAGGTTCCTATTTAAGAAAATTAAACTGACCCTAAGACGATCATGATGACGTCCTCTAAACAAAAGACTACTAATAACATTTACTTTCTCCCATAACATAAAACAAATTTCTTAAGGACATTTCTTTCTACAGCGCTTAGTTTGGTAGATATTGTACAGTCTGAACTTAAATGGTCCACTCTGTATATCTAGAATGGGGAGAAGGTGCACTACTGCCTCATTAGAGACTTGTCCAGATTGGTAAGTGTATAGGTCACTAAGGGAAACCATGGAATGTGAGCGTGTTGGGCATGCATGAAGAGGTGCTCTAATGAGAAGGCTCTTGAAGCTCACAAGTGTAATTCAACAAATGCCGGCTACTTAAGATGCCACAACAGGATGGTTTTCATTGAATTAAAATCATTTTCTGAAAGCGCTACTGTGCCTTTTGTTGTTTACGCAGAAGGTGAATCTGTTCCGGCAGACGTCCACTCATGCGAGCCCTCCAACAATTCGAGTTGGACCCGAGCTATTCAAGAACATGAGGCAATATCGATAGCTGTAATTGTAGTGTGTAGACTTGATGAGTCATTATCGAAATGTTTTCTGTTAAGGTATCCTAATGCTATCGATGATTTCTTCAAGCAATTAAAATCAATTGCGGATTATGTCATTGACGTATATTGAACCCTAAACCGATGGAACGCACTCTTGAAGAGCAACAGAATTTCTATAGTGTCTCCGAGTGTCACATATGCCTTAAAGGTTTGGCTATGAAAGAAATACCCTGAGAGAGCATGATCACGTGACAGGATAATATGTGGGTGCTGCTCATAAGAAATGCAATATAAATAGATAGGTCCCTGGCTTCATACCCATCTTTTTAATTGGCTGTGGAATAATGACAGCCACTTCCTGATAAGACACCTGGCGTACTATGACAAGCATATTTCATACCAAGCACAAACTTCAGAAACGCATGTGGCATTCACCAAAAGGTACAGGAACATTTAGTAGCTTTAGATTCCTGGATAATAAGCTATCCAACACGGCTGATATGCTGGAGGAAGACGATTTTAAAATTAAAAGGAAGGAATATCCTAATACAGAGAATTTTAAGCTTTCAGCAAGCAAAGACATATTCCCTTACGACTATGTGAGCTATATTGAGACGCTCAATGAGACACAGATGCCTACGAAAGACTCATTCTACAGCACGCTGTCGGGAGAGTTAATTAACTACGGGGATTACAGACATACAGAAAAAGTCTGGGATACCTTTAATATCCATAATCTCGGAGAATACAGCGATCTGTATCTCAAGAGGGATTTATTGCTCTTGGCAGATATTTTCAGAAGCTTCGAAATCTTTTGCTGGAAACGTATAACCTCGACCCATCGTGGTGCTATGCATTCGCAGTACTTACTTTCGACGCCATGTTGAAATCGAGAAAGGTGAGGTTCTCCTTAATCAATGACAAGGGTATGTTGGAATACTTCAAGTCTGGAATTAGAGGCGGATTGTGCTCTGTAGTGAAGGGTATTCTAATTCCAACCACACATACATGCCAAACTTTGACCAGCACGCCCCTGTCAAGCATTTATCATATTTAAACATCAATAACGTATATAGAAGCGCAATAGTATAAGAGACACCCCATGGAATTCTTCGAAGGCTAACCTGCGATGAGATCAATAGAATTGATTTTACAAAATCCCTGCAGATTCAAACACCGGATTATGCTAGAGGTTGACATTGAACATCCTTTTCATATTCATGACGCTCAAAAGGAGATTCCTTTTTGACCTCAAAGTGCAAAAACCACATTACCAGAAACTGCTAGCTACTTTAGAACACAAGAACAAATATGTCTTGCACAACAGAGTCATGCAGTATTGTATAAAACAAAGCCTAACTGTAAAACATATACACAGAGTGGTATAGTACGACCAGTATAACTGATTAAAGACCTACATCGACCAGAATACGGAGAAGAGAGGCCAAGAGAAATCAAAATTCGCCAAAACCTATGGAAAAAGAAGAACAACGTAGTCTATGGGAAATTTATCGAACATGTGTGCTAATACACGGGCCTTAAAATCGTCTCGAAATGGGAACAAGCAAGGAAACTTAGAGCCAGGAGTAGGTATATCAGATCGCTAATATTCGACCAAAGCCTTGTAGAACTTTAGCTCGCCAGAGAGGTAATGCACATGAAGAAGGCAATCTATATTGGGCATGCGATTTTGGACATTTCTAAATTTATAACATATGACTTCTTTTTCAATGTCACGAAATCGAAATTGAAGGACTTGGTATTGAATTCTATGGATACAGGCTCGTTGATTTTGGAAACAAGTACTCATATTTATAAATTCTGTAAAGATAATCCAAGATATTTCGAAACGTCAAATTACGCAATGGTAATGTAAAAGGCATTCAGAAAGCCAATAAGAAAAAGATTGGATTGTTTAAAGAGGAATTGTGCGGCATGTTTGTGGAGGAGTATATATGCATATAAATATTCTGCAGACAGTTCAAAAAGCAAAGGATTTCATGAGAGCAGGCTTGCAATCATTGGATTTTGACAAATTTTTTACTTGTATAAAAGATCTCAGTAAGAGATACTTTACCCCCAAAAACGTTTCGAGGCAAAGATCATAAAATTTCGACCATTGAAATGAATAAATTGGCATTGCGGGGAGGAGATGACAGGAGGAAGATGATTGCAGGATTATACAATACTCTCCCTGGGGTCATTACTCCCTTAGGCCCGTCAATTGCTAGCGCTAACTTGTAAATAGTGTAAATAATGAATGTATGTACGTGTAAATAATATATGAGATAGTCTGTAAGATCTGTAATACATACTTATTTTATATCACTACAGTGTTGCATATATCCTTCGTTATTGAGGGTTCCTTCCCTCAAAGCGTATTTAATAACTATTGCATATACATTAGTGTTTTGTCCTCAACTATTTATTAGTATTGCATATATCTTTGGTTAATGAGGATTTTTTAAACAATTAATTTCTTAGAATTTCCTCAAAGTGGATATGTAGTTATTTTATAAATAAACAAAGAACACAAATGGTTTACAACCAGAAAATCCTTCTTTTTAATTCTTTCTCCATATATTACACCATATACCGCTTATTGATCCATTGTGCATCAGAAACATTATACCATTTTACAATAAATCTATTTCCTCATCTGCGTATCGCTTTTTTATTAAATAAGTGTTGGGTTACTAGTCTTGTTCAGTTCATGTCCATAGAAGGCACCCTTTATCGCTTCATCATCCCCGTCCTTTAGTGCGTATATAGCAGGACTGGTACGCTTCACACGAGTAACTTAAAAGATTTCAACACTACAATTAGATTCAAATGCCTTTTCGAAATATCCTTTCTGCTTAGATATCCTGACATAATCACCACGCTACACCTCCTTCCACAACTTTTCTCTCTTTGATCTTGAGTATAGTTACACACGTTCAGAAGAGGATCATTGTTTTTCACTTCATTAGGTTTCATACGGATAGTTGAATGAAAAGTGTCATTGTATTTCGTAATGATCCTGGTAAAAGTTCTAGCCAGTTGTATGATCCCTGGACTAAAAACTCGCGATACATCATATTCTTTAAGCTTGGAATTAGGCGTTGAACAGCTGCAGCCTTCACGTTGTTATAGCTACCGTTTTTTTAACCTTTCATTAACCTTTTAAAGAACTTTTATAAAATTCTTTCCAGTTATCACTTTGAATCTTCGTGGGTAGCGCCTCCAATTTCTGTAGTATATCTTCCATAGCCTTTGCAGCATTAACTCCATCTTCATCCATTAAAGCCTTGCATAGGCCATTTTTGAGTAAAAGTAGACGGCGATCAGGATGTACTTGAAAATTTTGTTGATTCTTGCATACAGTATCGTTTCAACCAAGTCAATTTGAGCAAACCATTGAGTCTTTGCTGATTATGTTACGTCTTAAAAAGTTCCCTCTCGCAGAACTGTGAATCTCTTTGGCGATATTTTGCTTGGACGTCATGCTATAATTTTAGACGCTTTTAACTCTCGGATAATTACATCAATCTCTTGAGTATTACTATTGTTACCAGCGCCTCTCAATGCAATGGATAACCTCAGTCTATTCACTAACGTCTTAGGATTTCTCCAGATAATGTATTCGATCTTCTTATCAGGCTCCTTCCACTCCAGTCCTGTACCTGGATGGGTATTTAGTATAGGACATGTTATATTCTTGTATTTATATGATTTAACATATTTCAAGCGTCCCTGCCTGTTGTAACCATTTCTATGAAGAAATTTGTTTTTCATATTCTTAGCACAAATTTCCAATTCTTCACTGGTGTATGCAGACAGCTGAGATATTCGCTTAAATATGAGCTCCTTCAAACCTCGAGTAGACTCATAAGTTTCATCTACTATTAATATTTTATTATTTATCGATGTCATCCCTCTCTTTTGAGCGAAGTTTTAGGTAAATAGAAATACTTGAAGATTCATCCTCCTCCGCATCCTCATGTTTATTACCATCTACAGTCGATTTCCGTTAAGCATCTAAAATATCCTCGACAGGCGTGGTTACAGCTTTCAAAGCTTCGGACCTTACGTGCTGAGTCTCGAACTTGAGACCTGTTAGAGCTCTCAGTTTTTCCTTTACAGCTATAGATTTATGTCTAGCTACATACTTTTAAGTCTTATACTTTAAGTGTACATCTTGCAAACGATTTTAAATAAGAGATTACATTTAATTTATAGTTTGCCTTCAACTTCAGTTCTCAGTGTATCGACAGTCTTAGCTATCATACCAATTGCAGTTTCAATTTTTCAGTATCACCCTTATGTCCCTTTATATGTTTCTTAAAGGCTTCAGCAAAGATTGCCGCATTGTTATACTGGCCTGTGATCTATTCCTCTAAACCTTTAATTTGCTGGTTTTGCTAGTTGAGGGCATATATATTTACCTCTAATGACTTCTGCTTATAATTGGTGGAATTTGTTTTAAACGTATTCAGAGCCTCCGTCTTTGACCGATTGTTTGCACACTCTAGATTCGAAACTCGACCCATCGTTAATATTCAAAATGTTTCACTTTCCCAATACATAAATACCGACGGTATGCAATCTCTCCATCAAGAGTCTCTTCCAGTCGATGAATAGAGTCCATTAGAGAATCCGTCATTTATTTTGTAGAATTTGTTGGAGTTTTCACTTCATTCATAGTCTTATTCAAATTTGTTGTAGTGAATTACAGCTACTTACCTATTTGCGTTTCGCTATAATTTGGCAAGTTTTTCTTTAACTGCTTTTGAGAGTATTCAAAGCAGCAGTCTTTAATTGATTGATTCCACCCTCTAGACTTGAAACCTGCTTCATTCTTAATTTTTCCACATTATTTATATTTTCGTTACATATTTTCTGAAGATCCGTTTTGACTCTATCCAACGCCTCTGCCAGCTCTTTTATAGATACCATTCTGACGATTTGCCATGTCGAATTTGTTAGAGCATCCAGCGTATTCTTAGTTTTATTCAAATTTGCTATGATGTTTTGCAGCTTTTTGTGTATTTGCATTGCGATATCCTTTGGTACGTATTTGTTTAACTTTTATCGCGTCTCGTTCGAGTTTTAATAATCATACCTTAGCATACCTTTTATTTACAGCATCCATATCGCTAACAGGATCTGCTATATCAATGATTACTTTCTTACCAAATAAAATTTTATATTTCCATCCATCTGCTGCATACGAGAACTGATTTATTCGGTGATGCACTTCCCATTCAGCACATAATTAACGTGAACCGGGTGTAGCAGTACTCGCAACCTAGCTCTGTCAATCACGATATTATCTTCCTGATCTCTCGTGAGAATATATCTCGAAACCGTTTCATCGATCATAGTCCTAACCATAACCTCAACTTTGTTGGCATTCTGATGCGAGAAATTGCGCATCCTATTTTCGCGTGCATTCACATAATTCATATTGGACACACCATTGTCATCTTCAGCATCGTGAACATTGCATAATCTCTTGTTCTTGAATTTGAAGTTTCCTTTGACATTTGTATTTATGATAATACGGCCAAGTACTCTTCCAGTTGGAGCGCTCCTCTGGGAACCGAACCTGACGATTCTCATGCTTAATACAAATTATCATTTCTCTTTTATCCATATTAATATATACATCAAATCCGTTCTTATATTGTCCTTCATACGAAATTCAGGAAATATCACTACAAAGGGTGTTACTTCTGATACACTCTCCCAAACAGTTTTACACAGACTTTAAATTCATTGTAGTTCATATCGGTGCGCATATAATCTTCATAAATATGTTTCAAGTTTAAATTACCTTGCCTGAAACGTGTAACAATATTTGTATTATTGCGAATTAAATGTTTTGTCGCTGTAGTCTAGGATTGCGCTAGATATGCAGAGTCCACATTTCGATGTCTGTCCATGCTGTAAAAGGCCGCAATCTTTCCTTTCTCTTCTGTAATACGTCGTCAAATACAAAGATGGAATTTTATTTCACTTCAGAAGGTTGCAAAACGGTTCCTCTATTGTAGAAGGTATTCATCTCTATACCATCATTATTTTCAAGGAGTTTGATGAGGTGTTGATAATTTGGCTAACAGTGAGACCTTAAATATATATATACAAGTTTTCAAAGCCTAGCCCATTCTTATGCAGTAGCATATTGAGTAATACATTAGCTTTTCCTGCACTGGAACTTCCTAAAATAAGAGCTCTGACATTAGAAGGAAACGCCTTTCCATGGCGGTTACAGCTAAAGTCAATTTTAAACTCCAATACCTGGATAGGTAGAGACTGTTGCTTAACAAACTCCATGTTAACAACTGACATATAATATAAGTATACACAATGTTAATGTACAATTGGAAAATGATACGTAGGTTACGTTAGACGTCAAAGGAAATATATAAAAGGGCGCTACATGTATGTAGTCCATTAGTATATATGGGGGCTAAGAGTGTGAGGTCGCTGCATCATAGATGAGCCACTGGAACTATTAATTCGCTCCCATTTGAAGTTTAATTGCCAGAATATACATATTGGTACCCGGAAAGTTGAAAAAACACCTGCAAAGAGGAGACCAAGGAATTAACGAATTAGACATACCTTGCAAACGGCACGATATTCCATACGCTTGATATAAAATACGTCTTCGAGACACTTGGCAGATAAGATTCTTGCAGAGGAGGCGAGAAAGCGAGTTCATTCATCAGACTCGCTTTGAGTGAAAGAATCGTCGCGAGAATAGTGGCTGAGATCATGAAGGTTAGGGTTGCAGTGGAAGCTGGAAAGAAGACAGGACGCTTGTTACCATTGATTCCTACCATTGCTGCTTTAGGTGCGGTGGCTGGAGGCGCTGCTCAAGAGACCTCTGCAGGAAATAGAAAAAGGCTTCTGATACACATTTGGTGGAAATCGCTAGGCATATAAGACGATGGAGGCTAAAGGGATGGTGTTCCGAAAGGGTAGGAATGGGCTATTTTACCAATGCCACCTCTAATGACATGTTTACTCGCCACATTTAAAATTTCCAGGAACTTAAAGGAAGTGAAAGGATCTAAAAGCAATGGTTTAAAGAGAAGTCAACAAGCTCTGGAAGAGGGCTCTATATATACCGGAAGAGGGCTCTATATATACCGGAGGAAGCCCTGTGTAACATCAATGTCGAAGTGCATGCTAAATGTTTAAAATGTCCTTATTTTAGAGATGTATATATGATTAAGAAACTACCTTTAAGGCCTCGTTCCAGAGAGGTGATTATTGTTAATCTCGACACATGGATAACGATGGAACGCACTGGGTCACTATAAGAAGAGAAGGTGATGTCGCATACTCCTTTGATAGTTTTTGGCGACTTCAAACCGCTACCCGAAATTGAGAAATATCTACACAGTGTTAAAATCCTCTATAAATATGAAGATATCAGAATTTCTATTCAGTCATCTGTGGACACTTGTGCTTGCAACTTCCATTACTCTAAGAGCTGCTATATGGCCAAGATGAATTATACAGTTACAGTGCGCGGATCAGACTCTATTATTTCAAGCTATATAAACCCTCCTCTTGAACTAGATCCTTCAGAACATTATGGGTTGCCCTCTTGAACTTCGAAACATTCTACTTAATACCAAACATCGATGAAAGTAATAATAGATTTCATTATAATCATGACGGTAAGCCTAAAGCTATCGCCATTTCTCATGGAACCTACAGATTGCTGATATCATTGCATTTCTAAAGGATAAAGTAGGATTGAATGGCGAAGTCTTTTTCATAGGACGTAATAATAATACGATGAAGGTTGAAATTAAATGTCCTTATGCAATACATTTTCCTAAGGATATACCTATAGGCTTTCTTCTAGTATTTACCGACAATAAAACAATACCTGTTGGAGAGGTGTCTGAATCTGGCGATCTTACAGATGTATTTAAAGTATCATACGCGTGGAGTGCAGTTTTGCAAGAGGTTTTTTCATTGACTGTAAAACTGGACATTCGCTCTAAGAGTTCTTCCCTTCTGTTTGGCTAGGATATCACATTTCCCAAGAGCCATCGAATCCGATATACCCACCAGTCATAGATACAAAATATATGGATCAGATCACTATTCGAGTGGTATACCAACAAAGCAAGGCAATCAACTTCAGAAACGAAGTTATAACTACAAGAATCCACATAAGACGTAATGGAAATGCATTTTAAGGCATCCCAAATACTTATAATAGGCCTTACATATCACGCATGAGGTGTACTGGCTCTCCAACCGTCGAGGAGCTAACATATACTAACCGAAAGTTACTCGAGAGGCTAGGCTACAAAGTACTATAATGCATATCTTAAATGTCACCGAGGATCCAGCCTTTGATGACATGATCCCCAAGGAGAAAGAGAATGTTTTCCTACCATACAACACATACGCTCTGGATATAAATCATGAAATTCAAGTACCCATCCAAGCTCAAGATATGTACATGCTGCCTAGCAGAAGTTGTATTTACATTGAAGGCGCTCTCAGCAAGCGTTTGCTGAATACCGGATAGATTTATTCCGGTGAGGAGGTGGACATAGTGCATGCAATAAATGGAACTGCCAATGCTATAGTCCCTTTGTTGTTACTCCTAGGATTTGCTGATGATCACAAGTGGATCATACTCAACAGCAAGTTTGAATTGGTCCGCATACGCCCCAAGGATTCTAAGAGTTCTGTTCAGGCTTCTATGGAGAGGACGCTAATGTGCAGTTCTAGAATCGAATGGAAAATACCTGTAATTCGCCTTTTTGACGCTGAAAATTTTCACACTCTAACAATTCTAAAAGCTGATAGGGCTCTACACATCGTATTTCGTTCCATGTATCTTTACACCCAGCCTGCTGTACCTTAGACAAGATTCTTCATGTGGAATGTAGTGACAGCTTCGAAGCTTGAGATGCCTTGGTTCGTCATAGTGGAAGCACAAACTGCAAGACTGGGCGAATATAACAAGATTAGCTCAGAGATTGATCACAGCAACATTACTAGTTTGAGATTATTCCTCAATAGTGAATACTATGCCTACCATGATTTGAACTTGGACTTTAAAACTAGATGTTTGCTTCACTATATGATATGTACTGCAAATTCAAAAGCACCTATTATGGTGGAGACATTTATCCTCTCTTGAAAAGAAAGGATTTTCTTCAGCGTGCACCAATATTTGTGATAGACTGCGCCCATCAACCCGTGGAGGCTATAAATGGAGGTGTCAGCACCAGACTCGAGATTCAAGCACCTGCAAATATTCCGCTCCAGAGAGTTGCTCTATTAACTGATTCTACATGACAAATGACATGATTCTACAAACCTCTTTCCCATGTGACGCAAACAATTACATAATTATCCGAGTAAGACTATCTTAATCGTCGTTATGTTTGGAAGTGGATGTATGGTTATTGAGCAGTACTGTATTAGAATAGTTTTTAAATAATAAATTGAGTTTATATGCCTTAACATTCTTTATTGCTCTTAGTAAACATTTTAAGCATTTTATTTCTCGCCATCCTACTCCCTGAAAAATGGGTGATCCTGACCTGTATCGGTGCTCCTGACATTTAAATTATTCAAGTTCTTCCATTATAAGGTATTAGACGTTTGATTTCCTATATCATCATGGCTTAAAATAGTACATGATCATTTAAATAAGTATTTATGAAATTAATTTAATTGTAGAGAAGTACAATAATACTGTATGCATAAATTACATTATCACAATATTCTACACACGTAAACTTTTTTCTTTTTGTAGGTTATGTTCAATCATGGGAATTCCTTTGAAGATGATGTCCCAGTCTGATTTTATATAATAAATAAATTAATTATCACTTTTACACTTTATGTAGAGAGAGGGAGTGCATAGACCGATACCATAGACCGATGTTCACACTATGCGATGGGGATATGTCAATGTCGTCAAGCATGAGCAGCCAATTCTCCCTTCTCTACTGGCAGCTGTAGGGTATCTTCAACAAATAAACATGCGCGCTTCTGTCTTTTCGGAACCGTCACATTCTTCCTCTTCTTTCCGCTTACCATTGTAATCCTGTAACACATATTCGAAATAATCTTAGAATGAGGCCAAAATATAATCTCATGCACCTGAAAGAGAAATACGTATATTAAAGAATTCCCTTCCCATGTTAAAGCACGCAAAGGTATTATTAAAGAGCGACATACACACATTCAGGTTCTGCTCTTTTCCGACAGTATCGGCGGAGAGGTATCTGGAGTCTTCTAGTTAAGCCACTCCTCAACATGCGTAGCTTTCTCAACAGGAGCAGTACCATGAGGCACTAAAACGGCATCTTCACCCATAGGTAAACTATCACACTCTGCGATTGGATGCAGTTGCTCTACCGGTGCGGGGATCCTAGGTTCACTCTTTCTCAAACTGTAAGAAATAAGTCCTAGATTAGGCACACGGGAAACAAGAAATATAGAATTATCTTAGTATTTCTATTTCCTACTCGAGCCTCCCCTTCCGGCGTTGGCAGACGTCACAATTGGCATTGCATAGGAAGAAGGATGCCATGTGCTGGTGCTGCCCCGGATTAGTACACAATATGAATGCATGTATGCATTGCATGATTTTGTATCACATTCAGACAAGTGCTTTGATACAAAGACGTCAACTTCGTGATATCACTAAGATGCTCGTCTTCCATATGATTTTCTCTGTAAGAATAAGGGGGTTTCAAATTATATTTCATTTAACATGCATGCAATATTTACTATATAATAGAAAAAATGTTACTTACACGTTCCTTCTTCGATAAACTGCACAGTTCTACGTACACACATCATATGTAGCCATCTGATCATGATACCATGATTGAATACATAATATTGTATGCATTAAGCTATTGGAGATTTCGCCATGAAAGTACACATAATGACGACAATCCTCACCACACTCGCTCCAGTAATCGTGTTGATACGATGTATGTGTAACGTTATCACTGGGCATCTCGAATACGAAGATAGGGGCTGATGGACAGCGGCCAAGTGTATAAGATACACTAACCATCTTGAATATACAAATTTGATCATTTATTAACCACTTATTTATATGAATCATACGCTCGACATCTAGAATAGAAAATCGTGTCATTAGCTTTGGGATGCTAAGCCGACTCGATCATTAGACTAATATTGTGATCGATATCTGTCAAAATCCAAGCTTATAAAAGTTATTGGTTTGATTCCTTGCGCGGGAATCATCTCACCAATCCAAGACGGATTCAGTTATTATTCCTTAATTATGTCACGAAATTCAATGGCTAATTTTTCATTGACGCTATAACCTTGAACCACGTCAAAGCCACCCAATACTAGCAACATTCCATTCAGCGGGAAAAAATCAGTCGGATTACATAACAAGCAATTTTATTTCACGTACCCATTAAGGTACGATCACTTATAAATCACTTATTTATATGAATCACACGATCGACATCTACAATAGAAAATCCTGTCGTTAACTTTGGAATCCTAAGCGAATGTGACCATCGAGCTAGGTCATCGGTTCGATTCTTTGCGCTAGAATCCAATCAGCAAACCAAGATGAGCTCAATTATCATTCACTTAATTATGTTACGAGAGTAAATGGCATGCTAGTTTTCATTTTGCTATATTTTTAAGCCACGCTAGAGGCGCACAATACATAGCAAACAATTTTGTTTTCATTTACCAATGTATCGCGGGGCAGTCCCATTGTACAAGACGTACAAAACCTTCAATTCCTTGTCCCAGTGTTGGGGGAAACAGAGCATACATTAACCCAAGATGCTTTAGGTGAAAACATTATCCGCCTTCCGGGATGCTAAAAATCACTTAGGAGGTTGGAACACAGCCGTGGGCTTGCGGGTGTGTGTCTCGGAAGTATTTACGTCATAAGCGGCGAGTTTTTGTGGGTCTGGCGTGACGTCATAGCTAATTAATATTCAAAAGTAAATCAGAAGCGGTGAAACAGTTCTACTTTCATGTGAAAATTGAAAATAAATACTGCGCTAAACATTGCATAAGTGAAGTGATTCCTAAATACACCTTAAAACACATAGAACAATCTGCAATAGCAGAAGCATCCAAGAGGCAATATTTTCAGCACGCTGCCGTTCTACATCAGACATGTCATTCGAAGATACTGTGGAGGTGGATCTATAAACCAACACTTGCGGATCAACGCCCCATGCTCGCTTGGATTCCATTGTCAGCCACCCAGGAAAATGATCCTTCGGCTCTTCATCTGGATGTAAAATAAATAAGCGGTTACATTGAAAAGGTGAGTGCTTCAGAAAAAAGTAAAAAAGGGAAATAGACATGGCGCTTGCTAATTACTCTTCTTCCCTTTTTCACAAAATTCCGTTTAGTGTTGTGGAAATCAAGCAATTTAAGGATATACTACGAAATTACGCCTATTCTACCAACCACCTGAACGAAACGTCTTTCAAATACACTGCTTAATAATGCTTAGAAAGCGTAATCTCAAGAAACATATGTTGATCCTCAGTAACCTTTACCCATCAATGGATGGAAAAATTAATCCAATAATGCAAGGAATGGCTTACAATGGTACACAATGTTAATGCAGGTACCGGAAAGCAAAGAAGTATGCTTCTATAATGTTTCAGTTTCTCTAGTGAATCAGAGAAAAGAAATAAATAATGTGATACAGTAAATGCAGCTTCTGAAATAGCAACAACGCAGTAACACAAACATCTACTGTACTGTATGCGATAATGAGAGCAACATGGTAAAAATGAACAGGGGTTATTATGGCATTCCACCTGTAACTCCCACACTGAAAATCTATTGGCCAAAGATTTGCCACCAACAAACATTTCATCAAAAGTAAATAAAGTACTGAAAGCATTTAAAAATTTAGATCAGCAGTATCTCTTTTTTAGTTCTAGAGTTAGTCTTAACATGGACATCCCCATTCTCTCAGCAAGATGCGTCTGTGTCACTGATAAATAACATCACAGCAATGCGTAAAGTGACAACCAATGATAAACTCAATAACATTTCAGCATCAATAGAATCACCCTATGCTGAAGTAGGTTTCTTTCACAATTAAAGGAAACAATTAAACTCTTAGATCCTGTCAGCCGGCCCATCAATACTTGTAAAAAGTCAGAAAGTGGTGTCGCTGATGCAGCAGAATTGTGGGTGGTTTTAAAAAGTTACCTGATGTTCATGGTGACAGGCTACATCTTATTTAGAAGTGGAAAAGCTGCTTATAAATATATACAGACTGGTTGCAAATGTACTTCCTCCACTACACAAGGGACAAAGTCTCAATTCATGACCAATTGTAAGCATTTATATTAGAAACATTGTATGCACATGGTCCCGTGGGTTTTCAACAGTATATTGAAGAGGCAGGAATACATGGAATTTTTTTGTAAAAGGTGTTACATATCTAAAAGCTTTCTTGTTATTTGCTAAGATTCACTGTTTCCAGCTAGTAGATTTGGCTAATGTTTAGATAACATTCCGCTTCTTCGGCGCAACTGGAGAGGATATTTTCCAACTAGTGTTTTGTCCATAACACCAATAGGTATCCTCTTTCATTTAAAAAATATACTGTTGATACTTGTTTATTGCGCACTTAAAATAAAAGATGAAATATGGTGTATACTGACTAGATAAAGTGAATGTATAGAGTTACGTTAATTTTCGGCATTTACAATCTCAGAATGGTGATATTTATGTAAAAGGATCTATTTTGAAACCCAAAAGGGACCAAATTCTTGTGTGATGTTTGTGTTAAGAAAATATAATTTTTCATTATAAACAAAGTAGAAAGCAGCAGTAATCTGCTGCATGGAATAAAGCCCAAACAAATACGTGACGAAACACTTTTTATGCTGTAATATTTTAAATGAAAATATTATGATTTGTACATTATGATTAATAAACCATTTAATATACCCAATAATTTTCCAAATTGTATGTGATAAATCACGAATCATCAAAGAGTTGGAAAATATGGCTGAATAGTTTTTTGTATGCCAGAATTTTAAGGAATGAAGTAATTGATGTTTATACGTCAAAATAAACAAAAGTTAGTCTTTAGTTAATGTAGAGCAGAGTTTTCTAGATTATGTATTTTATATGTAAATTACACTCAAAATGCGTACAGTTAACTTACTTGTCCAATCCTATTTTGCCTTACTAATATGAAAGGGCGATTACGTTTTAAAGCAAAACAATAATACAGAGCATACTGAACTTCACTGAGCAAGTGTCTAACCAAAAATGTTGATAATAATTAACTGGTGCTATAAAAATGCTATATTACTGTTTTGTGTCCTTCACGTTAAAAATGGCCTATAATGTGTTCACTTTTCAAAAACAAAGATGGTAACCATTATTCAATCCTCAAAACAATAAAACTGTTAAACATATGGGTTGTTAATAGAATGTTCTAATCTGCAATACGTTATCCAACGAAAATGCACTTCTACGTAACAAGAAAACAGAAATAAAAGCTAACCAGAACACTGTAATAAGTTTATTAATGATTGCACTCTATGTGTTTGCCCTCTATGTAGTGTGAGGCGGTGGAACTTGTAGAAAAGAATCTGTGTCTGAACTATACAGAAATAATTCCGTAATTCTGTAAATATTGGAGAGTAGTATTTATGTGCACTAATTATGAATTATCCTCATCTGCTGAAACTTCTTATAACGCTATTAGTATTCTCATAACTAAATGTTTTATAGTGCTGGGGGTCTAGTAACAGCCGTAGCGCCTGTTGTAATTGAATGCGGAGGACTCTGGATTGGCTGGTCTGGTCTTCATACGAAGGAGCCCTTAGAATTTATACCTGAATCTGATCCTGATGATAAGGCCCCAACTGCAGGTCTGCTGTCTAAACAGGTAGGTACATTAAAGTTATAGGAATAAAATTTATCAACTAAAGAATAACACCACAGGTACATAAACTACGCTTTATAAGTACTGCAGATATGTGAACTGCTCTGGACTACAGTGCAGAGCTTAACTGTAGACCAAAAGACTTTCATCATAGAAAACTTGGAATTGGATTAACTTGTAGAAACTATATTCTTGCAGGGTAAACCGCCTTTAAGCATGCCCCTTAAAGAAGATATGTGCTAAAGTAAACAAAAATAATATAGGTATATTAAATTATATTTCATCAGAAAGTATGATTAAGATACAGATATGAGCCACAAAATGTAAAAGAAATGGTAAATTATTGTTGCAATATTAATTCTCTTTCACGTTGGATTTACGAAACAATCTTCATCCCATGTTCCACATTTAATGGTATAAAATACATAGGTATGTTCAAGCACATTTTCAAGGTCTTTATCTGCAGCAACAGCATTCACAGCTAATCTCAAAGTCATTACCTGAATTACTAAATTCGGTCTAAAAGAAATGGTTATGGACAATAAAAAGAGATGTAAATTAATTTCATCAAGTGATGTAAGTTATGTAATTATATTATTATTATATATTATTACTATAAGATTATTATTGGTATCATTACTATTATTTTTACTACTATTTGTATTATTATCATCATTTTTATGTTATAATAAGAGTGTAATATGGGTAGAATATGGCAAGATAACAGCTTGGGCTGATGTATAGCCATATTCTAAGGAAGATTGCTAGCACAAATAAACAAATAAATAAATAAATAAATTCGGTCTGGAAGAAGCTAAACTTCATCGTGTGTACGTTGTTTGGTCCTGGGAGTGTGCAGAAATAACAATACGTGAGAGTCATTCAATCGTGTCCTACCCTGATAACCTGTTAGGCTGCAGGCACTGGAGTGGCGGTAGAGTCTGTTTAGTAAAAGCGAGCGAAGTTGCTTCACAAAGGAAAAGCGTCCTAACCACAACTAATAACAGCCATAAATCCATCTTCGCAGCCGAGAAGAGAAAGTTTTGGAATCATTGTCCTTGAGGACCAATAGCAACCCTTATTTTAAGGAAATGACAAACACATGTATACTCAACGTAGAGTCTCAGTTGCCAAAGTTCTGAATTCCAGTTGTTCTGTTTCATTAAGTACAAAATTTCGTTAAGTGTGTCAGGATGTGCAGACTGTGCGAGGAGAATTTAGGGCTAAATGCAAATAAAACAGTGCATAACGTTCAGTCAGGTGAAAATAATGACCATGCCAGTAAACACAATAGTTTCAGTAGTGTGAATGATGGTGTAAGCGTATTGGAAAGTGTTGTTGGTCCGAATGGTACTTGTGGAGAAGCTTCAAAATGTAAATTTATAGCGGGAACTCTTACTAAATGAAGTCAAAAGCTTGTTTTGAAGGCATATAAATATGTGATGGAAAACAAACCTGATGAGGGGGCATGTAGTGAAACTGCAAAAATTCTGAGTATTCACAGTAATACAATGAAGGAGTTTTGAAGAGAGAAACACCAAAGACACCGACAAAATGTGGAAATAAAAGGAAACGTTTCTCTAAAGTGGACAACTTCACGTACGATTTAATCCGCCAAGAAATTTATAATCTCTATAGCGAAGGGATAGCATCCACTTTGGATGATTTGTTGGCACATTTTCAAGAAATCTGTGATTTTCCCTATAGGCGTTGCACCTGCGATGCCTTCTAAAGGAGCTGTGTTTCAAATACAGTATTTTGGATATGAGAAGAGTTATTATGGAATCCAGCAGAATTGTAGCTTTTCGATATACGTATTTATCAAAACTAAGAAAATTTCACAGAGATGGACATAAAATAATTTATTTAGATAAGACCTAGTACAATAAACACGATGTATCCAGGAATGAATGGGATAACAGCTTGTGTGCTTGCACCTTACCTGCTCCTGTGTCCAGGGGGGAAATAATTATGGTGCTTTACGCTAGTATGCACCGAGGGATGGGTAAAAGATTGTCCTTTCTTATCGGCGAAAAACGTTGGAGATGCAATGGCTGATATTCATGATGGCATGATTGCATCAGTGCTTGAAGAGTTATTTGTTGGCAGGCTTATGGCAAACCTGCCAAGTAACGAAACATGTGTAATTGTTTTGGATAGTACTAGCTACCATTCACGCTTGAAATACACAACACCTACAATGTCCATGAATTTAAAAATGTAGTTCAGTACACGAGGGTACATAATATTGCAATATCTGAACCTCTTCCAATTAAAGCAGTACCCTTGGTAGAAATAAAAAAGCCTATGGACTATGTGATTGACAGCATCTCTCGTAAATATAGGCACGAAGTTTTACAGTTGCCGCCATATCATTGCTGTTTTAATCCCATAGAAATGGTATAGTCGAAGTTGGCTGCTGTTCGCAATTCTCTCAAATGTACGGGAGATAAACGGCTTTTAAAATTTGACATACGAATGTGGGTGTTTGAGTATCTAAATGTAAGGTTAAATATCCGTAGTGAAATTAATAGTTTAAAACTGACCCTCGCCTCTGTCTACAGTAGTTCAGCAACTATATGGAATTATATATGTATATTTCTTCAGGACTGGAACCTGGGGTATTTAATTAATTTTAATATATTGTATAATGGAGAGATGCGCTCTTATTATAACAGATAATTGCTATTTGTTTCATTGCTTTAGCTGATCATATTCAAGAGATATGAAGCTTTTTATTTTATAAGTGAGTAGTAGGGAATTGACAGTTTACGCTCACTTAATATGCAGGAATTTCTATTCATATGCAAATGAGCCCCCTCCCCCATTTTCTCCATTCCACCCCCACTTCCATGATAGTTTTAGTTGCAGCTGAGGGTCATAAATCTTGTTGAGTACAATGGAAGCTTGACAGTTAAGCAATTAAGGTTATCCTTCACCTGTCAAAACGAACAAAGGGGTCATAAGTTTATGGCTCTGTAGCAAAGCGAGATGTTTTTCCTACCCATTCCACATCCGGCCACTTCTGCACCTGTGACAGTTACCCACCCCCACTTCCCTTGTTTCTCTAACACGTGAGGGAAGAAAGAGCTTGCTGGACAAAGGAAGGGATTTCTATTGTGTGCCTTTCTATTGTCCGGGGCAAGGCTACTTTCTGGCATACTCATTCCACTAGCTTTTAACAAAAGAACAATGCTTACCCTTCAGCTGTCAAAATGAACAAAGCCCATGATGAATTAGGGTCGTGACAAAGAGAACCTAAATCCAGTTAACAGAGAAACAAGTTCTATTGTCCGGGGCAAGCCTTTATTTCTCATTCCACTGCCCCATAACATAGCCTGTCCCTTTCCATTGTTTCTCGAACACTGCTAGCTTAACAAAAGAATCTGAAGGTGGCTTCATGCTCGTCCTGTCCTTGTTCGCGTGAAAGAGAGAGAAGCTTGTTTACCAGCTATACGTATACAACGTCAGAGTCGGCCATCATTATTTTTGCCCTGAGGGGCTGTTCTCTCCGATGTTTTACGAGATCCTACGAATATATCCGAGCATAGTTAAAAAAGCTCTCTGTTTATGTAGTTGACTTTTCAATCGCGATATAAAAATGTATTTAACCTATGTCATTACATACATTCAACCTCTGCGTGGATATCCATAGATCGGTGTTCGATTCTTACTGTAATCAAAAGTTTGTTGCTAATGAGAAATTAATGCTTGATATTATTATATCATTACCTTAATTAATAAAAGGGCGTTCAGAGGATTGTAGCTCGAATCTTACCAAGTGAAACTCTAACGCATAATAACTATTAAACTATGCACGGGCAGATTAAAATGCATTTAACAAATATAATTTAATTTTTATATATCATTACAATAATTAATAAAAGGGTGTTCAGGGGGTCCTAGATCGAATCTGCGAAACTCTAATGCTCAGTAACTATTAAACTATGCACGGGCAGATTAAAATGCATTTAACAAATATAATTTAATTAATGAAACGGTGTTCAGAGGGTTCTAGATCGAATCTGCGAAACTCTAATGCTTAATAAATATTAAACTATGCGAGTAGTGGGCGGTCAGATTAAAACGTGTTTAACAAATATAATTTAATTTATACAACATTACAATGTTTAACGAGCTCTATTCTTAGGAACCCAGAGGCCGCCAGCGAAACTCTATAATAACTATTAAATTATTGAAGCATCGTGGGCGGTCGGATTAAAATTGCATTTAACAACTATAATTGTTTATATCAAACCACCGCGTATACTTAGATATCCCGATGCCTAGACACCATTCTTTCTTCTCTCTTTTTCTTTCTATCTCTTTCTTTCTCCAGAACTTGTACACATTTAGGCCTTCACATATACACGAGCACTTGTACACACATCAGCAAACACACCAGTACACGCACACACGTACATGCAAGTACACACACGCACACACACACACGCAAGCACATACACACACGCACATACATACACCAGCACACACATACATACACCAGTACACACACGCATTCACGCACCTCATGCGTATACATACATACACCAGTGCTCTTACACTCACAAATACATATACATGGACACACGCACACGTACACACACTCACGTACATACATACACCGTTACACTTGCACATACGTACACGACCACACACACACACACACGCAAGCACATATGTCTGTTCACTTACACGCAAAAGCACCAACCCACACACGCACACGCATACACACGCACACACCAACTCACGCGCATGTCCTGAATGAAAAGAGACAAAATGATGCAATAAAAACTAATCATAGCTCGGGAATGCAAGGCA
Organism: Deroplatys truncata; assembly: GCA_030765065.1. NCBI lineage: Eukaryota > Metazoa > Arthropoda > Insecta > Mantodea > Mantidae > Deroplatys > Deroplatys truncata. The sequence goes on along the minus strand of CM060990.1, from coordinate 343,587,500 downwards.
CATTTACGATTTGCTCGAAACCGGTCTGGATGCAGGGGTTCGAATCCTAGGAGTGATTCCAAATTCATCTTCTAATAATTCCAAAACTGATTAAAATAAAGAAGGTAAATAAACTTTATTACTTTTATGCCATTAGCGCGTTTCTTGTGCATGTATATTAGAGTACCAGGTGTCATGGGTTCGATCCTTAATTTTAAAATCTCAATTATCTCAGAAACTAACACGGGTAGAGGAGCGGGCTAAAGCATGATTGTTAGCTCCTATGATGTACAATTAATGCCTTATATAATTTCCAATCAGTTGTCCCTAGTTCGAATCCTGATTTTTCAGTGACTTCCTTAATTTTCCAGTGTACACTAGAATATATCACTTAGATCAATGTTGCAACTGCATACAGGTCTTTAAACACGTCAAACTAATATTATAAATAATTTTGCCTCTGGTGTTCCGAGTTCGAATACCGATTCAATGAAATTTACTTATAAATTTAATAACATAGTAAATAATTAAGATAAAAGGCACCTAATAAACCTTATTACGTTTATGTCATCAGTTAGTATCTTGCGGGTGTATATTCGGTACCTGACGTCCAGGGTTCGATTCCTAAGTTTAAATCTCAATTATCGCAGAAACTAGAAGAGATAGAGCCGCGGAGGAAAGCATGCTTGATAGCTCCTACAATGAACAATTAATGCTGTATATAATTGCCAATCAGTTGCCCCTAGTTCGAATCCCGATCTTTCAATGACTTCCTTAATTTTCCTCTGTACACTAGAATGTAACTGCATGCAGCTTTGTGTAAAGACATTATGGATGTACTCTGAGAGAGAGAGCGAGAGAGAGAGCGAGAGGAAGTGAAACAAGTAGGCATAGAAGTGCCGAGAGCCTCTGCACATGCGCAGCAAGAGATGATGTCATTGGCTGCAATAATCACGTGAGTGTAAGCATCACAGCCATGATGACGTGCCGGCATCGCCTGGAGGGGGTTTAGATCCCTATATAAACAGATATCTGCTCATGTTAGAACTGTTGTGTACTTATTAACTTTACATTTAAATTTTTAAGAACTAAAAAACGCAAAGTTTTTAGTTTAAGAAGAGGTGCAACCCATCTACATGTGCAGCATTCAACAGGAAACAATGCAAGGTGAGTGGGTATTTAGATAACTATACAAAAATCATTGATGGTTTTACAATGCATTTATTTTTGATTAAACGATACAGTACATGAAAGACGACTCGTTGCAAGAGCATCATATTTTCTAATCTGTACTGTACATTCACGTGGATTTCTCTGCGTACTCTTCTCCAGTTCACAGGATTTTTTCTACTCATTCTTCTTCTATAAACATTCACATGATTTTCGCTACACATTCCTCTTACATAAACATTCACACAATTTTCTCCACTCATTCTTTGTTTCCCTGCAGGTTCATACTCTATTAACATTCATACATTTTCTCTACTCATTCTTTGTTTCTCAACGCATTCATACGATCTTCGCTACACATTCTTCTTACATAAACATTCATACGATTTTCCCCACTCATTCTTTGTTTCACTATACATTCGCACACGATTTCCTCCACTCATTCTTTGGTTCTCTGCTGGCTCATCTTCAATGAACATTCACATGATTTTCTGTACTTATTCTTTGTTTCTCTACACATTCATACGATTTTTGCTGCACATTCTTCTATTAATATTCACACGATTTTCTCCATTCGTTCTTTGTTTCTCTACACATTCATAGGCATACTTACAAAACATACACGCACCCTAGTTCTAATATAAAGAAGTGTATAACTTGTTCTTCAACTTGAATAATGTAGTGAAAATAATAATTCATGACAATGTCTGTTACAGATTGTTTAGCTGATAGACTTAACAAGATGGTTGAAGAGCGTAGTTTCATACCGACTCGCCGAGTTCAAGATCTCGAAATAGGTCTTAACTATGAGATAAAGTCCTTAAAGGGAGTTCAAACAAGATATGGTACCAGGATCGTATCTTCGCTGGAGGATTGTCAAGTGTTCTTGCCAGAGCGCTATAATTCGTTAACCAATCAAGAGATTGCAGAAATACCTGGAAACGCATACCTCCAGTATAACGGTATGGCAGAGATGGGGAAATTTAAGACATGTAAATTGTCTTTTTTACATGCAAAGAAGCTGCGTAGAAGTGTCAAACTTAAGTATTGAATGTTCTCCTATTTCACAATGAAAAATTCATAAATAAAACAACTGACTCATTGATATTACATATAAAGATACAAAAGATGCATATTATAGAATTTTAGAAAAAATTTACGAAATCACAATATCACATGCTTTGAGTTTAATTATATCTAGCGCATTGAAATAACTCTAAATATCCGAATGTTTATACAAATCTTTGTGCTTCGTTTTACATGTATCATATGCTTCATTTTACATGTATCATAACAAAAATGTAATTCTTTTCAGGTTGCCTTTACTTGACCAAGATTGTTTTCTAAGACTTTCATTGTGCAATGTTTCAGGCTGTGCAATAAGAGGAAGAAGAAGAGGAACAGCTTTGCAACCATGCAAAGGATGCTGACGCTATTGGAGGGTAGAATATGCACCATCGGCACCTACAAGAAACATTTCGGCAAAAAGCGGGTGCTGAGACATCCACATCACCGAAACACGTTAAGACTGGATCCTTATATAACATTACAGGGTATACGATGAAAAAATACGGACAATATTGTATACAATTCAATGCATAGCTGAGAGTTAGCTCGAGCGAGTCTACCTATATTCACTGAAATTAAGCATTGTGAGCAATAATTTAAATGACTGTGAAAATACTTTAAATAATGGTGAAATTTGTATCCTAAAAGACTTGAGCCCTGTATACATTAACAGCATTAAGACTGTTTGCCACACTGGAATACAAATTATGAAAATAAAAAGACTTTCATTTAAATAATAAAGAAATTTGCATAACCTGCTGTTACAAGTGTAATGACATATACAGAAACAATGAGTCGGATGAGGAAGTGATGGAAATGTAAGATAAATAATAACAATAACAAGAATTAACGTATGCTTTTACATAGTGTTTTTATTCATTAAAAATCCTTGCATTCCTAATGAAAAATAAATCATTACAATGATTAGTTTAAGTTATGTCACAATGATCAAAAACAGAACCTTCTTTAGATGCATTAATCGATCTTAAGTCAGAGCACCAAAAATGACAAATCACGGCTTCTCCATTTTAGATGTGGTGTCAATATTCAGGTAAATTCCTGTAACACAGCAGGTGGAGTATGCAGATCCATGGTCCTAAATGGTGAAACAGAGTCTTATCCAGCTTAACAGTCTTGAGGATGTCAGCATCAGAAAGTCGAAACACAGGCCTTCTACACTCGATGAGTACAGGTTTAACAACAGCATTCTCTTCACCCTGAGACGGTGTAAAGTATATAAATGTTCAACTTGACAAGGGATTCTAAACTCGTTGTTAGAGTCCAGAACTGATGTATTATATGGTGAAAACACATGTTCCTCTTCTTAGTGATCTTGTCGTCGAATCTCGGTGTCATTGAGGTGTCCGTAACATTGAAGATGCCCATGATTATAGGATTCTGAAGCCCAATAGCTGTAGGAACTGCTGATTGCGTGATGTTAACCTAATGAGCGTCAAGGGCAGAGCATGATGTGTGCGTCGAATCATTCCATTATTATATCCTCGACGTCGTTGACTTTTTCTAAAATCTATAGGCATTATGCTTATATCCTTGTTTCTAAAGGCAATGATATTGCTGTTATGCTCCCCTGTTTGCTCTATGAAGCGGATGTTTATGAACAACAGGTAAAATTTGATTTGATGGTTCCTGTGAAATACGGTATCCAGGCGTAACAGATGGGAAAACTGATAGATGGAGTGTCCACTTTTACTATCGAGGAAGGAGACTGATACAATACTGCGCTAAATTCGTATGATGCTCAACCTAAATATATTCACTAGGAAATCAGATTCAGACAGCTGATTAGATGGAATAACTTTGTCACTGAAGGGCCACAGAACGTTCCTATAGAACAATCACTGGAAAAAGTCAAGAGTGAAAGGTCATTTTAATGACATTTTTATTATTATTATTATTATTATTATTATATTATTATTATTATTATTATTATTATTATTATTATTATTATTATTATTATTATCCGCTGATCTAATAAAGAAGACTTTCGCATCCTAATATGAGAAATCTTTAAACGTCGGGCATACAAGTCAAGGTCTATGTTACTCAATGCTTTTTCCGGGACAAGTATAGCCCTCTGCCTGAGCTTTTTGAATTCCCTTTCAGGCTCTGTCTCCTGTTTGTTTGGGTGTTTCTTCCCTTATTCTTCTTCACTCGAAAACCTCTCCCTCTTACTTCAATTTCTCTGTTACATCTCATCATTTCAGCTAGTTGTTTATCCGCAGCTTTTTTCTTATTTACAGCTGTAGCAATTTGTGATGCACCTCCAGCGGCGGCTCCTAGTGCTGCAATAATTGGTATGAGCGGTAGAAATCCTCCTCGTTTCTTCTTTGTGGACCCGCCGCCAACAGATACCTTTCTCTCAATTCTCTCTTATGCCTCATCGTTTCGGCAAGTTTTTTATCTGCTGCCTTTTTCTTATTTACTGCTGAGGCAATTTGGGCTGCACCATCAGCAGCAGCGGCTAGAGCTGCAATAATTCGTATGAGAGGTAGAAATCCTCCTCGTTTCTTCTTCGTGGTACCTACACCTGGAGCTACCTTTCCCTTCATAATTGCTGTTACTAGTCACCCTGCCAACTTTCTCACCTAATGTAACATCAGATGTTTGCACTCTTTTCCAAGTCGTTTCAACCAGATCTTGTCAGCAATGTTTCTCGAAGCAGAGACCTTATGCTGAGCGTAGGCAATGTCGCTAAGATTACACGATTCGTCTAACGGAATGATTCCAGGGTCTCCTCTCTTTAATTTTTCTCTAGCTTTACCCCAGTTCCTCAGTATATGTAACCAGGTAAATGTACTTCAACGGTTGCAGGCTAGTGAGAGAGTTAATTAAACCGAAACCTCTTGCGAGCTTAACCACCTTAGCTCTCACGTTATACTGATCGATTTTATTCGGGATAATTCTTTTATACTTTCTCATTAGCGTATATACATTAAGAGCGATTTATTTTATTTTAGCTGTCAAGCTAGAGCGGATGAAACAAGAATGCGAACAGCCTATTTCTATGTTAGACTTTGAAAGCGACTTTAGACGTGAACTTAGTGGAAAACTATTTCATGTCAATGTTCTGGACATGCCCATCACGTAACCCATTCAGGGAAACGGAGACTCGCTCAGGCAAAAAGGTGACTGCTCAGGGAAGAAGGTGACATGCAACGGGAAAAAGGTGACCAGCAAAAGGGAAAAAGCTCACCCGCAAAGGGAAAAAGGTGACCAGTAAAGGGAAAAATGTGACCAGCAAAGGGAAAAAGATGACCAGCACAGGGAAAAAGGTGACCGGCAAAGGGAAAAAAGTGACCAGTAAAGGGGAAAATGTGAGCAGCAAAGGGAAAAAGGTGACCAGTAATGGGAAAAAGGTGACCAGCAAAGGGAAAAAGGTGACCAGAAAAGGGAAAAAGGTGACCAGCCAAGGGAGAAGGTGACCAGCAAAGGGAAAAAGGTGACCAGTAAAGGGAAAAAGGTGACCAGCAAAGGGAAAAATGTGACCAGCAAAGGGAAAAATGTGACCATCAAAGGGAAAATGCTGACCAGCAAAGGGAAAAAGGTGACCAGCAAAGAGAAAGAGGTGACCAGCAAAGGGACAAAGGTGACCAGCAAAGGGAAACAGGTGACCAGCAAAGGGAAAAAGGTGACCAGCAAAGGGAAAAATGTGACCAGCAAAGGGAAAAAGGTGACCAACAAGGGAAAAAGGTGACCAGCAACGGGAAAAGGTGACCAGCAAAGGGAAAATGGTGACCAGCAAAGGGGAAAAGGTGACCAGCAAAGGGAAAAAGGTGACCAGTAAAGGGAAAAATGTGACCAGCAAAGGGAATAAAGGTGACCAGCAACGGGAAAAAGATGACCAGCAAAGGGAAAAAGGTGACCAGTAAAGGGAAAAATGTGACAGCAAAGGGAAAAAGGTGACCAGCAAAGGGAAAAAGGTGACCCCCTCTCGCTAAAGGCTCTAAGATGCGTGTTCCATTTCGCTAAAGGATGATACATGAGCTTCAGACTCGTGGTAGCTAGACCAGTATCTCACTCAACTTTCGCATTCTCTGTGCTAACTATCAAGAAAACTTGTACTCTTACCTCTATGAATCCATTCCATGCTGCTTGAATCTGCTTGTGCTTAATTAGATAGTTATAATTAACGGAATTACAACTATTATGTGTGAATGCTACAATATTATGCTTATTCTAATTCGGATATGACTGTTTATATCATCAAAGCCTGAGAACATATATAAATACATAAATGTTGAAAAATAGCTGTCTCGTGTTATCGTATACGAATTCAACATCTACAGTATACATTGACTAGTTTATATATACTGCTTGAGCATGAACACTCACAAAGACGGACAATTACAGTCAATTTACGAGAACCTTGATTTTTCGTATGTTTCCCAAGCGGGGAGTAATCGCTTTGTTAAGTGCTGCATATGTAATAGAACTTTAAAAACAGGACAATTTCAAGGCTTAAGTAACATAGGAGAAGATGCTGTAAAGCGATGACCAGCTGTGCATTGACTACAACACCCAAACGAGATCCTGAAATCTTCTCAAGTTCCGAAGAGTGGGATTCAAGATGTACCGTACTTGGAACCAGTTCAAGTGATCCTGTAATAACGTCAAGAGCTACCACTGATGAAACAATGAGAGCAGTTTCTTTCAATGAGCAAGCTCTGAATAATCACACCAATGAAAGCAAGCATACTAGCGTCAACTCACCTAGATTAGAAGATATATCCAAAGCGAATACAGAGGAGATGCTATACCGCTACACCGATCCTAATGATTTGGTAAACATGCTAAGGGTACTAATGATGCTTCATTGACCTGATCAAAATGACTTTTCCGATGCGATTAGCGACATTATTCAGAATTTAAAGCTGGGTGGTGCTATAGCGTGATTAGCATCTGCAGAACCTTGAAACCATGAAAGAGTTAGAAAGATTCCTCATATTAGGACGATTCCCCATATTAGGATGCGAATGTCTTCTTTATTAGATCAGTGAATAATAATAATGCTAAAAATGTCATTAAAATGTCCTTTCACTCTTGATTTTTTCCAGTGATTGTTCTATAGGAACGTTCTGTGGCCCACCAGTGACAAAGTTATTCCATCTAATCAGCTGTCTGAATCTGATTTCCTAGTGAATATATTTAGGTTGAGCATCATACGAATTTAGCGCAGTATTGCATCAGTCTCCTTTCTCGATAGTAAAAGTGGACACTCCATCTATCAGTTTTCCCATCTGTTACGCCTGGATACCGTATTTCACAGGAACCATCAAATCAAATTTTACCTGTTGTTCATAAACATCCGCTTCATAGAGCAAACAGGGGAGCATAACAGCAATATCATTGCCTTTAGAAACAAGGATATAAGCATAATGCCTATAGATTTTAGAAAAAGTCAACGACGTCGAGGATATAATAATGGAATGATTCGACGCACACATCATGCTCTGCCCTTGACGCTCATTAGGTTAACATCACGCAATCAGCAGTTCCTACAGCTATTGGGCTTCAGAATCCTATAATCATGGGCATCTTCAATGTTACGGACACCTCAATGACACCGAGATTCGACGACAAGATCACTAAGAAGAGGAACATGTGTTTTCACCATATAATACATCAGTTCTGGACTCTAACAACGAGTTTAGAATCCCTTGTCAAGTTGAACATTTATATACTTTACACCGTCTCAGGGTGAAGAGAATGCTGTTGTTAAACCTGTACTCATCGAGTGTAGAAGGCCTGTGTTTCGACTTTCTGATGCTGACATCCTCAAGACTGTTAAGCTGGATAAGACTCTGTTTCACCATTTAGGACCATGGATCTGCATACTCCACCTGCTGTGTTACAGGAATTTACCTGAATATTGACACCACATCTAAAATGGAGAAGCCGTGATTTGTCATTTTTGGTGCTCTGACTTAAGATCGATTAATGCATCTAAAGAAGGTTCTGTTTTTGATCATTGTGACATAACTTAAACTAATCATTGTAATGATTTATTTTTCATTAGGAATGCAAGGATTTTTAATGAATAAAAACACTATGTAAAAGCATACGTTAATTCTTGTTATTGTTATTATTTATCTTACATTTCCATCACTTCCTCATCCGACTCATTGTTTCTGTATATGTCATTACACTTGTAACAGCAGGTTATGCAAATTTCTTTATTATTTAAATGAAAGTCTTTTTATTTTCATAATTTGTATTCCAGTGTGGCAAACAGTCTTAATGCTGTTAATGTATACAGGGCTCAAGTCTTTTAGGATACAAATTTCACCATTATTTAAAGTATTTTCACAGTCATTTAAATTATTGCTCACAATGCTTAATTTCAGTGAATATAGGTAGACTCGCTCGAGCTAACTCTCAGCTATGCATTGAATTGTATACAATATTGTCCGTATTTTTTCATCGTATACCCTGTAATGTTATATAAGGATCCAGTCTTAACGTGTTTCGGTGATGTGGATGTCTCAGCACCCGCTTTTTGCCGAAATGTTTCTTGTAGGTGCCGATGGTGCATATTCTACCCTCCAATAGCGTCAGCATCCTTTGCATGGTTGCAAAGCTGTTCCTCTTCTTCTTCCTCTTATTGCACAGCCTGAAACATTGCACAATGAAAGTCTTAGAAAACAATCTTGGTCAAGTAAAGGCAACCTGAAAAGAATTACATTTTTGTTATGATACATGTAAAATGAAGCATATGATACATGTAAAACGAAGCACAAAGATTTGTATAAACATTCGGATATTTAGAGTTATTTCAATGCGCTAGATATAATTAAACTCAAAGCATGTGATATTGTGATTTCGTAAATTTTTTCTAAAATTCTATAATATGCATCTTTTGTATCTTTATATGTAATATCAATGAGTCAGTTGTTTTATTTATGAATTTTTCATTGTGAAATAGGAGAACATTCAATACTTAAGTTTGACACTTCTACGCAGCTTCTTTGCATGTAAAAAAGACAATTTACATGTCTTAAATTTCCCCATCTCTGCCATACCGTTATACTGGAGGTATGCGTTTCCAGGTATTTCTGCAATCTCTTGATTGGTTAACGAATTATAGCGCTCTGGCAAGAACACTTGACAATCCTCCAGCGAAGATACGATCCTGGTACCATATCTTGTTTGAACTCCCTTTAAGGACTTTATCTCATAGTTAAGACCTATTTCGAGATCTTGAACTCGGCGAGTCGGTATGAAACTACGCTCTTCAACCATCTTGTTAAGTCTATCAGCTAAACAATCTGTAACAGACATTGTCATGAATTATTATTTTCACTACATTATTCAAGTTGAAGAACAAGTTATACACTTCTTTATATTAGAACTAGGGTGCGTGTATGTTTTGTAAGTATGCCTATGAATGTGTAGAGAAACAAAGAACGAATGGAGAAAATCGTGTGAATATTAATAGAAGAATGTGCAGCAAAAATCGTATGAATGTGTAGAGAAACAAAGAATAAGTACAGAAAATCATGTGAATGTTCATTGAAGATGAGCCAGCAGAGAACCAAAGAATGAGTGGAGGAAATCGTGTGCGAATGTATAGTGAAACAAAGAATGAGTGGGGAAAATCGTATGAATGTTTATGTAAGAAGAATGTGTAGCGAAGATCGTATGAATGCGTTGAGAAACAAAGAATGAATAGAGAAAATGTATGAATGTTAATAGAGTATGAACCTGCAGGGAAACAAAGAATGAGTGGAGAAAATTGTGTGAATGTTTATGTAAGAGGAATGTGTAGCGAAAATCATGTGAATGTTTATAGAAGAAGAATGAGTAGAAAAAATCCTGTGAACTGGAGAAGAGTACGCAGAGAAATCCACGTGAATGTACAGTACAGATTAGAAAATATGATGCTCTTGCAACGAGTCGTCTTTCATGTACTGTATCGTTTAATCAAAAATAAATGCATTGTAAAACCATCAATGATTTTTGTATAGTTATCTAAATACCCACTCACCTTGCATTGTTTCCTGTTGAATGCTGCACATGTAGATGGGTTGCACCTCTTCTTAAACTAAAAACTTTGCGTTTTTTAGTTCTTAAAAATTTAAATGTAAAGTTAATAAGTACACAACAGTTCTAACATGAGCAGATATCTGTTTATATAGGGATCTAAACCCCCTCCAGGCGATGCCGGCACGTCATCATGGCTGTGATGCTTACACTCACGTGATTATTGCAGCCAATGACATCATCTCTTGCTGCGCATGTGCAGAGGCTCTCGGCACTTCTATGCCTACTTGTTTCACTTCCTCTCGCTCTCTCTCTCGCTCTCTCTCTCAGAGTACATCCATAATGTCTTTACACAAAGCTGCATGCAGTTACATTCTAGTGTACAGAGGAAAATTAAGGAAGTCATTGAAAGATCGGGATTCGAACTAGGGGCAACTGATTGGCAATTATATACAGCATTAATTGTTCATTGTAGGAGCTATCAAGCATGCTTTCCTCCGCGGCTCTATCTCTTCTAGTTTCTGCGATAATTGAGATTTAAACTTAGGAATCGAACCCTGGACGTCAGGTACCGAATATACACCCGCAAGATACTAACTGATGACATAAACGTAATAAGGTTTATTAGGTGCCTTTTATCTTAATTATTTACTATGTTATTAAATTTATAAGTAAATTTCATTGAATCGGTATTCGAACTCGGAACACCAGAGGCAAAATTATTTATAATATTAGTTTGACGTGTTTAAAGACCTGTATGCAGTTGCAACATTGATCTAAGTGATATATTCTAGTGTACACTGGAAAATTAAGGAAGTCACTGAAAAATCAGGATTCGAACTAGGGACAACTGATTGGAAATTATATAAGGCATTAATTGTACATCATAGGAGCTAACAATCATGCTTTAGCCCGCTCCTCTACCCGTGTTAGTTTCTGAGATAATTGAGATTTTAAAATTAAGGATCGAACCCATGACACCTGGTACTCTAATATACATGCACAAGAAACGCGCTAATGGCATAAAAGTAATAAAGTTTATTTACCTTCTTTATTTTAATCAGTTTTGGAATTATTAGAAGATGAATTTGGAATCACTCCTAGGATTCGAACCCCTGCATCCAGACCGGTTTCGAGCAAATCGTAAATGTGCCTTGCATTCCCGAGCTATGATTAGTTTTTATTGCATCATTTTGTCTCTTTTCATTCAGGACATGCGCGTGAGTTGGTGTGTGCGTGTGTATGCGTGTGCGTGTGTGGGTTGGTGCTTTTGCGTGTAAGTGAACAGACATATGTGCTTGCGTGTGTGTGTGTGTGGTCGTGTACGTATGTGCAAGTGTAACGGTGTATGTATGTACGTGAGTGTGTGTACGTGTGCGTGTGTCCATGTATATGTATTTGTGAGTGTAAGAGCACTGGTGTATGTATGTATACGCATGAGGTGCGTGAATGCGTGTGTGTACTGGTGTATGTATGTGTGTGCTGGTGTATGTATGTGCGTGTGTGTATGTGCTTGCGTGTGTGTGTGCGTGTGTGTACTTGCATGTACGTGTGTGCGTGTACTGGTGTGTTTGCTGATGTGTGTACAAGTGCTCGTGTATATGTGAAGGCCTAAATGTGTACAAGTTCTGGAGAAAGAAAGAGATAGAAAGAAAAAGAGAGAAGAAAGAATGGTGTCTAGGCATCGGGATATCTAAGTATACGCGGTGGTTTGATATAAACAATTATAGTTGTTAAATGCAATTTTAATCCGACCGCCCACGATGCTTCAATAATTTAATAGTTATTATAGAGTTTCGCTGGCGGCCTCTGGGTTCCTAAGAATAGAGCTCGCTAAACATTGTAATGTTGTATAAATTAAATTATATTTGTTAAACACGTTTTAATCTGACCGCCCACTACTCGCATAGTTTAATATTTATTAAGCATTAGAGTTTCGCAGATTCGATCTAGAACCCTCTGAACACCGTTTCATTAATTAAATTATATTTGTTAAATGCATTTTAATCTGCCCGTGCATAGTTTAATAGTTACTGAGCATTAGAGTTTCGTAGATTCGATCTAGGACCCCCTGAACACTCTTTTATTAATTATTGTAATGATATATAAAATTTAAATTATATTTGTTAAATGCGTTTCAATCTGACCTTGCATAGTTTAATATTTATTAGCATTAGAGTTTCGCAGATTCGATCTAGGACTCCCTGAACACCCTTTTATTAATTCTTGTCATGATATATAAAAATTAAGTTATATTTGTTAATCACATTTTTAATCTACCCGTGCATAGTTTAATAGTTATTATGCGTTAGAGTTTCACTTGGTAAGATTCGAGCTACAATCCTCTGAACGCCCTTTTATTAATTAAGGTAATGATATAATAATATCAAGCATTAATTTCTCATTAGCAATAAACTTTTGATTACAGTAAGAATCGAACACCGATCTATGGATATCTACGCAGAGGTTTAATGTATGTAATGACATAGGTTAAATACATTTTTATATCGCGATTGAAAAGCAACTACATAAACAGAGAGGTTGTTTAACTATGCTCGGATATATTCGTAGGATCTCGTAAAACATCGGAGAGAACAGCCCCTCAGGGCAAAAATAATGATGGCCGACTCTGACGTTGTTTACATATAGCTGGTAAACAAGCTTCTCTCTCTTTCACGCGAACAAGGACAGGACGAGCATGAAGCCACCTTCAGATTCTTTTGTTAAGCTAGCAGTGTTCGAGAAACAATGGAAAGGGGCCGGCTTTGTTATGGGGCAGTGGAATGAGAAATAAAGGCTTGCCCCGGACAATAGAACTTGTTTCTCTGTTAACTGGATTTAGGTTCTCTTTGTCACGACCCTAATTCATCATGGGCTTTGTTCATTTTGACCGCTGAAGGGTAAGCATTGTTCTTTTGTTAAAACCTAGTGGAATGAGTATGCCAGAAAGTAGCCTTGCCCCGGACAATGGAAAGGCACACAATAGAAATCCCTTCCTTTTTCCAGCAAGCTCTTTCTTCCCTCACGTGTTCGAGAATCAATGGAAGTGGGGGTGGGTAACTGTCACAGGTGCAGAAGTGGCCGGATGTGGAATGGGTAGGAAAAACATCTCGCTTTGTTACAGAGCCATAAATTTATGACCCCTTTGTTCGTTTTGACAGGTGAAGGATAACCTTAATTGCTTAACTGTCAAGCTTCCATTGTACTCAACAAGATTTATGACCCTCAGCTGCAACTAAAACTACCATGGAGGTGGGGGTGGAATGGGGAAAATGGGGGAGGGGGGCTCATTTGCATATGAATAGAAATTCCTGCATATTAAGTGAGCGTAAACTGTCAGTTCTCTACTACTTAAGTGTAATTGAGAATCAGGTTTTGATAAACTAAATCTAAAATCCTAAATAAATTAAATTTAAACTAAATGGTCGTTTCTCTTGTTTTATAAATGGTAGCAGCCGCTATTTTTGGTGACGGCGAACTTTGCAAAGAGAGACAGCCTGTTGTGGTGTCAAATTGCAGTTTCTATTATCAAGGTAGACCTCACTGGTAAACGGGGGAGTGGGAGGCGGCTTTTTATAATTGGAGGTTATCCTCTCTTTCACTGAGGTGTTAATTTGCGTTTTGCGATTTCTGTTGTCAAGGAACCAATGCTGGCGGAGTCGTGCTTTTACATAGTAAGACTACCCGTTGTGAAGGTGAAGGGGACTACACTGGTGATTAATGAGCTGTTGAATGGTGGACTTACATAAATTTGCACATTAACGGGGAACGAAACACAAAAATTAATATTTAATTTAGCACATTAGTTTATTTGTCGTCAGAAATAAATAACAAAGCACGCATTTTCACCATCCCAAGGTGAATGGTTATCGGCTCATGGCCTGTTGTTGAGTTGACGCGTGACGTCATGAGAACCGCACTGCACCCAGGCAAGACGTACGCAGCATAGGTGTTTCAAATGATTAACAAGTTTACGTGTTAATTTCACTAGAAGTTAATAACTTCTCTGAATAACAAAGATCAGATCTAAAGCTAGCCAATCACTTTTCATTATCCAGTTAACACCTAATAGACCTAATAGACAGTAGTCGAACATCTGCTTTGAAAATGAGTGAACGTGGCATCCGACCTTAACATTTGAACCAAAAAAGTAGAGCTATTTTGAAGATTTACATCATTCTCAATCGACTCTGAGTCAGTTAGTGTGAGCATTGAAAACCGTGTTGGTTCCATCCATTTGTGTAAGAGTAGGGAATGTATACTGATGGATAATGAGGAGGAAAGTTTGTTTTGCTAGGACTATGAAAACGCAAAATTGGTGAATGGTGATTTTGCCTCTATCACAAAGCATCCTAATTTTCGCAAATTAGTTGTAGATCGCGATGCCTTGAATATTGTGAGGCATAATTTAGCGTTAAAAACAAAAAAGTCGAGCTAAAAAGAGATAACTCACCGTCAACAATCCTGCTAATAAGACCTGCAATATTCCTGCTACAAACAGTTTACTGGATTAACCCATGGACTACTATTGGCAAAGAAGAATAGTTGTCATACATCATGTATAGTGCTAAGTAGTAGAAATGTTTTTAAAGAACCCAGCGAAGTATATGTGGGCTTCACTAATAAACACACAAATTAAAAATAGTAAGTTTTAATTCAACCATTATTATTTATTACTGTTACTTTATAATTATTATTATCATTTAAAATCTGATAACGAGTCTGTGACGAACCTTCTTATGTTGATTGAAAACCTGGGAAGTGCTTCAATCGTAGTGACTCTAATGGAGGTCGAAGCGTGACAGCTATATTCTTCAGTAGTGGCAGATTAGTTGCTGTTTCCGGTAATGGATCCACACAACGTGCGTGCAGAGATTTTTATTTCACGCACTATTAGCAGTTTCCATTCTTCGTTAGCTTTCTCATATTTGTTTTTCATCATCCAAGACGTAGATGCTTTGGAGTACTAGGTTTTGACATCAGTACCTACTGGTTTTATTTTATTTACATTGAAATTCTGATCTAGCGCTGCTATCATGGATCTAAGTTGCAGGATATTATATGAAAAATGTATTCCCTTCGGAGCATATCTGAGACAAAGACTGATAACTTTCTGAACTGCCATTATGTATATAATGTCGAATATGAGCCAAATCTTTTAAGAAGGTGCTACTCAAAATAATTTTCTTCAGAAACATGATAGGCGTTTGATTCGCCTTTAATCCATAAATTATTTCTTTGGTCTTCTACCAACAATTCGTCATATTCGCAAAACTTCCAATCACCATTTTCTAGCCATTTATATTTATTTTTTATGTAATGAAGAATTGATTTGAATTTTGCAACTAATATGGTACCGTTCTCATTACAGTTTTGCGCAGCCCGCCATAAATGATTATTTAAACTGGCTTTCCATTCCATCGGCTCTGTGTATTTTTTCTATTATTTTTTTTCATTAGACTCTTAGACAAATGCCTTACGTCAAATTCATGCTCAACTTCCGGATAGTGAGTTTTTAACAGGTATCTTACCCTTTATGTCTGTCGAAGAGAAAAACTTCAATTCTACACATTTCCTGTTTTGCAAGCCTTGTCATTATGTTGTCACAAGTAGCCTTTTCCAAGCCACCTTTCACTAGACCTCTTTGTACAAGTCCATATCAACAATTTTGCGGGAACTAAATCCATGACAGATTAGACCATATATTTGGATGAAAATCCTGGGGAGTCATACTGCCTATCCCCTGCTAACCACATGGGCATACCGAAACCTTTTAATGAATTCATGTTCTTTTTCCCTTTTTGAATTCAATATGATCTAACAACTGGTGCTACCATGTTTCGAAAGGTTTTATCGAATGTACGCTTCGAAACACTGCCAAACCGAGAGATTTGCAGGACAAATTTCTGAAACAATATGCGATATGAAAATAAAGAACTTGCTATTAAAGCACTTCCTTCTTGTTTCTTTCCTAATAAACTTTGTGAGTTTCAGGCGAATATATACTGCCGCAATAACATATTGTTTTAACACAGAACATTGTACCTTTAATGTAAAGAGAAAAAATGTTTTGACTTCATTTCTACGTAAAACACATACCTTGATTTTCACTGTAGCTTCATTTCCATGTATGGTGAACGTTTCTTCTTCAAAAACTATGCTTTTACGATTTCTAGCCTCATATCGTTCTGTTCGTTGTCGTTTGCTCTTGGATGAAAATGGTGAACTATAAGTTGTCTTACTGGAACTTGATATCTGGAAATTGTCTTAATTTTTCCTTATAGTAGGAATAGTTCCAGGTTTTAATAAAGGCCCTCTGAAATTTCCATCCGGCATTAGCTGCTTTTTTAATAACTTTGTCTGTTCACAGTCTGTATCCTTAAAATGGAAGGAATATAAACGTGCACCGGGACCAGGAAAAAAATCTTTTCTTTTGCAAAATTCTACCCATATCCTATATCTTTTGGGAGATTTGTCTCTGTTTGGAAACGCGTGAAAATGAGTTCCCTTGTCTGTTGCCTTCTCACATTACAGCCATACTGCACAACATTGAGGCATTTTATTTTTCACAGTATTGTGCTTTTTGTATAATACTAAACTGACTAATACCGTCTCCAAAACACCACCACAAAGTACACTTTTCTTGAACTCAAATACCAAAAAAGAACAACTTTTTTTTGAAAACGTATTACTGCACGTGCAACAATGATTGACTTGTGATCCCCCTATTGCTTCCAGGGCACGGCTGGCTCTGATGACGTATTAGGTGGTTATTACTCGTATTTCGTTTGTTCAGCGATAACGGTATGGCGGTGTAAGAAAACAATGTTAACGCTGCATTTTACAGGCCATATCCTTCATTTAGAACGAAACATGATTTTTGTGTTTCGTTCCCTTCTAAAGTGTTCATAGCTAACCTTCTCCTACTACTTCAGTGAGTATTGCAAATATAAACGATTTTGCATCATAGATTAGTACACAAGCGTAATTGTTAAAAAACTAAGCAGAGCAAATACAGCCATAAAAGGAAGAGCAAAATGTAGCAGTTCTTATACAGGGATAAAATAAGTAACTTGAATGGCTCATGAATGCAGCTTAAGGAGTCTGAAAAACCGTCCCTTCAGGTGGGTTGCATCAGCTAACCTCAAGAATTCGAAGTGACCTGAATTAGGAAATCTGTTAGTGTCTTGCAGAACTGTAGTGAAGGAAGAGCAACCGGGTGTTGTAGGGAAATTGTTATCTAGAAATAACACATGGTTTCTTGAAATAGGCTAATTATTATTAACTTACGAATATTTTCAGACCAAGTTAAGATCATAATAATGAGTAAACTTGTGTATGACCCTGCAGAAGGTGTGGTGTGGTGGTGTGGAGTTTAAGGGCCCGTCGACAGCTAGGTCATTTGGGCCCACCCCTGCAGAAGGTGTTCGCTTTGGTGGCTCATTCCGTTTTTACGAATGCACACCAGTATGTCAGGGAGTGTTAAACTTAAGTTTATAAACGTTACTTGCAGCATCTCATGTCATCATTACATGTATCTCCTGAATGTGAGAGATGAAGTTTAACTCATTATTTTCTGATATATTAGAGCTATTAGGTATCACGTAGAAAATAATTTCTCTTCAAATTGGTGAAGTAACTTTAAGAGCAAGTTGGGCTTTAAAGAGCACTCTGTAGTAGGTGTTGTAGCAAACTGCTTGGTGGTGCTACAACTGTACTCATCTTTATTATTGCTTATTATTTTGTGAATGTCAAGGAAATAGTAAAGCTAGTTCCAATTAAAAGTTTCACAAAGGAACGAATTGAATGTGTCAATCCAAATAATCAACTTAGCTTAATAAATAATAATAGAATACATTTACTTTTCAAAAGCGTTAGCATGTTCACCCAAGGGAAAAAACCTTTTGCACTTTGGTCTTATGCCATATACTCCTGTTCTTGAGCCATCCTTTCAGCCGTCTGCAAACCACATCATAGTTTTCTCAGAAGTTTCCAGAGTTTTATTGGTCCAAAATTCAGGATCAGTAATGACTTTGAACTTCTTTATAAAATGTTTAATTGGAATTATACAGTTGGCGGCATTTCTAAACATGCATCTCCCGTGTTTTTCCTAAGTCTTAGCATACCTGAGTCTGCTTTCAGGAACTCTCAGTTGCTTAGCGTTTTGCAGTCTATAGAGTGCCATTCTTACCTCCTTGTTTACAACTAAATATAATGGAGTCAGGTCAAGGGTGTCTCCATTGCTGCAGTAGGGCCATTTATGATTAATAAATGAATAAATTTCTTGATACACATTGGACACAAGCTGTTCCGCAGAGTGGAAGACCGAACGTTTTGACAGAAAAGCTAATAGATATCTTGGGTATGTAAGCTCTAAGTAATGAATAAGCGAGTAGACCAAAAAAATGATACTTCTTCCGGTTTTCTGTTCTAAAGCAGCGAAATTGTAAGTCAGTTTATATCCATATAAAGTGCCAATCATTCATAAAAAAATGATAACGAGAAAATAGTTCAAAGAACGTTTTTAATACGTGCAGCCTGTTTCCACCTTTCATGGTGCGTGAATTCACTAAATACGCGAATATATTATTCTGAAAATACTAGTGCTGTTCGGAAAACTGAATTACATTCGGACATTTGTTTCTTTTTATTCTAACTGCTATGGTCTCTGCGGCACCTTAATTTGAAACTTCCCAATTATTTCCTTTATAAAGCTGCTAAATCATTATCAGCCTACAAATAAAATCATAAAGCTATCGATGAACTGAAAACGGCAAAACCTGTGACGAGAGAAACATTAAATATTCGAAAATGAATTAAAGTGAACAAATTCGTGTGTTTCATAAAATAGTAAGCACTTTTAAGTATCCTTTTTAAATAGGCGAGTTCCAGTTAATCATTTTATTCTTCTTTCACATTGCATTTAATATATGCCCGAAGGCAACAGGTGTCTTAACTAGTGGAACTGCCACCTGAATTACCAGTTTTAGGAAACTTTGTTATGCAATAGATTCGGAGTGAAATCTCAGTGACCCTATAGTATAATCAAATTAATAACTGTAAGCTCTTTCATCCTGCCCGGCAAGTTCAAAATTGACAAACTGGAAACATTAACGCAATATAGACGTTTATATGGAAAACGTTACAATTCGTTTCTTTCGAAGGTCTTGTGGAATCAGTGGGGGGGGGGGAAGCTGCAGAGGTGAAGGAAAGCAAACCGCACTATCAGGATCTGTTCAGTTGTAGCAATGCCGCTGAATCCAGCAAACATTGTGATATTACCACTGTCTTCAGGGTTTAGTTTCAGACTGTCTGATAAATGAATATGTAGAAAAAATACCTTTGTGGTCATATTTCGCTAAAACAGATAATAAAGCATTGGCTGTAATATATGCTGTGGTTCTATTTTGATATGGAATGGGGACAGCCAGTGATATATACCTACCTCGATTACCCGCAACAAGGGGGATTGAACGTCGTTCTGACGTTGTAAAATTAATCTATAGACAATTATGTGCCATTTATAATATAATTTGATATTCTCTACTATGAAGGAGATATTTTAATGCAAGAAGATCAAAAGAAAATACTCAGTTAACGAGATGCAGTCTGAAAGCCTAGGTGATTAATTTGTGTATAATATTACGTTATTGGTCCCATACTAAGGCTGCTATTCAGACGGTTATTGGTACTTTTACAAATATAATTATGAATGTAATTACTGCAATTACATATTTGAACAATTTAGTAACAGAAAGAAAAGAAAATTAAAAACACTTACAGCTTTGTTTTTCATTTATCCCTTCTTAATTCTTAGAATTCAATATAAAGCCAAATAAAATTTTAAACCTTTTGTAGTACAAGTTTAACCATACCCCACTTCCGAAAAACTGTCTCAAATTCCCAAATTGGAAATTCGGTCACTTCGAACGTGATCTGAAACTGTTACTAGTGGGTGAAAACAATTACGGTTTAAAGAGCATAATGTAGCCATTTATTGCATTATTTATCTTATAGAAGTATATAAAGCAGACTTCTGTACAATCGTATTACGTCAAACATACAGTCTGAAAGAGTTAATGTTGAAAATACACTAGGCAGTCGGTACGGGAATGGCTTCATTTTAAATGCCAAGTAAAACAAACTGAGTATACTTGAACATCCTAGGACTGTAAATGAACAAAATATATGCAATATTAATTTAGGTTAAGGCAGTTTTTAAATAAAGATAGAGTAAATGTTTCATCAGGTACTCTTTAGGTTAAATATATCTTTGTCGCTTACACTATGCCTGCGTTTGCTGAATATAAATAGAATTCACGCTGATTTGCAGATTTTCACTAGCTTGACCAGATTCCAGGAACTGACGATATGATTACCTACCTGGCAAGCACCGGTTTTGCCAGATTTAACAACACAATTTGTAAGATTCAGGAGGAAGCAGAACTATGAAAGACATTGCAGTGTCGAGCGCCTTTTCAGAGGAATTATGATAATAGATCACACGTTTTCACGAAACTTGAAGGTTCTTGTCTTCATGTCTTTAAACGGTGTTTTGGAGGATATTGATTTCAAGAACCATCCTAATTATCCTCATAATAGGAAGCGCTTGCTTCAGATGTACATTGTAATTTTAAATACATTCCCCCTTTTTGCCTAGCTTCAATACATTAAATCATATGTATGTTATTAAAATTTGTTGAGCAAATTTTTCGAACAGTTTTCACTATTTATTCACTGTCAATTAACCTTCGCCGGTTTCTACTCTCTGTCAATTATTTCTGACCACCTGGAGAAGAACGTAAATGTTTGTGAAACGGTTCATAGCTGGTTATCGCCGATCCGGAAACTTCCGCAGATGAGCGAGCTGCTGCAGAGCCGTCACAGAATACTTACCTGGTTGATAAAAATAGAATTATCGTGCATAGATTAATGGATCAACGCACACTCTCTTAATACCTCTCCACTAGTGTTTCCAAGGTCTTAAAAGGC
The DNA here is from genome assembly GCA_030765065.1 of Deroplatys truncata. Lineage (NCBI taxonomy): Eukaryota > Metazoa > Arthropoda > Insecta > Mantodea > Mantidae > Deroplatys > Deroplatys truncata. The sequence goes on along the minus strand of CM060990.1, from coordinate 343,566,290 downwards.
AAAGAGATAAGAATTATGGGACGAAAATCACCTGATTTGTTATACGAACACCTGCCAGATTTCGGCATAAACACTAGATTTTCGACTTTCCAACGATTTAAAACTATCCCACTGCAAGGCGTACCCCATAAATTCCTAGAGCGTACAATGAAGTACTCCGCCTAAGCAGAGGCGAAAACATTTCTGTCCACCCCTGGAGCTTTGCATGTGGCAAGTACTGAATAGCAATTTTAGCGGTTTCCTTGCCAACCACTTTTAGCTAGATGCTGACCATTCTCGGTCAAAGTTTGAGCGCGGTCATTTTGACACGTGATCGCGTTCAACGCGATTTTTCAGTGCATCGACAATGATCAAAGTTAAACGAGGTAGGTCATTATGGTCGTTTACCATGGGTGCTGGACAGATCAGTTCCGTTAATTGCGGTCACGTTGCACAAAAGGGTTGCCCGTTTCGATTTTCTTGAAGGTACTGAGGACAAGATAATTTACCTATATTACACAAATTAGGACCATCGTCAAAACCAGACCATTACGAGGGGTACTATTTATATTTTGAGCCTTGGCAACCCTGAATGTTATGGGTGCCATCTGACGTTTCCAATGGAAAGTTTGACATTCTTGACCATAATCTACTTCAAACATTTTGTCAATAGAGCGTCATTTGTTTTGTTTACACTAACTTGAAAATTGTGTGTCAACAAAAACATGGAATTAACTCGTGAAAATATTCGTGCAATGATTTATTACGACTTTCAACGTAGATTATCAAGACGAGAGTGCATCGATCAACCAACTTCCATATTTGGCAATGAAGCTCCATCCTTTACCGCTGCGAATCGCTGGTATAACGAATTTAATCGTGGCCGCCGTTCGTTCAATGATGAAGTTTGTGAAGGTAATACAAAATCAGTTGTTGTGCCAGAAAGCATTGATGCTGTGCAAAAACTAATAATAACAGATCGCCATGCGACATATTGTGAGATTGAGGCAACCCTACACATTAGTTCCACCAGCATATATAAAATATTACATGATTATTTAGCCGTGAAAAAGGTTTCCTATCGTTGGATCCCACATAATTTGACGCAATCTCAAAAAGATGCTCGTGTCGATTGGTGTACAAAAATGCTCAAGAAATACAATGGCGGTACCTCAAAAGATGTATATAAGATTGTAACAGGTGACAAATCATGGATCTATGCGTATGAGCCGGAACGTAAACAGCAGTCGACTGTATGGGCGTTTCAAGATAAAGCAAATTCAACAAAAGTTGTTCGCACTCGAAGCACTTCGAAGCAAATGGTCGCCTGCTTTTTCAGCAAAACTGGCCATGTGGCAACAATGCCATTAGAGGAACGTAAAACGGTCAATGCCGAATGGTACGCAACCATTTGTTTGCCGGAAGTCTTCGAAGAAGTAAGGAGAACCAACAAGAACCATAGGATCGTTCTTCATTAAGACAATGCGAGCGCACACACATTTAGTCTAACAACAGAGTGTTTGAAGACTCAAAAATGGAATTGATAAGTCATGCGCCATACAGTCCTGATTTGGCACTCAATGCCTTCTTTTTGTTCACGAACATCAAGAATAAATTGCGTGGACACGATTTTTGTTGGCAGAAGGAGCCGTTGATGTCCTCAAAAACAATGTTTTGGAGGTGTCTCAAGAAGAATGGAATAAATGCTTTGACAAATGGTTCAAACGGATGTAAAAGTGTATTGATTATAAAGGAGGATATTTTGAAAAACAATAAAGCCGTTTTCAATCAGAAATTACTTTGTTTTAATTATTAGGCTCAAAATATAAATAGTGACCCTCGTATAGAAAGAGGTGTCGCTACTGAAATTTATTGGGATTATGGGAGCAGGAAATTTGAAGAACATATTTTCCAGCTATCAAAAGATACAGTGTGGTCTAGTAAATGAAATGCCTGAGAGGATACGCTACAGGAGCTTTTAATGTTATTGGAGATATTCCAACGAACAACGGCGTTGCGTATTATCAATGATGTATTAGACATAAGTGTGCTTGTTTTTATCCATGACTTGTATCGCTCCTGTGGAGGGCAGAATTAGGATCTGTAAAAGATTTCATCAAATCGATAGATATCCGGGTATCGTGGAAAATATATACATGCGTTAATTATTGCATCACTATTTCTTAAACTTCGGTTATTATTTTAATAACGTTGCTCAAGGTAATTGAAACTATAATAAAACTCAATTATTACGTTCGTTAACCTACAATTTACGTCGCATCATTATTATGAGCTAAGAAATTCTGAAGTATTATCAAAATGCTAGATATATTGCAGTTTACAAATAAACCTTTTTAATTTCCCAAAAATTGACGCATCATGACTCACGCTATTTTAAAAAATAGCGATTTATTTATTTATTGGGTTATTACAACTCGCCTGGTGTCATGTTTAAATGCATCGTTAAATAAATGCATGCCTATATCTTGTCCTTTGAAGAACACGAGTCAGTCGTTTTATTTTCTATTTTATTTGAATATGAAACACCTCATTCAAACAGAAGGTGTATCTCATGCTGCGAAAAAACTTGGACAGAACCTGTTATGTTCCATTTTCGTTTACCGCCGAAAGGATGTCCAATTATACATTTGAAAATAAAAACAAAAATAAACCGATATAGACAGGAAGATTCTAATTGCACTGCAAATTCTTTGGATATCGAATTGGATGACTTCTTTTGAGTAATCATCTTAGAATCATGAGCGTTCAGCAAACTAGCGCACGGTTATATTAAGTCGGTTCGATGAACGAGAATTAACAATGGTGCTCCACAACTACACTTTAAAGGTGGTCAAAGTTTGATCACGTTTCAGTCACCCTCGATCAACAAGGATTTGATCAGCAAAGCTGCACATTGCCATTGGAGGTTGCCGGGTCACCGTCGAGTTTACGTGCATTTAGTGGTCTGTGATTTTGGAAAGTCAATACTAAGCAACAGTCTCAAGGTAAGATTTTAGCTGTGAATCTCCAGGGGAAATCTGCATATAGCCTAGCCTGACCCCAATATCTGAATTCAGCAGTCTGTGTAATCTAGGTGCTTCAGGTTCCTCAATGAGCTATAGAAGCACCTCCAAGATATCCTGGAAAGGTTTGTTGTTATCTTCTAATAAAATCTCTGATCCATACACAGAGCTCTTCTGAGTTTGTTTATCTTTCTTTATACGTTACAGGTGTTAATCCTCCGTTTTTCAAATTGGTAGCTCCCAAGAATTTGCTAATTATTCTTCTCTCAGTCAGAATAGGATAACTAGTGGCTTCGTGAGGTAGACTACATACATCTCCAACTCTATTGCATGCTTCATTCTACCCAGAATTTTCCGTAAGCTCACCCGGCAGGTCTTTCTTGAAAGATTCCAAATTGTACATACGTGGCACCCTGTATGAGCGCTCACTGATGGGGCCATCCGTATCAAACAGATATGTCTATGATTTGAGAGCGAGGATCCTCAGCCAACCTTCCAGTTCTAATTTCTTCTAGAATAATTTAGTAATTCAATGCTAAATCTAGAACCTATCTTCTGCGCTGCAAAATGTTAGAGAGTACTTACATCAATATCAGCTGTAGTTATGTATTCAGTTATAGCCTGTCCCCTGGAAATTGTGTCGGTACAAATGTAATGACGAGCAGTCCTATTCCACAACTAAGTTTAGCCTCTAGCTTCTAAAATGAATCTTTCCTTGAGTCATTTAATACCTTTCACATCAAGGTGTTGATAGCCTATTTTTTCTTTTCCATCAACGAGGGTCGGTGGTACATACAGAAATTTTGGAAGGAATCATAGCCATTACTCCCCTTAAGCTTGAAAGGTTCTAAAATTCTGCATTGTGAAGTTGCCGTCGTCTCAAAGTTCTACGTTCAGTGACCAGATGACTGGGTACGTAAATATTTGTTTTGGCAAAAACGCTAACAATATACTGCGATAGCGATTCAAAAGATGTGGAATTTGCACAATCCTATCATGAATCTTACCCACTTGTCTGCCAATAGCCACTTCAATCTTCTTAACAGCCTGTTAATACAATCGTTGTCCAGAATAGCCATCTAAAAGGTAAAGCATTTTGAACCCAAACATCTTTGGAGGTAGTATCTTCCCTTATAGAAAAATAAAGTCCTGTGGGTATCCGGAACTCAAATATGTAATACAGAATACAAAACAACTAAATAAATTAAAAGATAAAGATTAGATAGGTCATTTTCCACAGAACTAAGAACTAACACAAGATGATACAGGCCATCCTGTTGATGAAACACGGGAACAAAGTAATATGGCAACATATTTTAGTCGGAGAAATATATTTATTTGTAGCTAAATAATTAAGAAATTTTGGATTTGAGCAATCCTGAAACTAAATTGCACAAATGAACTGAAAGAGGAGCTAAATGATCTTAAGTAAAGAATGAAGAAATAATATTTTAATATCAATTATATATGGTTTAAAAACAATGTCGTTAATACTTAAATATAGTTAGTTAAAAGCAGGAGAAAATCTTCCTCACTTGAAAACTAATGGAGAAAATACGGAAGGCCTTAGTGAATAAGATTACAAATAAGTATATAAAAGCGTTACTTCAGTACATAAACTAAGGATCACTAAACCTTATTTAGTGAAAATGAATGTGTGAGCAGATATTTAGATATATTCGAGAATATCCTGCACCTTTTATTCAAAGAAATGTTGAAACAACGAAGACTGTTTGAAGAATGAGGAAAGCGGATAATTTTGAAAAATCAAATAAAGGAGACGTAACTGTATATGATACGTGGATAGTAGGTATATAATGAGAGTTCTGGCGCAAAGGATTTGCCGCCATCTGATAAGGTTCTTTGATCTATGCCGCTAGCCCCGCCCCCTCCCTTTGTGCGCTACTATTTGCCGCCCCGGTCGCGTGCCGCTAGCTCCGCCCCCTTCCCTTTGTGCGCTTACCTAATGCCGACAGTGTCTGTGCCGGCAGGTCCTCCCCCCTCCCCCCTGCGGTCACGTGCCGGTGACCCGCCCCCTCCCTCCCCCATACGCGTGTCCTCCCTCCCCTTTGTGTTCTGGTTGGTTCCCTGTGGATAGGTGGGAGAGTGTGTATTGATCCTATACGTCGGTCGCGTACCTTCCCTAGGTCTAAATCCCTGCCGTGTGATTGGCTTGGGGTAGGGGATGTGCCGCTCGGGGTGAGGGGTTATATGTGAGGGTTCTCGGTGCGTGACGTTGGCTTGGAAATCCACCCTGGCGATGTGGGAATGCGATTCTCGATGCCTGCCGCACATCGGCAAATCGTTTGAGTACATAATTGTGTCAATCAATTAGGTAATGTGTGTTATTGAAAAAAGAATCGCCATCATATTACTACTAATGCAATTAAACGCTGTTCGTCGAGCAATTAAGTATTTTTGATTGAATCGCGCGCACCTGCCCCTAAACCGTCATTTATAACCTACTATTGTCAATAAATTACACGACTAATGAAACACGGCTAGTCTGTCGATGAAAACAATTAAGTATTTTTGAATGATTAATTGACTCGCACGCAACTGTTCGTTATCGTATATGTGTGGTAGCATGTGTATAATTATTACGAGTAATAACATTTATTTAATTCTACTTTTGAGGGAAAATATATTTTGGATTTATAAGAATATTACAACACTTAGATGAAAGGACAGACTTGACGTAACACTCGTTATCGCGTGATAATTGCGGTGGAACACCGACCGCAACCTTCCGCTGCGAGACGTTTCACTGGAATGACTGGCTCACGGTGCTTTCAAGGGACAAGTCGACTAGCGCACCCCCTCCACTCGCGTTTCAGTTCGCAACCTACACTAGCGCGCCAAGTGATAATATGAGTGAAACTCCAGCGAATGTTTCCTCACGCGCCCCTGGTGGTCATACCCGAAAGTTGTGAATTCACCATATTTAAACTCATTATGGGTGCAAGACGGCCATCTTAACTCTATATAATTCTGCGAAATATGATTCCGGAAAAAAAATAAAGGTGAATTAACATGCGAGGTGCGTTCATGTTGGCTCCGGAGGAATTGATTATGAAATAAATAAATACGTTATTAAAAATAAATAAGACTCTCGCTGATCGATGAATACAATTAAATATTTTTAATAATTAATGTAATTGACTCGCGCTCCTAGAGATATCTCACACAATTATTCATCTACCATGAATATCTCACTTCTAATGAAACGACGCAGTCTATCGATTAAAAACAATTAAGTTTTTTTGATTGATTAATGTAATTGACTCGCGCGCAACTGTTCGTTATCGTATATGCGCGATTATTACGAGTAATAACGTTTGTTTAATTCTTCTTTTGACTGGAGGGTTTATAAAAAATATTACATTGCTTAGATGAATTAAAAAGCAACTTAAAGCGAAATTGCAAATAGCTTGTATGAGACGTTAACACGAGAACCCTTTACGAAAAAACAAGACGCAATGTGACAGCAATGCCCCGTCCATCATGAGAAGCGGTTAAACCAGGACGCTTGGGTTTTCCCCCAGTACCTGCTCTTAATGGCTAGGGGTATCCAGCACATCGGAGTACGCTTCAACTGATGTTAAAAATAAAAGCCCGCTATGTCTCTTCTCACACGAGAGAAGTAATAATTACAATTCAAAACAGGCGTACCTGTAAGTAACACGCACGAAGACTTCAAATATAAATTTTATATTCGTTTTAAATGTTCTTTCTAAAGACGTAGCGAACTTTGAGAAATTCAACGAATTATTCACTTGCGTACACTGCTTGAAAGAAATATGGTGTACACCCCTGAAGAATGCATATGTAGACACATTAGCAGACGACAGTCGCTTCCGCACCATTAATTATCTTCAGACGAAGGTAAAACCAAGGTCTTGTATAGAGCTCTTAGTGAACAATGACAGTCGTTTCCAGTTGATTAAACAGCCTAAGTGCTCTGAAAAACCACAGACCCTCGGGGTAAATAACTATTAGCGACACAAAAGATTTTCTTAAGAGCTTCCCCTGTGCAGAAATTCCATCATAGACAGTGGAAAACCAAGTCTAGACATGTTTTAAGCTTACCACAAAAAATGTTTTCCCGATAATTAATATAATTCTACATGAAGAATATTAATGATTAAGTTTTCAATTAAACGTATACTGTATAGATTCTGTACTTAAACATTCGATTGTATCTTTGTCATTATTTAAATACTCGCATACAAGAATTGCAAACATGATATCAAAAAATTAAACTGATTTTTTTTTCGGAATGTTAAACAATGAAATATGATTTGGCGAGAGTAATATGAAGAATAAAAAGTATTCAGAATGATAGATATTACATACGTTATTAAAAATAAATAAGGCTCTCGCTGATCGATGAAAACAATTAAATATTTTTTATTAATTAATTGTATATGAATTGACTTGCGCATCTGATTGGTAACGCATGTGCATGATTATTACGACTAATAGCATTTGTTTAATTCTAAATAAATAATGAAATATGGAGCCTAGCCTAAACAATCCTCGTTACTCTTAATTTATAATGCGGCACATAGCAATCAGCGTTAAAATAATTTGACTATCGCTTAAAACCTAACATATTCCCATTGCATCGACACGGAAATTACCAATAACATTGACATCTCGATACCTCGATTAACATGAAGCATATAGAGAATAAGCGCTTGTAAAATAGTTTGTACAAGAGTAGAGAAAGTCATGTGAGTGTAATACATCAGATTTTTTTGATATTGGTTTAAATTTTCAAATACTTTTAACTTTTCTCAAATGGTAACTTGCTATTCGTTTTTCCCGAGGTAATGCATAGAGAATAGAATTCTAAAGCCATCACATAGCATCAGACGTTTTTTAAACATCTGTAACGTATCTATTCACAATCGAAAGGTCGCTGGTTCGAGGACAATTATATCTACAGAAACAATACATTATTTTCACTCTGTGATTAATTTGGTAATGTAACAATACTTAACAATGAATTTTAATGGTACATGTAAAAAATAAAATATATTTTTATTTCTAGCGTCATACGCAGAAACATTCCCCTTAAGGAACGCTGGCGTGATCGAAGGATTTCCCCATAACAGGTTTAGGCTTACGACTTTTGCAAAACTGATAAACCATAAGGATAGACAAAAATTTTACTACACAAAAAAAATGGAGATCGCGTTAAAATACATAATTTATATCATATTCATTCTTGTTGTTGAGTAAATCATTTTCGGGATATTGCTTGTTATTCCCTTAAAATTTCCAACACTTATACTTTTTCTCAAATTCGTTATTCTAGTTTTTATGTTCTGGACATGCAAAGAGAATGGAAAGCGCCACATAGCAACCAGCGTTAAAATAATTTGACTATCGCTTAAAACCTACCATATTCACATTGTACAGTCATGAAAATTACCAATAACATTGACATCTCGATATCTCGATTAACATGAAGCATATGGAGAATAAGTGTTTGTAAAAATAGTTTGTACAAGAGTAGAGAAAGTCATGTGAGTGTAACACATCAGAATTTTGATATTGGTTTAAATTTTCAAATACTTTTAACTTTTCTCAAGCGGTAACTTGCTATTCGTTTTTCCCGCGGTAATGCATAGAGAATAGAATTCTAAAGCCATCACATAGCATCAGGCTTTTGTTTAAACATCTGTGACGTGTCTATTCACAATCGAAAGGTCTCTGGTTCGAGGTAAATTATATCTACAGAAACAATACATTATTTTCGCTCTGTGATTAATTTGGTAATGTAACAATAATTAACAATGAATTTTTAGCGGTAAATGTAAAAAATAAAATATATTTTTTATTTCCTAGCGTCATACACAGAAGCATTCCCCTTAAGGAACGCGGCGTGAGCGATGGTTTCCCCCATAACAGGTTTAGACTTGCTTACGAAATGTCCCTGTGCGAGGCTAGCATTTCCCTCTACTTCTTCTCGAATTTTTGGAGTAGCCAATCAAAATTACTGTATTATATACCGTCACATCTCTCACCCCTTCAGATTTTTATCAGGCGAATCGATATAAAAGCAGTAGCTTCCCCAGCGATTTCACTGTATTGTGACAACACAGCGAGCTAAGATCTCTGCAAACTTTTCTCATTCAAAGTGAAATTTCAACGAACATCATGTCTGGTAAGTTGTAACAAAACACTTCATTTACTTTAAAAGTTAAATTATTACTCTGTACATTTAACTTATATTCGCGTTCTTGTTTTTAATGCATGGCATTTATATGCGAATAGCTGAGCATTCTAAAAGTTAATAGCTAGACAAGTGCATTTTCTGAAATGTGAACAGTTTAGTTAAGTATTCATTTTAGGCAAGCTTATTCTACATTTAATAGCTAACTGCGGGAATTCTCAAAATGGGGACAATTTAGTTAAGTATTCACCTTGTTGAGTAATTATTATTCCAGATATTTAAATACAGGATTTCACAGAGTGAATTATATTCCTTTTGGAGAAAATACAATTATTTGAAAACCTTATTAACGTTGTTGCTTTAGAATATTACAAAAAATCTGTTGCGCGAATCATTTGCTCTAACAAAGTAAATATCTACATTATATTAAAACATTTAAATCGAAAAATACAGTACTTAATGAACTTCATTAGTGAATCAGAACCTCAATTATATTTATACATATTATCATTTTCAGAAAAAAGTTAATAATTTTGTAACTTTCAAATAAATGAAATTTTGTTATGCAACACATTCTCTAATAAAGAATATGTTTTTTTTCTCTTCCTAATGCAGAAAGTTTTACATCTTAACTTAACACATTGGCTGAGGGTATCATTTACCCAGCCGTTCAAAGACTACAAGATCTTCAGCCCGAGGAGCCTTATAATATAAAATCCTTAAGAAAAATCGATACTCGATACGGTGCTAGAGTCGTTGCACTTTTAGAGAATAAGCAAGTGTTTCTTCCGACAAGATATTCAACCCTAACAACCCAACAGCTGGAGGAAATGCCAGGGAAGTTTCAAATGGTATATCATGGAGTAGTACCAGCCGGCAAGTTTAAGACATGTAAATTGTCTTTTCTTCCTATTAAGGTTTGTAGAAATAATTCAACTATCCTTTCAAAGCTTCATTTAGAGTTACATTCGTTGAGTTTATAAATTCACACTTCAGTAGGATAACATTTGTCTAAAGTATACATCAATATGTAAAAAAATAACGTCCAGGATGTAGTCTGAGCGAGGATCTGCAGAAAGAAGTTTAATAGTCTATTCACTGATTCTTTACCTCAAAGCAGATACCTACAGCAAGTTTCAAATAATTTCCAGCGGGATAGCAGTTGTCAAAAGCATGCATCACTGTATTAAAAGAATATGTGTAAATAATGTCTAGATTGTACTCTGTGTGATTTCGTGCAGAAAGAAGTTTAATACCCCTTGCAATGATTCTCCACATCGAAGTATATACCTACAAGAAGCTGCAAATAATGTGAATGTGTGTGTTACAGGAATGCCCAGATGAATGTAAATGAAGAGGAAGAACGAGATAGCTTAAAACATCATAAACAGAAATGTGATAGGAACATTCTCAACACCTCCCAGTAACCTCAATCAATGAAGAATTGCAGCAGCGCGGAACATACATGGAAAAAACATCAGCGTGTGTAGAATATAACAATAATATATATATATATATAAATTATGTACTCATTATTACTGCTATACCAGCCTATACCATTGATTTCATAAATAATTTCATAATTGTTTAAGGAGAATGCCTATCTTAAAAACATTGATGCTACATGAAATCTAAACAAAAAGATTATTGAACTATTACTGAAAGAGACTTGAATAAATGGGAATCTAGAAGCTAGAACCATCTTAATATTGGCTGTATGATATGAGGTGTATAAAAAGATTAATAAAAAAATGAGGTCTATGTAATATAAACAACATTTATTCTTTATAAACATTTTCCTATTACATTCCTATACAAAAAACATACATATTTCCTAAAGACAAAGGTGATAGTCTAGACATTCTAAAACACTCAGTTATATAATCATATACATCACACAGAAAGAGACCTACATTATCCATAAAAAACTAAACATCTCAAGAATGTCTGGATGATGTATTTTATAAGTACAAGGTTTTGATATTTCAAAGTTCCTGTTAACCATGACTGTAATTGATTAACACAATTTCTCGATCCTGTCATGCTATAACTTTAGAAGCTTTCAGCTTACTTATAATCTCCTCAATCTCTCGTGTGTGACTATTATTACCACCATTCCTCGATGCAATTAGTAACCTCAATATATTTACTAGTCTATTTGGATTTTCAAGCGTAGATATCACTGAATCATCATCATATGAAGATTTCATATCCTCGCGACTCCCGCTGTATCCAGATTTTTCACCATCAGTAGTCTCCAGTGAAGGACAGAGGCTTGATCCGTATAACATCCCCCTCTATACATCTTCGGATCTTCGAGTGTAGGAGAGAGAGTCGATCCAGTATAACATGTTGCTCTATGAAGCTTAAATCTTGACAAAGAACGATTCTTAAAAATCCGCGCGCATATACAGCATCTAATGACGTGTTTTCCTCCATGTGTAATGTATGAAAAATTGAGTTTCTCATTCGCTAGTTGCAAAGATTTTCTCCGGCAGGAGCTCATGCTAAAACTAAAAGAAATTAAATGAATACGGGAATGCTAACGCTCGAAGGAATTAAAAGCGAATGAATGAATTCATAACACGCAGCTATGTATATATCCAGGGTAAGGACGCCGGAGGGAATCGCGATCTACGCATAGCAGCGGGAAAAGGATGCTCTCTGGAAACATTTGTGGAGAAGGAGGCTCTCAACAGAACATGGCGAATGCGAGCATGGAAAAAGGATGCTCTCTGGAAACATTCGTGGAAAAAAGGATGCTCTCAACAGAACACAACGAGTGCGAGCATGGAAAAAGGATGCTCTCTGGAAACATTTGTGGAAAAGGATGCTCTCAATAGAACATGGCGACTGCGAGCATGGAAAAAGGATGCTCTCTGGAAACATTCGTGGAAAAGGATGCTCTCAACAGAACATGGCGACTGCGAGCATGGAAAAAGGATGCTCTCTGGAAACATTCGTGGAAAAGGATGCTCTCAACAGAACATGGCGACTGCGAGCATGGAAAAAGGATGCTCTCTGGAAACATTCGTGGAAAAGGATGCTCTCAACAGAACATGGCGACTGCGAGCATGGAAAAAGGATGCTCTCTGGAAACATTCGTGCTGATCACGCTATGTAACAAAGGAATCACGATATGTAACAAAGGAATCACGCTATGTAACAAACTGATCAGGCTATGTAACAAAGGAATCACGCTATGTAACAAACAGATCACGCTATGTAACAAAGGAATCACGCTATATAACAAGCTCATCACGCTATGTAACAAACTGATCACGCTATGTAACAAAGGAATCAAACTATGTAACAAGCTCATCACGCTATGTAACAAAGGGATCACGCTATGTAACAAAGGAATCACGCAATGTAACAAAGGAATGACGCTATGTAACAAAGGGATCACGCTATGTAACAACCTGTTCGCGCTATGTAACAAAGGAATCACGCTATGTAACAAACTGATCACGCTATGTAACAAACTGATCACGCTATGTAACAAAGGAATCAAGCTATGTAACAAGCTCATCACGCTATGTAACAAACTGATCACGCTATGTAACAAAGGAATCACGCTATGTAACAAAGGAATCACGCTATGTAACAAAGGAATCACGCTATGTAACAAGCTCATCACGCTATGTAACAAACTGATCACGCTATGTAACAAAGGAATCAAGCTATGTAACAAGCTCATCACGCTATGTAACAAAGGGATCACGCTATGTAACAAAGGAATCACGCTATGTAACAAAGGAATCACGCTATGTAACAAAGTGATCACGCTTTGTAACAAGAGCATCCTTTTCCATGCTCGCAGTCGCCATGTTCTGTTGAGAGCATCCTTTTCCACGAATGTTTCCAGAGAGCATCCTTTTTCCATGCTCGCAGTCGCCATGTTCTGTTGAGAGCATCCTTTTCCACGAATGTTTCCAGAGAGCATCCTTTTTCCATGCTCGCAGTCGCCATGTTCTGTTGAGAGCATCCTTTTCCACGAATGTTTCCAGAGAGCATCCTTTTTCCATGCTCGCAGTCGCCATGTTCTATTGAGAGAATCCTTTTCCACGAATGTTTCCAGAGAGCATCCTTTTTCCATGCTCGCACTCGTTGTGTTCTGTTGAGAGCATCCTTTTTTCCACGAATGTTTCCAGAGAGCATCCTTTTTCCATGCTCGCATTCGCCATGTTCTGTTGAGAGCCTCCTTCTCCACAAATGTTTCCAGAGAGCATCCTTTTCCCGCTGCTATGCGTAGATCGCGATTCCCTCCGGCGTCCTTACCCTGGATATATACATAGCTGCGTGTTATGAATTCATTCATTCGCTTTTAATTCCTTCGAGCGTTAGCATTCCCGTATTCATTTAATTTCTTTTAGTTTTAGCATGAGCTCCTGCCGGAGAAAATCTTTGCAACTAGCGAATGAGAAACTCAATTTTTCATACATTACACATGGAGGAAAACACGTCATTAGATGCTGTATATGCGCGCGGATTTTTAAGAATCGTTCTTTGTCAAGATTTAAGCTTCATAGAGCAACATGTTATACTGGATCGACTCTCTCTCCTACACTCGAAGATCCGAAGATGTATAGAGGGGGATGTTATACGGATCAAGCCTCTGTCCTTCACTGGAGACTACTGATGGTGAAAAATCTGGATACAGCGGGAGTCGCGAGGATATGAAATCTTAATATGATGATGATTCAGTGATATCTACGCTTGAAAATCCAAATAGACTAGTAAATATATTGAGGTTACTAATTGCATCGAGGAATGGTGGTAATAATAGTCACACACGAGAGATTGAGGAGATTATAAGTAAGCTGAAAGCTTCTAAAGTTATAGCATGACAGGATCGAGAAATTGTGTTAATCAATTACAGTCATGGTTAACAGGAACTTTGAAATATCAAAACCTTGTACTTATAAAATACATCATCCAGACATTCTTGAGATGTTTAGTTTTTTATGGATAATGTAGGTCTCTTTCTGTGTGATGTATATGATTATATAACTGAGTGTTTTAGAATGTCTAGACTATCACCTTTGTCTTTAGGAAATATGTATGTTTTTTGTATAGGAATGTAATAGGAAAATGTTTATAAAGAATAAATGTTGTTTATATTACATAGACCTCATTTTTTTATTAATCTTTTTATACACCTCATATCATACAGCCAATATTAAGATGGTTCTAGCTTCTAGATTCCCATTTATTCAAGTCTCTTTCAGTAATAGTTCAATAATCTTTTTGTTTAGATTTCATGTAGCATCAATGTTTATAAGATAGGCATTCTCCTTAAACAATTATGAAATTATTTATGAAATCAATGGTATAGGCTGGTATAGCAGTAATAATGAGTACATAATTTATATATATATATATATATATATATATATATATATATATATATATTATTGTTATATTCTACACACGCTGATGTTTTTTCCATGTATGTTCCGCGCTGCTGCAATTCTTCATTGATTGAGGTTACTGGGAGGTGTTGAGAATGTTCCTATCACATTTCTGTTTATGATGTTTTAAGCTATCTCGTTCTTCCTCTTCATTTACATTCATCTGGGCATTCCTGTAACACACACATTCACATTATTTGCAGCTTCTTGTAGGTATATACTTCGATGTGGAGAATCATTGCAAGGGGTATTAAACTTCTTTCTGCACGAAATCACACAGAGTACAATCCAGACATTATTTACACATATTTTTTTAATACAGTGATGCATGCTTTTGACAACTGCTATCCCGCTGGAAATTATTTGAAACTTGCTGTAGGTATCTGCTTTGAGGTAAAGAATCAGTGAATAGACTATTAAACTTCTTTCTGCAGATCCTCGCTCAGACTACATCCTGGACGTTATTTTTTTACATATTGATGTATACTTTAGACAAATGTTATCCTACTGAAGTGTGAATTTATAAACTCAACGAATGTAACTCTAAATGAAGCTTTGAAAGGATAGTTGAATTATTTCTACAAACCTTAATAGGAAGAAAAGACAATTTACATGTCTTAAACTTGCCGGCTGGTACTACTCCATGATATACCATTTGAAACTTCCCTGGCATTTCCTCCAGCTGTTGGGTTGTTAGGGTTGAATATCTTGTCGGAAGAAACACTTGCTTATTCTCTAAAAGTGCAACGACTCTAGCACCGTATCGAGTATCGATTTTTCTTAAGGATTTTATATTATAAGGCTCCTCGGGCTGAAGATCTTGTAGTCTTTGAACGGCTGGGTAAATGATACCCTCAGCCAATGTGTTAAGTTGAGATGTCAAACTTTCTGCATTAGGAAGAGAAAAAAAACATATTCTTTATTAGCGAATGTGTTGCATAACAAAATTTCATTTATTTGAAAGTTACAAAATTATTAACTTTTTTCTGAAAATGATAATATGTGTAAATATAATTGAGGTTCTGAATCACTAATGAAGTTCATTAAGTACTGTATTTTTCGATTTAAATGTTTTAATATAATGTAGATATTTACTTTGTTAGAGCAAATGTTTCGCGCAACAGACATTTTGTAATATTCTAAAGCAAAAACGTTAATAAGATTTTCAAATAATTGTATTTTCTCCAAAAGGAATATAATTCACTCTGTGAAATCCTGTATTTAAATATCTGGAATAATAATTACTCAACAAGGTGAATACTTAACTAAATTGTCCCCATTTTGAGAATTCCCGCAGTTAGCTATTAAATGTAGAATAAGCTTGCCTAAAATGAATACTTAACTAAACTGTTCACATTTCAGAAAATTCACTTGTCTAGCTATTAACTTTTAGAATGCTCAGCTATTCGCATATAAATGCCATGCATTAAAAACAAGAACGCGAATATAAGTTAAATGTACAGAGTAATAATTTAACTTTTAAAGTAAATGAAGTGTTTTGTTACAACTTACCAGACATGATGTTCGTTGAAATTTCACTTTGAATGAGAAAAGTTTGCAGAGATCTTAGCTCGCTGTGTTGTCACAATACAGTGAAATCGCTGGGGAAGCTACTGCTTTTATATCGATTCGCCTGATAAAAATCTGAAGGGGTGAGAGATGTGACGGTATATAATACAGTAATTTTGATTGGCTACTCCAAAAATTCGAGAAGAAGTAGAGGGAAATGCTAGCCTCGCACAGGGACAATTCGTAAGCAAGTCTAAACCTGTTATGGGGGAAACCATCGCTCACGCCGCGTTCCTTAAGGGGAATGCTTCTGTGTATGACGCTAGGAAATAAAAAATATATTTTATTTTTTACATTTACCGCTAAAAATTCATTGTTAATTATTGTTACATTAGCAAATTAATCACAGAGCGAAAATAATGTATTGTTTCTGTAGATATAATTTTCCTCGAACCAGAGATCTTTCGATTGTGAATAGACACGTCACAGATGTTTAAACAAAAGCCTGATGCTATGTGATGGCTTTAGAATTCTATTCTCTATGCATTACCGCGGGAAAAACGAATAGCAAGTTACCGCTTGAGAAAAGTTAAAAGTATTTGAAAATTTAAACCAATATCAAAATTCTGATGTGTTACACTCACATGACTTTCTCTACTCTTGTACAAACTATTTTTACAAACACTTATTCTCCATATGCTTCATGTTAATCGAGATATCGAGATGTCAATGTTATTGGTAATTTTCATGACTGTACAATGTGAATATGGTAGGTTTTAAGCGATAGTCAAATTATTTTAACGCTGGTTGCTATGTGGCGCTTTCCATTCTCTTTGCATGTCCAGAACATAAAAACTAGAATAACGAATTTGAGAAAAAGTATAAGTGTTGGAAATTTTAAGGGAATAACAAGCAATATCCCGAAAATGATTTACTCAACAACAAGAATGAATATGATATAAATTATGTATTTTAACGCGATCTCCATTTTTTTTGTGTAGTAAAATTTTTGTCTATCCTTATGGTTTATCAGTTTTGCAAAAGTCGTAAGCCTAAACCTGTTATGGGGAAATCCTTCGATCACGCCAGCGTTCCTTAAGGGGAATGTTTCTGCGTATGACGCTAGAAATAAAAATATATTTTATTTTTTACATGTACCATTAAAATTCATTGTTAAGTATTGTTACATTACCAAATTAATCACAGAGTGAAAATAATGTATTGTTTCTGTAGATATAATTGTCCTCGAACCAGCGACCTTTCGATTGTGAATAGATACGTTACAGATGTTTAAAAAACGTCTGATGCTATGTGATGACTTTAGAATTCTATTCTCTATGCATTACCTCGGGAAAAACGAATAGCAAGTTACCATTTGAGAAAAGTTAAAAGAATTTGAAAATTTAAACCAATATCAAAAAAATCTGATGTGTTACACTCACATGACTTTCTCTACTCTTGTACAAACTATTTTACAAGCGCTTATTCTCTATATGCTTCATGTTAATCGAGGTATCGAGATGTCAATGTTATTGGTAATTTCCGTGTCGATGCAATGGGAATATGTTAGGTTTTAAGCGATAGTCAAATTATTTTAACGCTGATTGCTATGTGCCGCATTATAAATTAAGAGTAACGAGGATTGTTTAGGCTAGGCTCCATATTTCATTATTTATTTAGAATTAAACAAATGCTATTAGTCGTAATAATCATGCACATGCGTTACCAATCAGATGCGCAAGTCAATTCATATACAATTAATTAATAAAAAATATTTAATTGTTTTCATCGATCAGCGAGAGCCTTATTTATTTTTAATAACGTATGTAATATCTATCATTCTGAACACTTTTTATTCTTCATATTACTCTCGCCAAATCATATTTCTTTGTTTAACATTCCGAAAAAAAATCAGTTTAATTTTTTGATATCATGTTTGCAATTCTTGTATGCGAGTATTTAAATAATGACAAAGATACAATCGAATGTTTAAGTACAGAATCTATACAGTATACGTTTAATTGAAAACTTAATCATTAATATTCTTCATGTAGAATTATATTAATTATCGGGAAAACATTTTTTGTGGTAAGCTTAAAACATGTCTAGACTTGGTTTTCCACTGTCTATGATGGAATTTCTGCACAGGGGAAGCTCTTAAGAAAATCTTTTGTGTCGCTAATAGTTATTTACCCCGAGGGTCTGTGGTTTTTCAGAGCACTTAGGCTGTTTAATCAACTGGAAACGACTGTCATTGTTCACTAAGAGCTCTATACAAGACCTTGGTTTTACCTTCGTCTGAAGATAATTAATGGTGCGGAAGCGACTGTCGTCTGCTAATGTGTCTACATATGCATTCTTCAGGGGTGTACACCATATTTCTTTCAAGCAGTGTACGCAAGTGAATAATTCGTTGAATTTCTCAAAGTTCGCTACGTCTTTAGAAAGAACATTTAAAACGAATATAAAATTTATATTTGAAGTCTTCGTGCGTGTTACTTACAGGTACGCCTGTTTTGAATTGTAATTATTACTTCTCTCGTGTGAGAAGAGACATAGCGGGCTTTTATTTTTAACATCAGTTGAAGCGTACTCCGATGTGCTGGATACCCCTAGCCATTAAGAGCAGGTACTGGGGGAAAACCCAAGCGTCCTGGTTTAACCGCTTCTCATGATGGACGGGGCATTGCTGTCACATTGCGTCTTGTTTTTTCGTAAAGGGTTCTCGTGTTAACGTCTCATACAAGCTATTTGCAATTTCGCTTTAAGTTGCTTTTTAATTCATCTAAGCAATGTAATATTTTTTATAAACCCTCCAGTCAAAAGAAGAATTAAACAAACGTTATTACTCGTAATAATCGCGCATATACGATAACGAACAGTTGCGCGCGAGTCAATTACATTAATCAATCAAAAAAAACTTAATTGTTTTTAATCGATAGACTGCGTCGTTTCATTAGAAGTGAGATATTCATGGTAGATGAATAATTGTGTGAGATATCTCTAGGAGCGCGAGTCAATTACATTAATTATTAAAAATATTTAATTGTATTCATCGATCAGCGAGAGTCTTATTTATTTTTAATAACGTATTTATTTATTTATTTATTTCATAATCAATTCCTCCGGAGCCAACATGAACGCACCTCGCATGTTAATTCACCTTTATTTTTTTTCCGGAATCATATTTCGCAGAATTATATAGAGTTAAGATGGCCGTCTTGCACCCATAATGAGTTTAAATATGGTGAATTCACAACTTTCGGGTATGACCACCAGGGGCGCGTGAGGAAACATTCGCTGGAGTTTCACTCATATTATCACTTGGCGCGCTAGTGTAGGTTGCGTACTGAAACGCGAGTGGAGGGGGTGCGCTAGTCGACTTGTCCCTTGAAAGCACCGTGAGCCAGTCATTCCAGTGAAACGTCTCGCAGCGGAAGGTTGCGGTCGGTGTTCCACCGCAATTATCACGCGATAACGAGTGTTACGTCAAGTCTGTCCTTTCATCTAAGTGTTGTAATATTCTTATAAATCCAAAATATATTTTCCCTCAAAAGTAGAATTAAATAAATGTTATTACTCGTAATAATTATACACATGCTACCACACATATACGATAACGAACAGTTGCGTGCGAGTCAATTAATCATTCAAAAATACTTAATTGTTTTCATCGACAGACTAGCCGTGTTTCATTAGTCGTGTAATTTATTGACAATAGTAGGTTATAAATGACGGTTTAGGGGCAGGTGCGCGCGATTCAATCAAAAATACTTAATTGCTCGACGAACAGCGTTTAATTGCATTAGTAGTAATATGATGGCGATTCTTTTTTCAATAACACACATTACCTAATTGATTGACACAATTATGTACTCAAACGATTTGCCGATGTGCGGCAGGCATCGAGAATCGCATTCCCACATCGCCAGGGTGGATTTCCAAGCCAACGTCACGCACCGAGAACCCTCACATATAACCCCTCACCCCGAGCGGCACATCCCCTACCCCAAGCCAATCACACGGCAGGGATTTAGACCTAGGGAAGGTACGCGACCGACGTATAGGATCAATACACACTCTCCCACCTATCCACAGGGAACCAACCAGAACACAAAGGGGAGGGAGGACACGCGTATGGGGGAGGGAGGGGGCGGGTCACCGGCACGTGACCGCAGGGGGGAGGGGGGAGGACCTGCCGGCACAGACACTATCGGCATTAGGTAAGCGCACAAAGGGAAGGGGGCGGAGCTAGCGGCACGCGACCGGGGTGGCAAATAGTAGCGCACAAAGGGAGGGGGCGGGGCTAGCGGCATAGATCAAAGAACCTTATCAGATGGCGGCAAATCCTTTGCGCCAGAACTCTCATTATATATCTACTGTGGATGAAGTTATACTGCTATCTAGTCGAAGCAAAGTATTTGCTGGAATAATTTTCATTTGTCTATCGGATCTGTACTGGACTTCCTCTACTGAAAATCCTGAATATAAACAATATATCATGGACAAGTACTCGCTGGATGTAGTGTAACCTTAATGTTGGCAATGGTGTCACTGGTGAAAACGCTATTAAGCCTGCTGGTTATTTGATTAAAATTTCTTTCTTTAAGCAAATTAATTTATATGACTGAAGGTTTTGTTTACCTATGTACCAGAGTTTAGTTCGTCCAATATATTTAATTTCCTGGAGTAGCAACCATATCTGGCAACATTCCCCTATCCACTACCAGTGAAAATCCCCAAGGGTACTCGGTCCAATTCCATACCACTAATGCGTCGAAATAATAATGGTACAAATACCTACAGTGACCGAAAACACTTAAAAATATTCAATTACAAACCTCTGGAGGAAGAAAACTGAGACGGTCACTACAACATCAACTAGTCAGTAAGACAAACATTATGCTGAGTGGTTGGATGCAATTAATTTTTTATTCCGTTTGTGTTTTATAAATGGAGGCTTGTGATTAGCTTAAAATTTATTACTTTTTGCAACATTAATATTTTAATAGCTTTTGCAGTGTTTGCAGAAAGAATGTTAAAATAAATAATTGTTTTAATTCCTTTATTATTGCTGTCACTTAAAAGGAACATAGGAAATGGACAACAAACCGAAAAGTATTGCCCTTAATGGGCAAGGTTAAAGGGCAGTTGCTGAGTTTTGGAGTATCTCCAAGAACAGCGTCAAACTGATGGAAGAAATACAGGGTTTTTAGTGCAACTACTGGCCGGCGGGGCAGCGGGACGAATGGCTGGCAGAGCGCGGTAAATTTCGCGATAAAAAGACACGGAATCGTCGGATGCGAAATGTTTACTGAGCGCATTACTGAAATAAATAAATAAATAATAATAATAATGCAACCCTAACCTATGTTATAAGCGATATTGAAAATATCCCTTAGCAGCAATACATCGATGACATTTACGTGTGAAATTCCCGTAATTTCGTTGCATTTCTGGCAAAGGATATTAGCACCCCTGTCTCCTGAGCAAGACGACGGAGGATTTTTTTCGGCGAATGTTCGAGACGTTCCCCTATTGTGTCTATCCTCTCTTCAATAAGAATACAGCACCTCGTAGCCCGTTTCCTATCATTCACAGATCCTGTGTCTCGGAACTTTGAAACAAGTCGTCGAAGAATTTCTCTATTTGGAACACAATTACCAGAGTATTCTCTTGCAAGATGCCTTTCACTTATCTGCAAGAATCAGTTTTCGCATATTTCATCGTACATAATCACTCTTTCTTTAACACTGAATTGCAATATAATTAACAACGAATAATAATAACGCTAGGTAACACGCAAATGAATACACAGTGTAGGCCATTATACAATGTAAACAAAGAAGTATGTATAACACGGCCAGTCCTGAGAATCGTGAGATTCAACTGACCCCAAATGACTAGATAATAGAGGTGAGGACAATACGAGTAAAACCGATGAGTAAACCGGTTCTTCCGGTTCTGGCGCCTCTATACGGTATACCCAGTAAACTGCGGTTATACCCAAACGGAGGTTGAATTACATGGCGCTGCCGAATATAGGCGCTGCTTTCGAACACTTTTTCTTCGTTTTCTAGTTCTTCGGTTCTTCTACAAGTACCTACGTTGCCGCATTCAATATCATGTTGTAAAGCACTTCTGTGAGTCTTCTTTAAACAAAACGTTCACGTAAATATGCAAGATTACACCTATTCAATCAGTATTGACACCTCCGTGTCAGCTGAGAAAGTCTTTTCTGCAGCAGAGCAAATAATCTCTCAGAGAAAATAATCTCTCAGCCCAAGTCGGGCAGAAATGCTTATATTTTTGCACAAACATTCTTCTTATTTTCAGACTTTTTGTTTGTTTTTACTTTTGTTTAGTACAAAGAAATTTGATTTCTAATAGGATTATATTTTTATATGCCTATATATTTTGTTTATGATAATATGCTTTTATTTGACAAATTAGTTTGTTTTTGGAAGAATAAAATTTGCTTTAACTTCATGTAAGATATCACAAGTCATAACAGCAACGGGGTTACCACGAACGTGGTTACTGGACACACAAACTAGGTGGCGTATTTAATTATAAATGCATAATGCAGTCCGTATGACATCAGGAGCATAACAAACATATCACAACAGGTTACAAAGCAAAATCAAAGGACATGCGAAAAAAATAGTTTAATAAATAAAATAAATAAACCTTTCAGGAGAGGCAAAAGGGTATTCGCTTTCAATAACTCACTTAATAGGTTAGGGTATAAGGGGTTTTTTGTTCTTCCTATTATTATTGTTACTATTATTATTATTTTTATTATTATTATTATTCCATTCTGATAATAATTGTTTGCAAAGCAGCAAGAGCAATAGACATTGAATTTTAATTATAAAATATCACAGACAATCATGGTAAAACACTGAGTTATACGAAATGAACGACCAAAACGAAAAATCATTACAAAAGTCGCAAAACATTACTTGAAGAAGGTTGGCAAAGCTCTGATACTAAAATTAATTAAGATAATACTAGTTCGGAATTGGCCATGAAAAGTTAGAAACAGAATAAAGAATTCAATGTCATCGTCGAAGCTGCAACCACCGGTCTTCAGCTTCTCTTACCGATACTCCGCTGTCTGAGTCACGATGTCAATATGACAACACCTTCTGAAATTCTCCGTGTGACTTTAGTTTCCCCAGTAAAACACAAGGCATCCTCAACTTCTCTTGTGATAATATAAACCAATGTCGGCTTATATAGCTTTCCATTCTGCTTCTACCTTTCCAGCCTAAGGAAGAGCAATTAATAAAACGAATTGATTATGTTTTCTCAACGAGTCTAAAACTGCTTTGGATCCTAGCTTCTGGTGCGCATTCGCCACCGCGAAAAAAGGGCTATGCAAAAGCCGCTGATCAACTCGGGTTGCTAGAACTAGGTACGGGAGGATTGGAGCCACGACTGGGAAGGGACTGCTTTATCAATCCCTTAGCAACTTAACACACAGCTCATTATATTGGTACGTTTGTTTCCACCCGAGTGTACATACATAGAATAAACGAGACTAGATTAGTTATAATGAAAATTAACTTCATGCCAGGCTTTGTTGATCTCGTGAAGGCACACATGCCATCGAAATATCCCTAATAACCTGGAATGCTAGAAAAAGTACAACTGTTGTTAAAAGTATGTAGGATAATTCTATCTGTTAATAATAACATCCTTAGATTATCTGATTTAGATTATTTGAAATTTTCCCCTGCTTGAGTGACATAAGGCGAGACTGCTAACAGTCATCACCATTGTTCATAATACCGTTGAAGGATATGGTAAATGCATGTAACTGGTTATTTATATGCGCTCATTGGATTTCAGACAGATGGGGTAAGTAGAAATCATGATCACATAGGTTTATTGCTCGACAGAATCTCAGACATCAAAGGAAAATGTAGCAAGCACAGCTAAACCGTGCCTGAGTAAAGAGAAAGCTAAAGAAATTATAGAATACAATAACGGCTAGAAGTATGACTGTAGTTCAAAGATGTGTAATTTACGAGGTAAATGAACTAGTTTAAAGCATAGTAATGCGAAACCAAAATACAGCTATTCATCTACGTACTTTGTACCACAAACTTAATGATGTACCTCAATAATAACCACAGGCAATTCTATGTAATGGCATAATAGCGCCCCCTATAAGAATGCTCCTTAATGAGTAGTTCGCTACATTCAATGATTTTGCCCAAAATATTGCATCGTTACTCTACCGTGATTATTCTCACATATTCTTAAATCTAAGAGCTCACTATTAAGTACGTAATGGCATTCTTAAAATAGAGAGTAGCTAGCAAGAACCTGACTGACACAATATCAACACGGTAATTTGCACAAAGAAAGCAACTAATAACTGGTAACTAAATATCTGCAAACTTCACGCAGGCGTGGTAAAATAACGTTGCTATCATGTACAGAATTACAGCTAAAAGTCACGCCACGCCAATATTACTACTAACTCATGCTGCCATTGCAGGCAACGAAACACTTTCACATTCTTTTATAGGCATCAAGGTTCCAGGAACCACACCAAAGTTTCTGGTGCAAAGGAAATGAACCAGGAAAAGAATATTACAACATTCCCAGGTTTTGGTTCTGAATCGTGTAATAAACTCACGTAATATTCTGGAAAACAATTTCCATATTAAATAACTAACAGGCATTTAATTTAAAATGATCAGAGTCTCGCAGCAGTATTTTTTTTCACTCTCCTTGAACAAGACACATGCCTCGTGAGGTCACCTGAGTAGGCACGTTAAAACCACATTACGATCATTTCAGAATCTATACCAGCTTCTGAATACTCAAGTAATTGCGCCACTAAAGGCACGTCGAACGTATGTGTGAGATAATCAAACGTTACAGTCCTTGGGAAACCGAATAATGACACACGAAGAGATTCTGCCCCTTTCTACAGTAATTTATATTTGTTTATAGCTTTATATAATATTTAAATATAAACCAGCTACATTAACAATTCCATAACTTACAGTTTGGAACGTCGTGCAAAGGTGCCTAATAGTGTTATTAATCTACAGTTCTACACACGCGTCTTTTAATCAGATGCATGTTGGATTAACATCAGCATAATGATCCAGTGAAAGGTGAAGGTGAAACTGCCTGTCCATGTGTAACATCAATATCATTCAATAGCATGCTTTCACACCGGTACAAGAAACATATGACTTTTTCGTAACTCAGAGCACTAAATATATAAGTGTAGCAATTGGATATTGTCAAAAGAGTTGGGCGGAGAGAAGAGCGAAGTTACACGTCTTACAATAAAATATTTCCAAATGTTGACAGGCAGATTATTTAAACGTACAGGGTGAATCACCTAAAACTTGCACAGCAAATATTTCAAATGGAAAGTGCTATTGATGTGCAGTTTTCACAGCATTGATTGGTAGTCAGAGACTCGTACATTTAGCCTATAAACAGATTTTAATGATACTGAGAAAGTGTACTTTTTGAGCAAATATACAATATAATAAATGGAACAATGCCTAGTTACATCAACAGAATAAAGGTAGGGTAAATTAGAATGTCAATGGCGTTTGTTGCAAGGTTCTAGTGCAAGTGGTTTACGAGAAATATTATTTTGAAGCTTTTACGCACCGACACTTGTACAACCTGTGGTAGCACAAAATAAAGAAAAACAAAATGGGATTACAATACTCCTGTGGATTCTTAAAAGTAAAGAGAACACAGCCCTTCCAGTCTGCTATGGAAAGACTGCTGCACAAGTTCTAGCATTTCAGCGGAAATTTCAGAGCAGGCAGTAGTAATACGTCGTTTCATATCCTCTGATGTAGTTGGTACATCCTAGTAGACAGTGTTTTTCAGCCTTCCCCACAGAAAAAATGTCTAAAGGGGTCAGATCCGATGAACGGGCCAGCCAAGGTACAGGTCCACTTCATCCAATCCAACGATTTGGAAACAATACATTAAGACAAGCTATAGTACTTCGTGCACTATGGACTGGACAGCCATCATGCTGGTACCACAGGTTCCTCCTAGTCTGCAAAGGAACGTCTTCTAGAATCTGTGGCAGATGGTCTGTCAGGAGGCTGCGATACTTGTGCGAGTTCATTGTTCCTTTATGAACAAAGGGTCTATGAGCTGTTGGTTCACTATCCCACACCACACATTTAAACTCCATGGACGCTGACGTTCCACCCGACGAAGCCAACGGGGATTGTCAACAGACCAATAGTGCATGTTTCTGCGGTTTACCTGGCCATGATTAGTAAATGTTGCCTCATCACTAAACAAGATACATGATGAACATGGAGTATCATGTCTTAATGCCCATGTACAAAAGTTAACACGATTCTCACAATCGTTTCCATGCAGCTCTTGATGGGGAGAGATGTGATAGGGATGGAACCTATGTCGATGGAGAATGCGCAGTACACTTGCATGACTTATTATGCCACTTCCCGTGCGATTGTGCGGGAACTAATTTGCGGATCTACTGCAAGGACAGCCAAAATATTAATTTCTGCCTCTTCTCCAGTCGCTTGTTTGTTTCTGTTACGTATTCTAGGTGTTACAGTACCACTTTCACGTAATTGGTTGAAGAGGTTGATAAATAATTGTCGAGATGGTTGACGTATACTGGGATACGTTTCCGCATACACCGTACAGGAACGAACTGCATTCTTCCTACACTCTCCATACACCATTGGCATGTCGGCTTTTTCTGTATTAGTAAACCCCATCTTCCACACACGACTTACTGCTTGAACTGTCAAACTAACTGACCAGAAAGTCGCTATGCAATCAATGAACAGAAAACACAATGCAAACAAACATAACAACATCGTACCCAGCAACTAAGAAGGTTGAATTGGACAAACAATTGTCTGGGTGGAATCTTTTCAAAATACGATTTCTGGTAAGCCACTTGTACTATAATCCTGCAACAAACACCAATGACATCCTAATTTACCCTACCTTTATTCTGTTGATGTAACTAGGCATTGTTCCATTTAAAAATTGTATGTTTGCTCCAAAAATACACTTTCCCAGTATTATTAAAATCTGTTTATAGGCTAAATGTACGAGCCCCTGACTACCAATCGATGCTGTGAAAACTGCACATCAATAGCACTTTCAATTTCCAAAATATTTGCAGCGCAAGTTTTAGATGATTCACACTGTATACTCAGTATTATAACACTTTGAAATAATCCAGTTATCAAAACTAAGTGTCACATTACGTAATTTTTTTTCTCTACTGCGACTAATTAATGCTGCAGTTCTTTTATATATAGGATTACAAGCGTATAAAGCCAATAAGTATTTCCTCTAGTGGGCAAATGTCAGAAGCAAATATGAAATCCAGGTCTATGCATAGTTCAACAAAGTGCGCTATCCTGCATTGTTCAACAACTGCATTAGTTCCTCGGTTACACTGCAATATGCAATTAGAATCAGGATATTGGTTGCCTTTTCTACACAATATGGTTTTAAAGGAATAAAATATAGTATACCTTAAATGAATATAATCAATATATCATGAAAGCAAATTATTAATTATTTTAACTGTGGCGAGTAATCTGAAACACCCACTTTTCACGTTACTGTCGAAAATATTCCCAGCGCATCATATTACCGCCAATTGAAATACTAGCCCTCAATTATTGACAGAGGCAACATACGCTCACGCATGCCGTCAACAAAGGAATACGCAGCTACCTGGGACACGTAACTGGTTGGGAGGTTCACCAGAGTTTTGTTCACTAGGTGTTCAATTGCCAGAGCGAACTCCTGCAGCGTCTCTCCTTGCTGTTACAGCCTTGGCTTGACTACGATAGGCTGTGGCGAAGCGATGACTTTGGAACAGGCTTTCGAGGGTCTCTCACATGTCTCCAGACACCACCGACTTCGGAATCGCATTTAAAGTTCTGCCGCGTGACCCTGGAGACTGCCTATCCGTTATACGGCTTCCTCCTCCACTGACCAACGGTTGCGGGTGGCGACGGCGGCGAATTGTTGGCGGAAGACCTCGAAAGTTGACGTTCCGTTGTTTGTTTTGCTTAATTCACACAGATGTTCTGCCGCGTCCTGGCGTTTCGACCTTCAAGACATTGCGTCTTCCGCCAAGTGTTTCTCCCATCATGGCGTTTAGTTCCTTGGCGCTGCCGTCGACTCTTCCTTTCAGGACGCTAAGCCCTTCCCTGAGGTTCTCGAGTGCATTAACTTGTTGGCCAAGGTCTTTCACCTTTCCACCAAACATTTCCATGTCTTTCTTCACACCGACTAGTTGTTCGTCAATTTTGGTCATTAGCTCCGTCTTCATCTTGGAGGTTTCTGTCTTCATTTCTTCCTTTACAACCTTCATTTCTATCAGCATTTTCTCCAATTGCGGAATCACTGTCGTTATTTCACTTCTCGCCTTATGTATTCCGGAACTTATATGCCTCGTTTCAATCTTCATTTTCTCCATTCCGAATTCCATTTTTGTTTCCATCTTCTCCATTCCGAACTACATGGTCTTCATTTCAGCTAATAATTCTTTAATTATTTACTCCATTGTGGAGTTCAATCCCACTTCTGAACGAATTTAACAAATGAGAAACCAGTTGCTGCGAAACGCACTTTATTTATCACTTATACACTCAACGTAGCATAATACGTTACACTCGAGTCACTGTTGTCACACCCAGCACACAACACAACGAAACCTTCGAAAAACTCAAACTGAACTCAAAATTGGAGTGCGCTCTAAACTGTCACCCTTAAGTGCCCAATTTTAAATGTCCAAACTCTTCAACTTCTTAGCTATCCTAACTTAAATATCCAACCGGGTGACAGCAGCCCCTTATATAGGTCCCGCATCCAAAGCGGAACGTTTCGAAGGGGAAGCTACTCGGAAGGAATCTTCTGGAGTAAAAATTACTCAATCTGCGGAGAGGCGGCATATAATCAGTTTGTTGTGCGGGCCATTGTTCTGAATGGCCGGCCGAAAGCCCAACTCAAGTGGCCAGGTAAACGGGCCGGCATGTGCTTACATCGGCGGTGGCAGGTAACATTGCGCGCGGTAACATTATCAATAATGTTTGTACCCAACTGTGGGCAGCAATATGTTGTTTATTCATTTAGATATAGCTAAAAGTGTTGTTCTGTCTCTAGGATATTGTCTTTGTCTAAATGTTCAACTATCAGATCTGCCAGCTCTCACTGTCACTGTTCTAAGTTCTTGTCTGGTTAAATTTCACTGGGAGCTCACTTCACTCTGTCATTTCACTAAGGTAAACTAGTCCAATTCTCCGTCCCTTCACTTTCTTTGTGACGTAGCACCTTCACGCTAGACGGTTCACCCTGCGGGGAGTCGAACACAAGGCCTCCACAACCCATCGCTCCGCAGTAGCACTCGCTGCATGTCACAGCAGTCGTCACCAACTCGCTCAGAGAAACGCTCTTGATGTCCCACCAGAAACGCACTCGCTAACTCACTCGTTAGCTGACTCAAATCCACTGATTCAACTCTCAACTTGGCTCGTCTCGCACTGGCTCAACTCAACTCGGTTGACTCAATTCCATTCCTCATCTCGTATTGATTGCCTCTCACGATAGGGCTCACTTATATAGTCAGTGAAATCTTTTAAATGTTCTTGAACGTTCTAGAGCTATTCGACACACTTTCTGGATTAGGGGGGAGAAATAGTTTCCAGAAGGTTGTATTATGCGGTCCAAATCTCTTGACGTTTTAGGCGTGTCCACTAATACATCACTAGCAAATAGTAGCAGTGCGGCATTGCCTCACCAGGACAGTACACCGCGCCGCTGGTAAAACTCTAATTGCAATATCATGTGCGTGCATGCGTATTTCATATTTCAGAAAGACAGCAAGCAGTTAGGATAAAATGCGAGTTTTCCTGAACAAGCATATAAAGGAATCGCATTTTTACGCCCAATGGTTCTCCATTAATTTAGAGTTATATTTATTTATAGTGATATTAAAAGTATGCTTGTAATAGTAATAAATCTATTGCTTTAGCAGTTATTTTATATACTGGTATGTCATTGATATAATGCTCACATAATAATGTACAGTTCTCCATGTCCTAAATAAATTTAGAAGTAGTTATCCCACGAGGTTTTCTAACACAGCTACAAACTTGTCATGAAAATCCTTTAAAAGCCCTCTGACGCAGCTCTACAGAATCATACATAACATTTTTTAATACACAACGTCATGCATGGTTTTGTTCCACAGAATATTACCATTGGAAAACCCATGTTTAAGTGCATTTTAATGGTTATAGAACCAAGCACGCATCGTTAAATGAGAAGAGCGTGTTCTGCTTTTTACAACATTCAACACCTCGTTACTTGGAATGCACTTCAAAACAACAACAACAACAACAACAACAACAATAATAATAATAATAATAATAATAATAATAATAATAATAATAATAATAATAATAATAATAATAATAATAAGAAGAAGAAGAAGAAGAAGTTATATAAAGAATAAGCCAACTGAGAAATTTAGGCAAAGAATCAGCAACTGTCATCACGTTCTCGAGGAAGCATCAACAATGGAATTCATTGCACCATTTATGGGATAGCTCAAGGTTAAGACATTGTTAAAATATTGACAAGACACAGATACTGCAATGTACTTTTTACAGCGCGCTTGCTGGAAGGTTAAGCGACTCAGTTGCTAATTCATCTGCGGTGTACTTCGTTCTTACAGTTATAGGCGTTGTCCTAGCGTTTATAAAGTTAACTCATTCATGAAAATGTCGCTTAGTAAGCCCAGTAGTACTAGCAGATATAGCAGTGGGGTTAGGGCTGTTGTCTTCAGTGTGTATAATTTCTTTAAAAAGTATGCCAACTAAGAAAACCGCAAAAATCTTAACTTCGCGAAATGTCAAGAACTTACGGCTGAGGCGTGCTCACTAAGTACATCAACTGTTTCACGTGTGTTTGCGAAGCCTAAAAATATGTGCCGTTAGCTGTGCCACTTGAATAACAAAAGGACGCATACAAAGGTATGGTATTATTTCTCTGTTTGTGTGTTACATTTCCATCCCTTCTTGTTTCCTTGTAGTTTTTAAGTGAAAATTTCGATGACGTTTGTAACAAACGCGTAACGTCCAGAGGAAGCGAAGCGAAGTGAAGCTTGGCAACTGCACGGTCACTCCCGTACTGGTTGTCACGAAACGTCAAGAGATTCGTACCGCACAGTAGTTATCTGCCAATAGCGCGCCCGGTGTTTACGCTGTCGAGCAGTAGTTGTCGGTGTTTTTTCCGACTGGCCGGCGCCGATCTGAAGATAACCCTGGTCCATAGCCGCTGCTTCACATTATGAAACATAACTAGAGCCTAAAACGTTACTTTTTGCTTTAATACAAAGGAATAAAAATGTCGTTATGCATACAGAAAAGCAAAATACAGCCTGTATATTTCATTACTTTAACTCTAGGACTTAATGTAAGTATCAAGTCACTGAGTGGCTTGTAAGGTTCTAACGGATAGGAATGGGTAAAAACCTAAATATATAGTATCTGTTGGTATCTGTATTGACGTTACTCAATGACAAGAGACCATAAAACTATTGTGCATCACAGCGATAATGTTTACGATTGACGTGGCAGTTTGTTTTATGAAGCTTCATATAATATAATCAAATGAGAAAACTTTCAGGTTTGCTAAGTCTTAGATGCTAACACATCTCCGTCCTGGCCTATTTATGGCCGGCTATTAATTATGTACTTTATTTTTTTAAGTTCCCGAAAGTACTCAAAAAAGCTTTGATATAATATTAATACTGAACAACAATCACAGCAACAAAGGTTTCATGATGTTAATTAAATCAGATATATACCTCAACAGAAGGAGCTAAAAATCTAAAGTTTCCTTAAATATCTAAGTATCTGGAGGTTTTACAAGAAGTTCACATTATGGTTGTGAACCATAACAGAAGAGTTTGATACTCTATAAACAACTTCAGGTTTATTCAAATACCACAAGAATCCTAAAACCCTAATTGGAATTTTCCTGGAAATTCCTAACAATCAAAGTGCAGTTGGAGATGCAGACAAGTACCCATAAGTTCTGAGTAAAACCTGGTGGGCAGAGCAGGTAAGAATTTAAAGTTTACCCCTTAGAAGTAATGCTATTTGAAGATGACAGTAAACATGAGAGGTAATAACTCATTTACTAATAATGAAATTGGGAGTTATAAAGTACATTGTTCATATTTCCTTCCTGCTTCTGTTTCTTGGTTATCATAAGTATTTCTAAAAAGTTATTTCACCAAACTATGCCAAATACTTCCTTGCCGGTTCTGTAAGTATTCTGAGCATAAAAATTAACTACAGCATAATTCATTAATGTATAAAATACAGCAATAAATTGGATCATTATGCATTTTCTATTAGTATACGCATTTCATTATCACTTGTACACTTTAGGTTTTCACAAAAGAAAATACAGGCAAATGAAGTATTTCATTTATATATTCAAACATATTCAATGTATAAATCAATAATTGAAATATTGACTTGTTGCAACATAAGAGGTGTATGATCATATAGCTTTATATTACTGTATTATTATTCAGAAGCATATGGTTTGTACCATCACTGATAATGTCCAATTATCTGCTAGTGATACCATTCCATTTTGGGGAATATAACATTATTATTTCATAAATGGTTTATACACAATGGGGACATTACCTGATTATATGTATCTATTCTGTATCTTCATGTCTCTCTTCTTTCCTTAAGGAATTTAGCATTATACTTTGACCATACACAGAAATTCTTTCACTTACATAGCAGCAATTGCACTCTAAAGAAACCATTCAAATTGCCCAACAGGAGAGAACTACTGCTCTGTTCTACAATATCTGTAGGTTGCCTGATGGTACATACAATTTGCACATACTATTATTAATCTACTTTCTTTATTTTGTCTAATGTGATTAATAGTAGTGATAAACTTAGATAACAATCACTGAGTTTTATTATACAAACAGTTTATTACTATTGCTTACAGCCACTATCATAGGTTCCTCTTAAACCACATATCTACCATTTCTTGTAGCAGCTATTCCATCAGTTGTTAAACTAGCCAAAATAAGTGTTTAGTTTATACTTAATAACATTTCATGCTTATAAAATCTTATGGTACCTATATAATTAAGTGACTAGAATTAGTTCACTAATTGTATTGTAAAAATTACAAGCATTGTTATGTATCAGAATGTTTTTCATCTTCAGTTTTAATGATATGAGTCTTTAAACTTCTGTTATAGAAAACGTTCTTTTTACAGGTGGTCTCAGTACACATTCCAGAGAAAGAATTTGATGACTTTTACAATGGGTGCTGTAATGGAACATTCTGGCCTTTGTTTCATTCTATGCCAGATCGAGCTGTTTTTAAAGCTAACACATGGGAGGTAAGGTTCAGTTTCAATTACGTTTGTTGAGAAATCAACTGGTAGCAAAGCACCTTTACATTCACATATAACCATTATCTAAAGGAATGTTAACAGGCCATTCTGGCAAAATAAAAAAAAATATGATGATAATAACAACAGCAGAAACAACAACTATACCACCACCACCACTGCCGCCACTACCGCCACCACCACCACCACTACTACTACTACTACTACTACTACTACTACTACTACTACTACTACTACTACTACTACTACTACTACTACTACTACTACTACTACTACTACTACTACTACTACTACTACTACTAATAATAATAATAATAATAATAATAATATTCCTTAATGACTTGGCAGTACAAGTTTTAGCATGATCAAATAAGAAATTATATTATGAAATGACATTTTTCTCTCTTCTCCCCTCACTCTCTCTCATACCCACATACACACGCGCGCACACGCGCCCCCCCCCCCCAAAAAGTCAATGTTCTTGCAATCTGTACAAAGGAGCAACTATATAAAGTCTGCAAAGAAAGACTGTAAAACAAAAGAGAAGAAACTTAACACAGGTCCTTTACTAAATGAAATATGGTATACACAGGTGCTACTAGAAATTCTCCGATGGAGGGTATAATATGTATAGTAATCACATCCTGGATTCTGATGACATAATATCTTGCAATTGCTGCATCATAGGCAAAGCTAAAGTGTACATAAATTCTTGTCATGGGTTCCAGATTATGAGAATATGTATTTATTAAGTTATTTTCATTTGTTTTATGCCATTTTCTACTTTAAAGGCATTTTCTTCAAATTTATACAATTATTTTGTCATTTTCTTGTAATTTGTAATTTTCTTCCATTTAATTTGAATATCTATCTAAAGAGATTTATATTATTGACAATATTACATCAGGATAACTTTTGAAAATCAGAACTTTCACTACTCATTTGAAAAGTAGGGGATAACCTTGTATATCTGTTACATTCTAGGAAAAAAACAACATTCCTATTTAATGATGATTCTGAAGAGGGTTACTTGTAGATGGAGGGGTAGCTATTGTCAGGGGAGCAGGTCCCATTATAGTCATGAATTCATGTCCTAAACTAGGAATGAGACAGGTCAGTTTTCCCTTTCCATTACTGAGTGTGTGCAGTCAGGTTGCGATTGTCCTTGTGTCAGGCTGTGAAGTCCTCTTCATTGGCTGTGAATTTTTGTATAATCTGAGAATCAAAAAGCTTAATGCTACAGATTGTAATACCAGGGTCAAATACAAATTTCTTCATTTTATTTTCACAATATTCAAACAAGAACATGGAAAGAACACATTTTTTAATTAATTTTCTAATTTATCTGCTTATTATACTTATACCTACTTTACTGCTTGTACTGTGGTTATATGCATGCATAAATTACTTTATAAGTTTCGGTAAAATTTAATTATTTAAATAAATCTCGGCTTTTAGGTCAGTTTTTGTAATTAATATGTCATTTTTTTAAAAGCTTTATTCATTTTATGCATCATTCTTCAACATCTTTAGTTCATCAAAATCTGGGTCCTGATAATGAAATGTAATAGTTTATAATATATAATAATAGCAATGAGATCCCCATAGGTTGGTTACTACCAATACCAAAGAAATATCCTTTGACTAAAGTACTACTTTTTCTCTATAATAAGGATGAACTATTTAAAATGTTTATGTAAGCCTAAATTAATTTATCCATGTAAGTATGCATTTGTGGTTCATGTGGAATTGTCACATATGCATTTCTTTGATATTCTAAAAAAGAAATCTCCCTTTAGTAAAAGGTTGCCCAATAAGACAAAGTGTGCTTTGTCAGGTACAATGCAGCAAGTATTAAGATAAGTTCTTAAAAATCTACTTACATTAATACTCAAAAGCAGTATGTGCTACACTTAATATATTGAACATTATTGTGTGTATACATTTCAACAATTCTAATATGTAAATCTAAAATGAAGGAATAAATAAGGTTATAACAAATACCTATTTTAAATATTGCTTTTTACATTTCTGAAATTCAGGAACCTATCACTGTATATAGGAATGGCTCCTTCAGGTAGAAAATAGAATTCCTCCAGGATACAATAGCAATTTACTTATGTCACTTTTAATAGCAAACCTTTTGCACTTTTGTATATGGGAGAAGATGTAATTTTTCCTGCCCCTATCATCAAGCCAATATTTTCAGTTTCATCTAGAAGGTAATAAGGTTTATGATAACTCATTAAACGTTTTTATTCTGCTTTCACTTTGTGCATAATATACAGCTGCTATTCCACATAGATTTCAAACCTTATTGTGGGATCCAATATGATGGCTGGTTCGTTTTTAATTGCAATTATACCGATCAGACTAATGCTGCATTTGTGGAACTAGAGCTTGAAACTCCATATATATGGTGAACTAAAATCTCGGAAGTGCCTCAGCTATAATTAAATACATTGTGTTATGGAATATAACTTTGAAATCCCTCAAAGGCCAGCCAGATACCTACATCAAAGGGTGGCTTTCGGCTTATTGAGGCAGCAATTACAGTACACATTTTGCTTACTCATTTTCTGATACACAAGAACATCATTTATCCAAACTAGGTGGGACTGGAGGTAATCCAGAAAATCTGGAAACATACTATGAAAGGAATATAAACTACTAAACTATACAAGCACTTATTTTCATACTAATAAGAATAAGCAAAAAGGCCTATTTGATGGTTAAACTCAACATTGTACTCAAAGTTGTTTTTTATATAGCATTACCTAAGTTTCTTTTCTTTCAAATTTGTGCTGCATTTGAGAAGCAAAACAGAAAAATAAGTAAATGCAAGTAAGCAGAAAATGAATCTGGATTAATTGGGGCCAGTAAACAAAGTTCTTATGTAAATGCAACAAAGATGTCAAGAAAGCCTTCAGAGAAAAGGTGTCATGTTTTTCTTAGCATACACATGCAGAAATGTTAAGTAAATTATTGCTAATAAAAATGAACTTATTCTTAGTTTATAACACAACCAGAAATATACTGAATTATGTAGCCATTGGACTATGATGAAGTTTTCTGTTTCACATTGTATTCATAAATAAAAATTTGATGCAGTTGTGATGAAGTCATGCCTATCATGGATGAATGGATTATGATCCCCTTACCTATGTGTACCTGTAACAAGAAAGAATAAAACTTAATGAGACTACTATAAGCACTTTGGCATATCAAGTGTGCTGTATCTTTGGTTTCATTATTCTGTATTCACTGCAGATATTGAAATGTTAAAACCAGATATCAGCAACTGACTTTTGGTGTAAGTAATATACACAAACTATAGGTAACTCATTTTCTCAAAGCTTATAAATTTTTTCTATTTCTATTAGTGTTGAAGTTTTGAGAATAATATATGGAGCTTCACTCAGGTCTTATTCTAAACCACTTTATATACAGAGTGGACAATTTAAGATGAGACTGTACAGTATCTCCAAAACTAAGCACTGTAGAAAGAAATGCCTTAATAAAGGTTGCTTAATATTATGGGGAAAAGTAAATGCCGTTAGTTGTGTTTTGTTTCGAGGAGGATAAGGTGGCCATTTTAGGGTAGATTAAATTTTTTTTAGTGAGAACCTGCAATTTGGGTCCATTTAAATTCACCCTAAAATGACCATCACAATGTCCTCCAAATAAAACATGACTAATGGCATTTACTTTCCTGCATAATATCAAGCAACTTTTGTTCAAGACATTTCTTTCTACAATGCTTAGTTTTGGAGATATTGTGCAGTTTCAACTTAAATGATCCATCCTGTATATAAGAGTAAATACAATATAAGTGTAAATAGCTTTTATCACATTTCTTTGAAGATATAAGAAATCCTACACTTCAGGCATTCAAGAACAGGGTAAGGCTTTCATTGATGGTAAGTCCTATAGTATCAATAAGTGAGCTACTTTATTTTTGACGATGTTGATATCTAGATCTGAATTCGTGCATGCATGAAAATGTAGTTTACTGATGAAATCATTAATACTCATATTCTAAAGACTATCAAAAGTTGTGTATCTATCTAGTAAAAAAATGATAAAAAAAGACAAAATAAAAAATACAACTTATATGTAAAGTGCAGGTGAAAGGGGTGATTTTTTAATTAAAATCTTTCCTTGGCATACTGCCTTTGTTTTATTATGGTCAGCTTCACCTTGTTTCTTAAAAGTTAACAATCAGTTTTCTTAACAGACTTGGGATGGGAAGACCGTTTTATGAATTTTCTAGTTGAGGAGGTCGTATATTATCAATACATTTTCTAATATGAAAGACAATAGGGGTGGCATTATCTGATTTCCTTTGGCTATTCTTGGAATAGGCTTAAAAAGCAAAATGCTGATTAACACTCTAGGTGAGGCATTAAATCCCCTCTGGTGGCCGTGAAATGATGCAAATTCTCTTAGAAATTGTTCCAGTGCTCCTTTTATTACTAGATGTGCAGCAGAACAAATTGTTATCAATTACAATTCTTGACCTCACGTGCTTCTTCAGATTTTCTAGCAGTAAGCAGTTCAAAATGGTATTAGCGGGCCATTCCATGTCAAATCAAACAACAATAAAGCATTTGTGGACATCACCATATCCAATTTTCATGAAAAAATGTGCATATGCTCATACCAGGAAGGGAATCATATATGTACAGTCCGATGCAAAAAAAAAAAGAACTTGCCGATGCTTTTGGTTCCCTATAATATCTTTTTTATCTAATGTTGGCAGAATCCCCTTATCAGTTATGTTCCATGCATACCGGGTTGTGATAATCGCTTATTTGGTTTGAACAAAGTGAGCACTGAAAGGGATGGAAAAGGGAAGCATTTCAACTGAGTTGGCAGGTACTCGCTAGATTTGTCTGTCTCTTATTGGCTTAAAAGGGCTTTTAAAAGGCTTAAAAAAGACGGCTTTCCATTGATATAATGCTTGAAAGGAGGTAGAGGAATGTTTTCCCAAAGAACTAGACAGAGTACGTGGGTTATGGCCGAGTGGGTTAACTGCCGGAATGTGGTGAAGCAAAGGTTTGCTTCGGAAATTCGAATACAATACTTACATCAAATTGTTTCTTTTTCCTACTTTGTGTTTATTTTCTGTATTTTAGTATACTAATTGGTTTATTGTTATTATTGGCTCTCCTGTGAGCCAAAGACACAACAATTACAATCAGATAATCATGTATCATGCTTACCCTAATAATCTATACCGTAATCTGGTGTTGTAAGCCGTGTTATGTAGTTAGTTTTCATTCTTTTGGGTGCATGTCGACGCTATTAAATCTAACGGTTTTTGTTTCATTTTTAAACCCTATGTTTCACTTCTTCTACTGACAAAGGGGTTGTAAATGTGCGAAGTTCAGCGGTAAACAGAATAATAAATTGTTAAAGAGCGTGCATTTTATGAACAAAGTAAATGCTCAAAATGACGACCCCCTTCATCAATGCACATTTTTGTACGTTGCCGGAGAGATCTTCTTGCATGCTGTAACATGTGCGGTGTAATCTGTCTGCATTCTTCACGTATGAGTGCTCGTAGATGATCTGGGCTTTCCGATTCTTGAGCGTAGACCCGTTCCTTTAAATAAACCACAGAAAAAAATTCAGTGGGGTGAGATCAGGTGATCTAGAAGACATGCAATCGGGCCCCTTCAGCCAATCCATTTTTACGGATATGTTCTATGTAAGTGATTACTTACACTAAGTGATTAGTGTGGTGGAACTCTATCCTGCTGGAACCACATTCCTGTTCTTTTCACTAGTGACACATCGTCTAGTAGTAATGGCAACTCTTCTTGCAGAAATGCAAGGTACCGTGGTCCTGTGAGGTTGCCTTCAAAAAAGTGCGGTCCAATTAGCTTGTCGCCTAACATTCCGCAACAGACATTGATGCTCCATCCTACTTGTAATGCAGCTTCTATCATTTAGTGAAGATTGCTTATACTCCAGTAGGGCATATTATGACGGTTAACAGTTCCGTTATTGTGGAATGTGGCTTCATCACTGAAGAGAACACTTCCTGAGAACTCTGCATCCATTTGCGGTCGCTGCTGTAGCCAATGTGCATGTATCACTCGCGCTTGAAAGTCGCCTCCGTGGAAAGCCTGGTATAGTTGTAGACGGTACGGATGATATTTATTGCAGTGCAATATGCGCAACACTGAGGACTGACTTATGTACAGATCTTGTGTTATAGCCCTTGAACTGGTATTTGGATTGTTTTCTATTGTGATTCGCACAGCTTCTTCAGCTCCATAGTTTACTGGAGCTTCGCGAGCAGGTAGTGCTCTTCCAAATGATCCTGTTTCACGAAGGCGTCTTTTAACCCTTCGAAAAGTGTCTGCAGTAGGTGCCCTCCTTCCTGGAAACCGTTCTTTATACAGGCGCTTTGCTGACAATGCATTACACCTTAATTCTCCATAGATTAACAGCATGTCAGTGTACTCGTCGTTTGTATACATTATGACAGCAGCTGCGACTCGTAGAAAGGTTTCAGATACTGAATAGATAATGGAGAGGGACTTATTTATTCACGCCAAGCATTGACGCAGGCGCAAATAGCTAAAGTCACTTTGCATGTGTGAAGTTTTCTAAGCTTGGTTGAATGGGCCAAGCATAATACTGACCGCAATAAAATACCTGTTACGAAGTGTACGTTATCCACCTGCCAGTGGAGAACATAGCGATTATTCTACTTTTACACACCTATAATGTGATGAAAATGTTCTTTGTATCATAATATCAAATTATAGGCCCAAAGAAATAAAACAAAAGGTAATAAAATGTTTGATTTTAACCCGAACTAAAGTGGCACAGTGGTAAAGCAACCATGATAATACCATTCAGCCAATGCTATCTTGGGAGCTGAGGTTCCTATACGAATATGTAATCGCTGAACTCAGACCCTACCTCAAACCTTTACTCACTTTGCTGCTTCATACATGCTTGGAGCTCGTTTTGGTACTTTTAAATCAAATAAATAAACTTCATCAGCTATTACAATTACTGTATGAGCTGAAATATGCCATAGTCTGTGACAGAAGAGATATGATCTACCTAATACTTAGCATTTTTGACAAGGCTGTACAACGAAAATTTTGCTGGCTGACGGCTTAAATCCAAGTGCGACACTGCGTAGATCTGCATTTGTTTTCAAATGGTTTTGTCAACCGATGCATGTGATATCTTATTCCTTCAGGGGCGCTTTCAAAAGTGTGTATGAATGTATGCTAAAGAATAAATGTTTATAAAATTGGCTAAAAGTGCTACTGCAGCTCCCAGTGCCAGGGTGGGATGTTTTTGGCATCAACGTACATAGCGATTGATTCTGTCCCGTAAAACACTTATGCACTGAGTTATGTATCCCTCCTCTATACAGTGTTATGCAAATCCGCCATAAGAAGGCATTCAGGAAAGGCGTAATTCA
This sequence comes from Deroplatys truncata, assembly GCA_030765065.1. Lineage (NCBI taxonomy): Eukaryota > Metazoa > Arthropoda > Insecta > Mantodea > Mantidae > Deroplatys > Deroplatys truncata. The sequence continues at coordinate 343,525,249 of CM060990.1, read as the reverse complement.
CATATGTGCTTAGCAGGTTACATAAATTCATAAATAGATAAATAGGGGCAGCTAACTCATTTGGTATATGTCATTTGAAAGAAACAAAGAACGTGGGCAACAAACTAGAAATTAATACCCTTATTGAGAAAAGTTATAAAATATGGGGCCTGCAGAGCTATATGAAGTAAAGAACAACGTCAAACTACTGGAAGAAGTAACACGTACGGGGTTATTGGTAACGCAAATCAGGTAGTGTATTTATTATAAATGCATAATGCAGTCCGCATGGAACCGAAAGCATCAAGCGCATATCCAATGGAATACAAAGCAAAATTAAAGGACATGTGAAAAAAGCAGTTTAATAAATAAAGCTCTCAGGAGAGATAAAACAATATTTTACTTTGAATCACTCATTAATAAATTAGGGAATTTTGGAGTATTGTTATTATTATTATTATTATTATTATTATTTCCTTCTACTAACAATTGTTTGCAAAGCAGCAAGAGCTCTATATATATATACATTAATTTTGAGTTGTAAAATACCAGAAACAAGTTTGGTATTACAAACAAAAGTAAAAAAGCATAGTCAGCAACTGCGTTATACACAAACGAACCAAGTAAAACGAAAGACCATTACAATAAGCCGCAAAACTTGCATTTTTGCATTACTTGAAAGTGATTTGCAACCTTCTTTATATTCCTTTTCTTACAAAACTCTGATAGTACAATTTAAGATAATATTAATTTCAAACTAATTATGGAAATGTAGAATCAGGATAAAACATTCAATACCAAGTTTGCGATTCGAACAGCCAATCCTCGGCTTCCCGGGCTGCTGCTCAGCCATCTGAACTATAATATCGATATGACAAAACCTGGTGAAGTTCTACATGTAACTGAAATTTTCCCGGCTAAAACTAGTTCTCAACTTCCCTTTATATAACACTTCACTGTCAACCTACATACACCTTTCATTTTGATTCTGACTTTCCACCCTACAGAAGCAGATACAGTAAAACTGAATTTATTTTTTCTCAACGAATCTAAGCTGTCTTGCATCCTAGGCCCTGGTGCACATCCGCCGTCCCCTCCCCCCTCAAAAAAAGTTATTCAAAATCTGCCAATCAACTTAGCTAAAGGATAGGGACTGCGTGGTGGAGTCATGGTCGTAGAAGGAGCTGTTTTACTAATCTCTTGCCAAATTAACAAGCAGTTCACTATATCGGCACTTATTTTACACTCCATTCTACCCATGGCTCCAATAGAAAGACAGCAACGTTAATTAAAACCTATTTTATATGTTTACTATAATAGTTGTGGTTATTGAGTATTGTTTGTTCATTCTTCCTACACGTTTATACGTGACATTATATTTAGTTCGGTAATGTTATACTAAATATGATATATTTTGAGTTTCAAACCTTTACTTTTTTTTTAATAATAACGAATAAATCTCTTGTTTTTGTTTCATTTAATGAACACCGTACACTTTAATAAATAGGTATTTCTAATTTTTTAAAGCTTAGAATCACATTACGCCACTGTTCCGATAGAGAGGTAGCTACATTACGTCACAGTAACCCTCTACGGCTCTCCCTCCTGGATGTAACACGAGGCTCGCCATATGTAATTTACTCTATGAAACATAAACGAGTCCTCCACCTTCGGTTTCTCGCTAAAGGCAACATCTTGCTTTGTTTGTTACACTACACACACACACACACACACACACACAACTAACTAAATGACTAAACTGACGAAACTGACTAACCAAACTGCACTGTGCAAGGGAAGCCCCCTTATATAGGCCAAGCATACAAGCTGAATGTTCTAGAAAGGGAACCTGCTGAAAACGTCCGAAAGAAATCTTCTGGAACAGTGAAAACTGCGGAAATCTGGGCATAACGGGCTCGTTGCGTATCTATTTTTCTGAAGGTCGGTCGAGGGCCTCACCCAGGTGCCGGGCCGGGATGCACTTGCAGCGGACCGCTAGTAGGTTCGCCTGCACAGTGACAATATATGCCTACACACACATATTCACAAACATAAACACACACCTACCTGCTTACCTACCTAACTAGCCACCTACCCACCCACTCATCCACCCAATTTTACCCACCCACCTACATACCCACATACCTACTACATTACCTACAGACAGACAACGGACAGACAGACAAACAGACAGTCAGACATACATACATACCTACATTACCTACAGACAGACAACGGCCAGACAGACAGACAGACAGACGGGTAGACCCACCTACCCACCTGCCCGCCCTCCTACCTATCTAAATGCCTACCTGCTACACACACACACACACACACACACACGCACACACGCTCACACACTCACACAGGAGTTAGGGGATGTAAGTGCACAAATTTTGCATGCTGATGGATTCAAATATGACGAAAGAAAACGCTCATGTGAAAAATGCAGCTTACCGTGAAAGGTGAAGGAAATTCCTGAACATTATAGAATACATAATCTGTTCAACATTGCAACGGGGAGAATGTTTTGTTTTGTAATGTAGTAATCCTCAAATTGTATTAAAGTTCAGAATGATAACAGTCACAGTTATTGCTTAGGATACACTCATTTTATTTGTTCTTACACCGTTATCTCTTTTTAGACTTATAAAATTAAAACATTTATATGCACATTTAAACTTTGAAGTAGATCCAAAATATTTACAACAAAAACGAAGAACTTTATCAGTAGATTTTGAATACACAAACTATTTCCGATATATTTTCTCCCAGTTGGGTGAAGCTCTTACGTAAATGAGAAGAAAGGTGTTTCCCCCTTTTCAGTTAAAATATAATCAAATTTCATAACTTAAGAAGGGTCCATTTTTTAATTTCTTCTATAAGGGGGACGTTAACGTATTGAGCCAAGTACCTGTATCTGTGGCCATTCCATTGTCACTTTCTTTACGTGGGATAGAAGGTGGGTTACAATTCGATATATCATTACCTTTTTCACTTAAACCACCAGAAGCCTGTTATCATTTAAGGATTTTTCACTTTCATTCTCAGTTTTTGAACATTTAGGTTGCAGAAACTTTTCCAGTGCACTTTCTGTGACTTCAAAAACTTTTCACAATTTAATTTTTTCGTGGCTTTTTGAGGATATGATTCGTATTTTCGAAATTTCCTTTCATGAGAAATTTCGCTCTCGGCACTTTGAGACATTTCTATACTTAGCCGTAAGAAAGCGATTTTTGATATCACATATTTTATGTGCAAATTGAAAAGTGATGACTGTGAACAAATATAGTTTTCTTTTGGAACACAGCACTTGTCATATTAGTAAAAAAGGGGGAATTTGTTTATTTCTAAGATTAAAAATAATTTCAGTTAAACGGCTATCTGCATAACCTACATTCCCCTTCATACGCGTGACAATCTCCTTTCATTGCAGGGAATTCTACTGAATACTCGACTTTAAATTTAGTTTTACGTTTTGGTGGCATAGGTACAGTATTAAATAATAATAGCCAATGGCAGGATGCACTGTTAAAACAGTTATATTGATTGATAAGATTCTTTCCAATCTGTCCTTGCAATGTGTTGAACTTAGTCGAACTACTTTATTCAATAAATAAATTGATGTACCGGGTACGTGACGTTAACAACCTGCCGGTTTACAGTGTGACAAGTCTAACAAGGATATTATGTTTCTTTGAAAATGCGTGAGTGCTTGTACCATCATCAAATTAACATTTTGCAGAAAAGGAATTCAGTTCCTGTGCTAAAGGGAAAACCCGTGGCATTCAAATTTACTTACGCTGGCAATACTGAGTTTGCGTCTTTCGTTGTCGAGGAAGGGTTTGCTTTTATTGGTTGCTACTGGAACAGAATGACGTAAGTAGAATATTATAGGGGAAGCTGGCGCACTTTTTGAGCATACATGGGAAAAGATAGGGAAAACGAGGGTAGATGCGACGGTTCAAGGAGGAAAATGAGTTTATATGGCTAAGATAGGGAAAACGTGGATAGATGATAGGCTAGGCAGATGCTGAAGGAGGGGGAATATGGGCTTTACGGGAGAGATATGGAATACGCGGAGAGGTACCAGATTAGACAGGACTTGAAGGGTAAAATATGGCTTTTATATGGGAAAGATAGCAAGAGGTATTAAGCTAGGAGGGTTTGAATAGCGGAGTATGCATTTATATGGAGAGACGAGGAAAACGAGGGCAGATGCTAGGTTGAGAGAGCCTTCAAGGAGGCAAATGCGCTTATATGAGAGATAGGGAATACGAGGAGAAATCCGAGGTAGGGCAGGGGCTGAAGGAGGGGAATGCCCTTTATATGCCAGAGGTAGGGAATATGCGGAGAGGTAGTAGGCTAGACAGTAGTTGAGGAATAGGGTATACGGTTATGTGGGGAGGATATCGAAACGGAAAGAGATCCTATGCTAGGAGAGAGTTGAAGAAGGGCAAGCCGCTTTATATGACAGAGGTAGGAAATACAAGGAGAAGTGCCAGGCTAGACAGAGGTTGAGGAGTAGAGTATGCGTTTATATGGGGAAAATATGGAAAACGGAGAGAAATGCTATGCTATACGGAGGCTGAAGGAGGAGAATGTAGGTTAATACCAGTGAGATAGGAAACAAAGGAGAGATGGTAGGCTATACAGATGCTGTAGGAGGGGATACGCTTTATATGTGAGAGGTAAGGATTACAAGGGGAGGTGCTAAGTTAGGCATATGTTAAAGAGAGAATGCGTTTATATGTGCGAGGTAGGGAATACGGGGAGAAGTGCTATGCTAGACAGAGTTTGAGGATTAGAGTATGCGTTTATACGGAAAAGATAGGGAATCCGAGGAGAAGTGCTAGGATAGACAAAGGTTAAGGAGTAGAGTATGCGTTTATAGGGGAAAGATAGGGAATACGAGGAGAAGTGCTAGATTGGCAGATGTTGAGAAGTAGAGTATGCGTTTATATAAGTAAGATAGGGAAAACGTGGGGAGATGATAGGCTAGCAGGCTAGGAGACTAGAAAAGACATTTATATGTGAGAGGTATGGAATACGCTGAGAGATAACAGGATGCTGAAGGAGGGAGGGATACGCCTTATGCGAAAGAGATAGGGGAAATTAGAGTGATGCTGGACTAGACTGAGTTAAAGGTAGAATATTTTTTATATGAGAGAGATAGCAAACTGAGAGGAGGTGTTAGGCTAAAATGGTTTGAAGCTGGTCTTCCTAAGCATCCCTATGTATATCGTGGTGTTGATGCTGCTCAGAAGTTTAGGGAATACCTGTCGTTCCTTACAAAGGAAATTAATAATACATACAGATCTACCATGCCTCTGAAACTTACAGACAACAGCAACCTGATTTCAACTCTTCTACAGTATGCTACTTGTGTGGAAAAACCTTTACTGAAGAGAACTACAAAGTACGCGATCATGATCACATCAGTGGTGAATATCGTGGAAGTCTACATATGAATGTAATTTAGCCTGCAAAGCACCTAAATATATTCCAGTCTTCATGCGCAACCTCAGTTGGGTATGACTCACGCTTCATTGTTAAGGAGCTGGGATGCACAAGTGAGCGGGTGGAAGTCCTAGCTCTGCAGAAAGCTATATATCATTCTCCAAGTATGTAGGAGGTATAAAGCTTCGGTTTGTGGATAGCTTTCGGTTCCTATGTACAAGCTTGGATAAGCTGGTGAAAAATCTAACATCTCATCCTGAAACACTGAAACACTTCGGAGAAGACAAGTTGAATTTGATGACTCGTAAGGGAGTATTTTTCTATGATTACGTCACGTCATGGGACGTTTTGAACGAAACCTATCTGCTTCCTAAGGACTCCTTCCACAATAGGTTAAATGAAGAAGAAATTAGTGATGCTGACTTCAATCTCGCTAGAGATGTATGGGAGCTGTATAATGCGAGAAACCTGGGCGAGTACAGCGACCTGTACTTAACTTCTGATGTACTTCTTCTAGCTGATGTATTTGAGACATTTAGAAATGAAACCCTCAAAACACACAGTCAATCCCGCTCATTATTTTCTCTCTCCAGGACTTACATGGAACGCCGTGTTGCGCTATACTAGAATTCAGCTGGAATTGTTACAGGATTCTTACAGGAGGTTAGTGCCAAGTTTCCCACCGGTATGCCGAAGCAAACAATACCTACATGGATAAGTATGATCCGTCGACACCAACCCAATTTATTACATATGAGGACGCCAATAACCAATATGGTTGGGCAATGTGCCACGCCCTCCCTTATGGTGAATTTGAGTGTTTGTCATCTGAAAAAATCGACTTAGAAAGACTAGAAGAAAATGATCCCAATGGATATATATTAGAAGTCGAAATTGAGTATCCTGCTTAACTTCACGATCTACACAACGATCTACCTTTCCTTCCCGAGTGTATGAAACCTGAGGAGTCGACTATAAAGAAACTCATACCTCATCTTGGACCTCAAAATAAGTATGTAATACATTACATGACTTTGAAGCAGGCTCCTAATTATGGACTACAACTAACAAAAATCCATCGTGTGCTACAATTCCGAGAGTCACATTGGTTGAAAAGTTATATGTAATTTAACAATAGGCTATGACAACAGGCTGCAAATGACTTTGAGAAGGACCTCTACAAACTCTTAAACAACGCCATGTTTGGAGAAACTATGGAGAACCTGCATAATCGTATGTAAATACGACTGGTTACAAATGAGAGGATCCTGGAAAAGTTGGTTGTTAAGCCCACGTTTACGATAGGACGATATATGCTGCTAATCTAGCTGCTGTACATATGGCCTCTCGTCAGATCGTGTTCAACAAGTCTATATACATCGGTGTGAGTGTGCTGAACATCTCCAAGACACTAACCCTTTGCTGCGCATAGAGTATTAGCTAGTTGTTCTCCAGTGTCCATTTAAATTCTGAGCTGCTACTACATATGTTAAACTAAAAGTGGCCTTAATACACGCCTAATTATATGTTTTAGTAGCTAAATGAAATTGATTAATTAATAACAAATTTAAAATTGGTTTGAAGTAAATAAGATTAAATATTATTTCAATAATTTAAAACTACAAACATCAACCTCTTTGTAGACAAACAGCACTTATATACATGCACCCATTTGCAATGCATCTTTATAACTCCGCAATATTAATGGCAATGGAATTCGTTACTTTAGGGTATTAAAAACCGGAATAAAATCTGCTATACTTAAGTAAAATAAATACAATATTTTCTGCAAAGTTATTATGGTACTCACCCTTAAAATGTTTACATCCCTGTCACCATTGCATCGATGATATTGCAGCATGTCCATAACATGTTAGCTAGACTATTCTCTTGCACCATACAAATGTTATATATACACTTAAAATTATTAATGGTTGCGTATGTACACCCTTGTATTAGTTTTGAATGTCCACCCGCTTTGCCTCATGATAATTGAGGAAGCACCCAATTCTACACAACGCAATGTCACACTGTCTGCACTTGTATTGTGACTGTATGCCACGACCGGATGGTGTTTTCCTTTTCTTCACTATGCACTGAGCACACGATTTCACCCGGCCTTGAATTTTTACAAGGGTGTGAAGAGAACTTGGTGCAGGAGTAGCAGAAGATAGGCTACGCTGAAATCCCACTCCCTTACGCGACGTGAAGTCTGGGATTAACTTTTGCACTAAGTTTTTCCTGTAGTAAAGAAGCCTATTGCCATGAGCTGTAGAAGTAGGTCTATTCGAAATGTCGTATATAATAAAACTCTTAACGATAGCAACATTCACTACAAAATTGAACAGATATTTCCACCCTTTTTAGGGTCGGCCGACACCGTAATACTTCTTCCTTTGGTCTGCCAGATCAATCTCTGCCATATTACGAGTTTGTAGATAATAAAAGAACGTCCCTGTTATCATGCCAAACAACCGCAGCTACGCCTTCATGCTGCAGTTTGCGAGATTAGCCCCTTTTCAATTTCAGTTGTTTTGGCTTTGAAAATTGTTTTGGCCAGTCTTTCCTTCCAGCACGAGTTGTACCACACGCATACGTTTTCCTGTCCAAAAGTAATTTCATTAGCCGCGTCGAAGTAAAAAATATTATCAAAATTTACGTGATGCCAAAACCCTGTATAGTTTTAACACATGTCTAAAACAACCTGTTCCCCAAGTAGAAGATCACTGTTTCTCGCCTCCTTTTACCCAGATAGATTTTACATTCCAATAAATTCCCACTTTTACTGTCTGCAATACCCCATGCCTTCATCCCCCATTTTGTAGGTTTAGCAGGCATATATTATTTTAGAAAGACGCGTCGTTTGAAGCCTATCATCGCTTCGTCAACAGAAAGTTCATGATTTGGTTTGTAGACACTCGCAAACTTTTTGATTATGTCTAAAGCAGGTCGTACTTTATACAGATAATCGCAAGAATCTACCCCTAATCGTGGCCTTTCAGATTCGTCATTCAGGTTAAGGTACTGCGATATCTTTTTAAAGCGAAGCAACGTCATTGCTTGTCTTACAATTGGACAAATGCAAAAATCCCCCCAAAAGTAATCTCTGGTTTCAGGTAAATACATCATCCCCATATATATCAAAATACCTAAATAGGTCTGTATCTCCCTTGAATTTGTATTTTCCCATTTTGGATCCGCCTTTTTAGCATGAACCTGAGCTGCATATCTGTTGGTTTCCTCCGCGATTTTTCCGCAAAAATTGGAATCTAAAAAGTTCAAGATAATCTATTCCTGGACTTCCTGTAGGAATAGAATGATTTGCACCTGTAGGGGATGAAAATGTTTCTAACTTATTGAAAGTCAAATTAGAGGTCCACTGTGCCGGTACTGCTTTAGTTTTAATTTGTCTTTCACTAGCTTTAGCCCCCTGTTCTGCTGCCTGTCTCTCAGCACTCTCACTGTCACTTTGTTCCTTATCACTGTCTTCCACTAACTCACCAAACCAAGATTCGTCGGAGCTACCTTCGCAATCTAATTCCTCGTAAACTGCTGCAAGTATTTGCTCGTCTATTACCAATACCTTTTCACTACAGCGTTTTCTAGACCGTGATGAATTTGGAATAGCCTCCATGGTACTGATATGGCTATAAATGCGACAGGAAACTGCTTACTTACACAACTGCACCCTGCTGTAAACAGTGCTATTTATGGTTTGCTACTACATTCTGGCTTGCGAAATCGCTGGAACTATGCAGCAAGAGTACGTTTACATCGACACAGCTCCTAAAAGCTGAGGTCAGCATAAGCAGAACCTATATGAAACGATAAACACATTTACTACGTTCTACTATGCTATGCGCAGCAGGGCGTTTATAATTTCACTACGCTTTACTACGCTATGCGTCGCAAAGGGTGTATCACTATCGTTATAATGTGTTGTTGCCATATTATGGGGCTGAAAACCTCAGCTTATGTATATGGACACTAATTTATTCATTCATCGTGTGACAACTGAAGATGTGTACCAGGACAACCTCGTTTTCTCAAACCTGGATACAGCTGATTACCCTGTCAACCATATGTCACTCTACTCAGAAAGAAAAGGTGTTGGGGAATAGCAAAATCATTCAACGCTTTGTTGGACTAGGACCTAAGATGTACGCCTTAGATTTTCAAGGCTCGATGATAAAATAGATTAAAGGCATAAAACGTAGTGCTATTAAGCAGTACATTACATTTGACCGATATGCACACTCTTAAAACCCAAGAAATTATCAGAACGCCCATGAATCTGATCCTGTCCCGGGAGCATGATGTTAGCACCATGCAAGTGAATAAAATTACATTGACGCCATACGACTATAAAAGAGTTATTGCTGAGGATGGAAAAACGACACATGCATATGGGCATTACAGCATTACAAACAGCGCATAAGAGGATGTAAGTCGAGGATGAAGATTTTCTCCGTGAGTCTACAATTTAAAAAATAGAAGTTTGTCCATGTGATGTGTATACATCTAGCAGACACCTGGTGAATAAGAAGATGGAAGGAGAAACGTTAACCCTGCCATTAGGAGCAAATCCTAGTGCTAGTCTCAAGCCTGGATAAAGGGGGGAGGCGCCTACAACGAACTAAAATAAATGCATGTTAACGTAAAACTTTTCAGTTAAGACTCAAATAATAAAACCTGAATAAAACGTCGCAATTTCACTAAAAGATACTCGAGGTTATCTCTGATTAGGCAGATTAGGTTAGACGATGACTGAGTAGAAAAGATGATGAGAGGATGTCCTGGGATTAGTTAGGTTAGGCTAAGCTAGGCCTGCGTACTGATTGTCTAAATTATGAAGGATGGGTTAGCTTACATTGTGTTAGCAGTGGGTTGGTTATGTGTTGTTCTTACATTTTGTTACGTGGTTACGTTTCTGGTTACGTCATGTTGCGCTTTGTTACGTCGTGTTACGTTTTCTGGTTACGTTTACTGGTTACGTTGGTTACGCTTACTGGTTAAATTGGTTACGTATACTGATTATGGTGGTTACGTGGTGTTACGTGGCGGTGCAAGGTGGTTATGTTACGTCTTGTCACGTGGTTACGTGCTTATGTTACGTATTGATACGTCTTGTCACATGGTTGTGTTACGCGGTGTTAGGTCTTGTCACGTGATGTTACGTCGTGTTACATGGTTACGTGACTATGTTACGTAGTGTGACGTCTTGTTACGTGCTTATGTTACGTTGTGTTACGTGTTTATGTTATGTGGTGTTACGTCTTGTTACGCGGTTACGTTTGTTGGTTACGTTACGTCCTGTTACGTTTGTTGGTTACCTTACGTCTTGTTATCTAGTTATGTTACGCAGTGTTACGTCTTGTTACATGGTTATGTTTGCTGGTTACGTTATGTCTTGTTACGTAGTTACGTGGTGTTACGTCTTGTTACATTGGTTAGGTTAGACGATGATAGGTTTGAATAGACAATGCGAAGATGATCCAGAGCAGTCAAGGAAGGAATAGGTTTATGCGTTCGGTTTGGGGTTAGTTTAGAATACTTGTGGATACCTTCACCGTAAACCAATATACAGTTTATCACTGTCCGTCTCACACACTAACTTTTTAAAATATAAAAAGTTTCTAAGATTTAGGAAAAAATAGTATACTGTCTGGCCTAGCGGTGACCCTCATATTCCCTATCTCTTCAATATAAACGCATTCCCTCTACTTCAACTCGCTCCTAGCATGGTATCTCTCTCCGTTTTCTCCGTCTCTCCATGTAAACGCATATTCTACCATTCAAACCCTCTTAGCCTAATACCTTTCCTCAGTTTGCTATCTCTCTCATATAAAACACATTCTACCTTTAACTCAGTCTAGTCTAGCATCACTGCAGTTTTCCTTATCTCTTCCGTATAAGGCGTATCCCTCCCTCCTTCAGTATCTGTCTATCTTATTAGCTCTCAGCGTATTCCTTACCTCTCACATATAAATGTCTTTTCTAGTCTCCTAGCCTGCTAGCCTATCATCTCTCCACGTTTTCCCTACCTTACTTATATAAACGCATACTCTACTCCTCAACCTATGTCTATCCTAGCACTCCTCCTCGTATTCCCTATCTTTCCCGTATAAACGCATACTCTACTCCTCAAACTCTGTCTAGTCTAGCACTTCTCCTCGTATTCCCTACCTCGCACATATAAACGCATTCTATCTTTAACATCTGTATAGCTTAGCACCTCCCCTCGTAATCCTTACCTCTCACATATAAAGCGTTAACTCTCCTTCAGCATTTGTATAGCCTATCATCTCTCCTTTGTTTCCTATCTCACTGGTATTAACCTGCATTCCCCCTTCTTCAGCCTCCGTCTAGCATAGCATCTCTCTCCGTTTTCCATATTTTCCCAATATAAACGCATACTCTGCTCCTCAACCTCTGTCTAGCCTAGCACTTCTCGTATTTCCTACCTCTGTCATATAAATCGCATTGCCCTCCTTCAACTCTCTCCTGGAATAGGATCTCTCTCCGTTTCCATATTCTCCCGACATAAACGTATACCCTACTCCTCAACTACTGTCTAGCCTACTACCTCTCCGCGTATTCCCTACCTCTGGCATATAAAGGGTTTTCCCCTCCTTCAGCCCTTGCCCTACCTGGATCTCTCTCGTTTTCCCTATCTCTCATACAAACGCATTTTCCTCCTTGAAGGCTCTCGCAACCTAGCATTTACCCTCATTTTCCTTGTCTCTCCATATAAACGCATACTCTACTATTCAAAACCTCCTAGCTTAATACCACTGCTATATCTCCCATATAAAAGCCATATTATACCCTTCAAGTCCTGTCTAGTCTAATACGTCTCCTCGTATTCCATATCTCTCGCTTATAAGCCCATATTCCCACTCCTTCAGCATCTGCCTAGGCTAGCATCTATCCTAGTTTTCCCTATCTTAGTCATATAAACTCATTTTCCTCCTTGAACCGTCGCATCTACCCTCGGTTTCCCTATCTTTTCCCATGCATGCTCAAAGGTGCGCCAGCTTCCCCTATAATATAGTACTGATGTATTTACTTCCTCCCTCAGTTTTCAGAGCCGACCAGCGCATAATCAACAAACATCAATTATCAAGCAACTCATCTGCAAACAACTCATTCAATAGCGTGCCAACACTAATCCATAAATCTAAACGAAAGCGACAATACTCCAGTTTCCAGTCAAATACTAGAATTCACATTTTTATATGGCGGCTGCGGCGGAAATTTTAAGTGCATTGTATGGTGGAAATTATGGAAATGTCATAATACTATCCTAGATTGTATATATTCTGTAAATCCGGGATTTTTAGCAACCCAGCCGGGTCACGTTTTCCAAGCCTCGAAAACGAGACAATTTCGTTTTTCCGGTATGTATGGCAATCTTTTTGATGCAGTGGTGTAGAAATATATTGGATTATTACAGAGTACTACGTTATAGGGATTTCTGATTTCGACAGCCTATAGCTTAGCAGGGGAATAGGAGATGTTATAATATAAATTTAAAGCTTCTCTGTGGATAAACTTCGTAAATGTTACCTGCAGAATAAGTTATGCACTTTTATGAATATTTAGTTAATATAGCTTGCATTAAATGTAAGCAAACATTACTGCCTTGCGCATTAAAAACATTCCTAAGCTTTTTTAGGGGTAGGGGAGCTTTTTTGTCTTTCCTTCTGCTGCATAAATGCTGATTCGATATTTTCATCTTGCAATGGCTATCGACTATTAATCGAATCCGAAGACACGCCATTCCTGTAAGGTTACCTCCAAGTTAATGCCCTAACCGTTACGCGCTATCTGGCTAAGAATAACCCTGGTTAGCTGTTGACCGAAGGTCGTAATACGAAAATGCGGAGAACGCTACTTGAATTTTAGTTTTAGTTTTACGTCTTCTTTTACATGAATTTATTACAGTATTTTTCCAGTTAGCGGAATAACCTTTGTACCAATAGTATAACTACCTATGCATCATGTTTTATTCAGTTTGCCTGGTGCCCCGATCTTATCGCGCTACTGTGTACGCCTTCGACATTCTTAGTCCCCCTGTACTCATTCTTCCCTTTTTTTCCCTTTGCCTTTCTTCCTTTCTTGCAAAGAATATAAGCGGATGATCTATGAAGATTCGAAGGTGTTGTACATGCCTCTTGGTCATTATAGACTTGTCCTAAAGCATTTTCTCCATGATGGTGCGACAGGTTGTTACTGGAATGTAGATACCGCTTTTTCCCTTGTCTCCAATATCTGGTGTTGGTTCTCTGCCGGCTGCTCCAATGGTAGAGCTATGAGTATTTTCCCTCAGAGTATGCGTAGATGTGCTGTGAAGGACAACACCAGTTTAACTTTACTGGGGAGTTTATTGTTGACTAAAATTTGCGTTCTTGAATTGAGTTGCCGACCGTTTGAAATGAAGAAATATACTGACTCTGAATTGTAGCACTCAAAAATATAACAATTGGATTAGTATATCTGCTAATTTCTGCAGTATTAAAGTTACGGTTAGAAATAGCTGTTTCTGCAATAAAAGAAACCAGAAGCTTAACTCGCCCTGAGCTGCTAAAGTGTTAATGGGCAAGATACTTCACGCTAGCTTCTTGTTTCTTCTTTCTTTCTTTTTTTTTTACTTTTTTTAGAGTTTAGTTTAATTATAATAATAATGTTTTCATGTAGCATTTCATATATTGCATCTTAACTGGAGCAAAAAATGGTAGCTTTGGCACAGTACTTACAAAATTTCTCATACTTTTAAAAAAAAATATGAATTTCAGCAGTTTTTACAGTTGCCTCCGTTTAAAAAGAAAGAATACCTAATTTGGGGCCGATTAGCAGCAGTGAGCTTTTTTCCCCTTTATTTTTCCCTTTTTAGTTGGGTCTGATGGTCTGTTAGAAAATTCCCCAGACCCCGTACACTTGGAGCGGGATCCTGCAGCATGTAATGGAGATACCCCATATCAAGCCATATTTGAGCAAATACATGACGTTTAATCTGTATATCCGGTTGTAAGATAGCGGTGAATGGTATTAGGGTTCTCCGCCATGGTAATGCAGTGAATTTTGTGTTGGATGCAGTTCCAAGCTTCAGGAATGCAGGTTGTGAACCGGTGATGAAGGGTATTAATGTTTTGGTAACGGGTGCAATACGTCGAATTGCAAATGTGGTGTCGGTATTTCTTTTTTTCTGTGGGTATTATGGCATTGAATGTCTGGTAGGCGCAGGCCTTCCAGTACGTCGAGATTTCGGCGTGTCGAAAAACTCTCCAGATATTTTCCAAGGTAGGTTAGGATAATTGTCCTCTATAGTCGGAGTGCAAGAAAGTCTCAGCAGAATATGACGATACTGTTCCTTCGTAGTAGGAATGGGACCCCCAGTGAAAAATATCTGAGATAAAGTGGTGATACATTTCACCGTTGCGCAAAAAATGGCTGGCGCATTAGTTTCCCATTACTGGACTGAAGTTGTCTATTTTCCATGAGGAGTCTCAGATCGAACAAAGCTTTAATGAATGCCGAACACTTTTCAGATACTACCATTAGTCCGAGACCCCCACTCATGATGGGACGCCAGAGTTGAGATTTTGCCACCTTGTACCCATGGCCACTCCACAGATAATATGACACTGCCAACTCGATGCGTTGGGATATCTCTGGCGGACGTGGTATTATTTGTGCCAGATAGCATAACTTTGACAATGCAAAGAGCTTAACACACCAAACTCTGCAGAACATTAAGGTTTCTACTTAAGTGGCGTTGTAAACTGTAGTAAAGTTGATTGAGTAACAATGTCCAGTTTAAGCTTATCATTTCTGTAACATTCGTTGTGATTTCGAGGCCTAGAACAGTGACGTGGTCTTTGATGGGAATATCCGCCAAAGTTAATATACGAGGCCACCTCCCAAAAGGGATTCATGAGGATTTCTGATAGTTAATCTTCGCAGAAGGTGCTTGCTCATAAAAGTGTAATATGTGGGAGAGCAAATACAATTTTTGTCTGTGACGGGGGAACAAGACCATATCATCGACATACGTCTTTATAGTGAGTAACCTGTCGACATAGTAGTTGAAAATAAATGTTTCATCATCAACCGAACCAAAGTTTCAGCGCAAACGGTAAACACCAACATGGACAAGGGGCATCGACGTATACCACCAAAAATGGGAATAGGTCTGGTAAAATACCCATTTATGTGTTAAGCTGGAGTAGCCAGAGGTGTATGATGGTTTAACGGCCGTAAGGAGGCGATCAGGAATTTTCATGCGCTATAAGACACCAAGTAAGTATTTTGATCAACATTATCAAATGCCTTCTCAAGGTCCAGTGACAGATGACTGGCCTCTTCCTCAGGACATATATAACTGCATCGCGTAGTTGTACCAAGTTATGGGTTAACTTTCTGTCCGGAATTCCACAGGTTTGTTCAGGACCAATCAATACTGGCAGTAATTGGCGCAGTCTGCTGGCTAAAATTTGCATAAAAATCTTAAATTCAGTATTCAGCTGCGTTATAGGTCTATAGCTGGTAAAGTTTCGGGGCCTAATACATTTTGGAATTAAGATTAAAATGCCTTCGTTGAATCCCGACAGTTTTCGCGCATTCCAGAAATGGCATCCATCAACTGTAACTACGGTCTTTAATAATAGGCCAAAATACTTTGCAGAAGGTATCGCTAATTCTATCTGGTCCTAGTGCAGAATCCTTACTCACCTTAAAAATTGCCTCTCGAAGTTCATCCATAGTAATTGGCGCTTCCAATGCATCTTGTTCAGTTTTATCTAAAGTTCTGTCAATAGCTTTATAGAAGACTTCTTTAGAGGAATCAAGAGTAAGTCGCTTTCCGTATTGCCTTCGAAAATGCACCACGGGCCCTCTGAGAATTTTAGACGTTGTGTGTTGTGGACTATCATCTTTTGTGACAATGTGCACACACGAATTTACGTTGATGTTTCTTCTCCGAATCCACATGAAACAAGGCAGCGCGCTCATCATCTGTAATAGAGGATGCGTGGGACGGCACCTGTATACCATCCATAATTGATTCCTGAATTTTGAAAATTCCTTATCGAATCGCTGACAGTCTGGCAGCAACGTCATTGCTGGCATGGTGTTGTTATTTAAAATCATGCAATAATGCGTTATAATAATTTAGCATAGTAGCTCGTTCGTTTGCCTTAGATTTACCAACAAATTTGAAAAAAGAATGTATGGAAGGTTTATAAATCAAAAGCCAAATTATCCTGAATTATACGAATTTGTTTTTGCACTTCATCATAATATAAGAGAGAATTGTTTAATTTTCTAAAAACAGGTGTTTTCAGCTGACTCATTCTCAAGGGATGCGCGCGTTTTCTATTTCTTTCTGCTACCAGATGTGAGTCCAAACGTTATTTCTTTCTGTGTGTCTTTTTTACACGGGGATCACTAATACAATAGAAAGAAGTACTACTAGTAGTGGTTTTCAGTATTTCCATATCGCTGTTTTGCTGAGCTACCGTGCCGTCATTTAAAGCGTCAGGTTCCTCTTCGGAGTGTTGCTCTTGAGTTGGAACGTTGAATAAGGTCGACATAACCTTATCCGTTTTTGTGTCAGCATCATAAATTGTTGTAGGACGTGAAAATGTCGCATCCCGTTTTGCAGTCAAATTACATTTCGATTTGCATTCGACATCTGTATACCTTCCTGATGATTCAGGGATAGCTGTGATGATGATGATGATGAGATGGGGTTTAAGGGCGCTAAACGTCTAAGGTTATCAGCGCCCTCAGAGATAGCGACTTGCTCCTGTGTAGTACTTGACATCACCGTCGAGTGCAGAACCGATTCCCTTTCAACATCTATCGATACCCGTTTAATGGGGAACTCGCCCCTGCATTAACTGCAGCCGCATGGTTGGGTCTATTTTGCGTGGTGTTTGTGTGTTTACGCTTCTTCTGGGATATGTGGTACGTAAATGACCCGTGCCGTTACACAGTGCACACGTAATGGTTTGTCCTTCATAGCTTACAAAGCGTTTAATACCAGGAATATCTATGTATGATGGAATATACTTTTTCAAATACATCTTTACTGTTCATACCCCATTGCTAATTTAGTATTTAAGATTGGGACCCCAAGTATCCATGGTTAATGATATCATCGTGCCGTATGTTTCAAGTTGCACTCCAATAAGTTCCGGGTTTAGATCCTTCGGTAATGGTACAGTTTCACAATTCGAAAACCTAGTCCTGCCTTTGTGATCGTAATGTTACTTCTCTGCCCATTACTGAGTGAAAGTTGACTCACCGGTGGTGTCCGTGATGGCCTATATAGCTGTCATCTCCTCTTTGCATTGGATATATAGTTGCCTGGTATAATTATTCAGCTGGAACGTTTCCAATTCAACCTCTTCAAAACGGAAAACATCGTAAATCTATTCGTGTAGTCTATACGGCGAAGGTTTCGGAACATTGCGCTCATCTTTTCATTACATGACTGAACATATTTAATCAAGTTTGACGGCATTGAATTAAGATGCTTTTTTATATTTTCAAGACTACCGAATAACGTTCATTACCAGTCGTTCGTTTCAAGGAAATCTTTGATGGCTTAAATGAATCAAATTTGCGATTTGAAATACGGATTCACAATACATTTAATTTCGTTGTGGTTGCCTTAATCTTGTCTTGAGCGGCGAATACTGTCAGATTTGGACACTGAAGACTATAATTTAGCGATTTTAAAAATCTGAATTAGTTAAATAGCGATGTAGGGTTGGAGAGCCAGTATATGTTCGTCAATTAGTCGTTTAATTCATACTTGGATACTAGTAAAATTACACTGGCAACAACATTCATGCTTTTTAATGTTAAAAGAAGTACAATTGGTAAATTACTGACATTTTTGTGCTGAATACAAATTGTTTTACACATCTTCTCTATCGTTTATAGTTTTTGAATAATTTCATGAATAATATTTCTGGTAATAGTACATTTTAATATGTGTAACCCCTTAACTGAAATATCTTTTACGTACCTAAAATGAATGTGAAGTAGATTTCCGACTCTAGTTTGCGTGAGAAACATCTCTCTCGAGTATCAAACAGTAGTCTGCCAACATATTTGGAGGCCACTTTCCCTTGTAGCGTCTTTCCATTTCAGCAATGTCCTGATGGAAACGCTCACCATGTTCACCGCTGACAGCACCGATCTTCTCCGGGAAGAACTCAATATGGGAGTTCCAACATTCGTTTTTTCAAAGACATATTTCATCCCATGACCTTGCAGTTCTCAATCAGCTCCCTGACAGTTTTCTGTAATGCTTAACCTGATTCCTAAAAAGCTTACGACAATGATTTCGAAAGGGAAACACGCAACTCTTTCTTGCATATTTAACAGAATTTCAAACTGTGAATCTTTCATAACTTCTCTAATTTGATGGCCAACAAACATTCCGTCTTTTAGTTTCGCTGCACTGATATTTGGAAGCTTTGTTTTCAGGAACAGAAATACACTCCCGCCACGATCCATTGCCTTCACAAAGTTCCAAATCAAGCCTAGTTTGATGTGTAATGGAAGCAATAAGATTTTATCAGTACTTACAAGTGTATGACAAGCAATATTTTCCTGTTCTGGATTCAATGTTTCTCTCTTTGTCCAGCTTTTCTTAACATTATTGCTTTTATCTCTACCATTACGCATGCAGAGGAAACAGTAAAACTTTGTATAGCGAGGTTGTAATCCAAGTAAGACAAATGTCACTTCAAAATCTGCGCATATCTGCCGTGAATAGTCATCATACCGGATACTGGATAGCAAGAGATGCATGTTGATTAACGCCCCTTCATACCAACCGCGTGGGCCATAGGAATGGTTGGAAACTTGTTTCTGTTATGTCACAAGACCCTTCCAAGTCTGTTTTCGAGGAGTCAATGAAACAACGCCAATCTTCACGTTTATGTTAAACACCCAGAGACTCCATCAAGTAATCAACATTATTACAGAAACCTATGTCCTCCTGTTTAGAAAATAAATGCTCAAATTCCTTTTGGCGTTGACGGAAAGAACTTACTTTGCTGTCATTCTGCAGGAGGTGCCAGACATTCAATCTTGAAACAAGAAACTCCGCTTTTACCTTTAGGTAACCCAAGATCACGAACCAAATCATTTAAATCCTGCTGTGTTAGAAAGTACAGTTCGTTTATGGTATGTCCTTCTACAAAATATGGGCCACTCTGTTGTTGTAATTCACCAATGTCATCAACATTAAAAAAAATCTTTAGTTACATTTCTGTCGTCTGCTGGAGTTGATATGGGAAGGCCTGGTCAATGAAGCACCGGTAGAATTGTTGATTTTAAAGATGTATATTTAACAGTATGTTTTCACCTAGAACTTATCCCAGATATATTTGTCGAGCACAAGTAGCAGTCGGTTACATAACCCTTAGATTTCCGCCATACCATAGGAACTGCAAACGGTATATGACGGGAACCTTTTAATCAGCCGGTTAATAATGTTACAAATTTAGCACAACAGATTTCCGGAGCCTAAAACATATTCTGGTCTATTTATTGTCAAAATAATACTCATATGCTCCTAATTTATTGGGTAAAATTTCGCCACTGCGCTTTTAAAGTGAACTCACCACTAAATAGATTGTTTTTATCGTCTACACATTTGCAAGACATTATCCTTCTAACCCACAATGCTTAAGAAAACACACTATTAGCTGACACTACACTTATTAATTCACAACTGGGACCACACAGGATTAGCTTTCTTCATTAAGCAAAGCTTCTAATCCTCTGGCAACTATGCAGGACCCTTTCTATCTGTAACAGACCTTAATGTTGGAATAAACATTGACCTGGTCGGGAAAGCCATAGTTTTGTGAGAAGAAGCACATCGTTGAACATTGTCATTCGTGAAGTCACGGACAATAATCGCCTAAGGCAAATGTGGTATTTGTTGGACTACTGATATAAAATCATTTTCTTTTAATTAGTGCATTTACCACCCTATACTAATGAACATGAAAACAGTTTTTTAACTCCATCCAGCCCAAATTAATTTCTTAACAAGAAAAAAAATATTGCTGAACATTAAATTAGTAGAATTATTTTATACTGCTTTTGATTACATGAAAAATTAATGATCCCAAATGGCATATTTGGACACAGGTAATGCAGGATGTAGTATATAGGCATTTGGGAATAATTTTATATCACAATGAAATTTGTCTTATACAGCATTATATTGTTTTTGTTTATAAAAATTAAGCACTACACAGTAATTAGAATTTTCATGCGCATGTATACATTTTGCAATGAACATTATCCATTTGCATATGAAATGTTTGCCTAATCTACATAGTATGTCAGGAAAGAGTTTCTGTCTTTGTTAACGCATAGTGTTTCGGGGGAACAGATAGCTGACAGCTAGGAAAGGATCTTCTGTCTGGAATAGCAACAAATGAAGTACACCGCAAATAACTTCAACTTTTACACATTTATTGACACTAAGATATTATGTACATATTCGCTGCTAACGTCTCCCTCTATCAATCTAGCCAACGTCACAACAAGCATACAAATATCATGTCCGAGTAAGCTTAGCTCAATTCCCGGCAGACGGCGTGGTGTTTCCAGGATTCTCCACATTCTCCCCACCCTGATCCGTCCAAATTTCCAGAGGTACGATCAGCTGGATAGGCCTGGCAATTTTTTACCCTTGGGTGGTCCTCAGGATCACAGTCCATACCCTGGCATCTCTCCCTGACTGCTTCAGTTCGGTGATGCGGACAAGTTTCCACATAAGGCGCGGAACATGATCCTCCTGGAACAAAGCAATATCTCCTACAATTAGTTCTGTCGGTTTACCGCGCGGACTGCGCTCGGTTGGAAACTTAGCAGTTCTAGAATATATTCTTTTGTCCAGTATCTACAAAAGTCTTCAGCAATCTTTTCTTTGTCTGTATAATTTAGTTAGAGGAAGGTTTGTTGCTGATGCTACTTGACCGGATGGTATTGCTGTCAATTTATCCCAATTCAAGAAATGCGATGGTGTCAGAACATACTGGTCTTCTCCCGAGGTAACTGGTCTGGAGTTTAAGACGGCTTCAATGATAATCTGCAATGTGTTAGTTTCTTCATCGTCGATGTGTAGTGTTCCCAGAGTTTTCCTTATGCAGCGTTTCACAGAGCCAATCACCCTTTCCCACCATCCTCCCCACCAAGCCGCTTTTGCGGGAATGAAGTTCCAAGTGATGTGATGGGAAAAATGCTGGGGTGTCTTTGGTTCTGTTAACTATGAATTAACATCACATAGTTGTTTATTGCCTACTTTAAAGTTTCCACCATTGTCGGAATAAACAGTGGTGGGTAATCCTCTTCCGCCAACCAATCGCTGAAAAGCTATAAGAAAATCCATTCGCCGACAGATCTGTAACAAGCTCTAGATGTATTACCCTCGTGACGGCACAAGTAAACAAAGCAACAAATGCCTTCTTTGAACCGTTTCCTGACCGTATGTATAAAGGTCCAGCAAGGTCTAATCCTTTAACCGTAAAGTGCTTCTGTGTTTGAACTCGATCCATTGGGAAGGGTGCTTCAACGTTTTCTGCCCACTTGTTGTGTGCTATTTTACGAGCATAAAGGTCGGGGAAAGTAAACCAAGAGGGTCGTAAAGGGTAGCAATAGCTTGTAGTATTACTCTCTTAGTAGCAGCTATGTCTGATATCTCGTCAGCAATATCCCGCTGATCAAAGTATAAAAATTCTCCGTGTTCCAGTCGATGCTAAACACTTGTATTCTTTGTTGAATTTCCTGGCGTTTGTTCTGCCAAATGCCTTTCAGTTGTGGGCATGCGTATTGTGTTCATCAGTGACACTATTTGGAATTAAAGGCTAATCACATATTATTTCGTTCTTTGCTCCTGCTGTAAAGTCATCCATGTACATGTTATTATCCAAAAGAGTAGTGGCTTGAGGAAATTCTGCTCTGCACTTTGTTGCCAGTTCTCTCAGACTTGCACATAGAAGGAACGGGATGCAAGTGTGACCAAATGGCAATGTTCTGCATCAATAAGTAACAAACTCTGCTGTTGTAGAGTACTTTCTGTCGTCTGTGTCGTGCGATTCCACAAGCACCGTGTCAGATCTTTGTCCTTATTATGTAACAGCAGTTACAGAAAGGCTTTTGGATATCTCCAATGATCGCCATAGGGTGCAAGTGTAATCTCAATAGTACTGACATTATCTCAGGAAGTAAGTTGAATCCCATTTCAGAGTATCATTAAATGATGGTGAATTTCTTTCGCTTGAAGATCCGCCAAATACAATAAGTCATTTGAAATTACCACGCTCTTCTTTTTTAAATATATGGTGAGGCAAATAAAACATTTCTTGAGATGTCTCTTCAAAGAGCTTAGGTTTAACATGTCTGTTGCAAACGTAATCAACATCTGCTGCTAGTAAATGTCTCGAAAAATGTCCATCCCTCTGCATTCTCCTTTCTGGAGAACGAAATCGCTTGTCTGTATTTTAGCGGTCGTCTGACGGAGTAATTGCTTCTTTCCTGAGAAGACCGACTACTCTCCATCCTTCTTCTATATACTGTCATGATACGTCCGTAGTATGGATGTGTCCTTAGCACTTTTCGTGGTTGTTCTGGAGATATTCCTAAAGTTTCCATATCCCAGAAGCAACGAAAACCATCACCTTGAAGAGAGACTATCTGATTGTATTTTATGTAGTTCACAGCCACAGCCTTTGCAGTAATACCTGCGGTTGCCGCTAAGTATACAACCCAGTTGTGCAGGTAAGAGTAATAGTGATGGTGAAATTCGAATCGGTGCAGAGTCTTTAACAAAATTCCATTAATACTCAGCACCTATAGAATTTCTATGGGTATGTCGTCAGAGGCGTCTTTAGGATCGGCCATTGTGCATTTTCCCTAATAATTGAATATCACAACGAATGCTAGTATGTGAAAAGAAAGTAATTGCTCTCAAGGGCATTGATGGATGTTGTGAAGTTGGTACATATACGCTTTAGAATAAAACGGACTAGCCGTCGTGTACTTAACTGAGGAAGTGAGGACTCAGGGAACCTACAGTCAGACATCTATTCTTTAATGTCTCCAGTTGCAAGTCATCTACAAGTGAGTTAGACACAAAGGAAGACGGGCTGCTCGGATCAAGAATGCATCTCGTAAGTCTACTTGTTCCCTCTGAACCAACTATTCGTATTCGTGCTGTCTGTAGATACGTCAAACGATGTGGCATTCTGTCAATCTTGCCAACTAAAGTAGAAGTGGTTTGAGTTGCGTTGGCTGTCAAGTCATTCTTGGTTTCACAAATTGATCTATGATGGCTTCTTTACAATTAGAGCATAAAGCTCTAGAGAGTTGTGACCACGATTCAAGCAAAGAAAACATCGATTATTTGCTTTCATCTTCCCAATGGCTCACCTGTATCGCTCACTCCTCAAATATTGTGATTAGTGTCCATTGCGCTCACAGAAGACACAGAAGGGTTAAGTTCTAGTCTTGTGTGTGGTCTTCTTGTTCTTTGAGCAGACAAGAAATGTTGCAGCGGTTGCAGTGCAGCCAAAAGAAGTTTCTCGTAGAATCTTTTGGGTTGTTAGAGCTCCCTCAGTTTTACTGTCCAAAAATTCCACTAATTTGGAAATGCTATTCTTAGGCATGTTAGTTATGTTTGCACTATGTAATCCAGCGACGACAGAGTTCATTAGGAAACGCTCGAAGAAGCTTTGGCACTAAAATTTGTCCATAAGCATAAACATCTTCCCCCAGCGCTGTGAATGCTTGGATTCGCCGATTGCATTCCACATATGTGGCGTTCGTCTTAACTTGGCTTCAGGCCGTCTAAAAAATGTGCTTGGACTATGCGGTCCTTGTCACCATATTTAGATCGTACTACGTCTGCTTGTAGGTGTCTCCACTGACTGCATCTCCATTCACGAGGTATTTCGGCTCGCCTTCTAGATATTCTCGTAGAAATATGTGTTTATTCACTTTCGATATTGTGAGCTCGCTGTCTACTGAGGACGAGAAATGCGTCCAGCGTTCTAGGTCTCCGGCAAACGGTTCCAATTTAATCGGAAGTCATTTGACCGAGTGAGTGACTGGTGTAACCGGAAATGAGGCCATAGTGGGAGGTGAAGCTTGAACCTGCGACCCTTCAGTAAACTTGGATGCCTTATCTCGTATTCTCAGTGATGCCCTTTGGATTGCCCATTTTGCCGTCTCGATGTGTTCCTCGCAAGTTGACACATCAGCATCAGAGTCTTTGTCAGTGAAGTCGTTTAACTCTTCATCTGGTTTCAGTAGTTGCTCCAAAGTCTCGGACAATATTCTTTATAGTGTTCATAATCTTCAAGTAATGCGGTATCTGTAACGGATTTAACTGTGTTTGAATACCTCGTAATGTTAATCCTATCACGTGTGCGCTTTTTTGCAACTTGTATAGTGCGTCGTCGGACATGGTGTTAATAATTAAATCTGAAGGTAACAGAATCTGTGCAAATGTCCACCGTTACCAACTGATCGACTTCCGTAATTTTCTGCAGTTTCCTTTTGTTTAAGTTGCAACCTGCATTATCGATTGAGCGTGCAAAAATGTTTTGCTTAGTAACAATAGAGTGCAGCAGTCGAAGTAGCCAACACGTAAACGAAATGGACAGGATGGCGATGAACAGTATACATGTCCGTTGTTAACAATGCATGCACAATTTACACGTCTCTATGCAAGTGAATACTAGTGAAATATGCACAAATCTGAAGTTTTTCACTTGCCTACTGTATTTCTGTAATTGTACTTGCCATGTTCGTGATTTAATCCCTTCTGTCTCCTTGAACAATGCTGATTTCAGTTAGCTGTAGTCACTTACTTGTTCCTTTCTTGGGCTTCGGCACCAAAACATGTGAGAGAACAGCTAGCTGACGTCCAGGAACGGATCTTCTGTTTGGTGATAGTAGCAAATGAAGCACACCGCAAACAACTTTAACTTTTGCACATTTATTGACACTAATATATTGTATACATTTTCGCGGCTAACATATCCTTCTCTCAGTCTAGCCAAACTTACGTTTCAACAACAATGTCCGAGTAAACTTAGCTCAATTCCCGGCAGATGGCGTGGCGTTTCCAGGATTCTCTAGAATGCTTTATCACATTTTAGTATATAATACTTAAGTAAGTACTGAGAGACAATTTGCAGTGTTGTTTGTATGAAATATGCACTGGTCAGTGCCCAATCCCATTAAACGTTATATCATCAGCAGTGGCGTAGTGGGTGTTGCTTCCTCGACTAGGAGTGATAGTGCTTCAAAATGTTCACTGTGCCTTCCTATTTTACTGATACTCTCTTTGTCAACATGAAGTTGACTATCTGCTATCTGTGAAAGGAAAAGCATTAGTGACTTGTACCTTGTAACCTCCTTTTGTGTACCTGTACAGTATCGTTGGTACAACAGCCAAGAACTTACAGTACAAGTATCTATCAGGTGAAAGATGTTTTGAAGATGAAATCACTTTACACCGATATTGATTTTTTACAGTGAAACCAACATGTCATGCAATTAGAGCCCTCCCATAAAACACGTCTACTCCACTATTGCTGGACAGGAGATCTCAATATATTCCTTCTGTGCCACTGATCATCTTCGTACACCTTTTACAGGCTTTCTTCTTGTTCACGATTATGTAAAATGAACTGCTTTATTATCATACCCTTTAGAGGAATTATATTGCATTCCCTCTGGATACGAAACTCATAAGAACCAGGACGCTGTTGCTTCAACTCTGTATCATTACTTCTCTGCAACCGAAGCGCCAAAGCTACATCATCTTCATCCAAATTTTGGCTCCTCATTTACTTCAAAGTCCAGTTCATAATACAGAAAGTTGGTACTAGTTGAGCTGCAGCATTCTGCATAGCATTCAGGTCCTTGTCTGATTCATTCATATCAATATCATATTTGTCACCTTCCAGTAGAAGTAAAATTTCATTGTCAGATATTTATGATGACACTGTTGTGTTTTTAAAAAGAAAAGGAAATAAATATTTATGAGAGTATGCTATTTTTATTCATATACTGATCAACAACGTCGCGGTCTGGCCCTTGGCCGGTGCACATCGCGAGTTGGAGAGCGCTTGGTTGTTGCCGCGCCTCTTGTTTTCGTGTTGGTGGTGTATTGAGTGTCGGCAGTGAAATGGAGCAACAGAAGGCAGTACGTTAAAGTACCATAAAAGTTGCGTTTAATAAGAGTATGCAACGGCCAACGGCTTTTGAAATTCACGAATGGATGCACCACACTTTGGAACTCTCTCCAGCGCAGGTACATACTATTCAGTTGGTGGGAAGAGTAAACTCTGTTTATATCAAGTTTCAACAGTGCAGTGTTTATGAAGAAGTACTACGTAAATACGAGGGAGCATTCCAATTTGCTTTAATGTCCGGTGAAGTGACGGATGGGCAACTTACGGCGGCAGATAAAGAATATACTTTGGTTCGTGTCTACAATGTGCCACCTGAAAGCAGTAACGACAGGGTAGTTTACGAGCTTCAGCATTACGGCAAGACACTGCACATCACTACTGACGGTTGGTCTGGCCGTTATAGATTTGCAGTTTCCACTGGTATACGTTTAGTGCATATTCAACTTACTAAACCGATACCTTCCACGTTAAATATTGCCGGGTTTGAGGCCTATATTACCTACAGTGGACAAGAACAGGTTTTTTTCATTTGCAAGGATAACACACATCTGAAAGCAGATTGTCCTCAACGCTGCTTACGGGCTTCTGTTCCTCCTCAATCCCAGCTACGGCATCAACTGATGAGTGAGTTGTTTAAACCAATCTCCGAGAAAGACCTTATTTCACCTGATGCGGTACCTCCAGCGGACGTGACAATGGCTGCTGCAGTTCCTTCGGCGGTTACGGCTGCCGCAGTGCCAATCTCGGTGACTTCAGTGTCTCCTGCTAATGGCCAGAGGGCTGCACCTTCCATCACATCTGACAGTGCTGTTACGGACTTTTTGCAACGCAGTCATTCGGAAGGCGAACCTGATTCCAAGAAGCTGAAAGGTGAGGCAGTAAACTCTCAAGCACCGAGAGTTGGGACTGTGAACCGGCAAGTGCTACCTGAGAAAGCGACGCAGTCACGGGATCCACGGCTTCGCAATACAGAACCTTCACCTCAGGACGGCGATGCGATGCCTCAACCCTGGTCAGAGGACGTGGACCGCGCCTTACCGTTGGTGGCAAACGCATTGGATACTTCCGAGTTGCCTGGCCTACCCGCCGAGACTCCGGATGGTGATTATGAGAAAGCTGATACACTGAAAGACAAATCTTCGCAGAAACACACAGTGCATTCGTATGTCTTACCTAAGGTGCCGCGAGACAAACCAGGCGAGAAAGGTGGCGGATCAGTTTAAATCTCCCGTTCTTGGTGTCCGGTTCCCTAGTAGTGCTGTATTTCCTCGTCTGTGCTTTTCCTTCTGGAGACACTTTCATTCGTGGTTTTTCGTATGACACTTCTTCACGTCTTTGTTTCTATTAATGTTAATGGTCTTCGTAATCCGGTGAATCAGCGTTTACTTGCTGCATTTCTACACTTATATGATGTGGATGTTGGATTTTTACAGGAAGTCAATGTGCGCAATCTTGATTTTCTGTGTCTTTATGAGAACATCGTCAATCTTGGACCGGACGGCCGAGGAACGGCGTTGCTTTACCGCAAAGGAATGCGTCTTACCAATGTCAACTTACATCCCTCTGGACGCCTCATCTCCGCCCTGTACACTGACATAGTCTTGATCAATTTGTATGCACCTTCTGGCTCTCAACGTCGGTCTGAACGGGAATTATTCTTCAAAACCGCTCTTCTCAATGCCCTTTCTAAGGGTTCTACATATTTTGATTTTAACCGTACTGTTGCTGCCAAAGATCAGCGTGGGTTGCCCAACCTTAGTCCTATGCTCAAGCAAATCGTGACGCATTTTGACCTTGTGGATGCCTGGGAGTCCAAGTATGGTTCTCGTGTGGACTTCACCTTTGTCCGCGGATTGTCGGCTTCTAGAATTGACAGATTTTATTTCTCTCGCACCTTGGTTTTTACGGTCCATGATCTTCGAGTGCATCCCCTTGCGTTCAGTGATCACCATGCAGTCGTCTGTCGGATTACGCAGATTGCACCTGTCCCCTCGCCTGGGAGAGTTTACTGGAGGATTCCTGTATCTATTTTCGCGGAGGAAGATTGCCATCGAGACTTCCGCTTACTGTGGGGGAAGTTGCGTCCCTCGTTCCTCAATTCCCGCAGCAAACTTTGCTGGTGGCTTTATAAGGCTAAACCAGGAATTATTTCCCTTTTAAAACGGGCAGTTCTCCAACGAGCCAGGGAACGGCGAGAGCTGCTGGATTTCTATTATGCTGCTTTACAGGATCTCGCTGAACTGCAAAGAGCCGGTCATGATGTGTCCCAAAGCCTGCATGCTATTAAGGAACACATTTCGTTAAAGCAATTGGAAATGCTCCGCCTTCGAGACGTCTCCCATCGTCGACATATGGCTGCAGAGGAAACCTTCTCCCTTTTTCACCTTGCCGGAGAGCGCCAGCAGGGCAGGTAGCGTTTTATACCTGAACTTTGTCATGATGGGCGGATAATTTCTGGATTCTGTGCTATCACCCGCTGTTTTCATGACTATTTCAGTGCTATGTTTTCCAAAGTTTCCGATATTGGTGCCGCCTCGTCCCCGCTGCATTATCATCTGCCTTCGCAGAGAGGCTCCTCTCTTTTGCAACCTATTACCGCTGCAAAACTAGCGGCTGGGTTGCAGAGTGTGAGGCAGAACACTGCTCCTGGTCCGGATGGTATTCCGTATGCCTTCTATTCCACGTTTTGGAACGTCATTGCTGCCGAACTCACAGCAGTTTTTGCAGAACTTCAGCGCTCCTCTGAGGTTACCGAGAAGTTTGTTGAAGGCGTAATACTACTGCTTCCAAAGCATCGATGTGCGAGAACCGTTACAGAGTTTAGGCCGATTACCTTGCTCAATTGCGACTACAAGTTACTGGCGAAAGTGCTTTCTTCAAGGCTGAATGTGGTTTATGGAGCAATTCTCTGCAACGTCCAGACTGTGGTTCCGAGTGGCAGGAACATCATCCAAAATATTGGCTTATTGAGGGATGTGATTTGTCATGTTGAAACCGAGAAGCTTCCAGTGGCATTGGTTAACCTTGACTTTGCGAAGGCCTTTGATAACGTTAGTCATTCTTACCTATGGTCGCTTATGCGGCACTTGTGGATCCCAGGGCGGTTTCTTTCATTATTACAAAACCTTTATGCTGCTGCGACATCCAGGATACTCTGCAACGGATACCTTTCTCCGATTCTCCGCATAGAGCGGTCAGTCAGACAGGGTTGCCCACTGTCTATGGGTTTACTTGCGTTGAGCCTCGATCCCCTTTTGAGACAACTACAGTCATACCTCGGCGGCGTAGAACTGCACGGTCAGCGATTCCGACTTACCGCCTATGCGGATGATGTGACTGTCTTCCTGGCAAACAACGCGGACATGGTCACCTTACATCGGTGTCTACGCGACTATTGTTCCGTTTCTGGTGCCCAATTAAATTTTACCAAGTCGGAGGAGTTACAGTTTGGTCATTGGCCAGAACCCCTGAACCTTCATGGTATGCGGACGGTAAGCCGCACGAAGATCTTGGGCGTTGTGTTTACGCAGTGTTTTCGCGAGTCTGTGGCAGTTAATTGGGCTGACAAGCTGCCGAAGTTACGGGTGCTCTTAGTAGAGCAGCGGACTCGGTCACTAAACCTTTTCCAACGAGTGTGGTATGTGCATACTTACGCCCTCACTAGGATTTGGTACATTGCTCAAGTGTTGCCTATTACCAAGCAATTTTCTCAGAGGATCGAATGCCTGATTGGTTATTTTCTCTGGTCCGGAGCTGCTTATCGGGTTTCCAGGGAACAACTACGTCTACCAGTTAATAAAGGTGGTTGTGGGTTGATTGCAGTGGATGTGAAATGTCTGGTACTTCTTGGGAAAACTATACTGCGTGTTCTGGACGGTGAGGGCCTTCCGCTACAGCGATCTCTTTGGGCAGCTCAACTTCGTCTTCCAGATAGGCGGCTACCCGAATTTCGGCGGTGGTGGAAGACATTTGCGAACCTACCCACCATTACTACGCAGAGGTTGGCCTTTACTCGGTCAGCCTTCTTTAACAAACATCTGATGTCTACCACCAGTGTTCTACCGCGGGTACAACAAAACTATTCGCTTAGACGATGGAGTACAATTTGGGATAAATTTCAGAATCCGAAGATCCCCACCGACTGGAAAGCTGCGGTTTACTCGGCTGTCAATGAGGTTGTTCCGGCAGCTGACAAATTGTGACGGCATGGCAGAGCAACATCAAATCTCTGCCTCAGGTGTTCTGCGGTGGAGACATTGAGTCACAAGTTGGTGGATTGTGCCGTCGTACGCCCAATATGGGACTAGATATATGGTCGCATAGGAGTGATTTGTAGTGGCGTGCAGGTGTTTCCACGGGAGGTCTATCTGAATCTCGAATTCAAGCACGGTGACAAGAAACTGACAGATGCCCTTACTTGGCTCATCTTTGGCACCTATTTTTGGGTACTAAAAGTTGGGGACGCAGTGAATCTACAGGCCTTCCAGAGATTTATCCGGAAGGAACGCTGGGAGTTGGACAAAAGGACCACTTTGGCCTTGGATCTCCCGCATTTAAGGAAGCTCTAAGTGTCCACTGCAGAAGGACATATGCTAAGAATAGGGATAAGAAAAAGAAGAAACAAAAGTGATCTATCCTTCTTGTGTAGTAGTTTCCATATTCTCCTAAAAACCTGTCCTAAAATAAAGGAACTAAATAAATACATTGCACAAAATTAAAACAAAAACATTAAAAATACAACAAAAAATAAAAAATAAAAGAATAAATAAAAACAAAATATAACAATATAAAAATGATCCCCATTTTTTGTATAGTAAAAAAAAAGAGTACCAATTACTTCATGGGGGGTTGCCACCACTGTTAAAAAAATTAAAAAAAAAATTACACGAATATTAGTAATACCTGTAACAAAGTCATGTATTTAGCAAATAACCTTTATAAAGATATTTATAAAAAATAATTATAGAAGAAGAAGAATAACGAAGAAAAGAGGAAAACATAAAAATATTATATTTGACGCCTCCGAGCATTTTAAGCAACGAGTTAAATTTAGCTTTATTATGCGTAAAAAAACAAGGTAAATTATACAATAGGAGCATTTATATATAACTTTTTGAAAAAAATATGAATAAGTGAGGTTATGTTGGTACATGTACTTAGAAAATGACCACTGATGCCAAATGGCATTATTATTATTATTTATATAGTAGTAAAATATTGAAACTATAATTGGAGAGCAAGTTAATTATTTCATCATAATGTTGCATATTTCCTATCCATTGCGTTACATTTTTAATAACAGATCTATGCATTTTATCTTGGAAGATAAAATAGATCATAAGTCAGCAATGGTAATCTACTTCAGACACGTGCATGCCACAGAGTGAATATTCTTTATCAGCTGATGCTGTTTTGTTGAGGTGAGTCAATGCTTGCAAATTACTCTCAAAGGAACCAGAAAACATAGCTTGACGTCACTTGGAATCGCTGGGCGTTTGAAACAAACTATAAAAATAAGAGAATACAATTTTTCCATATGGCATCATTCGGCTGGAAAGGATTAAGATTACAAAAATTTGGTGGGCGATGGAACATTTCTGGTTTCATTTTTGGATTTGGGAGATGCAATTACGTAAGAATTAGCAGAAGGTATTTCTTTAACTTTTTCATTGAAGTCCAGTGTTGCCTTCACCTCGTGAATTAATACGATCAATCGGGTCAAATCACTACCACGAAACAACCAGCGCACTTTGAATGAATCAACAAATGTTAGTGATAGGGATCGGGTATAGAACTGAGGGGGACATATCGCGCACTACGTCCTACGTGAGATGTATTGCGGCTATCACCCACAGCCGCACAGCACAGGAAGCACAGAAGGTTACAGGTAACGAGCAGAAGGACCACAGAGACGCGCGGAAGTCCCTAAAATCTCCTGACTCGAAGTCCCGTTTCGCTGCTGGTGCTGCCCAGAGAAGGCAATGAAGTACATCGTTCAACCAAGCAGCCCTATAGTCTCCAGGGAGTAAACACTTTCCTTGAAGCAAGCATCCGCGCCATCTGTCCTCATCACACACCACGAAACGTAAGAGTACACCTAAAGGATGATTAGGATACCTTCTCATTGTATTTTTAGACAAGGATATCGTCTCACTAAACATGGTAATTGTTATGTGTTTCACTGCACCAAGGATTAATTCTCCAATATTTTGTGTTTCTCCCTGCTTTACAACTGTACAATTTCTTAAAACGCTAATATAGCGTTTTCATTGTTCCAACCCACAGAGTGTTCAATTGAAGTTTTCCTACTTTCTTTAAGTTCTAAGGGTTTATTCTTTAATTAGTCTGGTGGCTTTTAATAGCATCAATGTGCACGGTCTCTAAATATATTTTTAATTTTAAGGATTTCATCGCTTCATTTGATAATGCCTCAGAGCAAATAACTCATTGTGATTGTCTACAGTTTTTCTCCAACACCATAAGCCTAACATCCATATTACTTTCAGGGAATTTTATAACCTTTGTGTTTCTTCTATACTGTATGTTGAAGCTTTAGGCACTTTACTATTGTATCCTTTTAGCAAATCCGATTTTAATCATCAATACATGTTTAACAGTAGCACAGAGAAACAGAACACGAAAGACAAGAATTTAGCCTCAGAACGAAGCAACTTACTACAACACAAGGAATATATAAACTGATATGCCATAGCGCAAGATCCGAGTATTCTTTTTTTGCTAAAAGAGGAACTTAAACTGGGAGAGTTCTGAAAGTGATTTAGAGACAGTCATTCAGAAGTGTGCCTGTGATCAACTAAGGTACTTCTAATTTCTCTTCGGAATATATTCGGATATACATTTTATGAATTAGTCTAGTCTGAGATAAAGTTTATGGAATTTGATTTTGAAACACGGAATATGAGCGTTTATATCGGCATTCTTTGAAACTCATCTTCTTCACTCCCATCGATCCCCGGGGATCCGTGGAACCCATGCTGGGAAGCTAGGCGTTATATGTTGTTAATAATTCTGTTTCAGTTCTGTGAATCAAAGTGCAATTAATTCTTATTCAGTCACATTCCTAGCTGACCTGCAAAGGAATATAAGGTTTAGAAAGTGCATTATTTGAATCGAAGCGTTCGAGAGATTCCGGTTGATTATTTTTGTTTTGTTTTGTTTAAGGGCACTCAACTGCAACGTAATTAGCGTTCCGGTTGATTCAGCTCACGGCTGCATGTTATGACGTTACATGCCGGGTGCTACAATTGTGATCTGGCCTTTTGTTAGTATACCATGTGCTAGTAATCAAATAAATTTGAAATGTGTTTCTCTGCGATTTTAAGCAATGTTATAAGCTGTAACACAATTTCCTTGGATTGTTGTACTGCGTTCGTATATTAAGTTTTGACAAGTAGTGACTTACTGCTTGTAAAGAAGTAGTGTTAAGGAACGAAGGCTATGTGAGCATCTGTAACCTAAGTATAACCTAATTATCTGATATTGTTCATTTCAGGATCTAATTCTGTTCATCGGAGACTTCCATACATAATTCATGTAAATCACTACGATAGTGTACTTATTCGCCACAGTATAACTGTTTTACTATAACGAAAACCTAACCCGGGTTTTCAAACTATGAATTTCTATTGACGTCTGTGTTTATAGGCTTTGCTTTGCAGAATGCGGAGAATGTATAGCGTGTCACGTTATACTTCTAATTACCGCTCAACAAGGAAGGACACAGAATATCTTCGTTTCCATCTGACAAAGAGAGAGTAGTAAAAGGATTCGTGATATACACAGAGCTGACTATGTTTCCGGTAAAAGCGCCTGTGTATGTATTAAACAGTTTTCTGACAGTGCTATAATTAGAATGGTATCTGTTAATGGACGAGACGGTATCTAATACTTTAACTCTGCCAACACACAATCCAAAACTAAATGATGATGTCCTCCCAAGCATCTTTTGTAGACAACTTTTTTACCTGTTACAATCAACTTCTGCCAAGCGATAGTCACCAGAAGAAATAACAGAACAAATATTGCAAAAGAATGAACTGAACTTCAAGGATAAGTGGGAAAAGATAAAATTATTAATATCCAAGATTTATTGGTTTAGTTGAAGAGCATTAGGTTACTTAGATCTGAAGAAAAATTAAAGCTGAATATGTTATGCTTTACAAGCCTGAACCCAAAGATATTCCTTTATCTGTACAAGTATCTAAGATCTAACTGTACGCATATGCCTGCATGGTTGCAATATGCCTTCTCAGAAATACAGGATATTAAATGATAATCTAGTGTGTACAACGTGTTCTACTCTTGAAACCTTACTAAGTCACTTGAGTGCCTTTAATGATTCTTCTACCTTACTGGATGTAAACACAAAATAAATAATCCATCCTTAACTATGGGTGACTACATTACTGAGCTACTAAATTCTGGTGACATTGATTCACTTTTACTCCTAAAGAACAGCTACCGCTGGTTGTGAGTAAGCGCCCAAAATATTCACCACAGATATTTTTGTGGACAACCTTAATATTTTCTTCATTTCCTGGTGCATATGTTCAATTGACAAATTCTCATGTATTGACACTATACTTCCTTTTATTTAAGAAGATTAGGCGCAGATATGAAATGCAAACATGTTCTAAAGCATCTCAAAAAATAACGTGAAAGAGAGGTCAAACTGTTCAAAATCTCACGAGAGAAACTACTGCAAATGTACATTTTTTAATGAAATACATATAATGCAAAAATCTACATGCAGAAGAGATCGCTTGGAGAATTTTTGGAATCCCACTGTATTCCCAGTGGAATCCAAGCATTTATGTTAATGTCTTTATTTGGTGAAAATGAGGAGGTAGTTGCCTGTATGCTGTCAAATCTTTACATGCAGAAGAATTAAAGAAATTAACGCTTCAAGTCCTTAACGTGGTACGTGAATGTGGCTTTGTAGTTGTGTTTTTAATATGTGATAACAACAGAATGAATCAAAGCAAGTTTAATCTTCTTTGTGATGGTAACATTAAACCTTACATTGACACCCTTTCAATCCAACTGAAAAATATTTCTTTTATTTGATACACTGCTCTTATTCAAGTGTGTTAGAAATAATTGAGGTGTTAGAAATAATAATTAGGCCAATTGGGGACAAATATTTATTTATTCACATATTGAGGACTTATTCTAGGTACCAATTTAAA
Source organism: Deroplatys truncata (assembly GCA_030765065.1). Lineage (NCBI taxonomy): Eukaryota > Metazoa > Arthropoda > Insecta > Mantodea > Mantidae > Deroplatys > Deroplatys truncata. Next base: position 343,489,356 of record CM060990.1, on the reverse strand, counting down.
GCATCCTAAAAGTGATAATTTCAGTAGAAACTATAATTGTAAGGTTAGCACCATTTTTGTCCAAGAATGACCTGTATCCGTTAAGCATTGAGGACCAAGATGTCTTACCGGCAGTCCATTTTTTATGAAAAACGTATTGTGGTTTTCGATATCTATTTAAAGAGCGATGCATAGTGGGCAGTGCGGAATTCATTAACAACATTATGACTATTCACAGTTTTCACTGTAGCTTCACTAAGTTCACACTATCACTTCAGTAATCTTATGTGGTTAAATTTTCACTGCCACTTCACTAATGTGATTTAGTTGAATTTTCTTGCCACTTCACTTTTCTTCCGACGTAGCAGCTAAACGAAACATTAGTGAATCATCTTCTTCCTTCTACATCACTCGCGGGGTCGTCGAACGAAAGTCAACGCAGTCACTCACGGTAGCAGCATTCATTGTACTTCACAATTGTCGTCACAACAGCAGTTGATGCTGCATTAGAACAATAGCTCAATATCAAATTAACTGGTTAATTCGTGAGCATAGTCGCTTTTATAGCCATTGGAGATTTCGAGAGGGTTTCAGAGTATTCGGGAGGCGGGGAGAAAGAACCTTTTAGCACAATCCCGTTATCACTCGATAGCACCCTGTTGTTTAGCTGTCGGCTAATCTCTTCCACATGTTAGTCGGTCGGTTAGCACCTTTACGAGATAACTGAGGCCTATAGCTGCCTCACCTAGTTTCCTCCTTAGAGCTGGCCGTTTTTAGCAACTCCGCGATATGAGGCAAACCGATCGAGATGGATCACCATCAGCTTACTCTGGGGTTGGTGTCGAATGAAGTATACAACATCGTTGATACGTGTGATTACCTTATACAGGCCATCCCAAGAACTTCACAGCTTCGGCGACTTCCCTTTAGTCCTCGTGGATCGATAGAGCCATACGAGAGCACCCTCCTGGAATTGGTCATGTTCGTCGGAGTATCATGGCATCTCTTTGTTCGCTCACTTGCCAACTTCAGGTGCTCCTTGGGGAGATAGTGAGTGTCTTCTGGCCTGTCTGCTGGCGTTGCAACATAATCCGTTGTGAATGGTGGGCATCAGGTGCCATGCCGAACAGGAATCACATTGAAGCTTTAGCGTCCGTCCGAATAACACGTTTGCCGGTGTCATGCCAGCGGAATCCTGTACTGATTCTCAGATAACCAGGAGGAATAATGGCATGTGCGCATTCCAATCTCGCTGATGGTTGAATACACCTTTTCCATAGGTACTTCTCGACCATCTTAATGTAACGCTCCACCATTCCGTCCTACTGGGATTGAAGGAGCAGTACGGTACCTGTGTATCCCGAAACTGCGTTTGCATAAGGTTAGATTCGAACTCTGGTCACCCTGGTCACTGTGGGTCTCCCGGAGACCCTAACCGGCAGGAAAAATTGTACACCAGTGAATTAGCCACAGTCAAAGGCTACTCCCATAAATCTCTGGACGCTTGGTGAAATAGACCATAGCCAAAAGCATGTAGCGACTTCCTGCGTCTGTCCTTGGGAATGTAGTCCTCCATAGTGTAGTGATTACCGCGCTAGCTTCTAGTTCTCGAGGTCGCGGGTTCAAACCCACCGGAGGGCGTTGGATTTTTACGGGCGTAAAAATCTTTAGCATGACTTCTTTCGGAAGGGAAGTAAAGCCGGTGGTCCCATGTCGTAGATATACTGCACGTAAAAGAACCTCAAGCCTGATAAAGAGGCCTCTGAGCAAAATTACCGATCTTTCACGCCCAATGTAGAATGGGGCTCTAAGGACCATAGTAGTTAAAGAGCGTCCGTAAATATAACTCAATTATATTCTACAGACGCACTCAACATTATTGTTTGACACCGCTCCATATACAGGATGGGCTATTTAAGTTAAGACTGTACAATATTTCCAAAACTAGGCGTTGTAGAAAGAAATGCCTTGAATAAAATTTGCTTGATATTACGGGGGAAAGTAAATGCCATTAATCGTGTTTTAGTTGGAGGACGTTGTGATGGTCACTTTAGGCTCAATTTAAATTGATCTAATTATAGGTACCCATTTAAAAAATAAATTAAACTTAAAATGACGATCATAACTTCCTTCAAACAAAATACAACTAACGGCATTTAGTTTCCCCCATAACATCAAGCAAGTTTTATTAAAGACATTTCTTTCTACACCGCTTAGTTATGGAGATATTGTACAGTCTTAAATTAAATGGTCCACCCTATATATTAGCTTTATAATTGGTTTGCAAAAGTAAATGAGAAGGAACATTATATGTTTAATACATTGTAAAAAGGACTCTCATAGAACCTGTACGATGAAGGTGTTTAAATGGTCAATGGGTAAAATTTTGGAATTGCATAACCAGAAGCATTGAGATATGGAATACAATCAGAGAACTCCTCAAAAGGGATAACGTTAAGAATAAGGATATAAAAACGAATTGAACATAATAATGAAGCACATAATGTGCTAAAATCATTTCATTACATAATTAAGAGTGAAAATAGAAATACTGGCGAAATTAACATGCTATGACATCGAAAAAGAATAGGAACCTTAAGCACATTAATATAAAGATTAGAAGGAAGTCTGTTGATAAGGGAAAGATCTGTATAGAGAAGGTGGTAGAAACAGAGGATGAAAATAAAGTTTGTTTGCGCACAGAGCTTTGTTGTTTATTATTCTTGTGTAATTATTTTAAAATAGGTTCCCTAAAATATCACAGACTTTCCCCACAAAGGCCATTATATCCACACTATATGTACACTTATCAGTAAAATTAACACCGGTTTCTTCAACTTTGATTTCCAAAATGTTCTTCAAAATAGTTATTCGATTCCTGCCATTTAAAAATGCATTTTTTGCTTCTGATTGGATAAAATAATGTATAACCCTCCACGGCAATTAAGTTCTTCCCGAGGTGGCGGGTTCAAACCTGGCGGAGAGTGACGAATTTTCTTCGGGGCGTAAATATCCGAAGCATGGCTTCCTTCGGAAGGGAAGTAAAGGTGGTCCCATGCCATAGATTTACGGCACGTAAAAGAATCTCAAGCCTGATAAAGGAGCCTCTGAGCGAAATTTGCGGTCTTTCACGCCCAATATAGAATAGGGCGCTAAGGACTAGAGTAGTTTAAGAGCTTCCATAAATAAAACTAAAAGAAACGCAAGTGCATATACGAAGGCTGTTGATTGTTTCAGTCATCTAGCTCAATAAGTAGGTTTCTCTCATTCTGTAGGCCTTCTGTTGTCTATTATTTGTGCAAAACAATAAGCTCCTTGCATCTAATGCACCCTTTCACGTATTGTAATAGGGAGTGAGAAAAATGTTCAGGAATATAACACATGCACAAGCAGTATGGAAATAAGTTTCCATTAATCTTGATTTTCAATAGCCAAATTCAGTGTAGGTTACTTCCTTCGGAGATTTATTCAGATTTTAGATAAAATCTTGGAAGGAATACGGCCCATATAACGCGACTTAATTTCAAGATACTCGTGATTTTAAGTGCTTTCTGATTCAAGCACTTGTGCAACACATCAAGATAATAAGAGCCGCTCATGTGTTTGAACCCGCGACCTTGGGAACTAGAGGCTAGCACGGTACCACCAGTCCACGGAGGACGACGTGCGTCTGTATGTTTTTTTATTACAATGACAATTTAAAACAATCCAACGACCACCATAAAATTGAACTCAAGAGGTCAAAATAATCTAAAAATCTCACAGCCATTACAATGAATTAGATGAGAATCGAGAAAATGAAAGCGCAAAGCACACAGCATACACAAAACAATCAATCAGATAGTGTTCCTAAAATCCTCAATAAATGTGTTTTCAGAAGAAGAGGAGCTCGAGGGGTAGATAAATTAACAAACAGCACACTGCGAAATAAAGCCAAATCCTAATGGGAGAAAATTGAAGGAAATGAAAGCAGGCCCTATCAAACCAGCCATGCACATTAGTAGTAGGAGAATAAGAGAGATGGGCCGCTTAATATTCATGGAATGTCTATTCATATGCAAATGAGCTCCCCACCTCCTCTCCCCCATCCCCACCCCCAGCTCCTTGGTAGTTTTAGTTGCAGCTGAGGGTCATAAATCTTGTTGAGTACAATAGAAGCTTGACAGTTAAGCAATTAAGGTTATCCTTCACCTGTCAAAACGAACAAAGGGGTCATAAATTTATGGTTCTGTAACAAAGGCGAGATGTTTTTCCTACCCATTCCACATCCGACCACTTCTACACCTGTGGCAGTTACTCACCCCCACTTCCATTGTTTCTCGAACACGTGCGGGAACAAAGAGCTTACTCGACAAAGGAAGGGATTCTATTGTGTGCCTTTCTATTGTCCGGGGCAAGGCTACTTTCTGACATACTCATTCCACTAGCTTTTAACAAAAGAACAATGCTTACCCTTCAGCTGTCAAAATGAACAAAGCCCATGATGAATTAGGGTCCTGACAAAAGAGAAACAAGTTCTATTGTCCGGAGCAAGCCTTTATTTCTCATTCCACTGCCCCATAACAAAGCCGGTCCCTTTCCATTGTTTCTCGAGCACCTGGTAGCTTAACAAAAGAATCTGAAGGTTGCCTTATGCTAGTCCTGTCCTTGTTCGCGTGAAAGAGAGAGAAGCTTGTTTACCAGCTATACGTAAACAACGCCAGAGTCAGCCATCATGGTTTTTTGCCCTGAGGGACTGTTCTCTCCGATGTTTTACGAGATCCTACGAATATACCCGAGCATAGTTAACAAGCATTCTGCTTGGCTCATTTCAAGGAGCGACTCCGAAAAAGCGTTTAATATACATTTCATTACATGCACTAAACCTCTGCGTGGATATCCATAGATCGGTGCTCGATTCTTACTGTAATCAAAAGTTTATTGCTAATCAGAAATTGATGATTGATATTATTATATCATTACATTAATTAATAAAAGTGCGTTCAGAGGATTGTAGCTCGAATCTTACGCAGCGAAACTCTAATGCTTAATAAATATTAAACTATGCAAGGTCAGATTAAAATGCATTTAAAAAATATAACTTAATTTTTATATATCATTACAATAATTAATAAAAGGGTGTTCAGGGGGTCCTAGATCGAATCTGCGAAACTCTAATGCGCAATAACTATTAAACTATGCACGGCCAGATTAAAATGTATTTAACAAATATAATTTAATTAATGAAAGGGTGTTCAGAGGGTCTGCGAAACTCTAATGCTTAATAAACATTAAACTATGTGAGTATTGGGCGGTCAGATTAAAACTTGTTTAACAAATATAATTTAATTTATACGACATCACAATGTTTACCGAGCTGTACTCTTAGGAACCCAGAGGTCGCTAGTTCGAATCTTGCCCTACGAAACGCTATAATAACTATTAAGTTATTGAAGCAGGGGGCGGTCGGATTAAAATTGCTTGAACAAATATAATTGTTTATATTAAACCACCGCGTATACTTGGATATCCCGATGCCTAGACACCATTCTTTCTTCTCTCTTTTTCTTTCTATCTATCTCTCATATGATTTTCGCTACACGCTCTTCTTGCATAAACATTCACATGATTTCTCCTCGCATTCTTCTATTAACATTCATATGATTTCGCTAAACGTTCTTCTTCTGAAAACGATCATATGGTTTTCTCAACACATTCCTCTATTGACATTCACATGATTTCTCCTCGCATTCTTCTATTAACATTCATATGATTTCACTACACCTTCTTCTTCTGAAAACATTCATATGGTTTTCTCAACACATTCCTCTATTGACATTCACATGATTTCTCCTCGCATTCTTCTATTAACATTCATATGATTTCACTACACATTCTTCTTCTGCAAACATTAATATGGTTTTCTCAACACATTCCTCTGTTAACATTCATATGATTTCTCCTCGTATTCTATGAACATTCATATGGTTTTCACTATATGTTCTTCTAATGAAAAGAGACAAAATGATGCAATAAACCTAATTATAGCTTTGGATGCGACGCGTCATTTACGAGTTGTTCGAAACTGGTCTGGATGCATGGGTTCGAATCCTAGGAGTGATTACAAAGTCATCTTCTAATAACTCCAAAACTAATTAAGATAAAGATGGTAAATAAACTTTATTACTTTTATATCATTAGCTCGTTTCTTGTGCATGTATATTAGAGTACCAAATGTCATGGGTTCGATCCTTAATTATAAAATCCCAATTATCTCAGAAACTAGCAGGGATAGAGGAGCGAACCAAAGCATGATTGTTAGCTCCTATGATGGAAAATTAACGCCTTATATAATTTCTAATCAGTTGTCCCTAATTCGAATCCCGATCTTTCAGTGACTTCATTAATTTTCCGCTGTACTCTAGAATATATCACTTAGATCAATGTTGTAACTGCATACATGTTTTTTAAACACATCAAACTAATATTATAAATAATTTTGTTTCTGGCGTTCTGAGTTCGAATACTGATTCAATGAAATTTACATATAAATTTAATAACATAGTAAATAATTAAGATAAAGGCACCAAATAAATATATTACGTTTATATCATCAGATAATATCCTGCGAATGTATATTCCGGTACCTGACGTCCAAGGTTCGATCCTTAAGTTTAATATCAATTATCCCTGAAACTAGCAGAGATAGAGCTACGAGAGAAAGCATGTTTGATAGCTCATACAATGAACAATTAATGCTGTATATAATTTCCAATCAGCTGACCCTAGTTCCAATCCCGATCTTTCAATGACTTCACTGATTTTCCTCTGTACTCTAGAATACATCACTTAGATTGATGCTGTAACTGCATGCAGCTTTGTGTAAAGACATTATGGATGTACTCTGTGTCTGAGAGAGAGATAGCGAGAGGAACTGAAACAAGTAGGGATAGAAGTGCTGAAAGTCTCTGCGCATGCGCAGTAAGAGGTGATAATTCCAAGGGTGTAATAATCACGTGATGTGTAAGCATCACAGCCGTGATGACGTGCTGGCATCGCCTGGAGGGGATTAAGATCCTTATATATACAGATATCTAAGCATGTTAGAACTGTTGTGTACTTATTAACTTTACATTCAAGTTTTAAAGAACTTTAAAAGCAACGCGAGGTGCAGGCCATCTACACGTACAGCGCATATCAACACATAACAATGCAAGGTGAGTTTTTTACATAACTAAACAAAATCACTGTGGGCTTTTACAATACATTTAATTTTGGTTAAACGTTACAGTACATGAAAGATGATTCGTTGCAAAGAGCATCATATTTTCTAATCTGTGCTTTACATTCACATGGATTTCACTGCGTACTCTTCTCCAGTTCACATGATTTTCGCTGCACATTCTTCTCACATAAACATTAATACGATTTTCCCCCTCATTCTTTGTTTCACTATACACTCACATGATTTGCTCTACTCGTTCTTTGTTTACCTGCTGGTTCATGCTCTATTAACATCTGATTTCCTAGTGAATATACTTAGGTTGAGTATCATACAAATCTAGCGCACTATTGCATCAGTCTACTTCCTCAATAGTAAAAGTGGACACTCGAACTATCAGTTTTCCCATCTGCTACGCTTGGATACCGTATTTCACAAGAACCATCAAATCAAAATTTACCTGTTGTTCATAAACATCTGCTTCATATAGCAAACAGCCTTAGTATTGGGTTGCATAACAGCAATATCTGTGCCTTTATAAACAAGGATATAAGCATAATGCCTATTGATTTTAGAAGAAGTCAACGACGTCGAGGATATAATAATGGAATGATTCGACGCACACATCAAGCTCTGCCCTTGACGCCCATCAGGTTAACATCACGCAATCGCCAGTTCCTGCAATTATTGGGCTTCAGAATCCTATAATCATGCGCATTTTCAATGTTACCGACACCGCAATGACACCGAGATTCGACGACAAGATCACTAAGAAGAGGAACATGTGTTTTCACTATATAATACATCAGCTCTGGACTCTAACAACGAGTTTAGAATCCCTTGTCAAGTTGAACATTTATATACTTTACACCGTCTCAGGGTGAAGAGAATGCTGTTGTTAAACCTGTACTCATCGAGTGGAGAAGGCCTGTGATTCGACTTTCTGATGCTGAGATCCTCAAGACTGTTAAGCTGGATAAGACTCTGTTTCACCCATTTAGGACCATGGATCTGCATACTCAACCTGCTGTATTACAGGAATTTTTACCTGAATAGTGACACCACATCTAAAATGGAGAAGCCGGGATTTGTCATTTTTGGTGCTCTGGCGTTAAGATCGAGTAATGCGTCTAAAGACAGTTGTCTTTTTGATCATTGTAACATAACTTAAACTAATCATTGTAATGATTTATTTTTCATTAGGAATGCAAGGATTTTTTAATGAATAAAGACACTATGTAAAAGCATACCTTAATTCTTTTTTATTGTTATTATTTATCTTACATTTCCATCACTTCCTCATCCGACTCATTGTTTCTGTATATGTCATTACTATTGTAACAGCAGGTTATGCAAATTTCTTTATTATTTAAATGAAAGTCTTTTTATTTTCATAATCTGTATTCCAGCGTGGCAAACAGTCTTAATGCTGTTAATGGATACAGAGCTCAAGTCTTTTAGGTATATCAATTTCACCATTATATAAAGTATTTTCACAGTCATTTAAATTATTGCTCACAATGCATAAGTTCAGTGAATATAGGGAGACTCGCTCGAGCTAACTCTCAGCTATGCATTGAATTGTATACAAAATTGTCCGTATTTTTCATCGTATACCCTGTAATGTTATATAAGAATTCTGTCGTAACGTGTTCCGGTGATGTAGATGTCTCATCACCCGCTTCTTGCCGAAATGTTTCTTGTAGGTGCCGATGGTGCTTATTCTACCCTCCAATAGCGTCAGCATCCTTTGCATGGCAACCCGCTTCTTGCCGAAATGTTTCTTGTACGTGCCGATGGTGCATATTCTACCCTCCAATAGCGTCAGCATCCTTTGCATGGCAGCAGGCTATTCCTCTTCTTCTTCCCCTTATTGCACAGCCTGAAACATTGCACAATGAAGGTCTTAGAAAACTATCTTGGTCAAGTAAAGGCAACCTGAAAGGAATTACATTTTTTGTTATGATACATGTAAAATGAAGAATATGATACATGTAAAATGAAGCACAAAGATTTGTATAAACATTCGGATATTTAGAGTTATTTCAATGCGCTAGATATAATTAAACTCAAAGCATGTGATATTGTGATTTCGTAATTTTTTTTATAAAACTCTATAATATGTATCTTTTGTATCTTTATACATAATATCAATGAGTCAGGTGTTTTATTTATGAATTTTTCATTGTGAAATAGGAGAACATTCAATACTTAAGTTTGACACTTCTACGCACCTTCTTTGCATGTAAAAAAGACAATTTACATGTCTTAAATTTCCCCATCTTTGCCATACCGTTATACTGGAGGTATACGTTCCCAGGTATTTCCGCAATCTCTTGATCGGTTAACGAATTATAGCGCTCTGACAAGAACACTTGACAATCCTCCAGTGAAGATACGATCCTGGTACCATATCCTGTTTGAACTCTCTTTAAGGACTTTATCTCATAGTTAAGACCTATTTCGAGATCTTGAACTGGACGTGTCGGTAGGAAACTACGCTCTTCAACCATCTTGTTAAGTCCATCAGTTAAACAAGCTGTAACAGACATTGACATAAATTATTATTTTCACTACATTTTTCAAGTTGAAGAACAAGCTATACACTTCTTTATATTAGAACTAGGGTGTGTGTATGTTTTCTAAGTATATGCTTATGAATGTGTAGAGAAACAAAGAATAAGTACAGAAAATCATGTGAATATGAATGTGTAGAAAAACAAAGAATGAGTAGAGGAAATCGTGTGAATGTATAGCGAAACAAAGAATGAGTGGAGAAAATCGTATGAATGTTTAAGTAAGAATAAATTGTAGCGAAGATCGTGTGAATGTTAACGGAAGCAAAGAATGTGCAGAGAAAGTCGTGTGAATGTTAATAGAGCAGGAACCTGCAGGGAAACAAAGAATGAGTAGAGGAATTCATGTGAGTGTATAGTGAAACAAAGAATGAGGGGGAAATCGTATGAATGTTTATGTGAGAAGAATGTGCGGCGAAAATGATGTGAACTGGAGAAGAGTACGCAGTGAAATCCATGTGAATGTAAAGCACAGATTAGAAAATATGATGCTCTTTGCAACGAATCGTCTTTCATGTACTGTAACGTTTAATCAAAATTAAATGTATTGTAAAAGCCAACAGTGATTTTGTAAAAAACTCACCTTGCATTGTTATGTGTTGATATGCGCTGTACGTGTAGATGGCCTGCACCTCGCGTTGCTTTTAAAGTTCTTTAAAACTTGAATGTAAAGTTAATAAGTACACAACAGTTCTAACATGCTTAGATATCTGTACATATAAGGATCTTAACCCCCTCCAGGCGATGCCAGCACGTCATCACAACTGTGATGCTTACACATCACGTGATTATTACACCCTTGAAATTATCATCTCTTACTGCGCATGCGCAGAGACTTTCAGCACTTCTATCCCTACTTGTTTCAGTTCCTCTCGCTATCTCTCTCTCTCAGACACAGAGTACATCCATAATGTCTTTACACAAAGCTGCATGCAGTTACAGCATCAATCTAAGTGATGTATTCTAGAGTACAGAGGAAAATCAGTGAAGTCATTGAAAGATCGGGATTCGAACTTGGGTCAGCTGATTGGAAATTATATACAGCATTAATTGCTCATTGTATGAGCTATCAAACATGCTTTCTCTCGTAGCTCTATCTCTGCTAGTTTCAGGGATAATTGAGATTTAAACTTAAGGATCGAACCCTGGACGTCAGGTACCGGGATATACATCCGCAGGATATTATCTGATGATATAAACGTAATATGTTTATTTGGTGCCTTTATCTTAATTATTTACTATGTTATTGAATTTATAAGTAAATTTCATTGAATCAGTATTCGAACTCAGAACGCCAGAAACAAAATTATTTATAATATTAGTTTGATGTGTTTAAAAAACATGTATGCAGTTACAACATTGATCTAAGTGATATATTCTAGAGTACAGCGGAAAATTAATGAAGTCACTGAAAGATCGGGATTCGAACTAGGGACAACTGATTAGAAATTATATAAGGCGTTAATTCTCCATCATAGGAGCTAACAATCATGCTTTGGTTCGCTCCTCTATCCCTGCTAGTTTCTGAGATAATTGAGATTTTAAAATTAAGGCTCGAACCCATGACACTTGGTACTCTAGTATACGTGCACAAGAAACGAGCTAATGATATAAAATAAAGTTTATTTACCGTCTTTATCTTAATTAGTTTTGGAGTTATTAGAAGATGACTTTGTAATCACTCCTAGGATTCGAACCCATGCATCCAGACCGGTTTCGAACAATTCGTAAATGACGCGTCGCATCCAAAGCTATAATTAGGTTTATTGCACCATTTTGTCTCTTTTCATTCGAAGAACGTATAGTGAAAACCATATGAATGTTCATAGAATACGAGGAGAAATCATATGAATGTTAATAGAGGAATGTGTTGAGAAAACCATATTAATGTTTGCAGAAGAAGAATGTGTAGTGAAATCATATGAATGTTAATAGAAGAATGCGAGGAGAAATCATGCGAGTCAATGCAGGAATGTGTTGAGAAAACCATATGAATGTTTTCAGAAGAAGAACGTGTAGTGAAATCATATGAATGTTAATGGAAGAATGCGAGAAGAAATCATGTGAATGTCAATAGAGGAATGTGTTGAGAAAACCATATGAATGTTTTCAAAAGAAGAACGTTTAGCGAAATCATATGAATGTTAATAGAAGAATGCGAGGAGAAATCATGTGAGTCAATGCAGGAATGTGTTGAGAAAACCATATGAATGTTTTCAGAAGAAGAACGTGTAGTGAAATCATATGAATGTTAATAGAAGAATGCGAGGAGAAATCATGTGAATATTTATGCAAGAAGAGCGTGTAGCGAAAATCATATGAGAGATAGATAGAAAGAAAAAGAGAGAAGAAAGAATGGTGTCTAGGCATCGGGATATCCAAGTATACGCGGTGGTTTAATATAAACAATTATATTTGTTAAATGCAATTTTAATCCGACCGCCCCTTGCTTCAATAACTTAATAGTTATTATAGCGTTTCGTAGGGCAAGATTCGAACTAGGTACCTCTGGGTTCCTAAGAATACAGCTCGGTAAACATTGTAATGTCGTATAAATTAAATTATATTTGTTAAACAAGTTTTAATCTGACCGCCTAATACTCACATAGTTTAATGTTTATTAAGCATTAGAGTTTCGCAGACCCTCTGAACACCCTTTCATTAATTAAATTATATTTGTTAAATACATTTTAATCTGGCCATGCATAGTTTAATAGTTATTGCGCATTAGAGTTTCGCAGATTCGATCTAGGACCCCCTGAACACCCTTTTATTAATTATTGTAATGATATATAAAAATTAAATTATATTTGTTAAATGCATTTTAATCTGACCTTGCATAGGTTAATATTTATTAAGCATTAGAGTTTCGCTGCGTAAGATTCGAGCTACAATCCTCTGAACGCACTTTTATTAATTAAGGTAATGATATAATAATATCAATCATCAATTTCTGATTAGCAATAAACTTTTGATTACAGTAAGAATCGAGCACCGATCTATGGATATCCACGCAGAGGTTTAGTGCATGTAATGAAATGTATATTAAACGCTTTTTCGGAGTCGCTCCCTGAAATGAGCCAAACAGAATGCTTGTTAACTATGCTCGGGTATATTCGTAGGATCTCGTAAAACATCGGAGAGAACAGTCCCTCAGGGCAGAAAACCATGATGGCTGACTCTGGCGTTGTTTACGTATAGCTGGTAAACAAGCTTCTCTCTCTTTCACGCGAACAAGGACAGGACTAGCATAAGGCAACCTTCAGATTCTTTTGTTAAGCTACCAGGTGCTCGAGAAACAATGGAAAGGGACCGGCTTTGTTATGGGGCAGTGGAATGAGAAATAAAGGCTTGCTCCGGACATTAGAACTTGTTTCTCTTTTGTCACGACCCTAATTCATCATGGGCGTTGTTCATTTTGACAGCTGAGGGGTAAGCATTGTTCTTTTGTTAAAAGCTAGTGGAATGAGTGTGCCAGAAAGTAGCCTTGCCCCGGACAATAGAAAGGCACACAATAGAATCCCTTCCTTTGTCCAGTAAGCTCTTTGTTCCCGCACGTGTTCGAGAAACAATTGGAAGTGGGGGTGAGTAACTGCCACAGGTGTAGAAGTGGTCGGATGTGGAATGGGTAGGAAAAACATCTCGCCTTTGTTACAGAACCATAAATTTATGACCCCTTTGTTCGTTTTGACAGGTGAAGGATAACCTTAATTGCTTAACTGTCAAGCTTCCATTGTACTCAACAAGATTTATGACCCTCAGCTGCAACTAAAGCTACCAAGAGGCTGGGGGTGGGGGTGGGGGAGAGGAGGTGGGGAGCTCATTTGCATATGAATAGACATTCCATGAATATTAAGTGGCCCAGCTCTCTTATTCTCCTACTACTCACATTTTAACAATACTTTATGGTAAAACAGATGCCAGCTAATCGCAATCATTTTCTTTCCATCATATTCTTTACATGGACTTTGGAAGGAGAACCTATGTCTTCTCCTCTTTTCATCTAGTATATTCCAGTTCTCTACACCTGCCTTAAGCCATGATGAAGATTTGGGGGCTTGTTAAGACTTAGGGATGAAAACTATGAATACTATTTTAAAGACTTTTGGGAGATAGTTAATAGCTAAGACATTCCATGTGAATTAAAATAAAGAAACTGAATCTAATGCTGATATTAAAAACAGCAATGGATTATTAAACACAATAATTGTAATGATGAAATTATTGTTCAAAGTAGCAGTTACTATGCAGGAAATGTTTTTGGGGAAGTTAAGGGGAAATAAAACATCAGTCCGAAGCATTCGTGATGAATTGTCTATGTGTTGCAGAAAACAAGGACTTCTTGATCCTTTTATCATGAGTAGCTATGTTTTCCAAGTCTTCTGTGTAACTTAAAGGTAGAGAACATTCTCAACCGTACCTGATTGAAGATGCCTGCAAAAACAACTGAAATATGTAATTAAGTATAGGCATTTAGTACTTTATGGTCTATTTTAGTCAAAATTTGAAGAAATTCTCAACCGGAATTAGAGTTTATATTTAAGTATTCTGGTAATTAAGGTGCATTTAATCAATAAATAGATATACTAGTCACTAAAATAACTATATAATCGAAAGAAATAACAACGAAAGCGGGTTTAAATCCAAAGTATATATCATAGACAGTCGTGAACATTTATATTGGAATGACCTTATTAAAAATATATTTTTTCCTAAACCAATTTACCAAAACAAACCTATGACTCTGGAGAAAGTCCAGAATTTATTTTCCTTCCTCCTGAAAACTTTTCTGTTGGAGAGTTAACCTAGTTTTTTTCATGTTTCTTATTGAATTTCTGTTCTTTTAAACCCAAAATACTAAACGCTCCAGAATTGCTCAGCACTAAATATAGCTTTCACTACATATTTAAATACATTTGAAGAACTGCTTTTATAACATAAATATTGAGATTAGTTCATACTAATAATAACCAAGCTGCATCATTAATAAGATCTTAACGTATTTTATCGTATTTTAATTTACATCTCATACTGTTATCCACTAGGGTTTGTACATATATTTAATCAAATATAACACCTAGAAAAGGCTAATTTCTAAACTACCTGACATTTTGCATTAGATGTACATTATCATCTTTTTAGTCTAATTTTCACTCATTATAAGCGTAATTTTTGTCTGTTTCCTTTCTTTGTCACTTTCTCCTTTAAAGGCCTACTCCAGAGTGAATGAGGAATTTGCACATTCTACATTGGATGCTCTAAGGAAAGCTGTTAAGCAACTAGATGAAGATGAGAAGTTTGATACATATCCTATAGTTTGGATACATGACTATCAGTTGCTTGTGGTTGCTACTACTGTAAGACAGGCAAGTAATAGGATATTTCATTTCAAAGTCTTCAAAGTTTTGTCTTTCTCAAAATTCATTCTTAACAACAAGAAACGTGTTCTTCATTATGAATACAAATGAAGTTTAATTAGTTTTGTTTGTTTTGTAAATTTTAATAGAATGTCTGAAAGAGGTAAATGCTATATGGGAAATATTAAAATGCTATAGTCACCTCATATCTTCATTTAATAAATATTTATATAATTTCTTACAATTTTGATTTTGCGCAAACCACAGTTTCTAAACAACCTGCAAACTTTTATCCCAATTCCTGTCCAGGGGCAACTATAAAATATTATATTCATGTGTGTACGCTTTTGGGGGCAGAAATAAGACTGGTGCGCAATAACCCGAGAACGGAAACGGGAACGAAAGGCAAACCAACAAAAATTCTAGTTCACAATACATGAAATAAGAACGAGAATGCAATCGATAACCATGTCCATAACAAAGTGGAAAGCTGATTTTGCGCTTTGGAACCTGATTTGTTTGTTGCAAACGACATTGCTTCACCTGCTTCCAGTTCAGTCAATATAATGCAGGTTACGCAACGTCAAAATTCGATAAAGTAAACATTTTCTAAACGCAGATCCATTACTATTTCAGGTTGCTCTACGAAAGTGTGTGACCAAGGTCGTTCCTCCATTAATAGTGTGCATTAAAGCTATTTGCAGTTCTTTGTTGTTGTTTGTTAATCCCAACCCGATTTTGCTGTTTTTTGTGTAGGTTTTGCAATGGCCAGTGTTGTGTAGCATATGCTACGCAAACAAAAAGATAACGCCTTCGATAGAACAAATACCGTACACAACCAATTGAGTAAACTCGAGCGATTTAACATGGGAATGGCCGGTGACCTACGACGATGCTAAAATCTAGCACAGCAGAGAGTTTCTAAAAAAGGGATAAATACGTGAATTATGAATTTGATTTTCAATGCAGGTCACAAATAAGGATACAAGATTTTATATTACAAGTGTTGATGGAGTTAACCTTTATAGGCCACAGAATATAATAATTGCTTATATTATCCTACATTAACACCTACATTAGTGGAAAGAGAAACAACTGCAATAATTATAACATATGCATTGAAACTCAATGTATGATCATACATACGCTTTGGTGTGTTGTCGAACAAAAATCTCATTTCAAAACAATTGTTTTTCCCCAAAAATACCAATATCTGAGCTGCCAAGACATATGTCAGAGCAAAGTCGACTATGACCCAAAATTCTGTCAAAGCTTATAAAAAAATAAACTTCAACATGTGTACCGTTAAAACCATGTCTAAAGTACAACACTTTTGAGATTTTACTTTATTGTGCT
The DNA here is from genome assembly GCA_030765065.1 of Deroplatys truncata. Lineage (NCBI taxonomy): Eukaryota > Metazoa > Arthropoda > Insecta > Mantodea > Mantidae > Deroplatys > Deroplatys truncata. The sequence continues at coordinate 343,472,887 of CM060990.1, read as the reverse complement.
AATCAAAAGTGTGCAAAAGTTTCTTAATGAAACGCTGTTAGGTCATCTTTACATATTTGCTTTTGAATGTGGCAGAATGCAGAGAAAACAATTTTAATTTGTGTGTTGAAATTCCTTCTAAGCTAAAACAAATGTTTTATGCAAAGGCATGCCAGTAGCATATTATAGGGGAAGCTGGCACAGTTTTTTGCGTTTATATGGGAAAGTATGCGGTAAACGAGGCTAGATGCGGCGGTTCAAGGAGGAAAATGCGTTTATATGGGAGAGATAGGGACTACGAGGGTCGATGCTAGGCTAAGACAGGGGTTGGAGGAGTGGGGATGTGCTTTATATGTGAAGGTAGGGAATACGAGAAGTGGTAGGCTAGACAGAGTTTGAGGTGTGGAGTATACGTTTATATGGAAAAGATAGGAAAAACTTGGACAGATGGTATGCTAGACAGATGCTGAAGGACGGGGAATATGGGCTTATACGGGAGAGATACGGAATGCGAGGAGAGGTACTAGACTAGACGGGGCTGGAAGGGTAGAATATGAATTTTATATGGGAGAGGTATTAGGCTAGGAGGGTTTGAATGGCACAGTATGCGTTTATATGAAGAGACGAGGAAAACGATGGGAGTAGCTAGGTTGGAGGAGCGTTCAAGGAGGAAAGTGCGTTTATATGGGAGAGATAGGGAAAACGAGGAGAGTTCCGAGGTAGAGCAGGGACTGAAAGAGGGAGGGATATGCTTTATACGACGGAGGTAGGGCATACGAGGAGAGGTACTAGTGTAGACAGAGGTTAAAGACTAGGGTATACGTTTATATGAGGAATATATGGAAAACGGAGACAGATTGTATGATAGACAGAAGCTGGGCCACCTTTGCGTTTATATGGGAAAGGATAGGGAAAACGGGGGTAGATGCGAAGGTTCAAGGAGGAAAAAGCGTTTATATGGGAGAGATAGGGACTACCAGGGCTGACGCTAGGCTAGTCAGATGCCGAAGGAGGGAGGGATACGCTTTATACGAGAGATATAGGGAATACAAGGAAAGATGCTGTACTAAACAGCACTTGAAGGGTAGAATATGGCGCTTTATATGGGAGAGATAGCAAACCGAGGAGAGGTATTAGGCTAGGAGGTTTAAATGAGAGAGTAGGCGTTTATAAGCGAGAGATAGGGAATACGAGGGTCAATGCTGGGCTAGACAGGGCTGAAGTAGGGGAATGCACCTTATATGAGAGAGGTGGGGGAATATGAGGAGATGTGCTAGGCTAGACAGAGTTTGAGGTGTGGAGTATGACTTTTATGGCAAAGATAGGGAAAACGTGAACAGATAATAGGCTAGACAGTGCTGAAGGAGGGGAATATAGGTTTATACGGAAGAGATAGGGAATACGAGGAGAGGTGCTAGACTAGACAGATGCTGACGGAGGAGGGGATACGCTTTATACGGAAGAGATAGGGAATACGAGGAGAGGTACTAGACCATACAGGACTTGAAGGGTAGAATATAGCGTTTTATATGGGAGAGCTAGCAAACCGAGGAGAGGTATTAGGCAGGAAGGTTTGAATGACAGAGTATGCGTTTATATGGAGAGACGAGGAAAACGAAGGTAGGTGCTAGGTTGAGAGAGTCTTCAAGGAGGAAAAAGCATTTATGTGAGAGCGGTAGGGAATACGAGGAGAGGTGCTAGGCTAGAGAGGGGTTGAGGTATAGAGTATACGTTTATATGGGAGAAATGTGGAAAACGGTAGTGGTACAAGGATAGACAGGGGTTGAAGAAGGAGGAGGAATGTGGATTTATACGGTAATATAGAGAGTAATTAGATTATAAAACATTTCTCATCCAACGTTGCAACACTTTTACATACTTTTTTCCAAACCTTTCAAACTTTTTATATGTTAAACAGTAGTGTGCGAGACGGAGAGGGACAAACTGTATATCCGTTTACAGTGAAGTATACGTCCTAACCTATTCCCACCTTGTATGTTCTGGATCTTCTCATTGTCTATTCATTCCTATCATCATCTAACGTAACCACGTAACAAGACGTAACACAACGTAACATTACAGCATGACAAGACGTCATACTAAGTAACATAAGCACGTAACCACGCAACATCACGTGACATCTCGTAACCAGAAACGTCACACGACAAAACAACACGTAGCAACTATGTAACCACGTAACAAAACGTAAGAACAACACGTAACCAGCACATTGCTAAGGTAATCTAAGCTAATCCGTGCTTCATAACTTAGACAATAAGTACGAGAACCTAGCCTAGATTAACCTGACCAATCCCAAACGTTCATCTCATCATCTATTCCACTCAGTCATCGTCTAACCTAATCCGGCTAACCAGAGATAACCTCGACATTCGTTTAGTGAAATTGCAGGGTTTTATTCAGGTTTTACTATTCGAGAGTTTTAATTGAAAAGTTTACGTCAACATACCCCTAGTATAGTTCGTTGTAGGTGTCTCTCCCCTTTTTATCTACGCTTGGGACTAGCACTAGGATTGCTCTTAATGGCAGGATTACCACCTTCTCTTCCATCTTTTCCTTTCTTCATCAGGCGTCAGCTAGTTGCATACACAGCACACGGATAACCTTATTTTTTTAAGATTGTAGACTCACGAGAAAATCTTCATCTTCGACTTAGATTCTTTTAAACGCTGGTTGTAATCCTGTAATGTCCATACGCATATGTCGTTATTCCATTCTCAGCAATAACTCTTTAAATCATCAAACGGAGTCATTGTGACTTTATTCACTTGCACTGTGGCAAGAGCATGCTCCCAGGACAGGATCAGATTCATGGGCGTTCTGATGATTTCTCCGGCATTAAGACAGTCAGTATAACTCTCAAATGTAATGTACTGATTAATAGCACTACGTTTTATGTATGTAATCTTTTTTATCATTCAGCCATGGATATCTAGTACGTACATCTTAGGTCGTCGTCCGACAAAGCGCTTGATGATTTTACCATTAGCCTCATCTTGAAATTTTCGCAAAGCCTTCTTGTTTAGAGCTGAATAGCATATATGGTTGACAGGGTAATCAGCTATATCTAGGTGTTCGAGAAAACGTAGCTTGTCCTGGCACACATCTTCAGTTATCACACGATGAATGAACGAATCAGTATCCATATACATAAGCTTGGGGTTTTCAGATCCATAATATGGCAGCAACACATCATAATGATAGTGATACATTAATGTCTTGGAGATGTCCAACACACATACCAATGTATGTAGGCTTGTTGAATACGATCTGACGAGAGGCCATATGTACGGCGACTAGATTAGCAGCATATATTGTTCGATCGATAAACGTAGGCTTGGAAATTAACTTTTCCAGAGTCTTCTCATTTGTCACCAGTCGTATATCCATACGGTTACAAAGGTTTTCCATTGTTTTTCCAAACATGGCGTTGTTAAACAGTTTATATAGGTCCTTCTCAAAATCATTTGCAGCTTGTTGTCGTAGTCTGTTGTTAAATTCCACATACGGTTTTAACCAGTGTGACTGTTGGAATTGTAGCACACGATGAATTTTTGTTAACCGTAGTCCATGATTAAGTGCTTGCTTCAAAGCCATGTAATGTACTATATAGTTCTTTCGAGGTCCAAGATGAGGTATCAGTTTCTTTGAACTCGAGTCCTTAGGCTTCATACACTCAGGCAGGAATGGCAAATCATTTTGCAGATCATGGAGTTCAGCAGGATACTCGATATCGACTTCTAATGTATATCCATGAGGATCATCTTCTTGTAGTGTTTATAAGTCGAGTTTTTCAGTTGATATCCACTCAAATCCACCATAAGGGATGGCGTGACACATGGCCCAACCATATTGGTTATTAGCGTCCTCATATGTAATAAATTGTGTTGGTCTCGACGGATCATACTTCACCATGTAGGCGTTGTTTGCTTCGGCATAACGGTGGGAAACTTGACATAAACCTCCTCTTATGCCGGATTCCACCATGAGTAATTGGTCATAATCCTGTAACAATTCCAGCTGAATTCCTGTATACAGCAACATGGCGTCCCATGTAAGTCCCGGAGGGGTAAAATAATGAGCAGGGTCAACTTTATGTGTTTTGAGGGTTTGATCTCTAAATGTCTCAAAGACATCAGCTAGAAGAAATACATCACAGATTAACTAGAGGTCGCTGTACTCACCCAGGTTTCTTGCATTAAAAAGCTCCCATGCATTTCTAGCGTGATCGTAGTCAGCATCACTAATTTCTTCTTCATTCAATTTATTGTAGAAGTAGTTCTTAGGAGGCAGGCAGGTTTCGTTCAAGACATCCCATGAAGTGACGTAATCATAGGGAAGTACACCCTTACATGTCATCAAGTTCATCTTGTCTTCTCCGAAGTGTTTCAGTGTTTCAGGGTACGATGTTAGATTATTCACCAGCTTATCCAAGCTTGTACTGAGAAACCGAAAACTATCTACAAACCGAAGCTTTATATCTCCTACATACTTGGAAAATGATATATAGCTTTCTTCAGAGCTAGGAATTACTTCCACCCGCTCAATTGTACATCCCAGCTCCTTAAAAATGAAGTGTGAGTCATACCCACTGAAGTTGCGCATGAACACTGGAATATATTTAGGTGTTTTGCAGGCTAACTTACGTTCATTATGAAGACTTCCACGATACTCACCACTGATGTGATCATGGTTGCGTACTTTATAGTTATCTTCAGTAAAGGATTTTCCGCACAAGTAGCATACGGTAGAGGAGCTGAAATCCATCTGCTGTTAATTTTTAGGTTTCAGATGTATGGCAGATTTGTATATATTATTAATTTCCTTTGCAAGGAACGACAGGTATTCCATAAACTTCTGAGCAGCATCAACACCACGATATACATAGGGATGCTAAGGAAGGCCAGTTTCCAAATGCTCAAAGACGTATGATGGTTTAACGTAAACGTGGAAACTCATGGAAACATGCTGCTAATAAGGGAATGTATATGAAGTTTCAGGATTGGGTATGCATGTATGACATGGGGCGAGAATGCTTTCAAAGTCTGCGTAGATGACGTAAGGTAGTTTCAACATCCTTTCAAATTTTTTAAACTGTACAATTGATTTCTCCTTTGTAGGTATAACTACCCTTGCAACACCATGCTGATTACAGATGGAGACACGTTCTTGTAGTTTTTCCAGTCCACTTCGACCGCACTGATCATCAAAGTGTGTAAAACAACGCTTACAGGTATAAACACGCTCTTTATGCTTAGTTTTCTGACGTCGAATAAGTTTTTCAAAATTCTTTATATAAACGTAGTGATGTCTCCCACTACTGTCTCTCAATAGTAGTGGTCACGGTGGTCAGCTAGTTCAGTCTCAGCAACCTTTATCGGATACACTTCATGCTTGTCATCCTGACCGAAGTCGTTGATAGACATTCTGTTAAGCGTCTCAAATTTAGGTATTTGAGAAAGTGGCGTAGGGTAGGAAACACAGCTGAAGTCGTATTTATTTTGAAGTTGTTTGTATTTGTTCACACGCTGTGCATTCTTCCCTATGAATTTAGCTAATATAGAGTACATGAAACATTTCGCGTCGGTAAACTTCTGGATGTTTACGCAGGCTTTCCTTGCTTCAACAGATGGCGGTAGTAGTATGTAGCTAATTCATCGTAACGGATTGTACTTGTTGATACGAAGTCGAACTCCTTCCACAGCAAGAAAATCCCAGTTGCTGGCCATAAGCTTAGTCCTCTGCAATTCAGTAACCAACTTTGTCATTTTCGTTTCCAAAATAGAGTCCAGGTCCGTTTCTAGGAAAACAGCTTGACTCCGTGTTTAAAATGTTTTGTCGCTGGTTTCTCCGACACTTTTAACAAATCTACGCTCAGCTAGCAGATTAATTTTTACACTTTTGTGAATACCAAGCTCTTTATGTACACCTGTATAATCCGCTGATTCGCCTCATGCAGGTACATATTCAGGTCCTTAGTTGATTCACAACGTATAAAATATGACTTCAAGCGTCCATTGAATGAAGTTTCATATTCTATCATGTTACAGTCATCCATGTTGGAAAATAACTCATGCTTAGTCGCTTCTAATCCACGTTTCTTCTCAGGTCTGTTTATTTCACACGCATCTTCGTGTCGGCGACCCTTATAACTGTCTTTGATGGCTACATTACAATATTTACATTTGAAGAGCTTTTTACAACGTAGCTCATGTCGTCTTTTATCATATCCACGGAGGAACTTCTTACAGCATTTACCACAAGAATATCCTGTGGCACTAGAAATGATTTCTTCTTGATATAATAACCTATTAACCTTCCTTCAAGGAAATGTACGCGTCTTCACCTTGATAATACTTTAGAAGGTCGATTATTTTTTGAGAGAACAGCGACGTTAACACCTCAGAGATGATTAACAGAATGAAGTTCAATGCTCTAGATCGCTCTATTTATAGAGGAAGCACGAACCCTTTTGGATCAATTATATAACGTATTAACCCTTCGTCAAGGAAATCTGCAGCTTTTCACCTTGATAACACTTTAGAAAGCCGTTTATTCTCTGAGAGTACAACGTTGTTGTCACCTCAGGGTTATTTAGCAGAATCAAGTCCAATGCTCAGATCACACTATTTTTAGGGGAGGCACGAATCCTTTCTAGTTCAATTATATCCTGAATTTTAATACTAAAAACGGCGATGAAGCGTATAAGCTCTTATATTTCAATTCGTGTTACACTGATGTTCGGGCGTCTTTGTACACTTTCGGGTGCTTAGAGTAAGTGTAAAGTATTGCGAGGATGATGTATTGTTAGAGTATAATCGTAGAGATTCAGGTTCTTGACTTGTGAGGTTGATGAACAATCCGTTGACTGAACAAGAGGCAAGCATTGCCCCTACGCAACGAAACTTAGAAGCACAACGATGCGAATGAAAGTAAATCTTGGTAGCATACACCACTCCAGGATTCGCGTGCAGACCAGGGAAAATCACGAAAATATCCGAGACCAGAGTGAGCGACCAACGGGAATCGAACCAGACAGACCTTCAGATAGTAGACGTTATTGATGTAAATGAAAGGAAAATAAAATTGTGATAGATGAGAAACCACCCAGGCATTCGCCTGCAGACCAGGGAAAATCACGAAAATATCCGAGACCAGAGTGAGCGTAGGGGCAATGCTTGCCTCTTGCACTGAAACACTTCGGAGAAGACGAGATGAACTTGATGACACGTAAGGGTGTACTTCGCTATGATTACGCCACTTCATGGGATGTCTTGAAATAAACCTGCCTGCCTCCTAAGAACTACTTCTAGGATAAACTGAATGAAGAAGAAATTAGTGATGCTGACTACGATCACGCTATAAATGTATGGGAGCTGTTTAATGTAATAAATCTGGGTGAGTACAGCGATCTCTACTTAATCTCTGATGTACTTCTTCTAGCTGATGTATTTGAGACATTTAGGGATCAAACCCTCAAAACACATAAAGTTGACCTTGCTCATTATTTTACCTCTCCAGGAATAACATGGGACGCCATGTTGCTGTATACAGGAATTCAGCTGGAATTGTTACAGGATTATGACCAATTACTCATGATGGAATCCGGCATAAGAGGAGGTTTATGTCAAGTTTCCCACCGTTATGCCGAAGCAAACAACGCCTACATGGAGACGTATGATCCGTCGAGACCAACCCAATTTATTACATATGAGGACGCTAATAACCAATATGTTTGGGCCGTATGTCAAGCCCTCCCTAATGGTGGATTTGAGTGGATATCAACTGAAAAAATCCACTTAGAAAGACTACAAGAAGATGATCCTCATGGATATATATTAGAAGCCGATATCGAGTATCCTGCTGAATTCCATGATCTGCATAATGATTTGCCATTCATCCTGAGTGTATGAAGCCTAAGGACTCGAGTACAAAGAAACTGATACCTCATCTTGGACCTCGAAAGAACTATGTAGTACATTACATGGCTTTGAAGCAAGCACTTAATCATGGACTACGGTTAACAAAAATTCAATCTGTGCTACAATTCCGCCAGTCACACTGGTTAAAACCGTATGTGGTATTTAACAACCGACTATGACAACAAGCTGCAAATGATTTTGAGAAGGTCCTCTATAAACTGTTTAACAACGCCATGTTTGGAAAAACAATGGAAAACCTTCGTAACCGTATGGATACGTAACCTTCGTAACCGTTCCAAGTACACGCAGGTATAAACAAGTAGCGGCCATGGGGGTGGAGTTGATGGTTTACCGAGCAAGGATCGGAATGCGGACGGGTAGGGGATCGTGGATAGCAGGTAGTCAGGTATTAGGTAGGACGAACGTAACGTCCAAGTGTTATTTTATGGCGTTTGTTTTAGTAACTTTGCTCGTGATAGGAGGTGTTGAATTAAACCCAGGACCTGTGACTGATGAAGGATGTGGGAGCTGCAACAAAGCTTTAAGGACAGGACTACAATGCAGCAGCTGCGCGAAGTGGTACCATTTTGGCTGCCAAAAAATTAAGAGGGACCAGAACATCGAAGAAATCTGGGAATGTAAGGACTGCAGGGGAACTGAAACGGTCATCGCAAATCAGAAGAAGCTGGAGAAGCTGCAAGAAGAAGCACGGGTGTTACGCGAGAAGCTCCAACGCGCGGAAGAGAAAATTCGGAAGTTAGAAGAAGAGAATAGCCAACTCAGGGAGCTCAGGAAAGAAAATGGACAAGAAAAGGGGAAACCATGTTTGATAGTCGGAGACTCTATTGTGAGAAATGCGGGGAACCCGAATGCAGAGGTAGCTTGCTATCCTGGCATAAGGACTGAAGGACTGCTGGGGGAAATCGAGAAAAAGCAAGAGGAGATGGAAGACAGCTTTAAGACGATTGTATTGCACGTCGGGAGCAATGACCTGCGGAGAAGTGTAAACTACGTGATGGGAGACATGTACGACTTAGTTAAACGGACAAGGCAGCTATTTCCCTCAGCGAAGATCGTCGTTAGTGGAGTTTTGAGACGACGCGATGTCAACTGGAGGAAGATAATGCAGGTAAACGACTCGTATGCATGGGTAGCGGAGCGACTGGGCGCGAAGTTTCTGGACCCAAATTCGTGGATTGAAGACTGGGACTACGGACGGGACGGTGTGCACTTAAACCGAAGTGGATCTTCGAAGCTGGCAGCTTTATTCGGGAGGGTGACGACGTGGAGCGATGGCAGCAAGCGGCAGAAGCAACAGTGACAACAACCTCGGAGAAACGAAGATTCACAGGTAGGGGCTGGCTTTTTAAGGCTGTTACAGGTAAATTGCCGTAGTATTATGAATAAAGTTGTAGAGTTTTGGAATTTAATGGAGATATGTAATCCAAATGTAATTATAGGTACGGAGTCATGGCTAAATGTTGATATAAATGATGCGGAAGTTTTCAGCTCAGATTACAGGGTGTTTAGGAGGGACAGGGACGGAAGGGGAGGGGGAATTTTTATTTGCGCTAAGTCAGAGTTACAAAGCAAAGCGCTATGGGTAGAAGAGGATGTAGAGATTATGGCAATTGAAATTATTGATCAAAAAAACGAAGGTAATAATATAACAATAATAGCTTGCTACAGACCACCTAGCGAAACTAATCACAAAACGTTGCATAAATTAATAGAAAAAATCTCTTCCGTAAAGGGAAACGTTATTGTAGCAGGGGATGTAAATCTGCCAAATGTAAACTGGAAAGGTCAGTTAATAGGAGGCGAAGACCAAAATCTTGTTAATTTTCTGGTTTGGGAACAGGGTTTGTTGCAAGTCGTTAACACAAGTACTCGGCAATCAGCCTTACTAGATGTATTTTTATGCAGGCCTCAGTCTTTGTTTGCTGAATGTGAGGTCTTGCCAGGTATCAGTGACCACCATTGTGTGCAATTAGAAGTAAACTGGGGGGGGGGACGATTAAACCGGTTTGAATTAGAACAAACATCAATTAGCTGGAATTTCCAGAAAGTGGACGGGGCTGCTATTCAGAATTTTCTACGCGAGCAATATTGGTCTTTAGTAAAATCTGCCACTAGTGTAAATGAAGCCTGGGCTAGTTTCAAAACACTTACTTCGGAAGCAATTATGAAACATGTACCTTTTAAAGTTATGAAAAATAACGCTGATCCAGAATTTTATACAAAACGTATTAGGTCACTTAAAAGGAAAACAAGGCGCGCGTATCATAAAAGGAGGAAATCAGAATGGCATTTTATTAAATTTAAAGAATTAACCAAGAATTTACAAAACGAAAAGTTGCAAGCGCAGGAGCGGTTCTTAGAACAAATTTTAAATAAGGAAAGTGATGGATGGAAAGCATTTTACAATTATGTGAGGAGACGCAGGGGTAATAAAGAAGGCATACCAGATTTCAAAGTTAACGGGACTGCCGTAATAAATGATAAGGAAAAGGCGAACATATTAAATGCACATTTTGTATCGGTCTTTCATCAAATGGATGATAGTCCTGAACGGGAAAATAGGAGTGGTGGAGAATCGCTTTTTCAAATAATGGCGCCAAAATTACGTAAAAGGATCAAGATGCTACAGAATCGAAAATCAAGAGGGCCGGACAACGTACCTACTGAAATATTAAAAATAGGGGGAGAAGCCATGATTCCCTACCTAATGCTCTTGTTTAACATGTCAATTAACAACCGTGCACTACCGGAAGACTGGAAATCCGCTATTGTAGTTCCAATATACAAAGGGGGTAATAAAACAGAAATAAATAATTATCGGCCTGTTAGCCTAACGTCGGTAGTGTGTAAAGTAATGGAGCATCTAATTGCAGAATACATACGGGAGGATTTAGAAAACAAACAGTGGTTCAACAAAGCGCAACATGGGTTTAGATCCGGGTATTCATGTGAAAGTCAAACAACTTCATTAATTCAAGATTTGGCAGATGAGGTGGATGCAGGGGGAAGGACTGATGCAGTGGTGATAGATTTTTCTAAAGCTTTTGACGTAGTGCCACATAGTTTACTCATCCGGAAACTAGCAAATGCGGGACTTGATAATCGCGTTGTATTGTGGGTAGAACAATTTTTGAAAGGGAGGACGCAAAGAGTAAGAGTAGGTAGAGAATTGTCAGAAGGGGGGACCGTAAGTTCGGGCGTGCCCCAAGGCTCGGTACTGGGCCCGCTACTGTTTCTTATCTTTGTTAATGATATCCATATAAACATTAAATGCCAGATAAGACTGTTCGCAGACGATTGTATTATTTACAATAAGATTAGGAATTCCATGCATGAGACTGCTCTTCAGGACGACCTAAATGAAATCAGGTGGTGGGCCGAAGCAAACAAAATGACAATTAATGCTGGGAAAAGTAAGTCCATTGTTTTTAGCAGAACTAAGGGGAAGATTATACATAACTATCAAATGGGCGGGGAACCAATTCCACAGGTGGACAGCTGCAAATATTTGGGAGTGTGCTTGTCAAGTAATGCTGGATGGGGGGAACAGATAAATAGTACATCTAGGAAAGCGTGGAAAGCATTGCATTTCGTAATGAGAATACTGAAAAAGGGGAGCGCAAAGACCAGGGAACTAGCCTACAAATCTTTAGTGCGGCCGGTTATGGAATATGGAGTAGCATGTTGGGACCCATACAGAGTCAATCAGATTGATTACTTAGAAAAAGTGCAGAGAAGGGCTATAAAATTCATAAGGAGAGGTAAAGATTTTGGGTTTACAAAAGGTGAAGAGAATGAATGGGAACCGCTAAAAGTTAGGCGTAAAAAACATAGATTAGTTGCGTTATTTAAAGCTTATACTGGTTCAAATGCTTGGGCGGATGTTAGAGAAAGGTTAGAGAATCCAGCACACTACGGTCGAAACGATCATCTGTTTAAAATTAGGGGTAGAAAGTGCAGAACCGACGTGGGAAAATTTTCTTTCGTTAATAGAACCATTGAGGAATGGAATGAATTGCCTGTAGCAGCCTTTCAGGGCTGTCCTCTGACCTTAAAGCAGTTCAGAAATAATATTAGCAGAATAAATGTTGGTTAATTAACTAGTGTACTCATTTCACAAACTATACTATTAAAGTTGACACTACCAGGTTGAAAATACTGGTAACTAAATATAAGGACCAATTATAAATAGTTAAGTACCTCGAAAATAGTTACGTACTTTGTAAATTGTTAAGTACTTTGAAGATAGTTAAGTAAATTGAGAATAGTTAAGTAAATTGTGAATAGTTAAGTAAATTGTGAATAGTGAAGTAAATGGTGAATAGTTAAGTAATTGTGAATAGTTAAGTAAATTATAAATGGTTCAGTAATTAGGGATTTTAAAAGCTTTGTTAATATTTAAAATTAATCATTTTGTATTGTTAGTCTTGTTATTATTATTATTATTATTATTATTATTATTGTAAGCTAGTCATGGTGATGTAAATTTTGTACGGTTTAATTCTGCCACCGGGAAGTACCCAATTGCAGAATAAATAAATACATACATACATACATATATGACTGGTGACAAATGAGAAGACTGGAAAATTTAATTGCAAGCCTACGTTTATCGATCGAACAATATATGCTGCTAATCTACTCGCTGTATATATCGCCTCTCGTCAGATCGTATTCAACAAGCCTATATACATTGGTATGGGTGTGTTGGACATCTCCAAGACATTAATGTGTCACATTAAAGGCATACAACGTAGTGATATTAATCAGTACATTACATTTGAGAGTTATACCGACTGTCTTAAAACCGGAGGAATCATCAGAACGCTCATGAGTCTGATCCTGTCCCGGTAGCATGCTCTTGCCACAGTGCAAGTGAATAAAATCACATTGACTCCGTTTGATGATAAAAGAGTTATTGCTGAGAATGGAATAACGACATGTGCGTATTGACATTACAGGATTACAACCAGCGTTTAAAAGAATGTAGGTCGTAGATGAAGATTTTCTCTTGAGTCTACAATCTTAAAAAAATGAAGGTTATCCCTGTGCTTTGTATGCAACTAGCTGACGCCTGATGAAGAAAGAAGAAGATAGAAGGGAAGGTGGTAACCCTGCTATTAGGAGCATCCTAGTGCTAGTCTCAAGCCTAGATAGAAAGGGGAGAGACATCTACAACGAACTAAAATAAAGGTATGGTGACGTAAACTTTTCAATTAAAACTCTCGAATAATAAAACCTTGCAATTTCCCTAAAAGAAAGTCGAGGTTATCTCTAGTTAGCCAGATTAGGGTAGACGATGACTGAGTAGAATAGATGATGAGAGGAACGTTTTGGATTGGTCAGGTTAATCTAGGCTAGGCCCTCGTACTTATTGTGTAAGTTATGAAGGATGGATTAGTTTATATTGCCTTGGCAATGGGTTGGATACGTGTTGTTCTTACGTTTTGTTACGAGGTTACATGGTTGCTACGTGTTGTTACGTCGTGTGATGTTTCTAGTTACGGCATGTCACGTGATGTTACGTGGTTACATGCGCATGTTACTTAGTGTGACGTCTTGTTACATGGTGTTACGTCTTGACACGTGGTTACGTGCTTATGTTACGTAGTGTAACGTCTTGTCATGCTGATATGTTACGTGGCGTTACGTCTTGTTACGTGGTTATGTTAGATGAGGATAGGAATTAATAGACAATGAGAAGATTCAGAGCATACAAGGTGGGGATAGGTTAGGACGTATACTTCACTGTAACCGATATACAGTCTGTCCCTCTCCGTCTCGCGCACTACTGTTTAACATATAAAAAGTTTGTAAGGTTTAGAAAAAAAGTATATAAATGTGTTGTAACGTTGGATGAGAAATGTTTTATAATCTAACTACTCTCTATATTACCGTACAAACCGACATTCCTCCTTCTCCTTCAACCCCTGCCTTTCCCTGTATCTCTCCCGTTTTCCATATTTCTCCCATATAAGCGCATATTCTACTTCTCAACCCCTGTCTAGACTAGCACGTCTCCTCGTATTCCCTACCGCTCTCATATAAATGCATTTTCCTCTTTGAAGACTCTCTCAACCTAGCACTTACCTTCGTTTTCCTCGTCTCTCCATATAAACGCATACTCTGTCATTCAAACCTTCCTGCCTAATACCTCTCCTCGGTTTGCTAGCTCTCCCATATAAAATGCTATATTCTACCCTTCAAGTCCTGTATGGTCTAGTACCTCTCCTCTTATTCCCTATCTCTTCCGTATAAAGCGTATCACCTCCTCCTTCAGCAACTGTCTAGTCTAGCACCTCTCCTCGTATTCCCTATCTCTCCCGTATAAGCCTATATTCCCTTCCTTCAGCACTGTCTAGCCTATTATATGTTCACGTTTTCCCTATCTTTGCCATAAAAGTCATACTCCACACCTCAAACTCTGTCTAGCCTAGCACTTCTCATATTCCCCCACCTCTCTCATATAAGGCACATTCCTCTACTTCAGCCCTGTCTAGCCTAGCATCGATCCTTGTATTCCCTATCTCTCGCATATAAACGCTTACGCTATCATCCAACCCTCCTAGCCTAATACCTCTCCTCGGTTTGCTATCTCTCCCATATAAAACGCCATATTCTACCCTTCAAGTCCTGTTTAGTATAGCATCTTTCCTTGTATTCCCTATATCTCCCGCATAAAGCGTATCCCTCCCTCCTTCGGCATCTGACTAGCCTAGCCTCAGCCCTGGTATTCCCTATCTCTCCCATATAAACGCATTTTCCTCCTTGAACCGGCGCATCTCCCCTCGTTTTCCCTATCCTTTCCCATATAAACGTTAAAGTGGCCCAGCTTCTGTCTATCATACAATCTGTCTCCGTTTTCCATATATTCCTCATATAAACGTATACCCTAGTCTTTAACCTCTGTCTACACTAGTACCTCTCCTCGTATGCCCTACCTCCGTCGTATAAAGCATATCCCTCCCTCCTTCAGTCCCTGCTCTACCTCGGGACTCTCCTCGTTTACCCTATCTCTCCCATATAAACGCACTTTCCTCCTTGAACGCTCCTCCAACCTAGCTACTCCCATCGTTTTCCTCGTCTCTCCATATAAACGCATACTCTGCCATTCAAACCCTCCTAGCCTAATACCTCTCCCATAATATAAAAGCCATATTCTACCCTTCCAGCCCTGTCTAGTCTAGTACCTCTCCTCGCATTCCGTATCTCTCCCGTATAAGCCCATATTCCCCGTCCTTCAGCATCTGTCTAGCATACCATCTGTCCAAGTTTTTCCTATCTTTTCCATATAAACGTATACTCCACACCTCAAACTCTGTCTAGCCTAGCACTTCTTCTCGTATTCCCTACCTTCACATATAAAGCACATCCCCACTCCTCCAACCCCTGTCTTAGCCTAGCATCGACACTCGTAGTCCCTATCTCTCCCATATAAACGCATTTTCCTCCTTGAACCGCCGCATCTAGCCTCGTTTTCCCTATCCTTTCCCATATAAACGCAAAAAAACTGTGCCAGCCTCCCCTATAATATGCTACTCATGCTTTGACTATAATCGTATATATATATATTTGAACCAAAAAGTGCAATTCTTCATATTGTGCTTAATTGGTTTTAATGGAAGGACTATTGCAAATTACCTTTAATATGTACCACTTCTGTAACACATTCGATTATTGTCAGATGCATGTCGTGAGTTTGTGTTGTATCAGTGTTATTTTTATGTATGATAGTCCGTAACAATTTCCGAAAGTGATAAGTTGAGAAGACATTTGTAAACAACTGGGGCTTATTTAGATAAGGTACAGAGCACTATTGCATGGTAATTATTTTAGCCACAAATAACACATGACTTGTGTTTCACAACATATTCTAGTGATTGTATTGTTGTTGTAATTTATAGGCTACAAATTCCTAAGAATTAATTCCTCTGCATATGGTATATTTCAAATTTTGACAATTGTGAAAGAGGTTTTGGTTGTTTCCCATTAATTAACACGTTATTAAACACAGATTTTATAGTTTCTCTTTCGTCTAAGAAATTAACAAAAAAAAAAAAAAAACGTAGGTCAAATGAATATAGAAATGGTTTGCTGGAGAATACTGAAGCGCTATCAGTGAAACGAAGAGGGTTATAAGAACGAAGGGACCTATGAATAATTTACCTGTTAGTTGGGCTTCAGTTCCCATTATTTTTTGAATAAATAATCTGTCCTTACCCCTAGTCTTGAGAATCTGTTTTGAAGTATAGGTTTTTTTTTAGCTGCAGCAACCACTGAAATAAGTTTCTGAGTACACAAAATAAAACAAATTGATCCTCAAGTTTTAAGGCACCCTATGAGATAGAATAAAGACAATTCTCTGGCAAAAAGGAAGAAAAAAACCCTGTACTATATCCAGCACATTATTTAGGACGAAATATTAATTGTTTAAATTCTCAAAGAAAGGCAGAATTGGCATTGCTTTGTCAGCTATAGCTATGACAATAAAATACAAAATCACACCTCCTCGTCCTTTAAGGTGTTCATTGTTTAAAGCTCAATAAAAGCAAACCTGAACACCTAACTCTATATGTTCTCTACACAACTGAGACAAAAGCTGCAGATCACTACACTAGGAGGGCTAGTGTTTCCTTTCTGTGTTTTAAGGGTGAATTTCTTGCATTGGTATTGTATGGTATTTGGCCAGCTGAACCAAATCTGACTGGATCTGAGGAATCAGAATACACATTTGTAGGAATTTATTCAGTTTTCACTTTCCCAGCTAGCAACTAGAGAGAGAGAGAGAGAGAGAGAGAGAGAGAGAGAGAGAGAGAGCTGAAGCCACAGAGCCTGATATATTATCTGATATACATTATTTTTCAGTAGAAGGTGCAAAATGTATATATGGCATAAGGGTGTTCTACTGAACAATTCGAGATAGGAAATCTATGGTCTGTGAAGTGAACTTAAGGAGACACGGGAGTGAACTGGTTTATCACATTACTGTTCATGCATACGTTTTCCACTTATTTATAACCACATAAGTAGAATAGATAGGAGAAATCAATAGATAGGAAACACGGGTAGAAATGATGTGCTAGGAGATAGTTGAAAGAGGGGAAATGCGTTTGTATAGGAGAGATAGGATAAACGAGGAGAGATGCTGTCTGGAGCAGAGGCTGAAGGAGGGGGAAGTGCGCTTTATATGGGAGAGGTAGGGAATGTGAGGAGAGATGCTAGGCTAGACAGAGATTGAGAGGTAGAGTATGTGTTAAATGAGAGAGATAAGAAAACGAGGAGAGATGCTAGGCTACACAGAGGTTCAGGGGTAGAATATGCCTTTAAATGAGAGAGATAGAGGAAAAGATCGGATATGCTATGATAGAAGAGAGTTGAAGAAGCGGAAATGCGCTTATATGGGAGAGGCAGGGAAAACGAGGAGAGAGGCTAGATGGAGCAGGGGTTGAAGGAGGGAAATACGTTTATATGGGAGAGAAAGGGAAAACGGAACAGAGGTGCTATGCTAGGAGAGACTTGAGGGAGTGGTAATGCGTTCATATGGGAGAGATGGGGAAAACGAGGATAGATGCTAGGCAGGATAGAGTTGATGCGTGTACAATGTTGAACGTGTTCTCTAGGATAGCACCATCCAGCATTCAGCAGGCGAACAGACACCATGGGATTAAGCGCAGCATAGGCGATATTATTTCACAGGTG
Organism: Deroplatys truncata; assembly: GCA_030765065.1. NCBI lineage: Eukaryota > Metazoa > Arthropoda > Insecta > Mantodea > Mantidae > Deroplatys > Deroplatys truncata. Next base: position 343,455,248 of record CM060990.1, on the reverse strand, counting down.
ACTCAGATATTACCGTGGGTATATAGGAGAATTCAGGCAGTATATCACAGGTGAATAGATTCCATGGTTTAGGGTTGTAGAATTCCGTATTATTTCACAGTTAATTGAGGTAATATCGTAGGTACCTAGAGTAATTCTTGTAGTATCCCGGGCGGACAGATTCCATGGTTTGGGTGCAGCACAGTTGCGTGTGATTTCACAAGTAATTCAGGTAGTATCGTAGGTATTTAGGATAATCCAAATAGTATCACAGGTGTATGGGATAATTTCGATGAGGGATTCGTATCACAGGTATTTTAAGGTAATTTCGGGTGATTCAGGTAGTGTCACAGGTATTTAAGTCATTTAGCAGGTAATTCAGATAATATTACAGGATTTATGGTAATTAAAAGAGTAATTCAATAATTTATAAGGATTTGTTTTCCAATGTTACAGCACTTTTATATACTTTTTCTAAATATTATAAACTTTTAAATGTTAAACCGTCACCGCATTAGACGAAGCGGGCTAAACTGTATAGGGTTACAGTGAGGGTATATAGAGGTAGTCTAAACCAACTATCCTGCATGGTTGAGCAGATATTATAACGTTTTTTCAGTTTTATTGTTTTATATGGTTACATTTCTGTCTAAGTGTAGTACCTTCATCAGGTAATCATTGCTTCATTAGAAAAGGACACTAAGGGTAGACGTCTCTCTCCTTTTAACTAAGCTTGAGACTAGTGCTAGGATTTGCTCCTAATGGCAAAGTTAACGTTCCCCTTCAATCTTCTTATTCTTACTCTTCTTTCTTCACCGGGTGCCTAATAGGTGTATACGCAGCATATGAGTAAGCTTACAGTTTTTAAAATTGTAGACTCACGGAGAAAATCTTCATCTTGAGTTCCGGGTTACATTCTCTTAAGTGCTGTTGCTAATTATGTACGGCCCTTGTGCATATGTTGCTATTCCCTTCTCGGCAATAACCCTTTTATCGCCGTAAGGAGTCAGCGTGACTTTATTCCTTGCACTGAGGTAACAGCATGTTCTTGTGACAGAATCAGATTCATAAGCGTTCTTATTATTTCATGGGTTATAAAATAGTCTGTATAGCCGTGAAATGTAATATGCTGTTAAATAGCACTATGTTTTATCCCTTTAATCTTTTTTATCACTGAGCCTTGGATATCTAGTGCATACATCTTAGGTTGTAGCCCTACGAAGCGCAGGATGATTCTGCCATTAGCTCCATTCTTAAATTTTTCCAGCACCCTTTTGTTTTGAGTGGAATGGCATATATGTTTGACAGGGTGTTCAGATTTATCTAAACGCTCAAGAAACGTATCTTGTCCTGGTACATACCTTCAGTTGTCACCCGATGAATGAATGAATCATTGTCCATATACACAAACTTCAGGTTTTCAGATCCTTAATATGGCAGCAACACATCATAATGATAGTGACACATTAATGTCTTAGAGATGTCCAACACACTCATTCCAGTGTAAATAGGCATGTTGAATAGAACGATCTGTCAGGAGGCTATATGCACAGGAGATAGATCAGCAGCATATATTGTCCTATCGATAAACGTAGACTTGGCGATCATCTTTTCCAGAGTATTCTCGCTTGTAACCAGCCGTATATCCATACGATTACGCAGGTTCTCCATAGTTTTTCCAAACATGGCATTGTTAAGGAGTTTGTAGAGGTCCTTCTCGAAATCATTTGCAGCCTGTTGTCGTAGTCTGTTGTTAAATTGCACATCAGATTTTAACCACTGAGACTGTTGGAATTGTAGCACACGAAGAATTGTACTCAAGCGTAACCCATGACTAAGAGCTCCTTCAAAGTCATGTAATGTACTACATACTTCTTCCGAGGTCCAAGTTGGGGTTCCAGTTTCTTTGAAGGGGACTCCTTGGGCTTCATACGCTCAGGCAGGAAAGGTAGATCGTTGTGTAGATCGTGAAGTTCTGCAGCATACTCGATGTTGACTTATAATAGGTATCCATGAGGTTCATCTGCCTGTAGTGTCTCTATAACGAAATGCATAATAGGACTGTTTCTGCAAAGGTATTTGTCACAGTTAACATGAACTATATAGAAAATCGGCGTTTATATAAGACTAGTTTTAAAGAATTATAATCAATACTCTATAAGAAAATCAAATACCCTCTAAACCCTGTTTTCCGTAAACGTTACTGCATTCTCTCAAGCGAGAGATGTCCCTTCAGTCACCCAACAGTCTGCTTGTATACCACGCTGCGATGAATAGCATTCCTTAAGAAGAATTCCTATTCAACTGTTAGCAGGTAAATCTTTATCGTCAGCACAGTAGGAAATTCGAAGCTTTTCAAACATTTCACTCTCATTACATCGATAATGAAGTGTGTAATGTAGCTATTTCGGCAATGGTTTATTGGTATTAAAACGTAGTAGATAAAAAATAAGCTTTAGTAAGGGGAATTTTTATATCCACTAACAAGGACGGATTTAGAGAAAGTTGTGTGAATGTAACACATCAGATTTTTATTCTGTATTTTCTTGTGAACAGTGCACAGAGAAAAAGGCCTTGGAATTCATCATGGAATCACATGACCGCTAATTGCTTATATTTTCTGACTCTATTAGTACATTGATGGCCGTCCTCTTCATTCGGAAGGAAATTTGCATAATCTTATATAGCAGGTAAACGTTAAGCGCTAGATGAAAACGTACTACACACAAAGATGTTTAAAACGCATACCTTATTTCAGTTAACTTTTTATAGTATAGGCCATGTTTGATATACCCTAAATGTAAAACGACTTTTAACCATGAAAGGACTCCAATGAATTATTGTACACCTTTGCAGCCGCTATGTCAGTAATATTATACTCACTTGAATCCAGTCCTTTTTAACATGAATGCGAGGGTGATTTTGAGTAAGTAGCCTTTGAAACGGTAGAGGCTATTCTGTGACAATAACAGACATTTTATGGACGGCCTACAGAAAGACTTGCTCACCCCATCGTTTATGTCAATCACTTGCCAGCGTCAATAAACGTAACCAAACTTTCGAGTATACACCTCTTAAATGTACCAAAGATAGAAACAGGTCAAATTATTTATTTATCTCTATCTCTATTCCTCGGTATATACTTCTTTCTTTCTTTCTCTCTCTCTCTCGCTCTCTCTTCGATATTTTAACATAATTTGTTTTACTCGAAGCAACGCATGCATTCAATCCTTTATATACCCTACTTTCCAAAGTTTTTATTTCCTAGCATGCACTGCCTCACGTTTTAAGAAAATTTATTCATTATAGATTTTCATTCAGCTACAGAAACTTGTGATAGTGTTAACATTTTGAATAAAGCGTATATTTCCGCTAGAGTGATACACATGGATACCAATTGTTAAAATCAAAGACGAGTATTAATTGTGTTACTGGTAAGAAGGTTAATCTATAGTAGCACCCTTCGGTCGTATGGTATTGTGGTTAATAGCTCCAATAGAGAGACAGCATCACTCAAGAATGTAATGAGCAAAGAAGACCTATGTACAGGCCGTTTGAATGGTAGTCGAATGGGAGGTCCTTTAGTGGAAATAACCACCAAGTCAGTACTATGGAAATGAGAGAACTAACTCAAGAGCCTGTGATCGAACTCGGATAGGTGCAAATAATTATCATCAAATGCACATAAATTGGTCAATTACGGTGCAGAAATGACAGTGCTGCTCCTAAGCGTTTCGTTTTGTTTTCGGGTGTCTGGTTTTTCCGGACCTGGTAGAAAATTTCCCAAACACAGGTGCTTATTGACAATTTCATGCAAGAAGGATCGCGATATCTGCAGAAAATGGCTGCTGAGCTCCGCAATCCTAAAGCGACGGTTCTCCAGGATGCTCTGCCGCACCAGCTCAAGAAGGTCATCATTGATAAGGGTCGGTCGTCCACTGCGCTCTTCATCACGGACACTTTGACGACCTTCGGAAAACTGCCTGAAGCAGCGACGCACCATCTGTTTGCTAACAATGTTCGGCCCTTAGACCTTACAGTGTATTTCGATCGGCGCTGTTTTGTGCATTAAGAAACTTTATCACTGACCGAACCTTGCAGGGGGCAGGAGAACGAATAAGAGCCACCATTTCGGGCCATTACTGCCGTGCCACTGGCACCAGGCGGGACCTGTCTAGCCGCCATATGAATGATACGTCATATATCTGTTACGTACGCTCATTTTTCCTGGTTAAATACGTTTACTTTGAAGGAAACGAATTCGGGTAACTTGCTTCCAGGATGCGCCTCGTACAATGAATAGTATAGTGGGAAAACGTTCCTACATAGTTGACACTCTGAAAACTAAAAGATCACGGCTTCGTTTGTCTAGTGGGGTGATGGATAAAGTTCTTTCATGAGCTCAATTTCTATCTCTGGCGAGTCTAAATTTATTCACGCGCGAATGGATTTGTGTGCGCTTGAAATTAATGTTTAAATAGGATTACTGATGTAATGCACTGGCAAGTCTTTCTCTATCCCTATCGTTTATTAATGGGTATACAAACTATTCTTATTTAAGCTTATTTTTCTATCAATTCCATTTTAATACAAATACACCCTTGTAGAAACAGTTGTATTGCACATTTTCTTATAGATACAATGAAAAACATAGCGAAGAGCCTCTGCGTAGTTAGCGCCATGAAAATTACAGGTCCCGGGTTTGTTTCTCGGCTGAGGTGACGGATAAATTTCTTTAACGAAATTAATTTCTATCTCTCGCGAATCTATATTTATTTACATGTGAATTAGTTTATGCGTGCTTGAAATTAATGTTTAAATATAATTTCTGGTATGATACATCAACATGGCCTTCTCTACCCTTTATCATTTATAATCAGATATATAAATTATTTTTACTAAAGCTTATTCTTTTAATCCTAATAAGGATTTGTAGAAATAACTACATTACTAATTTCGTTATAGATACAAAAGGAACAGCTATAGTCAAATGTTTAGGAACTGAGCGCCAATGCTAGCCTCGAAATTCCATACTGTTTCCTTGCTATCACGAGAAACACCTCAAAATCTACTTTAAAACAACGATAAAGTACTAAACATGTCGAAACATTGATAACGGATACCTCAGAAATGGTTTAAGCTACAAGTGCTTTAAATATACTGTATGTTTTAAAGTGGGCTACAAATTCGTATGTGGTACTTTTTCATCAATCGCTTAAACTTTGCCAGTTATACATAACGAAAAAAAATTTCCTCAAAATGGAATGGAATTTAAAGGCTATTTCACTGAGCAATTTCCGATATGCATTTTATTTTCCAGGTAAATACCTTAAAATATGCTATTTTGATGAAAATGTAGAAGCTATTTTTTAGAAAACAAATAGGTGTGAAAATATTACATGTAAAGAGTAGTTTCAGGCAAGGCGATATTCTTGAAAATAGTTTTGCTGAACCTAAATACCAAATTTGGTATTCCACTTTTCGTTTACAGTTTATACTATTCGTAAGTACACACACACACACACACATGCACACTCGCGCACATATACACCGTGTACACAACGTATTCGGCTATATACATACACACTTGAACTACTTACACAAATCCGTATAAACACATCTGAAACATACATGAACACATACTTATACCTCCTCCTAAAACGCGTGGGAATGCACGAAGTCATACGAATAAACCTGAACAAACGAACATCACAAATACATATGGATACGCCCGAAAGCAGGCGTAAACACCTATCGAAATTTAAGAGTTTAGGCACTTGATCGTTGTTTTAGTATTAAATTCAGTATATGATTGATCTAGAGATTTCGTGTCCACTCTATAAACAGGGTGCCTTCAGCATGACCTTTATTGCGTTAGTTAGCCTTGAGATGTCGGCATTGTGTTCCCTCCAAGAATAATCAGCTTTCGAAAGAGGTTTCGAGGTGAAGAAGTAATCATTTCCTTGAAGAAGGATTAATACGTTATTACATCAAGCGTGATGATGAGTAACTCTGCATATAAGCATATCATTTCTAGTGCATTAGGATATGTGCTCTAAATGTAGAAAGAAATTCATTCGAATTTATGACAAGACAAGGCATGAAATTACTTGTAAACGAGTCTTTAAGTGCAAGTACTGTATCACACCCCACAATGATAGTTATAAGGGAGAGCGGCATGAAGATGTGGGTGAATTGTGCAGTCCTAAGAAGAGAATGAAGTCAGAACCTGCTAGACATCAGTTGTTATCTACAATGGAGGACGGTAACATGAAGGGGTATGCATATTCATTCGAGGGTTGATTGAGATCGTATTTCATACGCTGTAATTCATCAAAGGATACGAATGTTTATCTACAGGAAGCAAAACAGGAAATAATTCAGGCTGTTCAGAAGGAATTTAACACTCACAAAGTGTGAAAACCCATCTATTGGTTGAATGTCGAGTTGTGAACAATATCGGGAAACATGAAAAAACTAAAATGCCGAATCCCGCCGTGTTTTGTGGAAACGGATCTGAAGCCCACGTTGCCAACGAAATTCAAGAAATTGCTTACTGGAATGGAGGAGTCATAGCTTAAGGGTAGGAACTGGGCTTTGCTTGCTGTGGAAAGAGCTCGGCGGCTTCGTATAAACAAGTATAACACCTTACGGGGAAATAGCTACCTACCGCTACCGCCATCAGTCGAGGCTAAAGAAGCTTGTATAAACATCCAGAACTACAGTGACGAGAAGTGCTTGTACTAGCCACGTTCCTGTAGAAAGATGCACAACGTGTCAGAAAATACAAAACGTATTCAAGATAATTATGACTTCAGCTGTATTTCATAATCACGACACTTGCTCATATACCGAAATTTGAGAAGCTCAACGGGATGTCCGTCAAAGTTTTTGGGTTGGATGGGAAACAGGAAGTATATCCAATAACGGTTGTTGATACTGAGCTGGCAAACCATCGTGATTTGTTACGATTGAGTGATAGCAGTAGAAATCTTCGCTATGTATACATAAAAAATTTTAAAAAACTTATTTGACGTCAGAAAACTGAACATAGTGGACGAGTGTACAATTCTAAGATGTGTTTCACACATTTTGATTATCCATATGGAGGAAGTGGGTTGGAAAACTACAAGAACATGCATCCGTCTGTAACCAACAGGATATTACAAGGATAGTAAGGCCCACAATGAAGAGCTCCTTCGTACACGTTCAAAAATTTTGAAAGGATGTTGAAACTGCCTTACGTCATCTATGCGGATGTTGAAAGCATCCTCACTCCATTTCATACGTGCATCCCTAATCCTGAAACTTGCTATGTAACCCCTTATCAGGAGCATACACCTATGAGTTTCTGTGTTGACGTGAATACCTCGGAGTCTGTTGAACATCTGGAAACTGTTCTTCCTAAGCATATCCTGGTTTTGATACTGGTGAGAACTTTATGGAATACCTGACATCCCTGGCAATGCATATTGATAATATATACCAATCTGCCAAGCCTCTGAAGCAAACAGATCAACAGAAGAAGGATTTCGACTCCTCTACTCTGTGTTACTTGTCTGGTAAAGCCTTTACAGAAAAGACCTATAAAGTACGCGACCATGATCATAACAGTGGTGAATATCTTGGAAGTCTTCATTATGAATGCAATTTGCCCTGCAAAACACCGAAATATATTTACCATCTTTATGCATTACCTTAGTGGGTGTTACTGACATTTCTTTGTTAAGTGGCTGGGATGTACGAGTGGGCGAGTGGAGGTAATTCCTAGCTCTGATTAAAGCCATATAGCACTTTCCAAGTATGTAGGAGATATAAAGTTTCGGTTTGTGGATTGCCTTCGGTTCGTAAGTACGAGGCGTATTCCAAAGCTAAGGTCCGGCGAACAATATTTAACTGAATGACATTTCACGCCTGCAGCGCTGTCTATCGACTCCTGAGGAACCTACCTTAGTGTTGGTGTAACGCAGTAGGCGTTTGCCAGTCGGTGATAGCAGATCGCAATGGCTGCGACAATCGTAGATTCCGCAAGTTGTGAAGCGCGCGGTGTGAAAAGATTTTTGCTGGCAAAGCAATCGTCAGCTGCGGTCAGCCATCGTGAGATATGCCTCATGTATGGACCGGACATAATGGGTGACAAACAGGTTCGACACTGGTGTCGAGAATTTGGAAATGGCCGTACAAATATGCACGATAGACAGTGGAGTGGTAGGCCAATATTCAGACCACGACATTGTTGAGGAGGTGAACCAAAAAGTTTGAAGTGATTGGCTTTTGACGATTAGTGGTCTGGCTGATGAATTCCCAAATGTTGCTCCGACCTCACTATGATGGATTATCACTGAACAGTTTGTATATCGGAAACTTTGTGCGAGGTGGTTGTCAAAACTGCTCACCGGTTAGCACAAAGATCAACGTTTGCGTAGTGTACGACAGTTTTTGGAGCGCTATAGACAAGATGGGTTTTCCACGTTGTTACGTGCGACGAGACACGAGCGTACACCAACACAGAGTCGAAACGACAGCAATGCAGTTACGCCGTTCCGGTTCACTCAAGGTGTAAGCAATCGCTGTAAACAAATCGCAAAATGATGGCTACCATGTGTTGGGACGAAAAGGGCGTCCTTGTGATTGATTTTGAGGACCGTGGGTCAACAATTACAGCTGAGTTTTACTGAGCAACGCTTACCAATCTGAGGCGCGCAATCCAAAATCGACGCCAGGTAAACTGTCGTCTGGCATCTTCCTCCTGCACGACAACGCACTTCCGCACACCGCTGCCAAAACTAAAAAGAAGGTTCATGTGTTTCGTTGGGAAATCTTTGACCACCCTCCGTACCGTTCCGAGACGGCACCAGGGCGACTATTTCCTCTTCCTGCATTTGAAACGCTGGCTGGGTGGACAACGAATTCAAACCGATGATGAATTCAAGTCCAGCGTTAACAACTAGTTCAAATCCCAGGTGGTAGGCTTCTATGCCGAGGGGGTAAAGAAACTGGTACAGCATTACAGCAAATATATAGCTGTGAACGGCAATTATGTGGAAAAGTAAAGTATATATGTAGGCATATTTTACTGCCAATAAAAACCTTGTCTTATGTGTGATGTTATTATGACCAAGCGGACATTAGTTTTGGATTACGCCTTGTACAAGCTTGGATAAACTTGAAAAATCTAACATCCTGAAACACTGAGGTACCTTGGAGAAGACAAGTTGGAGTTGATGACTCCTAAAGGAATATTCCCTATGATTACGTCACTTCATGCGATGTCTTTAACGAAACCTGCATGCCTCCTAAGAACTCCCTCTACAATAGATTAAATGAAGAAGGAATTAGCGACGCCCACTACAATCATGTTAGAAATGTAGAGAGACTGTTTAATGTGAGAAACCTTGGCGAGTAAATCCAACTGTACTTAACCTGAGATGCTCCTCTTCTAGTTGATGTCCTTGAGACATTAAAGATCAGACCTTGAAAACTCATGAAGTCGATCCCGCTCAGTATTTCACCTCTCCAGGACTTACAAGGGACGCCATGCTACTGTATACTGGAATTCAGCTGTATTTTGTATAGGATTATGATCAACTGCTCATGGTGGAATCCGGCATAAACGAAGCTTTATGCCAACCTTCCCATCAGTATGCAGAGGTTAATAATACCTACATGGAAAAATTAGACCCGTCGAGAAAAAACCCAATGCATCACATACGACAAATGAAAATAACCAATATGGTTGGGCAATGTACCACACTCTCTCTTCTGGTGGAATTCAGTGGGTTCCTACTAATAAAATCAACTTAGAAACACTACAAGAAGATGGTCCTTATGGATGCACATATTATAAGACAACATCGAGTATTCTGCAGAACTTCACGATCTACACAACGATCTACCTTTCTTGCTTTAGTGTATGAAGCCCAAGAAGTCGTCTTCAAATAAACTGGTACCCCATTTTGGACCTCGGAAGAAGTATGCAGTACAAGACGCGACTTCGAAGCAAGCTCTTATTCTTACACTTGAGTAAAATCCATCGTGTGCTACAATTCCGAAAGTCTCAGCGGTTAAAACCTAATGTGGAATCTAACAACAGACTACGACAACAGGCTGCAAATGATTTCTAAAATGACCTGTATACAAATGCCATGTTTGGAAAAATTATGGGGAAACGGCGCAATTGTATGCATATAAGTCTGGTTTCAAGCGAGAAGACCCTAAAAAGTTAATCGGCAAGTCTATGTTTATCGATAGGACAGTTTATGCTGATAATCCATCTGCTGGGCAAATGTCCTCCCGACAGATCGTATTCAGCAAGCCTATATTCATTGGAATGAGTGTGCTGGACATCAGTTAGACATTAATGTGCCAATATCATTATGATGCGTAGTTGCCATATTATGGATCTGAAAACCTGAAGTTTATATATAGGATACTGATTCATTCATTCATCGAGTGACAACTGAATAAGTGTACCGGGACAAGCTACGTTTTATTGAGCATCTAGATTACCCTGTTAACTATACATGTTACTACACTCAAAACAAAAGGTACTGGGAAAATTTAAAGATGAGTCAATGGCAAAACCATCCTGCGCTTTGTAGGACTACGACCTAAGATGTATGCACTAGACAACCAAGGCTCAGTGATAAAAAGATTAAATGCCTAAAACGTAGTGCTATTAAGCAGTATATGACATTCCACTGCTATACAGACTGTCTTAAAACCCATGAAATAATAAGAATGCCCATGAATCTGATCCTGTCACCAGAGCATACAGTTACCTCAGTGCAAGTAAATAAAATCACGCTGACTCCCTACCACGATAAAACAGTTATTACCGAGGATTGAATAACAACATATGTATATGGACATTACAGTATTGCAAACAGCGATTAAGAGAATGTATTCCGGATCTCAAGATGGACATTTCCTCCGTTAGTCTAGAATTTTTAAAAAATGCAAGTTTACTCGTGTGCTTCGTATACACCTAGTAGCCACCTGGTGAAGACAGAAGAATAAGAATAAGAAGATGAAACGAGAGGCGTCAACTTTGCCATTAGGAGAAAATACTACCGCTAGTCTTAAGCATAAATAAAAGGGGAGAGACTTCTGCCCTTACAGTCCGTATGTAATGAAGCAATTACTAACTGATACGGCTACTACACTTAGACAAAAATATAACCATATAAAGCAATCAAGCTGAAAAATCGTTATATCTCCTCAACCATGCGGGTGAGTTGGATTAGACTACCTCAGTATACCCTAACTGTAATCCTATACACAGTTTAGCCCTCTCTGTCTACACGGTAACTGCTCAACATATAACAGTTTACAAGATTTAGAACAAGCATATAAAAACGTTGTAACATTGGATAAGAAATGTATATAAAGTATTCAATTATTCTCTAAATTACCATAAATCCTGCGGTACTACCTGAAATACTTGTTAAAGTGACTTAAATACCTGTGATACTACCTGAATCATCCGAAATTACCTTAAATGGCTGTGGTACCATTCGCTCATCGAAATTACTCCAAACAACCGTGATACTACCTGGATTACCCCAAATACCTACGATACTACCTAAATTACTTGTGAAATCATACGCAACTACGCTTCACCCAAACCACGAAATCTGCGCTCTTGTGATACTACCTGAAGTACCCTAAACACCCACGGTACTACCTGAATTACCTGTGAAATCATACTGACTATGCTGCGCTCAAACCCATGATATCAGTTCACCTGCTGAATGCTGGATGGTGCTGTCCTGGAGAAGATGTGGACATTGTACATGCGTCAACCCTAGACTCCCTAAAACCTATCCTCGTTTCCCTATCTCTCCCATATAAACACGTTTGCCCTCCTTCAACTCTTTCCTAGCATAGCATCCCTCCCCCGTTTTCCCTGTCTCTCCCATATAAACGCATTTCTTTCCTTCAGCCCTGCATCACCTAGCCTCTCTTTTCGTTTTCCCTATCTCTCTCATATAAACACATTTCCGCTCCTTCAACCCTCTGCTATTATAGCATATCCGACCTTTTCCCCTATCTCTCTCATATCAAAGAAATATTCTACTCTTCAAACTCTGTGTAGCGTAGCATCTCTCCTCGCTTTCCTATCTCTCCCATATAAACGCATACTCTACCCCTCAACTTCTGTCTAGTATAGCATCTCTCCTCGTATTCCCTACCTCTCTCATATAAAGCGCAAATTCTACCTTCAACCTCTGTCTACCTATCATCGCTTCTCGTTTATCTATATCTCCCATATAAACGCATACACTGTCCCTCAACCTCTGTCTAGCCAAGTATCTATCCTCGTATTCCCTACCTCTCTCATATAAAGCGCATTTCCTCCTCCTTCAGCTCCTGCTCCAGCCAGCATCTCCCCTCGTTTTCCTTATCTCTCCCGTATAAACTTATTTGCCCTCCTTCAACTCTCCTAGCATTGTATCTCTCCCCGTTTTCCCTATCTCTTCCCATATAAACGCAAATAGTGCGCTCGATTTCTCTTATCTATCCTACTCACGTATATGTTGACAGGTACTGTATTGTACTGTTAATTTACATTTAAATTCTGCACGTCAACTGCAAGTAGTATCATTGACACACCTTAACCTACCTATGATGTTGCATCTCAAAACAGCTCAAACTGACGGCAATAAGTTTGAACGCAAACATGACGTCGGCGTACCCCAATTACACACACACACACACAAACACCCATGCCCATGGCGGGACTCGAACTCGCTACCCTCAGCTTGGCGTAGCGCCGAAGCTAAACGCTCCACGACCACGGCTACGAAGGCCGGCCTGTTAATGTAGCAGTAATTATCGCAGTATTCTATATCCAAAATTCCTGATTAATAGTATCACACATTCTCAGAAATCGTTAAGTCAGCGCTCTAAGACTTTTATTACATAGTGGTTTCAGACCTAGAAATAACCGAGCGAGATGGCTTCGCGATAACTCGTGAGGATCACGTTCGGAATGTCCACCCTGACGGAGCTTTCTTTTTGTCAGATTTTCCTTAGTCCTCATAACGGGCAATGACGGGAAGGTACTCCAAACGTAGGCCTGGAACATTTCATTAAAAAGCTTCCCTTCTCACGTATTATTTAATTGCACATATCACCAGTGCCCACCACCTGTGGTGCGATATGTGTTAAGAACGGCATCAAATACTAAAAACACAAGATATAGAAATATAAGTTTAACCCTCCGTCAGTCGCTAGGGGCCTGAGAGACTCCTGGCATTATATAAATGTTACAATTTTCGAACGAACGAACCTATGCAATTGTCTGACTAGGACATCTAACACTACACCTTGCGCGATTATTTGCTGCAGCGATAACCTTATCTGTTTATTTTTTTGGCTGGAGGAATGAATAATCAGCAGTTACGTGTCGCACAGATCAACCAGGCCCCGCGCGCTTGCTTTCGTTACATATTGTTGACAGATTTGTTTCTCATTAGCTTTTGTGCAATATTGCTTTAATATTGCAAGGAGCTGTTACTGCTTCGTCATGAATACAAGTAAACGGTACGATCTACAAAATCCGAATGATTTGGAAGAAGTACATCGCCTACTTTGCGATGATGATGCCTTGCCCGTGGATGACAACTTATATGAATAAGATATGACTGATTCAGAAGATAAACTTAAAACAAGATCTTTAGATTCAGAAACTGACCATGAAGATGAAGAAGAAGACGATGAAAGCAGCTTGTATGATAACATGTATTTTATAGGTAACATCATATGCGTATCATAGTAATTCTTTTTCTTCTTCTTCTTATTATTGACAATACATTCTGTTGTTATTCACAGGAAGAGATGGAACAAAATGAAAAATAACACCTTTGAAAATAACACAGACAAGGGCTCACAATATATTGACCAAACTTCCTGGTGTGGTAGGAGCTGCCAAAAATGCGAAAACGGAAATTGATTGTTGGAACCTTTTTGTTACCGAAGATATAGTTGATTTGATTGTTGAAAGCTCAAATACTTACATTAGCAGTGTGCAGCACAAATTTGATTGTGAAAGAGACAGCAGACCTACAGATGTAATAGAAATAAAAGCTTTCCTAGGCTTATTGTACCTGGCAGGAATTTTTCGTGGTGAACGCCAGAATATTCACAAGTTTTGGAGAACCGATATTGGAATTTCTCTATTCCGAATGACTATGTTCGAAAAACGATTCAGTTTTCTAATACGCTGTATTCGCTTTGATGACAAAAGCTCAAGATTGGAGCGACGAAGATTGGATAAATTGGCTGTTGTTAGAGAAATGTTTACATTCTTTCTGAACAACTATCAGAACCATTATTCTCTTGGACAAAATGTCACTGTCGACGAACAGTTGCCAGCATTTCGTGGTCGATGTGCTATTAGACAATATATACCATCCAAGCCAAACAAGTATGGCATAAAGATATTCTGTTTGAGTGATGCAAAACTGTTTTATACAACTAATATGTAGATTTATTGTGGACAGCAGCCGGACGGACCCAATTTACAAACTAACTCGTCAGAGGCTATAGTGCTGAGACTAACTGAACCAATCTCTGGCACTGGACGAAACGTTACTGCAGATAATTGGTTTACCAGTGTATCGCTGGTGAATGAATTGCGCAAAAGACAACTTTCTTTCGTCGGTACAGTGCGAAAGAACAAAAAAGAGTTACCCACTAATTTCACTTCTCCAAAAGATCGTAGACAGTACGAAAGCATATTTGACTTCACAAAAAATGAAACACTTGTTTCATATGTTCCAAAAAGGGTAAAACAGTAGTTTTGCTCTGAAGTCTACATGTTTCATCCACACAGTTATCAGAAGGTGCTGAGAAAAAGCCTGAAATAATCCTGCATTACGACGACACTAAATGTGGAGTTGATGCAGTAGATAAATTGTGTACTACATACAATGCTAGAACAACGAGAAGGTGACCCATGGTAATTTTTACCATATCTTAAACATTCTAGGGTTAACTTCCTTGGAAACCAAAATAAATATTCCAAAAGGCAGGAGTATTTGAAGTCACTATCTTTAGCTTTACTATTGCAACAGCTACAAAGGAGAGCAACAGCATCAAATCTACCCGGTGATTTGAAAGGACTTTTGACAAAATATAAACCTGAAGAATCCGGCGTAGATGAATTGTCAAATACACCACTATGCACATTGAAAAAGAAACCATGTGAAACCAGCAACAAAGACAAAATGAACTGCAAAACTAAATATGCATGTGGGAAATACAACACCCCCCTGTGTTTGAGCAAACATGCTAAAATTATTTGCGATAGTTGCTTAGTCGGGGAAAACAGGGCTGAAATAGTAGATGATTCTGAGTAACTGAACATTTGAAATTACAAGTTGTATGTATACCTGGAAATGGCAATGTATTTCTTTATACTTACTGTAATACAATTTATAACGTATATGTACTCATATTTTATCTTATATTTTTATGTTGTAAGATAATAGCTATTAATGAAAGCCTTGTACGCTTAATCTAAATAAAGGTAAAAACAGGAAAAAAAGAAAATAAACGAAAAAAAAACAAAAATACAAACAATAAGAACAAAAATATAGCGCGGGTCTACTAGGCCCCGCGCGACTAACGGCGTTCTACCAAAGCGCGCGCCTGACGGAGGGTTAATTAAGTTGCACCTTTGCTGACTGTTTGTAGTTACTCAATCATAATCTCCATCAGTCCCAAAATGTGTTAGTATTAAAGTGCTCGTTAACTCTCTGCTTCCATTTTCCATTCTCTTTACTACAGAAACATGGGAACATAATGAGTTAGGCAGGTGTACAGTTTTTCCGGGTATAGTGACAACATGGCGGCTGGCCGCAAGACCGGCTCTCTGTAACTCTATAATACCGGCTGTTTCATGCCACGGCTATCTTGAATAACTTCTACAGTGAAGTTGAATGTGTACAATATGAATATAATATACTTACTTTTCTCGGGGACGGGAACGAAAAACTTACAGCTTAATCAAGCCCGCCTCTGTGGTGTGGGGCTAGTATGTCTGCCTCACATTCAAGAGGCTCTGAGTTCGAATCTCGGTTAGGGTGAGTCAATCAGATAAGATTTTTTCGAGATTTTCCCTTATCCTATTTGTCGGGTAAGTTTGAGCGCTATGGACCTCGGGCTGATTTAAGCATCATTTCACCCATCTCATTCATTCATTGTCCGATATGACCTACCCGTTTAAAGGAAGTTGAACTTCAAGCAAGCAAGTAAAACTTGATCAAGTCTTCTTTCTGTTCGTCAACCCGGGAACGCTTGCCATTAATTGTGAATTCTGACATTTTAGGTGATACTTGTATTTTAACTTTGCCGTTTTCGTTCTGGATTTCGTTACCGATTATTGTGAGCCAGCCCATAATAAAATGCCTTAAGTTCAACCATATGACTCTAAAATGAATTCAGTTGCTGATAAAGATTTCTTTATTATTCACAATGTTGAGGTGCTATACAGATTACTACTCAACCTCTCTCACTCTACGTAGCTAATTAATTACGTGGGATCTGCTTGAAGTTAAGGTATGGCAGTGGGAGTTTGAATGTTTTTTTTCTTGTGTACTTTTAAGCAAATCCACATTATAATGAGGAAGCCTTAAAAGAGGTGACAAGTTGAACATTTCTTTATTTCTATTGCATTCTTGTGGTTTTATCCTATTTATAACCTTTCCAAGTTTTCTGTTCAGATTTATGTGCGCTTATGTTAAAAAAAAGCGTGCCGATATAATGAACTACGAGTTAAGTTGGAAAGGGATTAGTAAAGCAGTCCCCCCATTCATGGCTCCATATCACCACTTACCTAGAGTTAGCAGCGCGAGTTTATTTCCGGCTTTCACATAGCGTTTTTTTCTTTTTCTTTTTTTTTGCGATGGCGGATGTCAAATTAAAATTAAATTGACTTTTATTTATGGACGCTCTTTATCTTCTTAGCGTCCCATTCTATACTAGGCGTGAAAGTTCGGAAAATTTGATCCGAGGCCTCTTTACCAGGCTTGAGATGGCGGATGTGCTCCAGAAGCTAGGATCCAAGGCAGTTTTAGGTTCGTTGAGAAAACGTAATCAATTCGGTTTTATTAACTGTTCTTCCGTAGGCTAGAAAGGTAGAATTAGAATGAAAAATAGTGTTAGTCGACATTGGGGTATGCTAGTTCAAGAGAAGTTAAGAATGCCTTATGTTTTACCGAGAAAATTGGAGTCACATGGAGAATTTCATGAGCTGTTGTTATATCGACACCGTATCTCAGACGGCGGTATGGGAAACTGAAGTTCGCGGATTTGATTCCCATCTATGTAATTTAATTTTTATTCTGAATATACCTTGTCATATTTAATTCGGAATTAGTATTAAAATAAATAAATTCCAATATCATTCTTTTGCAAGAAAATGAAAATAAAGATGTTTGCTAACCCTAACGCTTTGGAATTTTTCGTAATGCTCTTTACATGGTTTATTTCATATAACTCAGTTCCTTACCATGCTTGTTTGATATTTCATAATTCTAAATCAATGTATCTGTTGCTCTTTTTGCTGTGCAAACAATTGTTGTTAGATGATGATGATGATGATAATAATAATAATAAGCTCATAATCTCCTAACCTATTCAATAGGTTATTATTTATTAAACCCTTTTCTTTACATGTCCCTTAATTTTGCTTTGTATGAGATTTTCATACGTTTATTAAGCTTCTGGTGTTATGCAGACTGCATCGTGCATTCATAATTAAATATTCTACCGGTTTGCGTGCCAGTAACCACATGTATGTTATTTCTTTCACCAGTTTGACGCTCTTCTGTGAGATACTCCATAGTTCCGTAACCCTCGTTGCGCTATAACCTTGCTCATTAAGGGCAATACTTTTCAGTTTGTTGTCCATATCCTTTGTTCCTTCCAAATGACATATGTAATAAAGAGGCATTGTTTACAAGCCAATTTCATCCAACCACTTCACTTTATTAATTACGGAATTACAGTGTGCCCTTATGATTTTCATGCACTTTGTTTTATTTTGTAATTTCATATTAAATATATTTATTAACATAATTTTATATTATCTACGTTTTGTAAGCTCTAAAAGATAAAATAAATATATACCTACACACCTACATGCCTGCCTGCCTCCTTGCCTGATTCATAATGTTTGTCTTATCCCCTCACCCGGCTTCTTTTGCTCCTGAGCCGCAAATCGACCATTGTTCAATGGTTAGGGTTGAGTGAGAGATCTTTGATATCAAACCAATAAGAGACGGACAGATTTGGTAAGTGTCTGTCGAGTACCTTCCAGCCATTCAGGTAAAATGCTTCCGTTTCCCACGCCTTTCGCCGCTCAGTTTGTTCAAACCAATAAGAGATTAGCACAACCGGGTAGATGTGGAACACAACTGATAAGGGCATTCTGCTAAAATTGAATAAAAGAAAACAGTATAGAAAGTAAAAAGAACCTCGTGTGTTTTGCACCGGACTATACGTTATTCATTCTACATTTGGTCACAAAAATAGTATCATAAATCCAAATGTTATATTGATTTGACTATAGGTGCTGGCATATAGGCCTTAGCATGCAGGTACTGAGAATAGAACTTTGTGCTATGATGTTCACTGTAGAGACTATGTAGCACACATAGGAACTCAATATAAATTATTACAACTGGATCCGCTTATCCAAAATGCAAGTGATTAATCAAGGGTAAGAAACATTTCGGTGCACAGTCTAGCAGGCAAACCACAAGCCCACTCTTCATCCATTGTGGTTAAAGGATCACAGGAATTAGGTTCACAGTTGTGAAAAATACAACTCCGGGATGAGGAAAAGGAAAAGTATCTAATCATGTTGACAGTTTGTTTACTACTGTGTGCGAAGTAGCCAACTATGGTGGAAATCTGCTGTTATGTCTTGGGGCAAATTTGCGAAATCCCAAAGACTTTAGCAATGTAGTGTATCTTGGCAATGTTAGGTTTATAGGGTTGCGCATATTTAATTCCTCTCCCCTAGAAAATCTTACTTCAAAACTTACTTTGTGACAATAATGTTATGCATATAATGAACAAAAATAATAGAAATCTAAAACTTAATTGATAACTAGGTATTCATCAACAAAACATGTACAGTTAGGTGAAAAAAAAATGTGCCGATGCCTTTGGTTTCCTATAGTATTCTTCTTTGTTTAATGTTGGCAGAATTCCCTTATTAGAGGTGTTTCACGCCTACCTGGATCTGATAATTTCTTATTGGTTTGGATAAAGTGGGCGATGAAAGAGGTGGGAAATAGAAACTTTCACTTGAATGGATGCGAGGTACTCGCTAGACAATCGACACATCTGTGCATCCCTTATTAGTGAGATGTAAAATAATTTGCATTCAAACGCTAAAAGTTTGTTACATATGTAATTTGAATGGAATAATGGATATGGACAAAAACCGAAAATATTTGCCCCTAATGAGCAAGGTGAGCAACTGAGTTAAATGAAATGAACCACGTAAAATGAGAAAGCATTACAAAGAATTCCCAAAACATTGCATTTTCATTACCTAAAGAGGGATGACAACCTTCTTTGTATTCCTTTTCTTGCAAAACTCTGATCATAAATATTTATTGAAGATAATACTAATTCCGAATTAACTATGCAAAGATAAAGTGAGAATAAGAAATTCAATGTCACAGTCGTGATTTAAACCACCGATTTTTAGCCTTCCCTACCGCTACTCTGCTGTCTGAGCTACATTAACATGAATACACGTCCTGAAATTCTCAATGTGGCTCCAATGTATTTGGTAAAAAAACAACACATCCTTAACTTCTCTTAAGACTTACATACATTTTTATTGAACAATTATTAAAACTGACTTGAGTATAGAATACAATTATTTCCCGGGTCTGTAGACCGTGATCAAATGCGTTCTGCAGTTTTTGAAGTTCACCAAGGATTTCGCTTGGCGTATTCATGATGATCCGTTTCCTGGTAGAGCTCCAATAAATGTCAATGTTTACTTTTTTATATTTTTAATTCATTCTTTTTATTTTTGTGGGGGCGGCTCCACGGCTGCCGCTCCCGGTGACGATCATTCTCAGAGGCTACATCGTCTCCCCATGCACGTGCTGTTAGTGTGTAAACATACAGGCTAAGGGGGGGTGCTTTGTTAGTGTTTGTGTGCAAATGCGTGGTGTAGGAGTAGTGAGGAAGGTGTTCGGGTTCCGCGGAGCATGCAAGCGTCTCATTGCGGTTTCCCGGCGCCCGCCATGACAAGTCCTGACTGGCGCCCGGGGGTTAGTGCGTGCGGTGAGCTGTTGGTGTTAGTGGTAAGAGGTGCGTTTAGAGCTACGGCTTTTGTCTAAATGAAATAGCACGAGTATGTTAAGGTTGCGGTGTACGGAACGAATGATGTGGCGAGAGTTTACCGTCGGTTGCTCTGGTGTAGGTCCGGGGATGGTTTGCCGGTGGGCCGCGGGCTCCTGCTTCGCTGTTCGCGGTGTTTCTTGTGCATTTTGGCAGGAATTGGCTGCAGATGAAGAGTGGTCGTTGTATGCTCCTGGAACTGAAGATACTATTTTTGTCAATGTGCTATCAAAGGGAGTTTCACTGGATTAAGCGGTTTAAGAATTCGCGGACTTCTTCGGCTGGAATTTAATCGTTATGGAGCGCTCAAAAAGTGAGAGTGTGCATTTGCGATTGTTAATTGTGGTTTCGTATGTGCCTAGTGTTTGAATAAGGTGATTTGTGTTTTGAGGGCAGTTGTTATACAGATCGGCCGCAAGTTTTTAGATAAACTGCTCTATAGTGTGCATTTTAGTTCCTGGTGGAGGAGTTTTGGAGGTGCAAGTTTGGGTACTTGAGCGATTATGCGGAGTATTTTGTTTTGGAGAGATTGAAGAGTGTTAATGTGACTTTTCGCTGAATACTCCAGACGGGGGCAGCGTAGGTGAAAACTGGGCGGAGTAGTGTCTTGTACAGAGTAAGTCTCAGACGTAGTTTAGCGTGCTGTTGCAGTTAGTGAACGGATATATCTCACACAGTTGGGCATTGGTTCTTCTACGTGTATTTAATATATGTTGTTTCCATGTAAGGTCCTGGTCCATGGTAATACCCAGGTAGGTTGCCGTGGTGGTCCAAGGAATGGGAGTGCCAAAAAGTTAAATTGGCGGCAGTGTACGTGCTTGTTGACGGTGCTTGACCCGTTTTGTGAAAACTATTACTTGGGATATCGTGTGATTTACCTTGATGCGCCATTTGGTCAGCCAGTTCTCCTGAGCTGCAAGGGCTCGCTGTAGACGTGTGAAATGTACTTTAGGTCCCCCGATTGAGCCATTAATGCGGTGTCGTCTGCGTAGAGGGAGAGGATGTTGTTGTTACACTTGGGGATATTGTTCATATAAATTGTGAAAAGTACCGGCCCCAGTATGCTCCCCAGGGGGACACCGGCTTGATTCGGTCGTACGGCGGAGGTGAAGGAGTTGACACACGAGTGGAATTTGCGACTGTGGAGGTAGTTAGCGATAAGTTTGATCGCCGTATCCAGGAAGTTGAACTCACTGAGTTTTCTCAGCAGTCCCTCGTGCCGCACCCGATCACATGCCAGTTCCATGTTCAAAAATACTGCACCGGTACTTTTGCGAGTGTTAAACCCGAATGTTATGTGTTCCGTTGTGCGAAGGAGTTGAAGTGTGGTGGAGTGTTTGGCGTGGAAGCCAAACTGTTCAGGGATGAGCATGTTGTGCCGCGTGAGGTGTGCATTCAGGCGTTTCAGTATAACTCTTTCCAAAAGTTTGCTGAGCGTGTTGAGCAAGCTAATGGGTCTGTAACTGTGTGCGTTTGTGTGTCTTTGTTTCTTTTAGCTTTTAGGGAAATGTAGCATCTTAGCCTTCTTCCATCTTTCTGGGAACGCTCCATGTTGCAGCGTAGGTTAAATATTGCGGCCAGCGCCAGAAGGGCACCATGCGGTAGATGTTTAAGTGCAATATTGGGGATGCAATCCGGGCCTGGTGCTTTTTTTGTTGTCAAGGTGATTAACTATCCAAGCTATTTCGGAAGGGCAGGTTTTGCGGAGTGGGTTGTGTGTTTGTTGTGTGCGGGATTCCTCTGTGACAGTGGTTATTTCCCTGACGAAGGCTGTGTCAACCGGCTGGGGGTTTGGCACGAGGGTCTCCTGAAGGGCATTTGCAAGTGCTTCAGCTTTTGCAGTGTCAGTTTTGGCTGTGTGCTGGTTGTGGTGTAGTGGTGGAATGTTAACTGCTTGACTAGTGAGGTATTCGGTGACGCGCCAAACGGATTGGTTCTCTAGGTCCAGGTTGGAGAGGATGGCGTTCCATTGGTCGGCTGTGTGTCTCGCGATCGTTTCCGGACGGCGTCATTTAGTCGACGTAGTAGTTCGTCAAGGTTGGCTTGGTGTCTTCAGCGTTGCCAGGCTCGTCTGGCTCTGTTGCGTTGGGCTGTAAGTAGCTTGAGATCAGGGGGAGGGGCGGGGCTGCCGCCACTGTGATTGGTGCAGCCCGCGTTACTACGTAGCTAATAGTATTTTATAGGTGCTGAGTGGCATGTTCCAGCTCGGAATCGGAGGTGATGGTGCAAATTGAGAGACGATCGGTTATTGTGGAGGAAAAGAATCCCCAATTTGCTTTATTGAAATTGTGACGCGGTAGCCTGGGAACATGGGCAAGGGAGCCATTTGTTATGATTATTACAAGCCGGTGATCGGGGGAGAGGTTATTAATGCAGCTTAGTTCAATGTTAAAGGCAATATTGCGGGCTATGGCAATGTCTAAAATGTCCGGGTGTAGGTTCCATTTAGCCGGGACAAATGTTGGTTCGGTTGACGCATAGATAGTGAAGTCGGACCGCTTCTCGTGTTTTAGGAGCTTGTTGCCGGCAGCATTGGATGCGCGGCAGTTCCATAACAGATGCTTGCAGTTAAGGTCACCCGCTATAAGGACCTGTGGATGGTGGTTAAGTAAAGCGTCCAGGTCGTCGGTTTCCAGGTCACCTGGTGGATTGTATACTGAAATGATTAAGACATGAAGATTGTTAATGGTAACATAAACGGCTGTTGCTTCAGTACGGATGAGTGGTGGTAGCGGATCTTGCTTGTATTCAGGGCCTCTTTTGATCGCAATTGCCGTTCCCCCACCTCGGCGTGTGCGATCTGTGCGGTAGACTAGGTACCCGGGTAAGTTGAATTTGTCAGTAGCATTTAGGTGTGTTTCAGTGAATAAGGCAATGTCTATCTGGTGTTTGACCATAAAGTTAGTGCACTCGGCTTTGCGACGGCGAATCCCGTTAGCGTTCCATGTCATAATCCTTAGACTTTGCAGGGTCGCCATTTAATTGGTTCTGTACGAATGGTCTGATTGTGCTCATTGGATGTCGGGTGGTTTCAGTGTTGCAATGTCAGCGGAAAACGCGCTGGTTATATATGGGCGGTGATCGGAGCCTAACTTGGAGCTGTGTCTTGATTGGCCATTGTCCCTCGATGGGCGGTCTTGTGAGTAGCTTTTATTCCTAAAGTTCTGTGGATTCTTTTCCAATAGTGATATCCGTCCTTTGTTTAAGCATAGGGCTTCTTCTTTCCGGTTGAGCTTGTTTTTATATATATTGCCTCCCAATGTAATCGAGCATGGTAGCTGACGGCTGAAGACAGAATCTGAGTGCCCTTATAGCTGATATCATGTCCAAATAGTAAAGAGTGTTCTACCACGGCGAATTTTTCCGTTTGTCCCAGTCTACTGTGTCTTTCGTGTTTCTTCAATCTTGTTGCCACGTTGCGCATATTGGTACCAATGTACAAAGAGCGCCAAAGAAAAGCTCACTCTACCTCGCGTCTGTGTCACATTATTTATCGTTGTACGCGGGTTTGCGAAGCCATGGTCATTTCATTGATTCCTTTAGGCCACGGTGCAAGGGTACATCTTGAGTCAGCATTCATGACAAATTATATTATCATTATAGGTAACAATCAAGTTCAATCTTCAACCTCTGTTCTTTTGTGGCAGGAGAAATAACAATTGCCATTTTAATATTTTATAGTAATCTGTAGTACTAGAGTATGTGGTAAACTTATGTAATTACACAAGTATTTATGCATGCAAAAGCAGATCAGGCATTGTTGCTATTGTTTATTCTCAGTTTCACTTATGTCGTTTAAATAACCAATATAATTGAATAAAATGTTTGATATTACTACTAACTAGTTCATCTTGCTAATTCATGAGCGTGGCTAAATTTAGTCCTATTGAATTAAAAAGGGAAAACGTCTTATAATCATTTAAATATCCACATTCCTTCATATTGCTGCTCCATATAAATAATGCTTGTGATTATATGACTCTTTATTTTAATTAGAATTAGTAGGTCTACAGAAGAGGAGGGCAGTGTGGAAATATACGTTTTAAGTTCATGTTTAATGCATTTTGTTAACAATTTTCATAAACATAGAAAAATAGCTGTACTCATGTATTATAGTTACAGAAATACCTTCTTGGCCCAATAAATGATAAGAGGAAGAGAGGTGCAAGTAGCAAAACAATTCCGGCAATAAAGTGATAATGGTTATATTATGAATATGTATAAACCACATTTATTAGTTATTACTGAAAATAACAGCGCAATGTGAATAAATGAAAGTAATAAATTTTTAAAATGGAAGTTAGAAAATCTCATATAGGCAGTTTTGGCATTTGAAGACTAACCTATAATAAGAAAACGTATTATAAATTATGAAACATTTCAGCCTTGTACTCTTTTTACATTTATGCACGTTAATTACAACAGGAAATCACAAATAATAATTTAAAAGGTGTTTGTGAAGTAACCTGACATTGCCGTGATAGTTCCTATTGGGAAGAAAGGAATTGGCAAGATAAGAAAGAAAGTAGTCTATAAAATGAACTTGGAAAATGTCTTACAGAGGGTTTTCGCATTTGAAAACAAGGTTATAAAAAGCCAAACTATTAACAATTCTGAAACATTTTAGCTATTTATTCTTTTGATTGCACTCGCACTTTTATTGTAACGAGAAAACACAAATACTAATTTAAAAGGTGTTTATGAAAGAACACGTGATATTGCCGTTATTTATAGCTGCTTTATACTGTAAAATCATTATTTTTTGCAATAAAGTCGTAGTGCCGTCATAGTGACTATGGTAAAAAGGAATCAGAAAGAAAAGAAAGAAAAATTCTGTAAAATGGAAGTTAGAGAACCTCTTATACGTAATTTCCGCATTTAAAAACATCACATTAAACAAATTTATTCTGAAGAATTTTACACATTTACCCCTTTTATTGTTCCTGCAATTTAATTATATCGAGAAAACACAAATTCTAATTTAAATTTTGTTATGAAGGAACAGTTATTGTTGCTGTCAGAGTGCCTATTCAGAAGAAACGAATCGGAAAGAAAACAAAGAAAATAGTCTGTAAAATGAATGTTAGAAAATCTCCTATGGAAATTTTTGCATTTGAAAAGAAAGTTATAAAAGGACAACTATTAAACTTCTTGAAACATTTTAAGTGTTTGTTGTTTTTATTTTTTGCGCGTTTAAATTATAACGGCAAAACAAAAATAGTAGCTTTAAAGGTGTGTATGAAGGGGAGATTGAAATAGCGGCTTTGTGTTTTAAAACTATTTTTTTTTGCAATTGAGCTATAGTCCTTTTATGATAATAATCAACAAAATCCATGGAACTGCAGTAAAATTTAACACCGCCAGCATCCAACCGTGCCATTATTCCGGTTATTTTACTTGAGCTTTGCCCCCCCCCCCAGCAGTCGCTGAGAATCGAACTCGCAACGCTTGGCTTTGATTAGATTGTCCATTCATTTTGTATCGCTCTTAGGATCACAGTTATTCGGATCGCTTCGGTTGTATTGCCGGTGAAAGGGATATTAAAGTCCATTTAAGAATTAGAGGAAGGAAGGAAGCAAGGCATTAAAGGAAGAATTGGAGGCATATGTGGCAAAAGAATACCGCCCATAAAGGTTAATAATTGTATTAGAAATATGAATAAACCACATTTATTAGAGAGCACAGCAAATAACAGCATAATGTGAATGAATACTCGTACAACTAAGAAATCTATAACATGCTAGTTAGAAAATCTCTTATATGAAGTTATATATTTGAAAACTAACACATAAAAAGACAAATATTAGGCATATGAAGCATTTTAGATATTTACTATTTTATTCTTTGGCACGTTAATTACAACGAGAAAACAAAAATCTGATTTGAAGGCTATTGATAAAGGAACAGTTGATATTATCGTCATAGTTCCTATTGGGAAGAAAAGAATCGGAATGGAAGGAAAGAAAATAGTGGGGCATTTTTCTGACTGTTTCTTTCATTTATCAATTTATTTGTTCATTTCCATTGTGTAATAATATGCTTTCTTCAACACATACATTAGTACACAAATACAAATTGAAAAGAATTTAAACTAACTCTACATAGCCTGGTGTATCACATTCGTTACAAAGGTGTCTGATGTTAGGTTTTGGGTTTTACATGGGCTGCTTTTTCTAATTCCATATTATACTAATATTCAGCAATAAAACTATGCCATTAGCTGTTTTATATCGTAAAAATGTTCATTTTTTCAACAGAACTCTAGTTTTTTAATAATTATCCACAAAATCCAAAAACTGCAGTCAAATGTAACCACGTAAGGATCCAAGCGTGCCATTACACCGCTTATTTTGCTTGAACCCTCCCCATTCTTAACCATAAGCACATTTGACTGCATTCGCTAGGACTCGAACTCGCTACGTTCGGGTTTGAATGGATGACCGGTCGATTTCGTATGATACTCTTGATCACGACTATTGGAATCGCTTCGATTGTGGTGCCGGTGAAAGGGATATTAAAGTCGGTTTAGAATAAGAGGAACAGATGCGTATGCAGCAGAAGAAATCCGGTAATATGGTGATAATACTTGTATTTGGAATATGGGTGAACCACTCTTATTACAGATCACAGCAAATAATGCAGATCACAGCAATACAGCGTAATGTGAGTAAATAAAAGTAAGAAATCTTTTAAACGGAAGCTGGAAGTCTTATATAGGTAGTTTTGACATTTGAAAACTAGCATATAATAAGAGAAGTATTAAAGATTCTGAAACATTTAGCTATTTACTCTTTGTATTGTTTGTGTACAACCAGAAAACACAAATACTTTTCAAATATGATTATGAAGTAGCGGTTTATTTTGCCATCAAGCTGCCTATTGGAAACAAAAGAAAGAAAATCGTCTCTAAAGTGGAAGTTAGAAAATCTCTTAGGGATAGTTTGAGCATTTGAAAACAAACGTATTAGAAGATAAGTATTAAACATGCTGAAACACTTACTCTTTTTAGTTTTTGAGCAGTTTAATTATAACGAGAAAACACAAATACTAATTTAAAAGCGCAATATTGCGTTTCATGATCAGCAAAACGATTGACGTTGCCGCTATTTATAGCTGTTTATTTTAGCTTTTTAGCTAGCTTATTAATAGCTGTTAATATGTATTTATACCTTTTCCAATAGAACCGTAGTTTTTTTAAATAAATAAAAATCCATGCAACTGTAGTCAAATGTTACCCGTCACCATCCAAGCGTGCCATTAAACCGGACATTTTACTTGGGACCTCCCCAACCTTTAGCACAGGCACATTTGACTACATGCGCTGGGACTCGAACTCGCGACGTTTGGCTTTGAATGGATAGACAGTCTATTTCGTATCCCTCTAACGATCACAGCGACTTGAATCGCTTCGGTTGTGGTGCCGGTGAAAGAGATATTAAAGCTGTTTTAGGAATTAGGGAAAGAGCGGCATACGTTGCGAAGTAATTCTTGCAATATGGGATTAATAATTGTTCTAGGAATATGAATAAACCACATTTGCTGGAGAGCACAGCTAATAACAGCACATAACCAAGAAGTTTGTAAAATGGCAGCTAGATAATCTCTTATACGTAGTTTTCGCATTTGAAAGCCAGCTTATAAAAAGAGAAGTATTAAAAATTTTGAAACATTTATGAAATTAAGGTAGACATGCCCGCTGCTTATAGCTGTTTTATGCTGTAAAATTACTATTTTCTTGCAATACAGCTGTAAAGATATTTTTTCATAATAATCAGTTAAATCCATGAAACTGCGTTCAAATGTAGTATCGTCAGCATCCAACTGTGCCATTATGCCGGTTATTTTACTTGAGCCCTCCCCGTCCTTTACCACACTCAAATTTGTCTGCAGTCGCTGTAATTCGATCTTAGGACGTTTGGCTTTGAACGGATTGCCAGTACATTTCCTATCACTCTTGCCATTACGGCTATTCGAATCGCTTCGACTGTGGTGCCGGTGAAAGGGATATTAAAGCCGATTTAGGAATTACAGGATGAGAGGCATATGTAGAAAACAATTCGTCAATAAAATGATAATAGTTGTATTAGAAATATGGATAAACAACATGTATTAGAGAGCACAGCAAAAACATAGCGAAATGCGAATAAATATAAGTAAGAATTCTGTAAAATGGAAGCTAGAAGATCTCTTATAGGTAGTTTTCGCTTCTGAAAACAAGTTGACAAAAACACAAGTATAAAACATTATGAAGCATTTTTGCTGTTTGTTGTCTTTATTGCTTGCGCGCTTTAATTATATCGAGAAAAAACAAATATTAATTTAAATGTGTTTAAGAATAAACGGCTGTCATTGCCGTAATAACGCCTACTGGGAAGAAAAATCGGAAAGAGAAGAAAGAAAATAGTGGGGCAGTTTTCGAATCGTTTCTTTCATTTATGAAGTTATTCCTCCATTTCCATTGCATAATAATGCTTTCATAAAAAAGTATGCTGACGTGCATAAAATGCAGCCCATGATGAAACAAAGCTGTTTATGTTGGTACTGACAGAACATAGTCCCAACTACTACCCGTGTGACCACCTCGTTTTTCAAGTATAATTCGAACCACTCGATTGGCAGCCTACGTTGTCTCCCCCAAAGTATGGCTTTGGTAACGATGGGTACACTTAAACCTTATATTTTCATGCTAAACTACTGTTTTCTTATTGGCGTTTACTAGCAGCAAATCTTAACCTTCGTCTCCATGTCACTGATGAAACCTCTCATATGTGTAAACGTCTTAATTGTCGTCCAGTTTAATCTCACATGCGAATGGTTATTCACCCTTTCCTCTAGAAGGCCGAATTACATTGTAGTTGGCTTAGGCTTTCGTTGTGTATGAATCGTAGCGAAACTCTTTCACTAGGATGGTGTCCCACATCATCTTCATCCCACATAGGTTATAAACATCGTTAATTGGTTAGTTTTTATGCCCCTGAATTGCTTTACAGCCCGCTCGGCTGATTAAAAAACAGTTTACCTGATATTGGAAA
The DNA here is from genome assembly GCA_030765065.1 of Deroplatys truncata. NCBI lineage: Eukaryota > Metazoa > Arthropoda > Insecta > Mantodea > Mantidae > Deroplatys > Deroplatys truncata. Next base: position 343,425,858 of record CM060990.1, on the reverse strand, counting down.
CCTTACAAAGAGAAGAACACTGGTGAATGGACCACTTTTTATTCATGAGCGTTTACATTAACATATGAATAATAAGATAAAATAACTTGAATTGACCCTTTATAGCTCAGTGTATCATATTCGTTAGACAGGTATCTTTTTACGGTTTTAGGTTTTTTAGGTGCTTTCATTTCTGTCTTCACATTATACTAATCTTCAGCATTCAAATTAGGCTATTGATCGGAAAAGAATCAGAAGGAAAAGAAAAAAAAGTATTGGGCCATTTTTTCAGACTGTTTCTTTCATTTATCATTTTATTCATCCATTTCCATTGTGTAATTTATGCTTTAAATTAAAATTAAATTGAGTTTTATTTATGAACGCTCTTTAACTGCTGTGGTCCTTAGCGTCCCATTCTATATTGGGCGTGAAAGACCGGAAATTATGCTCAGAGGCCTCTTTATCACGCTTGAGGTTCTTTTACGTGCGTAAAACTATGACACGGGGCCATCGGCTTTACTTCATTTCAAAAGAAGCCAGATTAAGGATTTTTACGCCCGAAAAAATCCATCCCCTCACCCGCGACCTCGGGAACTAGAGGCAAGCATGATAACCGCTGCACCACGGAGGACGACAATATATGCTTTCGTCAATACGTGCATTAACATACAAATAGTAATTCGAAAGTATTTAAATTATCCCTTTATAGCCTGATATATCATGTTTGTTACGAAGGTGAGTTTTTAGGTGCTTTTAATGGGATTCGTTTATTAATAAATAATAACTAACCTTCAGCAATAACAGCAATAAAATTAGTTATTTATGGCTGTTTTGTGTCCTAAAGGTATTCATTTTTCAATAAAACTTTGCTATTTGTTTAATAACATAATAAATATTACTACTTCTACTACTACCAATACTGCTACTACTACTACTATACTACTATTACTACTACTACTACTTTTACTACTACTACTACTACTACTACTACTACTACTACTACTACCACAACCAACGCTACTACTACTACTAATCCTACTACTAATAATAGTAATAATAAATCATCAATGAAAATGCAGTCTTTCAAATAATAATCAGCAATGTCAGTAGGTCATTATACAGAGAGCGAGGACACTTTTTGGGCATATGTGGGAAAGCATAGGGAAAACGAGGGTAGATGCCAGGCTGAGAGAGCCTTCAAGGAGGAAAATGGGTTTATATGGGAGAGATAGGGAATACGACGACCGTTACTACGCTAGACAGGGGTTGAAGGAGGGAAATGCGTTTATATGGAAGAGATAGTGGAGAGGTGTTAGGCTAGACAGAGGTTGAGGAGTAGAGTATGCGTTTATAGGGGAAAGATAGGGAAAACGAGGAGAGCTGTTGGACTAGACATGGCTTGAAGGGTAGAATAAACGTTATATTTGGGAGAGATAGCAAACCGAGTAGAGGTATTAGGCTAGGAGAGTATCAGTATGCGTTTATAAGGAGAGAAGAGGAAGCGGAGAGAGATTCTATGCTAGGATAGACAGGTGTTAAAGGTAGAATGTGTTTTATATGGGTTAGATAGAAAACCAAGGAGATATACTCAGCTCGATAGAGGGTAGGAGGGGGATACGCTTTTATAAGAGGTAGAGGATACAAGGAGAAGTACTAGGCCAGACAGATGTTGAGGAGTAGAGTATGCGTTCATATGGAAAAGATAGGAAGTTTGGGGAGAGATGCTAGCCTAAACAGAGGTTGAGAGTGGGTTATGCGTTTATATGTATGAGAGGTATAGGAACAGGAGTAGAGGTGTTAGGCTAAGCAGACACTAAAGAAGTAGATATATGAGCTTACATACAGGAGAGATAGGAAATACGAGGGGAGGAGCTAGATTAGTCAGGATATGAAGGATAGAATATGGCTTTTATATGGGAGAGATAGCAAACCGAGTAGAGTATTAAGCTAGTAGGTTTTGAGTATGCGTTTATAAGGAGAGACGAGAAAACGGAGAGAGATCCTATGCTAGGAGAGAGTTGAAGGAGTGGGAAATTGCTTTGTATGGGAGAGATAAGCCATACGAGAAGAAGTGCTAGGCCAGAAATGTTGAGGAGTAGAGTATGCGTTTATATGGAAAAGATAGGGATTACGGGGAGAGATGCTAGACTAGACAGAGGTTGAGAGTAGATTGTGCTTTTGTATGTATGAGTGGTATAGGAAAACGAGGAGATCTGATAGTCTAGACAGCTACTGAAGGAGCAGGAATATGGGCTTATATACAGGAGAGCTAGCGAATAGGAGGGGAGGTGCTAGACTTTGAAAGCGCCTTTAGACGAGAACTTCATGGAAAGCTGTTTGCTGTCAATACTAGAACGCTAATTCTAAACAGATCCAACACGTAACCCACTCATGCTAAAAAGGTAACCCACTCACGTAAAAGGGTAACCCACTGACGCAAAAAGGTTACCCACTCACGCAAAAAGGTAACCCACTCACGCTAAGAGGTAAGTAATTCAGTTAGTATCACAGGGCGGGACTGATTCCGGGAAGTGGGTATAGCATAGTTGCATATGATTTCACATCTAATTCAGATAGTATCGTAGGTATTTAGGATAATTCAGGTGGTATCGTAGGGCGTTTAGGCTAATTGAGCTAGTATCACAGGGGGCTAGATACCAGAGGCTGGCTGCATCATAGCTGTGTATGATTTCACAAGTAATTCAGCTAGTATCGTAAGTATTTACGCTAATTCAATAGGATAGATTCCAGGGGTTGGGTATAGCATAGTTTCGTATTTCACGGTTAATTCAGAGAGTTCATAGGTATTTAGGATAATTCAAGTATCATAGGTATTTACAGTAATTCAGCAAGCATTACAGGTGGGTAGGTTCCAGGGGTGGGTTATAACATAGTTTCATATTTCACAGATAGTTCGAGTAATATGGTAAGTATTTGGGGGTAATCAGCATAGTTCACAGATGCACGTGATAATTTCGATCAGCGATTTGTATCACAGCTATTTAAGGTAATTGCAAGTGATTCAAGCTGTATCAAAAGTATTTGAGTCATTTTAACAGATAATTCAAATAGTATAGTTGATATTTAGGGTAAACCAGATAGTATCACAGGTGGTCGTGCTATTTTGGAGCAGGGATTCGTATCAGAATTATTTAAGGCAATTTTACATGATTCGGGTGGTATCACAGGTATTTAAGTCATTTTAACAATTAATTCAGGTGGTATTACCGGTATTTATGGGAATGTAGAGAGTAGCTAGATTATAAACATTTCTCATCCAACGTTATAACACCTTTATATACCTTTTTCTAAATCTTACAAACCTTTTATAAGTTAAACAGTTAGTGTGTGAGGCGGAGAGGGATAAAATGCATATTGGTTTACAAATCGAAAAGCTTTGGGTCAACATACCTTTATTTTAGCTCGTTGTAGGTGACTCTCCTCTTTATCTAGGCTTGAGACTAGCACTAAAATTGCTCCTAATGGCAGGGTTAACACCTAGTCTTCCATCTTTTTAGTATTCCTCTTTCTTCATCAGGCGTCTGCTAGTTGCATACACACACAGGATAAACTTCATTGTTTTAAGATTGTGGACTGGCGAGAAACTCTTCATCTTCGACTTACATTCTTTTAAGCGCTATTTGAAATACGATAATGTTCATAAGCATAGGTAGTTACTCCATCCTCGGCAATAACTCTTTTATCATCGTATAGAGTCAATGTAATTTTATTTACTTGCACTGTGGTAACAGTGTGCTTTCGTGATAGGATTAGATTCATGGGCGTTTTGATTATTTCACAGGTTTTAAGACAGTCTGTGTAGCTTTCAAACGTAATGTACTGCTTAATAGCGCTACGTTTTATACCTGTAATGTTTTTTTTAAATCGATCCTTGAATATCTAAGGCATACATCTTAGGTCGTAGTCCAACAAAGCGATGAAGGATTTTGCTATTAGCCTCGTCTTTAAATGGTCCAAGCACCTTCTTGTTTAGAGCTAAGTAACACATATGGCTTGTAGAATAGTTAGCTGTATCCAGATGCTCGAGAAAACGTATCTTGTCCTGGTACATATCTTCAGTTGTCACACGATGAATGAATGAATCACTGTCCACATACATAAGCTTCAGGCTTTCAGCCCCATAATATGACAACATCACGTCGTAATGATAGTGTTGCATTAATGTCTTGGGGATGTCCAACACACTCATACCAACGTATATAGGCTTGTTGAACACAATCTGAGGAGAGGCCCTATGCCCAGCAGCTAGATTAGAGTATATATCGTCCTATCAATAAAGGTAGGCTTGGTGATCAACTTTTCCAGGGTCTTCTCATTTGTCAATAGTCGTATATCCATACGGTTCCGCAGGTTCTCCATAGTTGTTCCAAAAATGGCGTTGTTAAACAGCTTGTAGAGATCCTTCTCGAAGTCATTTGTTGCCTGTTGTCGTAGCCTGTTGTTAAATTCCACATAGGGTTTCAACCACCGAGACTGTCGGAGTTGTAGCACACGATGGATTTTTGTTAGTCGTAGTCCATGACTAAGAGCTTGCTTCAAAGTCATGTAATGCACAACACACTTCTCTCGAGGTCCAAGATCAGGTATCAGTTTCCTTGTAGATGATTCCTGCGGTTTCATACACTCAGACAGGAAATGTAGATCGTTGTGTAGGTCGTGAAGTTCTGCAGGATCCTCGATGTCGACTTCTAATATGTACCCATGAGGTTCATCTTCTTGTAGTCTTTCTAAGTTGAATTCATCAGGTGACACCCACTGAAATCCACCAAAAGGAAGGACGTGACTCATTACCCATCCATATTGGTTATTGGCGTCCTCGTATGTGATAAATTGGGTTGGTTCGACGGATCACACTTCTCTATGTAAGTGTTATTAGCCTCTGCATACCGATGGGAAACTTGGCATAAACCTCCTCCTATACCTGATTCCACCATGAGTAGTTGATCATAATCTTGTAACAGTTGCAGCTTAATTCCATTATACAGTAACATAGCATCCAATGTAAGTCCTGAAGAGGCAAAATGATGTGCTGAATCAACTTTGTGTGTTTTCATGGTTTGCTCCCTGAACGTTTCAAAGACCTCAGCTAGAAGAAGAACATCTGAGGTTAATTAGAGATCGCTGTACTCGCCCAGAATTCGCACATTAAACAGCTCCCATACATTTCTAGCATGATCGTAATCAGTATCAGTAATTTCTTCTTCATTTAATCTACTGTAGAAGGATTACTTAGGAGGCAAGCGGATCTGGTTCAGGACATCCCATGAAGTAACAAAACCATATGGAAATACACCCTTACGTGTCATCAACTTCAGTTTGTCTTCTACAAAGTACTTTAGTGTTTCAGGATATGAGGTTAGATTTTTTACCAACTTATGTAAGCTTGTACTGAGGAATCGAAAGCTATCCACAAACCGAAGCTTTATATCTTCTACATGGTGAATGAGATATAGCTTTCTTCAGAGTTAGGAATTACGTCCACACGTTCACTCGTACACCCCAACTCCTTCACAATGAAACAGGAGTCATATTTGCTAAGGGTGTGCATGAAGACTGGAATATATTTATTTGTTTTGCAGGCTAAATTACATTCATTATGTAGACTTCCACGATATTCGCCACTGATGTGATCATGGTCGCGTACTTTGTATTTCTCTTCAGTAAAGGACTTTGAACACAAGTAGCATACCATAGAAGACGCAAAATCCTACTGCTGTTGATCCGTAAGTTTCACAGGCTTAGCAGATTTGTATATATTACCAATCATTGCTGCAAGAGATGTCAGGTACAGCATAAACTTCTAAACAGCATCATAACCACGATATACATAGGGCTGCTTAGGAAAACCTGTTTCGAGATGTTCAACACTGCATGACGGTTTCACGTAAACACAAATGCTCATTGGTATGTGCTCCTGATAAGGGGCTGTATAGGATGGTTCAGGATTGGGTATCCTCAAAATCCGCATAGATGACATCAGGTACTTCCAGCATCTTGTCAAAATTTTTAAACTGTACAATTGATTTCTCCTTGGTAGGCATAACTACCCTTGCAACACCATGGTGAATACAGCGGTCTGCATGTTCTTGTAGTTTTTCCAGTCCACTTCACCCGCTCTGATCATCTAAATGTGTAAAGTGGCGCTTACAGGTATAAACACGTTTATTACCTTTAGTTTTCTGGCGTCGAACGAGTTTCTCAAAATTCTTTATATACACATAGTGATGTTTTCCACAAATGTCATTCAATAGTAGCATGTCAGGATGTTCATGTAGTTAAGCGCTAGTAACCTTTATTAGATATACTTCATGCCTCTCATCCAGCCCGAAAACTTTGATATACATCTTGTTATCCTTCTCAAATTTAGATATTTGAGAAAGTGGAGTAGGGTAGGAAACACAGCTGCAGCAGTACGTATCTTGAACTTGTTTGTATTTGCTGATGCGTTGAGGCTTGGTGGTGAAGAATTTGGCCAGTATAGAATACATGAAACATTTCTCATCACCAAAGTTCTGAATGATTATACACGCTTCTTTAGCCCCGACAGATGGCGGTAATGGTATGTAGCTACTTCCTGTAACGGATTGTACTTGTTGATACGAAGTCGAATCCCTTACACAGCAAGCAAATCCCAGCTGTTTCTCCTTAAGCGGTGAAGCCTCCGTTTTATTCAACAATTTCTTGAATTTCGCTTCCATCGTTCACTTCAGATCATTTTCTGGGAAAACAGGCTGATTCCGTCTTTTAAATGTTTTGTCACATGTTTGTCTAATACTGTTAATAAATCGACACTCAGCCAATAGATTAATCTTCACACTCTTATAAATACCATGCTCTTTATGAACAGCCTGGATTATCTGTTGTTTTGCCTCACGCAGATACATATTCAGGCTCTTAGATGATTCACATCGTATAAAATACGATTTGAATCGTCCTTCGAATGAAGTTTCGTTTTCTTTCATATCACAGTTTTCCATTGTTGATAGTAACTGATGTTTAGTAGGCTCTAATCTGCTTTTCTCTTGAGGACTGCTTATTTCACATACATCTTCGTGTCGCAGGCCATTATAACCATCATTGAAGGTCAAGCTACAATGTTTACATTTGAAGAGCTTCTTACAAGAACTCTCCTGTCTTCTCTTGTGACAACCTCGGAGGAACTTCTACCCACATTTTCCGCAAGCGTATTAGTAGCGCTTGGAATAATATCCTTATACGCTGAGTTATTCATCTTTATTATTGCTGTAATAACGTATTAATCCTTCTTCAAGGAAACGTAGACCTCTACACCTTATTAGCACGTTAGAAAGCTGAATATTCTTTGAGAGAGCACGATATTAACACCTCAAGTCTAATTAGTACAATGAAGTCCAATGCCCGAGATCACTGTATTTATAGAGGGAGCACGGACCTATTAGATCAATCATAACCTCGCGCCATAACTAGCTGTATATGATCGCTCTACGCGTATTAACCTCTGCCATATAACCTCGCACCCAGAGACAGGATGTCTATGACGTTACACCCAGAGACAGGATGTGTAGCAGTATCAAACACGTTTAAACTCGTCCCATAGCTATCTGTATATGCTCTCACACCAACAAGAGAAGTATTCTCACACGCTCATTCAGACAGATGTTTCCATTCAAAGCCTATCACAACCACCACCATGATCACCACAGCTGCCACCATCTATTACACCAAAGCTATCACAATCTCTATTAGCACAATACTCAAAAGTAAGAATTTAAAAGGAAACGTAGAAGATTTTCCAACTTATATAGTTAAATGTATATAGTACATTATTTCATGTTTTCATTCCCTTTCCAATTCTTCCTTTCCATCTTCCCACAGAAAACTAATACATTTCACTACAATCACGAACAAAGTAACTTTTCCAGAGTTACACAGATTCTAAGCTTCTAGAATCGAACCCAGTAATACTTTTAATAAATGTATTTTAGTAATTAAGCTCCCCCGCATCAGCATCTGGCAGTTAATCTTTACTCGAACCTGATATGGTACTTAGGCTTGAAGATATGAAATCACTCCTTCGGGATTCGATCTGAGTACTCTAAAGTAATGTTTGTCATGATAACGATATCTAGGGCTTAGGTACTCTGTTTAGTTTTTACTTGACGTGTCTATCTAAATTAGATTACGAGTTATTAAATTGGTAAGTAGGTTTCATTGAATCGGTATTCGAACCCAGAAGAGCAGGAACAAAATTATATATAATATTTGTTTGGTATGTTAAACACAGCTGTATGCAGTTACACTATCAACATAAATGCATATCCTAAGGTATAGAGGAAAATTAAGAAAGTCATTAAAAGATCGGGATTCGAACTAAGGATAATTGTTTGACAACTATACACAGCGTTAATTACACATCATAGGAGCTATCAATCATGCTTCGGCTCACCCCTCTATCTCTCATAGTTTCTGAGATAATAGAGATTTAAAACTTAAGGATATAACCCAGGACACCAGGTACCCAAATATAAATTCATAAGAAACCACCTAATGATATAAATGTAATGAAGTTTATTTGACATCTTCATCTGAGTTATTTCCTGAGTTATTAAATTTATAAATAAATTTCATTTTATCACTATTCGAACCCAGAAAACCAGGAACAAAATTATTTATAGTATTAGTTTGACATACTTAAGAGAGCTTTATGCTGTTGCGGTATCAATCTAAGCGACATATTCTACAGTATAGAGGAAAATTAAGGAAATCATTGAAAGCTCAGGATTCGAACTATGGACAACTGATTAACAATTATATACAGCATTAATTATTAATTATAAAAGCTATTAATCATGCTTTAGTCTCCCCTCTATCTCTCTTAATTTCAGAGATAATGGATATTTAAGAATTAAGGGTCGAACCCAGGAAACCAGGTACCGTAATATGCATACACAGGAAACCACCTAATGACCTAAATGTAATAAAGTTTATTTGGTGTCTTTGTACTAATTAGTTTCGGAGTTATTAGAAGATGAATTTGTAATCACTCCTAGGATTCGAAGCCGGACATCCCGGTCAACTTGACACAATACGCCAAGGTCGCGACGTGCCACATTCCAAGGAATTAATTAGTTTTTATCCCATTGTTCTTTCTCTTTGCATTCAGGAGATATAAGCGATGAAACAGTAGGGATAAATAACAGCTCCAGCTCACTTAATATACAGGAATGTACTATTAATATGCAAATTATCCCCCACTCTCACTTTCCTCTTCTGTTTAATCGCTTATATCTCCTTAACGAAAAGAGATAGAACAAGCGGATAAAAGCTAATTAATTCCTTGGAATGTGGTGCGTCCTTGGGGTATTGTTTCAAGTTGACCGGAGTGAGTGGGTTCGAATCCTAGGAGTGATTAGAAATTCAGCTTTAACCCTCCGTCAGTCGCTAGGGGCCAGAGAGACCCCTGGCGTTATATAAATGTTATAATTTTCGAACGAACGCACCTATGCAATTGCCTGACTAGGACATCTAACATTACACCTTTGGCGATTATTTGCTGCAGCGATAACCTTATCTGTTTATTTGTTTGGCTGGAGGAATGAATAATCAGCAGTTACGTGTCGCACAGGTCAACCAGGCCCCGCGCGCCTGCTCTCGTTACATATTGTTGACAGATTTGTTTCTTATTAGCTTTTGTGCAATATTGCTTTGCTATGCAAGGAACTGTTACTGCTTCGTCATGAATACGAGTAAAAGGTACGATCTACAAAATCCCAAGGATTTGGAAGAAGTATATCGTCTACTTTGCAATGATGATGCATTGCCCGTGGATGACAACTTATATGAATCAGATGACTCTGATTCAGAAGATAAACTCGAAACGAGATCTTTAGATTCAGAAACTGACCATGAAGATGAAGAGGAAGACGATGAAAGCAGCTTGTGTGATAGCATGTATTTTATAGGTAACATCATATGCGTATCATAGTAATTCTTCTTCTTTTCTTCTTCTTCTTCTTCTTCTTCTTATTATTATTATTATTATTATTATTATTATGATTACTGACAATACATTCTGTTGTTATTTACAGGAAGAGATGGAACAAAATGGAAAAACCACCTTTGAAAATGACACTGACAAGGGCTCACAATATATTCACCAAACTTCCTGGTGTGGTAGGAGCTGCCAAAAATGCGAAAACGGAAATTGATTGTTGGAACCTTTTTGTTACCGAATATATAGTTGATTTGATTGTTGAAAGCTCAAATACTTACATTAGTAGTGTGCAGCACAAATTTGATCGTGAAAGAGACAGCAGGCCTACAGATGTAATAGAAATAAGAGCTTTCCTAGGCTTATTGTACCTGGCAGGAATTTTTCGTGGTGGACGCCAGAATATTCACGATTTTTGGAGAACCGATGACCTTGGAATTCCTCTATTCCGAATGGCTATGTCTGAAAAAGATTCAGTTTTCTAATATGCTGTATTCGCTTTGATGACAAAAGCTCAAGACTGGAACGACGAAGATTGGATAAATTGGCTGCTGTTAGAGAAATGTTTACATTGTTTCTGAACAACTATCAGAACCATTATTCTCTTGGACAAAATGTAACTGTCGACGAACAGTTGCCGGCATTTCGTGGTCGATGTGGTTTTCGACAATATATACCATTCAAGCCAAACAAGTATGGCATAAAGATATTCTGTTTGAGTGATCCAAAACTGTTTTATACAACTAACATGGAGATTTATTGTGGACAGCAGCCGGATGGACCATATTTACAAACTCGGCAGAGGCTGTAGTGCTGAGACTAACTGAACCAATCTCTGGCACTGGACGAAACGTTACTGCAGATAATTGGTTTACTAGTGTATCGCTGGTGAATGAATTGCGCAAAAGACAACTTTCTTTCGTCGGTACAGTGCGAAAGAACAAAAAAGAGTTACCCACTAATTTTACTTCTCCAAAAGATCGCAGACAGTACGAAAGCATATTTGGCTTCACAAAAAATGAAACGCTTGTTTCATATGTTCCAAAAAAGGGTAAAACAGTAGTTTTGCTCTGAAGTCTACATGTTTCATCCACACAGTTATCAGAAGGTGCTGAGAAAAAGCCTGAAATAATCCTGCATTACAACGACACTAAATCTGGAGTTGATGTAGTAGATAAATTGTGTGCTACATACAATGTAGCCAGAACAACGAGAAGGTGGCCCATGGTAATTTTTTACCATATCTTGAACATTGCAGGTATCAATTCTAGGGTTATCTTCCTTGGAAACCAAAATAAATATTCCACAAGGCAAGAGTATTTGAAAGCACTATCTTTAGCTTTACTGTTGCAACAGCTACAAAGGAGAGCAACAGCATCAAATCCACCCGGTGATTTGAAAGGACTTTTGACAAAATATAAACCTGAAGAATCCGGCGTAGATGAATTGTCAAATACACCACTATGCACATTGAAAAGGAAACGATGTGAACCCAGCAACAAAGACAAAATGAACTGCAAAACTAAATATGCATGTGGGAAATGCAACATCCCCCTGTGTTTGAGTAAACATGCTAAAATTATTTGCGAAAGTTGCTCAGTCGGGGAAAATACGGGTGAGATAGTAGATGATTCTGAGTAACTGAACATTTGAAATTACAAGTTGTATGTATACCTGGAAATGACAATGTATTTCTTTATACTTACTGTAATACAATTTATAACGTATATGTACTCATATTTTAGCTTGTATTTTTATGTTGTAAGACAATACCTATTAATGAAAGCCTTGTACGCTTAATCTAAATAAAGGTAAAAACAGGGAAAAAAAGAAAATAAACGAAATAAAATATACAAACAATAACAACAAAAATATAGCGCGGGTCTACTAGGCCCTGCGCGACTAACGGCGTTCTACCAAAGCGCGCGCCTGACGGAGGGTTAATAATTTGGAACTAATTAAGATAAAGACGCCAAATAAACTTTATTACATTTATGTCATTAGGTAGTTTATTGTGTATGTGTACCTGGTGTCCTGAATTCGATCCTTAATTTTTAAATCTCGATTATCTCAGAAACTAAGAAAAGTAGAAGCGTGGACTAAATCATGATTGATAGTTCCTATAATGGTTAATTAACACTGTATATAATTGTCAATCAGTTGTCCCTAGTTGGAATCTTGATATTTCATTGATTTCCTTAATTTTCCTCTATACTCAAGAATATATCGCTTAGATTGATGCCGTAACAGCATAAAGCTCTCTTAAACATGCCAAACTAATATTATAAATAATTTTGTTCCAGGTGTTCTGGGTTCGAATAGTAATAAAACGTAATTTATTTATAAATTTAATAACTCAGGAACTAATTAAGATAAAGAAGTCAGATAAACGTTATTACGTTTACGTCATTAGGTGGTTTCTTGAGAATGTATCGCTAGGTATCTGGCATCCTGGGTTGGATCCTTAGCTTTTATATCTCCATTATCTCAAAAACTATGAGAGACAGAGGATTGCGCCGAAGCATAATTGATAGCTCCTATGATAAGTAATTAACACTGTATATAATTGTCAATCAGTTGTCCTTAGTTCGAATCCCGATCTTTTAATGACTTCCTTAATTTTCCTCTATACTCTAGGATATGTCACTTAGGTTGATAGCGTAACTGTATTCAGCTGTGTTACCATACCAAACAAATATTATAAATAATATTGCTCCTGATGTTTTTGGGTTCGAATACCGATTCAATGAAATCTACTTACAAATTTAATAACTCGTAATCTAATTTAGATAGACATGTCAAGTAAAACGTAAACAGAGTACCTAAGCTCTAAGTATCGTTACCATGACAAAAATTACTTTAAAGTACTCAGATCGAATCCCGAAGGGGTGATTTCATATATCTTCAAGCCTATGGATCATATCAGGTTCTAGTAAACATTAAATGGTAGATGCTGATGCGGAGGAGCTAGATTACTAAAATACACTTATTAAAAGTATTACTGGGTTCGATTCTGGAAGTTCAGAACCTGTGTAGCTCTGAAAAAATCACTTTGCTCGTGATTGTAGTGAAATGTATTGGTTTTCTGTGGGAAGATGGAAAGGAAGAATTGAAAAGGGAATGAAAACATGAAATAATGTGCTATATACATTTAACTAAATAAGTTGGAAAATCTTCTACGTTTCCTTTTAAATTTTTACTTTTAAGTATTGTGATAATAGAGATTGTGATAGCTTTGGTGTAATGGATGGTGGCAGCTGTGGTGTTCATGGTGGTGGTTGTGATAGGCTTTGAATGGAAACATCTGTCTGAATGAGCGTGTGAGAATACTTCTCTTGTTGGTGTGAGAGCATATACAGATAGCTATGGGACGTGTTTAAATGTGTTTGATACTGCCAGACTTCCAATCTCTGTGTGTGACGTCATACACATCCTGTCTCTGTGTGCAAGGTTATATGGCAGAGGTTAATACGCGTAGAGCTAGCTATGGAACGAGTTTATGATTGGTCTAAAAGGTCCATGCTCCCTCTATAAGTAGGGTGATCTCGGGCAATGGACTTCATTGCGCTAATTAGACTTGAGGTGTTGGTATCGTGCTCTCTCCAAGAATAATCAGCTTTCTATAGTGTTATCAAGGTGAAGAGGTTAACATTTCCTTGAAGAAAGCTTAATACGTTATCACAGCAATAATAAAGATGAATAACTCATCGTATAAAGATATTATTTCAAGCGCTACTGGATACGCTTGCGGAAGATGTGGGAAGAAGTTCCTCCGAGGTTGTCACAAGAGAAGACACGAGGTGTCCTGTAAGAAGCGCTTCAATTTAAACATTGTAACTTGACCTTCAATAATGGATATAAGGGCCTGCGACACGAAGATATATGTGAAATAAAAAGTTCTGAGAAATAAAGCAGATTGGAGCCTAGTAAACATCAATTACTATCAACAATGGAGACCTCTGATATGAAAAAAATGAAACTTCATTCGAAGGACGATTCACTTCGTATTTTATACGATGTGAATCGCCTAGGGACCTGAATATGTATCTGCGTGAAGCAAAACAGCGGATAATCCATGCTGCGTATAAAGAACTTGGTACTCATAAGAATGTGAAAATGAATCTGTTAGCTGAGTGTCGATTTGTTAGCAGTGTTGGAGAAACATGTGAAAAACATTTAAAACACGGAATTAGCCTGTTTTCCTAGAAACTGATCTGGAGTCAACGATGGAGCCGAAATTCAAGAAATTGTTGAATGAAATGGAGGCGCCTCAGCTTAAGGGTAGCAAATGGGCTTTGCTTGCTGTGGAAGGATTTCGACTTCGTATCAACAAGTACAATCCGTTACGAGGAAGTAGCTACATACCACTACCGCCATCTGTCGGAGCTAAAAAAGCGTGTATAATCATTCAGAACTTTAGTGATGAGAAATGTTTCATGTATTCTATACTGGCCAAATTCGTCAGCACAAGCCTCAACGCGTCAGCAAATACAAGCAAGTTCAAGATAAGTACGACCTCAGCTGTGTTTCGTACCCTACTCCACTTTCTCAAATACCTAAATTTGAGAAGCTTAACAAGATGTCTCTGAACGTTTTCGGGCTGGATAAGAAGCATGAGGAGTATCCAATAAAGGTTACTAGCATTGAACTAGCTGAACATCGTGACCTGCTACTTTTGAGTGACAGATGTGGAAAGCATCACTATGTGTATATAATCAATTTTGAGAAACTCGTTCGATGTAGAAAACTAAATGTAATGGACGTGGTTATACCAGTAAGCGCTGCTTTACACATTTTGATCAGAGTGGGCGAATTGGACTGGAAAGACTACAAGAACATGCAGCTTGGTGTATTCAACATGGTGTTGCAAGGCTAGTTATGCCTACCAAGGAGAAATCAATTGTACAGTTTAAAAATTTTGGCAAGATGCCAAAGGTGCCTTATGTCATCTATGCGGATATTGAGAGCATTCTCACTCTATGTCATACGTGTATACCGAATCCTGAAACTTCCTATACAACGCTTATTAACAGCACACACTAATGAGCTGTATTGTTTACGTGAAGCCGTCATGCAGTGTTGAGCATCTCGAAACTGGTCTTCCTAAGCATCCCTATGTATATCGTGGTTATGACGCTGCTCAGAAGTTTATGATGTACCTGTCATCTCTTGCAGCAATGATTGGTAATATATACAAATCTGCTAAGCCTGTGAAACTTACGGATCAACAGCAGTAGGATTTTGCGTCTTCTATGGTGTGCTACTTGTGTTGAAAGTCCTTTACCGAAGATAAATACAATGTACGCGACCATGATCACATCAGTGGTGAATATCGTGGAAGTCTACATAATGAATGTGATTTAGCCTGCAAAACACCTAAATATATTCCAGTCTTCGTGCGAAACCTTAGCGGATATGACCCTCATTTCGTTTAAAAGGAGTTGCGGCGTACATGTGAACGTGTGGAAGTAATTCCTAACTCTGAAGAAAGCTATGTATCATTCACCATGTAGAAGATATAAAGCTTCGGTTTGTGGATAGTTTTCAATTCCTCAGTACAAGCTTGCATAAGTTGGTAAAAAATTTAACCTCATATCCTGCAACACTAAAGTACTTTGGAGAACACAAATTGAAGTTGATGACACGTAAGGCTGTATTTCCATATGGTTTTGTTACTTCATGGAATGTCCTGAACGAGACCTGCTTACCTCCTAAGTACTCTCTACAATAGATTTAATGACGAAGAAATTACTGATACTGATTACGATCATGCTAGAAATGTATGATAGCTGTTTAATGTGCGAAACCAGGGCGAGTAGGCGACCTCTATATAACCTCAGATGTTCTTCTAGCTGATGTCTTTGAAACATTCAGAGAGCAAACTATGGAAACACACAAAGTTGATCCAGCACATTATTTTACCTCTCCAGGACTTGCATTAGATGCTATGTTACTGTATAATGGAATTAAGCTGCAACTGTTACAAGATTATGATCAACTACTCATGGTGGAATCAGGTATAGGAGGAGGTTTATGCCAAGTTTCCCATCGGTATGCAGAGGCTAATAACACTTACATAGAGAAGTGTGATCCGTCGAACCAACCCAATTTAACACATACGAGGACGCCAATAACCAATATGGATGGGTAATGAGTCACGTCCTTCCTTTTGGTGGATTTCAGTGGGTGTCACCTGATGAATTCAACTTAGAAAGACTACAAGAAGATGAACCTCATGGGTACATATTAGAAGTCGACATCGAGGATCCTGCAGAACTTCACGACCTACACAACGATCTACATTTCCTGTCTGAGTGTATGAAACCGCAGGAATCATCTACAAGGAAACTGATACCTGATCTTGGACCTCGAGAGAAGTGTGTTGTGCATTACATGACTTTGAAGCAAGCTCTTAGTCATGGACTACGACTAACAAAAATCCATCGTGTGCTACAACTCCGACAGTCTCGGTGGTTGAAACCCTATGTGGAATTTAACAACAGGCTACGACAACAGGCAACAAATGACTTCGAGAAGGATCTCTACAAGCTGTTTAACAACGCCATTTTTGGAACAACTATGGAGAACCTGCGGAACCGTATGGATATACGACTATTGACAAATGAGAAGACTCTGGAAAAGTTGATCACCAAGCCTACCTTTATTGATAGGACGATATATACTCTAATCTAGCTGCTGGGCATACGGCCTCTCCTCAGATTGTGTTCAACAAGCCTATATACGTTGGTATGAGTGTGTTGGACATCCCCAAGACATTAATGCAACACTATCATTACGACGTGATGTTGTCATATTATGGGGCTGAAAGCCTGAAGCTTATGTATGTGGACAGTGATTCATTCATTCATCGTGTGACAACTGAAGATATGTACCAGGACAAGATACGTTTTCTCGAGCATCTGGATACAGCTAACTATTCTACAAGCCATATGTGTTACTTAGCTCTAAACAAGAAGGTGCTTGGACCATTTAAAGACGAGGCTAATAGCAAAATCCTTCATCGCTTTGTTGGACTACGACCTAAGATGTATGCCTTAGATATTCAAGGATCGATTTAAAAAAAACATTACAGGTATGAAACGTAGCGCTATTAAGCAGTACATTACGTTTGAAAGCTACACAGACTGTCTTAAAACCTGTGAAATAATCAAAACGCCCATGAATCTAATCCTATCACAAAAGCACACTGTTACCACAGTGCAAGTAAATAAAATTACATTGACTCTATACGATGATAAAAGAGTTATTGCCGAGGATGGAGTAACTACCTATGCTTATGAACATTATCGTATTTCAAATAGCGCTTAAAAGAATGTAAGTCGAAGATGAAGAGTTTCTCGCCAGTCCACAATCTTAAAAAAATGAAGTTTATCCTGTGTGTGTATGCAACTAGCAGACGCCTGATGAAGAAAGAGGAATACTAAAAAGATGGAAGACTAGGTGTTAACCCTGCCATTAGGAGCAATCCTAGTGCTAGTCTCAAGCCTAAATAAAGAGGAGAGTCACCTACAACGAACTAAAATGAAGGTATGTTGACCCAAAGCTTTTCAATTTGTAAACCAATATGCAGTTTATCCCTCTCCGCCTCACACACTAACTGTTTAACATATAAACGGTTTGTAAGATTTAGAAAAAAGTATATAAAGGTGTTGTAACGTTGGATGAGAAATGTTTATAACCTAGCTACTCTCTACATTCCCATAAATACCGGTAATACCACCTGAATTAATTGTTAAAATGACTTAAATACCTGTGATACCACCCAAATCATGTGAAATTGTCTTAAATAACTCTGATACGAATCCCTGCTCCAAAATAGCACGACCACCTGTGATACTATCTGGTTTACCCTAAATATCAACTATACTATTTGAATTATCTGTTAAATTGACTGAAATACCTTTGATACAACCTGAATCACCTGCAATTACCTTAAATAGCTGTGATGCAAATCGCTGATCGAAATAATCACATGTATCTGTGAAACTATGCTAATTATCATCAAATACTTACGATATTACCGGAACTGTCTGTGAAATACGAAACTATGTTATAACCGACCCCTGGAACCTACCCTCCTGTAATGCTAGCTGAATTGCTCTAAACACCTATTATACTTGAAATATCCTAAATATCTACGAACTCTCTGAATTAACTGTGAAATACGAAACTGTTATAACCAACCCCTGGAAGCTATCCTCCTGTGATACTAGCTGAATTAGCCTAATTACCTAATACTAGCTGAATTAGCTGTGAAATCATACACAGTTATGATACAGTAAGGCTCTGGAATCTAGCCTCCTGTGATACAAGCTGAAATAGGCTAAATGCCACGATAATACCTGAATTATCCTAAATGCCTACGATACTATCTGAATTAGCTGTGAAATCATACGGAACTATGCTATAACCAGTTCCCGGAATCAGTACCACCCTGTGACACTAAATGAATTACTTACCTTTTAGCGTGAGTGGGACACCTTTTTGTGAGTGGGTAACCTTTTTGCGTGAGTGGGTTACCATTTTTGAGTGAGTGGGTTGGCTTTTTGCGTGAGTGGGTCACCTTTTTTGCGTGAGTGGGTCACCTTTTTGCGTGAGTGGGTCACCTTTTTATGTGAGTGTTACCTCCTTGCGTGAACGTTTGACCTTTTTGGCATGAGTGGGTTACGTGGTGTAACTGTTTAGAATTAGTGTTTTAGCGTTGACAGCAAACAGCTTTCCATGAAGTTCTCGTCTAAAGTCGCTTTCAAAGTCTAGCACTTCCCCTCCTATTCCCTAGCTCTCCTGTATATAAGCCCATATTCCTACTCCTTCAGTAGCTGTCTAGCCTATCAGCTCTCCTCGTTTTCCTATACCTCTCATACATACAAACGCATACTCTACTCTCAACCTCTGCCTTGTCTAGCATCTCCCCCCGTAATCCCTATCTTTTCCAAATAAACGCATACTCTACTCCTCAACATGTCTGGCCTAGCACTTCTCCTCGTATGCCTTATCGTTCCATACAAAGCACATTTCCCACTCCTTCAACTCTCTCCTAGCATAGGATCTCTCTCCGTTTTCTCGTCTCTCCTTATAAACGCATACTCAAACCCTACTAGCTTAATACCTCTCCTCGGTTTGCTATCTCTCCCATATAAAAGCCATATTCTACCCTTCAAGTCCTGACTAATCTGGCACCTGCCCTCGTATTTCCCTATCTCTTCTGTATGTAAGCTCATATTTCTACTTCTTTAGTGTCTGTTTAGCCTAACACCTCTCCTCGGTTTGCTATTTCTCCCATATGAAAGCCATATTCTACCCTTCAAGTCCCGACTAATCAGGAACCTCCCCTCGTATTCCCTATCTCTTCTGTATGTAAGCTCATATTTCTACTTCTTTAGTGTCTGTTTAGCCTAACACCTCTCCTCGGTTTGCTATTTCTCCCATATAAAAGCCATATTCTACTCTTCAAGTCCCGACTAATCTGGCACCTCCCCTCGTATTCCCTATCTCTTCTGTATGTAAGACTCATATTTCTACTGCTTTAGTGTCTGTTTAGCCTAACACCTCTCCTCCTGTTCCTATACCTCTTATACACATAAACGCATACGCTACTCTCAACCTCTGTCTAGCCTAGCATCTCACCCCAAAATCCCTATCTCTTCCATATAAACGCATACTCTGGTCCTCAACATCTGTCTGGTCTAGCATTTCTCCTTGTATCCCCTACCTCTCATAAAAGCTCATCACTCTCATACCCTCTGTCTAGCTGAGTATCTCTCCTTGGTTTCTATCTAACCCATATAAAACACATTCTACCTTTAACACCTGTCTATCCTAGCATAGGATCTCTCTCCGTTTCCTCGTCTCTCGTTATAAACGCATACTGAAACTCTCCTAGCCTAATACCTCTCCTCGGTTTGCTATCTCTCCCAAATATAAGGTTTATTCTACCCTTCAAGCCCTGTCTAGTTTAACAGCTCTCCTCGTTTTCCCTATCTTTCCCCTACAAACGCATACTCTACTCCTCAGCCTCTGTCTAGCCTAGCACTACCTCTCCCATATAAAAGACATACTCTACCCTTCAACTCAGTCTAGCCTAACACCTCTCCTGGTTTTCCTATACCTCTCATATAAACCATACTCTACTCCTCAACCTCTGTCTAGCCTAACACCTCTCCACTATCTCTTCCATATAAACGCATTTCCCTCCTTCAACCCCTGTCTAGCGTATTATTGGTCGTCGTATTCCCTATCTCTCCCATATAAACCCATTTTTCTCCTTGAAGGCTCTCTCAACCTGGCATCTACCCTCGTTTTCCCTATCCTTTCCCACATATGCCCAAAAAGTGGCCTCGCTCTCTCTATAATAACCTGCTAATGTGCATCCAACCGCAGTCAAATGCAACCTTTCAGCATACAAGCGTGCTATTACACCAGTTATTTTACTTACGCTCTCCCCGTCCTTTATCACAGGCACATTTGACTGCAGTCGCTGGGATTCAAAAACGCAACATTTGGCTTTGAATGGATGGCCAGCCGTATCGCTCTTACGATCAGGTTATTGAAATATATATGCGGTAAGGTGTCGGTGAAAGGTGTATTAAAGGCGACTTAGGGATTAGAGGAAGAACGGTGTATGTAGAAAATAATTCCTGTATTAAGGGACAGATAACTGTATACGGAGTATGAATAAACCACATTTATTAGAGATCACAACACATAACACAGTAATGTGAATGAATACAGGTAAGAAATCTGCAAAATGGGAGTTAGACAAACACTTACTCGTATAGGAGTTTTCGCATTTGAAAAGAAACTTATTAAAGGATAAGTGGAAAACGTTAAGAAACATTTTTGCTGTTTACCCCTTTTATTGCTTGCGCACTTTAATTAAAACGAGAAAACACATATATTAATTTAAAAGGCGTGTGCGTCATCCTCCGTGGTGCAGTGGTTATCATGCTAGCTTCTAGTTCTCGAGGTCGTGGGTTCAAACCCGGCGGAGGGCGATGGAATTTTTCGGGCGTAAAAATCCTTAGCATGGCTTCCATCGGAAGCGAAGTAAACCCGGTGGTCTCGTGTCGTAGATTTACGGCACGTAAAAGAACCTCAAGCCTGATAAAAATGCCTCTAGCAAAAAAATTTCCGGTCTTTCACGCCCAATATGGAATGAGACACTAAGAACCACAGCAGTTAAGGAGCTTCCATAAAAAAAATTCACCGTAGTTTCAAGAAAAGAGTCAGAGAGAAAATAAAGAAAGCAGTGAGGCATTTTTCCAATTGTTTCTTTCATTTCCATTGTGTAATAACACGGTTTTATCAATACGTACATACATTAACATACAAATACTAATTTTAAAGAATTTAAATTAGCCCCTTAGAGCCTAGTATATCATATTCCTTACAAGGGTGCTCCTCTTTTAGGTTTTAGACCTTCTGAAACCTACTTTTTCTAATTTCATATTGTACTAACCTTCAGCAATAAAATTGGGCTATTGGGAAGGAAAGACTTCCAAATAAAAGGGAATACTTCGGCATTTTTGGGGGTGGGTCTGTTCTATTCATCTGCTTATTTCTCTATTTCCATTGTGCAATGGCATGCTTTCATCAAAATGTACGTTAACATAAAAATACTGATGTAAAACACTTTAATTTAACCCTTAATAGCCTGATGTACCATATTTCTTAAAACGTTTTAGGGGTTTTTCCAGGTGCTTCTCTTTCTAAATATAAATTATGCATCACCAATAAAATCAAGCTGTTAATAGCTGTCTTATATCGTAAAAATGTTCTTTTTTGCAATAAAAATATTCTTATTTTTAACAATAATCACCAAAATCCACGCAACTGCAGTAAAATGTAGCTCCGTCAGTATAATGGGTGCCAATACATCGCTCACTTTACTTGAGCCTTCCGCGTCCATTAACAAAGGCACATTTTACTGCAATTTGCTAGGACTCGAACTCGCGACGTTCGGCTTTGAATGCATAGCCAGTCCATTACGTATCGCACTAAAGATTACGGTTATTCGAATCGCTTCCGTTGTGAGGCAGTGAAAGGCATATTAAAGCTGTTTTAGGAATTGCAGGAAGAGCAACATGAGTAATTAAATATTTCCTGTAGGAAATGGTTAATAATTGTATTAGAAATACGAATAAACCACATTTAATAGAGAGCACAGAAAATGATACCGTAATGTTAACGAATATAACCAAGAAGTCTCCAAAATAGAAGAAGGAAAATCTCTTATAAGTAGTTTTCGCATTTGAAAACAAACTTTTAAAAACACAATTAAATTATATGACATATTTTAGCTATTTACACGTGTTATTGCTTGCGCTTTTTAATTATAATACGAAAACACAAATACCCTTATAGTACCTAATGTAATATCTAATTATAATGTCGAATATAATACCTAAATTAAAAGGTGTTTGTGAAGGACGGCATGATAATTTCGCTTTTTATACCTTTCTTATATGGAAAAAGTATAATTTTTACAATAAAACAATAGTGTTTTGTTAATAATCGTCAAAATCCATGCAACTACAGACAAATATAACTCCATCTGCATCCAAGCGTGCCATTACACCGAATATTTTACTTCGTAATGGACTTCCTTAACCACAGGCAAATTTGACTACAGCCGCTGGGACTCGAAATCGCGACGTAGCTTAGAATGGATATAAAATGGAAGTTAAAAGCTCTTATATGTAGTTTTCGCAATTCAAAACAAACTTGTACAAAGACAAGTATTAAACGTTATGAAACAGTTTAGTTATTAACCCTTTTTATTCTTTCCGCACTTTAGTTATAACGAGAAAACACAAATACTACTTAAAAGCCATTTATGAAAGAACGGTTGATGCCGTTATAGGACCTATTGGGAAGAAAAGAACGGGAAAGGTAAGAAAGAAAACTGTGGGATTCTTGGATTGCTTCTTACATTTATAAATTTATTGCCCGTTTCCATTGTGTACTTACATACTTTCGTCAATACGTACGAAATATACGTAATATACGTCAACACGTAATATACAAATACTAATTTTAAAGTATTTACAGTAAGGCTTTATACTATGGTGTATCATAATCGCTTGAATGTGCTTTTTTAGGTTCTATATGTTTTAATGTTTTTCTTTTTTTTCTAATTTAATATTATACTGACCTTCAGCAATAAAATTAGGCTATTGAGAAGAAACGATTCGGAAAGAAAAGAAAGAAAATAGTGGGGCATTTTCCCGATTGGTTTCTTTAATTTATCAGTTACTTATTCCTCTGTTTCCATTTTGCTATGGAATGCTTTCAGGAATAGGTTCATTAACACACAAATACTCATTTAAACGATTTTAAATTACCTCTTTATGGCCTGATGTATTACATTTGTTACACGGGTGGCTTTTTTAGGCTTTTTAATAGCCTTCTTTTTCTAATTTCAAATTATACCAACATTCAGCAGTATCATTAGGTTATTTATACCTGCTTCATATCGTTAAATATTCATTTTTAAATAAAAGTATAGTGTTTGTTTAATAATAATCAGCAAAGTCTGTGGAACCGCAGTCAAATATAACCCCGTCTACATCCAAGCATGCCATTGCACCTATCATTTTACATGAGCCCTTCCAGTCCTTTAAGACAGGCACATTTTACTGCACCTGCTGGGACTCGAACTCACGACATTCGGCTTTGCATGCATGGCCAGTCCATTACGAATCGCACTAACGATCACGGAATCGTTTCGGTTGTGGTGCCAGTGGAAGGGATATTAAAAGTAGTTTAGGAATTACAGGAAGTGCGTCACATGTGGCAAAATATTTCTGGCACTAAATGCTTAATAATTGAATTAGGAATATGAAGAAACTACAATTATTAGAGAGTACAGCAAATACCCTAGTGTAATTTAGTATAACTAAGAAATCTCCAAAATGGAAGAAAGAATATTCTCTTATAGGTAGTTTTCGCATTTGAAAAAAAAACTTTTAAAAAGGCAAGTTTTAAATACTACGAAACATTTTAGCTATTTACACCTTTCATTGCTTGCGCAATTTATCTATAACTAGAAAAGACAAATACTAATTTAAAAGGTATTTGTGAAGCGGCGGTTGATTTTACCGCTTTTTATAGCTGTCTAATATTTAAAAAAAATTCTTTTACAATAAAACAATTGTTTTCTTTATAATCACCAAAGTCCATTAAACTGCAGACAAATGTAACCCTGTCAGCATCCAAGCGTGCCATTACACCGAGCATTTTACTCTCCTTGTTTTCTATATCTCCTCCACATAAAGCGTATATTCCGCTCCTTCAAACCCTGTCTAGCCTAGCATCTCACCTCGTATTCCCTATCTCTCCGGCGTAAAACGTACATTCTGCTCTTTTAACCCCTGTCTAGCCTTGCATCTCTCTTCGTAATACCTATCTCAACCATATAAACGCATTGTCCTCCTTGAACGCTCTCCTTGTCTAGCATCTCCCCTCCTTTTCCCTACCTTTTCCCACATAAAATAAAAGAAGTGGCCCGAGTGCCCCTATAATGTCCTACTCGTGTAAATAGTTAGAGTTTCCATAAATTTGAATGGTTGTCATTTTAAAAACTTGTTTTCAAATGCGAAAAGCACGTACGAGAGTAAAAGATTTTCTTACTTCCATTTTAGAGATATCTAGGCTATATTCATTCTCATTATGTTGTTATTTTCTGTGCTCTCTAATAAATGTGGTTTATTCGTATTCCTAATAGAATTATTAAACCTTTACTGCTGGAAATACTTTGCTATATATGCGCACTTCCTCTAATTCTAAATCGGCTTTAATATCCTTTTCACTGGCACCACAATAGAGGCCATTGAATTGCCGTGATCTTTAGTGCGATACGAAATGGACTGGCCAAAGACTCAAGCCAAACGTTGCGAGTCCCTGTAGTCCCTGCGACTACAGTAAAATGTACCTTTGTAAAAAGAAGAAGGCACAAGTAAAATAGCCGGTGTAGTGGTCAGCTTGGAAGCTCAAGGGGTTACATTTGACCACAGTTGCATGGACTTTGCTGATTTATGTTAAAAAAAAAAGAAACCTAGAGTTTTATTGCAAAAAATTAACATCTTTATATAAATAGCTATAAATAGAAGTAGAAATAATAAGCCGATTCAAGAACAAAGGAAGATGCCGCCGAGTGATAAGCTTCTATGTTCTACGCCGACAAGCCCGCCGGCTCCATTTGAGGCCTCACATGCCGCCAGGTCTCGTGTCGCTAGGCCCCGCCCCCTCTCGCTTTGTGGTCTTACCTAATGCCGACAGGTCCTACCCCCCTCCCCCACGCGGTCTGGCCGTGTGCCGTAGCGTCCTGACTTGAGGGATTTGTTTTCTCGAGGCCTGCCGCCCCTCGGCAAATTAATTAGGTAATGTTCGTCAAACATTTTTTTTATGACTACTAATGCCTGCACATTGCATCCACGAGCAATTAAGTTTTTTTTTGATTAATTAATTGTATATGAATTGACTCGAGCGCGAGTGTTAGCGTGTGTATAAGTAGCGCGCTCACGGAACAGCCCGCCATGTAATGAAAACCCTGCAACCTACTTCACGGAAATGTCCATTAGCTGACAATGTTAGACGCTTTCACCACATTAATAGACTTTTAAGAATGCATCCAGGATCTATTTACATACATTAGCGAACAACAGCCGGACATGTAATGAAAAACCCGCAACCTACTTCTGCCTGATGGTAACTGTAACATCCATTAGCTGACAACGTTAGACGCTTTCACTACATTAATAGACTTTAAGATTGCATCCAGGATCTGTATACAGTCATTAGCGGACAATGTCAGTAATTGTTTTCCTAAGTGCTCTGCACAACTCTCTCCACTTCAGCATTTAGCGGGGGAAATGATATAAAAGCAGCAGCTTCTCCAATGATTTTCACAGTATCGTGAGAACACAGCGATCTAAGCACTCTGCAAACTTTATTCTTTCAACGTGAAATTTCATCAAATGATTCGGTTAACATTATAGTTGAATACTATATATGTTATTAAAATATAAATACGGTTAAATTATAGGTGAATATTACATACGTTATTAAAAATAAAAAATCGCCTCGCTGATCAATGAATACAATTAAATATTTTTATTAATTAATTGTATATGAATTGACTTGCATATTTTTGGTTATTGCGTTGTGTCCCCTTAACGTTTCCAGATCTAGGATCGTTCCAGCTAGTTGCGCGCTTCTGCCATCTACCTTCTAAAGTAAAGTTGCGCGCTTCTACCATCTTCATTCTAAAGTAAAGTTATAGAACAATGAGATAAAAACTAATCAATTCTTTGGAATGCGCCGCGTCATTAGGTCCTTGTTCCAAGTTGACCGGGATGGCTGGGGTCGAATCCTAGGAGTGATTACAAATTCAGCTTCTAATAACTCAGAGGCTAATTACGATAAAGACGTCAAATAAAGTTTATTACATTAATGTCATTAGGTGGTTTCTTGAGAATGTATATTTGGGTACATAGTGTCCAGGGTTCAAATACCGATAAAATGTAATTTAATTGTAAATTTCATAACTCCTAAACTAATTAAGACAAAGACGCCAAATAAACTTTATTGCGTTAATGTTATTAGGTAGTATCTTATGGATAAGTAACTAGATACCTGACGTTCTGGGTTCGATCCTAATTTTTAAATCACCATTATCTCGGAAAGTAAGAAAGCTAGAGGGATGTACCAAAGCATAATTGATAGCTCCTATGATGGGTAATTAATACTGTATATAATTTTCAATCAATTGTTCTTATTTCGAATCCCGATCTTTCAATCACTTACTTATTTTTCTCTATACTCTAGAATATATCACTTAGATTGATGCTCTAACTGCATACAGCACCTTTAAACATATCAAACTAATATTGTAAATAAATTTGTTTCTGGTGTCCAGGGTTCGAATACCGATAAAATGTAATTTAATTATAAATTTGATAACTCCTAAACTAATTAAAGTAAAGACGCCAAATAAACTTTATTGCGTTCATGTTATTAGGTAGTATCTTGTGGATGTGTAACTAGATACCTGACGTTCTGGGTTCGATCCTAATTTTTAAATTACCATTATCTCGGAAACTAAGAAAGCTAGAGGGATGGACCAAAGCATGATTAATAGCTCCTATGATGGGTAATTAATACTGTATATAATTTTCAATCAGTTGTTCTTATTTCGAATCCCGATCTTTCAATCACTTACTTATTTTTTTCTCTATACTCTAGAATATATCTCTTAGATTGATGCTGTAACTGCATACAGCACCTTTAAACATATCAAAGTAATATTGTAAATAATATTGTTTCTGGTGTCCAGGGTTCGAATACCGATAAAATGTAATTTAATTATAAATTTAATAACTCTAAACTAATTAAGATAAAGACGCCAAATAATCTTTATTGCGTTTATGTTATTAGGTAGTATCTTGTGGATGTGTAATTAGATACCTGACGTTCTGGATCGATCCTAATTTTTAAATCACCATTATCTCGGAAAGTAAGAAAGCTAGAGGGATGGACCAAAGCATGATTGATAGCTCCTATGATGGGTAGTTAATACTGTATATAATTTTCAATCAGTTGTTCTTATTTCGAATCCCGATCTTTCAATCACTTACTTATTTTTTCCCCTATACTCTAGAATATATCACTTAGATTGATGCTGTAACTGCATACAGCACCTTTAAACATATCAAACTAATATTGTAAATAATATTGTTTCTGGTGTCCAGGGTTCGAATACCGATAAAATGTAATTTAATTATAAATTTAATAACTCCTAAACTAATTAAGATATAGACGCCAAATAAACTTTATTGCGTTAATGTTATTAGGTAGTATCTTATGGATGTGTAATTAGATACCTGACGTTCTGGGTTCGATCCTAATTTTTAAATCACCATTATCTCGGAAAGTAAGAAAGCTAGAGGGATGTACCAAAGCATGATTGATAGCTCCTATGATGGGTAATTAATACTGTATATAATTTTCAATCAGTTGTTCTTATTTCGAATCCCGATCTTTCAATTACTTACTTATTTTTCTCTATACTCTAGAATATATCACTTAGATTGATGCTGTAACTGCATACAGCACCTTTAAACATATCAAACTAATATTGTAAATAATTTTGTTTCTGGTGTCCAGGGTTCGAATACCGATAAAATGTAATTTAATTATAAATTTAATAACTCCTAAACTGATTAAGATAAAGACGCCAAATAAACTTTATTTCGTTTATGTTATTAGCTAGTATCTTATGGATGTGTAATTAGATACCTGACGTTCTGGGTTCGATCCTAATTTTTAAATTACCATTATCTCGGAAACTAAGAAAGATAGAGGGATGGGCCAAAGCATGATTGATAGCTCCTATGGTGGGTAATTAATACGGTATATAATTTTCAATCAGTTGTTCTTATTTCGAATCCCGATCTTTCAATCACTTACTTATTTTTTCCCTATACTCTAGAATATATCACTTAGATTGATGCTGTAACTGCATACAGCAGCTTTAAACATATCAAACTAATATTGTAAATAATTTTGTTTCTGGTGTCCAGGGTTCGAATACCGATAAAATGTAATTAATAACTCCTAAACTAATTAAGATAAAGACGCCAAATAAACTTTATTGCGTTTATGTTATAGGTAGTATCTTATGGATGTGTAACTGGATACCTGACGTTCTGGGTTCGATCCTAATTTTTAAATCACCATTATCTCGGAAACTAATAAAGCTAGAGGGATGGACCAAAGCATGATTGATAGCTCCTATGATGGGTAATTAATACTGTATATAATTTTCAATCAGTTGTTCTTATTTCGAATCCCGATTTTTCCATCACTTACTTATTTTTTTCTCTATACTCTAGAATATATCACTTAGATTGATGCTGTAACTGCATACAGCAGCTTTAAACATATCAAACTAATATTGTAAATAATTTTGTTTCTGGTGTCCAGGGTTGGAATATCGATAAAATGTAATTTAATTATAAATTTAATAACTCCTAAACTAATTAAGATATGGACACCAAATAAACTTTGTTGCGTTTATGTTATTAGGTAGTATCTTATGGATGGATAATTAGATACCTGACGTTCGGGGTTCGATCCTAATTTTAAAATCACCATTATCTCAGAAACTATGAACTCTAGGGGGATGGACCAAAGCATGATTGATAGCTCTTGTGATGGTTAATTAATACTGTATATAATTTTCAATCAGTTGTCCTTATTTCGAATCCTGATCTTTCAATCACTTAATTATTTTTTCTCTATACTCTAGAATATATCACTTAGATTGATGCCGTAACTGCATACAGCGCCATTAAGCATATCAAACTAATATTGTAAATAATTTTGTTTCGGGTGTCCTGGGTTCGAATACCGATAAAATGCAATTTAATTATAAATTTAATAACTCCTAAACTAATTAAGATAAAGACGCCAAATAAACTTTATTGCGTTTACGTTATTAGGTAGTATCTTGTGGATGTGTAATTAGATACCTGACGTTCTGGGTTCGATCGTAATTTTTAAATCACCATTATCTCAGAAACTAAGAGAGGTAGAGGAGTGGACTAAAGCACGATTGATAATTTCTATACTGGGTGATTAAGGCTGTGTATAATTGCCAATCAGTTGTGCTTGATTCTATTTCCCATCTTTTAATGACTTCCTTAATTTTCCTCTGTACACTAGAATATATCACTTAGATCGATGATGTACCTGCATACAGCTTTGTTAAACATGCTGAGCTAATATCATAAATTATTTTGTTCCTGGTTTTCTGGGTTCGAATACCGATTCAATGAAATTTATTTTCAAATTTAATAACGCGTAATCTAATTTAGATAGACATGTCAAGGTAAACGCAAACAGAGTATCTAGTCCTTGAATATCGTTATCATGACAAATATTACTTTAAAGTTCTCAGATCGAATCCCGAAGGGATGATTTCATATATCTTCAAGCCTAGGGATCATATCAGGTTCTAATAAAGATTAAATGCTTGATGCTGATGTGGGGGAGCTGAAATACATTTATTAAAAGTATTACCCAGCTCGATTTAGAAGCTTAGAATCTGTGTAACTATGGAAAAATTGCTTTTCTCGTGATTGTAGTGAAATGTAATGGGCTTTCTGTGAGAAGGTGGAAAGGAAGAATTGAAAAGGGAATGAAAACATGAGATAATGTAGTATATACATACATTTAACTAAATAAGGAGGAAAATCTTCTCGTTACCTTTTAAGCTTTTACTTTAAGTATTGTGATAATACAGCTGGAATTAACCTTGGTACAATAGGTGGTGGTGGTGGTAGGCTTTGAATTTGAAATATATGTCTGAATGAGCGTGGGAGAATGCTTCTCTTGCTCGTGTGACAGCATAAGCAGGTAGTTATGAGACGAGTTTAAACGTGTTTGATGCTGTCAGACATCATGTCTCTAGGTGTGACGTCATAAACATCCTGCTTCTGGGCGTGAGGTTATATGGCTGAGATTAATACCCGTTGAGTGATCATATACAGCTGGTTATGGAGCGAGTTTATGATTGATCTAAAAGGTTTGTGCTCCCTCTATAAATATGTTATAGGGGAAAGGATGCTCTCCTGAAACATTGGGTCTCTAGACAGAAATTGTTCACAGAGACGGAGACGTCAGGATGGATGGGTGCATCTTATATATGAGAGAGGTAGGGGAATATGAGGAGAAGTGCTAGGCTAGTCAGGGTTTGAGGTGTGGAATATGCGTTTATATGGGAAAGATAGGGGAAACGTGTACAGATAATAGGCTAGACAGATGCTGAAGGACGGGAATATAGGCTTATACGGTAGAGATAGGGAAATACGAGGAGAGGTTCTAGACTAGAATGATGCTGAAGGAGGAGAGGATACGCTTTATACGGAAGAGATAGGGAATACGAGGAGAGGAACTAGAAGGGTAGAATATAGCGTTTTTATATAGGAGAGCTAGCAAACCGAGGAGAGGTATTAGGCGGGAAGGTTTGAATGACAGAGTATGCGTTTATATGGAGAGACGAGGAAAACGAAGGTCGGTGCTAGGTTGAGAGAGTCTTCAAGGAGGAAAATGCATTTATATGAGAGCGTTAGGGAATACGATGAGAGGTGCTAGTCTAGAGAGGTTTGAAGAGTAGACTATACGCTTATATGGGAGAAATACGGAAAACGGGAGAGATACCAGTGTAGACAGTGGTTGAAGGAGTAGGAATGTAGGTTTATACGGTAATATAGAGAGTAATTCGATTATATAAACTTTTCTTTAATCTTTATTCTTTATTAGAACCTGATATGATCCCTAGGCTTAAAGATATATGAAATCATCCCTTCGGGATTCGATCTGAGTACTTTAAAGTAATATTTGTCATGATAACGATATTTAAGGACTAGATACTCTGTTAGCGTTTACCTTGACATGTCTATCTAAATTAGGTTACGCGGTATTAAATTTGTAAATAAATTTCATTGAATCGGTATTCGAACCCAGAACACCAGGAACAAAATAATTTATGATACTAGCTCAAAATGTTAAACAAAGCTGTATGCAGGTACATCATCGATCTAAGTGATATATTCTAGTGTACAGATAAAAATTAAGGAAGTCATTAAAAGATGGGGAATCGAATCAAGCACAACTGATTGCCAATTATATACAGCATTAATCACCCAGTATAGAACTTATCAATAGTGCTTTAGTCCACTCCTCTACCTCTCTTAGTTTCTGAGATAATGGTGATTTAAAAATTAGGATCGAACCCAGAACGTCAGGTATCTATTTTACACATCCACAAGATACTACCTAATAACATAAACGCAATAAAGTTTATCTGGCGTCTTTGTCGTAATTAGTTTAGGAGTTATTAAATTTATAATTAAATTACATTTTATCGGTATTCGAACCCTGGACACCAGAAACAAAATTATTTACAATATTAGTTTGATATGTTTAAAGGTGCTGTATGCAGTTACAGCATCAATCTAAGTGATATATTCTAGAGTATAGAGAAAAATAAGTAAGAAATTGAAAGATCGGGATTCGAAATAAGAACAACTGATTGAAAATTATATACAGTATTAATTACACATCATAGGAGCTATCAATCATGCTTTGGTCCATCCCTCTAGCTTTCTAAGTTTCCGAGTTAATGGTGATTTAAAAATTAGGATCGAACCCAGAACGTCAGGTATCTAATTACACATCCATTAGATACTACCTAATAACATAAACGCAATAAAGTTTATTTAGCGTCTTTATCTTAATTAGTTTAGGAGTGATTAAATTTATAATTAAATTACATTTTATCGGTATTCGAACCCTGGACACCAGAAACAAAATTATTTACAATATTAGTTTGATATGTTTAAAGGTGCTGTATGCAGTTACAGCATCAATCTAAGTGATATATTCTAGAGTATAGAGAAAAATAAGTAAGTAATTGAAAGATCGGGACTCGCAATAAGAACAACTGATTGAAAATTATATACAGTATTAATTACACATCATAGGAGCTATCAATCATGCTTTGGTCCATCCCTCTAGCTTTCTTAGTTTCCGAGATAATGGTGATTTAAAAATTAGGATCGAACCCAGAACGTCAGGTATCTAATTGCATATCCATAAGATACTACCTAACAACATAAAGGCAATAAAGTTTATTTGGCGTCTATATCTTAATTAGTTTAGGAGTTATTAAATTTATAATTAAATTACATCTTATCGGTATTCGAACCCTGGACACCAGAAACAAAATTATTTACAATATTAGTTTGATATGTTTAAAGGTGCTGTATGCAGTTACAGCATCAATCTAAGTGATATATTCTAGAGTATAGAGAAAAATAAGTAAGTGATTGAAAGAGCGGGATTCGAAATAAGAACAACTGATTGAAAATTATATACAGTATTAATTACCCATCATAGGAGCTATCAATCATGCTTTCGTCCATCCCTCTAGCTTTCTAAGTTTCCGAGTTAATGGTGATTTAAAAATTAGGATCGAACCCAGAACGTCAGGTATCTAATTACACTTCCATAAGATACTACCTAATAACATAAACGCAATAAAGTTTATTTGGCGTCTTTATCTTAATTAGTTTAGGAGTTATTAAATTTATAATTAAATTACATTTTATCGGTATTCGAACCCTGGACACCAGAAACAAAATTATTTACAATATTAGTTTGATATGTTTAAAGGTGCTGTATGCAGTTACAGCATCAATCTAAGTGATATATTCTAGAGTATAGGGAAAAAAATAAGTAAGTAATTGAAAGATCGGGATTCGAAATAAGAACAACTGATTAAAAATTATATACAGTATTAATTACCCATCATAGGAGCTATCAATCATGCTTTGGTCCATCCCTCTAGCTTTCTTAGTTTCCGAGATAATGGTGATTTAAAAATTAGGATCGAACCCAGAACGTCAGGTATCCATTTTACACATCCACAAGATACTACCTAATAACATAAACGCATTACGTTTGTTTGGCGTCTTTATCTTAATCAGTTTAGGAGTTATTAAATTTATAATTAAATTACATTTTATCGGTATTCGAACCCTGGACACCAGAAACAAAATTATTTACAATATTAGTTTGATATGTTTAAAGGTGCTGTATGCAGTTACAGCATCAATCTAAGTGATATATTCTAGAGTATAGAGAAAAAAATAAGTAAGTGATTGAAAGATCGGGATTCGAAATAAGAACAACTGATTGAAAATTATATACAGTATTAATTACACATCATAGGAGCTATCAATCATGCTTTGGTCCATCCCTCTAGCTTTCTAAGTTTCCGAGTTAATGGTGATTTAAAAATTAGGATCGAACCCAGAACGTCAGGTATCTAATTACACATCCATTAGATACTACCTAATAACATAAACGCAATAAAGTTTATTTGGCGTCTTTATCTTAATTAGTTTAGGAGTTATTAAATTTATAATTAAATTACATTTTATCGGTATTCGAACCCTGGACACCAGAAACAAAATTATTTACAATATTAGTTTGATATGTTTAAAGGTGCTGTATGCAGTTATAGCATCAATCTAAGTGATATATTCTAGAGTATAGAGAAAAATAAGTAAGTAATTGAAAGATCGGGACTCGAAATAAGAACAACTGATTGAAAATTATATACAGTATTAATTACACGTCATAGGAGCTATCAATCATGCTTTGGTCCATCCCTCTAGCTTTCTTAGTTTTCGAGATAATGATGATTTAAAAATTAGGATCGAACCCAGAACGTCAGGTATCTAATTGCATATCCATAAGATACTACCTAACAACATAAACGCAATAAAGTTTATTTGGTGTCTTTATCTTAATTAGTTTAGGAGTTATTAAATTTATAATTAAATTACATCTTATCGGTATTCGAACCCTGGACACCAGAAACAAAATTATTTACAATATTAGTTTGATATGTTTAAAGGTGCTGTATGCAGTTACAGCATCAATCTAAGTGATATATTCTAGAGTATAGAGAAAAATAAGTAAGTGATTGAAAGAGCGGGATTCGAAATAAGAACAACTGATTGAAAATTATATACAGTATTAATTACCCATCATAGGAGCTATCAATCATGCTTTGGTCTATCCCTCTAGCTTTCTAAGTTTCCGAGTTAATGGTGATTTAAAAATTAGGATCGAACCCAGAACGTCAGGTATCTAATTACACTTCCATAAGATACTACCTAATAACATAAACGCAATAAAGTTTATTTGGCGTCTTTGTCTTAATTAGTTTAGGAGTTATTAAATTTATAATTAAATTACATTTTATCGGTATTCGAACCCTGGACACCAGAAACAAAATTATTTACAATATTAGTTTGATATGTTTAAAGGTGCTGTATGCAGTTACAGCATCAATCTAAGTGATATATTCTAGAGTATAGGGAAAAAATAAGTAAGTAATTGAAAGATCGGGATTCGAAATAAGAACAACTGATTAAAAATTATATACAGTATTAATTACCCATCATAGGAGCTATCAATCATGCTTTGGTCCATCCCTCTAGCTTTCTTAGTTTCCGAGATAATGGTGATTTAAAAATTAGGATCGAACCCAGAACGTCAGGTATCCATTTTACACATCCACAAGATACTACCTAATAACATAAACGTATTAGGTTTGTTTGGCGTCTTTATCTTAATCAGTTTAGGAGTTATTAAATTTATAATTAAATTACATTTTATCGGTATTCGAACCCTGGACACCAGAAACAAAATTATTTACAATATTAGTTTGATATGTTTAAAGGTGCTGTATGCAGTTACAGCATCAATCTAAGTGATATATTCTAGAGTATAGAGAAAAAAATAAGTAAGTGATTGAAAGATCGGGATTCGAAATAAGAACAACTGATTGAAAATTATATACAGTATTAATTACCCATCATAGGAGCTATCAATCATGATTTGGTCCATCCTTCTAGCTTTCTTAGTTTCCGAGATAATGGTGATTTAAAAATTAGGATCGAACCCAGAACGTCAGGTATCTATTTTATACATCCACAAGATACTACCTAATAACATAAACGCAATAAAGTTTATTTGGCGTCTTTATCTTAATTAGTTTAGGAGTTATTAAATTTGTAATTAAATTACATTTTATCGGTATTCGAACCCTGGACACCAGAAACAACATTATTTACAATATTAGTTTGATATGTTTAAAGGTGCTGTATGCAGTTACAGCATCAATCTAAGTGATATATTCTAGAGTATAGGGAAAAAAAAAGTAAGTGATTGAAAGATCGGGATTCGAAATAAGAACAACTGATTGAAAATTATATACAGTATTAATTACCCATCATAGGAGCTATCAATCATGCTTTGGTCCATCCCTCTAGCTTTATTAGTTTCCGAGATAATGGTGATTTAAAAATTAGGATCGAACCCTGAACATCAGGTATCTAGTTACACATCCATAAGATACTACCTAATAACATAAACGCAGTAAAGTTTATTTGGCATCTTTTCTTAATTAGTTTAGGAGTTATTAAATTTACAATTAAATTACATTTTATCGGTATACGAACCCTGAACACCATGTACCCAAATATACATTCTCAAGAAACTACCTAATGACATTAATGTAATAAACTTTATTTGACGTCTTTATCGTAATTAGCCTCTGAGTTATTAGAAGCTGAATTTGTAATCACTCCTAGGATTCGACCCCAGCCATCCCGGTCAACTTGGAACAAGGACCTAATGACGCGGTGCATTCCAAAGAATTGATTAGTTTTTATCTCATTGTTCTATAACTTTACTTTAGAATGAAGATGGTAGAAGCGCGCAACTTTACTTTAGAAGGTAGATGGCAGAAGCGCGCAACTAGCTGGAGCGATCCTAGATCTGGAAACGTTAAGGGGACACAACGCAATAACCAAAAATATGCAAGTCAATTCATATACAATTAATTAATAAAAATATTTAATTGTATTCATTGATCAGCGAGGCGATTTTTTATTTTTAATAACGTATGTAATATTCACCTATAATTTAACCGTATTTATTTTTTAATAACATATATAGTATTCAACTATATTGTTAACCGAATCATTTGATGAAATTTCACGTTGAAAGAATAAAGTTTGCAGAGTGCTTAGATCGCTGTGTTCTCACGATACTGTGAAAATCATTGGAGAAGCTGCTGCTTTTATATCATTTCCCCCGCTAAAAGCTGAAGTGGTGAGAGTTGTGCAGAGCACTTAGGAAAAAAATTACTGACATTGTCCGCTAATGACTGTATACAGATCCTGGATGCAATCTTAAAGTCTATTAATGTGGTGAAAGCGTCTAACGTTGTCAGCTATTGGATGTTACAGTTACCATCAGGCAGAAGTAGGTTGCGGGTTTTTCTTTACATGTCCGGCTGTTGTTCGCTAATGTATGTAAACAGATCCTGGATGCATTCTTAAAAGTCTATTAATGTGGTGAAAGCGTCTAACATTGTCAGCTAATGGACATTTCCGTGAAGTAGGTTGCAGGGTTTTCATTACATGGCGGGCTGTTCCGTGAGCGCGCTACTTATACACACGCTAACACTCGCGCTCGAGTCAATTCATATACAATTAATTAATCAAAAAAAACTTAATTGCTCGAGGATGCAATGTGCAGGCATTAGTAGTCATAAAAAATGTTTGACGAACATTACCTAATTAATTTGCCGAGGGGCGGCAGGCCTCGAGAAAACAAATCCCTCAAGTCAGGACGCTACGGCACACGGCCAGACCGCGTGGGGGAGGGGGGTAGGACCTGTCGGCATTAGGTAAGGCCACAAAGCGAGAGGGGGTGGGGTCTAGCGACACGAGACCTGGCGGCATGTGAGGCCTCAAATGGAGCCGGCGGGCTTGTCGGCGTAGAACAAAGAAGCTTATCACTCGGCGGCATCTTCCTTTGTTCTTGAATCGGCTTATTATTCCTACTTCTATTTATAGCTATTTATATAAAGATGTTAATTTTTAGCAATAATACTCTAGGTTTTTTTTTAACATAAATCAGCAAAGTCCATGCAACTGTGGTCAAATGTAACCCCTTGAGCTTCCAAGCTGACCACTACACCGGCTATTTTACTTGTGCCTTCTTCTTTTTATAAAGGTACATTTTACTGTAGTCGCAGGGACTCGAACTCGCAACGTTTGGCTTGAGTCGTTGGCCAGTCCATTTCGTATTGCACTAAAGATCACGGCAATTCAATGGCCTCTATTGTGGTGCCAGTGAAAAGGATATTAAAGCCGATTTAGAATTAGAGGAAGTGCGCATATATAGTAAAGTAATTCCAGCAGTAAAGGTTTAATAATTCTATTAGGAATACGAATAAACCACATTTATTAGAGAGTACAGAAAATAACAACATAATGAGAATGAATATAGCCTAGATATCTCTAAAATGGAAGTAAGAAAATCTTTTACTCTCGTACGTGCTTTTCGCATTTGAAAACAAGTTTTTAAAATGACAACCATTCAAATTTATGGAAACTCTAACTATTTACACGAGTAGGACATTATAGGGGCACTCGGGCCACTTCTTATATTTTATGTGGGAAAAGGTAGGGAAAAGGTGGGGAGATGCTAGACAAGGAGAGCGTTCAAGGAGGACAATGCGTTTATATGGTTGAGATAGGTATTACGAAGAGAGATGCAAGGCTAGACAGGGGTTAAAAGAGCAGAATGTACGTTTTACGCGGGAGAGATAGGGAATACGAGGTGAGATGCGAGGCTAGACAGGGTTTGAAGAAGCGGAATATACGCTTTATGTGGAAGAGATATAGAAAACAAGGAGAGATGCTAGGCTAGGCAGGGTTTAAGGGTAGAACATGCGGTTATATGGGAATAGATAGGGAATTCGAGACGAGATGCTAGGCTAGACAGAGGTTAAAAGGTACAATATACATTTATATGGGAGAGGTAGGGAATACGAGGGGAGATGCTAGGCTAGGAGGAGAAAGGGCGCTAGAAATGACACTTCTATAGCTGGGATAGAGAATACAAGGAGAAATGCTGGGCTATAGAGAGGTTAAAGGACGGAATATTGGTTTATACTGGAGAGATACTAGACTAGGAAGGATTGAGGACTAGAAAATGCGTTTATATGGGAAGAAACAAGGAATATACAGGGAGAGATAGTAGGAAAGATAGGGATTGAAAGTATTTAGGGATTTTACCAGAAGGGCGGGGAACAATTTCAAGGGATATTTAGAACACGTACACAATATAACTATTCCGAATGGCACTTATAAATAATTCTTGGTGACACGTTTAGCCTGCTTTACAGGTATTCTGCTGATGCTTTGATGCAGTGAAAATGCATTGGGCTTCCTC
This sequence comes from Deroplatys truncata, assembly GCA_030765065.1. Classification (NCBI taxonomy): domain Eukaryota; kingdom Metazoa; phylum Arthropoda; class Insecta; order Mantodea; family Mantidae; genus Deroplatys; species Deroplatys truncata. Next base: position 343,386,980 of record CM060990.1, on the reverse strand, counting down.
TTACGGGCTTTAGGGCATTTCTAGACAGAGAAACAGGTCTTTTAGTGCATTGGTGTAGGGTTTTGAGAGTATTTTAACCACCATAGTAGGAATTGAAAAGCATGTTAGCATTCATTTACGGGTACTTTTAGGCCCAGATACAGGTAGTTTTTATTGTTTTAGAGCATTTCGGATATGGAGACAGGCTTTCGGGACATTCTTGAACACCAGGAGCATTTCAGGTGTTTCAAAGACATTTTGGAAACTGGAGCAGGTAGTTTCAGGATATTAGTACAGCTCTTTTAAAAGATTTTTAGCACATTTTAAATGTATTTTATGTTGCCTTTAAAGTGTTTTAACACGTATAAAAGAATTTTTTATGATATTAGTAAGAGTTTTGTGGCTCTTTGAATGTATTTTAGGCTATGGATGTCGCATGGGTACGGGATTTTAGAGTATTCTGAATGGCCTTTTAGAAACTGTAGCAGCTATTTTTATGGTGTTGACACTAGTTTTAGAGTATCCTTATGGTTTTTGGAATGATAAAGTTTTGTTTTAAATTTTGAGGTATTTTATGCCGTTTGAAAGTATTTTGATACTTCTACGGGTATTCAAGTGTAAACACATTTTGATCTATGGAATTAGGTATAGGTTCAGGCTTTTAGGACATTCTGGTACACAAGCAGGAGAACTTGAGGCTTTCAAGGGTATTTGGAAATTTGAGCAGGTGTTTTGGGTATGGGTGAAGGCATTTCGAGGGTATTTTAACCCCTGTAATAGGAATTTTGGAGCATTTTAGTCAACATTTATTAGCCTTTATACACAGCTGCTTTCCATCATTTTTTGCTGTATTCCGATGGCTTTTTCAAAACAGGAACATTGGTGCTAGGTTCTGAGGCATTTTCCCATGCTATATAGAGATTTTCTCTTGTATTATGCCGAGCTTGTGATGATCTATAACCATTTCTATCGTTTTACAGTCACATCGGCTCCTTTTACGGATTTCTCAATATTCTAATGCTAACATGTCACAAACTATGTAGAGATGTCTTTTCTAACCCAGACTTAAGCTACTTTGGTGATATAATTTCATTGTTCAGCTTTTCCTGATTTTTATGTGGACATATTTTTTGGCTAGCTGTATCGACGTTACCAGTTAATTGATGCTTTATTTGATAAGGATTGTAAGAGTAGGCGCCTCTCCTCTTTTCTGCTCTGGAGACCAGCGCTAGGATTTGTTCCTAACGGCAGAGCTAACGCCTTCTCTTCTTATTCTTCTTTATTCATCAGGTGTCTGCTAGGTGTATACACAGCACTTGAATAAACTTCTATTTTTTAAATTGTAGACTACGAGAAATCCATTATCTCCAGGTTACAGTCCCTTAAACGCTGTTTGTAATGCTGTAATGTCCATATGCATATGTCGTTTTTCCATCCTCTGCAATGACTCTTATCGTCGTATGGAGTCAACGTAATTTTATTCACTTGCACTGAGGTAACAGCATGCTCTCGAGACAGGATCAGATTCATGGGCGTTCTTATTATTTCTTTGGTTTTAAGACAGTCTGTATAACTGTCGAATGTAATGTACTGCTTAATAGCACTACGTTTTATGCCTTTAAACTTTTTTATCACTGAACCGTGGATATCTAATGCATACATCTTAAGTCGTAGCCCGACAAAGCGATGGATGATTTTACCATTAGCCTCATCCTTAAATTTTCCAAGCACCTTCTTGTTTCGAGCTGAATAGCATATAAGATTTGTAGGATAATCAGCTGTATCCAGGTGTTCAGGAAGGCGCAATTCGAATCACGGCAGGGGATTAAAATGTATTTAACAGATATTATTATCTATATGTATACTTAGGTATCCCGAGGTCTGGGTTCGATTTCCTTTCTTCCTTATTCTTTTTCTTTCTCTTTATTTTTCTTCTTTCCTTCCTTGTTTTTCCCCTTCTTTCTTTCCTTTCCTTTTTCTTTCTTTCCTTCTTTCTTTCAATCTTTCCCTCCTTTTACTTTCTTTTCATTCATTCTTTCCTTCCTTTCTCTTTCTTTTCATTCTTTCTTCTTCTTGATCCACAGACAACCAAACACACGTGCTCGCAGACTCGTCTACACCCATTTACACGCACATACACAACATTATCACACAAACACGCATAGAGACAGTTAAACATGCACTCGGGCACACGTACATACAGAAACACATAGGAGCACCTCTCCAAACACAGGAACCGGTACGAAAACCTACGGACATACCCGAACACATATCAACACCTACTGAAATATAAGATTTTAAACGCATAATCGACGTTTATTATTAAATGTAACCATGCCAGCATCCAAGCATGCCATTACACCGGCTATTTTACTTAGGCACTGCCCGTTTTTAACCACAAGCACATTTAAATGCAGTCGCTGTGACACGAAGTCGCGACGTTTGACTTAGAATGGATGTAAAATGGAAGGTAGAAAATCTCTAATAGGTAGTTTTCGCATTTGAAAATGAACTTAGAAACAGACCAGTACTAAACTTTATGGAACATTTTAGCTATTTACTCGTTTTATTGCTTGGACTCCTTAAGTATTAAGCGAAATTACAATTACAAACTTAAAAGTTGTTCATGAAGGAACGTTTGATATTGGCGCTATTTATAGACATTTATTGTTGTAAAAATATTATTTATTTTGTAATACAAATATAGTGCTTCGCTTAGTAATAATCAGTATAATCCATGCAACTGCCGCCAAATGTACACAGAGCGCCAAGAAAATCTTCGGCGAATTTGTATCGTTTTTTGTTGTCTTTTGAGGTGTGTCCTTCACCCTACCTATTGCAGTGCGAGGTAGCTTGATAACACAGCAATAAGGGGGGAAAGAGGGGAGGGTATGTTGGAGACTGGTTGCACAGTTACAGCAATTACCACGGCAGTGCATAAAAGTATCTTTATAGTAAATTACTGGATAAAAATATTCCAGGAAAGTGGGGAAGACGGTCTACATACTCGTCAGAAAGTCGGCTCTCCCCGCAGAACATCCGCATATGATGATATTCCTTTACTAAATGCAGATTACTCTTTTGTTTTAATTGGCTAATCATGTTTAGGACTAGAGATAAATATGTATATGATTTACTTAATATGACATACATATTCTGCCAATAAAATTATTTTGTATTTTTGTCTATAATCCTGTTGTATTTCTATGATCAGCAATATGTTAGAAAAAGATATATTAACCAATAATAGTTTGTATTAGAGGGAAAACATGCTGCTTTATTTATTTATTATTTAGTTATTTAGTTATTGTTGCTTCTGTGCAGCAACAAGCATTGATATCACTGTGAGAATACAGTTCTGCTTATTTTTGTTATAAAGTACTGCCTTGCTATGTATTTAGTGAATACCATTCAAGGTTTAATTTGCACCCTCTGAAAATCTTCTCGCACATACACATTCTACATTTCGCTAATCTGGGCGCTCATCAAGTTTTCCCCTTAGCTTTTAAACCCTTCAAAGACGTGTCCTATAGTAACCGATAAGGTATGGCTACCAATCACGATAAGAGGTCTGTATGACAAACTGAGTGCACTCACTCTATCTCTTTCTCTTTTGGCCAATACGATCGAGAGCGTAAATATATATTTCATTTCTACGCCATTTTGTAATCTTTGAGGTGCTTATTTATGTAAGTATTTGGCAGAAGGTGTGGAACACCCTTGCACCGTGGCCTAAGTTATGCAATGAAATGGCCATGGCTTTGCAAAACCACGTACAACCATAAATAATGTGACATAGACCCGAGTTGCAGTGAGATTCTCTTTGGCACTCTTTGTACAAGACGCTGGCATTTGACAATCCGTTATACATTAGTAAACGTCAGTTATGTGAACAGCTTTACTCTGTATTTGTGCTACAGAGTTAATCTCTGTTGACTCGTCTCAAATTCACTAAGAGTCTAGCCGTGGAACTGGTAGAGCCACTTCGACGGAGACGCCTGAAAATTCAAAATTTACCAAGAGATATCAACAAGATGGATCCACAAAGCTTTGGGAGACACTCAGAAATAAAGTGAAGACATACTAAGTGATAGAATGGAAAAGAGGAAGCCCTTTATGAAGTTTCCTGTGTCGAACAAAAGGAAAACGGCGTATGTGTGCACTGTGGTCAGCCAATTTTTCTGGCATGTACTAAAAAGATGTGCGTCGATTTTGCAAAAGCGCTGTCATTTAGTATTTTCCATATTTTCAGTTCATTTGATTATTACCTGCGCTTACATTTTCAGCAATCTTTCATATATATATATATATATATATATATATATATATATATATATATATATATATATATCCATGAATATCGTAACTGGTATAACAACATTAAATATTATGAAACATTTTAGCTATTTACTCTTTTAATTGCTTGCGGACTTTAATATTAACGAGAAAACACAAATACTAATTTAAAATACATTTATGTAGCAACGGTTGATATTGTTGCTATTTATAGCTGTCATATGTTATATATTTTAATAAACCTGTAGTGTTTTTAATAATAATTGCAGAAATCCATGAAACTGCAATCAAATGTAACCCCATCAACATACAAATATGCCATTACACCGGCTATTTCCTACTTGGACTCTCCCCGTTCTTAACCACAAGAGCATTTGACTACAGTCGCTAGGACTAGAACTCGCGACATTTCGCTTAGAATGTATGTTAGACAATGCATTATAATTAGTTTTCGCATTTAAAACAAATTGATAAAGAGATAAGCATAAAACGTTATGAACATTTTAGCAATTTACTGTTTTTGTTGTTTGCACACGTTAGTTATAAAGAGAAAACACAAATACTAATTTAAAAGGTGTTTAGGAGTAAACGGTTGATATTGCCCCTGTTGCTTATTGGGAAGAAAATAATCTGAAGACAAGGAAAGATAATGGTCTGTAAAATGGAAGTCAGAAATTCCATTATAAGTAGGTTTTGCATTCCAAAACAAACTTATAAAAACATAAGTATTATGTAAATATCCTGCAACGTTTTAGCTGTTTCATGTTTTATTGCTTGCGAACTTTAATTATAATGAGAAAATACAAATACTAATTTAAAAACTATTTACGAATGAACAGTTTATATAGCCACTGCTTATAACTGTTTTAAATTGTAAACATATTCGTTTGTTGCAACAAAACTGTAGTGTTTTTTTTCCATAATAATCTGCAAATCTATGCAACTCCAGTCAAATGTAACCCGTCAGTATCCAACCAGCTATTTTACCTGAGCCATCTCCGTCCTTCTGCACATGCACATTTGACAGCAGTCGCTGGGATTCGAACTCGCAACGTTTGACTTTGAATGGGGATCATTTCCTTTCCCTCTAACGCTAACGGCTAATCGGAATTCTTTGGGTGCAGTGTCGATAGAAGGGATGTTAAGGCCTCTTTAAAGGTTAGAGAAAGAGCGGTATATGTTGCAAAAATATTACGGAAATAAATGATTAATAATTATAGTGTGTTTAGCACAAAGGCTGATGTGCAAAAAATTAGAAGATTAATATTCTCTGTGAAAAGGGCTCTGCATTTCAGCACCACTGCAAAACTAAGGGTGAATGTGTCATTCTCAACTTAGTATAGTGTGTGCCGCTACCACAATGTGGTGAAAGCTGTAACTCCATGGCTGAAAGGCTGTATATGCCGCGTGCCATTTGACTATACGTGTAAGCTGCTGCTTGTCAACTTCAGAACGTTCTTTTATATGTAGAGGTAAAGTAATAATTATTGTTGTGCAAAAAAGGCATTATTATTATAAACAGTGTAAGATAGTGTAACATCTTTAAGTTATTCTGACAGTATTGGTTCGAAAAGAAAGGCGGATGCTCAAGGACGACGCCGTGACGTGATGAAACAGTTTCGAATTGAGGGTAAAACATATACACAACTCTCAGGGAAGAAAGCTGCAGCGCACGTCACACAAACGCAGCTAAGGTTCATATTGCTTTATCGCTTGAACACGCAATACAGGTTTCACTATTATTTAATGTTTTCTTGATTGTTTTCCGTACGTATCCTTAAAGTGCACTAGAGGTGCAAAGGTCTAACACAGGACTGCAAATAAGAATTATTTATAGACTTTTGTATCCTTGGAGTATCTGATCAAGGTACAAAGAGCACCAAAGAAAATCTCACTGCACCTGGCGACTATATAACATTATTTATCGTTGTATGTGGCCTTGCGAACCCTTGACCGTTTCATTGGTTGCTTTAGACCACAGTGCAAGGATGCGCCAATCCTTCTGCTAAATATATACTCCAATAAGCACAATAAAGGTTACAAAATGGCGTAGAAACGAAATATATGTTTACACTTTCGATCGTATTGGCTGAATGAGAAAGAGGTAGAGCGAGTGCATTAAGTTTGTCTTATATACCTCTTATCGTGATTGGTAGCCCATACCTTATCAATCCCCCAGGGGCCTACTACGGTAGGTACGGGATTGGCGCTCCCGGGGTCCCGAGCCACACTCTCGATTGGGTTTTTCTGAGAGGTGAGAGGGCTCATGCCAAACGCCAAATCAACTGTGGTCCACAAACGTGTTTGACCAAAGTCTAGTTACCTTCCTGAACAAAGTCTGATAGATACCGCTGTGCGGGACGGAGGTGGGGAGTTGCAAGGGGTGACTGGGTAATGCGTAACTCCCAGCGCCTGAGTAACCCTGTAGGATTGTGTTCGTATCCGCTGATAAAGGTCAGTCCCAGGGAGGGGCCATTACATGAGCTGTTACACAACTGAAGGCGATTGGGTCCCTCTAACTATTAATTGGGAGGCGAGACCCTAAGGTGAGCAAGGTCCAGGTCAGGACTCTCACCCAAACTGGGGTGGCGCCCAGGATGTGAGCGTACCATCGGAGACATTTGTAATGGTGTAGGATATAAGCGCTATGGATTCAAAAAAATCCAAAACAAACACCAAGGTTAGTGGAAAAGAAGTAGTCAAATGTTGTAGTCCTTGCTACTTGGTAATTAATAGAACAGAGGAAAGAAGAAAATTTACATCGTGAACCCTTTTGTAATCTAAAAGGGTCTCGATAAGATTACTGGTCCGGTTAAGTCGTACATTAGATCCCGTAATGGAACGCTCCTGTTGAAGCACATTCAGCAACTCAGGCAGCGAAAATACTTAAAGCCAACATGTTAAGCAGCTATCCCGTTACGTTTGAGATGCACAAGACATTGAACTCCTCGCGCGGTGTGGTAAACATCCGTGCATTAGATGGCATGACCAATGAGGAGATTCAAGAAAATCTTCAAGAGCAAGGTGTGATATCGGTATATTGTGTCTAGCGGAAAGAAAGATGTGAATTACCGCCTACTCGTGCCCTGTTCCTTACCTTTGATCGGGTAGATCTCCCTCAAAGGATTAAGGCAGGGTATGAAATCATCGAAGTAAAGCCATTCATTCCGAATCCGCTGAGATGTTATAGGTGTCAGTGCTTTGGGCATACCAGTGATTTCTGTAGCGGCGAGTTTATATGCTTTAACTGTGGAGACGTCTCTCACGATGTAGCATGCACGTCAGCTCCAACCTGCGTTAACTACAGCGGAGAACATCAATCAAGTTCCAGAGGATGCCCCCGTTTTACAGAGGAAGGAGTTATCCAAGAGATCCGGGTTAGGGAGAAGGTGTCCTTCTCGGAAGCCCGGAAACTCTTGCACATTCGTCAAATCTCTGTCCCGAAGTCCGGTACCTACAGCTCAGTTGCAGCTAAACCGGTACCGAGTTGGGAAATCGCAACCCAGAACAGCGATATAAACGGGGCCAGTTTCTCCGAAAATATTCTTGTTGCCAGAGCACAGCCAACCACTTTAAAATCAACACCGACGACACCAGTATCTGCCAAGTCCGCTACTAAAAAAGCACATCGGTAAAATTACCATCAAAACCGTCGACCTCAACCAGCAAGACTAGCAAAACCATAATACATGATGCATTGCAAAAAAGTTCAGGACCAGCTGAAGTCTGTGTAAGAACAGACTTCCTAAAAAAATGACAAGCCTTTATCCAGAACATCTAAAGGCAAGAAGAGTCCACAATCATCTCCTCGGAGATCCTTATCTGAGGAATCTTTTGGGAAGGACTCGGATCGGCGATCTACATCTTCACCGATCTCCACTTCCAATCGGTTCGAGTTCTCGAACCGAAGTTTTCAATTGGAAAGGGATACTACCCTGTGGAGGAGATGGAGCAGGAGGTTTCTGCCCGCACTGCCAGAACGAGGGTAAAAAAGAGGCAGGATCCCTCCTCCATTAAAGCTGCTAGCCCGTCACCGAAAAAGGGCAAATTGATTCAACCACTGCTGTCTTCAAAGTAGTGGACTCTTAGTATTGAGAACTTGTCCCATTATGATTACTATGGCTGTCCTACAATACAGCATACTTAACTTTACTTATCAAAACCCTTAAAATAAAATCTTTAAACCTAAATAAAAAAAACAAAAAATTTTGGAATTAGAACCCATCGACCAGAGCTTGAACTTTTATTCAACAAGAATAATCCTTTGGTCGTATGTTTGCAAGAGACTAAGCTGCGTCCGCAAGATAGCTTTCAAATCAGGCGGTATACTCCAGTACGGTGTGATCTTACAACCGAAGAGGGTATTCCTGCGCACGGGGTCACTCTGATGCTCATCAGAGATGATATATTTGTGAAATCTGTATCCATACAGTCTGACATCCAGTCAGTGGTTGTACGGATTAAACTACCATCCCTCCGACTTACCATTTGTAGCATTTATCTGCTTCGATCCGATGATCTCTCGCTCCCTGATTTAGAAGTTCTAGTCTGCTAGTTAGGAACGCCTATTCTGTTGGTGGGAGACGTTAATGCCCATCACTCTCTTTGAGGCTCACCTCGGGCTTGTGTTAGAGGTGAATTAATTGCCGATTTCTTTGACAATTGTAACCTAGCTCTTCTGTACACTGGAGAGCCTGAATATCTCTCAGACTCGTTTAACACATTTTTTCACATCTTCATATTGCAGTTTGTTCACCACAGTTGGCAGTTTCCTTACCTTGGAAAATAATCTCTGATTTACACTCTAGTGACGGCTTTCCATGACTTATTAGTCTCTTAACACAAGATATATGTTCAACACGCTTACCTAGATGTTGCTTAGATCATGCCGACTGGACCCTTTACTCCCAGTTGGCTGTGTTTAATTATAATGAGCACGACTCTGTGATTTTTTGGTAGAACATCTAACAGATAAAATTCTTTCTGCTGCTGAGCAAGCTATTCCACTGTCGACTGTCAACCCTAGTAGATTTCCAGTCCCTTGGTGGACGGAAGAGTGCCGAAATGTCATTCGTGCTCGATGGCGTGCTCTTAGGATTTTCCAGCGTCGCCTCACACTGAATAACCTAATTGAATACAAGAAAATGCGTGCAAAGTCTAGATATGTTATAAATTCTAGCAAAAAGCCATCACGAGCAAGTTTGTAGCTTCATATAGTCGACATGCGCCTTCCTCTGTCGTTTGGGATAAGGTACGGCGTGTGGCCGGAAAATCGACCCACATGCCAATTGCCGGTCTAAAAATAGATGCAGGAGCTGTTGTTGATACATTTGACGTGGCTAACACATTTAGCCATGCTTTTGCTCAAGTGTCTAGCTCAGATAACTATTCGCCCCAGTTCCTTCCTGTTAAGACTCAGGTGGAATCTCAAGGTTTCTTTTTTCGTTCAGGAAATGTTGAGGATTACAATCGCCTTTTCACCATGGCGGAGTTAGAATACGCTCTTTCATCTTCGCGACTATCAGCACCAGGACCAGATCGTATCCATGTACAGATGTTGCAACAGCTCTCTTCTGAAGGTAAGACTTTCCTTTCGAGGTGTATAATCGTGTTTGGGTTGACGCGACTTTTCCAGAAAGGTGACGAGAGGCCGCTGTCATACCCGTTTTGAAAGTTGGAAAGGACCACCATCTCCCGTCCAGGTACCGTCCTATTTCCCTCGCCAGTTGCGTTTGCAAGGTGATGGAACGCATGATCAATGGACGGTTGGTGTGGTGGTTGGAAGCCCAGAACCTGCTGACCAACACCCGCACCGGTTTTCGAAGACGCCGTTCAACAATGGACCACCTTGTGACATTATCGACACAGATCATGAACATATTCATGAAGACTTGTCAAACTGTTGCAATATTTTTTGATCTGAAAAGACTTATGATACGTGTTGGCGAGCAGGGATACTGCGTTCCCTACACGCCTGTTACACACGTGGACGCTTACCACTGTTCATTCAGGAGTTTATGACGGACCGCGTTTCCGAGTAAGGGTCGGCTCGATTTTTTCGAACCTTTTTGGTTCAGGAAAATGGAGTACGTCAGGGATCGGTACTAAGCGTTACACTGTTTGCTATAGCGATTACTTCCATCTCGAAATGTGTTCCTCCTGGCGTATCGTCATACTTATTCGTAGACGACTTCGCTATTTATTGTACTTCTCTACGCACGCCTTTTTGGAACACCGTATGCAGTAATGCTTAGGTAATTTCCAAGAATGGAGTTATAAAAGCGACTTTCGTTTCTCAACCAAGAAGTCAATCTGCGTAAACTTCTGGCGCCGTAGGTGACGATTATCACCTTCGCTCCGATTCTGTCCAGGTTTATTACCATTCGCAGATTCGACGAGAATCCTGGGGTTGACGTTTGTTAGGAAACCTAGCTGGTCATCACATATACCAGAGTTGAAAAGTGCGATGTGATCGTTCTCTGAATACCTTGCGGATATTAAATGGCAAATCATGGGAAGCGGTTTGGACAGTTTTGCTGCGACTGTATCGCGCACTCTTCCGATCAAAAATAGACTATGGGTGTATCATTATTCCTCAGTACAACCATCTGTGCTGAGGAGATTAGACGCAGTCCATAAATGGGGCATTCGAATGGCTATTGGTGCTTTTCCCACTAGTCCAGTTATGAGTCTTTACGCCGAATCGGCAGAACCACCTCTGCGATACTGGTGTGAAATCCTCATGGAAATGTATGGCTGTGCGCTTAAATGTATGCCTCAACATACAACGTTTGCTACGTTCTTTCACACTGCGCTGGACGAACGTTATAGGAATAGCCCCATTAATCCAAGGCCGGCAGGTGTTCGTTTCCGGGAGCTTCTAAGAAAGCAGGACATTGAACAGCCTGAGAAATTGTTCCCCCCTTGGTTACGTGCGACATCTCACGTAGATCTTGGGATGATTTTATACCGGAAGTCTACGATCCTGCGTTTGGTATCCGCACCTGTTTTTAGAATCTCTGTCAGGTTACACTGGCCGAATTTTGATCTACACCTTTGGATCTAAGTGCATCAACGGTGTTGGATGTGCTTATGTTCATGGAACCGAACTCTATATATTCGGTTTTCATGATAGCACATCCATTTATAGTGCAGAGCTGTATGCCATATGCCGAGCCGTTTTGTATGTGCACCGTCGAAAATTGGGAGACTGTCTCAGTTTGAGTGATTCCCTTAGTGCACTTCAGAGTCTTTGTGAGCTATACAACCACCACCCCATTGTTCAGCAAATCCAGGATGCCCTCCATGTTTTATACACTTTTGGCGTTAATGTGGAGTGTGCTTGGATACCTGGTCACGTTGGCTTGCCGGGGAATGATCTTGCGGATTTGGCAGCTAAGGCGGCAACCATAGAACCCAGTGTTACGATATCTCGGGTAACGTCGGCAGACTTTAGGCTTGTTGTACGGAGAGCGGTGCTGTAACTTCCTCTTGCGTATATCGTCATGAGGAAGTAATTTTGGTTCGGTTGCGTATTGGTCAGTGCAATTTTACGCTCAGTTATGTTTTAAGAATGACCCTGCTCCTATTTGTCCGCTTTGTGGCGAGGGTCTGGCGGTCCGTCATGTGTTGCTAGAGTGTATTGCTCTAGAACATTATCGGGACTCTCTGCAACTGCCGGACAGTCTTGCAGAGGTCTTAGCAGATGATAAGTAAGAGGTTAATAGGATTTTTTATTTTGTGTCGAAAGGCGCTAATGACCTAGCAGTTGAGCGCCCTTACACAAAACAAACAAGCAATACCGTATCGGCTAGTGCAGCACACGCCTTTAAAAGCGTTAAAAGCTAAGGGGAAACCCCGATGAGCGCACAGGTTAGCGAAATGTAGAATGTGTAGTGTGAGAAGATGTTCTTGGGATGCAAATTAAAGCTGGAATGGTAATCATTAAATACATAGCAAGGCAGCACTTTATAACAAAAAAATAAACAAAACCGTATTCTCACAGTGATATCAATGCTTGTTGCTTCACAGAAGCAAACATAACTAAATAATAAATAAATAAAGCAGCACGTTTTCCCTCTAATTCAAACTATAATTGGTTAATATACCTTTACTGACATATTGCTGGTAATAGGAATGCAACTGGGTTATAAACAAAAATATAACCAAATTTTATTGCCATAATATGTGTGTCATATTCGATAAACTATGTACATTTTGTCACATGTTGGGGCGAAGGCCAAAAGGTTACCAGAAAATTGAATTAATTTCGCACATGGCGGTGGCGCAACTCGCTGGCAGCGAGAGTCCGGGACCTCGGTGTGTAAATTGAGAGGAAGACGTGGGTTTTATACTACAGTGAAAAATTACATAACATACGTCACCTATACATACCTGGGATTTATTCACAACACGTCTGGCGACCCTGCATATTGAACAAAGGAAAGGGGTTGATGGAGATGCCACTAAACCATAGACAGGCCACACACACGTCTAACTTCAACGAACAGTTCCACTAGAGTGAAGCTTCCTTACCTCGATCAACCATGTCTAGGCGAAACCAGACATGGTCGTCTTCATACCAAACAACTTCAGAAAGATCTTTCCCTTTGGCATGGTCCGCAAGGAAGGGAAAATCCGCTAAGCGAAATATCACTAATGAAACACAACAATGCTACGTCTGGTAGCAACACTACAGCACAACAGTGCGTCTGGTAATGACAATAAAATTAATCATACGCCACATCTCCCCCACTTACAAGAATGAGGCGTCCCCGCCGAAAAAGAAAGGGAACAGAAAAAAATACAGAAGTACAAATTGTATGATTGCAGATGAATTGAATTATTGGGGTAAAAATTGAATTGATTGTAAGCCTGTGATCACTTCCCACATGAAAATTTACAATTTACAATTTATAGATGGGTAATGTAGTCCCACAGGAACCCCCTCTCCCAGCTTGCAAATCCTCTTTTGTACACAAACAGTTCGTAGTGCAAAATATATGAGGCCAGTTTTAGATAGAAACTTGAGAATGGCGCAGTGACAATGCAGTGTCCGTTGAACTTCAACAAAATTGAACCACACACGCCGACGAAATGACAGAAGTTATAGAAAAAAATGATAACTGTTTGGTAAGATACCAGATGCTGTAGCACAACAGGCAGCCTGTGATGATCACAACGGCAAAACGCAGCGAGCTTGCTGTACAGTTCAAAAACCGGTTCTGTGGCCGGTGGACCCTGTCGGCACAGACGAAGACAAGAAGGTGTTCCATTATGTAATGCCGTAGTTGAGTAACAGTCCAATTGTTGATGTGTTGCTAGGTGACTTTTGGGGTTGAATCCGGTGAAGAACCACTATTCTCTGGATGAGCTGGAGGTGTCCTCTTTGTGTGGAAAATGATGGTCTGTTTCCCTCAGGATTAAATGATGCGTTCAATGAGTATAACTGGCTGGCCAAACGATTCACTTTTGCAGCTAACTCGGTGAAATCACTACTAGGAGGAGCTGGAAGAGCGGGTAAAGGTGAATGACCTTAAAGAAAAGTGCTAGTAGTCCCAACTGGTAAAGTTAAAGACGGAGTAGCCGAAACATGAGCGCAAGACTGCGACTGTACAGCGACCAAGAGCTCTCTTTGGGGCATATAATATTGAGCTTTGTCCACCCGCTTAAGAGCCTGTAAAAGATCATCGACAGTAACAGGGTTCTTTGGAAGTATAATATTTACATACTCAGGTTTCAGACCTTTTAATAAATTTCTTATTTGCTCAGTTTGAGACATACGTGTATTAACCTGATCACATAATGACAGAACATCATAGACATGGTGCAAAACGGATTCAGAATCTAACTGAACTCTTTTTCGGAGTTTCATTTCTAATATTGCATCTTGGTGAGCAACCTGAAAAGCTGTAATAAAAGGTTTTTAAAAGAGACCAATCATGAGAGGGGTGCATGCGACAAAATATCAGGATACCCTTTCAAAAGTATTCAGAAAGTCAAAATGATTACTTACTGCAGCACCAAAGAAAGGAGGTTCGACAGAAGGTCTATCAGGGGATGATTGTACAGCAGACAAGATACTCTGGACAGCTGTCTGTACAAGTGTAAGTAAATCATTGTTGGTGGCCACCAAGGTCAATGTCCCATCACTAGTGGAGAGCGAAGGATAAGGCTCGTCCACAGGCATGTCTGAAGATTGTCTGGTACCTCTCTTTGGCATAATGAATCTATATAGCACAGTATTGACACAGAAATGCAAGCAAAAAAGGTTAATTAGACAAACAGTGACTGTAATGAAAAGAATTAGTAAACATACACCATGTAGAAATATTATTGCATAGGAAACAAAAATGGGTATGAGAAAAATGCATAAGTATCAATGCTGTAAGAGAAGCATAGTTTTTCTTTATAAAAACAACACAGTTCAAAAATAAATTTCCATAGACAATCCCAGAAATTAGCAATAAGTAAAACATATAAGTCACTAGTACACACAAGTAACAATAAATCACTCAGTATGAAGTAGTATAGGCCAGTAATATTCACAGAAACATATATGATAGTGAGAAATAATTATAGTATCATATCACAGTTGAATAAATTCAAAATAGTTATATTACGAAGTTAGAAGCAAATAAGCTTAAAGAGGCTGAATATAGTCAAAATGCACACAATTTCAGTAGTACAATTGTACACAAAGTAGCAGTGTGTTCTAAAATTAGTAATTTGATGCTGAAAAGTTAGTACAAGTAGTTAAATGCACTATAATGAACCAAATCAAGATAGTGAGGTGAATGAAAAAAACTTCCCCACTATTTAGTATAAACTAGCAATAGCTGTGCTAAAATCATATATAAGTAAGTTGACAGTATCTGAAACATGAAAAAGTAAGCCTAAACGTAAAGAAAAAATATTCAATCATAGCACTGGTCAGCAGTTTTAGGTTATACAACACATCTGTAATGCAATACACTGAGAAATTTGTCATAAGAAAGAAAGATTCATAACGCTTAATAGTTTCACTAACACAAATTATTAACAGAGGCACATGATATATTAGAAATGTGGCGTAACACACATAATAATGTCATCATTATGAGGCAATGGGACAAACTTGAAATACTACTGTAGTCGTATCAGGTATACATAATCTAGAAATTTCACATAAATAACTGAGACACTGCTCACATACATAATATACTCATCATATTAAATGTCGCTAGCTCGCTATCACGAGCGTTTTAAGATGTACTGCCATAATAGGATGATTAAACAAATGAAAAATAAAGCAGACAAAACCAAAAGGAAACTATGGTTTTTAGAAAAACACATAGCACCACATAATGCAACTCACACCAGGCTACGAACATTGCCCTGAGACCTGTATAAGAAAATCAAATGTATTATATGCAAAAATGCATAGCAAAGGCATATGTCCTAAATTGCAAATTAAAACACAGGAACGAAAAATACACAGACAGCAAATAAAGTGACAGAAGGGAATGGAGAAAAGAAAAGAAGAAGAAAAGAGGGTGGGAGGAGGAATGGAAAATATAGCGGAGAGAAGGAGAGGGGAGGGGAAGGGAATGATGCAGAGAAGCCAAAGGTTTATGTGGCTATTATACCAGAGCTGCAAAATACACTACAAATTGAAATTTGAAAGCAAAAAGAGGTATGAAGAAAAGAAAAGAATTTTGCTGCGCCAAAGAGAAACCAATACGCCGACCTCTAGAAAACAATTTGGAATTTCAAACTAACGGTTCCGTTACGAGGCCAAAATATGCTGCGTAAGCGTGGTACGCAATCCCTCAAAAACCTTTTCATATTACTGCAATCTTAAATAAAAGCCCACAGCACACACCCCCACACAAAAAGTATCCCACACACACTTACCTTTCACAACACTTACCTCGATTTACATAAGTTTATGCGCACGCCACGTGGTCACAATCACAAAATACCACAATACTTACATATTTAGAGCACCCACACACCAGAAAAATACACGGCGACTTCCACCAAAAATGTTACATGCTGGGGTGAAGGTCAAAAGGTTACCAGAAAATGGAATTAATTTAGATCATCCCAACACGTACATGAGGGTGGCGCAACTCCCTGTTAGGGAGAGTCCGGGACCTTGGTGTGGAAATTCAGAGGAAGGCGTGGGTTTTATACTACACTGAAAAATTACGTAACACACGTTACCTTTACATACCTGGGATTTACTCAAATCACGTCTGGCGACTCTACATATTGAACAAATGAAAACGGGTGCGGGGAGATACCACTAAACCGTTGACCGGCCACACACACACGCATCTAACTCCAACGAACACTTCCACTGAAGTGAAGCTTCCTTACCTCCGGCAACCGTGTCTAGCCGAAACCAGACAGGGTCAACGTCATACCAGACTACTTCAGAAAGATATTTTCCTTTGGTGTGGTCCACAAGGAAGGAAAAAACCATTAAGCCGAAATATGACTAAAGAAACACAACAACGCTACGACTGGTAGAAACAATACAGCACAACAGTGCGTCTGGTAATGACAATAAGATTAATAATACGCCACAATATTTATCTCTAGTTTCTAAATATGGTCAGTCTATTATAACAAAAGAGTAATTTGCATTTAGGAAATGAATATCATCATCTGCGGATATTTTACGGGGAGTGTCCACTTTCTGACAAGCATGTAGTCTGACTTACCTACTTTCCTGGAATATTTTTATGCAGTAATTTACTATAAAAAAACCCCTTATTCACTGCCGTTGTAATTGCTGTTACAGTGCGACCAGACTCCCACATACCTACGATACTCCACGAATAATTTCGCTAGTATATGACATGAGTGGTTCTGAGACAATAAACATGTTTTCGTTTCAATAACACCAGAAAAAGCAAAAGGATCAACCTCTCCTCTTTTCCTGCTTATTGCTGTGTTATCAAGCCACTACGCTCTGCGATAAGTGAAGTGAAGGACACGCCTCAAAAGACCCCAGAAAACGATACAAAATCCGCCGAAGGTTTTCTTTGGCGCGCTGTGTACCTTTTTACTGCGCTTAATGGAAATAATTCCTGTTCGACGTTATCGTCATTGTAACTACACAGCATCAGAGGATAGTCGCAAGCAGTGTACTGTTATATACACAGTTCCTGATGGATCTGTGAAGAGCCTTCAGGTACACAAAGCGCCAAAAAATATCTTCGGCGGATTTTGTATACTTTTTGAGGTCTTTTGAGGCGTGTCCTTCACCTTAACTATCGCAAATCGTGGTGGCTTGATAACACAGTAATAAGAAAGGAAAGAGGGGAGGTTGATGGCTTTGCTTTTTATGGTGTTATTGAAACCAAAACATGTTTATTGTCTCAGAACCAGTCATGCCGTATACTAGCAAAATTAGTCGTGAACGTCTCGTGGGCTTGTGGGAACCTCGTCATACTTCACAGCCATTACAACGGCAGTGCGTAAAAGTGTTTCTATACTAAATTACTGGATAAAATATTCCAGGAAAGTGGGGAAGACGGTCTACACATTCGTCAGAAAGTGGGCACTCCCAATAAAACATCCACAGATGATGCTATTCGTTTACTAAATTCAAATTACTCTTTTGTTATAACTGACCGACCATGTTTACAAACTAGAGATAAATATGTATATGTATATGGTTAGCGAATATGACATGCATATTATAGCAATAAAATTGGGTTACATTTTTGTCTATAATACTGTTGTATTCCTTTGATCAGCAATATGTTAGTAAAGGTATATTAACCAATTATAGTTTGAATTAGAGGGAAAACATGCGACTTTATGTGTTTATTTCTTTATTATTTAGTTATGTTTGCCTCTTTGCAGCAACAAGCATTGGTATCACTGGGAGAATGCGGTTCTGTTTATTTTTGTTTTAAAGTGCTGCCTTGCTATGTATTTAATGAATATCATTCTAGCTTTAATTTGCATCCCCTGAAAACCTTCTCACACTACACATTCTAGATTTCGCTAACCTGGGCGCTCATCAAGTTTTCCCCTTAGCTTTTATCCCTTTCATAGGCGTATCCTGCACTAGCCGATAAAGTATGGGCTACCAATCACGATAAGAGTCTATATGACAAACTGAATGAGCTCACTCTACCTCTTTCGCTTTTAGCCAATGCGACTGAGAGCGTAAACATATATTTCGTTTCTGCGCCATTTTGTAACCTTTGTTGTGGTTATTGGTGTAACTATTTAGCAGGAGTGACGCACCCTTGCACCGTGGTCTAAGGTATCCAATGAAATGGCCATAGCTTTGCAATGCCACGTACAACGATAAATAATGTGACAGACGCGAGGTGCAGTGAGATTGTTTTTGGCGCTCTTTGTACTTAAGGTAAAATTTAAAAAAAGAACATTTGCCTTGGGTAGTAAAAGGTTGCAAGTCTTACAAATGAAAAAGAAACAAGGACAAACGGCTTACATTGAGTTTCGTAGAAATGCAGCAGTGGGGTAAACGTATTCTGAGGAGCATTGTACAGTGATCAGGCAGCTTATCCTTAGTTTCCCTCGTAATGAAAGTCATTATAATAATGAAGAATTCCATCAAGGAATACTTAATCCAAACTTGAAATTCCATTGCCTTTATCAGACATTTATTTAAAGACATCCAGAAAGTAGAATCAAAAACAGGTACTATGCTAAGATATTAAAAAAGGATTTTCCACATTTGTCTTTCAAAAGACCACGGCAAGTTACCTGTATTGCTTGTGATAGGCTGAGGGTGCTCTTCCAGTTTGATTCTCAGAAGAAACAGTATGCAGCACAACTTGGGTTACATCAGTGATAAACACAAATGGCTTACGATCTACTCACAGAAAGCACTCAACAGTCGTAAGTTCCTAGCAGCTGTGAACCCACACTAACAATAAAAATGCAGCAGGTCATGTTCATTCCGACTATCACAATTATTGCTATGTTTTATGCCCAATAGCTATCCTGTTACAACTTCTGTGTCCATATTTGTGATACTAATGACAGTTTCATGTGTATGTGGTATGAGGGCATCGCTGGAAGAGGTACCAATGATTGCCTCTTGTCTTTTTAAAGTGCTCCAGCTTGGTTCTATTTCAAAAGGACATCTGAATATTTGGAATCATAACTGCGCTGGACAAAATAAAAACAGCATGTTTTTTTGATTGTAATGTATCCTGTTGCAAAGTGTTGCTTCCTTAAAATCACACTAAAACGTTTAGTTAACAGGCACAGCTACATGGTATGGGAGACTTCACAGTATTCGAAAAAAAAACCAAACACGTTATGAAAGTAATGGTACCATCTGAGTTAGAGCATATTGTAAAACGTGCCAGAATTGTGAAATCATTAAGGTTGTGAACATGGAACCCAATGATTTTCATGATTCTGCTAGCCATTCTGACGATATTATTTCCGCAGCCAAACTAATATTAGTAGACTTCAGAGATCCAAAATTTTAGCTATGAACCCGTCACGAATCAAAAGTAAAACAACATTCAGTGATATTACACCATGCTAAGGAGTCTTAAGTTCTCAAGATGAGGAATAAGTTGCTTCAGCTAGGAAGCAAACCAGTTGCAATAAAATCTGCCTGGAAGGAAAAAAGACTTGCTGCCATTGATCCCATACTTAGAAGAAAAGTGCCGTCCATTTTATCAAAACTCGTGCTCTGATACTGATGCAGAATAGGAATGACACTAACGTAATTCTGATTCCCTTACTGCTTAAAATACTAAATAGTTACCGTGATTACATATGTTACTGTTATCACAACAGTGTTGATACTGTTTGCATAATTTGTTTAGGTTAATATCACCTCTGGCACATACAGCTTTTCACAAATGGGTGACTTTGGTTTATGTTTTTTCAAGAATAGGTTTTCCAAAGCTATTAGATTCAAATAATTCCTGTATTTTGTAATATAAGCAATTTTTCTTTTTGGTTCCTGAACATGTTTGCTTTTGGCACATACAGCCATTGTACCGGTTACAGTAAAATTGTATTAGGAATATGAATAAGTCACATTTATGAGAGAGCACAACAAATAATACCGTAATGTGAATGAATATAACTAAAAAAATCTGTAAAATAGAAATTAGAAAATCTCTTATCGTTAGCTTTCACATTTGAAAGCAAACTTACATAGGGATAAGCATTAATCATATGAAAAATTTTAGCTAATTCCTCTTTTTATTGTTTACGCAAGCTAATTATAATAAAAAATACAAGTATTAATTTTAAACATAATAATGAAGGAAGGGTTCATATTGCCGATATAGTGCTTATTGGAAGAAAAGAAAGAAGCGGTCTGTAAAATGGGAGCTAGAAATCTCTTATAGGTAGTTTTCGCATTTGAAAAGAAACTTAAAAAAAGACAAGTATTAAACGTTATAAAATATTTTAACTATTTAGTCCTTTTATTGTTTGGGCACTTGAATTATAACGACAAAACACAAATACTAACTTAAAATGTGTTTTTGAAGCAACGGATGATATTGATGCCATAGTGTCCATTGGGAAGAAAAGAATTGGAAAGCAAGGAAAGAAAATAGTATGTAAAATTGAAGCTATAAACCCACATGTACGTAGTTTTTCCATGCAAATACAAACTTATAAAAAGACAAGTATTAAATATTATGAAGCATTTTAGGTATTTACTCTTTTTGTTGTTTCTGCAATTTAATTATAACGAGCAAACACGTATACTATTTTAAAAACCGTTTATGAAGAAACAAATTGAAATTGAGTTTTATTTATAGACGCTCTTTAACTGCAGTGGTCCTTAGCGTTCCATTCTATATTGGGCGTGAAAGACCGGTGATTTTGCTCAGAGGCCTCTTTATCAGGCTTAAGGTTCTTTTACGTGCCGTAAATCTACGATCCGGGACCACTGGCTTTACTTTCCTTCCGAAGGAAGTTATGCTAACCATTTTTACGCCCGAAAAAATCCAGTACCCTCGCCGGGTTTGAACCCGCGACCTCGGGAACTGGAGGCTAGCATGGTAACCACCACACCACGGAGGACGACTTATGAAGAAGCGCTATTCATACCTGTTTTACATTGTAAACATTTTGTTGTTTGTTTTTTGCAACAAAACTATTGTATTTTCTTAATAATAGTCAGAAAGAGCTATACAACTCCAGTCAAATGTAACCCCGTTAGCATCTAAAAGTGCAATCACGCCTGTTATTTCATTTGTGTCCTCCGCGTCCTTTACTGCCGTCGCTGAGACTTCTACTCGCGACGTTTGGCATTGAATGTACAGCTAGTCCATTTTGTATCGCTCAAACTGTCACTGCTATTCGAATCGCTTCGGTTGTGATAACGGTGAAAGGTATATTAAAGCCGGTTTAGGAACTGAAGGAAGAGCGACATGTGTAGCAAAATAATTCCTGCAATACAGGTTTAATAATTGTATTAGGAATGTGAATAAACCATATTTATTAGTGAGCACAGGAGATAAGAGCGTGATGTGATTTAATAAGGCTAAAAAATCTGTAAAATGGAAGTTAGGATCTCTCTTTAGGTGTTGTTTTGCTTTTGAAAACAAACCTATAAAAGGACAAGCACCTATTTAACGTTGTGAAACAATTTCACCTATTTTCTGTTTTTATTGTTTGTGTTCTTAAATTATAACAGAAAACACTAATACTAATTTAAAACATGTTTATGAAGGAATGGCTGATATTGCCGCAGTAGTAACAATAGGTCGGTACAGAGCCATTTTATTTGCCGACAACTGATAAGATGTAATGTAATATCCTTTGCTCTGTGCCGCCGACTCCCGCCCCCTGCTTTGTGGCCTGACCCGAAAAGCCGCCAACCACGCCCCCTCCTTTATGTGCTACTGTGATAACGCCAGAGAGAGGTGTAGAACAATGGGCTACTGTTCTTTTGTGGCCTGACCTCGAGAAGCCGCCGACCACGCCCCTCTTTGTGGCCTGAACTGAATACCGCTCGGCAGAGGTTCAGTACAATTGGCTATTGTCCTTTTGTGGCCTGACCTAATGCCGGCCTGGGCATAGGAGAACAATGGGGCATTAAGCTCGTCGCTAATGGAGGTGGGTCTTTGTATGCTACTGATGCCGGGAACCGGAGATCTTCGAACAATGGTGTATTGTTTTCGTCGCGTGTCCCGCCGCAACAAATCGATGTACGAGATAATTGTGTCAATCAATCAGGTAATGTTCGTCCATGCATAACATTATCTAAAGTTTTTGAAAAAAGAATCAACGGTTTATACTGCTAACGTCTCAGCATCGCGCCTCTAAAGGGCTGGACGCAGGACGAAGTATCCCCACCGCATGTATCTTGATTGATTAATGTAATTAAACGCTGCTTGTCGATCGATGAATACAATTAAGTGTATATGAATTGACTCGCGCACCTGGTTGCCATCGTGTATATGTGTGTGTTAAGCTGATTATTACGCGTGTATAATTATTATGACTAATAACACCTTTTTAATTATACTTTTGAGGGAAGTTTTTGGGGGTTTATCAAAATATTACATCACTTAGATAAATCCATAAATGAAAGGACAGAGTTGGCGTAAATGGCTAACACGAGACCTTAACGAGTGATTCTTTCACTGAAAACCCGAGCGCGGTCCATCTCGTGTACGGTGCTCCGCTCGACTAATAATCTCTCGGATGTACAGGCATGGAATGCCTCGTATCCCCTCCCAAAAAACCCCTTCCCTCTCCATGCCACTCACGGTCTGCCGCTCCTCTCTATCTGACAGCAATGAAGCTGCACTCTTATGGCCAGCGAGAGATAAGACGGAACTTGCGGATGGCAGCCATGTTTGGTTCCCGGGAAATAGCTAGCATATATCATTTGAAAGGTGATGAGGAACTTCAGGCTTCAAGATATTTTTCTAAGGTTTGTTTACGCGTAGGGCTGGCTCTGAAAAATAAATAAATAAACACGGTTAACATTATAGTTAAATATTACATACGTTATTAATAAATAAATAAATAATGAACTAAATAAATAATGGAATATGGTGAGTGGCCTAAACAAAACTCTTTCCTTGTTACTCTTTTAATTAGCGATAGTTAACGATCGCACATAAATGAAATTTAATAGAAGTATATAAAGACAGTCGAGGAAAGATACAGGGCAGCGACTTTAAAACAGACATTGTCGATAAAGTACCACACCCGCCAACGCAATCACGAGCATAGGCATGGACTGTAAAACAGACGTTGGCGACAAAGCACCCAGGCCGCTCATGCAAGCGAGCGCATAGTTAGGGCCTTTAAAACAGACCTTGCCGATAAAGTACCCAACCAGCTCACGCAAGCTGGTGACTTTAACGTCAGAGACGCCAACGATTTATATAGCGGTTTACACACCCCTTGCAAAAATATGCTGTACACCCTTAGAGAGGGTAAACAATGGCGCTGCATGGTTTTTCCACCACACTCTCGCCTTAATGCGTGGGATTCCTGGGAACTAAAATATAAAAGCAGGTGTTTCAAATTTAACACTTGAGTGGGTTTTTATCAATACACGCGAATGGATTTCCCCTAAGACGCCGGGAATTACATCGAGAGAAACAACGATAATTTATTTTCATTACTGACGCTAAAATTATATTATCGTCAAGAAAGTTTATATGTTTATTCCATTTAAACAGACTGGTGTTTCAGCCGCCATGTCTAAAAATTATTTGATCCATCATCATTCCAATGTAATAATAAATATCAGACTGCCTCTGAGAGATAGCGTGACTATTCACAACCGAGCGGTCCCGAGTTCGAATCTCTGTTAGGTGATTTATCGTGCAAGAGCAAACCCTCCCATTAACGATCGTTATAAGCGTGGGTGGAATATATTTCCTTCTGGGTATGACGTATAGATCCTGTACAACACTGCACTTAAACATTCGATACTTTCGCAATTATTATGATTATTATTATCATCTATTTTTTTCTTCCCATAACAAAAATGAAAAGACGAGTATAACAGACACTTGATTGTTTAGATATGCAGCGTCTAAAGAGGTATTGAATACCAGAGGGAAATCGAACTCTGAACTCAAACTAAAAGAAGTACACAGACTTTCAAAACATGCATTCCTTTCTTAGTAAATATATAACATAGGGCGAGAACTTTTAAACAGCCCGCCCGTCGATACATATTTTGTCTACTCCCGCAGAGACATCGAACCATTACGAAGACTTCAAATATAAATTTGATTTTTGTTTAAAATCTTTTTCTAAAGACCCAACACCAGTGGTGTTCGAGAAATTGGACAATGAGTTATTCAGTTGTACAGCCCTTGCAAAAATATGTTGTACATCCCTGAAGAGCGTAAACTACGTCGCGGGAAATTCCCGTCAGCTGGATACCATTCTACAGACATTAACGGACAATGGTAAACCCTTACCATTAAGCGTCTTTATAAGCGCAGGTGTGTTTTTAAAATGACTTCTCATTCGCCTGAAAAGCCCATTGTTATCGAAAAACCGTATTATTTAGCCGCATTTTATTTATATACTCCTCAAATACAAGAATTGTTTGCATGATACCGATAGGAAACTGTTTTTTATGGAAAGTTAAACAAAGAAATATGATTTGGAGAGGGTGATAAGAAGAGTATGGTATTTAGAATTAAAATGGGAGAAAGAATTGAAGTTAAGCATCCCTTCATTTCTAGGACATTCTCTTAAATATATATTCATTAAAGTGATCCAGAGACTTATGTGGAGTTATCTTTTGTGCCGAAAAAGACTTTATAGCTAGAATCTTGAAGAAAGAAGATCCGTAGCTAGCGCCGTCTGTAATCAAGATTGTCCTCTAAGACGACTACGCAACTAAGGTCACTTGCGCGTAACACACTAACTAATCGACCAGAATGGTTCAGAGGGTAACGTCTATGGACTGCATTCGGAGGTTGTGAGTGCAATTCCCAGCAGCTGACACTCCTGAACCCCGGGTATCCCTGGTTGCTAGGCGAATGCTGCGAACGTTCATTACAACCGCGAATGTTTCCTCCACCCCGTTTCACCTACATTCTGCTTTTACTCAGGCTTTCATCTCTCCGGCTCTGACTGGTAATATTTAATACTGAACATCGCCACTCATGTGATACAAATGTTTTATGAATAAAGAAACGTAGATGTATATTGCATGTAGATAAAAGTACAGGGATGGCGTAGTGTTTAAAATAGAAATTTTCGCACCCTCGAGGTAAAATACAGTGAATGCCCTCAAAACATGCATTCCGAGAAGATAAGGTGTAAAGATCCTGTATATAGAGTGGTATCCTGAAACAGCCGCAGAAGGAAGGGAAAGCCATTCGAGTGTATGATTTTTACTTCTCTTTTGATGTGACAGCATATACAGCTAGCAATTCCCCATTCTTAAACATGTCGGTCGCTCACTCTGGTCTCGGATTTTTTGTGGTTTTCACTGTCTGCAGGCGAATTCCTGAGTGGTGTATGCTACCGCGATTTACTTTCATTCTACTCATTTGCGTCTTTCACATATGCTTCTAGGGTCCCTGGTTCGATTTCCCATCGGTCGCTCACTCTGGTCTCGGATTTCTCGTGGTTTTCACTGTCTGCAGGTGAATGCCTGAGTGGTGTATACTATCACGATTTCCTTTCATTCTATTTCAGTTACATCTTTCGTTTTATTCGCATCTTTGTGCTTCTAGGTTTCGTTGCGCATGGTGAAGGCTTGCTCAAAGAATACTTGTCCCTTGCTCGGCTGACGGATCGTTCATCACCCTCACTAGCTAGCTTGTGTTTCCTCTCTCTCTCCCTCTCTCTCACACACACGCACACAATCATGCATACACAGGCATAAATACTTCTGAGATAAGGTGTACACGTACTGTATATAGAGCGCTGTGGTTAAACACCCGTAGAAGGAAGGGAAGGCCATTCGAGTGTATCATCACGGATATTCTTCTTTATGTGTCTTTGAGGCAAACCGGTTTTTACAGCTTAGTTTATAGATGAATGAAATACTTGAAGGATGACGGTCTTTTTTAACTTGTGTGAAAGGCATCTTTTGATAAAAACTACTTCACGGTAACGTGTGAGGCCTTCATTTGAGAGGTCGTCGGTTCGATTCCCCGTGTACACTCTGTCTGTCTTTAGGACCTGCATGAAGGCTTACGAATGCATAGATACACTCGTTCACTTTTATCAAGCACCGGAACTTGCACGAAGACGTATGATTATACCCACACAATACATCTTCACAATACTTTAAACACTCACTCTAAGCACGCGAACCTGTACGGAGACGTCCGAATCCCCCCGAACAATACATGCATCCTCGCAATAAATCGCTCACTCACTCTAAGTAGACGAAGCTATACGAAGACCTATAAATACATGCAATCACACATAGACATCTCTGACCGACTCTCTTAATACTCGAACATGCACAAAGACCTACGGACATGTCCTTACCAGAACCCATAATCAGATTGGAATGACAGGATTTAATGTAGATATTTATTTACAACCATAACAAGAACACATCACATCTAAACAGTGTCTTAGACAGGAACTTTCTCTTTAAGACACGTTATGTATGCTATTCGCTTGTTCAGACTCAATAGAGGTTCCAGACTTACATATTAGAAAACATTCGCAGGCAATTTAGGGTGCTCTTAAAGTTAAGATAATTTTATCGAAGATTCTCTTAAAGGAACGCATGACATGCAACATTTACCAGATAGTGCTTCTTCTATATGCTTACAATTGCGAGTTCGGGATTTCAGATGCATGCATCCGACAATCAACTAATTTGTTCACGGTTTCCCTCAGACGCTTGATAAATACCCGGTTATATATAATCAATAAGGTGACCCAGATACTGATGGGGAGATGTGTTTTCGTCGGAATGAGCTTCGTAGTTTAATCTTGAAGAAAGACGATCCATAACTAGGACCATCTATAATTAAGATAGTGCTCTAAGACGACTACACAATTAAGGTAATTTAAATTGAGTTTTATTTATGGACGCTCCTTAACTGCTGTGGTCCTTATCGACCCATTCTCTATTGGGCGTGAAAGACTGGTAATTTTGCTCAGAGGCCTCTATCAGGCTTGAGGTCCTTTTACGTACCCTTCCGAAGGAAGCCATGCCAAGAATTTTTACGCCCGAAAAAATCCATCGCCCTCCCCCTGGTTTGAACCCGCGACCTTGGGAACTACAGTCTAGCATGGTAACCACTACACCACGGAGAACGACACAAAAGTAAGATCATTTGTGTGTAACACACTAACTAGTCGAGTGGAATGGTTCAGGCGGTAACGCCGGTGGTCTGTATGCGCGATCGAGGGTTCAATCCCTGCAACCTACAACCCCCCTGACCCGTGAGGTTTTTTTCAAGGTTTTCCGTCGCTAGGCGAATGCTGTGAAGGTTCGTTCCACCCTTCAATTTTTCCTCTCATCGTTTCACCTCCATCCTCATTTTACTTTTTTCATCTTGTTGGTTGTTTCAGGGTTGAAAGTGCCGGAGAGGGAGTCTCGGCATACGCACAGCAGTAAAAAGGATGCTCTCTCTAACTTTCATCTACGGATGAGGGTGGTCTCCGAATCCTGGACCTCTCAGGAGATGTGTAAGTCTGTAGTCCTCGAGAGGAGCCATAGATTGCGCCAACTACCACCACGGAATTTTTATTCCGTGAAAAGTAGGGGTTGCCGGCGCCGCGGCCGAGTCGTTAGACCGCTCGCCTCTCACCGAGGCGGCCCGGGTTCAATCCCAGGGACCCGCATGTGGGATTTGTGATGTACAAAGTGGCATCTGGGCGGGTTTTCTCCGGGTTCTCCGGCTTCCCCCACCATTCATTCCACCAACTGCTCTATCACCACCTTTTCATCCGTTTCATCATCATTTCGTTTCATCTACTTCCTTCCTCCCATACCAGGCATCGAGCTGATCACCCATTCTGGATATTCTGTCTGATCCATGAGTGTCTACACCTCGACGGGCCTTTGACCCCCGGCACCCGCCTGTAATTCCTGGAGAGGGAGTGGCATGGAGAGGGAAGGGGTTGTTTAGGAGGGGATACAAGGCAGTCCATGCCTGTACATTTGAGAGATCATTAGTCGAGCGGAGCACCGTACACGAGATGGACCGCGCTCGGGTTTTCAGTGAAAGAATCAGTCGTTAACGTCTCGTGTTAGGCATTTACGCTAACTGTCCTTTCAGTCATGAATTTATCTAAGTTATGCAATATTCTTATAAACCCCCTTCAAAACATTTTCGTTCAAATGTAGAATTAAACAATTGTTATTAGTCGTAATAACTATACACGCGTAATAATCACCTTAACACAAACACACACACATAAACGATGGCAACCAGATGCGCGAGTCAATTCATATACACTTAATTGTATTCATCGATCGACGAGCAGCGTTTAATTACATTAATCAATCAAGATACATGCGGTGGGGTTACTTCGGTCTGTGTCCAGCCCTTTAGAGGCCGGATGCCAGGGCGTTAGCAGTATAAACCCTTGATTATTTTTTTTAAAAAATGTTAGACAATGTTATGCATGGACGAACATTACCTGATTGATTGACACAATTATCTCCTACATCGATTTGCGGAGGCGTCGGCATGCGACGAAAACAATACCCTATTGTTCGACGATCCCGGCTCTCGGCGTCAGTAGCACACAAAGATCCACCTCCATTAGCGACGAGCACAATAGCCCATTGTTCTCCTCTCCCTGCCAGCATTAGGTCAGGACACAAAAGGATAATAACCAATTGTTGTACACCTCTACCTCGCGGTATTCAGGTCAGGCCACAAAGAAAGGGCGTGGTCGGGCTTCTCGGGTTCAGGCCAAAAAACGGACAATAGCTTATTGTTCTACACCTGTCTCTGGTGGTATGACAGTAGCACACAAAGGAGGTGGCGTGGTCGGCGGCTTTTTGGGCCAGGCCACAAAACAGGGGGGCGGGAGTCAGCGGCACAGAACAAAGGATAACACATTACATCTTATCAGCTTTCGGCATCTATTTGTGGCCCCGTACCGCCCTATTGTTAATACTTGCCGCCATTTACAGCTGTTTTATAGCGTAATAATATTAATTGTTAGGAATAAAACTGTAGTGATTTTCTTTTTAATAATGATCCACAATATTCATGCAACTGCGGTCAAATGTAAGCCCGTCATTACCAAGAGTGCCATTAGACCATTTATTCTACTTGGGCTCTCCCCACCACTTGCAAATTTGACTAGAGTCCTCGGAACACTCGCGCTGTTTGCCTTTGAGTGGATGGCCAGTCCGTTTCGTATCGCTCTAAACATTACAGCCATTCGAATCACTTCAATTGTGATGCCGCTGAAGGTGGTATTAAACGTTGTATTTTAATTATAGGAAAAGCTGCTTTGTAGCAAAATAATTAATCCAATATGGGGTTAATTTTCTATTAGGAATATGAATTATCCACATTTATTAGAGAGTAAAGCAAGTAAGAATGTAATGTGAATCAATATAGCTACGATATTTGTAAAATTTCTTATAAGTAGTTTTCGCTTTTGAAAACACACTTATAAAAACACAAGTAGTAAGCTTTGGGAGTCTCCTTGATAGTTGTTATTACACGTATTACTTTGTCAAAAATCGCTTGAGTGTGTTTAACAGTATAATTTTTTATTGCGCCGGCTAGTTATTGTGGCGTACGGTCTAGCATGTATATCTTAGCAATGTGTGATCGGAGAGGGATTATAGAACTATCACAATAAACGTTTGCTTTTGAGTTCTATTGCTCGTTTTCCCAGTATATTTTGATTCCCTTTAATATATTTGAACTTAGGAATCTCATGACCTGATTACCTTCCTATAATTAGCAATATAACGTTATTTCATTGCTTCACTTGGACTTGTGCAGCGGTCATGGAATGGACAGCAATTGTGGACTGAGTCCCGCGCAAGTAACGACGTTAGAAATTATCTGCATAAGTAGTAAAAGTGAGATATTTGGACATACAATGGTTTATTCTATAAAAGCATGTGCTTACTAAATTAACATTTATACGTAGTAAATTCCATATTCTGTGTTACTTTGTTCAAATGTATTTATAAATCCTTATATTTCCTCATACGGACTCACAGTCCACAGCGATTAGTAACGGTATAAAAATTTGAGCGTTACTGCAGGATTAATTATATAATTTATTATTGCACCGGCTGGCTATTGTTGCGTATGGTCGAGCATACATCCCTTAATAATGTGTAATCGGAGAGGGATTATAGAGATCACTTTTAAACATTTGCTTTTGAGTTCAAATGGAAGTAGGATTTACAAATTTCCAGGAAATAAATTTCATTGAACTTCTGAACAAAGGAAAATTCGCACAATACAGCCATTCAAAGGGCTTTCCAGAAATAAGCTTTGAAATCTTAATTAACAGATACTTATTCTTCTTAAATGATAAATTAAAAGAAGACTTAACATACATAAATATTTGCAGAATGTACGGATACCACCCAAGGAATTCTTCAAGTATTTGATAATCAACTGGTTAAAAGAAGTTTGGCCAGAAACAGTGAAAGTACTTTATCTAATATTGAGCGTACCGCCAACTACAGCTTCATGTGACATAAGTAGGAGCATTTTGAAGCGTTTGAAAATATTTCGAAACACAATGACTAATGCAAGGTTGTCGGATTTGTCAACTTTAGCAACTGAGAAAACCACAGTTAAATCTTCATCTAGGAGCTATGAATTTGTGGAAAGGGTCATCTAAGTCTTTGCAGAGAATAAGAATCGAGGGATTGAACTCATATACAAAAGAATTTAAGGTACCTAAGGTTTATAATTTTTATTGTATTAAACTTTAAGTTATTTCAGTTGTAGTCTTAAGCAAAAATCAAATGCCGCCCGTTTAGCGATAACACATTTCTCCGATAATACTCGTAATAGAAGGTGTGAGATTAAAGAAAACTGTGCTAAAAACTAGACAGCGCACTTTGATTAGGTAGGTCGTGGAAATAGGTTGTACCATGTATTGGTGTTCATACACGGTGCGTCAGAGCGCCAGTGTTATCTGATAGTTCAACATTCCAATTCTTGTTTGTTTAGGAATAGTCAAGCTATTCCGACATTCATTTCGACAATGAGCTCGGTCGACTCGTCTCTATAGACAGTGCTGTGTGTTCTTTGCGGCTCACCCAATTTAAGTACGCTGACAACTGTACAAAAACTTCCATTCCTTGAGTGTTGCATTTGCGCTAGCAAAATAAAACAACTGCTTTTTATTATACATTTTAAGGCAAGCTATGCATGTTTAGAAGACACAATATGACTAGGATTGTTAACTGTACATTTACAAGAAATTTAGCCTACCCATCATAGAAATCCACGCTTAGCCGCTGAGTTCACCATCATTCAAATTACAATCAATCTCAGAACTGAATGATTACTTAATAGAAAATGACCTTAGTTGAAGTTTCTCCATAACTGTCAACCGTCATAAAAATAATTATGACGATACCATTGCTTCAAGTGACACACAAAGGCAAGAGGTTTTTCTACTTTAACACGCACCAAGTCCTATCGCAGGGATTCAACTGCTCAAGTTCGCCTCAACGGATTGTCCTTAATTTAATAGAAAACCCTTTGTTTAGGGAACATAAAAGCGATCAGAACAATCATAACGCAGGTATAGACATTTCTGCCACCAAGAAGGACAGAAAGACTGAACTGAACTACAAGTGAATATCACGTGAGTTGATATTATTGTTATTATTATTACTATTACTTATTTAATGTTATAGTATGTATTATAGACCTAGCTACAAATGCTTAGCTCTCCCAACGGCTTCATCCTACATATCTAAAAATCCAGGAGCTGTAACTGAACTACGGGTTATATAGATATGAATCCCTACAGGCAGGTGACTCATCTGGCATAGGTGAAAGGCTGCTTGTAGTATGCAATAAATTCCACATTTGTTTCATAGGGATGTTGTCATATGCCTCTTTGAGGTCAACAAATATCACTTCAAGCTCTTCAAATTCTACTTTACATTTACTATAGTTTGCCTTAAAGTGAATATATGATTGAATAATATTGCTTCTACCAGGCCTAACACCACATTTCCATTCTCAGTCAATATATTCACATCCAAATGATTTTTCACAAATCCTCCTAACACCTTCATTTTTTAACTAATTACCTTTTGGTTCTCCATATGTCAGTATTTTGAGGCTATTCTATCTGGTACCGCAATTTCTTGATTTTCTCTCACGCTGCTGAAAATTCTACTGTCATATTTCCTGTCATCATTCTGGGTATATTTTCTACCTACTAGTTTTGATCCTCATTTAACAATTGTTCAGTATATCCCTTCCAATATAAATTTTACAACATCTACAGATCGATTTTGTGTTTTTGTTCCTATTTCATTTCCAGCAGGACTTTCCAAGATTATGTTGAATTCAAATTTCTATTTTGCAATTTACTCTTGTATCTAAGTGTGCATTTGTCGTTTTCAATTTTGATATGTCTCAAAAGAAGAGACATTAAAACTTTTTAGAACTCTTCTTTTCTTGCCATCGTGTTTTTGCTTTGTATCTGATGTGTTTACCTAGTTATTTATTTATTGTTTCCATCTTTTCTTGAGCTCATTCATGTGAGGTGCCCATGATGTTGTTTAATTTTAATGATTTGTGGAATCTATATTTTCATTGCACCTTTAATAATTCATTTTATTCCTTTTATATTTAAAATTTTAATATTAACCTACTTAGAGTGGCTTTTAAGTATTACTAAATCCTTTAAGAAGAGCTGTCATAGGTCTCAATCAATGTAGGTGTTCATTCCTTGGGTAAAAGGATCTAAGATTTATCTTGAAGTACCTCAACATAAATCATTTCTTGTCTTGTTTTGTGTTGCTTTCCTTCTTCTGTTTTCCTTTTATGTTTTTTCGAAGGCCAGTAAGTAGGTTAGTTAGGACAGACCGGGCGCAGCTTTGCGTTTATATGGGAAAGGATAGGGAAAACGAGGGTGGATGCGGAGGAAAATGCGTTTATATGGGGAAGACAGGGACTACGAGGATCGATGCTAGGCTAGATAGAGGTTGTAGGAGTGGGGATGCGCTTTATATGAGAGATACGGGGAATACGAGGAGAAGTGTTATACTAGACAGAGTTTGAGAAGTGGAATAGCTGTTTATATGGGAAAGATAGGGAAAACGTGAATAGATAATAGGGTAGACAGATGCTGAAGCAGGGGGAATACGGGTACATATACAGGAGAGATAGAGGATACGTGGAGAGGTACTAGACTATTCAGGGCTTGAAGGGTAGAGTAGAGCCTTTTATATGAAGAGACGAGGAAAACGAAGGTATATGCTAGGTTGAGAGAACCTTCAAGGAGGAAAAATACGTTTATTTGGAGAAGATAGGGGAAACGAGGAGAATTCCGAGGTAGAGCAGGGACTCCAGGAGGGAGGGATATGCTTTATACGACAGAGATAGGGCATACGAGGAGAGGTGCTAGTGTAGACAGAGGTTAAGGAGTAGGGTATACGCTTATATGAGGAATGTATGGAAAACGGAGACAGACGGTATTATAGACAGAAGCTGTGCCACTTTCGCGTGTATGAGGGAAAGGATAGGGAAAACGAGGGTAGATGCAACGGTTCAAGGAGGAAAATGCGTTTATAGGGGAGAGATAGGGAATACCAGGGATGATGCTAGGCTAGTCAGATGCTAAACGAGGGGAGGGGATACGCTTTATACGAGAGAGATAGGGAATACAAGGAAATATGCTATACTAAACAGGACTTGAAGGGTAGAATATGGCGTTTTATATGGGAGAGATAGCGAACCGAGGAGAGGTATTAGGCTAGGAGGTTTGAATGATAGAGTAGGCGTTTATATGCGAGAAATAGGGAATACTAGGGTCAATGCTAGGCTAGACAGGGCTGAAGTGGGGGAATGCGCCTTATATGAGAGAGGTAGGGGAATATGAGGAGTAGTGTTAGACTAGACAGGGTTTGAGGTGTGGAGTATGACTTTTATGGGAAAGATAGGGAAAACGTGAACAGATAATAGGCTAGACAGATGCTGAAGGACGGGAATATGGGTTTATACGGGAGAGATAGGGAATACGAGGAGAAGGGCTAGACTAGACAGATGCTGACGGAGGAGGGGATACGCTTTATACGGAAGAGATAGGGAATACGAGGAGAGGTACTAGACCATACAGGACTTGAAGGGTAGAATATAGCGTTTTTAAATGGGAGAGCTAGCAAACCGAGGAGAGGTATTAGGCAGGAAGGTTTGAATGACAGAGTATGCGTTTATATGGAGAGACGAGGAAAACGAAGGTAGGTGCTAGGTTGAGAGAGTCTTCAAGGAGGAAAATGCATTTATATGAGAGCGGTAGGGAATACGAGGAGAGGTGCTAGGCTAGAGAGGGGTTGAGGAGTAGAGTATGCGTTTATATGGGAGAAATGTGGAAAACGGGAGTGGTACAAGGATAGACAGGGGTTGAAGAAGGAGGAGGAATGTAGATTTATACGGTAATATAGAGAGTAATTAGATTATAAAACATTTCTCATCCAACGTTACAACACTTTTATATACTTTTTTCTAAACCTTTCAAACTTTTTATATGTTAAACAGTAGTGTGCGAGACGGAGAGGGACAAACTGTATATCGGTTTACAGTGAAGTATACGTCCTAACCTATTCCCACCTTCTATGTTCTGGATCTTCTCATTGTCTATTCATTCCTATCATCATCTAACGTAACCACGTAACAAGACGTAACACAACGTAACATAACAGCATGACAAGACGTCATACTAAGTAACATAAGCACGTAACCACGCAACATCACGTGACATCTCGTAACCAGAAACGTCACACGACGTAATAACACGTAGCAACTATGTAACCACGTAACATAACGTAAGAACAACACGTAACCAGCCCATTGCTAAGGTAATCTAAGCCAATCCATCCTTCATAACTTAGACAATAAGTACGAGAACCTAGCCTAGATTAACCTGACCAATCCCAAACGTTCATCTCATCATCTATTCCACTCAGTCATCGTCTAACCTAATCCGGCTAACCAGAGATAACCTCGACTTTCTTTTAGTGAAATTGCAATGTTTTATTCAGGTTTTATTATTCGAGAGTTTTAATTGAAAAGTTTTTGTCAACATACGTTTATTTTAGTTCATTGTAGGTGTCTCTCCCCTTTTTATCTAGGTTTGAGACTAGCACTAGGACTGCTCCTAATGGCAGGGTTACCACCTTCCCTTCCATCTTCTTCTTTCTTCATCAGTCATCAGATAGTTGCATACACAGCACACGGATAACCTTCATTTTTTGTAAGATTGTTGACTCACGAGAAAATCTTTATCTTTGACTTACATTCTTTTAAACGCTGTTTGTAATGCTGTAATTTCCATACGCACATGTCGTTATTCCATCCTCAGCAATAACTCTTTTATCGTCGTATGTAGTCAATGCAATTTTATTCACTTGCACTGTGGTAACAGTATGCTTTCGTGACAGGATCAGATTCATGGGCGTCCTTATTATTTCTCTGGATTTAAGACAGTCTGTATAGCTGTCGAATGTGATGTGCTGCTTAATAGAACCACGTTTTATACCTTTAATCTTTTTTATCATTGAGCCTTGAATATCTAAGGCATACATCTTAGGACGTAGTCCAACAAAGCGTAGGATGATTTTACCATTAGCCTCATCCTTAAATTTTCCCAACACCTTCTTGTTTAGAGCTGAATAGCATATATGGTTGACAGGGTAATCAGCTGTATCCAGGTGTTCGAAAAAACGTAGCTTGTCCATCTTCAGTTGTAACACGATGAATGAACGAATCAGTATCCATATACATAAGCTTCAGGTTTTCAACTCCATAATAAGGTACCAAACCCGTCGTAATGATAATTACACATTAATGTCTTGGAGATATCCAGCACACTCATACCGATATATATAGGCTTGTTGAACACGATCTGACGAGAGGTCATATGTACAGCAGGTACATTAGAAGAATATATCGTCCTGTCGATAAACGTAGGCTTTGCAATTAACTTTTCCAGAGTCTTCTCGTTTGTCACCAACCGTATATCCACACGATTACGAAGGTTCTCCATTGTTTTTCCAAACATGGCGTTGTTAAACAGTTTGTAGAGGTCCTTCTCAAAATCATTTGCAGCCTTTTGTCGTAGTCTGTTGTTAAATTCCACATACGGTTTTAACCACAGTGACTGTCGAAATTGTAGCTCACGATGGATTTTTGTTAGTCGTAGTCCATGATCAAGAGCTTACTTCGAAGTCATGTAATGTACTACATACTTCGTTCGTGATCCAAGGTGAGGAATTAGCTTCTTCGTAGTCGAGTCCTTTGGTTTCAGACACTCAGGCAGGAATGGTAGATCATTATGCAGATCATGGAGTTCAGCAGGATACTCGATGTCAACTTCTAATATGTATCCATGAGGATCATCTTCTTATAGTCTTTGTAAGTTTATTTCTTCAGGTGAAACCCACTGAAATCCACCAAGAGGAAGGGCGTGACACATGGCCCACCCATATTGGTTATTAGCGTCCTCGTATGTGATGAATTGGGTTGGTCTCGACGGATCAAACTTGTCCATGTAAGTGTTATTAGCCTCTGCATAACAATGTGAAACTTGGCATAAACCTCCTCTTATGCCGGATTCCACCATGAGTAGTTGGTCATAATCTTGCAACAGTTCCAGTTCGTTTCCAGTATACAGTAACATGGCATCCCACGTAAGTCCTGGAGAGGTAAAATAATGTTCTGGATCAACTTTGTGCGTTTTGAGAGTTTTCTCTCTGAATGTCTCAAAGACATCAGCTAGAAGAAGAACATCAGATATTAAGTAGAGGTCACTGTATTCTCCCAGGCTTCTCATATTGAACAGTCTCCATACATTTCTAGCATGTTCGTAGTCAGCATCACTAACTTCTTCTTCATTCAGTTTATTGTAGAAGTAGTTCTTAGGAGGCAGGCAGGTCTCGTTCAAGACGTCCCATGAAGTGACGTAATCATAGGGAAATACACCCTTACGTGTCATCAACTTCATCTTGTCTTCTCCGAAGTACTTCAATGTTTCAGGGTACGATGTTAGATTTTTTACCAGCTTATCCAAGCTTGTACTCAGGAACCGAAAACTGTCTACAAACCGGAGCTTTATATCTCCGACATACTTTGAGAATGATATATAGCTTTCTTCAGAGCTAGGAATTACTTCCACCCGCTCACTTGTACACCCCAGCTCCTTAACAATGAAGTGTGAGTCATATCCACTGAGGTTGTGCGTGAAGATTGGAATATATTTAGGTGTTTTGCAGGCTAAATTACATTCATTATGCAGACTTCCTCGATATTCACCACTGATGTGATCATGGTCGCGTACTTTATAGTTCTCTTCAGTAAAGGGTTTTCCACACAAGTAGCATAATGTAGAGGCGTTGAAATCCATCTGCTGTTGATCTGTAAGTTTCAGGGGCATGACAGATTTGTATATATTATTAATCTCCTTCGCAAGGAATGACAGGTATTCCATAAACGTCTGAGCAGCATCAACACCACGATATACATAGGGATGCTTAGGAACGCCAGTTTCCAGATGTTCAACGTTGGTTGATGGTTTAACGTAAACACAGAAGCTCATTGCTGTGTGCTCTTGATAAGATGTTGTATAGGAAGTTTCAAGACTGGGTATGGATGTATGACATGGAGCGAGAATGCTTTCAAAGTCTGCGTAGATGACGTAAGGTAGTTTCAACATCCTTTCAAAATTTTTAAACTGTACAATTGATTTCTCCTTTGTAGGCACAACTACCCTTGCAACACCATGCTGATTACAGATGGATGCATGTTCTTGCAGTTTTTCCAGTCCACTTCGTCCATATCGATGGTCAAAATGTGTAAATCACCGCTTACAGGTATATATCACTCCATCATGCTTAGTTTTCTGACATCGAACGAGCTTCTCAAAATTCTTGATATATACATAGTGATGTTTTCCACTACTGTCACTCAATAGTAGGAGATCACGGTGATCAGGTAGTTCAGTGTCAGCAACCTCTATCGGATACAATTCATGCTTCTCATCCAGACCGAAAAAGTTGATAGACATCCTATTAAGCTTCTCAAATTTAGGTATTTGAGAAAGTGGAGTAGGATAGGTAACGCAGCTGAAGTTGTACTTATCTTGGAGATGTTCGTATTTGCTCTCCCATTGTGCATCCTTTTCGATGAATTTAGCTAATATAGAGTACATGAAACATAGCTCATCAGTTAAATTCTGGATGTTAATGCAGGCTTTTCTTGCTTCAACAGATGGCGGTAGTGGTATGAAGCTACTTCCACGTAACGGATTGTACTTGTTAATACGAAGTCGAATTCCTTCTACAGCAAGCAGAGCCCAGTTGCTACCCTTAAGTTGTGATTCC
Source organism: Deroplatys truncata (assembly GCA_030765065.1). Lineage (NCBI taxonomy): Eukaryota > Metazoa > Arthropoda > Insecta > Mantodea > Mantidae > Deroplatys > Deroplatys truncata. Next base: position 343,348,225 of record CM060990.1, on the reverse strand, counting down.
TCCATTTCAGTAACCAACTTCTTCATTTTCGTTTCCAGCATAGAGTCCAGATCCGTTTCTAAGAAAGCAGCTTGATTCCGTGTTTTAAATGTTTTGTCACAGGTTTCTCCGACACTGTTAACAAATCTACACTCAGCTAACGGATTCATTTTCACACTTTTGTGAATACCAAGTTCTTTATGTACAGCCTGGATTATCCGCTGTTTCGCCTCATGCAGGTACATATTCAGGTCCTTAGTCGATTCACATCGTATAAAATATGATTTCAAGCGTCCATTGAATGAAGTTTCATATTCTTTCATGTCACAGTCATCTATGATAGAAAATAACTCTTGCTTTGTCGGTTCTAATCTACGTTGCTTCTCAGGTCTGTTTATTTCACACGCATCTTCGTGTCGGCGACCCTTATGACTGTCTTTGAAGGCTACGTTACAAGATTTACACTTGAAGAGCTTTTTATAACGTAGCTCATGTCGTCTTTTATCATATCCACGGAGGAACTTCTTACAGCATTTACCACAAGAATATCCTGAGACACTAGGAATGATATCCTTATATGAGGACTTATTCATTTTTCTTCTTGATATAATAAGGTATTAACCTTTCTTCAAGGAAATGTACGCCTCTTTACCTTGATAACACTTTACAACGTTGATTATTTTCTGAGAGAACAGCGATGTTAACACCTCAGAGATGATCAACACAATGAATTTCAATGCTAGAGGTTGCTCTATTTATAGAGGAAGCACGAACCTTTATGGATCAATTATATAACGTATTAACCCTTTTTCAAGGAAATGTTAGCCTCCTTACCTTGATAACACTTTAGAAGGTCGCTTATTTTCTAGGAGAACAACGATGTGGTCACCTCGGAGATGATTAACAGAATGAAGTTCAATACTCAAGTTCGCTCTATTTATAGAGGAAGCACGAACCTTTTAGATCAATTATACTGAATATTAATACTAAAAAACAGTGATGAAGCGTGTAAGCTCTTATATTTCAATTCGTATTACACTGATGTTCGAGCGTCTCCGTATAGCTTCGTATGCTTAGAGAAAGTGTAAAGTATTGTGAAGATGTATGTATTGTTCGGGTATAATCGTACAGTTTCGGAGAGCTTGACTCGTGAAGGTGATGAACGATCCGTTGACCGAGCAAGAGGCAAGCATTCCCTCTGCGCAACGAAACCTAGAAGCACAAAGATGCAAATGAAAGGAAATCGTGATAGCATACACCTCTCAGGCATTCGCCTGCAGACCAGGGAAAACCACGAAAAATATGTCAGAGTGAGCGTCCAACGGGACTCGAACCAGGGACTCTAGAAGTACACGTGAAAGATATAAATGAAAAAGATTTAAAGGGAAAGGAAAACGGAATCGACGAGAAACCACCCGAACATTCGCCTGCAGACCAAGACAAACCATGAAAAATCTGGTGTCATAGTGAACAACCAACGGGAATCGCACTCCTGTACCCTAAAAGCACTCGTAAAAGATGTAAATTATATAGAATGAAAGGAAGTCGGATTCGATGAGAAACCACTGAAGCATTCGCCTACAGACCAGGGAAAACCATAAAAAATATGATGTCAGAGTGATCAACCAACAGGAATCAAACAAAGGACCCTAGAAGCGCATGTTAAAGATGTAAATCAAATAAAATGAAATAAAATCGTGATAGATGAGAAACCACCCAGACATTCGCCTACAGACCAGGGAAAATCACGAAAAATATGTCAGAGTGAACAACCAACGGCAATCGAACGAGGGAAACCATCGGATTATAACGTGAAAGACGTAAATCAAATAAAATGAAAGAAAATCGTGATAGATGGGAAACCACTCAGGCATTCGCCTGCAGACCAGGGAAAACCATGAAAAATCTCAGGATAGAGTGTGCGACCGACAGGGAAATCAAACAAAGGACTCTAGAAGCACAAATATGTAAATGAAAGAAAACCGTGATGGATGGGAAACCACTCAGACATTCGCCTGCAGACCAGGGAAAACCATGAAAAATATGTCAGAGTGAGCGACCGACGGAGAAATCAAACAAAGGACCCTAGAAGCACATGCAAAAGATGTAAATCAAATAAAATGAAAGAAAATAGAAATCGATGAGAAACCACTCAGGCATTCGCCCACAGAGCAGGGAAATCGAGAAAAATCTAATGTCGGAGTGAACATCCAACGGCAATCGAACCAGGGAGATCTTCAGATTGTACAGTGAAAGATGTAAATTGTATAGAATGAAAGGAAATCGCGATAGATGAAAATCCACTCAGGCATTCGCCTGCAGACCAGGGAAAACCATGAAAAATCTGAGTTCAGAGTGAACAGCCGATAGTAATCGAACCAGGGAGATCATCGGATTATAACGTGAAAGATGTAAATGAAAGGGAAATAAATCGTGATAGATGAGATACCACCCAGACATTCGTAGCCAGATCAGCGAAAACTGCGAGAAACTAAGGTCAGAGTGACCGTCCCTACGGAAATCGACCCTAAGACCTCGAATGCAAATTACAGATGTTATCGACTGAACCAGACCGTAAAAACAGGTTTATTCCATACGACTCATAATAGGATGCCGAGCCAGATGACGTCATACCTGTAGACAGACTGTAGGGGGGTCAGTCGACATGCTGAAACGCGCTTGAGCGTTCTTCAGTTAATGTTTCATTCAATGCCTAGCATACCAACACTGCAATCCATTCACAGCAAAGTTAATTTTTATTACAATGCTTTCTCTCCTTATCTAATTAAATCCATGTATATACCCAATTATTTAATGTTTTCAGTACTTTCTTTACATCTCACCCTCATTCACCCTAAGGAATCAGTATACAATATGACATTTTTATACCCTTAATGTCCATTTATCATAGAAAACCACGCTTAAAATACCTTCTTTACATCTCACCCTCATTCACCCTAAGGAATCAATACACAATGACACTTGTATACGCTTAATGTTCATTTATCACAGAATACCACGCTTAATTCGCAGTTATCACAGAAAACCGCTACATTTACTATAATTACGAGCAACCTAATTTTTTCCCAGAGTTACACGGATTTTAAACTCTTAGGATCGTATTAGAAAATTTATCATATTATATCAGTTCAAAGCGGGTAAACATTTTTAAAGTCATCGATTACATTTAGTGTAAAGATTATCATATATCATTTTTAAAACCGTCTTGTTAAATATAATGTATCGCAATCCATTTTTATAATCAAATCATACATGCGTTTAATACATATAATGGATGTCTTCATATATCCAATATGGCTGCTATGCACGTTAAACTCTTCAATATGGACGCGTCCGGCATCTTCGTCATTGAACGCGCTTCCGAATCTCTCCGCTAGGTGGAGCGCATGATGCATGCTACGAGGTTGGAGAGGGAAAAAACAGCTATAATTAGGTTGCAGTAGAGATGGCGCGTCAGTCGGCCTGAGAGCCTCGTTCAGGGAGGTCGTATAGTTCTCACATTCATTTTAATACGCGTCGTCGTATCGCGTGTTCGTTACGTAATTTTTTTTACCTTTCTTAGTCATGCATTCATCCAAGAGATGTAATTTCGTCAGGACGACAGTAGTCAAATATGCATTACAAAATAAACGTTTATTCCACGTCTTTATCTTAATTACTTTTTGATGTTATTCGAAGATGAATTTATACTCATGTCACGCGATTCAGCCCAAGACCAGCAGGTCAATTTCGAACAGCAGTCAATGACGCATCACATTCTAAAGATATAATCACCGTTTACCACATATCGCTACCTCTTTCCATTCAGGAGATACAAGCATTTAATGATAACAATACATTTTTTTGCGACGCGCCGTCAATTAAAGTGGCCTATAATCGAATTAATCAGGCGAATGCCTGAGTGGTTTCCCATCTATCACGATTTTCTTTCATTTTATTTGATTTACGTCTTTCACGTTATAATCCGATGGTTTCCCTCGTTCGATTGCCGTTGGTTGTTCACTCTGACATATTTTTCGTGATTTTCCCTGGTCTGTAGGCGAATGTCTGGGTGGTTTCTCATCTATCACGATTTTATTTCATTTTATTTGATTTACATCTTTAACATGCGCTTCTAGGGTCCTTTGTTTGACTCCTGTTGGTTGATCACTCTGACATCATATTTTTTTATGGTTTTCCCTGGTCTGTAGGCGAATGCTTCAGTGGTTTCTCATCGAATCCGACTTCCTTTCATTCTATATAATTTACATCTTTTACGAGTGCTTTTAGGGTACAGGAGTGCGATTCCCGTTGGTTGTTCACTATGACACCAGATTTTTTATGGTTTGTCTTGGTCTGCAGGCGAATGTTCGGGTGGTTTCTCGTCGATTCCGTTTTCCTTTCCCTTTAAATCTTTTTCATTTATATCTTTCACGTGTACTTCTAGAGTCCCTGGTTCGAGTCCCGTTGGACGCTCACTCTGACATACTTTTCGTGGTTTTCCCTGGTCTGCAGGCGAATGCCTGAGAGGTGTATGCTATCACGATTTCCTTTCATTTGCATCTTTGTGCTTCTAGGTTTCTTTGCGCGGAGGGAATGCTTGCCTCTTGCTCGGTCAACGGATCGTTCATCACCTTCACGAGTCAAGCTCTCCGAAACTGTACGATTATACCCGAACAATACATATATCTTCACAATACTTTACACTTTCTCTAAGCATACGAAGCTATACGGAGACGCTCGAACATCAGTGTAATACGAATTGAAATATAAGAGCTTACACGCTTCATCACCGTTTTTTAGTATTAATATTCAGTATAATTGATCAAAAAAGCTTCGTGCTTCCTCTATAAATAGAGCGAACTTGAGTATTGAACTTCACTCTGTTAATCATCTCCGAGGTGACCACATCGTTGTTCTCCTAGAAAATAAGCGACCTTCTAAAGTGTTATCAAGGTAAGGAGGCTAACATTTCCTTGAAAAAGGGTTAATACGTTATATAATTGATCCATAAAGGTTCGTGCTTGCTCTATAAATAGAGCAACCTCTAGCATTGAAATTCATTCCGTTGATCATCTCTGAGGTGTTAACATCGCTGTTCTCTCAGAAAATAATCAACGTTCTAAAGTGTTATCAAGGTAAAGAGGCGTACATTTCCTTGAAGAAAGGTTAATACCTTATTATATCAAGAAAAAAAATGAATAAGTCCTCATATAAGGATATCATTCCTAGTGTCTCAGGATATTCTTGTGGTAAATGCTGTAAGAAGTTCCTCCGTGGATATGATAAAAGACGACATGAGCTACGTTGTAAAAAGCCCTTCAAGTGTAAATATTGTAACGTAGCCTTCAAAGACAGTTATAAGGGTCGCCGACATGAAGATGCGTGTGAAATAAACAGACCTGAGAAGAAACGTAGATTAGAACCGACATAGCAAGAGTTATTTTCTATCATGGATGACTGTGACATGAAAGAATATGAAACTTCATTCAATGGACGCTTGAAATCATATTTTATACGACGTGAATCGACTAAGGACCTGAATATGTACCTGCATGAGGCGAAACAGCGGATAATCCAGGCTGTACATAAAGAGCTTGGTATTCACAAAAGTGTGAAAATTAATCCGTTAGCTGAGTGTAGATTTGTTAACAGTGTCGGAGAAACCTGTGACAAAACATTTAAAACACGGAATCAAGCTGCTTTCTTAGAAACGGATCTGGACTCTATGCTGGAAACGAAAATGAAGAAGTTGGTTACTGAAATGGAGGAATCACAACTTAAGGGTAGCAACTGGGCCCTGCTTGCTGTAGAAGGAATTCGACTTCGTATTAACAAGTACAATCCGTTACGTGGAAGTAGCTTCATACCACTACCGCCATCTGTTGAAGCAATAAAAGCCTGCATAAACATCCAGAATTTAACTGATGAGCTATGTTTCATGTACTCTATATTAGCTAAATTCATCGAGAAGGATGCACAATGGGTGAGCAAATACGAACAACTCCAAGATAAGTACAACTTCAGCTGCGTTTCCTATCCTACTCCACTTTCTCAAATACCTAAATTTGAGAAGCTTAATAGGATGTCTATCAACCTTTTCGGTCTGGATGAGAAGCCTGAAGTGTATCCGATAAAGTTTGCTGACACTGAACTACCTGATCACCGTGATCTCCTACTATTGAGTGACAGTAGTGGAAAACATCACTATGTATATATCAAGAATTTTGAGAAGCTCGTTCGATGTCAGAAAACTAAGCATGATGGAGTGATATATACCTGTAAGCGGTGATTTACACATTTTGACAATCGATATGAACGAAGTGGACTGGAAAAACTGCAAGAACATGCATCCATCTGTAATCAGCATGGTGTTGCAAGGGTAGTTATGCCTACAAAGGGGAAATCAATTGTACAGTTTAAAAATTTTGAAAGGATGTTGAAACTACCTTACGTCATCTACGCAGACTTTGAAAGCATTCTCGCTCCATGTCATACATCCATACCCAGTCCTGAAGCTTCCTATACAACCCCTTATCAAGAGCACACAGCAATGAGGTTCTGTGTTTACGTTAAACCATCAACCAACGTTGAACATCTGGAAGCTGGCGTTCCTAAGCATCCCTATGTATATCGTGGTGTTGATGCTGCTCAGAAGTTTATGGAATACCTATCATTCCTTGCGAAGGAGATTAATAATATATACAAATCTGTCATGCCCCTGAAACTTACAGATCAACAGCAGATGGATTTCAACGCCTCTACAGTATGCTACTTGTGTGGAAAAACCTTTACTGAAGAGAACTATAGAGTACGCGACCATGATCACATCAGTGGTGAATATCGAGGAAGTCTGCATAATGAATGTAATTTAGCCTACAAAACACCTAAGTATATTCCAGTCTTCACGCACAACCTCAGTGGATATGACTCACACTTCATTGTTAAGGAGCTGGGGTGTACAAGTGAGCGGGTGGAAGTAATTCCTAGCTCTGAAGAAAGCTATATATCATTCTCCAAGTATGTCGGAGATATAAAGCTCCGGTTTGTAGATAGTTTTCGGTTCCTGAGTACAAGCTTGGATAAGCTGGTAAAAAATCTAACATCGTACCCTGAAACATTGAAGTACTTCGGAGAAGACAAGATGAAGTTGATGACACGTAAGGGTGTATTTCCCTATGATTACGTCACTTCATGGGACGTCTTGAACGAGACCAGCCTGCCTCCTAAGAACTACTTCTACAATAAACTGAATAAAGAAGAAGTTAGTGATGCTGACTACGAACATGCTAGAAATGTATGGAGACTGTTCAATGTGAGAAACCTGGGAGAATACAGTGACCTCTACTTAAAATCTGATGTTCTTCTTCTAGCTGATGTCTTTGAGACATTCAGAGAGCAAACTCTCAAAACGCACAAAGTTGATCCAGCACATTATTTTACCTCTCCAGGACTTACATGGACGCCATGTTACTGTATACTGGAATCGAACTGGAACTGTTGCAAGATTATGACCAACTACTCATGGTGGAATCCGGCATTAGAGGAGGTTTATACCAAGTTTCACATCGGTATGCAGAGGCTAATAACACTTACATGGACAAGTTTGATCCGTCGAGACCAACCCAATTCATCACATACGAGGACGCTAATAACCAATATGGGTGGGCCATGTGTCACGCCCTTCCTCTTGGTGGATTTCAGTGGGTTTCACCTGAAGAAATAAACTTACAAATACTAGAAGAAGATGATCCTCATGGATACATATTAGAAGTTGACATCGAGTATACTGCTGAACTCCATGATCTGCATAATGATCTACCATTCCTGCCTGAGTGTATGAAACCAAAGGACTCGACTACGAAGAAGCTAATTCCTCACCTTGGATCACGAACGAAGTATGTAGTACATTACATGACTTTGAAGCAAGCTCTTGATCATGGACTACGACTAACAAAAATCCATCGTGTGCTACAATTTCGACAGTCACTGTGGTTAAAACCGTATGTGGAATTTAACAACAGACTACGACAAAAGGCTGCAAATGATTTTGAGAAGGACCTTTACAAACTGTTTAACAACGCCATGTTTGGAAAAACAATGGAGAACCTTCGTAATCGTGTGGATATACGGTTGGTGACAAACGAGAAGACTCTGGAAAAGTTAGTTGCAAAGCCTACGTTTATCGACAGGACGATATATGCTTCTAATCTACCTGCTGTACATATGGCCTCTCGTCAGATCGTGATCAACAAGCCTATATACATCGGTATGAGTGTGTTGGATATCTCCAAGACATTAATGTATAATTATCATTACGACGTGTTGTTGCCTTATTATGGAGCTGAAAACCTGAAGCTTATGTATATGGATACTGATTCGTTCATTCATCGTGTTACAACTGAAAATGTGTACCAGGACAAGCTACGTTTTTTCGAACACCTGGATACAGTTGATTACCCTGTCAACCATATATGCTATTCAGCTCTAAACAAGAAGGTGTTGGGAAAATTTAAAGATGAGGCTAATGGTAAAATCATCCTACGCTTTGTTGGACTACGTCCTAAGATGTATGCCTTAGATATTCAAGGCTCAATGATTAAAAAGATTAAAGGTATAAAACGTGGTTCTATTAAGCAGCACATCACATTCGACAGCTATACAGACTGTCTTAAATCCAGAGAAATAATAAGGACGCCCATGAATCTGATCCTGTCACGAAAGCATACTGTTACCACAGTGCAAGTGAATAAAATTGTATTGACTACATACGACGATAAAAGAGTTATTGCTGAGGATGGAATAACGACATGTGCGTATGGAAATTACAGCATTACAAACAGCGTTTAAAAGAATGTAAGTCAAAGATAAAGATTTTCTCGTGAGTCAACAATCTTACAAAAAATGAAGGTTATCCGTGTGCTGTGTATGCAACTATCTGATGACTGATGAAGAAAGAAGAAGATGGAAGGGAAGGTGGTAACCCTGCCATTAGAGCAATCTTAGTGCTAGTCTCAAGCCTAGATAAAAAGGGGAGGGACACCTACAACGAACTAAAATAAAGGTATGTTGACGTAAGCTTTTCAATTAAAACTCTCGAATAATAAAACCTGAATAAAACATTGCAATTTCACTAAAAGAAAGTCGAGGTTATCTCTGGTTAGTCGGATTAGGTTAGACGATGACTGAGTGGAATAGATGATGAGATGAACGTTTGGGATTGGTCAGGTTAATCTAGGCTAGGTTCTCGTACTTATTGTCTAAGTTATGAAGGATGGATTGGCTTAGATTACCTTAGCAATGGGCTGGTTACGTGTTGTTCTTACGTTATGTTACGTGGTTACATAGTTGCTACGTGTTATTACGTCGTGTGACGTTTCTGGTTACGAGATGTCACGTGATGTTGCGTGGTTACGTGCTTATGTTACTTAGTATGACGTCTTGTCATGCTGTTATGTTACGTTGTGTTACGTCTTGTTACGTGGTTACGTTAGATGATGATAGGAATGAATAGACAATGAGAAGATCCAGAACATAGAAGGTGGGAATAGGTTAGGACGTATACTTCACTGTAAACCGATATACAGTTTGTCCCTCTCCGTCTCGCACACTACTGTTTAACATATAAAAAGTTTGAAAGGTTTAGAAAAAAGTATATAAAAGTGTTGTAACGTTGGATGAGAAATGTTTTATAATCTAATTACTCTCTATATTACCGTATAAATCTACATTCCTCCTCTTTCTTCAACCCCTGTCTATCCTTGTACCACTCCCGTTTTCCACATTTCTCCCATATAAACGTATACTCTACTTCTCAACCTCTCTCTAGCCTAGCACCTCTCTTCGTATTCCCTACCGCTCTCATATAAATGCATTTTCCTCCTTGAAGACTCTCTCAACCTAGCACCTACCTTCGTTTTCCTCGTCTCTCCATATAAACGCATACTCTGTCATTCAAACCTTCCTGCCTAATACCTCTCCTCGGTTTGCTAGCTCTCCCATATAAAAACGCTATATTCTACCCTTCAAGTCCTGTATTTTCTAGTACCTCTCCTCGTATTCCCTATCTCTTCCGTATAAAGCGTATCCCCTCCTCCGTCAGCATCTGTCTAGTCTAGCCCTTCTCCTCGTATTCCCTATCTCTCCCGTATAAACCTATATTCCCGTCCTTCAGCATCTGTCTAGCCCATTATCTGTTCACGTTTTCCCTATCTTTCCCATAAAAGTCATACTCCACACCTCAAACCCTGTCTAGTCTAACACTTCTCCTCATATTCCCCTACCTCTCTCATATAAGGCGCATTCCCCCACTTCAGCCCTGACCCTAGTATTCCCTATTTCTCGCATATAAACGCCCACTCTATCATTCAAACCTCCTAGCCTAATACCTCTCCTCGGTTCGCTATCTCTCCCATATAAAACGCCATATTCTACCCTTCAAGTCCTGTTTAGTATAGCATATTTCCTTGTATTCCCTATCTCTCTCGTATAAAGCGTATCCCCTCCCCTCGTTTAGCATCTGACTAGCTTAGCATCATCCCTGGTATTCCCTATCTCTCCCCTATAAACGCATTTTCCTCCTTGATCCGTCGCATCTACCCTCGTTTTCCCTATCCTTTCCCTCATACACGCGAAAGTGGCACAGCTTCTATCTATAATACCGTCTGTCTCCGTTTTCCATACATTCCTCATATAAGCGTATACCCTACTCCTTAACCTCTGTCTACACTAGCACCTCTCCTCGTATGCCCTATCTCTGTCGTATAAAGCATATCCCTCCCTCCTGGAGTCCCTGCTCTACCTCGGAATTCTACTCGTTTCCCCTATCTTCTCCAAGTAAACGTATTTTTCCTCCTTGAAGGTTCTCTCAACCTAGCATATAGCTTCGTTTTTTTCGTCTCTTCATATAAAAAGCCCTACTCTACCCTTCAAGCCCTGAATAGTCTTGTACCTCTCCACGTATCCTCTATCTCTCCTGTATATGTTTCCGTATTCCCCCTGCTTCAGCATCTGTCTAACCTATTATCTGTTCACGTTTTCCCTATCTTTCCCATATAAACAGCTATTCCACTTCTCAAACTCTGTCTAGTATAACACTTCTCCTCGTATTCCCCGTATCTCTCATATAAAGCGAATCCCCACTCCTTCAACCTCTATCTAGCCTAGCATCGATCCTCATAGTCCCTATCTTCCCCATATAAACGCATTTTCCTCCGCATCCACCCTCGTTTTCCCTATCCTTTCCCATATAAACGCAAAACTGCGCCAGATCTGTCCTAACTAACCTACTCCAGTAGTACTTCATCTGCAGCAAACGGTGATTGGATGCGCACTATGCTTCTCTATTGTTCCAATATAAGATATGTTGTTTGTGTTAATTCGCTTTATAAAATGTAATAAATTATTAATTTATGCTCCTTACATTGTCATGAGTAGGATATACACTTCACACTTCCTAGAACACTGGCTAAAATATCTTCGAAATGCTTACACCTATACCCTGAAATACCTGTACCTGCGGCTAAAAACCTCCTAAAGCCAGTAAGAGGATATGAAATGCCTGTTCCACTGCATCAAAATACCATCAGAATATCTGCAAACTAAGCTAAACATGTAACTAAAAATGACATCCAACTGCTTTCCGAAATAGTTATATTTTGCCTGTGCTCTAAATATCCCCTGAAATTGGTTCCCACCCTTCTGGAAAACGTACCTAAATACCAACAATCCCTGTCTTCCCTAGTCATCTCTCCTTGTATTCCTTGTCTCTTCCCATACAATCGCATTTTCTAGTCCTCAACCCCTCCTAGTCTAGACTCTCTCCCGTATAAACCATATTCCGTCCTTCAACCTCTGCTTATCCTAGCATCTATCCTCGTATTCCCTATCTCTCCTATATAAGTGCATATTCTACCTTTTAGTCTCTGTTTAGTCTAGCAGCTCTCCTGGATTTCCCTGCGTCTCCCATATAAATTGCATTCCCCTCCTTCAACCTCTGTCTAGCCTAGCATTTCAGCTCGTATTCCCTATCTGTTCCTATAACAACGATATTCTAGGCTTCAAATTCTGTCTTCCCAGTATCTCTCCTCATATTACTTGTCTCTACCCATATGATCGCATTTTATGGTCCTCAGCCTCTCCTAGTCTAGCATCTCTCCCGTATATACCCATATTCCATCCTTCAACCTCTGTATGACCTAGCATCTTTCCTTGTATTCCCTATCTCAGCCACATAAACGCCTATTCTAGTCCCCTGCCCCCGCCTATTCTAGCATCTATTCCTATATTTCCTATATAAATGTATATTCTACCTTTCAACCTCTGTCTAACCTAGCATCTCTCCTCGATTTCCCTGCCTCTCCCATATAAACGCATTGTCCTCCTTTAGCTTCTGTCTAGCCTAGCATCTCACCTCGTATTCCCTATCTGATCCCATAAAAACGCATATTCTAGAGTTTAAGCCCTGTCTATTCTAGCATCTCTCCTGGTATTCCCTATCTCGCTCATATAAACGCATCTTCCTCCTTGAACACTTTCCTAGCCTAGCATCCCCCCTTATTCTCCCTATCTTTTCTCATGTATGCGCAAAAAACTGGCCACGCTGCTTCCTATATATCCTACTGTCATGTAAACTTCTGTATCCTTGAATGATGAGTGTATTAACACATGTTGGTCAATGTGAGCCCTGCGCTCACTTTTGATTTCGAAGTATGTTGAACTATTAAGCACTGAAGACATTAGGGTGAGATATATAAACATTTCACTAAATAAGAATGGAACAAGTTGGAAGTTGGTTTAAGTTCTGGATTGTTATTCTCCTATATGTACGTTATTCTCCTTATTGTGGTGTTCTTTTTTTTAGTACGAAGGCATGATATCATATTGTTGTGTTGCTGCTACATTTTCAAATCACTGTGATTGATCCTTCACATTTCATAGGCACCGATTTGCTATTTGCAAGTCGTGTGCAATATTAGGTAAGGGTTCGATTATGAAACGGAACTCAAGATCAGCAATTAATACTAAAATGGCTCCAGAAAGTAGATGGTGAGTCTTTCACACCATTTCAGTTTCTTGATGACGATAGTACCTCAGACATTGATAAGAAAATGACTGTAGAGAAGGAAAACCACACAGATCGTAGATTAAATATTGTGCTTTATAATGTAAAAAGGTATGTCGTAATTGTTTCAATTAGTAAACAATATCGAAACAAATATGTATTCCAAAACTAAAAATTACAAAATCCCATCAAAGTAACTGTTAAATAAACCGAGCGGGATGGCTCAGGCGGTTACGTCTGTGGACTGCATAGGGAAGTCGTGGGTTCGATTCCCGTGGCCGACCTTCCCGACTCATTGGTTTTTTACGGGGGTTTCCGCGGGTTGCCAGGCGAATGCTGGGAAGGATCATTATATCCTCCGAATTTCCTGTCGCTCCATTTCATCTCCACTCTCAGTTCACTTCAGCCTTCATCTGCTTGGTCTCTTTCAGGGTTGCAAGTTACGGTGGGAGGTCTCGGCGTGTGTATGGCAGGGGAAAAGAATGCTGTAAGGAAACCTTCGCCCCCGGTCTGCGAGCGGTCTCCGGGTCCCGGGCCCCCCAGGGAATTTGTAAGCTCACAGGGGGCGGGACGCCGGCTGCACCAGTCAGCACCCACGGACTTCAAATCTGTAAATGTTAAGGACCCCGCCGTCTACATATCGTGCCTCCTGGTTAGGCCGCCGTCTGTCTCCTCTCACCTCATCCCACCCTCCCGGGGGCGCCCTGTTAGGGGTCTAGGCACAATAGATCTGAGAAGGTTGAGGTGCTAAGTCCCCCTCCGCTTCTAGAGCTATCCTATCCTAGCTGTTAAATAATAATAAATAATACTATGGTGATGGTCGGTACTATGCGACCTTGAACTTGCATGTCAAAGAGTGATATGATTATAATTAAATAGACCAAACGTGGGTTAATAGTTTTAAGTTTAAATTATACACCAATTCAGAATGAGTTTTCTCCATTATTATTTAATTTGTCTTTCCAAGGTTTACCCACTACTGTATCCCCAACCTTTATCTCCACTCTTCCATTCATATCACACATTCTGTGGTATATCCTATAGCCCCCTAAATAGTGACAAGAAATGCTTCTTTTCTTTGGTGCTATTAGTGTTTGTTGGAGCTTAAATTCCCAGCACAATTATCTCAAAGGGTGTGGTCTATTTTAATGTGATATATTCCTTAAAAGCTTTTACTTTGTGATTATACAAATTGGTAAGGAACAAAAATATGAACATGAAAACTAAACACATCAAAGTTTCAAAATTGTGCCAATGTGAGCTCTCTGCTATAAAGTACTACATCATTTTCCATTTCTTTCTCTCTATTATGTCCTTCCCCACTGACACAGATTAGGATTTCTCAGAGAGAAAGGCTGAAGAGTTTAATAGTAGGAACTCATTCTTAATAAAACTAGAGATATATTCTGTTACTCAATCTTTTCCTGCAGATTTAATATTTACTTAATGGAAATTAATGAGCATTTAAGGATGAGCCATTCACCTGGAAACTTAGCAACTATATAAATACTGACTTAAATCAAATGAGAGTTTTAATGCTAAATTGGAAAACATGTGTATCCATACCTTACCAGGATTATTCAACATTAAAAAATTGGGTGTTGCTGAATAAGAAGCCATATTTGGTCAATTAGTTGCATTTTCGTCAAATAAGTGGTTCCTTAAACAAAGCTGTGATACCTTTAAGAGTCATTAGGTCCAATCAGTGTTCTATGATATGACTGAATTACATTTATAAAGATGTAAATATATTTACATAACCCTTTGTGAGGTATTGGAGGTTTGTAAAAACCATTAATAATCTACTGTCAGTGGTTAATTTTTATAAAGTTTGTCTTACTCAAAAAAATTTAAGAGACTGTTCTGGCCAACAGTGCAGTACAGTTTCAATTTCAGAGTACATACAAGCATTACTAGAAAATTTTCTTTGATAGATCATCGAGGACGAGAAATTAAGATGCAAGTTGGCATTTTTCCTACACATACCATTTCCATCCTGGGATATTATGAGACTCTTTCCTTGGGATGATGAAATCTTGCAAGGAATGCTAGGTGAGTTAACATAATTTTTAAACATAAATTAAGATTTCAAATAAACGCTATAGCTGATAAACTTTTAAGGAACACTGATGCATTTTTTATGCTAGACATGGCTACTATGAAAGTATCATCATCAACACAAATTGCCTAAAGAGGTTAAAGTAAGCAGCCTTGAACAAGAAACGTTTTGGCACATAAGATAATCTCTTATGGATGAGGTGCATTCAACATTTCCAGGATACAAAGAACCAATTGCTAGTAGTTCATGACTATCCCTAAATGAGGACAGCATACGTCAGTTGGATAGAACAATGGCATGAAAATCAAAGATCTGCAGCTGAAATCCTGGCTGTGCCTTTAAAACATTTTAAATACCTCTTATTCAAATACACTATCATTAAGCCATATTAGTCAAATGCATAATTATGTTGATAAATTGTCCAGCTGGTATTGTGTAGCAGACAATATTCAGATAATAAAAGTCAACATGAGGAATTAAGACATTGTACATTTCATTGTATTACTTTCTTTATTTCTACTCATTCTACACTCATTTGCATTGGCAATGGTAGGTTGTTTACTTTGCAACTGGCATCTAACCTCACTGGAATTCAGCTATACTTCTGGATGTGCATGGGTGCATTATTTTGTTTGTGAGAAGTATGTTTCTACAGTAAATATTTACTTAAGAACTAATAATTGCATTCTTCCTTTCTTTCTAATAATGTATTTCTATAAAGAATGCTCAATATATACTTTAATTTAGTTGAATTGATGTGTGAATGTCTTGTCTGATAATATTTTAAAATTCCGTAACACCGCTAATAACACTTGCAGTATACACTGCAATAGTTTGCAGTATACTCTGAAAATGTATTTATTTATACTGATGCTATTGTCTCATTACAAAGCTTTAAAACTGTTGTGATCCTTTGTGATCGAAAATTTTCCTAAAATAATTAAACGTTTCACAAATATGTTTGCAATTACCTAATTTTTATCCCTCTGTCAAATGGCATACTTTAAGCCATTCATCATATTTAAAATTCACTTGTTCCTTTAATATGTTCCCTGTAGAGGGGAGTTTCAGATCTTGATCCTGTGATGGTCCACCAGTGACCTTGTGATATTATCAGAAATCAGGCTCAGCTAGCTAGAGTCAGAAGTTCATGAAATTATTATCCTTAAGCCAGTAGCCTCAATGTCATACACAGCTGTTTGCTTGGTCACCTTTCAGAAAGATTACATTACACTATATCTGCTATAGTGACCGTGCTTCAATGGATTCTGAAAGTAATCAAAATAAAGTTAGTTTTATCCCAAGTTTCCTTAATATTTGGATTTAATATTCCAAGTAATTTCTTTATTGAATCAAATCAAAACAAACTGCGAGAAAGAAAAAGTGTTATGGAAAATATTCACAGGTTTACGTAAATAAAAATATACCACGTTTAAAGTTTTATTGCTGTGTATGGTTTTGACTGAACTGATTATAATGCTTTTGCACAGCTGAGGGAAGATTCTTGGT
The DNA here is from genome assembly GCA_030765065.1 of Deroplatys truncata. Lineage (NCBI taxonomy): Eukaryota > Metazoa > Arthropoda > Insecta > Mantodea > Mantidae > Deroplatys > Deroplatys truncata. Next base: position 343,331,615 of record CM060990.1, on the reverse strand, counting down.
AGAACAATTTCGAAGGTTGGATGATTTTCTATTTTTGTTTTGTTTTGTGTTTTATTCATGCATATGTTCTTTTTGAAGGAGGACTGTCACATGATACATTTGTGTTAGATTTATTGTAAATATCTGTTTAAAGAATTTAATTTCCATGCTCTTTTTGCAGTTCAAATCCGACATAATATTCACTAAACCAGTTTCTAACAGAAGCTTAAGGGCAAACTTCATTCACCATTTCATCAAGTTTCTTAGTACTGATTAATATGGTACAATGCAACTTGCTCGCTGAAGTCAACCTGTTTTTTTACGTTTTTGTACCCTAATACAGATTGGTTTCAAAATGGACTCTGTTATTCTGTTATATTTTATCAGTGTCCTGAGGAGCAGCTGTGTGTCCAAAGTTTGGTGAGATCATTTTTCCTTGCTTTGGTGTGGCATTCTAGCGTAAAAAGGTTGTAAAATGTTATCACATTTGTTAGGGATATATTGCTTCAAAAGCACATCTTCTGTCCAGAGATTATCAATTTGTTAACGTCTACATCTCTTCTACGCTAAAGCTTTAAAGCAGAACCGCCGGGTTGCATGATAACCCAACCTGTTAATAATAAGTATGTATATACAATATGTTAGGCGTATGACTACACAAGCTTGAAGGGCGGCTTCTTGATGTTAAACTGGAACTTTAGCTCCTCCTCCAGTTTACTCCCTAGTGAATTTTTTCATAAATAAATAATAAAATGTGTCGACGATTTGACTACCACTATGTCAATACCCCCTTATCTTACTCTTGAAATTAGCATGGTTCGGTAGGGTTTGAAAAGATGAATGATTAATGTCCTTACCGTTTACTAAAACGTTTAGGCACAAATTTATGTTACATAATGGTTTTCCGTGTGTCTGCTGAAATAAATTCGTGGGGTTACGCTTGGAACTGCTCGACAGTGGCATGTGAGAGGAAGTTCAGGCATGTTGACAGAACTACCTATCTGCCTCGCTACCTGCACCCAGTGCCAGGTCCGTCAGCGTTTCAGATGCGAAACAGAGCATTCAGAGCTATGGAACTGTTTTCAAATCAAGAGTATCTGCATATGCCGCTTGCGTATGGCAAAACTGAGTGCAACGCGCTTGAAGCCCAAAGCCTGTGTAAGGACAAGTTTCCTAAGAGGAGGGTTCCAAATCCATGATCATTTACTGCAATAGCTCAGCAAGTACGAAGAGTCGAGAAGTGTGATTCCGCACCCTGAAAACTGAGGTCTTAGGCGCTCGAATGCAGTACTGCAGGAAACAATTTTACGTCTGGTAGAAGAGGGTCCAGGTCTAATATCCGCGGTATTGCAAGTAATGTTGGTGTATCAAATTGGACTGCTCATAGAACATTAAGGGAACAGCTACTTAGCACACATCATATCCAAAGAGAGCAACATTTAAGTGAAAATGATTATCCGCCTAGAGTAGTATTCTGCCAATGGCTGAAAGAGCGTATCTGCGTATTGGTAATTTTTCGTAACAGGTGCTGGTGACCAATGAAGCGTATTTCCCACGTAATTCTGTTTTGAGTTTTCACAACAATCATACGTGGGGTTTTTAAAATACCTATATAGCGCGACAAGGTCATTTCCAACACCAGTTTTCACTGAATATCCGGGCTGGAATAATTGGAGATAAGCTGATAGGTCCTGTTACATCACCCACAAGGTTGATTGGGGGAACTTATAAGCAGTTTCTTAAAAACATACTGCGCACACATTTGGAGGATTCCCTGTTGAAACAAGGCAAAATATGTGGTTTAAGTATGACAGGGTGCCTCATTACATCAGTACAATAGCACATTTAAATCGCACACTTCCTGATCGCTGGATTTCCTGATTTGAACCAGTACCTTGGGCTGCAAGATCCCCAGATTTAATCCTTAGGATTTTAATTACTGGAGATATTTGAAGAGCAAGGTGTACCATAATGAGGTTGCTACCCTGGATGATCTTCGCGCCCGTGTGTTTGAAGCAGCCCTAGAAATGGGCAGAACGCAGAAGCTCCATGAAGGCGTAGGACAAAATTGGCTAAAAAGATGTGATGCCTCATAGATTCTAACGGTACTCATTTTGAGCATCTCTAAAGAAAAATGTCATATTGTTCATGCTGCCCAGCAGTTCTTTGTAATAAATGTATTCAATATCAAATATTTTGACTTTGTTTTAATATTCACGTTACACCTGTATATGTTACTTAGAACTCGCATTTGAGTATATTATATTTGTGATCTTCAAACTGTAACGGTATTCTTATAATGTTTTGTTATTTGTGTTTACTTCACGCGTGGAAGCCATCTTGTGACGTCTGCATTACTGAGTTACTATTGGCTAATAAAACGCGCCAACATTAGCGTCTATTTTTATATCCAATGAAAATTATGAATACATATGCTCTAGGGAAACATTCCAGAAGGTTCTCAACGGAAAAAACGCGCCAACATTACGTAACTTCCTCGTTTCCAATAATGATAAACAGCTCACCCCCCCCCCCTCGCTGCATTATTGCGCGCTATTATTGACAGTTTCAGTAAGGTCGTATAAACTTACTTATCAACAATAATTACAGTCAAGAAACATCTCAAATCAATGTCACATAAAAATGCATATTCATATTACAATCATTATTTACATTTAAGTAATTTGTGATACAAATTACTGCATCATATGCCCCACTAGAAACATAATTATAAATATTTACAACTTGTTTGGAAATTTTATAATTGGGTTTTTAGTCTCCTAAATCTTGGAACACACGCTATCACTTTCACTTAACACTTCACACGTATTTAACACACGACATATGTTTTTTTTTTATCTCGCCACTACTTACTGGCTCTGGTTTAATGTGTTTAGACATTAATCTGACATTACAATTTTTTTTTATATATAGCAAATACTGTACCCTGAATTATTTAATTACTGTTTCAAAATGGTTTACACTCTTATATTGTTGACAAAAATTTGTGCATTTAAGAATTTTGTAACTATTAAACATATTTACCAAACAATATTCACCCTCTACACAAATATATTTACATATCTGAAATCTAGACACTGTTTCCCATTTTCTGCTTGCTACATAAGTATTTAATTATTTTTACCCAATTTTTTGTTCTGAATTTTTTTTTATTGTTTTTTTTTACCCCATTTTTTTTTGTTTTATACTGTATATTCACAATACTCTTTGAATTATCTCTACGTACTTTTACTTTAATATCACATTAAAGTTTCAATTTTTACATTTTTAATTTCAAATACTGTTACAGTTACTAAAAATTTAATTTTTTTTTTAAATAAACATTTCTCTCTTTTTTATAATTTATTTCTCTTTTCAAATGACATATATAAATAGTTAACCCTCATACATTCCAATAAATTTCTCTGCAAGTCATCTTTAACTATCCAGCATTTAGTTTACATCTCATTGCTATTTACCCTCCTGGATCAAATTGTGTGTGGCTAAACGTTACTCGTAGCCGTATCCTAACCTTCAAATTTTTGTTCATGAATAACCTCTTGTATTCATATGAAATTTCGTCCCATGATAACATTTGAAAACAATCTAAAGTTTCCTGAACTACACATCTTTTAACAACTTTCATTTTCAATTCATCTGCTATCTTTTTAACTTGAGAATACTCTGACAAATCTGTACTAAACTGTACTGGATTGGAGTTTTCATTCTGAACATCTTGGTACAGTTTATTTCTTTGCATTACTGTCTCCTTCTGTATTTCTGATATCTCCCCTCTGAAATTAACTTGCGCCTTATTCACATCTACATTCATAACCTCTTTTATCTCTCTTAGCTCACTTGAAATGATACTCATTCTACTACCTGACTCTGTACATTCTAAATCAACATGTTTACTTTTAGTATTAACCTCACTTTCTTTGTTACCTATTTCCCTGCTCATATCTAGCATTTTCTTTGAAACTTCTCCTATCTCACTTGCTATTATTTCCTTTTCATCACTCATTTTTGGCATACTACTATCTAGCTCCATAGATTTCTTTTCAATTTCTTTCCTGCTTTGATCTACCTTTTGCCCTAATATTTCATTACTCCTACCAATATCTTCCCTTAATTTCCTATGATCTTTTTTTATAGCTTCTCTCAATTCCTCATTATTCTGAGTTAGTTTTCCTAATTTCTCAATATTCTTATTCATATTTCTCAGAATTTCCATCATTTCCTTCATCATACCAGCATCAATAGTAATATTTCCTACTATTCTATTCTTACTTTCTGCACTAACATTTCCTCCCTCAAATACATTGTTTAAGCTATTTTCTGTAACCTGTATTGAATTACAGCTAACTGTTACACTATCCCTTTCCATCATTGTTTCTTCAATATTATTAGTAGCCATTGTTTTTGTTTTCTAAAAAAATTACAATACTCTGACCTTTGTGATGCTGTCTGTTGCTGTTACTTTGATGTCCAGCTTCCTACCCCTCTCTCCTAGATTTGTATGTCGCTTCTGCGTTGTGTTATGATGAATCTCGTTGTTTTGTTGTCCTGTAGTTTGAATTTCCCTGTTGCCTTGTAATCTCGGAATTACGATGTCCAATCATCCGCGTAGTCTGTCGTCCTTGTAGTTGTTTCTGAAATCTGCGTCTTGTAGATCAGTTCACTGTTCCATTCGTTCCACATCCTGGTTAATTCTGCTACTTTCCTGTTTACTCTGCCCCTTTCCTGGTCACTTTGCCCCACATTCTGGGTGCCAATTTGCGATAACATTATAATTGTTTTTGTTTGCCCCACGTTGTGGTAGCCAATTTGTAACGGTATAATGCTTACGTAATATGTTTTTACGTAAATTATTAGAACTTGAAGATCTTATATTGTGCTGCTTTTGTTTTGTTTGTTTACATAATTTTAACTGCCCCACGTATGGGAGCCAATTTGTAGTGGTATTGCTTATAATGTTGATGCTTGTGATGTTTGTGTTTACTTCATGTGAAGCCATCTTGTGACGTCATTCATTTGTTCGGTTTGTAGCTCCATCTAGTGTTAGCAATTTGTGGTAGTATTAGTGTTTGAAAGAATTTTAAGTTTTGTTTACTGTCCTCCGGCTAGCTATTATTTCTCAGTCGAACATGTCTCTTGATCAGAGTGTGTAAACGGAAAGGAATCTTTTATCCAAATATAACACTGATGAAGAAATTTGTTTTACACATTTATTGTCAAACACGTTAACTATCACATTTATACATTGATCTTAACACTCGCCAAACTGAAACTGTTATAACTTCTTACTGATCACTTTTAATCCACGTACTTCAACCTTTTGTATAATTAACCTTACAACACTTTAGATTATTCATAATTCTGCTGCGCGTAACTTGTGAATCGATACCCGACGTTTGCCGTACAAATACTTTCGACGAACTGACTGACTGAAGACGACGTGTAGTGTACACAGATTTTTGATGAACTGAACGACTGAAGGCGATGTGTAATGTATTGAGATTTTCGATGAACTGACCGCGATCTACCTCTGACTTGGCTTTTTATACACCCACTCCCCGATATGCCTAAAGATTATAACTGAGTTACTATTGGCTAATAAAACGCGCCAACATTAGCGTCTATTTTTATATCCAATGAAAATTATGAATACATATGCTCTAGGGAAACATTCCAGAAGGTTCTCAACGGAAAAAACGCGCCAACATTACGTAACTTCCTCGTTTCCAATAATGATAAACAGCTCACCCCCCCTCGCTGCATTATTGCGCGCTATTATTGACAGTTTCAGTAAGGTCGTATAAACTTACTTATCAACAATAATTACAGTCAAGAAACATCTCAAATCAATGTCACATAAAAATGCATATTCATATTACAATCATTATTTACATTTAAGTAAACCAAATACTGTCCTTATGCGTAGATTGTTTCACACGAGCCCCTCGCCCACGTATTATCACAACTTTTAGGAACACTGCACGGATGGTGTGAAAGAAAGCCACCACTCCCCTTCTTACCTGCAGAAGCTGATTGGATAACAGACACGTGGCGAAACCTGTTTTCGATTACAGACCTACTAGCCTACTAGTTATCTAGCCACATTGCCTACTAGCCTTACTAGTAATCTGCCGTAGATGTGAATGCATGTATGGTAGGGAAAGAAACATTAGTAAACAAAACATTCTCCCTTTAGTCCTACTCCGTTGCCTTGAGGTGCATTTTATGGTATGTATTCAATAAGGTTAAATTGTTTCCTTTATCTTTCATGGTAACTGCTTTTCATATAGACTTTTATTCGTCATGTTTGAATATGTCAGCACGCGAAATTTGTGCACTCATACGTGTGAGTTCCTATATATATAAAATATATGAAGGAACTGTGCGATGACACATGCTGGGCCATTCTATAAGAGCCATGTAAAGACTTTATTTTACAGATTAAATAACAATTTTAAATTAGGTATAGTACTTTCTTATTTCAACCTACCTGAGCATGAATGATAAAATAAGTTTATAGTCTGTGAAGAGAAAATTCTGGCTAATCTCACTATACCAAACACATTGTTCTCTATTTCATAGCTTAAGGAAACATATTACTCGGCTAATTCCATATGCAAAGCATTCATTCCTGTAATCTGCAAACCTACCATACTTAAACTTATAACACAAGAACATGTTGTGAAACAAGACATTTTTCAAACAGTTGTACTGCGAGCTCTTACTAGTCCTCAGTTGCAGCCCCTTTGTATATTTTCTGTTTCCAAACTTTGTACCTACAAAGATGTAGGTGGTAGTTTTATCCAGTTTATAGAAACTTATGACTAGATCACATTAATACCTAAGAACTAAGAGCACAAAGTCAACTCTACATTGTCATAAAAAGCACTTATTGCAATTCCAAAGGCTGTTGACACAAAGAAGTGCTTACGCCGCTCTTAAATCTTCTTAATATACTTTTAAAACACCAACCTATAATTACTTGTTGGCTATAAGGGCTCTCAGATGTTATAATGTAGGTCTTCTGAATATTTAAACCTTACTACATTCTGGTTAGGACTGAAAGCTGAAATTAAGTTTTTTTTCTGGAAGTTTTATTCACCCAAAATAGGCATTAATTTTGGGGATTAGTGAGCTCAAAGAACAATTACATAATAATGAATGTGTGCTTAATAAATATTCAGCATTTATATTGAAGTATTCAGGAAGAATTCACAATTTCAGAACCTCTTATCGTAGTGAGGTGTATTAAAATTAATAAAGATTCTATGTAATGAAAGTATATTTTGGGAGTTGAAAAGTTGCAGCAAATGTTGCATAAATGTTTAAAAAAATACATATATTAAATTTTTCATGGTTTATACCTTAATTTATAAGCATTATATTAATAATAGTTATTTTTTATTTAAGTACTTGTGGTATTAGTTCCAGAAGAAGCTCAAACTGCCAATACAAATTGATGTGTGAATCTACTCATTTTAAAAAACTTAAGGTGTTCATTATGCTTTATATTTACAAAAAAGAGATAAAATTATTTTAATTAATTTATCTATGAATCAATGTGTAGGGCAGAAACCTTACCTAGTAGAAATGTAGAAGTTCCTGGTAGAAGCATATTAAGTCATACTAAGGTATGTGACTTTATTAAGATATTTAGAGTAGCAGAATTGTTTTTTATTAAACAATAAATACACATTTAATAATAATTAAACTCAAACTTTGAATGGCCGTACGATACTCTGGTCTAAATTTAATAAGCTCACTTAATCAAACATCCTCTGTCATTGGAATTTCACTGACTTGAATATAAAATGGGTGGCAAATAAATAAAACTAATAAAGAATGGAAAATAAAAAATGTTCTCATAGAATTCATCTTTCAATGTATTACAAAGTAATGATATTTCGCAAATTTAATAAATATTATATAAAAATAAGAATATGACTGAAAAAATTAAGCCAATACCTCAGGATTTATGGAACTAAACTGTTGTCTCCGTTGAACACAAAGAAAGGTGGGGTGAAGAGCATTATTAGCATTAAAACTTATATTGATAACCTATAATGAACAGTAAATAGCTCATTAATTTTTCTTCCTTAACCCTTATGAAGGTGCATCTAATTTATAGCTTTCTGCAACAAAGACTATCTTCCCATTTCTCCATTTTCTGAAAAATGAATGCCTATAAAGAAAATTAATTACATTTATTTCATTTCAAATTAACAATAAAAGTGATTTGTATTTTTATGATACTCGTTTCGGAAATAAGTCGGCTAAATGAACGCCAATTCTCTTCCTTGCAGTAGTGGTGCTTAGAACTACACGATTTTCAGCCAATAGGTTTCCTTGCACTTTGTTTCTCATTGTTATCTGATAAGGTCAATTCAACTACCTTCGTAAGTGACATTTTTAATTAATATGTGATGTAAAAATCTAGTTAAAAGAAAGTTATTAAATCTAATTATACACTCTGGACATTACATGAATAACCTGTACAGATTACATTGAGAGTATATCCTGGTCTCATTATTGGTGTTTTAGTTCCTATGTTTAACTTGATTACAATCACTAATACAGTTGAAACCTCTTTCAAGAAAGATATACTACGGAATTTCTGCAGAGAACTGTCATTTATTGGGTTTAAAAGGAAGTGTGATTTGATCATTCATATACTCATCAATTTGATAAAATATGTATTTAAAAGTTAAAATATCCTAAAATTATTAACTGAATTTATTTCCATGTTAAAATAACAGGATACTAATTTCCAATATATAAATTAAATATAAATATATTTTATTTATATGTCTAAATCAAATTTGTATAGCAAAAGTGAAGAGATTAAAACTGATGATGACGACAACGATGATGATGGTTCTTTGTAGGTAGTAGGAAAACTGCCAGCGTGAAAGAATAATTATAAAATACAAATTAGCCATAATAGCGGATAAATATAAAACCCAGAAATTAATATTAAAGAAAAGCTCTTGCCACTTTCGCAGGTAGCCTTTGAAATATGATATATCGAATATTCGAGAAAGCTTTGAAGGTTTACCATGACAACTAAATAAGTTAAAAAGGTGCATGTGCGTATCCGGCCATGATAGCTCAAGCGATAAGAGCGTCGGTATCGAGAGCCGAAAATCCACGTTTCAGGCCCGGCCGTGGCAGTGAATCTTCAAGTCTGATTCACCCTTCTCAGACTGAGGAAATCACACATCAATAAGTATAACACTGGAGGAATAATTGTTTCTAAATTATCAAAATGTTTACCTTGTTACTAAATGCTGAACTAGGGTCACCATATCCTTCTTTCTACAAACTGGTGCAGTTACAGTCATCGAACATTTTAACTAATTTTATGATTCACCAAGGCTGTAGCCTCCTCTGGACCGGCGCGCTCACCCTGGAATTTACTTATCCCTACCTAGGTTGGAACAATAACCTAAAGTAATCCAACCAAATAAAACCTGAAAACCGTAATCGTAATCGTAATTAACCGTAATCGAATATATTTACAACCTTCAGGTTCTCCACACCGTCGCGGCAAGAAGTATAGAAGATTTGTCCTGTTGTGTTGTTTCCAGTCCACCTCCTACTCTATTATATCTCCACTTCCTGGTTCCGCTGCAGAAGCACACTCATTGTATACAGAATGTTGATCCGCGTTAGGATTGTCAGTTCTCACACACACCATGTTCTATCACTATGAAGGTAACCTCATGAGTTCACTATCATCTCAGCCCACAAGGAAGATGATCTGTGCATCACTTATCAAGATGAAAAATATATTCACACAAACCTTTTTCCTGGTACTTTTTAAGGGCAGTTGGAAAGACAGTACAGTTGAATGGGGAGCTGTTTAGCCACGTGTACTATACGTCCCCTCGCAACTTTGGCGCCCAGCTGCGATCGGTCTACCAATCTAATGTTATCTTGTGAATGATACATCACCAAATAGTGAAATATCTGCACTGTAGGATATCATCATTGTTTACCCTTGGAAAAACAATATCCATCGTGAGTGGAATGTTTTCAAACAGCAAATTCTAAACCACACTCCGCTTTGTTTTATTCCATCATAATGCGTTAACCGAGATTGTGTTTGTTTCCCTCGTACATTTTGCTTTCTTTTTTTATTGCATCCATAGAGATTCTTTCAGTCGTTCCTTTTTTATCGTATACACTACTGTTTCTGAACACCGGATAGCCTTAGCTGTTTCTATTACTGGCTTTATTAACACTGATTTACTTCAATAATCTAACACCTTCCTTATCATTTTGCGTTTATTCTTAGTTTACCACATTTCGCCTATTTCTAGCTAATCCCTCCATAACTATGCCTCCATAAATCCCTCCATAAATATGCATTAAAGTGTTAAATAAATCACCTATTAAACACTTTACGGTATTCCACACTGCATAAATGTACACACTTCCTTACAAACTGAAGTTAACCTTCACTGCCTTCTTCCTTGTGCCTGGCGCCTGTTAGCTGAATAGATGAATGGCTTTTGTTTGCCGTACACAGTCAATGTAAGAAGTTACAGGATTCGGCTTCTTTTAAAAACTCTCCCTAACTCTCCTCAGCATTTTCTTTCTTGCTCTCCGTGTAAACCTAAAAACAAAAAACTTTCTCGCTGGTTAACTTTTCTATGCCTAGGTATATAATTTTGCCAAATTTTAAAAATTTCATAACGCTCATCTTAACTACATCTATACGTCAACTCACCATTATAAAATTTCTCAAGCATATGAACTTCTGCCAGGAAGGGTGATTTTACACTAAACGGACAAGGGCATGTGTTAACGATATGCACTTTTTGCCGTGAAGCGTGTCCAGTTAGCAAGTGTTCTTTTTTATTTCCGATTTGTCCGCCCGCATAGTGTACAATCGTCCTAAGGATTGTGAATCATGCTGTTGAATCATCCTCCCCAACCACCAGAAACACAACATTAGTAAAGGCATATCGATGAGTATACTCAGTTACTCATTGAAAGCTGTGAAAGTGGCATGCGTTTTATCTACAGAATTTTTCTCTTAGAAGAGGAGAGAGAAGTTTTATACGCTTGTCTTGCCTGCGTTTAGCGTTCCTGTTTGCAAGTTTGCAGCAATGCCACCAGTGAAGTTTAAGCACCCCCCAAAAAAGGGGGAAAAGGGATAGATTACTCCAGATTTTTATTAATTTATGAAACAAGAAGTATAGGAAGCTAAGGACTGTGCACCAGAGGAATGCAGAATGAAATTGTTTGGCTGAGGAAAGAGTAGAGAAAGCGACATAGCGAACAATTGGAAGATTCTTTTGCAGAGGAAAATCAACATAAACGTGAGAAAACATCATTCAGCACACCCGATGAAAACTGTGTTTTTAAATTCATGTGCTTTAGTACTGTTGTGGCTCTTATCAACTAATGCAATTATTTCCAGTGTATACTTGGTGTGTATTTGCACCAATCTAAGCAAAAGGACACCTCCACATTCTACCCTAAGTACGCAATTTGTAGGTTTAAATTTGAAATACATACAGTTTGTTTCCATTTTCTGTTTTGTACCTTGTCACTATAAGTTTATATACATGCCATACCTATTAACAACAGGTGTATTGAATTTCATAGGTTTCCTTTGAAAAACAAGGAGCTAGTAGAAGAGTGGGTAGCCAATATGAGCAGTAATAAATGGCAAACTATGCAATGCACATGTATATTCCGTTTATCTTGTGAGTAGCGACTAATGTATATACAACCATACGTTCGTTTCTAAAGCATCTGCAAAAATCAGAGACTATACTAAGGAGAATACCGCACTTCCAAAATAATCAAGTGTTAATTCACGTTCAGGTGAACTTTGAAGCAAAATGTGTAGTAAAGTTAGGACATTATTTTACAGGAAGATCGTACCACACGATAATTCATTCGTTCCCCATATATCCTTCATTGTATTAAACTTCTCTCTCTACAGTATAAATGATAGATAATCATGCTTATTAATACCTTATAGCACTGTCTTTGTGATCGTATGAATAGCAGTCCCCCATGCAGTTTCTGTGTGGTCACGTCCTGAGTTTATATATGACATTGGTATTTATGGACATTTGGGGAAATGCTCTATTTTATTCCATGCTAAACTTTCAGTTTAAATAGTACCGGCATATGGGACATCCATGCTATTGTGATGATAACTTTAAAGTAGTTTAACCGATATAAATACAACTATTCATGCGGGAAGTGAACCTCAACTTGGAAGTTGTTTCTTATTTTACTACAACATGAAAAGTTTCTGTTATTTGATAAAAACAATAGTCTATTGAGGTTCTAGATTACTTTAGTTACACTCCTGATCAAAATGATTGCTGAAGAATATTAACTGCACTGCCTTTACGCATTCGATTTAACAGGGCAGTTTCCAAGGTAGCACATACACATGAGAAACACCTATATGTAAATTATTAGAATACTCCGCCGTTTAACAATATTGAGTCTTTTCTATTTATACAAATAAGTTGTGCTTATTAATTAGACGAGGTAAATATAACCTATGCACTGCACGCTTGTTGAGAAAGTAGGTACCATAGAGGAATCCTGGCACAGATTTTGCGTTTATATGGGAAAGGATAGGGAAACCGAGTGTGGATGCGGAGAAAAATGCGTTTATATGGGGGAGATAGGGAATACGGGGACCAATGATAGGCTAGACAGTGGTAGAAGGAGGGGGAATGCGCTTTATATGAGAGAGATACGGAATACGTGGAGAGATGCTAGGCTAGACAGATGCTGAAGCAACGGGAATATAGGCTTATACTGGAGAGACAGGGAATTCGAGGGAGGTGCCAAGATAAATGTTAAAGCTGGCATGCGTTTATATGACAGAGATAGGAAACCGAGGAGGGATATTAGGCTAGCAAGGGTTGAATGACAGTGTATGCATTTATATGGGAGAGACGAGGAAAACGGAGAGGGATGCTATGCTAGGAGATGGTTGAAGGAGAGGGAAATGCGTTTATATGGGAGAGGTAGGGAAAACGATGATAGGTCATAGGGATTGTGATTAAAACCTGTGAGACAAAAAACTGCAATATTCAAGAACTTTAACAATACATAGGTCTACGTATAGATCATTGCACGGTATTCGAGGAGGGGCCTTTAGTGGAAAAAACCCCTAAGTCTCAGTAGGGGGCATTTGCGGGAGCCAGCCCACTTAATATGCAGGAATGTGTATTCATATGCAAATGAGGTCTCCCCCAACTCCTGGCACTATCTGCTTGCAGCTGAGGTCATAAAGCTTATTGGGTATAATGGAAGCTTCACAGGTAAGCAATTAAGGCTGTCAATCACCTGTCAAAATTAACAATGGCTATAATAAATTACGCTTCTGTAACAAAAGCAGAGACATTATTCTACCCACTCCATACCCGGACACGTGTGCAAACCACTTTCAGTCGCATTGTTTAACGACCACGAGCAAAAGAACAAAAGGTTATCCATCACCTGTCAAAATGAACAATATAGTATGCTGGACAACGGATCAGACGCTATTGTCCCAGCTCTATTGAATTCCCTGAGTGTTTACTTTTAGGAATACCAACTGGCGGTCGCATTGTCTGACGAACACATGCAAAACAACAATAGAAAGGCTTGACCCGAGCTAACAAAGGGACAGATGATATTGTATCCCTTTCTATTGTCTAGAGCAAGGCTTCTTTAGAAAGACCACCCGTGTAGCACCCCTCTTCCACAGCCGTATAAGAAAAGCTTGATTGACAAAGGAACATATACTATTGTATCCCTTTCCATTGTCCGGACACGTGCATGTTAGGTGAATATAACAAAAGAAACTCGTGGAGGCTTTATACTTGCCCTGTCTTTGTTTGACCGATGGGAAAGACAGAGAGGTCAGTTTACCTGCTAGACCATAGAAATTTCGACCACCGCTCGACCGCCATCATGGCGTTAGCTTTGCCCCTAGGCCAGTTATCTCTGAGTGTCTTCACGAAGTCCTACGGATATACCCGAACATAGTTATATAAGCTGTCTGTTTGGCTCTTTTCGAGCAGGATATTAAAAACGTATTTAACATATTTCATTACCTATATTAAACCTCTGTGTATACTCAAACATCCTTAGGTCTGTGCTCCAATCTTACTGCAAACAAAAAGTTAAATGTTTTTAATTGCTAATGAGAAGTTAATGCTTTAATGTTATATTACCTTGATTAATGAAAGGGTGTTCGGAGGTCCTAGTTCGAATCTTACCATGCAAAACTCTAATGCTTAGTAAATATTAAGCTATGAGATTATGTGCAGGCAGATTAAAATGTCTTTAAGAAATATAATTTAATTCTTATATGTTATTACGACGTTTCAATGAGTGGTATTCTTATGCACCCGAGCTCCTAGTTGGAATCTTACCCGACGAAACTCTAATGCTTAATAAATATTAAAAGTGAGTATGCGCGGTCAGATTAAAAATGCATTTAACAAATATAATTATTTATGTTAAACCCTGCCGTTTACTTAGATATCCCGATACCTAGACACGATTCTTTATTTTCTTTCTTTTTCCTTTTTCTTTTTATCTCTTTCTTTCTTCTCGACTTGCACACATCCAAGCGTTCACATATACACGAACACTTGTGCATACATCAACCAACATACACCAGTGCACGCGCTCATGTACCAGTGCATACACACTCACACACATGCATATACACATATGAACACACACATGCACATAAACACACACCCATACATACACACACATGAACACACACACACATACACACTCACGCACATATATTCGCCAGTACACACACCTATTAGCAGACACATACACTAATGCACGTACACACACGCACATATACACACGTAATAGCATTGGAAATTATTGTCTTTACAGAATTAAAAAATCTTTGTCTCATTTCACTGTAACCTAGCAAAATGTAATTCTTTTCAGGCTACCACCTTCACATGACAACGCATTTTTATAGCTTATGTAAAGACATTATGGAGGTACTCAAGGGAGAGAGAGAGAGCGAGAAAGAGGGAGGGAATTGAAGCTAGTAGGGATAGAAATGCTGGGAGCCTCTGCATATGCGCAGCAAGAATTGATGTCATTGGATACAATAATCACGTGAAGTGTATACATACCCTCCCCGCCATGACTATTCGTCTTCAATACAAGAGATATCGTCAGTAATCACCGTTTTTATTTTTAAAAATTCAGTATATGATTGTTCTAAAAAGGTCCGTGTCACCTCTATAATTAGGGTACATTCAGCCACTAGTCTTTATTCTGCCGCCGGGTCTAAATGTGTTTACATCGATTTCTCTCCAAGAATAATCAGCTTTCTAAAGTGATATCAAGGTGAAGAGGCCTACATTTCATTGAACAGTGATTAATACGTTATTACATCAAGAATAAGGATGAATAACTCTGCATATAAGGATATAATTCCTAGTGCATCAGGATACACTTCGTTAAATGCAGAAAGAAATTCTTCCGAGGTTATGACAAAAGAAGGCATCAGATGAGCTGCAGGAAGCTCTTCAAATGCAAGCGTTGCAATGTAACCTTCAATGATGGTAATAAGGGTCAGAGGCATGAGGATGTATGTGAAATAAGCAGACCCCAGAAGAAAAGAAAATTGGAGCCTACTAAATATTAGTTATTATCAATAATGGAGAACTGTGATATGAAAGAATACGAGACATCGTTCGAAGGACGACTGAAATCGTATTTTATACGATGCAATTCAACAAAGGACCTAAATATGTATCTGAATGAGGCAAAACAACGGATAATTCAGGCTGTACATAAAGAGCTTAGCATTCACAAGAGCGTAAAAATTAATCTGCTAGCTGAGTGCAGATTTGTAAACAGTATCGGAGAAACCTGTGACAAAACATTTAAAACAGGGAATCAGCATGTTTTCCTAGAAACGGAAGTTGACTCAACGCTGGAAGCGAAATACAAGACATTGGTTAATCAAATGGAGGAATCACAGCTTAAGGGTATCAACTGGCACTGCTTGCAGTGGAAGGGGTTCGACTTCGTATCAACAATTACAATCCGTTACCAGGAAGTAGCTACATTCCACTACATTCATCTGTTGAAGCAAGAAAATCCTGCGTAAACATCCTGAACTTTAGCGATGAGAAATGTTTCGTGTATTCTATATTAGCTAAATTCATAGGGAAGAATGCACATTGTGTGAGCAAATACGAGCAACTTCAAGATAAGTACGACTTCAGCTGTATTTCTTACTTTACTCCACTTTCTCAAATACCTAAATTTGAGAAGTTTAACTAGATGTCTATCAACGTTTTCGGTCTAGATGAGAAGCGTGAAGTGTATCGGATAACATTTGCTGATATTTAACTACCTGAACACAGTGACATGCTATTATTGAATGACAGTAGTGGAAAACACCAGTACGTATATATAAAGAGTTTTGAGAAACTCATTCGACGCCAGAAAAGTAAATGTAATGAACGTGTTTATACATAGATGCGCTGTTTTACACATTTGGTAATCCATATGGACGAACTGGGTTGGAAAAACTACAAGAACATGCAGCCATCTGTAATCAACATGGTATTCCAAGGGTAGTTATGCCTACTAAGGATGAATCAATTTTTCAGTTTAAAAATGTTGAGAGGATGCTAAAACTACCTTATGTCACCTATGCAGATTTTGAAAGTATTCTCACTCCATGCCATAATTGTATACCCAATCCTGAAACTTCCTATACAACCCTTATAAAGCGCACACACCAATGAGCTTCTGTGCTTATGTGAAGCCATCATACTGTGTTTAACATATTAAAACTGGGCTTCCTAAGCAACTATATGCGTATCGCTGTGCTGATTCTGCTCAAACGTTTATGGAATTCCTGTCGTTCATTGCAAAGGAAGTTAATAATGTATACAAATCTTCCAAGCCTCTGAAACTTACGGACCAACAGCAAAATGATTTTGAGTCATCTACACTATGTTACCTGTGTGGAAAAGTCTTTACAGGAGAAAACTACAAAGTACATGATCACATCAGTGGTGAATATCGTGTAAGTCTACATAATGAATGTAATTTATTCTGCAAAACATCTAAATGCATCCCAGTCTTCATGCATAACCTTAGCGGATATGACCCACATTTCATTGTCAAGGAGCTGGGTTGTACAAGTGAGAGAGTGGATGTAATTCCTAGCTCTGAAGAAAGCTATATCTCATTCACCAAGTATGTAGGAGATATAAAGCTTCGGTTTGTGGATAGCATTCGATTTCTCAGTACAAGCATGGATAAGTTGTTAAAAAATCCAACCTCATATCCTGAAACACTAAAATACCTTGGAGAAGACAAATTGAAGTTGATGACTCGTAAGGGTGTATATTTATATGATTTTGTCACGTCATGCGATGTCCTGAACGAGACCTGCTTGCCTCCTAAGGACTCATTCTACAATAGATTAAATGAAGAAGAAATTACTGATACTGACTACGATAATGCTAGAACTGTATGGCAGCTGTTTAATGTGAGAAACCTGGTAGAGTACAGCGATCTCTACTTAACCACGGATGTACTTCTTTTAGCTGATGTATTTGAGACGTTCAGAGAGCAAACCCTCAAAACACACAAAGTCGATACCACCCATTATTTTATCTCTGCAGGGCTTACATGGGATGCCATGTTACTGTATACAGGAATTCAGCTGGAACTGTTACAAGATTATAATCAACTACTCATGGTGGAATCAGGTATAAGAGGAGGTTTATGCCAAGTTTCCCATCGGTATGCAGAGGCTAATAACACGTATATGGAGAAGTTTGATCCGTCGAGGCCAACAAAATTTATTACATACGATGACGCTAATAACCAATATGTGTGGGCAATGTACCACACCCTCCCTTATGGTGGATTTCAGTGTTTTTCACCTGAAGAAATCGACATAGAAAGACCACAAGAAGATGATTCTCATGGTTACATATTAGAAGTTGACAATGAGTATCCTACAGAAGCCATTGGATTCATCTACAAAGAAACTAGTACATCATCTTGGACCTCAGAAGGAGTATGTAGCGCATTACATGACCTTGAAGCAAACTCTTAATCACGGGTTACGTTTGAGTAAAGTCCATCGTGTGCTACGATTCAGACAGTCTTGGTGGTTAAAGCCTTATGTTGAATTTAACAACAGACTAAGGCAGCAAGCTGCAAATGATTTCGAGAATGACCACTACAAGCTCTTTAACAACGCCATGTTTGGAAAAACTATGGACAACCTGCGTAACTGTATGGATATACGACTAGTAACAAACGAGAAGACTTTGGAGAAGTTGATCGCCAAGCCTTCGTTCATCGATAGAACAATATATGCTGCTAATGGCTGCTGTAGATATGGCGTCTCGTCAGATTGTGTTCAATAAGCCTATATACATTGGTATGAGTGTGTTAGACATCTCCAAGACATTAATGTATAACTATCATTACGACGTGTTTTTGCCTTATTACGGCGCTGAAAACCTAAACTTATGTACATGAAAACACTGATTCATTCACTCATCGTGTAGCACCTGAAGATGTGTACCATGACAAGCTTCGTTTTCTTGAGCATCTCATACCTCTGATTACCCTGTCAACCATATATGCCACTCTACTCAGAACAAAAAGGTGTTGGGTAGATTTAAAGATGAAGCTAATGACAAAATCATCTTACGCTTTGTTGGACTACGACTTAAGATGTATGCTATAGATATTCAAGGCTCTATGATAAAAAAGATTAAAGGCATAAAACGTAGCGCTATTAAGCAGTACATTTCGTTTAACAGCTATACAGACGGTCTTAAAACCTGTGAAATAATCAGAACGCCCTTGAATCTAATCCTATCACGAAAGCACTCTGTTGCCACAGTGCAAGTGAGTAAAAGTCCCTTTGATGATAAAAGAGTTATTGCCGAGGATGGAATAACTACCTATGCGTATGGACACTACAGCATTACAAACAGTGCTTAAGAGAATATAAGTCGAAGATGAAGATTTTCTCGTGAGTCTACAATCTTAAAAAACTTGAAGTTTTCTCCCGTGCTGTGTATGCGCATAGCAGACAAACGGTGAAGGAAGAAGAACATGGAAAGGGAGGCGGTAACCCTGCCATTAGGAGTAAATGCTAATATTAGTCTCAAGCTTAGATAAAGGGGAGAGACGTCTACCCTTACAACCCTTGTTTAATGAAGCAATTATTTAACTGATAAAGCTGCTACACTTGAACAAAAAATGTAAGCAGGTAAAACAATAAAGCTTAAAAATATTATATCTCGTGAACCACCTGGATGCGCTAGCTATGGAGCTACAGCAGCAACAACCGGTTTCACAGCAGCTGTAGCACCAGCAGCTCATCCAACAGCTGTAGATTCAGCAGCCTCAGCAACAGCGAGCACCACAACAAGAGCAACAGCAAATACGACAGATTTAGTAGCAGATACAGCAACTATAGCAATAGCAGCTTCAATGATAGCAGCAATAGGTCCTGCAGATATACAAACATCAGGCACAGCCAGCACAAGAGCTGCGGCAGAAGCAAATACAGCAGCTACCGTAGTAGATAGCTGTAGCAACATCGGCTACAACAATAGCAACGACAACAACCGGTTACAAAATAGCTGTAGCAGCTGCAGCTAATTCAGCAGCTATAGATTTAGCAGTCTTAGCAACAGCAACCATCACAGCAATGATATTCCAGCAGCTGTAGATTCACTCACCACAGCAACAGCAGTCATCACGACAACAGCAACATTAAATACGAGAGCTGTAGTAGTAGATACAGCACTGCAACATCAGCTACAACAATAGCAGCATCAACAGCATCATATCCTGCAGCTGTACCAACATTAAACACAGCCAGCACAATAGGTGTAGCAGAAGCAAATACAGCAGCTATCGTAACAGATACAGCGGCTGTACAACAATAGCTAAAAAGATCCTACAGCTGTAGCAGCATCTGCTACAACAATAGCAGCAGCAGCCGCGGCCACAACACTAGCAGCTGTAGCAACAAGACGTCGCATGGTAACAGCAGCTAATCCATTAGTTGCAGATTCAGTAGCCACATCTATGAAACTGAACTACTTTTTCAAAAATGGACTCGAATACCTTGGATACTACATGAATCAGCTGAAATTACATTAAATAACAACGATAAAAATCAGTGATTGAAATGATCACGAACAACTGTGATTCTACCCTATTTGTTTAAATACAATGACACAGCTAACATTTCCAGTAAACAGCTTTCCGTGACGATTGTGTATAAAGCCGCTTTCAAAGTCTAGCACCTGAATAGGTGGCGAACAACATTGCTTCACTAGCTTCATCTTGCAAGCTAAATAAAATAAATCACTCTTAATGTATATATGCTAATGAATGCAAGAAATGGCAGAGTATAAAAGAACTATGCAGCAATAAAATCAATTACTATACCATGAGTGCTAAGGGGGTTAAGGACGCAAGAGGTTCCGGTTTAATTAACTCTCTCATTAACCTGCTAATATTTGAAGCGCATCTGCCCGGTTATAGATACTGTGGACCTGGGACAAAGCTAGAAAAAAATTAAAGAGAGGAGACCCTGGAATCAACCCGTTAGACGAAGCGTGCAAACTTCACGGCATTGCCTACGCTCAGCATAAGGACTCTGCTTCGAGAAACATTGCCGGCAAGATCCTGGCTGAAACGGCGTGGAAAAGAGTGCAATCATCTGATGCTACAATAGGTGAAACGTTGGCAGCGAGACTAGTAACAGAAATTATGAAAGGAAAGGTGGATGTTGGTGCTGGATGCAGGAAGAAGAAACGAGGAGGATTTCTACTGCTCATACCAATTATTGCAGCCCTAGGCGCCGCCGCCGGAGGTGCAGCGCAAATTGCCTCAGCTGTAAATAAGAAAAGGGTCTCAGATAAACAACTTGCCGAAATGATGAGGCATAACAGAGAAATTGAGGGAAAGGTGACTTTTGGCGCTGCATCCAAAAAGAAGAAACGAGGAGGACTTCTACCGCTCATACCAATTATTGCAGAGCTAGGAGCCGCCGCTGGAGGTGCATCACAAATTGCTACAGCCGTAAATATGAAAAAGGCAGCAGATAAACGTCTTGCTGAAATGATGAGACATAACAGAGAAATTGAAGCAAGAGGGAGGGTTCCTCGAGTGAAGAAGAATAAGGCGAGGAGCACAGATCCAGAAAAAGAATTCCAAAAAACTCCGGCAGAGGGCCATAATTGTCCCGGAAAATGCCTTGAGTAACATAGATCTCAACTTGTATGCCCAACGTTTAAAAATTCCTCATTTTATAGCTGTATACATGATCGATTAGCTACCCTCAAGACTTCGATACAGAGAGAGAATTATTGTTTATCCCCATACTTCAGAGAATGAAGGCACTCATTGGGTTGCTATAAAGAAGGATGGCAACGTGTCATTTTATTTCGATAGCTTTGGAAACTTGAAGCCTCCAAAAGAGATAGAAAGGTACCTCAGAGGCGTTAAGATTATGTATAACACTAACAGGTTTCAGAGTTTCAGCTCAGTCATCTGCGGGCACTTGTGCTTGCAATTTCTATCGCAATGACTTACACTGTTGCTGTCAGTGGCAACGAATCTGTTCTTACTACATACCTGAATCCCCCTCTTCAGTAAGATCCAAAGGGTCATTATGAGATTGCTCTATTGAATTTTTAAACCCTCTATTCCATTCCCAATATTGATCGGAGTAATAATCAATTTCATTACATACACGATGATGAAATTAAGGCCATTGTTATACCTGATGAAACTTATGAGATTACTGATATTAATGTATACATCAGAGATAAGCTAGGGGTGGATGAGAATGTTTTCTTTATTAGATCAATAATAACACAATGAAGGCTGAAATTAAATGCCCTTTCACTGTTGATTTTTCCAATGATCGTTCTATAGGCTCGCTATTGGGCTTTAGCGGTAAAGTTATTCCAGCCAATCAGCTGTCTGAATTTTATTTCCTGGTGAATACATTTAAGCTGAGCATCATACGAATCAAGTGCAATACTGCAACAGGCTCTTTCATCGATGGTAAAAGTGGACACTCGATATACGAGTTTTTCCTTCTGTTCCGCTTGGGTGTCATATTTCTCAAGAGCCGTCAAATCCTATTTACCTTCCAATCATAAACACCAATGCTATAGAGCAAATTATTTTTCGTGTAGTGGACCAGAACGGTAATATCATTAACTTTAGATACGCAGATATAAGCATAAGTCTTCACATCCGTTGCAATGCCAATAAATTTTAGAAGTCAGCGACGTCGACGATATAATAATGGAGTGATTCGACGCACACATCATACTCTGCCCTTGACACCTAACGAGTTAACATCACGCAATCGGCAGTTCCTCCGGATATTGGGCTTCAGAATCCTATAATCATGGGCATCTTCAATGTTATCGGCACACCGAAATTAGACGACAATATCATTAAAGAAGAGAAACATGTGTTTTTACCGTATAATGCATCAGCTCTGGATGCTAATGACGAGATTAGAATTCCTTGTCAAGCTGAGGATTTATATACTTTACCTAATCTAATTTATTTGTAAATCGAGGGAAGTATTACTAAACCTAATGGAACAGCTACTACTGCAAACCTTACCAATAACGCTATTGCATTCATGTTTGAGGAGATTCGTCTGGATATGAACGGCTCAACTATTGATCGAACCAGGAACCCCGGGATCGCATCAACTTTACGCAACTATGCTGCTCTCAACCCTATGGAATCTGATCGCTTGCTGAATGCTGGATGGTGCTACCCTGGAGAAGACATGGACATTGTGAATGCAGCAAATGGTGCCTTCAACGCCATAGTACCGCTTTCGATGCTTCTGGGATTTGCAGACGACCATAAGGAACTCATACTCAATAGCAAGTTTGAGTTGGTGCTGATTCGTTCCAAGCACTCTAAAAACTGTATTATAGCGCCTGAGGGTGAAGAGAATGCAAGCGTTAAACTTGCATGAATCGAGCGGAGAATGCCAGTGATTCGACTTTCTGATGCTGAAAAGGTTGAAATTCTCAAGATTGTCAAGTCGGACAAGACGCTGTATCTCCCATTTAGAACAATGGATCTGCATACTCAGCCTGCTGTGCCACAAACTAAAACATTCACCTGGATTGTCGCCACCACATAAAAAGTGTAGAAGCCTAGATTTGTCATATTGGGTGTTCAGACTTTAAAATCAAGTAATGCATCTAAAGACGGTTCCCTTTTTGATCATTGTAACATAACTAATTTGAGACTTTATCTTAATAGTGAATGTTATCCCTATCATGATATGAATTTGACTTTGGAAACTCGAGAGTTGCATCATTGTATGACATGTACTCAAAGGTTGAAAACTCTTATTATGAAAAAGAGAATTATCCTTTATTGAAGAGCAAATATTTTCTAAAATTTGCTCCTATATTTGTTGTAGATTGCCCACATCAACCGGAGGAATTGTAAATGGTGCTGTCAACATCAGAATAGAAAGTCAAGCTAGTGCAAATATTCCTGCACAGACCACATTGTATTGTTTAATAATTCACGATAAAGTATTTACATACAAGCCTCTGACTCGTGTGATGCAGCTTATATTTTAAACTAATCATTGTATGGATTTATTTTTTCATTAGGAATGTAAGGATTTTTAATCAATAAAAACATGATGTAAAAACATAATTTCATTCCTTTTTACTATTGTTTATCTTGCATTTCCATCGCTTTCTTCCTTCAACTCCTCGCTCCAGCATATGGCATTACATTTGCAAGAATTATAGCGCTCAGGCAAGAACACTAACAATCCTCCAGCGAATATACGATCCTGGTACCGGATCTTGTTTGAGCTCTCTTTAAGGACTTTATCTCATATTTAAGACCTATTTAGAGATCTTGAACTCACCCTGTCGGTAGGAAAGTACGCTCTTCAGCCATCTTGTTAAGTCTATCTGCTAAACAATCTGTTACAGACATTGATATGAATTATTATTTTCAATGCATTATTCAAGTTGAAGGACAATTTATGCATTACTTTATATTAGAAATAAAGCGTGTGTTGTGCTACATGACCAAAGGTTTTGTAAGTATGCTTATGAATGTGTAGAGAAACAAGGGATGAGCGGAGAAAATCTTATGAATATTAATAGAAGAACGTGTAGCGAAATTCGTATGAATGTGTAGAGAAACAAAGAATAACTACAGAAAATCATGTGAATGTTCCTGAAAGATGCACCTGCAGAGAAACAAAGAATGAGTAGAGAAAATCGTGTGAATGTATAGTGAAACAAAGAATGAGTGGAGAAAATCGTATGAATGTTAATGGAGAATTAATATGTAGAGAAATCCATGTGAGTGTAAAGTTCAGATTAAAAAAATGATGCTCTTGCAACGGATCGTCTTTCATGTACCGCATCGTTTAAACAAAATTAAATTATTGTAAAAGCCAACAGTGATTTTGCATAGTTATGTAAAAACTCGCTCCTCACTCACCTTGCATTGTTTCGTGTTGATAGGTGCTGTACGTGTAGATGGCCTGCACCTCTTCTTAAATTAAAAACATCTCGCGTTGCTTTTTAAAGTTCTTTAACATTTAAATGTGGAGTTAATCAGCTCACAATGTTTCTAGGCATGCGCGGATATCTGTTTGTATAGGGATCAAAACCCCTCCAGGCGATGCCAGCACATCATCATGGTGGGAGTATGCATACGCGTCACGTGATTATTGTACCCAATGACCATCTCTTGCTGCCAATGCTCCCAGCACTTCTATCCCTACTTGCTTCAATTCCCTTTATGTCGCTCTCGCTCTCTCTCTCTCTCTCACACACAGAGTACCTCCATAATGTCTTTACACAAGCTATAAAAAATACGTTGAGATGAAGGTCATGTGAAGGTGGTAGCCTGAAAAGAATTACATTTTGCTAGGTTACAGTGAAATGGTACAAAGATTTTTGAATTCTGTAAAGGCGATAATTTCCAATTATATGGTGTGTGTATGTGAGTGTGTATGTGCGTGCACATGCATGGGTGCACTGGTGTATGTGTCTATGTTTGTAGGCGTATGTGGGTGTGCGTGAGTGTGTATGTGCATGCATGAGTGTGTGTGCGTGTATGTGTGCATGAGTGTGTGTGCGTGTGGGTGCCTGTGGGTGTGTGTATGTCTGTGTGCGTGTGGGTGTGTGTATGTGTGTGCGTGAGTGTGCGAGT
Organism: Deroplatys truncata; assembly: GCA_030765065.1. Lineage (NCBI taxonomy): Eukaryota > Metazoa > Arthropoda > Insecta > Mantodea > Mantidae > Deroplatys > Deroplatys truncata. The sequence continues at coordinate 343,306,355 of CM060990.1, read as the reverse complement.
GTGTAAGTGTATTGGTGTATGTGTGTGCGTGGCTGTGCGAGTGTGTAAGTGCATGTGTGTGTAAGTGCGCTGGTGTATGTATCTACGTGGGTGTGCGTGTGTGTGCGTGGCCCTACGAGTGTGTAAGTGCACTGGTGTATGTATGTGTTTATGTTTGTATACGTATGAGGTGTGTGAATGCGTGTGTGTATGTGCAAGTACACTGATATATGTGTGTGTAAGCCGGTGTATAAGTCTATGCTTGTAGACGTATGCCCGCGTGTGTGTATGTGTGTGCGTGATTGTTCATTGGTGCATGAGCGCATGCACTGTTGTATGTTTGTTGATGTATGTGCGCGTGCTCGTGTATATGTGAACGCATTGATGTGTGCAAGTCGCGGAGGAGATAGATAGATAGATAGATAGATAGATAGATAGATAGATAGATAGATAGATAGATAGATAGATAGATAGATAGATAGATAGATAGATAGATAAATAGAAAGAGCGAAAAGGAAGAAAAAGAGAAAAGAAGAAAGAGAATAAAAAATCGTGTCTAGGCATCGGAATATACAAATAATTATATTTCCTAAATACATTTTAATCTGTCCGTGCATGCTTTAATAATTTAATAGTTATTACTCATTAGAGTTTTGCATGGTAAGATTCGAAAAGGACCTCTGAACACCCTTTCATTAATCAGGGTAATGATATAATATTATTAAAGTATCACTTTCTCATTAGCAATTAAAACATTAAACTTTTTGATTGAAGTAATATTCGAGCACAGACCTAAGGATGTCTAGGTATACACAGATGTTTAATATAGGTAATGAAATATGTTAAATACGTTTTTAATATCCTGCTTGAAAGGAGCCCAACAGAGAGCTTGTATAACTATGTTCGGGTATATCCGTAGGACTTCGTGAAGACATTCGGAGAGAACTGGCCTCGGGGCAAAGCCATCGCGGTGGTTGAATTTTTTATGGTCTAGCAGGTAAACTGACCTCTCTGTTTCCCATCGGTCAAACAAAGACAGGGCAAGTATAAAGCCTCCACGAGTTTCTTTTGTTATATTCACCTAACATGCACGTGTCCGGACAATGGAAACGGATTCAATAGAATATGTTCCTTTGTCAATCAAGCTTTTCTTATACGGCTGTGAAATCGGGGTGCTACACGGGTGGTTATTCTAAAGAAGCCTTGCTCTGGACAATAGAAAGGGGTACAATATCATCTGTCCCTTTGTTAGCTCGGGTCAAGCCTTTCTATTGTTCTTTTGCACGTGTTCGTCAGACAATGCGACTGCCAGGTGGTATTCCTAAAAGTACACACTCAGGGAATTCAATAGAGCTGGGACAATAGCGTCCGATCCTTTGTCCAACATACTCTATTGTTCATTTTGACAGGTGATGGATAACCTTTTGTTCTGTTGCACGTGGTTGCTAAACAATGCCACTGGGAAGTGGTTGTTTCAGTGCACACGTGTCCGGGTATGGAATGGGTAGAATAATGTCTCTGCTTTTGTTACAGAAGCATAATTTATTATAGCCATTGTTAATTTTGACAGGTGATTGACAGCCTTAGTTGCTTACCTGTCAAGCTTCCATTATACTCAAGAAGATTTATGACTCTCAGTTGCAAGCAGATAGTACCGGGAGTTGGGGAGGATGTGGGGGAGACCTCATTTGAATATGAATACACATTCCTGCATATTAATTGGGCTGGCTCCCGCAAATGCCCCCTACTGAGACCTAGGGGGTTATTCCACTAAAGACCCCTCCTTAAATATCGTGCAATGATCTATACGTGGACCTTTGTATTGTTAAAGTTCTTGAATAATGCAGTTCTGTGTGTCACAGGTTTTTTTCACAATCCCTAAGACCTATCATCGTTTTCCCCACCTCTCCCATATAAACGCATTTCCCTCTCCTTCAACCATCTCCTAGCATAGCATCTCCGTCCGTTTTCTTCGTCTCTCCCATATAAACGCATACTCTGTCATTCAATCCTTGCTATCCTGATATCTCTACACGGTTTCCTATCTCTCTCATATAGACGCTTGCCAGCTTTAGCATCTATCTTAGCACCTCCCTCAAATTCCCTTTCTCTGCAGTATAAGCCTATATTCCCCCTCCTTCAGTATCTGTCTAGCCTAGCATCTCCCCACGTATTCCCTATCTCTCTCATATAAAGCGCATTCCCCCTCCTACCACTGTCTAGCCTAGCATCGGTCCCCGTATTCCCTATCTCCCCCATATAAACGCATTTTCCTCCGCATCCACCCTCGTTTTCCCTATCATTTCCCATATAAACGCAAAAAACTGTGCCAGGATTCCTCTATGGTACCTACTGACGAATACGTATTCTCCTAAACGCTACATCTGTTTGCAAATGGTGTTAATGCAGATTTTGAGGAAAATTGTTTGCACCTTCCAAAATGTGTAATCGACAAACAGTAAGCAGGAATATAGTAATATATCCTAAAATGATTTGCTCATATAACCGAATAATAGAGCCATATATTAACTAAAGCCGCCGAAAATGCAGAGACCAGAAACCTGAAAAAACTGTAGAAGACGCATAGAATATAAATAATGCATCCGAATCATGAATTGTAGTTGTATAATTATACTGGGAAAAACTGGCTGCAAAAAATGTGCAGATATAATGAGCTATGTGTTAATTTAATAATGAATTAGTAAAGCAGTCCCACCACGCAGTTGCTACCGGTTACCTGGTTCTACCAAAGCAATTTAATTGTAGGCCTTTGCACAGTCTGTTTTCGCGATTGCGGATGTGTACCAGACGTTAGGATCCAAGGAAATATTAAAATCGTTGAGAAAACATTACCATTGCAGTTATATTAATTCTTCTTCCGTAGACCGTAAGGGTAGAATTAAAATGAGAAGATATGGAAGTCGATTTTCGCGCATGTTATCTAAAGAGGAATTGACAACTCCTTGTTTTTTACCCGCGAATTGCATCAAATGGAAAATTTCATGATGTTTTGGCATATCTATGTAATAGCCCAGCTGGCATAACAGCGGCCCAGTAAGCCCAAAATTAGTAATTGGAATCCCAACCATAGCACGGAAGTCTTTATTCTGATTCTACCTTTCTATAATTAATTCCGAATTAATTTTATCTTAAATAAGTTGTAGTATTAGAGTTTCACAAGAAACGGAAAGTAAAGAAGATAACCAACCCCTTTCAAGTGATGTGAAAATGTTACGTTTCGTGACCTTTTTTGCAATATTTTTTTGTTTTACGTGGTTCATTTGTGAATAACTCAACTCCTTGCCCTGCTTTCAAACTTTGTTTGTAATATCAAAGTTATTTGGTTGTTTTAGAACTCAAAATTAATATGTCCATTGCTCTTGCTTCTTTGCAAGCAATTATTATCAGAAGATGATGATGATGATGATAATAATAATAATAATAATAATAATAATAATAATAATAATAATAATAATAATAATAAATAAGAACAAACACATAATTCCCTAATCTATTAAATGAGTTATTCAGAGCAAAATGCGTTTATATCTTTCCAAAAACCTTATTTACTGAATTCTTTTTCTTTCACCTCTCGCTTAATTTTGCTTTGTAACCCGTTGTGATATATCTCTATTCCTGTTGGTTCCATGCGGACTGTATTATGCATTTATAATTAATACGCTGCCTGGTTTGGTGTCCAGTGAACCCTTCGTGCTATTTCTTCTCTCAGTTTGACGCTGTTCTTGGAGATGCTCCGTATAGTTCCGCGGCACTCGCAGAGCTATAACTTTTATCAGTAAGAGAAATAATTCTTGGGTTGATATACATATCCTTTGTTCTTGCAATGGCACTTGTAATAAACAGGACATTATTCAAGACATCTTTTAACTACTCTCTCAAACTGATGTTCGCCTTAATCCCCCCTAACCGTTTCCTTCGTTTTTGAGTCGAAATCTGGCCCTTGTTCATTGGTTAGGGTTTAAGCGACAAAGGTTTCACACCAAACCAATAAGAGACGTACAGATTTGCAGAGTGTCGCCGAATACCTTCCGTCCACTCAGCTAAAGCGCCTCCCTTTCCCAACAATTTCACGGATTACTTTGTTCAAACCAATAAGAGACTGTCACAATCGGACAGATATAGAACGTAACTGAAAAGGGGATTCTGTCAAATTTAAATAAAGAACACTATAGGAAAACAAAAAAATAACGTGCCGAAATAATAAGTCGTGTGTATAGTTGGTAATGAATTAATAAACAGTTCCTCCAGCAAACATGGTTCCACCATGCAATCCCCAATCCTTAACTGGTTCTAATAAGCCAAGTTAATTGCGATTATTTATTTATTTATTTTGCTTTATTTTGCAATAGCGAATGTGCAACAGGGGCTAAGATCAACGGCAATTTTAGATTCCTTGAGAATATATAATCAGTTTTTCCGTCGGCTGGAAAGGTAGACTCAGAATGAAAAAGCATGTAGACCGACATTGGAATGTTTTCTCAAAAGAAGCTGATAACGCCTTGTTTTTCTTTTTTTAGACGGGAGTATTCAAGTCACGTGGACAATAAATTTCATGACAGACTGACTTATCGGCATCATACCTCATTTGGCAGAGCAACGGTACAAGAAATCGACGATTGGTGTTTCCAATTCGGACCAGAACATTAAATTATTTACTCGGGTTCTATCTTTCCATAATTAATTTAGAATTAATATTATCTTCAATAAATTTTATTATCACACTTATCAAGAAAATCATTACAATAAAAAATGCCAATCCTTTTCAGCTAATGCAAGGCTACTATGCTTTGCGACTATTCTGTAGCGCTTTTTCGTTTTTCATGGTTCATTTGTGTATAACTCAATTTCTTAACATACTTTTTTGCTTTTGTATATAACACCAAACTCTTTTGCGATATTTTATAACACAAAATCATGTGTCCATTACTCTTACTGCTTTGGAAATAATACGAGAAGATAACAATAATAATAGTAATAGGAATAGGAATAGGAGGAAGAAAAAGAAGAAAGAGAAGTAAACCCATAATGTCTTATTCTATTAAATGGGGTATTCGAAGTGAAATGCGTTTTTATCTCTCCTGAAAACTTTATTTATTAAATTATTTTTTCACATTTCTTTCAATTTGCTTTTCAACCCATTGTAATATGTCCTTGATGCTTCTAGTGCCATGCAGGCTGCATTCTATAATAAAACAAACTACCTGGTTTGCATGTCCTGTAACCGCGTCCTGGTACCACCGGTTTGAAACTGTTCTTGGAGATACTCCCCAAACCTCCGATGCCCTCGCAAAGCTACAATCTTGCTCACTAAGGGCAATAATATTGGATTTGTTGACCATGTCCGTTGTTCCTTTCAACTTACATACAATAAAAAGGAAAGCTTTACAAGGCAATTTCATCCAACCACTCCGCATAATGTTTGTCTTACGCCTCTCTTTCGTTCGCTCCTGAGCCGAAAATCTACCTCTCTTCATTGATTAGGGTTTAACCTTCAGATATTTTACATCAAATAAATAGAGACGGACACAACTAGTGAGTGTATTACCGCCATTCAGGTAAACTGCTTCCGTTTCACCCGTTTTTCCGCTCACTTAGTTCAAGCCAATCAAAGATTAGCACAACAGGGTAGGTGTGGAACACACCTGGTAAGGGGATTTTGCCAACAGTAATTAAAGAGAAACGCTATAGGAATCCAAAAGCATCTGCACGTGTTTTTCACCTAACTGTACTTACCCTTAACACTTCTATATAATGAATATAGACCTGTAGACATTCGGTAAACGTAATCTGTATCATAAAAAGATAAGGATCAGACAACAAAGCTTAGAAGTATTTAAATTCAGACAAAATACATTGCAAAAATTGAAATTAAATGCTTAATATTGTTAAAGGACCTATACCTAACAAAGCACGCAAACATCGTGATGGAGGTTAGAAATACATGGATACAAGCTTATGGATACTGACTTGTTTATTACATCAGGTGAATCTATGTGTACACTCTCCGATGCAAACAAAGGTGCCATTATAATGAATTGTGTGTTAAGTTGGTAAGGCATTAGTAAAGCAGCTCCTCTCCAAACACGGATCCACCCTACCTCTTACCTAGTTCTAGCAACCCAAGTGGATTGGCGCTTTCCCCTAGCCTTTTCTCACGATAGCGGATGTGCACCAGAGGTAGGCTAGTTTTTATTCGTTTAGAAAACGTAATACATTTAGTTTTACTAATAGTTCTTTCGTAGGCTGGAAAGAGAAAAACAAAATTAAAAGGTGTGTAAGTCGAATTGGGGTACATTATCTCAAGATAAGTTGGGTATGCTTTGTTTATTACTAGAAAAATTGGAGTTACTTGGAGAATTTCATGAGGTACTGTTTATTGACATCGTAGCTCAGACGGCGCCGTAGCGATATGGGGTACCGAAGATCGGTAGTTCGACCTCAAATATGACACCGAATTTTTTACTGTCATTATACCTTTCCATTGTTAATTCGGAGTCAGTGTTATCCTAATAAATATTATTATTAGAGATTTGCAAGAAAAAGAGTACAAAGAATGTTGCGAACCCTATTCACGTATACGAAAAATGCTGTTTTGCGATGTTTTGTCTTGCTTTTTCGTTTCACGTGGTTCTTTTCATATAAGTTGGTTCGACGCCGTGCTTGTTTGTGATACCGTATAACTGAAAATCAATATGTGCTGCTTTGCAAACAGAAGATAGTAATAATAACAATAAGTATAACAATAATAGCAGTAGTAGTAATGACCTCATAATGCGATAACCTATTAAAGGAGTTATTCAAAGTAAAATACTCCTTTATCTCTACTTAAAACTTTATCTATAAAACTGTTTTTTCACATTAAGCTTTAATTTAGCTTTGTATCCACCTGTGATATTTGTTTATGCTTCTGGTGCCATGTGGAATACATTATGCGTTTATCATTTAATACGCCGCGTAGTTTGCGTGTCCAGTAACCCCGTTCATTGTATTTCTTCAACCAGTTTGACGCTGTTCTTGGAGATATTTCATAGCTCCATAGCCCTCGCTGCGTTATAACCTTACTCATTAAGTGCAATAATGTTCAGTTTGATGCCACATCCTGTGTTCCTTTTAAATTGCATGTATAATAAAGAGCACATTGTTTACAGGCCAATTTCATCCAACCACTCCACATGGCGTTTGTATTACTCACTGCCCGCTGCCTCCTTCGTTCCTGAACCCAAAATCCACCACTGTTCATTGGTTAGGGTTTGAGCGCTAGACTTTTGACATCATAGACAGACAAATCGAGTACCTTCCAGGCACCGAGGTAAAATGCTTCCGTTTCCCATCCCTTTCAGCGCTCACTTTGTTCAAACCAATAAGAGATTAGCACACACGGGTAAGTTCGAAACAGAACTGATGAGGGTATTCTGCCAACATTAAATCAAGAAAAACACTATAGAAAAACAAAAGCGCCGGTGCTTTTTGTGCACCGCAATATATACTACCGCGCAAAGAGTTTCCGATTTCCCTAGATCGCATTTCTGATTTTTATTCCGTCAGATTTTCACTCGTGTTTAACCAAAACTAGTTTCCGCCCAGCCTTTATAACGTGTCTCTAAGTCTGGCTTTAAAAAAGTCGCAATAAATCGGAATAAACCAATGAAGGATATCATACCTGGTGTGTATCGAAGGAGAAGCAATAAAAAAACCCTACCTCAATGAACCTTACTGTAATTCGTCTAAAATGTAGATGACTCTATCTTGTAGAGGGAGGAATACTGTGCTGAAATGAACAACAGCCACAATGTTTCTCTTAAAAAGTTTATTTTGAGACAGACATGAAACAAAGTCAAATTATAGCCGTCGTTGTAGTAATACCACCAAAGGACGTTATGGGGATAAAGTGTGAATTATTTGGTCCATAAGTAATTAATACACCAATAATATATTATTATTATTATTATTATTATTATTATTATTATTATTGCAGTTGTTATGACTATATTTTATATTTGCCGCCAATGCTTTATCAGCTTAAGAGCTAAACTGCTGTTGAATGTATGATCGACTGTTCATAGACTAAAATCAACATAATTATTATTAAGTTAAAGCAGAGCCTTTTAGAAAACTAAACATAAAACAGGCTTTGATTAACTTGAACGTTCGAAAAATATAAAACAACCAAAAAATACGAAATTTTAATGAACTATAGTAAATCCTTTTTCAAATCTTAATTGTTTATGTAAGTAGGTAAACACCTTAGTATAGGTAGGTACCAATATGATATCCTCTTTGCACTAACTGCTTTATTATATCTGCTCCACACGTTTACTTTGAACTTAAAAAATAAATATGAAGAAATTGCTATTGTGGAATTAATCTTAATTATACATTATAACATAATGAATATATATATATATATATATATATATATATATATATGTAGGAATAATTTATTTTTCGTATCTTACGAATATAATCTGGGAAATGATAAATTGCAATTAAATTACTTAATTTTTGCTAATCATTTCGCCACAAGTTTTAGCTCCTTAATACCTGAAATCGTTCTAAGAACGTCAGGCATGTAGATAATTTAAAGACCGTGTAACTAAAAATTTTGAATTAAAAACAAACACACTTGAAATTTAATTCTGAACTTTAGCTCAATGTCCCAGCACCTTTAAATATTTATTAAGCTCTTTTAAGTGACCAAAACTAAGAAAACGGTAGTGTAGCATTATAACACAAATTTAAAGCATATTTAAAGTAACACCAATAAGCGCTTCTTAACTTTCTTCTTTATTTCCACTTTTTCTTTAGATTATATTTTTCTGTCATAATTCACCGGAGCATTGCCTTAATGGTACTCGGTTAGTGAGAACATAGATTGTGGTGTTACTCTTTGATCATCTTCTGGGAGGGTGAAATAGCCTGCCAAAATGGAGATACAGTTTTACTGGAGAGGTCACTAAACGGACTTGTTACGAATGAAATCGAGCCCTCGCGTCGCGTCGCGTCGTCTGCATAGAGGACGTCATATTGGACGTACTAGATTCTATTGTGGATTATATTATTATTGTAGGGTGTTTTAATGGAATTGGAGGTCAAATGATGGGAATAAACTGTGTTGCGTATAGCTGAAATAACACCCAAAGGTCTGAGGACAGAAGCTTAAGCATTTGCAGGTGCGTAAATACCGTAGGTTCTGTATCTTTTAAATCATTGTCTTACACTTCAATGTGTCAATGTAAATAAATAATTAATTTAACATATAAAATAGGATGCAAGTGTATTTAGCAGTTTGTATGCCATTGTACTATTTAAACAGATTTCCGCATTCAAGGTTTGTTGTCTTAGACAGAAGGGTTAATGTTTTTCGAAAGGAAAACTAGAAACCCTCAAAATACACCAGCCTTTGTAGTAGTTATTATACAAAGGACTGTTACAGCTGAGGCCCGGGGAAGAAAAGATAAAGTTCTTAAACGAAATTGAAGTTTCGTCTACATTCAACCTTTCTCCCCATTTGTCAAAAAAGATAATTAAACGAAGAATAATGAGTGGCCACTAACTGTGATTTGCGCCAGTAAGCGTGGTATTCCATTTGTGTAGATGTAGATAAAAATGTGGTGATTGTTGAATAAGTACCACATTAATAACAGCACATACTGGTATTGTGATAATCTCAAGTCGCTTTGTCTCGCATTTCTATTTATGCCTATAATACAGGGTTGATTCAACTTTCAAGATTAGGTGAAAGACACTTTTCTAAGCCCGAAACACCGACTATGAACAACAGCTATTTTATTTTTAAACATAATCATCAGGACAGAGGTTTTTACGAGACTTTTAGTTTTAAACCACGTATGCACAGTCAAAGCTAAGGCTTAATATTACTTTTACTACTGACGTAGTTTTGAGAGAAAGGAGCAGATAATTGCTTACTAAATCTACATTATGAGGGCATTGTTTGTTGAAGCTTTAATAAACAATTACCAGTTCCTTTCTCGTCAAAACTACAATATTAAAAGTAATGAACTTTAGCTTTGATTGTGCATATTTTCTTAAAAATAAAACTTCCATAAAAATCCGTATCTTGACGATTATGTTTAAATACAAAGTAACTACTTTTCATAGTTAGTGCTTCAGACTTAGAAACGTTTCTTGTTATCTAAATCAATCCTGCATTATAGACCTGAATATAAATATGAGCAAATACGGCTTCAGAGTAGCAAAGTATTTATATTTTCTATTAATGGGTTGCTTTTTCAACAATTACCACAGTATTTGTCTTCTACAACGCAAATACCATATTACTCTTACTAGTGCAAATCACAGCAGGTAGTCCATTTAATATTCTTCGTTTAACTACCTTTTTTAACAATTGAGGAGGAGAGTTGAATATGGAAAGGACTTCAGTTTCGTTTAAAAACTCTACATCTTCTTCCCCAGGCCTCAACTTGAAACAGTCGTCTATAAAATGACTATCAAAGCGTATCTTGAGGGTTTCCATCTTTCCCTTCGAACTACTTTAAGCCACTTATCTAAAGCATCAGAACTTAAATGCCGAAGCATGTTTATATATTAGAATTACGTAATCTGCTAAGTACGCATCTGTCATGCTTCATATGTTAAATTCATTATTCATAAGTTACATTCACAGCTGTGAAGTGTTTGGCAATAATTAAAAAGTTTAGAATATAAGGTACCTGCGAAAACTAAAAGCTTTGTACTGACACCATTGGGTGTTATTAAAATCATACCGACACAGTATATTCTTAAAATTTCTCCTCAGATTTCATTAAAATACACTAAAATCATATACTCCACAATCGAATCTACACATTCAATATGGTGTCTTCTGCGCAGACGACGGCCTGGTTTCATTCTTAAGAAGTCCGTTTAGCACTCTCTCCAGCAAACACTCTACGTCTGTGTCATAAACATACTGATGTACGCTATGCAGATAGTTTTGGGGTACAATGCTGAAAAAACTTATTGACAGTTTTAGAACTTTAAAAGCACCGCTACAGTCTCACGGAAATACGCGATATTAACAGAGCCTAGTTCACACGTGCACTACTAATCAAATGTTACACTACAAATCAAATAATTCCAGCTAAGATACAATTTCTTACATTATTATATAAAATAACCACCAGGGAGTAATTCAAAGGATGCTTCTTCGCAAAACGCAGAGGTAAATACTCAAAAACAAAGCCAATTCATTTTACTTGAACATTTGGTTACCTAAATATATATAAACTAAGTAGAGCATATTCCGTGTGAATTGCTTAGTACTATCGTTAGAAGCTTATTGTGTTACCTGAAGAGACGGCTCGTATCCGGAAATCTTCAAATAGCTTTTGTTTATCCACTTTCCGTATAGACACTTTGTATATTTATGCAGGTTTCGTTTTATTATACTGTAGGTGTATTCTTCAATGATGTGTGAGCTGTCTATCTATTACTCTGACAGCCAAACAGAAATAAAAAGAATCTTAATCATACACAGCGACCAGAATACGGTTACCCTTAAAAAAAGAAGAAACTCTATTTAACTAAGGCAATCAGAAAGAAAAGTAAAAGCCTCTGCTTTTAGTACCGATTTTATGTGTCTCCCGTTATTTACTCTCAGTGTCCTGAGTCTTCGGGCATGGAATTCACCAGGTTCCTGAAATTGGTACACTCTTTCAAAGATTCCCAAGTGCTCTGTGCTGCATACCAGAGTTGTGCAACATTAGTGAACCTGTGAAATCCAGAAAACTTCTTCTTTATTTTCGCTGAAACATAATCTGTGGCAATCAAATCTGCTGACTTCGGAAGCCAAGGCATCTGCTGAAATTGTTCGTATGCTCCTAGAACCAGTTTTGAACTCTGGAAAACCTATGCATCCAATGGATATGTCTAGTTATTTCAGGATATCGCTGTCGAATATATGGGAGAAGAACATTTTGGAAAATTTGAATACATGTGTTTCCGTTCAGCTTTCCATGAACGGGTTATCAACATACCTGCCCGATCTCACGATATTCATGCCCAGACAGTAACGCTCATACGACCGCTTCTTTCCCAAGTAGCCAGATAACCCCTGTGTAGCGAGTCCCACTGGATCTATAAACTCGCTAGATGAGCTAATAGCAGTGCGGAATGCAATTCTCTTCGAGAAAGTTATTTACCTCCAATCGAAGTTTTAATACAGTTTTATATATGCCAAAGTAGGTCTGAAAAAGCGGAGCTTGGTAAGAGTAAAATGGTGATATAAGGCAGAGAGGGAATACGAGGAAAAGTGCTGGGGAGAGCAAATTTTGAATGTGTTCGAAGGTGATTCTGAGAATAATTTAGGGCTCATTAGAGGTAGATAACAGTGTATACACTCATGCACAGTCGCTATAGGGTAATTTATTGAATTATGTCGTGTACGACGTGGAATATGATGTATAACGTAAGAGCTTTCTGTAGCAAATGTATCTAAGCCTGTCTTAACCTAGACGCTCCTCTAATAAGCTCTTTTATCCTATCATCGTCTACCCTATGTTAGATAGTCCTCTGATTATTTACCCTATACTCTCCTCACCTGATCTAACCTAGGCCATACTTTCATTATGTATTCTATCTTCTCATTGTGTACCCTAAGTTAAATAGTACTTTGCTCATCTAATCCATACAGTCATCACCTAAATTATCCCAGGTTAGACTTCATCCATGTAGGCCTAATTTTGGGACATTTCCCCGGTTGTGATATTTTTATGGTCATTTGAAAAACAGGTACTGGTATTTATAGACATATTATGGTTATTTTGGGGCTTTTTACGGCATTTTTACACATTTTGAAGCAATTTTGGATGCAGAAATAGACAATTACAGCTTCGCAAGGCATTTTGAGCACTACTATCCATATTTTGAGCTCTTTTATGAACATTTTGAATGCTTTGAAGCCGCTTACTATTTTTTGACGATACGTTTTAAGGTTTTAGTGAAATTTGGTATTGTGTTCATTATCATTGCTATACTTTACACGCATTTCTCTAGTTTTTACAGTGATTTGCTATGCTATACAAGAATTTGATGTTAGTTTAAAAGTTTTAAACCTTTTATGGTATTTAGTGTAACTTTTGGCTCGTTTTGGATACTTTATGAACATTTTGTTGCCTATTACAGTACTTAGTATATGCTATTGAAGTTGTTTTCTAAAGCTATTAGCGTGAGACGAGGAGGGACAACTGTGTATGGTTTACAGTCTTTCTAAGGCATATTCAACTAACCTCACTTAACCTAGTCTAACCTAAACTGGACTATTCTATCATCGTCTAAACTATCCTGATACCAACCATTCTAGTTTACACTAAAGCATCCATTATCTATTCTATCCTGTCATCGTTTACTCTAACCTATCAATGAACATCCTAACCTAACCGGAAATATTCCACACTAACGTAAACTAACCTTAAACCATTCTCTCATCATATACACTATCCTGCAATCTCTAAGCTGATCTAAATTAACCTATCCAAAACGAACCCAATCTAAACCAACTTAACCAAGGTATAACCAAATGTAACATAACATAACCAAATATATCAAGATACAACCAACTGTAACAACAATGTCACCAAATTATAACTAACACAACCATAATGTAACCAAGGGTAAACATAATGTAACCAACCGTAAACAAAGTGTAACCATCCGCAACGAAAATGTAACTTCTTCTTACATAAGGAATGCAATGATAGCTAATCCCTCCTTCATAACTTAGACAATCAGAATGCAAGCCTAACTTAACCTAAACTATTCAAACGAAGCTAACCTCTCCTTCATAGCCTAGACAATCAGTATGCAAGCCTAAGCTAACCTAAGTCAACCTTGATTTCTTTTATGCAATTGTACCGTTTTATTCAAGTTTGTTATTTGAAGGTTTTAATTACGAGGTTTTATGTCAGCAAAGTTCAATTTCGAAATTTATATTGGATTGTTGTTTGGTGACCCTCCTGTTACTGGGCTTAAGACCAGCATTAGAAGTTATCCCATTTGGCAGAGCTACCGCCTTCCATTTCCATTCTTCCTGCCTCATTATGTTTATACCGGGACATTGAGTAGCAATTCAGTAAACTTCTATTTTCTGCAAGTAGGCTCACGTAGAAATCAGCATATTAAGGCGTGTAGAGATAGCAATATTCTCTTACACAGAGAACGCAATGCTGTAATTACCAAAAGCACGTGTACATATTCCATAAGCTGTAATCACTATTTTGTCGGCAAGAGATCAAAGAGCGGTTTTATTAGCTTCAGCTGGCGAAAAATATGATGACGAGAGTGAATCAAATTCATTTGGGCTTTTATGGGATCATTGCTTCTTAGGCAATCCACATAGCTATCAAAAGTACTATACAGGTTAATAGCGCTACGATTAATACCCTTAATGTTTCTATTACACTTCAATAAAAATCGAGCCCATACATTTTAGGTCCAAGACCCAAAAGCGTCGAATAATTTTTCCTTGGGATCCATGTTTAAATTATCCAAAAACCTTGCGGTTATGGACTAAATAGTACATATGGTCTTTAGGGTAATCTTATATATGTGTAGGTACTCTTGCATGGGTAGTTTATTCTGGTGCACATTTCCTGCAGTCACTCTATGTATGGAGAAGTCGGATCAATACGCAGGAGTTGAAGGGTTTTATTTTCATTACAAGCAATAAACAGTCATATTGATACGAGTGCATAAGAGCTTTTGAAATCTCTAGCACACGTCTATGTGTATTGATTTGTAGAACACAACCTGCAGTAAAGTCATTTGTACAGCTACCAAGTTATCTTCATATATTATAGTTCTATTAATGAATGTAGGTTTTGTTGTAAGTTTTTCTAACCTCTTCTGGTCTGTTACAAGCGATCTAGCCATACGGCTATGAAAATTCTCCATTGTTTCCCAAACCTAGCGTTGTTTAACAGCTTCTACAGATCCATTTAAAAATTATTTTTCTGCCAGTTGTCGTAGGCCGTTATTAAATTTGACGGTCTAACCATCACAACTTTTGAAATCGGAGTGCACGATGAATTGTTAGCTGTAGTCCATGCGAGAAAACCTTTTGAGATTCCTATAATGGACAACATAATTTCAGCGAGGTCCAAGGTGTGGAATTAGTTTCTTTGTAGAAGAATCCTTTGGTTACAGACATTCGGACAGGAATGGTGTCTCGTTATTAAGCTCGTGGAGCTCCGTAACATATTCAATGCCAGCTTCTAAAATGTATCCTTGAGGGTCATCTTCCTTCAAAACAGCTTAGATCGATATCTTCTGGAGAAGACCACTCAAATCCTCCATAAGGAAGAGCGAGGCATATTAACCAATCATATTGGTTATTGGTGTGTTCGTATATAATGAATTGAGGGGGTTGTTCGGGATCAAACTTCTCCATTAAAGTGTTGTTAACTTCAGCATAACGTTGAGAAACTTGACACAGATCTCACCTTATACTAACAATTCCAGTTCAATTCCAGTGTACAGTAGCATGGTATCCTAAGTAAGCCCTGAAGAGGTGAAATAATGGGCAGCACCAGCATTATGCGTTTTTAGGGTTTGGTCTCTGAACATTTCAAATACGTCACCGAGGATAAGCACATCTACGATTAAGTAGAGGTCTCTGTACTCTCCTGCTTTTCATATCTTAAACAGCTCCCACACATTTATATTGCTTGTAGTGATCATCGCTAATTTTCTCACCGTTCATTTTTTGAGGAATCTCTCTCTCGAAGGCACGCATGTATCGTTCAAGACATCCCATCATGTAACATTGCTATAGGAAAACACACCCATACAAGCCTTCAAACTCAAATTCTCATGTCGAATGTGCTTTCCTGCTTCAGGTTACATTATTATATTCTTTACCGGTTTATCCAATATAGTACTCAGAAGACGGTACGAATCCACAAACCGGAGCTTGATCTCTCCAACATACTTAAAAAATCAGATGTACCTTTCCCCACGCGTCCGAATCGCATCCACTCTTTCGCTTGCGCATTCCAAATCCATAACGATGAAATGCAAATCATATCCACTGAGGTACTGCATGAAGGCTGGAACATAAATTGGCATTTCATAAGAAAAATTATATTTATTGTTCAGATTTCCACGGTATTCGTCGCTCACATAAGTATGATCTCGGAATTTCCATTTCTATTCTATTAATTCCTTACCACACAAGCAGCACTCCAAAACATTTTGTTTTTCATCTGTAAGATTCAGGGAGTTAAAAAGTTTGTATATATCATTCAATTTTCGCAATATAAGTTGGATACTCCATGAAATTCGCGGCTTCATCATAACTACGATGTGTATATATGTGTGTCTGCGTGTATATATATACAAAAGGATGAGTAGGAACATCAGTTTCTGTACGTTCGACGCGGGGTGACGGTTTCACCGGTACACAAAAGCTAATTGGAGAACGCTTCTGATATGGAATTGTATAGAAGGTTTCAGGACTAGCGGTACATATATCGCAGGGCCTGATAATGCTCTCAAAATCTGCAGAGATGACAGAGGGCAGTTTGAGTATTCTATTCACATTTTTTTAATTTTATGATCAAGTTTTGCCCTTGTAGTCATAACTATCCTAGTGACACCACGCGGTCCAAAACGTATTTTATTCTAGTTTTCCAGGCCGCTTGGACCATATCCACCATCAAAATGAGTGAAGCACCATCTACACAAATGCACTGGTCCTTCATGCCTAGCTTTTTTTTCTGGAATAAGCTTCTCAAAATTCTTTATATACACATAGCGCAATAGACATGCAGTATAACTCATCAGAAGTAGGTCACCATGATAAGTTACTTCTTCATCAACGACCGTTATAGGAAACCCTTCCTGTTTCTCACTTACACCCAAAGTAGAAACATATATATTATTGCTTCGTTCAAACTACGGGACTTCACCCAAGACCGTAGGAAACGAAACACATGGGAAATCGTACTTACCTTTTAAGTTGCTTGTATTTGCTGACACGTTCAGCCTTCTTCTCAATGTCGTCCTCCGTGGACTAGTGGTACCGTGCTAGCCTCTAGTTCCCAAGGTCGCCGTTTCAAACCCGGCGAAGGGCGATGGATTTTTTTCGGGCGTAAAAATCCTTGGCATGGCTTCCTTCGGAAGGGAAGTAAAGCCGGTTTTCCCGTGTCGTAGATTTACGGCATGTAAAAGAACCTCAGGCCTGATAAAGATACCTCGGAGGAAAATTACCGGTCTTTCACGCCCGATATAGAATGGGACACTAAGGACCATAGTAGTTAAAGAACGTCCATAAATAAAACTCAATTTAATTTTCTTCTCAATGAATTTTGGGAGGACAGCACACATAAATATTTTTCATGGGATATTTCTACGGATTTCTACACGGTTTCTTTGCCTCAACAAATGTTGGTACCGGAATGTAGCTGCTATATCGAATGGAATTTGTTGGGCGTAAAAACCCTTAGAACGGCTTGCTTTGAAAGGCAAATAAGGACGGTGGCCCCATGTCGTAGGTTCACTGCACGTAAAAGAACCTCAAGTCTGGTAAAGACGCTTCTGGGCAGAACTTCCGGTCTTTCACGCCTAACATAGAATGGGACGTTAAGAACCACAAGTAGTTAGAGAGCGTCCGTAAATGAAACTATATTTAATTTTTCTCCAAGGGGTTGTACTTATTAATTATGACCCAAATTCCTTCCACTGCAAGCAGGGCCCGAATACTCCCCCTAAGTTGCGATTCTTCCATTTCAGTAGAGAGTTTCTTGAATCTCAATTATAGCGTCTAAATCACTTTCTAAAAACACGGCTGGTTATGTGTTTAAACCTTTTGTCAGCTGCTTCTCCTACAGCATTGGGGAATCGGCATTGAATGAGCAGATTATTTTTACTGACTTGTGAGCTCTCAGTTTTTTCTTAGCAGCTTGTGTTATACAACGTTTCGCCTCCTTATGGCTTCAGATGTCTTTCAAATGCTCTTACATACGCTCTCATGTCAGACCCTGCGTATCCATTATTGGCAACAGTTAATGTTTCGTGGTTTGTCGTGATTTTCCTGCAACCAGTACAGAATTCACACCCCGCTTCATGACGCTGCCGCTTTTAGCTGTTGTTCTAGGATCTTTCACAAAGATTACACTTGACGAACCGCTTACAGCTCACTTAATGCCGCCTCTTGTGACAGCTTTGTAGAAAACATTTCCATGTTTACTAAACTTGTTAGCAGGCTTAGTATTTTGAAGTGCTTCCTGTAACTTAGCGTTATGCATCTCTATCATCTGCTAAATATAACAAAATCCTTATAAATACTAATGAATATATCCTTGATCACCTTATTCAGAAGAACGCACTTTTTCACCTTGAAAACTTTCGACGACATTGAGAGCTATTTTCGCGAAGAGGAGCTGATCTACACGACTCGAATCAAACTAACAGATTGGTGCACTAACTTCAATGCTGTTCTATGTGTAACAGACGCACAAATGCACTCGGTCACGTGATTTCAGATCCTCTGTAATGTATTTGTTTTTTAGATGTTCAAAGTTCACACCCATATTTTATGTATTTTGAGGTTTTAATAAAATAAGTTAAACATCAAGCACAACTTATTTCGTATTATCTATATGTTTTCTTTCTTTGTATACCTTCAGTTTAATAGTGGATTGAATTTAGCAATGAAATGATAAGTAAGAGTCTAAAACTTCGGTATTTCACTAGCATGTCAATGTCATTTTAACGGTATATCACGCGATAGGTAGTTAATTCCAATCTAAAAACCCTGCATAAAACAACCACCAACAACACTGCCAGCACTTCTACCATCACCGTTCGCTTAAAATGCGAAAAAGTCACACAAAGAAATATAAATCTATAAAAATAAACAATAAGGAAAACGCGGACATTACAGCCAGCAAACCACCAACGCCGGCGCCATTACCAGCACCATCACAATCACACACATTTACCGTAACCATAGTGTAAAACAAATAAAATTTGAAAAGTTAAGATCAACGTAAGGCACACTACAACAAATGTTAGCATTAAAGTAGCACTATAATGAGTAACGTACGCGATATTGACCACTAATTTAGTTAACTTCATCCATACGTTCTATTATTTCATGTTTTCATACTTCTCAGTTTTTCTTTCTCTCTTTCCGTCATTTCCCATAGCATCAGTACGCAATTTGAAATTCCTTAGACGGTTAATACATTTTCCTTCAAAACCGCGTAACGTAAACTTTTTCCGAGGTATAAGGACTTTAAGCTACTAAATAGAAACAAGTAATGATTTATCAATGAGAGTAGCTCGTAATTTAACTCTCCGCAATAGGCCCTTACTTTTGAAGATATGGAAAATCCCCATTTGTGATTATATCAAAACCCTTAGGAAAATAATGCTTATTATTATTATTATTATTATTATTATTAGTAGTAGTAGTAGTAGTAGTAGTAGTAGTAGTAGTAGTATTATCATAACAATTTTACAAGACCAGAGCATCAGTTTACTTTAGATTTCGGTGCTTTAACGGCAATTTCTCAAGAGACTTTAAATTCAATAGTAAATTCCTTCAAATCAGCAATCCAACAGAGGATACCAGGAAGAAAATTAGGTATAATATTAATTTAAATGCGCAAAAAGCTATAATCGGTTTACGCCGTTAATCTAAGCGTTAAAACCTAGGTTACACACCACTAGTTTCCGGTCGAAAGTGAATAAATATTTATGGCCTTTTTTAGTGTTCTTGTAAAGACTTCCAGTGGTTTTAGACGTCCAGTTTTGCGTTGTTGATGAACGGCCCTGAGACCCTACAAATGCTTAGTTTAGCGCCTCGGTCGGTATAATAGGCGTTTTGTCTTCCTCTTAGCGTTATGCAGTGAGGCGCTAAAGGGTTGTTGGATATCTACTGCGTTCGAGACTGCGTCAGCAGAAGTTGACCATGACCAGGAAATGGTTTAACTTGGAAATGTCCCTTGGGCGAGGGAACTCTGTAATTGTCGCGAGTTTTGATGACTGCGGTTTCTGCTCATATCATATTTCCTAAGAACTTCACCTGTGGTTGCTCTAGCGCGCATTTAGCGATATTGAGGTGCAGGCCGTAGTCTCTAAACTTACGTAGAACTGCGGCGAGATGCTGTTCGTGTTTCTGAGGTGAGGATATGAGGACGTTGTCTAGATAGCAGAAGGTGAATGGCACATCTCGCAGTAGTTAGTTCCTGAATCGTTGATATGTCTTGGCGGTGTTTCTGAGCCCAAACCCCATTCTGGAATATTTAAACATTCCGAAGTGTGTGGCGATGGCAGTCTTCCGTATGTCCTCTGGAGCTATTGGTATTTGTGGAAAGCCCTTTGTATGTCCATGTTAGAGCAGATGTTTGTTCCACGCAGTAGTGTCTTGAAGTGAGGTACTGAATAAGGATCAGGGAGAGTTATCTTGTTCAACTCTATAATTTCCGATGGACGGATACAGCCCTCTGATTAATGGACTATGTATGGTGGTAAAACCCATGGTGATTTGGATGGTCGGATTATCGCCTATGCCATAAAACTCTTGGATTCTTCCTTAGCTTGTTTGTAGATCCCAGGGTGTAGCCAGTTTACTTTGGAGATGATTAAGACTCCTTGGCCCCAATGTGGTAAAAGATGCCCAGTCCTTTTATGGCGTATCGGTAGAGGGGTTCGTGACCTTCACCCCAATTCTATCAGTCTAAGTGGTGATTTGTATCGTTTGTGGTGAGATACAGAGTATTAGTAATGTGGAGTATTTTATTGCGCCATGGATGGGTAGGTTTAGAATGGTTTAGAATGGCGTATAGGATGGTGGTGATCTTAGAGGTTGATAGTGAGATTTATCGATAGGACGAAGTGCGTCAGGAGGCAACACTGATGATCTCTTTGGAAATATCAGCAACTACAAAGTCCCATGCTTATGGGCGACGGGTTTCCAGGTTGAGTGTGGCTCTCTGATTGCCGAATTTCGATATCGGTGTGCCGTTGGCCGCGTACACCTTATATTCTATGGGTGTAATTCGCCGTATAACAGTGTTGGGAAGAATGGATAGGCAGGCGCCCGTATCCGCCAGAAAAATTATACTGTTCTCTCAGCATGTGCCGAAAAGGCGGTTGAGGATACACAAGATGATACATGACACTTACATACACAAGATACGCATGCGTTCACATGTCTATGCGTAACCAAATTGTCGTATTTTGGAAGCTGTAGCCAACGGCAGGCTGGAAGACACTTCCGGGCCTGTACTCCCATCTTCCTCGATACCAGCACGTTCCGTTAGGTTACTGTTTATGGTAATCCGGATGCCTGTGTGATATGTCGCGCTGTCTGACGGATATCTACCTCTTTCAGGTGGTTCGAGAGCGCATCTATGTTGTACTGCAGCTCGGCGGTTGGATCTGCGTTGGTATATTGGGGAATAGGTGGTATGACTGGCTCTGGCGTCTCGAGGAGTCGGTCTGCTATGTGCTGGAGCTTGTCCAGGTGTTCACCTGCACGGGTCGTGAGAATGGATTGTACTCTTTGAGGTACGTTTTAGGTCCATAGGAGGAGAAGAAAGGGCTCCGTGACGGGCTGCCCGCTTGGTTTAGAATTGCGCGGGGTAGATGTGAAGGCTTCTGGTTGCACGGCTGCTATATCTGCTACCTGGATGACGGCTGGCTTGGAAGTTGTGCCAGTACCCTCTAGAACAGGTTGGATTGGGAAGTTATCCGGTTGACCGTGAAGGTGGCTTCTGCCTGCAGGTACCAGGCTTTGGGGCCCTCTGTGTAGTAGGTGAGCAGAGTCACAGATGCGGTGTGCAGCGATCCCTGTTGGAGATATTCTGCTAGCGGAACTGCATTAGTATTCTCCTCCATTGTAACTTCGTCGAGGTAACCAATGCCCTTGGAGGGATGTACGTGTCGTTGTTTCTACTTAAGTGACGGAGGTGAACAGGATAACTTCATTCAGCAGGCTCCAATGAACGGCAATGAGTCACAATGTCAGAGATTAACCTCATAAGCTCGAAGATGCAGAACGTGATCGTCAGTGAATACACTTGCTTGTCTCGGTAGGCTCAACTGAACTTCATTGAGTCACACCGTCGGAAGTTAGCCTGATGAGCTCCAGCATACCAAACAGGATCGTTAGCTAGGATTCCAGCTTCCCTTTATGTAAGGAAGGGGAAGGTGATGCGGTAAAACCAAAGACACTTTTACATTAATAACGTTCATGGCACATCCATGTCCCGAAGCAGGAGAGAGCACCACACAATGATGTAGCTGCGTAGTGGTTGGGAGGATCTTTTAACCCCATGAAGTGTGAAAGAAGGAGCTCCATCTCGCTTCTATCCAGGGCGATCAACCAATAATATATCTCACTTCTTCTTGCAATTAGTCTAAAGCGAACGCAGAGACAGAGAAAGGCGTGTGAGTACAACTATAGCACCCCGTAATTTGGGGGTGATAGATTGAAGGGCGCACATGCAATGCATGCTGAAACGGTAGATCATGCAGCGTCCTGGGAGACATACTTGATTACTATGCTCTTTATGTCCCCTGGGGAATTCATGCAGATGTCATCCACTTATCCATTAGAATTGATTGGTGGGGTAGGTATTCATAGTCGTAGGGATGTTGGGAGTTCAGGTTTAGTTTAGCTTTCGTGGTGAAATTAAATACATTGGGTGTAAGATGGAAGCATCAGAATAATGGCAGCGTTCATTAGTGTATGTCAATGGTATCTTCTGGCCGTCTCAGCTCGCTATGTTACTCTACCTTTTATACCTGTAGACGTCAGCCTACTGTTACTTACTTGAAGTACGGTGGCCCCATCGCTAATTTATTTCCTAATTACTTACAGTGCCACCTCTGTCTAGTGATCCTATTAATTATGTACAATTCCTGTCAGAAATAATGAGATGCCGCAAGAATCTAAGTTCCCGATTCATGGCTTTGCGTATGCTCGTCGTGGCACAGACTTGGTGCACAAGTTACGGCAATGAAACCAAATTTTAGATACTTTAACCTTTGTTTAGATTTTATACAGCACTCTGCTAAGGCAGGGTTGTTTCTAACAACAACCAAGGCCTCTTAGAGCTGAAATAAGAAGTTCATTGATAGATGTAACGTCTGTCAAGCAAATTCAACTACGATGACTACACATATGGGCGGTGCAATTTGAAGAGCAGGAATGGCGTAGATAGTTAATAGTTAACCCACATATCTTCGGAGTGGGAGAAAGACAAAGCCCCAGGCTCGAATCTCGCTGGAATAGCAATGTACTTTTTCTTTTTATCGTTAAGTGTGTAGTAAAGTCTTAGAACCCTAAAGTGAGTTTGCAACACCTTACAGCACATACTTGAACTTCCAATAGACAAGAACCCTTTCGCAGGTGTTTACGCGACAGACAAATGCTACATCACCAACTCATCGGTCTAATTCACCTAGGTTATTCTGCATCAAGGACAGTATCCAGACTCCCGTTATCAACAAATGAAAGAAAGTCTAAACGATTTCGTGAGCAGGATGAAGTTACAAACCGACCATGTCCTGGGCGACCACGCATCTCTGCAGAGGAACAGGACGCCAGCTTGTTGAGACAATCAGAAAGGCACTCGTTTAGAACAGCTTTTCAACACAAGACGACGTCCAACTTTCCAGCTCCCCATAACCATAGGGAGACATTCTAGAGAGCGTGGAGTAAGATCTTGTCGAGCTCAAAGACGCAAAGCTTAGCGGAATAACACATCGTAGACTGTCTAGCATACGCTGCTCTCCGGTAGAACTTCGATTGGGGATGTGTGATTGTCTTAGACGAAGTAACTGTCGCGAGTAGGTATGTTTACCGTATGGGTGACCACATATACGACGAGCGCTTCGTGAGACAGATGAACAGGTCGGGTCGCATTAGTGTCGCATTTTGAGGATGAATGTAATAAGAGGGGCAGGATCTCCAGAGTACATCCATATATGATTTACGGCGGATGTCTATGAGCACAGTTTGGCAAACGATGGTTCCTTCAAAGGTAATCTTTAGTTTTAGCAGGATAACCACACGGTACACGCGATCAATCGGATTCAAAGATGGTTTATAACGAGACGCAATGTCGAACTTCTCGATTGTCGGCCACGTCCACCTTATATGAATCCGATGGAACATGTATGTACTAGGGTAGGATGTGTCTTACACTCTAATTGTGCAAAGCAACCACCCGTCCGTACATCAGATGGGTTCTGGTACAGGGTGATAGATCCATGGGAGGGGGTTGCTAGAAATTTAGAACCATTCTACAATCCTGTGGACTCCATGCCTCGCAGAATGAGCGCAGTTGTTGATGCTCGTGGTTTGTTGAAGGTGTATTGGCCCTACCACCGCATTTAGGTTTGTGAGTTTTATTTCATATTTTGAGGAATAAGAACAATTTTATTTGTGCTTATTTTATATATTAAGGGCTAATATTGCCTTTAATAGCCCAGAAGTGACGGAAAGTACTGTTTTCACAATATCGTTAGCATATACTAGGTGTAGGAGTAGTTGTCGTCCTTCGAGGTGTAGTGGTTACCATGCTAGCCTGTATTTCCTGATGTCGCAGGTTCAAACCTGGCGGTGGTGATTTTTTCGGGCGTAAAATCCTTAACATTGCTTCCTTCGGAAGGATAGTAAAGCCGGTGGTTCCGTGTCGTAGATTTACGACACACAAAAGAAGCTCAAGACTGATAAAGAGCCCTCTGAGCAAAATTTATGGTCTTTCACGTCCAATATAGAATAGGACGCTAAGGATCATGGTAGTTAAAGAGCGTTCATAAATAAAACTCAGTTTAATTTGATAAGACAAATTAATTGAGGGGACACCTTGTGGCAGTAATTTATATCACAATAATGTAAATGCCAGAATGATTGTAGTGTAAATAAGCATTATTGTATGACATTGATTTGAGATGTTTGTTAATTATAAACATTGTTAGGAAATAAGTTTACACGGCCTCACTGAAACTGACAATAAGAGCGGGTAACAATGAGCGAGGGGTGAGTTGTTTATCAATTATTAGAGACAAGCAAATGACGTCAGATTGGCGCGCTATTCTTAGAAATGGCGGGAATTTCTTCCCTAGAGCATATGTTTTCGTAATTTTCGATTGGATATAAGAATAGACGCTAATGTTGGCGCGTTTTATTAACCAATAGCAGCTCGGTTATAATCTTTGGGCATATCGGGTGAGGGAGTATAAATTCCGTGCCAGAGAGAGGTAACGCTTAGTTCATCAGAATCGTTCGCGAGTTACACGTCTCAAAGTTCTGCAAAATCTCTCGCGTCGTAAAGTTAGTTACAAAAAAGTTGAAGTACGCGAATTAATAATGTGCAGTAAATAAGTTATTATAGTAACAGAAAATATAAAAGTTTCAGTCTGGCGTGTATCAAGAGTCAATATGTGAACTTAATTAATTGTGACGGTAATAAAAGTGTAAAAACAAATTCTTTTATCGGTGTTATCGTTGAGTAACAACTCCTTTCCGTTTACACACCCTGTTCAAGAAATGTGCTCGACCGAGAAACAATAGCTAGCCAGAGGACAATAAACCCAACATTCAAAGTAGTAAAACAATAACAGGCGCTCAGAAATAAGATAACACGAAGTGACCGCAACAAATTGGCTCCCATACGTGGTGCATATAAACATGAAGCATCTACCAACTACCAACAAATAATCCACTTCAACCTATAACCTCGAGACTCAATGGTGTTTTCTGCGTAAACCCCCAGAAAAACGGATGAGGTAAGGGAACTGCAGAGACATATGTCTGCGTAGTTTCCCTGCGCAAGTCGACAGAGACGGGCAGTGTTCCCAATGGTTCCAGCCTTGACCACCCAAACACGGGAGGGTCGCTTGGAGACGTCCCTCTAGTGGGAACGGGGAAACACGACCCATTAGTGGAGGATCTACAGACTTCCCTCTAGTAGGGCCGAGAAGAAGTGCCAAATCGCAAGCCTCTGCACCATCTGTCCGTCACCGACCGAACCATACCTCCGGAGTCAACCTGAAGCATGGAAGGTAAATGAAATGAGTAGAAAAATGAGGGAGAGATGAAATCCGTCGTAGAATGCACAACTGCAACTTTCGCCCTTTTCAGGTAGAGAAAACCACGAAAAGCTAATTGTCAGAGCGCGTCCCCGTGAATCGGACCCGGGATCTTCCGAATGCGAGCCTCACGCGACACCGCGGAGCCATTTCACTGGTTTAGTATAATGTTTTATTATAAAATGCCACGTTATTACCTTAAAACACGAATATGTAGAAGCGAAAAAAAAAAACATTTACACCGATACGGGCTTTCGAACTCAGTACCAACACATCGAACGACAAAGATGTTACCTCTAGGCCACTCACTCCTGGAGTAAAGTTACCAGATTTTTTACCTCAAATCAGGGGACATCTCAGCTCCGGACTAGGAACATTAGGATCCACAGGATCTGCAGCCAGATTTTACAAGGAAAAAATGCACACATGCGATGTCACACTTTAAAAAAGTTGCAACTACCGATTGCATCATTTGTGCATATCCATCCACATGGTGTCAATAATTGCTATTATTATCGTCATTGTTGTCAGATTCTTATGAAATTAAAACGTTTATTAACTTTAATTAAAAGCCGAGCAAAGCATCTTAATTATTTAGAGACAAAATCACAATATTGAAACACAAAGTCATACATACCTTTCTGACAATTGAATATTTCTAATCATATCTTTTCTGGAGGCCAGTTTTGCTCCAAATTCCTGACATGTCGTGGGGAAGTTTGTGATGACAGTCAGTCAGCTAGGACTTAACCGCTTATCACATGGCCTTGAAAGATGGGAGGTCCACATCATGTTCATGGATCAAAAAACCCTCTACACAGACGCATTACGTCCTTGAAAACTGGAAGCAATGATACATTAAATACGCAGAAATACTACGCGCGCCATTATCTCGCCATCTAGAGAAGAAATGTGGCAATTGCGTCTACTGGCATCTATGTCTTAATCGATATACATGACCTTCGGTTTAACACTCTTCATTTCACAAATTTTGAAACTTCTTAAAAATTGGGGACATTTCGGCGACAAGTATGGAAGAAACTATGAATTCGAGAACTGTCCCGTAAACGAGGGACGTCTGGTAATTTCTTCTAGGGTCCTACTGGCAACGAATACACTATAAATGTAGAGGGACGGACCGCTTTCGATCGATACACCTTGCAACAACTGTGCCTTCCTGTGTCGCATATTGTGAACTATGTCCAAGAGTCGCTCCTTATGAAGCGAACTGTAAAATGTGGTCCGGCGGACCTTTTCAAATATATTAGTCCAGTTATTTACATTATGTTGGTTCACAAGAATCAAGATATCCCTTTTCAACGTTGCATCCTCGTTCCGCAAAGAGGCTCCAAACCCTACAACATCGTGGTTCTTTAAGTATACCATTAAAGGTGCTGTTTTTAACGTGGTATAAAATACACCATAAATATACCATTTGTATTACGGTGCGTAGTATTTAATGGATGTTCAAAGCAGGAACCATATCCTCTCGTTTCAGAAGGCCACGGGCGCAGGAAATGTTTTTTTATTATATTACACTATAACAGAGAGCGCATTCGTTGTAAATGCCACTTAGTAAACATCTGCCGAAATTCAAATGGCTTTCGGTTTCCATTAAAACGGGCAAGCTTGACGGTGAAATGCATAATACAGTAATCTATCCAATATTTAATTCATCTGGTGGAATGGAAGCTAAATCAATAAAGCCAAAAAGTTAAACGCATTTGTGTGTTTATGTCTGAATTCCATGCCTTTTATCCGTATATCAAAATAAATAGGTATGCTAGTGCAGTGATGTACGCTGTGAAAATTCTTCGGCAGCATTTTCTATCATTACTGGCGGAAAATTCAGAAGACACAGAAACACAAACATGCAGACATATTTGGATCTTCCAGTACATCTATTTCAGTGCTCTTCGGAGGTGCTGATTTTGGACTTCCTGGACAAAAAGTGGCTGAATCTGAAGGAACTTTTTCATTCCATAGCGTGCACATAACCGATAATTTCGCCAGTAGGTGTGAAGGACAAAGCTGGTACACTAAAATGGTGATGCATGGGAAAATATAGGGAAAACGACGTGAAATGCTAGGCTAGGCGGGGGTTGAGAGGCAGAAAATGGTGATACATGGGAGAGATAGGGAATACGAGGGGAGGTACTAAGTAGGGTAGGGAATTGAATGTGTTTGATAGGTGCTTCTGGCGGGTAATTTAGGGTTAAATGCGGGTGGATAGCAGTGTGAACGCGCATGCACGATCCTTTTAGCGCATGTTGTATGATGTATAACTCAAGAGCTTACTATGATGATTATATCTAACCTAACACGAGCGATCCTAACAAAGCGCAGATCCAAACAAATCTAGACTAACCTCTCATCATCTATTCCATCCTGTCTTCACCTAACCGACACCTCCTCATTCTTCATCTAATCTATCCCATCATCATCTAGCATGCATGATACCAACCATTCCAACATAATCTAGACCATCCTCTCATCGTCTAACCTAACCTAACCTTGATCATCCTTCAACGTCTATTCTATCCCACCATCGGCTGCCTTAATCTCGCGCTGAAAACCTTAACCTAACCCGAGCTATCCAATACTTACCTAACCCAATCGATCCTAACAAAGCTAACATAAGCTAGAAGAAGCCGTCTTATGGTCTAAATGGAGAGCTTCTAATTGCATTTCAAACTCTTGAAAGGGATGTTTTCGGTTATTTCGCAATATTTCAGAGGCCTTCGAAGATATTACATCCACTTTAACAGACTCTCTAGACACTAGAGTAGTTATTTTAGAGTATATTGGGAATGCCCTGAAGATATTTTAACCCTTTATACACTGGGGCAAGGTAATGTCAGGCATTTTAGAGTATTTCGAAAGCTTTCTAACCAACCCCTGGTGAAGTCACTTTTTTTGATTAACATAAGCATTCAGCGCATTTTCGGAGTAAAGGCAGTGCTATTTCAGGCGTTTGGACGATTTTGGGGGTATTTTACCACCGGTGCAGCTATTTTCGAGAACTGACATAAGGTTTTAGCATATTTTGGAACACTGTTGTGAACATTTAGGAGTACTTTGATGCTATTTAGGCAATGGAGTAGGTATTTTCAGCATATTGTTAGAGAGGTTTGCAACATTTCAAACACTTTGAAAGTATTGCATGCTTTTTAAGGTTCTTTCATACAGTTTTCCAACCATTTGAGCAATTTCGAGGGTATTTTAGACACTGGAGCTGGTATTGTCGGGAATTTTAGAGTATTTCGAGAGTAGTTTACTATTGGTGCAGCTAATTTCGAGTACACACGTAAGGCCTTAACATATTTTGGAACACTGTTACGAACATTTAGGGGTACTTTAATGGTATTATAGGCGATGGAGCGCGTATTTTTAGGTTATTGGACCAGATTTTTAAGAACATTTAGAGTCAATTTGAAGGTATTGCTGGCTGTTTAAGGTATTTTTACACAGTTTTGCAATCATTTTGAAGGTACTTTATACACTAGAGCAGATATTTTAGTATATTTAAGGGCATTTTGAAGTATTTCGTGGCACTTTATGCCGATTCTAACACCTTACACACATTTTAACGTAGGCAAGGCATTTTGAGCACTGGAAGAGGTATTTACAGCACTAGAACAAAACGCTAGACTCTTTTATGAATATTTTGAACGCTTTGAAACCTTTCTGCTACATTTTAACAGGAAGAATAACCTGTATTATAGTAGCTTGAGCCTGTTTTAATGTTCATTTACCATATTTTAAGTTAATTTGATGGTATTTCTTGAATTCTTTACCATTTTAAGAGCATTTGCGGCACTTTTCGCCAATTTTTGGTTGCACTATAAGCAATTCGTGTACTGTCACAGTACTTCTTGTATACTTTTAAGGACTGTTTCGTATATCACTTATAAACACAAGAATGGCGAACTGCTGGAACGTGAGGGGTAGGAGGGATGAACTGTGTATCATTTACAGTCTTATTGAGCATACTCCACTATCGTAACCTAAACTGGCAGAGATAACCTCCTCATCATCCATTGTATCCCGCCATCGTCTAACCTAACCTCACACCAAACATCCTAACCTAATCTATCCCAGCCTTATCTGTTCTGGAACATCTTCATTATCTGTTCTATCCTTGCAACGTCTAACCTAATCAAAACATAACAAAACGCCACCTAATGTTACCAAAAAGCGTAACAAAGTTAAGCAAACGTAACCACAAAATGTAATCAAACGCAACAAACAACATAACAAGACGTAACCACAAAACACATCGAGGCGGCACATCGTAACAAGACGTACCCAAACTAACAAGACACAAGCACAAAACGTAACCAAACGTCACCAGCCTGTTGCTAAATTAACCTAAGCTAACCCATCCTTCATGATTTAATCAATCTCTATGAGGATCTAATGCAACCTATCCCAGACCATCCTTTCATTATGTATTCTATTCAGTCAACGTTTAACCTAATGTGATACCATCCTAACCCAATCTTCAGTATTCTAAACCAAATTACAAATTCCTGAAAATCTATCCTGCAGTCGTTTACCTTAACCTAATATTGAATATAGAGGCATTTCACCCATTGATTTTAACCCCAACCAATACTAAACAAAGCTGACTTTGAGTTTATTTTAACGAAATCGCAGGGTTTTATCCAGGTTTTATTACTTCAGGTTCTTAATTAGAAAGTTTTATGTTAATGTAGCTTTATTTCGTGATTTGTTTCATCGCTTAGCGTCTGTCCCCTTTTAATCTGGGCTTGAGACCAGCGTTAGAAGTTACTCCTAGTGGCAGGGTTACCGCCTTCTGCCTGCATTCTTCTTCTTTCTTCATGTTTATTCAGGTATATATCAGTGATAGTTGAGCAAAAATTCATTTTGTGTAAGCAGGCTCACGGAGAAAACCAACATATTAGTGTATGCATCACATCTTATTCATGGCTCACTATGCTGTAATGACAATAAGCGTATATAGATATTCCATCATCTGAAATCACTCTTTTATCGTCATGAGATGATAGGGCGCTTTTGTTGTATTGAACTGTTGAAACAATATGATGAGACTGAACTAAATTCATCGGAGTTCTTATGATTTCATTGACTTTTAGACAGTCCACACAACTATTGAATGTAATATAGTGGTTAATAGTGCTCCGCTTAATCCCCTTAATGTTTTTATTTCACTTCCGTTGATATCGAGCGTGCACATTTTACGTCTAAATCCTACAAAGAGTTAAATAATTCTTTCCGGTGTGTTCATCTTTAAATTTTCTCAACACATTTTTGTTTTGTGTTGAATAGCATATCTGATCTGTCGGATAATCAGAGGTATCTAGGTGCTTGAGCATCTGTAGTTTATTCTGGTACACATCTGTTGTAGTCAATCGATCGATGAAGGAGTCAATATCCATGTACAAGAGTTTCAGGTTTTCAGCTCCATAGTACTGAAGCAAGACATCATATTGATACGAGTACATAAGGGTTTTTGAAATGTCTAACACACTCATGCATACGTATATTGGTCTGTCGTGAAGGCATATGCACAGCAGCCAAGTTATCTCCATATATAGTTCTGTCGATTAATGTAGGTTTTGCTATACGTTTTTCCACCCTTTTACGATATATCACAAGTCGTATATCCATCCGATTCAGGAAGTTCTCCATTGTTTTCTCGAACATGGCTTTGTTGAACAGATTGTAAACATTCTTCTCAAAATCGTTTCTACCACCTTGCCGTAGCTTGTTATTAAATTCGACGTAAGGTTTTAAACCACCGTGAATGTCGAAATCGTAGTGAGCGACGAACTTTTGTCAGCTGTAGTTCATGAGAGAGAGAGCTTCTTTCTAGCTTCTGTAATGGACAACATACTTTTGTCGAGGTGCAATGTGAGGAACTAGCTTCTTTGTAGAAAATTATTTGGTTTCAAACACTCGGGTAGGAATGGTATAGCTGGCGCAAAACTTCTGGATTCGTGACCTTGATTGCCACCCCAGCTTTCGAGCCTAGGAATGGTTTATGTTTAGCTTACTCAACGAAAGCGATGTAATACCTTTCCTTACCCATAGTGCGTAACACATACAGTCTACACAGAAAGTGTTCCGCATCTGGTTGTAATTTCAAAGAGAGCAGTGCCTAAATAGTGCTTATTTGTGATATTTGATAACCATGGCTCCTACGTTTTCAAAGTTAAGTGTTAAAGTATTACATAGTCAAAGCCGGGAAATAATTGCAAATGTCCTCGACTTCATAAAGCAAGAATCAGAGATGACGGAAGAAAATATATCTTCATCCGAGTTCCACAAAAGCCTTAAGAAAGTGAAAGAAAGAGTAGCAAAAGCAACTGGTGTTTCACCGAGTTCCGTTACCAGAGTTCTCAAAGATAAGAAAAAACACATGGATGAAGGAGTACCATTTGAGACACCTGGGATGACATATAAGGTTCCTAAACGTGTTACAGAAACAGACGATTTCGACAAATGCGTCATTCGGCACACGATTCACAATTTCTACGTGGAAGAAAAAAACTGTGCCAACAATAAGCAGGCTGCTCATCAAGCTGAAAGACAGCATACATTTTCAAGGTGGTGCTACAAGTCTCAGAAAAATTATAAAAGATTGAGGGTTCAAGTGAAAGAAAACCAAATCAAATAGGGGAGTTCTAATAGAAAATCATGACATACGATCTCAGCGGGAAGAGTACCTTACCCTTCTCCGGAGGTACAAATCAAAATGTCGAACTATAATATATGAAGATGAGTCATACATACAAAGCAGTCATACAACGCCTAAAAGTTGGAGTGACGATAGTGAATTAGGTTTGCGGGCACCTGTTGCCAAAGGGCAAAGACTTATCATCGTTGATGCTGGTAGAAAGATTGGCTTCGTTCCAAATGCCCTTCTCATTTACAAGTTGCAACAAAAACAGGATATTTTCATCAAGAAATGAATGCAGAAAACTACACGAAGTGGATTAACATCATGTTGGTAACCAATATGCCTGCTGAGTCCGTCTTGGTTATCTACAATGCTTCTTACCATAACACACAAATTGACAAACCACCTACCTCAAATTCCTTGAAACAAGAAATGACAGCTTGGTTACTTAAGCATAATATAGCTCTTGATGAAAGCACGAGTAAAACAAAGCTATATAACATAATTAAAGCCAACAAACAGCTTCAGAAGTCCTAAATAATTGACCAGATATTAATACAACATGGCCATAATGTACTTAGACTGCGACAATATCACCCAGATCTAAACCCGATAGAATTAATCAGGGCTGATGTCAAAAAATGAGTGGCATGCAGAAATATCACTTTTAAATTAAAAGATATGGAGCAGTTATGTCGCCAGCGATTTGCAGAAATTGGAAGGCCAGAATGGGAAAATGTATATCGGCATGTGGAACAAATTGAGAATCATTATTTCGAAAAATATGGAATTGTAGAAAATCAAATATAAAGAATTCTCATCCATAATAATGGTGCAGAAAGTAGCGACGGCAATGATATGAGTTATTCGCAGAAGAGGAAGGGCTGTCAGGTGTGGCAAACGTGGAGGCAGGTGATTGACAGTTTTTTTATATTAAGCGTTTTTACAGCGTGGATTTAAATATACTGTATATAACTAGGTGTATCAGTGCAGCGCAGTGTAGTGTACTGCAGTGCATAACCGGTATGCGGATATTTGACAATGACTGTCCCACGCACTTCTGCAGCATGCAGACGACCAGTCACCTCCTGATCTGGTAAGTAACTCGCTTCATAGCTGTCATTAGGATTTTCACATGTCTAGAACTGTTGCGCCAATTATAAATCGTTATGTAGGTTATGCAGCTCACAGGATATTCGACATTCACTTCTGAAACATATCCGTGAGGGTCGTCATCATTCAAACCAGTTAGATCAATATCTTCACGCAAAGCCCACTCAAATCCTCCATAAGGAGGTGCGTGACACATTGTCCAACCGCATTGGTTATTAGCGTCCTCGTATGTGATAAATTGAGAAGGCTTCACCAGATCAAACTATTCCATAGAAGTTTTATTAGCCTCTGCATATCGGTGGGAATCTTGAAATAAACCTCCCCTTATACCAGATTCCACCATGAGAAGCTGATCTTAATTCTGTAGCATTCCAGCTCGATGCCAGTATATAGAAGCATAGCATCCCATGTAAGTCCTGGAGAGGTAAAATGACCAGGATCAACTTCGTGTGTTTTGAGGGTCTGGTCTCTAAATGCCTTAAAGACATCAGCAAAGAGAAGAATATCGGAGGTTAAGTAGAGGTCAATGTACTCGCCTAAACTTCTTATGATGAACTACTTCCTAACGTTTTTAGCATGATTGTAGTCACCGACTCTAATTTCTTCTTCATTTAATTTCCTGTAGAATGTTTCCCTTGAACGCAATTGTTTCTCATTCAAGACATCCTATTAAGTGACGTAATCGTATGGCAATATGCCCTTACGAGTCATAAAGCTCGATTTCTCAGGACCAAAGTGCTTCTCTGTTTCGGATATGTGTTAGGTCTTTTACTAGATTATTCGGGCTTGTACTCAGGAAGCGACAAGTATCCCAAACCGGAGCTTTATATCCCCAACATACTTAGAGAATGAGATGTAGCTTCCTTCATAATAGGAATCACCTTTACTCTTTCGCCTGTACATCCCAGCTTCTTAACAATGAAATGTGAACCATAGCCGCTCAGTTTATGAAAGAAGATTGGAATATATTTCGGCGTTTTCTAGGCCAAATTGCACTTATTATGCAGACTTCCGCGGTATTTTCCGCTGATACGTTCATGGTCGCGCACTTTGTAGTTTTTTCTGTAAATTCCTTAGCACATAAGTAACACTCTGTAGAAGAGTCAAAACCTTTTGCTGTTCATCTGTAAGTTTCAGAGACTTAGTAAGATTTTATCTGCTATAAATGTTCTTCGCAAGGGATGTTAGATATTCCACAAACCTTTCAGCAGCATCACAACCGCGATATACATAGGGTCGAGTAGAAAGATCAGCTTCTAGAGGTTCAACGTTGGATGAAGTCTTGACTTGAATACGAAGGCCCATTGGTGAATGTTTCCGATATGGCATTGTATAGCAAGTTTCAGGATTAACAGAGCATGCATGATATGGCATGAGAATACTCTCAAAATCTGCATAGATGACATAGGGCAGTTTTATCATCTTCTCCACATTTTAAATTGCACGATAGAGTTATCCTTTGTACGCAAAGCTATCATAGCGATATCATGTTGTCTACAGATATTGGAATGTTCTTGTAGTTTTCCAGCCCACTTGAATACCGATTATCAAAATGTGTGAAGCAACGCTTGCATGTTTAGATCACATCATCGTGTTTAGTTTTCCGTTCTCGAACAAGCTTCCTAAAATTCTTTATATAAACGTAGTGTTGTGGCCCAGTAGCATCACTCAATAGAAGAAGGTCACGATGGTCAGACAGTTCCTCATCAAATGGCCTTTATAGGAAACAATCCTTGCTTCTCATTTAGTCCAAACACATTTATAGAACTTCCTTTTCCTCAAACTTAGGGATTTGAGCCAATGTCGTATGAAACGAAACACAAGACAATTCATACTTATCTTCAAATTGGAGGTATTTCCTCACACGTGGTGTACTATTGTGTATGAAATTTTGCGAGAGTGGCATACATAAAACATTTTTCACCACGATAGCTCTGTGAGGTTATGCACAATTTTCTCGCTTCAACAGCTCGCTGACTGAAGGATATAGCTGCTTCCTCGAAGGGGTTTGTATTTGTTAATACGGAGCCGAACCTCCTCCACGACAAACAAAACCCAGTTACTGTCCTTAACCCTCCGTCAGGCGCGCACTTTGGTAGAACGCCGTTAGTCGCGCGGGGCCTAGTAGACCCGCGCTATATTTTTCTTGTTATTGTTTGTATTTTTGTTTTCTTTCGTTTATTTTTTCCTGTTTTTACCTTTATTTAGATTAAGCGTACAAGGCTTTCATTAATAGGTATTATCTTACAACATAAAATACAAGCTAAAATATGAGTACATATACGTTATAAATTCTATTACAGTAAGTATAAAGAAATACATTGCCATTTCCAGGTATACATACAACTTGTAATTTCAAATGTTCAGTTACTCAGAATCATCTACTATTTCACCCGTGTTTTCCCCGACTAAGCAACTATCGCAAATAATTTTAGCATGTTTGCTCAAACACAGGGGGTGTTGCATTTCCCACATGCATATTTAGTTTTGTAGTTAATTTTGTCTTTGTTGCTGGGTTCACATCGTTTCCTTTTCAATGTGCATAGTGGTGTATTTGACAATTCATCTACGCCGGATTCTTGAGGTTTATATTTTGTCAAAAGTCCTTTCAAATCATCCGATAGATTTGATGCTGTTGCTCTTCTTTGTAGCTGTTGCAACAGTAAAGCTAAAGGTAGTGATTTCAAATACTCCTGCCTTGTGGAATATTTATTTTGGTTTCCAAGGAAGATAACCCTAGAATTAATACCTGCAATGTGCAAGATATGGTAAAAAATTACCATGGACCACATTCTCGTTGTTCTGGCTATATTGTATGTAGCACACAATTTATCTACTGCATCAACTCCACATTTAGGGTCGTTGTAATGCAGGATTATTTCAGGCTTT
Source organism: Deroplatys truncata (assembly GCA_030765065.1). Taxonomy (NCBI): domain Eukaryota; kingdom Metazoa; phylum Arthropoda; class Insecta; order Mantodea; family Mantidae; genus Deroplatys; species Deroplatys truncata. The sequence continues at coordinate 343,269,619 of CM060990.1, read as the reverse complement.
TTCTCAGCACCTTCTGATAACTGTGTGGTGAAACATGTAGACGTGAGAGCAAAACCACTGCTTTACCCCTTTTTGGAACATATGAAACAAGTGTTTCATTTTTTGTGAAGCCAAATATGCTTTCGTACTGTCTGCGATCTTTTGGAGAAGTGAAATTAGTGGGTAACTTTTTTGTCCTTCGCACTGTACCGACGAAAGAAAGTTGTCTTTTGCGCAATTCATTCAACAGCGATACACTGGTAAACCAATTATCTGCAGTGACGTTCCGTCCAGTGGCAGAGATTGGTTCAGTTAGTCTCAGCACTACAGCCTCTGCCGAGTTAGTTTGCAAATATGGTCCGTCCGGCTGCTGTCCACAATAAATTTCCATGTTAGTTGTATAAAACAGTTTTGCATCACTCAAACAGAATATCTTTATGCCATACTTGTTTGGCTTGGATGGTATATATTGTCTAAAAGCACATCGACCACGAAATGCCGGCAACTGTTCGTCGACAGTGACATTTTGTCCAAGAGAATAATGTTTCTGACAGTGGTTCAGAAACAATGTAAACATTCCTCTAACAACATCCAATTTATCCAATCTTCGTCGTTCCAGTCTTGAGCTTTTGTCATCAAAGCGAATACAGCGTATTAGAAAACTGAATCGTTTTAGGACATAGCCATTCGGAATAGAGGAGTTCCAAGATAGGTTCTCCAAAACTCGTGAATATTCTGGCGTCCAACACGAAAAATTCCTGCCAGGTACAATAAGACTAGGAAAGCTTTTATTTCTATTACATCAGTAGGAGTAAACAACGGGTTTGAACACACACATGTATGTGTGTTTGTACCCGTGTAATGGTTAGACGGTTTTAGAAACCGTCTATATGAGTAACGTGAGGGGATTACGTGATGTTGAGAGTCTAAGGTGAAGTGTGTATGAAGCTCGTCCCTCTCTCTCTCCCTCCCTCTGTGGTTTTTTTTAAACAGGTATGCATGTATGTATGTATGTGTGTGTTAGAAGCCGTGTAATGAATAAACGGAGTTAGTACCCGTGTGTGGGATTACGTGACGTTTGGGAGTCTGAGTGGTAGAATTCTGAAGTCCGTCCCCCTCCCTGTAGCACGTCATTTCCCCTCGTGAAGTTGTTGATACACTGTATTGTTATGTTGTGAAATTAAATGAATAATAAAATAATTAAAAGCCGAAAAAAAATATCTGTAGCACGTTATTTCCCTTCGTGAAGTTGTTGATACACTGTAATGTTATGTTGCAGAGTTAAATGAATAATAAAATAATTAAAAGCCGAAAAAAATATCTGTGTGTGTGTGCGCGTGCGCGCTCACGTGTAGTAAAATTTTGTCTATCTCTTATTATTTTTTTACCAGTTATGCAAAAGTCGTTCACAATGAAGAATCGTTAGAGCCATTTTTGAGAAAAATGATCCATGTAAAGGGTAGTCTGGGATGGTGGGGATTTTTCTTGAAAAAACCTTCGTGAAGATACTGAACCAAAATACTAAGTTTGGTGTTTCCCACAGCTAGAAACTTGGAATCTTTCATCAAGAAGGCAATGGACTATAAAATAAGAAAACCATGCGAGGCTAATATAATATTCGAGTTAGGTGTATGAATGTTAGGCTGCATGAGTATGTTACAGAAGACTGTGTATGTGAGAAAGTGCCCACGTGCGTAACGGTATAAACCAGTGCAAAACGAGCATGTTCAATCCCCACCACCACCCTATCCATTAAATGTGAAACGAGAATGGATCGGCGTTCACAGTCGACTGTGAGCTAGCACGATGAGTAGTGAAAATATCAGAATCGCGAGCGATAGTGACAATTGTTGCTGGGTGAACCTCGAGGAGTAAGAGCAAATGAAGCAGCACTGTCTCGATAAGCATGAGGAAATATGTGATGGCGATACGCATACCATCATCTGTAAGGAACCATCACAGCATCAACAAATGTCGTCATTCTTCCGTTGTGGAGAGTGCTGCGACGTGTATCTCAAAGCAAAGGCGTAAGTAAGTAAAGAACATGTCATAGAATAGATTTAGTAGGGGGAGAAAAAAGATAGCTAGCAAAAAACCTGTGCCTTTGTTTTTACAGAACGCCCGAAGGAGAAGATGTGCCACCGCATCGCAACGTGGATCAGTCGGTGTCGACATCCGAACCCGTGGAGGAGAAAGAAGAAGAAAGGTAAGCAGAATCATTGTGAATAAAAAGAAATAGTTTTTTTTATTAATGACTCGTGTGTGTTAAAACAGAGATGTTGTGTATATGTCTACAGGTCCGAAAAAAACCTGACAAGAAGAGGAACAAGGCAAAAGTCGTAAACAAGAAGAAGATGTTGGAAGCCTCTCGAGAGAACGTTATAGTGCTCATCTTTGACCCCATTCCAGAAAAGTCAGAGGAAGATGAATCCAAATAGCGTGTTTATGCACGACGACATCTCCATCAGCTCCAAGCATCGTGTGAATATAGGACTGCATTACGAACTCGCATCCCTCTTCATCAAAGCAGTTGACGAAACTTTTGTATACATAACAAAAGAGGACTGGCAGATAATAGTTCGAAATATAGCTGTGATTGAAACGTATGTGAAAGACGGTAAGCTTCCTCGTTTATCGTACAGTGAGAATATAATCTATGCATATAACGTAACAGTGCATATGAATAAAGTTAATGAAATAGCATTTGAGAATACGTGTCTAAACGAAAATGTCATAAACCTGGACATTGTTGCAATAGCAGGACTGAAGAGACTAATTCCATACATTGAAATACATTTATTTCAATTGCATGACGTTCATAAATCAATGTGTTCATACGATGTTAGAGGTAGGAGTGTCAGAAAAAAGTTAAAGGAGATGTATGCTAAAATCAATAAAAAAAATATAGGGTAATTTTCTTTGCCATAATAAGAGTATTGAAATTTAGAATACTGATCATACAGAGATGCAAACTTTGAATTTGCAAAATCCAAATTCATGTCATGATACGGATAACATTCGCTGTTGAGATAAAGCTTCAGATTGGTGATATTGCAGTGATCAAAGATAGAGCTATCTTTAGCAAGGTAGTTCAGTCTGTCGGTCTGTGCACCCACTATGACAAAACGCGGTTTCTCAAGCTTCGATGTCGTTGCAACGTTCCACGTGAACGCTTTAGTCTGCGGTACTGCAGGTTGAGTGTGAAGGTCCAGGGTTCGAAAAGCAACGTGTAGTGGGCGATCTGACTGGACGAGTTTAAGTTTCTCCACCCTCTTGGCATCGGAGAGTCTAAGTACGGGCATCCTCCATTCGGTGCGGTTTAGTTTAATGATAGTCACATCGTTGCCCATCACACAATTATTAGAATTTTTACATCTAATGAGAACGAGTTCAAACTTGCTATTAAGTATCAGCTCCTTGTGATCGTCTGCGAAACCCAGAAGCATCGAAAGAGGAACGATAGCGTTGAATACACCGCTCGATGCGTTCACGATGTCTACAGATTCTCCGGGATACGTCCAGCCGGCGTTCTGCAGGCGATTGGAGTCCAAAGTGTTGAGAGCCGCATAGTTGCGCATAGTCGTAGAAATTCCAGGATTTCTCGTTCTATCTATGGTAGTACCATTCATATCTAAGCGAACTTCATCGAACAGAAACGCCATGGCATTGTTGGTCAGTGTTGCAGATGAAGCTTCGCCAGTAGGTTTTGTCACAGATCCCTCTATGTAGAGGTAACTTCTGCTAGGAAGCGTGTACAAATCCTCGGCTTGGCATGGTATTCTAATTTCATCATTCACATCTAGAGCAGACGTATTGTAAGGTAGGAAGACATGTTCCTCCTCTTTACTAATCTTATCGTCAAACGTCGGAACCCCGGTCACATCTAAAGCATCCATTACAGAACCTTGAATCCCAGACGCTCGAGGAACTCTCGGTTGGATGGTGTAGGCAGTTTGCGTGTCGAAGACTGAGTAGGTATCAATCTCGAGAGAAGCTTTTTATTATAGTAATGCCTTTTAAAATTTATTCCCATTCCGTCTTATGTGCAGTCTCACTGTTATAGTTTCGTTTCTGAAGTCGAGCGTATCCCCGTTCTGGTCTACCACGCGAATGCTGAGATGATCAATGAGATTCGTGTCGATGATGGGTAGATATATAGGACTGGGCGGTTCCTGCGAGATGTGGTAGCCCGGAGGAACCGACGGGAAAAGCTCGTAGAGAGAATGCCCGCTTTTACCGTTGATGAAGGATCCAGTGGCAAGGCTGCACTCGACGCGTATGATGCTGACCTTAAAGATGTTCACCAGTTCGTCAGACTCGGTCAGTACACCCGGTTCCACCGTGCGCTTGCCGGTGAAACCGAGAAGAGAGCCCACCGATCTCTCTCGAGCGAAATCGATAAAGTAGGGGCACCGAACCTCAGCCTTCATAGTGTTATTATTGGGACGGAGAAAAACGTCATCGCCGGCTTTGAGTCTATCCTTGAGGAAGGTGTTTATATCTTCTATTTCATAAGTTCCAGGTGGAATTTCGACAGTTTCAAGTTTTCCATCCCGCACGTAATGGAAAAGGTTATTGCTAGGATCAACATTTGGTATGGAGTAAAATGTCTCGAAATTCAGTAGAGCAATCTTGTAAACTCCATCTGGATCCAGATGGAGTGGCGGATTCAAATGGGTAGAGAAACTAGAATCAGATCCGCTCACAGTGATAGTGTAACTCATTTCGACCATTCGAACATCCTGTGGAAAGTGTTTTATAACAGAAACTGCAAGCACAGATGAACACAAATGACAGAATCGAAATTCTGATACCTGTGTCTGTTATACATGATCTTAACACCGTCGAGATAGGATTCTATCTCTCTTGGAGGTTTCAGATTGCCGAAACTGTCAAAATAAAAGGCTAAATTTCCATCCTTGCGTATAGAAACCCAATGGGTACCGGGATTCTGCGAGTTGTCCAAATTGACGACGATCCTCTCTGCACGTCTAGGTCTTAGAGGCAGTTTATCTAGCATGTATACGCCTCTAAAATTAGGAATGCGTAGACGTTCAGCATAAGTTTCAATCTCCGCACCGCTTAAGGCTTTTTCCGGGATAAGTACAGACCTCGCCCCGAGTTTTTTGGACGTAGATACAAGCCCCTTCCCTTCCTGCGTCGTCCACCTCCCTTCTTAAGACCTCTGCCCTTGCCCGTGGCTAATGCTTCCATGTGCTGATTGTGACGAACCAGCTCGTTCAGTTGCTTCTCCGCAGCACGTTTCTTATTCACCGAGGTAGCGATCTGTGCGGCTCCCCCTGCCAAGCTACCTGCAGCACCCAATGCTGCCAAAAGCGGTAGCAAAGGTAAGATTCCTCCTCTAGCGGGTGGCGGTAGTATTCTCTTCCGACGTTTGCGCAATCCGGCACCCATGGCCAGCTTTCCCTTCATGATTGCGGTCACAAGTCTAGCGGCAAGCTTCTCGCCAAACGTAGCGTCGGCAAACTGCACGCGATTCCAGGCTTTTTCCACAAGAACCTTATCAGCCAAATGCCTCGGAACAGTATCCTGATGTGTGGCGTAGGCGATATCGTGTTCTCGACACGCAGCGTCCAATTCGTTTATAGGAGGATCCCCTCGCTGCAATCGCTTATGTAGCTTAGTTCCGGGACCACAGTACCTGTAGCCGGGCAAATGAGCCTCAAACGGTAGAGAATTAATCAAAGAATTAAGTACTCCGGAACCCTTCCGAGCGCGTCCAGAGCTCATGATACACTATGAAAATAAAAAGCGAAAGATATAACTTATAATCTTAGTCGCACGATGGAAGTAGTGAAGCAAAAGTGTTCGTTACCCATACAAGTTTTAGACTTCGACAATGACATTCGCGAGGGAAGGCACGGCTCTCTCTTCCCGAGCAACGTCAGAGCGCTCATTCTGGGTAGCTCGAATGCGGGGAAGACGAATATCTTACTCAACCTGCTAATCCACGAGAACGGGCTAAGGTTCGAGAATCTTTACATTTACTCGAAATCACTGCATCAACCGAAATATCAGTACCTGCTCAAAGTGCTGAAAACCATACCCGATATAGGAGTGTACACGTTCGAGGACGGTGATAAAGTACTGGAAACCTCAGAAGCCAGAGAAAATTCCATATTCGTATTCGATGACGTCATCAACGAGAAACAGGGTAAAATAGCTTCGTATTACAGCATGGGCAGACACCGTAACGTCGATGCTGTATATCTAGCACAATCTTATGCAAAGGTACCCAAACATCTAATTAGAGACAATGCAAATATGATCGTACTATTCCGACAAGATAATCTCAACTTAAAGCACATATACGACGATTACGTAAATACTGATATGTCTTTTACGGAATTCAGAGAGTTGTGTAAGCAAGTATGGGAGAGTATGACAGATCGAACTCGAGACCCTTTGTTGTCATGGTACCTGAATTTCCGCTGAATGAAGGACGATACAGAAACGGTTGCGATGTATTTATCAGTGTGAATAAATGCAGAGTATCGCTCATTACAGCTATGAGTATCGACAGATTCGGATCGCGCAGGATCATCCCATCCAGGGGTGTGCTTAACCGTTATATTATAAATCGAGATGACACGGGAAACTATCAATTCAACAAAAAGCGATTATGCAACATTCAGGATCCTGAAGAAGAATATGATGCAACGACTAAACACTATGTGGATACGCTTACGACTATCGTCGAGCATCGAATGCAGACATTCACCGAAAAGACTTCATATCAGCGTATGGGCGAATTTGAAGCTATGCTTAGGCAGCACTTGCAAACATCGCTCGAAGGTCAACATCAGAGCCTAATGGAATACCTGAGTAAATATGCGTTCAAACGCGATGCAGAAAAGAATGTCATTCTGGATACGATAAGAATGAAAGTACTATTACCTCCAGTTGACGATCATGATGTCCCGAATAAAAAATATATTTTGGATTACATAAATGCACACACACCGCTTCCCGATTCGAACGGTAACGTTTCCTTTCGAAAGAAACGGATAAGGGAGATAGCCGATCCCGTGGATGATAACGATGCCGCAACTAAAAAATATGTTAGACATTTAGTTGTAAAGAAAAATGCCGAAACACAGACAGTTTTAAACCGAACTCTAGCTTCTATGCCTCAAGAAATTATTGCAGCAGTAGAAAAAAATCTTGATACCGTGGTAGCCTCAATTATGAGTAGTATTGCTAATCTTAATTCGCGAGTGAATCTAATAAATACTATTTTAGGGAAAATGAGTGGACAGCTCATCATTACATTGCAAACGAAACCGTACAGAGGTAACTCACAGAGATACATGCTAACTTCGGGACTCGAATACTACAGGTCCCCGGTTAGCGGAGAGGTGTTTGGCTGCAATATGATTTCATCATCGCATCCCAATACGAGAACGGATGCAATATTTGCAATAAATGATAAACGCGTTGAAAGTTATCCTGCACTCGTCATGTTGGGCGATAAGTTGACCTTCACAGCTCCAGTTAATCGTGCTAAAGATGGACATATTCTAAGTATCGACTTAAAAATCTCCTATATATCGATGCCAGCAGCTTAAATCTGCATTCATTTTACGATGGATGTAGAAGGCATCAGACTCAAGCAGTCCATCGCTCGACACAGTAAAGCGATAAGGGAAAAGTTACGTTCCCTGAGGGGTCTCAGGTTCGAAACCCAACGCGTGATGTCCGAGGTTCTTCAGCCCGTCAGCGTTCCTCTGAAGGATATACTAAAGAATCAAGAAAAAAGCAAAACCCCTCTCTCTCACCCCGAAGAAGAAGAAGAAGCTGATACCCTCGTGAATTATCTGAAGAAGGTGCGAACAGCTAGCGGCAGCGATCTGGACGTTACCTTTGGAGTACGGTATGAAGACGGGGATTATAAGTTAGGAAATAAATTAATTACATTTGCAGATAACAGTGTTCAGATAGGAGATGAGACTTATGAGGCTAGCCCCGGGCTGTACGAACTATTATTCAAGCGAGTACCTCAGACCTCATCGTATACGGAAGACGATCTGGATATTTATTCTCAGATTTTGAAACAAACTCTAGTTCACAGACAGGGCTACAGCAGGAGCGGTCGTCTGAGATCGAACAAGGGGTATAAATATAAGAATATCATACGCAGGCTTATCGACACTACGACCAGTTCCGGTCTCGAATGGAAGCAGCACGTTCCGGGTAGGAAGTTGGACTACGTATACTGGTCCGATCCTAATAGTCTGATTAGCAGACTCAGATTGCTCATTGCATCGAGGGAGGCTGGCAATTTGAATCATACAACGGAAATTCAAGAGATCATCACAGAATTGAAAAACTCGAAAATAATAGTATGATTAGACGAAACATCGTTAGTGAATTACATTCCCCGGCCAGAAGGAAATTTCTACGTAGGAAAATAATTAGTAAAGGTCTTAATGACTTATTACAAATAGACCTTATTGAAATGATACCATACGCAAAACAAAACAGAAACTATAAGTACATTCTTATTGCTGTTAATTTTTACTCAAAAATGGCTTATGCAAGACCTGTGAAGGACAAGACCGGAGTGAATGTTACAAAAGCAATGCGAGATATACTGGAGGATCTGAATACAACACCTAAGAATATTCAATCCGATAACGGCAAGGAATTTTACAATAAGCATTTCAAGCAATTAATGACCAGGTATGGAATTAATCACTATAGTACATTCAGTGTCATTAAGGCTGCTGCTGTCGAGCGTTTAATAAGAACGCTTAAAACTATGATGCATAAGGAATTTTTGACTAAAGGTTCATATAAATGGCTGGATCTCTTGCCAAGAATCATTAACATCTACAATAATACTTACCATTCGACGATTCAGATGAAGCCTCGCGACGTCAGGAACAACGATCTCCTCCTCACGGTGTATCGTCGTGATGTTATGAGGTACGAAAAGAGGAACGCCAGGAGGTTCAGTGTTGGGGAACGTGTTAGGATCTCTAGGCATAAGGGTCTACTCGAGAAAGGTTACACACCTAATTGGAGCACTGAAATCTTTCGCATTGTCAGGGTAAGAAGCACAGTCCCACCCACCTATCATCTGGAAGATGGTGAGGGGAAGGTAATACAAGGTGGATTCTATGGTCATGAATTATTAAGAACTAGTTACCCTGACACATATCTCGTAGAAAAAGTACTACGTCGACGTGGGAATAGGTTACTCGTCAAGTGGCTAGGCTTTCCAAAAAGTGAATGGATAGAAAGGAATGCTGTAGGTAGAAGATGCAAAAAAACTAAGACAAAATGTTTTTAGGATTCAGGATGTGTGTTGTATAATTTTATTTCTTAAGAAATAAAGCAACAGAATCCAAAAGTAATTGAGTTTTATTTATTTTTTAAAAATAACCCTACATATTCCCCATCACCCCCAAAAAATATAAACATGTAAAAATGAGGACTTATTCAGGTGGACATGTAAAAAAAGTATGGTTTGCATCATAAAAAGCTTTAAGTATAAGAAATGCACAACAATCTCTCACATTAAGCAGAATTACATTAAATGGGGACGACATTCATAAACAACACTTATGAACTCAAAAAAATTGGTTTACATAACATATACCATAAACTTTAAAGAAAATATAACCCTCATCCCAAAAAAGTATAAACATGTAAAAATGAGTACTTATTCAGGTGAACATGTGTTTTCATTTATAAAACAAGATTTGTGAAGTTCAAAGTATATAAAAAGTTCAATTACAAAGAAAATGAGTACTGGACATGTGAACTCGAAAAAAGTATGGTTTACCAAGTCCCTCATTAAGCAGAATTACATGAAATGGCATACTTTCAATAATGTAAAAAAACACAGTCTCTCTCTCTCATTAAACAGAATTACATGAAGTGGCATACTTTCAAATAAGGTAAAAAACACATAGTCTCTCTCTCTCGAATTACATTACAATGTCAGCTGTGCTCAGAGGTAGCAGGATCTCTTGGAATAGAAAAATGTCCCCAGGCCATAGTTTTATGCGAGTTTTCAATCATATAACGTTTGGTATCAAGCCCTCTCAATGCAATTTTGTTCATTTCTACTGTGTGAACGTTATGCTTACGACTTTGGAAAGTTGTTTGTCTGGCATAATGTGCTACATTCATGTCATTGAGACAAGATAGGTAATCATCAAAAGTTATTGAACGCATTGCAGCCTTTGAAACGCCTTTTGACTTCTTAACGATCTGACCATCAAAACGATATGAGTACAGCTTAGACCTTAGCCCAGCGTATTCTGTCATTAATTTGCCCAATAATTCGTCTTTAAATAAGCCCATTACTTTCCTGTTTACCATAGGTATCGAATATATGTTATCGGGCGGGTAATTGGTTGTATCAAAATGCTGAATGTAGGTTTTGATAAAATCATAAACATCTGTACTAGTTTCAAACAAAAATGAATCGGTATCCATGTAATTTAAAGACAAATCATTTAGGTTCTTTTTCAGAATGTTATAATAAAAGTGGTACATCACATATTTAGAAATGTAAAGTATTGCCTGTCCTATGTATATGGGCTTACACATGTGAATTTCTTCCTTTGCCAGTTCGATACCCACAAGGTTCTCGTCAAATATAATGTAACGCAAAAACGTTTGACGCGATATCAGCTTTTTCGCTTGTTTTCAACTGGTAACGAGACGAAAATCGTTATACTTACGTACATTTTCCATAAACTTTCCATAAACACAATTATTCATTTTTTCCATAGATTCTGACCGAATTTAGATTTCTCCTCAGCACGTTTTGTAGCGTTCAAGTCAATGTATGATTTTAACCAGAAGGATTGTTTGTAAGCCACTGCTCTATGTATGTATTTCAACTTCATTCCTAATTCTACACATTGCTGTAGATTACGGTAATGCAAGACATACTTAGACTTATCAGATAGTGTTGCAAGGAGCTTATTGCATGTATCCTTTGGAGGTATTTCGCTCTTTGGACACAGTGGAAGATCGTTGTGTTCGTCGTGAATGGCTTTAGGATATTCGAGATCGACTTCGAGCACATATCCCGTTTCCGAATCTGGCGGTACGGTTAGGAATTCTATTGCATTAATTTCATCTCTATTTAACCATCTGAGTTCGCCACATGGAGTTGCATGTCTTGCCATAACAAATCAGTATAAGTTTGTACAATCGAAAAGTGCTAAGTATTTAGGTGGTAGAGATTCGTTGTATTCATTCATGTACTTGTTATTGGCTTTGGAGTATCGCTGCGACACCGTGCAAAGCCCACCCCTGATTCCTGATTCGAAAAACTCTAGCATTTCTTTGTCGGTGATTAGCGATAATTTTGTTTTAGTCGTCTTTAACATCGCCTGATAGGCCAACCCGGGAGCAGTGTAGAAATGGCACGGATCTAGTTTATATAAATTTAGGCATAAGTTTCTGAAAGTTTCAAAAATGTCAGTCAATAACAATGTGTCAGTCTTAAGATATAGATCGCTGTATTCGCCTAAGTTTCTGATATTTAACTCTCGCCATACTCTTTGAGCATGCAAGTAATCTTCCGTTGTTATATCATCAAATTGTGATATATCTGGTAATGCGGTCTCTTTCAATTTCTCTACGCAATCCAGATATGTGTATGGAAATACGCGTTTACGTATCATTAGCTGCCGATGTGCAGGATTTTCGTATGCTCTGTTTGTATTTTTAAAGTCCTCGGGGTTTAGCATATCAGCTAAATTGCTCAATTTATCATCGAGGAATCTATAACTATCAAGAAATCTGAAACATATACTTTTTCCATTGGACGTATATCTCTTACTGAATGATAGATGGTTTTCAGATGTTTGTGAAATACATGATATGGGTTCTCGATCGTAAGCGAGATGTTTCACGAGAAAATGTGAATCGTAGTTTGACAGACAATGAAAAACAATCGGTATGTAATTTGGTAACTTTCTATTCAGATTACACGAATTGTGGGCCGCTCCTATGAATCTACCGGTCAATTGACAATGGTCTAATATTTTGTCAGATTCGGACTCAAATTTATCTTCACACAGATGACAGAAATCAGTATTTCTGAATTTTATTTTATCTGCATCGGTCATATTTAACTCTTTGTTTTTCGAGTAAATATCGATTACATCGTCTGCAATTACAGTTAATTCGCTGAAAAAATCTTGAATCGCATTAGGACCTCTAAAGATTTTGAATTTCGATAAGGTATCGTCATAATTGCATACAAGGTTTAAAGCTATTGATACTGCTTCGTGTCTTTGTAGTGATCTCGTCCAACTGCTATCTGCGGAGGGCTGACATGAATGCACTTTTTTAAGTATTGATTCGATATCTGCATATATGACAAATGGCACCGGAGAGCACTTCGAGTATGAATTGAATCGAATGGTGTCATTTACCCCTATTTCAGGCATACTAACAACTTGCGATTTCATGCATCTCCTTTTATGTTTAGCTAGGTTGCTTTCATTCGAGAAGTATTTCATGCATGCCTCACATATACACATCCTACACTTGCGTTTAGTTAATTGTGAGGACAACAGGCGAGATAGGTCATTTATTAAGCAATAGTATGATCTAGCTTCATCGGCAACTCTTAAGAGGTTCACATGATGCTCTTTACGTTCCGAGGTTTGATATAATGGAATAATTGAATATTCGTCTATACCATATACAGTGATAGATATATTATCATTTTGCTTTTCAAATTTTTGTATGTCATCTAAAGATACTGGAAACTTTATTCCTGCGAAATTAAATTCTTTAAACATATTGTACTTGGAGTACGAACTCACTCTATAGCTGTTACGCTTTACCGGAAATTTGGATGCCAGTAGGCAATATCCGAAACATTTGTTATCAGTATTCCTAATATTGGTCACTGCTCTCTTGTGTTTTATGAAATCTGGCACCTTTATGTTGCAGCCTGCATTTAGCGGATCGTAGTGACAGAAATTTAGAATTAACGAACATATTTGGTATAGTGATTTCGAACTGCTTTTCGATTCGAATGTATCAATGTTGAATAATATGGGATGTTTAAGTTTACTCTCATACCAATCGCTAATGTTTGTACCTTGTAAGATAGCATCCATTTTACTATTGAAATTAAATGTCTCGATCTTTTCATTTTCGGGTGTTTGGATGACATATTTGCATACTAATATGGCACATAACTTTATTCCTGACAAATGACGAGCGAGATTGCTCCGAATTTCACTGCTAACGAGCGGTTGACATTCATCTAGAAATGTTTCAGGATCTATCATTCCCACCGAGTTTTCTATTTGACTTGTATAGATCCGATTTTTAAATGCCGATTCAATAGTCATGCATGCAAGATCCTTCTGCCTCTGTTCACTCACCGATTCTGTTCTTGGTTTCTTTGATGGAGACGCGCTATCATCTTTCGGCGACGTAGTCCTCTTGTTCGGGGATCCGGTCTTATTTGAGATCACGTGCACGTGTTCCTCTGAAATTGAAATAAATGAGGTGTCATCAGTAATACATATTTGATATCTTTTAAGCTGAAAAAAATGTTCAGGTAAAGTTTTTTTAAAAAAACTGAAATCGAGTTTTCTTTTTTTCGTGATATTAATTTGTTACTTTTTTGAAGCATGCATGAAAGCTGAAAAATCTATAACAAATAGTTCATTTTTTTATTTGCAGTAATCAAAGTATCTTTAAGCTGGAAATAATGTTGATTTTATTTCAAGTAAAGTTTTTTAAATCGAATTTTCGTTTTTCGTGATATTAATTTGTTACTTTTTTGAAGCATGCATGAAAGCTGAAACAAAAATATATAGTTCACTTTATTAAGGCTGAAAACAAATTTGTCATTTTATTTCAAAGTAAAGTTTAAAACCTGAAATCTAATTTTCTTTAAAGCTGAAAAGAAAAATATCCCTTTTTTAGCATGAAATACACTTATATAACAAAACTGCTTCATTATTAATGTTTGATGCTACTGACATTAAAGTTATATATTAAAAAGAGGAAATGGAATTTTACTTATAGCTGAAAAAAGAAATATTGTCAAATTATATTTTTTTTTGTTGAATGTTTAAGCTGAAAAAATTTATTATCTTATCCGATTACTTTAATGTAATGTTTTGTTTTAACACATACATGCGAACATTAACTCACCTTTTCTTGTCATGGAGTGGATTACTGCAGTGTCTGCAGATGCATCTCCTTCGCTTGAGAATTCTCCTGCATGTTTGAACTCGTCTGAAAATTATACAATTCATTATTGCAACGATCTGAGAAGTGAAAATAGTAACATTTTATCGACTGGTTATAATCTGAAATTTCGAGATACACGTACAAAGACAAGATTTTTATCCATGCAGTATAGTTATGTCAAATTAATCTTAAAAGGTCAAAAAGTTATAACTATTCCATTAAGAATTTTTTTCTCTTTTCCGAGATGCATTATTTTTTTTCTGAACTGAGCTAACACATGCAAAAAACTGTTTTAATATACCTTTTTTTGTAAAAAAGTAATCTTGTGACGTCGATACCCGCTAGCTAGCGTCTCTTGTCCCATGTACACAAGGTGATAGCCTCCTTCATTTATAGCAGTTTTCTGTTCTGTAGTCATACTCTTAAATCTCTCGGGAAGAAAGATCTGATACTGATCTAATATTACTACGACGCGTTCCCCATATCTCGTGCTAAGCGTCTTCAGCTTGTTTATTTTGAACGGCACGTTTATTTTGAACGGCACGTTTATCTCCAGATCTGCAAGTTTCTTTGTTGGTACTATTGGAGCGCCTTCTCCAATTTCATTGAGCTGGCTTATGATTTGATCTGAAACATACAGACGCGTTTCAACAGGTTTATATTATTTAGGTCACGAAAAAACACGGAAATAAAAGACACATTGAATCGATCGTTTGGGTCACTGAAGTATATGTAAAAAGACACACAGATCGAAATTGTAAGAAATAATAATTTTTTTCACTTACCATCCATGTTCTTTCCTGGCTGCGCACTTCTGTTGCAAATGGTCTTTTTTCGTACTCCCTTACACATTTTATATGTCCCCGACGTTGTTAGCCCCCCCTCCCCACAAACACTTGTTCTACGCTGCAGTCACATGTCCAACGGAATAAGTACTAAGTTCTTAAGAACGGTATCCTACGTCTTTATAAGTTCACGATACTATTACGCCTATTTTCCCTTCTCCTTCCACGTATGCGCACGCAGTTATCTGACCATTGGCTGACATTCGTTCGTGACAAAAAATTACCTTGTCCACCTGGCCCCTGTACTTACGATAATTATAGCATTGGTAGGATCCGTGTTGCTGCTTCCTTTTTGCTACAGGCAATTTCTTACGCTACTTTCAGTTTTTCCATAACCTATAATTATTAGGTTCATTTAAAAATTCTGAAGTCCTGGTTTCTCTCTATGCCTTCGGGTTACAGAGACGAGAGAAAAGACATTGCATTTGCATGTCTCAGCATGTGAGCTCGATATGCCGAGGTTTTTTTAGAGCATTTAATTTTAGTAATTTATAGTTCATTGCTGTCTTGACCCTTCTGTTACTGATCCAGCGTGAACGGGAATCACTCGCATGGATTTCTTATTTTGCCTTCTTGATGAAAGATTCCAAGTTTTTACCTGCGGGGGGACTCGAAAACGTACGTACGTAACGGTACACTTGACTCGAATATTATTAGCCCCCTTAGTTTTTTTCTCATTGCCTTCTTACTGAACGGGATCTCTTCTTCTTTGATTCATACATTGAAAACAAAACCTTGGATATGACGAGATAACCGTATACATAACTCGAATTCACACGTCCTCTGCCTCTGAACGCGGGAGCCATACATTAGTTTTTTTAGCAAACGCGGTAACCATACACATAACTCGAATATTATTTAAGCCATACATCTTTTTTTCTCACTTCATTGCCTCTCTTCTTGCAATTTTTTACTTTATCTACTACGTATAGTAAGTATTGCATTCCGCCCAAAAATTCGATGCCGAGATTTCACAGGAAATACATGTTTTGAGACCCCCCATTTTTGGAAACATGTCCGTGTGTCTGTATGTGAACAGTCGGATAAACACCAAACTTAGTATTTTGGTTCAGTATCTTCACGAAAAATCCCCACCATCCCAGACTACCCTTTACATGGAACATTTTTCTCAAAAATGGCTCTAACGATTCTTCATTGTGAACGACTTTTGCATAACTGGTAATAAAATAATAAGAGATAGACAAAATTTTACTACACGTGAGCGCGCACGCGCGCACACACACAGATATTTTTTTCGGCTTTTAATTATTTTATTATTCATTTAACTCTGCAACATAACATTACAGTGTATCAACAACTTCACGAGGGGAAATAACGTGCTACAGATATTTTTTCTCGGCTTTTAATTATTTTATTATTCATTTAATTTCACAACATAACAATACAGTGTATCAACAACTTCACGAGGGGAAATGACGTGCTACAGGGAGGGGGACGGACTTCAGAATTCTACCACTCAGACTCCCAAACGTCACGTAATCCCACACACGGGTACTAACTCCGTTTATTCATTACACGCCTTCTAAAACACACGTACATACATACATACCTGTTTCAAAAAAAACCCACAGAGGGAGGGAGAGAGAGAGGGGCGTGCTTCATACACACTTCACCTTAGACTCTCAACAT
This sequence comes from Deroplatys truncata, assembly GCA_030765065.1. Classification (NCBI taxonomy): domain Eukaryota; kingdom Metazoa; phylum Arthropoda; class Insecta; order Mantodea; family Mantidae; genus Deroplatys; species Deroplatys truncata. Next base: position 343,252,931 of record CM060990.1, on the reverse strand, counting down.
CACGTAATCCCCTTACGTTACTCATATAGACGGTTTCTAAAACCGTCTAACCATTACACGGGTACAAACACACATACATGTGTGTGTTCAAACCGTTGTTTACTTCTACTTACATCTGTAGGTCTGCTGTCTCTTTCACAATCAAATTTGTGCTGCACACTACTAATGTAAGTATTTGAGCTTTCAACAATCAAATCAACTATATCTTCGGTAACAAAAAGGTTCCAACAATCAATTTCCGTTTTCGCATTTTTGGCAGCTCCTACCACACCAGGAAGCTTGGTCAATATATTGTGAGCCCTTATCTGTGTTATTTTCAAATGTGTTTTTTTTTCATTTTGTTCCATCTCTTCCTGTGAATAACAACAGAATGTATTGTCAATAATAATAATAATAATAATAATAATAATAATAATAATAATAATAATAATAATAATAAGAAAAAGAAAAAGAAGAAGAATTATTATGATACGCATATGTTACTATAAAATACATGTTATCACACAAGCTGCTTTCATCGTCTTCCTCTTCATCTTCACGGTCAGTTTGTGAATCTAAAGATCTCGTTTCGAGTTTATCTTCTTAATCAGAGTCATCTTATTCATATAAGTTGTCATCCACGGGCAAGGCATCATCATCGCAAAATAGGCTATGTACTTCTTCCAAATCAATCGGATTTTGTAGATTGTACCTTTTACTCGTATTCATGACGAAGCAGTAACAGCTCCTTGAAATAGTAAAGCAATATTGCACAAAAGCTAATGAGAAACAAATCTGTCAACAATATGTAACGAGAGCAGGCGCGCGGGGCCCGGTTGACCTGTGCGACACTTAACTGCTGATTATTCATTCCTTCAGCCAAACAAATACACAGATAAGGTTATCGCTGCAGCAAATAATCGCGCAAGGTGTAATGTTAGATGTCCTAGTCAGGCAATTGCATAGGTGCGTTCGTTCGAAAAGTATAACATTTATATAATGCCAGGGGTCTCTCAGGCCCCTAGCGACTGACGGAGGGTTAAGTTGTGACTCCTCCATTTCAATAGTTGATTATTGAATTTCACATCTAATATGGAGTTCAGATCAGTTTGCATAAATATAGGATGATTGAGTGTTCTAAAGGTTTTATCAGTTGTTTCTCCAACAGTATTTACAAATCGGCATTCAACCAGTAGATTAATTTTCACAGATTTATGAAGCTGAGCTCTTTCTGAACTGCTTGAGTTATACCCTGCTTTGCCTCCTGTAGATAGACATTCATGTCCTTGCATAATTCACACCGAATTGAATGAGATTTCAGACGCCCTTCAATGGCTGTTTCACACTCTCTAATATCGCTACCCTCATCCATTTCTGATAACTGCTGATGTTTTGTATTGTCAGTCTTCATTTTCTTGCAATGCGTAGTGAATCTACACACCTCTTTTCGATGTTCTCCCTCATAGCTTTTCTTAATGAATCTTTCACAATGCTTACACTTGAACAGCTGCTTGCACCACATTTCATGTTACCTCTTGTGATAGGTTTGTGGAAAGCTCTTTCCGCATTTACCACATTTATTAGCAGGCTTTGTATTTGGAAATACTTCCTGAAATGTAGGGCTCTCCATTCCTACAATTTGCTAAATACCACAAAACCCCTGATAAATACTGATTAATCTATCCTTGACACACCTTTTCAAAGGAACACACTACTTCGCCTTGACAGGTCCTACAAACATTCGAGAGTTAATTTCGCTTATAGGAGACGATGTCCTCGACTCGAAGTAAACTAGCACAATGAAGATCTAATTTTTTTCGAGTGGAGGAGAAAATGATTTAATCACTAACCCCATTCCCGAGGGGAGTCGAAATTGGGAGCGTGGGACTCACCAATGAATTGACATACCCACTAAAAACTCCTCCACTGGAGTGGAAAGGAATCGGTTTTGCTAGGGTACCGCCTGAAGCACCTGTGCATTCCATGGAGAGAATATAAACTGGCTCCCAATGCGGTAACCGGTGAAGTTAGCTATTGGGAGCTGGGAGACAGGTTTGACCTAGCCCCAGCCTGCCCGCTAGCGGATTCCAGGAGAGGATTGTTGTTGGACTTCGTGTATTGTGTGAGGATATTCCAGGAGTACTATTCTTATTCTAGTAATAAGTGTGTCTTATTCACGCCGTAGGGCTGCGTCCTCTAGTAGTAGCTCTGTCGTGCATCACAAGTATTGGTCTTGTATGCGAGTCAGTGGTTGGCTTAGCCGGCGGTTCCGTCTCTATTTCAAACTTATGCTGTAAGTGGATACATACATATATACATATATATTGCATGACATTGGTATGCGAGGTGATACATTACATGATGGCACCATTACACATTTTAAACATGTTAGTTAATTCCCTGTGGTGGCATTGTCGTGTAGTGTAGTTTTCCGCCATGTGGCGTCGTCTTGTGATGACTTTTATGTATTAAATAGTATTGTTGATATTTAGTAACTGGTGTTTCTCCCTGGCGGGGGATGTCATTATGTATTTCATGAGCGTGTCCTTTTGGTAAGCTGGGTCACATAGAGTGCACATCCGGCAGGCTGCCTGCCTGAAACTGCAAGTGCAAGCCGATGCTACCTTGCGGGGGGTGCTCTCGTCCCCCGGGTCCGCCTTGGATTGTGTAGTAAGCGCAAGGACTTGAGGGCTGCCATAGGTAGTGGAATGTATTTGTGTGTGTGCTGTTCGGAGTTCAGTTATGTGTAACGTCGGGGTAATTAACTAAATTGTCTAGGTATTTCTGCATATCAATGGTCGGCTCCACGAGACTATGGTTCGCTCAAATAGAGATAGTGGCCTTGTGCTTGTCATGAGTTATATCGTAGTCACCTAGAGCCTGTATTAATTCGTTGTGATTTTTATTCTTTTTCTCGTGCAAGTTAAAGCTGACCCCTTTGATGAATTCCTCAATGGAGTGTATTTTAAGTTCCTCGTATAGTTGGAACCCTGGGGCCAGTTCTGGCAGTCTAGCAACAATGCGGAATACTTTGTTTTACATTTTTTGGAGCCTTTTAGTATGCATTTTGGCTGCATGTACCCATAAAGATGCAGCATATGTTAGAATGGGTCTGATTAGTGTTTTGTACACTGTAGTTCCCATCTCTAGCTTTAGTGTGCTATTAGTATTGATTATTGGGTAGTCTGTTTAGTTGCGCATTCGCTTTGGCTCTGACTATGTTGACGTTATGTTTCCATGTAAGGCCCTGGTCCATTCACGTACTCCTAGGTACGTGACTACTTTTTTCCAGTCTATTGGCTCCTGCCTGAATGTTAGTGGTTGAAGGCCATGTTTGTTGTGACGGTGCTTAATTCGCTTGGTGAGTATTATAGCTTGGCTCCTTCTGGTGTTTACTTTTATTCGCCATTTAATGAGCCATGATTCTAGATCATTTAGGGTGGTTTACAGCCTAGTATGGATGATTCTAGGCGTGGTTGTTTGTGTGGCTAGAGCTGTGTCGTCGGCATATAGGTACCTGTCTACTCTTGTGGTTTTTGGTACATCATTAATATAAATATTGAAGAGAATGGCTCCTATTAGACTCCCTTGTGGGACCCCTGCCTTGATTGCTCGTATTGTCGAGACTTCATTGTCGACTGTTGTGCGGAACGACCTGTTGGTTAGATAGTCTTTTATAATAGCTAATAGTGCGTACGGGAAACCTAACGACATGAGTTTTCTGAGTAGATCAGCATGTCACACCCGATCAAAGGCTCGTTCTATATCTAAGAGAATGGCGCCTGTAGATCGATTTGTGCTGAACGCTTTGGTTAAGTATTCTGTCATTCGGAGGAGTTGTAGTGTTGTCGAGTGTTGTGCTCTGACTCCGAGTTGTTCGTTGATGATGATGTTGCGTATTATGTGCGTGGTGATGCGTTTTAGTATGACTTTTTCGAGTACTTTGCTCATGGTATTTAGTAGGCTAGTTGGCCTGTAGTTCTCTGGTTACGATTGACTTTTTCGTGGTTTAGGGAAGGGGAGTATTCTGGCTTCTTTCCATTGTGGAGGGAATCGGCCATTTTCGATTCTGTTGTTAAATATGGTTTATAGTAATCTGAGCGCTTTGGGCGGTAAATGCTTGAGCACTATATTTGGAGTTTCGTCCGGCCCTGGGGCTTTTCTAGTGGGTAGATGCTTAATAATCCATTTAATCTCGCCCGTGTTTGTTCTGCGCTTTTTATTGTGTGTCTGCCCTACCTATTGTTTTCAGTTATTGCTTCCGTTTAAGTCACAAATTCGGGATCTGTCGGAAAGGCATTCGGCTTAAAGGTTTCCTCGAGGGCATCTACGAAAGCTTCGGCCTTGTCTCGGGGAGTTTAGGCTATGCCGTTGGTGGTGTGGAGGGGAGGGGCATGTGTGTGTGTGTGTGTTCGTGAAAGGTTTTTGGCTATTTTCCAGATAGTATCGCTGTGTGGGTTGATGTTGCTTAGTGTCTCGTTCCACTGATTTCTAGTAAATTCCCGAATGGGTTCACTAGCTTGTTTGCTTAGTTCTGTGTATTCGTTGTGATGAATTAAGTATTGCGATCTTTCCCATTCTTGTCTGGCATGAGATCTTTCTTGTATTATTAGTCTTGTGTCGCGAGGAAATCGTATGACAGTTGAAGTCGGGTATCTAATGGGGACGTGTTGTTCGCTTGCTTGTTTAGTTGCTATTACTAGGTTATTTATACCCTCGTCGTGTGTGGCGTGTGTTTCAATTGTGTGAGCTCTAATTGTGGATTCTACTGTATTTTCGAAGGCTGCCCATCCGTTTGTCTGTTATTGGATCTTGCAGGCTCACGTTGAAATGTGATTGGTACTGTAATTTCCAGTGGCACTTGGAGGTGATCCGAAGTTAAGTCGCTAAATACGTGAGTGTTGGTATTGTATGGCATGTTTTTGAATAATGCAATAATCAATATGTCCGGCATGTGGTTTGCTATTCGCGGTATGAACGTCGGTTCTTCCGGTCCAGCTAGAAGATTATTTGTGGCGTTAATGTACGCGAGGAGCTTATTACTTTCAGTGTTTGCCGTCTCGCAATTCCAAAGAAAGTGTCTCGCAATTCCAAAGAAAGTGTTTCGCATTAAGGTCCCCTGCCACTACCACCTTTTCTACAGTTTGTATTAATATATTAATCTCATCTGTGTCGATGTCCCCAGGAGGGTTATATGCAGCAATAAACGTAACATTCGTATTGTGTAGTTTTACTCATACCGCGGTTGCTTCTATTCGAGTTAAGGGTGGTATAAAGGTTTCATGGTGTTGTATAGATTTTTGTATGACGATGGCGGTGTCGCCACCCCTTCTGAATCTGTCGTTTGTATATACCGCGTATCCCGGAATTGAGAAACGGTCTATCGGTCCTAAATGTGTTTCATTGAGCAGCGCTATTTGTATTGAGTTAATTTGTAAGAATTCCATTAGTTCCTTACGCTTGCGTCGGAGGTTGTTGCAATTCCAGTATACTACATTTACTGAAAGGGCGCAAGTCATAACTGAATTGTGAAAGTATTCCTATGAACCTTGTGACATATTTAAAGGTGTAAACTGGGTTGCAGTTTGGTGCAGCTAACTTCTCCAGAAGCCATTTTGCGTGGGTCTGGAAAACGTTCCAGTCTATATCTATGTCTGGGAGTCCTAATTTAGTGAGGAACTCTGTCAGTGCAACGCCTTGTTCAAATGCTTCGCGGTTGGTCAGCGACTCTGGAATCAGTATGCTCGATTCCTCGAGGTATGGTGATATCTACTGTGTCTGTGGTTTTGGTGGGGTTGGTTTCTGTCTGTGTTGTACTTTACTGGGTGGTCGCTTTTGGTGTGCCGTGGCTTGGGCGGGCGCGACCCGCTCGGTTACGGCAGCAGAAGAGCCTGGAGCTGGTTGTGTTCTACCGTGGCGGAGCTGAATGTACCATTGCCCTTTTGCGTTTGAGGGCCAGCCTGGGAGGAGCTCTGATGTTCTGTGTTTCTAGATTTGGGGTTTCCAGGTTGTACCCTTGATCTTGCCCTCTTTAGTGCGGTTAGGTACTTGGTGCAACCGCGCCATGTTTCACCATGACCCTGCTTACCACAGAGGGCGCATTTGCGTTCCCCTATGGGCGCTTTGGAGCTGTAGGAGGGGTGGGGGCCTGTACATTTAGCGCAAACCTCTATTGGGGCCTCAAATTCTTGCTGCGTGTGTCACAGATGTTGGTAACGCTTACATTGCTTTAGTTTTTTCTTTCGAGTGGAGGAGAAAGTGATTTAATCACTGACCCCAGCCCCGATGGGAGTCGGGACTTAGAGTGTGGGACTCACCAATAGTCGATATACCCACTAAAAACTCCTCCACAGGATGGAAAAACGAAGAAGGAAAGTGGAATGTCGTGCCTTTTTGCGGTCCCGCATAGCACCCGCGTTAGTATGTGAGAGATGGAAGCTGTCGCCCACATGGCGGGAGTGGATAGAGGTATTTACTAGGTTGCAGCCATGAAACCTGACTGCAACACTAGTGGGAATGGCGAGGGTTTGGAACTGGCTGAATGTTTAGGAATTAGGATGGTACTGACGATGCTGCTGTTGCTGCTGGTTGAACTCCTTACATTGCTGTAAGAAGTTCGCGACACTCGCATGGTCCGTCTTCCACCGGATGGAAAAAGGAAGAAGGAAAGTGGAATGTCGTGCCTTTTTGCGGTCCCGCATAGCACCCGCGTTAGCATGTGAGAGATGGAAGCTGCCGCCCATATGGCGGGAGTGGATAGAGGTATTTACTAGGTTGCAGCCATGAAACCTGACTGCAACACTAGTGGGAATGGCGAGGGTTTGGAACTGGATGAATGTTTAGGAATTAGGATGGTACTGACGATGCTGCTGTTGCTGCTGGTTGAACTCCTTACATTGCTGTAAGACGTTCGCGACACTCGCATGGTCCGTCTTCGGCCGGTGACCAAGAGATGAGACCCGGATGGCTTCTGCGATGGCTGTAAGTGTGGATGAAGTGCTATCGAACTACCCAGCCAGGAAAACCTGTTGAGCAGCTGATGAAGTTTTAAGGTCCCTGATGAGTTCCTCCAGGGCTGTCAGCTTCGTCGTGATGTTCAGGAACTCCACGTGGAGATCCTGAACGACGTCACTTAGGCGCTGGACTTCCTCGATAATCGGCGTGAGTGTTGGTGCTGGTGTCTGCACTGGTGTCGGCAGCTGTGGAGCGGTCACTGGCTGCGGCATGGGTGCTGGTGGCTTCAGCGGTGCCTTCCTGCGAGGATGCAGGGGGCAGGGAGCTTGGCCGGTGAAGTGAGATGACCCTCCACAGGTCACACAGTAGCGGCGTCGGCGGCGAAGGTCGTGCTGCGTGCACGAAGACGTGATGCACGCTAAACCACAGTAGTTGCACCTGGGTTGTGCTGAGCAGGACGACTCCTCGTGCCCGTAGGCACAGCAGCGCCTGCAGGGTGCCTGACATTCTAATCGGCTAACCTCGATTCGTAAGCACCGTCCTAACAAGGGCAGACCCGTCCTCAAGGCAGCTTCATAGTCACCAGGATCTGCGAACTCGATCCTCACGAGCGATGTTGGTCCCTGGGTTTCGTAGATTCGTGTGGCCTTCAAGGCTGAAGGCCACTGCTGGTGAGCTGCGCTGGTGAGGAACCTGACAGGCAGGTCCCTCTGGACACCTCTGATGACAGCACTGTACCTCAAAGGAGGCACAGGCTGGATCGGCGCAGGCTGGGCAGCTTCCAGGATATGTGGCGTGAACCCCAGCGATGTTGGCGGCCACTGCGGAGGCAGTCGCGGCGAAGCTGAGCGGTGTATGTGCGTATGCACGTTCCTTATAAGAGCATGTTATATGGTGTAACTTAAGAGGTTTCTATGACGAATGTATCTAAGCATGCCCTATCCTAGACACTCATACAATCACCTATTGTATCCTGACCCAACGTAAACTAGACTTCACCCATGTTACCATAGATAACCTAGACCATCCTCTAATTATCCATTCTGTCCTGCCAAAGGCTACTCTACCCTAAAATCAAGCATAATAACTTAGTCTTAACCCTGTAGGCCTTAGTTAGGACATTTCCGTCGTTTTCACAGTAATTTGGTGGTAGTGTACAGTAATTTCTGTTGCTTTGTGAGCGTATTGTGTATATGTACATCTATTTTGCAACATGTAGTGTAATTTTTGTGTTTTACAGTGACTTTGAGCATTTGTTTTCAGGATTTCTGTGTATCGTTCAGCCATTTCGGGCACATTTACGTACGTTATGAAAGCTGGCAGAGTTATTCCAAACACATTTAAATGCACATTTCGGGGCATTTTGAAGGTATTTTAGTCTATGGAACAGTTATTTTGGCACTTTTCCAGTCATTTAGGACACTTTTAAGGTATTTTGGTCAGCTTTCAGCCTTTTAGCAGCTTTTAGAAACAGATGTTCCAGAACATTTCGGAGTGCAATGGTAATATTTTCGGTAATAAAGCAGCTATTTAAGAGTATTAATACTGGCTTCTCTGACAACATTAGAATAATTTGTGCTCTTTTCATGGCCATTTATCATATGTTACAGACATTTGGGGGCATTTCAGGACATTTCAGGGCATTTTAAATGTATTTTGGGCTCTGGAACAGGCAAACTGGCACTATTCTAGGCACTTTAGGTACCTTCACAGGTGACTTGGCCAGTTGCACAGGTATTTCGGACCCCTTTAGGGACATTTTGTAATTGGAACAGGTATTTTTGGGCATTGATACAACATTACGATTATTTCAGGCCACTAGTAGAACCATTACCGGATATTTTAAAGGTACTTTAGGAGTTTTTAAGGTATTTTGGACACATTTACGGATATTTTAGGCACTGAAACAGGAGTTTTCGACTATTGATAGCGATATTTCAGGCATTTTAAGCCAGTCGTAGGTGTATTTTGGGGCATTTTGAAGGTATTTTCGGCTCTAGGACAGGTATTTTTGGCCCCATGAAGGCACTTCGTGAGCTTTAATGGGGCATTTTACGCACCTTGAAAGCTTTTAGTTCGCTGGAACAGGTATTTTGGGCAATGGTACAGGTGTTCCTGGTGCACTTTTCTAGGCAATTTAGTTCCCTGCAACAGATGCTTTGCAGCAGTGATACTGGTACTTGGGGTATTTTTAAGGGTATTTTGCTACATTTTTATAGTAATTTCCTTCATTTTATAGTAGTTTTTTGGAATTGCTTTCATTACCATTTGCTTGTTTTACAGGCATTCCTCTGGTTTTATACAGTTTGTGGTGTTTTATGCCCATTGTTGACACTTTACACGCATTTTTGTAGTATTCCTTTTTTTGGTCTTTTTGAGTGATTTTTGAGCACGTTTATAGGCGTTAAGTGTATTCTTGCACTATTTGATATATTGGTTTTACAAGTTTCGGACACTTCATGAGCATTTTGCAAGCTGCTACTATAGCTATAGTATTTATACACCTTTAAAGTGGTTTTTTGAATCTATTATAAACTTTGTATCTTCTAATGCTAACATGGGCGAGAATGGATAAACTGTACGTGGTTTTCAGTGCTTCTGAGGCATATATGACTAATCAAACCGAACCCAAGCTTGTATTTTTAAAATACATTATTGCTTCATTATTCACGTTTGTTGCTTTGGTGTATCTGGCATATTTTATAAGATTTCCAGACTAATAATAGAAGATGTTCTAGGCCTTGTTGCTTAAGTACTTATAGTTTAGAGTACATTAGACACATTCTTGGTCGCCTGATGGTATTTACAGTCATGTTGTTACTATGATTTACATAAACTTAATCAAGGCTAAGTTATATTAGGGTTGCGAAGTTAGGCACCTCTCCTCTTTTATCTGGACTTCAGACTAGCTCTAGAAGTTACTCCTAGCGGCAGAGTTAAGCCTTCATTTTCTTCTTATTCTTCCTTCTTCATCGGGCGTATGCTATGTGTATGTGAGTGAAAGTTGAGTAAACGTCCATTTTCTGCTAGTAGACTCACGCAGATAACGAATACATTAAGGTATAGCTCGCATCGCGGTAATGTCCATAAGCATATGTAGATGTGCCATTATAATAAATCACTATTTTGTTATCATCATGAGGTGATATAGCGATTTTATTGACTTCTAAATGCGAAACATTATGCTGCCGCGATAGGATCAAATTCGTCGGTTTTCTTGTGCTTTCATTAATCCCAAGACAATTCATATAGCTGTCAAATGTGATATACTTCTTAATGGCGTTATGTTTGATGTCTTTAATCTTTTCTGTCACAGTACCATGGATACCGAGTGCATATATCTTTGGTCGCAGTCTAACAAAGCAGCGGATGGCTTTTCGGCTGGCTTCATTTTTAAACTTACCCAAAACAGTTTTGTTGGGTGTGGAGTGGCATATATGGCTTGTAGGGTAATAAACTGCATCTAGGTGTTCAAGGAAACGTAGTTTGTCCTTATATATATATATCTCTAGTTGTCAATCGATGTGTGAAGAAATCTATATCCATGTACGGCAGATTCGTAAGATATTGTAATGCGGAAAACACATCATAATTTTTGCGGCACATCAGTATTTTAGAGATGTCCAAAACACTCATAATAATGTATATCGACCTTTTGAATACAATTTGACGTGAAACCACACGTATAGCAACCAGATTAGTGCCATACATTACTTTCTTCGATGAATGTAGGCTTAGCAATCAACTTTTCCAGAATCCCCTCACTCGTGTTAAGTTGTATATCCATACCATTACGTAGGTACTGCATGGTATTTCTGGACATTGTAGAGTTTCTCAAAATTATTTGTAGCCGTCGTTAAATTTCACTTAAGGTTTTACCTGAAGAAATTAAAGAGTACAATAAACTCGTCTGAAACGTAGTCAATGACTAAAAGCTTGTTTCAAGGTCCTGCAGTGTACTACATACTTCTTCAAAGATCCAACATGAGGAATTACCTTCTTTGTAGACGACCTTTCTGGTCTTAGGCACTCGGGAAGCAATGGTAAATCGTTACGCAGACCGTGGAGCTCCGCAATTTAGTCCACATCAACTTGATGACTCAAGATGATAATTTTTTGTATTGTTTCTAAACTGATATCTTGAGGAGAAATCCAGTCATATTCTCAATAGAGAAATGCCTCGCACATCGCCGACTCATATTATTATTAGCGTCTTCGTTTATAATAAACAGAAAGGGTTTCAGTGGATCAAACTTCTCCATGTAAGCGATGTTTGGTTCAGCGTAACGATGGGAAGCTTGACATAAACATTCCTTTGTGCCAAATTCCACCACAAAAACCTGATCGTAATGCTAAGAAAATTCAAGTTCAGCTCTGGTATAAAGAAGCACGGCGTCCCTGGTAATTCAAGGAAAGTTGAAATAATGGGCCGAATCAACTTAAGGCGCTTTCAGGGTTGGTCCCTAAGCGTTTTCAAAGTCATCAATGTGGAGAAGAACATGTAAAGTTAAATAGAGGTCACTGTACTCACATAAGTTACTCTCATTAAACTAGTTCCATACGTTTTAGCATGTTGGTATGCATCATCTCTAATTTTTTCTGAATTGAATTTATTGTAGAGCAATTTCCTACAAGGCAGGCGTATGTCATTCAAGACCTTCCACGATGTAAAATAATTTTAGGGTAATGTCCCCTTATGAGAGATAAAGCTCAGATTGTCTTCTCCAAAGTACTTGCACGTCTCAGGATATGCTTCTAAGTTTTTTACTATCTTATCCAAGATTGCACTCAGGAAACGGTAGGTATCCACAAACCTGAGTTTAATGTCTCCAATATACCCAAGGAATGAGGATGAACTTCCTTGAGAGTATAGTATTACCTCTACTGTTTCGTTTGTGCAGCCTAGCTCCTTAAAGTTGAAATGTGAATCATATCCGCTCAGGTTATGTTTGAAGACATGGACGTAACAGTGTGTTGTAAGCTGGATTGCATTGCTTATGAAGAATGCCCCGATATCGCCGCCAACGGAGTCGTAGTCTGGTACTTTCCACTTCAGTTCTGTAAATTCCCTACCACACAACTAAGCACTCTGTAGATGCTTCGAAATTCTTTTGTTGCACATATGTAAGTTTAAGAGGCTACACAGATTTGTATATATCACTGAACTGTTTCGCAAGGGAAGATGGGTAACCCATTAAATTCTCGGTTGCATCATAGTCACGATATGCATCAGGCTGTGTAGGAAGACCGATTTCTAGATGTTATAGAGATAGTGACGGCTTCACATTAGCATAAAAGCTCAATGGAGAATGCTTCTGTAATGGAGCTGCAAAGGAGTTTTCAGAATTGATATACATATATGATGTGATGATGTTCTCACAATCTGCATAGATGATGTAAGGTAATTTCAACATCCTTTCCACATTTTGTGGCAGTAATTTGTATCACAATAATGTAAATGCCAGAGTGATTGTAGTGTAAATAAGCATTATTGTATGACATTGATTTGAGATGTTTGTTAATTATAAGCATTGTTAGGAAATAAGTTTACACGGCCTCACTGAAACTGACAATAGGAGCGGATAACAATGTGCGAGGGGGTGAGTTGAATATTAATTAGAAGAGACAAACAAATGACGTCATTGGCGCGCTTTTCTTAGAAATAGCGGGAATATTTTCCCTAGAGCATATGTTTTCGTAATTTTTGATTGGATATAAAAATAGACGCTAATGTTGGCGCGTTTTATTAACCAATAGCAGCTCGATTATAATGTTTAGGCATATCGGGGTGTGGGAGTATAAAAAGCTAAAGTCAGAGGCAGATTTCGTCAGTCCAACAGAAACATTTGTGCATTACACGTCGCGCAGTCCAACAGAAGCATTCACGCGTTATACGTCGCACAGTTAGTTCATCAGAATCGTTTGCGAGTTACACGTCGCAATTCTACAGAATCTCTCGCGTCTTAAAGTTTGTTATAAATGTGAAACACGCGAATTAATAATGTGGAGTAAATAAGTGATCATAGTGATATTAGAAAATATAGCAGTTTCAGTTTGGCGTGTATCACGAATCAATATGTGAACTTAATTGTGACGGTAATAAAAGTGTAAAAACAAATTCTTTTATCAGTGTTATCTTTGAGTAACAAAATCCTTTCCGTTTACACACCCTGTTTAAGAGATTTGCTCGACTGAATAATAATAATAATAGCTAGCCGGAGCACAATGAATCTAAAATGCAAAATAATAAAACAATAACAGGCGCCCAGCAATAAGATAATACGAAGTGACTGCGACAAATTGGCTTCCATGCATGGGGCATATAAACATGAAGCATCTTCCAACTACCAACTAATAACAAATATCCCACTTCAAACTGGCACCCAGAACGTGGGGCGAATTAACCGGAAGGGGCGAATTAACCAGGAAGGAGCGAAAATAACCAGGAAGGGGCGAAGGAACCAGGACTGGAGCGAATGGAGCAGTAAAATGAACTACAAAACGCAGATTCTAGAAACAACTACAAGAACGACCTACGATGCGGATGAGTGGACATCGTAATTATGAGAATAGAAGGCAACAGGGGAATTCAACCACAACACCAAAACAGCGAGACGACGCAGATTCATCGTAGTACGACGCAGAGGCAACATATACATCTAGGAGAGAGGGGCAGGAAGCTGGACATCAAAGCAACATCAACAGACAGCATCACAAAGGTTAGAATATTGTAAATTTTTTTTATCCTAAAAAAATTGTGAGAAATTAAATGTTCTTAAGAAGTGGTAGGATTAAGAAAACAATGTCTACTAATAATACTGAAGAAACAATTATGGAGGGAGATAACGTAACAGTTAGCGGTAATTCAATGCAGATTATGGAAAACAGCTCAAACAATGTAGTATTTGAGGGAGGAAATATTAGTGCAGAAAGTGAGAATAGAATAGCAGGAAATGTTAATTTTGATGCTAGTATGATGATGGAAATGCTGAGAAATATTGGTGAGAAATTAGAAAAGAAAATAGATCAAAACAGGGAAGATATGGAAAAGAATATTGAGAAATTAGAGCAAAAATCAGATCAATTAAAGGAACATATTGATAGGAGTTTAGAACAAAAGCTAACTCAAAATATGGAAAAGAATAAGAGGGAATTAAGGGAAGATTTTGATAGGAGTTTAGAACAAAACCTAACTCGCAATAATGAGAAGAATAATAGAGAATTAAGGGAAGATATTGGTAACAGTATTACAGATCAATTAAGGGAAGAAATTGGTAAGAGTAATGAGAAATTAGAGCATAAATTAGATCAAAACAAGGAAGAAATTGAAAAGAAATTTATGGAGCTAGATAGTAGTATGACATGATTGAGAAATGAAAATCAAGAAATGATAGCAAATGAGATAGGGAAAGTTTCAAAGAAAATGTCAGACATGAGCAGGGAAATATCTAACCAAAAAAGTGAGGTTAATAATAAAATTGAACATGTTGACGTCAAATGTACAGAGTTAGGTAGCCGAATGAATAGCATTTCAAGTGAGCTTAGAGAGATGATGGAGACTACAAATGCAGATTTAATTCAGGTGCAAGTTAATTTCAGAGGTGAGATATCTGAAATTCAGAAGGAGTCGGAAACACAAAGAAATAAATTGTCTGAAGAAGTTAAAGTTTTGTCTATAGCTTACAATCAAAAACTAACTTCTGAAATTAACAAGCACCAAGCTGTTCAAAATGAGAACAATAAAAAATTGGAACAGACAATAGAAAATCTGCAAGGCACTGTAAATAGGTTAGAATTGAATTCAAGGGTAAATATATGTGATGTTAATGTATCTGATGTACAGAATAATGATAGAGGTAGTTCCTCAGGTATGACTAATAATGTGAGTGATGCGGTGGCTTCATCTATATCTCATGCTGAAACTCAGAGTGCACAAGTAACACTAGAGAATTTAAATATGGGAGTAGGGAATTTGCAAAACTATAATCATATCTTAAGTGATTTTCCACTTCCAAAATTTAATGAAAACTCCAGTCCAGTACAGTTTATTGCAGACTTGTCAGAATATTTTCAAATTAAAAAGATACAGGAAGCATTGAAAATGATAGTTATCAAAAGATGTTTGGACCAGAAAACTTTAGATTGGTTACAAATGGTATCAGGGGGTGAAATTTCATATGAATCCTTTAAGAGGCTATTCATGAACAGATTTTGGAATGTTACGGTACAGCACAGAATACGGGCAATGCTTAGTCATGATCAATTTGATCCACGAGAGGGAATATCAATGACTGATTACTTACTGAAACATGCAAGTCAGGTTAGGAACTTGTCACCTCCAATCAATGAGGAAGATTTTGTGAGTTTGCTCACAAGGCATTATCCTTTAAGGATACAAAATTATTTATTAATTGCAAAACCACGTAGTATCTATGAGACGACAGAATTAATGACAGATTTGGAACAACAGGAAGAAGATGTATCTTGGGAGTGGGAGCATAGATTTTTAGATGTGCGAGATAGACGAAATTACCAAGGTAGTTATCACCAAAGTAGAGGACAAGACAGGCGTCATGAGAATAATACCAGACAACGGTACCAATCATACGTTCCAAAATTTGAAAGACCGAGGATAGATGGGAGACCAGGTCGACAGGAACAAATAAATTACGCCAGGACAGAAAGATTGTCGGAAAGAGGGCAAAATCAAGGAAGGCGGTACATTAGACAAAGGGGAAATTTAACTCACTGGAGGGAAAACACTAACCGAGACAGATCCGAGGAACGGCAAGAAAATTACGTGCCAAGAGGACATAATTTCAGAAATCGAGGATTTCGAACTCGAGGATTTCGAACTCGAGGAAGGGGAACTCAAAACAATGGTAGCGAAAATGAGATAGATTTAGCGCCGGTTAGAAATGGCAGTCCCGTACATGAACATGGAAGTAACCAGGAAAACTGTCAATAGACTCCTGTGCAGTAGGTTCTCAGGACGTCTTTAATAATTCAGTATCCATTACCAATACAAACAATATGCCTACACACACACTCTGTAAGAAGATTGCAGCAATGAAAGTTAAGGAGGAAAATTTCGAGTCACCTCATGTTATGATAGAAATCGCGAAGAAAGAGATCATTGCAACTGTAGATTCCGGTTCATCAGCTTCAATTTGTTCGCAGAAATTTTATATAAATTTGATAAATGAAGGTAACAAAATTATGGCTCTTCCCACTAGTAATTTAGTTTGTCGTGTTGCAATTGGAAGAACGACACAGGTCATAAAAACACAAGCTCTAATTAATATACTTATCGGCGGAGAAGATTTTGAGGTTATGTTTTTAATTGTAAACCATCTGATTTGTGACATAATCTTAGGATGTGACTTCTTACATGAATATGAAGCACGTATAGATTTTAAACATGAAGAGTTAAAAATGACAAAAGACAATAGAGAAATAAAGGTACCATTTATAAAAGAGAACGTTTCTGTGATTGAGATGACAAAAGATAAGAAAAATCTTTGTGACCAAGAGTTTTTTGTGCAAATAACAGAAACCGATAGAAATAGTCAGATAAAGCAGGTAGTCACAGAATATGAAGGGAATACCACACCATATTTTCAACAGCTAATAGAAATGCCAGAGAAAGTAGAGAAATTTACAACCCGAACAAAAGACGACCGTGCGAGCGAGACAGACAACTGGGAGGAGAAGAGAAATGAGGAAATACTACACAAGTGTGAAGAAGCTTATAACATTACGAAAACAAATCCTTCATGATGTTTTGATGAACAATAGTTCAGTATTTAATAATATCCCAGGCAGATGTAACGTATATCAGAATACATTTCAGGTAGAGGATGTGCCACCATGTAGGCATAAATGTGACAATTTACCTATAAGTCTTAGGGACAAAGCTAGAAAACTGATAAATACCATGTTAGAAAATGGGATTATTGAGCAAAGTAATTCTCAATATATAAATTCAATTTGTTGGAGTATTAAACGAGATGGTAGTTTGAGATTAACATTAGATGGTAGATATGTCAACCAATATATGAAGCCGAATCATTTTCAAAGTGAAGGAATTGAACTAATTACGAAACTTTCAAGAGGGAGATTTTTGACATCCATTGACCTCACTGCGTCATATTGGCAAGTGGAATTAGATCCACAAGTGCGTGATTACACTTCATTTCAATACTCGGGGACCCAGTATCGTTTTTGTGTAAATCCTTTTGGTTTAAAAAACTCAGGAAGTGGATTTTTGAGAGCAATTCACAGTATTTTTGGAAATTCTGCAGATGACTTTTTAATAAAGTATATTGACGACTTCCTCATCATTAGTCAAAAATTTGAAGAACATATGAACAATGTACATTACGTGTTAAATAAACTGCAACAATATGGTATGACTGTGAACATACTAAAATCAAAATTTTGTGTCAAGGAAATAAATTTTCTGGGTTATGTAGTGGATGAACGGGGTATAAGACCCGACCAGAAGAGAATTAAAGCAATAATGAAAATTCCACTACCAAAGAACGTGAAGCAAATTAGACGTCTCTTAGGGGTATTGAACTTTCAGAGTAGGTTCGTACCAAGGTATTCAGCTGAAATAGAACCACTGCGGCAGCTTCTCCGAAAGAATATTAAGTGGAGATGGACAGAGGATCATCAAAAATGTTTTGAGAGAGTAAAAGAACTCTTTGCTAAGTCCATATTGCTCGAGAGGCCCAGAGAAAATTTAAAATACGAGATTTATATCGACGCATCAATGCAAGGATTCGCCGGAGTTTTAGGACAGCGAGACATCAACAATGAGTTTCACGTCATTAGTACAGCTTGTAGAGGACTTACAAACATTGAGCGGAATTCTTCGGTGACTCAATTAGAAATTGGAGCACTCTATTTTTCATTAATTCGATTCAAGACCTATATTTATCAGCAAAAGGTGAAAGTATATTCAGATCACATCAGCTTAACTTTCATCCAACGGTGTAGATTATGTAGTGGAAAACTTGCTAGATACATTCACGCAATATCTGCATTTGATATTGAAATTATACACATTCCTGGCAAGAATAATACCTTCAGTGATTTGCTATCGAGATTAAAATACAACCCACAAATTCCCGAGAATATTGAAAGGCCTAGAAATGAAGTTAAAATATTGACAATTTAAATTCCTTTAAGTAAAAAAATGATAACAAAATTGAAAAATATGGGGGAAATTCAAAATGAGGACGCAAAATTATTTGAACTAAAAGGAAATGCACCACTAATTGAAGGGGCAAAGAAAGAAATTGTAGCAATTCGGAATGGAACATTATACAAGAAGCATGGAAGAGAAATGCCTAGTTGGAAAGTAATGGTTCCAAAAAGTATGGAAAAGGAGCTAATTAAGAATTTTCACGAAGTGTTAGCACACTCAGGGACGGACCGGACAACTTCTATGATTTTAGAAAATTTATACATATCCAAATTGCGTCAGAAAGTTCGGAAATTTATATCGTGCTGCAACGTGTGTCAGAAGGCAAAGCAAATAAATGCAGCATATGCATTTGAGACTAATTCGGTTATAAGGGATAAGCCGAGGTGCGTAATTAGTATTGATATTCATGGTCCTATGCCTCCAAGTCAATTTGAAAACAAATATATATTTGTCTGTTATGATATATTCAGCAAATATGTAAGAATTTACCCTTTGAGAAAACCTACAAATTTAGCATGTTTGAATAGGCTACTTAAGTCATATATGATAGAAGGACCAATCCAATCCGTATTGAGCGATAATGCTTCGTCCTTCACAGGAAAGAAATGTATGGAGGGACTGAAAGAAAATGGCGTTAAACAATATTTTTCGTCAGGATACAGACCGAACTCCAACCCAGTGGAGAGGGAAATTAAGGAAATTTCGAATTACTTAAGGGTGCTGTGTCATCGAAAACAAACCCAATGGTATGGATACGTGAATTTCGTTCAGAATCTACTCAACGAAACAGTAAACAATGTGACAGGATACAAACCATGTGAACGTAAGTTAGGAAAGAAGATAAATACAATATGTAAGAAAATTCCAGAAGCCATTCCAGATGAGCACTCGATACCACAAACGGAAGAAGAGATGTTCTGACAAGTACTCGAAAGGATGAAGAAAAAAGCCATAAAAAGAAAAAGGAAACATGAAGAAAAGAAAGGAATGGAGGATCAAAATAGGAGATTTAGTTTTGGTTAAAACCAAGAAATTATCTGATAAAGCAAATAAAGTTTATTGGCGAATGTTTCTAAAATATCATGGACCATATGAAGTTGTTGAAGTATATCGAACAAATACATATGAATTATGTAACCAACAACTCGAAAAGCCATTGGAAAGTTCCATATTGAGATGCTAAAACCATACAACAATGAGGATAAAGATGAAACAGAAGACCAAGATGATAAAAAGTATATTCTGGATAGTTAAAGCTGAACTGTAGAACAAAAGTATTGGAATGTAAGAGGGCTAACTATGTATATGTGTCATATGAAAGGAGAAATAAATTCAAAACAAAAATAAATGTTTAAAGGGGTAAAGATAATTGAAGCAAAACACTTATATAGCACAAAGATAATGTGAAATTATGTGTAGAATTAGGAGATGTAAATATATTTGTGTAGAGGATGAATATTTTGGTAAATATGTTTAATAATTACAAAAATCTTAAATGTATAAATTTTTTTCAACAACCTAAGAAAGTAAACCATTTGTAATAGTAACTAAATAGTTCAGGGTACAGTATTTGCTATACAAATTTTGTAATTTCAGATGTATGTATATAAATATATTAAACCAGAGCGAGTGAATAGTGGCGAGAAAAAGGCAAATATATATATATATATGTCGTGTGTTAAATGCGTGTGCAGTGTTAAGTGCAAGTAATAAATACCGTGTGTTCCAAGATTCAGGAGACTAAAAACCCAATTATAAAATTTCCAAACAAATTGTAAATATTTATAATTATGTTTCTAGTGGGGCATTTGTGGCAGTAATTTGTACCACAATAATGTAAATGCCAGAGTGATTGTAGTGTAAATAAGCATTATTGTATGACATTGATTTGAGATGTTTGTTAATTATAAGCATTGTTAGGAAATAAGTTTACACGGCCTCACTGAAACTGACAATAGGAGCGGATAACAATGTGCGAGGGGTGAGTTGAATGTTAATTAGAAGAGACAAACAAATGACGTCAGATTGGCGCGCTTTTCTTAGAAATAGCGGGAATATTTTCCCTAGAGCATATGTTTTCGTAATTTTTGATTGGATATAAAAATACACGCTAATGTTGGCGCGTTTTATTAACCAATAGCAGCTCGATTATAATGTTTAGGCATATCGGGGTGTGGGAGTATAAAAAGCTAAAGTCAGAGGCAGATTTCGTCAGTCCAACAGAAACATTTGTGCATTACACGTCGCGCAGTCCAACAGAAGCATTCACGCGTTATACGTCGCACAGTTAGTTCATCAGAATCGTTCGCGAGTTACACGTCGCAATTCTACAGAATCTCTCGCGTCTTAAAGTTTGTTATAAATGTGAAACACGCGAATTAATAATGTGCAGTAAATAAGTGATTATAGTGATATTAGAAAATATAACAGTCAGTTTGGCGTGTATCACGAATCAATATGTGAACTTAATTGTGACGGTAATAAAAGTGTAACAACAAATTCTATTATCAGTGTTATCTTTGAGTAACAAAATCCTTTCCGTTTACACACCCTGTTTAAGAGATTTTCTCGACTGAATAATAATAATCATAGCTAGCCGGAGTACGATGAACCCAAAATGCAAAATAATAAAACAATAACAGGCGCCTAGCAATAAGATAACACGAAGTGACTGCGACAAGTTGGCTTCCATACATGGGGCATATAAACATGAAGCATCTTCCAACTACCAACTAATAACAAATATCCCACTTCAATTTTTAAATTGGGCGATGGAGCTTTACCTTGTATGTATGACACTCTTGGCGATAGCATATCGCCTGCAAATAGTAGCATGTTATTCTTGATTTTTCAGGCTGCTTCGTCCATACCTATCATCAAAATAAGTGAAGCAGCATTTGCAAGTGCACACTCGTCCTAAAGCCTTTGTTTTCTGACGACAAATAAGCTTTTCAAAATCCTTTATCTGCATACAGTGATGTCGAATGCTATCCTCATTTAACAGCAGCAGAAAGCGATGGTCAGGTAGCGCTTGATCAACGATCTTAATGGGAAATTCTTGATGTTTCTCATCAGTACGAACACATTCTATAGATATACTGAGTTCCTCAAAATTAGGGATTTTAATCAAGCTCGTAGGAAACGAAACACGTGCAAGCCGTACTTATTTTCATAGATCCTGTATTTGCTGACACGCTGAGATTTATTGTCGACGAATTAAGCGAAGACAGCATACATAAAGCATTTCTCCGCATGGTGGTTCTGAGCATTTATACATGCTGCGTTAGTTCCAACTGATGGAGGCAGAGGTGTATACGTGTCTCGTCGAAGGCGGCTATATTTCTTGCTACGGCGTAGAACTCCTTCCACGGATAGTAATGTCCTGTTGTTCCATTTAAGCTGAGATTCCTGCATTTCCGAGATGAGCTTCTGAATTTGCATTCAAGCAGGCTACCTAACTTCCTTTCTAAAACACTAGTTGATTGTTGTTTTGAATGCCTTATAAGTAGTCTCTCCTACGGTGTTCGGCCAGTAGATTAAATTTAACAGATTTATGAACGCGTAGTTCTTTTTGTATAACTTGAATTATCCATTGCTTTGCCTCATATAGATAAATACTAAAGCCTCTGGAAGAATAACAGCAAATGAAACATGCCCTTATTCGCCCTTGAAATGCCGTTTTATACTCTGTCATGTAACACACAGTGGTAATTTCGGATCAAAATTGGGGTCTAGAAGGATCAGTCTTATTTTATTGCTGGAAATGCTTTATCCACACACATCTTCACGTCGTTGATTATTATAGCTGTTTTTGAAAAGAGTGCCGCAATGCTTACACTTGAAGACTGGTCTACATTCCACCTCATGTCGCCTCTTATCATAGCTTCATAGTAAACTTCTTCTACATTTATGTCTTTGTATCCTGGAGCAGCGTTTGGAAGAATTTCCCGCAATGATGGTTCCACATCCCTACAAAGCGCTAATTACTGTAAAACCCCTATAATATATGTAGACCAGTAAACCCTTAAATGCCCTATTAAACTGATCTGGACTTCTTTACTTTGACAACTTCTGGACGCTATTGAAAGCTAATTTGACTAAGAGGAGCTGATTTACTGGACCCGAAGCAAACCGAAACAATGAAGATCCCATTTTTCGAGTGGAGGGGAAATAAATTTACATACTTACATCAGCGATGCTGGGAGTGTGGAATTAGCCATCAAAAGAAGGACCTCCCCTCCAACACACTTGTACTGTTTGGAAAAGAGAACTTTAGCTGCGGTACGCCTTAAGCACCTGCGCATTCCATGAAGAAGGTAATAACTAGTCCGCAGTGTTGACAAAACCGGAGTGTGGATTGGGAACTGGGAAACAGGCTTGACCAAAAGACCAGCCTGCCCTCTAGCGGAGTACAGATGAGGATACAGGAAATTTGATGTGTTGTTTTTTGGGAGGGATGCATTATTGGTGATAGTTGCGTCTGTTGTTGGATGTTGGTGAGTGTGGTAATAGGCGGACTTCCATGAAGTTGTGTATGACCATGTAGTTTTCTTGCAGCTGTAGAAAGTGGTTCTGCAGTTGTGGAGATTCCGGTTGATGTTGCTGTCTGTTTGTTATTGGATTTCGCGAATCTCCACGACCGAGGCCTCGAGGTTGCTCAGCCTGGTTTCTCAGCCTATTTAGCGTGGTTCGGTCGTCGCTGCCGTCTACATAGTCATTAGTTTTGACGAAATGGCTCTTAATCCGTGCCAGCTTATGCTGGATTGATGCGAGCAGCCATTCTTCGTCAGGCAGTGAGTGCTAAATTTTGTGTAGCAATTTGGAGATGTGTCGTGAGGTTACTCTGAGGTTTCTAGTTCAGCTGCACTCTTTGGGCTCCACTGCCGCGATGCTTTCATTGGTTTTCTGCCAAAGCGCTTCGAGATGAGGCCAAAGCCTATTGTTTCCGTCTATATGGTGACAAGAGCCGCCTGGAGTCCCTTAAGTAAATCCTTGAAAATAGTGTGGGCGATTGCTGTGATTTCGATGTTGGGCGATGTAGCTTTTATTTATGGTTCTAGCCTTTCACAGGACGGTTGCGGTGATGTTCTTGTGGACTGGTGACTGGTTACTGATGACGGTGCATTTCGGTGATTTGCTGTCTCTTACCGGCGTACAAGAGACACTATGTCTGCCCCAATGTGAAGTGATGTGTCCGGAGCAAATGGGTCTGAGCTGAGGGTCAGAGCTGTCCTGCTGCATCCAGCACGAAGCGAGTAGGATCGCCCCTGGATACCCCGCAAATTACCACGTCGTGGCGAGCATTCAAGCGGAGTTCAGGCGACGAAGTCGATAGCTACTTAGTGCAGGGCTCCATCGCGTGGATGACGGAAAGAGGCGGCGTTTGGAGGGCCCAGCTCCGTCTGTGGAATAGGTCTATTGACGATCACTGGGTTTGAAGGTCCCGTCTCCCTCAACAGATCGGAACGTGCGGTGCCTGGCGGCTCAGGGCTAGTAGCAACGGCAGTGGCGTTGGTTTATCGGTGTATTGGCGGGGGTCCAGCGAGGTTCAGGCTACTTCCCATGGTGGTGTCGGTGTAGAGACGTGAATTTGAAGTTATAATATCTCAAGAAGCTCTCTGATCCATTTTTTTATTCTTTTCTTAGATTGGAAGAGAAATACAGGTTTTTACTTAACCCAGCCGACGCTGAATGTTTGGGACTTGTCAGTACGTAGCCATAATCACTAAAATTCCTATACCGGAAAGGAAGAAGGAGAAAAACAAAGACAGGGTTTCAAGGATAATGTAGCGCGGTCCCGCATAACACCCGCGTTAGTCGGAAGAAGCGTACAGAGGCCAATTGGCGCGAATGGGTAGAAGGTAATCTTCTAGGTTGCAGCCATAAAAACTTACCAGACTGCATCCTAGAGCTTCGAGGGTGACACGAAAGTAAAAATAAAGTTGGTGAGGTTCAATCTCGCGGACGTCGTCTTTTGGCTTCTTGCTTGTAGGCCTGGCATTTCTCTAGGAAACGCCTTATTTCCGTTGAAAGACGGTGGTAGATGTTGATAAGCTGATGGACATTGTGATGAGTAGGCGGTTGCATCTTTAATGTGCACTTACTGGCACCGGAGCCTTCTGGAGGGTGTTACGCTATTTAGCCATGCAGGCAACTCGGTGGGGATAGTCTGATGATGAAGCTTGGCGACGTGATGGTTGGCTGCAGGTTCCGGAACTTCTGGTTGATAGTGCCACTGACCGTCCTCTCAAGGGCGACTGAACGTACACCGATATTAAGAATCCTCCTTAAAGGTAAGACACGTCGCTCAGTGCTCGCTCTTCTGGTCAAGACTGCTGTTGCTGAGGTGATCCTCCGCTGCTCGTGATATCTTTGCGTTGGTTGCTGAAATTGTGTGCTCTTAGAGTAGAGTGGTCATGTGAACCGGAAGGTGTAGTGTGTATTTGCACTGCAGATTGCATAGTTGTGGCGGCTTTGACGGAGGTCTTGCTGAGTACACCACCCTGCTGTGAAAGCGCTGGTATACAGAGGGCCAAAGAAAATCTTCGATGGATTTTTTATGCTTTACTGGGGTCTTTAGTGGCGTATACTTCACCTTACCTATCGCAGAGCGTGGTGGCTTGATAACACAGCCATAACGGGAAAAGACAGGAGTTTGATTCCTTGGCTTTTTCTGGTGTTATTGAAACCGAAGCATGTTTATTGTCTCAGGAGCAGTCATGCCGTTTACTGGTGAAATTACCCGTGGACAAATCGCGGGTATGCCGGAGGCTGGTCGCACAATTGGAGCGTTTGCAACGGCAGTGCATAAAAAGGCTGTTATAGTAAATAACCGGATAAAATATTCCAGGAAAGCGGAGAACACGGTACACATACTCGTCAGAAAGTGGGCACTTTCCGTAAAACATCCACATATGATGTTCGTTTAATAGATTAAGTTACCCTTTTATTACAATTAACTCATCATGATTAGAAACTAGAGATAAATATGTACATGTTTACCGAATATGACATACATATTCTGGCAACAAAATTGGGTTATACGGTTTTCTATAACCCTGTTGTGTTCATGTGATCAGCAATATGATAGTAAAGGTATACTAAACAATTATATCATAAATTAGAGGTAAAATATGCTGCTTTATTTATAATATAGTTCTGTTTACTTCTATGCGGCAACGAGAATTGATATCAATGTGAGAGTACAGTTCCGTTTATTTTTTGTTCTAAAGTGCTGCCTTGCAATGTATTTTATGAATACCATTCAAGCTTCAATTTGCACCCCGTGAAAATATTCTCACGATACACATTCTACATTTCGCTAACCTGGGCGCTTATAAAGTTTTCGCCTTAGATTTTAACCCTTTCAAAGGCGTGTCCTGCACTAGCCGATAAGGTATGGCCTACCAATCACGATAAGACAAACTGAATGCACTCACTCTACCTCCTCTTCTTTTAGCCAACGCGATCGAAAGCGTAAACGTATATTCGTTTCTATATCATTTTGTAACCTTTGCTGTGGTTATTGGTGTAACTTTTAGTAGAAGAATGGCGCACCGTTGCACCGTGGCCTAAAGCAGCCACTGAAATGGCCATGGCTTTGCCATGCCACGTTCAACGATAAACAGTGTGTCATGGACGCGAGGTGCAGTGAGATTTTCTTTGGCACCCTTTGTACCACACAATGGCACCTAGGCGACGAGGTGCAGGGGTTTCGGCATCGAGCCAGAAGGCACAGCATCGGCAGCAAGAAGCTCGCTGTTACTGTCGACTAGCCTTATACCAAAGACTTCAACCTAATGAGGTTAGGCGAGAAATCAAGGCAGTCTTCATATCCGGGCTGCTAGCTAGCTCCATTCAGTGAAAGATGTGGGTCCCCTCCCCGGACGATGTGATGGCAGTGGGCTTCATTGCTGAGGTACACTGTTATTACGCAGTTGTCAGCACGAAGCGTACTGGCAGGTCCTATGAAGCACCTTAGATAAGCGCACCGTGGTGGATGGTGCAAGGCAGCGGCTCTGCAAGGCTGAGATGCTGCGGTCGGCTTTCCGACTCCAGGCAGGTTGCGGTGACTCGGTTCCCTGACGATTTTCCTGCTAGGGGATGCCGCTGCGACAGATGAAGCCTGGGTTCTTCCAGTCTTCTTCTCTCCTATTTCTGGTTCTTGTCGCTCCGCGATCTCGAAATCGCATCTGCTCTTGATCAACCCCTCTGATCCCGTTTTTCAAGTGGAACAGAAATACAGTTTCGTACTTCGCTCCTCAGCGGCGTTCGGTGTTCAGAGTATAGTGCCCACCAGTAAATGGCCATGAACGCTAAACCTCCTCCACCGGATAGGGTGAGGTATAGAGAAAGGAACTCTTGGGAAATGTAGCGCGGTCCCACATAGCACCCGCGTTAGTCGTACGAAAGATACTGTGCTGTCGCCCATTAAATGGTAACGTGTCAAAGGTAAGCTCCTAGGATACAGCCATGACACGGTGTTCTGGCTTTTGTCTAGAGACTCAAGTGTGAAAGATGTAGGTGGTTTTAGGATATTCATCTTGTGAGTGATGTTCAATTCTAAGACTTCATCAGTGGCATCCTAGATGCGAGCAGCTCGGCATATGATGGCACATGTTTGGAATACTTCCGGCGTGAACGTGAAGCTTCCTAGTGTCTTGATATGGTGTATATGTAGGCTCTGAAATGGGCTTGATGATCTTTCCAATCTTGTAGGTACAATCAAATAAGTAAAGCCGCTGATGAGTGGTGCCAGTTCTGCGGTGATCCAGGCGAGATACCAATATGGTGGTTTGTAATTCTTGGATGAGATCTCTCAGCGTTGTCAGCATGGTCGTCAGGTTCAGGAAATCCCAATCGCGGTCCTGGATGCCATCGCGTAGGATCCGGATTTCCTGGGTGACGACGTTCGTGATATGCGGTAATGATTGAGTTGAGGTGGTTAGGGCGGAGTGAATTGTGATTGCGCCTGCTTCGGTGGCAGTGGTGTTTTTGGCGGTCCCTTCCTGCTTGGATGCAGGGGACAGAGCTCTTGCCCGGTGTAGTCCGACATCCCTACACATGTTGCGGAGTAGCGACGGCGGCGGAGGTCGTGCTGCTGGCCCTGAGACGTTAAGCAATAGGGACCACAGTATTGGCACATATGTTCACCTGCGCAGTTTCTCTCGCTGTTCCCGTAGTCACAGCAGCGGCGGCATGGAGCTAGCTGTTGTCGGTTGCTGTCGACGCCCAACAACCTTTTTAATAAGGGAGAATATCCAATCGAAGCGGCTGGCCAGCTCCAAGCGCAATAGTGGTGTTGGTTCCGCGGGCAGAAGTAATCCTGCTGGCCTTCAATGCAGAAGGCCAATGTTGCTGCACTGCACCGAGCACGTAGAGTGACACCGGGTCCCGTGGTACTGCAGCTATTACCACACTGAAGGCCTGTGTTGTGTGGGCTGCTGGTCTGCGTCTGAAGAAGGGGGCGGGACTAGCAATTACTGCGGTGAGCTGTGGAAGGTGTTCCGCTGCGGTGGCGACTGTTCTTCTTCTGGATTAGATGAAGCTGTGGTGGCCGGCTGCTCTATTGCAGCCTTTGTCCTAGAGCAGCCCATGTTGGTGCTGCTTCCTTTATGTCTCTCATCCGTTTTTTGGGCGGAGGAAAGAATGCGGTTACGTACTTACCCCAGTCTCTTTCAAAACTTGAGATTGTGGGACCCGCCAATAGGTGTCCATGCCCACTACAAACCCTCTACCGAAAGGAGGGAGAAGAAAGGATAAAGAATGAATATCCAAAGTGATAATGTCCCGGTCCTCTTTTATTCGAGTGAAGGAGAAAATGGGTTTTCTTTTGAGTTGAGGAGCAAAATACAGTTACGTGATAACCACAGCCGCGATGAGATTTTGCAGACTGAGAGTGTAGGACACACCAGTTGGTGGCTATACCCACTAAACGTCTTCTCCACCGGAAAGAAAAAGAAAGGAATCAAAGGTGATACTGGTGCGGTTCTGCATAGCAAGCGCATTAGTACGTCGAAAGTTGTCTCGTTACTGCCCAATGGGGAAGCGAATGAAGTTAAGGTCTTTGGCTGGAGTCAGGGCAGTTTGTCATGGCTGCAGCCTAGAGGTTTCAAGGTGAGTGTAGGAGTGAGGAAAGGTGTCGGGAAGAGATATTTCGGCCCGAAGCGGTGCTAGAGTGGTGTCCTGGCCTTGTATTACTCGGCGTAGGAGACGAAAGCCTTCCGTTGAGTTGGTCGAGTGGATTGATGTGATGACGTACCAGAGTCCTCTTTCGTTGCAGGTGGTGACGCAGTTCAGCCGTGCTGAGAGCTCAGCGGCGAAGGTCACGTGAAGGATGTTGTCGGCAGTGAGTGTTGCATGCAGGTTCTGAAGCTTCTCTATGGTCATGAAGGTGATGATTTCTTTTAGGACGGTTAAACGGGCACAGAATTCAGTAACTACGTATGGAAGTCATGTATGACATTCCGTGTATCTGCTCTAGTCGAAGGTGCTGGGATATATACTGGTGCGTCGCCGTGGCGGTCTAGACTAGAGCTGGTGCTGGTTGTGGTGTTCTCGTTGAGGACGTTGTACGCTGGCGGTGACTGTGCTTAAAGAGTGCACTGTGCCTTGGATGTAAAATGTCCAAAGCCATCATAGGTGACGCAGTGCCTGTGGCGGTTCCTCAGCGAGTGAGCCGTGCAAACGGCGGTGAAGCAGGAGGTGCCATAGCAGTGACACCTAGTCTCAGCTGCGTAGATTTACACTTCATGCTCGAAGGCACAACAGCGGTGGCGTAACTGACGATCCACTCGGCTGGCCTCGATACGTAAGCACCCCCTAACACGGGCAGGCTCGCCCTCAAGGTCGTTTCGCAGTGGCTGTACACTTCAGCCAATTCACCTAGAGAAGCTAACTAAAAAGTAAATATGTTCTCCTACTATAAACGTCTTCTTCTTTCTCTGTTTAACCTGCTCTTATGTAGGACTTACACTCCCCAGGACTTACAGGCGGGTGCCTGGGGTCAGAGGCCCGTCGAGGAGCAGACACTCATGGATCAGACAGAATATCCAGGATGGGTGATCATCCCGATGTCCAGTATGGGAGGTGGGAATGAAGTAGATGATAGTGAAATGGATGAAAGGAAAGGTGATGATGGAGCATTTGGTGGAATGAATGGCGGGGGAACCGGAAAACCCGCCCAGGCGCCGCTTTGCGGGTCCCTGGGATTGAACCCGGGCCGCCTCGGTGAGAGGCGAGCGGTCTAACCACTCGGCCATGGCGCCGCCCTCCTACTATAAGCAACTGTTATAATTAAAAAGTATATCCTAGAGTCTTGAATCGATCCATCGACGGGGCGATTTCAGATATCTCCAAACTATGCATGTCACAGACCTTCGGAGGCTTTCAATAATAGCATTTATTTCAATGAATGAAACTACTCAGTATAATAATTAACAAAATGTTCTGTGTCCGATGCTAGAAACTTGAACCGTGTATAATTCGAAAAAAAACGCTATTTTACACACAATTTGAAGGAAAGGTGGTTTTCTTGCCTATTTGAAAGCTAACAAAGTCCAAGTAAGTTCATATGACATAATGTGTCTAAGGAGAAGAGGAATAACCAAAAAAGAATAAAAACGGGAAAGGGAGAAGAAAAAGACTAGACGTGCGGAGAAAAATCAATCAAAGAAACAAAATCATGTATATTAATTCCTATGTTCTACCTCTGAAGTATCATAGAATAAATCAAGGTATTTACGTTTATGCTGGTGCCTCTTCCAATACTGATAGTGTGTTGTAGTCCGTGGTTTGCCAGTTTTTCTTTACTTCTTTTTATTTCCTTTGTAAATGGAGTTGTTCGCGGTTGTGGTGTTGAGGTGGCGGTAATTGGAGTGGTTGTCGTGATAATTGTTTGGAGGATGCTTCTGTCGTAATGAGTGTGAGAGGGTTTGCTCTGTTTGAGACTGACGTCATATAAATAGAGTTATATGCAGTTTAAAACATGTTGGATGAGAAGCGTATACATCAGCCCTGTTTGGTTGGGACGTCACATGCCGGGAGGTTAATACATGCAGATACGCTAAGATGAGCGGAGTGTATTGAAAGGAACCCTTTTATGTGTGGGTTTGGAGCCGAATTGATTACTTATATCCCCAATTAAGGCGTGTATTTTTAAAGACGACTGTATATATGAGTGAAAGTCTCAAATTCCCGAACATAGTCAGACCTTCATTGATAAATTCAACACTTGTTTTGGCTGAAAGTACATAAAAGCGAGAAAGCATATAGCAAAAACCCGTATATGTGATTCTTAATGAAAACATTTTCATATTAAAACACCTAAGTATATAAAACATGTGGGTTAACGTCCATCAGCAAAATAAGAAAAACGTTATACCATCGGATCTAAAATATGTTGCATTCTGAGAGACTCGTGCTTTTGATGCAAACAGGACTTCATCGAGCTAGGATATTCATTCTGTCCGTTTGCTTCGAATCGAGTAGATCAGCACCTCTCAGTCAAATTAGCTTTCAATAGCGTCGAGAAGCTGTCGAGGTGAAGACGTGTGCATTAGTTTAATAAGGCGTTCAGGTATTTATTGATGCGTGAATTTTATAAGAATTCTACGGTAATTAGCCTTTTTGTAGAGATGTGCAACGCTGTATTGTAAGAAGTTCTTCCAAGCGGTACTCCAGGATACAACTTCAGTAAATTCTGAACAAATTTTTCACGAGGCTATGGTAAGAGATGACATGAGATGAGGTATATACCAGACTTCAATTGTAAGCACTGCGGCACCCTTTTCAACAACAGCTACAAGGGACAGCGACATGAAGATATATGTGGATTAAACAGCTCCATCAGAAATCAAGACCGAGCCCACCAGGTCCCGAATTTAGTCAAAAGTACTGATAAGGGTGCAAAGAATGAGACGGTATTTGAAGGGCACTTCGTATTTCATACGCTATTATTCGTCCAAAATCTTGTATATTTTTACATAGGCAAAGCAATAGATAATTCTGGTGTACAAACGAACTACGAGATGATATATCTATTCAAATTAATCTACTGGGTGAATGTCGATTCGTGGATGTCGTAGGAGAATCTACCGATAAGGCATTCAAAACATGCAATCATAAGGTGTTTTAGAAAGGGATCTAAGTTGCCTGCTGGATTGCAAAATTCAAGAAACTCATCTCGGAAATGGAAGCGACTCAGTTTAAATGGAGCAACTGAGCATTACTAGCTGTGGAAAGATTTCGACAGTTTATCAAGAAATATAGCTCCCTTCGAGGAAGCACCTAGGCTCCCCTGCCGCCATCTGTTCGAGCTAACGCAGCATGCATAAATACTCAGGACTACCACCTTGAGTAATCCTTTATGTATGCTGTCCCCAACAAATTCATTAACAACAAATCTCAGTGCTTCCACAGATATAAGATCCATGAAAATAAGTACAACTTCACGTGTGTTTCCTCTCCTACGAGCTTGGTTGAATTCTGCAAATCTGAGAAACTCAATGGTGTGTCTATAAATGCGCTTGGACTGGATGAGAAACATGAAGAGTTTCCTATAATGATCGTTGATCAAGAGCTAAGCAACCGTCATAATCTGCTTCTGTTAAGTGAGGGTAGTCGTCAACTCAATTTATGGAGATGGAGAATTTTGAGAAGCTTATTTGTCATCAGAAAGCGAAGCATAAAGGACGAGTGTGCACATCCAAACGCTGCTTCAGTCACTTTATTGATCTGTATGGACGAAGCGACCTGGAAAGGCTAGAAGAACATGTTACTATCTGCAGTGAACCTGCTGTCGCTAGGAGTGTTATGCCTACAAAAGAGATCTCCATCGTCCAATTTTAAAATGTGGAAAGTATGTAGAAGTTACCTTACGTCATATATCCAGAGTTTGAGAGCATCATTACACCATACGATACATGCATTCATAATTCTGAAACCTCCATTGCAAATTTATATCGTAAGTATTCTCCAATGAGCTCACATACTTGTATGAAACCGGCGCAATCCGTAAAGCATTTGGAAACCGATCTTCCTACTCAGCAATATGTGCATCGTGACTATGATGCAGCGGAGAAGTGCATAGAATACCTAACTTCCGTTGCGAAGAAAATCAGTAGTACGTACAAATGTTTTAAGCCTCTAAGGCTTACACAGCAACAACAAAACGAGTTTCGAAGCGTCTAGATTTGTTACTGGTGCGATAAGAAATTTACGGAAGCGAGCTGGAAAGTACGAGACCACGATCACGTTAGCGGCGAATACCGAGGAAAAGCGTATAATAGCTGGAACCTAGTTAGCAAAATAGGTAATTATATTTCCTGTCTACATGCATAACCTAAGCGAATATGATTCACATCCCATCACTAAGGAGCTAGACCGCACAATCGAAAGAGCAGAGTTAATACCGAATTCTGAAGAAGACTACATCTTATTCTGTAATTGTGTTGGATATTGAACTCAGATTTTTAGATACCTAGCATTTCCTGAGTGCAAGGTTGCATACGTCAGTAAAAGCCTAAGAGTATATCCTAAGACATGTAAGTACATTGAAGAAGTTAAGTTGAACTTGATGACCGGTAAGAGAGTATTCGTATACAATTATATTATATGGTGGAATGCCCTGAACGAGATACGCCTGTCTTCGAGGAAATCATTCTGTAATTAATTGAATTAAGAGAAAACTAAAGATGGTGACTACGAGCATACTAAGAGTATTTGGAACCAGTTTAATGAGAGAAACTCAGTGAATACAGCGACCACTACTTAACTTCAGATGTTCCTCTCCTAATCGATTCTTTGAAACATTCAGAGACCAAACCCTGAAAACACACAAAGACGATCCGGCCCATTATTTCAGCTCTCGTGGGCTTACATGGGACGCTTTGCTTCTTTATTCCAGAATTAAACTCGAAATGCTTAAGGATTACGATCAACTTCTTGTGGTGGAATCTAGCATAGAACATGGTTTCTGTAAAGCTTCCCATCGTTACGCCGAAGCAAATAACGTTCACGTGGAGAATTTTAGTCGATTGAGATCCTCTCAATTAATTACTACAAAGACGCCAATAACAATAACGGTTGATCGCTGTGCCACACATTTCCTTATGGAGAAACTCATCAAGATACCACTCTAGAAACACTACAAGAAGATGATCCTCCTGGATATACATTAGACGTTGATGTGGACAATCTCGCAGAACGCTACGATCTACTTAGTAATTTATCATTACTTCCAGAGTGGCTGAAACCGGAGGAATAGGCTACAAAACTAAATTCTCATCTTGGACCTCAGAAGAAGTATGTAGCACATTACAGGGCCTTGAAACAAGCTCCTAGTCATGCAATACGCCTAAGGAAAATACATCGTACTCAACCATTTTGTCAACCCCAATGGTTAAAACCTTAAGTGAAATTTAACAACAGGCCACAAATGATTATGAGAAGAATTTGTACAAAATTCTCAACAATGCAATTTTTGGAACAACCATGGACCGCCTATATAATTCTATGGACATGCGACTTGTCACGAGTCAGAAGACTCTGGTAAACTTCATTGCCAACATATATTCATCGACAGAAAAATATATGGAACTAATCTGGATGCCCTGCATATGGCTGCACGTCAAATGATGTTCAACAAGCCAATATACATCGACATGAGTATGTTGGACTCTCTAAATCACCAAGGTACCGCTACCATTATGTTGTATTTTTACCCTTCTACGGTGTGAAAATCTGAAGCTTATGTGACTGGATACAGATTCCTTCTGACAACTACAGATATATACGAGGACAAACTACGTTTTCTTGAGAACCTAGATACAGTTGATAACCCTACAAACCATATATACACTCCACGCCAAACAAATGAGTTTTGGGTAAATTTAAAGATGAAGCTAAAGGAATAGTCATCCACCGCTTTGTCGGACACGACTTAAGATGTATGCACTGTGACAAATAATATTAAAGGGATAATACATAGCGCGCCATTGCGGAAAAATAACATTTTACAGCTGTGTGGATTGTGTTGGGATTAATGATAGCATTTGAACCGATTAAATTGATCCTTTTACGCCACATAATATTTTCTCTTTAGAGGACAAAAACATAGCTCTATCGCCTCATGATAAAAAGAGTGATTGCTGATGTTGGAATACCCACATATACCTATGAACATTACTGCGTTTTGACCCCTGCATAAGAGATAAAGCTTAATAAATTCCTTATCTCCGTTAGTCTACTAGGAGATAATGGAAGCTTACTCAACTATCACTCGTATACACATAGTAGACGCCTGATGAAGAAGAAGGGGTAAGAAGAAAAACGAAGGAGTTAACTCTGCCGTTAGCAGTAACTTCTAGTGCTAGTCTCAAGCCAAGTTAGAAGAGGAGAGGCACGTACCCTAGCACCCTTATATAATTAAACACTGATTAACCTTATATACACAAAATAATACTAATCAAGCTCTACATAACATCAAGTAGTCAAAGGTATGTCTAATTAACCCTAAAGTATAAGTTGTTCGACAACAATGCCTAGAGCGTCTTTTAGTGGTAGTCTCTAAACCTTGATAAAAGATGAGAGAGACTACAAAACATATCTGAATAAAAGTGTACTGATATCTCTTAAGAACACCAGGATATTGCCTTAAGTTAGTCGCATATGCCTCAGAAAGACTGAAAACCATACACCCTTTATCCCTCCTCGTCTGACATGTTAGGATTAGAGCACACAAAAGTTTACAATACAGTCAGAAAACTACTTCAAAATATATAAAATACTGTAGTGGCATGATAAATGCTCTAGAAGTGACCAAAACTGGTGATAAAATACACCAAGGGTAATAAAAAATGCACTAAGAGGCAATAAAAGTGCTCAAAACCCACTCCAAAACACAAGAAATACTGTAAAGTAAATAAAATGACTGTTAAACATCACCAACTACTCTAAAACGAGAAGAATGCCTGTCAGACATGACAAGTGATCATGAAAACAACACCAAAACCAATATATAAAGAAAGAATTTGCTATAAAACCATAGAAAAATTCCCTAAAAAGTACCCCTGGTACCTGTAACACTTCTCTAAATTACTTATTACAGTGCCCAAAAATGCCTGAAAAAGTGCCCAAAATAGCTGCACCAGAGCTCCAAATGTGTGTTTCAGCGACCCAACTGCCTTCAAAGGAGCTAAAATGCCCCGTAAATGTGACAAAATGTCTTAAATGTGCCAAAAATACCTGTTTCAATGCTGAAAATACCTACCAAATGCCCTCTTATAGTGGCCTAGAATGCCGGAAATGCCTGCACCAATAGCAAACTGTACCTGCTCCAGTACCTAAAATGCCCGTAATGTTTCCAAAATACCTGCCAGAATTTCAGCTTGCGCGAAATACCTTCAAAATACCCCGAAATTACTCATCCAGGGCCTGAAATGCCTGCACCAGTACTTTACATGCCCAAAATACCGTTAAATGTGCCTAAAGCACCTGCACCAGTGCCATAAATACCTGAAAAAGTGGCAAAATTACTTGTTCCCAAGCCCAAAATGCCTTCAAAATCATCCGAAATCCCTGAAAAAACATGACAAATTATCATAAAAAGAGCACAAACTAATAAAAAAGTAACAAATATCTGTACCAATACTCGAAATTACCCGCTCCAGTGGCTACGATTTCCGTAATAGGGCGATAAAATACTTTCAGAGTCACCCGAAATGGCTTAAACTATTAAACAATATATGCTGTGGTGCCTATAAGGCCTATAAAACGACCAAATACCTTAAAAGTTCCTGAAATGGCTGAAAAAGTGCCCTAGTTCCCGGAAAAGTGCAAAAATTCCAGATCCAGAGCCCAGAATACCCTCAAAATAGCCCGAATTTTCTATAAAAGTGTTTCAAATACCTTTACCAGCGTTCAAAATGTACGTAAAAGTGTTCAAAAGGACGGAAAATTTTCAAAATCGTTGTAAACAGCAAGAACTACTCTAAAACATAGCAAAATGGATGCAAACCCACAAAAGGAGAAAAAGATTACTGCAAACACCACCAAATCACTGGAGAAACGACAGTAATATCCTAGTTTTTGACTGCAGGGTTTAAAGCCAGGAGTCTTTGTGTTAGGTTAGAGTAGCCGTTGGCAGGAGAAACTAAATGATTACAGGTTCTTTAAGTTAGTCTAGGGTAATATGAATCAAGTCTAGATTATGTTGGGGTTACGAAAAGATAGATTAGATAACGAGAGGATGGTCTAGGTAAGGATATACAGACACATTCGTCATAGAAAGCTTTGAAGTTACATCGTACAACATGTCCTCACAATCAACGTGCATACGCACATTCACCGACCTCCATCTCCACTGAAGGCTTTAATTGTTCCCATGACCACCCTCAACCCCTGGTCTATCTACCCTCTCTCTGACCAGGGTGCCACCTATTACACTTACCTGTGCTGTTACTGTTTAATGGTATCCTTAATGAGAAGTTCAACTATGAACTGCTAAATTACATTTTCAGAGACACAACGTTTACCAGCCATGGTCACTTTGCCCAGAGTTTTCCTGCTGAAGAGCACAGCAGTTCTATGTTTTTATTACTCGGTGATCACTTTGCTAAACATGACAAATACTATGCTACCAAGTTAATAAGCTTGCAGATAGACTATACGGGTAGCAATAAGAAATTTAGAAAAATGCACAGCAATAAGGATGGACTGGGATGGCAGAGCTTCAACCTTCGAGTAAGCGCATCTACTGTAACATAACTGCATGTTATGCTCTGTCAACGACTGTGTTTTTCTCTTACTTCTGAGACTGCTGATATGAGAACGCAACTTTTAAATAACCGTGTACTTAGTAAAGTTTTATATTTGTATGCACCTATATTTTATACTTTAAAAATACAATGTGGAAATGTATGGTAAATTATTGTATGCAATATAAACTGAAAAGAAAAACATTATCACAGCTTATCGTTAAAGCCACACATGTGATACATTTTAGACCTAAAAAGTTTTATTCAATTTTATTTTGATGGGCCGGCATTCAAGTCTCTCAATTACATAGCTTATTCAACCACCACCGCCGCCGCCGCCCCCGCCGCCGCCACCACCACCACCACCACCACCACTACTACTACTACTACTACTACTACTACTACTACTACTACTACTACTACTACTACTACTACTACTACTTCCTCTTCCGCCGCATTCAAGGTAATAAAGCTTTGATACATAACAGAAGAATGGTTTTTGCATACAAAATTGTGGTATTTGCTGCAACGCATTGTGGTGATGGCATTGTTTTTCTGTACACAGAGTGGTCATCGACTTTTCTTTTTTTGTGGGAGTGCCTCCTGAATTTCAAAATATTCAGGTTTATACTGAGCCAAAACGTTTTGATAGTGCATTGTAATGTTGGAATTTCGGATCTTTTTGTGAGATGAGCCTTCACTAGCCGGTGTGAGAGCTTTTTCAAACATATTTTCCTAGATTCTCTTGGATTTCCTTAATTGATCTCTGACATAATCTGGGCATTGATTCCAGCAATATTTAGAAAAGCAAGCCATACATACATGGTTCATCTCATTTTTACATGAGCAACTGTATCAATGTGCCATCATAGTGCATGATAGAAAGGAGGGCAACCGATCTATTTCTCTTTGGTATCATTGGAATGTAGGATACAATTCTGACTTAATATCAAAATGTTGACAACTCGGTTTCCTGGACTTCACTGGCAAGAATTCTAGAGGCATTTCTGCCTTGTTTTTCTTTAGGGTTTCAATGCAAGTGATATGCTTCTGTAAAAGTAAAAATCGTTAGTAGATATACCAGTTATCAAATCTAAGGATTCTGTTTCAACCATATATGCACTACGTGATCAAAAGTATCAGGACATCTGGCTGAAAATGACGTACAAGTTCGTGGCACCCTCCATCGGTAATGTTGGAAGTCAATATGGTGTTGGCCCACACTTAGCCTTGATCATAGCGTTCATACTCGCAGGCATACTTTCAATCAGGTGCCGGAGGGTTTCTTGGGGAATGGCGGCCCATTCTTCACGGAGTGCGGAACTGAGGAGAGGTATCGATGTAGGTCGGTGGGGCTTGGCACGAAGTCGACGTTCCAAAACATCCCAAAGGTGTTCTACAGGATTCAAGTCAGGACTCTGGGCAGGGCAGTCCATTACAGGGATGTTATTGTCGTGTATCCACTCCGCCACAGCCCGTGCAGTATGAACAGGTGCTCGATCGTGTTGAAAGGTGCAATCGCCATCCCCGAATTGCTCTTCAACAGTGGGAAGCATGAAGAAGCTTAAAATATTAATTTAGGTCTGCGCTGTGATTGTGCCAAGCAAAACAACAAGGGGTGCAAGCCCCCTCCAGGAAAAACACGACCACACCATAACACCACCACCTCCGAATTTCACTTTTGGCACTACACACCCTGGCAGATTTCGTTCACCGGGCATTCGCCATACCCATACCCTGCCATCGGATCGCCACATTGTGTACCGTGATTCGTCACTCCACACAACGTTTTGCCACTGTTCAATCGTGTAATGTTAACGCTCCTAACACCAAGCGATGCGTCGTTTGGCAATTTCCAGCGTGATGTGTGGCTTATGAGCAGCCGCTCGACCATGGAATCCAAGGTTTCTCACCTCACGCCTAACTGTCATAGTACTTGGAGTGGAGCCTGATGCAGCTCAGAATTCCTGTGTGATGGTCTGGATAGATGTCTGCCTATTACCCTTTACGACCTTCTTCAAATGTCGGCGGTCTCTGTCAGTCAACAGACGAGGTCGGCCTGTACGCTTTTGTGCTGTACATGTCCCTTCACGTTTCCACTTTACTATCACTTCAGAAACAGTGGACCTAAGGATGTTTAGGAGTGTGGAAATCTCGCGTACAGACTTCTGACACAAGTGACACCCAATCACCTGACCACATTCGAAGTCCGTCAGTTCCACGGAGCGTCCCATTCTGCTGTTTCACGATGTGTAACGACTACTGAGGGCGCGGATAATGTGTACCAGGCAATAGGTGGCAGCACAATGCACCTAAGATGAAAAACGTATGTTTTTGGGGTGCCCGGATACGCTTGAACACATAGTGTAGGTTATACCAGTCTGTGTACAATATTAGTTGGTTTATTTCAGGCACTCAACGGTCTAGGAGCCTATATTCCAGAGTAGAGCTCTACTGCTCCTGCATAGAAGATCCTAGAGTCACACATGGCAAAGAAGCTAAAACCATACCTTACTGGGGTTTTTGGTATGTATTGTGACTTTGTCCAGTGTTTAACTATCACTTCTCTCTGTTCTCACTGTCACTGTTTAGTTTCTCTGTAGTTCAGTTTCACTGGAAGTTGACTAATCTTCACTATCATTTCACCAAGGTGAACTACTTCAATTCTAAATTACTTCACTTCCTTCGTGAAGTGCCTCTTCACGCCAGACAGTTCACTTCACTCCGGAGTCCAACACAAGACCTACTCAACCCATGTCGCTCATAGTAGCACTCTCTGCAAATCACAACAGCAGTCACTAACACGCTCGCAGGATCGCTCTTGATGCCGCACGGGAACATCACCCGCCAACTGGCTCGCT
The DNA here is from genome assembly GCA_030765065.1 of Deroplatys truncata. Classification (NCBI taxonomy): domain Eukaryota; kingdom Metazoa; phylum Arthropoda; class Insecta; order Mantodea; family Mantidae; genus Deroplatys; species Deroplatys truncata. The sequence continues at coordinate 343,213,167 of CM060990.1, read as the reverse complement.
CACTCAGGGAACGACTCCACTCAATTTACACTCGACTCGCACTGACTTGACTCACTGACTGAATCTCTCGAGGGCGCTCGCTTATATAGTCATTGGAATCTTTCCGGAAGGTAATCGAACGTTCTAGAACTGTTTCGGCACACTTTCTGAAGGAGAGGTGGAAGAGCTTCCAGAAGGTTTTAGTTATCTGCCGCGATAACGCGCCTGGTGTTTACGCTGGCACTTACTTTATCGAGCGGCACTTATCCTGTTTATTCCGACCGTTCGGTGCCGAACTCATGATAACCTTGGGCCATAGCCGCTGCGTCACAATATTGAATAAATCAACGTCTTCCTCTGTATGGTTTCAGCATTTCATCAATGCTCAAACAATCGCTAAGGCTGTAACATTCCTTACAAGTTGTGACAAATTTATCAAGCTGTGATCTGGTGGTGGCTAATTTGTACATAACATGCCTCTATGGTCTTTTAATCTCACCATAAATTCTGACAGTTCATAGAAAAATAAGAACCGCTTGTTCATATATAGGCTCTTAGAGTCGATACTCTACCATCTTCACTCCAAGTATTCTCAACATTTGTCTTATTTTCACCCTTTAAATCAATCATACAAAGTGTTCCGATTAGAGCACAGATTTCCTCCCAAAAGGTTTCCTTTGTATCCAATTACCTGGAATATTTGTGCTGTAACGTCAGGTTTTGAATATATATATTGTAACAAATGAGAACACCAGTTACTGAGAAAACACACTTTATTTATCATTACGCACTCAACGCAACACAAGCGTTATACTTGCTGACAATTAAACTGTACTATCCACTTGCACTGTCACTTCTACCAGAACTCAATGCTTGACTCAATTCAACACTGACCCACTCGGCATGAGCAGCCTTCCTCATATAGGTCCCGCATACAAAGCGCAACTTTCTAAAAAAGGAACCCACGAGAACATGTCGAAACTAACGCTCCAAAACAGGTAAGCAGCAAACAAAGGGTTTTTATTCCACACGCCGAATTGTTCCGACGACTCGCCGCAGGCCCTGCCCAAGTATTGGCTGGGAGGCAGTACCAGCCAGCCGCAGGTAGCTCCGCGCGCGCGGTCACACTGATCCCTTCTCAGGGCTGGTCGTCCCAACCAGCACTGTCGTATCGGACTAGACGGTCTAAGTTTATCACCTCACCACCATCTTCCCTAGAGGCAGCCTCTGGATGTGGTAGACTACAACATTGATTTCCTTCGCCACGCACTACGGTCCTGCAATTGTTATTGGAGCTTGGGATACAAAGATTTGTCCGATTAGGTCGATACAGCCACACCAAATCACCTTGCTGGAAACATTGGCTATTGGCCTGGCGGTCGTAGTTGGTATTCATCTGGTCACTCGCTACCTGCATGCTTCGACGGGCCATCTCGTACACGTCGTGAAGACGCTCCACGAGGTTCCCCACATAGTCGATTGTTGGCTGTTCTGCCACAGGGGCTCCCAAACATTATGTCGCATGGATTGAAGACTAAGCTGGCTGTTGTCAACCCTGTGGTGTCTTGAGTCGATGAGTGGTAAGCCAGCAAGAAGAGCGGCACCTTAGCACCCCAGTTCCTCTGGTAATTGCCCACAATCTTCCTCAGGTGCTCTTCTAGCAGTTTAATGTACCGCTCAACCATGTCGTCTGACTGCGGGTGGGGAGGTGTTGTACGCGTGTTGTGCACTCTAATGGCCGTGTGCATCATTCTCGATTAAAATTTTACCGCAGTAAAATACTGACATTACCGAGATGAACGGCCATTTGTGGTGCATCGACGACGGTAAAAGTTTACCGAGGATTTCACCGCGGTTAAATCTGACCGGCCATGAACGGCCGGTTTTCTTCGATTATCTCGGCACCTTTGCTTGCATTGCTTAGCAAAATGGCGGCTCATAATGTTCTGGAACGTGATGATTTTGAAGATGAGTATTAATATTTGAATTTCATTCGCGATAGTGAAAATAATCGTATGCCCATGATTGTGGATAGAGGAAACCCATTTGAAGAAATGAGCGATAGGAGATTCCAAGAAAGGTTCCGATTATCCAAGGAAGTAGTGTGGTGGTTAGTGGACGAAATGAACGAGAGGTTAGAATTCCCGACAAACAGAAACAATCCGGGTCTCTAATGAATCGTGTCCTGACAGCATTAAGGTTTTATGCGACAGGTGCCTACAATGTACTAATCGGCGACGTATCAAATATACATCGCACCACAGCGTTGCGAATTATAAACAACGTATCGCGAGCAATAGCCAATCTTGGTCGGAGGTATATACGCTTTCCAGCAAATAATGCTGATGTAAGCGCTGTAATTGACGGCTTTAGTGAAATTAACGTCTTTCCACGAGTGCTTGGAACTATAGATTGCACGCATATAAGAATCCAATCGCCTGGAGGGGAAAATGCGGAAGTTTTCCGAAATAGAAAAGGTTACTTTTCATTCAACTGCCAAAATGTGAGTGATCATAACCTCCTAATTAGAGACATAGTTGCAAGCTGGCCAGGTTCAGTACATGACAGTACAATATTTAGGAACTCTAGCCTAAGGACAAAATTTGAAAATGGTGAAATACCTCATGGGTATTTATTAGGAGACAGTGGCTATGCGTGCAGGCCATACTTAATCACCCCAGTTATTAATCCCCAAACTCCTACTGAGCAACGTTTTAACAGTGCACATATAAGAACCAGGAACACAGTGGAGAGGCAGTATGGAGTTTGGAAAAGGAGATTTCCAGTGCTGTCATTGGGGTTCATGTGTGACCTGCAAAGTGCTATGGCAATCATCGTAGACACAGCAGTACTACACAATATTGCAAGGAGTTTCAGCTTTGAGGAGCCTCCAGATGATCCTGAAATTCAAAGGCTGCTGGATCATCTGCAGAGAATGAGGGGAGCAGACATTGAGAAAAATGATACTGTGCCAGCAGAGCATCAAATGCATTGCAATGACGCAGTACCAGGAAGAGCAGTGCGACAGGCAATAATAAATCAACACTTTCATTAAGGTATATATGTACATTTATTTTCATAACAACATTTATACATAATCTAAACTGCTGTTTTTACACTTCCAGTACTTTTTGAAGTAGTTTTTCCTTCAAAACTAATATTTTGTAATCTTTTATTTGCATTTCTTTCATGTGTTCATTTTTCATTATCTACTGTGACGTTAGCACCTCCACTCGCTTCTCACAAGCATCTGCAATGCTTGTTGCAGGTTTTGGTTTTGCTGTCATCCTACGTTGCTCCCATCTTTTGGGTGTTGAAGTAGAGGGCAGATGTAATTCTTCAGCTCCTTGTGCTGGCATTGAAGTTGGCTGTGGTTCAAACTGCTGTGTATAAAATAAATTGTAATAATTTTATTTCAGCTATTACTCATGTAAGTGTGAGAGAAAGAAGGAAAGAAATCATACTTAATTGTAACACAATAACACAACGTAATGTTTTTAGATTATTTCTTTTCTTGCTCAATACAATAAATTTTAATATGTAGTCATTACATTTTCGCTACAGACAAAACTACTTTTTCTTTGCTTTCCCCTCTCCTGTCTGCAAGTAACATAACATTGCTTAAGAAACAATACTGTCTGTCTATACTGGAGATAGTTTACAAATGAGATAAATAACAGCCAAGACTTAATTTTTTAATTTAATGAAAATATAAAATGACTAAATAAAAAGATTTAGAATGATTTCAACATTTGTAACATACAAGCATACAGTTCTATTCCAAATAACTGAGAAAATCAATATGCATCTATATTTGAAGGTAATTTGCATGAAAGATAAGTAACTTTTATAAATAAAATCTTTAAATTTAATGAAAAACGTAAAATGTATTTATTATATATGTCAGCATTACTTTTAGCCACAATTGTTGTGCATATACAGTATAACTAATACCAACTGAATTATTCATTAACATTTGCATGCAGTTTGTAAAATGTGTATTATATAACAAGATTCATTCTTTAGGTAGGTCTATTCATCTATGCTTATGTATTAATATACAGCTATGGCTTAAATATGGATATTATTTTTGGCAGAAATTTCAACATGTTGAATTAAGTAAAGTTCTCAAAATAACTCCACTGTCTGCAACTTCTGCACATCAGCATATCATTTTAACAAAATATTTTTGTAATAATAAGTTAAATGCTAGTATAATTTACAGGTGGAAATAAAATCAGAAATTGACTACAACAATCAAAAAGAAAATTGTGAGTAATTATAATTTCATATAAAAAAATATTATTCCCTTTTAATGTCTCCAAATATTTGAAACATTTTCCTGTCAATCCCAAAAATGTCAACTTTCAGCATTTTCAAATGGAACTATCACCAAAGAGAAAAATGTTCACATGGATCAATCAGCAGGGCCCCGGACTACAAGGTGCTTATTGCTTTTGTGTAAATATAATTTGCATGCATAATAGCCAATAGTTTACCATTATATTTTTGAAAATTCAACCTGAAAACTTATTAATGACTTTCCTGTTAGAAAATATCTAATGTGGTACATGACTTTCTCCTTGCTATTTCAAAGGTAGCATTATAATGAGTGATTCTTCCATTGCCTTATCTTAATCACAATGACAATATTCGGCCAGATAAGATTTCAGAATATGCTGCATGAATGGATTTATTGTTTCATATTTTTGCTTAAGGAAGAGAGTTGTAACCCAATTTTGTTTGTAATGGGATTATGCAGGGAAAAAAACAAAAAGTAATTGGCACATATATTTGTACCTATAATATGTTGATGCAAAACGATATATTTAACCCAAAGTTAGCTACCGACCATCATCTTCAAAACACTACAGACCATTAAAATACCCCAAAATTGTAATATTCATAGAATTGTGTAACATCTTTCGGCCCATTTTTCACCTACCTGGACTGCTGTTAACCTAAAAGGTCAGCTTCTCCCACGTGGATCCTTCTTTTTCAGAGAAATTCCGTCCGTTTTCTTATTTTCAATAATTTCTCTGAAACTGGATGCCAAATCCAATAAAATATCTATCTCATACTTCGAGAAGTTTGGTGTTCTTTTATTTTCCATTACCAGGTGTTAACCTTTGCCACGTGCTCTTATAATAAATGCCGAAAGAAAAACAAACAACAAACAACAAATGACAAACACGAAGCGATGAACTTCCGGGTGCGTTCGGTAATCTTCTCAGCAGTTAAATTTGGAAGTGATTTGAAATGAGCGGTGCGCTCTACCACAGTGTGCACTTGCCAGATAACCGCGGCCAACTAAACAGCGGTGAACAATGATGCACCAGGATGTAAGGTTTACCACAGTCAACTTCTTACAGCCTTTAAGTAAACGTCCCGAAGGGGTTTGCTTAACGAGAATGGTACACTCGACCATAAGTCTATTCAGTGCTTCCTCCATCAGGTTCGACGCGAAGTTTGTGCTCTGATCGCTGAGCAGCTCTAACGGTACCCCAAAAAGTGTGAACACTTCTTCCACTAGGCAGTTCGCGCTCATCTTTGCCTTATAATTAGGCCAACATATACTTGTTGACCCTGTCGGACACGGCTATATCAATGGAGACGCATTCGAATGGTGCTTGCACTTTGTACTGCTACATGCGACCCCGGCTCCTAGTCTGTGGTCCGCGATTTACCGCATACACATGACATTAGGGGCACCACCTCTCAGCGTCCGCCCTTAATTTCAACCCTTAGTACCTTTGTCAGAGCTTATAAATTGTTCGGTTGGTTCCAAAATGTCTTACCATAGTCTCACCATGTACTTCCTCCAGGGCTTTAGGCACCTTAATTCGGGGAAGGATCAATTGCTTTCTCCGGAACTTTCCGCCAGGTGACTCCTATACTCTAAACAACACATCCTCCTTGGTTTTCAGCGAGTCCCATTGACCCCAGTAGGACTTATACACACTACTCCTGGAGGCCATGTCCTCCCAGCTCGGCTTACTTCCCGCCTCCACTTCTCTCAGGAACACTCCAAAGTCGGCATCCGCCAGCTGCTCCCTACTCAGGTCTGTGCTACTCCCATCCATCTGTAGATACCGCCGAAATCACACGGATGGCTGCGACACGCTCCTTCACTTCCACCTTAGTGCACTGGCCGCATTCTTCCGGGCAGGGCTTTTTGACATGGCCTCCGCATTTGAAAGGCTCCTGTCTCTCCGATTAGAGAGCGTCCTGCTGCAGTACGCTATTACCAGTACGGAATCGTGGGGTCCACTAAAGCTTTATTCACTAGCCGTTAAACTACCCGGGCGAACTTCTGCAGCGTCTTACCTGAATTTTGCGACTTTGACTTGGGTTGACTATGATAGGCTGAAGCCAAGCAATTATTACTGAACCGATTTTCCAGGGCCTCACAGATGTCTCCGGATATCACCGACGTTGGAATCGCATTCAGAAATTCTGCTGCCCATAACTGGCTACTGACTATTAGCTGTGTGCTTCCTCCTCTGCTGACCATCGGTTGTGAACGACAATGGCGGCGAATTATCGGCGGAAGACTTCGAAAGTTGACGTTCCATCCAATTTGGATACCTTGACGCTCGTGGATGTAGCGTTGCACTCTGACTTCTCGACCTTCAAGGCCTTTAGTCTTCCGCTAAGCATTTCTTCCACCATGGAGTTCAGTTCCTTGGCGTTGCAATCTACTGTTCCTTCTAGGACGTTAAGCCGTTCCCGGACGTCCTCCAGGATGTTAACTCGTTGGTCAAGGTCTTTTGTCTTTCTACCGAGCTCTTCCACGCCTTTCTTTACACCGGCCAGTTGCTCGTCAATTTTAGTTGATAACTCCGCCTTCATCTCGGACATTTCCGTCTTCACTTATTCCTTTAAATCCTTTTTTTCCTATGCATTTTCTCCATGGAAATTCATTGTTTTTATTTCATTTTCCATCTTTTCCATCCCAGATTCAATTTTTGTCTTCATCTTCTCCATTCCAGAATTTATATTCTTTATTTCAGACTTCATGGTCTGCACTTCACTTAATATACTCTTTTAAGTAGTCGCTCCATTGCAGCTTTTGGATCCCAACACTGACACCAGTGTAACAAATGAGAGCACCAGTTACTAGGAGAAAACACTTTATTCATCACTAAGCACTCAACGTAACACAAACGTCACATTTGACTCCTTTGGCACACACTCGGAATGCAACACAAGTATTCCGACGAATCAAATCCAAACTGAACTGCTGAACAGGACTCACAACTGGCTGATAAGTTACGACTCACAATTAAACTGCACTATCCACTTGCACTGTCAGAACTAAACACTATACTCAATGCTACACTGACTGAATTCAACACTGACTCACTCGACGTGAGCAGCCTCCCTTATATACGTCCGGCATACAAAGCTGAACCTTCTAGAAAAGGAACGCACGAGAACATGCCGAAACGAACGCTCTATAACACGTAAGCGGCAAACAAAGGGCTTTTTGTTCCACACTCGCTATTGTTCCGAGAACACGTCACAGGTCCTCCCAGATATCAGACGGGAGGCAGTACCGGCCGGCCGCAGGTAGTGACATGCGCAGTCACACTATGTTTGTATTCTTCACAATTTCATTAATCATGTTTTCGCTAATAACGCTATTCAAAGCTAATACTTTTAATATAATTTCTTTAGCAAAGGTTTTTGGACCGGGAAGACATTCACAGTATTTTTTGTCACTGTTTTTATTCTATTCGGCATTAAATTTTACTTTGATCACCTGAATTTTCGATCTTTACCGATAAAATGGCTAACTTTACCAGCATCCTCCTTCTCCGGCTTTTATACTAGTTTTCCTTTTCTCTTAAAGTTTCACACATTATTTCAGATGTGCTATTGTGATAACTAATCTCAATTCATTCTTCCACCCCATCTTACCAATCAAAATTCAAAATCAGAAGATCCATCAAAGCCTTAATTCCTTTCAACTTCCTCCTCAATAAGGCTTTTCTGAATCCCACCCTATAGAGCAGGTTAGAGAAAAAATAACAAGTGATTGACTGTATTCACCAAGTAATTTTAATAAACAGCGAATTTATAAGAAATGAACAGCGCGTAAATTTTACTTACATTGCTGGTCATGTGGCTGACTGTCAAAAATTGACTTACTGACCAATATAAACTACAATAACTATTAACGTGTGGCTCCTGCAAGCTCACTGCAGTGACTGTTATGGCAAAATCTTTCAATTTGAGGATACTCAAATGGTCAGTTTCCAACAATAGCTATTTTAGGTGTTCAGGATAATTAACAAACGGTGGTTGACTCAATACACTAGTGCACCTGCTCGGGCCATAATCCGTTTTCGCACAAAGTTTGAAAGGCAGGCTGAAATAGGCACCACTTACCATGCTTCCTAAAGCTTCATTGTAACTCAATGTCTGGCAGCTGTACTCTTTCTTAATTATATCTATGAGTTTATCAGCCTAAGTTTTCTGACACGTGTGTTATTTAGAAATTTGAATGGAGTGAATATTGAAGGAATTATACCAATTCTTCCTCACTATCTTGGATGTTATAGCGTACACCACCATTATCATTTGAAGTCAGTGTTGCTATAGTTAGCTAATCCAAATACAATATCTCCCATTTCTGTGACTGTAACAGCTGTTTAATATTCAATTATTATCAGCAAAAGTGTTAATGTTAAAAATTTTTTATATAAGACCAACGTTGTATAATGTTGATAACGATGTATCTATTATACATTCCTATGTATCAAGCTATAGGTTTATAAGTGTCATTGATGAAAATGGTGTTAAAGTTTTCCTTGTGGAACAAAGAAAATTGAATAATGCAAAATATGTAATTTTCTTTTTAATCAATGAAGCATGTGATATGGTCGGCTTCCACATTGAAGATTACTGCCTCAACTTCATTGACTGCTGCTCTCGAAGGCTGGGGTGCAGAGTGGATCGCAATAATATGCTTGTGGAGCTAGCAGGTCGCACGGTACATGTCAAGGCACTTCCAATAGGCATTCCATTTGAACGATTTGCCCAGCTTGCTGAAACAACACCAAAATATCTCAAACTGGCTGAATCTGAGAAGATTATTCTTGGTGTAGATCGACTGGATTATACAAAAGGTTGGGAAACTTTTACATAGTTTTAGAACATGAGGTTTTATTCCATCCTAATAGCTGCACATATAAAATTATGTCCATATGAATGAATTTCCCGAGATGTGTTTCATAAGTACTCTAATTCCTATTGATGCATGCACTGGTTATAATATACATCCGTATTTTCCGTATTGTTTTCACTCATGTACGCCATAGATTATTTTGTAATATAAATTAATGTCAGTTGTCAAATAATATTGCATTTATATATTAATAAAATACAATTTTCAGGCAACGCATCACAGGTTAGGAATTATTTATTGCACGTTTGACCAAAAGTTTCATTATAACTGCTACCTGCTGCTGTTTTGAATATTGCACAGATCTATGAAGCTGAGAAGGATCACATTTTTGTGGTACCTGCTCTACTGTAAAATTTGCTTTTAGTGGGAGAAAACCTATATCTTAAAATTCCTAATATTCTACATAATTCTTTAGAATGCAAAATAATTTGGAAAAAACACAGGCCTGTTATTTATATATAATTATTGCAATATTCAAAACTCTATGGGTTCTTTTCTCCTATCTTTCATATATATATATATATATATATATATATATATATATACAGAAGAGTGCTCTGCAAAGAGGAAACATTTGGCAATAACACAATTTCCTAATGTATGAAGGACATAATTATATTCTTGAATAAGAGCTCCTTCCAAGAGTATAGTACACAGTGCAGCTGCAATTATATTAGGTACTGCCTTACAGGAGTAATTTCAGCTTTTGCTAGGGATATTTAATTTACAAATCAGTTTTTTCTTGCATTTTCATTGAAATCTGTAATGTTTAATGAAAGTAACAAAAACTAAAATACTTGTTTTGAATTAAATAACAAAAGAGAATAAACGTGTTCTAATACTTACTTGTGCATACTCACACTAAAAACCAAATAGGTGTAGCAGTCTTTAAATGTCAGGAACGGAAATAAAGAGTTCAAGAATTTATCTAAGCATTCAATGGAAAGAAATAAGAACAAAATAAGCTTTAATACGGTAAATTACAGAAATGCAGTAAGTCAAAATGCTCGATAGAAGAGACTAGGAAATAAAGTATTTTGTTTCTAACTTAACATACAATAAAAACAGTAAAAAACATAATACAAAGTAATAGTTATGCTGTCCATAGTGGACAGCTCCATAAACATCTGGATTGTCTGTTTGAACACAGCAGCATATGATTTCAATGCCTAGCTGGAATAACTGTAGCAAAAATTACTCACACAAAAAATGCTAAATTGAAGTCAGAATAGGCACTTAAGGAAGGAAATGAAGGTAAAGAAAAAATATATAGTTCAACAAGACTTGTTTAAATCTTACCAGGTTTGAATAAGAATGATAGGAAAAGCAAAAATTAATAAATAAATAAAAATAATAATAATAATAAAACTGTTTTGCTACAAAAGGGTACTCAAGCATGAAAATGTCCGTTCTGTATATAGAATAATTTCCTAAGAAAATGACTTCTATATCCCATCCATTGAGTAGGATGTAGGATATGCTTATCCAAAAGGGACACCTCGTCACTGGACCAGCTTAATCTATGGTGACTATACGTCGCCCCCCGGGGGGGGGGGCAGAGATAAGGTGAAGAAGCAGTAGGCTGACGCAGGTCTGCAGGTAAACAGGTCTAAAGAGATGCGTAGAAGTCCCAAATACTTCCAGTTTAAACACAGTAGAGACGAAGAACCCAAGAGAGGATGACGAAGCGACCCTAACGAGCGGGACAACGCACCCTGGTGTTCACGGAAAGAAATCTTTCCAATGCGCAAGCAACTACGCCATCTGCCCAACACCGTCAGCACTGCAGGACCCGAAGACGCACTTGAAACTTGAGAGGGAGAGATGAAATGGGGGAAGGGAGAAATCGCGGTAGAATACACCATCCTGGCATTTGCAGGCGACCAGGGGAAAACCACGAAATACCTCATGATCAGAGAGGGCGGTCACCGGAAATTGATCCCGAGACCTTCCGAATGTGGGACACAGACGTTGCCGCCTGCGCCATCCCGTTCGGTCCAACCATTGAGTACTCAAAACAACAAGAAAAAACGTGAGAATTTGCAGAGATAACACCAAACCTGAAAATCCATTTGATAAATGTTGCTCAAATTTGAGGATCACAGTGCTCTACCGTACTCTACCATTGATCAGGTTGAGCAGTTAGACAATGAGATCCATCATTCATATGTGATCAGCACTCATTCACTTTGATTTTAATCACATTCCTTTGCAAGAAGGTGAGCTGGTCAGTTTCATTTTCAGGGATGGAGGTAATACGTGCCCTGATTTCTACCTATTGAATGTCTCTCTCTCTCTCTCTCTCTCTCTCTCTCTCTCTGATTTCTGAAGGAAACCCAGGCAATCCACACCACTATATTCCACAGTCATTTACAAAGTTGCATACTCTATCACAGATAAATTCCCTCCGTGATGTAGTGGTTGCCATGCTAGCCTCTAGTTCCCGAGATCGCTGGTTCAAACCCGGTGGAGGACGATGGATATTTTTGGGCGTAAAAATCCTTAGCATGGCTTCCTTCAGAAGGTACGTAAAGCCAGTGGTCCCTTGTCATAGATTTACGGCACGTAAAAGAATCTGAAGCCTGGTAAAGAGGCCTCTGAGCAAAATTACCGATTTTTCACGCCCAATATATAATGGAACGCTAAGGACCGCAGCAGTTAAAGAGCGTCCGTAAATTGAACTCAATTTATTTTAAATTCGTCAGTCATTGAAAATGGAGCCCTACCATGAATATACCCTGTCCATATAGTCATTACACCTTTTTCACTAATTTTACATGTTCTTCCTGGTCCATAGCTGTAACCAATCCTATTTAGTAAATACTCCTCAGATGGCAAGCTATACCAGGAGTTAAGATTCAAGTTTCTTTCTATATTGAATGAATATACTACTTTATGCTTAGCAATACAGACTATCTTAGTGCCCTTGGAGCTGCATTACGCTAAGAAGATACTCCATATTAACCACCCTGGTTGGTTATAAATAAATAAACAAATAAATAAATGCTAAGGTATTAAAAATCTTGAGATATTTCAAACCAAGTTTATCATGTATAAGTATTTGATTAAATTGCCTAAAGGTGCAATGTTTATGAATATTAAATATATAATACTGCACATCACATTATACCCCAATCATGTGATGCTGCACTATTTTTAAAGCCGTATACTCTATAAACCAAATTACTTATATTTGGCATCGTCGTTCATTTCTGTTTGGAGGTACTTTCTGTTTTAAGGCAAACCTATTATAATAATAATAATAATAATAATAATAATAATAATAATAATAATAAAGTTATATTTTTAGGTGCAAGAATTAGAGGCAGAAGAGGATTTAAGCACTGCAGCTAAGGTTAGGCCTATTGCGCCCATTAAACTTCTAGGGGGAAGGGATAAGGTGAGAAGGTATGAATGGCTTTCAGATCTGATGGCAGCAGCTGCAGTTGTCCCTAAGTTTTCGGATTGAACATCCCGGTTACTCCCTCAATATGTTCCCTTTTACTCATGAACTGGTTCAAGCAGAAGGTTCCATGCCAGGCAAGAAGCAGTTATCTCCAATTAGTATATTTACCATATATGTCGCACACCACTATCCACCACACTTAACACTTCTACCCCGAAGGATGAAAGGAAATAAATTAAAGGAAATCATGGACAGGAAAATTCATGGTAGTATATAATCCACACTGTCGTTCGCCTAAGACCTGAGAAACCACCCACCAAGAACCCAGTCAGTGTTGCCAGTCCAATGGGAATCAAACCGGAATCCCCTGAATGTGAGTCTCAGATGCTACCATCTGACAAATCCTGCTCAGTAAGTAATACTGTTACTTCCATTTCCCAAGAGGAAGAGTTTCGAGCCTTTCCGCTGCCGTGGTGCGACAACTACATATCCCTAGCACACGTACATCTGACGTTAACTAGAAGTACGTCGGACCGGACCCTCCTGAAAGGGAGTTGTTCAGATTGGATTGGACTCGGCAGACAGCAGTTATCGATGCCTGTGGGAGATTGGGTACGTCTGGGCAGCGTTATCCAGGCGACGTTGTGAGACCTCGCAATGTCCTCCGTTACCAGCCTGGAGATCTGGGTTTTCGGTAGTCTTCCCCTTGGGGATTGACATGCGTAACTGGACTATTCTTTTCCGTCCCTGCGCAAGCAGGGGCGCTTTTAAACTCCAGGTATTTGCCTAATGTATAGCCCCACGGATGGAGAGCCTCTCAGTTGGCAGCTTCCCTTGTTGAAAAAGGGGAGCTTTGGCTCTGGAAGGCCTTTGCCCATTCTGTTACTTACATCATACAATGAGACATCTGTATTGTTCATGTCATCGTATAGTAGGTACATTTAAAATTTCATCTCTTCTTAACTTTTTTCCAATTAAGAGTAACTTTCTAATTGTGCCAAACAGATGTTTACATTATACATCTGCACGAGTGGCAAAATAATGTTTTTAAAAGAGTATTGCATTACAGCAATAAAATAACAATGTTCGTGGTACAATAGGTACGAGTAAAGTTAGATTTTCTCACACTAACATTCTAGTATTTTTAAAAACTTGCAGTGAAAGTTAAATATTAATTTGGTAGCAATTTTTCACTTTGTTAATTCTATAACCTAATTAGTAAAGCTCCAAAGAATGTAAAATATTTGTTTTCCTAAGAATAAAACTTTAAATAAAGAAATCTAAATCTAGAAGTACAATTATCAATTACTGAATCTTATGCTTTGACTTCATCTCAAGGTTTCCAGAATATAATTCAACTGGATAGATTCAATTATGCATAGAGCAATATAAGAGGGGGTAGGCAGAAGAACGGACCCCACATGCTGTTATTAGTGTATGGGCCCATACTACCAGGAGTAGGGGAGGCGAGAGTACATAACCAGCCCTGGCCCCTTGTTAATAGCTGTTTAGTATTTTGTACTCCGCAGGTATGCAGTGGTGCAGCTCATACACATTTTAATGGCACTATTTTCAAAACCAGTTTCTTCTACACATAGTGAGGAAGAAAATGGATACTGAATAGTGGCGCTGATGACCACAGCAGGTTTGCGCCATTCAAACAGCTATTACTATCACTGAATTATTTGGAAATGTACATAAATTTAAAATTTCCACAAATTACTTCAGCCTTCATTAAAAGCCAGGTAATAGTAGTGCAATCATTTACTAGGCAAATTTGATGTATAACATTCATATAACTTTTATTACCCACTTAAAAAGGATTTAGATATATGTATAGAAAGCTTACCTATTCACTACATCACTCTGCATAAAAATTGTTTGAGTTATGCCATATACAATTTTTATGATAAAATTAAGTTTTCTATAAGAGAAAGCTGAGCAAACAATAATAGCAAAAGCACATTTTTATATGTTATTTTAAACATGCATTACAGGCGTGCGGTCAGTGGACTTGTAGGACTAGGTTGGTCCCCTTGTATCATCATCTTATGTATAAACGTAATTCAATTTCATGTTTAACTTTAGTAGACATGACAACATAAATCATTTTTTTCATTCGCTCAGCGCCTATACCTTAGCCAACACGCTACCCCTCCCTTGCCGCGTGCAACAGCCAATCAGCTCACCTAGGACATGTGTTTCTCCTGCTACGTTAAAAATACCACACTGTCGGGTGGTCGCTGGTAAACAACTTTTGTGTATTCATTCATTAGTTCGCTTATTTTTGTGCATTATGTGTTAAGTGTTGAAAATGTGCCTTATGAGGTGTCACAGGATAAAAAGAATACTGTGTTTTTTACGCTGTTTAATAACCCTGTAGAGGGGCTCCGTTCAGGATACAAGTCCTCAGCATCCCACATCAACTGAATCTATTCCGGCAGCGCAACCAGCCACGCTTCCAAGTCATAATGCTGTTTTTTGAATCGTTTGTTAAGTACTGGTACTTAGTTCGGAGCTTTGGGTTTTCAGCAAAAGCAAGACATTATAGTAAAGGGTAGTCCCACTCTGGACGTATCTACGAGTGCAGTCAGGTGCAAAAAAGTGCCGATATGAGGAACCGCGGTTTAAGTTGGAAGTCAATAATTAACACGCCTCTGCCGCACCTTCTATCCCTCATTCGGTTACACATGCTAATGCTTGAATGCCGAAACAATAAGAACCAGACTCATTCAGGGGCTAGTATGGACAGTCTTTGGAAGGCATATTGTTTCACCATTCAGGTGACATATGTTGATTCTCCACCCCTTTCATCGCCCAGCTAGGCCTGGGCTTTCTTCATAGGGTAACACTAGTGTATCGGACTTCAGCTAAAACCAATTAGAGGATGGCTCACCTAAGGAGAGCGCGGAGCACAAATGAGAAGATTCTGCCAACATTCAAGAATGGAAAACATTAAAGTAACCAAACGCATCGGCAGGTTATTTTGCACTCGACTGTACACAAATGAAAAGCAAGGTACGTCACTTTAAAATTGAATACTACACCCTTTAAAATGGCTAACTGCATGTAAATCGAAAAGTAAATTACTTTGCTATCGTTGTATTCTTTTTTAAACCGATGGAGAGGAGTATGGAATGGTGTAAGTTTCTCTAATATCAGTAACTTTTACAAAGAAAAGATTCGATATGAGAGGACACAATCACATTTATCTGCAATAACGAAATTGAAAACATTTGGTGAAACAAGGCTAGACTTTCAACTAAGTGAACAATGCAGGTCGGATGTTTTGAAACACAATGCCGAAGTTGACTCCAATACAGAACTAATGAAGCGATTAATCCTTGTAACTTGCCTACTGGCAGAGCAGAGACCTTTCAGAGGTCATAACGAGCATAATGAATCCCTTAATCAGGGAAACTATATTGAGTTCTTGCACATGCTATCTAAGTATGACATCCAATTAGACACACGCTTATAAAGCGCCATTGTTTTTAAAGGAACGTCAAACCGAATTAAAATGACATTATTTAAAACATTGGTGACGTAATGTTAGACGTAATAAGGAAAGAAGTGAAATTTGCACCTTTTGTTGCATTAATGTTGGACTAAACGACGGATGTTGCAAAATTATCTCAGCCTTCCAATGTCATTCATTAGTAAAAGAGGGTGAAATTCAAGAAAGGTTTTTAGACTCTATAGATATCAGCAATAGTCGCTCTGAAGTTGCGTTAAGTGAGCATGAATATAAAATCCTTACAGACCTTTAGTGTGAGTCTGAGAACAAGCTCGTAGCTCAAGGATATGACTGGACTTCAACATTTTCTGGTCATTCAAATGGGTTGTAAGCGCTAGTGAAGAAAAGGTTTCCCAATGCGCTTATTCGCCCACTGTTATGCTCATAGACATAACCTAGTTTTTATCGCAGTCAGTGCAATTCATAAAGGAATGTAAAGTATGTTTCAAGGTATTGAGTGGTTTTTGTTAATTTTTTTCTCATTCAACAAAGCGTGTAAATGCACTGAATGCATCGGAAGAGTAGAAGAGGCTTCCATCGGTGTAAGTTACACGTTGAAATTACAACTCTAGGATTGTAAACACGGTGCATGAAAATATGGCAGAATTGATTTCATTTTTTCAGGATATTTTTCATGACTTAAACTCCTGGAATAGTGACACTTTTGTTTGTACCAGAGGATATTTAGCAACATTGAAGGATTTCATCTTTTCTTTTCCGTTGGAAAATTTCAGTGATATTGTTTTGCTTTCACTGATACATTATTCGATATTCTCCAGACAGAAACTTTACAGCTAAATTATTGCATTGCGAAAGCGAAAGAGATCAATCTTTTCATTCAGGAATCTTGAGAAAAAAAAATGTATAATATATACGCATCACTAGAATATATAACACGAATGAGAATGAAGCTAGAAACGATGTCGGGAAGGCAAATTGGAGGATCCCAGAACGAATTATTTTCGTCTTTACGAGATAATTGACAGGATAGTTAGCCAAATGGAAAACAGATTTCGTAATTTAGAAGAACTTAAATTTATTAAGCTACTTGATTCGAAAATTTTTGAATCTTTCAAGACTAGATTTTCGAGATTATGTTTACATATCTTAAATCACCATATAAAAATCTGTTTCATTTCGAAAATTTGCTTAGTGAACTATTGCCTACTTATAAGTTGTCACACTTTTCAGTCAGGACAGTGACTGAGATTGCAAAGGTTTTGAAAGACAGAGAGTTAAGAGAAAAAACACTTTCAGAAGTTTATATGTTATGCTGCCTCGTAACTACAATTCCAGTGAGCACATCTATAGTGGAAAGTACGTTTTCCAGTTTAAAACGCATAAAGAGTTACGTATGGAACACTCAGTGCAAAGGCAGGTTTTCCCAACTTTCATTGTTATTAATCATAAAGCCTGTGTTGCAAAAACTTCGAAGTAAAAGACATTTTATGATCATGTCATAGAGACATTTCTCCGAAAAAAACCAAGGAGGGTTCCGTTGATGTACAGATGAAAATGAAGGAGGTAAGCTTTATTTTCTTTCTAATATGCATTATCTATAACACATTTTTTATATTTTTTTCCTGTGTAGATTTGTTAAATGGTGTAGTGACAGTTCCATTATTGCTGGTTCTCCCTGAAACATATCACCCACGTCACTGATATGCATCTGCTTCACAGCACACAATTTCTGAATCCTTTTTATTTTGCAGAAAACGTAATTTAGAAAAATTGTATATTTTATGAGCACTTCAATTTCTTAGAAGTAAGACTTTTGTCATTTCTTTTAGTGATTCTTACTTACACAAATTTCTACTACAATAAAGAGGCCTCGACAGGCAATTTAGAAACAGTTTCTTAAGCCACAGGTTCACTATTATTTCTTACATAAAATATGCATTTTTTAAAAAATCAAAACACCATAGTTTCTCTATGTATGATCCAAGACCATATTTGAATGTTACTGTGTTGTCCGTTTCATACACCAGAGGTCTGTCATTGGTTTGGAATGCTGTTGCGGTGTACCATATGCTGGCGTAGTCGTGAACTGCATTGCCCTGCTTGCTAGCATGAGTAATGTTAAGGTTACCATTAAGCAATGCTTGCGTTTTTCAGGATAGAATCCTAATACTTATTCCACAGGCCATAAGGTAAATATTCCTGAATATGCTTGTACTTTATCTATATTTAGACATATATGACATATTTATTTCATTATAAAACATATGAAATGCATATAAAGAGAAAATTAAGAAGGTATTAAATATTGTAACTTGAAACATATTATGGTCCATTTTGGTGAGTAAGGTATAGTGGTGAGCCATGTGTTTGGCTGGCTCAAAAATGCTTTCTGTAGGGTTTTATGAAACTGACATTTACTGCTGCATACATGTTTGCTGTTTTGTTTTATTTTAGTAACACTAAACATGGAGAACAATGAAGTGATCAGATGCAAGCTTAGAGGTCAACCATACAAACCTTATTCCAAGGTTACGATCCAGCAGTGTTTATCAGACATTAAGGACAAAAATGTCCCATTGTAAGGTCGCTCAAGCATATGGTATGTCCCATACTTCTATAATTCTCAAATTAAAGGCAATTAGGGGAAATAATGAGCCATTGCCTGGTCATAGCTGTGTGTTTTTCATTGAAGAAGAAGAAGAAGAATCATTTGTGCACTGGGCTATAAAACTTAGTAGATTTGGTTTTCCTATTTTAACATTGGAACTTCATTTCATTGTAAAAATGTATTTCGGTTTATGCAGACATAAGGAAATTAGGTTTACAGGAAATTTTTCTGGAAAGCGTTGAGCTGAATCATTTGTAGAGCACCATCAGGCAGCTTTTCTCAAAGATTTGTCACAAACTTTAAGAGAGCCAGAGTTGCTCTGAATCAGGATGTCATAAATTCATATTTTGATCATTTTGAGAAAGAGCTTAAAAACGTTCCTCTGCAAAATATTTTTAATTATGATGAAACTAACTTGGTAGACAATTCATAAAACAAGATTATTTTAACAAGAGGAGATACAAGTATTCTGAATGAATTACAAGCTCATTCAAAGCATTGGTCTATACATGTAATGATGTGTGGCAAAGCCTCAGTGAGATACTTTCACCACATACAAATCATAAAGCAGAGAAAATGTGGAATTAATTGTTCTTTCACACAAGCCGTGTGTTGGACAGGGTTAGAAAGGTAGAATCAGATGACTGAAAAATTCAAAGCCATAGCCGTGGTTCAAAATCCCGGTTATGGCATTGAATGTTTCAGCCATCTGATTCTACAGAGAAAATATGTGATAATTGGACTGTGTGCGGACCATTTGGGGACCCGATATAATCCGATGCGAAGTGGATGGCTTGATGGAGATAATTTCACGGTTAGTTTATTTATAGCTGTTACCATAACTTAAAAGGAACGAAGGGAAAAATGTGTTTATTTGGTATAGTTTAACCAGGCCATATTAGCAAGGTTTTAAACTCTGTGAATCCAACCATATATTAATTTGTTTGCCACCAAATTCAGCGTACTTGCTGTGGCCTCTTCAGATTTCTTACTTCCAAACAATGAAACTATTGCCAAGATGTAGGTATATTGGGTGAGTGGAAGCAAACCACCCTTGGATGGAAATGTTCTACCCTTCCAAAAGATGTCTTCCCTTCGCGACTAAAAGAATTAATGTACAACCTTAGTGTAAGTGGACCAGAGAACTTGGAGGCTGGTTTTATGAAAACTGGAATTCATCCATTCAACAAAAATAAAGTGATACAAAGATTGCAAGTAGTTCTGAACATTCATCAATACCTATGGTCAGCTCATCATTCATTGAACATCTGGAAACAGTCAGGGCACAGGTAAGTGGTAGCAGCAGCACCAAGGCCAGGAGCGCCCTTAAACAAAACAAACAAAACCAAGACCAGGAGAAGTAAAGTAGTCAATGCTGAACCAGGAGAAAGTATGCAGTCTGTGAATTTTCTGACATTCCAACTCAGCATTTACCTGGTCCTTCCAGGTTCAGGCATCAAAAAAGAAACGGAAATCCAAGGCTTGTTATTGTATCACTGTATTTACCCACAATGTTGAATATCCAGTAGAATGTAGCTTCCGGGCTTGTAGGCTGTGGTACAGTCGATGAGATTTACCTGACGTTTCGCCCGTAACTTCGTCGGGAATCTTCAGGGTAAGTGGCTCCTGACTGGTTTACAACTACAGTGGTATTTCCAGGTTCAAGGTTATTTATTCAATCTTATAGCGCCTGGAGCCAGTACAGTGGGCCTGGCTTTCAGGATACATTATCATTCTTGTTATAAATGTCTGATTTGCATGGCATTGTCTACGGGGCTTTTGTCCGAACCCATACAACTGGCCTTTTTCTTGGGCAGCCGAGAACAGTTCAGGCTTGAAATTAAGTGTTTATTTCACACTTTCATTTTGTTTGTTTGTTTTGTTTTTATACAATATTTACAAGATGTACACTATTTACACTCACTCATTCATGCCATTCATCCTTCCTCACACATTCTCACATACAGACATCCACACGCATACTCACTTTTTACAATATATACACTGTACAGTTCCGCAGTTTTCCTGTGCGGTCAGTGCTGCCTTGATCGCTGCGAAGGTGGCGGCCCCTCTGGTAGTGTTTGCGTGGCCGTGGGCCGGTGGTTGTGGGCGCGCGGAGCTACGAACTCTGTTGGTGGTTTAAAATATTTTTATTCTTTTGTGCTTTCTGTGTTTTGGTTCGCCGCTCCCAATGTTTGAGATAAGGTTATTGGTATGTGATCTAATGCGCGCCCACGTGTTGGTGGCTCGTCGTCTGATAGTTTCCGGGAGATAGGGAATTGCTAATTCTGTGTGGATGGTGTGATTGGAAGTAAGGATGGGTGTTCTGAGTATTTTGCGTAGAGATAAATTTTGGATTGTTTGTAATTTGTTCCTGACAGTTTTTGATGCGTTTGCCCAGGCCACGCACGCATATAGCATCACAGAAAGAAGGAAAGACTTGTAAAGGATTATTTTGGATCGGGTTTTTAATTCCTTACTTCTGAACACGGGGGCGCACATCTTTAGGCGCTGCCGTCCTTTGTTGGCGTATTCGTAAGGTGGGCGTTCCAATTGAGTCGACTGTCCAGGGTGACTCCTAGGTATGTAACTTGCCGACGACATTACAATATTTGACCACCGACCGTGAGGTCCATGGCCGGAATATTCAGCTTCTTCGAAAAATATATAAGCTGGCACTTGTTGGCATTAATTTCAATTTTCCAATCGTGAAGCCATGAAAGGAAGCGGTCAGTATACCGCTGCATCTCAAGAAGGCCGAAACGAGAATTTCTATGGTGTTGTATATTGCAGTGTCGTCAGCGTACATGGCGACTTTGCATCTGGCGTCCACGGGAAAGTCATTGGTAAATAAAATATACAGGAACGGGGACATGATTGCCCCTTGTGGTACGCCCGCCCGCATAGCTCGCTCATGTGAGGAGGAACGATCCACCTGGACGTAGAAGCGCCGATTTTCTAAAAAGCTGTGGATTAGAAACAGATAATTTTGTAGGCCGGGAAAACGGTGGTGCAGCTTGTAAATTAGCCCAGCGTGCCAACACCGGTCAAAAGCGGCTTCTACGTCCAAGAATAAGGCCAACGTTGAAGCTTCATTGTTAAATTGTTTGGTGACGTCATCAACTAGACGTAAAAGTTGCAGTTCAGTGGAATGACCTTTTCTAAAGCCAAATTGTGCATTGGAGAGCTCTTGTGCTTCCGAAATTTGTTTTTTAAGCCGAAAAAGTATGATTCTCTCCAACAATTTACCAATAGTGGACAGGAGACTAATGGGTCGGTAATTTTGAGGGTGCCTGGTACTCTTCCCTGGCTTCGGGAGCATAATAACCTTGGCTCGTTTCCAAGTTTTGGGGAAGTAATTGCATCGCAGGCAAGCAATAAAAATCTTTGTTAGTTGTACCAGGGCTTTTCTCGGAATGTGTTTTAATTTCTCATTGGTCACCCTGTCCGGGCCGGCGGCTTTCCCATTAGGCAGCTGCCTAATGAGTTTGAAGACTTCCTGAGTTGTGATGAGTGGTAGCGGTTGCTCGTGCTTCTGCGCCACCCATGCTTATACCCAAGTTTGCACGTCTTGTTCTTTTCCTGGATTAGTGGTGACATTCTCGCTGAATCTTTCTTCTAGGCAGTCTGCAAACAGCTCGGCTTTCTCCTCGGAGGAGAAGTGCAGGTCGAGATGAGTGTGGAGTGCCTCAGAGCCAGTGTTGACGCTTGGGGAGGTCTTAAATGCCCTTAACCATTTCCACAAAGAATTGTCCGATTGGGTGGTACTCAACATTTTGTTCTCCCACTGTTCAATTTTGTTTACTCTAATTTGATGCCGAATGGTGGTGCGTAGCCAATTTGCTAGCATTTTAACTTGCGGCTGGCGCGTTTGCCTCCAGAGTCTCATCAGACGTCGCCGCCTGTATAGGTGGAGTGACCTCCACCACGACTCCTACTGGTCGCTTGTTCACCAATTCCTGTGAGGTTGAGGAAACTGCCACCTGATTTCTCCAGTTATATTTTTAAGGTTTCGGTTTTGTATTGTGCAGCAACGGCATCCAGGCTTTGTGTATGCGAGCTGCTTCCTCTTTTGTATTAAAATTGTTTTTGTGCTTATATACCCCAATGGTCTCTCGCTACAGCCGTGCGTGATAGTAGGCTGTGCTGTCTAAGACTTCAATCTTATCAACCTTGAGTAGACTGTGCTGTCTAGGACTTCGGTCTAATCAAACTTATGTAGGCCATGGTCCAATCGATGAGATTTCACCTGACATTTTGCTCATAACTCTGTCGGTCATCTTCAGAGTAGATGACGCTCTGACAGTGAAAGCCTAAGCATGTACAACGTTTAATATGTTCACTTTGTTTCCTATTAAAACAGAAAGTGCTCAATTTTAATTTGATTTTATTTATTATACAGATTTCTGAGGAAAATGATGAGGAAATTTCATTCAAGTCTGATACTGATAATCGTTTGAATCTAAGCGTTTCAGAAATCAGTGAATAAAAGCTCGTGCAAGCCTCCATGGAAATGCAAGCGTATATTCCTAAAATTAATGATAAATGAATAATAACATTGCCTGGAGTTGCAACTAAGTTGTGCCAATCTAATATTATAGTAAGCTACATGTCTGGTGGTGGAAAGTTTTGGAAATGGCCAGCTAGCTACAGAGGATGACCTTTCTTATAAATGTCATTGTCAGAAAAATTAATACTCCTCCAAAAAAGTTCTCAAAGGGAGAGTTAAAAAACTTGCTGTGCAAAAATTCAAGTGGGAGATTGTAGAGTAAATTAAACTTTACACCAGTATAGTGCATTATGATATAGCTATAGAAAATGAAGGTAATTAATGTAATATATCCATAATTTTTATACCAAGAAATTTTCAGTTTGCTGTACATGAGAATACTGTGAAATAAATGGTTTTAAGTAACTGAATTGTTGGTTTATCATTGAAAAAACCCACGTGGTGTAACAATTTCTACATACAAGTATTACCATTTCTTTAGAAATTATTTTACAATCAGATGGATAGCATTCTAAACTAATGCTATGGTAAATCTATATATTTTGTGTCACACAATTATTAAAAAGTATATTTGTCTAGATTGTGTGTCTTAAATCATTTGAAGGAACTAAAATATACAGAATTCGGTGCATTGTTAGGGGAACTCATAATTTTGTCAGTAAGGCATTACTAAGGGTTGGAACATACCTAAAATTAGTTTTGATATATCTGTAGAATATATACAACTTAAGTGTAGAGTTTGTTCATTGTATGACTTGACTGGGTATGCTGATACAGCCTCTCTCTTCTCTCTCTCTCTCACGCACACACACGCACACGCGCACACACACGCACACGCGCACACTCTCTCTCTCTCTCTCTCTCTCTCTCTCTCTCTCTCTCTCTCTCTCTCTCTTACTAACTAAGACGATCCGGGTTTGCTTAACCTTTGGCTGTTTCAGGGATAGAGCCCTCTTCAGCCAATTTATTTATTTATTTATTTAGGATTAGCTAAGGAAGGGGACACTCTTATTGTTTCTTTTTCATTATTATTTGAAGTTTTAATTGCTATACAATAGTGTTTAAATATGCATAGTTGTTAGTTTGATTTTAAGTATACCAAGTATTGGATGGCTATGAATAATTTTATATCTTACGTTTACACATGTAGGTGTCTCTTGTCACAGCTGTAGTAGGCTCTGAATGTGTCTTCGTACTTGCCTATCTTTAGCTTTCACTTTGTCATATCTTTTGGTGATAGATTTTAGTGGTGGATTGCCGCTGTATCCTGAATTTTATCTGTACACCCGTATATTTTGTTGTTCGTTGGAATGGTTGTCTTGTGTAGGGCCGGTGTTCGTCATCATCTATATACTTGGTGGGCATTCTGTGTATGGCTATTTCTATTGTTCTTTTTTAAATTTCCTGGACTAATCATTGTGTGACCAAGCTGGTATTTTTGGGCGATTCTGAGGCAGCTCCTCTCAAATTGCCAAATTCTTTCCGCTATTAATTGGGGTGTTATGATAATAGTGTTATTGCTACTGTGAGCAAATGGTTTTATTATTGCCTGTATAACTCAGTCAATATTTTAGGGGATAGTACTTGCTTGCCGGCTGCAGCTAAGAAGATTAATGTAGATATTGCTGCTTTGGCTTCCTTTAGCTTCAGTCGATAATGTTTTGTGATGTTTTTCCTTGCCGACTTCAGCTAAGAAGATTAATGTGGGCACTGCTGCCTTGGCTTCCTTTAGCTTCAGTCAATAATGTTTTATGGTGTTTAGTTTACCTATTAGAGTGACTAGTATAAGGAAATTGACAATTGTGATTAACGTATGCATATTTGATGAGCTATGTGGCGTCACGAGATACAGTCCCCGGATGCTCGCGGATCTGATACCACCCCAGCGCTAGACAACTCCCAACCCTGTCGTCCTCTATGGTATAGGAGTACGATACTAGCTTCTAGTTTCCAAGGTCGTGAGCCCAATCCCGGCGGAGGGCGATGGACTCTTCCGGGCATAAAAATCCTTAGCATGGCTTTCTTCGCGAACGAAGTAAAGCCAGTGGTCCCGTGTCTTATATTTATGGCATTAAAAACAACCTCAAGCTTGCTAAAGGGGTCTCAGCAAATATTCCAGTCTTTCACTTCCAATATAGAATGGGACTCTAAGGACCACAGCAACTAAATAACGTCCATAATTAAAAAAACAGGCCCTGGATGCTTTATCAGCTGTCGAGATATACACAAGAAACTACACGTGATTCCTCTTGAGTTAAAGGCTGTTCTCTTCCCCAATGCTGGGGTAAAACAATTGAAGATCCTACACAGCTCGCTCAAGTAGACTAGTCCGCGGATCATTTTAATCCATAGGGTTAAGTATATGCATGAATCAAATTGCTTAATAATTATGTTAGAACATCGTGCTTAGTATGGATTTCAACTGGTTACTCCCGTTGAATCTAATGGTATTATTATATTTCTTCTACCGTTGCCCCCTTATCCCACTAGGTAAAGTAATGTTAGTATTGTATGCATCTGACATTGTTTAAGAGTGTAGTGGTAATGGAAGCTTGCGTTTAATTGAATCTCCTTGCATAACCAAATGAATAATAATTGTACTCAACACATTCTGGTAGCGCAAGATGAACGGTATTTACTAAAACTTCATGTATTAATTTACATGTCGACAAGAGAAGAAAAGCCGAATACGTTCGACCAGGTTACTTATACACATATTAACGATATATTGAATGAATGAGTGAATTGTGAGTATCAAACCATTTCGCGCAAAGATCTCCAAAATCTAGAATTTTGGTAGATATCGAACCCCATCTTGGAAAGATGATCGCGTGGTCTAGGATTTAAAAGTTATCGATTGGATTTTCTATTTTAGTTGTCGATGGGTGATAAATATACATAAGTTGTTTATAAATGATTGTATTTGCATATATAAGAGGGTTACTCATGAAAGACGTTTAACTGAATTACGAGGAGGAGTCAGAATATGTTACTATATGTTAGAATCTTTCCAACAGCCCTACCTTTGTATTCCAGAGCCTCCCATGGATGGTGAGTTGCAATAAAATTAAGAGGGCATATATAATTCTAGTCTTTGAAAATTACTTTCCACGACACATGAGCGTATTTTATTTCACATTTCGCCAGAGTTAAGCACAAGCGTCGGACAACACTGTGGCTTATTATAGAATGAGCTGTGCCACAGAGAGCACCGCTACTACAGACTTGCTAGACAAGCTCCTCATCCTTCCACTGCTAGCCTAAGAGGTGACAGAGGCGCCATCTTCGGAGACGAGAGTGCATCACGTTCGTCATGGTGCTTAGGGATGATTTGTAGCCGACACACTATTATAAAACAATACATGCAGTGCGTTCATTACACATTGGATTATAGATACAAAAGGAACGCGATAGCCAATCATTAAAAACCGGATGCTATATGCTGGTCTTAAAATTCCACACTGTTTCCATGCGTTCGCGAGAAACAGGTGAACGTTGAAAGGACTTTAAGGAATGGCAATGTAGTGAATGATTCGAATCCTAAATAAAGGGTTTCTCAGAAATACATTTTGTGTTTTCGTCTATCCTTTAACATTTACTAATTATATACGATTATAGAAAATGCCTCTCGAATGAAGAGGACTTTACAGAATTTTTCCAGAAAACTCAAGATATATGTTTTATATGCCATGTAAATGGGTTTAATATATGATATCTTAACATTTTTTTATCGTTAGAATCCTTTTTAGAAACATCAAACTTTCCTGAAATGTGTTCCATATAAAAGATAGTCGGAAGTGTTGAATGTACTTGAAAATCGTCGTGTCACAGTTTGAAAGATGCTGAACTTAAATACCAAGTTTGGTATTCACCCAGCTTTCTATTTATGAATTATATTGTTCACAGACACACAGACAGACATCCTCAGACACATGCACACATGGACATTTATTTCTAAAAATGCTTTTCTGGAATTAGAGGACCTCAGTGAAATCACGTAATTTTGGAGGGATTTCTCTACCCAATATGTAAGTGTTAGAGCAAACAAGCGAAAAGAATCTTTCAAACCGGTTAGTGTATAATACAGTCGTTTCTTTAAACTCAGAATCGGTCCTTAAGAAAAGGAGAAATAAATACCACCCTCTCTTATACACACGAGAAGGCTATGCGACACATTGACGCCGTTCAATCCGGAAATGATTCCTACAAAACATGTTTTAGAATCTCTTAAGCATTTGTATGGTGTCGGAATGCATGATGGCGCCAGTCAAATTGTCATATTCTTATATAAAGGAGCTGTACCCACCAAAAAACCTCACTATACGCCTACAAATCAAAGTGATTGCTTGCATCAGCAGCGGTCAGTAAAGGATGTACATCGCATTGCCATCGAGAGTTATTACTGCAACCCATCAGAAATGTCTGGTAAGTTATAACAACATATTCACATTACACTTAAGATGTATTTCCTATAATCATTCCAAATATATAATCTTTTCAAAGTAATGGCACATCTTAAGGCCAAAATTAAGCAAATTTAGGAATCTCATCCTATAAGCTCGCATTTCTAGCAGGTATAAACTTTACTTTAAAAACATTTGTCTTGAATAAGATGGATTTTGTCTACATGGTATAAACCGCTCAACAATTCCGGTTAATTTGTTTTGTGTGCAATGTTAAAAGTAAGGTTATTATATATTAGTCATTTCATGAAATATTTATTATGAATGTTTGTACTACACCAGACTTAAACATTGTAAACTTCAGTTAATAAGAAGTACACTTTGTATGCGTCTAAATCCTAATATGTTAGGGTACTTCCATTCCACAATATAACTTTATTAGTAATATTGTTAATAGATAGAACATGAGATCCCTGAACCTGCATAGCTTTATCATTTTAAAATTAAGAAATCTTATGTGATAAATTCACACGGCTTTCTCTACCCTCTACCGTGTATTAGTACATGCCATTCTTATTAAGAATATTCTTTTATCTGCTACGTTTTAACTGGAACAAACCTTGCAGAAATAGGTACAATACACATTTCGTTGTAGGTACAAAGAAAACAGCGGTACTTAAATGTTTTTAGAAATGGACGTTATATGCCAGCCTTAAAATTCCATACTTCTTCCATACATACGCGAGAAACAGTTGAATGCCGCAGGACACGTGGGATTTTAAGAGAGTGTCCCAAAAATAAAAAAGCGGATATCCAGAAATAACCTACACCACAAAAAACTTATTTGAAATAAATTGTATGTTTTAAAGAAATCCAGCATTGCATTTCTAGTGGGAATGAAGCTAGAATACAGCTGAAATGCTTTGAAAGTCTTATCCTAAAAACATTTGTCTTGAATAAGATGCGTTCTAGATACACGGGATAAAGCCCTCGAGAATTCCAGTTAATAGGTTCCTTATTTGGGTTCTACCTTTCCAAATATAACTTTATTAGTAAACTGTTAATGCATAGAATATGAGATCTCGTTGACGTAAATAACTATATCATCTTACAACTAAAAATGTGATGTAATATTCCATACGGCTTTCTCTAACCTATGGTGTATTAGTGGCTGTACAAATTATTCTCACTAAGTGTATTTTCATATCTACTACGTTTTAACCCGAATAAGCCTTTTCAGAAGTAGCTACATTACACATTCCGTTATATACACAAATAGAACAGCGGTAGCTAAATGGTTTTAGAACTAAACGTTATGTTGTCGTAACCTCTTTATAAATTAGCTCAATGGGGGTAGAGCACTAGGTATCAGGATCTAACATATTACAAATTACACAAGGTCCGACGGGGCGAGCTAAATAGAAGTCCCTAAATACACTTAAAAATTCCTAAAACATTGTAGGAGAAGGAAGAAGGACCAAATAGCTACTGAAAATCACATGCCAGAACTTTAGATTGACAAAAATGTATTGGATATAAATGGATACAAAATGTTACCTGTTTGCCATCGGCGACGCGTCGATCATGTTGTGGCCATCCTACACGGGTGCTCCCTAGCAAGAGAGAGAAGCAACTGACGCTACCTTCTAACGAACCGGTTCCCCCCCACTATTCTGACATCATCAGATCTCTGTTACCAACCCACACTAGTACATACATTTCCCAACCAACAAAAAAACATTACCCTAACCAAATGTCACATCTCCCCCTGGCCACCCAGATCGACGTCCCGGTCGAGGCAAGAAGGATTTTAACAGTTACAGAAAATTACAAGGAACGGAGACAGCATAAATAAATGACATACTTTACAAAATTATCTGAATATTTACAAAAGATGGAGCCGAAATGTCTGTCGAAGCAGATGTAAAAGAACCTGTTATTAAATTTATACAAAGCTAATACAAACATGGAGTCTTGAGTGCCACTGACGGTATTCAAAGATGTTTTGTCATATACAGTAAAAACCCCGCACACGCGCATTACACCTAGCTGCTACTGTCACAACCACACTACACTGCACTACATCTTGTCGTAACTGTTTGTAGGTGGAATGATCCCATCACCCACAATGACGAGGATTCAGCTGCAGAGTTGTTATTGTTTCACAATGCTGATGACATGGGGGGTAATCCCTGGCTTGAACTGCCCCCCCCCCGAACAGTGGCTCCTTTTGCCACCTGCAGTGTAGTGAACTGGCAGTAGCTCTCCCTGGTGTATCTCTGTGCAGCCTCTGGTATGGCGTTGTACTGCGGGGTCACTGCTCTGGACACTCGAGCTCCCGAATCTGCAAAATCACTATAACAGGCATAATTAACAGGTATAATTTGTGCTCCAAAAACGTCATACAGGGAAGAAGAAGAAAGTAGTATGTCATTTATGAGAATACAATTAAACGATGCCACAAATTTTGCAAAAGTTTAGAAACATTGAAACTTAATACTAAGAACAGAAAAAAATAATTACACATTGACATAAAAACTGAATTTTGCAAAGGGGTACAAGCCAAAATTTCACAAAAAATGTTTACAAATCAAAATAAATACACATGGAGGGGTCAGAATACAGAAATATTATGTGAATTATATTCATAGATTACACATAATAACAGAACACAAATATAGTAAAACATTTGGGATCCGAATATTAACTTTGACCAGCTGGTACAACTAACAAAGAAAATGAATAAGTGCACTTATCATACATTCATACATGACAATGAAATAAAATCATTCATACTAACCATGGCTCCAATAATACAACACACTCAGCTTAATAACTACCCAAAACTACTATGATCATTGCAACATACTTAAAAAATAAACACCACATTACATGCGTCCAACTACAAATATTCATGCTTTACTTGCAAAGACACAACTTTCTTCTTCACATTACTATCTTTATATTCCTCGCTATGATCATTATTATCATCATTTCTATCTTCATCACCCACAGGAATTACTGAGAAAATTAAATATCTTCATTGACATGTCTCATTCAACTACCTGCAAAAATCAAAGATACCTGACATAGGCATAAACTGAACAAATCACATTGACATTTCAGGAATGACACCAATAACATAGCATTACACTGTTGCATCCACATCAATCGAGTCAAAATTAAGCTGGAAAATAGATGGTATTAAAAATGTTGTATAAGATGGTACTAAATTGCTGTATAAGATGGTATTAACCCTTGTTGCATAAACTCAACAAAAATTATTCATTGCATTCAATTCATTACATTTACTCTCTTTTGTGAACACATCACACACGCTATACTGGGCACGTTTCAGCAACACCAATAAGCAAAACATCTTTCGACTTTCACCACGAATTTCCAGGTACATGTTAGCCCTCCTGAAAACTCAAACATTCACACTTCAAGGGTACATTATATCTATCCCATCAGGGTTACTCTGGCTCTCCCATCGAGGCTAACCTTCCATATACTACTCACATCACCTCACACGCATACACAAATTTATGCAACAACTTCTGCAAAGAAGGATCACAGCATCATAATGAAACACAAAATCAAACCAATAAGAAATGCAACAGAACAAAGCACATCATTAGCAAATTAACACTTTCCATATCATTCCTGGACGTCAAAGGTAATTAAACACAGTACACATCAAACCAATTACACTGCAGCATAACATAACCAAACAATTAATTTCCATTGCCCAAAATAAATTCCAAAATTTTCAGTACACAAAATGGTGACAAAACCTTCAATTTAGCAGAGACATACATAGCACACTTTATTCCTGAAAAGCAAACCTTAATTAAGCATTAGTCAGTGAAGCAAAATAAAAAATTAGCATACTTGTCTGCATCGTGAAACTTTTAAGTCATTCGAAATACACATACCACACTTTGGTACACCATGTGCACATACTTACAGGTCGTTTCAGCTTTTCTTTTCTTTTCTTTTAACAGTGCAAATTTCAAATTTTTTATAACACACATCACTGCACCCTCAACATCGAATGGGGGTGGATAAATCCTGCTGGTCCATGTCAGATGATCGTGGAAGCTATGAAGGTCTCTGCGAAGCTGGTACAGCAGATGGTAACTGAAACTGGTTAACTTGGTTACATAACTGTTCCACACGATCAATCAACTGTTTCAAAATACTTTCCAAAAAATATAAAACCAAACATGGCAATGGTGAAGCAAAATTTCGCGTACAACGTCGCTTAGGCATTGTGACAGCACAAAACAAGGATAACCTCAACTAGTAAATGAGAAAATTATGAAAGATCAACATTACAGATTACACCAAACTAAGCACTTATATCACCACATAAATGCGACTAAGAATATCAAAACATAGCCAGATAAGAACCAATACCAGTAATTTTATAATTAAGTGCCCACGGCGAAATATTAGGAGACTACGCCAACATATTGCGTACAAAGACTTGAACGCAATCCATTTGAATACAAGTCCAAGGTTTCAAAACAGAGTGTACACATGGAAGAAAAAAAATTAACAAAGTGATGTCTTCAGCGAGGAAACTTGAACTGGAAGCTAAAAAAAAATTACGTCACACCTACTGTGACTAACGCTGAAATTAATCCATGAAAAGCAGAAAATGCTATACATACGTAGTTTATGCGTACCTGAGTACGATGCACAAATATGAATTTCCTGTTTAAAGAGATGCACCTCACTTTTTATACACACACACCACGTGATATACAAAACACGTAAAAGATTTGCTTCACATTCTAGAATTGTTAATGAATTGCAAGACACGTAAAGATGACGCAACACCAGCTAACACGCGGCAACTACATTATTAAAATTGCAAATATCGCTCAATTTTCGACAATTCACAAAAAACAAGAAATTTAGAAGAACAGTGCAAACAACTTCTCATACAAACAGAATTTAATAGAATTTAAGCAATGGTAGGGGAAAAATGAAGACAAAAATTACCGACGCTACGCCAACAGCCAGACAATGGAAAAAGTTTTTAAGTGAACCCAAAATAAAGATATTAAGACGGGACTTTTACAGAAATGCTTTTAAATGAATTTAGAACACACCACCACAATTTTCAAATATGAACCCTTACCATTAAGGCCAAACTAAGGAGTTACATGTTCCGACGAACACGTGGAGGATCAAACAGGCTACATTTCTGGCTAAGAGAAAAAAGAGAAAAAAAACTTTGCTACAAAATATCACATTATTCTCGGCGACTCACGCCAATTTGCCCAGTGCCTCACACCAATTGTCATAACCTCTTTATAAATTAGCTCAATGGGGGGTAGAGCACTAGGCATCAGGATCTAACATATTACAAATTACACAAGGTCCGACGGGGCGAGCTAAATAGAAGTCCCTAAATACACCTAAAATTCCTAAAACATTGTAGGGGAAGGAAGAAGGATCAAATAGCTACTGAAAATCACATGCCAGAACTTTAGATTGACAAAAATGTATTGAATATAAATGGAGACAAAATATTACCTGTTTGCCATCGGCGACGCGTCGAATATGTTGTGGCTATCCCACACGGATGCTCCCTAGCAAGAGAGAGAAGCAACTGACGCTACCTTCTAACGAACCGGTTTCCCCCACTATTCTGACATCATCCGATCTCTGTTACCAACCCACACTAGTACATACATTTCCCAACCAACAAACAAACATTACCCTAACCAAATGTCACAATATGACAGTCTTAAAATTCCATCTTGTTTCCATACATTTGCAAAAAGCATTTGCAAGTTGACAGGACTTCAACAGAATGACCCAGAAATGAACATTTCGAATATTTAATAACGGATATCTTGGAAATGACGTATACTAAAAACTTATTTGAAATAAACTGTATGTTTTATAGATATCTACACTTCGTTGCAGTACGTATCCTCGTCCAACGCTTAACGTTTACCACTTATACAAGATTATACAAAATTCCTTTTGAATTAATGAGTACTTTACAGCTTATTCGTAGAAAATTCGAGATATACGTTTTATTTCTCCTGTAAATACAGGTTCCAACAAAAATGTACGGCACAAATTACAGGACACATTCCTCACACGTAGACGAAGCAATTATGTTATATGAACATAGGTCTGGAAACGCTTTATTTCCATGTTAAAACTCATTTTCTCAAACTGACTAATCATGGGAAACACACACGAACGAAACGTTAGAATCATGGGGAACATGCACTCTTGGTTATGTCTAATTACAACACAATCAAATACAATTTTCGTGGCATTTCTGCAAGTCCTTCGTCGGTTAACGAATTATATCGTTCAGGCAAGAACACTTGGCAATCCTCCAGCGAAGATACGATCCTGGAACCGTATCTTGTTTGAGCTCTCTTTGAGGCCTTTATCTCATATTTAAGACCTATTTCGAGATCTTGAACTCGCCGAGCCGGTAGGAAACTGCGCTCTTCAGCCACCTTATTAAGTGCATCTGCTAAACACTCTGTAACACACATTGATCATTAATTATTTTTTCAATGTATTATTCAGGTGAAAGGACAAGTTATGCAGTTTTATATTAGAACTAAAGTGTGTGTTGTGCTACATGACCGCAGTTTTTGTAAGTATGTTTATACATGTGTTCGGGGATATCCGTAGGTCTCTTGTGTAACTTCAGGTACTTGATAGAAGTGCTAGTTTAGTAACAAAGCAGGGGTTGTAAGTTTATTTATGCATCTTTTTGTTCGGGTATATTCGTAGGTCTTCGTACAGGTTCGCGTGCTTGGTGGAAGAGTTTACGACGATCATGTATGCTAGCTCGTGTGTGTGTAACTGTATTGTTGTATGCATACGTATGTATGTCTATATGTGTATATGTATGTGTTATGGCTCTGTGTATGTGCACGTGTATATATGAGTGCTCGCATGTATGAAAGTGAAGAAGAAAGAAAGATTGGCAGAGAAAAAGGGGAAAGAAAGACAAAAAGAGAAGAAAGAAAATAAAGAATCGAGTTTTGGCATCGGGATACCTAAGTATACGCCAGGGTTTAATATAAATAATTATGTTTGTTAAATACATTTTAATCTGACCGTCCATACTGCCATAGTTAAAGATTTATTAAGCATTAGAGTTTCGCAAGGGTAAGATTTGAACTAGGACCTCAGGGTACCTAAGAATATCTTACATTAAGCATCGTAATGATACATAAAAATTAACATGGTTTACCCATACTCGTCTATGTTACTTAATTTATTAGTTAGTAGACATTAATGTTTCGCCACACTAAGATACGAACTCGGAACTCTGGATACCCTAGAACGCCTTTCATTAATCAGGGTAATGCTATAATAATGTTTTAAGACATCCAAGTATCAAATTTTCATTAGCAATTAAACATTAAACTTTTACTTGCAGTAAGATTCGAACACAGACCTAAGGATACCTAAGTATACACTGGGGTTTAATATAGGTAATGATATATGTTAAACACACTTTTCATATCGCTGTTTGAAAGAAACTATAGGTGGAAAAACAGAGAGTTAGAATAGGTTGAACATGTATATCTATGTTCCATGATTCTCGTAGCCCTTCGAACAGGTTTGGGTGCTCTCGGAGAGAACTTTTGCTATGTAATGGATGTTGTCTCACGGGCAGAGTAGGTGCCATGATGGCGAGGTCTATAATGAATGGCGGCATGGGCGCCAGGATGTTGGGAACTATAATTAATGGGCGTGCTCCCTTGTCAAGCAGGAAATTTATTGCTCCCGGGTATTCTCTGTTAATGAAGCTTGCCTATGGGGTGGGGTATGGCGTCCGTCTGGCTTTTTATATCGCAGGTGTTTGAAAGAGCAGTCAGGTATAAATACCAGACAATGGAATGAAGAGGGGGAGGGGGTTTTTGCAGGTGGGCTTTCCTAGCCATACGTGTGCGGGAGAATGCAATGGGATGGGGTGAATAGCGTCTGTTCTTTTATCGTCGCAATTACAAAGCATAATTTAACACACACACACATTGTTAATTTTGACAGGGAATGGAAGACCTTAATAGCACAACTGTAATTATCCTGTCAAACTTTCCATTATACATCACAAAATTTATGACCTCAGTTGCCACATAAGCTACCACGGGGGCGTGGGATGTGGAAGCGGTGACTTAATTAGCATATAAATTGAAAATTCCTGAATATTAAGTGGCCTGGAACCGCCAAATATGGGCTACTGGGACTTAGGGAGTTTTTCCACTAAAGACCCCTCTTCGAATACCGTACAAATGATCTGTACTTAGACTTTTTATTGTTAAAGTTCTTTAATAATGCGGTTCTTTGTATTACTGTTTTAGTCCCAATTCCTAAGACCTATCATCGTTTTCCCTACCTCTCCCATATAAAACGCATTTCCACCCTCCTTCAACCATCTCCTAGCATAGGATGTATACGCATACTCTGTCACTCAACCCTTGCTAGCCTAATACCTCTCCTCGGTTTCCTATCTCTCTCATATAAACGCATGTGAACTTTAACATCTATCTTAGCACCTCCCTCGTATTCCCTATCTCTCCAGTATAAGCCTATATTCCCCCTCCTTCAGCATCTGTATAGCCTAGCACCTCTACATGTATTCCCTATCCCTCTCATATAAAGCGCAATCGCTTCCTTCTAACACCGTATACCCTAGCATCGGACCCCGTATTCTCTATCTCTCCCATATAAACGCATTTTCCTCCTTGAAGACTCTCTCAATCTAGCATCTACCCTCGTTTTCCCCATTCTTCCGCATACAAACGCACTAAGTGTTCTCGCTGCCCCTTATATATCCTACTCAAGTTTTCTTCTAAACGGGGATCAGCTGCACACATTCTTTTGACGGCCATAATAGAAATTCCAACTTGATCAGCATACAAGGGGGTTACCAGCTAACCCGCACATTACTTCTTAAAGGCTCAACTTGAAATGAGGAATTTCGCAGCCAGGAACAGTTAGTGTCCCTTATTGTTGGAGAATACCAGAAGTTCCAAGTTTACCAACATGGTATTGAAAAAGTTATATAATGTTTTGTAATAGGGTTACGCGTAACCCCAGTATACGTTCTAGGGTTTATCATAAAAGCATAATTCAGTCCATATAGACGAGAAGCAAGAAGAACATATGATAACAGGATAAAGAGTAAAATTAAGGCACACGTGGAAAAATTAAGGTTTTCATGATAGATAAAGTGTATCTTACTTTATACAACCCATTTAATAGATTAGGACATTATGGGGTTATTATTTTTGTGATTATTATTATTCCCTTCTGTATTTATTTTTGGAAAGCAGTAAGAGCAATAGGCGTATTGATTTTGAGTTACAAAATATCACAAACGAGTTGGTATT
Organism: Deroplatys truncata; assembly: GCA_030765065.1. Classification (NCBI taxonomy): domain Eukaryota; kingdom Metazoa; phylum Arthropoda; class Insecta; order Mantodea; family Mantidae; genus Deroplatys; species Deroplatys truncata. Next base: position 343,176,195 of record CM060990.1, on the reverse strand, counting down.
ACAAACAAATGTAAAAAAAACATGGTAAGAATGTGCGTTATACACAAATGAACAAGGTAAATCTAAAAAAGTATTACAAGAATTCCCAAAACAGAACTTTTTGCATTACCTGAAAGGGCTTGGCAACCTTCTTATTGTACCCTTTTCTTACAAAACTGTGATAATGGAATTCATTTAACATAATGTTAATTGTAAAATAATAATGGAAACATAAATCCAGAGTATAAAACTCAGTGGCATCGTTGGGATTCGAACTACCAATCTTCAGATTCCCGTGTCGCTGCTCTGCTATGTAAGCTACAATGTTGATATGCTAGCCCGTTTTGAAATTCTCCATGTAACTCGAATTTTCCGAGTAAAGAAGCGAGGCCTTCTCAGCTTTTCTTGCGAAAACACACCCGAATGTCGACTTACATACCTTTTCATTCTAATTCCACCCTTCTAGCCTATGGAAAAATAACTAATAAAACCGAATTGATTATGTGTTTTCAAATAATCCAAAACCGCCCTGAATCCTAGCCTGTGGTGCACGTCCTTCATCACCCAAAATAGGAAAGTCTATGCGAAACCCGCCAACTAACTTGGCTTGCTAGAACCACGTAAGGGCTTGGAACTGCGTGGTGGAGCCATGATTTTGGGAGGAGCTGCATTTGTAACTCCGTACGAACTTAACACACGGCTCATTCTATCGGCAGGTTTCTTTCACTTCCTTTCTTCTTCTTCTTCTTCTACTTTTTTGCAACAGACTGTACATTAGCTGATCCTGTATGGTGATTGCAGATCTGAATCCAGCTTGTGTGTCGAGAAAGGCGCTTAAGCGTGGAACTATGATTTTTTTTCAAATATCTTTCACAGTGGTGCAGTTGGATATATGGGTCAGTAGTTTCTATGTATTGTGTTCGTCTTTCCTGGTTTTTCTGAAGGATCACGTGTGCTTTCTTCCAGTCACTAGGACGATGGCCGCGTCTGAGTATAATGTTTTATAATTATAGAATTTTCTTTACCATTGTTCTGGGGACGTTTTTCAACATCTGGTAAGTTATCGTGTCTGGGCCTGGTGCGGAGTGTCCGAGTCGTTTAACGATGTTGATGTAATCCTCAGTGGTGATTGGTTTCTCTGTGACATCGTCTGCATCTAGTTTTGGTGTACTGATTGCTGGTTTGTAAAGGTGCTGTTTATGTACTTGTTTACCACCCCGTAGTGCATTTTATTGAGCTGGATGTCTGGAACTGGTTCCTTGGCTTTTGGAATACTTTTTCATAGTGTTTTGGAATATATGTAATTTTTTTTTTCAGAGTTTCACATTGGTTCGTTGTTCTGTTTAATTCGATATCTGAATTGTTTCTTATTACGGACACCTGTGATAAACTCCCAAACACATTTTAAGACGCTCTTTTATGCTGTAGTTAGCTTCCCATTTATTTATTTTCTGCAAGGGTATTTTTACTTGCTGTCTCAATTGGCTGAGTATTGTTTTATCTGTGTCTTTGTCGGTATTCAAATATTGCCTGTGAATTTGTTGTTTCGGTTTTATTAATTGTAGAATTGGCTTTGAAAAGGGTTTGCTGTATCTCTTCATGTTACATATTTTTGTGTGACTATTATTCCTTATTATTGTCATATTCGTGGTAATTTTCATATGGTTTATTTCAACTACTTGGTTTATCTTGATTACTTCTTGTGCTTATGGATTCTGCATATTCGTTATATTCTCGGTGAACTCGTTCCAGTTGGCAATTATGTAGTCAAAAACCTACCTTGGTAGATTTATTTTGGTGTTTCGGGTACCCGTGGCGAGTATTATCCATATGGGTAGGTGGTCCGAGCTTATTAAGGCTTCTATACCTACATTCATTATTTTTTTGCGCGTGTTGGGTGATGTTAGCACTTTGTCGGGTGATGCATGTGTCTGTGTTTGTATGTGTAAGGAGCCATCCCGCCCAGCTGCGGCTGGTAATTTATCCTTCAGTACTGATCCACGTTTGGCTGGAGAGTAAAGGGGACAAGGCGCTCTCCCTGCCGGTAGTGTGCCTTCGAGACCAGATAATGCTTATCGTTCTCTTCCCCCGCCTTCCACGAACATTCTCGAACCATCCGACAGCTTTATACATGAGCAAGCGTGCTCGTGCGGAGTCAGTCAGTCAGTCTGACAGCCAGTTAGTGAGTTTGTTTGGTTTTTTTATGCGACTTAAGATGTTGTTCTCCGAGTTGAGGCGTATAATTAAGTTGATCGGCGTGGATTAATGACGAGTATTCGATACTCCAGCGGAAGAAAGAAGAGGCTGTTTCGCCTGTGATTCATTCCACTGCTACGCGCAAAACAAATTGAAGTAACAGCGAAGACTGAACCGGACAGGCGCTACGAGTTACAAACCACCTCGTGTTAAAACCTAACCTTGAGAGAGAAAGCTTACCTGGAGCTGACATTTGCAGGAGCAGGCTACAATTGTGGGTTTTCGTTGCCGCAATCACCCATGAAGTGATCTTGGACCTGGGCGCCCTGCGGTTCTTCCATTCTAAGGTGGACACTGGGCGCTTTGTACTGCACCTGGGCTGCGACGAGATTCTCCTGAACCTTCAGAATGAGAGGTTGCAACCCATGAGGCTCCTACATGCAGAGCGAGAGAGTGGTGACGGCGCGGGCAGAGAAAACTCTAACAAGGAACATGATAATGGGAGGAGGAGATCGTCACCGCGACGGGACATACATTGTGTGGGTACTGCCAAATGCTCAAGAGAGCGTCCTGGTAAGTGTCTTTAGTTTCACCAACCGGAACTAGGTGCTGCTTAGTGGGACTGCTGTGGGGATTCGTGAGTCGGCCGCCGGTATAGTGCCTAACAATTAGGTATACGGCGAATCAATCGAACACCAAGAAACTGGATGCTCGTCTGAGTAACCTTGTTCAGGAGGGGATGAAAACCTCTCGCGAAGAGAGAAGTAGGACCGTACCGATAGAGTGATTAATTCAAATTGATATCGGCAATGCTGGACCGATTAGACAGCCGCCTCGCCGTGTCCCGCTAGCGAAGTAGAAAGAAATATCCAAATAGATAGCGGGTATGAAGTTCAGAAGCATAAAAGAGGAATCTGATAGCCCGAGGTCCACCAGTAGTGCTAGTGAAAAAAGGACGGAGACCTGCGATTCTGTGCTGGCTAATGGAAGCTGAAATACGTCACCAAGAAAGACTGCTTCCCGCCACCACGGACTGGCAACACCCTGGACACCTTATGAGGGAACCAATGATTTTCCATCTTGAACCTGAAGTCGGGATACTGGCAAGTGACAGCTCACCCCGACGACAAGGAGGAGACACCGTTTTCTACTGGACAGGGATTTTAGCAGTTCACGGCAATACCTTTCTGACTCTGTAACGCCCCTGCGAGTTCCAAAGACACATAGAGTCCGTGATGAGGTGCCTGACCTGCAACGCTTGCCTCCTTCATCTCGACTACTTCATTGTTATGGGAAATACGTTCGAGGAGCAACTGGCCAACCTGAGGAAAATATTCCAAATGCCTCGCTAGCCTAACTTCAAGCAAAACCCACCAAAAGTGTCAGCTGTTTAGAAGGGAAGTGTGCTGCCTAGGGCACATCGTCAGCCCTGATGGAGCGGTTGTGGACTTCTAGAAGCTACAGACCATGAATAAGTAGCCCAGGGTAATAAATAAACAAGAACAGTCCATGGACCCCAGTACGTACTACCGGAGGGATCGTGGCGGGATATGAAAACATTGCCAAAATGCTTACCTAACTGACAGACACATGAAGAGCTTCCAGTGGTGCGACCAAAAGATGCGGCTTTCCAGAACCTAAAGAACGTTCTGTGTACGGTTGCGGTTCTGGGATACCCATCCTCTATAAGAAGTTCATCGTAGAAACGGATGCGAGCGAGGACATCATTGGAACATCTTGTCCCAAGGGCAGGAAAGGGGAGAAAGAATACTGGCTTACTTCAGTAGAGCACTTTCCAGGGCCGAATACTGCGTGATTCGATGGAAATTGCTTCCTGTTGTGGAGACCCTGAAGCAATATCACAAGTACTTATACGGACAGAAGTTTCACCTCCAAACGAGCTATTCCGAGCTATGTTAGCTATTGTGCTTTCGCAATTTGCAAGGTCAGATTGGTCCAACGGCTACGGGAGTATAGTTTTACCTCGAAGCAACTGGGCAGGAAGATGTCATTCTAATCGCCCTTTCCCAAAGACCGTGTCAGAAAAACTGCAACCATAGCGTGAAGGTCGAGGCGAAGGAGTGTTACAGCCTTAAGCCCGGCGGTGCAACCTGCAATCAGCTGGGACGATGCGACTTTGAGGAGGGAGAAACTTGAGGATCAAGATATAGAGCCGATCCTAACAAATAACGAATCTGGCGAACGACCTACATAGGCGATCGTCGCTCCTAGTGGCCCGGACTTTTAAAATCCTGGTGATCGGGAACGGTGTGTCAAAGAGAATGTGCTAGTTCACTGATGGGAAAACCAGAGTGTAACAGCGGATGCTCCCGAGGAACAAAGTAAAGGAAGTCCTCGAGGAGACTCATGCCGGTACTACCGGGGGCATCTGGGTGTAAATAAGACCTTGGGCAGGTTATATAACTAATTTTATTGGTTTTATCCCCGAAGCAACCTGAAGAGGTGGTGCCAGTAATGCGACATATTCGTGGCAAGTCGTGGGCCTCATGTCCGCAGTCGTGTCCGAATGCAACATTAAAATGTCGGAGCGCTATTCGAAACAATTGCCATCGAAGTGCCATACCCTTCCCCAAGAACAGGAAAAGGAAATCGCTACCTGTTACTGATTGTGGACTATTTGACCAAGTAACCGGAACTTTACGTGATCCCCAAATAAGAGTCTTCGAATGTGGCTAATGCATTGGTAAACAACTTCTGCTGGTTCGGATAGCCCCAGGAACTTCACAGCGACCAGGTGACTAATTTAGAATCCAACCTTATGCGAGAGCTGCTCGCGTCCGGATACACAAGACCCGTACCACTCACCTTCATCCACAATCCGACGGAATGTATAGCACTATATCAAGACAGTCAAGGAGGTCCTCCAAAGAGACGTGGTATCCAGCCATTAGCAGATTGGGTTATGCACACGGCATTATTCCTCTTGGCTTACCGAACATAACTTTACGAGTCCACTGGGGTGACAATAGTCAATATAGTGTTCGGGCGGGAGCTAGGGTTATCATGTGATTTGCTGTTCGACATGCCTCCTGATGCTGACTAGCCGGTTATGTCGCAGCACTAATGGGGAGACTGGAAGACATTCACTACATCCCCAGGGAGAACCTAAAGCTGGCAAACCCCCGGATGATGACACGCTATGAACGTTTGGCGAACAGTGTCGGATTCCAGGAGAGTGACGTGTGACTCTGTCCCACGAGGACTAAAGGGAAGTCGCCGAAATTGCATCCTTCTTGGGGTAGTCCATATAACACAATGACTCGTATCAACGAGGCGCTATATCTCATTTGGCGTCAACCGTGAGGGAAGCTGATGGTGGTTCATCTTGATCGGCTTGCTCCACATCGCGGAACCAATCGGGATGACCACCTCTGAGGAGGGAGCTATGTGACGTATCCAGCTCTGCCCAACGGTGGGTGTCAACGTGTCCTTCAGAGCTCGTCAGCAATTGGTCGGAGAGTGAGAGGGGAGAGTCGCTTTCCGCGACAAAATTGCCAGGAACGCCCTCGAGACGGGACCAAATAATTCTGGACGCTCTTTTACCTCCTCCCGCCTTCCGCGATTATTCTGCTACTCGCCAAGCTATACATGAGTGAGCATGCACGTGAGCCAATCATTCAGGGAGTAAGTTGATGAGTTCGTGTTGTTGATACGTCATAAAGTGCTGTTCTCCGAGTTGTTACGTACAGTGAGTGCTGCTCGGTGTGCGATTAGTCCAGTGTTCAATTCCGCAGTGAGCAAAGTGGAGCAAAGGGCTTCACGTGTCATTTATTCCACTGTTGCAAGTAAACACTACAACCACACACTACCATGCTCGACTACAAAGGGAGGCCATTGAAATATATAAACACAAAAACAATTTTAACCGGAAAGAAGAAGCTCTCTTTGTGCATAAAGCCTGGACACCTATCCTGGAGAAACAGGTACACAGAAATAGCAGACATAATAATACCTCGCCAACCCACCCACTCCCATCGGTATCTAGACCACGGCCTACAAGCCCGGATAGTTGTAATTCATTTATTAGTTATGACGCCGGCCGTGAAAGCCTCAGTATGTACATTAATGTATTTCAACTTTTCACTATCACTTCTGAGTTCTCACTATCACTTCACTTTCTTCATGGTGTAGCTTAGTGATTAAATACACACGACGTAGCCTCTTCTTCCAGATTTTTCGCCCTCTAGGGAATAGAAAACAAGTCTTCTCCAATATCTCACCGAAGCAGTACTCACTGCACATAATGGCAGTCCTTACAAACTCACTAGAAGAACAGCACTTTTCATCGCACCAGAAATGTTTGCGCTAACTCGCTCATCAACTGACTAACTTGTGAGAGCACTCACTTATATAGTCATTGGAAATTCCCACAGAGTTCTAAAATGCTAGAGAAGGAGAAACATCCAGAAGATTCTGTTTATTTGACGATAACGTTTCCAGTGTTTATGCTGATGAACACTACTTATTTTGTTTTTATCTCCAACTGCCCAGCACCAACCTCCAGATAACTTTGGGTCATAGCCGCTGCATTTCAATATATACCACACATAATAAGCAGGCAGAACTGGATGAGATGATAAAAAATGGTAATCCAGAAAGCAATTGTATGTAATATTAAACACACGCATTATTTGAGGCCCACAATAAACTTTATAATGGGCAGCGGCGGCCTTTCCTCAGGTGTAAACTAGAGTCGCTTCTCAACATTAATATTAGCACTGTAAGATGTTCAGACCAACATCTTAAAGTGTAAGCATTTTAGGAAGCCTCTCGTTCCATTACTTAGGAAGGACCATAATATGTGTTTCTGTTACTGTAGTAGTGAACGGCGGGTTGTATAATGTGAATGAACTTAGATGTGTCAAAAACAGCAATGAAGTGAAGTTAACTAAATAACGTCTGTAATTCAACATCAGCAGCAACAGTTAAAAGTGAGGTTCAATGTCAATAGCCCAACACATTCAGATGAAAAATGAAGTATGATGTTCAATGCCATGAAAACTAAGTATAGGATACAGATGTAGCTACAGAAAAGAAACACATTTACAACCACACCCAGCTAGGGAACATACAGTGAAAAAGCACTACATTGAAATGGGTCAAAGAGGATTACAAAGCTTAATTATAATAATGCCCAGAAGAAGATACAGAGAAATAAGAACTTCTAGTATTGTAAAGTATATATTCACAACAATTGCTTAACAGTTTAATGCCTTTGGTCATAATTCTCCAATACAATGAATCAAATGCTTTGTCAGTATTTCAAAAAAGATTCTGCTATATATGATGTATCTACAGAAAATTTGCCAAAAGAAGCTAAACAGAAAATGGCTGCAGTAAACAAATGACTAAGGACTCAGGCAGCTGTCAGCAGTCCATTACTTGAAACCGTATTACTCACAGGATCAAACAATCCCCTAGCTATCACAGTAAATAACTTACTAGCTTACAATAAAGTAGAAATTAAGAACAGAGCGACCTCAGCTCCAATTACTTCAAACATTGATGTACTACAGGGAGACCTGCTAAGCCCCACACTATACATCATAGCCATAGCAGATATCATAAAGGTGATTGAAAACCTAGAGGTAGTACTGTTCATCTATAATGATGACATTGCACTAAGCTCAAGATGAAGCAAAGAACAATTGGAAGCCATAAACAGGGTACAGGAATGGTTGGTGAAAATGGACTAGAACTAAACACAACCCAGACAGTAAGAATGGTATTCATAAAAGGAGGTAGAGTGATGGAAGAAGACCGAATACAATGCATTGAAGAAAAATTGTCAGGTGTAAGAAATTTTATATATCTAGGCATTACTCTCCAACTCACTAGAAAGGCATTTGGAGTACATGTCAGAGAGAGATGAGTTGCATCCATAAAATCAATATATGACATGCAAAACCTTTCCAGACTATCCTTGGAAACCACAGTGAAGCTATTCTGGGCCAAGAATATACCAGTCCTTAACCTATGGCATAGAAATTATCTGAGACCATTTCACACTAACAGATCTAGCCACAACAGAGAAAGTTAAAGCTAGATTTCTGAAAAGGATACTGGCATTTCAAAAATAGTGCCATCCAGACTGGCATATACCTTAGTGAAAGAAGGTTTCCTTATGGATGATGTCAGATACAGACTACAGCTACCATCTACAACAAAAGCTCCTGAACTTAAATAAAAAAAGGAGAAACAAGAGGACATCTGGCAAGATCTCTAAGCAACAGATGCCATGATGAATCAAAGCTGGGTGGGGCTAGATCAGGATATGTGCAGTGCAATAAACTGACTAGCCATTCATGGCTTCCATCACAACCTGTGTGTGAGAGAGTGCTGCCATGAACCAAGTGATCTATGTGTGTGTAAGCTCTGTGAAAAAAGCTGTAACCAATACCACTTCAATAGATGCTTAAATAAAATAAAATCACTAAATGAATATGGCAAAGACTAATTCAAAAATCAATGCACAAGTGTGCACAACTTACTATTATTATACACTTATTTTCTGTAAGTTTGGTATAGTAAAACTTATTAAGTTTCTGTAATTCATACATTTCTTCTATGTAATTACACTTTGAAACTTAAAAACCTACCAAATTAACATTATACTTCTTAAATATGTCACAGAAGATTTTCACTAAATGGGGAGTATCATAAAATGTGATTATGGTGCTGTAAATAATATAGAAGAATGGCTCATCTCTGCAAATGCACAACAATTTCTATGGCTTTTGATCGTTGTCTTCTTAACTGGAAAATGTGGCTAATAATACTTTCAAACCAATATCATTTAGCTTTGCTATTTGTCTGTTGAATTAGTTCAAACAGCTACTCACCTGGTGTGCCTAGGTTGATTTATCAAACCATATATCAGTGCTTGTTTACAATTGCTACAAATGCCCCTGATCATCAAAACTAAATCTTGATTACTTAAGATATGCTGAGAGATATTTTAATGTACAGCACTCACATAGCATTTGCTCAGGCTTGTATGGGTTGGTTTCTGAATTGTGTTATATTAGTAAGCTCAAAATTTAAAATTAACCATATCTTAAAACGTTGAAAAAATCCTTATAAGGCTTATAATGTTATTTTGTGATTGTCATTTGGAAATATATATTGGTCACACACTTTATTAAATGTACCATGTTTCAAACACAAATCTGTTTGGAGCCAAGAGTCTGATAAAATAGTTGTCCAATTTGCAAGAACCACAAACTGAGTATGCAATATTTTATAAGTGTTATAAAAAAAAGTGCATGTTACTTCACTGCATATACAAATCAGTTGCTCTTTTTTAATTTTCTCCATCACTTACTTGTACTTGAACGAATTGAATGAATTTACTTCACTTCCATTATACATGAACTGTTTTAACCCTGTAAAACTATCTCTATTATATATAAATGTACTAACTTTTCCTTTGTAATATACAATATATATACTTGAGTTGTACCTGGTGCAAATGTAGTAAACACTGTGGTTATTAACACATTATACACCAGGTTCCTAATTACCTACATGCAAAACACCCTTATTTATTAAATATACCAATTTACTTGATAGGCATCCTTGCAAAATATACAATTTTATAATTTTGAAATTCTTCTCCTATATTTTTGTTTAGTCTTTCCTAATAGTCTACCCAATTTTATAATCTCTTCTGTATTTTTAAACTTTCCAATTCTCATTTTAATTATAGGTCTCGGTAATTTCAACCACCTAACTGGTATCCATTGATCTCTCCATTGTTTAGTCTCATTACAATTCAAGATAAAGTGTAGGTCGTTCTCCATTTCCCCACATAATGGACACTTCTGTGGATCCATTCCCCCTTTCATTCCCCTTAACTTCATTGCTACAGATCTAAACCATGCCCACCCTTCCCTTTCAAATGTATTGCACACTTCATTATACTTTTCCCTGCCCCAATCTTTTTTAATTTGCCTATACAAAACCAAAGTTCTCTTATCCCTAATACTGCTAAAGATATCTTGTATATTGATATCCTCAACTCTGTGTCTGATTTCCTTCCAGAACCTTCCTCCTAATAATTCGCTCTCTCTCTCCATACATTCCCCATACCTATTTCCTCAATAATCTTGTGTACAAAAACGCCCAATTACCAGGTACTGGCAATTTCTCTTGCATAATTACATTGTTTTACAATATTCTGGTCATCCAAAGCTCTAACCCGATACCAAAACTTTATCAATCTTTCAATTATTAACCCTTTAATTCCTGATCTCCCTAGTTCCCACAATGTTACTCCCTTCGGTGATGCAGCTGGTAAACACAAAATCAAACAACCAAAACATCTAAATATTAAATCCACTCCTTGCCACCCTTGATCATATCCCAAAATCTCAATCCCATAGAGCATTTTTGCTTCCACTATTGCCTTATATACTCTTTTTAACCACTTGATTTGTATACCTGGTATTTTAAATACACATGCTCTTATCCCCTTCATGGCAATTTACCCTTAGCTAAAACTGCTTTCTTTTGATCATGCCAACTTCCATTACTACTTAACTGAACCCCCAAATACTCCATTTTTCTCACTATGGCTATTTCCTTTCCTTCCATACTCCATTCTTCTCTTTTTAATTTATATCTCTTTTTGAAAACCATAATCCTAGACTTTTTATAGTTTATCTTCAACCCCCAACTTCTGCAATATCCCCCAACACGTTTAAAGCTCTCGATAATCCTCCAATAGATATGAACCCCACTACCAGATCATCTGCAAACAATAGCCCTGGGATTTCCCTATTATTTATTGCAGGTGTATATACATTCTCTTTGCTAATTTCTTGAAAGATATCATCTATAAACAGATTAAATAGTATGGCGCTCAGCTTACATCCTTGCCTAAGTCCTATAGTATTCTTACCATCACTTACTTACTATAGGTAGAGTAAAAATATTAATTGTAATTCACCCAAAATTTGATATCCAGATTTCATCAGAGGTCCCCTGAATCAAAAAACATATGTTTAGAAAAAGGTTTGTGTGTAAAGGACCAACAGTAAAGATCAAAAGGCAAAACTTGGGTAAATAAAAGGCTTCATATCTACTTGAATCAATCAGCATTCTAGGATACTAGGGGACGATTTTCAAGCAAAGGGTAGAGAAAGTTGTATGACTGTACCAAATCAGACTTTTTTCTCTTCCATCGTACTAGCTCATTACTAACAAAATCTTACTTCAGACAATAACAGCTAAATCATAATTCCCTGTATTGCATGCAAATAAGTCTGTATTGGTTAGTTTCAAATCATTTCTAAACAACCATTTATCACACACAATATAATATAAAATAATCTTTTTATGAAGTATATAAAACATAAAGGATGCATGTAAATCTGCAAGGAGTATACAGACAGTGAATCTGAGTGTTGCACATCAGATATTTTATAAAACTGCTTTAATTGCTAGGAGTTGTGTAATGTTATTACAAAAAAAAAACCGTGACAGCAGACAAGTTCTTTTTTCTGCTTATGTAAAATTAAAAATCACAAATGTATAGTTTTGTAAATTGGCAATACATTTATCTAGATTTGAAAAGGCTCATTGTGATGGGGAACAAAGCCTAAAACTTTAAATCCATGGAAATGAAGATATAATTCAGAAGCATATAATTTATTTCTAAGGAACCATCATTGTACTGTCAATCTCCTGGTACATAAAGTATTAGTGAATTGCTACTGCATATAAGAATTGCTACTGCAATTGCTACTTATCCAATATAAAAAGACTGAGTTTTGTCGAAGGCAGCTGTAATGCAAGTCTTACAAATAAGTCTGTGCAAACTGACATTCATTTCTAATACTTTTCTATCTTTGTTAGCTCTCTTTGAAAGTTGAATTTTGTAGAAATAATTTGAATTTAAAAGCACCAAGTTTTTAGATAACCACCTATATAAAAACTAGACCTAAACTGCTAAAACAGGATGAAAGAAAGTACAGAGGATACCTAAAAATCACTGGAGCAAGGCATGTGCATAGGCTTCAGACAGGCCCATTTGTGCCTTACTGCAATCTCTAGGAGAGAAGGGTGAGATGAAGGAAACCACAGTGTGACAAGATCCAGAAGATGGCATACAAGATGAAGATAGGGTCCCTAACAGCTGCAGATTGTGGCTATCCAGAGGCCAGTGCTGTGCCAACCATAGGCGGCCCTGGCCACCAAATACTAGAGAGAAACATTTAGACAAACAAATTCCACAACCCTGCCACAATCCATCAACTACTTCACCTGGTCCTAAGATCCTAAAAGATGACAAAGGAACAAAATGACATCAAAGTTTGTATTAGGTGATAATCTATCTCAATATTTGCCTACCTGCTAGGGAAAACCAAGAAAACATTCAAGGTGGTCCAATGGGAATCAATTACTTATTGAAATTACCTCCCTCATGCAGGCCACAGAAGCTACCGCCTGAGCCATCCTCATCATTACCTTAATTGCTAATATAAAGATGTGCATTATATTACTTTACACTACTGCATCCATCACAGGATATATCAGTATAAACGTGTGAATACAAAAGCTGTGAAATGAAATAGCATTTTCTCAGTACTAAAAATTTTCTAATTTTAACTTTGAATGAAAATGTTTATTTTGCCTATTTCCACCTTAAATTAAGCTATAGAATAAAATTCTGGGTGTGTTTAGTACATATTTAGAAGGGTTTAATGTTACAGAAACAAGCTATGCACTCGTGTAAACTTTTAATCAAAAACGTTAACACACTCATTGTTATAGATAAATACTTTCATTACTGAACCATGTCATTTATAATTATAACTAATTAACACTATTTTAACCCTTTCAGTCCATTTGTACAGTATACTGTACATAACATATGTGATCAGTTTTTGTTCACCTAGTGTATTGACTATAAGAAGAACATGCTAATATGGTCTCTTTGGAGCCTTTTCTATTCTCTGCAAAAAGAATTGTTAGTAACTACATGCTAGATACTTCAGTAAGTAGAAAAGAAATCAAGGTGGCGTACAGTTGGAAAACAAAGACTGGTAAGTAATTTCTATTTACTTTACCACAAAGAAATTAAGTGAAACGAGGTAATTCTTGATTCTGGCACTAACACAAAACATTAAGGTTTGATTTTGTGTATGTAGAAAGGGTTTGTCAATTATATTTTAGTTAGTAATGCTTAACAAAACTGCATGTACACTATTCTCTACATTGGGTTTTAAGTATTGTAAACTGGTTTTACAGAAAAGGAAGATTAGAAACACCTGTGAATTTTATTCTAGAATCTTTGAATTAGTGGACTTAAATAATGTAAACTTACACTTTTTTTTTCATACTGTCCTTTTTAGGTTAGGCTAAATTAAGTTATGAAAAATTCAGCCAGCTGTTCTGTAATGCTGCAAAATGGCTATGTTTATACGTATCAACTATGAATTTTCAATGCTGTTTAATGGTGTGCTAGTTTAAATGGACAAGAATGCTATTATTCAGTTATTTCTCCACTTAGTAATTATTTCTCCTTTTTCAGAGTGAAATGAACCAAGAAGTATAGAAGAGTTATTGAAAAATTTTGAGGAGGATATATCTGACTTTCAAGGGGTTTTGTCTAGTGAAGATGAAAGTGATGAGTATATACTTGTCCAATCAATGTTCAACAGATTGTTTAATTGGTTGAATGATGGTGGCATCAACCAATTCTAACATTTGATTCTCCTTCTTCAGGTGCAAAAACAGAGAAAAATATTGTTACTGATATACTTGCTCCATATGAATGCTGTATGCATTACATAACCCAAGATTAGTGATAATAGTCATGGAAGTGACAGTAGTCATAGAAAACAACTATCTATGCTCTACAGAAAGGCAGAACATTCACATCAATGAATCCAGATGAAATAAAAAAACTGTTTGGACTTCATACTGCTGCTGGGGCAATGAAATTACCTGCACTTAGAATGCATTGAGATGCTGCTATAGGCATTGAGCTCTTTATACAAAACATGGCTCAGGATAGATTCTTTCAAATAAGATGTAATAATTTGCACTTGGTAACTGTGCTTCACAACCAGAGAACTCAGATAGATTTTGGAAATTTAGGCCCATTTATAATGCCATTAGGAAGAGGATGTTAAGAGCATAAAGTAAATAGAGAATTTGTGTAGATAAGCAAATTATACCAATTCGAGGACAAATAAATGTAGAACAATATGTTAAAGGCAAACTTTGTCCATGGGGCATCAAAGAGCTTTTGCTGTGTGGTATCTGAGGTTTGGCATATGACTTTTAACTTTATCAAGGGAGCACTGCTGAAATATGTCCATCAAGAAGATTGTACAGATTAGGCCCTACAGTTGTTCTAGAACTGTGTAAAAGCATCTCTCTACCTGGCCATGGGTTGTATTATGACAATTATTTTTCCTCATATAAATTGTTGCAATTATTGAAATCCAGAAACATATATGTTGCAGGAACCATTCGAATAAACAGAAGCAATTTCAGAAAAAGAGGGAAATAAAAAGGACAGAAGTTATAGCAAAGTAGTAAGTAGAGTAGATGGGAATGACATTGTGGTAAAATGTATAGATAACAAGGGGGTTGTGCTTGCTTCTAATAACATAGGAAAAGGTGAAGAGCATATAGTGAAAAGATGGGACAAAAATAATTCCAAATATATTGACATACCAAGACCAGAAACTGTCAAAAAGTACAACCATGGAATGTGAGGGATGGATTTGTTAGACAGCTTGTCAGCTTTTACAAACTCCTCATTCCATCAAGAAAATGGATCTTATCAATGATATTTCATGCAGTTGATCTAGCTGTTGTTAACATCTGGCTAGTGTACAGAAAATATGCTGAAATTCACGAACACCAAAAAATCAAGTAGTGGTTTCACTGGAGTTTTGTCTCAGAGTACAGAGGGTTTAGGGAAAGCAGGCAAAGTTCCTCAAGGAACTAAAAGAGAAAGACCAAACACGGGCCCTGGAGCACCACCAACAAAAAAACAACGGTTGAATACAGAATGGAGACCGTCAGGGAGATTCAAACTGACAATTTATATGACTGCCAGCAGAGGTCTCACATATACTGCAGGAAATGTGGTGTTCATCTGTGTATTAACAGAGAAAAAATTCTTTTGCTACCTTTCACATGTAAAAGGGTTGAAGATACGTATCACAGAGGGGCCACCAGCATCGGGGCAGAGCACTGCAAGTAGGCCGGTCGATCCTTTTTGCTTCCGTGACCCCTGAGAGGGAAGGATGAGGCAACAGACCCGAAGGGCCGCCAGATTCAGATGCCGACGGGCGCAAGCATGGACGGGGTCCCTAACGTTTCCAGATAGAACGCATCCACCGCCGCATGGTCCCTGCCCACTAGCCACCAAAACCCAGGGTCCCCTGGAGCGGTACCTTACGCTGTAGAGAAATCCAACTAAGCGACTGTGTATCAACGCCAGGGAAGAAATCTTTACAGAGCGCAAGTCACCGCCCAGCCACATCCCACCGAACAACGTCGCCTGGTCCGAAAACCCTGAAGCAGATGACACGGAAGATGATGGTACAGGAAATGGGAGGAAGGAGAGTCATGGTAGAAGATGAACCACTCCAGCATTTGCCTAGTGACCTGGTGAAACCACAAAAAACCCATGGGCCAGAGCGGGCCGTCAACGGGATTGATCCCGAGATCTCCCGAATGCGGGTCACCGACGTAACCCCCTGAGCCATCCTGCTTGGTACCTTTCACATGTACTGTTTGTTATACTCGAAATGTTGTTCATATTTAGGAAATGTGTGTTGTTTTTCCTTATTGTGTTATGTTTTATTTTTCTGATTTACTGCTAATTATGGTAAGTTACATATTGTATTTAATTATTCATTTGAACAAATTTCAAATCAGTTTCTAAAATACATTTGAAACTGAATGAATTTAATCCTGCAAAACACCTCATAACCTCTTCCTAAATGTCATCCATTCTGGAGCATTTACAACACTCAAGTCTACTTGTACAGTGTACTGTACATTCCATAATTTTGATATTTATGGTTGAAATCCCCAGAAAAAGCCTAATTGGGTTTAAATACACTCTCTGACTCCAAATGTAACATAAATTAATTTTGTTCTCCACTTAAAAAAATGGAGGTCTGAACCTATATGTGCATGATATAACATTAACCAGAGCATAACTTGAAAGGAGAAAGTGGAAGTCAATTATATTTACCTATTTATGGTGCTAAGTATGTGTATGTATATTATTGTGGTCTAGCCATTAACCCTAGTAATTTCCTAGCACACTTTTAAATAATTGCTGTCTGACTTTCTTCAACCAGGCATTATTCAAAAAACCCAACTTTTCTTCTTGATATCTCAGACATATTTCCCCAAGTGTTCATATCAGGTAGCTCTTGAACCTCAAATAAATATTTCAGCATTTTAACATCTCACACTTAACTTTCCTACCTCTATCAAAGCCCCTGCATTAGCAGTATTATTCATAACTTGTAAGATTAGTTCACAGAAGATTCTTAAAATTAAATCCATATTACACAACACATTATATTGTTATGATTATTATTATGCAACAACATGTTAAACATGCTTAATTCCATGATCCAGCTCATTTATTTTCTCATGTCTGCCATATAACCACCTTCATAAAACATCCTGTTTGTAACAGTCAGAAGACTTTCTTTTGATTTGTGTTCATAGGTGTTCCACAAGTTATTTATATGGAAGTATATATATTTACTTCTTGTTGCTCATCACAAATAGAAATGGTTTAAAATACCTAATCCTACAGTTTGTCCACTGAGAATGCTAAAAGGCACACACACGCACAAATGTGTGTGTGTGCAATTATGTTACAAATCAAATACTTGGTATCAGTTAAAGAGACCTAAAGGAAGTAAATGGTAACTGTTAAATGGCAACTTTACCTAGCTCCACTATGACATTGGCACTCCAGTACATGTTAAAATATATTATCACATGACAAAAAATGGCATTGATATTCGTGTCACTCATAGCTTACTCATAGGAAAATATAAGCACACATTAGAACTCAAACCTCAACATCAGTCTATTTTCCATTATTGGTTAATTCTGATAAAAGGTAGATATTTTAGCTGAAAATTACACTATTAGTTTAAATATAAAATAGAACTTCATGTTTTTACTTATAGGTAAGTATAAATAAGATATTACGTTGAAAATATTAGGGGGGTAAATAAAACTCCTTGCTTTCCCCCAAGTTATGCCTAGAAGTTTAAGGCAGGTATGTGACTTGCACAGAACAGTAAATTCCCTAAGGCGCTCCCCAAAAGTTATTATGTTGCAATTGAGATATTTAAGAAACTTGATAATAGGCAATAAAGGTGTTAAAGAGTGTTTCCTTAAGAGGTAAATAATTCAATTTTTTAAAAGAAGCTCCCAATGCATGATGATGCTGCTGTAATTTGTGCTGGTACCATATATTATGGTGTGTTATCAGGGCATTGCTCATTATTGGATCAAAGGCAAGAAAAACAAATGACATTAAAGTATACTAAATGATAAGAACTTTAAATGTTTATTCTGAGAATAAACGTTTTTGAAACATACACTTAAATGACACTGTTTGCGAGATTCAGGAAAATTTTTTGAAAAATCACCATGATTTTTTCAGTGTGATAACTACTTGCTTGGATCATCTTTCTTATGGTACTTCTAATGCTTTTTCAGAATACTAAAATGCATTCAATGGAGTCACAGTATCGGAAACACACTTGTATACCACTATAGTTATATATCAGAGCTGTATTCCCCATTAAATTATTCATAGGTACATGTAAGTATTCTGAGGCACCTTTCATACTAAGGCTCAGTAGTCCTCACCATAATAGTGAGGATTTATGTGGGTGCCAGTAGGTGATACATATTTACTGTAGTAGAAGTATTTCAGCCAATATCTCCACATATGGAGCATAAATAAAAGTAATATAATACTAATACTTTCTCATGCCATTTTACTCTTTCTTCACTAATTTAGAATAAATTTTTACAATGGGCTTAAAAAAATTTATTTTAGGTGTATTATAATAAAAACTGGCCTCTAACCTGCACCACTTCATTGAAAATTTATATTTATTTTGTATTGAAAATCCTGCATTACAGTGATGCGTAGTTATACCAAATTATAATCACAATTATGACAGAAGATAAGGGCCTTATACAACACTTGGTGAGCTACTCAGCATTAAATGCATTGAAACTAAAATTTAATCACTAAATTACCTTGTGTGATACTGATTACTTTAATTTGAGGTACAATCCTTCTTATTTGTACTTATGGCTTCAAGATACAAATGTGTCTTATGGATACTGGTAAAGTGTATTGCATTTGAAATGATCAGTACATACCCCTACATAGTACTGATGCAATATACTAGATAGTTAGGCTATGAGCTGTAACTTTCACATGCAAGTAAGCCAAAGGCTGCATCTAAATAAAAGCAGTAAATTTATACCAAAGCTTTTAAATAACTGGATGCTGAATTATATGTAAACTACATGCATAAAAATAAAATTTAAAAGCAACTTTTATCATGGAGCTGCTTAGCTTTTCATTAAATCCCTGGATACCTAATCTAAATATATCTAAATAATATCTTTAAAAATTCTGATATTACTGCACTCAAAATAAAAACACTTTACCCTATTTTTGAGGAATGCTTAGGCAAACTATGAATTTACATGGTTACGCAATAAGCATACAGGAGGTTGATATAACTCCCAACAAAAAACATTATCTTATAATATCATACCTTACATCTATAAGCACCAAAGAGCAATTATTTCAAATTTCTTAGCTTCAGGATGGGTAACAAAACACTAGGATTTGAAATAAATAATTCTGTTAATGGTAGCTGCTAATTTGATAACAAAATGTTGACACCATACAATGGTAACACACTACAAGGAAGTATGAGAAATTAAGAAGTTATTCACAGAGAGGAAGGCAAATGAGCTGTTCTTACAAGTATTTTCTTAAAACTTACTGTGAGTACTACAATCAGCAAATAAATGCAACATTTAAAATTATCCAATAGTTTCACATTTATATGACAGATACATTGAAACTGCATACTACAGCTGATGTATATGTACAATCAGCAAGAAATTCTCTGGGTTAGCTAATCAAAAGTTAGAGCATTATATAACCAGCAATTTAGGAGACGGAGAAAGAGAGCAAAGAAAAGCAAAAATGGCTGTACATCATACTGGATTTATAAGCCACAGAAAATACCAAAGCCGCATTTTATGACAGTGAATGTACACTTTTATGGGTCAGTATCATTCAGATGTGTTTCTAAGGCAGGTATGAAAAATAGGTTGTGGTGGAAGCCAAAGTAGTAAACTGCTTACTTCTATTGCTCACTTTAACATTGAAGTAAAAATGTATGCGGAAAGGAAGTTGGTTTTTTCACTCTGTACAATTGCTGCTGTTTTGCACAAGTCAATTAGTTTTTAAAATGTAAGTAAAAATACTAGGAATCTTTTCCTGTATAATGATCAAGTCACAACTATGTTAGTATGTTTTCCTTGCTGTAATACTTTTCTTTAACAGTTCAGAATGTAATAAATACTGTTAGTACCGAATGTAGTATTATTTATTTTGCCTCTTTTAGGTTAAAACACTCTAAATTTATTCTATCCCACAAATTTTCAAAGTAAAAGATTTACAAACTTTCTGGAAAGGATCCTCAAACATCCTGGTGCACTTCGCTCCCTCCTGCCCCCACTTACAGAAATCCTGCATCCACCCTTGACTGAACTACTGACTTCTGCATTTAGGTGAATCATGAATAAAACAGAGCTTATATGGTGCTATTTTAGCTTCAGTTAAGCTTTACTGTATAAGAGACAAGCCTTCATCTAGTAGATTAGCTGAAGGTAAAGGTAATTTCTCACTCATTTGTTATTAGAGATATTTGATGCTTTGGGTTTGATTTCCAATGTAATTATTTCTTCTTTTTTTTATATATCTGTTTTTAACAGTGTTCTACATTTCATTATTTCATTCAAACACACAAAATATTATTATCCCTATTATTAACCATAACTATTATTAAAAAATATCATTTTTGAGATAGTGAGAAAACTAATGGTACATAGGGGTGACAAATTGTGGGTGACATTTATTTGTTCTTTATGCAGGTCAGTAATTTTTCTTCTATTTTTATATCTTATGCTTCATTATACTTTACAACTGAGTATTTTCACATCTGAAAATTACTTCTATTTATTTTTCATATGAAGTGAGTTTAAGCATTCCTGTGTTATTCAAGTGACAGGCATTTGTTGATTGAAGAGAACTCTCATATTCTTTTGCTTTTGTAGTGATTGCAGCAATGAATTCATACCTTTTTCATAATAAAAAACGTGTTTTTATGTGCACCAACTCTTTGGTTATTTTCCTACAAATAAGTACAGCGAGTTATTGCCTCAGTCTCTAATAATCTGTTCATAAAGCTGTTCCTTAAATATTTATTTATAATAGAAAGGATGCAAGGAAACAAATGATAAGTATCATTGCTATGTTGCAAACCCAAGGTTGCTATATTTGGTGTAAATTATCACCAACCAAAAAATATATCTCTATATCTTGCAAATACTGATATATCAGCTAAAATCCATTCTTAGTATGGAACAAAATAATCATGTTAATTAGATAAGCTGCAATGTATCTATATATTAATACATCTAGTGACAGATCCTAAAGAGGTTCATCTGAGCCACTCTACTACAGTAAAGACATTTTAAAACAAACTGGATATTTGAAAAATAGAAATGTAATAGAAGGCAATAGGAACTAGAGTGCTTTCTAAGATAATTGTCAAGATTTCTTATTCTTATTTCTTTAAGTTATGGGGAACTGTAATTCAATTGAGCTTTTATTTGTCTGTTTCCAGGTCTTGTTCATCGAACACTTGCATTTGAACGCTTTTTAGAAAAGTATCCAGAACATACTGAGAAAGTAACCCTACTACAAATCTCTGTACCATCACGCACAGATGTTCGTGAATATCGTCAACTAAAGGAAGAAATGGACCAGTTAGTTGGACGAATTAATGGTCGCTTCACACGACCTAATTGGTCTCCTATTCGTTACATCTATGGTGGTGTATCACAAGATCAACTAGCAGCATTTTACCGTGATTCAGCCGTGGCCTTAGTAACACCTCTTAGAGATGGCATGAATCTAGTGGCTAAGGAATATGTAGCTTGCCAAATCAAGGAGCCTGGTGTCCTTATTCTCTCTCCTTTTGCTGGAGCTGGGGGAATGATGCACGAAGCTCTTGTTGTGAACCCATATGAAATTGATAAGGCTGCTGATACACTTCATCGAGCTTTGAATATGCCTTTAGATGAACGTGAAGTTAGGATGAAGCAACTTCGTCGCAGGGAAAAACTAATGGATGTAAATCACTGGATGAATTCATTTCTAGCTACAATGGGTGCCTTTAATAATGATGATAAAAGTAATCCTCTTTCCACAAAAATGACTCCACTGACATTAGATGACTTTGACCAATATCTGAATAACCATATAGATACTATATGTAAACTTAGTCTCATTTTGGATTATGATGGCACATTGGCTCCTCTTACTTCCCATCCTGACTTAGCTATCATGCCTGAAGAAACCAAACGTGTATTAGAACGGCTATCCAACATGCCAGATGTAAATATTGCCATAATTTCAGGACGAAGTCTTGAAAATGTTAGGAAAATGGTAGGACTGGACCAGCTGACATATGCTGGTAGTCATGGCATTGAAATACTTCACCCTGATGGAACCAAGTTTGTACATCCAGTTCCTTTTGAATATGCAGAGAAACTACGAGAGCTAACAGAAGAACTGGAAAAGGAAGTTGGTCATAGTGGAGCTTGGGTAGAACACAAAGGTGTGCTATTAACTTTTCATTACCGTGAAACCCTACCTTCACAAAGAGATGAAATTTTAAGAAAGGCAATTCAGATATTTAAGAATGCAGGATTTGAGCCCCATGAAGCTCACATGGCTATTGAGGCTAAACCACCTGTGAAATGGGATCAAGGTCGTGCCTGCATTCATATCCTCCGTACTATGTATGGTGCAGATTGGTCTGAAAGAGTGAGGATAGTATATGCTGGAACTGAAACCGCTATGCAAGCACTAGCTGGTATTGCATGCACATTTCGTGTAGATTCCTCACCAACAGTAAGGACATCAGCTAATTTCAGGTTAGAAGGTCCAGATGCTGTACTGACAATGTTGAAATGGGTTGAGAAGCAGATGAATAAGCGATCACCTCGTCTGACTCGTTCTCCTCGTCTTAGTCGTTCACCTAAACATCAAAGAAAACAAAATACTCTTGACTATAGCCTTAGTTTTGAAGATGATGATATGGACAACCATTCTACTTGCAATGAAAGACAAAGACTATCAAATTCCTTTTCTATGAAAATTCAAATTAATTAAAATCAGGGAGGAAAACTATAACCATTATAAGCAGTTCCACATGGAGTTAGATATAGTGATGTTCAGTATTCATAGCAGAACTGTAATTACAGGTATCATTATATAATGGATTTACAGACCATATTTATCTGAAAATTAAATTAAATATCTAGATGCTGCAAAAGTAATGGATTTCCAGAACACATTTATCTGGAAATTAAATTAAATATCCAGGTGCTGCTAAACTATACTATAAAAATCGTTCAGTAATTTCCTATAAACAAAACATTTTCATAGTATTATATATATTCAAAGCTGTGAGTTGTATAGATAGAGGAATGTAAATCAAGGGTAGAATAATCTTATATTACATAACAGAAATTAATCTTCATCTCTCAAATGAATATTCCACTTTAATACTTATATTAAGTTTAAGTACAAAATCCCTTATGTAATACTTTTAATTGTATTTGCCTCCAGGCTACTTTTCCATATTAATGGGATTTTTCCTTTCAAACTTGGTGCTATCATAATTCACCACTAACATTTTATATGAACTAGGCAATATGTAAGTAGCTTTTTCTGTAAGGTTATTCCAAAATACAAGTGGCAAAGGGCCTTGCACATGTTAGCAACCTTGCCATGATTGCTCCACATAAGTATTGCTATCTTATCTCTTTTGCCAAAGACAGTATACGGATACTGTTAATTACAGATGCTGCTTGCAGTGACAGTTTGTGATCTTTTGTTTTTTGTGGGAGCACATTGAAATTTGGAATGGGGAGATACATTTTACAAACCATATAACCGAGTTTATAAATATTAATCCTAAAATGATGATGACGATGATGGTGGTGGTGGTGATGATGCTGTTGGTGATGATGGTGGTGATGATGATAGAGCTGCAGAATTAAACTCACCAAGAGACAGCATAATTTATATGGGAGTTGAGCATGTCTGTGCTTCTGTCTGGCAAACATATCAACAACCTTGTTGTTGAACTTTAGAAATTCATGAATTTCTTTCTTATGTTTCAAACAAATAGCTAAAGAATTCTGTACATTTTGGTCCATATTGTTCCTAAGTAAAGTTTTAATTCTTTTCAAGGTACCTAAAGTATCACCCTGCATCCGCCGTTGAAACAGGAGTGGTTAGTACAATTTCCAAGTTCTGTGTACTTCAGAAAATGATTCCTTGAAGTAATTTTGGATGAAAAAATGGAACAGATCAATTACTGAAGGGATTTCTTGGAAGGTGTCAAGGCAATAGATCAGAACAGTTCATCTTTCAGTAACCCTTTGCAAATAATGTGACTGCAACTTAATACAAATGCAGTTACTATGTTAGCTGGGAACTTTTTCCTAAAGTGGAAAATTCCTTTGGGGCAATAACTTCAAAAGTACTAAATATTTGAGGATGTTGAAAATGCCCTTTAAATTGGTTAATCATTATATTATGCACTTCTTTGGTATCTATAATCTGGTTTACTTCTCAGCTGTGTGTTGGTCCTTTTCTAGAAGAACCAGAACAAATTTCTTCATCAACAAGATACCTTACAGTGTGCTGCCTTATTAAAATACAGGTGATTTATGATATTGTAATGCCCTGGATACAGTAACTGAATTGGCACTCTGCATCTGAACTATGTGATACAAGACGTCAACATCTTTCATATTGCCATAGAAGAAATTTAAGAAAACAAGAACAGTGAATTGTTAAGCAAATTCTTGAAAACGAAAGCTTCCCTCACTGTTACATCATCCAGTCCACCTTCTCCTTGAATTATCTCAAAACATTCCAACAAATTATATTTATTTTCATGAGCACTCTTCATAACACAAGACTGAAGACTCTATATTTGGTAATGGTTGGAATTTGCTTATTGCAGACTGAACAATATAGGCCACTATGCTTTAGTGAAGAAGAGGAAAATGTAGTCAATCCAGTAATATTGTGAAAAAGTAACCTAACTTGATTTTATGCTCTTAGAACAAGCATCTTTACAACCAGATTAAGTTGATGTGCATAACAGTGTAAATACTTGGCATAAAAGAAATAATTGTGCATCAAAATCTAAACGCCCCCTTTGTTATTATTCATTACTGCAGTGCCATCATATGCTTGCGCTATGAGCTTTTTTATCCATATTGAAGGGTTGCAGGCTTTTTTCAGAAGCTCACTAAGACATTTAGCTGTTTGGTCATGAACCTTTTCAAAGCAGAGAAACCTTTCAAATGGTTTGATCCCCATAATACACCATAAAATAATAACAGATGATTATAGCAGGTTATGTCTGTTTCATCAACCTACAGAGCAACATAACTGGTGGCATTAATATAATTCATCATTTCCTCAACGTAAAGCTTATGCATACACTGTAATAACACAATTTATGTGTGTGATTTATATTTGAAAATTGAAGTGCTATTCAAGAAG
Source organism: Deroplatys truncata (assembly GCA_030765065.1). NCBI lineage: Eukaryota > Metazoa > Arthropoda > Insecta > Mantodea > Mantidae > Deroplatys > Deroplatys truncata. The sequence goes on along the minus strand of CM060990.1, from coordinate 343,151,075 downwards.
TCATCTAACAGACCGTCAAGATTACTGAGTAAGGATAATAAATCTGAGAAATTGCCACAATTTGCTGATTCTTCTGTTTCAATGTGACCCTCAATGCTAATTCATGAGTGCCACAAAATTTTAAATACTCTCTCACTCTGCTCAAAATGTATCTATTTAAATTTACATGCATTTTCTAAGTGAAGTCACATTCCTCATATATTTTAATTCATTCAGTTAATGTGATGTAGGTACTCACATTTCGAAAGAAATTCTACAGTTTTGATAAAAAGTCTATTAAGTTATTACAGTTAAAGCAACTAAGCTTAACTAAGAAAAACATATATCACAACATTTTAAAGAATTGCTTTCAGTTAAAGGATCCAAAATTTAAAAACAAAATATGCCATTTTATCAAAACATTCTAGAAATGCAAAGATTCATATTTAAAGGTTTTTTTCACTGCCTTCTAGCTTAAAGTGAACTTTACTTTATGAACTAGCGTATTTTGAATATTTTGTTTAATAGTTATACAGTTGAATTTTTATGTTAAATTCATAAAGAAATGTTGGGCAAATTTATTTTAAAAAATTCGAAGCAGTAGTGACTTGTATTGTAATACAAAACTTCTAGTTCACAAAAGAGCTGTTCCTTAAGCTTTAATTTGACATATCAATGAAGATTCTGTCTAATTTCTAGTATAGCTTTTGTTGTTTTGGAGTTTGTAAAGCATAGATAGTTCCATTTTTTGAGAACATTAGTTTTAAACCTAAGATATTATTCAGCATGACAAACCAGTTACTTGAAAAGTATAAATTCTGAAGGTATTTTTTATTAAACATTATATGAAGATCATATTGTACTTAAATCATATTAAAATATTAATAACTTCACTGCCAGAATTAGCACTGTGAACCCATTCAATCTTAAAATACGAAGCATTAGGTTTATCAGTATTTACAGTCTGAACATCTTAACTGCTGTCATTGCATCGTTTAGAGTGTCTATTGCCATGAAACTTCCTCTTCCATGAACAAACATTAGTTTTGTTATCCATTTTATCTCAAAAGTACTTGCAAAATGCAACAGCCCTGAAATTTGTTTGTAAACAAAGAATGCCTCTAAGGATTGGTATGTCAAGGTCCCTATAAATCCTAAAGTACAGTCTCTATGGCATTTGCTCTTAGTTTCATTTGTTGAAAGCATGAGGAAATGTTTGCAGAAGCCATTAAAGGAGAGAATCTGAATGAGGAAAACCATAGGAACGAGGAGCAAAGTAGCTCAAAATATGCTGCCAAGCCCACCTTTCTGAAATCCAGGTGTGCAGTGCACCATTTAAATCCATTTCAGTCTACTTAAGAGTCAGACATAAATAAACCTTACATCACTTTAAACAGGAAGGACTGTAGTTTCATAAAACAGCAAAAAACAAAGTTCAAAAATTTTGAGGAAAAACTGCTTTTTAAACAGGAATATGTACCTTAAATGCATAAGATCCTTACAACCTATATCATCCACAGTCTTTCACCACTAAACAATCAAACAATAAAAACAACAGAGATTTTGCTTTTCTTCACTCACTGTTAACCACAAATGTTTGCCAAACTCTGCTTTACAGAAAGTTCTCTTTCTTTTAGCATTTAATAAATGATCCACTTTGTTTACTTTAAATCACTTGCACATAGGATGCAAGACTTTAATACATTGGGCCTGCACAATACGGCCCCAAGCACTATTAAAACCTAAAGTGAGCAAGCTGTCTCTTTGTGCGGTGGAGCACAGTTATAAGGAGAGGGGATAAGGGCAAACAAGCTATATAGAGAAACATCAAGGGAATTGAAATGCAGAGGGATCTTTTCATGCTGGCCAAAGCAATTGTCCTATTTGACTTACATACTTCATTTGTGATGGTCAGTAGAGGTTAATTACTAGGCGAATAAAGCAGAATATCCTTTTTCTAAGCTTTCTCAACTTGTCAGTAGTATTTTGAATGTATAATTATGATAAAATAAATTATAAAATTGTAACTAAATGTACACCAGTTACATCTAACTTTTGACTGGGCCAGGCAACTCGATTTGCCACTGAATGTATGCCAAAAGTGTCAAAAGCATCATTATTGCAAACCATAAAAAATTCCAAAACTGATTCCTGTTTTCTTTTTATTCACTAATTTCTTCATTATTATAGTGGCAATAAAAATTATGTTGAAGTTATCTATTTAGATAGAAATTTAAGAGATAAGTTTAAATTTTTGAATATCAGGAATATATTTGAAACTGATTAGTACTAAAAATTCCAAATAATTATGTTATTATTAAATTCATTTTAATACTTATGATATGTGAAACACTATTCCAACATTACTAATGAAAATGCTTACATATCCTCAGACAGTACTTATATATTCTCATTCTCAATTTATTTGTACTTACTGATGAAATTCTGCTTATACTGTCACTTTATGTTATGTTGTACTCACATTACATGCTTCTTGCATATGGTACACTGTACATTTACTGAGTTGCATCCTCTTAAGTCAATTTGTTTCAAAGCTGCAATTTATACCAGAACATCATTTTAAATATTTGATTAAAATATATACAGTACACTTTTAACTATTGACAATAAATAATTATGAAATCAACAAAGGGATGCATTTTACTGTGTTATCTAGCTCTATGAAATCTGTAACACTGAGTCAGACCAAAGAGAAAATGAGGTTTAAACCATTCATTTGAAAATAACTATGTATTTTGAATCATTAGTTTTATTTCAAGTCCTTCCTTTGCAGATCAAGAGTATTCATGAAGAAACAAACATGTCTAGCATAAGATAATTTAGTTTTCAGTAAAGCTATAAATAAGACAATTTCTTAGTTAGTTTGTAAAATTTTACAGGAACTGGAACAAATGCATTACTTCTTATCTGCATAATCTATTTCCAAATTTCAGGTAAAAGCAAACATGTATAAAACTGTAACTCAAACAATAAAGAGCATTTTCATATAGCCAAAGAGCAACATTTATGAACACATCACAAGTGGCATTATGTGGATTGGGAATATTGTAGTTTAGAGGCTTGTTTCTTTCAATCTACCAATATTAAATGTACTTATATAAGATGTGAGCATCTAGTTTTCAATCTGGAGCATGATAAACAACTAAGTGCTTTTCTAAAGAACATTTCTAGGGGCATCTGCAAAAGGAAGTAAATTACAAATCAAGAGAAGGAACAAACTGAAGGAGATGTCATAATGCTCCTAGGGGCTACAATCACAACATTAAGCAGTTCTTTTTGTTTCAAAATCAGGTCTCTGAGTGTCCATTATATTGGAGACAAATATTTCAATTTCAAGATAAGGTAACATAGGAAAAGAGAAATTTTAACTACACTAATTTGTCAAGTTTCTCATTCATTTCATGTGTTTCATCTAAATAGAGGAACTTGCTCCAGTTGGCAAAAAATTATTTCTGCACATGAATTGAATAAAACTTGAATAAATATTATCTACAAAAAATTAAAAACTGGTGAATGTATTAAGGATAGAAGGGGAAATCATGTGAGTTTTAAGTCCAGAGCAAAGAAGAAAAACTGAGAGGATTTGCAGCAATCTCAGAGGTACCTATCAGGTGTTATTGAAAGTGACAAAATTCACCAGAATTATCCAGAAACTTCCTATCTATAGTGGCATTTCAGCAATGCACCTATTTCTATTCTGAAACACAGGCCATTCAATAGCCCAAAGATAATCGGAATAATGTTTCGGTTTTCATCTTTAAATGCATGACACACCTCATGTTGCTGAGGAAAGTTTACAATAACTAATTCTGATAATAATGAATTAGGTAATACTGAAAATTGTGATGTTATGTCAAAGTTTGGAGATTTAAAAATGTTTGTGATAGTGCAAGTTATAATATTGTTTTAAAAACTGCCAATTCTTGTAACATTTGATTTTTATGCTCTCTGAAACAACTGATTGTTTCTTGCATGAATGCTACTCAAATATCCTAAAGAGTGATTCAGATTTAATGCCAAAGTAATTCATTAAAAACATATTATACAATTAAAGTGGAATGGTTTTCCTTAACACAATTCAAAGTATTAAGCACTAACACCACCAACATTGTTTTATCTTCCAAAGATGCTGGATAAAATGTCTAATTTTAATGCAGCTGATATTGGCTTGTATGTATAGAATGAGGTAGTTGCCTTTCTCTCACACTTCTGAGGTTTGTTTTTATAATGGCATTCATCAAAACATTCATAATCTTTACTGTGTTAATATGTCATGGATTTCAGTATGTATAGATGATATATTCATCACAAAGTAGCTACTTCAGTTTAGTATACATAAACAGCTAGTACTGATAGCCTATACTGCAAGTCCATACTACTATGTTCTTGATAGTTCACCCAGGATGCTGAGAGGAATACAAGAATTCCAGGAGCTAATGTCGACACATAAAATCCAATTTGCTCAGGTAAATCCCTGTAATTGTAGTACTCATTCAAAATAGCAACAATACAAGAGGAGGAGGAGGAGGAGGAGGAGCAGCAGCAGCAGCAGCAGCAGTAGTGGTAGTAGTTCCTATTGCCCTAATGTCAGGTAATTTTGCTTTAGAAGAAAATATGCATATTTCTTTGTAGTTATGTAAACTTTCTTCTTCATTCTCTGTTTACACTCCTGGTATGTAGGCTTACACCCCTCAGGACTTACAACCAGTTTCCGGCTTGTCAGAGGCCTGTCAAGGAGCAAACACTTTGGATCAAATAGAATATCCAGGACAGGTGATCAACCTGATACCTGGTATGAGTGAAACTATATGGTGAAATGGATGACAGGAAAGATGATGATTTTAATTCAGTTTCTTTTATATTTATGAATGCTCTTTAAACTGCTGTGCTTCTTAGCATCCCATTCTACATTGGGCGTGAAACACCGGAAATTTTGCTTGGAGGCCTCTTTTCAGGCTTGAGGTTCTTTTACGTGCTGTAAATCTACAACACGGAACCACTGGCTTTACTTCCCTTCCGAAGGAAGCCATGCCAAGGATTTTTATGCCCGAGAAACTCCATCGCTTTCCATCAGGTTTGAACCCTCGACCAGGTAAATGGCATCCACTGTGGTGTAGTGGTCACTATGCTAGTCTCTAGATGCTAAGGACCACAGCAGTTAAACAGCGTCCATAAATACAAAAAAAAGACCTTGGTAACTAGAGGCTAGCATGGTACCCCTAGACCACGAAGGTCGACAAGGTGATGTTGGAGCAATTGGTGGAATGAATGGGGGGGGGACCAGAGAATCTGGAGAAAACCCACCCAGATGCCGCTTTATCTGGCACAAAACCCACATGTGGGTTCCTGTGATGGATTCCAGGCCACCTTGGTGAGGGGCAACCAGTATATAGAATCTAAATTATGTAAATTTATTTTCCACTGCAATTGGCTCTGAAATCCCAAGAATAAAACTGATTAGATTACCTGTATACCTAAATACCTGAGGTCTGTTTGTTTCCATACACTATGCAAAACAACATGCATGAAGTAGAAGATGTGCCTCCTCTGAGAAGACACTATGCTTCATACAGATGTTTTTCACGCAAACATTGTGAAAGAAAAGTTGCACCTTTTTAATGCCTGAGAAAATACTAAGGCAAGCACTCACATTCTGTGCATGTCAGCCCAAGTCTTGCACATCTAATATCAAAGCAAGAAGTTAGGTGCTACCGCTACCACTACCACTACCACTACCACTACCACTACCACTACTACTACTACTACAACTACTACTACTACTACTACTACTAATAATAATAATAATAATAATAATAATAATAATAATAATAATAATAATAATAATAATAATAATAATAATAATATCAATAATGAGCAAAAGGTTTTGCAGTGACAGAATAGAACTCCTTACCAATAAACAAGTTTATATATTCTATGGACTGAAAACACTGTCAAACCATCCATTTGGTACATGATTCCAAAAAAATTGTACTGTAAACTTTTTGGGACTTCAGACCTATTTCAGTAATTTCAAATGAACGAAACCCACAGATTGTATATTTCTCAATTACTAATTACATTGGTAGTTGAGAAATTTTTCAATAATCCCTCATTATTACTTTGAAAATGCTGGTACCAGTTTATACCTATACATATTCAAACATTCAGATAGAAGATGTTCACTTGTTATGTTTCTGTTTCTTTTTTACCAAGCATTGCATAACTCACCACTGAATATATTTTTTTCCTGCTGTTAAAGAAATGCAAGCTCTTCAAAGTATGAAAGTAATTTGTGCTAAGTAGGGAGGTAAAAAGATGTTTTGATCATTAATAATTGTTGCAATTTCATTTCCTCCCTAACTTCCATATGCTATTTGAGTATACAGTAATACACTGACAAGAGCTGCAAAAGCAATCCTATTCTTGCCCCATAGGAACTTTTAGCTCTGGAATGGAAACATTCATTTTGTGGGACATAAACGGAAATGTGGGGCACTCTGTACCCCATACAAAAAACAATAAAATTCTGCACTGTGTAACTCATTACTATTTAAACTCATTGTGTACACGTACTGAAGTACATATGCATGAAAATAAATTGCAACTTCAAAAAACCACACACTCACACACACACGCACGCACGCACGCACGCACGCACGCACGCACGCACGCACGCACACACACACACACACACACACACACACACACACACGTAAAATGCATACATTTTAAAAATACAATGAGATACATAAATCTAGTGTTTCATTTTGTTAGGTACTTTCCTTTGCAGTGTTTCCCTTAATTGTCCTTACAATCATGGCACATTACAATTTTGTGAGTGGAACATACAAACCTTCCACATGTACCTACCATAGAATACTGTGGCTTTTATGTCCTTGAACCTTGAGTATAAAGACACCATCCGGAAATGCAACTGCTCATAACTGCTGGGGGAAGTTGCTCTGGAATATTCATCCCAAGTTGATCTGCAACTGTTTCACATATATTTCTGGGCAGTGTAGCAATGTTCAGCCTCTGAGTTATCCAAGGACACATTAGTTCTTCTCCCAAAGAGGGCAGAAAGTTAAGTCTACTCTGAAACTAGCTTCCAGAAGATAGTCACAGAGTATAATTCAAGCAGCTCTCAGCATACAATAGACAAAGCGGCCATCTATGTGTCTTCCAGTTGCAACTATACCTATGTGATACACATTTGTTCAAAGATATCCATGTCTCCTTTAGTGCAGTTGTAAAAATGAATTATCTCAGGAAGCATTGAATCCTTCATGAGTGAATATCCTTGGTGCATATTTAAAAGAAAAATTACCATCCTGTTATTTTAGCACATATGAAAGTAGGCATAATTCCTTATCAAACCAAATAAAGGAGACTCTGGTTTGCATGATCTGGTATCCAGAACTTCCTTTGGAATTTGAGGCTTATTTTTCTTAAAATCCCACCATTCTCACTTGTGGTGTTGCAGCATTTTGTTGAACAGCTCTACTGAAGAGGCCAACCAGAAAGTTGGGGAGTGCCAGTTCGTAACTAAGAACTTCATTTGTTGATAGTTACATTGCATGTCCATTCCCTTTATCTACCGCTTTTATAACTGACTGTACAATGCAGATTAAGAAGTCAGAAACGCTGAGTGAGAAGGTGACTCAAGCCTTTCATTTGTTGAATCAGCTGTTTTCTGTTTATGCTTAATGATGACTAACGTCAAGCATTATTTGAGCAGATATAATCACATTAGTTCTTTTTAAACACTTACATACAGTGCATGCAGGCGGTATCTTCTTCTGGTGACAAATACATCATACACTAACAGAACCTAGCCTAACTTGCATTATGGCATTATTTTTTACAGTATCTTTCCTGTTTACATTTATGTGCCTTTTTTGTGTATTTTCCTATTTTTTGAGGTGTCTGATAACAAGTGTTTAAAAATCAGTAGTATTTCCTTTTCTGATACCATAGAATAAAAATTAGCTTATTAAGTACATTCTGCTTACAGAATATCATTATTAATATCCCAATTTCCTATGTTATTTAACACAAATTAATCTTTGTTAGCCATAAAGTTTCTTTCTCCTATTCTTTTGCGAATTAAATATCCTTTAATCAGAGGGATCACATCACACGATGAATGAAAGCATTAAATGAATTTAAAGCCCTGAAGCTGCCTAATATTAGCTTCATAACCAAGAAAGAACGCTATATACTGCCTGACAAATAGCTTAACTTAATATGAATTCAAACCTTCGCTGAAATGTAAAACGCAAGAACCTTATACGTTTTAGATATTTGAAGCAACACAGTTTCCGATTAGAACCAGTAAATGACAGTGAAATGTTTCCAATTAAATAATTTATGGAGTACACAATTATTAAAGAAGCACTGAAATATTCTCATGTTGAAAATTATAAATAACAAAACACCTCAGAAATGTTGAGCTGATAATATACAACAATGTAACTTTTTTGTTGCAAAACTCAATGAGTGAAATTTATGCATAATATTTACTTCATGCCTGCTTATAATACACGTCTTCCGATTCTTGAAAACGTCTTATGTAAAGCTCTGTGATATCATTCATCCTATTTAATCTGCGCCCCTTAATGCCTTCACAACCCCTACCCTATATCCAGTGCTGAAGCATTAGGAGGAGATGGGCAGGGATAGCGAAATATCTGTCTTATGACGAGTATTTTTAGGCATATTTTTAAAAGTATCTAACTGTGCTGGAAAATAAAAACCTATGTTTCTGGAGGATTAATCTGTCAAGTACATCAGAAACAGGAAATAAGTTATATAATATAGTAAAGGAGGCATCCGAAATATCAAAAGCATGTGTCCGATAATGCAAGCAACATAGTGTAAATGAGCAAGGGTCATAAATTGTAGCATTCTCCTTGTAAATTGCTCATTACAAATTTCCTGGTTAAAGACTTGCTACCAAGAAAAATCTCATCAAAAGCAAATCAGATACTGAAAGCACTAAAAATTTAGATTAGAATCACTAATTTTTATGTAATTGGGGGGAACAACGTAGTCTGCCTCCATGTGGTGTTTTCTGGGTAACGCTAAATGGGCTACAACACAGGCATGTATCTCAAGCCAAAAAAATTAAAGAAAAGCACTTCTTAGTGCTATTTTGGAATGCCGGTGAAATGAACCAAAGTAAAAAAACCATGATAGACAATGTTTTAAGAGACAATGGCGTAGATATATTCATCATAGCTGAAGGAAATATAGAAAATATTCTATCAATTCCCAAAATACAACACAAATATATTAGAAAAATGCAGACAGATAGCAAGTGGCATACTTGCTGGCATTAAACAATGCATAAATGGAAAATTTGAAATTGTAAAAGAAATGAACCAAGATGACACTTCTGAAATAATAAGTATAACAGCTTGTAAACAAAAACATAAATTTAAAATCTAAGGTATCTACAGCCCACCTAATAACAATCACCTCAACCTGGACATAATTGATATTGACAATAAAACAATCATAATTGGTGATCTCAATGGACATTCTCCAAGATGGGGCTATAGTGACAACAATAAAGCTGGTGAAATTATTGAAGAATTTGTAGACTCCAACTTAATGAAAATATTACATAGGGATGAAGACCCAAAAACCTACATACACTACTCAGGACAGTCAACCAGTCCAGACATTGCTATCATATCAGCTGATTTAAAAGATAAAACTACAAAAAAAGTAATCAAAGATAGTGGTAGTGGACATAAAGCCATAATAACAAAAACAGATCTAAATCATCAACCGTCTAGAACAACGGGAAAAATAAGGCTTAAATGGAATTTCAAAAAGGCACACTGGGAAGAATATAAAACAATAACAAACAAACTTTTCAAAGAAATTAAATTGGAACAAAACATAAACAAAGTAGTTAAAGAACTAAATACCACAATTCTAAAAGCTGCAAAACAATGTATCCCAAGAGGGAAAATTCATAAATACAAACCCTTCTGGAATGAATAGTTAGCACATCTCAAATCAAAATGAGATAAAACTAGAGAAAAAGCAGAAACAACACAGGACAAAGCAAATGTTATAGAATGGCGAAAAGCAAACACACAGTTAAAAGAGGCTATAAAACTGTCAAAACAACAGAGCTTTGAAGAATTTATAAACAAACTAGACTATAGAACAAATAGTATTAAGATACATAATTACATTAAACAAATAAATAGAGAAAACCAATAAAATCAGCCATTAAATGTCAATAATAAATATATGAGGATAACCTTATAGCAGAAAACTTAGCAACATAGTATAAAACTAGTACTACATTAAAAAAGAAAACAAAAAAAATAGAATAAATGTTTAAGAAATAGCAACCTCAAAGATATGTGTAACTTTCAAAACATCTTCAATGAGCCATTCACACTCCCAGAAATAAAGCAAGCATTAAGAACCTAAAAAATAAAAGGAGCCAGGTCCTGATAACATACATCCAGAGCTGCTCAAGAATTTAGGACATGAAGCACTCCATACCTTATTAAAAATTTTCAATAAAATCTGGACAACCAGAAATAACATACCAACACTTGGAAAAAAGCAAAAATTATACCCATTAAGAAGAAAGGAATACCCACTCAAATGATAGATAACTATAGACCGATATCCTTAACATCAAACGTAACAAAACTCTTAGAAAGAATGGTAGCCACAAGACTGACATACTATCTAGAAACACAAAATCTATTAGTCCCTGAACAAGCTGGATTTATGAAGGACAGCTCAGCAATACACCAGGTTGTAAGACTTACACAGGACATTAAAGAAAATTTCAATAATAATAATGAGACTACTCTAGCACTGTTTGTGGACTTCAAAGATGCATTTAATACACTATGTGAGAAAGATGAAGACATATGGCATATCAGGTCACATGCTAAACTGGTTTCAAACCTTCCTATCCCAAAGATGGTTTGCAGTACAATACAAAACAGCCACATCTAAATGGAAACAAACGAGAGTTGGACTACCTTAAAGGTCTGTTACAAGTGCTATTCTGTTCAATATAAACAACCTAGTAGATGTACTAAAAAACATAGGTAACATACAAGTAGGAATGTTTTCTGATGACGTGGTAATATGGACTTCAGAAAAGAAATAAGATCTGGGAAACATTACAAAAAACTACAAACAACAATGGAGAATGCAATCATAACCCTAGAACAGTGGACTAATAATAACAATATGGAAATAAATACAGGAAAAACTCAATATCAACTATTCACAATGCAGCATAAAACAGAAAATATATGCCTGCAAATCAGCAACAAAAGAACTACAAGAAACAACTACAACAATGTATCTAGGGATAGAATTAGATCAAAAACTATCAATGAAAGAACATGTAAACAATGTAACGAATAAAATCAACAAAAAGAACAACATTTTAAAATGTTTAGCAGGATTAAAATGGGGTGGAAACATGGACCTCCTTAATAATACATATAAAACATATATAAAACCTAACCTATTGTATGGAGGAGAGCTACTAGCAACAGTAAACAAGAGACTTAAAAGTAAACTAGAAATTTCACAAAATAATTCACTAAGAATAATAACAGGAGCTGTAAAAACAACACCAATTACAGTACTACAAAGCTTCACAAAAAACATGGTTATAGAATTGGAACATGAGTTGAAAGCAATTACTCTAGCATAAAAACTGCAAGTCAATAGAAACAGATACAAGTGGTACCACACAGCAGATACTATAAGTAATTTAAAAACTCAAATAAGCTTCAGAACATATATTAATAACTTAAAATACAATAATATAATTACAACAAATATAATTGCAACAGAGGTAACGAGCCCAATAGAATATATTGATGTACAATATCAGAATGACCTGATATATACAATACACAAGCAAAACAATATACCAGATGAAATGAGAGCCATAGCAATAGCTACAGAAATTGAAAGATACCCAGAAAAAGAATGGCTCCGAATATATACAGTTGATAGTTGATAGTTTTATTTTCACCATTGTAAATACATTTTACAAGGATCGTTCAAGATCTATGTACATTAACATTTATACAAAAATTTAGCATAAAACCAATGAGAAGTGCAAAACGACAGATGGATCCCTCATCAATAAAAAAAATGACGGTGCAGGAGTATACTGTAAACATTTTGCACAGTATCTAAAATTAGTTGAAACGTCAAATCACTATGATGGAGAATTAACAGCTATAAAAGCAGCATTACAGAACATTTTATATAGACCACACATAAAACAAAAAATAGTCATCTTACCAGACTCAAAATCAGCCATAGATGGAATAGTAAATTACAATAATAATACAACAAGAAACATTAAAGAAATAAGCAGCCTGATTAAAACAGTTGTAACTAGAAATCATCTCACTCTACAATGGATCCCAGCTCATGTCAGACTTTTGGGCAATGTACATGTGGATCAATTAGCAAAGAAAGGTGCAATACAACAAATAAAACCTGTAGGACAAATAGAAATAAATAAACAATTAAATAACATTAAACAACATTTCAAAAGACAGCAGAGTCTTGATAAAGAACATAAATTAAAAGATAAAGATTATAAGAATATTAAAGATAGGGTTGATATACAAAAAATGCCAAGGAAGACTGCAGTGGCCTTATTTAGGATGGCAACTGGCTACAATTGCCTCGTAGAACATTTCTACAAGATACGATGCCTACCTACACCCAAGTGTACTTTCTGTGAAGATGATGTCATCCTGAACAAACAGCATCTCGCCAAATGCAAAGGCCTTAAAAGTGATAACCTACAGGCTTTATATTGGGAAGCCAAAGGGAAAATGTTGCAGATCAATTAATGCCCAGTGTCATTGGTGAACAACAACAACAACTTTTATGTAATTGGCAGTTATAGAAATAAGTCTTGCTGTGGACACCTTCTGTTACTCTCAACGAGATGCCTGTGTCTCACTGAAATATTACACCATAGCAATGCATAAAATAGCAGCTAATGATGAATTCAAAGAACTCAACAGGAATAACATTAATCTTGAAACATTTCTTTCACAAATGAAATAAAATGTACTCTTATATCCTGAGCAGCTAGGTCACTAATACCTGTCATAAGTCAGAAAGTAGTGTCACTGATGAAGCAGAATAATTATGGACAGTCCTACAGTTACCTCATGGTTATGCTGACAAGCTACATCTTGTTGAGAAGCAGAGACAATAGTCTCTGAATCTATACAGCCTGGCAGCAAATGTACTTCATACATAATGCCACAGAAATAATCTTAATGAAGATATTGACAAAATGGAAGGACTTATATTGGGAGCATTGGCTGCAGAAGAGCTGGTCAGTTTTCAACAGTTTTCAAGAAAAGCTTGGTGAAATTTTGGGCAAGGGTGTTACATTCCCAATAACATTCTGATTCCTTGATGAGAGGCACCGTTCGAAACTAGCAAACTTGGTTAATAAATTACTGAGCATTCTAGCTTTGTCTGCACAACTGGAGAGGATATTTTCCAACTGGTCTTTTAACCATAATACTAACAGAAATTGTTTTTCATTAACAAATCGAATAAAATAGTACTTGTTAATTACTCACTTGAATTATTTCAAGACAGTAAATGATAAAGGCATTTTACAGTATAACACTTTAAATAAATATTATTACTAATAGTTCATTTAATCCAACACTGTTACATATTTTATGTGACTGATCATTAAAGATTTGGGAAGCATGTCTGAATAGACTTTTCTTACGACAGCATTAATAAACTTAAAACACAGTTAAATAATTGATGTTTAGATTCTCAAAATCAATACAGTTAGTTAGACAGCAAACACACTGTGAAGCATTAGTAGAACACTTTGCATTAACTGTTTAACATTGATGCTTTCAATAAGCTGACACTTTGGTGCCCAGTTATAAGAGATTAATCTGAGCCGAGAAGCTAATAATTCGGACTGAGCTTGTGTGTCGTTGATTTTCCCTTACAAGATTGTTTAGCTTTGGCTGTGAAATAGGACAGCTTTTTGGGGGAGAGAGATTCCATGGATTCAGAATCAGGGTCGGGAGTGAAAAATGTACAGCTGCCAGCCTCAGGGGAAGAGCTCAATAGTACTGTAGAAAGGGTGGAGTTGTGGCCAGTCCAATTATGAGCAAGACGGCCCCTAATGAGGGAGAACTGAGAGGCTGGAAGAGGTCGTTTTTGTTGGACAATTGATGATATAAGAGCGTAGGTATGTCTAGGTGATGACGACGATGATAGGTAATCCATGATGAATGGTGGTATAATTTAAGAAGAGAGTGCTGAGAAAGGTGAAAGGCGAATGGAGAATACTAGATTGGTGCTGGGCATTTTTTTTTGGCGATTGATAATGTAGGAGGGTTGGTATTACTAGGTGGGGATAATGAAGGGAAATTTATGATGAATAACATTACAATCTAAGGTGAGAGAACTGAGAGAAGTGAAAGAATAATGAGGGTATGACCTGAGATGGCTTCTAGACGTTTGTCGATTGATGATGTAAGAATATTAGTATGTTGAGGTGGGGATGCTAATGGGTAATTTATTATGGTATAATCTAAGGAAGAAGTGCTGGGAGACTGAAGGTGGGATTATAGCTTAGGCTGAAGGTCGTTTTTGTTAGACAGTTGATAATATGTGATGATTGTTATGTCTAGGTGAGGGTTGATGATGGGAAATCCATGATGGCATAATCTAAGGAGGGAGTGCTGAGAGACTGAAGGAGGGAGTTTAATTTAGGCTGGAGATAATTTTTGTTAGACAACTAATGATGATATAAGGTGATTGCTATGTCTACATAGGATAGGATGGTGATTAATCTCATGTAACCAACTGACAATGCCGTTAGCTTGTCATGTTTACATCATAATAATATAAGTGCTGATCTAAAAGAGGTTAAATATGGTGCTCCTCAAGGATCCATTTTGGGCCCCTTGCTTTGTATATCTTAATGACTCCCTTCTAATATAAAAGACTGCCTTACTACTTTAATGTATGCTGATGATGCTACTTTAAGTGTGTTATGCTCAAATATAGATCTTTCTCAAAGCAAACCTAGAAGTTCTTTAGCTAAATTTATTGAATGTTATAATACTGATAACCTAAGCTTAAATCTTAATAAAACTATTGATATGATGCATAGTTTTAATCCGGTAAATTATGATAAATCCGCTTCTGTCTACTTTTAGGTATACATCTTCAATAAAATTAACACTGGCAATCTGATATAAACAATACTACTGGTAAGATTAATAAAAGTGTGTTTATACTCAGAGCGCTTAAAAACACTGTTGGCTTAAAAGTTATTTTATTGGTGTATTATGGATATGTAGACCGGTGTGCATAAAATGTGTCCTATAATGGACCGAAGCTGTTTATTTGATACTGAAAAAATCTAACCGTTCCTCCTACCAGCATGACTAACCCCACTTTTTGAGCATAATTCTAGCCATTGGATTGGCAGGGTACATGGCCGAAATGACGAAGGGCAACGTCACAACTTAAACTTTATATTTTCATGTTACACTACCACTATCTTAATGTCGGTTTTCTTATTGCCGTTTAGTAGCAACAACATCGTCTCCATGTCACTGATGAATGCCCTCATATATGTAAATGTCGTTGGTGTCGAGTTTGACCACACATCCAAATAATCCTTCACCCTTTCCTCTAGATGGCCGAATTGTTTGTATTTAGCACAGAACATCAAAGTATTTAGCCCTTACTTGTGTACCAATCGTGGCAAAACTCTTTCATAAAGGTACATCCTAACCATCACTTCCATCCACACAGCTTATAAAGACCATTCTATGTTTAGTTTGTAAGTCTCTGTATTGTTTTGCAGGCAGTCAAATAGGGAACTGATATCCGCTGAGTAGGATCAAAAGCTGAAGATTGAAACCTTACGGAGGGAAAAACACAAATTAGATCTAAAGGAATAGGCTACTTTTTATGCACGACAGTGTGCATTGCACTTTTAGTTATGATGCATTGCCATTGGGAGGCTATTTGTATGCTAAAAAGATTATTACTTTGCAAAAACGTCGTTAAGAATCATTTGTAATAGCTCACCCTTATCTCATTGTAAACCACTCTAAACTTCGTATCTTAACTCTCCCATCGGGCTTTATGCTCTCAGATCTTATGTAATTTAAAATTATATTGATAGATACATTGGGTGCTTTAATATTTAATATCCATAATCATTTGTCTCGTGATACCCTTAAATTATATATTTACAAATGTAAATATTCTAAAGCTCAAAATAACTTTGAATATATAGCATTAAATTAACTTACTCACTTACCTGAGGGGATCAGACACTTAAACTCAATCGCCTTTAAAAGCTATATTGGACCTTTCCTGTTGGCTAATCCATCTACAGTGTGCACTAATGCTTTGACTTGCATTTTTAGTGTGTGTCTCTCTGTAATTTTGCTATACACTTGTTATAAATGTCATTAGCAATAAACTATATCCATATTCATTATTAACGTAAGTTACGTTTGCTAAATAACCTGAGGTATTCTCGCATCCTCGTATATCACCTTGTGTATTTTACGTTTCAGTGTACAAAGCCCCACTATTCGTGTGGAAGATTACCATTTCCGGGTATAAAACCTCCCATTTCATGTATAAAACTTCCCTTTTCATTAATAAAACCTCCTGTATTTTACGTCTCCGTATGTAAAACATCACTATCCGTTAATAAAGCATCTCTTCGCTTGTAAAAAAGAAACCTTTCGTTCCATGCAAAAACCCTCCTTTCTCGGGCATAACACCTTCCTTTTCGTGTATTAAACCCCGTCTTCTTGCATAAACCCCCCTATTCGTGGATGAAATCCCCTTCCCGGTATAAAACCTTCAATTCCAATTATAAAACCTGCCATCCGATGTATAAAATCTCTTTTCCATGCATAAACCCCTCCTTCCAGTGTATATCCACTGTGTATATACACTTTCCCTTCTATAAAGCCTCAATTCCTGTGTACGAAATCTCATTTTTCGCGTATAAAACCTAAGTTTCCGCCTATAAACCCTCGTTTATTTCACGTTTCCATATACAGAGTGAATCACTTAAAACCTGCACCGCAAATATTCCGGAAATAGAAACTGCTATTGATGTTGCAGTTTTCACAGCATTGATTGGCAGTCAGGGGCTCGTACATTTAGCCTATAAACAGATTTTAATAATACTGAGAAAGTGTATTTTTTGAGCAAACATACAATCTTTTAAATGGAACAATGCCTAGTCATATCAACAGGTTAAAGGTAGGGTAAATTGGAATGTCAGTGGCGTTTGTTGCAAGGTTCTAGTGCAAGTGGTTTACGAGAAATCTTATTTTGAAACGTTTACGCACCGATACTTGTACAACATGTGGTAGCACAAACTAAATAATAACAAAAGGGAATTACAATACCTCTGTGGATTCTTACAAGTAAAGAGAACATAGCCTTCAAAGGTTGTGTTCAAAATGACCACCGGCAGCTTCAATACACGCTTCCAGTTTGCTATGGAAAGACTGCTGCACACGTTCTAGCATTTCAGCTAAAATTTCAGAGCAGGCAGCTGTAATACGTCGTTTCATATCGTCTGGTGTAGTTGGTACATCCTTGTAGACAGTGTCTTTCAGCCTTCCCCACAGAAAAAAGTCTAAAGGGGTCAGATCCGGTGAACGGGCCGGCCAAGGTACAGGTCTTCTTCGTCCAATCCAACGATTTGGAAACTTTCCGTTAAGACAAGCCGTAGTACTTCGTGCACTATGGGCTGGACAGCCATCATGTTGGTACCACAGGTTCCTCCTAGTCTGCAAAGGAACGTCTTCTAGCATCTGTGGCAGATGGTCTGTCAGGAGACTGCAATACTTGTGCGAGTTCATTGTTCCTTCTATGAACAAAGGGCCTATGAGCTGATGGTTCACTATCCCACACCACACGTTTAAACTCCATAGACGCTGACGTTCCACCTGACGAAGCCAACGGGGATTGTCAACATTCCAATCGTGCATGTTTCTGCGGTTTACCTGGCCATGATTAGTAAATGTTGCCGCATCAATAAACAAGACACATGATGAATTTTGGAGTATCATGTCTTAATGCCCATGTACAAAAGTTAACACTATTTTCAACATCCTTTCCATGCAGCTCTTGATGGAGAGAGATGTGATAGGGATGGAACCTATGTCGATGGAGAATGCGCAGTACACTTGCCTGACTTATTATGCTATTTCCACGTGCGACTGTGCGGGAACTAATTTGCGGATCTACTGCAACGGCAGCCAAAATATTCATTTCTGCCTCTTCTCCAGTCACTTGTTTGTTTCTGTTACGTTTTCTAGGTGTTACAGTACCACTTGCACGTAATTGGTTGAAGAGATTGCTAAATAATTGCCGAGATGGTTGACGTCTATTGGGATACGTTTCCCCATACACCGTACAGGAACGAACTGCATTCTTCCTACACTCTCCATACACCATGAGCATGTCCGCTTTGCTGCATTAGTAAACCCCATCTTCCACTCACGACTTACTGCTTGAACTTTCACAAACTAACTGACCAGAAAGTCTCAATACAATCAATGAACAGAAAACACAATGCAAACGAACATAACAACGTCGTACCTAGCAACTAAGCAGGTTGAATGGGACAAGCAATTGTCGGGGTGGAAACTTTTCAAAATATGACTTCTCGTAAACCACTTGCACTAGAATTCTGCAACAAAGGCCATTAACATCCTAATTTACCCTACCTTTATTTTGTTGATGTAACTAGGCATTGTTCCATTTCAAAAATTGTATGTTTGCTCAAAAATACAATTTCTTGGTATTATTAAAATCTATTTATATGCTAAATGTGCGAGCCTTTGACTACCAATCAATGCTGTGAAAACTGCACATCAATTGCACTTTCCATTTCAGAAATATTTTTGGTGCAAGTTTTAGGTGATTCACACTGTATAAGACTTCCTATGTATAAAAGCTACTATATTTTAGTGTTTACCTAATCCAAGATGACTAAATATCCTGTTTGCACTACCAGTTATAGGTGATGATAAATATCAACCATCTCTACCGTCATTTTACAGAGATGTGGCTGAGCTGGGGTATAAGTATTTGGTTAGTCATGTAACATTTCCTGTAAATTAACTAAAATTATGTTCTTAAACTCTCATCACTGTCTTAATAGCGAGGTTTGTAAGTTCGACTAACGAGCATGTCTGTGAAGTCTCGTAACCTGTGTTGTGCACTTTCGTCAAATTTAAAGGAAAGATAAGACGCAATATGATAGCGAAACGTTACCTTTTAGATGTTATCCTCTTTTATTTGTGTATGAGACCAGTACTGGAAGATACACCCAGTGGCAGAGTTGCCACCTTGCTACTTTCTCTCTTCTTCTATCTTCATCATGTGTATTGGCTGAGAAATATAACTGGGTAAAAATGTATTTTCCGCACGTAACGCACCACGAAAATAAATATATTAAAGTATGCGTCACTATCTTTTGTGTAGGGTTCTCAGTGCTATAATGTCTATAAGAATATGCAAATATCCCATTATCTCTGACCATTCTGTTGTCATAAGGCGTTAATTAATTTTGTTAGCTTCAACCATAGAAAACTATATTGATGAGACTGCATCAAATTCACTCAAGTTCTTATTATTTGTTTAGTCCTGAGAGAATCCACATAGCTATCGAAAGTGATATAGTGGTTAACAGCAATACGTTTATTGCTCTTAACCTTTTTGATTAGGCTTTCATTAGTATCAAGTGCATACATCTTTAGCCTGAGACCTACAAAGCGTTGAATTATTCTATCATTTGCCTCATTTTAAACATTCCCAACACTATTTTTATTTTGTGTGGAATGACAAATATGATTTTTAGAATAATCGGCTGTATCTAAATGCACAAGAAAGTGTAATTTCTCTTGTGTTCATTTGATGCATGAGTGGATCTGTAACCATGCATGAGCTTGAGGTGTTAAACACCATAATATGATATAGATATTATGTGAAGCCATATGAACAGCTGCAAGGTTATGTCCATATATAGTTATGTCGATGAATATCGGTTTCGCAATGAGTTTTTCTAACATTTCTCTGTCTGTAACAAGACGTGTGTCTTTATGATTGTGCACATACTCCTAGTTTTTTTTCCAAACATTTCAGTATTAAACAGCCAGGCCGCGAATCGCGCGTATGCCCACTCCACACACTTCTTTTACATTGGGGTAGTTTCCGTTTTCTAAAACTCCCGAGTTATTTCCTTACAAGTGATAGTAACATGCACTATGAGTACTAACCTTGCTATATGTGGTAAAAGTGGTACCCATCTGCATGGAGACCCTCTGGCATATTCAGATGAAATTTGCATTCATGTGCATAACAATCTCTTGTGTAACTTTCATAATTTATGTTGTAATATTGTCCTTAATTTCGTCTATGATGTGGAGATTGTTCCTATAAACTGTATTTTTAGTATTTCTTACAAATAGAAGCTGCACACAGTAAGATTGGGGAAGATCATTTAGATTAAGATCACAGTAAGATCATTTAGAAGTTGCCCTGTCAGGGGCAAACCGTGTTTATATTTTCCAAAGTGTTTTAAGTAGCCTGGGCTGTGTAGGAAGCTTGCTGCAAATATCCACTTTCTCTCTGATTATCCGACGTTTGAAAAAATGGTGCAAGGATATCTGTGGGGTACACATCAGAGTTTACGTCATCACTGAAAAGTATGGGCTCTATTATCTCTTTTGCTATTACAGCACATCATGCACCGATTTTTACATCATGCACTGGAACCTCTTGAATTAAATGAGAATTCTCTGTGTTTGAATACCTATTGCTCTGTGAGTAACATGCCCAATTAAATGAAACCATGTTTCATCTGAGAAAATAATTAAATTTAGGTCAACAGATCCGTCAACGAGATTTTGTAAAATCCAGTTACAGAAATTTACATCTTTTTGTCGTCAGCAGATTGTAATTCATGAACTATAGTCACTCTGTAGGATTTCAATTTTAAAAGTCCAGCAGCTGTATTAACAGAGCGTTTGAAACACCCACTTCCTGTGTAACCTGTTTTAGAGACCCTTTGGAGAGCGTTCGAATGATGCACCAATTTTGCCAACTTTTTCCTCCGTTAGATTATGTTCATTTCACTTCATAGGTTCAGCGTTTGGCGATCCCGTTGCCCTAAACTTATTAACCTGACATTTAACTGTTTCTCTACCTGAAACTGGAGCACCAGTAAATTTATCCTGGAATTGTCTGCACACCTGCCTACATAATTCGGTTTTTACGTATGTACCGTACAAAGTAATTCTTTGTTCGAGTATGATTTGTTCGGTAGGTGTTTCAGTGGCCTAATAACAATACGAGAACAGCAACAATAATAAGAATACTCTAAAACAATTCACACACATCACAGATGTTTTGAATAAACTTTCACCTTTGATATGTATAATAAATAAACTCTAGTCCTTACATATCGAACTGAGTACAGTATAACTCAACTGATAAACCTAGCATAGAGCGGGTCATTCGCACTAGTGTGCTGCGGGAAAATCGTAAGTCACTGTAGTGCAAGCAAGCTACACATATAGGCGATCTATGTCCCAGCCACAAATCGAACGCCTGATATAAAACCTTCTCATAATTATTTTAGGATGTTTTCGGAGATTGTTACATTCAACACAAGGCTTTAACCTGCATGACTGATGAAACTTATGCTTAATGAAGTTATGTTAGCTGTAAACTATGGCTAAGAGCTTGTTTTAAGGTCATATAATTAACAACATACGTCTTCCGTGTTCCAAATAAAGAATTAGCTTGTTTGAGGATGAGACCTTGGGTTTCAGACACTCTGGTAGAAACGTAAGTCATTATGTAGGTGATGGGTTTCTATTGGACATCCAACATCAACTTTTAAGTTATATCCGAGAGAATCATATGCTTTTAGTGATTCCAAACCGATATATTCCAGAGAAACCCACTGAAATTCTCCATAAGGAAGAGCATGGCACACAGCCCAACCGTATTCCTTTGCATCTTAATATGTAATAAATGACAGGGCTTCTGAGAATGAAACTGTTCCACGTAGACGTTATTAGCTTCAGTGCAACGATGAGAAACCTGACATAAACCTCCTTTTATATCAGACTCCACCATGAGAAGCTGATCGTAATCCATTAGGAATTCCAGTTCAGTTCCTGTACCAATATAGAAGCATGGCCTCTCATGTAAGTCCAGGAGATGTGAAACAATGTGCTGTCTCAATTTGAGAACTTTCAGGATTTTCTCTGAATGTTTCAAAAACGTCTGTTAGGAGAATAAATTCTGAAGTTAAATAAAAGTCGCCATATTTACATGGATTTCTCACAATAAACTGCTCCCACATATTCATAAAATCTTCATAGTCTTGGTCATTAATTTCTTCATTTAATCTGTTATAGAACGTTTCCTTTTTAAATAACTCCCCATTGAAAGGATCTCATTAGGTGACGTAATCATATGGGAATAGTCCGTTGCGTATCATCAAACTTAACTTCTCTTCTCCTAAGTACTTCTGCATTTCAGTATATGATTTCAAATGTTTGCTGGCTTATCCATATCTGTATCCAGAAACCGATATGTGTAAATAAACCTGAAATTAATGTACCCAGGATGCTTCGAGAATAATTTGTAGTTTTCTGCTGAATTCCGAATTACATTCACTCTCTCTCACTCGTACCTGATTAATAATAAAATATGAGTCATACTCACTCAGACTCCTTTAATATTCTCCACTTAGTTCTGCTCTGTGAACTGTTTACCACGTAAGTAGCATACTGTAGTAAATTCGAAATTCCTCTTTGTTCACCTTTAATTTCAATGGCTTAACAGATGTGTACATAGCAATGATTTGCAAGCGACGTTAGACACTCCATAAGCTTCTCGGCTGCTTCTTAACCTCATATACAGCAGGATGGGTAGGAGGATCGGTTTCTAGACTAGAAACAGTTGTGAAGGTTTCACATAGGTACAAGCTCATTTGAACATGGTTTTGTATGGTATAGAATGACTTGTCTTAGAACTCAATATGCAAGTATAGTATAGGGTGAGAATGCTCTCAAAATCAGTATAGATGACATACGGCAGTTTCAAAGTTCTTTTCATATTTTAAAATTGGACGATTGAGTTCTCCTTACTAGGGCATATCTGTCTTAGCAATATCATGCTGCCTACACAATTCTTTATGTTCCTCCAAATGTTTCGATTCTCTTAGCCTATATCGGTCATCAAATCCATAGAAGCAGCGTTTGAACGTGTTTGGATTTCTGCCGACAAATAAGTTTGTCAGAATAATGCACATTATACACAGGAATTTCAGATAGTTACATCACATAACAGAAGGAACTCACCTTTATAGGAAATCATTGTACTTATCATTCAGTCCAAAGACAGTCACAGATATGATTGTTATTATTTTCTTCAAATGTTGTGATATCCTTAAGCAAAGTAGGACATGTGATACTTGAGAAATGGTACTTATCTTTAAAGATATTTTATTTCCTGACACGTCCAGGTTTATTTGTAATGAATTTTGATAGAATAGCACACATAAAACTTGTGTAACACTTCAAATTCTCAGGACTTATGTACGCTTTCTTCGCTTACACAGATGCAGGTAGTGAAATATAAGTGTTTCTCGAAATGTGTTGCACTCACTTATCTTAAGCCTAGTGCCTTCAACAGCTAGTAAAGTCTACTTCCTCCCCTTAAGCTGACACTGCTTCATCTCTGAAATGATATTTTAAGTGTTTTTTCCAGCATTATATCTAGGTCTGTTTCCAGAAACATTGTTTAGTTACTTGTTTTGAAATATTTATCAGCCTTATTCCCAACAACATTTACGAATCTGCATTCAGCCATGTTATTAGTTTTAGCATTTTTATGTAGGACCAGTTTCTTTCATATAGCCTGATTTATTCCTTGTTTTGCTTGTTGGAGACATTATTTTGGTCCAGACATTGCAGAGACTGGATAAAGTATGATTTCAGACGAGCTTGAAAGTACGTTTCATATCCACATCATCTTGATCAGAACGCATTAGCAACAATTAATGTTTTGTAGGTTCAGTGTCAATTTTCCTGTTGGCTATAGCTTCACCACAGAAGTCCTCATATACATCTCTGCATACTCAGTACCGTAATCATCACCACAATCTTAACACTCGAAAAACTGTCCGCATAACATTTCATGACGCTTCTTCGGTATTCTTCAGAAAACAATTTCCACACTGACTACAAGTATAGTTACAGAGCTTATAATTTGAAAAGCAAGTTTGTTTTCCATATAAGCATCCTCCATTGTATTCTGCAAAGAGGATATTAACACACAGTTGCAGTGATGATCTAGCCAAATTATTCAATATATATTTGTTAAAATGATTGGCTATAATGATTTTACTTCCATACATAATGAGCAAAGTAAAAAATTAATTAGGCAGCGTAAATATTATGTTTACCCTTTCAGATATATAAAAGATATTTTATACCCCAAATCACACTGTGTATATTTTTAATCATTAATCTGCGATTCATATTCAGTAGTATATTATGGGAAATAATGGGGTAATGTAATATAAGCATTACTATGTGTTAGACAAAAAATAAAGAAATAGAAGATAGGGCCCGCAACACGAAATATAAACTAAAATATGGGTTATTCACTAAAAAGTTTATAAAATGGGTATTTGCAATGTTTACTATATCCTTCTAATACACTTGTGTATTGTAGAAAAAGGAATAAAATTATTAAGCAAACTACAATACATGCCTAAATATGAGGCTTACCGGAGTTGAAAGAAGGAGAGTTGGAAATTTTCAGCTTGAAATCTTGCCATCAAAGGCTGATCTAATAGGAGCTGGTTCGCTCAGTTGGATCCAAAATGACACAGTGAAGAGCCCATTGTGTGTGTGTGTGTAGATAGGAAATTATGTTTACGTAGTTACCGGATAGAAGCCGAGAGTGTGGACTCGCCATCAGAAAATGGCCCTAACGACTAGGATCCCTCCACATATTGTACGTATTAGTGGTTTTGTTTCTCATGCATGTCAGTCGGTCCCGCATAGCACCCAGGTTAGTCAATGAAAGATAAGAAGCTGTCATGCATTGCATGCGAGTGAGTCCAATGTTGCTTACCCGGTATTGCACATGACATACACTATGAGCAATTTTGGATGGATTGTGGTTTGATGTGTTTCCTGTTAGTGCAAATGTGTAAGCTTGGAGTGAATAGTCGTAATATATTTTTGCAGTTGGTGCATATGTCTAGGTTAGTTAAATACGCTGTGTCATACAGTAGCCTAAGTGAAGTGACTGTGCATCTTCTTTAAAAGGAATTGTTGTAGAAGTATATACAAAGGATTCTTGGCGAAGCCTTTCGTCAGGCTGTTTATCAGCCCCATGGGAAGGACGTAATAATTTAAGGTAGTTATTTACACAGGAAGAACGCTCCCAGGCCGTCGGATTTATCCTAGGTGTTTCAAAAGGTTCTTTTACTCGTCAGTTCGTAGTCCATTTTATTGCTGGTCGTTGTTGTGGCTACGCAGATAAGCAGCCAACCCATCTCGGAGCAGTTACACGAGTGTGTCACATGGACAGGGCTTCATCTCCCATGGTCTCCTTGGCTGGGTAGTACAAGCTCCGTGAATACTATTGTTTGTACTAGATTACCTGTAACAGTGTAAGAGGTCATGTGATTAATAACCTGTTCTGTGTAATGCATACAGTCTGTGTTAGGTTAGTCTTGCGGAAGGTTGTCTAAGAATCCCCGTACATTTTCTTCGTTGTTTTATTACTTAGCTGTCAAAGATAATACTGGTCTGTTGTTTGTGTGTCATAGTGCACTACTATTTGAATTATTGGGTTATGGTGTTTCTGAATTCTCATAAGTGTCATATCATAACTGTTTAAGGAACATCTTTATAGTGTATAGCTTTATTTTGGCGTATAACTTGTCTGAGGGTGCGATTCCAGGAATCTGCGCGATTATGCTTAATACTCGATTTTGGAATGTATTAATTTGTTAATATGAGTCGCAGCGCGTAAGTAATGGTCTGATGAGTATCTTGTATAACGTCAGCCATTTGTGCATGTTTAGTGCGTTTAAGATTTATTAACGGTTAAAACATACCTAGCTTCTAACGTAGTAAATGTGTTCTTTCCATGACAGACATTGGTCCAATTTAATCTCCCTAGCTATTTTACTGTGTCGGTTCGGTTATTATCCTGTCCTAAAGTAACGGTTACACGCTATATTAGGGATGGCGATGATTCGTTCGTTTAGTGAAAATTATTGCTAGGTTTTTGGGTGCCTTTACTTTTATTCTCCAGTTGTTGAGAAAGTGTTCCAGCACATTATGGGCATTCCAGAGTCCAGTATGTATTAATTTGTGTCTTGCCGGATTGTTCCATTATTGTCGTATCTTCTGTATACATAGGTGGACCATTTAAGTTGTGACTGTACAATATCCCCAAAACTAAGTGTTGTATAAAGAATTGTCTTTAACAAAAGTTGCTTGATATTATGGGGAAAAGCAAATGCCATTAGTTGTGTTTTGCATGGAGGAGGGTACGATGGTCATTTTAGGGTCAATTTAATTTTTAGGTGGGAACCTACATTTTGTATGTTGTTTTCTCACTAGAAAATGATTTATAAAGAGCTCCTTATTTTGTGATGAGTAATAAGGAAACAAAACAAAAAATGTTTGTTTCCAATTACGAAACATCCATTGATGGTACCGCCATTCATTGTGCTCTTCTTAAACAGCTATTCAGAATTTTCGTTGTCATTTACGGTGGTGTAAGAACAATTATAAGGTGCTTTTTACAAATGTTTAATTTTTATGAGGAGTGAGAAAACAACACAAAAATTCGGATGTGTTACGCCCACACAATTTTCTCTACTATTGTACAAACTATTTTTACAAACGCGTATGCTCCATCTACTTCATATTAATCGATATAAGCATTTGCAGAAGATATTTTATTGCTCATTTTCTTCTAGGTACAAGGGTCATGTCGTAGACTTTCAGCGATAGACAAATATTTATGAGCCGATTGCTATGTGAAGCACTTCATTCTCCTTGCATGTCCAGGATATAAAAAACGAACAATAAATTCAAATTCGAGAAAAAGTATAAGTGTTGGAAAGTTCACCTTAGTAACAAGGAATATTTCGTACTGCTCAAAAAATGTATATGACATAAATTGTGTGTTTCAACGAGCTCTACATTTTTGTGTATGAAAATTTCATCAGTTTCGTACGTTTACCAGTTCTGTAAAAATCATTCGGGAAAAATACTTTTGGTGGCATTCCCAGAAACTTCAAGATATACATTTTCTTTGTCATGAAAATATTGCTATACACCGGGGTGAGGCCAAAAGGTTTGCAGCTAAAATATTAAATTTAGTTACCCCGGCATAAATATTGGAGAACGTAACTCAGAGGCACACGAGAGATACCAAGAACTTCCTGCACAAACTAAGCGGGCGTGGGATCTTTAGGGCATTAAAATACATAAATTCACATTTACGTCCAATTTATTATAGTTAACAAGGTGCCCTACATTATACACAAATGGTTACAGAGGAACACCGTGGGAGATGCCCCACGCACACACACCCATCACACACACGCAAACATCCCCTCCGAAGACCTACATTAGAATCTGGCTACAAGTGACGCCAAGCCACCACACAAAGAGGCTCTTCCCTCAACTTGCCTTCACCCCCCAACTAGGAAGATGGACTCGCCTCGCCGGACAAGAACGTAACACACAAACACAACAATTAGCTCAACAATATTATACACAGCAGTAATGTGTCCAACGAGACAATACACACACATACGCTACATCTCCCCCACTCACAACAATGAGGCGTCCCCACCGAAAAAAACGAGTAACAAAGAAAATATTCGCTTACAATAGTGAACATACAAGGATTACAAATATAAAGCCCTGACGAATCCCCACATGAACAATGGTTCTGTTTGGTAACAAAGCACTCCCACAGGAACCATTCCAGCTCGTAAGTTCCCTTCTGTATGTATACAGTGAATCACAACATACTGTTTGAGAATGGAGCAAAACTGCCTTGAGCGGGAACTTTTCCCTACCACTGAACTACGCCCGCCGAAGAAAAGATGGAAAAACTTATCACACGAATAACTGCACCACTCAATCACCACGGCAAAATGTAAAATAGCTGGAACTCTGTAGAAATAGGTCTGTGACCGACGGGCCCTGCTGGCACAGACAAGCCAAGAGGTAAAACACCCCCGTAGACCGCCATGTTGAGAGGGTCGAAGATGAAGTGCACCATTCTCCTGACCGTCTGGGGCTGTCCTCTTCTGTGGAGGAGAAGTGTTTCCTGGGGCTACCACCAGACTAGAACAAGATTCGGGGAACGCATCAGCGTCACAATATATAAGAAAAATACACAAAATATTACAAAAAGAAGGCAGGGGACACACAAAGCTAATAAAACTTAAATCTAGAGCAAGGCCTTGCATAAAAGAACACATTGCTTGAGCGCTCAATTTTTTGTCTTTTTTGGATATGGCTAACAACTATTCATGAATACATTTAAATTAGGGGCACCAAATAAAAATTTAATAACAAAATTTTCAGTGTTTTAACATTACAAGGAAATTTATAGCTCTTGATGCTTTACAATGAAAGCTAATCATAGACATGGTATTACTGTGAGATTAATACAAGTAAGAACCAAAACACATGGAGACATTGGTACTAAGAATTTAAAAATATCATCCTCGGAGAAGAAAAAACATTTTTATAGTTCAATCTACGAGCAAATTACAATTTAGCTACAGAGTTACTGACTACAGAATCAAATATAGGTAGAGGAGCCATCACCAACCATGCTAAGGAACTGCTTCCCAAGGAACGCTCTATGCGCTGTTCGGAAGCGGCTGGTTCGAACTTTTTTGTGTGTCACAGATACGTATATCCCCTATATTCTGTTATGGTTAGAGTATGCACCAAGCCCCAGTCAAGAGATTCTGAAAAACACATTGATAAAACAGACACAAAAAACAATAAAATGAAAATATTTAGAACTGACCAAAATAATGAAATTGTAGTAGGTCACCATTATGACATGTTATGAATTTCACGACCTGCAACTTTTGGGAAACATGTACTCACCCAGATAAACATATAGTGAAGGGGCATAGCCTTGCTGCTGAACAGAAGGACGGCTCAATGACCATTTCCCTCATTCCAGGCACGAGACACAAAGGAAGCATCTATAGCAACTGTAAGCAAACTCAAACAGTGCATCAAACAAACATTACTGTGGACATACAGCAATACAACAACCGAACACGCCTTGTTAAGTATACATCGGCACCTTAGCAAGAACATGACCACCAAAACAAAAAATGACCCTATAATCAACATTTAAAATACCCTCACAAAGCTGGAAAGAATCATATTAAAGAATCTTGGTAAGTACATGTTAGTTTATCACTCAAAACAAAATGTAGTATCACAACAAAATACATAGAAAAAATAAGTAAACAAAAAAAAATATCTGTAAGAGAGAGTAATGAACATTTTACAAGCTCAGGATCATAATAAGGGAAGATGCGAGAAACATGCACTGGTTGGGTTTTGGCCCTGGGAGCGTTAGGGCGACGGAGTGCGTAGGTAACAGGGGTGATTTGCTTGACGATTTGAATGGGACCAAGGTACCGGTGGAGACGTTTGGTACATTTTCCTTTTTTCCTAAAGGGAGTGAAGATTTTTACAATTTGACCCAATTGAAATGTCATATCACGATGTTTCATGTCATATCGTTGCTTTTGTTTAATTTTAGTTTGGTTAATATTGGCAATGGCGGCTTCCCTAGTCTTTTGTTTATCCTGAAGGGTATTACGGACAAAAAAGTTATTTGAAGATGACTGAAGTTGTACCTGGTGAGGTAAAGTAGGTTCTCGGCCATAGATGAGGACAAATGGAGAAACTTTTGTAGTTTGCTGAACAGAAGAGTTGTATGAGAAGATGACATACGGCAAAATTGTGTCCCAATTCCATTGATTCGAGTCGACAAAATGGCTTAGCATGTTAGCCAGCGCCTGATTAAAACGCTCGGTGAGGCCGTTAGTGGCCGGATGGTAGGATCTGGAAAATTGTGGCGAAAATGACAAAGATCTCAACAATTCCTGGGTCACTTCACTAATGAAAACATAACCACGATTGGACAGAAGCATTGCCGGAGCACCATGGCGACAAATAATACGATGTAAGATGAATTTAGCCACATGAGGAATTGTAGCAGCAGGTAAGGCGCCGGCTTTAACCCAGCGAGAATAATATTCCGTACAAACAATTACATGGCGATTGCCAGAATTGGAGCGTGGTAAGGGGCCTAAGATGTCAATTCCCCACCGTTCGCCTATGGAGGTCACAGGAATGGGTTGAAGAAGACCAACTGGCCGCTGATTTTTGGGCGTCTTCCGAAATTGGCAACTCGGGCAGGTACGAATATAGTGTTCGATGTCCCTCTTCATACCCATCAAATAGTATCGAGAATGTATCTTGGTGAAAGTCTTGGAAAAACGTAAATGGCTGGACAGAGGATCGTCATGGCATGAGGATAAAATCTCATGCTTTAAAGACTCCGGAATTACTAGCAAGTGTAGAGGCCTTGTTGATCCAGAACTTTTTCTATAAAGAGCATTTGATTTCAGTGTGTAAGTAGCTGCCTGACGCTGTCAAAAAAATTACATGCCCAATACATAAAAAAATAAGTCTACTAAATGTGAAAAATTTTCATGGCCGAAATAGAGGGAAAAATACAATTTTGCTATGCCAAAGAAATTATCGCCACGCCACACTTTAGAATAATTTTGAATTTTTATGTAACACCAAAACGTGCTGCCTTACATGTGGTACGCCAACCCTTAAAAAGAAATCGTATCACATCGCTGCGATCCTGCATGAAAACACAACCCACTATGCAAATTCAGAGAAACAAATAAACCCTTCACACAATCACATATAAAGAAAACTTACCTTAAACCACAGATACACTTACCACGAGCGCACAAAAAAAATTTACGGACACGCACTAGCACACGAAATTTTCTCCTTCGCAGCGATGTGATCACAAATATTACCCGGCGCGTTCGCCAAAAATGTTATACACCCGGGTGAGGCCTAAAGGTTTGCAGGTAAAATATTAAATTGGGTTACCCCGGCATAAACATTGGGGAACGTAACTCAGAGGCACACGAGAGCTACCAAGAACTTGCTGCACAGACCAAGCGGGTGTGGGATTTTTAGAACATTAAAAATACATAAATACACATTTACCTTTGATTTATTATAGTTAACAAGGTGCCCTTTATTATACACAAATTGTTACAGAACAACACTGTCGGAGATGCCCCACACATACACACCCATCACACACACAACTATCCCCTCTGAATACCCACATTAGACTCTGTCTACAAGTGACGCCAAGCCACCACACAAAGAGGCTCTTCCCTCGACTTGCCTCCACCCCTCAACAAGGAGGATGTATTTGCCGCGCCGGATAAGGGCTTAACTCAAAAACACAACAAATAGCTCAACAATATTATACACAGCAGTAATGTGTGCGACGCGACAATATACACACATACGCTACAATATCTTAAATGCATGATTTTAATGAAAATGGCGAGAGCCATTTTTGCAAAAATAAATTTTTAAAACTTTTTCCATGTAAAGGGTAGTCTGGTTTGGAGGGATTTTCTTGAAAATCTTCGAGTCACATCTTTGGAAGATACTGAACCTAAATAGCAAATTTGGTATTATTTCGACTCTTCGTTTTTGAGTTGTGCTGTTCACAGACACAGATAGACCCACACACGGGCCCTTTTTTTAAAAACTTTTGATTCGTGGGGCCTCAAAATATGTTATACCGGTGAAATCTCGGTATCGAACTTTTTGATGAAATACAATACTTCCCCAAATTACTATACGTAGTACAGAAAGTAAAAAGGTAGGTTCCCTTTCAAAAAAATTATATTGACCCTAAAATGACCATCACAACGTCCTCCAAACAAAACACGATTAATGGCATTTACTTTCCGCTATAATATCAAGCGAATTTTATACAAGACATTTCTTTCTACAACGCTTAGTTTTGGAGATATTTTAGTCTGAAATTAAATTGTCCACCCTATATATAGTATGGTATGTACTGTACCTGGCACTTCATTTGTATAACAGTTGAACAGTGTCGTCCTCAGGATACTTCTTTAAAGGACTCCTACTTTGGTCACGGAGTGGAGAGAGTGGTATTCACAAATAATTGAAACTTTCGGTCCTTCAGGTAATTCGCCATCAGTTCTATTAGCGTGTCCGGTAACTTGAGGGTCTTCAGTTTCTTAAGTAGTCCCGATGCCACCCCTGTCGAAAACCTGTTCAATGTCGAGGAATAGCTTTCCGGTAGATTTGCTTATGTTAAAACCGTAAGTTATAGTCTGTGTTGCTTCAGCAGTTAGACAGTCGTCAAGGGCATTTCCCTAAAGCCAAATTGTTCCGGAATAAATAGGTTGTGATTTCAAATGAATTTTTAAAGTATCTCATGTATTACCTTTTCTAATAGTGTGCCTAGAACATTTAGCAAACTGATTCGCCTGTAATTATTCTGTCTACAATGACTTTTGTGTTCTTTCAGGAAGTGAAGCACATGTGCAATCTTTCATCTTTCTGGGAAATCGCCTTGCGTTAAGGCGTAGCTAAATATTGTTGACAAGGGTTTTAATCTTCATACGGTGTATTATTTAGTAATATGCTAAGTATGTTTTTCAATCCCGGGGCCTTTCTTTGGCGCAAGTTCCTTATCAGCTGGACATATTTTACGTATTTGACTAGCGTTATTGTGTCTTCAGTTTTCCCGTTTCTCTTTCCATTTCTTCACTAAAAGGCGTGCAGAGGGGTTTTCTTTCGAATTGAGTATACATTCTAATGCATCAGCTAAAGCAATGCATTTTTCCTGATCAGTTGTGGCTATTCTACCACTGTGATGTAATGGTGTTATATGCAATTCGCCTTTTGTAAGGCACCGCGCGATGCGCCAATGATGATGATGATGATGAATTTGGTTTAAGGGCGCTAAACAGCTAAGGTCATCAGCGCCCTTACAAAGTATAAAAAGGATAAAATCCAAAAACTAAAACACGAGACAGAAACCCGCTTAGTCTAAAAGAATAAAATACCAGCAGATCAGAGTATAAAAACCAGCAGATTAAAACCATGGTAGATAAAACAATAAAAACTTAAACTACGTGTCAGGAACTGTAGAAGTCAAGGGACTAGAGCGCCATAAGTCCCCAGGGGAGAAGAGCCCCATTAAAACTGTCAATATAAAAACACAAAACTAACAGAAGCTCAGCGCATCAAATGCGCTTACTAAAACCACTGTCATTGATAAAACGTAAAAGACACCCTACAGCATGCGCGTCGTCTGCCAAAACGTTGGCTAAACCAACAGGCAGAGAAGCGCGTAAGCGCAATTGAGCTAAAACCTGACACTCTGTTAGAACGTGACGCACCTATAAGGGTGCCGCACATCGCTCACAGGGTGGTGCGGTCACCACTAAGCAAGTGTCTATGACTTAAAAGGCAATGTCCGATCCGTAAACGAGCTAAAATCACCTCTTCTCGACGAGAAGAACGAGAAGAGGTACTCCAGATTAACGGGAGAGCTTTAATCTCCCGTAACTTGTTGCCCCTGAGGGCCGTCCACTCATCGTGCCAAAGCGAGAGGATGCGGTGACGTAAAATAACACTCAAATCTGACGAGGGAACAACACAGGTAAAAAATCTGGGGGATAAAATCGCCCATTTGGCAGCGGCATCAGCAGACTCGTTCCCTGAGATGTGCACATGACCTGGAATCCACATGAAGGACACGTTGATGCCAGAAGCACCAAGCGAGTGGAGCAGGTCATGAATGCGCTGTACGAGCGGGTGGTAAGTGTACAGCGCGCAAATACATTGAAGAGCACTCAGAGAGTCAGAACAAATAAAACAGTGCCGTAAGTCGTGTCGCTGGACGTATGGAAGAGATTGATAAATACTAAAACGTTTGGCGGTGAAAATCGAACATTGCCGGGTAAACGAATGGTAAAACTATGTACACCAAAAACAAAGGCACACCCTACTCCAACATCAGTCTTAGACCCATCAGTATATATAAAAGTAAAGTTCCCGAATTGCGCCTGTAGTTCTAAAAATGCTGATCTAAGGACTGAAGAAGGGGTCTCATTCTTCAGCATCGACGTTAACCCAAGGTGACAGTGGGCCTCAACACACAACCATGGAGGAAAAAGCGTTTCACCCTGGGAAGGGCCGGCGCTGGCGTAACGTCCAAATGCCGAAGGAGCTGTCGAAATCGAACCCCTGGAGGGAGCAATGCAGAGGAGCTAACTCAATATTGCCGATCAAGCGAATCCTCGTAAAATAACTCAAAGGACAGGCGGTAAGCAAGCTTGAAAGTCGACAGGCATAGCTGCACAAAAGCATCTCACGCCAGAAGGACAGCGGAGGCTCTGCAGCTTCAGCGTACAGACTGGGTACAGGGCTAGTTGGAAAAGCCCCTGTTGCGACTCTTATATCACGATGATGAATGGCATTCAAGCGACCTAACACAGATGGACGTGCCGATGAATAGACAATGCACCCGTAATCAAGCTTCAATCGGACCAAAGACCGATAAAGACGCAGAAGAACGGTCCGATCAGCTCCCCAGTATGTGCCACTTAAAACACGTAAAATATTAAGAGAACGGTCACACTTTCTTTTGAAAAGGAAATGTGAGAAGTCCAGCTCAGCATTCCATCAAAGATCATCACCGAAAATTCCACTTCGTCTGCAAATGAAAGGACCTCCGACCCAAGATGGAGAGAGGGCGGAGGGAAAGCCTTCCGCCGCCAAAAATTGCTGCAGACGGATTTCTCGGCGGAGAAATTAAAGCCGCTGGCGTTACTCCAGGCATAGAGACGGTCGATACAACTCTTAAGACGGCGTTCGAGCAGACACGTCCGCCGAGAACTGCACTAAATGGCAAAATCGTCGACGAAAAGGGACGAGGAAGTGCCAGCTGGAACACAATAGACAATGGGGTTGAAAGATATCGCAAAAGGTGTGACACTGTGTACATAGCCATGCGGTACGTCGTTCTCTTGAATAAAACTACTAAACTCCCAAAGAAATATAAGACAACTGCGAAATTTCCGTGCGTGAAGTGTGTGTAAAATGCCGCCGCTCTAACAAGTGTCATAAGCTTTCTCCAGGTCAAAACACACAGCCACTGTTTCACACTTTCTCAGAAATCCGTTCATAATATGCGTCGACAGAGACACCAGATAGTCGACGGTAGAGCGATGGCGACGAAAACCGCACTGAGCGTTCGCTAGAAGTTTCTGAGACTCAAGCCACCATGTCAAACGCCCGTTGATCATGCGCTCCATCACATTGCAAATGCAACTGGTGAGGGAGATAGGACGGTAGCTGGTAGGTAGTTGGCGATCCTTCCCAGGCTTAAGTATAGGAACAATGGTGGCTTCGCGCCAAACGGAAGGAAAAAGCCGTCTTGCCAAATACGGTTATAGGCCTGTAATAGAAAGAGCTTACTGTCCGCTGAAAGGTTCTTTAACATCAGGACATGAATGCCGTCCGGCCCAGGAGCGGAGTGCCTAGAGCAATGGAGAGCGTGCTGCAGCTCCCTCAGTGTGAAATTTCATTATAACGCTCTGTATTAGGTGACCGAATATTATAGGTCTCGGAATCCAGCCGGTCTTTGAGAGAGCGAAAGCCGGCGGAATAATGGGCACAACTGGAAACCGCCTCAAAGGCAGCACCCAGAGTGTTAGCAATGGCAGTCGGATCAACTATGGTGGCATTGGAAACCTGAAGGCCAGACACAGCACAGTGCAACACTTTACCGGAGAAGCGACGACGTTTATCCCAAACAACAAGGGAAGGGGTGAGGCGATTAAAAGACTCGACAAAACGAGTCCAGGACGCCTTCTTGCTATCCTGAATAATACGATGAACCTGGCGCGCGATGTTTTTTAAAGTAACCAAATTATTAGACTAGGGTGTCGACGAAACACCCTAAGCGCAGTTATACGAGCACGAACAGCGTCCCGACAAGCCTCGTTCCACCACGGAACAGGAATACGCCGAGCGTGAGAGGATGAACGGGGAATCGTGCGTTCGGCGGTAGATAGAATCGTAGACGAAAGTTGCTTCACCATTTGGTTAAGGTCAGAAAAGGGATGGTCCTGAAAACACACGAGGTTGCAATACAATCTCCAGTCGGCTTTTCTGAATATCCAGATAGGAACTCCGGAAGGCTGGACGTGGTGAGACAGAAGAGAAACGATGCAGGGATAATGGTCGCTGGAGTAGGTGTCAGCGACGACGTTCCACTGCAGACGACTGGCAAGCTGGAGTGAGCAAACGGCAAGGTCCAAGTGAGATAATGAACCAGAAGAATCAGACAGAAAAGTAGGTTCACCAGTATTGAGGACGGAGAGGTTGAACTGATCAAAAATGTCGGAAAGAAGAGTTCCCCTCGCACAAGCCTTGGCAAACCCCACGGGGGTTGATGGACATTATAATCTCCCGACAGAAGAAATGGTGTTGGGAGAGCGGACAGGACATCTCAAATGTCCACGTGAGCGAGAGGAGACGATGGAGGTGAATACACAGAGCAAACAGAAAACAAAAAGCTGGGTAATTGAAGCCTAACGGCAACGGCTTGCAAATCGGACGTAAGAGTGAGAGTTTGAAAATGAACGTCGTTACGCACTAATAACATGACATCTCCATGAGCAGGAGTACCCTCATTTGGTTCAAGATCGTAGCGAACCGGAGTATACCCGTGGAGATCAAAAGGATCGTGAGGGCGAAGTTTAGTCTCCTGCAAACACACGACCATATGTGAATGGGAACGCAATAAAAGTTGCAGTTCCGCCCTATGCGATCGTACACCACATAAATTCCAGGTCAGGATATCCATGAATAAAAGGGATAAACTTCTTACTTAGAAGGGCAGCTCAAAATTACTTTTTGCTTAACCTTTGGACTCGGGATTTTTGTATGGAGTTAGTCAGACCACATAGGCTCCTCGAAGGGAGGGTCCACGTGCTCAGTGCCAGAAACCGATTCAAGCTACGAGAATCGGTTCTCAATGGCAATAGGTGAAGGGGGCCGCTGAGCGTGTCATTTCCAGGAGCATCCTGGGACTGCGACCCTGGAGGAGGAGGAGGAGGAGGAGGAGGAGGAGAAAGTGAATTCTTCTTGCCGCGCTCACGCGGAGGGTCTTTCAGAAAATCATCTACGAAGTTTCTGCTTGGATTTCTTTTCAGAGCCTTACGACTTCAGTACTTTAGAACCAGCCTTAGATGGCTTGATAATAGTGCCAGAAATGGACGGGCGGACGGTAGTGGCGGTCAATGCCGTCATGGTCCAGGTCTGTGTTTCGGCATCCTTTCGGGGTACTGGCGAGGCAACAACAGAACTAAATGTACCAGATCGCGGGAGCGAAGTTTGGCGCGCATGGTAACGCCTCCGGGCTTCAGCAAAGGAGAGTTTCTCCTTTACCCGGATCTCCTGGATCGTCTTCTCGTCCAAGTACCCCGGAAAGACGGCAAACGACGCAGGATGAGACCCTTTACAATAAACGCAGACGGGGGCTGTTGAACGGGTACCTTCGTGTGAGGGCTGGCTACATGATGCACAGATGGTAACGGCACTCTTGCGTGAGACTTGCGTATACCCAAAACGTTGGCATTTAAAACAACGCAAAGGTCTAGGAATATAAGGCCTCAACGCAATACGTACGTACCCTGCTGAAATACTCGTGTGCAGATTGACGCCATCAAATGTTATAAACAGTATACGAGTGGGTACCAATACTCCGTCGCGTTTGGCCTGCACTCGTTGCACTGCTGTCACCTTTAGCTCTGAAAGATAGTCTAAGAGCTCATCGTCCGACATACCATCGAGGTAACGACGCCTCGACAGAAATTCAATGTGCGGGTTTCTCAACATGGATGGGATAGCCCTGGAGAAGCGTAGCGCGCAACAAGGTCTTATTTTGCTGATCGGACTTCGTTTGTGCTAATAAGGAACCATTCCGTAGACGAGTGCAGGACTGAACCGCACCAGAAACATCATCAATTCCCTTCTGAATAATGAAAGGGTTCACCTCAAAACTTTGTCCTTCTTCTGTTCGTGAAATGACCAAGTAACAACCAGATGGTGGTGCTACTTCTGTTACAATAACTTTTCGGCGCTTGTTGTTTATAATGGAGAAAGGGGATTCCATAGCGAAAGAAATCTTCCACCATTGCAACCGTCTCCGACCTTGGGCTCTAACTTCCCGGGCGTTTCCCCAGCTTGGGTCAGTGGCCTATCTATACCCGTCTCACCCCAGGGTCACACCTCCCAGAACATAGACAGAGGGGCCCAATGGCCGTAAGAAGTCAGCAGCTCATGCAATGGCCCCCCGCGGGACCGCAGTTGAACAGCGGATACGAACACAAACCCTAAATGACGACCCCGGGTTGTGGGGATGACACCATTACCCACTAACTCAGCTGCTCATCCAGTGCGCGGGTATGCGCCAGGCTGTGTCAACGGAGGATTAAAAGAAATAAAATGGGAAAATAAACCAAAAGTGTGTGGGCGTTTCGCACGCAAGTTAAGCCGGCGAGGAAGAAAAAGATATGTGCGAATGTCGTGGTGTGAAATGCTCGGAAATTGACAAGGGAAGAAAGAAACGATGGCGAGGTGCGGTATGAACGAAATGCAAAGAACGCACGAGAGCCTAGCTTGTGTCTCCCGGTCACGAGAACGTACCCACCTCGACCGGATGGGGATGAATGGGTGAATATGGCTATGAGTGGCTCGGGCACCCCGGGTACGTCAAAACCGTACTCACACAAGATGAGTCCCTGGAGGAGCGATGCGCCAAACCAAGTTTGTTTCGCTGTCTATATTAATTAGAGCTTTTTGCCACTGTTGTATCGTAAATTTACCCGTTCTTTCTCTGACCTACGAACTGATGTTTTGAAATCGTTTCAAGTGTACTGCCTGTCGGGGTTTCCCTCCACTGTAAGCGAATTTATGCCAATTGAGAGCTTTGGACTGGTGTGTTTCGGGCGATGTACAGTTTATAGTGTACTTGTGGCAAATTTAATTGCTTATTCCGGCTGTGGTACCGCGTCATTCAAATCTGTCTGTGTGGCTATGCTCGCTGACGCGAGGTTTCCGTCAGTGTGGTTTCGAATGAGTCACAATTTTCTTTCTTCTGATTATCCCTGAAGTTTGGTAGTATTCTTTGCAGAGGCGTTTCCGAGGTAATCATTAAGGGTAGTTAATCTGAGGACAGATCATTTTGACGAAGAGATGAAGCTTTTGTGATATATGCCTGGTTATTGCAATGTCGGTTCTTTGATTCTGAGCAAAGGGGACAAAGGTTCCTTCTTTCGGTGTATGTAAAACGCAGTCTGAGTTGTTTTCGTGTCGTAGGAGAGCGCTGCTGCATTCGTGTCATCGAAGTTCCAAATCTGATGTTTTGCAATGAGGCCGCCCGCAATAATTATGATTATGTTTAATTACAAGTAGGAATGACGCGATCTCGCATAACACCCGTGTTAGTCTGTCGAAAGATGGAAAGCTGCGGTCTAATGAATAGGATCGACTAGTATTTAAGATTCTAGGCTACCGCCATGGAAAACTACACTTACTGCAGCCTAAAGGTTTAAGGATGATAAAATGGGATAGGAAGGGATTCAACGTATATTTATTGCAGTCCGATGACTTCGTCGATTTTGAATGTTTAAAATTGAGAGTACGAAATATTTAGGTAGTCTATTTCTAGGCATTCCTAGTGCATTGTACGCATTGGTCGTAGCGAGGTTATCGTGCATAGTCATGCTAAATGGTCTATGTGATATTACTGACAGGGATAGGCTAAACGTATTCACTTTTAGTCCGAGAATGTTGTAAATTTCAAGCGTTTTGCTATTTCCGGGTGTAATTACTTTGGATGTATGCTTAGGTCTTAGTAGGGTGACGATGCACAAGTTATGTAAGTTAAATTATCCTAAGGTGGTGATAAACTATGTAAATAAGCGTATTCTTAGCGACAAACAAATGCGGCTTGTCCTGAGTTCCCAGCTGGTTACTGATCATCCATCTCGTGCCCGATGCAATGCCTGTCGTCTAGTGACCACACTGATAAGCAACAAATCCATCTCGGCGCAGCTGCTTACGTGTGTCACTTGGGGAAGCCCTCTTCTCTCTGAGCCGCCTATGCTTCTGTGAGAATAAACGGCTTGGAGAGCTGCCTCTTCCTCCGTGGTCCAAGGGTACCATGCTAACATCTAGTTCGCAGGTCGTGGGCTCAAACGCGCAGGAGGATGGTGGATTTTTTTCGGGAATAAAATTCTTACAATAGCCTCTTTCGCAAGGGAGGTAAACCAGGTGGTCCCATGTTAGATTTATGGTACCTCAAGCCTGATAAAGAGGCCTCTGAGC
This sequence comes from Deroplatys truncata, assembly GCA_030765065.1. Lineage (NCBI taxonomy): Eukaryota > Metazoa > Arthropoda > Insecta > Mantodea > Mantidae > Deroplatys > Deroplatys truncata. The sequence continues at coordinate 343,110,396 of CM060990.1, read as the reverse complement.
AAAATTTCCTGTCTTTCACGCCCAATATGCAATGGGACGCTAAGGACCATGATAGTTAAAGAGTGTCCATATATAATACTCAACTTCAAATTTTGGAGACTTGCTGTATGGAATGAAGGTAACCTGCAATAAGTGGATCAGTATTCTGATTATTGAAATGATAGTACTTTGGCCAGTCTGTGTCAAATCTGTAGTACGTTGCCAGTACGTCCCAAATATCTATGTGCGTTTGTTGAATTGAGAAGTGATGTTTGCTTGTTTCTGTGGGGTAGTTCCCCAACTCTTGAACTATTGGTTTGAGATGTGTAGGGAGCTTTTGTCCATGACAAACGCGAGTTTCTTTAGGAGTTGCTCAATCGAGCGAGTCTTTAGTTCGAGGGTATACCCTATAAGGGGTACGGCCTGCCCAGCTGGCCATAGGACTTCCCTCTGAAGTTTTAACCTGCAGTCTCCATTTAAGTCTTTGATCCGTTCTAATTCCTCACCATAGCGCTGTGTCGGTCCAGTTAATGTTCTGTCCAAAGAGTGTGAGTGGTGGAAGGTTGTTTCGGGGAAATTGGTGGTACGTTCGCATAGTGAGTATGATTGCTTGCCTTTTCGGTGTGTTTAATTTAATGCTGCATTTAATTAGCCAGATTTCATGTGCGTTTAATGTAGCTTGGAGCTGAATGTGAATAAACTGCGCCTTGCCTGGATGAGACATTATGGTTGTGTCTCCTGCTTATGTGCAAAAAGAGGTATTTGCCTGTTTTGGCTTATCATTGACATATATGTTAAATAAATTAGGTCCAAGGGAGCTGCTTTAAGGTACACTAGCTTTTATGTGTCGTGCCGTTGACAGTTTGTCGTTTACCTGCGACTAGAACGTTGGAAATCTCAGGTATTTTGCAAATAGCTTTATTGCTTTGTCAGGCACATTTAGCGTATTTAGCTTCTCCAGAAGGCTTGCGTGCCATATTCTGTCGAAGGTGCGTTCAGTGTCGAGGAGAAGCACTCCTGCTGATGAATGTTGAAACCCTAGGTTGTATTTTCCATTTCTCTCAGCAGCTGGAGTGTTGCGGTGTGTTTTGTTCTAAATCCGAATTGTTCCGGAATAAGCACGTTGCGTTTTATGATTACAGAGTTTAATCTTCTGAGTATAAATTTTTCGAGCAGTTTTCCCAGTGTGCTGAGTAGGCTGATGGGGCGGTAGTTTGGGTTTATGAGTTCGTTATTTTTCTTTGAAAAGTGCAATACGTGGACTAGCTTCCATCTCTCAGGAAAATAACCGTGCTGTAAAACAATTGAATATATCGGATATGAGTTTTATAACATCTTGAGGTAGATGCTGAGGGCTATATTTGGAATTTTTGTATGGTCCTGAGGCCTTTCTCTGGGGTAGGTGCGTAATGAGCCATTTTATTTCCGAAGGGTCAGTTTTTGTAACCAAGGTGTCTCTGTAAGTTGTAGACATATTCCTATCAGCCTCCGTTTCCGCTGTAAATTGCGGGCGGGCTGCTGTTTCGTTGAGGTTTAAGATTGTTTGTAAGGCGTCTGCCAACACGTTGCCCTATTCCTGATCAATCGTAGCATTAGTTTGATTGTAATGCAGTGACGGGCTGCTAACCTTTTCCCGAGTCAAGCAACGAGGGATTGCCATACTGAGTCGCGTTCATGGTCCCACTTATGTGGTATAGCGTTGAGCGCTTGAAAGTATTCATGTTCGGCTATGTATTGTGTCTGTTGCTAGTTTTCTTCTGGCACGATTCCGCTGTGCTGTAAGCGAGTGATGCCCGTAGAGAGAAGGGTAGCATTAGCTCTGAGCAGGAGTACCGCACCGCTTAGCTGGTTGCACATCTTATCGTTTCTAATTTCAAAACTGCGGAGTTCACATATGCTGAAGTTTGGAGCCTACTTTAAGGGAGATTTTTGCATATAGTGTGTGTAAATTTCTACAGCTTGTCTCATGACGCGGAATGGATAGGTTTTTGCAGTTAGGCCTTCTAGTGTAGTATTTACTGTAGGTGATCAGAGCAAAGCCCATTTTTCATCGCTAGTTTAATTCTTTGACTTATGTTTCGTGTGATTACTAAATCACTTGTTTCTGATCCTTGTCTTAGCACCTGTCATTGCTCCTAGCAAATGGTTTGAAAGTAGGCTCGCTTAGATTGTGAATAATATAGTCCGAGTGGGCTATATTAGTATATCTGCAATTGGTGCTTGGCTTTGAGATCTCCTGAAATTTTTATCTTGCGATTTAGTTGGAGGATTGACTCAAGATCTTCTGTGTTTATAGGGCTTGATGAGTTGTAAGTCGCAACTACAAGTGTGCTATTGTTATTTTGGGTAATAAGTACTCTTATAGCTTCAAGTGTTGTGAGCTGAGGAGGTACTGCTAGGTCATAAGCTAGTTCTCGTTCGACTATTACGGCAGTTCCTCCGCCGCGCGCGTTTCTGTCCTTACGACGGATGATGTAACCTAGTATGTTCAGTTTAGTTTTGAAATTGAGATGTGTCTTGGTTTTGTGTACGACGAAAAGGTCAGCGTAGGTAGATGGGATGCAGCGGATGTGAGACGGGTTGCCCATAAGCAGACCTAACACTTCCTGGTAGATCTCCAGCAGGTCGTTGTCGTCCTTTATCCGGGTGATGCGAACCCTCTCATACATCTGCCGTTGGATTGTCGTTGTGGGTCCTCCTGACCCTTCCTCGGAGGTTGTGGTGGAGCCCTCTTCCTCTGACGTAGCGCACTAGTCGGTCGGCTAGACCTGTGATCTCCAGTAACGCACACCCGGGCAGCCCTGGTGACCAAAACAACCGAAACATGTCTAGCATGGGGAGCTGCTGTTTGTGGCTGGACTACAGGTGCTGCTGTTTCTGCCTGGTATCCATTGGTACCCTCCTGCTATGAACAATGGCACACCACAAAGTCGCCAGAGAAAGCTATCCCTGATTATCTGCGCAGGCTCAGTATCGTGGCAGTATTCGGACTTCCATTCGGGACTCTAATTCCCGAGTTCGCATTGGACTTTTTCCGGCATAAAAATCCTTAGCATGGCTCCCTTCGGAAGGGAAACAAAGCCGGTGGTCCCGGGCCGTAGAATTATGGCACGTAAAAGAATCTCAAGCCTGATGAATTGGCTGCTGAGCAAGATTTCCGGTCTTTCACGCCCAATATGGAATGGGATGCTAAGGACTACAGTAGTTAAAAAGCGTCCATAAATATTGCTCCATTTAATTTAATTTAGTTTTCCTCTCGAGTGTCGGAACTTCACAGAATTACGACTTTTTAGTCCCGTGGAATTTGAACAGGCATCAACGGTCTCCGGTTTAGCTCCACCCTTAAACGAAAGTGGAGCATGTACTCCAGCCCCCGGAGGCGATTCAGATCATCAGCCGTTGCCATGTCAGCCAGGTACATCGGGTTAGGGGTTCTGGGGTGACTAAATCGTCTGAGTGACTGGACATGCAGCACAGAAAAGTGCGCGGACTGCAGCTCATCCTTCACCGCTTCCTCAGTGCCGTCTAGTACTGGTACTTCACCAGTCTGGCCCTGCGTTGCAAGTTGAAAGTCAAGTCTCCTCTCCTTCAGGAAACCAAACAGTAGCTCGTAATGCCAGACTGTCCTGGTTCGCATTAGGAAGTCGCGGGACAGCACGGCCCTAGAGATCACGTAGCCACTGTTAATTTATCTTGTCGAAGTCTGTCCTGACCCGGTACATAGAAGCAGAAAGGTGTCGTGAGATACAGATTGGTGGTTGAAGGATGGTTCTCAGGGCTTTGGGGTAGGTGTGATAAAAGTGTTCAGGTAGGGGGTTCATTAGGATTGGGATGAGGGGCGAGGAAGTGTGGGAAGAGGCCTGGGTGGGAGAGGTAAGAGGAGGAGAGCTGGTGAGATGGAAACGACAGAGGAACAAGAGGAGTGGAATCGGAAGACAGGGATGCTAAAGGCAAGAGCAGAAGGTGAAGGATTTAGCTGTGGCGTCGGGGCTGAACCTCTTGCCATCCGGGATTCAGCTGGGGTTTGGGAGGTAGGAGTGGAAAAGGTTTGAAGGCGGGAGAATGCTAGCAAATGAGGATTTGGGGTCGGGGATTTGATGGTTGGGAGGCATGACACACTCCTGATTCCGTTGGGCCAACACCTCTGGTCACACGCAACTTCGAAACACAGTCAACATAAACTAGTTCTCCCTTAGACCTTGCTATTGCAATAGGTGAAGGAGGTATGCGTGCAATAGGGTATAGGGTATATGGTGGGGGTGGTAGCAGAGGAGGATATGTATGGTCGGGTATTGGATGTTTTAAATGGGTTGACACAGTTCAGGTTACTTCTGTTGACTATATTTGTGGTCACACGCTGCTCCGGACAGAGTCAAATTTATGAGACTTCCCCTTAGACTTTGACATTGTAATAGGAGAAGAATTTAAAAATCCCAAATAACAGAGAACCTGCACGAGGACATCTAAAGTTCAGTCAGGAGACTGTTGATTGCCGTCGTGTTCCACGACCTAGCTAAGCTGTTGTACTGCTGGCACTCGTAGAGGAATAGAAGCGCTGGGTGCTGCTCACTCACCTCATGCGTACTCGGAAAGAGTTGGGGTCGCTCGGCGGTTTTCCGAACGCTTTGGCTGTTTTCGTCGCAGTTGCTCTTGCCGCGCGAAACCTCTCGCTGTTGCTGCCGTCCTCCGAGGGATCTCTCTCTCTTTCTCTGCCGAAAGACTTCTTATTTGTGTGGAGCGGAAATACTGTTACGTACCTACCGCAGCCCATTTTGGAGCTGAGAGTGTGGAAATCGCCAGTACATGCCTATACACACTAAAACCCCTCCACCTGATTGAATGAAGGATAAAGAAAGGAATATATAAGAAAGGCAGCGCGTCCCGCATAGCATCCGCTTCAGTGTATCGAAGGACACTGAGCTGCCATCCAATAGGCGGGAGTAGGTTCTAGGCTACAGTCATGACAACCTACTCTGCTGCAGCCGAGAGGTTCGAAGGCGACAATAAGGGCGAGGAAAGCTAAGCTGGTGTTTTCAGTCCGAAGACGTCGTCGAAACATCTTGGGGTAACTTGTCGGAGTGTTTGCAGCCTTCCAGCTTGTGCTGGCAGCGTCCGGTTGTCGTGAAATCTTTTGTATGTTGGGTCTGAGATAGTAGTGGTTTTCTTCCAGGGAACCTGAATGGCGTCCCGAAGCGTCACCCCGATTGAGACTGCCAGTGACGAGTCATCGGAATTGACTTTTGGATGATGACGTTAAGTCGGCGTCGCTGGTGTTTCTGTGTGGGCTATGGTGATTGCCATCTCCTCGCTTATTGAGGGCATTGGGCCTGTCCGGTGAAATGTGTGGTGCCACTACATTTGGCACACTACCAGCGGCAGCTGAGATCTCTCCCAGTGCACTCAGAGGTGTAGGCATTGGGGCTGAATAGTGGCACCTCGGCTGCGAAGAGCAGACTTCAGCGCTGTGCCCGAAAGCACAACCGCGGCGGCAGGGACTTTGCCCTTCCGTTCCGCCTGCCTTAAACCGAAGATGCCGTCCCAGCAGGGTCAGTTGGATACTATTGCAGACTCCTCATCGGCGACGCATGCCTGCTCCTGGCGGATGTGTGGAGTGAATTTTGATGCTGTGGCCTTGATGGCTGAGAGCTACTGCTTCTGTGCTTTGACCAGCGCAAAGCGTACTGGAGTACTCTACAGAATGCTACCGTGTATCGGCTGCTTTGTGACGTTAGTTGTGATAGCTGAACCGCGATGGCAGGCATGCCTGCTTTTGGCGGGGAGGCGGGGTACTGCTGCGCTGCTGCGTTACTAGTTCCAGACAGTGATGGCTCACCTTCGGGATCTCGTGCTTCCCCCGAAGTCATTGCTGCTCTGTAAGGCTCCTCTGCAGTCTTACTTCGTGAGTAATACATCTTACAGCGTTGTCAACTTGAAGTGAATGAAGTCTTTCCCAAGTAAGAGACTTTTTCCAGTGGAGGAGAAAATGATTTAATCACTGACCTCAGCCCCGATGGGAGTCGGGACTGAGAGTGTGGGTCTCAACAATAGTCGGCATAACCACTAAAAGCTCCTCCACCGGATTGAAAGGAAAAGGTTTGCTGCGGTACCGCCTAAAGCACTCGCGCATTCCAAGGTGATGCTTAAAAACTGGGCCGCAGTACGGTCGCCAGAGAAGTTAGGAGTTTGCCGGGAGACAGGCATGACCAAAGCCCAGCCTGCCCCCTCAGCGAAGTGAAGGTGAGGATAAGAGAAGATTCCTGTTGGAAGTGGTAAGATTAGTGACGGTGATACCTTCTGTTCGGCTGCGTGTTGACGCTCTCTACCAAGCTCTACACAGCGTACAGGCGGTCGTAGACTTTTTAGCCGGGCCGGAATTTCGTCGATGACTTGATGGTTAACATCCACGAATGTTTGGAGAATTGGAATTCCTTTGAGTTGCTCTGTGATGTCTGCCATGGCCTCTTCCAGAGCGGATAAGCGGGCACCGATGTTCAGGAACTCTGCATGAAGATCCTGAATGGCTTCCCGCGTGGCCGCTCCGGTTGAGTGTGCTGGTGAAGATTCTATGGCGTCTGTTGATGTAGTCAATGGTGGCTGTGGTTGTTATGGTGTCATCTGTGCTGGTGTAGATTCTGTGGTGGCTGCTGATGTACCTGATGGTGGCTGTAGTTGCTGCAGTGTCAACTGCGGTGGTGTGGGAGAGACAGGCGGTTTCGGCGATGCCTTCCTGCGAGGATACAGGGGGCAGGGCCTGACCGGTGAAGTGAGTCCTCCTCCATAACTTGTGCAGTATCGGCGTCGGTGGCGCAGATCGTGCTGCTTGCAAGAAGCAGTGGTGCTGCAGGCGCCACAGTAGTGGCACCTTGGTTGTGCTGTGCAGGACGTCTCACTGTGTCCGCAGGCACAGCAGCGTCGGCAGGGAGCCTGGCGTTCTACTCGGCTGGCCTCGATGCATAAGCACCGCCCTAACGAGGGCAGGTCCGCCTTCAAGGCCGCTCCGTAGTCGCCAAGGTCTGCGAACTCCATCCTGACCAGCGACGTGGGTCCCTGTGCTCCGATGATCCTGGTGGCCTTCAAGGCTGAAGGTCACTGCTGGTGAGCTGCGGTGGTGAGGAACCTGACCGGCAGGTCCCTCGGGACCGCTCTGATGACAGCACTGTACCTCCCATGAGGTACAGGCTGGCTCTGCGGTGGCTGGGAAACTCCCAGAATCGTCAGGGTGGGTGCCGGTGAGTGAGGCAGCGACTGCTGGTGCGGTCGCGGCGGAGCTGCGCTGGGGGGTGGCGAAACTGCTGCCGAGGCGTAGGATGGCCCAGGCTGTGGTGACTGCGGTGAGATTCCCTCGTCAGAAGAGGAGGTTCCTGCCTTAGCAGGTTCGGCGACTCTGCGATGTTTCCTTTTCGCCATCTCGAACTAAAGTCTGAAGGGACTTTTCTTTAAAAGATTTAATCACTGACCTCAGCCCCGATGGGTGTCGGGACTGAGGGTGTAGGACTCACCGATAGTCGGCATACCCACTAAAAACTCCTACACCGGATGGAAAAAGGAAGAAGGAAAAGTGGAATGGGTGACTTTGTGCGGTCCGGCATAGCACCCGCGTTAGTACGTGAAAGATGGAAGCTGCCGCCGTATGGGCGGGAGCGGGTAAAGGTAGCTACTAGGTTGCAACCATGAAACCTGACAGCAACACTAGTGAAAATAGCGAGGATTTAGGAAAGAATTGGAATGGTGATTGTATGGAAGAGATGGGTTGATGCAGAACTTACTTCTGTTGAAGATGTAGTTCCCGGCTTTTGAATTCTTCTGCGTAAGATGTGCTGTTAGGAGGCCTTCGGCGGTTGCTTGGTCCTCCGGTTTGACTAGAAGTGGGCTTGAAGTTCATGTTGCTGTGCTTCTAGAGATCTGATGGTCATGTCGATGGTGTCGAAGTGTTGAGCAATAGTGTCTGATGTTGTAGAGGAGTCCTGGATGAAGTTGTCGATGGTGCTAAATCTTCAAGTTATGGTCTCGAACTGCCCAGCCAGAAAAACTTGCTGAGCAGCTGAGGTGTCTTGAAGGTCCCTGATGAGTTCCTCCAGGGCTGTCAGCTTAATCCTCATGTTCAGGAACTCCTCGTGGAGATCCTCAACGGCGTCAACTACGTCCTGAACTTCCTCGAAGATCGGTGCTGGTGTTGATGTCGGCGCTTGTGATGATTATGATGACGGTGTCTGTGGAGGTGCTGATAGGTGCGATGTAGGTGCTGGTGGCTTCGGCGGTGCCTTCCTACAGGGATGCAGGGGGCAGAGCGCTTGGCCGGTGAAATGTGTTGACCCTCCACATGTGGGCGCAGTAGCGGCGGCGGCGAAGATCGTGCTGCTTGCACGTTGCAGATGTGCTGGGGGCACCATAGTATTGGCACCTCGGTTGTGCTGTACAGGACGTCTCGATGTGTCCGTAAGCACAACAGCGCCTGCAGGGACCCTGGCGTTCCATTCGGCTGGCCTCGATGCGAAAGCACCTCCCTAACAAGGGCAGGCACGCCCTCAAGGCCGCTTCATAGTCGCCAGTATGCAAACTCCATCCTGACGAGCGACGTGGGTCCCTGTGCTCCGATGATCCTTGTGGCCTTCAAGGCTGAAGGCCACTGCTGGTGAGCAGTGATGAGGATCCTGGCTGGTAGTTCCCTCGGGACCCCTCTGACGACCGCGCTGTACCTCCCTTGAGGCACAGACTGGCTCTGTGGTGGCTGGGTAATACCCAGAGTCGGCAGCGTGATTTTTTTTTCCGTGGAGGAAAATTCATTATTGCATTCGACCCCAGCCGGTGTGCAATGGCTGGGGGGATATGTGGGGCTCGCCGCTCAGAGCGCGGAATACCCACTAAAAACCCTACCATGTGTTAATTGTGTATTGCTGTGTATGGAAGTGCATTCATGCTTGCATGCTTGAGTCGGGTCCCGCATAGCACCACGGTTAGTATGTGAATGGCTACTTAGCTAGCATACATTGCATGCGAGCGCGTCAAGTGTTACTTGCTGGTATTGCCCATGAAACCTGAACAATACCAGTGGGTTATATGCGTATTTTCTGATGTTGTTATATATGCTTAATTTCATGCTTAAGGTCTAATTTGTGTGTAGTTTGCAGGGAGTACCTGCGTGTCATGTGATTTAACTTTAACTTACTGCTAAGTTAGTTGTGTGTATAGAGCTAATTCTATGCATAATTGAAAGATTGTGATGTTGGGTCCTGTGCTGTTCTTCTCAGGGGTTCCTGTTCGTCAAGGGGGCACAGGCGTCTGTCGTAGCATCCGGCCTTCTAAGTCCTTCGTTGTACTCGTTGTCCTGATGGTCGCCAATGTCGTCTGTGTGAATGTCTCCATAATGCAGTGGCCCGTCTTTCACTGCCCACGTCGTTCACGGTGGAAGGCCCCTTCTCCCGGGCCGCCTCAGCCATTGCTGAGGACTTGGGCGCACTGCAACGGGCTGATCTGAATAAAGGAAGAAGAATAACGAAAAGATTAATGTTGGGTATTTAGTGGCGAGTAGTCCTTTGTTAGTGTCTTTGTCATGTTTGAATAAGATTGTCGAGGAAGTGTTGTATTTCGGCAATGTAATCAATGAACAATGTTCTATCCAATAGTGATAGGGGTCTGTTGTGTTTATTTTCTGTATCGTAGGTTCCTAAAGTTGATATTAGTGGGTTGTGATGCCGGTGTAATTTATCGTACATATCGCATGTTAGTTTCTTAATGAACTCTTCAACTGTATGTATTTTGAGCTCTTCATGAAGTGGATCGGATGGTGCTGGATAAGGTACTTTGGCTTTCATGCGCAGGATCTTGTTTTGAAATCTTGGTAATCTTTTGATGTAGGTTATGACGGCATATCCCCATACTGGTGCAGCATAAGTGAATATTGGTCGTAATAATGTTTTATATAGCGTGAGTCCCATATTTAGATTTAATTGGAATCAATGTTGATGAGTGGGTAGAGCCTGCGCAGTTAGACATTGGATTTCCCCGAATCTGCTGTATGTGCTTTTTCCACGTTAGACCTTGGTTCATTTTTAGTCCTAACCAAGTTACCGTGTCTTTCCACTCAATGTTGTCTCCAAATATGGTGAGCGGCGGTAGCTGGTGTTTGCGAAATCTGTGGTTAATACGCTTTAGGAATATGATGGCTTGTGTTTTTGGTGCATTTACCTTAACGCGCCATTTTGTAAGCCAAACCTCAAGATTATTGAGGGCGCTTTGTAGTCTTTGGTGTATAAATTCGTTTTTGCCGGATTGCGTCATTATTGCTGTGAAGTCAGCATAAATGTATAAGTTTGTGTTCGCGGTTTTTGATATGTCGTTTATGTATATATTAAATAGCGTCGGCCCGAGCAGACTTCCTTGTGGGACTCCTGCTTTGATTGGCCGCTCCGTTGAGAGCTGATTGTTCACTCTGGATTGGAATTTTCTGTTGTTTAAGTAGTTCGCTATAAGTTTGATTAGCGAGTCGTGTATGTTTATAGTTTTGAGTTTCTTTAGTAGGCCCCTGTGCCATACTCGGTCGAATGCTCGTTCAACGTCAAGCTTTAGTGCACCTGTTGATTTGTTTATGTTGAAACCATAGGTGATGCTTTCGGTTGCTCTAATTAATTGTAGCGTTGTCGAGTGTTTGGCTCTGAACCCAAACTGTTCCGGAATTAGGATATTTTGCTTAATTAACTGTGTATTAAGTCGTTTGAGAATTACTTTTTCGAGAAGTTTGCCTAATGTGCTCAGTAGACTAATTGGTCTGTGGTTGTGCGAGTTGAACAGATTTTTTCCCCTTTTGGGGAAGTGGGCCTCTGTGGCCAGCTTCCACCTATACGGGAAGTGTCCACTTGTTAGCACTTGATTGAATATCTTTGAGAGTAGTTTGATGGCATCTTCCGGCAGATGCATGAGGAATGCTGTTGGGATGCTGTCCGGCCGTGGGGCCTTTCGTCTTTGGAGGTGATTAGTTACTCATTTGAATTCGCTTGGGCAGGTTTTCCGGAGTTGGTTGTGAGTAACCTGTTCTTTGTAGCTGACGGTTTCAGTTTCCGTTTCTACCGTGAATTTGCGTACGATGGGGTGAGATTCGGTGTTAGCGTTTGCTGTAGCGCATCGGCTAGTGTGTCCGCTTTTTGCTGGTCGGTTGAAGAGATTGTTTGATTGTAGTGTAGGGGTGGAATTTGTGTTTTGTCGCGTGTTAAGGAACGGGCTATTCTCCACACAGGTTCCCGTTCGTAGTTGAGGTTCTCTAGTGCGTGTTGCCATTGTTGGGAAATGACATTTGTTGTTCTTTCTCTTACTAAGGCGCCTAGATGTCTAAAGTATTCTTGGTCCGCGATGTGTCGTGATTTCTGCCATTTTCTCCTAGCTCTATTTCTTTCTTCTGCTAGCATGTGTATTACTTGTGGCAGTGGTGGTTGGATTGGTTGCGGTTTACATATCGGTACCGCCGCGGTGGTTGCAGTCTTGATGGCTTGTTCGAATTCAATTACGGCCGCATTTACGTTTTCGGTAGTGTTTACTTGGGTTGTGGGTAGGTTTTGGTTTACTATCGTTGCAAATGTTTCCCAGTCCGCTTTGTTGTAGTTGCGGCGCTGAACTGGTGGATCTTGGTCTGCTGAACCTTCGAGGGTTATTAATACAGGCACATGATCAGAGGACAGCTCATTTTTAACCTGTAAGTTAATCCTGCGTGTCAGGTTGCGTGTAATTGCTATGTCCAGTATTTCTGGTCGATGATTTCTGCTGAAGGGGATGTATGTGTGTTCCTTGGGAGCATGAATTATGTAATCTGTGTTATTTTCAAGATTCAGGAGAGCCCTACCTTCGGGATTGGTTTCATTGCAGTCCCAAATTTGGTGTTTTGCATTTAGATCGCCAGCTATTATTGCTCTCTGGTTTAACTGCATGAGTGCGTTTAGGTCCGCTATATTTAGTATACCTGGGGGGGAGGGCATATGCCGCCGTAACTAGTACGCGATTGTTATCTTATGTGATGTAGATACTAGTTGCTTCTAATGTTCGAAGTTGAGATTGTGATACTAGGTCATGAGTTATGCCTTGTTTTATTATTATAGCGGTTCCGCCTGCGCGTCTGTTTCTATCGTTACGGTGTGTGGTGTAACCTTGAATGTTGAATCTATTTTTGTCGCTTAAATGGGTTTCGGTTATTAGGGCAATGTGAGTGTTATTTTGTACAAGAAAGTCTATAAGTTCAGTCTTGCGTCTTCGCAGTCCGCGCGCGTTCCAGGTTATGAGGTTTAGGATTGATGGTGTAATTTTCATAGGAAGCCTGGAGTGGTAAGGAGTTGGAAAAAATAGCGGTATCTGGCCAGGATGCTTCGGGTCTCCGACTCCTCCGAAAAGCGAGTATTTCTATGATGTGTGCGCAGGTGTCCCTGATGTACGCGTCGGACCATCTGGTAGCCATGGACCTGTGGTACATCTGTCGTTAGTGTTCGAGTCGAGGGTCGTCGAGGGAGTCCGGTCTTGAAGGTCGTGGAGGTCTTGAAGGTTGCTCCCTCGCTGGTTGAAGTGGCCTACCTGGTGGTTGGCTAGACCTCTGAACCTGGGTCTCACTCTCCCTTACAGGAGCCTCTACCCACGTCCTAATCACACCAGAGGGAGGTTGCACGCGCGCGGTGCATCTCCTCGGACACGGCGTTCACTCGCCCGCTCGCCCGCACGCCCACCAGTCCCCATGAGGTTGCGCGCCAAAGGCAACTTGCCTCTTGTACTCGGGACAAGCCCGGTACCTGGACCCGTGGCCGACACAGAGGCAAAGGGCGCACTTCCTCTGGGGTGGGGGAACATTGCAGGTCCGCGAGTCGTGCGAACCCGTGCACTTGGAGCATACTACCTCGATCGCTGTAAATCTGTCCTGCGTGTGACGGAGCTGCTGGCATTTGCTGCACTGTACCGGGTTTCCGGCCCTCGGTACAGCTCCACCTTCACACGAACGTGGAGCACATACTCGATCAGCCGTAGGATCCAGGTCATTCGCTGTCGCCAGGTCCACCAGGTAAAACGGGAGAGGTGTTCGGGCCTGGTCGTAACGCCGGAGCTGCAAGACACGCAGCACAGAAAAGTGCGCGGCCTGCAGCTCAGCCTTAATTGCCTCCTCCGCGCCGTCATAGTAAACGTGCTTCACCAAGGCGCGGAAGGTCTGCGTCTGGTTGGTCCTCGTGAACTGGAACTGGACCTTGCGTTCCCGCAGAAAGCTAGTCAAGAGCGCATAGTCCCCGGCGGTCCTAGTGTGCACCAGGAAGTCCCGCGAAATCGGGGCCCTGGACACGACATAGCCCTCGTTGGGATGCAGAGCGTCGAAATCTCGTAGCGTCTGAAACAGAGTCACATGGTGCTTAGATACGTAGATGGGAGCCTGGAGTCGGGAGTTTAGGGCTTAGGCGTAAGAGATTGGAGGTCGGGTGGGGGCTGGGTTGGGGTTTAGAGCGGGATAAGAAGAAGGGGGCAGAATAGGGGGGAAACCAAGAGGTGTTGGATGGGAAGTGCAAGAAGGGCTGGAATAGGAGAGGACGGGCCGGGGATAGGGGAGACAGGACGGGGTACGAGGTGGGCTGAAGGACGCAGGAGCGGACGGAAGAGGACGAGGATGAACGGGAAGCAGAGAGTTGGATTTCAAGTGCAGCCGGGGTGACGGAGAGACATGGAGTCACAGCAGGGCTGCTATCAATACCAGCGGGGTTAGGGGTAGGGCGTTGCGTGGGTTAAGAGGAGCGAGGATTGGCTGCAGAGGAGTGAGGAGTTGGTGCAGAGGTTCGAGATGTGGGAGCAAAGGAGCGAGGAGTGGGTGCAGAGGCGCGAGGAGTAGGTGCAGAGGTGCGAGGATTGGGTGCAGAGGAGCGAGGAGTAAGTGCAGAAGAGCGAGGAGTAGGTGGAGAGGAACGAGGAGTAGGAGCAGAAGGAATAGCAGAAGAACCAAACTGAAGCTGGGTTTTGACAACCGTTTGCCTGGTGACCCGCATCCCCGACGGGGAGCCCTTCATGGTCTTGAGCTGCTTGGTCATGGTAGGGGTTACACGAAAATAAGTATGTATATGAAACTAGGAGTAGAGAAAGCTTATGCTACATAACTGGGGGCTTAAAACTATGAAAAGCGAAAAAGATAGTAGAGACGAAGAGAAAGAACAGCTAAAGGGCGCTAAAAAGCCCGAAGAGCAGAGGTCCTACCCGTGAGGGCGCTCCATGTTTCCAGTCGGAGACTGTTAGCTGCGGACATGCTCCTCTACCGTATTAGACTACTGAGTCACAGGAAGACCTGTTTGTCTTTGGCCTAAGCCTCGGCAATGACGAGCCGGTCGAAGGGGCCTCCGCCGGTGGCAGCAAGTGCAGGAGAGACAAGCGGCAAGCGCTGTGCTCCTCCCGACCGCTGCGCTGGCTCTGATCCCTTCTTCGCGCCTTTAAGGCTAGTCGGGCTCTTCTGGTGCTCCCCTGTAGTCTAGTTGTCGCTCTCGAAGTTCTCCGCCGAATTGCGGAGAGAATTTTCTTTTTTCGTGTAACTTCCATGTGTAAGGAATAATAAAAACGGGTTTTCCATTAAAATAAGTTTCATTGACCGCTCTCATTCTTTTACCTGTCTTCTAGTGCTTTTAAATGCTAGGGGTATTGAATGAATGTGTTAACTTTAAAAAAAACGCATGGGGTCTTTTAAATGACACCCCTGCACACTTATCTTTTATATATTTAAATATACAGGCACTAGTTGAAGTGGAATTATGTTCCACTTTAGTTTTTCCAAACAGCCTCTTGAGTCATTTAAAGCGATAGTCAGAATTCTTCTCTAAAGCTTGCAATCGTATATGCGTTTTTATGGCAGGAAGTGGTAAACTCTTCTCCCTATTAGACCAAAGTTTTTTTTGAAGGAAAGGTATCGCTGACAATGCACAGTTATTCCCTCTCGATGAAGTTTTTTAATGTCTTTTTTTAATAACCCCCTAAGGGGGAAAAGGACGGGGTCCCCACCCGCCCGTCCCGGTGGCGATCGTCCGGCATGCGTTGCCGTGCAAACTACATCGCCTCCCTCGTGCAGTTAGTTTCTAACATGCAGGGAGTTGGTTATGAGTTAGTGAGTAGATTAGTCGGATCCCGCATAAGCACCCCGGTTAATTCCATAATGTGTGTTGCTGGCATGCTTTGCATGAGAGCGCGTCATAGGATGAATTCCCAGGCTGCAGCCATGAACAAGTCCTGAGTACAGCCTGAGGGTTTGATGGTGTAAGTGAGGGAAGATTCGGTGGCTTGCTAGTGATATGTTGTGATTTGGTTAATGGTGCTTTGTGCGTGCATTTTTAGTGATTACGTGAGGTTAGCACGCAGTTGCGTAATGGGATGGTGGGAGCGGTAATGAGTTGTGATTCTGCGTGGTCTCCTTAATCGGAGCCGTGTCAGTACTTCCGCGTACGGCTGAGGGCGTCGTCAATTATTTCCAATCCTGGGTCCGGCGTTCGTGCTGGGTCGTCTAGAGTACACACTCGGCTGGCTGCCTGCCTGATGGTGCAGGTGCGGACCAGTGCCACTCGCGTGGAGGCCCTCATCTCCCGGGTCCGCCTTCGCTGGGTAGCAGAAGGACTTCAAGGGCAGCTGTGAAATGGATGATGTGAAGTTGTAAAGAAATACTGGAAGCAGAGAGAACGTGGATTATTGTAAAATGTATTATTGTAAAAGGTTGTCTAAACATTCTGTTATTTCGTCGTCGTAGTCTGCGTTGGAAAGATTTCTGTCAAACAGAGATAGAGGTCGTTTGTGCTTATCTATCGTTGTGTCATATTGGCCAAGTGAAGAAATTTGTATGATATGGTGCGCAGGGAGTTTGTTATACATATTGAAGGCTAATTTCTTAGTAAATTCTTCTATCGCATGCATGTGTAGGTCATCGTGGAGTTCTTTCGATGTTGCTAGAACGGGACTTTGGCTACTATTCTGAGTATTTTGTTTTGAATAGTTTGTATGCGTTGGATATGGTTTTTTGCTGCGTAGCCCCAGACCGGCGCTACATAAGTTAATTTTTTTTTTCGAGTGGAGGAGAAAATGATTTAATCACTTACCCCAGCCCCGATGGGAGTCGGGACTGAGAGTGTGGGAATCACCAATAGTCGGCATACCCACTAAAAACTCCTCCACCGGTGGAAAAAGGAAGAAGGTAAAAGTGGAATGGCGTGGCTTTGTGCGGTCCCGCATAGCACCCGCGTTAGTATGTGAAGGATGGATGTCTCCGCCCTATGGGCTGGAGCGGGATAGGTGGGTACTAGGTTGCAGCCATGAAACCTGACTGCAACACTAGTGAAAAATGGCGAGGGTTTAGGAAAGAGTTGGTAATGTGATTGTGTGGATGGTGTATGTTTACGTAGAACTTACTTCTGCATCCTGCTCATGAATTCTGCTGCGTGTCGTGCGGTGGGCGAAGGCCTTCGGCGGTTGCTTCGGGCCTCCGGTTTGGCTGGCTGCTGGAAGTGGGCACGGAGCTCGTGTTGCTGCGCTTCCAGAGATCGGATGGTCATGTCGATGGAGTATAAGTGTTGAGCAATGGTGTCCGATGCTGTAGATGAAGTCTGGATGGAGTTGTCGATGGAGTTGACTCTGGTAGTGATGATCTCCAACTGCCCAGTTAGGAAAACCTGCTGAGCAGCTGAGGTGTCTTGAAGGTCCCTGATGAGTTCCTCCAGGGCTGTAAGCTTCGTCGTCATGTTCAGGAACTCCGCGTGGAGATCCTGAACGGCGTCGCGTAGGCCCTGGACTTCCTCGAAGATCTCTGCTGTCGATGGTGATGTCGTCGCTGGTGATGGTGTCGGTGTTGATGACTGCGCTGGAGGTGCTGATGGCTTCGGCGGTGCCTTCCTGCGGGGATGCAGGGGGCAGAGCGCCTGGCCGGTAAAGTGAGATGACCCACCACAGGTCGCGCAGTAGCGGCGTCGGCGGCGCAGGTCGTGCTGGGTGCACGAAGACGTGGTGCTGGCAGCGCCACAGTAGTGGCACCTGGGTTTCGATGAGCAGGAGCTCTCGCTGTGCCCGTAGACACAGCAGCGTCGGCAGGGGACCTGGCGTTCCATTCGGCTGGCCTCGATGCGTAAGCACCGCCCTAACAAGAGCAGGCCCGCCCTCAAGGCCGCTTCCTGGTCACCAGGGTCTGCGAACTCGATCCTGACGAGAGTGGTGGGTCCCTGTGTTCCCTGTATCCGAGCGGCCTTCAAGGTTGAAGACCACTGGTGGCGTGCTGCGCTGATGAGGAACCTGACTGGCAGGTCCCTCGGGACCCCTCGGATTACAGCACTGTACCTCCCATGAGGCACAGGCTGTGACGGCGTTGGCTGCGGTGAAGCTGGCGGGAACTGCGGAGGCAGTCCCGGCGAAGCTGCGCTGGCACGTGGTGAGGCGGCGGCCGATGCGTAGGTTGCCCTAGGCTGCGGAGGCTGCGGCGAAATCTCCTCGGCGGGTACCGCAGGAGATGAAGAGGTTCCTGCCTTAGCAGGAGCAGCGAGAGAGCGACCCTTCTTCCTCGCCATCTCGGAGCCATCTGATAAGTTAATTTTTTTTTTCGAGTGGAGGAGAATATGATTTAGTCACTAACCCCAGCCCCGATGGAAGTCGGGACTGAGAGTGTGGGAATCTCCGAGCGTCGGCATACCCACTAAAAACTCCTCCACCGGATTGGAAGGAAAAGGTTTGCTGCGGTACCGCCTAAAGCACCCGCGCAGTCCGAGGTGATGATTAGAACTGGGCCGCAGTGCGGTCGCCAGTGGAGTAAGGATGTTTGCTAGGATACAGGCTTGACCAAGACCCAGCCTGCCCCCTAGCGAAGTGAAGGAGAAGATAGTTGGGATTCCTGGTGGTAATGTAGGTTAGTGGCGTTTGGGTTTTCGGTTAGGATGTGGGTGGGAAGAGGATTGGGAGGGGTGTGACATTACGTGGGATTCAAGGAAGTTGCGGATCAAGATGTATCCTTCGTGCAGCTGGTCGTAGTTGGCGCTGAGCGCCTTGAAGTTCTCTGTGATGGAGTTCCTGGTGCTCGTATGCAGCTCTCGAATCCCTTCGACTGAGGCGCCGAGGGCGCCCAGTCTCGTGGACCGGTCGTCGCTGCCGTCGGTGTAGGGCTCTACAAGGTGGGACTCGATTCTTCCCAGCTTGCGCTGGGCCGACGCGAGAATCCCATCTTCGTTCTGCAGCTTGTGGATCTTGTTGGTGAGCGTAGTTATCACCCTGGCCGAAGTTCGCTGCTTGGCCTCCACGGCCGAAAGGCGCGTGAAGGTTGCACGGCTCAGCTCAGCCAGTTGTGAGGTGAGGTCCTGTATGCCTGCCTGTATAGCTGACGGGAGGCGTTGAAGTCCGCGGTGCTCTTCATCAGTGATGCCGCTGGTCAGGTCCTGAGCCCTCCCTGAGGGCTGCGTCAGGTGGTCGTCTGAAGTAGCTGGTGTCGTTGACGATGCTGGTGTCGCTGAAGTTGCTGGTGTTGTCCTTGGTCTTGAAGGTTGTCTGCTCCGGGGATACAGGGGGCAGTGTGCCTGCCCTGTAAAGTGTGTGTTCCCGGAGCAGGTGGCGCAGAAGCGTCGGCGTCGTCTGAGGTCGTGATGGGTGCAGGCTGACGTAAGAGAGCCTGACCCGCAGTAGTGGCATCTGGGCGCAGCGTTGCAAGCTTCAGCTGTGTGCCCAAAGGCACAACAGCGTCGGCAGGGCACCGGACGATCACCTCTAGTGGTCTCAACACGGAGGGTCCTCCCAAGTAGAGGCAGACCTGTGGCTTTGGCCGCTTCCACGTCCGATGCGGCTTTTTTTTTTTTTTTTTTTCGAGTGGAGGAGAAAATGATTTAATCACTTACCCCAGCCCCGATGGGAGTCGGGACTGAGAGTGTAGGACTCACCGAATCGTCGGCATACCCACTAAAAACTCATCCACCGGAGTGGAAAGAAAGGTTTGCTGCGGTACCGCCTGAAGCACCCGCGCAGTCCATGGAGAAAAATGTAAACTGGCTCGCAGTGCGTTAACCAGTGGAGTAAGTTATTGGGAGCTGGGAGACAGACTTGACCGAAGGCCAGCCTGCCCCCTAGCGGATTCCAGGAGAGAATTGTTAGGAGTAGTGTGACTTGTGTAAGGATATTCCAGGGGTATTGTTCTTGATGAAGTTTTGGTGTCCTTATTCACGCCGTGGCGCTGCGTCCTCTGGGTTAGTCTCAGTCGTACATTACAAGATGATCTTGTATGCGAGTCAGTGGTTAGCTGGGCCGGTGGCTGCGTCTCCATCTTAAGCTAAAACATACGGTTAGAGGATTACATATATATATATATACATTACTCTATGTTAGTGTGTACAAGGTGGCGCTATATACAGAGTGTGTGTGTATGTACAATTTATTTAATGCCCATTATGGGCATTGTCTTTTGCGTTGCTTTACACCATTTGGCGTCGTCCTTTGGTGTGTTATAAGTTATTAATTGGTGTTTCTCCCCAAGGCTGGGGTTGTCATTATGCATTTATCAATTCATAACCTTTTGGTAAGCTGGGTCACATAGGGTGCGCATCCGGCGGGCTGCCTGCCTGAAAATGCAGGTGCGAGCCAGTGCCACCTTGCGGGGGGGCCCTCGTCCCCCGGATCCGCCTTGGCTTGTCAGTAAGCGCAAGGGCTTGAGGGCAGCTGTGGTGGTGGAATGTTAGAGTGATTGTGTGTGTGTGTGCTATTCACAGTTCAGTTATGGATAACGTCGGGGTAATTAACTAAATTGTCTAGATATTGCTGGATATCTATTGCCGGCTCCCCGAGACCTATTGTTCTTTCAAATAGAGACAGTGGCCTTGCGTGTTTGTCGTGAACTATGTCGTAAGTAAGGGAGTGCCTGCGTGTCACATGACTTAGCATTAACTTACTGCTAGGTTGTACTATTATTGTGTTGTTATATTTAGATAAATTGAAAGGTTTTGTTTTGTGTCCTGTGCAGTCAATCGGGCACAGGCGTCTGTCTTGAGATCCGGCCTTCTCGGTCCTTCGTTGAGTTCGTTGCCCTGATGGTAGCCATTGTCGTCTGTGTGAACGACTCCATAATGCAGCGGCCCGTCTTACGCTGCGCACGTCGTTCACGTTGGGAGGCCCCTTCTCCCGGGCCGCCTCAGCTGTTGCTGAGGACTTGAGAGCTCTGCGGCGGGCGTGGGCTGAATTTTTTTTTTTTTTTTTTTTTTTGGGTAGTGGATCGGGTTGGGACAGAGAAGTTAAGGAAGGTGTTGGAGGATGGTAGGGAAGGGTGGTGGGGTTCCGCGATAGCACCCCCGATAGTTACGGTAGGCTGACCACCAGCATTTCGCTGGCAGCGGGTGTCGGGAATGACCGGGAGACAGACATTACCGAGGCACTGACTGCCCCTCGGGGAGTGGCGGGATTGGGTGAGGAACTTTATTTGTCTTTATTTATGATGAGTTGGGTGCTGTTGAGCGGCCCTTGTAGGGGCGGTCATTGGTTTGGTGCCATAAAACATGTTTGTGAACAGTGATGTCATGGATTGAAGTAGTTTTTCCTGACCATGCCGCAGGTCCGAGAGTACAGGAGTCCAGTCGGCCGTCGTCGTGATCAGGGCTTTCACAAGATCTGAGAGTCCGTTGATTGCGAATTTGAGCTCCTCCTGGCAGTCAGTTGGAGCGGGTGGTGTCGTCTTCTGAGGTAGTGAGGCGATGGATGCTCCCATGCCATTGATGGCGGAGTCGGTGCGGTCAAGACGCTGCAGGCAGCAGGTGGTGAAGGACTGGAACGCGTTGGAGAAGCCAGTGGTGATGGCATGGAGGTCCTGTATAGAGGCTTCCAGGGCGGCAAGACGGCGTAGTTGATGTTCAGTGTTGGCGGAGTTGGCAGCGATGATGGAATGCAGATCTTGTAGTCCAGTTGTGGTTTCGGATTTTTGGCGGAGATGATGTTCGGAGTTGGCGGCGGCGGCGGTGAATGATGTGATCAGTTCAGCTTGTTGTGAAATGCGAGATCCTATGTTGAGGACCTCCGAGTGGAGATCCTGGACTGCATCTCGCATGGTGGAGTCGGTGATGGCTGGGGCTGACGT
Organism: Deroplatys truncata; assembly: GCA_030765065.1. NCBI lineage: Eukaryota > Metazoa > Arthropoda > Insecta > Mantodea > Mantidae > Deroplatys > Deroplatys truncata. The sequence continues at coordinate 343,089,362 of CM060990.1, read as the reverse complement.
CGGAGCGGCGGGAGCTGTGTGTGTGGTTGCAGGCGGTGGCGGTCTGTGGCTTCTTGGATATAGTGGGCACTGCGCCTGCCCGGTGTAGTGACCATAGCCGTTGCATGAGGCGCAGTACCGGCGTCGACGGCGTAGGTCGTGTCTAGTGCACTGTGCGGTCAAGCTCGGTGCTCCACAGTAGTGGCACCTGGGTGGTGCAGCGCACGTTGAGGCGTCGTGGCCAAAGCAGCAGCATCTGCGGCATGGCTGGTGACCTTCCGTTCGGCTAGCCTCCACGCGAAGAACCTGCCCTAACAAGGGCAGGCCGGACCGTAAGGCAGCCTCACGGTCAGCCAGGTCAGCCAGTACCAGGCGGACGAAGGTTGTGGGTCCCCGGGACGTGATGATGCGCGTGGCCTTCAAGCATGAAGGCCAAAGGTGTTGGGCTGCGCTGAATATATATCTGGTGGGCAGGTCCCTTGGAACTCCAGAAATCACTGCTGTGCACCGCAGTGGTGTGGTATGCTGTGGTGGTGGCTGCGCAGTTGGCGAGTGTTGCGGCTGGAGGTGAGCTGTGGTGTCGACTGGACTACGGCGGTGTGTCTGCTGGTGTCTCGGCGTTGCAGTGACCGCTGCCCAAGAAGGCTCGGTCACCGGCGGCGGTGCGGCTGGGCTCCCGGCAGATGCCGGCGGAGTGGCCGGTGAATCAGCGGCGGCGCGAGCGGTGGCAACTTCTTCGGTGAAAAGCGCGGCGATGGAACCATCGGCGGGGGCCGAATTTTTTTTTTTTTTTTCCGTGGGGGGAAAAATGCATTATTGCATTCGACCCCCAGCCGGTGTGCAATGGCTGGGGGATATGTGGGGCTCGCCGCTCAGAAGCGGAATACCCACTAAAAAACCCTACCACGTGTTAATCTATGAAAGCTAGAAATAATTTCGTGCAATTTTAGTCGGGTCCCGCATAGCACCCCGGTTAGTCAATGAAAGGTGTGTAGCTGGCATGCAATGCATGCGAGCGCGTCAATAGTTAGTTACCCGGAATTACACATGACAAATGCCCTGAGTAACCCCGGGTGATTAATCGTGCATTATACTAGTAATTGTGATATTATGCTAATTGGATACATTCTATAGTATTACTAGTGTTTGCTTTCTTGCAGATTAGTGCAATCGTTATTATTGTATGTCTAATCGATGTTAGAGCAAAAAGTTGATGGAAATACTACTCTTAGGCTATGGGCATAGCCTGTCGTCATGAGTGCTTCTGGGTTCCTTCCCTTGGGAAGGTCGTCAAGTATTTCAGCCAGGAGGATGTCCTGGGTCGTCCGATTTGCAAGGCTGTCTTGCTCGTCTGCTCTTGGTCCTTGGATGAAGCCGTTCGTCGTTGTGCCCACACAGATAAGCAGCCAACCCATCTCGGCGCAGCTGCACGAGTGTGTCACGTGGGGAGGCCTTCTTCTCCCGGAGCCGCCTTGGCTGGGTAGCGCAAGGGCTTGAAGGCTTCTGCATGGACTGGAACTCTGTAACAGTGAGAAGGTCATGAAGTGATATTAGTTTTAGTCCATTTTGTGGTATTTAGGGGAGTCTTAGGAGGTTCTCTAGGAATTCTTGGATGTTAGGCTCTATCTCGTAGTGGAACAATGTTCGATCGAAAATTGAAAGAGGACGCCTATGTTTATTCGCTTCTGTCGTGTAGTTGCCTAAGTTGTGAACATGAGCGTTGTGATGTGTAGGAAGCTTTTTGTATGTGTCAAACGTGAGTTTCTTAATAAATTCCTCGATTGTGTGCATTTTTAATTCATTGTGTAGTATGTCAGCTGGAGCTATACTTGGTACTTTTGATACTAGACGTAAGATTTTGTTTTGGCAATTTTGTATTCGTTTGATGTGTGTTTTAGCGGCGTATCCCCACACAGGCGCCGCATAGGTTAGAATGGGGCGAATTAATGTTTTGTAGAGGGTTAGGCCTAATTTAAGGTTTAGTTGATTATTTAGGTTTATTAGAGGGTATAATTTGCCCAATTGGGCATTTGCTTTTCCCCTGACTTGATTTATGTGTGGTTTCCAGGTTAATCCTTGGTCCATTTTAAGCCCTAGCCATGTTACATTCGATGTCCAGTTTATGTTCTCACCAAAGAGTGTGAGTGGTTGTAAACTGTGTCTTGGTAATCTGTGATTTGTTCGTTTCGTGAAGATTATTGCTTGGGTTTTTGGGGCATTTACTTTGATTCGCCAGTTCGTGAGCCAACTCTCCAGCTCTCGGAGAGCATTTTGGAGACGGGTGTGTATGGCTTGTGGTTGAAACGATTGCGCCATCGTTGTTGTATCGTCCGCGTATATGTAGAGGGTGGTGTTTGCAGTTTTCGGGATGTCATTAATGTATAAGTTGAACAGTGTGGGCCCGAGTATGCTTCCTTGAGGGACGCCCGCTTTGATAGGTCTAATGGAGGACCGACTGTTGTTCACTGAGGATTGGAACTTTCTGTCCTTCAGGTAGTTGGACATTAGTTTTACTAGCGAATCCTGAATGCCTAATGAGGCTAGCTTTTTCAGAATTCCCGCATGCCACACTTTATCGAAAGCTCGTTCCACGTCGAGGAGTAAAGCTCCTGTGGACTTTCTTATGTTGAAACCGTAAGTGATGTACTCAGTTGCTCTTAAAAGTTGTAGAGACGTTGAGTGTTTCGCTCGGAAACCGAACTGTTCCGGGATGAGAATGTCGCGCTTAATGATTGCTGCGTTGAGTCTTTTTAGTATTACTTTTTCTAGCAGCTTGCCTAATGTGTTCAGTAGGCTAATAGGGCGATAGTTATTCGGATTGGAAAGATTCTTTCGCTTTTTCGGGAAGTGAAGTACGTGGGCAATTTTCCATCTTTCGGGGAAGAGCCCTTGTGTAAGTACGAAGTTGAATATCTTTGCTAATAGTTTTACCGCATCATCGGGTAGGTGTTTAAGAGCTATGTTAGGTATTTTGTCTGGGCCCGGGGCTTTTCGTTGGGATAGATGTTTGATTAGCCATTTAATTTCGGATGGGCAGGTTTTACGAACTAAGTTGTGCAATTGTTGTTGGTGGAAGTCGCGGGTTTCCATCTCTGTGTCTGCTGTGAATTGTGGACAAGATGGAGTGTCATTCGGGGTAAGAGTATCTTGAAGGGCATCTGCCAGAGTGTCGGCTTTTTCTTGGTCGGTGGTAGCTATTTTTCCGTTGTGGTGGAGTGGGGGTATGCGTACTTTATCTCGGGTCAAGCATCTGGCAATGCGCCATACTGAGTTGGTTTCGTGATCGAGACTTTCTAGCGTGTTTTGCCATTGTTGGGCAGTGTAATTTGAGTTTCGTTGCCTAACCAAGTTGTTGAGGTAATGGAAGGCTTCGAGATCGACTATGTGGCGAGTTTTCTGCCATCTACGTCTTGCTCGATTTCGTTCCGCAGCCAGCTCTTTAAGGTCTGCTGGAAGCTTGGTGTCGGGTGCCTTTGGTACGTGTATTGGGACTGCCGTAATTGTTGCCAGCTTGATGGCATGTTCGAACTGCGTTACGGCCTCGTCGAGCTCCGCTTGGGAGTTGAGTTGTTCCTCGGGGAGGTTTTCGCTAATTGTGCGTTCAAAAATTTCCCAGTTTGCTTTTGAGTAATTGTACCTTGGTGATGGCTGTGACATCAGAATCGGGCCTTCTAAAGAGATTATTACTGGGAGGTGGTCAGATGAGAGTTCGTTTCTGACTTGTAGGGTTATTCTTTGGTTAATGTGCCTGGCGATTGCTATGTCCAGGATGTCTGAGCTTTGATTTCTTGCGAATGGGATGTAGGTGGGTTCGTTGGGAGCATGAATTATGTAGTCGGAGTTGTTCTCGTGCTGGAGTAATGCGTTTCAGGCTGTATTGGTGTGCCTGCAGTTCCAAATTTGGTGCTTGGCATTGAGATCTCCTGCAATTAGTACTCTGTTGTTTATTTCTAGAATTTGGTCAATTTCCCCCGTGTTTAATGGTCCTGGTGGGTTGTACGCCGCTACTAGTAGTGTTCGAGAATTTTCAATAGTGATGAATATGCCTATTGCTTCTAGGGTCGCAAATTGTGGGAGTAAAGCTACATCATGTGCTACGTTTTGTTTTATGATTATGGCTGTGCCTCCACCGCGATTGTTCCTATCCTTCCTGTGTGAGATGTAACCCGGTATATTGAATCTAATGTTGTTGTCTAAATGTGTTTCGGTGATAAGCGCTATTTGTATATTATTTGAGTTTAGGAAGTCTGAAAGTTCAGTTTTTCGTCTTCGTAAGCCTCTAGCATTCCAAGTAAGTACTTTGAGGATGGGTTTAAGGGCCATTAAGGAAGGCAGGAGTGGTGAGGAGTTGGAAAAAGTCGGCGTAGGTAGAGAGGATAGAACGGGTCTCCGACGGCTTCTCGATGAGATGACGGAGCACGTGGGTGCAAGTCTCCATCAGGTCCTCATCAGTCATCCCGCGTTGTAGTACCTCCTGGTACATCTCCCTCTGGTAGCTTCGTCTTGGGTCTTCTGTCGTCTTCGTTTCAGGTTGAGGAGGTGGTCTCCGTCCGTCCCTGGGTGGTTGCGGCTGTTCCTTCCTGGTCCTGGGCCGGCTCCTATTCTCCCGATCAGGCACCGGGCCACCTACAGCCCGCACGCGGCTAGCTTGTGGAGCCGTAGCTCTGGGTCGAGCCACCTTGACGGCCGTCGGTGCTGGGCGCGCACTTGCCGATCCCCCGCCACGTGTTTTGCCCTCCTGAATTTCGCGAACCAGGGCAACCTGCCGCTGGTACTCTGGACATGCCCGGTAGCGGGCCCCGTGGCCCCGTCCGCGGCATAGAGCACACTTTCTTTCAGGAGGGGGAACAACGCAGGAGGCCGACTCATGCGACCCAGTGCACTTCGAGCACACAGGGGCTGACACCGTGCACCTCGCTGCCGTGTGCCGCAGCTGCTGGCACCGGTTGCACTGGACCGGGATGATAGGGCGGCGGTAGGGCTCAATCTTCACCCGGAAGTGAAGGACGTACTCGAGCCTCCGTAGTCGGTCTAGGTCATCGGCGGTCGCCACGTCGACGAGGTAGATTGGGAGAGGTGTCCGGTCCCTGTTGAATCTCCGGAGCTGGACCACTCGGAGGACTGACAGGTGCGCCATTGTCAGCTCCTTCTTCAGGGCTTCCTCTGCTCCGTCGAAGAGGACGTTCTTCACCACCGCCCGGTGCGTCTGGTTCTGCGTTGAAGTGGTAATCTGAAAGACTACCCGCCTTTCCCGAAGGAACGCAACCAAGTGCCCGTAATCTGCGACTGTCCTGGTTCGCACCAGGAAGTCGCGAGATATCGGGGCCCTCGAGATTACGTAACCCTCGTTGGGGCAGGCAGCATCAAACTCCTCCATTAACCTGCACAGAGAAGCAGAAAGATTACGGGAGACATAGATCGGAGGCTGAAGGACGACGTTGAGGGCATCAGCATAGGAGCGGGAGGGTTCGGGGGGCAGTGGGTAGGGGTTGGCAGGAATGGGGATAGGGTCGGGTCTGGATGAGGGTCCGGGTTGGGGAGAAAAGGAAGCGGAGTTAGGGCCAGGGCGACGGGAGACGGGATGAGTGACGGGTTGTGGGGAGAGGTGGGTTGAGAGAGGTAGGAAACCAGGAGGAGGGGGGACGGGGTGGGCGAGGAGGGCAGGAATAGGAGAAGACGGGCCAGGGATAGGGGAGACAGGACGAGGGGGTGGGGTGGGTTGGGGGGCACAGGAGCGGATGGATGAGGACGAGGATGAACGGGAAGCAGGGAGTGGGGAGTCGAGGGCAGCCGGGGTGACGGACAGGCATGGAATCACAGCCGGGCTGCTATCCATACCAGCGGGGTTAGGGGTAGAGCGAGGAGTGGGTGCGGAGGTGCGAGGACTCGGTGCAGAGGAGCGGGGAGAGGGACCAGAGGAGCGAGGAGTGGGTACGGAGGATCGAGGAGTGGGAGCAGAGGAGCGAAGAGAGGGTCCAGAGGAGCGAGGAGTGGGTGCAGAGGATCGAGGAGTGGGTGCAGAGGATTGAGGAGTGGGAGCAGAAGGAACAGCGGAAGCACCAAACTGAAGCTGGGTCTTGGCAACCGCTTGCCTAGTGACCCGCAACTCCGACGGGGAGCCCTTCATGGTCTTTCGCTGCTTGGTCATGGAGAAAAATGGGAGGATAGTACAAGTAAGCAAGTATGTGAATGAAAAAGTAGTAAGAAGGAAGAGTAGAAAAAGCTTAAGCTACCTAACAGGGGGCTTAAAAACTATAAAAAGAGGAAAAGATAGGACAGTGGAAGAGAAAGAACAGCTAGTGGGCGCTAAAAAGCCCGAAAAGCAGAGGTCCTACCCGAAGGTGCCGAGATTCCAGTCAAAAGACTGTTAGCAGCGGACGTGCTTTTCTACCCAGTTAGACTGTTGGGTGCTTTTGCTAGCCCAGGTGGACCAACAAAAGGTGGCGGACCGTGTAGAGAACGGCCGCCGCTGCGTACGTTGAAGTTGCCGGCGGTTGCTGGCTGGCTCGCCGAGGGGGCCGCTTGGAGGTTTGCGCTGGCTGTCTGCTCTGCTTCAGCCAAAAAAGGCTGGAAGAGCGGAAGCTGGCTGCTCTGCTTCAGGCCAAAAGGCTGGAAGAGCGCCTCTCGTTGATCTCTTGTAGACTTGTAGACTTCCTCTTTCGGCGAACTCTATCTTGGGGCCGAATACAAGGGCTGAAACAAGGGTAGAAAGCAAACGGACCTCTCAGAAAACAAGACATTTCAGATCTGTGACCTTGTTTGTTTTCTTCTTCGACATTAGCATTAGCATGGATAATGTGACCTCGTAGAGTTTTTAACTGTTACTCTCTCACTTTTCCTTTCACTGTGTTGTTTTTATCCAACACAAATTCACTGGAAGATTGCTTCGTTCTGCCAATTTACTAAGGTGAGCCAGTTAAATTCTCCGCCACTTCACCTCCTTCGTGGCGTAACCCCCCCTTCCGGATGGTTCACTCGCAAGGTAGTCCAACACAGGACATCCACAGTCCCTCTACTTCCCAAGGTCGCGGTTTCAAACCCGGCAGTGGGCGATGGCTATTTCCGGGCTTAAAAATGGCTTACCATGGCTTACTTCGGAAGGGAAATAAAGGTGGTGGTTTCGTGTTGTAGATTTACGGCAGGAAAAACTACCTGAAGCCTGATTATCAGACCTCTGAGAAAAATTTCCGGTCTTTCACGCACAATGTAGAATGCGACGCTAAGCACCATAGAAGTTAAAGAGTGTCCGTAAAAAATTATTTTCTCCCACAATCCCTTGCTCAGCAGCAGCGCACCTTACATGCCACAGCAGTCGCCATAAACTTGCTCGAAGAATCGCACTTGATGTCGCACGAAAATACAGCCGCCAACTCGCTGACTCACTAACTGACAGATGCAACCTCAACTCACCCACAACTGCCTGCTTTCGCGAGTACGCTCGCTTATACAGTAGGTGGAATCTTCCACAGAACATTGTAGAACTATTTCGATGTACATTCTGAAGGAGTTGAGGCAGAAACTTCCAGAAGGTTCTGGTTATCTGCGGGTAGCGCGCCCGGTGTTTACGCTGGTGAGCGGTACTTTTCGTTGTTTATTCCAACTGTCCAGCGCCGACCTTCCGATAACCTTACGTCATAGTACCTGCGACACACACACACACACACATATATATATATATATATATATATCGTTTGACAGTATATCCTATTTGCATTTTATCCATTTTGAGATTTTTATATAATTTGATTCGGAATTTCAAGCTCCGTCGATCTGTAATAACCATTAAGTGAAAAAATAGGATGTTAATGCCATTTCAAAGCAAAATACGATATCTCTTTTGTGACATCGCATATATTCAGACTAGAAATTACTCCTATGTGCCTTTATCACCTATGAGATTGTGTATGTTACTTGTTGTGCGAGAATGTCTCCAACGTGCAGAGCCCAAACTTACTCCATGTGCAAACATGCGAGAATGTTGTCAAAAATCGTATTCTAGCTTTGTATGTGAATAAATTTTGATGTTGGTATGGAGTCTTGTGTTACTGTGAGTTCGTTCCTCCTTCAATAACGACAAATTACACAACACCTATCGAAAGTACCTGACCCCAAATAATAGAAGCAGCAATCATTAAATTTTTGTTTATTATTCGTAGCTTCATACTGTAACTTTAAAGCCCCAGGAGTCATTATTACTGTAGTAGGAATAACCTCCAAATCTGTATATTGTATAAAACAATTAACTTAATGTAAATTATACCCAAAATCAAACTCCATGATTAATATTTCTGGACGGTATTTTAAGTACTGTGTTTGCGTTTCATAAGGTTCCTCGCCATGGCCGAGCGTTTGAGGCAGAATACTTCGGACTACAGGCAAGGAACGGGGATAGTTCGGCTCGCTCCCTCTATCACTTGCTGTGTTAAGCATTATCATTGTTATACCCTTCATAATCTACGTACTAAAATACTAATTTATCTACGATTATTATTTCTAACAGATGGACTACAGAGGCTTCATGTTCCGAGGTCCGAGGTCATGTTCGAGTAATGTTGCGAATGATGTCTCGGGGATGTTTCCTCAAGCAAAGCTACATTTCAGGTGCATCTACTACACAGAATGACACCTGAAAAACACTAAGCAAGACAGGCCAGCAGATTTGGGTAGTGTCAGTGTCACAAATAATGAAATGATAGCCTTGGAGAGCCATGAAATAAAACAAAGTGGTAATACAGAATCATTAAGTAACTAAAGAGAGAAAACACGTGTACAAAGGGAACTTGGTAACGAATATATATGCTGTCTGAGATCTCATGGAAAAGTTACCTTCAGAGAACAAGAACTACGTTGCATGAAAGCATGTTGCTTCCATACAAAACAGAGCCAAGTAGAGGTGGAAAATCTTTGTGGAGCTATTACATGTGAGCAAGGCAAATTATTATTTGACAATTTCTGGAATGGCCTACCAACATTTGCAGAAAAAGGAGTTATGTTAAGGGATTGGTGAGTACAAGAAATGTTAGGATAACATGGGAGAATGTTGCATTCAAACATTTGAAATAGGAAGACATGGCATGTATTTCTCAAAGGACAGTGGTGAAAGGGTTAGTGTGTACCACAAATTCTTTTTAAATACTTTAAATGTTGGTGAAGATCTGTATAAACGTTGGGTCACCAGAATGGACCACAGATGTAGCTATTCCACTAGTGAAAACGAATATGAACCTGAATAAATGGAAAACAGTGCTACTTTTGCGCAGTTTGATATTCATAAGAAGGAAACCATCTGAAGAAATACAAATGAAAATAAAAAGGGCAAACAGTGAAAAAGGAGAGGAAGATTCGATCACAAAATGAAGAAAACAACAAACGGAAGTTTTAATGGGCTGTATACACTTTCTCCCTAAAGTGTCTAGTCGTTAGTGTAGAAAAGCATTAAACAAACTGTATGTAAAATCAAATTTTAGGTCATATTTGCACATGTTCAGTGTCTTTAAGAGTGGTGTAAAGACAAGGGAATTGAACCAGTAGAACGCAGTCTTTTCCAAGGAATACTAGACCAGGAAAATATCACAATACAAACATCTTTTCTGAAAAGATCAGTGTGATACTTACTCTGCTCATAAGACAAGAAACAAAGTGACCAAATCCACAATGATGCACATGTTGAGAAGAAGGATGGAAGTCGAGACGCGAAATTTGCTGCTAAAGAAGTGCATCGCCTGAAAAACTCATTGTTGCTATGGACATGCAAAGTGTCCTTCTTTGGCCCAGGACCTTAGCTTCATCAATGTATCAAACAGATATTACAGCTTAATAACTTCACGTTCTATGAATTAAATTTTGCATAGGATCACTTTTATGCATGACATGAGGTGGAAGGTGGTGCAACTTCAAATGAATTCGCCTCCTGTGTCATCGACTACTTTTCTAAAGAAGTTGGAAATTACAAAGAAGTCGAATTAATATTATTTGTTATTTTCAGCATATAAATGAGGTTCCTGTAAAGCGCATTGAGTGAATTTTCTGAGAAGAGATAGATGAAAGTTGCATTGAATTTAGAGAAGGGTCACACGATGATGAAGGCAAGCGGTATTCGCTCAGTTCTTGAACATCTCTTTAAGCCACCTATTAATGCTCTTTCAGATTACGTTTCAAGAATGGATTGGCAAGACCAAAACATCCATATAATATACATGTGATCAACCATGATTTCTTCGTGAAGTATGAGAGCTTGAAACAATTTACCTTCCTTATAAGGCCGGGAAGAAGGATTGGTGATCCAACTGTAACAGAAATTCGATAGCTTCAATATCTTGCAGATGGCAGCATAAATTTTCAATTGGACTACTTTGGGAACTGGAAACCACTCAGATCAGTGCATCCCAAAACGCCTTTATGGAGAACAAATGCCAATTTCGAAGTCGAAAAATTTTCATCTCCAGGAACTCATGAAAGTGGTCGAAGTGATTATCACCCATTTTACGATAATTTACCATTCCAGAAGAAATTTAAATTCTCAGTTAAAAGCTGAAATAATTGTTGAAGACCTTGTCGCAATGAGTTAATTTTGTGCTGTGTGTTTTTGTGTTTTGAGTTAAACAATACACTAGCGTGAATCCCAAATTACTTTAGATTGTGGATGCTTAGCAGTATAATATTCGTTATCTATCTTGTGAACACAGTGTCAAGAAACAGTGTCAGTCCGGAACATATGATGGCAAGTATGTTCCCAGAGAAAAAGGATATTGTTATTTTAAAAAATCATTATAATTTCAGTCTTTTGACAATATTTTCATTTAATTGTGTGTTTGTATTCGTTACAGTACTAACAAATTTCATATGAAACATCACCTATTTGGCTAGCTCAGAACTAAGAGATACCTATGTGCAGAATCAATTAACACACCAACTTCTTTGTTATAATTATTATAAACCACTAAGCTGAACATGCTTGCTTATTAATAGAAGTGTAGTACTAGCAAGCAGATAACAACATCTACATTAAATCTTACTTATCACATTTTAAAAGCTTTGTTTCCATTTTCTGAAAAGCTGTTGTTGTACAAAAGAGGTATTGCCTAAACAACGATGATATATTGAGCTTTTATGAAAAAGGGTTATATATCAAACGTCTTTTATACGCAATTATTCACATTTTCCTTTTTATATGCTTTAAATCTAGAAACATATTCAATACTAAAACTTTCTTCCAAGCCTATACGCGAAATAGTTTAAGAGCTATATAAAATCAGTTTTTCGGGCTTCGATTCAAGAGCATTTCGTAAACATTTTAATCAGCACGATTTTCCATACAAAGAGAAATTACTTAATTATTTCTATCACTCCACCTCTATTTAGCAGTTATTTGAACAAGAAGGAACCTGCAGATTCTGGAATAGAACACTATACAGTTTTAATGCAATTCCTTAACACAATTATTTTCGGTAATTAGTGAGAGCGATCTCAGATTTACACAGCAACCCAAATGTGTTAGTTCCGGAATTATATTATGTTCAGGATATAGAGCTTCGAACCCTGTACCTTCTAATCAAAATCCATGTTTGTAGTTCGATAAACCCGTCGTCGTTTTTCCAGCACTGTAATTGTATTAGTTTAGGAGTTATAGGTAGTTAAATATGCACCAGAATAGAACCCGGTACTTCCTGGTTAAAATCCGTAATTAAAATTATGGATTTTAAGTTAATTCACTCGAATTTATTCCAGCGCTCTAACTGTATTAGCTTCGCAAGCATAGGATGTTAAACATACATGGCAATCGAACCCGGTACCACATGATTAATATATTTTCACAAAATGATTTTTTGAAATTAAGTATAGCCGTAATGATTCGTTCCTTCGCACAAGTTAGAGAGTGTGTGTAATTCCGCATGCAGAGGAAAACTATATCTCATTCTCGAAGCATGCTGGGGGGCGTAAACATGGTTTCCTTCGGAAGGAAAGTAAAGCCGGAGGCCCGTGTCGTAGGTATATGGCACGTAAAAGAACCTCAAGCCTGATAAAGGGGTCTCTTAGCAAAATTTTCGGTCTTTCAAGCCTAATATAGAATGGGACGCTAAGGACCACAGCAGTTACAGAGCGTCCATAAATAAAATTCAATTTAATTTAATTTATACTCTCGAGTGTTCTGACTAATACTAATGTAGTGAGGAGGAACGATATATTTATGGAGAAGAATATAAATTCGAAATGTCATAAAGCCAATAGTAGGTACATTAGAAGGGATCGAGCACAGTTTTTTGGGCATATATGGGAAAGGATAGGGAAAACGAGACTAGATGGGGCGGTTCAGGAGGAAAATGGGTTTATATGGGCGAGATAGGGAATACGACAACCGATACTATGCTAGACAGGACTGAAGGACGGAAATACGTTTATATGGAAGAGATAGAGGAGAGGTGTTAGGCTAGACAGAGGCTGAGGAGTAGAGTATGGTTTCTGTGAAAGGTATAGGAAACGAGGAGAGGTGTTAGGCTAGACAGAGTTGAAGGGTAGAGTATGTCCTTTATATGACAGAGGTAGGGAACAGGAGGGGAGGTGTTAGGCTAGACAGGTTGTGGAGTAGAGTATGGTTTATATGAAAGGTATAGGAAAACGAGGAGAGGTGTTAGGCTAGACAGAGTTGAAGGGTAGAGTATGTCTTTTATATGAGAGAGGTAGGGAACAGGAGGAGAGGTGTTAGGCTAGACAGAGTTGAAGAATAGAGTTTGTCTTTTATATGAGAGAGGTAGGGAACAGGGGTAGGAGTGTTAGGCTAGAGAGAGGTTGAGGAGTACAGTATGGTTTATATGAGATATATAGGAAAACGAGGAGAGATATTAGGCTAAGGAGGTTGAGTATGCGTTTATAAGGAGAGACGAGAAAACGTAGAGATCCTATGCTACGATAGACAGGTGTTAAAGGTAGAATGTGTTTTATATAGGTTAGATAGAAATCCAAGGAGAGATACTATGCTAGACAGGGGCAGGAGGGGAATGCGCTTTATGAGAGGTAAGGGATACGGGGAGAGACGGTAGACTAGACAGAGGTTTAGAGTAGAGTATGCGTTTATACGTATGAGGGTATAGGAACAGGAGAAGAGGTATTAGGCTACGCAGAGTTGAAGGGTAGAGTATGTTTTTTTATATGAGAGAGGTAGGGAATACGAGAAGTGCTAGGCTAGCCAGCGATTGATGAGTATAGCATGCGTTTATAGGGAAAAGATAGGGAAAACGAAGGGAGCTGTTAGACTAGACAGGGTTGAACGAGGGAAGTGCGTTTATATGGGAGATATAGCAAACCGAGGAGAGGCATTAGGCTAGGAGGGTTTGAGTATGTGTTTATAAGGAGAGACAAGAAAACGGAGACCGATTCTATGCTAGGATAGACAGGTGTTAAAGGTAGAATGTGTTTATAAGGTTAGATAGGAAACCAAGGAGAGATACTCAGCTAGAACAGGAGCGGATTGCGGTTATGAGAGGTAGGGGATACGGGGAGAGATGCTATACTCGACACAGGTTGAGAGTAGAGTATGCGTTTATGTGTATGAGAAGTATAGGAATAGACGGAGTGGTGTTAGGCTAGACACCTACTGAAGGATTAGCAATATGGGTTTATATGTAGGAGAGATAGGGAACAGGAGGGGAGGTGCTAGACTTTGAAAGCGACTTTAGACGAGAACTTCCTGGATAGCTGTTTGTTGTCAATGCTAGCACACAAATTCTAGACAGCTGCAGCACGTAACCCACTCAGGGAAAAAGGTGACCCACTAACGTAAAAAGGTAAGGAATTCAGGTAGCATCACAGGGTAGGACAGATTCCGGGAAGCGGATATAGCATAGTTCCGTATGATTTCACAGGTAATTTAGATAGTATCATAGGTATTTAGGATAATTCAAATATCATAGGCGTTTAGAGTCACTCAGGGTATATTCCAGAGGCTGACTGCAGCATAGCTGTGTATGATTTCACAGGTAATTCAGATAGTATCGTAGGTATTTGGGCTGATTCAAGTATCATAGGTGCTTAGAGTAACTCAGCTAGTATCACGGAGAAGGACAGATTCCATGGTTTAGTGCGTGTATAGTTCCGTGTGATGTCACAGGTAATTCACATAGTATCGCGGGTATTTAGGATAATTCGAGTATCACAGGTGTTTAGAGCCGCTCAGCTAGTATCACAGAAGGCTAGATTCCAGGGGCAGGACGTATAATAGTTGTATATGATTTCACAGGCAATTCAGCTAGTATCGTGGACATTTATGCTATCAGCTGGTATCCCAGGAGGCTAGATTCCAGAAGCTAACTGTATCATAGCTGTGCGTGATTTCACAGGTAATTCAGCTAGTATCCTAGGTATTTAGGCTAATTCAGCTAGTATCACAGGAGGACAGATTCCAGGCTCGGTTATAACATAGTTTCGTATTTCACAGGTAGTTCAGGTAATATCGTAAGTATTTGGGGTAATCGACATAGTTTCCAGATATTAGTGCTAATTTTGATCAGCGATTTGTATCAAATCTATTTAAGGTAATTGCAGGTGATTTGGATTGTATCAATGGTATTTGAGTCATTTTAACAGGTATTTCAGATAATATCACAGGTGGTAGTGTTAATTTCACTCAGGAATTCGTATCAGAGCTATTTAAGGTAATTTCACATGATTAGGGTAGTATCACAGGTATTTAAGTCATTTTAACAGATAATTCAGATAGTATCACAGGTATTCATGGTAGTATAGAGAGTAATTAGATTATAAACATTTCTCATCCAACGTTACAACAATTTATATAATTTTTTCTAAATCTTACAAACCTCTCTTATATGTTAAACTGTTAGTGTGTGAGGTGGAGAGGGATAAACTGTATATGGTTTACAAACTGAAAAGCTTTACGTCAACATACCTTTATTTCAGTTCGTTGTACGTGCCTCTCCCCTTTTATCTAGGCTTGAGACTAGCACTAGGATTGCTCCTAATGGCAGGGTTAACACCTCCCCTTCCATCTTCTTCTTTCTTCATCAAGCGTCTGCTAAGTGTATACAATGCACATGGATAAACTTCATTTTTTAAGATTGTAGTCTCACAAGAAAATCTTTATCTTCGACTTACATTCTCTTAAGCACTGTTTGTAATACTATAATGTCCATACGCATAGGTAGTTATTCCATCCTGGGCAATAACTCTCTTATCATCAAAGGGACTCAATGTAATTTTATTCACTTGCACTGTGGTAACAGCATGCTTTCGTGCTAGGATTAGATTCATAGGCGTTCTGATGATTTCACAGGTTTTAAGAGGGTCTGTATAGCTGTCAAACGTAATGTACTGCTTAATAGCGCTACGTTTTATACCTTTAATCTTTTTTATCATCGAGCCTTGAATATCTAAGGCATACATCTTAGGTCGTAGTCCGACAAAACGAGGATGATTTTGCTATTAGCCTCATCTTTAAATTTTCCAAGCACCTTCTTGTTTAGAGCTGAATGGCATATATGGTTAACAGGGTAATCAGCTGTATCCAGATGCTCAAGAAAACGTAGCTTGTCCTGGTACACATCTTCAGTTGTCACACGATGAATGAATGAATCAGTGTCCATATACATAAGCTTTAGGTTTTCAGCTCCGTAATAAGGCAACAACACATCATAATGATAGTGATGCATTAATGTCTTGGAGATGTCCAACACACTCATACCAATGTATATAGGCTTGTTGAACACAATCTGACGAGAGGCCATATGCACAGCAGCTAGATTAGCAGCATATATCGTCCTATCCATAAACGTAGGCTTGGCGATCAACTTTTCCAGAGTCTTCTTATTTGTCACCAGTCGTATATCCATAGGGTTAAGCAGGTTCTCCATAGTTTTTCCAAACATGGCGTTGTAAAAGAGCTTGTAGAGATCCTTCTCGAAGTCATTTGCTGCCTGTTGTCGTAGCCTGTTGTTAAATTCCACATAAGGTTTCAACCACCGAGACTGTCGGAATTGTAGCACACGATGAATTTCTGTTAGTCGTAGTCCATGATTAAGAGTTTGCTTCAAAGCCACGTAATGCACTACATACTTCTTTCGAGCTCCAAGATGAGGTATCAGTTTCTTTGTAGATGATTCCAACGGTTTCATACACTCTGGCAGGAAAGGTAGATTGTTGTGTAGATCGTGAAGTTCTGCAGGATATTCGATATCAACTTCTAATATGTAGCCATGAGGATCATCATCTTGTAGTCTTTCTAAGTTGATTTCTTCAGGCGAAACCCACTGAAATCCACCATAAGGAAGGGCGTGACGAATTGCCCACCCATATTGGTTATTGGCGTCCTCGTATGTGATAAATTGGGTTGGTCTCGACGGATCAAACTTCTCCATATAAGTGTTATTAGCCTCTGCATACCGATGGGAAACTTGGCATAACCTTCTCTTATACCTGATTCCACCATGAGTAGTTGATCATAATCTTGTAACAGTTCTAGTTGAATTCCTGTATACAGTAGCATGGCATCCCATGTAATTCCTGGAGAGGTTAAATAATGTGCAGGATCAACTTTATGTGTTTTGAGGGTTTGCTCTCTGAATGTCTCAAAGACATCAGCTAGAAGAAGCACATCTGAAGTTAAGTAGAGATCGCTGTACTCTCCCAGGTTTCTCACATTAAACAGCTCTAATACGTTTCTAACATGTTCGTAGTCAGTATCAGTAACTGCTTCTTCGTTTAATCTATTGTAGAAGGAGTCCTTAGGAGGCAAGCAGGTCTCGTTCAGGGCATCCCATGACGTAACTAAATCATATGGAAATACACCCTTACGGGTCATCAACTTCAATTTGTCTTCTCCGAAGTACTTTAGTGTTTCAGGATATGAGGTTAGATTTTTACCAGCTTATCCAAGCTTGTACTGAGGAATCGGAAGCCATCCACTAATCCGAAGCTTTATATCTCCTACATACTTGGTGAATGAGATATAGCTTTCTTCAAAGCTAGGAATTATATCCACGCGTTCATTTGTGCACCCCAACTCCTTTACAATGAAATGCGAGTCATATCCGCTAAGGTTATGCATGAAGACTGGAATATGTTTAGGTGTTTTGCAGGCTAAATTGCATTCATTAATGTAGACTTCCACGATATTCACCGCTGATGTGATCATGGTCGCGTACTTTGTAGTTTTCTCCTTTAAAGCCTTTATCACACAAGTAGCATACTATAGAAGACTCAAAATCCCTTTTTTGTTGATCCGTAAGTTTCAGAGGCTTAGCAGATTTGTATATATTACTAATCATTGTTGCAAGCGATGTCAGGTACAGCATAAACTTCTGAGCAGCATCATAACCACGATATACATAGGGTTGCTTAGGAAGACCAGTTTCGAGATGTTCAACACAGGATGATGACTTCACATAAACACAGAAGCTCCATGGCGAGTGCTCTTGATAAGGTATTGTATAGGAAGTTTCAGGATTGGGTATACACGTATGACATGGAGTGAGAATACTCTCAAAATCAGCATAGATGCCATAAGGTACTTTCAGCATCCTCTCAACATTTTTAAACTGTACAATGATTTCTCCTTGGTAGGCATAACTACCCTTGCAACACCATGTTGTTTACAGATGGCTACATGTTCTTGTAGTTTTTCCAGTCCACTTCGTCCATATCGATCATCAAAATGTGTAAAACAACGCTTACAGATATAAACACATCCATTACATTTAGCTTTCTGGCGTCGAATGAGTTTCTCAAAATTATTTATATATACGTAGTGATGTTTTCCACTGCTGTCATTCAATAGTAGCAGGTCGCGGTGTTCAGGTAGTTCAATATCAGCAACCTTTATCGGATACACTTCGTGCTTCTCATCCAGCCCGAAAACGTTAATAGACATCTTGTTAAGCTTATCAAATTTAGGTATTTGAGAAAGTGGAGTAGGGTAGGAAGCAGAGCTGAAGTCGTACTTATCTTGAAGTTGTTTGTATTTGTTCACACGCTGTGCATTCTTCCCTATGAATTTAGCTAATATAGAGTGCATGAAACATCTCGTCGGTAAAGTTCTGGATGTTTATACACGCTTCTTTAGCTCCGACAGATGACGGTAGTGGTATGTAGCTACTTCCTCGTAACGGATTGTACTTGTTGATACGAAGTCGAACTCCTTCCACAGCAAGCAAAGCCCAGTTGCTACCCTTAAGCTGAGACTCCTCCATTTCAGTCACCAATTTCTTGAATTTCGCTTCTAACGTTGACTCCAGATCCGTTTCTAGAAACACTGGATGATTCCGTGTTTTAAATGTTTTGTCACAGGTTTCTCCAATACTGTTAACGAATCGGCACTCAGCCAGCAGATTAATTTTTACGCTCTTGTGAATGCTAAGCTCTTTATGCACAGCCAGGATCATCCGTTGGTTTGCCTCATTCAGGTACATATTCAGGTCCTTAGGCGATTCGCATCGTATAAAATACGATTTCAATCGTCCTTCGAATGAAGTTACAGTCCTCCATTTTTGACAGTAACTGATGTTTAGTAGGCTCCAATCTGCTTTTCTTCTGAGGGCTGTTTGTTTCACATATATCTTCGTGTTGCTGGCCCTTACAACCATCATTGAAGGTCAAGCTACAATGTTTACATTTGAAGAGCTTCTTACAAGACATCTCATGTCTTCTCTTGTGATAACCTCGGAGGAACTTCTCCCCACATTTTCCGCAAGCGTATCCAGTAGCACTTGGAATAATATCCATATACGCTGATTTATTCATCTTTATTCTTGAAGTAATAACATATTAATCCTTCTTCAAGAGAAACGTAGACCTCTTCACCTTGATTACACTACAGAAAGCTGATTATTCTTGGAGAGAACACGATGTTAATACCTCAAGACTAAATAGCACAATAGAAGTCCAATGACCTAGGTCGCCCTGTTTATAGAGGGAGCACGAACCTTTTAGATCAATCATAAACTCGCTCCATAACTAGTTGTATATGATCGCTCTACGCGTATTAACCTCCGTCATATAACCTCACGCACAGAGACAGGATGTTTATGACGTTACACCCAGAGACAGGATGTCTGACAGTATAAAACACGTTTAAACTCGTCTCGTAACTACATATATATGCTGTCACACCAACAAGAGAAGTATTCACACACGCTTATTCAGACATGTTGCCATTCAAAGCCTAGCACAAACACCACCACCGCTACCACCATCCATTACACCAAAGCTAGCACATTCTCCATTATCACAATACTTAAAAGGAAAGGCTTAAAAAGTAACGTAGAAGATTTTCTCCCTTGTTTAGCTAAATGTATTTATATACTACATTATTTCATGTTTTTATTCCTTTTCAATTCTTCCTTTCCATCTTCCCACAGAAAGACCATTCATTGCATTTCACTACAATCACGAGCAAAGCAATTTTCCCAGAGTTACAGAGATTCTAAGCTTCTAGAATCGAACCTGGTAATACTTTTTATTAATATATTTTCAGTAATTTAGATCCCCCACATCAGCACCTACCATTTAATCTTTACTCAAACCTGATGTGATTCATAGGCTTGAAGATATATGAAATCACCCCTTCGGGATTCGATCTGAGTACTTTAAAGTAATTATTGTGATGATAACGATATTTAGGAACTAGGTACTCTGTTTACTTTTTACTTGACATGTCTATCTAAAATGGATTACGAGTTATTAAATTTGTAAGTAAATTTCATTGAATCGGTATTCGAAACCTGAACACCAGGAACAAAATTATTTTTAATATTATTTTGGTATGTTAATCAAGGCTGTATGCAGTTACGCAATCAACCTAAGTGACATATCCTAGAGTATAGAGGAAAATGAAGGAAATCATTAAAAGATCGGGATTCGAACTAAAGACAACTGATTGACATTTATATATAGCATTAATTACGCATCATAGGAGCTATCAAACATGCTTCGATCTATCCCTCTATCTCTCAGACTTTCTGAGATAATGGAGATTTTAAAATTAAGGATCGAACCCAGGATTTCAGGTATCTAAGTACACATTCATAAGATAGTACCTAATAACTAAAACGCAATAACGTTTATTTGGCGTTTTTTGGTAATTAGTTTAGGAGTTATTAAATTTATAGTTAAATTTCATTGAATCGGTATTCGAACCCTGAACAACAGAAACAAAATTATTTTTAATATTAGTTTGGTATGTTAATCAAGGCTGTATGCAGTTACGCAATCAACCTAAGTGACATATCCTAGAGTATAGAGGATTATATCTCCTGAATGAAAAGAGATAAAACAATGCGATAAAAGCTAGTAAATTCCTTGGAATGCGGCGCGTCCTAAGCATATTATTCTAAGTTGATCGGGATGCCTGGGTTTGAATCCTAGGAGTGATTACAAACTATCTTCTAATACTCAGAAGCTAATTAAGATAAAGACGCCATATAAACTTTATTACATTTATGTCATTAAGTGGTTTCTTCTGAATCTGTATTTGGGAATCTGATGTCCTGGGTTCAATCCTTAATTTTTAAATCTTCATTATCTTAGAAACCAAGAGAGGTAGAGGGATGGATCAAAGCATAATGGATAGCTTCTGTAATGGGAGATTAATTCTGTATATAATTTCCAATCAGTTGTACATAATTCGAATCTCGATCTTTCAATGATGTCCTTAATTTTCCTCTATACTCTAGAATATTTCACTTAGATTGATGGTGTAACTGCATACAGCTCCTTTAAACATGTCAAACTAATATTGTAAATAATTTTGTTTGTGGTGTTCTGGGTTCGAATACCGATTCAATGAAATTTAATTATAAATTTAATAACTCCTTAACTAATTACCATAAAACACCAAATAAACGATATTGCATTTAAGTTATTAGGTACTATCTTATGAACGTGTACTTAGATACTTAAAATCCTGGGTTCGATCCTTAATTTTAAAATCTCCATTATCTCAGAAACTCTGAGAGATAGAGGGATAGATCAAAGCATGTTTGATAGCTCCTATGATGCGTAATTAATGCTATATATAAATGTCAATCAGTTGTCTTTAGTTCGAATCCCGATCTTTTAATGATTTCCTTCATTTTCCTCTATACTCTAGGATATGTCACTTAGGTTGATTGCGTAACTGCATACAGCCGTGATTAACATACCAAACTAATATTAAAAATAATTTTGTTCCTGTCGTTCAGGTTTCGAATACCGATTCAATGAAACTTACTTACAAATTTAATAACTCGTAATCCATTTTAGATAGACACGTCAAGTAAAAATTAAACAGAGTACCTAGTTCCTAAATATCGTTATCATGACAATAATTACTTTAAGGTACTCAGATCGAATCCCGAAGGGGTGATATATATCTTCAAGCCTATGGATCACATCAGGTTTGAGTAAAGATTAAATGGTAGGTGTTGATGTGGGGGATCTAAATTACTGAAAATATATTAATAAAAAGTATTACCAGGTTCGATTCTAGAATCTTAGAATCTCTGTAACTCTGGGAAAATTGCTTTGCTCGTGATTGTAGTGAAATGCAATGAATGGTCTTTCTGTGGGAGGATGGAAAGGAAGAATTGAAAAGGAATGAAAACATGAAATTATGTAGTATATACATACATTTAGCTAAACAAGGGAGAAAGTCTTCTACGTTACTTTTTAAGCCTTTCCTTTTAAGTATTGTGATAATGGTTATTGTGCTAGCTTTGGTGTAATGGATGGTGGTAGCGGTGGTGTTGTGTGTGCTAAGCTTTGAATGGCAACATGCCTGAATAAGCGTGTGTGAATACTTCTCTTGTTGGTGTGACAGCATATACATGTAGTTACGAGAGGAGTTTAAACGTGTTTTATACTGTCAGACATCCTGTCTCTGGGTGTAACGTCATAAACTTCCTGTCTCTGGGCGTGAGGTTATATGACGGAGGTTAATACGCGTAGAGCGATCATATACAACTAGTTATGGAGCGAGTTTATGATTGATCTAAAAGGTTCGTGCTCCGTCTATAAACAGGGTGATCTAGGGCATTGGACTTCTATTGTGCTATTTAGTCTTGAGGTATTAACATCGTGTTCTCTCCAAGAATAATCAGCTTTCTGTAGTGTAATCAAGGTGAAGAGGTCTACGGTTCTCTTGAAGAAGGATTAATATGTTATTACTTCAAGAATGAAGATGAATAACTCAGCGTATAAGCATATTATTCCAAGTGCTACTGGATACGCTTGCGGAAAATGTGGGAAGAAGTTCCTCCGAGGTTATCACAAGAGAAGACATGAGATGTCTTGTAAGAAGCTCTTCAAATGTAAACATTGTAGCTTGACCTTCAATGATGGTTGTAAATGCCAGCAACACGAAGATATATGTGAAACAAACAGCCCTCAGAAGAAAAGCAGATTGGAGTCTACTAAACATCAGTTACTGTCAAAAATGGAGGACTGTAACTTCATTCGAAGGACGATTGAAATCGTATTTTATACGATGCGAATCACCTAAGGACCTGAATATGTACCTGAATGAAGCAAACCAACGGATGATCCTGGCTGTGCATAAAGAGCTTAGCATTCACAAGAGCGTAAAAATTAATCTGCTGGCTGAGTGCCGATTCGTTAACAGTATTGGAGAAACCTGTGACAAAACATTTAAAACACGGAATCATCCAGTGTTTCTAGAAACGGATCTGGAGTCAACGTTAGAAGCGAAATTCAAGAAATTGGTGACTGAAATGGAGGAGTCTCAGCTTAAGGGTAGCAACTGGGCTTTGCTTGCTGTGGAAGGAGTTCGACTTCGTATCAACAAGTACAATCCGTTACGAGGAAGTAGCTACATACAACTACCGTCATCTGTCGGAGCTAAAGAAACGTGTATAAACATCCAGAACTTTACCGACGAGATGTTTCATGCACTCTATATTAGCTAAATTCATAGGGAAGAATGCACAGCGTGTGAACAAATACAAACAGCTTCAAGATAAGTACGACTTCCGCTCTGTTTCCTACCCTACTCCACTTTCTCAAATACCTAAATTTGATAAGCTTAACAACATGTCTATTAACGTTTTCGGGCTGGATGAGAAGCACGAAGTGTATCCGATAAAGGTTGCTGATATTGAACTACCTGAACGTCGCGACCTGCTACTATTGAATGACAGCAGTGGAAAACATCACTACGTATATATAAATAATTTTGAGAAACTCATTCGACGCCAGAAAACTAAATGTAATGGATGTGTTTATACCTGTAAGCGTTGTTTTACGCATTTTGATGATCGATATGGACGAAGTGGACTGGAAAAACTACAAGAACATGTAGCCATCTGTAAACAACATGGTGTTGCAAGGGTAGTTATGCCTACCAAGGAGAAATCATTTGTACAGTTTAAAAATGTTGAGAGGATGCTGAAAGTACCTTATGGCATCTATGCTGATTTTGAGAGTATTCTCACTCCATGTCATACGTGTATACCCAATCCTGAAACTTCCTATACAATACCTTATCAAGAGCACTCGCCATGGAGCTTCTGTGTTTATGTGAAGTCATCATCCTGTGTTGAACATCTCGAAACTGGTCTTCCTACGCAACCCTATGTATATCGTGGTTATGATGCTGCTCAGAAGTTTATGCTGTACCTGACATCGCTTGCAACAATGATTAGTAATATATACAAATCTGCTAAGCCTCTGAAACTTACGGATCAACAAAAAAGGGATTTTGAGTCTTCTATAGTATGCTACTTGTGTGATAAAGGCTTTACAGGAGAAAACTACAAAGTACGCGACCATGATCACATCAGCGGTGAATATCGTGGAAGTCTACATAATGAATGCAATTTATCCTGCAAAACACCTAAACATATTCCAGTCTTCATGCATAACCTTAGCGGATATGTCTCGCATTTCACTGTAAAGGAGTGCACAAATGAACGCGTGGATATAATTCCCAGCTCTGAAGAAAGCTATATCTCATTCACCAAGTATGTACGAGATATAAAGCTTCGGATTAGTGTATGGCTTCCGATTCCTCAGTACAAGCTTGGATAAGCTGGTAAAAAATCTAACCTCATATCCTGAAACACTAAAGTACTTCGGAGAAGACAAATTGAAGTTTATGACCCGTAAGGGTGTATTTCCATATGATTTTGTTACGTCATGGGATGCCCTGAACGAGACCTGCTTGCCTCCTAAGGACTCCTTCTACAATAGATTAAACGAAGAAGCAGTTACTGATACTGACTACGAACATGTTAGAAACGTATGGGAGCTGTTTAATGTGAGAAACCTGGGAGAGTACAGCGATCTCTACTTAACTTCAGATGTGCTTCTTCTAGCTGATGACTTTGAGACATTCAGAGAGCAAACCCTCAAAACACATAAAGTTGATCCTGCACATTATTTAACCTCTCCGGGAATTACATGGGATGCCATGCTACTGTATACAGGAATTCAACTAGAACTGTTACAAGATTATGATCAACTACTCATGGTGGAATCAGGTATAAGGGAAGGTTATGCCAAGTTTCCCATCGGTATGCAGAGGCTAATAACACTTATATGGAGAAGTTTGATCCATCGAGACCAACCCAATTTATCGCATACGAGGACGCCAATAACCAATATGGGTGGGCAATGTGTCACGCCCTTCCTTATGGTGGATTTCAGGGGTTTCGCCTGAATAAATCAACTTAGAAAGACTACAAGAAGATGATCCTCATGGCTACATATTAGAAGTTGATATCGAATATCCTGCAGAACTTCACGATCTACACAACAATCTACCTTTCCTGCCTGAGTGTATGAAACCGTTGGAATCATCTACAAAGAAACTGATTACTCATCTTGGACCTCGAAAGAAGTATGTAGTGCATTACGTGGCTTTGAAGCAAGCTCTTAATCATGGACTACGACTAACAAAAATTCATCGTGTGCTACAATTCCGACAGTCTCGGTGGTTGAAACCTTATGTGGAATTTAACAACAGGCTACGACAACAGGCAGCAAATGACTTCGAGAAGGATCTCTACAAGCTCTTTAACAACGCCATGTTTGGAAAAACTATGGAGAACCTGCTTAACCCTATGGATATACGACTGGTAACAAATAAGAAGACTCTGGAAAAGTTGATCGCCAAGCCTACGTTTATGGATAGGACGATATATGCTGCTAATCTAGCTGCTGTGCATATGGCCTCTCGTCAGATTGTGTTCAACAAGCCTATATACATTGGTATGAGTGTGTTGGACATCTCCAAGACATTAATGCATCACTATCATTATGATGTGTTGTTGCCTTATTACGGAGCTGAAAACCTAAAGCTTATGTATATGGACATTGATTCATTCATTCATCGTGTGACAACTGAAGATGTGTACCAGGACAAGCTACGTTTTCTTGAGCATCTGGATACAGCTGATTACCCTGTTAACCATATATGCCATTCAGCTCTAAACAAGAAGGTGCTTGGAAAATTTAAAGATGAGGCTAATAGCAAAATCATCCTACGTTTTGTCGGACTACGACCTAAGATGTATGCCTTAGATATTCAAGGCTCGATGATAAAAAGGATTAAAGGTATAAAACGTAGCGCTATTAAGCAGTACATTACGTTTGACAGCTATACAGACCGTCTTAAAACCTGTGAAATCATCAGAACGCCTATGAATCTAATCCTAGCACGAAAGCATGCTGTTACCACAGTGCAAGTGAATAAAATTACATTGAGTCCCTTTGATGATAAGAGAGTTATTGCCCAGGATGGAATAACTACCTATGCGTATGGACATTATAGTATTACAAACAGTGCTTAAGAGAATGTAAGTCGAAGATAAAGATTTTCTTGTGAGACTACAATCTTAAAAAATGAAGTTTATCCATGTGCATTGTATACACTTAGCAGACGCTTGATGAAGAAAGAAGAAGATGGAAGGGGAGGTGTTAACCCTGCCATTAGGAGCAATCCTAGTGCTAGTCTCAAGCCTAGATAAAAGGGGAGAGGCACGTACAACGAACTAAAATAAAGGTATGTTGACGTAAAGCTTTTCAGTTTGTAAACCATATACAGTTTATCCCTCTCCACCTCACACACTAACAGTTTAACATATAAGAGAGGTTTGTAAGATTTAGAAAAAATTATATAAATTGTTGTAACGTTGGATGAGAAATGTTTATAATCTAATTACTCTCTATACTACCATGAATACCTGTGATACTATCTGAATTATCTGTTAAAATGACTTAACCTAATCATGTAAAATTACCTTAAATAGCTCTGATACGAATTCCTGAGCGAAATTAACACTACCACCTGTGATACTATCTGAAATACCTGTTAAAATGACTCAAATACCATTGATACAATCCAAATCACCTGCAATTACCTTAAATAGATTTGATACAAATCGCTGATCAAAATTAGCACTAATATCTGGAAACTATGTCGATTACCCCAAATACTTACGATATTACCTGAACTACCTGTGAAATACGAAACTATGTTATAACCGAGCCTGGAATCTGTCCTCCTGTGATACTAGCTGAATTAGCCTAAATACCTAGGATACTAGCTGAATTACCTGTGAAATCACGCACAGCTATGATACAGTTAGCTTCTGGAATCTAGCCTCCTGGGATACCAGCTGATAGCATAAATGTCCACGATACTAGCTGAATTGCCTGTGAAATCATATACAACTATTATACGTCCTGCCCCTGGAATCTAGCCTTCTGTGATACTAGCTGAGCGGCTCTAAACACCTGTGATACTCGAATTATCCTAAATACCCGCGATACTATGTGAATTACCTGTGACATCACACGGAACTATACACGCACTAAACCATGGAATCTGTCCTTCTCCATGATACTAGCTGAGTTACTCTAAGCACCTATGATACTTGAATCAGCCCAAATACCTACGATACTATCTGAATTACGTGTGAAATCATACACAGCTATGCTGCAGTCAGCCTCTGGAATATACCCTGAGTAACTCTAAACACCTATGACATTTGAATTATCCTAAATACCTACGATACTATCTAAATTACCTGTGAAATCATACGGAACTATGCTATATCCGCTTCCCGGAATCTGTCCTACCCTGTGATGCTACCTGAATTCCTTACCTTTTTACGTTAGTGGGTCACCTTTTTCCCTGAGTGGGTTACGTGCTGCAGCTGTCTAGAATTTGTGTGCTAGCATTGACAACAAACAGCTATCCAGGAAGTTCTCGTCTAAAGTCGCTTTCAAAGTCTAGCACTTCCCCTCCGATTCCCTATCTCTCCTACATATAAACCCATATTGCTACTGCTTCAGTATGTGTCTAGCCTAACACCTCTCCTCCTATTCCTATACTTCTCATACACATAAAAGCATACTCTACTCTCAACCTGTGTCTAGTCTAGCATCTCTCCCCGTATCCCCTACCTCTCATAACCGCAATCCGCTCCTGTTCCCAGTCTAGCAGAGTATCTCTCCTTTGTTTCCTATCTAACTTTATAAACACATTCTACCTTTAACACCTGTCTATCCTAGCATAGAATCTGTCTCCGTTTTCTTGTCTCTCCTTATAAACACATACTCAAACTCTCCTAGCCTAATACCTCTCCTCGGTTTGCTATATCTCCCATATAAACGCACTTCCCTCGTTCAACCCTGTCTAGTCTAACAGCTCCCTTCGTTTTCCCTATCTTTTCCCTATAAACGCATACTATACTCATCAACCTCTGGCTAGCCTAGCACTTCTCGTATTCCCTACCTCTCTCATATAAAAAGATACTCTACCCTTCAACTCTGCGTAGCCTAATACCTCTCCTCCTGTTCCTATACCCTCATACGTATAAACGCATACTCTACTCTAAACCTCTGTCTAGTCTAGCATCTCTCCCCGTATCCCTTACCTCTCATAAAGCGCATTCCCCTCCTGCCCCTGTCTAGCTGAGTATCTCTCCTTGGATTCCTATCCTACCTATATAAAACACATTCTACTTTTAACACCTGTCTATCGTAGCATAGGATCTCTACGTTTTCTCGTCTCTCCTTATAAACGCATACTCAACCTCCTTAGCCTAATATCTCTCCTCGTTTTCCTATATCTCTCATATAAACCATACTCTACTCCTCAACCTCTCTCTAGCCTAACACTCCTACCCCTGTTCCCTACCTCTCCCATATAAAAGACAAACTCTATCCTTCAACTCTGTCTAGCCTAACACCTCTCCTCCTGTTCCCTACCTCTCTCATATAAAAGACATACTCTACCCTTCAACTCTGTCTAGCCTAACACCTCTTCTCGTTTTCCTATACCTTTCATATAAACCATACTCTACTCCATAACCTGTCTAGCCTAACACCTCCCCTCCTGTTCCCTACCTCTCTCATATAAAGGACACACTCTACCCTTCAACTCTGTCTAGCCTAACACCTCTCCTCGTTTCCTATACCTTTCACAGAAACCATACTCTACTCCTCAGCCTCTGTCTAGCCTAACACCTCTCCTCTATCTCTTCCATATAAACGTATTTCCCTCCTTCAATCCTGTCTAGCATAGTATCGGTCGTCGTATTCCCTATCTCTCCCATATAAACCCATTTTCCTCCTTGAACCGCCCCATGTAACCTCGTTTACCCTATCCTTTTCCATATATGCCCAAAAGCTGTGCTCGATCTCTTCTAATGTACCTACTGCCAATGTATAATCAAACCGAAAACTTAATAAATGTTTACCTGCAATCATATCTTATATTTAAATAATTTACAATGGAACAACTGCGCTAAGAAGCATAATGAAAAACTGGTATTCCATCACCTCCCTCCTTTAGTGTTCATGCAAAGAAACCAGAATTTGAAAGCCATCACATACCGACCGGCTTTGTAAAGATTTGAATAACACCTTCGCCGACTGTATTATTCTTATACCAACAATAAAATTAGTGAGTTAGTATTGGAGTTTCATACGTATAACACGAAGTAGCTGGGCTAATAAACCTTTGAAAAAATAGTTTGTAGAAGAGTGAGTTCGGCTAGTGATAATCAGGTTGTTTTCATTTAAGACACCCGTACTCCACAACAGATGATACAGATTCCTCCACACACTCAGTGCCAGACAGAGCACGCAATGGCGCAGTCCACAAGCTTATGATACAAGGTCTCCGCCGCTAGACAACTATTGGAGAGATTCAATGCCGATCTGCCATGCCGCCATAATTTGTCTGTTATTAGAACAACCTCATTGACTTCAGAGTATACTGCATCCTTCCAGACAGTGGAGATCTTCGGGTTTTTAAATTTTCTCCAAATGGCCCTAAACTTTTGCATCGGATATTCCCGTTATATTTTGGGTAGAACACTGGTGGTACAAAGGAGATGGTTGCAAAAGTAAGCATACCGTTTACATGCTAGCTTTTGGACAGACGTTATCAGCGTCTCGCAAAAGTCTCCCACCAACGGCAAAATTTACATATCCGCCTAACTTGAAGACAAAGTTGTTCTGTCTAAAGAGATTTCGGAAACAGAAACACTCACCTTCCATAATATGAAGAAGAATTTTTCCGAGGAGTGGCAAACATTTGACATTCACTGCTACCAGCCCATCTTTGTTAAGTAGAAACCGAAGTTGATCTCTGGCGATCCAATAAGTATATCCGGACAACGGAAAATAGCCACTAAGACATTAAGCCCTCTGAGAAAGTTACTTGGTAATTGGTAACTTTTGGGCAATGTACGAAACCCTACCGAATGTTAGGAGTGCACATAGCATGTACGTTGAAAAAGAGTGTCCGTGCCCACTGCTCTACTAATACAGCCCGAAACTTAAATAATTTAGAATTCAAATTTAGTGCCATAGCCTCCAAAAGCAGTGTGTAAACAATCCTCATACATAAGAGTTAAGTGACTCGCCAGTGACAAAGCTGTAAAACCTCTGACTTGTTTCAAATTAATTTGCTGCAGAAAGGGCTCTATGTGATCTAAGACACGTATGTAAGGTTCCCAAATCAGCACCATGAGCACCATGAGCACCAACATACCACCCCATATGCTGTAAGTTGGAATCGCTGATCATGCAGTGCCACACTGCCAAGTGATAAAACTGACGTCTCTGTTCTGATGAGGTGAAAAATGCCCGTTGCAGAGTATTGTGAAATTCGTTGCAGCTTAAAAGTTTTGCAATAAGGCAATAAAACTGTTTAACCAACAGATATTCACCGGGATAATTCCAATCCTACAGAATACACTCTGGTAACTTTTTATTAAACAACTATATACCTAGATACATTTTTATTAACTGCTTTTCCTTTTATTGATATCGTGTGAAATTGCATTTGGTAACATTTCATAGAATGTTTAACATAATCTATACGTACACGCGTGTAGTGGGACGTTAAATTGTTTTTGACCTTATTTATTGAAACTAAGTTTGCCTTTATAGGTTTGCGAAAATCACTTTCAACCCCATTACATACATAGAAAGAAGTGTATCATTGTACGACAATAAGACTGGAAAGCAATTTTCAGCTCCACTAGATAGTCCACTCCTAAAAAATGTTAGCTTCTTTGTTATTATTCTACAGGTGCCTTAAGCATCATTCAACACAAAACACTATTATTACATAATAAATTAGGAATCGGTATGAAGCAACGGTGCATACCTATTTCACATATCCATGCAGTATCAACAACTATAACATTAATAAATGAACCTACAATATAAGTTTATAAGTAAGGTTATTAACCAGAGCATATTTAAGTACCTGATAAAATGTGAATTATCCTTCCCCATTAAGGGGCATGTTGAAATATGAACTGTAGTAATAATACAAACATCGAATTTGTCAGATAATGGAATATTGGGCTTTATAGCTATCACTCTAGGTTAAAACCACCACACAATTTGGTTGAACTGTTGCTGTGGGTGGGAGAAGATGAAGCGCTTGATATGCATAACCATAGCATATATTACGGAACATCAATGCAGTAAATAAAACAGCATATTATATTAATGTTGATTCATATACACAAATCCAAACCTAACTTAGAAACTAAAAAGTCCAATACTGCTTCATTGTGCTTGCTATAGTATTTTGGCCTATGCTTACTTCGCACGTATAATAAAGCTAAGTAATAGCTTGCGGTTAAGCATTTACAGGGTGAGCGGAAAGTCCTTTTACACTACCTTTGAAATTACATAGTTATGTACAGCTTATCTACATTGGGTACAAAACGTCTGCGTGGGTTCCTTCATGTTTGTAGCATAATTTAATGCGCCTCCATGTCCGATTTTTCATCTGCAACAGCAGATTAGAGGTAATGGTTTGAAACACGCACAAACTGCGTTTTTCAGTTGCTCATCGTTTACGTATTGGCGTTTTCTCACATCATCTTTCACAATACCCCAAAGTGCCTTATGTGTGGTGAGATCAGGACTTCTGGGAGGTCAAGGTAATGGAGCCGGAGATTGTCCTGAGCCACGTCCAATCCAGCGATTTGGAAAATTTTCGTCCAGGCGATGGTGGACGCGGACGGCGAAATGTCCTGGTGCCCCGTCATGTCATGTTGAAAGAAGACGGTGTCGGCAATTCCTCGTGCCGTTAATTCTGGACGTAACCACTCTTCGATCATTTTCAAATAAGTGTGTTGATTGACAGGGCCATCGAAGAAATACGGACCTAGCCGGTGATCCGTTGTCATCCCTGCCCAAACCATAACATGAGGCGGATTATTCTGGATCTCTTCATAAAAGTGAGGATTGTCTTTCGCCCAGAAAAACACATTACGGCTACGAGCGCGCCTAAGCGTCTCAACACGAAGTTTCTCTGGATATCCTGCATTGTTTGTCCGGTGTGTCTGATCTCGTGGACCCACATAAAAGCCACCAAACGCTCTTCCACACTAAAAGAACTCGCATCTGCCAAAACTTTACCATCCACTTTGAGCGAGTATTGTAGCTAGTGTTGTTGCTTATTGATTTCGGTGTCACTATCGGCGACGTCAGATCCACCGGCCTTATCGATAATCGATTATTCATTCGATAATTCGTATTATACATTTCGTTCCTTCTTTGCTTCATACAACCGGATTAAGGCAGTGTAAAGGGACTTTCCGCTCCCCCTGTAGAACATTTTCAAATGAAAGTGCACTCTGACAAATTCAAACACTTGCTTTAGGTGGAAGAAAACTGGAAATGTAAAAATGTTTATGCATAACCGTATAGCATTATAAATACAGTACTGCTATGCTTTCATAGAATGATACACCGATCACACACCCTGACCTAGATAATCTAACTTCACTGTGCTTGCTATACCTTATAGTGTGTTGAACTTTGCTTGCCACCCACCCTTATAGGATTAAGAAATAGTTTTCGGGAAAGATATAGAATGTGTTTAAATGACAGTGCCTTATGATAAATTAAAGAAGTTGACTTAGTTGGGAAAACATTGAAAAAACAAATGAATTATATGCATAACGGTAGCAGTATAAAACGCTACTGTCATAATTAAAGCGTATTGGGAGCTATAGACCCAACGAGACCAAGCAGAAGGCGTCATCCGAGTCACATAGCCTCCCTTGGAGTTTTCCATTAGGACCAGCACCTGAAAATTTAAACTGTCACCGTTTGCTTGTGCAGGGATGGAATTGGATACGACACCTACGCGCGTCAAACCCAAAGGGGAAGATTATCGAGAACCTCGGCGGGGCCGACAGTGACCTAGCACCACACTGCATACCGGCCATCCAATGGCGGTACCGGAGGACCCTGAGGCTTTCAGAATCCCGCATGGACTTCACTCCCAGACGTACTCAAATTTCCCATGGGTAATGTTAACCACTGTCCCGTCCAGACCAACGCAAACAGAACGGCTGCCTGACGAGAGCGGCTTAGATGTTCAGCCCGACGTACTTCTACTAACTTCATAAGTACCACGAGTACTATGGGTATACAGCGCCGTACCACGGCAGCTGAAGGGATAGGAACATCTCTCTATGGGGACTGTTATAATTAGATAAAGTCTGATCCCACACCCTAATCATACCCACATTCACTATGTTTGTTGAGCCGATTTGGTACATACTCCTAACAGAGAATGAAAAACTTGAAGGCAGGACTGGAAATGATAACGGAAATGGTAACGAGGATATATATATATATATATATATATATATATATGTGTGTGTGTGTGTGTGTGTGTGTGTTTGTGTATAAAAATATTTAAAAATATAGGAACCAATTATTTGCAGGCAGTAGTCGGAAAAAACATAAAATTACTTCAGTTATATAGCTTTGGCTTTGTTAAACACAAGGGAAGGCAAATTTCCAGCACTCAAGACTTAGGAAGACGGAGTTACCAAACCAGCCGTATAATCTACTGAGGCTTAGAGTGTGGTCAAGGTAATTGAGCATATAATTCCAGCCCTGAAATCACAAGTATATAATCTGTGACATTAAAATTTCAAATGCTTGAGTGGTAATTTTTACATAAGATAACCTCGGCAATAATAAAAAAACTTAATAGTGAAGTTCCTAACCCTAGAGAAAATATGAAATTATGCAACTAGCTATGCAATCTCGATAACCTTAGTGTACAGTGTAAGTAATTCAATGTGTGATTTTACTAACAAAATCACAAATAAATAATTTGTTTAACCTAAACCTCATTCACTTGAATGGGTAATTCTTCATGTAAGTTAACCGTGCTAGAAAATAAAACAAAGTAACTGGTGCAGTTGCTAAGAATAGTACAAGTATGAAGTTGTGCAACCAGCACAATAATGTCAATGAGCTTTTTTGCAGCTGACCTTGATGAAAGTAAAGCAAAGTAAGAAATGAAGTTGTTAAGTCAATGAATTGTTAACACAATCATAAACTTGTGGAACTAGTCATGTAATGTGAATAACTTTAGTGTACATTGAGCGTGATGGTATGTCTGATTTTAGTACCAAAGCCACAAATATGTAATTTGCATAGCCCAAATCTTAATTGCTTGAAAGGTAATTTTTCTTGGCATTTAACCTTGCTGAAAGTAAAGCCAAGTAACTGGTACACCTGCTATGATTAGTACAGGTATGAAATTTTGCAACTAGCAATATCATCTCAATGATATGCATGTAAAGGAACCCTGCTGAGGGTGAGGCAAAGCAAGTAATGAAGTTGCTACCCTAGCAAACACTTTAATTGTGCAAATAGCTACGCAATCTCAATTCATGTACAGCGTAATCCATGTAACCTAAAGGTAATTTAATGTTTGATTTTACCACCAAAATCACACATACATAATCATTATTTGTATAACCCAAATCTCATTTATTTGAATGGTAATTTTTCATGCACGCTAAGCTTGCTAAAAATAAAGCAAAGTAAGTGGTGCAATTTCTAAGAGTATCACAAGTATGAAATCGTGCAACCAGCACTATAATCTCAGTGACCTTCTATGCAAGCTAACCTTGCTGAAAGTAAAGAAAGCTACATAGTGAAGTGGCTAGCCCTAGCACAAACATGGAATTTTACAACTCGCAATTTAATCTGAATGACTTTAGTATATGGTGAAGCTGACTGAATATTGACTTTAGTGTCAAAATCACAAATATATAGTTTGTGCTAACCAAATCTCATTTACTTGAGGGTAATTTCTCATGTAAGTTAACAGTGCTGGAAAATAAAGGAAAGTAACTGGTGCAGTTGCTAAGACTAGTACAAGTATGAAATTGTGTAACTAGTACTATAATCTCAATGACATTTTATGCAAGGTAACCTTGCTGAAGGTAAAGAAAAGTACATGGTGGAATTGCAGCACAAATATCAAATTGTGCAACTAGTAATGCAATCTGAATAACTGTAGTGTACAGTTAAAGCAACTGAATTCTGATTTGAGTAGCAAAATCAAATATATGTATGTATATACACTGCGTTTGTAAAAATTGCAGCACCAAGAAGGAAGCGCATGAATTCAATGAATTTAAAACCACAGGTTAGGTACATGACAGGTAACAATTTATAAACATTTCAAATCTATATATGACCTTTGAGCTATAATATGTAGTATTTCGTGTGGCCTCCATGCGCTGCAATTAGAGCTGCTATACGCCGTGGCTTTGAATAAAAAAGGCTCTGAATAAGTTCCTGAGGGACATCCCTCCACGCAGTTTGTATTCAAGCCCACAAATTCGTGACACTGGTTACTGGAGGACCGTGACGCACCAGGTGCCGACCAAGCATATCCCAGACATGTTCGCTGGGCGGCATGTCACGCGAACGTAAAGCCCAGGGAAGTAATGGTACCCGTCACTCTTCGAAGAAGGCTTGTTCATTCCTCGCAATATCTGGCCGGGCATTGTCCTGTTGAAATTTGGCCTGTGGATATGCCTGAAGCAGGTAGAGTACCTCAGGCTGTACAACCAACGTTATGTACCGGTTGCTGTTCAAAGTGCCCTCAATTCGTAGGAGGTGAAATCGGTTGTTGTAACCAATGGCGCCCCAAACCATCACACCTGGTGTATGTCTGCTATGCCGCTCAACAATGCAGCCGGAGGGCTGCGCTCGCCACAGTACCGCCGGACACGTATGTGGCCATCACTGTAGGACACACCGAAGCGGGACTCCTCCGAATTGCCACTCAGCACCCCAGTGACGGTGTTCACGTGCCCGTTGCAGTCGGAGGAGCTTGTGGTTTCTGGACAACGGAAGTCGACGTAATGGCATGCATGCAACCAGTCCAACCTGCAGCACACGGCGACGAACCGTTGATGCAGACAAGTTCATATCTATTGCAGTGCTCCTGCGTCGAGCCAACACTATGGATGAATCTGTACGGTCCGTTATGTCCATGCGGACAAGATGTCGGTCATCCCGTGCTGTGGTCATGTTCGGTGGTCCAGTACCCGCTCTTCGCTACGTACGACCTTCATCTATCCACTGCTTCCACACACGCATCACTATCGCAGCAGCATGCCCTGTACGAGCCGAAATGTCACGGTATGACAAACCGCTTCCCGGAGACCGATCATTCTGCCCCGTTCGAACTCACATGCTGATATGGCTCACTTTGACATCGATGAGGCATACTGGCATTCTCTTTATAGTTTCCACCTTGTTTTACAGCTCTGCAAGGACTACACTGGGCACAACACTGACGTTGTCGGACCGACACGAGAGGGCCCTGCTCGGCCTACGTGTACCCCATCTCTCTGCAAACCTAATCAGTTATTGCTTGCACACTCTTCCACACTTCCGCCAAGTTTGGAGTTATGCGGGAAATCCTTCCTTGGTGTTGTAATTTTCACAAACGGCAGTGTATGTATGTACATAGTGTATATATACATACACTATGTACATACATACATAGCTATACATACTGGTGTGCAAAACCTAAGGACGAAAATAATCTTCATATGCTGTGACACTGCCAAGTAACATAGCTCGATGAAACTTGAATTATACATAGAGGGAACTGCTACGGTAGACAACTAAACGAGATATGCAATGAGAAGAATAGAAATGCCAGTTTTATTCATAAACCATAAAGTACACTAAAGTCAATACGACATATGACGCTCTCTAGATTTACAGAAACAGATATGTACATGCTGCATAAAAGGGTGTATGATCACCACGGACAGCAATGCATGCGCTGCATCGTGCTCCCATGCTGGTCACAAGATTGGTAAGCAGTTCTTGTGGTAGGGCGTTCCATTCCTCCACCAGCGCTGTTGACAACTGTTGGACGGTCGTTGGTGCATGTGGATGTGCTGCAATCCGTCTCCCAAGGCATCCCACACGTGTTCAATGGGATTTAAATCGGGGGAACGGGCAGGCCAGTCCATTCGCCGAATATCCCCTCGTTCCAAGAGATCCTCCACCTGCGCTGTTCGATTCGGTCGCGCATTGTCATCCATAAAAATGAAGTCAGGGCCGACAGCAACCCTGAAAAGACGCACATGGGGAAGGAGTACAGTATCACAATAACGACCAGTGAGCGTACCGTGTTCAAAAAATTGGAGGTCGTTGCGCCCATGCAACAGTATGCCTCCCCAAGCCATAACACCTGGACCACCAAAACGATCATGTTCAAGGATATTCCTAGGTTCATTACGTGTTACCACCTCTCTCCAGATGAGGGTACGTCGAGAATCACTACTTAGACTGAATCTACTCTCACCCGAGAAGAGCACGCGACCCTATTACTTGTGGGTCCAATTATGATGCTCATGGGACCATCGCAAACGGTGCCGCCGATGTGTGGATGTCAATGGAACACAGCGTACTCGCCGTCGGGCAAAGAGACCACCTCTGTGTAGTCGTCGTGTCACTGTGTATCGTGAGATTGCGTGCCTAGCTTTCCTGTTAAATGTGGTTGCAATTGCGCCCGCTGTTTGGCGTGTATCCCTTCTTGCCTGTTGCACAACGTAGCGGTCATGTGCTTCTGTAGTTGAACGTGGTCGACCACCACCTCTGCTTGGGACAGCAATGTCTGTGGTTTGAAGGTTCCCCATGCACGTGAAACAATGCTGTGAGCTATTCCAAACTCCTGAGCAACACTCGTCACACTTCACCTTTCTTCAAGTTTCCCGATGATTCTTCGGCATCTGAAGTCATCAAAATGGTGTCTACGGGTCATGTTGCAATGAAGAACACCACTACAGTGCACCGTAACAGCTCGCTAATTGCCACACACCGTCTTGTCCTGTTTCGTCAACTGCCCCGTGTTGCTGGACCAGACCCATTTGGCATTATAGGCTCGCTACACTCATGCCGTGTGACGTGCGGCTTTCTGTGTACTTGTGAGAGATCTCTGGCAACATGCTCCCGCACCTTCATCTACTTTCACCAAGTAGTTCATTTGTTATGTTGCTTTACCCATCTCGTGCTTAGGTTTTGCACACCAGTGTATAATTTGTTACCCAAATCTCATTTACTTGAAGGGTAGTTTTTCCTGCAAGTTAACCTTGCTGAAAATAAGTAAAAATAAATAATGCAGTTCCTAAGACTACCAGTATGAAATTGTGTAACTAGCACTACAGTCTCAATGGCCTTTCATGGAAGCTAACTTTTTTGGATGTAAAGCAAAGTACATAGTGAAGTTCCGAACCCTAGCTTAAACATGAAATTGTGCAATGTAATCTAAAGAAGTTTAGCGTACAGTGAAAGTCTTTCAGTGTCTGATTTTGGTAACAAAATCTCAATTATAAATTTACATATATTGTATACCGTTTAAACTTCTTTACTAGAAACTATAATGGAGTACTGTAGCAACTTTCCCCGCAAGATAAGCGTACAAATAAGAAGCAAAGTAATTTGCTAACAGCAATAAAGCTGTCCTGGCTGCGAATTACATCTTGCTCAAATTTTCCCTGCCTATTATTCTAAAACATAAACCACCAAATGGTGCTAGATAAAAGTACAATCGCACGTGAACTTCCCGCACCAGGCCAATGTGGCTTTCCACGTTGTGAAACCAGTTCATTCAAGCTGTAGGGCGGTAATTAAGCGCCCTTACATGTACAGTGCGCAGCCTGAGATTACAAAAATACTTGTGGCCTGCTCAACTGCAGAGTTTCAACAAAGACAAAGCTACACTTCCTCTCTATTTTCCTGAACTGGAGATCCAAGAAGACCTGTTCCGACTACTGACCAAGACCACTATACTATACACTCGGGCCCGGTTTTCAAAGCAATGCTGCAACTTCCAGTGATTATGCCACTTGGTCGTCAATTACGGGGCAGAGAGAAGCGTGTCCCTGATTTGCGACGTGCCGCTGACGTAAGGAAGGTGCCTGTTTTACAGCTCGCAGTGACATGGATCAGGCTTTTGTGGCTGCAACGCAGCCCAGATGCAATCCTGCCCCGTTTACCAGCGACACCTGGCTGGGTTGCGTACCCCTGACCCAAGGCCCAAACCAAACACTGAGAGAAACCCGGGACCACCAGTCCCTCGAGACGGTCTCACTCCAACCCGCGAGTGCCGGGACCAATGCGTTTCCTCCCAAGAGGGACGAAAGATCCGCTGCCACCTCCAAGTGCGCCGCTCCATCAGGCATAACCAGACCAACATGACACACCATGCGCTGTAAACAAGACTGCAGATTGACGGCCGTGAATATCAATGGAAGTTAAGGATGTATTTACTTAGGATCGACGAACTGACGTACGGAATGTAGGAGAAACTTGAGGCGCTTCATCACTACAGCTACTACTTCAGACTACTATTTGATTCTGACAGCTTTGATGGATGTTAATCCCAAACTAGATAATGACTTGAAATGCATACGGACTGAGACGGTGAAAACACGAACTATTATACTTTTTGACCAAATATAATGTACAAACAGTTAAAATTACAGAAGCTCGTGAGTCAGAC
The DNA here is from genome assembly GCA_030765065.1 of Deroplatys truncata. Lineage (NCBI taxonomy): Eukaryota > Metazoa > Arthropoda > Insecta > Mantodea > Mantidae > Deroplatys > Deroplatys truncata. The sequence continues at coordinate 343,050,052 of CM060990.1, read as the reverse complement.
TAAATCTTCTAGGTTACTTCCCATACCGAAATGACCGTGACAGGCACGACGGCACCGCCATCGAAGTTTGCAAGCACATCGCCTACTATGAAATTCAAATTCCACTCCTCCAAAGACTCGAGGCAGGCGCGATAGCCACCTCCATCAATCAAAATAACTTGATAACCATTTCGGCTCACAACTTCCCGATTGATATAATAACCGCCGGCATTGACTCACTCTTACAATTAAACCAGCGTGTAGTAAAGCAGGAGACCTCTACACAAAACATCCACTTTGGAATTCCACGAATGCGAACACTGCCGAACAGACACTTACGTCACGAAAACGCATCCGACTATGTAATTCTGGCTCTCACAGAAGCAACATACATCCCAACCCAAGTAAACCAGGCCCCGGAAGTACTCGATATTATAATAGGATAAACCGGCGCTCGCATCACACTCGCAGTATATAATGAGTAGTCTGCGGACCATCTACGGTACTAGTAAAACTAGAAGGCCCTCTTCAGACAACACCAACAAGGCCTCGGCGTAGCTACAACAAAGCTAAAAGACACCTCTTCGCGGAAACAGTGTACGCTCAAATTTCGGACATACAGACACACTCAATTGAGGACATTGACAATGACACCGAAAAGATTGAAAAAGCAATACAATATTCCACAATGGTGGTAATCCCCCTACAGCGGCAAAGAAAGACTAATACGAGCCACCATACATACGAGCTGACATACAATTCCTAACCAAACAACGTAACAAAGAAAGAAAACAATGGCAATATACTCGAACTACAGCCACAGAAACTCATCTCCGAACTCTAAACCAGCAACATCGTGACCGCAGAGCTGTTATTATCTCAGAGCAATGGAATAACACACTGCAGTCTCTAGACTTGCAACTCAACACAGTATGGCAAATAGCTAGATGCCTCAACAGGGTCAAGATTTCCGGCCCACCCTCTTCACGTAAGACAGCATATTGCCACAACTGGCAAAGAGAAGGCAGAAGCACAGCTAAATGCGCTACAAAACACATTAATTCTAAATATAATACCAGTTTTGCCCCATTTGTAAGCGGGACCGAAAGAATCACGCAAATCCTACACGAAGGACAAACGCAAGATCAAATATGAAAGACACACTCTTCCGAAATCAAGTGCGTCATAAAGCGCCTTCCGAAAACAAAAACCCCGGACCAGACCAAATCCCAAACCTACTGAAAGCATTAACCAATCCTTTTAACGTATCTCTATTTCACGCTTGCTATTCCAGGAGGTGGAAAACAGTAAATATGCTTCACTTCCCGAATAGAGGCAAAAACACGCGAATCCACAAAACTACAGACCAATTTGCCTGCTTAACACAATAACCAAACTTCTAGAATAAGTCATACTTAAACGTGTTAATACATTCCTAATGAAGCTCAACATACTTTTACCTCAACAGTTCCCATTCAGGACTAAGCACTCAGCAACGCTATAGGGCTTACGCACCCCTGAGTATATTATGAAGTACTTCAACATTCGAAAATGAACGGGAAACTTTCTACCTGTCATTAAACGTGCTTTCGACCGCATGTGGCACCCGGAATTACACGAAAATGCTAAACTACAAACTTCCTGACACCATTATCAAACATATAGCAAACTACTTGCGCGACCGAAACTTCTCCTCGATAGTCAATGCGTAAAATCAACACTTCGTCCAATATTGGCGGCCATTTCTCAAGGTAGCATATTAGGACCCGTTCTGTTTAATCCATACATAAATGATATACCTAAAGACGCAACCTGCATGTATCTCCTGTACGCCAATAACACGCCATCTTGTCGCCATCAAAGTGTCGCTCATACACGAGAACCTTCAAACATCGCTCAACCAACTTTAAACTGGGCTCACAAAATAGAGAATCAAGGCAATTGCTGCCAAAAGCAAAGCATTAATTTTAACCAAACGGAACAAGCACTATTACCCAAGACATAGATTGCTACGACTAAAACTGTTAAACGACACCATTAACTGGAGCAACAAAATCGCCTATCTGGAGCTAGGTATGAATCATGGTCTCACCTGGTGCCTACATATTAGTGAAGTAGGTAGAAATACCTTCCCCAACTACACAGATTATACCTACTCATAAATTTCAACAATGCACTGACACTCAAAATGAGCCTAACATACCACACATCTCTCATACGTCCTGTATTAACATATGCAGCGCCGGTCTGGAGCTACACGGCAGAAACATATATTCACTGTATCCAAACTCATCAAAACAAGATACTTAGAATAACAACTAGAATGCCGTTAATAGCGCCATCAACGGAATTGCATGACGACCTACACAGGAACACGACAGAAGAGTTTATTAAGAAGCTCGCCTTTGACATTAACAATAAGCTCCCTGCACACCACAACATACAAATATCTGCAGTTAGCTAATACGAAATGACGATAGACTTATACAAAAAAACCGCTATCACTATTTTACAGAAATCTATCCAACACAGCGCTGACGCTGAAATTACAGATTTCCTTGACTACCTACTACAATCATCTATACTATCTTGTTTTCTTTTTCACTATTCTAATCCCGGACGCTCTGTGTGGTGGCCGAGTAAAGAATAGCCCCAACCTAGTCCATGCGTGTCGTAAAAGTCGGCTAAAATGGATACCTAGTGTCTGGAGATATAGCGGGCCACCCAGTCACCAGGGATATAAATAGCGGACCTGGCCCACCAGATTGGGGAAACCTATACAAGGATAAAAGTGATTCAGAGATTTAGTCGTAGCCTCGGGAGGGTAGGAAGTGTATTAAGACAACCTTGGCAACGAGGAGGGAAAGTAGGTTTTGGAAACTGGAATATAAAGAGAATATGTGCTAAGGAGGTAGAATTAATGCAAGAAATGCAATAGCATGAGGTGAGGGTACTAGGACTTTGTAAAGTAAATAAGAGGGTAAATGGATTTAGAAAATTACAGGAGGCATATATATATATATATATATATATATATATATATATATTGAGTTGGAATGGGTAACAGAGCAAAGAAAGGGATAGCGCAAAATGAAAAGCGAAGTAAGTGGATGGGACCCAATAAACTCGAGAATAGTGATAATAAATTTAGACGTAGAAATAATATTATCCCTAATGGAGACATTTGCCCCGCCGGAAGATAATGATATATTAGATATATGGGAATTCTATGTAAAGAGTCTTTCAACAAGGGTGTCCCATCTTTAACATGTGATAGCTACCGTTGTTATTGAGTTACATCAGTCATTTTTGCATGTGGTTACAGGTGTTATTGACAAATAGCCATGGAACTTTACAGCATTCAGCAACGCGTAGAAATTGTGAAAATTTATTATCAAATTGGATCATCTGTTCGTTAAACCTTCCGTGTATGTGATGTTTGCGGTGTGCATAATCGTCCCTGCGAGAGAACGATTCGGGGTTTGATCCATATATTTGAAAGAAGTGGTTCTGTCAGCGATCAAAGAACGCCTGTACGTAATCGAGGTAAGCGCTCCAACGAAAACATAGGCGCCGTTCGTGAGAGTGTACGCGAGAACGGAAACAAACTAATTGCTCGTCGAGCGCAAGAATTGAGGCTTTCGCCGACCACAACTTGGCGAATTCTGCATCTGGACTTGGCGTTTCACGCTTACAAAATGGCGCTAACTCAAGAACTAAAGCCCAACGACCATAGGTGGCGCCGAGTATTCGCTGACTGGGCTATGCAGCAATTGGAAGCTGTTCCGGATTTTTTTTTGTTGAGAAATCATCTTCAGCGACGAAGCCCACTTTTGGATGAATGGTTGTGTTAACAAAAAAATTGCCGTTATTGGAGCATTCACAATCCAATGCAGATTCAAGAGCGACCACTTTATCCTCAAAAGGCGTGGTGTAATTTTGGTATGGTGGAATCATTGGTCCATATTTTTTTTCCAAGATGAAGTTGGATAAGCTCACTTTCAATGGAGAAAGATACCGGGCTCTTATAAGGGACTATTTTTACCTCAATTGGATGGTATGGACCTCAGAAACATCTGGTTCCAGCAAGATGGTGCCACATGTCATACTGCTCTCGAAACAATCGATCTTTTGAAGAAGTTCAGAGGTTTCGTCTTTTCCCATGGTGGTGATGTTAACTGGCTCCCGAGGTCATGTGATTTAACGCCGTTGAATTACTTCTTGTGGGGTTATGTTAAATCTCGAGTTTATGTCAACAAGCCAGAAACAGTAAATGAATTTATGAATAACATCACGCGTGTTATTCGTGAAGTTGGACCTAATTTACGTTCTTCTGTCATTGAAAATTGGGTCAACCTTATACGCGCAACCCAACGAACTCGCGGCGGTCACTTAACTGATGTTCTCTTCCACACGTAATGACATTAATTATGTTCCAAAATAGAAAAAGAAATAAACCTCTATAATTTATAAAACGTGTTTTATTTAAGTTCAAAGATAGGACACTCTTGTTGAAAGACCCCAATACAACTCCAGAGTTTTATGGATAAGCAGATAGTAAAAGAAAGAAAGTTAACAATAAGCGCATGAAGCAAAGGGCAGATAGGCAAAAAGCATAATAGACTACTTTATATACCCTCAAGAAATGAGGAGCAGTACAATGGATGTGAAAGTAATAAGAGAAGCAGAGATAACAACGGACCATACACTATTTGTGGTTGACACAAGATTTATGGATTCAGCAAAAACTAGAACCAATAGATTTGAGGTAATAAAGATCATAGTAGCTCTAGAATGAGGAGTAAGTGAATGAAGGCGCAGCAAAAGTGGAAATAAGAATACAGGAACCGATAATACGAAATGAAACTATGGGATAAACTGAAAGTAGCGGAAGAAGTAGGAGGGAAAAGATATTGAATACAAATAAGAAGAGAATAAATTGTCATACGGAGCAAAAGAAAGAGAATGTCAAAAATCAGAAAACTGTATGGAAACAGTATATGGGTGTAAGGAGAGAATAAAACAAAAAGATTATATACAGAAGAGAAAGGAACCTAAAATTGCAGTAAAAGAAGCCAAAGAGAAATAATGGGAGGAATATTGAAATATTACAAAAAACAAAGGAAGAGAAAGGAATACAAAAGAATTTTGGAAGAAAACAAAAACTGTAAGAGGAAAATATTGTAAGTAAAAGAGAGCGATAAAGGATGATAATAATAAATCTATATCAGAAAAGAAAGAAGCATTAGAAGTATGGAGGAAACGTTATGAAAATAAATTTAAGAAAACAGGAAATGTCCCGGAGGATGGGGTCATATTTGGACCACATGAGAAAATACAAATAGAACTGAAGGAACGTGAAATAGGTGTGAAAACAGCTATAGAGAAGTTTAAAACAGGGAAAGCCGAAGGAATAGTTGAAATTGTACCAGAATTAATCAAATATCGAGGAAGGGAGCTGGAAAATAATTAACCGGGTATTTAACAAAATACGAGAAAAAAAATGTTATGCCATAAGAAAATGGAAAAACAACGTGATTGTGCCCTTATACAAGAAGGGGGTATATATGATTGTAAGAACTAAAGAAATATACATATATATATACATCAACAGTAGCATATAAGATATATAGCACGGTGTTGGAAATTAGATTGAGGAGAGTGCTGAAAGAAGATATGGAGGAAGAAAAAGCAACTTTTAGACCAGAACGTCAAACCCAGGTTCATATCCACACGCTAGGGACACCAATAGAGAAGAATATTGCAAAGAACCGGGATTTATACCTTGCTTTTTTTGGATTTAAAGGTCGCTTTGACTCAGTCCCAAGACAATATATATGGCATGTATTGGTAGCCAAGAGCATACAAATAAGGCTACTAAATGCTATAAAATGCGTATATGAAACTCCAGGAAGTCCGCTACCACTGAATGCTTTAATGAGTGAGAAACAAAACTGCGTAAAAGAAGAACAGAAGGAAACAGGATGGGAAAAGATGGAAAATGAGACCAGTATTTCTACAGATATTGTTATATGCGAATGATATATTAATAGCAAATACTCCAAGAATGCTTCAACAGATAGCTATACAATCGTCGTGAAACGACGATTTTCAGGAATTTTGTCATTGATTTGCATTGACAGTTCATCAGTCATAGGCTAGGCCTACCACTGCGATCCTCGTCGTGAACATTGGTACGGCCATTTTTAGAATCAATGCACCATTGCCTGATCCGGCTTCCACTCTTTATTCCCTGCCCGTAAACATCACAAAGTTGACGATAAATTTCAGTTGGTTTGTACTTGTTAGCCAACCGCGCTTTACAAGTGGCGGGATTTTATATTACAGCGCACAATTTAACAACTCACAGAGAGCACATTAAGGAAGGCACAGTCCTCACGCTACCACAGCTGTATGCGTACTTAATGTAGGAACGTTCTGAAACCAAGATGGCGGCTCTAGCCCTACTCATCGCCACAATAGATCATAACGTCTGGACTTGCTGGACTACCCTTGTACATCAAAACATACAATGAAAGTTGGGTATATGACGGTGTTAAGACTAGAAGATAGTGCGAAAAAGTCTCCCAGTATTCGAAACGTTCCTGTAAGTAAATCGTGCATATATCCCACATACAGTGAAAATGTGTTTTTCTCGTATAAATATTACAGCCTTTATAGGAAATGAAAACGTTAGACTTTTGAACAGCTACCTATATGATGGTGAAATTTCTGATAAATTGACAAAAAATTAGACTAAAACAGTTGTGTCGTTTGTTGGTAGGCATGTACATAATCCAGCAATCGTAAATTATTCAAAGAAACATGTATGATCGAGGAATTATAGAAGCAATGCAGTGAAATGGTATAATAATAACGATAATGATGATGATTATCTGCTATGTAACTTGTATTGATCCAGAAAAGGTCTTACATTTCGTTATGTGTTCCTCACACATTCCTTTCAGTATCAATTACACTGGGGTACAGTGATTTTGGTGCCTCACAACTCTGACCTATTTCTGACTATATTTGGGTCACTGAATCCAAAAACGCTCTGAGGTTTGCCCTATCAGTTCTAGTTTTTGAGATACAGCTTTCACGCTAGATGCTCCAACAGTAGTTCACCATCATATGTATATCCCATCGTCCATGATACCGTTCTTCCATTATACTTATTTCCTGGTGAAAACGATCACCCTGTTCCTCACTTACATCTCCAAGATTGTCTGGAAATCGGTCAATATGACTGTTCAGGTAGTGTAATTTGATGCTCATGTTACAACCAAGTGCAAAAAAACAGTAAGTATATTCTTAACCAGTTCTTTATGGTTAAGGGCCTAATAGTTTCCAAAGAAATTCTTTACTACCATACAGAACGACCACGCAACTGCCTCAGTATTGTTCATTGACTCTTGAAATTTCTCAACATTTATGATTAGTCGGATTTGTGGTCCATCAAATATACCTGCTTTTATTTTCTCCATACTCAATGCAGGAAATTTTGTACCTACACAACCAAAATATTCTCCAGCTCTATTAAACACCTTGACGAACTTTCATTAACTCAAGTTTGATATACAGTGGTGGCAATATGATCTTGTTTCTGTCAACCAAAGGTTCGGGGATTATGTCTTTTTCTCCAACGATCATGCTTTCCCTAAGAGGTCACTGTCCTGTCACCTAATGTTGATCGTTAGCTCTAGAGTTCAAAAGGCATATAAAGCATGGGTATTTGGTGTACCCACCTTGTTGTCCTAGAAGAAAATTCATCATCTTAATGTCGACACGGATAACCCATTGCTAAAAACAGTATGAGATCTTCTCTAGGACTGTAGCTATTGTAGCTTGATTTTCATGCATAGTAATTGAGTGGCTAATTGTATTGACCTGTATTTGTTTGCATTATGCAAAAGAACACATTTAAGCTGCGTTTGGAGCTATCAATAAATAAGCGCCACACCGTTGGTGTGCATTTTCTTATATCCCAGTTTCATTAACAGTCCTTCAACATTGATGCAAAAAACAAATTGGTATTCTGTTGTGAAGAAAGGCAGGAAATCTTGCTCTTTTTCGCGATAGACTGTCACTTTTGTTCCCGGTAATAGACATTGTTTCTCTGCCAGCCTAGAAGCTAACAATTCTGACGACTTCTTTGGAAGACTAAGATCTCTAATGAGGTAATTCAATTCTGCTTGATGAAAACCAGAGACAACTGATGAAGGTCCTCCGAAATCACTCTCATTTTGCTGAGAATAGCTTTCAGCTGATTCATCCACTTCTTCGGATGATTCTTGAAGACTGATAAATACTGGAACCGGTATCTCTTCTGAATGTCTTGCAGAGCGCAGATCGGGATATTTCCACGTATTCCGGTTTTTGCTATTAATGCCCTTTACATTTACTGATCAAAAAGTAACAATCGTCACTGTGGTTTATTGGTCCTTGCCGTATCATTGGTTCCCCAAATTTCAAGCACTTCTACTTCCCATTTTTCCACTCTCGCAGATGCTCTGTGCATGTTTTACATACGATATGAGGTGCCCAAACCTTATCTTGTTCTCCAAGTTTTACTTTGAAATAGGGATGAATAAGATCTTTTTAAAAAAATGGTTATGGCGTTTCTTTGCTGAATGAATGTGTATTCCCCACAGATGTAACAAAATACATCAGAATTATTCATGCATTTTCTTCGTGATGAAGCCATAACAGTGCCTATAAGAAGGGGACATAAATGTTAGAATAGTTAAAGTACATCTGGAAGCAACATGAATAGATCTTGGATAACATAAATTAGTATAATGCAAATAATATAATTAATTTACAAATGGTGCTGTAAAACAAAGTAGTCATAACAGCAATTTATAAAGATATCATCAGTATTTCATAAACTAGAGCTGCTAGAATGAAATGGAAGACATTTCTGGTATTAGCAGCAACAAAATACCCAGAATCAGTTGTAAAATTCAAGGCACCACGAAAAACGTTTTTTAGTTCCCCAGTGTTATCGATTGTAAGACATGGATCAAAGGCCTGAATGTAAATACCTTGTCATTAATAATTAAACAATAAGAAGAAGTCTAAGGTGCTATATTTTCACTTCATTAACTTCACCTCACTTCAAGCCTGATGTTAAGATTTGCACGCCCTTCAGGTTGATGGGAGCAGTCTATGATAAATATCGGAGCATGCTTAAGAAAATCCTTTCTCTTTAATAAGGTGTAATTGCCTTTGGCATAATAAAAGTTCTGGAAATTTGAATACACTCCATACACAGATGATAATATTGAGTTTTCAAAGTCCAAATTCATGTCGTGGTACGGCTGGCATTCACTACTGAGGTAATGTATAAAATTAGTGATGTTACAATGATGAAACACAGCGCAGCTTTTAGTTGTATTATTCACTCTTGAAGATTATGCACCAAGAGTAACAAATCTCGGTTTCTCTAGCTTCTATATTTTTGCGACGCTCTAGATCAAGGTTCCAGTTTTCGGCACAGCAGGTTGAGTATGTAAATACCTGGTTCGAAAGGCGATGTCTGACTTGGTGAGCTTGAGAATATCAAACTTTTCAGCATGAGAAACGCGTATTGCAGGTATCCTCCACCCAATGTGCCCTAGGTTGACAGCAGCATCCTTTTTCTCGTTCAGGTCTCAGAATGCATTTTTTAAAATCCATATATTAAATGATCACCAACTCACACTTGACATTAAGAATGAGATCCTTACGGTAGTCATAAAATCTCAGAAGCGTTGACAAAGGAACTATATCATTTATGGCTCCCCTTGCAGAATGCATAATGGCCACATCCTCTCCAGGATAGCTCCGTCCAGCGTTCAAAAGAGCGTTTGGATCCCATAGGGTTGAGGGCAGTATAGTTGCGCATAGTTGCAGCAATTCCACGATTTCTTCTTGCATCTATAATTGATCCATTCATATCTAGACGAATCTCTTCAAACATAAATGCCATAGCATTATTGATTAGCTTTTCAGTAGTGCTTGCTCTATTAGGTTTAGTAATAGAACATTCGACAAAGAGATAACGTCTGCTAGGTGAAGTATAAAAACCCTCAGCTTGACAAGGATTCTAATCTCGTCATTAGTGTCTAGAGTCGATGCATTATTTGGTAGAAACACATGCTTCCCTTGTTCAGGGATCTTGTCGTCAAAGGTGGGTTTTTCGGTCACATTAAAGATATCCATTATAGTATTCTGTTGCCCAAAGCTTCAGAAATTTCGGATTTCTTGTTATTAACACCCTGAGTGTAAAATGCAGAGTATGTGATCCACATGAACGAAGCACTTCCTTATAATAACCTTGTCGAGGTCTTTTAACATCTATTGCTACTGTGCCTGATGTGAAGCCTTATACTTATATCTTCGCTCTTAAATTCCATGCTCTTGCCATTCTGGTCGTCTACTCGAAGAGTGATTTGGTTGATAATGTCCGTATCTATGATGGGCAGGTATATGAGATGTGAAGGCTGTAGCGAAATGTGATATTTCGGCATAAAAAACCACGAGAAAAGCTCGTAAATCAGACTCCTCTATTACCGACAATAAAGCAGCCTGTTGCAATACTGTAGTCGATTCCTATGTTTTGAATATCTTCACTAGGAAATCATATTCAGCACGCTGATTAGCAGAGATGACTCTAAAAAAAGCCTAAAAGAGATACTATAGACCATTCCTTAGAAAAGTCAGCGGTAAAGGGACATTCATTCAGTCTTCATTGTGTTTTGATATTATTAGCACCTAGGAAGAAGAAATCCTCTCCCAATCTATGTTATCTCTAACGAATGCATAAACGGTAACAATCTCATACGCTCCTTGGTGAATATCAACCACCCAAAGCTCATCATTGAAGATTTAATGAAACTGACTATTAATCCGGTCAATGTTTGGAATAGATTTCAAGGTTTCAAAATTCAAAAGGGTAATTTCATGATACCCTTCAGAATATATCTGTTGAGCACAATTCAGATATGTTGTAACGACTAATTCTGTGCCATTGACAGCAATAATGTAACTCAAAATGATAGAAATTGCAAGCACAAGTGACCACAGATGACTGAGCTAAAGCTTTATAATAAATTGGTATTGTACGTACATCATTTTAACGCCTTTGAGATACCTTCCACTTTTTTCTCAGGTTTCAGGATTCCAAAGATATCAAAATAAAATGCAGTGTTGCCATCCGGTATTGCCATTCTCTGAGGTATCGAAATTTAAACTTTCTTTGTAATGAGACTTAGAACGCAGATTGCCGACCATACATACATCTCTAAAATCAGGAAATTTTAAGCGTCTAGAATTTAAGTCGATGACATTGTTGCTCAGGGCTTTATCCGGGATAATTAGGGATTTCTGCCCGAATGATTTGAGTCCTTCTTCTTGTTCTGCTGATTCTTCTTCCTCTTCGTCTTCATTGATTTCAGGCCATTGCTTTTAGCATCATTATTTATTTTTAAGCTTCTAGGAATTTTAGAAGCAATAGCTAAAATTGCAGTCGATGGCATCATTGGTAAAATTCTTCTCTATTATTATTGTTATTATTATTGCTGTTGTTGTTTGCCCTTCGGAGCCTTTTAAGACCTCCATCTTCATATTATCTTATGATTTTTGCAAGCAGTTCATGTTTAGCTTTCCTTTTGTTTACTGCAGAGGAAATATGAGCAACGCCACCGGTTGCAAAGCTTAAAGCTTCGATAATCGGGATAAAAACAGAGGTGTACCTTGTTTCTTCTTAGACCTGCACCAAGAGAAACCTTGCTCTTCATTTATTGTTATTACCATACGCTCAGCTACCTTTTCACCAATACTTGAGTCAGACGATTGAACGCGATTTCAGGCCTTCTCTGCCAAAATTTTGTCAGCAACGTTTCTGGAAGCAGTGTCCTTGTGCTCAGTTAGGCTGTTTAAAGGCTTCGTCTAGGGGTTTGGCTCCTCGGTCTTCTCTCTTTAGAAGTTTTCCCAACTTTGTACCAGTTGCAAAACACATATAGTCTGGAAAATGTGCTTCAAACGGTAGCCAACCTATGATTAAGTTAATTATTCCCTAGTTTCTATATTTTATTCCCCTTTTCTCCCATTATATACTAATTCATTATGGGGTTGCAGTCTCAGCGTGGGCGTCTAGTATGGCGTAATTGCCCGCAAACCTTTGAAGCTGGATGTTGAACTGGTATCGGATGCGTTGGCAGGTGGTGAATTTCTGGGACCTGCAAGATGGTTTTGCTTGATCACTGAACCACATTGTAGTTTCGTCTCTGAATAATAAATAGCAGACCGTGAACCAACTCGCACACCCAAAGGTGTGCGCATCCGTGCCGAAGGATTGCATGACAAAGGAATGTGTGTCGCTAACGGAACCTCTGGGATACCGGGCAACCTCCCAGAGTATTCATGCGTGTCCCAGTAAAGAGACTATGCCGGAATCCACTTGTCTTTCCTTAATACTCGTGGGACTGAAATAGCCACGGTAAAACAAAACCCTGAAACTGTTCAAGGATTCTTAGAAGAATACTTAACACTACAAAAGACCTGTGACTCATCTGTAGAGGATTTGGCTACAGACATTGCAAGAATGAGACTACAGCCAAGAGAATCTCAGGGTCTTAAGAGAGTGATGAAGATAGCACAGTTAAAACTTCAAGAGAGTAGGACGACATCTGCTGCCCTAGGTGTTAAGATGAAGATCTGTGATTTTGCACTCGTCCAGATATCCCGTGTTACAAAGGGAAATAGAAGGTGTTAAGGAGGCTGGCGGGAAATGAATTTATAATATAACCGACAAGACTCCAAGAACATGCATCTTAGTTAAAAATGAATTTAAATATATACTGTCGTTAATGAATCTCCGTTCCTGGAACCTTACGGCAGTCAGAGTAAAACAAATGGGGGAAGATAGGCCGAGGAGTTGATACCCGGATCGATCTACCTCCCATACGATGATGTTATTTTACCTCCTATGAGGTAATTAAAACAGCTGATAGCCACGAGGGGTACAGTTGTTATTTTGATGTGATGCTAATGCCCATAACATTACAACAGAGGGTAGGGATACAAAGAAAGAAGGTGAGTCTCATTATAATTTTATTATACCGAGTAACTTTGAGACACTGAATATGACTAACTGACCTACCTATGTTGCTACAAGAAGGCAGGAAGCTATTCATATAACATTAGCAACAATTATGTGTGTATGTGTCTAAGCATAAACATTTATCATATCACAGATACATTCAATTTGAAGTAAGATGTACTTCTAAAAGAATCAAAACTTATCGGTATCCAAAAGGAACTGACCGGGATTCCTGCAGGTAAGACAGTCAATAATCGGAGTAAAATGGGCGATACTATTATCGATTGCGAACATTTAGAAATTGCTGCGGTGAATTCGCAGGGTGCAGTAGTCTCAGTATTTAATGATAACTTTCCTCTGGAAACAACGCAAGCCAACAGGAATGTGCCCTGGTAGAATTAAGATCTTACAAGTAAAAGAAATAGAATTGGCAGATTGTTCGCGAAAGAAACCAAACAATGATTTGCTTATAGCAAATCATTGCAGAACACAATGAAGCCTTGAGGAAGAATAAAAAGGACTCCTGGAGGAAGGACTGTGACCAGATAGAAACGGCCCGATAGCATGATAGACTTCAGAAGGCTTTTAGAAGAGAGCATACATTTTGATTAGCAATATCTAATTGGAAAATGTAGAATATACTTAAAGACAGAGTCAGACAATGGAAGAACTTCTTTGATTTCACTTCCCTAGATCGAATATACTTGATGAACCTGAATGAGGATGGGACAGTCTGGGACTGAAGCTGTCTGGGAAAAGAGCCTCCAGGGCAGAAAGGAAAGTCGCCAAGGAAATAATCGAATATGATGAGTAAAATACGCAGTGTGCCCATATCAACCTATAAATCTCCAGAAGTCGATGGAATAATACCCTTTATCCTTCGGCGAGGTTTTGATGAGTTGTCAAAAATTTTGATACAAATTTGAAGAGCAAGTTTGGCCTTAGGATACATACTATGAACTGGAGTGAACTTAGGGTGGTATTTGTACCAAAGCCAAGGAAATTCCTGATCCTGGATAAGTCCCAGAGCCCCGTCAGTTTAATGTCAGTAATTCTCAAAACCCCTGAGAAATGAATAGATAGGTATGTAAGAGGTGAGGTATTTTTGCATGTATATACTTGGCACCAAAATCAGCATGTCTGTCATACAGGCAGATTAACTGATACTGCCCATTTTCAGGTTGCCTATAAACTGGAAACGACAATTCAGGAAAAGGAGGTGGAACTTCCTTCCTTCATTGATACCGAGGGTGCCTTTGATAAAACCTGCTTTAATGCATTAGCTACTGCTGCAAGGAAACATACAATTGATGCAACCTGTTATGGGTGGATTCAATTAATACCGAGATTCAGAATAGTTCATACAATCTCACGGATCGTAGCCTAGCTGCGAAAGTCGTATTTGGTTGTCCAGAGTGTGGGGTGTTACCACCCCTACTATGGAAACTGGTGGTTGATGGACTACTTGTTCAAGCAAGTAACCCAGGCTTTGATATCACAGGCTATGCTAACGATATATTCACAGTTTCAGATAACATACCCAGGAATGGTCAGGGAACTCATGCAGTCGGTTCTGAATACTGTGACGAATTGACTGTGAATGAGCGCTTAACAATTAGTTCTCATAAACCAGCTATAATACCATTTATCAGAAGAAGAAGAAGAAGAAGAAAAAGAAGAAGAAGAACAAACATAATGAAATTGGGGACCTCTATATCCTCAAAGTAAAGAATCTAAAATATCTGAGGAAGTCAAATACTTAGGAATACTTCTGACCACAAGGTTGGACAGGAATCAGCATTTTAAGAAAACAATAAAACGTGCGGAAACAACCCAGTAGTTAGACGCAATCATGGTAAATGATGAGGACTAAGATCCGCTATGATCCATTACATATATATCAGGATAATCATACCATCGATAACCTATGGTGCTGTGATTTGGTGGTCCAAGGTCATTCAAACAGGTTCTAAAATCAACTAAATAAATTTCAAAGAACAGCATATATGGCTGTTACAGACGTTATGAAAACAATTCCTACTGTAGCAATGGAGACACTCTTGAACCTAACTCCATTGTATTTAGTTCTAACGAAGGAGGAAGAATGACACTATAGATTGCAACACACTAAGCAACTGAGAATTCCAAAAAGAGACTTAGAGTTGCTAACAATTAGGAGATGCATAGGTGATGCATCCTTAGAAATGACGCCAGACTATATAATTCCTACTAAACACTTTATAACTAACTTCGGGGTGTTTGTTAATCCTGAGTATTGGACGAATAAAAATCTGGAGACTCTTGAGAAAGCTTCGATGTGCTTTACAGACGGTTCAAAGCATGGCTCAGGATCAGGATCCGGAATAGTTGGCATCAGATCACGGATCAAAATGCCTTTATCATTGGGTGAATATGCTACTGTTTT
The DNA here is from genome assembly GCA_030765065.1 of Deroplatys truncata. Lineage (NCBI taxonomy): Eukaryota > Metazoa > Arthropoda > Insecta > Mantodea > Mantidae > Deroplatys > Deroplatys truncata. Next base: position 343,034,561 of record CM060990.1, on the reverse strand, counting down.
TGAATGAGCATGTTGTGCTATTATGAAACGCATATTTGAAAATATAAGGACAGCTTAGTCTGATAAACAGATCCTTATCTTCTCAGATAACCAGGCTACACTTAAGGCTCTAGGTAGTCATAAGGTAACGTCAGAAATGGTTTTAGGCTGCATAAACATGATCATAAGCCTGGAAGAACATGATGAAATTCAACTTGTTCGGATTCTGTGCCATAGTAACTTAGAGGGAAATAAGGAAACTGATGAAATTGCAAGACAAGGAGCACCTTCGTAATTTGTTTGCCAAAAGCCGGCTCTGGGAACACCTGGATGTCTATTGAGAGAGGCTATTAAGAACTGGTCCAAAGTAGATCATAAAATCTGGCTTAAAACACTAGAAAATAATCATGGTAAACTATTTATCAGAAAATCATGCAAAAAGTGAGCTGAAAACCCTCTTGAATGTAATAAGGTTTAGTTGAGAACAATTATTGTATTTCTCATAGGACGTGCTCATGTGAAGAAGCATCCTAACACGATGGGAGTGTCTCGGGGTAACTCAGATTGCAGTTTTTGCAAGAAAGAAACCGAAACAGCTCAGCGCATTATATGCTCCTGTAAGACTTTGGCTCACATATTATTTTTGTGGCTCACATTTGGGAGATATATTATTGCTTCTGGGGAAATGCTCTTAGAGCCGGAGGAATTTGAAGCCATATATGTTGTTCCTTGGTAATGAGTGTAGGCATGATGAATTGACTTTATAATGATACGGGTAGCACAATAAGTCCAAGGCTGAAGTCCGCCCGAAGCAATGACGGAAATCTGTATTGTCTGGGACAAGACAAGATGGGTTTTCAATACTCTTTTATAACTTTTTCCTCTTGCAGATCTAATCTAAGCTAGCCCAACCTAGCTCAAGCCAACGTTACATTTATTACACGAAGTACATTGATCGTATTAAATACGCTAGTTACACAAACCATATTAATTACACAATTGCACTCATACTCTTTCAAAGGTATCTGTTTAAACATACAATAGGAATGTTGGTCTTAACTTAATTGATTAGATGCAGGGTGTAGAACAAGCTGGTCTCCACTTATTCAAGTATTATACCTTGAAGGGAGCACCTAATAAGGTAGTAGAATGGGTAAATATGGAAAACTATATATAAAAAGCATTACTACCTTTTTGTAGTAAGACGAATGTACGGCAACACATGGGGACTCTAAGACCTAGAATGCTACACTGACTGTATACCAGGGTAGTCAGATCATCATTACTCTACGACGCAATAGTCTGGTGGACTAATACACGAGAACTAAGCATTAAAACATAACTAAACAGGATCCAAGGGATCTAGAAATAGATAGAGCAATGGCCACGACCCCTACTGCAGCAATGAAAACCCTCATGACCCTGACCCCTTTGAATATTTTGATTAAAGGGGAGGCCAGAATGGATTTCCACAGATTGCAGCAAACCAAAACACCTAATATTCTAAGGAATCCAACGCAAATCCTAGCCATGACGTAGGAGGTAATAGATCCGATTTTCAAGACGGAAACAGACTACCTCGGAAAAACTCTAGATCACCATAAGAAAAGCGTAACGATAATTGAAGGGGCGTTATGACCAGAATTCTATGAGAAGCTACCTGAGTGCTATTTGATCTGGTTCACAGATGTCTCAAAAACAGACTCAGAGACAGATTCGGGGGTATTTGGTTTAAGACCCGGGTGTAGTTTTAGTAGTTCACTGGGTCTGGAAACCACGGTATTGCAAACTGAATTATTGGCCATTTTACAACGTGGAAAAGAAAATCTTAGAAGAGAGATACAAATAAACATATCTTTATTTTCGGCCAGCCGGGCAGCACAAAAGGCTGTAAGGAATCATGTAGTGTCATCTAGACTGGTAGTTGAAAGCATTTCTGCCTTATCCAACATGGCAGAATATAACAAAGTATGTTTGTAATGGGTCCCAAGGAATTAAGTAATTGAAGGCAATGAAAAAGCTGTTGAACTAGCAAGACAACGAAATACACGGCTGGAATCCAAAACACAGCAACCTATAGTCACACCTAAGTCTTCCATTGGAACGGCTATAAAAAAGTGGTTTAAAAACCACTCTCTTTGGCCTGGAAGGGGATTCCAGGAATTCTAAATGGGAAATTGTTTATCAAAGAATCATATAAACCTTTAACTGACAGACTGCTTAAATGTAGTAAGTCTCAGTTAAAAGAATAATAACCTTTGCCACTGGGCATGTATCAGTAAGAAAGCACCTACGCATAATAGAAACGTTTCAGAGCAATACGGACAGTAGAATGTGCGGGTCTGAAACTGAAACAGCATACAATACAATATGATCCTGTAATGCGTCAGCAGCAAGGAGATATAAGATGTTTCGAAAAAGTTTTATGGAACCAGGAGAACTAAACCAATACATTTTGGGGCAGTGAAATCTGACGAGGGACACAGGACTAGATGGAGGGGGTATAAATTATTACAGGGTTAGCACAATAAACCTTTAGGCTACAGTTCAATCGGAGCTTTTGCAGATGAGGCCTAGTCCACAAAATAAATTAGACTTCGAAAGCGGCTTTAGACTTGATCGTCATGGAAGTCTGTGTCCTTACCAGAGTTCATATTTTAGGTGGTTGCATTACAGAGAAAATAAATGTATTACTCAATCTGCTGCTTCAGGAGAATGGTGTGCATTTTGAAAACATTTACATCTATTTACAGCCTCCATATCAACAAAGGTATCAATATCTCCTTATTCGTTAAACTACCTGAAAACCAGTATACAAGTGAATATCCACGAAAATTGAAGAAAAAAACTTTTTGTATATCTCAGAACCTAAGAAAATTCCTCTTTATTTTTGATGACGTCTTCACTAAAAATCAGGGGGAGATCCAATTCCTTTACAGCATGGATAGACATCGCCTTGTGGACTCTATATATCTAGCACAATGCTAGTGCACAAAGCATCTAATTCAAGAAAATACGAAGAGGATTGTGCTATTCAGACAAGATAATTTAAACTTGAAGTATTTATATGTAGATTCTGTAAATACCGATGACTTACAATGATATGAGCAAACGTTTTTGGGAGAGTGCTTCAGAAGAAAGACCCTTCGTGCTGAAACTTTTTGAACTGTCTATGAACGAAGGCAGTTATAGTAAAGAGTCTTATGTATATATTAAAGTGTATAATAAAACAAACACAGGAAATGCATGATGAGTATTAAAAGGTTCAGTTCTCAGAGGACTGCTCAGGTTAAAAGAGCACTTAATCATTTCATCATAAACCGAGATTGAAAAGGGAACTACCAGTTCAGAACAAACAGATTATGCAACATTCGATATTCTGAAGATGACGATCATGCGAACGTAAAGTGCGTAAGTAGGGGGGCTGTATTAAGACGATTTATATTCCTACTCCTTCGAAGTAGCCTTATTTTGAAAACACAGGTTGATATCAGTACTTTTAATTGGTTGATTTCTATAATAGTTCCTACAACTGACAATAAAATAATTTGTTTCATGATACAGCGGTACGAGAATTATTACAGTCTAAATGGGTGCGCGACCTGGCATTTATGACGGCCCTATGTGGTCATTTAGATTCACTGAGCATAGCTCTGCAAGGAAAGAATGAATATATTGTTCCATTAATCAGAGCAACAAATACATTTATAGAAAACTTGTCAAAGTGTGATAACCCAATATCTGCCGGAGATATGTGTAATTTTCTCTTACTACAGTCCTTATGAAAAATAAATTCTTTATATGATTACATAAAGGTGCTACACCAACTATCTGCTACATTTGAAACCAATTTTTATCTAAGGAATATGGAAGGTGAATTGAGTCTATTACCATACCCCTTCAATGTTCATTCCTTATCATCTTTCGATTTGGGAAATGAATTGAAGCATTTGGAAACCATAGATGGACGTAATAAGAAAAATATAGTATTTTATTTCTATAAACAATTACCGCCTGAAAATTATCCTAAACTTCTCTGTTTTACAGCTCGTCTAATATTTATTTTTGGCACAACAAACCTATGTGAATTAATCATTTCTAAAATTAACTTTGTAAAAAGTGTATAGTCTACATTACATGAAGAGCATTGAAGTTCGCTACCTCGACTATATAAAACGTTTTATCCCCTGATATTGAAGAATTAGTGCAATCCAAACGCTTTCAAACATCAACGTGCAATAAATAAAACGCCACTCATACGAAATAAATAAGCAATTCATTATGAACTGTTCACGATTTAGCAAACGAGCATGTCACGGGCAACGTAGTAGACACTAAAGGTTTAATTACGTCACAGCTGTGGAAGGGGGACTGAAGTGCTTCCCCTCACTATCCGGAGTTACGCACAGGTGTTCTAGATCCACCACTAGAACATATCCTGTGTTGGAGTCTTCGGGGTTGCCCTGAAGTCGATGTCTGTCTCACCCCTCTTAAGCCACTAGATGTTACCATACGACATTAAGTACGACATACACCTACCGTATAAGTTGTTTATGTCCCACTGAAACAGATGGTGGGTTTTTCAGGCATGTACCCTCACACGGGTTCGTAGTTGGCCTTTGAGTATCGTGTTGATAGTGCGCAAAATCTACCACGAATAACTTCCTCGAAAATCTCAATCATACTGGGGGCGCTGATGAGCTAAAGCAGTGCTTTGGCGTCTTGAACACAGCTTCGAATGCTAACGACGGCAGTGTGTAGTACCAGACGGGGTCCAAACTGTACGTGTTCAGCAACAAGTCTCCAAGCGTTTCGAATGCCTCTGCCAGAAGCAGAGTATTCGGTTTCAGATAAAGATGGCTATTTTCCCCGAGATTATTTATATTGACGGCGCTCCAGAAGTTCTTAGAATGGCATATCTGTCTTCTTGGAAGCCATCGAAAAGCTAATTTAGTGGTAGCCTCTCCTCTTTGAACTTTTGGACAGTATTTAATTATGGATTTAGTAATATGGCCTTGTATTTCGTCTGCTGTTAATGTTTAGAATCAGAATACACGGCATTAGTGATTTTGAAGTCACCGTTGCATACCATTACTGCCGAGATGGATAACTTCTCATCCAGAAATTTATAGTTGTCGAGGAATCTGAATTTCACACCTTGTACATTTTGCGGAATGCCAGGTAGCATTCAGCAGATTGAGCTATGCAGAAGATATCAGACTTGTCATATATGATGTGCGTGACTAAGTGGCTGACACAATGGATTGAAAAATTAAAGGAAATAGGAATAAACATCGGCAAATTCTTCTATTTAATTTGTCGACATTATGAGCGACCCAAATTTATTCTGCAGTGAAGTGTAAATCTTCCTCAGCCTATCTTCTTCGTTGCAAACAGATTCGATATAAGCATAAACAATAAAAGGTACATGGACTTACTTTGAGTATGCGCTGCATTCCAGCATCTCATCCTAGGTATTCTGAAGTATTTTATGGACCAGATATTTATGGAATTCCAGTTTATGAAATTTCACCCAGCCAAATTTTCCCATCATGCATAGTTAATGCACCCCTAATCAGCCTGGATAGGTTGGACATGAGACGATATTGCCATCTATCTCCTTCTTCAATTATTAACAGGCTGTCCTGGTGTTCCTTCCTCTCAGATGGATTGCGAATAGGCTCCACCGAGTTATTATCATTCAGGTAAACAGCAGCTATAGATAAAATCGGGTATTCTTTTCAAAGGACTCAACCAGATGGAGAGAAAACGGGAACATAATATCCTTGTAATTTAATTATTTGAATAGCAATTGCCGACGATATAAAAACGGTGGTTCGCTCTGAAGCTTTGAAAGGGTATCGTGATGTCAGCATGCATCAAGTAAAACCGAAATCATGATTGTTCTCAATATTGTCTACAGCTCTCTTCGGCATAATGCATGCAGACAATTCAATATAACCTGAAGACCCAAGAAGAGTGTACTCTGCGGCGCTATTCACCAGCGAGTGAACTGCGAACAAAGACTCTGAGTTGGCTTGAACTGCAAATTTTGGAAAATGGCATGAAGCCTGCATGTTTGCTAGATCTCTTTAGTCTTAGAACTAAATTGGAAGGAATATACTGTCTCCTTATAATGTGTCTGATTTAACTATGGGACTTTCAAAGAACAGCTACTCTATAACAGCTACGCTATATAAGATATTTAAATAAATACAAAATATTATTATAAGTAAAATAAACTTCTATGATAAAAAGTTCAAAAAATGATACAAAAAAAATTTCTGAAATAATAAATAAGATTATCCCCTCCTTCATTCCTCTTCTTTCTTCCGGAAAAAACTTATTTTCAACCGAAGCCTCAACCTTTCTTTACAGCGGAAAACATCTCTTTGGTCACCGGATCTCGTATGCCTTAACAAGTTTTACTGGGGACCAGTATTCTAGGCGTATTATCAATTTTACTATTGAAAACACGTTTTCTGAAAGCAGAACCTGTGACTCCACTCCAAAGCGTTTTAATAATTTAGACATAGCCTTCTTGCCGGTGACGGAAGGATGGTGCTGATTCCACCTACTTGAGGATGCGCGATGGCTACGTACGGCCGAGGATTCTGGAGGGCCGTGACTGCTCCAGCTGTCATAACGGCCCTCCGATAAGGAGTTTCGCTCCTGATAGTCCTGCATCGCGCTCATCATCTGTACCATGCGGCCTCTTGCAGAAGCGGGAGAATGCCAGATTTTATTCCTGGCTCTTTAGGGGCCCTGCGTACAGGGGAACTGTAATTGTAGAAAAGCCAGTACAGAAGTAGGTACTTTAAAAAGCAATTGCATGAATACGGATTATAAATTGCGAATAATAATAATAATAATAATAATAATAATAATAATAATAATAACACAAGTCTTACCATCCAATGCACAACGCATTTCAATGAGGACGGTTTCATATCAGCAGATTGTGCAGGTGCACTACCCCTCTGTCGGGATATCTGTCAAGTTTCCAGGGAACACCGGCATGGTGTATATAGGCATGTACGCTGTAGGGGTGCTAATTCCAGGCATGGAGTAATTGGCCATATAGTCTGCATGCCTACTGTGTACAAGTGCACTGAATCTCGTTACAGCGGGGCCTGGAATAGATATTCATGCATGTAGATCCCAAGTGAATTCTATGCATCCTTGGTAAAGTTCGGGTTACCTGGAAATAACCTTTATAATTCATTTGAATAAAGAAAATATTATTTTGCATGCCATATAGGCTAGATACTACGTATGGGGAATTTAAAATGCCGTATTTGTGTTCAATTATTCATAATTAGGATGTGAATTAGTTTGATCGCATAAGTATTTCATTTAATAATTATAAATTCATGTTACAATTCCATTTGGAATATTTTGGATTGAATTGTTATAGTCCAGAAATCGGGTTTTGTTACTATTACTTTCAGAGGACTCCTCAGTTCCTGTTTTGGCATTACTAGAATATTGGCATTTGTAATTGAACAAAAACGCAAAATACGTGTACACGTCTTTGTCTCGTATTTTTGCCGAATTTCGTGTATAATGCTAGCATTTTGAATAATTGCATTACGGGTTTAAACGTTTTATATTCTCAGAATGTTGTTGTTTTTCATTGATTTGATGGCTTAGGCATATTAATGTTCCTGTTTTTGAAATTAGAGAATGTTTCACAATATACGAGTTTATGTCTGCATTCTTTGATTTGTATCTAAACAGGCATTTCATTCTCTCTCGAATTTGTTCCGACAAGTTACGGCTTGTTTCAACCCGCTGGTATATGTTTAACATAAAGGGTGTTAGATTTTTCCACATTTTTGAAGTTCCTATGCCTTGCGTTTTTACCAATTGAGTAGTTTAACTTCTATGAGTATTATTTATTCTCAAAGAATATGTTGTTCTAGAAATAGTGTTCACTTTCTTGGGCTCGTTATTAATGACTTTTTTGAAGAAGAAGAATATTAAGCTCCCGAATAGGCAGATATACTCGATATATTTCGTTTTAAGTTTAACATAGCTGTGGTATATTTATTTATTAAAACGCTTTCAACCAAGAATGTATATAATTCACTCCAGGAAATTAAATAACTCACAATAATGCACTGGTTTTAAACATACTGTTTTGCCTTGTATTGTAACGACCGTGTATAACACACTTATAAATATACTTGCCGCAAACACGTAACACTTGTACTGGTTTTAAAAGGCAAGTATTACTGTTTAAAGACAGGCGGTCCATTCGAAACAGTGCTTTTAGTATATATTTAAAAATCTTTAATATAGGGACATGTATTTGCTAATATTCCGCTACATTTTTAAAATGAACCACCTTCGCACCGTTATTTGACTACACAAAAGTAACAGGCTTGCATGCTAAAGTTCAACACAACGAGGTTTAAACGAATAAGAATATATATTTAAAATATATATGTACCTTCCGTTGCATGAATGGAGATAAAATGAGCTATACGTGTGTAACGTTGACTATTGATTTTCTTAAAGTACTTCATTCGCGGAATATTTCCTTGCTGAAGTTGCTCACCGAAGAATGAAAGCAACTGATTGAGTTGTTAGAATATGGGCTTGTTTAAACTCGTTGTTCAACAAGCCATTTGCACACATTCTCAGTAGCGACATCTTCGCCCTCTCTGAGTTTATTATAGCATTAGCTGTTTTATTGATCAATGTACAAAATGATACTGTTGGATACACCAATCGGAAGAATATTATTAGTTATTGAAAGCAGGAGTGTCCATGAAACAGGATAGAACCTGTTTGGATATTAAGATTACTTGAAAGCCATTTATGGAGTGGTTATATAATGGTATACAGGTTTGTTGGTTGCAAAGGAAGGCTTGGTTGTCATTTATTGCGGTTTGAAGTGTTAGAGCTTCTATAGAATAGGTTTTGTCTGATCGGTACTCTAAAGCTCTCCAAAGAAATTCGATTATATCTTTAAGGTTGTTGTTTTTCCTGACCTTTTCAGAGGTTTTCGTTCAAAATAACTGATATATCCTGACAACAGATAGGCTGGAATACTTTCTTGAAAATACCTCTAGCCCTGGTTTCCAGGATGGTAGGTGCCGATGTTTTATATTTGACCTGTTCTTGATACCATCTGCGAGGTTTATGTTTTTGTAGCTATAAAGTTCTGGAATGATAAAAAATAACTTTCCCGTTAAGCATACTTTTGAAAACATGTCGAACCTGTATATTTAACCCTTTAGAATGCTAAGAATACAGTTTAATATCAGGCTTTTTTTTGCTTACACCCCAAAGTAATTCGGGTATATCTTTTATGTTAGACTATATTTATTCTGTCCGCTAAAGGCATTAAAGATTTATGTTTTAAAACTCCATGTTTCGGTCTGCAAATATTTAAGATGTTTATATATATATTATTCATGACCTCTCCACGTGTAGGGAATGACAAAAAGAGTTTTTGTGTTAAAATATGTTTTATTTGAGTCACTCAAGAACACGCATTTACCTGTCTTTCAGTGGTTTTAAATGCTGTGAAGTAATGACAAAATTCCATAGCTTTAAAGTAGATGGGTCTTTTAAGTGCTTATTACATTTATAGTATTAAATTTAAAAGAGGTTGTGCATATCGAATAGTTTCATTTCTTGTCTGCTGGCTGTTTAAATTCATTCCACGTCCTCGCTCTTTTACTTACTGATGCACTATTGAAGGTAAACACGTTTGGTTCCCTGGCTTCTCTATAGGGGCTTACTGTGCCGTCAGTCACTGTACTTATTTCTCTAGAAGGATAGAACCCTCAGTTAACTACATCATGCTTTCTACTGAATCATTTAGTATAAGTGAGGCAGTATGGGATTCTTCACCCGACTCCGCTTAGGTGCTTTAAGGCATGATAAATAAGCATAAGTATGGATGTCTGTGTGTATGTGTGTGAATGTACGGGCGTGTGTACATTCAGCGCTATACATTTAATCAAATAATAAAGTAATTTATCCTTGTATTTCATTCCTCCCTCTCTCCATTCCGCGGTCTACCTCTCTCTACCTCTCTCCGTCACTTCTCTCTCTCACCTCTCTCCATCCCTCCCCTTTCTATTCAATTTGGGTTCACGTTATTATTTCACAAGCGCATAATTGCAGCGTATGCTTATTTATTAATTATTTCATGTTATATCATAGAATATCTGTATATTTATTTATAGCTTAAAATATACGGAAAATAATGAAGCCATTTTAACCACGACAAGAAAATCAATTGCTTCGTTATATTGCAACGAATACTTAAGTAGTTATTACAGAATCTGTGTACAACTTCATAAAATGCAAATTATCAACTATTGATAGCTGGGCTGGGACCAGGGAGACACAGGTGTCTGGTAGTATCTGTAGTCTGCCTTTAGGGAATTTTAGCTTTTTGATTGTATTTTTTCGGGCTATGGCATCTTTATTTGACATTGGTAATTTCCCCTGTCATTGTGTGGTTGGATTATGTAAATAGGATACTGGTCCTTCAACCATTAACTTTATAGCATATATCCATTAACGTTGTAATAAATAATGATTTTTAGCCCTATGTAGCCTTTAACATTAAGTTGAAAACCATAACTATCACCCGAAGCCTAAATAATGATCTAATTATGTATGAAAACCCATAAATTCCGTAATTAATCAGCTCGTTAATTATATTCGTTTGTAAATTGAGTTTGAGCTGTCAAAAAGCCCCTACTTATGGGCATAGAAACAAATGTTGTTTTTCGCAATTGTCTATGAAATGCGCTTTACAGCCAGTGACTATTATGTTTCTAATAGATGAATTACAACTATCCGGGTTTGTAGGCCGTGGTCTAGAAGGCATCGTGGATACCTTCTAAACCTCGGCCTACAAGCCCGGATAGTTGTAATTCATTTATTAGTTATGACGCCGGCCGTAAAAGCCTCAGTATGTATATTATGTTTCTGTTCGGCAGAGACTTCAATATAGTGAAGGCATTTTCTTTTCGCATCTTCAGTAAACCTCCGAAATTTGCATTTCAGTTATCTTCTGATAGGCCTAGGATTTTTTTAAATTCAATGTTATCAATTGTTGTACCCTTGTGAACAGAATATCCAAAGGTTTCACCTGGAATTTTAATGAAATTAATGGATTTGTTCTTAACCCTTTCAGTCCCGAGTTTTTTGGGGAACATAAAAAATGTTTTCAGTCATCTTCAATATTGAAGCCAAATCAAAGTTTGATGCCAGTTTTGGAACTGTTCAAATAAAAAAGTTACAGAATGTACAGTATACGTTACGCTGGGTACCAAATATCGCTGGTGTCTATAAAAAGTAAAGGACCATTTGAATGCAAGATTATGGTAATAAATAACAGAAACTGTGGTGATATATTAAGTACATTTTATTATTTTGACTTTACATACATATACAACGCTCAAACAAACATACGGATGAATAAAAAGTATTAAACTTGTTGGAATTAAACCCTAACGTTTATGAAATTATGCAAAGCAATTCCTATCTCTATTTATGCATAGACGAACTGCACACTTTATGCACAGAATATGGGACCTTTGCTTGCAATTTAACACTTTACATCTTGTAGGCTCCTTTTAACATCATGTTTGGGCAAATGGTAAACAGTGTCCACTTGTATCTTTCTCAAAGGTCCTTTTTCTGCCTTTTGCTTCTTCACAGCTAATGGTGAGGTAACAGGACTTAAACTTAGCCTTCCTCTTCTTCCACCCACGACTGGTTACCCACATCTAATTAATGTCCCTGTTACGTGAAATCTGAATTCTAACAGATTCATAGGTTTGCGGAAACCAAACTTTTGAGCATTATTTCTATATTTTAACCAGCTGTTAACAACAGCTAGATCAAGAGGATGAAATATCATGCGCAGGGTACATTTTGTTGAACTAAATATTCTGTACAGAGCTATCAGCTGATCAAAGAGGTATACTCCACTCATTCCATGATTGTATCTGTTCACAATTTCAGCCTCGCTATCTCAACCATTTATCAATTTTTGTTGTCCCATCCTATAACTTCATTTTGCTCACCGATACAAACAAAATTTGAAGCAAGTATAACACTTTTATTATCTAGCCGCTTCACTACTACAACATCGCCATCAAGACTACTGACCTCCTCTGAACATCCCCTCTCCGTTCTTCTGCCATCTTTGTCGCTTATCAATGTTGGATTACCAAAGCGATTAATTCTTGATCCTCTGCATGTATGGTTTTGGATTTTAAAATTTGAATTAAGCCGTAAGAAGCAAAATGGCTGTCATAATAGAGCTCTTGCCCAGAATTAACAATTCTTTCACAAAAGTGGAAGAAAACAGCAGGACCAAAATTATACAATTTTTGCACATTGCTGTCTAATTCCGTTGTGCTCCCGTGGTGAAGGATGCATTCATATGCTAAGCCGGATTGCCACATAAAAGAAATACTTTGATTTCCTATGGACAAGGTTTCCCCTTCACATACTGTTTTATGTTTAGTTTACCTCGAAAAACAATCATTTGCTCATCTGTGCCTAATACTTTTTCTAAGGATAGTTCCGAAAATATTTTTCTAACAGCTTCATATATTGGTCTTACTTTAGAAAACCTATATTTGCAATTTTCTGGTCTTTCTAATACATTTACTAGATGCACATTGTTCAGTAACTGAAAAAACCTGTTCCTCGACGTATTTTCTATAAAAAGTGTTAAACCAAACATATCATCCCAGGATATTGTAAGCCTAGGAAATTTTAAGCCCCCTATAGCAATGCGTAACACAAAAAGGGTTTGGTTTTTGTTTGCATTAGCTGGCTGGAAAGAGGACAAACCTTTCTGTAGAGCATACATATTAGTTTTCTCAGCCATTATTTCATATAAAGAACTTGGTATATACTATATCAGATAGTAAATGGGTGAAGGAATTTCAGCAATGTCTGGTACTTCGTGGGGTTCAAACTGTGTATCAAAAGGAATTATGGGTTAATGTCTCCATCTTATATTCTTTCTTTCTGTAACCATGTATGAAGGATCAACTTCTTCAGTGTCTGGCTCCTCTGTACCATCCTGATCCTCTTCTGCCTGTTCATAAGTATGAGTATTAACAGCATCTGCACCTGGAAACAGAGAATTATCGTATGTATGAACGCTTTTCTTGCTAAATCACATATTTATTGGAAGAAAAGGCTACATGAGACAATTACTAGAGCTCTAACATACTAATTCGAACCAGTTTCCTTTTATTGCTGAAGTCATGTGCAATTTCTTCTTCATCATTTAAACAGAGCTCATCTATATCAGAAACATCAGCAGATTCAAATATTCTCAGTAAAAGACCTGAGTCATTAGGATCTATACTGCTGTTCTGCTTTGAAGGTCCTACAGCAAAAAAAAGTAAATAAATAAAATTACAAGAATTTATTGGTACAGAACATAACCTATTTGTGTTCTACAAGCTGTTTAAATCCCATTTTTTCATAATACAACCCAAAGGACTCTTAAAATAATAGTTAAAAGTACAGTGCTGAGTAAAACATGACTAAAAATACAGCAAATAGGTAATTCTTTATACTCAGGGTATAACCAAAGTTGCAGTTTTTTACAACTCTGAGACCCAATCTGCAGCATACTGTACATGATAAAATAAAGCACTCTACAAGCATAATTACTAATGGTATGCATTTATAACATACAAATGGATAAACTTTGGCGTTTCAGAGTCCATAATCAATAGCTCACTCAAAAGCAAAAACGTTAAATAAACTCAGAATATTAAACACAATTAATCCTTACCAGCTGAAACCTGCAGTATGCCAGCCATCTTGTGTTCTAGTGCATATAATTCTTCTCACACTCAAAAGAGGACAAAAGTTTGAACCAAAGAGTGTAAAAGAACATGTATATACTGCATTAGAGTCAAGTAAAAATATACAATTTTGTTTTACTATGGTGCTATATATACAGCAGGTGAGTCAGCTGCGCCTATTTATTTTTAATTTATGCAACGTGCTAAGCGACATATGTGACTTACGCTTTTCTTGAACGCCTTCTAATGGCTAATTTGTGTAACACTTCATAGAGGAGGGATACATAAATTCAGTGCATAGGTGTTGACGGGACAGAATGCAATCGCTATGTATGCTGATGCAGAAAACATCCCACCCTGACACTGAGAGCTGCATTAGCAATTTTAGCCAATCTTACAAAGTTTTATTCTTTAGCATACATCCATGCACCCCTTTGAAAACGCCCCTGAAGGAACAACCTATCACATGCATCGGTTGACAAAACCATTTGAAAACAAAATGGCATATCCACGCAGTGCAGCCAATTGGATTTAAGCCGTCTGTCAACGTTGTACAGCCTTTTCAAAGAATGCTAAGTATGAGGTAGATAATTTCTCTTATTTTACAAACTATTGCGTATTTCAGATCATACGTGTGTACAAAATAGAATAATCGTCATGTTTTCCACCGCAAAGAAGAATAACGCAAAGCCCAAATCATATACGGGCACACTCATACGTGAAGAATGCAGGCAGATTATACCGCGCATGTTACAGCATGCAAGAAGGTCTGTCCGGCAACGTACACAAGTGTGCAATGGCGAAGGGGGTCGTAATTTTGAACATTTACTTCCTTGATGAAATCCACGCTTTTTAACAATTTATTATTCAGTTTACCCGTGAACTTAGCACATTTACAACTCCTTTGTCATTAGAAGAAGTGACACATAAGGTTTAAATATGAAACAAAAACTGTTATATCTAATATCGTCGATATGCGGCCAAGAGCATGAAAACTAACTACGTAACACGGTTTACAACACCATATACGCTACAGATTATTAGGGTAAACGTGATACACAATTATATGATTGTAATTCTTATGTGTTTGGCTCACAGGAGAGCCAGTAACAAAAATAAATAAATTAGTACACTAAAATACAGAAAATAAACACAAGGAGAGAGAAAAAAGAACCAAAACAATTTTATGTTTGTTTCGGATTCGAACCTCTGAACCTAACCATTGTTCACCACATTCCGGCAGCTAAACCACGCGGCCAGAACCCACGTAGTTTATCTCGCTTTTCGGGGAAACGTTCCTCTATTTCCTTGCAAGCATTATATGCATGAAACGCCTTCCTTTTTAAGATTTCACAGCTCTTCAGTTCCCATTCAGGCCCTTAATCATTAATGGGGATTGCGTATAAGGGCACAGATACAATAACAGTTTGTTTGCTAAAAGGGTCAAAGTTTTCACATTAGACTAAAAACTGCGGGTTGCATAGATACACATACCAGATACACATACCTAGGGGCAGCTGACTTACCTGGTATACAACATCAATGTACAGTATAATGTACACTGGGACCGAAAGGGTTAATGTATGTTCCAAATAATAAGCATAAAGCTAAGTATCAAAACACAAAGTAATTTAATGCGTATTTGATTACAAGTAACACAGTAACGCAGTTAATACGTTTGAGATTATTTTGAGTACATCGACCGCACAAGGAATAAAATCATAAATAATAATTGATTCACATTTTTCTTTTTAGACAGCAAGAGTGATTGACTGCAGCTTTTTCTGTGGATTAGTGGTAGCTTCACTACAGCGAAATACAAAAGTTGCGAAGTACATTCTGAAGCGTGTGCGTTCTGTCATATTCACCTAATCCGTATGAACGTTTTAATGATTTCCGTTTATGAAAGACATTTGTGATATATCCCGACTGAAATGCATAAACCAGTGCATAATAGCATTTTTTCGCTTGTAGATATTCGGTTAGTGAGCCCCATTATTAACAGTTAAAAAGTGTGAACTATAGACGGTACAATTCACAACCATTGAGTTCCCTAAAATATGACTGGAAATTCCACTGTCAACGAGTTATTAATATGACGTATCTATTATAAGACAGGATAGACCGCTACATTGCAGGTCCATTCTGATTCTTCCTCATCGCCACTCGAATTCCACTATGGTTTCAGAGTAGCTTATTATCCTTGGGTTGAGAACAAAAGCATATTCCTGAATTTTTGGCTCTACAATGCGTTTCCAAAGCATTCTCTATTGACATTTCTAAAAAATTGACCATTCACATAAATATTATACGATTAGAAGACAAACTTTATTTCAGTTACACACATTTATTACTGAAATTGAGGACAGAATCCAGGACAAGTCCAGCCGGACATTAGTCATATTTTGGGGACGTATTTTTCGCTTAGGTAGAGGTAATATTTTGATAGTATAAGCATTGAAGACATTAGTAACAGTCATATATTGGTGTTGGTATTGATTTATTACGTTAATTGCAGAACTAGCGGTTAAAATTAAATTAAATTGAGTTTTATTTGTGGACACTCTTTAACTGCTGAGGTCCTTAGGTCACGTTCTATATTGAACGTGAAAGACCGGTAATTTTCCTCAGAGGCCTCTCTATCGGGCTTAAGGTTCTTCTACGTGAGTAGCTTATTTAGGAGAGAGCGAGGCCACTTTTTTGCGTTTATATGGGAAAGGATAGGGAAAACGAGGGTGGATGCCAGGTTGAAAGAGCCTTCAAGGAGGAAAATGCGTTTATATGGGCGAGATAGGGAATACAAGGACTGACGCTAGGCTAGACAGTGGTAGAAGGAGGGGGAATGCGCTTTATATGAGACAGATAGGGAATACGTGGAGAGGTGATAGGCTAGACAGAGGCTGAGTAAAGTATGGTTTATATGAGTGGTATAGGTAAACGATGAGAGGTGTTAGCCTAGACAGGGCTTGAAACGTAGTGTATGGTTTATATGAGAGATATAGGAAAACGAGGAGAGGTGTTAGGCTAGACAGAGGTCGAGGAGTAGAGTATGGATTATATGAGAAGTATAGGGAAACGAGGAGAGGTATTAGGTTAGGAGAATTGAGTATGTGTTTATAAGGAGAGACGAGAAAACGGAGGGAGATCCTATGCTAGGATAGACAGGTGTTAAAGTTAGGTTAGATAGGAAACCAAGGAGTGATACTCAGCTAGAGGGGGCAGGAGGGAATGCGCTTTATGAGAGGTAGGGGATACGGGGAGTGGTGATAGGCTAGACAGAGGTTGAGAGTGGAGTATGCGTTTATATGTATGAGAAGTATAGAACAGGAGGAGGGGTGTTAGGCTAGACAGAGGTTGAGGAGTAGAGTATAGTTTATATGAGGGTATAGGAAAACGCGGAGAGGTGTTAGGCTAGACAGAGGTCGAGGAATAGAGTATGGTTTACATGAGAGGTACAGGGAAACGAGGAGAGGAGTTAGGCTAGGCAGAGGTCGAGGAGTAGAGTATGGTTTATATGAGAGGTATAGGGAAACGAGGAGAGTCGGTAGGCTTGACAGATAGTGAAGCAGTAGGAATATGGACTTATATACAGGAGAGATGGGGAATAGGAGGGGATGTCCTAGACCTTGAAAGGGACTTAGACGTGAACTTCGTGGAAAACTGTTTCATGTCAATGTTAGAGCGCTAATTCTAGACATGCCCATCACGTAACCTATTCAGGGAAAAGGTGACTGCTCAGGGAAGAAAGTGACCCGCACAGGGAAAAAGGTGACCCACTCAGGGAAAAAAGGTGATCCACAAAGGGAAAAAGGTGACCAACAACGGGAAAAGGTGACCCAGTCAGGCAACAGGTGACCCACAGAGGGAAAAAGGTGACCTACAACGGGAAAAAGGTGGCACACTCAGGGAAAAAGGTGACCCGCACAGAGTAAACGTGACCCGCACAAGGAAAAAGGTGACCCACAAAGGGAAAAACGTGACCCAACAAAGGGGAAAAAGTGACCCACACAGGGAAAAAGGTGCCCGCTCAAGGAAAAAGGTGACCCACTCAGGGAAAAAGGTAATCCACTCACGTAAAAAGGTGACCCACTCACGCAAAATGGTGACCCACTAACGTAAAACGATGAGTAATTCATGTAGCATCACAGGGTAGGACAGATTCCGGGAAGCGAATATAGCATAGTTCCGTATGATTTCACAGGTAATTTAGATAGTATCGTAGGTATTTAGGATAATTCAAGTATTATAGGTGTTTAGAGTCACTCAGCTAGCATCACAGGAGGCTAGATTCCAGAGGCTAACTGCGTCATAGCTGTGCATGATTTCACAGATAATTCAGCTAGTATTGCAGGTATTTAGCATAATTCAAGTATCATAGATGTTTAGAGTAATTAAGCTAGCATTACAGGAGGGTAGGTTCCAGGGGTCGGTTACAACGTAGTTTCGTATTTCACAGATAGTTCAGGTAATATCGTAAGTATTTGGGGTAATTGACATACTTTCACAGATACTCGTGATAATTTCGATCAGAGATTTGTATCACAGCTATTTAAGGCAAGTGCAGGTGACTCAGGTTGTATCAATGGTATTTGAGTCATTTTAACAGGTAATTCATCTAGTATCATTCATATTTAGGGCAAACCAGATAGTATCAAAGGTGCTCGTGCTAATTTAGAGCAGGAATTCGTATCAGAGCTAGTTAAGGTAATTCTACATGATTCGGGTAGTATCACAGGTATTTAAATCATAGCAGCAGCAGCCTCATTACATAACAGCTGTAGCAGAAACAGCAGCAAATCCAACAACTGTAGATTCAGCATCCTCAGCAACAGGAAGCATCACAACAGCAAATACGACAGATGTAGTAGCAGATACAGAATCTACAGCAACAGCAGCTACAATGATAGCAGCAATAGATCCTACAGCTACAAAACATCAGCCGCAGCCTGCACAATAGCCGTAGCAGAAGCAAATACAACAGCTACGGTAGCAGATACAGCATCTATACAGCAATAGATGTAACAGATCCTACAGCTGTAGCAACATCTGCTACAATAATAGCAGTGACCACAACCTGTTACATAACAGCTGTAGCAGCAGTCATCACGGCAGCTGTAACATCAAATACGAGAGCTGTAGTAGTAGATACAAGGCTGTAACATCAGCCACCAAAATAACAGCATCAGATCAGGTAGCGGTAGCAGCATTAGACACAGTCAGCACAATAGCTGTAGCAGAAGCAAATACAGCAGCTGTCGTAGCAGATACAGAGACTGTACAACGATGACTAGCAGATCCTACAGCAGCAGCGTCTACTACAAGAATAGCAGCAGCAGACGCATTACATAACAGCTGTAGATTCAGTATCCTCAACAACATCAAGCGTCACAACAACAGCAGCAGCAAACACGACAGATGTAGTAGCAGATACAGCACCTATAGCAACAGCAGCTACAACGATAGCAGCAACACATCCCACAGCTACACAAACAGCCTACAGCCCGCACAATAGCCGTAACAGAAGTAAATACAACAGCTACCGTAGCAGATACTGCAGCTGTAAAACAATAGATGTAACAGATCTTACAGCTGTAGCAACATCTGCTACAATAATTGCAGAGACAACAACCGGTTTGTTCAGCAACAGCAAATACAACAGATGTAGTAACAGATACAGCATCTATAGCAACAGCAGCTACAACGATAGCAGCAACAGATCCTGCAGCTACAGAAACATCAGTCGCAGCCTGCACAATAGCCGTAGCAGAAGCAAATACAACAGCTACCGTAGCAGATACAGCAGCTGTACAACAATAGATGTAACAGATCTTACAGCTGTAGCAACTTCTGCTACAATAATAGCAGCAACAACAACCAGTTACATAACAGCTGTAGCAGCAACGGCGAATCTAACAGCTATAGATTTAGCACCCTTAGCAATAGCAAGCATCACAGCAATGATATTCCAGCTGTATATTCACCCACCACAGCAACAGCAGTCATCAAATACGAGAGCTGTAGTAGTAGATACAATGCTGTAACATCGACTACAACTATAACAGCAACAGATCCTGCAGCTATAGCAGCATTAGACACAGTCAGCACAATAGCTGTAGCAGAAGCAAATACAGCAGCTTTCGTAGCAGATACAGAGACTGTACAACAAATGCTGTAACAGATCTTACATCTGTAGCATCTGCTACAACAATAGCAGCAGCAGTTGCATTACATAACAGCTGTAGCAGCAGCAACAGCAAGCATCACAACAACAGCAAATACGACAGATGTAGTAACAGATACAACATCTATAGCAACATCAGCTACAATGATAGCAGCAATACATCCTGCAGCTACAGAAACATCAGCTGCAGCCTGCACAATAGCTGTAACAGAAGCAAATACAATAGCTACCTTAGCAGATACAGCAGCTGTACGACAATAGATGTAACAGATCTTACAGTTGTAGCAACATCTGCCACAATAATAGCAGCGACAACAACCAGTTACATAACAGCTTTAGGAGCAGCAGCTATAGATTTAGCACTCTTAGCAACAACAGGCATCACAGCAATGATATTCCAGCTGTTGACTCAGCAACAGCAGCCATCACGGCAGCTGTAACATCAAATATGAGAGCTGAAGTAGTAGATACAACACTGTAACATCAGCTACAACAATAACAGTATCAGATCAGGTAGCTGTAACAGCATTAGACATAGTCAGCACAATAGCTGTAGCAGAAGCAAATACAGCAGCTATCGTAACAGATACAGAGACTGTACAACAATAGCTGTAACAGATCCTACAGCTGTAGCAGCATCTGCTATAACAATAGCAGCAGCAGCTAGAGATTTAGCAGTGTTAGTAATGATATTCCAGCTGTAGATTCACCTACCACAGCAACAGCAGTCATCACAACAACATCAGCAGTAAATACGACAGATGTAGTAGCAGATACAGCATCTATAGCAACAGCAGCTACAACGATAGCAGCAATAGATTCTGCAGCTGTAGCAGCATTAGACATATTCAGCACAATAGCTGTAGCAAAAGCAAATACAATTGCTATCGTAGCAGATACAGCTGCTGTACAACAATAGATGTAACAGATCCTACAGCTGTAGCAACATCTGATACAATAATAGCAGCGACAACAACCGGTTACATTACAGCTGAAGCAGCAGCAGCTAATGCAATTTTTGTTCAAATGTAGCAGTTTTATCAGTTAAATCATTGCTTCATTAAACAAGGATTGTAAGGGTAGACGTGTCTTCCCTTTATATAGGCCTGAGACTAACACTAGTATTTGCTCCTAATGACAATGGTTACCGCCTCCCCTTCCATCTTCTCCTTTCTTCACCATTTGTCTGCTATGTGCATACACAGCACATGAGTAAACTTTAATTTTTTTAACATTGTAGACTCGCGGAGATCATCAAAGGGATTCAATGTAATTTTATTCACTTGCACATTAGTAAGAGCGTGCTTTCGTGATAAGATTAGGTTCATAGGCGTTCTGATGATTTCACAGGTTTTAAGACAGTCTGTATAGCTGTCAAACGTAATGTAATGCTTAATAGCACTACGTTTTATACCCTTATTTTTTACCATTGAGCCATGGATATCTAAGGTATACATCTTAGCTCGTAATCCGACAAAGCGCGGTAAGATTTTACCATTAGCCTCAAATTTAGATTTCCCAAGCACTTTGTTTAGAGCTGAATAGCATATATAGTTGTAGGATAATCAGGAGTATCCAGATGCTCAAGTAAACGTAACTTGTCATAGTACACATCTCCAATTGTTACACGATGAATGAATGAATAAGTATCCATGTACATAAGCTTCAGGTTTCCAGCTCCGTAATATGGTAACAGCACATCATAATGATGGTGATACATTGTCTTGGAGATGTCCAACACACTCATACCAATGTATATATGCTTGTCGAGAGACCATGTGTACAACAGCTAGAATAGCAGCATATATTGTCCTATCGATAAACGTAGGCTTGGCGATCAGCTTCTCTAGAGTCTTCTCATTTATCACAAGTCATATATCCATACGATCAGGCAGATTCTCCATAGTTTTTCCAAACATGACGTTGTAGACGTTGTAGAGCTTGTAGACGTCCTCGAAATCATTTGCAGCTTATTGAAGTAGCCTGTTTTTAAATTCCACATAAGGTTTTAACCACTGTGACTGTTGGAATTGCAGCACACGATGGATTTTTTTTGTCGTAACCCATGATTAAGAGCTTGCTTCAAAGCCATGTAATGTACTACCTACTTCTTTCGAGGTCCAAGACGAGGTATGAGTTTCTTTGTATATGATTTCAATGGTTTCATACACTCAGGCAGGAAAGGTAGATCGTTGTGTAGATCGTGAGGTTCTATAGGATACTCGATGTCTATGATGTCACACCCAGAGACAGGATGTCTGGCAGTATCAAACACGTTTAAACTCGTCTCGTAACTACCTGTATATGCTGTCACACCAACAAGATAAGTATTCCCACACGCTCATTCAGTCAGATGTTCCATTCAAAGCCTACCACCACCCATTACACCAAAACTAGCACAATCTCTATTATCACAATACTTAAAAGTAAAGGCTTAAAAGGTAACGTAGAAGATTTTCTCCCTTGTGTAGTTAAATGTATGCATATACTACATTATTTCATGTTTTCATTCCCTTTTCAATTCTTCCTTTCCATCTTCCCACAGAAAGACCATTACATTTCACTACAATCACGAGCATAGCAATTTTCCCAGAGTTACACAGATTCTAAGCTTCTAGAATCGAACCCAGTAATACTTTTAATAAATGTATTTTAGTAATTTAGCTCCCCCGCATCAAAATCAAGCATTTAATCTTTACTCGAACCTCATATGATCCATAGGCTAGAAGATATATGAAATCACCCCTTAGGGATTCTATCTAATTACTTTAAAGTAATTTTTATAATGATAACGATATTTAGGAACTAGGGACTTTGTTTACTTTTTACTTGACGTGTCTATCTAAGTTAGATTACGAGTTATTAAATTTGCAAGTAAATCTCATTGAGTCGCTATTCGAACCCAGAACACCATACGAAATTATTTATAATATTAGTTTGCTATGTTAAACACAGCTGTACAAAGTTACGCAATCAATCTAAGTGACATATCCTAGAGTACGGAGGAAAATTAAGGAAATCATTAAAAGATCGGGATTCGAACTAAGGACAATTGATTGACAATTATATACAGCGTTAATTATCTGTCATAGGATCTATCAAGCATGCTTTAATTCATCCCTCTATCTTTCATAGTTTCTGAGATAATAGTGATTTTAAAATTAAGGATCGAACCCAGCACACCAGGTACCCAACTACGTATTCGAAAGAAACAACCTAATAACATACATGTAATAAAGTTTACTTGACGTCTTTATGTTAAGTAGTTTATTAGTTATCAAATTTATAAGTAAATTACATTTTATCGGTATTCGAACCCAGAACACCAGAAACAAAATTATTCACAATATTAGTTTGATATGTTTAAAGGAGCTTTATGCAGTTATATCGTCAATCTAAGTGATATATTCTAGAGTACAGAGAAAAATTAAGAAAGTGATTGAAAGATCGGGATTCGAACTAACCCAACGGATTAACAGTTATACGCGTTGTTAATTACACATTATAACAGCTATCAAACATGCTTTGGTGCACCCCTCTACCTTTCTCAGTTTCCGAGATAATAAAGATTTAAAACTTAAGGATCGATCTCAGGACAGCCGGTACCCAAATATACATACACAAGAAACTACCTAATAACATTAATGTATTAAAGTTTATTTGTTGTCTTTATCGTAATTAGTTCCTGAGTTATTAGAATATGAATTTGTAACCACTCCTACGATTCAAACCCGGGCATCCCGGTCAACTTGGAACAATACCCTAATGACGCGGCGTATACCAAGGAATTAATTAGTTTTTATCCCATTGTTCTATCTCTTTCCATTCAGGAGATATAAGCGATTAATCAGTAGTATAGATATTAAGGATTTTGGCACAATTAATATGCAAGAATGTGCAATTAATATGCTAATTATCCCCACCTCCAATAATTATGCCTCACCCCCAAATCTATATCAGATGTTGCTACAGCTGTAGGATCTGTTACATCTATTGTTGTACAGCTGCTGTATCTGCTACGATAGCAATTGTATTTGCTTTTGCTATAGCTATTGTGCTAAATATGTCTAATGCTGCTACAGCTGCAGAATCTATTGCTGCTATCGTTGTAGCTGCTGTTGCTATAGATGCTGTATCTGCTACTACATCTGTCGTATTTACTGTTGATGTTGTTGTGATGACTGCTGTTGCTGTGGTAGGTGAATCTACAGCTGGAATATCATTACTAACACTGCTAAATCTCTAGCTGCTGCTGCTATTGTTATAGCAGATGCTGCTACAGCTGTAGGATCTGTTACAGCTATTGTTGTACAGTCTCTGTATCTGTTACGATAGCTGCTGTATTTGCTTCTGCTACAGCTAATGTGCTGACTATGTCTAATGCTGTTACAGCTACCTGATCTGATACTGTTATTGTTGTAGCTGATGTTACAGTGTTGTATCTACTACTTCAGCTCTCATATTTGATGTTACAGCTGCCGTGATGGCTGCTGTTGCTGAGTCAACAGCTGGAATATCATTGCTGTGATGCCTGTTGTTGCTAAGAGTGCTAAATCTATAGCTGCTGCTCCTAAAGCTGTTATGTAACTGGTTGTTGTCGCTGCTATTATTGTAGCAGATGTTGCTACAACTGTAAGATCTGTTACATCTATTGTCGTACAGCTGCTGTATCTGCTAAGGTAGCTATTGTATTTGCTTCTGTTACAGCTATTGTGCAGGCTGCAGCTGATGTTTCTGTAGCTGCAGGATGTATTGCTGCTATCATTGTAGCTGATGTTGCTATAGATGTTGTATCTGTTACTACATCTGTCGTATTTGCTGTTGTTGTGATGCTTGCTGTTGCTGCTGCTACAGCTGTTATGTAATGCAACTGCTGCTGCTATTGTTGTAGCAGATGCTACAGATGTAGGATCTGTTACAGCTATTGTTGTACAGTCTCTGTATCTGCTACGAAAGCTACTGTATTTGCTTCTGCTACAGCTATTGTGCTGACTGTGTCTAATGATGCTATAGCTGCAGGTTCTGTTGCTGTTATAGTTGTAGTCGATGTTACAGCATTGTATCTACTACTACAGCTCTCGTATTTGATGACTGCTGTTGCTGTGGTGGGTGAATCTACAGCTGGAATATCATTGCTGTGATGCTTGCTATTGCTAAGGGTGCTAAATCTATAGCTGTTAGATTCGCTGTTGCTGCTACAGCTGTTATGTAACTGGTTGTTGTTGCTGCTATTATTGTAGCAGAAGTTGCTACAGCTGTAAGATCTGTTACATCTATTGTTGTACAGCTGCTGTATCTGCTACGGTAGCTGTTGTATTTGCTTCTGCTACGGCTATTGTGCAGGCTGCGACTGATGTTTCTGTAGCTGCACGATCTGTTGCTGCTATCGTTGTAGCTGCTGTTGCTATAGATGCTGTATCTGTTACTACATCTGTTGTATTTGCTGTTGCTGAACAAACCGGTTGTTGTCTCTGCAATTATTGTAGCAGATGTTGCTACAGCTGTAAGATCTGTTACATCTATTGTTTTACAGCTGCAGTATCTGCTACGGTAGCTGTTGTATTTGCTTCTGTTACGGCTATTGTGCAGGCTGTAGGCTGTAGGTTGTTTGTGTAGCTGTGGGATGTGTTGCTGCTATCGTTGTAGCTGCTGTTGCTATACATGCTGTATCTGCTACTACATCTGTCGTGTTTGCTGCTGCTGTTGTTGTGATGCTTAATGTTGTTGAGGATACTGAATCTACAGCTGTTATGTAATGCGTCTGCTGCTGCTATTGTTGTAGCAGACGCTGCTGCTGTAGGATCTGCTAGTCATCGTTGTACAGTCTCTGTATCTGCTATGATAGCTGCTGTAGTTGCTTCTGCTACGGCTATTGTGCTGACTGTGTCTAATGCGTCTACCGCTACCTGATCTGAAGCTGTTATTTTGGTGGCTGATGTTACAGCCTTGTATCTACTACTACAGCTCTCGTATTTGATGTTACAGCTGCCGTGATGACTGCTGCTACAGCTGTTATGCAACCGGTTGTGGTCACTGCTATTATTGTAGCAGATGTTGCTACAGCTGTAGGATCTGTTACATCTATTGCTGTATAGCTGCTGTATCAGCTACCGTAGCTGTTGTATTTGCTTCTGCTACGGCTATTGTGCAGGCTGCTGCTGATGTTTTGTAGCTGTAGGATCTATTGCTGCTATCATTGTAGCTGCTGTTGCTATAGATTCTGTATCTGCTACTAAATCTGTCGTATTTGCTGTTGTGATGCTTCCTGTTGCTGAGGATGCTGAATCTACAGTTGTTGGATTTGCTGCTGTTTCTGCTACAGCTGTTATGTAATGAGGCTGCTGCTGCTATGACTTAAATACCTGTGATATCACCCGAATCATGTAAAATTACCTTAACTAGCTCTGATACGTTTTCCTGCTCTAAATTAGCACGAGCACCTGTGATACTATCTGGTTTGCCCAAAATATCAATGATACTAGATGAATTACCTGTTAAAATGACTCAAATACCATTGATACAACCTGAGTCACCTGCACTTGACTTAAATAGCTGTGATACAAATCTCTGATCGAAATTATCACGAGTATCTGTGAAAGTATGTCAATTACCCCAAATACTTACGATATTACCTGAACTATCTGTGAAATACGAAACTACGTTATAACCGGCCCCTGGAACCTGACCTCCTGTAATGCTAGCTTAATTACTCTAAACACCTATGATACTTGAATTATGCTAAATACCCGCAATACTAGGTGAATTACCTGTGAAATACGAAACTATGCTATACCCAACCCCTGGAATCTGTCCTCCTATGATACTAGATGAATTAGCCTAAATACCTACGATACTAACTGAATTACCTGTGAAATCATACACAGCTATGATGCAGTCAGCCTCTTGTAATACTAGCTGAATTAGCTTAAATGCCCCCGATACTAGCTGAATTGCCTGTGAAAAATATACTCTATGATACACCCTGCCCCTGGAGTCTAGCCTCTTGTGGTATATGCTGAGTTACTCTAATCACCTATGATACTTTAATTATCCTAAATACCTACGATACTCTCTGAATTACCTGTGAAATACGAAACTATGCTATACCTAACCCTAGAATCTATCCTAGTGTGATACTAGCTGAATTCGCCTAAAGACCTATGATACTAGCTGAATTATCTGTGAAATCATGCACAGCTATGACGCAGTTAGCCTCTGGAATCTAACCTCCTGTGATGCTAGCTGAGTGACTCTAAACACCTATAATACTTGAATTATCCTAAATACCTACGATACTATCTAAATTACCTGTGAAATCATACGGAACTATGCTATATCCGCTTCACGGAATCTGTCCTACCCTGTGATGCTACATAAATTACTCACCTTTTTACGTTAGTGGGTCACCTTTTTACGTGAGTTGGTTACCTTTTTCCCTGAGTGGGTCACCTTTTTCCCTGAGTGGGCCACCTTTTTCCTTGAGCGGAACACCTTTTTCCCTGTGTGGGTCATCTTTTTCCCTTTGTGGGTCACCTTTATCCCTGTGCGGGTCTCGTTTTACCCTGTGCGGGTCACCTCTTTCCCTGATTGTGACACCTTTTTCCCTTTGTGGGTCACCTTTTTCCCTTTGTGGGTCACCTTTTTCCCGTTGTGGGTCACCTTTTTTCCCTGAGTGGGTCACCTTTTTCCCTGTGCGGTCACTTTCTTCCCTGAGCAGTCACCTTTTTCCCTGAGCAGTCACCTTTTCCCTGAATAGGTTACATGATGGGCATGTCTAGAATTAGCGCTCTAACATTGACATGAAACAGTTTTCCACGAAGTTCACGTCTAAGTCGCTTTCAACGTCTAGAACATCCCCTCCTATTCCCTATCTCTCCTGTATATAAGTCCATATTCCTACTGCTTCACTATCTGTCTAGCCTACCGCCTCTCCTCGTTTCCCTATACCTCTCATATAAACCATACTCTACTCCTCGACCTCTGCCTAGCCTAACTCCTCTCCTCGTTTCCCTGTACCTCTCATGTAAACCATACTCTATTCCTTGACCTCTGTCTAGCCTAACACCTCTCCGCGTTTTCCTATACCCTCATATAAACTATACTCTACTCCTCAACCTCTGTCTAGCCTAACACCCCTCCTCCTGTTCTATACTTCTCATACATATAAACGCATACTCTACTCTCAACCTCTGTCTAGCCTAACACCACTCCCCGTATCCCCTACCTCTCATAAAGCGCATTCCCTCCTGCCCCCCTCTAGCTGAGTATCACTCCTTGGTTTCCTATCTAACCTAACTTTAACACCTGTCTATCCTAGCATAGGATCTCCCTCCGTTTTCTCGTCTCTCCTTATAAACACATACTCAATTCTCCTAACCTAATACCTCTCCTCGTTTCCCTATACTTCTCATATAATCCATACTCTACTCCTCGACCTCTGTCTAGCCTAACACCTCTCCTCGTTTTCCTATATCTCTCATATAAACCATACACTACGTTTCAAGCCCTGTCTAGTCTAACACCTCTCATCGTTTTCCTATACCACTCATATAAAGCATACTTTACTCAGCCTCTGTCTAGCCTATCACCTCTCCACGTATTCCCTATCTGTCTCATATAAAGCGCATTCCCCCTCCTTCTACCACTGTCTAGCCTAGCGTCAGTCCTCGTATTCCCTATCTCGCCCATATAAACGCATTTTCCTCCTTGAAGGCTCTTTCAACCTGGCATCCACCCTCGTTTTCCCTATGCTTTCCCATATAAACGCAAAAAAGTGGCCTCGCTCTCTCCTAAGTAAGCTAGTTACGTGCCGGAAATCTGTGACACAGTCCACCGGCTTTACTTCCCTTCCGAAGGAAGCCATGCTAAGGATTTTAACTAACGATATCACTTCATTAATAGTACTGGTGGTAGAAGCAGTGATGCGATAGTAAAGCATCGATAGCAGTTTTAGTAGAAGTAATGTTGGTATTAATAGTATTTCAGTAGTAGTAGTAATAACGGAGGTAGAAGTAGTAGTAGCATCAGTAGTAGTAGCAGCAATAACAGCAGTAGTGGCTGAGACAGTAGCAGTGTGGTGGTGGTAGTAGTAGCAGTAGTAGTAGTAGTAGTAGTAGTAGTAATAATAATAATAATAATAATAATAATAATAATAATAATAATAATAATAATAATAATAATAATAGTGGAAGTAGTATAAATGGAAGCAGAAGACGTAGTGGTAGCAGCAATGGTAGTAGCGATAACAATAGCAGTGGCAGACACTGTAGTAATAGTAGTAGTTGTGGTAATAGTAGTAGCCCGGTAGTATTAATGGAGTTGGAAGTAGTACGGGTAGCAGTAAAAGTAGTAGAAGTAGCAGCGGAAATAGTGGCAGAGACAGTAACAGTTAGTGGTAGCAGCAGTAGTAGTAGATGTACTACAAGCAGTACCAGTACTAACGATAGTTATCCTCAGAGACCCACGAATTGTGATTACGAGCTTGGCGAACCCGAGGTCCCTATCTAGATTCCCACCCTACTTCCTGGCTTGAGAGAGGTCTACTCCTTTTCCAGTAGCAGCTTGACGTTGGATGTCTGTTACCTTCTTGAGCTGAATGATGATGTCTGGCAGTGGAAATGGACTTTCAAAGAAAATAATTGTCATTGGTCTAAAGGAAAGCAACTTGTAGGACAAGCCCTTCGGATACCCATAACCGGTCGGGAGTGGAGGTGAGAGGGCAGCCTTCAGCCAATCTTATCCAACGGCTGCCAAGCATCAGCGGTAGGAAAACAATCTGAGTTGCAGAAAAGTGCAGATTGAACAAAACTAAAACATAGTGAACCAATCCTAGGTATTGAAAAATGGTAAAACGGAAATGATCCTGATCCTTTTAAAGGGAAACCATTAGTTGGAAGAACACAGGCAACAAATTCAAGATGAGATTAGATTGGAAGTATTAAAATTCTGACTGCTTCTGAATGCTACATAAGTGTAAATTACAGTGAATTGGACACACTAGATAACTCTAAATAAAATAAAGAAGAACTTGGCAGAGAAACTAAAAGTAAACAAATTGAAAGCCTTGCAAAATTAAAAAAACTAAAGAAGAACATTGTTTATTTCCTTAGTAATCAGAAAAGGAAGAATAAATGCACATAGACTTAACACAAAAATAACGAAAAAAATATTACGAAAAGTAATAAAAGAAGTTTTATATTTAAAAACGAAATTAAAAATAAAATTAGCTTGTTAGAAGGATATATAAAATGGCAGGTTACCTAAACTTCATAAAATAAATAATAATAGAAGAGCTCTCAGGGAAAATAGGTGCAAGTAAAGTAAAACAAACTTTTGAAGTAAGCACTTAGACAGCACGAAAACAAAACAAGAAGGAGCAAAAATAAGAAATACAATAGGTAATGTATTAATAAATATTTTAAATGAGCAAAATTACATGAAATAATAAATACCAACTGGCCGGAGGAAACATTCCAAAAGAGCCAGTTAATTCATGGAGAATTGTTAAAGAAGGAAGATAAAGACCTAATTATCATCACCAAAGAGCTAGATGCTCAGGAAAGAAAGATCACGAATGATATCTTGTATACTCAAGTGCATAAAAAGTGGCCCATTTCACCAGATCGCCATAAAGTTTTTCTCTTCGTAGGTTTTCCAACCTCAGGTAACCTCTTTTGACTCCACCCGACCGCTATCAGCTCTCTATGTGACTGGACTGAAAATAATTTAGGGTCATAAAAACTAACCAATGAACAATGTTTATAACCAATTTGTAATGAAGGACAGAAAAGAGTTTCACTCCAATTTGTATATAAGGAAAGCCTAAACCAATTACAATATAATTTGGCTTTCTGGAGAAAGGGGTGAAGAATTATTCACATGTGAGGTTAAACTGGATAACACCTACGCACACATATAACAGATTTCATCAGCGACATCGAGAAGGTTAAGTTTTGCTGCTACTAAATGGTAATAAGAAAGCGTACTGCAGCATGAAAATATAAGGTTTAATTTGTAATGTTGCACTTAGACAGTTCGGCCATACTTTGGGTGAGGCAAAGTACACTGCCAATCCACTGGCTAAAATAATACGCGAGAAACAGGGGCGGTCACGCGGGTGGGGCTATATTTAGTCCAAAGAAACTTTAACAGCTCCGTTCCATTATGGGCCACATTTTATGCACGTCAGTATACATAAATCCGCAAACCCAAAAGGCACTAGAGGGAGATAAGTTAAACGCAGAGGAGATGAGTTGCAAGATAACTCAAATGGGTTTATATCGGAGAGATAGGGAATACGACCATCGATACTAGGCTAGACAGGGTTGAACGAGGGAAGTGCGTTTATATGGAAGAGATAGTGGAGTGGTGTTAGGCTAGGCAGAGGTTGAAGAGTAGAGTACGGTTTATATGAGAGGTATAGGAAAACGAGGAGAGGTGTTAGGCTAGACAGGTGTTAAAGGTAGAAGGTGATTTATGTGAGAAGTATGTGAAACCAGTGAGAGATCCTCAGCTAGACAGGGGGAGGAGGGGAATGCGCTTAATGAGAGGTAGGGGATACGGGGAGAGATGCTAGACTAGACAGAGGTTTAGAGTAGAGTATGCGTTTATATAAATGAGAGGTATAGGAATAGGAGGAGAGGTATTAGGCTAAAGAGGTTGAGTATGCGTTTATAAGGAGAGACGAGAAAACGGAGAGATCCTATGCTAGGATAGGCAGGTGTTAAAGTAGAATCTGTTTTATATAGGTTAGATAGGAACCCAGGGAGAGATACTCAGCTAGACAGGGGGTAGGAGGGGAATGCGCTTTATAAGAGGTAAGAGATACGGGGAGAGATACTAGACTAGACAGAGGTTTAGAGTAGAGTATGCGTTTATATGTATAAGGGGTATAGGAACAGGAGGAGAGGTATTAGGCTAAGGAGGTTGAGTATGCGTTTATAAGCAGAGACGAGAAAACGGAGAGATCCTATGCTAGGATAGACAGATGTTAAAGGTAGAATGTGTTTTATATAGGTTAGATAGGAAACCAGAGGGATACTCAGCTAGACAGGGGGCAGGAGGGGAATGCGCTTTATAAGAGGTAGGGATAGGAGTAGAAGTGCTAGGCCAGACAGATATTGAGGAGTAGATATGTGTTTATAAGGGAAAGACAGGGAAGATGCTAGACTAGACAGAGGCTTAGAGAAGAGTATGCTTTTATATGTATGAGAGGTATAGGAACGGGAGCAGAGGTGCTAGGCTAGACAGATACTGAAGGAGTAGGAATATGGGCTTATATACAGGAGAGATAGGGAATAAGAGGGGAGGTTCTAGACTAGTCAGGACTTGAAGGGTAGAAAATGGCTTTTTATATTGGAGAGATAGTAAACCGAGGAGAGATATTAGGCTAGGAGGGGTTGAGTATGCGTTTATAAGGAGAGACGAGAAAATGGAGAGAGATCCTATGCTAGGAGAGAGTTGAAGGAGAGAGAAATGTGCTTTATATGGGAGAGATAAAGCATACGAGGAGAAGTGCTAGGCCTGACATGTCTAGGAGTAGGGTATACGTTTATATTGAAAAGATAGGGATTACGGGGAGAGATGCTAGACTAGACAGACGTTGAGAGTAGAGTATACGTTTGTATGTATGAGAGGTATAGGACCGGGAATAGAGCTGATAGGTTAGACAGATACTGAAGGAGTAGGAATATGGGCTTGTATACAGGGGAGATAGGAAATAGTAGGGGAAGTGCTAGATTTTGAAAGCGACTTTAGACGAGAACTTCATGGAAAGCTGTTTGCTGTCAATGCTAGAAAACTAATTCTAGACAGCTCCAGCGCGTAACCCACTCATGCTAAAAAGGTCACCCGCTCACGCAAAAAAGTAACCCACTCACGCAAAAAGGTAACCCACTCACGCTAAAAGGTAACCCACTCACACAAAAACGTAACCCACTCAGGAAGAAAGGTAACCCACTCACGCTAAAATGTAACTCACTCACACAAAAACGTAACCCACTCACACAAAAGGTAACCCACTCACGCAAAAAGGTGACCCACTAACGCTAAAAAGGTAGCCCAATCACATAAAAAGGTAACCCCCTCACTCAAAAAATGTAAGCCACTCACGCGAAAAGGTAACCCACACACGCTAAAAGGTGGCACATTGACGCAAAAAGGTGACTCAGTTATGCAAAATGTGACCCGTTCACGCAAAAAGGTGATCCACTCACGTAAAATGGTGACCCACTCACGCAAATAGGCGACCCACTCACGCAAAAAAGGTGACACACTCACGCAAAAAGGTGCCTCACTCACGTAAAAAGGTGACCCACTCACGCAAATAGGTGACCCACTTACGCAAATAAGGTAACACACACGCTAAAATGGTGACCCACTTCACAGATACACGTGGTAATTTCGATCAGTGATTTGTATCACAATTATTAATCGTATTAATGTATTTGAGTTACCTTAACAGGTAATTCAACTAGCATTATTGATATTTAGGGTGAACCAGATAGTATCACAGCTGGTTGTGTTAATTTCGAGCATAACTTCGTATCAGAGCTATTTAAGGTAATTTCACATGATTCGGGTAGTATCACAGGTATTTAGGTCATTTTAACAGGTAATTCAGATAGTATCACGGTATTCATGGTAATATAGAGAGTAATTGGATAATAAACATTTCTCATCCAACGTTACAACACTTTTATATACTTTATCTAAATCTTATAAACCTTTTATATGCTAAACAGTTAGTTTGCGAGGCGGAGAGGGTTAAACTGCATATTGGTTTACAAATTGAAAAGCTTTGCGTCAACATACCTTTGTTTTAGTTCGTCGTAGGTGCCTCTCCCCTTTATCTAGGCTTGGGACTAACACTAAAATTGCCCCTAATGGCTGGGTTTACACCTTCCCTTCCACCTTCTTCTTTCTACATCAGGCGTCTACCAAGTGTATAAACAGCGCACGGATAAACTTCATTTTTTAAGATTGTACACTCACGAGAAAATCTTCATCTTCGACTTACATTCTCTTAAGCATTGTTTGTAATACTGTAATGTCCATACGCATAGCTAGTGATTCCATCCTCGGCAATAACCTTTTTATCATCAAAGGGATTCAATGTAATTTTATTCACTTGGATTTTGGTAACAGCGAACTTTTGTGATAGGATTAGATTTATAAGCGTTCTGATAATTTCACAGGTTTTAAGACAGTCTGTATAGCTGTCAAACGCAATGTACTGCCTAATAGCACTACGTTTTATACCCTTAATCTTTTTTAACAGTGAGCCGTAGATATCTAGTGCATACATCCTAGGTCGTAGTCCGACAAAGCGCTGGATGATTTTACCATTAGCCTCATCTTTAAGTTTCCTTCATCTTTTAATGATTTCCTTAATTTTCCTCTATTCTCTAGGATATGTCACTTAGGTTGATGACGTAACTGCATATAGCTGTGTTTAACATACCAAACTAATATTATAAATAATTTTGTTCCTGGTGCTCTTGGTTCGAATACCGATTCAATGAAATTTACTTACAAATTTAGTAACTCGTAAACTAATTTAGATAGACACGTCAAGTAAAAAATAAACTGAGTAGCTACCTCCTAAATATCGTTATCATGACAAAAATTACTTTAAACTACTCAGATCGAAACCCATCTTCATATATCTTCCAGCCTATGTATCATATCAGGTTCGAGTAAAGATTAAATGGCAGATGCTGATGCGGGGAGCTAACATACTAAAAATACATTTATTAAAAGTATTGCCGCGTTCGATTCTAGAAGCTTAAAATCTGTGTAACTTTGGAAAAATTACTTTGCACGTGAATGTAGTGAAATGTAATGGTCTTTCTGTGGGAAGATGGAACGGAATAATTGAAAAGGGAATGAAAACATGAAATAATGTAGTATATACAAACATTTAACTAAATAAGGGGGAAAATCTTCTAAGCTACCGTTTAAGCCTTTACTTTTAAGTATAGTAATAATAGATCTGGAGTTAACCTTGGTGCAATTGGTGGTGGTAGCGATGGTGGTGGTGGTGGTTGTGGTGGTAGGCTTTGAATGGAAACATCTGACTGAATGAGCGTGTGAGAACACTTCTCTTGCTGGTGTGACTGCATATACATGTAGTTATTAGACGAGTTTAAACGTGTTTGATACTGCCAGATATCCTGCCTCTGGGTGTGACGTCATAAACTTCGAGTATTCCGTAGAACTTCACGATCTACACAACGAACTACCATTCCTGTCTGAGTGTATGAAACCATTGGAATCATCTACAAAGAAACTGATACCTCATCTTGGACCTCGAAATAAGTATGTAGTACATTACATGGCTTTGAAGCAAGCTCTTAATCATGGGTTACTTTTGAGTAAAATCCATCGTGTGCTACAATTCCAACAGTCATAGTGGTTAAAACCTTATGTGGAATTTAACAACAGGTTACGACAACAAGCTGTAAATGATTTTGACAAGGACTTCCAGAAGCCCTTTAACAACGCCATGTTTGGAAAAACTATGGAGAATCTGCGTAACCGTATGGATATACGACTGGTTACAAATGAGAAGACTCTATAGAAGCTGATCACCAAGCCTACATTTATCCATAGGACAATATATGCTGCTAATCTAGCTGCTGTACATATGGCCTCTCGTCAGATTGTGTTCAAAAAGCCTATATACATTGGTATGAATGTGTTAGACATCTTCTAGACATTAATGTATTACTATCATTATGATGTGTTGTTTCCATATTACGGAGCTGAAAACCTGAAGCTTATGTACATGGATACTGATTCATTCATTCATCGAGTAACAAGTGAATATGTGTAGCATAACAAGCTACGTTTTCTTGAGCGTCTGGTAACTGCTGATTATCCTACAAGTCATATTTGCTATTCAGCTCTAAACAAGAAGGTGCTTGGTAAACTTAAAGATAAGGCTAATGGTAAAATTATCCATCGCGTTGTCGGACTACGACCTAAGATGTATGCACTAGATATCCACGGTTCAATGGTAAAAAAGATTAAGCGTATAAAACGTAGTGCTATTAAGCAGTACATTAAGTTTGATAGCTATACAGACTGTCCTAAAACCTGTGAAATCATCAGAAAGCTTATGAATCTAATTCTATCATGAAAGCTCGCTGTTACCACAATCCAAGTGAATAAAGTTAGATTGAATCCCTTTTGATGATAAAAGAGTTATTGCCGAGGATGGAATAACTAGCTATGCGTATGGACATTACAGTATTACAAACAGTACTTAAGAGAATGTAAGTCGAAGATGAAGGTTTTCTCGTGAGTGTACAATCTTAAAAAAAATAAAGTTTATCCGTGTACTGTGTATACACTTAGCAGACGCCTGGTGAAGAAAGAAGAAGATGGAAGGGAAGGTGTTAACCCAGCCATTAGGAGCAATCTAGTGTTAGTCCCAAGCCTAGATAAAGCAGAGAGGCACCTAGGACGAGCTAAAACAAAGGTATGTTGACGCAAAGCTTTTCAATTTTTAAACCAATATGCAGTTTATCCTCACTGCCTCGCACACTAACTGTTTAACATATAAAAGGTTTGTAAGATTTAGAAAAAAGTATATAAAAGTGTAGTAACGTTGGATGAAAAATGTTTATAATCCAATTACTCTCTATATTACGACGAATACCTGTGGTACTATCTGAATTACCTGTTAAAATAACTCAAATACCTGTGATACTACCCGAATCATGTGAAATTAGCTTAAATAACTCTGATACGAATCCCTCCTCGTAATTAACACAACCAGCTGTGATACCATCTGGTTCACCCTAAATCTCAATGATACCAGTTGAATTACCTGTTAAAATGACTCAAATACGTTTGATACAAACTGAATCACCTGCAATTACCTTAAATAGCTGTGATACAAATCGCTGATCGAAATTACCACGTATATCCGTGAAACTATGCCGATTATCCCAAACACTTACGACATTCCCTGAACTATCTGTGAAATACGAAACTATGTTATAACCGACCCCTGGAACCTACCCTCCTGTAATGCTAGCTGAATTACTTTAAACACCTACTATGACTACTATGATAGTTGAATTATTCTAAATACATATGAACTCTCAGAATTACCTGTGAAATACCAAACCATGCAATACTCCACCCCTGGAATCTATCCTCCTGTGATACTAGTTGCATTTGCTTATATACTCATGATACTACCTGAATTACCTGTGAAATCATACACAGCTATGATGCAGTCAGCCTTTGGAACCTAGCCTCCTGTGATACTAGCTGAATTAGCCTAAATGCCTACGATACCTACTGAAATGCCTGTGAAATCATCACAACGCCCATGAATTTAATCGTATCACGAAAGAACGCTGTTACCACAGTGAAAGTGAATAAAATTACGTTGAATCCCTTTGATGATAAAAGAGTTATTTCCGAGGATGGAATAACTACCTATACATATGGACATTACAGTATTCCAAACAGTGCTTAAGAGAATTTAAGTCGATGATGAAGATTTTCTCGTGAGTCAACAATCTTAAAAATGAAGTTTATCCTTGTGCTGTGTATGCAACTAGCAGACGCCTGATAAAGAAAGAAGAAGATGGAAGTGAAGGTGTAAACCCTGCCATTAGGAGCAATCCTAGTGCTAGTCTCAAGCCTAGATAAAAGGGAGAGGCACATACGACGAATTAAAATAAAGGTATGCTGAAGCAAAGCTTTTCAATTTGTAAACCAATTTGCAGTTTATCCCTCTCCGTCTCGCACACTAACTGTTTAACATCTAAAATGTTTTAAAATTTAGAAAAAAAGGTATATGAAGTGTTGTAACGATGGATGAGAAATGTTTATAATCCAATTACTCTCTATATTGGCATGAATACCTGTGATACTATCTGAATTACCTGTTAAAATGACTTAAATACTTTTTATACTACCCGAATCATGTGAAGATACCTAAAATATCTATGATACGAATCCCTGCTCGAACTTAATACGACTATCTGTGATACTATCTGGTTTACCCTAAATAGCAATGATACTAGTTAAATTATCTGTTAAAATGACTCAAATACTTATGATACAACCTGAATCAACTGCAATTAGCTTAAATAGCTGTGACACGAATCGTTGATGGAAATTATCACGAGTATCTGGAAACTATGTGGATTACCCCATACTTAAGATATTACCTGAACTATCTGTGAAATACGAAACTACGTTATAACCGACCCCTGGAATCTGTCCTCCTGTGATACTAGCTGAATTAGCTTAAATACATATGATACTAGCTGAATTACCTGTAAAATTATACACAGCTATGATGCATTCAGCCTCTGGAAGCTAGTCTCCTGTGATACTAACTGAATAGCCTTAATTGCCCAGGATACTATCTGAATTGCCTGTTAAATCATATACAGATATGATAAGGCCTGCCCCTGTAATCTAGCCTCCTGCTATACTAGCTGAGTGACTCTAAACACCTACGATACTTGAATTATCCTAAATACCTATGATACTATTTGAATTACCTGTGGAATCATACGGAATGTGCTATATCCACTTCCCGGAATCTGTACTACCCTGTGATACCACCTAAATTACTTAACTTTTAGCGTGAGTGGGTCACCTTTTTACGTCAGTGGGTCACCTTTTTGCACGTGTGGTTTACCTTTTTGCGTGAGAGGGACACCTTTTTGCGTGAGTGGGTCACTTTTTTGCGTAAGTGGGTCACCTTTTTGGTTGAGTGGGTCACCTTTTTGGTGGAATGGGTCACCTTTTTGCGTGAGTCGGTTACCTTTTTTGAGTGAGTGGGTTACCTTTTTGACTGAGTGAGTTACCTTTTTGTGTGAGTGGGTTATCTTTTTAGCTTGAGTGGGTCACCTTATTGCGTGAGTGGTTCTACTTTTTGCGTGAGTGGGTCACCTTTTTGTGTGAGTGGGTTACGTTTTTGTGTGAGTGGGTTACGTTTTTGTGTGAGTGGGGTACGTTTTTGTGTGAGTGGGTTACATTTCTGTGTGAGTGGGTTACCTTTTGCGTGAGTGGGTTACCTTTTTTTTAGTGAGCGTGTTACCTTTTTGCCCGAGTGGGTTACCTTTTTATGTCAGTGGGTTATGTTTTAAGCGTGAGTTACCTTTTTGTGTGAGTGGGTTACGTTTTTGTGTGAGTGAGTTACCTTTTTAGCGTGAGTGGGTTACCTTTCTGCCTAAGTGGGTTACGTTTTTGTGTGAGTGGGTTACCTTTTAGCGTGAGTGGGTTACCTTTTTGCGTGAGTGTGTTACCTTTTTGCGGGAGTGGATTACCTTTTTGCGTGAGTGGGTTACTTTTTTGCGTGAGGGAGTGACCTTTTTAGCATGAGTGGGTTACGTGCTGGAGCTGTCTAGAATTAGTGTTCTAGCATTGACAGCAAACGGGTTTCCATGAAGTTCTCGTCTAAAGTCGCTTTCAGAGTGTAGCACCTCCCCTCCTATTTTTTATCTCTTCTGTATACAAGCCCATATTCCTACTCCTTCAGTATCTGTCTAACCTATCAGTTCTCTTCCCGTTTCGATACCTCTCATACATAAAAACACATACTCTACTCTCAACCTCTGTCTAGTCTAGCATCTCTCCCCGTAATCCCTTTCTTTTCCATATAAACGTATACTCTACTCCTCGACATGTCAGGCCTAGCACTTCTCCTCGTATGCCTTATCTCTCCCATATAAAGCACATTTCTCTCTGCTTCAACTCTCTCCTAGCATTGGATCTCTCTCCATTTTCTCGTCTCTCCTTATAAACGCATACTCAAACCCTCCTAGCCTAATACCGCTCCTCGGTTTG
Organism: Deroplatys truncata; assembly: GCA_030765065.1. Lineage (NCBI taxonomy): Eukaryota > Metazoa > Arthropoda > Insecta > Mantodea > Mantidae > Deroplatys > Deroplatys truncata. Next base: position 342,994,763 of record CM060990.1, on the reverse strand, counting down.
CTATCTCTCCCATATAAAAAGTCATATTCTACCCTTCAAGTCCTGACTAGTCTAGCATTTCCCCTCGTATTCCCTATCTCTCTTGTATATAAGTCCATGTTCCTTCACCTTCAGTATCTGTCTAGCCTAACACCTCTCCTCCCGTTCCTATATCTCTCATACATACAAAAGCATACTCTACTCTAAGCCTCTGTCTAGTCTGGCATCTTCCCTGTCTTTCCCATATAAACACATACTCTACTCCTCAACATCTGTCTGGCCTAGCACTTCTCCTCCTATCCCTACCTCTCATAAAGCGCATTCACCTCCTGCCCCCTGTCTAGCTGAGTATCTCTCTATGGGTTTCTATCTAACCTATACAGAACACAATCTACCTTTAACACCTGTCTATCCTAGCACAGGATCTCTCCGTTTTCTCGTCTCTCCTTATAAACGCATACTCAACCTCCTTAGCGTAATACCTCACCTCCTGTTCCTATACCTCTCATACATATAAACGCATACTCTACTCTAAACCTCTGTCTACTCTAGCATCTCTCCCCGTATCCCCTACCTCTCATAAAGCGCATTTCCCTCCTCCCCCTGTCTAGCTGAGGATCTCTCATTGGTTTCCTATACCTCTCTTATAAAACACCTTCTACCTTTAACACCTGTCTAGCCTAACACCTCTCCTCGTTTTCCTATACCTCTCATAAAAACCGTACTCTACTCTCAACCTCTGCCTAGCCTAACACCACTCCACTATCTCTTCCATATAAACGCATTTCCCTGGTTCAACCCTGTCTACCCTAGTATCGGTGGTCATATTCCCTATCTCTCCCATATAAACCCATTTTCCTCCTTGAAGGCTCTCTCAACCTGGCATCTACCCTCGTTTTCCCTATCCTTTCCCGTATATGCCCAAAAAAGTGCGCCAGACTCCTTCTACAGTACCTACTCACAGGAGAAACAAAATGGCCTAATATGAAAAACATGATATACGAAATCAATACCTAGGGAGTGAAAGGCTCTAAAAACTCTATTAATCTAGTAAAAGGGACACATGGGACCATTTATGTAATTAAATTGTGTTTTATTTATGGACGCTCTTTAACTCCTATAGTCCTTAGCGTCCCATTCCATATCGAACGCGAAAGACCGGAATTTTGTTCAGAGGCCTCTTTATTAGGATTATTTTACGCGCCGTAAATCTGCGACACGGGACCACCGGCTTTACTTCCGTTCCGAAAGAAGCCATGCTAAGGATTTTTTTCGGGTGTAAAAATCTGTAGTATGGCTTCCTTCGGAAGGGAAGTAAAGCCGGTGGTCCCGGTCCTAGATATACGGCACGTAAAAGAACCTCAAGCCTGATAAAGAGGCATCTGAGCAAAATTATCGGTATTTCACGCCCAATATAGAATGGGACGGTAAAGACTACAGTAGTTAAAGAGCGTCCATAAAAAAATCCGCCGGTTTTGAACACTCGACCTTGTGAACAGAGGCTCTGTACCACTAGGCCACGGAGGATGTATGCACTGAAGTAGATGCATGCCCATGAGGTACTGGATATAAGATAGTAACAGGAAATATAAGGGCGGGATCACCAGTAGAGATTATGTATGAAAAGCAGCTAAAAGTAGCTGAAATACTATTTGCAAGACATAAAATTACTACTTGGCTAGAAGTAGAAGTTCATAGAGAAAAAGTAGCCTATGTCAGAGAAATGAAGTAATAGAAGCTGCAAAACGTAAGAATACAATGGAATCTCCCCAGAAGTCATAAAGGCCATAGCGGAATAAAAGCCAGGTGAAGCAATAAATGGGCTCATTATTAAAGGAATGTTTCCAAAAGAGTGCAAAAAAGCAAAATTAGCATCATTTGAAAAATGCAGAACGTAGGGGTTAGTAAACTATATAGAACACTCTGTTTAGTAAATAAAATGGCGAAACTTTTTGAGCATATTATGATATACAACAAAAGACTTATAGAAGAGTTCAAAGATAAGAAAGTTTTGCAGATACACAATTTGGTTTCAGTAAGGGCCTATCGACACCAGATGTTATAGAGACCATAAAAAGATTTGCAGAAACAGTAATGGAAGAAGCGAACAAATGTGCAGTTATGGTCACACTGGATGAAAAAAATAAATGATTTTAACTCAGTGCATGGTTGGGTATGCTAAATGAATTAAAAGAATGGAAATAGTTCCATATTTAATAACACCTATCTGCAGCTACTGAGAAGATAAGCAAATACTGATAGGAAAAAATATCTAGATGGACATTCGTTGTAGAGTACCACAAGGGCCGGTCTTGGGACCTACACTGTGGCACGCAGGTACATAATGATGGAGTATAATAAGAGAAATTGTCTATTGGAACAAAAACTAATGGATATGCTGACGTTCTGGTATTCATAGTGTGCTGTAAAATCAAAAAAGAAGTATAAAAATTCAAATGGTCTGTGAATAACATTAAAATTTGGATGCTCAAAAAGGGACTGCAATTAGCTGCTGAGAAAACATAGATACTTATTTTAGAGGAAAAAATAACACTAAATGAAATAAATGCCAGTTTTGGTGATGGAAATAAGGTCTAACAGTCATCCAAAATATTAAGGCACAAATTGGATATAACAGGATTATGAGTACATAGATAAACTACGTGGCTGGGAAAGCGGAAAAAACAATAGGAGCATTGGGACGATTAATGCCAATACTGGAGGACCTAAGACAGGAAAAATAAAAGTACTCAGCATCGTAGTGAATTCGATAATTTTATATGTTGCACCCACCTGGAAAACTTGGATAGAAAGGATAAGATGCAGGAGAATTATTGATAGGATACAACAAAAGATGGCAATAACAATATTTGACGCGCGCAGAACGGTCTCCACCAGATCAGTACAGGTGATAGAACCATTCCATGCATTTTTTGGTAAAATAACGTACATATGCAAATACAATAAATAAACATCAAAAGGAAAAGGAACGGAAAAACACGTTAAAATATTGTTATATTCCCATGGCTTTCTCTACCAGCTATTGCTTATTAGTGGGTATACAACCTATTCTTATGAAAGCTTATTTCCTATCTACTTCCATTTAATCGATATAAACCTTTGTAGAAATAGCTGCATTACACATTTCTTACACAAAAGAATACTGTAGCCAAATGTTTAAGCACTGCACACTATATGCTGGCCATAGGATTCCACACCATTTTCATGTAATCGCGAGAAACAACTGAAAATCAACAGGGCTTAGAAAATCTACCCTCTATCGTTTATTTGTGGATATGCAAATTATTCTTATGAAAGCTTATTTCTGCATCGTCTTAATTATAATTCAGGAAAAATCTTTGTAGAAATAGCTACATTACACATTTTATTATAGATACAAAGGGAACAGTGACATTTAAATGCATAAGAACTGAACGCCATGTTATGTTGGTCTTAAAATTCCACACTATTTCCATGCAACCACAAGAAACAAATGAAAATCGACATGACTTGAAAACGACGACAAAGTATTGAACAATTTGAATCATTGATAACGATATCTCGGAAGTGGCTTATGATAAAAATATAATAATTTGAAGCAAATTGTATGTTCTAAAGAGATCTACATTTTTTGGTGTAGAACGTTTTCGTCTATCGCTTAACGGTTAACGGTTATACAAGATTATTCAAAATTTCTTCCGAATAAAGAGGACTTCACATGCTATTTCCAGAAAATTGAAGACGTACATTTTACTTTACATGTAGATATATTTAATATATGATGTGCTAATCAAAATCGTGGAAGCCACTTCTAAGAAAATAAAGAATTTCGAAAAATGATTTATGTAAAGGGTGGTTTGGCGCGGGGTAATTTTTCTAGAAAAACTTATGCCGCATTTTTGAAAGGTACTGAAAAAAATACCAAGTTTGGTATTTATCTCATTCTTCGTTTTATAGTTCTGTTGTTCACACATACAAACACACACACCACAGAAAAACACTGACACACGGACACACAAGCACACACACACACACACGGTTTTTTTATAAAACTGCTTTTTTGTACTCAAGGGGCCTCTAACATATATTTCGATTGAAATCTCTGTATCAAATTTGTGAATAAAACGCAACGACTTCTCTGCCTACTATGTACACGGTAGAGAAAATTAAAAAACTGATATGTTACTTCCACATGACTTCCTCTACTTCTGTCACATATTAATATTATATTATATTCCTGCGAAAACTAATTTTTCTGTCTACTTCATTTTAATTCGGACAAATCTTTGCAGAAGTTGCTACATTACACATTTCGTTATAGATGCATAGGGAATAGCCACAGTAAAATGTTTAAGAACTGGACGCATTACGCCTTGCCTTAGAATTCCATATTGTTTTCATGCAACCGCGAGGAATAACTGAATGTTGACAGAACTTCAGAAGAGCGACAAAGGATTGAAGAAATCAAACTATTAATAACGATATTTCGGAAATAGTTGATGCCACAAAAAAGCTATATGGAATAAATTGTGTGTTTAAAGAGATCTACATTTTCTGTGTACTACGTTTTCGTCTATCGCTTAAAGCTTACAAGCTATACAATATTGCACAAAATTCCTTCAGAACAAGAGGGCTTCACAGACTATTCCTAGAAAATTCAAGATATGGATTCTACTTTACATATAAATATGGTATTTTAATCAAAATCGTTTGAAGCATTTTTGAGAAAATAAACCATTTTGAAAAATGTTCCATGTAAAGGATAGCTGCGGATAGGGATATTTTCTTGAGATTCTTGGTGTCTCATCTTTTGAAGATATGATAATAATTATCAAGTTGGATATTTATCCGACTTTAGGTTTCTGAGTAATACTGTTCACAGACACAAACACACACACACACACTGGCCTTTTTCTAAAAACGCTCTTTGGATTCAAGGAACCTCAAAACATATATTTCCGGTGGAATATCAGTAGGGGACATTTTCGGTTTGTAAAACACTTAATATTCATGGAATGTCTATTCATATGCAAATGAGCTCCCCTCCGCCAGTTCCCCCTTCCACCCGCAGCTCCCTGGTACTTGCAGCTGTGGGCCATAAATCTTGTTGAGTACAATGGAAGCTTGACAGTTAAGCAATTAAGGGTATCCTTCACCTGTCAAAACGAACAAAGGGGTCATAAATTTAAGGTTCTGTAACAAAGGCGAGATGTTTTTTCTACCCATTCCACATCAGCCTAGGTGCTTTCCTGCACTGCAGCAACTCACACCACTCCTATTGTTTCTCGAACACGAGGAGGAAGTCATCCATCAATGTCAAAATGAATAAGAGCTTGCAGGACAAAGGAAGAGACTCTACTGTGTGCCTTTCTATAGTCCGGGGCAAGGCTACTTTCTGGCATACTCATTCCACTAGCTTTTAACAAAAGAACAATGCTTGCCCTTCAGCTGTCAAAATGAATAAAGGCCATGATGAATTAGGGTCGTGACAAAAGAGAAACAAGTTCTATTGTCCGGGGCAAGCTTCCTTTCTAGCATTTCTCATTCCACAACCTATAACAAAGCCGGACTCTTTCCATTGTTTCTCGAACACCTGCTAGCTTAACAAAAGAATCTGAGGGTGGCTTTATGATCGCCCTGTCTTTGTCTGACTGTGGGATAAGAGACAGCCTTGAGTTCCCACGAGACAAGCATCATATAACACCACCCCATTCCACCCCGACTTCCAGGCGTCACCTGAATTGCCCGAGGGCTACTTCTCTATGCGCATGCGCTGCAAGTGATGATGTCATTGGATGCAATAATCACGTGACGTGTAACATCTCCCCCGCCATGCCAACGCTTGAAATTGCCTGAGGTGCTCTAGATCGTTATATAAACAAACGCTTGTGGATAAGGAAGCCACTGCGACTTTTTAAGTTAGCGATACACAGGCTAGTTATTCAGCTTAATCCAATTCAGCGCTATTGTCTTCTAGACTGCATCCATCATCATCTACATAATGCAAGGTGAGTGAGTTTTTTACATAACTAAGTGAAACACGAATCATTGCAAGAATACCATGTTGTTTATCTAAATTTTTCATTTCTTTAATAATTAACATCAGAATTGTTAAAAAATGTAGCGGTTTCATCAAAGGTGTAAAATAGTTCTTTAGATACCGGCATAAACATTCATACTTAAATCTCTAATCATTCTTCCTCTATTAACATTCACACGAGTTCGCTACACATTCTTCTGTAAACATTCACATGATTTCTCCTCGCATTCTTCTATTAATATTCATATGATTTTCGCTACATCTTCTTCTGTAAACATTCATATGGTTTTCTCAACACATTCCTCTATTGACATTCACATGATTTCTCCTCGCATTCTTCTATTAACATTCATATGGTTTCGCTACGCGTTCTTCTGCAAACATTCATATGATTTTCTCATCACATTCTTCTATTAACATTCATATGATTTTCCCATACACTCTTCTATGATTTCTCCTCACATTCTTCTATTAATATTCATATGATTTTCGCTACACGTTCTTCTTGCATAAACATTCACACGATCCTCTCAACACATTCTTCTGTGAGATTTATATGATTTTCTCTACACCTTCTTCTGCAAACATTCATATGATTTTCTCATCACATTCTTCTATTAACATTCATATGATTTTTCCCATACACTCTTCTATGATTTCTCCTCACATTCTTCTATTAACATTCATATGATTTTCGCTACACGTTCTACTTGCATAAACATTCATATACGCGATCTTCTCAACACATTCCTCTACTGACATTCACATGATTTCTCCTCGCATTATTCTATTAACATTCATATGATTTTCGCTACACGTTCTTCTTGCATAAACATTCACATGATATTCTCAACACATTCTTCTGTAACATTTATATGATTTTCTCTACACATTTCTCTATTGACATTCACATTATTTCTCCTCGCATTCTTCTATTAACATTCATACGATTTCCGCTACAAATTCCTCTTTCCTTAAACCTTCATACGACTTATTCACAATGCATTCTATTAACATTCATATGACTTCCTCTACTCATTTATTTCATATTACACGTCTTTCTCTACTCATTTATATTTTATCTGTTATAAAAAACAATTGAATTTACACATTTAAACTTTTTCACATGTAATACTGCAAACTCCATGGGAGTCGCCAGAGCGGCACTCGTCAGAGGAGCGGGCTCTTGACTTAACCAATTTATGCAAGTTAATAGAGAGCCCATTAATAACTATATGATGTACAACATGCCGACACCCCTGGCGGGGGATCAGATATCGGATGTGCCGCTGCATGGCACTTACATTTCTAATAGCCCCCGTCACCAATCTTATCGGGGGGTTATTATATTATTCCGCCACCACCTGGATTTGAGGATGTCACTCCCGTTACAGGGGTGAACGCAGGCATGGGCAGCGCTTCAGACCAGTGTTGCATGTGCAATAACTGTGAATACCAAGTTGCTACAATAAAGATGCTTAACGAAGTGAACGGTGAGTTTAGATATATTATTACACTTAACTTTTTCTAGAAATATTATCTTTATCATTAATCAATGTATAACCAGAGAACAATTCAGAATTTCAATTATGGAATGAAGCATTCAATTTACTAGCACCTTTCAATTAAAAATATTCAATGTGAAGCTAATTCGGCTTTTTGCTTCTTTGTTGTAGTTCCTGAAACAACTTCAATCGGGGTTGGGGAGATGGACGATGGTGGTAGCTTGCCCTCACCTATATTTTCTCAGGACTACCTGACCCCGCCACCTCCCGGATTCGAGGATGTTGCACCGATGCCTGTAGGAGATCCATGGGCGATTATTCCTAGCGAGGTGTGCACTTGCGTAAATTGTGCCTACAGCACCGTGTACCTGCAGATGCTTCGTGAATTGAACGGTGAGTTTTTTAACTTCATTTATTCTAGTAACATTATTACACAAATAATTAACGTAACGTTAACGCATAACTTTTCTCAATAAACTTTTTTGCTCGTTTTTATTGATTAAAAATATACAAATACATAATAATTATCGTAATGTTAACGCATAACATTTCTCAATCAACTTTTCTACTCATTTTTCATTTATTAAGATATACAATTATATAAATAATTATCGTAACATTAACACGTGACTAAGCTATTTCTTCAATGATTTAATAAAAATATATTCTCGCATTTCTATTTTAACTGACATTCCAATTAATTCCACTTTGTTATTGTTGTAGAACCTTCAATAGTGATCACGAACCCGGAGCCTGAGTATGCATTGCTTCGGGGTACCAAAAGACCTCACGAGGCTGAAGAGGAGCACGGTCAAGCAATTAGCCCCCTCGCCCATCAAGGATCTTCAATGGCTCCTCCATCACCAGTTGCAGGGCCATCAGGCATCGGTCGCAACCATTATGACAACTCAACCACCATTGCTGACTCCTATAGTGACGACGCTGAATACAGGAACAACACCAAAAAACTAAAGGTTAGTCATACTCAGCTAGAGTGCAAGGTTATTGAATCGGCGTTCAAGGGCCGTCATTTCAATAGCCGCATAGAAAACACTTTAGAGATAGCTGACCCCAGTCAATTTCTGCAGGAATGCAGGCGTGTTGTATTGGGAGAGATGGTTTCTGTACTCGGGAGAAGCTCTTCAGGCTTTAAAGTAAATGCATCTATCGAGATCACCTACCTAATACAATCTCCTGAAAAAGAGCACGTAGAAACCATCTTTTTCAATAGCAAGACAAAGCTGGGTCTTCAATCAAGTGATCTTGATGCCTTATACACTTCTATGGTCGATGAAATTCTAGAAAACATCTCCAATTTCGAAGGAGGTGCAAGCTGAAAATCTCTGTTCGCTGTCAGGGCTCTTGTCATTGGAACTAGCTTCTATGATCCCTTGAATGCATCGCGATACATAGAGTTACCCGCTACTATCAAGACCAAGAAAGCTGTAATAAACATAAAAAACGAAGATGAATACTGTTTTGCATGGTGTTTGCTCGCTGCAAAGTATCCTGCAAAGCGGAACTGTCATAGAACGAGCAAATACCCTGCAGAACAGTTATTCACTGCATTTAACTACAGAGGGATAAACTTCCCCGTTAGCCTACACCAGATTCCAGACTTTGAACAGCAAAACACCGGAGTATCAGTATCAGTATTTGGAGTAGAAAGGGAGTGTGCAATTATACCGCTATACCAAGCCAGCAGCAGGAAAGATTTCAATGTTAAGCTACTACTAATTGAACAAAACGGAAGATCTCACTACTGTCTGATTAAGGATATGTCAAGGCTAACTGCAGGACTGATCAGCAAACACAAAGGGAAACAATGGGTATGCGAGCCCTGCCTGAAGCACTTCAATAATGAAGGCGCTTTTAAAAAGCATCAATTGAAGTACATGCAGTGCCAGGTGCTCAAAATGCCTAATCAGGGTGAAGTGATTGAGTTCTCATTATACTCGAAAGGTAGTCCTGTACTTTTTGTTGTGTATGCCAATATTGAGAGCGTGCTAGCCCGAGTTCAGTCCTGTGAATCGTCGGCTAATCAGAGCTGGACTCGGGCTATTCGGCATCATGAGGCTATATCTATATCGCTTAAGCTCGTATGTCGCCATGACGATTCATTGTCGAGATTTAAGCTATTCAGAGGTCCTGATACAATCAAGGAGTTCTTCATTGAACTTAGGTTAATAGCCGACATGGTTATTGAGCAATATAGCCGCAATGAAGAAATGACCTTGACTGCTCAGGACGTGGCTGACTTCAATAATGCACGTCATTGCCACATATGCAAGAAGGAGTTTGAGGTAGACGACTTGAAGGTAAGTGACCACTGCCATGTGACCGGTGTATTCCTGGGGGCTGCTCATAATGCATGCAATTTAAATCGACAGGTACCTAACTTTATACCCATCTTTTTTCATTGCCTTAGCAATTATGACAGCCATTTCCTGATGCAACACCTTGCATATGATGATCACCCCATTTCGTGTATCTCAAAATCCTCTGAGCGATATATATCATTCATCAAAAAGTACAGGACTATCTTTTTCAGGTTTCTAGATAGCTTTAAGTTCTTGGACGATAAGCTATCTAGTTTAGCCTGCATGCTGAGTAGTGATGAGTTCAAGATCACAAACTCTGAGTATCCCGATCCTGAACATCAGCAGCTAGTGAGATCTAAGGGAATATTCCCTTACAGCTACATTGACTCTCCTTCAAGACTAGAGGAAACAGCACTCCCTTCCATTGAAAAATTTGATGGGATAACACAAGAAGAATACAATCATGCTGTCAAAGTCTGGGATACCTTCAACATTAGTAATCTAGGCGAATACAGCGACCTCTATTTGAAAACGGATACGCTCTTGTTGGCCGATGCATTCGAGAAGTTTAGGGACCTCTCTCTGGAGGTATATAACTTGGACCCCTGCTGGTACCATACCCTACCAGGACTTGCATTTGATGCAATGCTCAAGGTGACTCAGGTCAAGCTTGACCTCATCCATGATGAGGAAATGATTAAATTCTTTGAGGGAGGAATCAGGGGCGGAATGTGTACCGTGTCAAAGAGACATGCCAAATCCAACAACAAGTACCTTCCTGGACACAATCAGAAACAAAAAACTTATATTTGGCCTATCTCGACATCAACAATTTATATGGGACTTCGATGGCGAGCCCCATGCCGCCCAAGAACCTCAGATGGCTTTTACCCGAAGAACTTTTAAACATAAACTTCTTTGCTGTTGCTCCTGATTCCCCAACTGGATACGTTTTGGAAGTCGACCTCGAGTACCCTGAGCACCTACATGATGAGCACAATAACCGTCCTCTCTGCTCGAAAAGTGAGATACCGCCTGGAGGCCAATACAAGAAACTGCTGGCAACACTGGAGAACAATGAGAAGTATACCTTGCACTACAGAAACCTCCAGCAGTGCATTGACTTGGGCATGAAGTTAAAGAAGATCCATAGAGTGGTTGCATATGATCAGTCAGAATGGCTGAAAACCTACATTAATATAAATACAGAGAGACGTGCAAGGGAAACTTCCAAATTCGGTCAGAATTTATGGAAGAAAATGAACAACTCTGTATATGGCAAATTTATTGAGAATATACGCAAATACAATGACTTCCGTATCGTTACAAGTTGGAAGCAATGCAAGAAATTGACAGCGCGACCAACTTACGTTCGGAGCATTTTATTTGCAGAAAATCTTGTAGGGATAGAACTTGCCAGAGAGGAAGTTTACATGAACAAACCCATCTACATAGGGCAAGCCATCCTTGATATATCAAAACATATCAAGTACAGCTTTTATTATAATATACTGAAGCCAGGCCTAGAAGATTTAATTTTAAATTACATGGATACAGATTCATTTATTCTGGAAACCTCAAGTGACGTATACAAATTTATTAGAGAAAATCAAGAGCATTTTGACACATCAAATTACGAAACGCAAAACTGCTACGGAATTACACCGCAAAACAAGAAAGTCATCGGCCTGTTCAAGGATGAGCCTGCAGGAATCCCTATGATAGAATATGTTGCGCTAAGGTCCACGTTATATGCTTACAGATACAAGGACCAAACAGTAATGAAAGCAAAGGGCATCAACAAGACCGGCATGCGTCACATAAATTTTGAGCACTATATTGGCTGTCTAAATGATATTAGAAAAACAATTTTAACAAAAACAACAACATTTCGAAGTTTCAAACATAAAGTCTCGACCATAGAAATGAATAAGGTCGCTCTCTGTGGTAGAGACGACAAGAGAAAACTCATTGAAGGCTCAGACCAGACAATTGCCTGGGGTCACTATTGTCTGCGTATGACTGACCCTTAGATGTATAGATGTATTTAGTTATGTAAATTTTTAATTGTGGAAATTTTTAAAAAAAATTGCCTTTCTGTGTGTGTTATGCGTGTGTATGTGTATATGTGTGGGTGTGAGTGGTTGTGTGTGTGTGTTTATATATGTATATGGATAATGTAAGTTTATATATGTATATGGATAATGTAAATATTTAGCTTTTATGAATTGTTAAGTCTTTTCTGTTTATTAATTTATTGATTTTGAGTTTTATAAAATGTATGTAAAATGCAGTCTAGTGAGCGAGTGTTTTTTTTCATGTATGTATTATGTGTGTGCGTGTGTGTTTGTGTATATATATGAAGGGTTAACCTAAAAATGCAAATAATAATGTAGTTGTATATACATGTAATTTTTTGTTTATGATTTTTTTAGTTAAAACCACTTATTGATTTTTAATCATGTAAAAATGTATGTAAACCCTGCAAACACAAAAATGTTTTAAATAATGAATTTCATATTTGACACAGCATATATAATGAAATAAAAAACACGCATTATTGTGGAATGAAAGCCTCTTTATTTTCATTATTATTTTTCTACAATAAATCCTTTCTGTCAATCCATTGAGTATTAGGAAATCCATACCACTTTACAAGAATCCTATTTCCCTGCCTGCGTAATACTTTCTCTACCAGAAATGTATTAGGGTACAGTGTAGATCGCAGTTCATGACCATAAAAGGACCCCTTTATCTCATCACCATCATTACCTTTTAGCATATATGTAACGGGATTGGTGTGATTCACACGAACAACTTGAAATATTTCAACACTCCAATTAGCTTCAAAGCCCTTGTCAAAATGTCCCTTGTCCTTTGATATCCTTACATAATCACCAACACTAAACTTTCTTGCCCCTCTCTTCTCTCTTCGATCTTGAGTGTAGTTGTATACAGTCAGAAGAAGATCATTGTTCTTCACCTCTATAGGCTTCATTCGAATAGTGGAGTGGTAAGTGTTGTTATATCTTGCAATGATCTGAGGTAAAAGATCTAGCCAATTGTATGATCCTTTAGCTAGAAATTCGCGATACATCATATTCTTTAAAGTTCTTATTAACCGTTCAACAGCAGCTGCCTTCACATGTGTATAGGTACTGTAGTGATTGATGTTATATTTTGTCATTAATTTTTTAAAATGTTTATTATAAAATTCTTTTCCATTATCGCTCTGTATGCTCTTGGGCGGGGTTACCATTTCTTGCAGTATATCTTCCATAGCCTTTGCAACTTGAAGTCCTGTCTTGTCCATTAGCGGTCTCGCATATGCCATTTTAGAGTAGACGTTGATTGCAATGATGATGTACTTGAAATTCTTATTGATTTTTGCATGCGGTATCATCTCCACCAAGTCGATCTGCACCAAGTCGTGGAGCCCCTTGCTGATAATCTTTCGACGCATGAAGTTTCTCCGGGCTGGAGCATGGAGCTCGCTTGCTATATGTTGCTTCACTGATGTCATGCTATAACCTTTGCCGCTTTTAGTTCTTGAATAATCTCTTCAATTTCTTGAGTATGATTGTTACTGCCGGCGTCTCTGGATGCCACAAGTAGCCTAAGGCGACCCACCAGATCATTAGAGTCGGTCCAGTAGATGTAGTCTTGCCTCGTATTAGGGTGGTGTTCTTTCCACTGTAGGCCTAATCCCTTGTGTTTCGTTACTAGAGGACGTATAACGCTTTTATACTTGTTGGAATTACCCGATCTCAGCTGCCCGTGCTTGCTGAAGTTTCTTCGATGAACATGTGTTGCTTTAAGTATTTTACTGTATGTTTCAAGGTCATCTTCAGTGTATGCATGCATTTCAGGTATTCTCTTGAAGATGAGTTCCTTCAATCCAGGCGTGGTTTCATACGTTTCGTCCCCTATTCGAACTATATTATTGATGAAATCAATAATCTTGTTGCCTAGCATGTAGCTGCCATCCTCATATCGTACTCCATATGATGAATCTATTTCATTTTTGTCCTTCTTTCGAACTTTATTAAGGTAGTAGTAGAGTTTCTCATCTTTCACGTCTTTCGGTGATTCCTCCTTGCTTGTAGTATTCTTTTTCTGTATTTCAAGTATATCCTGAAGCGGATCTGTCAATGGTTGAAGAGCTTCACTCATCACTCTCTGGGTTTTAAACTGCTGACCTTTAAGAGAACGTAACTTTTCTCTTATAGCCTTCGTGTGCATGGCTACAGATTCTTTAAGTCGTATGCACTCGCTGTCTATCTTGAAATGACACTGAAATTAGACTTTCGCATTAATATATACCCTATTTATTTAGCGGACTTCAGTTTATAAGAGATTTTGAGCTCGATATTTAGAAAATGGCCGTCCCTTACACGATTTGCAGGAGCAGTGAAGGTTAGTCTATCACCATTTGCAATTGTTGCAGGCAGAGCTCTAACAGACTTGTTATTTATTTCAATTAATGTATCAGGCCTTACAGTAGGAGCTGTTGGTGACGTCATATAGCAAGAAACTATCTCACCGTTTACGCTTGATTTGTAATATTCAAGACCTGTTGTTAACATGTGCCTCTGTGATTTCCCTCTGAAAGGCAACGACTGCAGTGTAATTACATGTCCCCCTCTCATTTGCTCTACTAATGAATTTATGACTCTCATTTGTGTTTTAAGGATATTGATATTATCCATTGTAGTTGTCAGATGTCCATCTATTGATTTCTGGCGGTTCGCCATAGTTTCCATGTGTTTTCCCACTGTTTCTGTAACCGTGGTACTTATTGCACCAAGTCTGCTGTTTAAATCTTGGCGTATTTCATTTTGTTTCCTTCTCACGTGAACTTTAACAAACTTTTTTGTTGCTCCATCACTGTCATCGACAGGATCTGCTACTTCAATTAGCCTTCTTTTTTGGAATCAAACGTTACCGTTTGAATCGAGCGGTGGTGTTCTTACACTTATATATTCTAATACATGCTTCTTATTTGGCACGTCATAGTCCTCTTGAGGTGGCAGCATTATCTTCAATCTTATAGCATCCAGGATAATGTTGTTTCCATCGTCGCGTTTAAGGGTATTTTTATACAGATATTCCATTAGAGCATCATGTTGCAGTCTAGCGAATTCTGGATGTGATCCCTAAGCGTAGTTTGAAGTTCACCCATGCGCTGATATTTCGTTTTTTCTGTGAACTCCTGCATTCGATTTTCAGTAGAAGACTTAAGCGTAACCACGTCGCGTTTAGTGCTTGCGTCGTCGTCCTTCTCAGGATCCTAAACAATGCGCAGTCTCTTGTTCCTGAATTGGTAATTTCCTTTTCCATCTCTGTTTATGATAAATTGATGTAGCGATCTTTTCATTGGCGCAGTCCTCTGGGATATAAACCTGTCAATACTCATGATGAACTATGAATGAGCAATTTCTTTATTAACAACTTTAATATATACATCGAATCCGCACCTATATCGACCATCATTCATCGGAAATTCGGGAACTATTACCATAAAGGGCCTTCCTTCTGTAGAGTTGTCCCAAACACCTCTGCACAAATCTTTAAATTCAGTATACGTCATATCTATGTTTACGTAATCTTCATACATATGCTTCAAGTTTAAATTATCTTGCCTGAAGAGTATAATCATGTTCGCATTATCTCTAATTAAATGCTTTGGGACTTTGGCATAGGATTGTGCTAGATATATAGAATCCACATTTCGATGTCTGCACATACTGTAAAAGGATGCAATCTTGTCCTGCTTTTCAGTGATGACGTCATCAAATATAAAGATTGAATTTTCTTTAATTTCTGATGGGTGCAAGACGCTTTCACCGTCTTCATGAGTATACACACCTATACCCTCAATGTTTTCAAGCAGCTTTACGAGATATTGATACTTTGGCTGGTATAGCGACTTTGAATAAATGTACACATTTTCAAAGCGTAGTCCATTCTCGTGAAGTATCATATTGAGTAATACATTTGTTTTTCCAGCACTGGAGCTACCTAGAATTAGCGCTCTAACATTGCCTGGAAACAGCTTCCCGTGACGATCGCTTCTAAAGTCACTTTCAAAGTCTAGCACCTGGATAGGCAGTGATCAATCTTGCTTCGCCAACTCCATTGTAGCATCTAAAATAAAATAAATCATTCTTAATGTAGATATGCTAATGAATGTAAGCAATGGCAGAGTATAAAAGAACTATGTGCCATTAAAATCGATTAGTGTACCATGAGTGCTAAGGAGGTTAAGGTCTCAAGAGGTTCCGGTTTAACTCTCTCATTAACCTGCTGCCATTTGAAGCACATTTACCTGGTTACAGATTCTGCGGACCTGGGACAAAGCTAGAAAAAAGATTAAAGAGAGGAGACCCCGGAATCAATCCTTTAGACGAAGCGTGTAAACTTCACGACATTGTCTACGCTCAGCATAAGGACTCTGCTTCGAGAAACGTTGCCGACAAAATCTTGGCTGAAAAGGCCTGGAAAAGAGTGCAATCATATGATGCTACATTAGGTGAAAGGTTGGCAACCCGACTAGTAACAACCATTATGAAGGGTAAGGTAGCTGTTGGTGCGGGATCCAGGAAGAAGAAACGAGGAGGATTTCTACCACTCATTCCAATTATTGCAGCCCTAGGAGCCGCCGCTGGAGGCGCTGCATAAATAGCCTCTGCTGTAAATAAGAAAAAGGCTGCGGATAAACAACTTGCTGAAATGATGAGACATAACAAAGAAATTGAAGCAAGAGGGAAAGGCCTACGAGTGAAGAAGAAGAAGAAGAAGAATGAGGCGAGGAACACCGAAAGGAAGAGGAGGCAGAGCAAGAAAGCAAATTCAAAAAACTCCGGCAGAGGGTTATACTTGTCCCGGAAAAAGCATTGAGTAACATAGACCTCGACTTGTATGCCCGACGTTTAAAGATTCCTCATTTTAGGGGTGTATACATGATCGATCAGTTACCCTCAAGACCTCGTTACAGAGAGTGAATTATTGTTAATCTCGATACTTCAGAGAATGAAAGCACTCATTGGGTTGCTATAAAGAAGGATGGCAACGTGTCATTTTATTTCGACAGCTTTGGAAACTTGAAGCCTCCAAAAGAGATAGAAAGGTACCTCAGAGATGTTAAGGTACTGTATAACACTAAGAGGTTTCAGAGTTTCAGCTCAGTCCTCTGCGGCCCTTGTGCTTGCAATTTCTATCGCAATGAGTTACACTATTGCTGTCAGTGGCAACGAGTCTGTGCTTACTACATACCTGAATCCTCCTCTTCAGGTAGATCCAAAGTATCATTATGAGATTGCTCTACTGAATTTTGAAACCTTCTATTCCATTCCCAATGTTGATTGGAGTAATAGTCAATTTCATTACATGCACAATGATGAAATTAAGATCATTGATATACCTGATGGAACTTATGAGATTACTGATATTAATGAATACATTAGAGATAAGTTAGATGTGGATGAGAATGTCTTCTTTATTAGACCTAATAATAACACAATGAAGGCTGAAATTAAATGTCCTTTCACTATTGATTTTTCCGGTGATCGTTCTATAGGCTCGCTATTGGGCTTCAGAGGTAAAGTTATTCCTGCTAATCAGCTGTCTGAATCTGATTACCTGGTGAATATATTTAAGGTTAGCATCATTCGAATCGAGTGCAGTATTGCAACAGGCTCTTTCATCGACGGTAAAAGCGGCCACTCGATCTACGTGTTTTTCCCTTCTGTTCCGCCTGGGTATCATATTTCTCAAGAACCGTCTTCGTGTAGTGGACCAAAGCGGTAATATCATTGACTTTAGAAACGAAGATATAAGCATAAGGCTTCACATCCGCTGCAATGCCAATAGATTTTAGAAGAAGTCAACGACGTCAATGATATAATAAGGGAGTGATTCGACGCACACATCATACTCTACCCTTGACACCCGGAGGGTTAACATCACGCAATCGACACTTCCTCCAGGTATTGGGCTTCAGACTTCTATAATCATGGACATCTTTAATGTTACCGGTGCACCGAGATTCGATGACAAGATCACTAAAGAAGAGGAACATGTGTTTTTACCGTATAATACATCGGCTCTGGGCGCTAATGATGAAATTAGAATCCCTTGTCAAGCTGAGAATTTATATACTTTACCTAATCGAAGTTATCTATACATCGAGGGGAGTATTACTAAACCTAATGGAACAGCTACTACTGCAAAGCTTACCAATAACGCTATTGCATTCATGTTTGAGGAGATTCGACTGGATATGAACGGCTCAACTATTGATCGAACTAGGAACCCCGGGATCACATCAACTTTACGCAACTATGCTGCTCTCAACCCAATGGAGTCTGATCGCTTGCTGAATGCGGGATGGTGCTATCCTGGAGAAGACATGGACATTGTGAATGCAGCAAATGGAGCCTTCAACGCCATAGTACCGCTTTCGATGCTTCTGGGATTTGCTGACGACCACAAGGAACTCATACTCAATAGCAAGTTTGAGCTGGTGCTGATTCGATCCAAGGACTCTAAAAACTGTATTATAGCGCCTGAGGGTGAAGAGAATGCAAGCGTTAAACTTGCACGAATCGAGTGGAGAATGCCGGTGATTCGACTTTCTGATGCTGAAAAGGTTGAAATTCTCAAGATTGTCAAGTCGGACAAGGCGCTGTATCTCCCATTTAGGACCATGGATCTGCATACTCAGCCTGCTGTGCCGCAAACTAAATCATTCACCTGGAATGTCGCCACCACATCAAAAATGGAGAAGCCGAGATTTGTCATTTTGGGTGCTCAAACTTTAAGATCGAGTAATGCATCTAAACACGGTTCTCTTTTTGATCATTGTAACATAACTAATTTGAGAATTTATCTTAATAGCGAATGTTATCCCTATCATGACATGAATTTGGACTTTGGAAACTCGAGATTTCATCACTATATGACATGTTCTCAAAGTTTCAAAACTTTTATTATGAAAAAGAGAACTATCCTTTATTGAAGAGAAAAGATTTTCTTAAATTTGCTCCTATATTTTTATAGATTGCTCACATCAACCAGAGGAAGTTGTAAATGGTGCTGTTAACATTAGAATGGAAATTCAAGCTAGTGCAAATATTCCTGCACAGACCACATTGTATTCTTTTATAATTCACGATAAAGTATTTACATACAAGCCTCTGACTCATGTGATGCAGCTTTAATTTTAAACTAATCATTGTAAGGATTTGTTTTTTCATTAGAAATTTAAGGGTTTTAATGAATAAAAACACTATGTAAAAGCATACTTTCATTCTTTTTATTGTTATTATTTATCCCGCATTTCCATCACTTTCTTCCTCCAACTCTTCGTTCCGACATATTGCATTACATTTGCAACAGTCAGGTTACCTAAATGGTAGTCTATAAACAATTCAAGTCTTTTCAGCCTGCAAATTTCATCTCTATTTAAAAATATTTCACAATCATTTAAATTAGTGTTCAAAAATTTTATTTCTGTCTCTTGCATATAAGCAACTATATTATAAGACAAAACAATATTTTCACAATATTCCACACGCGGATACTTTCTCGATTGGAGGAATGCACTGAATGTAGGAAGACTCTCACGAATTATCTCCCAATCTTGAATTGTCATGTATACAAATTTTTCTGTTTTTCACTAAAAGCGCTGGAAGATCATAGAAGAATCCTATCTTAATGCTGTGCCTTTTCGAGATGTAGACGTCTCGGCACCCGCTTCTTACCGTCATGTTTCTTGGGTGTCTCGATGTTGCTTATTCTATCCTCCAATAGCGTCAGCCTCCTTTGCAGGTCTGCAAAGCTGTTCCTCTTCTTCTTCCCCTTATTGCACCGCCTGAAACATTACACAATGAAGATCTTAAAAAAGTGCTTGGGTTAAGTTAAGGTAACCTGAAAGGATTAATTTTTGTTAGGTCACAGAGGAATGAAACAATGATTTTTATATATGTGAAAATACTCACGTCAATGTTTTCCCGAGTTCTGCAGGCTTTCCAGGAGGAGACTCGTAGGTCGCCTGTGTTAGATCCCCAGGCTGCTGTGAATTGGACTCCTGTTCCTCATCTATGTGATTAGCATACTGCTGTGCAATGGGATATTCCACTATATCTTCCGGTTCTTTATCATCAGAAGCTATCTCGGTTTTAGGCGCTGGTGTCGCCATTTGAATTCTGCAAAAGTCATTATAATTTCCAGTGTTAGTCGTATACAACTGCTCTTGTACTATAGTACCATGTAATGTATGCTAGTATCGCATACAATTAATGTTTACATTAATGATGCCTGAAGTTACGTGTACTGTTTTACTCTTTTTCGGAACATATACACAAGCGTTTCAGTTTTTGTGAAGCCAAATATGCTTTCGTACTGACTGCGATCTTTTGGAGAAGTGAAATTAGTGGGTAATTCTTTTTTGTTCTTTCGCACTGTACCAACGAAAGAAATTGTCTTTTGCGCAATTCATTCACCAGCGATACACTGGTAAACCAACTATTTGCAGTAACGTTTCGTCCAGTGCCAGAGATTGGTTCAGTTAGTCTCAGCACTACAGCCTCTGCGGAGTTAGTTTGCAAATATGGTCCGTCCGGCTGCTGTCCACGATAAATCTCCATGTTAGATGTATAAAACATTTTTGCATCACTCAAACAGAATATCTTTATGCCATATTTGTTTGGCTTGGATGGTACATATTGTCAAAAACCACATCGACCACGAAATTCCGGCAACTGTTAGTCGTCAGTGACATTTTGTCCAAGAGAATAATGGTTCTGACAGTTGTTCAGAAACAATGTAAACATTTCTCTAACAGCAGCCAATTTATCCAATCTTAGTCTCTCCAGTCTTGAGCTTTTGTCATGAAAGCGAATAAGCGTATTAGAAAACTGAATCGTTTTTCGGACATAGCCATTCGGAATAGAGGAATTCCAAGATCATCGGTTCTCCAAAAACCGTCAATATTCTGGCGTCCACCACGAAAAATTCCTACCAGGTACAATAAGCCTAGGAAAGCTTTTATTTCTATTACATCTGTAGGTCTGCTGTCTCTTTCACGATCAAATTTGTGTTGCACACTGCTAATGTAAGTATTTGAGCTTTCAACAATCAAATCAACTATATCTTCGGTAATAGAAAGGTTCCAATAATCAATTTCCGTTTTCGCATTTTTGGCAGCTCCTACCACACCATGAAGTTTGGTCAATATATTGTGAGCTCTTGTCTGTTATTTTCCAAGGTGTTTTTTTTCATTTTGTTCCATCTCTTCCGGTAAATAACAACAGAATGTATGTCAATAATAATAATAATAATAATAATAATAATAATAATAATAATAATAATAAGAAGAAGAAGAAGAAGAAGAAGAAGAAGAAGAAAGAATTACTATGATAAGCATATGATGTTACCTATAAAATACATGTTATCCAACAAGCTGCTTTCATCTTCATGCTCAGTTTCTGAATCTAAAGATCTCGTTTCGAGTTTATCTTCTGAATCAGAATCATCTGATTCATATAAGTTGTCATCCACGGGCAAGGCATCATCATCGCAAAGTAGGCGATGTACTTCTTCCAAATCAATCGGATTTTGTAGATCGTACCTTTTACTCGTATTCGTGAGGAAGCAGTAACGGCTCCTTGCAATCGCAAAGCAATATTCCACAAACGTTAATGAGAAACAAATCTGTAACAATATGTAACGAGAGCAGGCGCGCGGGGCCTGGTTGACCTGTGCGACACGCAACTGCTGATTAGTCATTCCTCCAGCCAAACAAATAAACAGATAAGGTTATCGCTGCAGCAAATAATCGCGGAAAGTGTAATGTTAGATGTCCTAGTCAGGCAATTGCATAGGTGTGTTCGTTCGAAAATTATAACATTTATATAATGCCAGGGGTCTCTCAGGCCCCTAGCGACTGACGGAGGGTTAAAGACTTCAGCTGCTGAAAAACTTTTAGTATTTCCAAGAATGTTATGCTACCTTAGACGAAGTGATCTCCTTCCTTAACTTCTTTAGTGCAGCAGAAGAATTTCCCTTTCAATACCTAATGAAATATAAGTTTAGGCAGAGGACACATCACATTCTCTTTACAGAAACCTAACTGCTGCCACTTTACTTGAATCGCATTTAAGCCATCCAGGCATTCCAAAACTATATCGCCTCACAAGCTGTTTGAATAGGATAACTATCCAGAAACAACCTTTGTCCACAGATAATAGAATATCGTAAACACTTCTTGATGCACACGTGCGATATGCACGGCTCTTGCTAGAAACGAATTCCATAATTAGTATTAGAAAAGCAGGCAAATGTTTTGATTTGGCGCAAAGAGTGGAACACAGCTTGTATGTTCTTATTAATAATGCAGGTCTTATAGTGTATAGCGGTAAATAATAAATCATTATTTTCCAGTATTAATTTCAGTTAAGTTCAGCTCATCGTTTTTCCAGTCTAGGATTTGAATTTGGCTGCTGAACATCCATATTTGTCTTTAATTTCTGTACTTCACAATTTTTATTTTTAGTTAATTTTGTAAAACAACTCAATTTTTTTACAAAACAGGTGTTCGGAAATTCAATTTTTATTCATATTTTTTTCCTTTAGATAAAGCAAGCTTTGCAGGTACTTAGATGTATTGAAGCATGATATGTAGGTGCAAAAACCCTACAGTGTTAATCATTACAAGTGTATATGGGTTAAACTGACCTTCTTAACATTGTGTCAACTATGGTTTTGTTTTCTTTGCAGACCGTCTTCATTATGTTAAAACGGTGTTTCGCATCTGCAGTTTTGTAGCGATCTATAAGGGAAGCTGAACCGAGAACCGAGGGTTGCGTTAGATTTGATAGAGTGTTGTAATA
The DNA here is from genome assembly GCA_030765065.1 of Deroplatys truncata. Classification (NCBI taxonomy): domain Eukaryota; kingdom Metazoa; phylum Arthropoda; class Insecta; order Mantodea; family Mantidae; genus Deroplatys; species Deroplatys truncata. The sequence goes on along the minus strand of CM060990.1, from coordinate 342,972,025 downwards.
TGTTGAAATCTGGGAAACTCGGCATAGTAGCGCGCGGGTCTGTAAACTTGTTGAAGAGCATTTAATGACCTCGAAATTAGGTCACACTTTCATTCACTCACTCACTCTCAGCCGACTTGGCGACACGGAGGATCTACGTTCCCCAGGGGTACTACGCTCCCGACATAACTAAGTTAGCTCTTTATATTGTGAAACTCAAGACACACCAGAGGGCTATAGGTAAGATGTACTAAGTGTAAGTTTCTGTTTATTCCACTACTACCCCCGTAACCATGCGAATTAACTATAAATATAGTTTTTGGTTTTATACAACACACAGGTAGTCTTTTGCCGCCTCATACCACTAGCTCGCCCATCACCCTTCGTCATGTACCCTTCCTAATCCAGATACCGACACGTTCTACTATCTAAGACTACTGCCCTTCTGTTGTAAGCATCCCCTGGAGCTAACTATGCCAAGGGTTGTTACAGTTATAGTGCAGCGACAGATACAATTATGGTTGAGGTGCCGACTCTAAATGGGAAGTAGCGCCATACAAAACACTACAAATAGGTGGCACTACCAAGCAAAAGCTTGGCACACAAGGGAATTTTACATGTTACCACCACAGACTGGTGGAATTGCGGTGTACTACTCCCAGAATTTTTTTCTCTCCCCCTCTGTCACACAGTGTTTAAATTCATCTGTAATTATTCTATTTTCTCTCCCACCCTCCAATGCAGATTACGAAAATGGCACGTCGAAGTAAAATTCAGCACATTTAGTATTCCAGATATGTTGTAGACCCGGTCATGATGCCATATAGAAACCCACCCGTTTCATCATGACACATATTTAGGTGCATGTAGTGTTCTAAGAATTTGGTAGTAATATATATACTAGTATTGTGTAAGCTTTATCTTCCAGCTGCATCATGTAGATATTATTTAAGTTAACTTTAGGCTTAAAAGAAAAGACACCAATAGAAATTAAATACACCATCACCAGCACAATTAGAACACACATAATCTAATTGTTGCAAGAGACGTGTAGCCAACAAAGATATAGAGTGCACAAAATAAACAGACCCACTTTGGCAGAGTAATAATTAGATAAATATATAGGCATATAACAGGGCTTGACAGAAAAATTCTAATATAAAAAGTCGCCTTACAAAGTTTTCATTGTTTAAATAAAGCTTAAATTCTTATAAATATATTCAAGGATAATTAACTTACATAAGAGCTTCGTCAGATTTCTATAAAATACAATACATTCATGAACTGAGTGCAAGGTCTTCTCTAAGTGCATTCATAGTGATTATTTCTGCAATATTTATGTTACTTACTTCAATTTCATTTAATTTAGTGAAGAATAGTTTCCTTTGACACGATTACGAAAATCATAGTTCACCCATAATTGGCACACATAACGAGCACTGAGTATTCAGAAAAGCAAGGAGATGATTGCCATCCTCAATGCCAGCGAAACATGCTAACATTTTTCCGTCGTCCTCCGTGGTGTAGTGGTTAGCATGCTAGCCTCTAGTTCCCGAGTTCGCGGGTTCAAACCGGCGGAAGGCGAGGGATTTTCTCGGATGTAAAAATTCTTAGCATGGCTTCCTTCGGAAAGGAAGTACTGCAGATGGTCACGTGTCGTAGATTTACAGCACGTGAAAGAACCTCAAGCCTGATAAACAGGCCTCTGAGCAAAATTACCGGTCTTTCTTGCCTAATATAGAATGGGACGCTAAGGACCACAGCAGTTAGAGAGCGTCCATAAATAGAACTAACAAAGTTACACTTTCTATAGCCAGTCACTAAATCCCTAATTATGTAAATTCACAACGCACTGATTGAGATAATAACCTACACCAAATTCGGTTTGCGATTAACACCAGCAAGGAAGGAAGCTCCAAGTTCATGCGATTTTAACTTATGCATCCACTAAAGCCCGCATTATCCCCATGTGCAGCTACAGGTTACGACTCAAAACGTATTTGTGCAGAAAACAAAAGACGTGATGTAGAAAGTAAGACAGCTAGCATCAGAAGATCTAGGGAACAACCAGAGAAAAAATAAGCTTTTGTATATGACCGGAAAAGGATACACATTTAGTATAGAATCGGAGACATAGTGAAATTGTAAACCCCAAGAGAAAAGTAAGTAAAGCTACTAAACTGTTAATGAATTATACAGGCCCGTATAAAATAGCACAAAAATCAAGCCCTTGGAGTTACGCAATAAACGCCAAAAACTCCGCAAGATAGCAAACCGTGCACGGAATTTGGCAATATTGCGCTTAAGAAGGTAGAAATAAGAAACGATTGCTAAACACACGTAGCAAAAATAAGCAAGAAACGCCATGAATTTTCCACATACAAAGGAAACGAAAATCGCCAACGTTTCACTTTCCAGCACTACACACTAGTGAAAATGCTTCCACGCACGAAATACATTGTCTTCCACATCCATGCAACAATAAGTTATGATAATACAGAAAATGGAGAATAAAAGGAAGTAAGGAAATATGTTAGGTTTTAAATTTGCCTAATAGTTCTCAAATGGCTGAAAATAGTTTAAGTAGTTTGTAATAATACAATGCATTATACATTTCTAGACCTCCAGTCGCAATTCAAGTTATTTTGCAGAGCAACGAGACCCAACTCTTGTTTTTAGATGTATTAACAAGGAAAATGTCTTAAATGGTACGCAGTAGGTAATCCAAAATGCGACTCTAGTGCTTTTTCACATTATTAAGATATCAAATGTATAGATGCAGAGATTTAACGAAGTATATTTGTTGTCCCAGAAGCTAAGTTCGGGAACACAATTTTGAGGGCAAATGTGATTTTGAGAAGTTTATGCTGTACGGTTCAAGGAATATGCGTAGATGATTTATGAGAGTTTTGTGTGTTCCCTAGTTCTAGAGTAGTATAAAAGCTAAAATGTATAGCTGAAGTGTTTTATGAATGACTAAGATTTATCGAATGTTTACGTTTAATCTTCCTTTTGTTTATACGTATTATAAAAATGGGGATGAGCTACATCTCTGGTTCAAAAGAAGTGCGCTTTTATTTCGTTCTTTTTATTTTTCCTTTGTTACTTTTCCATCTCATTCGATTACCATTTTCAGCAGCTTTTCAGAAGCTCGTGTTTTCCTAAAAGGTGTTATCAGTTATGAAATAAACACACACACATACACTAAAACTTACTGAAATAAAGAAGCTCTCCAGTATAAGCACTTATCTCTTCTTTTTTGATCTAGAGTTTTTTTATATTTTTTATTTTTTTAATTGTTATTTTCTTTATAAAGTCACTGACTTATCAATCCACCCTTGTTCCTTTTTTGGTCTATACAATTTGTTTTCAAGTTTTCATGTATTTATTTTATGTTTATAACAGATGTAGAAGGGTTTGTGTAGACAATCGCCATCAGTTTGTAACATAGGCCACTTCCTTTTAATATTGGGATTTCGGTACAACAGAATTAATTAGTGATCTCAAAACGTGAGATAAAGAGCAACATTGAGCGGATGAATCCGGACTTTATCAGCTTCCACCGTTCCAGTCTCAAGAGGCCAAACCATTGCATCCTCTTTGCTACATTGTCGACATTCTGTTTAAAGATCCAGTGTAACATCTCCGTTACGAACCAAATCACACAGCGTTGGAGAGCCATATCATGAAAGCGAAATTCCAGGTGCTGCAGTTCCTCAAGGCATGGCGGGGCCCCCAGTTGGCACCATCTGAATATGTAGTCCCTGAGCACCATCCAGATGTCATCAACATGCCGACAGAAGGCAATCCGGTGCTCCAAGGTATCAAGTCCCGAACAGACTGCATACTGATTAGATTATGTTCGTCCATGTCGCCAGAGTTTTTCTGCCGTCGGTATGGTCTCGTTTAAGACTTCATGGTTCGTATCTTGCCATTCAGTTGGAACATACAGACATTCTGCCAGATAATCTTCGACTATGCTTCCCTTCAATCCTGGGAGTAAAAAGAAACAAAGTTAACAGCCGATATTGGCTCCGGGTACACTTAAACTTGGAGATCTCATCGCTGGTATCCAGCATGCGCTGAAGATGATGAACAATGTGCTTTAATCCTGGGAGTACCATATGGGGTTTTGAACTTGTTCCTCACAGAACCTTTTGTCGATGTAAGAACAATTTCCACACAAGGAACGGACGGCAGTCTTCCCCAACAAGGCCATACACTTCTTTTCGATGTCAACTAATCCACATCCGCCTTTGGAGGATGGCAAGCGTAGTTGAGGTCTGCTCACCCGATACACCTTACCAGACCATAAAAGAAACCGATGAGTTGCTCAAGTTTTTGTGCGTCATGTTTCGTAATTGGCAGAATCTGTGCTAGGTACCAAATTTGGCTGAGGCCATAGGTACTGTCTGTGACTCAGGAGTTTAGCTTTGTCCTTGAGGTTGACGTAAGCGAACCTGAGAGAGGGTTGTGTTATTCTTTCCTATCGCTTTATTGTTTACACCCTGTTCCAAAGGTACTTATCCTTTCTTTCCGCGACAACAAATATTAGGCGAAGTAACATCAATATTACATTATTACCGCATCCAACAAAACAATTATGATCATAATTTCAATAAGTGAACTTGTAAAGCGTGTATACATGTAAAACAATATATTTACGACACTACATGTGGAATATTATTTTACTAACCCCATTAATCCAAAGGGTATGCAAGATCGATGCAGATGATTCGGAGTCCGAGTCATCGGATGATATCCCTTCTTGCTCATCAGAAGAACTGTCGCTTGCATTTGAAATAATAATCTGATCGATCACATCAGAAACCACACGATCCATGGACAGTAACCATCTTCTAATTTTCTAACATGCCGGTGATATCCTACCCAGTGTTCTGCAGGTACCGCAGAGATTCCTTCGTTGGTTAAACTCAATAAACGAAATAACGAAAATTCCCCAGTAACGTTGCGCTCCCTTATGAAGTGCTTTACTGTCGCCCATGCAACCTCAATGGGATTAAGATCGCAATTGTAAGGCGGCAGATACAGAGTGGAGTGTCCATGTGCATTAAGGATGCGGTCAATCTTAAATACCTTTTCTCTTGGTCAATGAGTATTTCCTGCACTACCATCAGTAAGCACCCCTGTGATCCCATCAGCTTGCCAACATTTCTTGAATGTTAAATTATTGTCCATCCACATTTCATCCAAATAAACGATATCCCTGCCTTGACTTCGGTATTCCCCTAGCTCAGCCAAGTATTTGCATCTCCATTCAACAATTCTTGGCTTTTTGCTTAAGATTGTTCGCTTTCCTCGGCACTTGCGCCATCTAAATCCCAATTTCCGAATAACTCTTCTAAACTCTCCCCCCAAGGAAATTGTATCTTACTTCTAACTACAGGAATAACTTTCTGCATGTCGGAACTATCTTTTTATTGACGTAGAAGTCCATTATTGTCCGCTTAATGAGCACATGTCGAAATCGCCTATATTTATATTTCGTTCTGGATTTGGAGGTCTTGTCTTGCCTGCAGTGCGTAAAGGGCTTCCTTCTGTTCTCTTCGCAATTTCTTGTCTTATATTCTTAATTGTTCCCACAGACACATCGCACTAATTGCCTGTTCTCTCATCCCTCGCGAAATCGGTAGAATTAGTTGTTTCTGCTCTGCTTCCTTTTTGCATTGCTCGTTTACATGGTTTATTATTTCCCGAGCCTTGCTATGAATGGTTTTTCCCTTTTTCCGAAAGTTAGCCATTTCACTAATGGATTATATTAATTTGACACTCGCGATACAACGCGTTTTAACACTGTAGCATCCTCTGACACTGCCTGCAGTAAGACTGCACTTGTTGAGAATATTTTTGAACTGTTGGTGTTGCACTATCTACACCTTACGCAAGAAGCTCCCAGTCCACTACACGCTTGCAGTTCAAGGACAAAGTCAATCTCCTGAGTCACTGACAGTATGTATGTATCAAATGCGCTGCAGTAAATACAGATTCCGTGTCCTCTCAAACTATAAAAAAATATCTTAAGTGGTTGATCCTCTCTTGTCGGTTAAAAACGATTGTTTCGTCCATATTTCCCAAGGAAGGAAATGCCAAGTATCCGTGTAGTAGTGACACGTAGCATTCCCAAGGTATGGATTAGCCCTGGCCATTTTCCTATCACCAGCAGCTCGGATTTTGTGCATTTAATACTGCACTCGACATCCTTGTAAAGAGCTCCAGCCCACGGCGAAATGCTGCCATATCTTGATCATCAGCAGCTACAATGGTCACATTATCAGCATAGGCGGTTACTGTAAATTGCTCATTGTACACAGTGACCCCAAGCAGGGTGTCTTGCAGCATCCGTACCAAGGGGTTTAATGAGAGAGAAAATAGTCCCATTGATAACGGACATCTTGAAGCCCTGACCGTTTTATAGGTATCGGGATGGAAAGCCATCCGTTCCATAACACTCGAGACTTTGCTGTTCTATAGAACCCTTTAATAAGGGAAATAATTTGCGTAGGGTGATATGCTGCCTGTAAGCGCTGACAGAGATAGCGATGGTGCAGCCTATCATAAGCCTTTTGGAAATAGAGACTAATCAAATCCGCCAATTGATGTTCTCGTCGTAGATGTAGCAATATATCACGCAATTCTGCTAACGTAACAAAAACATTCCTTTTAGATATCGTCGCCTGATTATAGTGTAAGATTTCTGCAGAAGCTCCTTTCATTCTGTTCGCCAACACTTTGACAAAGATTTTATAATCCGCGTTCAACAAAGTTATTGGGCGGAAGTCGTTCAGTGTGGTAGGCTTAGAGGTCTTCGGAAGTAAAATTGATGATACCATGCGCAAAGGTGTCGGGGAAATATGCTGTTTCCCACAGCTCCACAAAAATTTCCATCACTGCGTCTTTGATAATGGGTCAGCAAGTTCTATAAAATGTATATAATAAGCCATCAGGACCCGGGACGTGCATTTACTCACTTGCATAATGGTATCTAGCACTTCCCGCTTATTAATGGGGCTGGTGAGCATATCGGCAGTTGCCTGTGTAATCCCCGTTGCAAAGAACTGCTGCTCAGCACACCTATGTTCTGGGGTTCCTTCCGGTCCCTCTCGAAACAATGTCTGTAAATGACCCGCTATAAGATGAAGTAGAGCTCTCGTCCCAGAACATGCAACTCCAATGGTAGCATCTTGAAGTGTATGTGGATATTTTGCATGCCCCTCCTTCCTCTCCTTTGCAATATAATAAAAGGAATACCCTTCTTTGGCATGTACGTGTGGAGCCTTAGCTCTAATTGTATTCCCATCCAGGTGCTGTAATTGTTTCCGCTTAGTAATTTCCTTCACCTGTTTGAGTTTCGCATTCACATCGTAACCTTCCCGATGCTTCGTATACAGGTCCCATAGGGCTTTATTGTAGAAAATAATCAACTTATTTCGCATCTGCGCCCGCAAAATACTGGTGTATTTAAAAAAGGCACGTATTGACGGTTTAGCAGTTTCAATCCACCAAAAACTTTTTCGCGGTGCACTTCTGAAGGTTGAGTATAACTGATGCTATTTAGCCTTAAATTGCTCCAAAACCCTGTGTCCTCCAAAATGAAATTGTTGGGCTTCCAATATCCCCTTCCGGCAATCTCAGTACGGAGTATTGGAAGTTGGAGTAGGCAGAGTACTGCCTAATCTTCACTAAACACCAAAGGACAGACAAAAATTCGATGTACGGATGTAGCTATACCCGGAGACGTATAAACACGATCTATGCGAGAGGCAGAGGTGTGTCGAACAAATGTAAATTCTAAGTCTAGTGCCATTCTTAATTTCCCAAGCATCCTGAACCTGCAGCTGAGTCACTAGTTGTTGTAGCATGATGCTGAAATTGGGTGCTCCTTTTTGGTCTTTAGCATGCAGCGTACAATTAAAGTCACCGGGATGAAAGCTTCCTTGCTGTGCATTAGATGCGGTGTTAAATCAGTTTGAAAGAACCGCTCTCGTTCTTGTCTAAGTTGAGTACCTGCGGGAGCGTATATGTTCACTAGAACTGTTGCATCTAAGGTTGCCGATAGCATCCGGCCGGAGGGATCCTTCTGAAACTTCTATAGAGGAAGGTCCTTCCGGTAGGCAATAGCGATGTCTCATCCACCTAAACTTCGGTTAACTTTATAACAGTAACCATAAAGAGCATCCAAATTGTAAGTATTAACTTCTTGGAGAAAACAGGTATCAACACTATTCACTTGGAGAAACGTACTGAAGAGCTTCTGTGTCACAAGATTTCGACAAACGTTCACGTTCATAGTTGCCAGCATTCGCAGATATATCATGGTAAGGAGTGTTGATTGAAAGGGCATTAAATCTAGGTCATCAGGCTTTAATGTTTGCTATCAGGTCTTCGATTAGGTTGCCGGCCGGTCTCCGGATATCCATCTGGAGGAGCCGGTGGCGGATGCCTCCCACGGAGCCGAGGGTCACTAGAAGACACCTTCCCCTGCCGTGCTAGCGAGTAAGTTGCGCCGGGTCCGATTCCTTATCCACTTGGGCGAACTCAGGGTGTGTGTCCCCACCGGTCGTCACTGCGTGCTGTAGCACTACGGGAGCCTCGGCAATCCCCGGGATACCATCTGGGAGGCTGTGTTGCAATTCACGTACTTTGAACTAAGGTTCACACAAAGAAATAGACCCCCGCCATGCAGGAGGTGTGGCGTCTGGGAGGTCAGAAGATGTATTGGAGGCTTCCGCCCACGAGCGGGCTTCAGCAACAACCTCCATTGCCTTGTGCACTTCACTTTGCGTTGGCACTGGTGCTCACCAACATCCAAGGGACGGTTTCAAACGTCATCCTCTGTATCGAGAGTCACAGGAGGACCTGCTTACTTCCTCCTCCGTAGCTATGATACCTGTGCTCTCACCTCAGCTGATGCTGCAGATGGCAAAACCTGTTGCAAATGCTGGTCTGCCTCAATAACTGATTCCATGTCTTGCTCCAGTGCCATCTGGCTGCCCCAAGACGTCGCATCACTATTCGTTTTGCGACTCTTTGTCTGCTTAACGCGCTTTTTCTCGGTCGGGCGGTTCTGGACCCCCGAAACTGCTGCAGCCACCAGTGGATCAAGGCCAGCCGGCGTCGTCCAATCTGAAATGTGCTGAGGTCCACGCTTCCCCGCCGGATCGCGGAGCAACGTTGCATAATCCCTGTGCTGTTCATGCATCGACTCATCTTGGGTCGACTCATCCTGCTGCTGTTCACCAGCCAATGGAGTCTGCGTGTCACCATCTATATGTTGCAAACGCTCTCGCTGCAGGCGCACGGCCGGGAAAGCGAGTTCTCTGTCGTCCGGCCGTCCAGTAGCCGCCAGGCGCACAACAGTAGATCTGTGGGGACAGACCTCCTTGAGATGCTCCGTGCTGCTGCAGATATAACAAGAGCGGGGTTGTCTAACAAAGGACACTGATAACCTATAACTACCAATTACAATACAGCTGGGAACGTGCGTCAGCAACTGCATTTTTACCACACGTATACCGTTGAACTCGGAAACGCGATACTGGCGGCCCCATTGTTCCTTCCGGACGTCATACACCGTCCAGTAACGCTGCAATGCTTGTTTTAAAAACTCAGTCGGGATTTCCGGTGGTACGTCAAAAACACGCACATTTATAGCATTACTAGTCACATGTTCGATGATCACTTTCGTTATTTCACCATTCATATATTTAAAAGGTGTTTCTTCCGAGAAAGTATTTAAAACCTTCTCTAATAGGAGTGCAGATATAAGCTTTATGTAAATTGCTCTTTCGCTGGCGATTAACTGTATCGTGTCAACTTGCTCCGCATTTAACTGTAAGGTATGTGCAATAAAGTCATGTACCTCATAAGCCGTCGGCCTCGTGGCATTCAACGTAAATTTAACCCTAATGGTATTTTTCCTGGCGTACATTTCCATTTTCCAAAGCTAAAATCCTCTGCTTCACGCCCAATATACACAAAGTATTGTAACAGTATTCTAGTCAAGGCGGTTTAGGTCGCTCTTGCACACACTCACTGACACAGCAACACCACCTTGTATACAACAAACTAGTTCTCAGCTGCGTCCGACCTGCTCGGACGCTCAAGCTAGACTGTGAATCTTAGCATTGTTTTTGCAAGGTTAAGTTATTTTGAAAATTATTTATGACAAATGCTAACTGAGTTGGAGTTGATTTTTCTAAAAATTAAATGTTACAGACGAGAACTATAAATAAACAAAAGGTCTTGACTGCAGGGAAAAAGGACAACGCAGTGTTGAAAGTAATTCATAGTATATACAATACATATTAAATGTAGTGTGGCAGACAAGCAATAAGCAAGAACCTCAATTCATGGCAAGGACTTACGGGGAAAAAGCATAAAAGAACACGGAATGACAATCTTTACGAGGATAAATTTTGGAGAGCGCAGGCGACACGAACTGATAATGGTAACAAATACCCCAAGCGCAAATGCAAGTTTCATTATACAAGACGAGGGTATACAAAGTGTTGCTATTTTTTCCTTAGTGTTATGCGTAATAGTAATGGCCGCCGTAGGTTATAGGATTTTTGAAAAGCTGTGCCGTAAACATGGGAAGAGAAACGAAAATACTGGAGAATCGCAGCAAAAGCAGGCGGTAGCGAAAGGAATTTTAATTTTGGCTACACGAATCGGACCACTTGTCGGAAGGAATTCAAGCCTGAATCAGGTAGAAGCCTGCAAAATGCACACAAAAAAGGAGTAGAGTAAGAGAAAAGAAGAAAATTGCACTATGGAATAATGAAACTTAAACGGCAAATACACAAAAGCAGTCGACAAAAGTAATATAGTGATATTCCACACGCGGTGCTGCGCGTATTAAAAGACTTCACAAGCAAAGCAGCAATACATATCCTGCTCAAAACAAAGATATTCTCACACTAAAGAACACGGATTGACAAGTAGTGGTCGAGAGGAAGCGAAGACCTGAGTAAGGAGTTCGCACATTCGATGAAAAATGATCTCTGCATCAAGAGTGGCGGTTGTTGTATACTGACCATAAATACACGAAAAATATGTAAATATTTAGATACGAAGCTGAACAGCGGGAGACGAAGGGAGCAAATAGTGGCGACATAGTGACCCCCTCCCTCCCCTTATATTCATCTTAATAATATATAAGTATAGAGCAGTATTAGGAATAAGTATCCATAGTGTGTAAATAGCTATTTATGTTTCTTCTTTTTATGGTTATCTTATATCTGAGTGTATATACAGACAGAAGAGACCAGCAGGAAAATCACCAGAGCGAAAGCAGCCTGCGCAGTAGAGGAAGAAGAAAACCGACAGGGGAGCAGTTTAAATAACATAAAGTGGTCAGGTAACGAGAATAATGAAAATAGTTTGTGCCGCTAAATAACCAGACAGTTCTGCATCAAAGGAAGGTAATATTGACTTTGTATAAAATAGTATATCTGTTCGTAATAATTGTGAGAGTGGAAGTACACCCCCGAAAATGATACAGGGTGCTCCATGTGAGCGGCTCCAGTATAAAGTAAGACACAAACGCTCTTCGAGAGATCTCACTTACAGCAAACAGTAAGGTAGAGGATGTTTTAAGGGTTCAGAGGTCGAGGTAAACCAAACGCGCTCCCCGAGTCTAAGAAACCATCGAGAAATTTACTAATAGAGGTTACGTAAAGAAAGGGATTGAATTGATCCAATTCATTTTGATGTTGTTACTATTGGTTTTGTCATAAAAGTCAGCGTACGAAAGAGGGAAATAAAGAGAAAAAGGGAAAAGAAGCTACGGAGGCTACACGCCATGAGCAAATAACTAAAATAACAATTTAAGTGTTTCAAAGCTCCCTGTAGAAGACTGGCCGCACAGGGGGACCAACAGGGACAATGATTTGACGGTGGTAGCATAGACGAAACACGAAAGGGAAGCAGACTGTCCGCGCCAGGAGAACCAGGAAACAAAATTCAAGAAGAAAAAAAGAGCAGCAGATTATAAGTCGTCACACACCTACATTAAAGGCAGCCGTATTTTTGTACATATACAGCCAATCAACCAATTTTAAGTTGTAAGGAAAAGAGCACAAAGGAATGCACAGTCAAAATAGTGCAGACAGGGAACTTAACAGTATCATGTCATATCTGGAGAGTAGTTAAAAGTTTTATTTTTGTTTGGTTATTCACCTCCATTTTCAAAATTCGGGAGATAGGTAGATAATCGGCAGGGGTACTTATTTTCGGAATTTATGTCGCCGCCGTTGTTATCATACTCATCCCTAAAGATTGAAAGCCACATAATACCCCCCTCCACCTTCTATTTTGCTTTCTGGAAGCAGATCCATCTTAAGAGAAAACCAGCCCGCTGCACTTCAACTGGCGAAAGCAGAGCAACGAAGACCACAATTAAGAAGCAAGAAGAGACTGTAAAGAAATCAAGGTACGAAATACCCCAACACGACCATTAGGCGGTTGAAATGTTCATGTCACCAGTAACTTCCTAAACTGGGAGGCAAAAACAGAAATAAGTAACCACCACTGAAGCACGAAAACGTAGCAGAATGTAAAGCGACGGTAATGAGAACTACAAACTCAGCAGAAATAGTTATGTACAGGAAGGCAGCGCGTTGTACAGCTCCTTACATGCAATATGGAGCAAAAAAGAATCAAGAGACATACAGGAGGGCCAATACATCGACACCACACCCCCTATGGTGTCCCAAACCTGAAGTTAACTTTTTTCATGACTCCCGAGTCTCATAAATCAACAGGAAAGTCTAGGAAACTAGCAAGACAATACTATGTTGCTAGGCTTCAACTATTTATTAGCTTATTTTTCTATTTTCTTTAAAGATCGTCTAATGAGACAAATCACCTACCCTCTAAGATGAAGGGCTTTCTCGCTTTCATGTTTTAATTCCGGAGTAGGAAATAGACCCCCTCGGAGATAGTGTAGCGCACCATATGGGAAGCTCGAACCAGTACCGAGGATTGCGTTAGATTTGGTAAAGTATTGCAAGTTGGTGAAATCTAGGATACTCGGTATAGTAGCGCGCGGGATCGCGCTGTCAGCTTGTTTAAAAGTATTTAATGGCCTTAAATTACGTCACACTCTCATTTGCTCACTCACTCTCAGCCGACTTGGCGGCACGGTGGAGCTACGTTCCCCAGCGGTACAATACCCCGACTTAAATAAGTTAGTTCTTTATTTTGTGAAACTCAAGACACACCAGAGGCCTACAGGTAAGGAGTACTAGGTGTAAGTTCCTGCACGTACCACTGCTACTCCCCCGTAACCATGTAATTGAATTATAAATATAGTTGCTGGTTTTTATACAACCCTCGAGTAATCATTGACGCCTCATCCCCCCAGCTCACCCACCACCCTTCGCCTTGCATCCTTCCTAATACCTATATAGACACGCTCTGCCATCTGAGACTATTGCCCTCCTGTTGTAAGCAACCCCTGGAGCTAACTACCCCAAGGGTTGCTACAATACTATGTCCGTAAAGTTTATTTAACTTTGGTGATCTTAAAATTATACTTTGTGCTAATCAAACTTCTTTTCTAGTTCTTTAATTTATCCAATGCTGCAATCACCTCTATGGCATGTTTTTCAGCCCTCAAGTTCGATGAACTACTCTAACCAAGCTCATTTGTGTTGTTGAATGCATTTATAAAGGGAATATCGTTAAACGCAATTTTGTCCACCAAAAATGCGTGTCTTTTCCGATGAGACTTGCGTTTCTTAATTTTCTATAGAAACACTTGGGAAAATTTGGAAGTATGTGCGGATTTACATCTGGTTTTGGTTTCTATCTTTGGCCAGGTAATTCTACTGTTTCTCCGTTTACTATATAGGCATCAACTTTTGTTAAACTGTTAGAGCAGAAGTGAATTTCAGACAAATAACAGGTTATGAGCAAGTTTTTGTCTTTCCTAGGGACTGCTTCTTCCTATTTTAAGAAAATACTACTGCTTTTGAGCGGTCTAAAGAATATCCCGTACTTGTAGAAGATCGATCATAACGAAACCTGCAACGGGGTGCGAAACACGGAGGTATCTTGTAATGCTTTTTGCACCGTTTCACACAAGTAATGGTTATGAAGATGTTTCGCACATAAAACATGAACTAAATACGAGGTACGTCCAGAAAGTAAGTTCCGTTTGGTAATAAAATTAAATTGTGTACAGATACAGAAAAATTATTTATTGCACAAAATTCTACAACTCTTAAACTACATTTCCACATAACTGCCGAAATTTTGCAGGCATTTGTCATAGCGTGGCACAAGTTTTTGTATACCTTCTTCATAGAAGTTTGCCGCCTGTGTCTTCAACCAGTTGGAAACATTTTCTTTCAGCTCTTCGTCATTGTTGAAGTGTTGACCGCCAAGGAAAGACTTGAGATGTAAGAACAGAAGAAAGTCGCTAGGAGCGAGGTCAGGGCTGTACGGAGGATGGTCAAACACGTCCCAGCCAAATCCCTGTAGGAGGTTTTGCGTTACATTTGCAGTGTGTGGTCGTGCGTTGTCGTGAAGAAAAACAACACGTTTTGACAGCAATCCTCGGCGCTTATTCTCTATTGCGCGGCGCAATTTCCTAAATGTCTCGCAATAAACATCTGCTTTGATTGTTTGACCACGCGGTAAGAAATCAATGAGTAAGATGCCTTTCCAGTCCCAGAACACTGTGCACATCGTTTTTCGAGGTGTCAAGATTTGTTTCGGCTTAACCTTTGCTGGGGATGAAGTGTGCCTCCATTCCATTGATTGCCGCTTACTTTCAGGGGTGTCGTAAGAAAACCCAAGTTTCATCTCCTGTGACTATCTGTGTCAGAAATTCTTCACCGCCTTCATCATAACGGGTCAAAAACTGAAATGCACTACCCATCCGGTTTGTTTTGTGTTGCTCAGTAAGAATCTTTGGTACCCAACGAGAGCAAAGTTTACGAAATTTCAGTTTTTCGGTAACAATTTCATGAATTAGTGATCGTGAGATTTGGGGAAATTCCATAGCGAGAGCACTAATTGTAAACTTGCGGTTTTCCTGGATCTTGTCATCAATCACGTGAACCAGTTCTTCTGTAACCAAAGATGGACGCCCACTTCGTTCTTCATCGTGCACTTCACTACGTCCTTCATTGAACTGTCGGACCCATCTTCTCACCATTGAATCACTCATCGCATTTTGTCCGTAAACTTCGCAAATTTGCCGATAAATTTCAATTGGTTTCACTTTCCTAGCATTCAGAAAACGAATCACAGATCTTATTTCACAAGCAGCGGGATTTTCAATCAACACCGACATTGTAAACAAGCACAACAAAGCGTACGTGGCTGACAGCGATCTCAAAATGGCACACGTTTCTTCTCCTTGATACAGAGCGTCTACCGCGCATGTGCGGAACTGCGATCGCAGCGCTGCAGCGGAGAGAAATTGAAACGGAACTTCCTTTCTGGACGTACCTCGTAACAGACGCAATCTGAAGACAGTAAGCGGACTGACATTTGTCACAAACGTATTTACTCGGTTGCGCATTATAAAGCAATTAACACGGATACAAATAATGGATGAAACAGCATACCACCATCGCAAGCGAATGTGCTGCCACTGTTTTGAGCGACCACCGCTTCCTTCGCTTGGCTTACGGCGACAAAGGGAGAGATCACACTTCTCCTTCTATACTTTATGTTTGTAGTAATAGTGGCAGTGGTTAGTGGTAGCAAGTAGTTTTAGTAATATAACCAGTGGAGGTGGTGATGGTGGTGGGAGTAGTAGTAGGAGCAATGTTAATAGTAGCAGGTAGTAATAATAGAAACACAGTGGTTTTAGTAGCAAGAAGTAGCAGTAGCAATAGAATCAGTGGTAGTAATAGGAAGTGTAGTAGGCGTTCTAGTAGTAGTACTAGTAGAAGTAGTAGTATTAGTAGAAACAATAGTAGTAATAGCAACTAGTACTAAAGCAGTGGTATTAGCAAGCAATAGCAGTAATAGAAGCAAATGATAGTAGTAGCAAGTAGTAGTAGCAGTAATAGTAGTTGTAAAAGCAATTGAAATGGCAACGAGTAGTAAAAAAGCAGTGGTAGTGGTAGCAAGTAGTAGTAGCAATAGTAGTACAACTAGCAGTAGTATTAGCAGCAAGTAGTAGTAAAGCTGTGTTACTAGCAGCAGGCAGTAGGGGTAAAAAAGCAATCGTAGTAGAGCAAGTAGTAGACGTAGTAGTAGTAGTAGTAGTAGTAGTAGTAGTAGTAGTAGTAGTAGCAGTAGTAGTTGTAGTAATAGAAACAATACTAGTAACGAGTAGTAGTAAAGTAACGGTGGTATTAGTAGTAGTCGTAGTAGCAGCAGCAGCAGCAGCAGCAGTAGTAGTAGTAGTAGTAGTAGTAGTAGTAGTAGTAGTAGTAGTAGTAGTAGTAGTAGTAGTAGAAGCAATATGAGTAGGAGGTGGTAGTAGTAAAGCAGTGGTAGTAGGAGCAAGTAGTAGTATTAGTAATAGTAGTAGTGGTAGTGGTAGTAGTAGTTGTAGTAGTAGCAATAGTAGTAATGCAATTGTAGTACTAGCCAGCAGTTGCAGCAATAGAAGCAATTGTAATAGTAGATGGAATAGAATCAGTGGTAGTAGTACCAAGTAAGCGCAGAACTAGATGCGGTGGTAATAGTAGTAACAAGTAAGCGTAGTAATAGATGCAGTGGTAGTAGTAATAATTAGTGTAGTAATAGAAGCAGTTACATAGTTACATTAGTAGTTGTAGAAACAGAAGGAGGGGTAATACCGTAAGTAAATGCCGTAATAGAAGGACTTGTAGTAATATCAAGAGGTATTTGTAGTTTATGGATGCAGTGTTGTAGTGTCAAGTAACAGGGAATAGCAGTAATAAAGGTAGTGGTAGTAGCAGTAGCAAGCTTTAGCAGAAATATAAGCAGTTGTAACAGCAATAGAAGCAGTGGTAGTAGTAAGTGATAACAGTAATTGAAGCAGTAGTAGGAGTAATAAAATTGGTAGTAGTAGTAGTAGTAGTAGTAGTAGTAGTAGTAGTAGTAGTAGTAGTAGTAGTAGTAGTAGTAGTGGTAGTAGTAGTAACAGTAGCAGCAGCAAGTACTGGCAGTAATAGAAGCAGTGGTGGTAGTTGTAAATAGTGGCAGCGGTGAAAGGAACCCCTCCAGGAGGAATCCTCTCACCTACTCTGTGGAATATAGTAGTAGACAGTCTAGTTAAACTCAATACTAAAGGTATTTTCACCAAAGCTTATGCGGACGATATAAATATATTAATTACAGGAAGTTTTTCTAATACAATTTCATAAATCACAAATGAAGCTCTGAAAACTTTTATGACCGGTGTAGAGAAGATGGTCTTCGCAAACCCCGAGAAGACCGTTAGAGTACTCTTCACCAGGTAAAGGAAACTTTCGGGTTTAAACAATCTAAAAATTGACAACATAAAGTTGAAATCTCAGGAAAAGTAAAGTTTCTAGGAGTTATTATAGGTGACAAGCTTACCAGGAAATCACAACTAGAAAACATTACCTGTAAAGCTAAATGGACACTTATGTCTGGAAAGGTTTAATGGGTAAAAACTGGTGTCTAAACCCTAACATGTACCGTTCGCTGTATGAGGTTGTGGTAAGAGTATGGAGTATTGGTATGGTGGCCAAAGACTCTACAAACTAAAACAAAGGAAAAACTAAATAGTCTCCAGAGGTTGGTTAGTTTAGGCATATCTAGAGCTTTTAGAAGCACACCCTACTTTATGTTACAAACTTTGCTAGGTCTTACTACGCTAGATCTACGAATGCAAGCTGAGGCGGGACTAATAGTATACAGAATCATGCAGGTAGGAATGTGGGGAGAGAAACGCTGCAAAGCGAGCCATTCCATCCTCAAAAAATAGCAGATTGTGTATTATCAATGAAATCTGATTTCATATGAGAGGTAAATTTATTTTCCCCAAAACTTTAGAGTAAATTGCTAATAAAACATTGAATAAAATCACATTTAAGGCATAAGAACCACCAGGTAATGTATACTGATGGGAAAACTGGCGCTGGTACTTATTGCGAATCAACGGGTAAATGCTATAGCATAAGCCTAGGAAGAAAAGCTTGTGTTTTCAGGCAGAATTACTTTTTATGCCTGAAAGTGGACGCCTATGCTGGGAAAGAAAATGGTAGGGAAATATATCCTTAAAAATCCAATAGCAGGCTGCACTAAAAGCTCTCAGTTCCCATCACTTTGGTCGCAATTATTGTGGGAATGTTATTAATATTTATCAAACCTTTCCACCCACGACGCAGTAGAATTGCGGTGGATAACTGGACGCAAGGTATCACCAGAAATTAAAAGGCTGATTCCTTAGCAAACAAAGCAGTATCTGCCCCTTTTATAAGACCAGAACCTGTCTCTGGAATAAGCACGATAAATGCAAAAAAAACACCGATTTCGAAAAGTAATAAAAAATGAGAACCTATACACCAAAACAAACCCTAAAAGCAATTAAATAATAAGCCTAAAGAAAAATTAAGTAATATACTTACCAAGCTTAACAAAACCTCACTTAGAAGTGTTACAATGTTTATAACTAGACAGAGAGAGCTCAAAAACACCTGAAAACAATGGGATTATGCCACATATGCAACCCATTTGCCGTGTATGTTTGCAAGCCATTCAAACAACGAAACACATTGTACTAGAATGCGAAGCCACACAACGGACAAGATACCAGTTTCTTAGGGCTACAACAAAACTAGAAATACGCCTTAATTTAGTGTGACAACACTAGAAGTAGCCAAAAATGTAGACATTGATCCCATGAACTTTACAAGAAGTCCTAGGCTGAGGAGCTTAGAGGGAAAGCTGCTTGCTAGGTACTACTACTACTACTACTACTACTACTACTACTACTACTACTACTACTACTACTACTACTACTACTACTACTACTACTACTACTACTACTACTACTACTACTACTACTACGACTAAGCAGTAGCGATAGGAGAAGCAGTGGTAGTACTAGCAAGCAATAGCAGTAATACAATTAGAAATGGTAGCAGTAGCAAGTAATAGTAGTTGTAATAGTAGCAATTAGTAGCAGTAATAGAATCAGTGTAGTAGTGGCAGTGGTGGTAGTAGTGGTGGTGGTGGTTGTAGTAGTAGTAGTAGTAGTAGTAGTAGTAGTAGTAGTAGTAGCATAGTAGCAGCAGTAATATAAGCAGTAGTACTAGCAAGTAGTAGCAGTAGTACTAGCAAGTAGTAGCAGTAATAGGAGCAGCGGTAGCAGTAGCAAATAGTAGTAGTAATCGAAGCAATTGCAATAGTAGCAAGTAGTAGCAGTAATAGAAGTAGTAGTAGTAGTAGTAGTAGTAGTAGTAGTAGTAGTAGTAGTAGTAGTAGTAGTAGTAGTAGTAGTAGTAGTAGTAGTAGCAAGTAGTAGCAGTAATAGAAGTAGTAGTAGTAGCAAGTAGTAGCAGCAATAGAAGCAGTGGTAGTAACAATTAGTAGTAGTAACTGAAGCAGTGATAGTAGTAGCAGGTAGTAGCAGTAATAGAAGCAGCGGTAGTAGCAATCAGTAGCAGTAATAGAAGCAGTGGTAGTAGTAGCAGCAGTAACAGAAGCAGTGGTAGCACTAGCAAATAATATCAGTATAGAAGTAGTTGTAATAGTATAAATAGCAGCAGTAATGGAATCAGCAGTAGCAGCAGCAAATACTAGAGTGATAAAAGCATCTGCAATAGAAGCAAGTAGTAGCTGTAACAGAAGCAGTGATAGTAAAGTAGTAGCTGTATTACTCGCGCAAAACTTCTGGACTCGTGACCTTGATTGCCAACCCAGCTGCCGAGCCTAGGAATGATTTATGTTTAGCTTTATCAACGAAAGCGATATAATACCTTTGCTTACTTACAGTGCGTAATCATACAGTCTGCATAGAAAGTGTCTGCATCTGGTTGTAATTTTAAAGAGAGCTGCAGTATCTAAATAGTACTTATTTCATATTTATTATATTTATAACCATGGCTCCTATGTTTTCAAAGTTAAGTGGTAAGGTGTTACATAGTCAAAGTAGGGAAATAATTGCAAATGTCCTCGACTTCATGAAGCAAGAAGCAGAGATGAAGGAAGAAAATATATGTTCATCCGATTTCCACAAAAGCCTTAAGAGAATGAAAGAAAGAGTAGTCAAAGCAACTGGTGTTTCACCGAGTTCCGATTCCAGAGTTCTCAAAGATAAGAAAAAAAACATATGGATGAAAGAGTACCATTTGACACACCTGGGAAGAAACATAAGGTCCCTAAACGTATTACAGAAATAGACGATTTCGAATGCGTCATTCGGCGCACGATTCACAATTCCTATGTGGAAGAAAAAACTGTGCTAACAATAAGCAGATTGCTCATCCAGCTGAAAGACAGCAGAAACTTACAAAGCTGTGCTACAAATCTCAGAACAATTATTAAAGATTTAGGGTTCAAGTGGAAGAAACCGAAATCAAATAGAACTCTAACAGAAAAGCAAAATAAATAAATAAATAAATAAAATAAAAAAATAATAAAATAAAAAAAATAAAAAGTAAATGTTGCCATGATAGCTTAGTCGGTTAGACCAACGGCACGGAAAGCCTAAGATCCGTGGTTCAAATCCCGGCTATGGCATTGAATTTTTCAATCTGATTCTACCTTTCCAAATGAGTATAATTTTATATGTACTTATATGAGTGTGTAGTTATATCAGCATTAATTTTTAAGGTGGTGCTACAAATTTCAGAAAAATACTATAGTGTATGAAGATGAGTCATACATACACAGCAGTCGTACAGCATCTAAAAGTTGGAGTGACGATAGCGAATTAGGTTGCAGGTTCCTGTTGCTAAAGGGCAAATACTTATTATCGTTCATGCTGTTGGAGAGATCGGCTTCGTTCCAAATGCCCTTCTTTTACAAGTTGCAAAAAAAAAAAAAAAAACAGGAGATTTTCATCAAGAAATGAATACAGAAAAGTACATGAAGTGAATCAACGCCATGTTGAGACCTAATATGCCTGCTGGGTCTGTTCTGGTCATCGACAATGCTTCACAATGCGTCAGCACTCAACTGACAAACCACCTACCTCAAATTCATTGAAAGAAGAAATGAGAGCTTGGTTACTTAGACATAATATAGCTTTAGATGAAAGTATGAGTAAAACAAAGCTATATAACTTAATTAAAACCAACAAACAGCTTCAGACGTCATACATACTTGACCAGATAGTAATACAACATCGCCATAATGTACTTAGACTCCCATCGCATCACCCAGATCTAAACTCAATCGAATTAATCTGGGCTGATATCAAAAAATGGGTGGCATGCAGAAATATGACTTTTAAATTAAAATATGTGGAGCAGTTATAACGCCAGCAATTTGCTGAAATTGGAAGGCCAGAATGGGAAAATGTATGTCGACATGTTGAATAAATTAAGAATCATTATTTCGAAAAATACGGAATTGCAGAAAATCAAATAGAAAGAATTCTCATCCAAGATAATGGCGCAGAAAGTAGTGACAGCAGCGATGACGGCAATAATGTGATTCCGCAGAAGAGGAAGGGTTGTTAGGTGTGGAAGAATTGGAGGCAATGATTGACAGCGTTTTTTATATTAAGCGCTTTTTACAGCGTGGATTTTAATATACTGTATATAACTAAGTTTATCAGCGCAAAGCAGTGCATAACCGGTGTGGATATTTGACGATGACTGTCCTACGCACTCCTGCAGTATGCAGTCCACCGGTCACCACCTGTTCTGGTAAGCAACTCGCATCATAGCTCTCATTAAGATTTTCACGTGTCTAGAACTGTTGCGCCGATTATAACAGAAGCAGTGATAGTAGTAAGTAGTAGCAGTAATAGAAGCAGTGGTAGCAGTAGCAAATAATAGCAGTAATAAAAGCAGTGGTAGCAGTAGCAAATAAACGTAGTAATAGAAGCAGTAGTAGTAGCAAGTAGTAGAAGTAATAGAAACAGTGGTAGCAGTAGCAAATAAAAACAGTAATCGAGGCAGTAGTAGTAGCAAGTAGTAGCTGTAACAGAAGCAATGGTAGTAGTAGCTGCAAGTAGTAGCAGTAATACAAGCAGTGGTAGTAGTAATTATTGGCAGTAGTGGTAGTAAGTAGTATCAGTAATAGAAGCAGCGCTAGTAGTAGCAAATTAGAAGCAGTATTAGTAGCAAGTTATACCAGTAATAGAAGCAGTATTAGGAGCAAGTAGTATTACACAAGAAGCAGTGTTAGTAACAAGTGGTAGCTGTAATACGAGGCTCATCCACAAAATAAGTTTCCCGTAAAGTAATAAACGTATTTAACCGGGAAAATTGCGTATGCGTAACAGATCTATGACGTATCAATCATATGCCGGCCGGACAGGTCCCGCCTGGTGCCAGTAGCGCGGCAGCACTGCCCTGAAATGGCGGCTATTATTCGTTCTCCCGCCGCCTACGAGGTGTGGTCAGTGATAAAGTTCCTTATTGCACAAAACATAACGCCGATCGAAATTCATCGCCAGCTCTTTCAGGTATACAGACCGAACATCATGAGCAAACAGATGGTGCGTCGCTGGTGTAGGCAATTATCCGAAGGTCGTCAAGTGTCCATGATGAAGAGTGCAGTGTGCGACCGTCTCTCATCAATAATGGACTTGGTGTGCTGGTGCGGCAGCGCATCGTGGAGAATCGTCGCTTTACGATTACGAGCTCAGCAGGCATTTCCCGCAGATATCGCGATCCTTGTTGCATGGAATTCTCACTAAGCATCTGCTGTGCAGAAAATTGTGTACCAGGTGGGTGCCGAAAAACCTGGCACCCGAGCACAAAACGAAACGCTTAGGAGCAGCACTGACATTTCTGCAACGGTATGACGGCGACAGTTTCTCGACAGAATCGTCACGGACGATGAAACGTGGATTTCGCACTTTACCCCGTAAACCAAGCAGCAGTCAATGCATTGGAGTCACAGTGGATCTCCGATCAAGACGAAATTCAAACAGACTGTTCGGTGCAGAAAGTGATGTGCACGGTGCTCTGAAACAGGAAGGGCATTCTGTTCATTGACTTCCTGCACAGAAGTGAAACAGTGATCGCTGACAGTTACGCTGCGGAAATTGCGACGTGCCATTCAAAACAAGAAGCGTGGAATGTTTACTACAGGTGTTGTGCTGCTACATGACAGTGCTCGTCCACATACTGCTCGGCGCACAAAAACTGTTCTGCAGAAGTTATCTTGGGAGCTGTTTAATCGTCCACGATACAGTGCTATTCTTGCTTCCAGCGATTTCCATCTTTCTTGCACCTTAAGGAATTCCTGTCCTCCGGTCAGTGTTTTCACAACGACGAAGAGCTGCAGACGGCTGTCACACGCTGGTTCCGTACAAGGCGGCAAACTTCTGCGACACGGGAAGACAAAATTTTATCCCACAATATGACAAGTGTTCAATTCTTGTGGTAACTATGTCCTAAAACAGCTCAAACATTGCTGTACCTTTGTCAACAAAGTTTTTCGTGTAACTATGTTTTCTTTGTTTAAAAAATACGGAAACTTACTTTCTCGTAGAAGCAGTGGTAGTAGTAGCAGCAAGTAGTAGTATGTTAGAAGCAATATTAATAGCAGTTAGAACCAGTAATAGAATCAGTATTAGTAGCAAGTAGCAGCAGTAGCAGAAGCGATATTATTAACGCGTACTAGCAGTGTAAGTAGTAGCTTGTACGCTAAGTAGTAGCTAATGGGAATGTCTTGTTACTTAGCTAAGACATTTGACAGCATAGATCACAGCCTCTTGCTGCAAAAGTTAAAAGTTGATGGCTTCAGTGATATCTCTATAAATTGGTTCAGATCTTACTTAACAAATACGATCCAGAAAACCAAAATAAATGGTTAAGATTCAGAAGCAGGTGTTATTACTAGAGATGTCCCACAAGGTTCTGTACTTGGCGCTTTTTTATTTTTAATATTCATAAACGACCTTCCATATTATCTTAGCAAAGATTCAATACCTGTGCTTTTTGCAGATGATACCAGTGTATTTATATCTGTAAAGTCACATCAGCAATTAAGAAATTCTGACAATAAAGTGTTCGAACAGCTCAAATTTTTGTTTGAAGTTAATAAGCTCTTATTAGACTATGATAAAACCGACTTTATTCAATTTCAAACGAAGCATAAACAAGTGAATGAATTAACAATCAGGTAACACAATGACACCACAAATAAGGTATATAATACAAAAGTTCTTGGGCTTCAAATAGATGGAGAGCTCAGCTGGAGAAAAGAAATAAAAATCATCCTACAAAACTTAGCTCGGCTTGCTTTGCCTTAAGAAACTTTAAAAATTTGCTACACCAAAATGCCTTAAGTACAGCACGTCTTGCCTACTTTCACACCCTGTTACGATATGGAATTACATATGCATATATTGAATATACCCCAGTTTTCACTGGGGTAATTCGGCACATAGAAAGCATGCATTTACATTATAATGAAAGGCCATACGCATTATTTGTTGTCTTAGGTTCCATAATTCCTGTAGGCCCTTATTCAAAACCCAAAAAATTCTTGCTGTTTCCGGTGAATACATATATTCTCTCTTGAGCCAGTTTACAGATAATTATGATAACATTCACACCAAACCTTGCTGTGCATGACAGCAATGCAAGGTATGCAGGCGATTTGCATAGACCAGCAAATAGTTTAAAACTGTTCCAAAAAGAATGTTACTATTCGACAATAACAATTTATAATAGTCTTCCATGCTACCTAAAGCTATTAGGCAATCCTTAAAAAGAGTTAAGTTCTTTCTTATGTACTCACTCCCCAAATAGTATGGAGGAATTTTTTAATATGTCGTGCAACATGTGAATATTCAATACATAGAGCAGATGCCATATGATGGTGGCTTACACTTGTTTGTTATTGTTGTCCTACTGTATGTATGTTGAGATGTTTACTCTTGGAATGGTGATGGTCTACAAAATTTTAATCTCTTAGATAATGCGTTATGTGGGGAGAGAGAGAGAGAAAGAGAGAGAGAGAGAGAAGGAGAGGGGGATATGTTTTTGGTGTTGGGTAAGTTATTAGTTAAAAAGAACTTCTTGGTTTTGGGTATGTTATTAGTTTAAAAAAAGTTCTTGGTGCTGGGTATGTTTATTGGTTATGCTGCATATTTCACTATTGTATGACGTGTTCAATGGCCCTGAGCGTTGCTCACAGTGGGGCCAAATGAACAAACAAACAAGTAGTGGCAGTAACAGAGGCAGTAGAAGTGGCATGTAGTAGCAGTAATAGAAGCAGTATTAGTAGCAAGCAGTAGGAGTACCAGAAACAATATTAGTAGTAGTAGTAGTAGTAGTAGTAGTAGTAGTAGTAGTAGTAGTAGTAGTAGTATTTGTAGTAGTAGTAGTATTTGTAGTAAGTAGTTGCAGTAAAGGAAGCAGTAGTAGTATCAGGTAGTAGCAATGTTAGTAGGAGCAGTAATAGAAGCAATAGAAAATTAAATTGAGTTTTATTTATGGACGCTGTTTAATTACTATGAATCTTAAGAGTCTCATTCTATATTGGGCATGAAAGACCGGAAATTTTGTTCAGAGACTTCTTTATCAGGCTTGAGGTTCTTTTACGTGCCGTAGATCTAGGACACGGGACCACCAGCTTTACTTCACTTCCCATGCTATGGATTTTTACGCCCGAAAAATCCCATCGCCATCCGCCAGGTTGAACCAGCGACCTCCGAGTAGTAGTAGTAGTAGTAGTAGTAGTAGTAGTAGTAGTAGTAGTAGCAGTAGTAGTAGTAGTAGTAGTAGTAGTAGTAGTAGTAGTAGTAGTAGTAGTAGTAGTAGTAGTAGTAGTAGTAGTAGTAGTAGTAGTAGTAGTAGTAGTAATTTAATGTTTATAGCAAGGTTAGGCTTTTTTAAACGTATCTTTCCATCATTTTTTTCTGGTTAGCATATATTTGGAGGTCAATGGTTCGAGTTCCGCGAGCTGAATTTGACACGTTAATTTGCTTTTTCTTGGCGTGATGCTGAGAGGGAAGTGCAAGGTGTTGCACATCTGTTTGTTGGTCGGTTGATGGCATTCCGTCTGCCCGCCGCCAGTTGTATACACTGAGCTGTGGCTGCCAGCCAGACCCCGTGCCCCCCCACCCCTATCGTGGCGCCTAGTGTTGGCGGCAACAGTCTGGCGCTTCCCTTGCCGACCCGGCGCAGTGCGGTGCAGGCCCGACACGTGAAAAGTCGTTTTCATGGAACCAGCAAGGTGAGCCTCTTCTTGTCATTTCTGGTTCTTTCTTTAAATGCATAAGTTATGATTAACGTTTCTTTGTATAAGCGGTTTCACTCACTTTCTGCATACCTAACATATATCTTCGTTCCTCGTCTCTTTATATTCTCGCCTCTGAATCTTTGTTTTTATTTGCTTGTATATTGTTTCCCCTATTTCTTTTCTTTTGCTTTTCTGTGTTGTTTACATATGCTCTAAATACAGTATCCTTAAGGTTTAGCTTGTAAACTAATATTTTGCGAATTACCCTGGTGATAATAACAATAGAGTACGTTGTAAATTTTAATTATGAGAGGAATGTAACTTGGTGGCTCGCTTTGGAAAGAAATGTTCTGTTTAGTTAATATAGCAATAACGTTAAGACGTGCCTTTTTGTTAACACAATAGCAAATGTAGTATAATTTGTCGATACACTGACTTTAATGTTGCTTTGAGGCTGTTAAAATTAAAACATTAGCTATTCGTAAAACCAGCAGAAGACATGAGGTAATTAGCACAATATAGAGGATAGGTTTTTCATTTTTATAGAACGGATTTTTCTGCATTTTGTTTAATTATCAATATCTCACAATAATTAACTACCATTCCAGTTTCATATGCTGAATGAGGATAATATTGATGTCTAAGCCTGCCTATTGGCCTTCTTTAGGACAACCGTGATTGTAATACTAATCCATGCGAAACAAGTTAAGTGTTTGACAACACCGCAAGTGAGTATTAAATCTGCAGAGATATGACGAGACGTATTCTTTCTTTGTTACAGCTTTGCTTTGGAGATTTCGAAAACATCTGTAAAGAATTTTCTTTTGTGTATATTCGATCGCTGATATAACTACGAAGTCAATTCTCTTGGCTTGCTCTAACTTGCAAAGAACTTGATAGTCTCAGTACCCGGAAGAGCAGCAATTTATAGTTTGCGTTTCAAATAATTTTCTCCATCACCTCTGAGTTCTTTAATATGGTCATAGCCGACCAATTTCTTTGACAACTGTTTTATTGCAGTTAGAAATGGCAAGAGCTAAAATTTTGTGGTAGCATACTGTTGGGCAGAATATTTTAAAACTCTACTCAGAAATGTGGAAGTATTTTGTATGCAGTACTAAAATCGTAGAAAAGCACATTGCCAAAAAGTGTTTAACATATCACAAAGTCGGATTTTTTTTCGCTTAATGGAACAATAACATCGCATTGGATAAGCCCCACATGCGCATGTCAGACACGAAGTGATGCAAATCATCAACGTATTTAAAAGAACAAGCGAAACAGTTATACAGAACCTGTATATAAATTATGTAGCCAATTATCATCACCACAGCACCAACACCACCACCACCATCATCAAGGGCGTACGCAGAGAGTACTTTGGGGGGCGGGGTGAAACAGGAATGACTGAAACACATGAAGTCAGCCACACCTTCATTCCGTGGCCACTTTTAGAGATCTAGCCATGTGAAGGGGATATCAGCTAGAACAGGGCTTATTCATTAAATAATGAATTTTATGTATCACCATAACCAACAAACTTTTTAAGTGTTTGTAGGACCAGGAAGCAAACAGGAGTGCATAGAGGCTCAACCCCCAGCCAGGACTTATACACAGTTTATGTTAACTCGCACAAATATGGTAAAGAATTAACTTTCAAGTCATTCATTCAGGTGTGTTAACCACTAGACTATGGGGAGAACCACTCAGAAGTTCCACTTTCACTTCACAGATACAGGAGGTGCTCTGTAACCATCTAGCACTAACTATATTTGACTATGTGCAGATAGTAAAATACGCGGAGGGAGTCGTTTAATTAATTTTGGCAACCGACATATATGGTGTGATAATTTTTCAAAAGAACGGAATAATTCCGCCATCCCCCAATATTAAATAGTGTTTTAATGTATATAGTATTTTTATTTACCTGTGTATTAACAGTTAGGTTGTGGTACACTAATTCTCTCAGTATAAAAGAGTTACAGAAAACATAAATGAGATTGAAGTGCTTCGATACTACAGTTTTTTAGTATCTTGAGGGGGGAGACTCAGGGGGCTGAAGCCCCGCCCCTACATACGACCGTGACCATCATTATTGTTAATGCTACTATTGTAAATGTACTAGCGCCATGACAGAGTGTCTGAACCTCTGGCCCTTTAGCAAGTCTACTTAACATTATTGCCGTGAGCCGTATAATGGACTATGCAGCCAGAAAATTCCTAAGATGTTCAGAAATTTAATCGAAAATAATCAATATATCTACTAATGATACAGCGTAACACAATGACGAAAGATAAGAACATAGTAGACTTCTGATGCTTAAAAAGCGGGGAAAACAAAAAGAAAAAAAAGGGTATGGAAAAAGAAATTCTCGAGTAATAGATAGCACGTGGTGATACGCTTGCCTTCGTCTAAAAGTGGGCACAGAACAGTATACAACATAACTGATATTATCATAACACACATGAAGTATGTTATATACCTAAGTGGTAACATTTTGTGATATGGGAAACTCCGATGTCAAGTAGAAAATAGCCGAGAATGAAAACTCTTAAGAAAAAGCTTCTGCCGAAGCGAAATATATGACATGTTCACTTATCGAAGACGGTAGCTGGGGCTGCTTGACTTCTAAATCAGCGTCCGCAGAAGCGCAAGTTTCTTCCGAGTTCCCCTACCACTCATTTAGCTTCATTGTCATCCTATGAAGGTGCTGCCTTCTATCTCCATTAGAAACGCTGCGCTGCTGTCAGTTGTATTTGATATACTAGGCATTTCTATTTCTCCTACCGCTGTTTGACATAATCCATTACGTAATTATGAAGTAAACAAAAAGAAAGAAGAAATTAAACATTAAGAGTTTCACGAAATAGACTTTACATTCAACCACGTAATATTATCGTGTAAACAGTGAATGTCACGTACTTCATAATAAATACCAGAAGTTGTGGCTCGCCGTTGATATTATAGAACGTTATCTACTTCGTAATAATGAGATCTGTAGTTATTACAGAACCTCTTGATATCACAATACTCAGGTTCGTGATTACCTGTTGATATTGCAGAATGCTAATACGTAATGATAGCAGGAGTACGTAGTGCATTGTAGCTCTGCTTATCTGTTGGTATTGTAGAACGTTGTTTCTCGTGATAGTACTTAATTTGTGATTATCTGTTGACATTGCAAAATGCTAGTACATAATGCCATTTCCGAGTACTAGCTCTGGTATTGCAGGACTTCATGTCCTTCTTAATACTAAGATTTGTGATTAACTGTTGATATTCAAGAATTCTAATGCATAATGGCACCTCCGAGTACGTAGTATATACTAGCTCTGGTTATGTGTTGGTATTGCAAGATTTCATGTCCTTCATAATGCTAAGATTTGTGATTACCTGTTGATATTCCAGAACGCTAATGGCACCTCGAGTACGTAGTATATATTAGCTGTTGGCTCTGCAGACAGTAACATAGCCAGAAAATATTAAGGGTGGGTTATATATATATATATATATATATATATATATATATGGATCCATTTTTTAAAGAATTTGTGTAGATAATGATAAGCATGAATTAATCTCGAGTTGAAATATTTAAATAAATCGATTTCTATGTTCACAAATTAAAGTGCAGCAAATGACATTAAAATTAGGATAGGATGTTTTGTGTATTCTAAGAGGCAAATGTGTTGTGACATGAGAACTAATAATCACTGTGAAATAGGTATTTTATATTAGCGTTGCAGGCCATTTTATTTCATTACAAAATAGGGCTTCTAATTATGTTATAAACTGGGAGATATTGCACTCATTTAGAAGCCACTCAAATTTAGCACCGGAATGAAAACATGCCCCCGATATCTTAACATGGTTGTACCCACGCCATCTAAAGTACAGTTTCTCTTGCTGTCACCTTTGGCGATGTTGTCTAAGACATCGGCGTAAAGTTTAGCGCTACAGTGATATGATTAGGAAGTTCCCGCCAACCTAGAAAGATGCCAGTATCTTAACGAAGATATTTTTGCTATTCATTTTTAAATTTTTTAGTAAAGGGGTTCGAACCCTCAAATCTCCCCTAGCTACGCCCCTGATTGCAGAACTTTGTCCTTCATAATACTAAGATTTGTGATTGACTGCTGATAACGCAAAATATTAATATATAATGACACTTCCGAGTACGTAGTATATAATAGCTCTGGTTATGTGTTGGTATTGTAGAACTTTATGTGACTACCTGTTGATACTGCAGAATCTTCCACACTTCGTAGCAGTAAACTTTAGGTTATTTGGCGGTATTGTAGAACGTTATGTAGGTACTTCATAATACTGGGTTTTGTGTTACTATAGCAGAATTCAGATTAATAATAGTAGTAGTAGTAGTAGTACTAGTAGTAGTAGTAGTAGTAGTAGTAGTAGTAGTAGTAGTAGTAGTAGTAGTAGTAGTAGTAGTAGTAGTAGTAGTAGTAGTAGTAGTATCGCGGTATGTGGTTTTCTTCTATTGCAGAACGTTATGTACTCTTTAATACAATTTTTGAAGACGTGTCAACAATGCACCATTTTTCGTGGTTCACAGTGCTAGAAGTTTGGTTATTGTTGATGAACGATACATATTTCATAACTGGAGGACTTTCTGTTAACGTTTGACACACATGAGTTAGGTTTATAATAATATGCTTTTCAGCAACCTGTTGATATTGCATAACGCTAGGTATTTCATAATATTAAGATTTGTGGTGCACCTTTGAAGTTGTTACGTTGCCTCTTGAGACACGTAGACACCTACTTCATAATATAATATCTTTTGGTTATCTATTTATATTATAGAACGTGTCATATTTAGTAGTGTTAGGTAGGACATATGCCATGTGTTGCCATTTCAGAATGTTACATACTTCACAATAGGTCATACTGTTGTTGGAGAGCACTAATTTATAACGGTGATATTTGTGTTCACTTATGAATGACTTTGCAGAACATTACATACTTCACGATATTAATGTATGCGCCTACCCATTGAGTTTACAAAGCTTTATGTAATTTAGAATATAGGATTTGCGTTTACCATTTTACAGCAAACAAATGCTATATACTTTACAGAACCAGGATTTATGTTCATTTGCTGATATGACAGAATCGTAAGTAGTTCACAATACTGTAATTGTTTATCATTTTCTGATATTCCAGAATGTTAGGTCTTTTGTAATACTAGGATATTTGGGGCTTGTGGACACTGCAGAACGTTATGCATTGCATATTATTTAATATAAGAATTTGCTATCACAATGTCACTGAAGCTATGTTGTAAAATCACCGCGCTCAATAGGTTAGGATTATCAGGAAGCGGAGTAGAATTTCGGCACTTAAGTACACATGCAGGCCTATTGTGTTTCTGGAAACCTCCAGAAGGAAGAGGTGAAGCGAAGGAGAGAGAGCAGCAGGCTCGGTCTTGCGGCGTCCCTGTCTTCAGACGCCGACGGGACCTCCAACAGGCCTACCTCTCGCCACGGTGAGGTCTTTGTGGGGGCCTGTGACACGTAGAATGCCAGAGTAAACAGTTCCTCAAAACAAATTCCAACGCCACACGCCTCGTCCGCCGTCCGCTCGCCTGTGCCTTCGACCCAGAAATAAGATGACAGGAAATGGGGCAGGTAAATTCGCGGCATTATATACTTCACTACAGCATTCACCTGCCAACCAGGGAAAACCGCGAAAGAACCCAAGGTCACAGTGGCCGGTCCAACGTAAATCGAACCCAGAACCTCCTGAATGCGAGCCTCATACTTTACCCCGGAGCCATCTCGCTCGTTACTAAATACATTAACATGCGGCATGACTGATATAGATATGAGAATGGGTAAACCATGAACACACTTCACAGTCTAACTACTCAGGAACGAGGCGCAGCTCGTAAGGCAGTTATTTTCGTCGCTGGCTTTAGCAGACAAAAGGAGGGAGTAATGCGATATATTACCACACTTTTGAGAAATTCTGTTATTGAAAACATTTTGCAATAGTGTGCATCCCATGGCAATCATTATCTCAACATTAAGAATCCTCTGCATCTTTGCCACCTTTGAAGGCTTATATTCGCTTGCAGAATTTGTTATGTGTCTTTCGCCAAAATACGTTAAGTGCCATCTTTTTTAATAGAATAAAATAAAAACGAAATTAATATAACGACGCGCTTTAGAAATACGCATATAATTTGGTAAAGTTAATCATGGATCTGGCTTAAAATGTTGACATCTTAATTCCTAACACACTACAAATCATCATTTGAGTTAGAAATTTATGTTCATTTTGGTGTACATAAACAATACGTAAACATAGTAAAGAGAACAGTAATTTAAATAAGGATATTTGGACGAATAATAAGTTAGTTTTCATAAATACGCTATTTACAACATTTTATTATTTTTCAAAAACCAAATTATTGTTATGAAGAAACACAAATGGAATTATTAAGTAGAAATAGTAATACACAGTAAGCGGCTGAAAGCGAAAGCAGAACAGCTATGAATACAGGCAGCGAGGTGAAGAGGAACAAACGGGATAGAAATAGTTTTGCTGAGAGACTATATAAATTTTACAAACGAAACATGGCAAATTCACGACCACGAAAGTAGGTAACGGACACGATCTCGCTCTCTTCTGTTTTATACTGTGGTCGGTTACTCCTAGAGACTGGCCACTGTGGATGTTTCTGCTCCAAAGAATATCATTCCATAGCCATTCGCTTATCGTGTTCCGTTTGACAGCGACTTATCAACCCCACGTAAAGTCGAAGTGGAGGTTTTGCTCATACTTATTTATTACACTGCTATACTCTAAGAGCAGAAAAGAAACGTGTCAACAGGCCACTCTCGGTCTCACACAGAGAGGTTAAGGCGTGAAGAGTAATGTAGTGTTACTAGAATTTGTGGTCAACTATAGTTACTGCAGAATGTTAGGTAGTCGTGTTATTAGGGCTTTTTATCACTTCTTGATACTATAGCATGTTATTTACTTTACGGGAATAGTAGTTTGATCACCTAAGGTCAATGGAAAATATTATGTGCTACGTAAAATCAGCATTTATGTTCACCCGTTGATGCTATAGAATCTGTGGTAACTTTCTAACTGTAAGGCCGTTACATACCTACGATGATTTTGCGATTGCCAAAAATACAATCTTGGGACAATATTTGAATATGGGCCTTCTTTTTATCTTGCGAAAACGGAGCGAGATGGCTCCGCCGTAACTTCTGAGGCTAACATTCAGGGGATCCTGGGTTCAATTCCTGGGGTCGCTACTCTGACCATGGGTTTTTCATGGTTTCCCCTAGGTGACAGGCGAATGTTGGAATGGTTTCTCTTATACTACGAATTTCCTTTACCTCATTTCGTATCATTTTGCTTCCCCTTTCATGTTTCAGGTGCGTTTAAGGGCTGTGCAGTGTCGGTCGGGCCGAACAGATGGCGCAGATGCTTGCTCATTGGAAAGTTCTTCTCGACCCTGCCAGATGGTAGCCTTATCTGCTCCGGTGGGTCGAGTTCTCCCCGGTTCCGCAAGAGGGAGCTGCACTCTGAGCATCCCAATGTGAGTGGGTCATCAAGCTTGGAATGATGGTTAACTCTGCGTGTCTCTCTCGGCCGGCCTGCCAACAGCCTATAGACTCTTGCAGTTCCTTCATCTCATCCGTTCCTTCTGCGGGTGGTGAGCACAGAAGATCCACGATGGGTCGAGATGAGATGTGTCCCCTTGTTCCCTGGTCATAGGCCATATCTTGCGAAATGTTACACATTTAAGGGTACCTATAGCTAAAATTTCATTATTGAAATCTTTTCAAACTTTTCTCGCAGTCTGCTTTACTACAATTATAAGTCTGATTTAAATTTCATGCATATATCATTTATAGTTTTCTAGAATGACATATATTACTTTTATTATAAGAATTAATCATGTGTTGCAAACAATGCAGGAATCGTAATTTTTAAAAAATAAAAATACCACATGATTTAAATACTGATTCACAAAACTGATATATGGAACTTTTAAAATCTTCTGCTTGTTTCAGAAAAAAACATTTTGAATATTTAAATGTAATCTTTGTAACATTTTATCCTTGGAGCTTGAATTAACGTCATAACTTGAGCAATTTAAAACTGTAGCATAAACCATATGCCAGTTTCCTTATCTATTCTGTCTGCATTTCTGTTGAAAATTTGAACACGATTGATTAATAACTACATCGTATAGGACATTTTTAATGTGCAAAGGTATAAGAAAAATCAAAGTCGAATAAAAGGTATTGGAAGTATGTACAGGCCATTAGCTGTGTGCTCTTGGACATTAAAGTGGTCAGGTATTAGAGTATGCAATTGAAGCTAAAGTTTCCAAGCATTATTGGACATAAAAATTTATTTTTGAATTTTTTTGAAAACATTGAAAACATTCTGCACTGGATACGTTACGTTTGGTCTCCTGTTGCTAGTG
Source organism: Deroplatys truncata (assembly GCA_030765065.1). Taxonomy (NCBI): domain Eukaryota; kingdom Metazoa; phylum Arthropoda; class Insecta; order Mantodea; family Mantidae; genus Deroplatys; species Deroplatys truncata. The sequence continues at coordinate 342,937,271 of CM060990.1, read as the reverse complement.
CAGAACCGTTTTTACTACGTAATATTAGTGTTTGTCGTCATGTTCTGACTTTGCAGCACATTACGTACTTTACGACACTTGGACTTGTGAGCCTTTTGTCCTTGCAAAACTTTATGTACAGGGGCATATTAAAACATGTTGTGATTTGAGTTTCGACACTGTATCCCTAAAGGCAGGGAGATGTATGCAGTTGGGCTTATTCAGTGTTTCCCAAAAGCCATGACCCAGTAACCTATTTTCCTAAGCCGTTAAAGAAGTAACACAAAAACCGTATGTCAAACTCGAGTTGCCGTAAGGCAGTGCTGCCATTGCAGAAATTCACTATTTTTTGGTTATATTTTAAATAAGTCTTCCTGTTGTTTTTCTGAACACATCATGCTACATTTTATGAACATATTTTGAGGTAACAGATCTTCAGGACTATTAGGAATAATATAATTTTTGGAAGAGTGTTTAATGACCATTCTTACTACACACAACGTCAGAGGCATTTGGCACTGGTGGTACATTAAATGAAATGATAATTGAGAAAGGAAATTTGGGAATGATACGTTCTAGATCTGTATAGGGTATTTCACGACATTTGCCAGAGGAAAATGTGGAAAAGTCCTCGGTCAGGCAGGACGGCACTAGAGGATTTAGAACCATGGACCTCCCATTCACTAGTCCGTGCCTGAATGACCTCGGCCATGCTTGTCGGTATGTTAGGAGCTGTGGTCAGCTACTGGTATTGCTGAAAGTACTACTGAGGTTCACAAAGCTCAAGATCGCAGACAGTTTTTTTAATCCTGGTCATAAACAAAGATTCCCCCTTCATTGGTGGATAGAATACTCCTTTGGTTCATTAACTTTGTGTCGCACTAAAACTAGTACTTGCATCAGTATGCTAAGTACATAAAACACTTCTTTACAAAAATGCCTGCAATTTGAGGAAAAAATGGTGGCACCCTACCGTAATGCTCCCAATGACTGCTGTCAAAGAGCTTCAGTGCTTCTATATTATAACTGGCGCAACAGTTCTAGCCATGTGAAAATCTTAATCACAGCTATGAAGCGAGTTACATACCAGATCAGGAGGTGACCGGTCATCTGCATGCTGCAGGAGTGCGTGGGACAGTCATTGTCAAATATCCGCACACCGATTATACACTGCACTACACGATAAACTTATAGTTATATACAGCATATTTAAATCCACCACTGTAAAATGCCCTTAATATAAAAACACTGTCAACCATCTGCCTCCAGTTCTTCCACACCTGACAGCCCTTCCTCTTCTGCGGAATCACTCACATCATTGCCGCAATCACTGCTGTCGCTACTTTCTGCACCATTATCCTGGATGAGAATTTTTTTCTAATTGATTTTCTGCAATTCCGTATTTTTTGAAATAATGATTCTCAATTTATTCAACATGTCGACATACATTTTCCCATTCTGGCCTTCCAATTTCTGCAAATCGCTGGCGACATAACTGCTCCACATCTTTTAGTTTAAAAGTGATATTTCTGCAGGCCACCCAGTTTTTGACATCAGCCCAGATTAATTCGATTGGGTTTAGATCTGAGTGATACGGTGGCAGTCTAAGTACATTAATGGCGATGTATTAATATCTGGCCAAGTATTATGAGTTATGACTTCTGAAGGGATTTGTTGGCTTTAACTAAGTTATATTTGTTTTACTCATGCTGTCATCAAAAGCTATATTATGCCTAAGCAACCAGGTTTTTATTTGTTCTTTCAAGGAATTTGAGGTACGCTGTTTGTCAATTTGAGTGTTGCCTCATTGTGAAGCATTGTCGATAACCAGAATAGGCCCAGCAGGCATATTAGGTATCAACATGGTATTGATTCACTTCATGTAATTTACTGTATTCATTTCTTGATGAAAATCTACTGTTTTTTGTTGCGACTTATAAAAGAAGGGCATTTGGAATGAACAGCATGAACAATAATAAGTATTTGCCCTTTGGCAACAGGTGCCTGAAAACCTAATTCGCTATCATCACTTCAACTTTTAGATGTTGTATGACTGCTTGTATGTACGACTCATCTTCATACACTATAGTTTGACCCTCTAATTTGTACCTCCGAGTAAGTTACTCTTCCAGCTGAGATCGTATGTCATGCTTTTCTATTAGAACTCTGCTAATTGGTTTCATTTTCTTCCACTTCCCTAAATCTTTTATAATTTTTCTGACTTTTGTAGCAGCATCTTGAAAATTTATGCTGATATAAGTACATATAAAATTATAGTCATTTGGAAAGTTAGAATCAGACTGCAAAATTCAGTGCCATAGCCGGGATTTGAGACTTGTAGCACCACCTTGAACATTTATGACATCTTTCAGATTGATGAGCAATCTGCTTATTGTTGGCAGAGTTTTTTCTTCCACATAGAAATTGTGAATTGTGCGCCGAATGACGCATTTGTTGAAATCGTCTATTTCTGTAATACATTTAGGGACTTTATGTTTCTTCACAGGTGTGTCAAATGGTACTCTATCATCCATATGATTTTTGTTATCTTTCAGAACTCTGGAAACGGAACTCAGTGAAACACCAGTTGCTTTGGCTACTCTTTCTTTCACTCTCTTAAGGCTTTTGTGGAACTGGGTAAACATATATTTTCTTGCTTCATCTCTGCTTCTTGCTTCAGGAAGTTGAGGACATTTGCAATTATTTCCCTGCTTTAAATACGTAATACCTTACCATTTAACTTTGAAAACGTAGGAGCCATGGTTATAAATATCACAAATATAAAATAAGCACTATTTACGTACTGCTCTCTTTGAAATTACAAGATGCAGACACTTTCTATGCAGACTGTATGTGTTATGCACTGTGAGTAAGCAAATGTATTATATCGCTTTCGTTGATTAAGCTAAACATAAATCATTCCTAGGCTCGGCAGCTGGGGTGGCAATCAAGGTCACGATTCCAGAAGTTTTGCTCCAGTTATACAGACCTAATCAGCGATGTCCTATTCTTTTACAGTGACTTTAGAAAGTACTCATCCTTTTTTCAAAGAATTCAAGCAAGAAATTAACGGAGAGAGTTCTTTCACATGCAGAAAGAACAGACTGTATCAAAGTTTACATGATCCAGCATTTTCCAGGTTTTTGTTCTATTGATTTATATATATTATCCTATGGCATTTTCAATATTTTCATGCATGGTGTTCACAAAATTATTTTGCATGCACTTAGTAGAACACTTTTTTTTTATATATATATTTATGCTGACGGAGAAATAAATTCGTGAAGTCCTAAGAACTGAGGCATTAATGAGGAAGTTCTGTAAAAACGTTGATAACTCCTGACCTTGATATCTCTTTCTAGCATGAAATCAAAATCTGTTTTCACTGCAATTTTAGATGTTATATAAAAATGCTGTATTGAATGCATGTAAATTAATTTTGTAAACACTACACAAGAAAAACTATAAAAAAAAAAAAAAAAACTCGGTGCAATATTCAAAAAATTATAAAACTAATAAGATGAGAAATGTTTAAGAACCCAGAATCAGGACACATAATTTGAAATATTGTTTGTCCTTTGTGCGCTTTAACAATTAAAATTTTCTCTCCGTTAATTTGGCTGCTAGCATGTTTTAAAGTGGAAACGAATAATTTGTGGAGTCATTTTTCTCGGTTACTGCTGTTACCGGTCGTATGCGTGGCCTCAATAATGGATCGCTATATCTCAAGTTGAGTACGTTGTGTATGAACAAACACAAGTTTGTTTTTTATAAAGGAGTGTGTATACACTAATAAATCTGAACACAATTATGATAAGAGTAACAGGGTTGACTCCTGGGCTCTGTTGGGACATATCTCCTGCACTAGGCGGGAAAAAAAAACAAAAACAAAACAAACAAACAAAAAGGACGGTCATTTCATATCCAAAGAACCGCTATACTCGTAAAATTAATGTTTTAAGAGTGGCTATGTTTTGCAGATTCAAACTATTTTAAAGAATGTGACTCTATTTCCATGCTTAAGTCATCCAATATCAAGTCGAACACCCATGAAACACCAAGTCATCAAAACTCTTCGAATTTTTATCCGCATTTGTTGATGCTTTGAAATAGAAGATGTGTATTCTTTTTTATCCCTAACTTCAGTACTTTGAATACCAGCCAAATTAAACATTTTCGAAAAAGTGGGTACGCCTTCGTATATAATCAGTTTTATCTCCCGCTCAAACTCGCTTATAAATTCAATTTTGGAGCTTATACAATCTACTATAAACTAGAGCCACTCTCGGGGGGAAATCATGGTGCAAGTTGCATCATCAGAAGCATTTTTGGGGAATTCAGTATTTGATAGAATACAAAAATATTGGAGTAAGTTAACGTAGGTGAAACAGGCACATTTGATACAACTTTAAATGAGTACTGTAATTACTAACTAATTATTAACTCAATTTTTATATTTAAATTTGTTAATCCAAATGTGCTGTATAAAATATACAGCATGTGGCGGGGTAACGTGCCTGCTTCCTGAGTTCGAATCTCAGTTAGTGTGAGTTACTGGGCAAGGTTCTGTTTCCCTGATGTTCCCTTATCCTGAGAAGACGAATGTCGGTTAACTTTAAGCTTTATGGAACCCGGGCTCATTTAAGCATCATTTCACCCATTTCATTCATTCATCGTCCGACATGACCTACCAGGTTAAAGGACGTTAAACTCCAAGGCTCTTCCCAGAAAACACAATTTAAGTACAATTCATACTGTACGGTATAATGTGGCATATGAATGATAATTTTTAGAAATGTATAAAAGTAGCGATAACATTATAGGTAGGTATGCAGATGTCCAGAGCTTGTAGCATTTTTACACTTAATGTATTCACCTATTTGGACAGATACATTAGGATACATTGAAATACCAAGTAACAAAACACACAACCTGTCAATTCACTTATAATTTGTTTAATATTACAATTCTTATTGATTTTAACATTCAGATTATTTGTTTAGGCTTTTACTATGTGCATATCCCAATAGTACCTATAAGATAGCCCCTTTGCAAAGCTTTCCAGGAACATAAAAATGGAAATAAATAGTTGAAATTGAGCTTCAGGGAAAATTGGGGGGTGAGGTTATAGCTTTTTAAGGAGGAATGCACCATAGCCTTTGGGGAGATGGGCACCCCTGCTTTGAACACATGCTACATAGAATTTGTTTCCACAGTTTAATTACTTATCACAGAAATTTGGACTATTAAAATTCAATTTTGTGTCATACATCACAATCCAAAAACATTTTTTTAAATACACACGCATTCTCCATTTTGTAGTGAATATGTGTGTGAAGTTTCATGGAGATATTCCTTCAAATATATTTATAAGAAAACATTTTTCTCAGCCTAAAACCCCCCTCATAATAGGATAGCGCAGTGGCTTCCACCAGGAGTGTGAGAGCAGAGGAGAGGGTCCGGCGACTCGGCAGCTATTATGAGTTACCCAAGGTTATTCATTCAAATCATTTCCAGATTTAAAATACATACAAACCCTTTTCATGGCAAACCAGATTAATTATTTCCTTCCACAGGGGACCAGTCCAGAATATTTAGTTTGTGTAGAGAGATCATAGCCTGTGTCGTTTGTGAGTTTAATCTGTTAAATTTAGTTGTGACTATTCTTTAAATGTTTAATATAAGTAGTACCAATGACGCTACAAAATGGCATGACTTGGTTTAACCCTTCAAAATTAGTTAACACATGTTCAAGGGAAAAAAGAATTTGCGACCAGTGACTCATAAAATGCTTTTATAACTCAAAATAGAGAATGTAGAACTGTCCCCAGCTTGCTAAGACTGTGTGCCTCATGTTGATAACAAGTTTTCAAATTCCAGATATGAGTGAAAACAAGAGTGACATTTGTGAATCTGGTGTTGCTGGACCCAGTACCTATGATATCCTGACAGGTGAAGAAAATGAAAGTAGCTCAGAAATTAAGATCAGAGTAGTGATGTGAATGAGATGAAGGAGAGTGTAGACACTTCAAATTTTAATGCTGGTATAGTACCAACCCTAGGCGAATTACCCATGAAGAATAGAAAATAGTCTAAAAATATCCATTCCAGAAATTAAAGAAAAGAAAGAAGGAAAACAGGAAAACTTGAGAAGGTATTTCGTACTGAAGGTGAATGACCCAGAAGAAAAGCAGGATTCGGAAATAATTCTGAAGCTGATGTGCAGATTTCTTAATAAAGATAAAAGCAACCTAAAAAGAGATTTTGATTATTTTAGAAAGTGGTTCTTGCAACCAAATTAAAAAAAATTGGCAATAATGTTTTGAGCCATATGATACAGGTAGCAAAAACGTTACTTTCGGAGAAGGGACATTTTGACGACTCCTGAAACCAAATTTGTTAACCCTTTTGGTACAAGAGAAACTGAAGAGCTAATGATTGAAATTTATGCATCTCTGTGTCAATTGGAAGGTTTATAAACAAAATATGCTATTATTTCAGTCATTTTTATTTGTACTGCTAAAACAATGCAGGGATATATTTGTCGCTCTGTACCTTAAAGGACAGATACTTTGCACATTGCATTTTAGAGCTAAAAGAAAGAAAAAGACTTTGCATCTCTTGTCTATATGATGTGAACTTCCACAAAACAGTTTCTACTTGAAGTAAGGCATAAATTAGCACCACACTGCTCACAGATATTGTAATTGCAATTTTTAACATGCTTTGAAGCACAATGAACATACCTTTTCCTCATGTCTAGTTTTATCCTTTGGTGTTCTGGACTCTTTGGATTATAGCACGCTTGAGGTTTTTACAGTTGCCGATGAATTTGTCTTTTGACTTTAATAATTACCGATTAGACTTCTTGGAATGTGTTATCTGAACTCCAGAGATGATAATGTTGATTTCGATCCTACTTCAACTGCCAATTTTTAATATATTATATATGCACTGTTCATGCTATTATCAAGAATATCAAAGAAAACTCTCATATGGTACTTAATGTTTGCTTTTCTGTCAATCTCATAAGTCATTTTCTTCTGGTACATGAGGTCCACCCCTCCAATCCACTTGTACTTTCTTATTATAAAGAAACACTGAACACTGATCTCCTCTGAAGAACCAGACTGAAGCCTCTTCACAGTTGCACATGGTATTGGGGAAATAAAATTAGTCAGTAGATAAACTAGTTTGTTATTCATCCATTGAGGGTTGTCAGTTCAATGCTATTAACACTGTATGTATCATTTTCATTTCCTTGTCTGGAGGGAATGATTTTTGCATGTTATTACGATTGGTGTGTTCTGTTCCAGAGGATCTGGTATCTTCTAAAGCAAGATAATATTGTAAAGCTTGAAGAGTTAAAAAATTATCTCTGTAAATTTCACATCTCAGTCCGCATATAGATTTTGTTAGTTGTAACTCTGACTCACGGAGTCCTATTTCAGGACCTGAGTATTTTCTGCCAGTGCTCAAATCAAACTCAAATCGATAACCAGTTTCTGAATCACACCTATTGCACATTTTGAAACCCCATTTTATTTGTTTATTTTTATGTACTGTCGCATAATATTATGATTTTTGAACCTGATCATATGCTTATCTACAGGTTGAGCCCTGGTTGTACTAAGAGATTCTTGGAAGGTTTTGTTCAAATAGTCAATTACGGGTCTCACTTTGTATGCACAATCTTTCTTTATTGATTGATCGGCATTGTTGAAAAAATGTAAGTACTTTCGAATATCTTAAAATCGGTGTAGTGGCAAAATCTGAGCTCTGAGGGAACAGCTAAATCAGGCTGAGTTGACCAGTAGCTTCTAAAGGTAGGTAATCTATGGCACCCCATTACCATGTTGATACCAAGAAATGCCTTCATTTCATCTTCATTTGTGCTGAATGCTTGCCAGTTTATTCTGAATACCATATACTTTCAGGAATTAGTATAACATTCAACAAGGTGTTTAAGTCCATTATCGAAGAAAAAATGTCAAATGGTTTGGCATTTTACAATCTTCACTGGTACTAAACAAAAGCTTTTCCCAAATTTAAGATTCACATTATCACTAAACTGTCATGGTTGGTAACTTCTGGTCCATTTAAATTCTGGTAAATCTGGATGGCATTCAGGTGTCTCAGCATTTGGCTCTGATGTGACTTCTTCTGTCTGTCATTTTTTGCAAGATGGACTACGTATGTCCTTTTCAGGATCTTCTAAATCAACATGTTAGTAGAATAGATAGGGGGAACTTCGGCCACATTTGCGTTTATATGGGAGAGATAGGGAAAACGAGGGTAGATTCTAAGTTGGGAGAGCCTTCAAGGAGGAAAATGCGTTTATATGGGAGAGACAGGGAAAACGAGAGGAGATCCTATGTAGAGCAGGGCCCCAAGGAGGGGGAATGCGCTTTATATGTGAGAGGTAGGGAATACGAGGAGAAGTGCTAGACTAGACAGAGGTTGAAGCGTAGAATATGTGTTTATATGGAAAAGATAGGGAAAACGTGGAGGGATGATAGCCTAGAAAAGGCTGAAGTGGGGGGCGCGCTTTATACGTGAGAAGTAAGGAATACGAAGAGAAGTACTGGGCTAGGCAGGTGTTAAAGGTAGAAGGTGTTTTATATAGGAGAGATGGGAAGCCAAAGAGAAATGCTAGGCTAGATAGGGGGTGAAGGAGGGGAATACGCTTTATATGGGGGAGATAGGGAATACGAGGGGAGGTGCTAGGCTAGACAGAGGCTGAGGAGTAGAGTACACGTTTAAATGGGAAGGATAGGGAATACGAGGGGTGCTGCTAGGCTAGACATCTGTTAAGGGTAGAAGGTGTTTTATATGGGAGTGATAGATAACCAAGGAGAGATGCTGTGCTAGACAGGGACTGAAGGAGGGGAATACACTTTATATTTGAGAGGTAGGGAATACAAAGGGAGGTGCTAGGCTAGACAGAGCTTGAAAGGGAGAATATGGGTTTTATATGAGAGATATAGAAAACAAGGAGAAATGCTGGGCTAGACAGGGCTTGAAGTGTAGAATAGGGCTTTATGTGGGAGAGATAGGGAATACGAGGAGAAATGTCAGGCTAGACAGCGTTGAAGGACGGAATATGGGTTTATACGTGAGAGATAGGGAAAACGAAGAAAAATAGTAGGTTAGACAGGATTAAAGGGTGGAATATGTGTTTTATATGTGAGAGATAGCAAACCGAGGAGAGGTGCTAAGCTAGGAGGTCTTGAATAGTAGAGTATACGTTTATATCGGAGACACGGGGATAAACAGAGAGAGATCCTATGCTGGAAGAGAGTTGAAGGAGGGGAAATAAGTTTGTGTGAGAGATAGAGTAAACAATGATAGTTGTTAAGGAGGCTAGTACTGCTTCATGTACCATGTCCAGGCTTCTCCGGGATAGCTCCATCCAGCATTGAGCAGGCGAGCAGATCCCATGGGGTTGAGTGCAGCATAGGTGTGTATGATTTCACAGGTAATTCAGGTAGTATCGTAGGTATTTAGGCTAATTCAAGTAGTATCACAGTATATAGGGTAATTCAGGTAGTATCACAGGGTGGGACAGATTCCGGGGGGTGGGTATAGCATAGTTCCGTATGATTTCACAGATAATTCAGATAGTATCGTAGGTATTTAGGATAATTCAAGTATCGTAGGTATTTAGAGGAGTTCAGCTAGTATTAGAGGAGGATAGATTCCAGGGGCAGACCGCATCATATTTGTGTATGATTGCACAGGTAAGTCAGCTAGTATCGTAGGTATTTAGCATAATTCAAGTATCGTAGGTGTTTAGAGTAGGATTTGCTCCTAATGGCAGAGTTAACACCTCCCCATACATCTACTATTTTCTACACCAGGTGTCTGCTAGATGTATACACAGCACATAGATAAACTTCCATTTCTTATGATTGTAGACCCGCGGAGAAAATTTTCATCTTCAGATTCAGGTTACATTCTTTTAAGCACTATTTGTAATACGATAATGTCCATATACATATTTTGTTATTCCATCCTCGGTAATAACTCTTTTATCATCAAAAGGTGTCAATGTGATTTTATTCACTTGCACTGTGCTAACAGCATGCTCTCGTGACAGGATCAGATTCATGGGCGTTCTCATTATTTCTCGGGCTTTAAGACAATCTGTATAGCTGTCAAATGTAATGTACTTCTTAATAGCATTACGTTTTATGCGTTTAATCTTTTTTATCATTGAACCTTGTATATCTAGTGCATACATCTTAGATCGTAGGCCGCCAAAGCTTTGGAGGATTTTTCTGTTAGCCTCATCTTTAATTTTTCCGAGCACCTTTTTGTTCTGAGTGGAGTGACATATGGTTAACGAGTAATCCGCTGTATCCAGATGCTCAATAAAACGTAGCTTGCCCCGATAAACATCTTCAGTTGTCACACGATGAATGGATGAATCAGTGTCCACATACACAAGCTTCAGGTTTTCAGCTGCGTAATACGACAACACCACATCGTAATGATAGTGGTACATTAATATCTTGGAAATCTCCAACACACCCATTCCAATGTGTACAGTCTTGTTGAATACAATCTGACGAGAGACATATGCACAGCAGCTAGATTAGCAGCACATATTGTCCTATCGATAAACGTAGGCTTGGCGATCAACTTTTCTGGCGTCTTCTCATTTGTAACCAGTCGTATATCCATACGATTACGCAGGTTCTCCATAGTTTTTCCAAACATGGCGTTGTTAAAGAGCTTGTAGAGGCTCTTCCCGAAATCATTTACAGCTTGTTGTCGTAGCCTATTGTTAAATTCCACATAAGGTTTTAACCACTGTGACTGCCGGAATTGTCGCACACGATGGAGTTTACTCAAATGTAAACCGTGATTAAGAGCTTGCTTCAAAGTCATGTAATGTACTGCATACATCTTCCAAGTACAAAATGGGGTGTAAGTTTCTTTGTAGATAATTCCTTGAGCTTCCTACACTCAGGAAGGAAAGGTAGATCGTTGCGTAAATTGTGAAGTTCAGCAGGATATTTGATGTCAACTTCTAATATGTATCCATGAGGATCATCTTCTTGTAGTCTAAGTCTATATCGTCAGGTGAAACTCATTCAAATCTACCAAAGAGAGGGCGTGGCGCAGTGCCAACCATATTAGTTATTGGCTCCTGTGTGTAATATATTGGGTTGGTCTCGAAGGATCATACTTATCCATGTAGGTGTTGTTTGCTTCAGCATACAGGTAGGAAACTTGACATAAACTTCCTGTTATACCAGATTCTATCATGAGTAATTGATCATAATTCTGTAGCAATTCCAGCTGAGTTCCAGTATGTAGTAACATGGTATCCCATGTAGTTTTTGGAGAGGTGAAATAATGAGCGGTGTTAACATTGTGTGTTTTGAGGGTTTGATCTCTAAATGTCTCAAAGACATCAGCTAGAAAAAGTACATCTGGGGTTAAGTACAGATCGCTGTACTCGACCAGGTTTCTCACGTTTAACAGCTCCCGTACATTTCTAGCATGATTGTAGCCAACATTACTAACTTCTTCATTTAACCTATTGCAGAAGGAGTCCTTAGGAGGTAGGCAGGTTTCGTTCAAAACATGACATGACATGATGTAATCATAGGGAAATACTCCATTACGAGTCATTAAGTTCAACTTGTTTTCTCCGAAGTGCCTCAGTTTTTCAGGATACGATTTTAGATTTTTCACCACCTTATCCTAGCTTGTACTCAGGAACCGAAAGCTATCCACAAAACGAAGCTTTCTATCTTCTACATGGAGAATTATATATATATATATATATATATATATATATATATATATATTCAGAGCTAGGAATTACCTACACCCGCTCACTTGTACATCCCAACTCCTTAACAATGAAGTGCGAGTCATACCCACTGAGGTTATGCATGAAGACGGGAATATATTTAGGTGTTTTGCAGGTTCAATTATATTCATTATGTAGACTTCCACGATATTCACCACTGATATGATCATGATCGCGTACTTAATACTTCTATTTAGTAAACGGTTTTCCACACAAGTAGCATACTTTAGAGGAGTCGAAATCGTTCTGCTGTTGATCTGTTAGTTTCAGAGGCATGACAGATTTGTATATATTATAAATTTCCTTTGCAAGGGATGACAAGTATACCACAAACTTTTGAGCTGCATTATCACCACGATATACATGGGGATGCTTAGGAAGACCGGTTTTCAGATGTTCAACATATTGAGAAGGTTTCACGTAAACACATAGGTACGTGTTTCTGATAAGGGGTTGTATATGAAGTTTCAGGATTTGGGATGCATGTATGACATGGAGCGAGGATGCTTTCAAAGTCTGCGTAGATGACATAGGTAGTTTCAACATCCTTTCAAAATTCTTAAATTTTACAATTGATTTCTCCTTTGTCGGCATAACTACCTTTGCAACACCATGTTGATTACAGACGGATGTATGTTCTTGTAGTTTTTGCAACCCACGTCCTCCATATCGATCATTAAAATGTGTAAAACAGCGATTACAGGTATAAACCCGTTCTTTATGCTTAGTTTTCTGGCGTCAAATAAGTTCTTCAAAATTCTTTATATATACGTAGTGATGTTTTCCACTCCTGTTACTCAATAGTAGCAGGTTACGCTGTTCAGGTGGTTCAATTTTAGCAACCTTTAGGGGATACACTTCGCGCATGTCATTCACTCCGAAAACGTTGATAGACGTACTGTTAAGCTTCTCAAACCTAGATATTTGAGAAAGTGGAGCAGGGTAAGAAACACAGCTGAAGTCGAACTTATCTTGAAGTTGCTTGTATTTACTAACGCGTTGAGGATTGGTGCTCACGAATTTGGCTAATAGAGAATACATGATGCGTTTCTTGTCGGTTTAGTTCTGGCTTTTCCTTTCTTGGTTCAACAGATGGCGGTAGTGTTATGTAGCTACTTCCGCGTAACGGGTTATACTTGTTGATACGAATTCGACCTCCTTCCACAGCAAGCAGGGTCCAGTTGCTACCCTTAAACTGTGATTCCTCCATTTCGCAACCAATTTCTTGAATTTCGCTTCCAACTAGAGTCCAGATACATTTCTAAGCAAAAAGGCTGATATCGTGTTTTAAATTTTTTGTCTCAGCTTTCTACGATACTGTTAACTAATCGACACTCAGCCAGCAGATTAATATTCACACTCTTGTGAATACCAAGCTCTTTGTGAACTGCTTGAATTATCCGTTGTTTTGCATCATGCAGATACATATTCAGATCCTTGGATGATTCGCATCGTATAAAATACGATTTCAAGCGTCCATCGAATGAAGTTTCATATTCTTTCATATCATAGTCCTCCATTGTAGACAATAACTGTTGTTTATTAGGTTCTAATCTACTTTTCTTCCCAGGTATGTGTATTTCACATACATCTTCATGATGTTGACCCTTATAACTGTCATTGAAGGTCACGCTACAATGTTTACTTTTGAAGAGCCGCTTGCACTCCATCTCGTGTCTTCTCTTATCATAACCTCGCAGAAATTTATTTCCGCATTTACCACAAAATATTGAGTAGCGCTTGGAATAATATTATACTCAGAGTCAATCATCTTTACTCTTGTAATAACGTATTAATCCTTCTTCAAGGAAATGTGGATCTCTTCACCTAGATAACACCTTAGAAAACCGATTATTTTCGGGGAGAACACGATGTTACACCTCAACAATAATTAGAAGATTGATGTCCAGTGCCCGAGGTCATCCTATTTATACAGGGAGCACAGACCTTTTAGATCAATTATAAACTGAATCTTAATAATAAATCGGTAACTAGGCATCTAAACTCTTATATTTCAATATGCTTTTCGGAAGGTGCTCGGACGTGTCTGTAGGCCTTCGTGCATGCTCAAGTGTTTCGAGAGGTATTCGGAGATGTTTATATGTGATTGTACGTATTCGTAGGTCTTCGGATAGCTTCTGTGCCAGAAGGAAGTGTTAGAAACGTTGTGCGGGTGTATCTATGTGTTCGGAGATGTTCGTAGGTCTTCGTGTATGTTCACGTGTTTAAAGAGGTGTTCGGAGGTGTTTATCTGTTTATGTGCGATTGTGTATGCGTGCTTGTGCTACGTGCTTGAGCGCGTCTGGCTTGTATGCATGTGGATATGTGTGTGTGTGTGTGTGTGTGTGTAAGTGCGATGTGTGCATGCGTGTGTGGGCATGTGAGTGAGATTGTATGCACGTGTATGCGTGTGGATGCGTGTGAAGAACCCCTATTTATGGAGGAGGCATGAACCTCCCGGATAACATTACATTTCAGATCCGATGCTGTAACGCTGTTATCAGTTTCCGGTTCAACATTTACAGCCATATTTTATGTATTTAGAGGTTTTAAGAAGATAATTTCTATATTAAACATCATAATACCTTATTCTCCATCTGTCTTTCACACCAATCGTGCGATGATTTGAGCAATAAAATGCTGATTAGCTGGCTAAAACTCATATATTTGACTAACATATCAATGCCTTTTAGTGATATAACGTGATCGCTGATCAAACATTTAATTAAACTATCCTAACCTAACATGGCCTAGACAACCGCATCATCCATTCTATCCCGCCATCTTCTAACCTAACCTCACACAGAACATCTGTCCCAGGCTACGACAACAAGCTGCAAATGATTTCGAGAAGGACCTCTACAAGCTCTTTAACAACGACATGTTTGGAAAAACTATGGAGAACCTGCGTAATCGTATCGATATACTAGTTACAAATGAGAAAACACCGTAAAAGTTGATTGCCAAGACTACGTTTATCGATAGGACAATATATGGTGCTAATCTAGCTGAAATTAAAATTCGCTGCTGTGCATATGGCCTCACGACAGATCCTGTTCAACAAGCATACATCGGTATGAGTATGCTGGACATTTCCAAGACATTAATGTACCATTACCATTATGATGTGCTGTTGCCATATTATGGATCTGAAAACCTGAAGCTTATGTATATGGACAATGATTCATTCATTCATCGGGTGACAACTGAAGATGTGTACCAGGACAAGCTACGTTTTATTGAGCATCCGGATACAGCTGATTACCCTGTTAACCATATATGTCACTCCACTCAGAACAAAAATGTGCTGGGAAAATTTAAAGATTTGGTAATAGCAAAACCATCCAACGCTTTGTCGGACTACGACCTAAGATCTATGCACTGGATTTTCAAGGTTCAATGATGAAAAAGAGTAAAGGCATAAAACATAGTGCTATTAAGCACTACATAACATTTGACAGCTATACAGATTGTTTTAAAACCCAAGTAATAATAAGAACGCTCATGAATCTGATCCTGTTACGAGAGCATCCTGTTAGCACAGTGCAAGTGAATAAAATCAATTTGACTACTTTTGACGATAAAAGAGTTATTGCCGAGGATGGAATAACTGCATAAGCATATGGACCTTATAGTATTACAAACAGTGATTAAAAGAATCTAACCTGGATCTCAAGATGAATATTTTCCTAGCGGGTCTACAATCTTAAAAAATTGAAGTTTACTCATGTGCGGTGTATACACCCAGCATACACTTGGTGAAGAAAGAAGAAGAAGATGGAAGGGGAGGCGTTAACCCTGCCATTAGGAGCAAATCCTAGTGCTAGTCTCAGGCCTAGATAAAGGGGAGAGACGGCTACCCTTACAATCCTTATCCAAGAAGCAATGATTAGCTGATAAAGCTGCTACACTTAGATAAAACTGTAACCATATAAAACAATACAGCTGACTAAAACATTATATCTCCTCAACCATGCGGATGAGCAAGTTTATACTACTTCTATACACCCTCACTGTAACCCTATACTCTGTTTAGCCCTCTCCGTCTCACACATTAACTGTTAAATATATAAAAAGTTTATAAGATTTAGAAAATGCAGTATATAAAAGTAATGTAACATTGGATAATAAATGTTTATAAAGAAGTGAATTACTCTCTATATTACCACAAATACCTGTGATATACCTGAATTACATGTTAAAATGGCTTAACTATCTGTGATACTACCCGAATCTTGCGAAATTACCTTAAATATCTCCGGTACGAATCGCTGCTCGAAATTACCTTGAACACCCGTGATACTAGATGGTTTACAATAAATATCAACGATACTATGTGAATTACCTGTTAAAATAACTCAATATCTCTGATACTACTTGAATCACTGAAATTACGTTAAATAGCCGTGATACAAATCGCTGATTGAAATTATCACGAACATCTGTGATACTGCCCTGATTTCGCTAAATACCGACGATACTACCTGAATTACCTGTGAAATCATACGGAGCTATGCTACACCCAAATCCTGAAATCTGTCTGTCTATGATACTGTCTGAATTACCCTAAATACCTACAATATTACCGGGACTAACTGTGAAATAGGAAACAATGCTACACCCCAACCCTGGAATCTCTCCTCCTGTGATACTAGCCGAATTAGCCTAAATACCTACTATACTATCTGAATTACCTGTGAAATCATACACAAGTATGATGCGGCCAGCCTCTGGAATCTATCCTCCTGTGATATTAGCTGAATTACTCTAAACACATACGAAAATTGAATTATCCTAAATACCTACGACACTATCTGAATTACCGGTGAAATCATACGGAATTATGCTATACCCACAACCTGGAATCTGTCCCATCCTGTGACCTACGTGAATTACCCTAAATACTTTGATACTACCTGAATTAGCCTAAATACCTAGAATACTACCTGAAATACCTGTGAAGTCATACACACCTATGCTGCACTTAACCCCCATGGGATCTGCTCGCCTGCTGAATGCTGGATGGAGCTATTCGGGAGAAGACCGGACATTGTACATACAGCAGCACTAGCCTCCCTAACACCTGTCATTGTTTTCCCTATCTCTCTCATACAAACGTATTTCCCCTTCTTTAACTCTCTCCTAGCATAGGATCTCTCTCCGTTTTCCCCGTGTCTCCTATATAAACGTATACTCCACTATTCAAGCCCTCCTAGCTTAACACTTCTCCTCGATTTGCTATCTCTCACATATAAAACACATATTCCACCCTTTAACCCTGTCTAGCTTACTATTTTTCTTCGTTTTCCCTACCTCTCGCATATAAAGCGCATTCCCCTCCTTCAGCATCTGTCTAGCCTAGAACATCTCCACGTTTTCCCTATCTTTCCCATATAAACGCATACTCTATTCCTCAGCCCCTGTCTAGCCTAGCACCTCCCCTCGTATTCCCTATCTCCCCCATATAAAGCGTATTCCCCTCCTTCGCTCCCTGTCTAGCCTAGCATTTCTCCATGGTTTTCCATCTCTCCCATATAAAACGCCTTCTACCTTTAACCCTGCCTAGCCCCGTACTTCTCTTCGTATTCCTTACCTCTCTCGTATAAAGCACATTTTCCTCCTTCAGCCTCTGTTTAGCCTATCATCCCTCCACGTTTTCTCTATCTTCCTCATATAAACGCATATTCTACTTCTCAAACTCTTTCTAGTCTAGCACTTCTCGTATTCCCTACCTCTCACATATACAGCGAATTCCCCTTCCTTGAGGCCCTGCTCTACTTAGAAGCTCACCTCGTTTTCCCTATCTCTCTCATATAAACACATTTTCCTCCTTGAACGCTCTCCCAACTTAGAATCTACCCTCGTTTTCCCTATCTCTCCCATATAAACGAAAAAGTGGCCCAGGTTCCCCCCATCTATGCTGCTCATGTTCAGTTCCACTTTCCATATTTCCTTTTAGAAAGATGTCATCCTTTTCATCTAGTAACGGATTAACTTCATCGTCATTACAATTGCAAACCTCCAAAATGTGCATGTGACTTTCATCAGTGATGAAGAATTCTTCTTTTCTGGATCACATGACCTAAAAGAAGATTTGAAATTATATAGGGACACAATTTTTTTCGCTATATACATAAAAAGGCAAGTTACTGCATTTACAGCTGAAGTTAAAATATCATTTTCTTGGTTTATTTGCGTGATAGTAGAGCTTTGGTATCATAACAAGATATTCAAATGGAAGTACACAAGTTACCACTGTGGAATATTGGGATAACTGTGTCCCATGGAATAAAAATAAATAAATATTTTCACTGATTAATTACATTATTTTCCAAACAAATGGCCAAAGTAAAAGCGAAACTTACTTGAATATTGTTTCAAGCCTTCAAGGTAAGGCAGAGATCACAAAACACACATAATAAGCGAATAATGCGCGGTTAAAGCTAGAATCACCAACAATAGCCGACAATTGGTGGCAGTTTTAGCAAGTGTTGTCACCAAAAAATTAAGAAAGTAAAGGAAACATATATATCTGCATTAAGTAGAGCACCTGCAATATATATACTGTGATTACACGACAAATGTGTCCCATGTACGTGGAAGGGTTAAACCGTTAGAATATTTTGAGGTGGAACAGTATTAGAGTTCTACATTTCTGGTCATGTAAGCAAGGTTATGGCAGGAAAAAGGAATTAGGTTTCCATTAAAGAAACATAGAAATTTCTAAAACAGAAGATATTGATTTTGTGCAATGGTGTAAGAAACCTACCGCAGTTTTAAATATACAGGGGAATGACCTAAAACTTGCACCGCAAATATTTTGAAAATGGAAAATGCTATTGATGTGCAGTTTTCACAGCATTGACTGGTAGTCAGCGGCTCGTACATTTGGCGTATAAACAGATTTTAATAATACTGAGAAAGTGTATTTTTTGAGCAAACATACAATATTTTAAATGGAAAAATGCCTAGTTACATCAACAGAATAAAGGTAGGGTAAATTAGAATGTCAGTGGCGTTTGTTGCAAGATTCTAGTACAAGTGGTTTACGGGAAATCTTATTTTGAAACGTTTACGCAACGACACTTGTACAGTGGGCTTCAAATGTTTTCCGATGGGCCAAGGGTGTAGGGGGAAGAGATTTCTTCTCGTCTAGTCATGCCTGGCTATAGCCAATAGTAAGCGCCGGTCGTCTCAAAGGTCACATTTACTTCTGTGTATGCATTCAGCGACCTGACTCTAAGAAGAAAGAAGACGAAACCATATACTTTTCTCTTTACTAGAACTATTCAAGCGAAATAAATTAACATATTCTTTGCATAATATGTTGTTTAAATATCAAATATTGCACTATTTATGCTGGTGCTACACAAGTTTAAGATTCAGTAATTTTCTTGAGAAACAAGGTTCGCGTAATGTATATCTTGTTTTTAACGTTTGTTGCTAGTAATAAATAATAATATTAATAATAATAATAATAATAAGTTACATAATTTTCACATAGAACGTTCTATGCCTACTCCGAGGGTATTTATTACCTTGAATATAAGTTCGTTTTGCTTTTTAATTGTCATTGATATTGATCACAAAGTGTGTAGTTTCCTACAGTTGGCACATTCACTTCTGATAATATCCAAGTAATGTTTTAAAAATATGGCAGCAAAAGTAATATTAATGTCAAACTGTTGAAGCAGTTTGGGAACAATTAAGTACAACACTAAATTTTCTTCAAAATGAGATATATTTTGCGTTTGTTACTAAAAGACGCATAAAGCTTGTTTTATTTGAAACATAATTCCCCTTACATGCACACTCACAAGAGAATAGAAGAAAAACCGTGCCAGTCGTATAGTGGACGTAGAGTAAAAACATCTATTTAGGTATTGTATGCAAAATGTTAATAGATACGAGGAAACAACCTTTAGCGCAAAATATGCAGTTTCTATATAGCTGTTTTATTCGGTTAGGATAACATATAAGCTAAATTTTCAAAGTAGTGACCCGAAGTGTTAATGCAGATAGGTTGATGTGCTTTTGTTGCAATTGGTTCATTTGAAAGCATTCTATTCTGAAAACTAAATTGCTTTCAAGTTACAAATCTGAAGATGCCCTCCCCCAAAAAAGCCTTTGTATTACGATTCATGTTCTGAATTCTTAAAATGCTTCTCTTCTCTGGTCTAGAATGGAATGGAATGTGTAACGGAGGGGACTCGACCTCGATCCAGTGAATGAGGATATTGTGCTTGTGCCCCTCGAGGGTGCGCTCCCGGAGGGAGGGAAGAGGTGAGAGACACCGAGTGGCCGGAACCAGGAGAGACGACACAGCAATGACAAAGCTCCTAAAATGTCCAGATTGAGACGCCCTGACAGTTGGGCAGGTAAACCGGGGACCACGCCCCAAACATAGGGTCCAATGCCCCCCAAGAAGCGGTCCTTATACCCTGGCAATCAGCCGAAGACCGAGAGACGGATAAGGTTCCACAGAGAGAATCCTTTCACTGTGCCACGCCGCACCGGAATACCTTCGCCGACACTTCCAACCCTGAAATAGACCTAACGGGGTTAAGGATGAATGAAATGAGGAATGGAACGATATTCGGGGCTGAGAGAAATCGCCTGACGACCCGGAAAACTCTCGAAAAAAAAAACCCGTGGGTCAGATTGGGCGGTAGCTGGGAAGCGAACTAGAGATCTCTCGAATGCGAGTCGCACGCGTTACCGCGTCGCCACCTGGACGTAAACTGGAGAATCCGTAGTTCAAATCTTGGCTATGACATTGAATTTTTCAATCTGATTCTATCATTCCAACCTTGTCCTACACACAGCTTGAGTGAAAGAGTCTTCTTGTTAATTGAGATGAAACTGCAATTACAAACTTCGTTGTAAGTATAAGAAGAATGCAATAGCTCAAACGATAGTCAGATTTTTATGTGATGGCTTTGAAACTCCACACTCTTTGCATTACCACGAGAATTATGATTAGGAAGAATTATATTTAAATATAGACTAAATTATTATTTTAAATTGAACAAACTAACGTGTTGCATTCACATAACTTTCTCTTATCACCATTCTGCAAATTCGTTTTTCTATATCTCATTTTTCTGTCTACTTCTTATAATCCAGATAAACTTGCAAATTACATTTAGCTCACCTGTGTGGTGTGGGGGTCTGCCTCACATTCAGAGGTCCCGAGTTTGAATCTCGGTTAAAGTGAAATACCTGGGTAAAGTTTTTTCCAGGGTTTCCTCTTATCCCGAGAAGATGAATGTTAGATTCTAATTTCTAGGGACCTCGGGCCCATTTGAGCATCATTTTAACCATTTCATTCATTCACCTTCCGTAATGGCCCACCCGGTTAAAGGACTTTAATGAAATCGCAAAAGAAAAAGTTCACATTTACACGTTTCGTTGTAGTATATGTAGATAAAGCGATAGTCACATTTTCAAAAAACATGTCACTACGTGATGCTTTGAAATTCCATGCTGTTTGTATGACCGCAACAAAAACAAAACGAATAGCGACTTCTGAGTTACAAAAAGTATTCAAACCAATAACAAAAAAATATCTGGGAATTAGTTAATCTCATAAAATATATGTATAACAAACTGCGTGCTTTAACAGGGTCTGCATTTCTTGTGTAATAAAACTTTGTCCAATCTTTTAAAGTTTACCAATTATACAAAAGTTATTCAGAATGAAGAAGGCTTTAGAGGCTCTTCTCAGGCAGTTCAAAATATATATTTCGTTTGTCATGAAAATATTTTAAACAGTGAGTATTTTAATCAAAATCATTAGAGCCATTTTTAAGAAAATAAATTTCGAAAATTTTTCCATTTAATGGGTTGTTCAGGATGGGGAAATGTTCTTGAAAATCCTTGTCACATCTTTGAAAGATGCTGAACTTGTATTTAACCGACTTTTCGCTTTGGATTTATGTTGTTCACAGAGAGGTAGGCATATGGAGGTTTTGCTCTAAAATATGTGTTGCATTTGCATGACTTTCTCTACTCACTCTTCTTACAAAGCTCATTTTGCACCTACATATGTCATGTTAATACCCATAAACCTTCATCACTTATTTTCACAATTCGTTATAGGTATAACCAGAACATATTAAGCTAAAGCGATAGCCAAATTCCTCAAAACTGATGGCTACGTGATACCTTTGGATTGGTTGGCTACGGAGGAGACTCGGCACTGATCCACATTGTGCCTACGTCCCACAAGGGGGCGTCTCTGGGAGGAAGGATGAGGCGAGACAAGACACTGGGTGTCCGGAACCAGGAAAAACAGCACAGGAATGGCAGGGTCCCTAAGTTTTCAGATAGAGACTCCCCGTCAGACGGATAGGCAGACCGGGGACTCCACCCAGCACAAAGGGTGTCCAACGCCCCTCAAGGAAGCTAGGATACTCCCGACAGCCAGCCGAAAGTCACATAAAACATCCTTTTCCCCTGCTACACTGCACCGAAACACCATCGCCGACACTTCCAACCCTGAAAGAGACCAACGGATGAAAGATGAAGGGTAATTAGAATGGAGATGAAATGGAGGTCCGGAAATTCGGGGATGTGAGAATTCTTCCCAGCACTCCCCTGGCGAACCCGGGAAAACCCCGCGAAAAAACATGGGTCAGGAAAGTCGGCCAGAGGAATCCAACCCACGACCTCCCGAATATGAGCCACAGACGTAATAGCTTTGAAATTCTGTTCTCTTTGTATGAACACGAGAAAGAAAGAAAGAAAGAAAGAAAAACAGTAGCTATTAGCAGTTGAGAGAAGTATAAAGTGTTTAAAAATTCGAACTAATAACAAAGAAACTTTCAGAATAGGTAAAATAGGTAAGTTATTTGACATAAAATAAAAATGTTATTTGATAAAAATTTTGTACTTTAACAAGATCTACAGTTGTTGTGCGGTAAGATTTTGTCTCTCTCTCTCTCTTATGATTTACTAATTATCAAAAGTCATTGACAACAAAGACTAATTTACAGACTATTCCTAGAAAATAAAAATACACATTCTATGTATCATGACAATAACTTAAACATATGTATCTTAATCAAAATCCTTAGTCATTTTTTAAAGAATAAAAAATTTCAAAAAATGTCCAATGTAAAGGATCGTTTGGAATGGAGGATTTTCCTTAAAATCTCAGTGTCGCATTCTTGGAAGAAGTTGAACTTAAACACCAAGTTCGGTTTTTAACCAACCTTTTGCTTTTGAGTTATGCTATTCGTGGACACACACACACACACACACACACACACACACACACACACACTTGAACCATTTTCTAAAAATAAATTCATTGGATTCAGGGGTCACAAACGTGCTTTCTAGTGAAATTACGACATTGAATTTTCAGATGGAACACAATACTTTCTCTACTTACTGTAGCTACGTAGTAGAGAAAGTAAAAATGCTTACTTTGGATTCACAGGTTTCAAAACGTGCATTTCCGTTGAATCCCGGTATTCAATTTTTGGGTGGAATGCAATACGCTCTCTACTTACTGTAACTACTGGTAGAGAAAGTAAAAATGTTTTCTTTAGATCCAGGTAGTCTCAAAACGTGTATATCCGGTGAATCTCGTTATTCAGTTTTTGGGTGGAATACAATACTTTCTCTACCTACTGTAGCTACGTAGTAGAGAAAGTAAAAATGCTTTGTTTGGATTCAGGGAGTCTCAAAACGTGTATATCCAGTGATTCT
The DNA here is from genome assembly GCA_030765065.1 of Deroplatys truncata. Classification (NCBI taxonomy): domain Eukaryota; kingdom Metazoa; phylum Arthropoda; class Insecta; order Mantodea; family Mantidae; genus Deroplatys; species Deroplatys truncata. Next base: position 342,913,747 of record CM060990.1, on the reverse strand, counting down.
CATTCAATTTTAGGGTGGAACACAATACTTGCTCTACTTGCTGTAACTACGTAGTAGAGAAAGTAAAAACGCTTGTTTGGTTTTAGGGAGTCTGGAAACGAGTATTGCCGTTCCGAGTATTAATCTCGTTATTCAATTTTTGGGTGGAATACAATACTTGATCTACTTACTGTAACTACGTAGTAGAGAAGTAAAAACGCTTGTTTGGTTTTAGGGAGTCTGAAAACGAGTTTTTTCCGTTCCGAGTATTATTCTCGTTATTCAATTTTTGGGTGGAATACAATACTTGCTCTACTTGCTGTAACTACGTGGTACAGAAAGTGAAAACGCTTTGTTTGGTTTCAGGGAGTCTGAATACGAGTACGTACGTTCCGAGTATTAATCTCGTTATTCAATTTTGGGTGGAATACCATACTTGCTCTATTTACTGTAACTACGTAGTAGAGAAAGTAAAAATGCTCAAAACGAGTATTTCCGGTGAATATCGTTGAATTTTTGGGTGGAATACAATACTTTCTCTACCTCGTGTAACTACGTAGTAGAGAAATTAAAAATCCTTTCTTCGGATTCAGGAGGTCTCAAAACGTGTATTTCCGGTGAATATTTTTATTGAATTTTTGAGTGGAATACAATGCTTTCTCTACCTGCTGTAGCTATGTAGTAGAGAAGGTAATAATGTTTTCTTTGGATTCAGGGGGTGTCAAAGCATGTATTTCCAGTGAATCCCTTTATTGAATTTTTGGATGAAATACAATATTTTCTCTACTTCTATAACTACGTAGTAAAGAAAGTGAAAATTCTTTCTTTGGATTCAGGGAGTCTCAAAGTGTGCACTTCCGGTAAATCCCGTTATTAAATCTTTGGGTGGAATACAATAATTCCTCTACTTACTGTAAGTGCGTAGTAGGGAAAGTAAATTCAATGGGGCTCAAAACGTGTGTCTCCGGCGAATCTTGTTATTGAATTTTTGGGTGGAATACAATACTTCCTCTGCTTACTGTAAGTGCATAGTAGGAAAAGTAAAAATGACTTTTTGGATTCAGTGTGGTCTCAAAAAGTGTATTTTCGGTGAATCTCGTTTTTTAATTTTTGGGTGGAATACAACACTTTCCCTACTTATTATAGGTAAATAGGTCAGACAGTAAAAATACGGGTTGTGAAAAGATAAGCGGCTGGTTGTCGATTCGGCATCTTGTATGCAACCAAATAGCTAAAAGTGTAACTTAGGCTGTAACTTTAAATAATTTCTGGCGTAAATTGGTATCACGATGCACGGAAAAATCATACTTCATAAGGATATTATGAAAATAAGGAACATATGTTAGTTGATAATGGGTAGAGAAAGCAGTAAATATTGAAAACCAAACCATTTTGTTTTAAAGCTTGCTTGTTATACAATAATATGATGCCTCTAATTCCTAAAAATTAGTTTGTATACTGCTTATGTCGCTGTGTTGTAATGTTATTGCTGTTTTCTTTTTACAGTTATTACATTCTTACAGCCAAGTCTAAGGGAAATGTGTTGGAATGATATTTTGTTTAGCCTGTTACATCCCTTAACCTTTCTTGTAGAACAGGTATGAGCTAAGACACCTGGCATAACCTCTCGAAAAGACACTCCCCTTGCCCCGCTTACGGTGGAACGGAAGGCCTGGAAAAATTATCAGAATTTTTAACTCAACAAACTTTTAAGTTTTTTAACTTTTAACCGCAACAAGTGTCTGCGTTTTTGTCTGAATGGAAACAACATTTTAAACAGAAAGAAGTTTTGTAATTTGTGATTTTTCGGAAAACTATGGCTTTGCCATACAAGATTCCGTTTAGGGTGTACAGTGGAATAATAACAAGGCAACAATCCAGTCATTTCTAATTTGCATTAAAGAAAATGATAACTAAACATATAAAAAATTGTACTGTCATATCGGAAAGTTTAGAATATGATACAAAGGTTGTACATCTGTTCCGACGCCAGTTAACAAACATCCTAAAGAAGGAAATATGAGATTTTTAAAAATAATTTACTTTTCCGATGGTGCTAGCGCTCAGTAGTAGAACAAAAAATTGTAAACGCGGTTTTTAAGAGGAAGATTTTGGAGTTAGCGCCGAATGGCATTTCTCCACAACTCCACATGGCAGGGTGTCTTGTAGCGGAATTAGGGGCATTACGAAACGTCTAGTAACGAAAGGCAGTCTCCAGCGGTTACAAGATGTCATCACAACACCTCATAAATTATTCACTTGAGCGCAGAATCATTTTATAAACACTACATTCAATTCCCTTACTGTTAATCAGCACATATAAAAGTGTGGTATTTTGGAGGCAAGATAAGAAAACCGAAAACAGGCATGATAAAGGAACCGTGCTGGGTGTCATTCAGGTCTATAGATTGTTTCCTGAGATCATTGTCCCTTGAAACGAACTGAACGCTTTGTGCATTGTTCCGCCCATTCATTGCTAGCTACTGTGGATCCCAGCTCGATTTGACAGCACGGCGCACCGGATGTCCACCAGCCCCGAATCGAGTTCACAGCGACACACGACTAGGTAAATAATTTAATTCCAAATGAACCGGAAGTAACATCCTCACGATATGTGGCATGCTGTTAAAAAATTGAGAGCAAGAACAGTGATATTTTAAATTTTTTAAATGTTTGATGTTATACAAATTGAAATTCAAAAATAAAAATACTTTTTAAAACTAGGCATGTTTCGTTTAAAATAATGTACAAAATATACCAAAAAGTCTATTCTTTGAGCTTTCAAATGAGATATTTACGAAGTCTCTAAAATAAGAAGTTCTGGAACTATCCTTATTTAAACCAGTTGAGGAGGGTGCTATTTCCGAAAATTTGTTACCTATTTAGTAACAGACCAAAAACTATTGCTAAATGGTATTTTAAAACACATAGATATATTTTTTTTCATAAGAAAGCGTATAGACTGATTTAAAAATAATATCAAACACGTGTGACATTTTTGTTAAAAATCGTTGGATTTGACGCCGGCTAATTCACTTGTCAACTTTCACGGCTTGATGTAAAATGTACGCTATCGACTTTACGGCAAAGGAGGCGTTTTTACGGCTTTATGGGGCAAATTCAAAGTGTTATAGAATTTCACTATGGACAATGCAAAGCATGAAATAAAATTCCATTGCATTATATTTTAACTTAAGATTGAAGTCTGAATGTACTGCGTAAATTTGTATACAGTGCTATCATAGGCCAGAGTGTATCGTGTGTATTCTTCATCATTATCATGGCCCCGCTTTACTGGGCTGCAAAGAATTGCATAGCGTGCGAATTTAAAGTAGTAACCAGCAGTAAATGGGCGCGAACACTCCATAAAGCCCGACGTGAACTATAAAGCAAACTCCCCACGTAGATTGTTTATCTTGTTCGTGTTCTATGGCAGCGGGATATAGGTTTCCCATTTTTGTGGATTTTTTCCTTTTAGTGATGAGACGATATCGCTATTTCTCGATACGGATTTTTGAGCACCGATACTCGATAATCACTTTATATAAAACTGTAAAGGTGATTGCTTGTTCACTGAATTATGTTCTTATTGTGTATAAACACAGTAACCAATTTCGTATTATAGGCTAATTCTGAAATTGTTTCTGTTTGACATTGTCCAATTGACAGTAATTATTTTATCTTAATAATGCCACAGGTTATATATCACCTGCTGTTAATCAGGGATAATAATAATAATAATAATAATAATAATAATAATAATAATAATAATAATAATAATAATAATAATGACGATGTCTTTGCTTCCCCTTTATGTAACTATATTTTGTGCTGAAAACTTTCTTTTAGAGGATTTTCTATCCATAAAAAAACCAATACTAGCAATTTTTACTTATTCTGCTATTTTGAAAATATAAACTAATAGGTATACTTATATATTTAACATGAAACTCAAACAACTAAAAATCATGTGTGTGTTACACCATTCTACCACTATTCACAAGTACCACATAATATACGTATTTTTTCATCCGATAATAATTAGACATATAAGATTTGGAAACGTAGTAAATTTACGGATTAGGCCCCTCTACTAAACACCCTTATACATGAGTATATACATGTTTAGTACAAAGTTTGGACTAGCGTAAACACAGATAGATGGAAGGAAGCAACAAATATTTTCATGCGCTGTATTATCTCACGTCTTAAGTTCTGATTTGTTTCGGCTGGATTCATAGATTTTGGTCATCGAATTGGGTAAATATAATGGCTGAGGGTGAGTCACCAAGACAGTCTATTGCAGAAATGTGATTTAGTGCGTCAACTAAATCAGCTTCATTCCCAACTCAATTAGCGCTGCATGTTACATGAGTATTGCTACCGCTTCCCCCATTGTTTTGCATGTTTTCATTTAGACACGAGAGTCTATGGAATGTTACATTCAGACCTCCAGTCGAGCTCTATCAAGAACTATAGTCCAGCAGGTCTTTTGGTACACATGCGAGGCAATAACGTGACGCCTTGACTCCTTTTATTCCTTATTTAGCATAAAGTTAAACGCAACTACTTGCAATAATGCAAAACTTAAAAATTTAGAAGTGTCGAAACAGTATCAAAGGTTTATCTCAAATTATTACACGTACTTCGAAACTACTGAGTATCGAGATCCCATCCCTATTTTTTTTATAGTTCATGTTATGAAGCGTAAAATATTGATTACAATTCTGTGTATGACCCAGGAAGCTGTATTGTTTGCTATTTAATACTTGTTTATCTGTTGTGCCAGGAAGAATTTCAGTATATTATATGACAGAAAGAAGCAATACTATTATAATACCATATTTTCAAGGATTCCTACACAACGGAATTCCCATTTACTTTGCATGTAGTTTTTGTAAATTTATTACACTGAACATTTTATGTATTCTAAATTTCATGTCATCTCAAAACTATTACGTTTTGCTGGAGGAGAGACAGGTTTACCGGTTCAATTTCACAAAGTTAGCAAGTATACTATTTGTTTCTTTTATTAAATGGCTAATATCCATATAGCACTTAAGTCCAATAATCAAAACATGTCACACAATCAAGTCAGACATGCAGAATTTTCAAATTAGTATTAATGTATTATAGTTGTGAATAGCTTGCACTGTATCATCTAAAAAGGAGGGTAACCGATTTACAGCAGGTATACATGGGTCAAATGCATATACTAACAGAACTGTAATCAACAAAACCTTTACTTCTCCAAAGAGGTGTCTATTTATCACACACGCGAAAACCATTTATTTTTGATAAGCAATTCCTCTCAAGCAGCTCATTCTTCGATGCTGACTTATAATATCTGCAACTTATTTACTTAGTTGTTTTAATGCAGGGTTCTGAGTTGACTACTAGTCACATAATGTCAACAAATAGTATAATTCAATACAAAACACAAATAGCATTACACATTACCATAAATCAGTTATCCTGTTTCATTTTAATCGCAAAATTGTGGTAAGTTACTGCAGAGGTATTTAGCGCTGCATTCCTGTAAGTTATTATAATGTATGGCAATATCATCGTTTATTAAGGGAACACTGTGTGTATTATGGTCTACACAAATACATATGCTGTCAAACCCGAGGGGATGACTCAGACGGCAATGTCTGTAGCCCGCATTCATAAGGTCCAGGAATTGATTGCGGCGATCGCCCACTCTGGCCCACAGGTTTTTTGTGGTTTCCCCCGGATCGACAGGCAAATGCTGGGGTGGTTCATCTTCTATCATGACTCTCGTCCCTCTCACTTGCTGTAAACGTAATCTTCGTTGTCATCTGTTTCAAGGTTGTAGGGCAAGGAGACGGTGCTGGGCGGGTTGTGGTGGCTTGCGCTTGTTAAGGTTTCTTCCCGGGCGTTGCTGCGGTACCACTCAATTAGGTCTCACCTCCCATTGGGCTCCGTCCCGGCGACCCTGTGGGTTGGTGGTTTGTGGACAGGGATGGCATCGGATGGTTCTACCTGGAAACAGTAGGGAACCCGTGCATGCTTGCACCCGTCGGCATCCGGGTCTGGTTGTCCTTCGGGTGTCTCCCCTCATCCCCCCCTCCCAGGGGTCACGTTGGAAGCAAAAAGGGTGGTTACGTCTTACTTGCGGTTCTCTGCCCCGGTTCCGGAAGCCCCTCCATTATACGTACCTTTACCTTTACCCGCGAAAAACAATCCGCAATTTCAATTGAATTGGTCTGACAAAGGAATGACAGACGGATGAATCTGTAGAATATTAGACAGTGCTCGAAGAGTAGAATATGCGATTATAGGGGGAGATAGGGAATATGAGGAGAGATGCTAGGATAGAAAGGGCTTGATGGGTAGAACACGCGGTTATATGGGAAAAGATAGGGAGTACGACAAGAGATGCTAGCTAGACTGTGTTTGAAAGTGCAGAATATACGATTTATGGGAAAAGATAAGGTTGAAGGGTAGAGGGGTAGAAAACGCGCTTTATATGAAAGAGATAACGAAACCGTGTAGAGGTGCTAGGTTATGCGGAATAGGAGACTAGAAAAGACATTTATATAGCAGACATAAGTAATACGAAGTGAGATGTCAGGCTAGACAGGGATTGAAGGGCGGAATATGGGTTTATACGCGAGAGATAGGTAAAACGTGGAGAGATGCTAGACAAGGAGGGTGTTGTTGCTAGAACGTACGTTTATATGGCTGAAATAGGGAATGTAAGGAGAGATGTCAGGTTAGACAGATGTTTAAGGACGGAATATGGGTTTATACGGTAGAGATGCTAGACTAGGAAGGTGTTGAGGACTAGAAAATGCGTTTATATGGGAAGAGACATGGAACACGGGGAGAGATGCTAGGGAAAGCAGGGTCTGAAAGTATATAGGGGTTTTTCCAGAAGGTTGGAGTAACAATTTCAGGGGTGTTTAGTGCACAGGCACAATATATCTTTCGGAACCTTAGAAGCCTTTTTTGGGGTACATGTTTAGCTTACTTTGTGGCTAATTTGATGGTGTTTTGATGCAGTGGATTAGGCATTGGGCATCCTCTTACTGGATTTAGGACATTTTTGGACACTCACACGGGTATTCTAGAGTGGTGGTGTAGGCATTTAGAAGGTATTTTAGGCAGTGTACTAGGAATTGTGCATTTTAGAACATTCTCGCGGGTATTTTAATCACTGAAATAGGAACTGTAGAGCGTTTAGTGTGCGTTTATGAGCTTTTTAGGCACAGGTTTTAGAATATTATGATCAGTTTTATAAGGAAGAGGTGGTATATTCATGATATTGACACAGATCTTAGAGTATTCGGGTGGTTTTTACAAAATAGGACCAGGCATTTTCATAGCATTGGCACTAGGTTTTGAGGCATTCTCTCATGTGCTAATAGAGATTTTTTCTTGTATTATACAAAGCTTGTGATGATCTATAACCATTTCTATCATTTTTACAGCCATATCGGCTTCTTTTAAGGACTTCTCAATATTCTAATGCTAACATGTGACAAACTATGTAGAGATGGCTTTTATAATCCAAGCTTAAGCTCCGTTAGTTATATTATTGTTTTTATTCAGCTTTTATTGACTTTACCAGTTAACTGATGCTTTGTTAGATAAGGATTGTAAGGGTAAGCGCCTCTCCTCTTTTTTTCTTGGTTGGAGACAAGCGCTAGGATTTGTTCCTAACGGCAGAGTTAACGCCTCCCCTTTCATCTTCTTATTCCTCTTTATTCGTCAGGTGTCTGCTAGGTGTACAGATAAAACTTGAGTAAACTTCCATTTCTTTAAATTGTAGACTCACGGAGAAAATCTTCTTCTTCAGGTCACATATTCTTAAGCACTGTCCACATGCATATGTCGTTATTCCATCCTCTGCAATGACTCTTTTATCGTCGTACGGAGTCAATGTAATTTTATTCACTTGCACTGAGGTGACAGGATCAGATTCATGGGCGTTCTTGTTATTTCTATAGGTTTAAGACTAATAATGCTACGTGATATGCCTTTAAATTTGTTATTATTGAGCTGTGGATACCTAGTGCATACATCTTAGGTCGTAGTCCGACAAAGCGATAGATGAATTTACCGTTAGCCTTATCTTTTTTCCAAGCACCTACTTGTTTAGAGCTGAATAACGTATATGGTTTGCAGGATAGTCAGCTGTATCCAGATGCCTAAGAAAACGTAGATTTTCCTGATACACATCTTCAGTTGTGACCAAATGAATGAATCAGCGTTCATATACATATGCTTCAGGTTTTCAGCTCCATAATACGTTAACAACACAGCATAATTATAGCGGTACATTTTTGTCTTGGAGATGGCCAACACACTCATTCCAATGTGTATAGGCTTGTTGAACACGATCTGTCGGGAGGCCGTATGCACGGCAGCCAGATTGGTGGCAGATATTGCTCGGTCGAAAAACATAAGCTTGGCAATTAACTTTTCCAGAATCTGTTCGTTTGGATCCAGCCGTATATCCATACGACTACGCAGGTTCCCTATTGATTTTCCAAACATGGCATTATGTAACAATTTGTAGAGATCCTTCCCGAAATCATTTGCAACCTATTGTTATAGTCTGTTGTTAAGTTCCACATAAGGTTCTAACCACTAAGAATGTTAGAATTGTAGCACACGATGGATTTTTGTTAGCCGTAATCCATGACTAAAACCCTGCTTCAAAGTCATGTAATGTACTACATACATCTTCCGAGGTCCAAGATGGAGTATTAGTTTCCTTGTAGTCGAGTCCTTAGGCTTCATAAACTCTGGCAGGAAAGTTAGATTGTGACAAAGATTGAGAAGCTCAGCATGCTACTGGACGTCAACTACTAATATGTATCCCTAACGATCATCTTGTAGTCTTTATAAGTTGATTTCATTAGGGGAAACCCACTGAAATCCACCATATGGAAGGGTGTGGCACATTGCCCAACCTTATTGGTTATTAGCGTCCCCGTATGTGACAAATTGGGTTGGTCTCGACAGATCAAACTTCTACATGCATGCATTATTAGCCTCAGCATACCGATAGGAAGCTTAGCATAAACCTCCTCTTATGCCGGATTCCAGCATGAGTAGTTGATCATAATCTTGTAGCAGTTCCAGCTTAATTCCAGTATACATTAACATGGCGTCCCAGGCAAGTCCTAGAGAGGTGAAATAATTGGTGGGGTCGACTTTATGAATTTTCAGTGTCTGATCTCTAAATGTCTCAGACATCAGCTAGAAGAAGAACATCTGAAGTTAAGCAGAGGTCGCTGTATTCTCCCAGGTTTTTCACATCAAATAAACTCAATTCCTTTCCAGCATGATAGTAACCAGCAACACTAATATCTTCTTCATTTAATCTACTGTAGGAGTCCTTAGGAGACAGGCAGGTCTCGTTCAAAACATGCAATGAAGTGACATAATCATAGGGAAATGCGCCCTTCCGTGTTATCAATCTCGACTTCTCGCGACTAAAGTATTTAAATGTTTCAGGATATGAGGTTACAGTTTTTACCAACTTATCCGAGCTTGTACTCAGAAACCGAAAGTTATCCACAAACCGGAGCTTTATATCTCCGGCATACTTAGAAAATGAGCTATATCTTTCTTCGGAGTTAGGAATTACCTCCACAGGTTCACTTGTGCATCCCAACTCCTTAATAATGAAATGAGAGTCATATCCGCTAAGGTTATGTATGAAGATAGGAATATATTTAGGTGTTTTGCTGGCTAAACTGCATTCATTATGAAGACCTCCACGGTATTCACCGCTGATGTAATAATGATCGCGAACGTCAGAGTTCTCTTCTATAAGGGGATTTTCACAAAAGTAGCATACTATAGAAGACTCAAAATTCTTTTGCTGTTGATCCGTAAGTTTGAGAGGCTTGGTAGATTTACATGTAGTATCAATCTTCTTTGCAGGGGATGACAGGTATTCCATAAGCTTTTGATAAGCATCATAACCACGATATACTTAGGGTTGCTTAGGAAGACCAGTTGCGAGATGTTTAACGCGGATGACGGCTTTACGTAAACACAGAAGCTCATTGGTGTGTGCTCTTGATAATGGGTTGTATAGGAAGTTTCAGGATTGGGTGTACACGTATGACACGGAGTGAGAATACTCTCAAGGTCCGCATAGTTGACATAAGGTAAGTTCAGCATCCTCTCAGCATTTTTAAGCCATACTATTGATTCCTCCTTGGCAGGCATAACTACCCTTGCAACATAATGTTGCTTACAGATGGCTGCATATTCTTGTAGTTTTTCCAGTCCACTTCGTCGACACTGATCATCAAAATCTTTAAAGCAGCGCTTTCATGTATAAGCACGTTCTTTATGCTTAGTTCTCTGGCGTCAAACGAGCTTGTCAAAATGCTTGTTATACAGGTAGTGATGTTTTACATTGCTGTCACTCAATAGCAACACGTCACGCTGCTCAGGTAGTTCAGTATCAGTAACCTTTATTGGATACACTTCATACTTCTCATCCAACCCGAAAAGTGTATAGACATACTGTTAAGCTTCTCAAAGTTAGGTATTTGAGAAAGTGGAGTAGGGTAGGGAAAACAACTGAAGTCGTACTTAGCTTGCAGTAATTGTACTTGCTCACACGTTGTGCATTCTTTCCTATGAATTTGGCTAGCACAGAATACATAGATCATTTCTCATCGCTGTAGTTCTAGATGTTTAAGCAGGCTTTTCTTGCTTCAACAGACGGAGGTAGTGGTATCTAGGTACTTCCTCGTAACAGATTGTACTTGTTTTAAGGAGTGAACTCCTTCCACAGAAAGCAAAGCTCAGTTGCTTCCCTTAAGCTGCAACTCTCCCATTTCAGTGGCCAATTTCTTGAATTTTGCTTCCAACGCTGAGTCCAGATCCGTTTGTAGAAACGCAGGCTGATTCCATGCTTTAAATGTTTTGTCACAGGTTTCTCCGATACTGTTCAGAAATCGGCACTTATCTAGGAGATTAATCTTCACACTCTTGTGAATACGAAACTCTTTATGCACTTCCTGGATTATTCATTGTTTTGACTCATGCAGGTACATATTCAGGTCCTTAGATGAATCGCATTGTATAAAGTAGGATTTAAATCTTCCTTCGAACGCTGTCTCGTATTCTTTCATCCCACAGTAATCCATTGTTGATAATAACTGATGTTTAGAAGGCTCCAATCTGCTTTCTTCTCAGAACTGCTTAATTCACATACATCTACGTGCCGCCGTCGCTTATAACCATCATTGAACGCTATATTACAATGTTTACACTTGAAGAGCCGCTTGAAGCTCTTCTCATGCCTTTTATTGTCATAACCTGGGAGGAATTTCTGTCTACATTTATACAACGTATCCCGTAACTCTGGGAATGATGCCCTTATATGCAGAGTTATTCTTCTTTATTCTTGATTAAGACACTTCCTCGCCTTAGTAACGTTTATTCACTCTCAAAAGCTGATTATTCTTGCAGAGAACACGATGTTGACACCTCAAGACTAATAACGCAGTAAAGTCCAGTGCCCGGGGTCACCGTATTTATAGAGATGTCACGAACCTTTAGTTCAATCATGCACTGAATTTAATAATAAACGACGATTATGCGTAAAAACTCTTTTAATAGGTGTTGTACGTGAGTTCGGGTGTGTCGGTAGGTCTTCGAGCAGGTTCGTGTGTTTGGAATAAGCCTTAGAATGTGTTGTGCATGTGTATCTATTTGTTCGGAGGTTTTCCTATGTCTTCATTCATGTCCATGTGTTTAGACAGGTGTTCGGAGGTGTTTATGTGTGTTTATGCGTGTATACGTGTTGGGTGTGAGTGTGTTTTGGAATCTTCTGCATTGACGTGTCTCATATTTCAGTTGGTGTTTACGCATGTATTCGGACGTGTCCGTGGAGGTTCGTGCAGGTTCATGTGCTTGGATGAAGTGTTTGAATGCGTTGTGCATATGTAACTATGTGTTTAGGTTCTGCGGACCAAACAGAAGAAAGAAAGTAAGAAAGTCTATGTATCCATGTATGTCTGTGTGTGTGTGTGTGTGTAAGTGCGGTATGTTATTGGGCGTGTGGGTGATATTCTATGTGTGTTTATGTGTGTGTATGCGTGTGAACGTGTATATGTAACTATCTTCCTGTTTGACTGTCCCTAGATGTGTTTGGGGGGTGTTTCTTGTGTTTCTGTATATGTTGGTGATGGTGCATGTCTTTGTATGTGTGTTTATGCGTGTGTGTGCGTATATATATATTTAACTTTCTCTTTTAGCGTTTGCATGTTTTAGCGTTTTAGCGTTTGCATTGGCAGCATGATTGGCTGTCTCTGGGTGTGTCTGGATGAGTGGTTTTGTGTTTCTGTGTTCATTTGTCGATACATGTGTGTATATATGCGTGTATGTGTGTGTGTGTTGGGGTGCATGTATATGTCCAAATATTTTGGTAGTTTTTGCTTGTTTTGACTCTCTGTGGGTATGTTTGGACGACTGTTTTTGTGTTTCTTTGTGCGTTTCTGTGAATGTCTGTGTTGGTGCTTCTCCTTGTTTCTATGCATGTTTATGCACGCCTGTACGTGCGTACGTGTATATGTCTAACTGTTTCTGTTAGTGTTTTTGTTTGACAGTCTGGGTGTTGTTAGGCCAATGCTTTTTCTAGTTTCTTTGTGTCTTTTTGCATATGTCTGTGTATGTGCGCGCGTGTGTTTGTGTGTGCGCGTGTGAATGCTTTTTATTCGAGTGGAGGAGAACATGGTTTAACCACTAACCCCAGCCCTGATGGGAGTCGGGACTGAGAGTGTGGGACTCACCAATTGTCGGCATACCCACTAAAAACTCCTCCACCGGAAGGAAAATAGAAGAAGGAAGAGTGGATTAAAGCGTGGCTTTGTGCGGTCCCGCATAGCGCCCGCGTCAGTACTTGAAGGCTGTTGGCTGCCGCCCTATGGGCGGGAGCGGATAAAAGTAGATACTAGGTTGCAGCCAAGAAACCTAACTGTAACACTAGTGGGAATGGCGACGGTTTGGAAGAGAATGGAAGTTAGGATAGAGGATGGTACTGATGATGCTGCTGTTGCTGATTGAACTCCTTGCATTGCTGCAAGAATAGTGCGACTCTCTCTGTGTCTTTCTTCACTCTGGAACCTGGAGCAGAGTTCCGGATGGTGTCGTCTATGGCATTGAGTCTTGATGATGTGGTGTCAAACTGCTCAGTTAGAAAACCTTGCGGAGCAGCTGATGTAGCTTAAAGTTCTCTGATGAGTTCCTCCAGGGCTGTCATCTCCGCAGACATGTTCAGGAACTCCGCGTTAAGATCCTGAACGGCGTCGCGTAGGCCCTGGACTTCCTCGATGATCGGAGTTGGTGATGATATCTGCGCTGGTGATGGTGCTGGTGTCGGCGAATGTGTGGTGGTCGTCTGCGGTGAGGTTGGTGCTGGTGGCCTCGGCGGTGCCTTCCTCCGGGGATGCAGGGGGTAGAGCGCTTGGCCGGTGAAATGGTTCGACCCTCCACAGGTTGCACAATAGCGGCGGCGTAGGTTGTGCTGCTTATACGATGCTGTTGAGCTGGCGGAACCACAGTAGTTGCACCTTGGTTGTGCTGAGCAGGTCGTGTCCTTGTGCCCGTAGGCACAGCAGCGCCTGCAGGGAACCTGACGTTCTACTCGGCTGGCCTCGATGCGTAAGCATCGCCCTCAAGGCCGCTTCGTATACGCCAAGGTCTGTGAACTCGATCCTGATGATCGACGTGGGCCCCTGGGCTCCGAATATCCGAGTGGCCTGCAAGGCTGAAGACCACTGCTAGTGAGCTGCGTTGATGAGGAACCTGACTGGCAGGTCCATAGGGACCCCTCGGAAGACAGTGCTCTACCTCCCATGAAGTACAGGCTGGATCTGCGAGGCTGGGTAGCTCGCAGGATCGGCGGCGTAGACACCGGTGAAGGTGGTGGCAACTACAGAGGCAGTCGCCGCGAAGCTGCGGTGAATGGCGGTTAGGCGACGGTCGAGGCATAGGTAGCCCCGGGTTGCGGCGGCTGCGTCGAATTCTTCTCGGCGAGTGCCGTAGGAGAAGAGGTTCCTACCTTAGCAGGAGCGGCGACTCTGCGTACCTTCTTCTTAGCCATCTCCGAAGTGTATTTAAAAAAAGGGGAATGCGTGTGAAGGAGAGCCTAATTATGGGGAAACCACGGACCTCTCAAAAAATATTATATTTTAGATCAGACGCTGTAAGCTTTGTATTACTTTCCTGTTCGACGTTGACACATATTTTATGCATTTAGAGGTTTTAATAGGATAATTTTATGTTAAGTACGATTCATTCCTTACTCTCTATATGCTTTCTCGTTTTTCTATACTTTCAAGGCAATCGTGCGATGATTTGAGCAATTAAATGCCGATTAAGTAACTAAAACTCTGGTACTTCACTAACATATCAACGCCATTTAATAATGTAACCTGGTCGCTGATGAAACATTTAACTCAACTCTAAACTACGCCTTAAATCTTGGTTGTCATATACCACTCATTTTAACGCTCTGCGCACTTTAACCTCCGCTTTATGACGTCGCACCCAGGGACAGTATGTCTGGCTCTATAAGACACGTTTGAACTCGTCTCATATTCACCTGTATATGGTCGCTCTCTGCGTATTAACTTCCAGCATATGACGTCATATCCAGGGACAGAAGTCTATGACGACACATCCAGAGAGGCTATATCAGACAGGTTTAAACCCGTCTGATAGCTACCTGTATATAGTGTCACACCAAAAGGAGACAAGTAATCTCACGCTCATTCCCACAGATCTTTCCATTCAAAGCCTATCACCACCACTACTACCGCCACCAACACTAGCCACTGCACCAAAGTTAACGCCATCTCTATTAGCACAAACTCTAGAAGTAGACGCCTAAAAGGTAACGCAGACGATTTTCTCCCGTTGTTTAATTAAATCGATGTATAAATTCTATTATTTCATGTTTTCATTCCTTTTCAGCTCTTTCTTGCCCTCTTCCCTACATTCTCTACAGAATCAGTACACAGTAAGAGATTCCCATACAGTTATCGCAGAATACCATTACATTTCATTCCAGTAAAGCGCAAAGCAACTTTTCCATAGTTATACAGATTTTGAACTTCTAGAATCGAATCGGGTCATGCTTTTAATAAACGTATTTTATTAATTTGGTTCTCCTCAACAGCATCTGTCATTTAATCTTTATTTTAACCAGCTAAGTTCCACAATTTGAGGATATATGAAACCATCCCTTCGGGATTCGATCACGATAACGATATTTCTAGCTAGACTCTGTGTTTTCTTTTAGTTTGACGTCTTTATCTGAATTAGTTCATGAGCTATTAAGTTTATGAATAAATTTTATTGAAGCAGTATTTGAACCCAGAACACGAGGGACAAGAGTATTTATAATATTAATTTGGCATGTTAGACATAGCTGTATGCACTTTACGATACGAACCTAAGTGATATATCCTAGAGTATAGAGGAAAATTAAGGAAGTCATTGAAAGATCGCGATTCCAGTTAATGTTAGTTGATCTAGAAAACTTACGATGTTAATTTCAAATACCAACAGTTATTAAGCACGATTTTTTCATTTGTTTACCGCTGATTATTTGGGGGATAATTGCGTTCTTAAAAACTACGACTAGAATACATGATTTTAGACAGTGCGTTATATAATCAAATAAAGTAGCTATAAATGCAGTTAATACAATTTTATTAGTTCTTATCTAAATTAGTTCAAGAGCTATTCAATTTAGAAGTAAATTACTTTGAATCAATATTCGAACCCAGAATACTAGGATCACAGATGCTTATAATGTTAATTTGGAATGTAAAACATAGCTTTCTGTACTTTACAGCATCAATCTTTGTTATATATCCTAGGGTGAAGAGGAAAATTAAGGAAATCATTCAAAGATCGGGAAATGAAATAAAGACAAATATCTACAAATATTTAGGATATTAATTGTAAATAATAGCAGCTATCAATTATGCATTGTTCACCGCTCTATCTCTCGTAATTTCCGGAATAATCGAGTTTCAAAAACCAGGACTCGAACTCATGACCTTAAACACACGTACATACCAAATAAGGCACATATTAATATATATTTAATACCGTTTAAGTCTATCTAAATTAGCTCAAGAGTTATTCGAAGATGAAGTTGTAATCACACCCAGGATTCGAACGAGGGAATCCCGGTCAATTTAGAACAATGCGTCAAGGACGCGCCGAATTCCAAGGATGTAATTGCTTTTTATCGCATTGCTCTTTCTCTTTTAATTCAGCAGATAACAGTGTTTAAACAGCAGCCTTAATATGCTGATTCCCTTTGTGCGACATACCGCTGATTAATGAGGAGTGTGATCCGATCAATTTAATTGAGCGTGTAATTACTTTACACGTATTAACACGTATAAGAGAGAGGGGACGGCTTCCTGTGTCTGCAAAACACGACAAAGTTTGCAAAACATTGTAAGCACATGTTTACATGTAATTTCATGCTGAATTAGTCCAATAGCTTTACACACGCAATTAATTAGCGGCCCCTTTGCTCTTGAATCGGCATATTATGACTACTCATTAAGCGCCTATATCTCCTGAATGAACAGAAATAGAGCAGTAGGATCAAAAGCAATTACATCCTTGAAATGCCGAGCGTACTTGTCGCATTGTTCCAAATTGACCGGGATTCCCATGTTCCAATCCTGGGAATGATTACTTCATCTTCTAATAACTCTTGAATTCCTCTAGATACAGACTTAAATTAGATTGTATTAAATAAATATTAAAAGATACTTTCTTGGGTATATACCTCAGTGTCTAGGGTCATGGGTTTGAGTCCAAGTTTTATAAGTCAATTATCTCAGAAACTATGAGAAATAGAATGGTGAACCAAAACATGGGCGATAGGCTATGATTTACAATTAATATCTTAAATATTTGTAGATCAATTGTCCTTAGTTCGATTCCTGATCTTTCAACTACTTCTATGATTTGCCTCTATACTCTAGGGTATATATGGTATATACTCTAGGGTATATGCCATAAAGTGCATATAGCTATGTTAACATGCCCATTAACATTATTAACAATTGTGATCCTAGTATTCTGGGTTCGAATATTGATTCGATATACTTTATTTCTAAATTTAGTAAGGCTTGAAGTGGTGCATATAGCTATGTTAACATGCCCAATTAACATTATTAACAATTGTGATCCTAGTATTCTGGGTTCGAATATTGATTCAATGTACTTTATTTCTAAATTTAGTAAGGCTTGAAGTGGTTTAGATAAAGACTTCAATTAAATTGTACTAAATGCACATTAATAGGTACTTTATTTGGTTATATACAGTAGGGTCTAGATTGGGTTCGAGTCCTAATTAGTTGGATTCCCGATCTTCCAATGACTTCCTTAATTTTCCTCTATACACTAGGATATATCACTTAGGTTCATATCGCAAAGTGCATGCAGTTATGCCTAACATGCCAAATTAATATTATAAATAATCTTGCTCCTCGCGTTCTGGGATCCAATACTGATTAAATTAAATTCATTCATAAATTTAATAGCTCATGAACTAATTTAGACAAAGACACCAAATAAAAGGTAAACACAGGGTCTAGTCTACAAATATCGTTATCGTGATAAAGAATATCTTAAGGTACTCCGATCGAATCCCGCAGTCGTGATTTCATATATCTTCAAATTCTGGAAATTAGCTGGTTAAAATAAAGATTAAATGGCAGATGCTGATGAGGCGAACTGAGTTAATAAAATACATTTATTAAAAGTATGAACCGAATCGATTCTATAAACTCAAAAACCTTATAACTATGGAAAGTTGCTTTGCACTTGACTGGAATGAAGTGTAATGGTATTCTGTGGTAACTGAGTATTAACTGTTTAGGAATCTCATATTGTGCGCTGATTCTGTGGAGAATGAAGGAAAGAGGGAAAGAAAGATCTGAGAAGGAATGAAAAACATGAAATAATAAATATATACATGGATTTAGTTAAATAACGGTAGAATATCTTCTGCGTTACCTTTTGAGCGTCTACTTCTAAACTATTGTGGTAATAGAAATGGCGTTAACTTTGGTTAAATGGGTGGCGGTGGTGAGTGGCTTTGAATGGAAATATCTGTCGGAATGAGCGTGTGAGAGTACTTGTCTTTTTTGGTGTGACACGGTATACAGGTAGCTAGGAGACGAGTTTAAACCTATCTGACAGAGCTCCTCAGGGTGTGACGTCATAGACATCCTGTCCCTGAGTGTGACGTCATATGGCGGAGGTTAATACGCACAGACCGACAATTACGTGTAGTTATGAGACCAGCTTAATCGTGTCTGATAAAGCCAGATATCCTGTCCCTGGGTATGAGGTCATATGGCTGAGGTTAAAACGCATAGAGTGGCAATATACAGGTAGTTATGAGATGAGCTTAAACGTGTCTAATGGAGCCAGACATCCTGTCCCTGGGTGTGACGTCATATGGCCGAACATAATACGCGCAAAGCGTTAAAATAAGTAGTATATTACAAACCAATTTTATGCCGCATTTTAGAGTTGAATTATATGTTAGATCAGCAATCAGGTTGTAACATATCGCACGATTTGTTTGAAAGTATATAAAAACGAGAAAACTTATAGGGAATAAGGAATAAATGTTTGGTATACAAATTATCTTCTTAAAACCTCTATAAACATAAAATAAGGGTGTCAACGTCGAACAGGAAAGTAATAAAAGCGCTACAGCATCGGACCTAAATGTAATGTTTTCTGAGAGATCCGTGCCTTCTCCATAATTAAGCGTTCCTTCACACGCCTGCACACAAATAAACACAAAAACACCTGTAAACACACCCAGAGTCAGTCAAACACGCAAACACTAACAGAAACA
The DNA here is from genome assembly GCA_030765065.1 of Deroplatys truncata. Taxonomy (NCBI): domain Eukaryota; kingdom Metazoa; phylum Arthropoda; class Insecta; order Mantodea; family Mantidae; genus Deroplatys; species Deroplatys truncata. The sequence goes on along the minus strand of CM060990.1, from coordinate 342,894,855 downwards.
GTTAGAAACATACGCATACGCACACACAGGCGCGCATAAACATGCATAGAAATACGGATATGCGCCGACACATATATCAGAAACACAGAAAGAAACACAAATGCACGCGTCCAAACATACACACAAACATTCAAACCAAGCAAAAACTAACAGAAATACGCATGTGCATGCACCCCACACATATATACACGCCTATAAACTCAAACATGTGACGATAGATGAACACAGAAACACAAAAACACTCGTCCAGACATATCCAGAGGGAGTCAAATATGCGAACACTAACAGAAACAACTAAATGAATACCCACACACACACACACACACACACGCATAAACACACATAGAAACGCAGACATGCAGTAACATCAACATATGCAGAAACACACATAGAAATTAAAAAAAACAATCGTCCATACATACCTAGAGATAGACAAACAGACAAACACTAACCGAAACAGTTAGACATATACACGTACAGATGGCTCCAAATAATTTCCTTTCCACCTGTAGGGGGGTACTTTGGGTGTCTTATCGAGAGGTTATTCCAGGTGCCTTAGCTCATACCTGGTCTACGAAGCTAGAGTGCTAAAGAAAATATCATTCCAACACATTTCCCTTGGACGTGGCTGTGAGAATGTAATAGATGTGAAAAGAAAGCAGCAATAACATTACAGCACAGCGATATAAGCAGTATACATGGTAAATTTTAGGACTTAGAGACATCATATTGTTGTACAATAAGCAAGTGTTAAAACAACGTGGTATGGGTTTCAGTATTCACTACTTTCTCTACCCATTATTAACTAACCTATGTTGTTCATTTTCATAATCTCCTTATAGGGTATGGTTTTTCCGTGCACTTTACCTTAATGTGACAACAATTTAAGAAGGGAATTATTTCAAGTTACAGTCTGTTACACTTTTCACTATTTGGCTGCATACAAGATGCCGTAACGACAAACAGCCGTTTATCTATAACACAACTCTTCTTTTTACTCTCTCTACTATTTACCTATAATAAGTAAGTAAAGTGTTGTATTCCACCCAAAATTGAATAACGAGATTCACTGGAAAAAACGTTTTCACACCCCCTGAATACAAAGAAAGCATTTTTACTTTCCCTACTTCGTAAGTAGAATTATAATGGGATGCGGGCACACAATCACATGCCGACAACTGATAAGATGTAATCGATATACTTTGTTCAGTGTCGCCGACTCCCCCTTGCTTTGTGCCGTGACACACGAAGCCGCCGACCACGCCTCTCATTGGTGTGCTACTGTTATACCGCCAGAGAGTGGTGTAGAACAAGGGGCTATTATCCTTTGTGTACTCGTCAGAATACCGCCTGGACATATGAGAAAAGGGGTCTATTGTGTTCGTCGCTAATGGAGGTGGGTTTTTGCTTGCTACTGATACCGACAGTCGGTGATCGTCGAACAATGGGTTATTGTTTTCGTCGCGTGTTGCCGCCCCCGCAAATCGATGTAGCTGATAATTGTGTCAATCAATCAGGTAATGTTCGTCCATGCATAACATTGTCTAACATTATTGAAAAAGAATCAAAGGTTTATACTGCTAACGTCCTGGCATCGCGCCTCTAAAGCCGATAAGGGCGATAAAAAGAATGATTGAAACGAGTATCGAACCCTGACTAACGTCATCATCATTCGAGGATCGAACCCAGGAGTGATATGAGTGATATTTGCAGTAACGAGCACCTTGGGATAAAGTATATGAGTAACGAATCCGGGTAACGAACCCAGGAGTGATATGAGCGATATTCGCAGTAACGAACCCTTTGGTATAAAGCATATGAGTAACGAACACGGGTATCGAACCCAGGAGTGATATTTGACACTAGCTGAATCCAATGAAAGCATTTTTTGCTTTCTCTACTACGTAGTTACAATAAGTACAGCAAGTATTTTATTCCACCCAAAAATGAATAGCGTGATTAATACTCGGAATGGAAATACTTTTTTCAGTCTCCTTGAAACCAAAACAAACTTTTTAAACCACTCTACTACGTAGTTACAGTAAGCAGAGCATGTATTGTGTTCTACCCAAAAATTGAATAAGGGATTCATCGGATACACACGTTTTGAGACCCCCTGAATCCAAGCAAATCATTTTTACAATCTACTACGTAGCTACAGGTGGTAGAGAAAGTATCGTATTTCATCCAAAAACTGAATAACGAGATTCACCGGAAGTACACGTTTTGAGACTACCTGAATCCAAAACAGAATTTTTACCTTCTCTACACCGTGACTAGAGTAAGTAGCGCAAGTACTGTATTCCACCCAAAAATTTAATAACGAGATTCACCGGATATACACGTTTTGCGAATCCCTGAATCCAAAGAAAGAATTTTTACTTTCTCCAGTACGTGGTTACAGTAAGTAGAGCAAGTATTGTATTCCAACCAAAAATTGAATAACGAAATTCACCGGATATACACGTTTTGAGACTCCCTGAATCCAAAGAAAGCATTTTTACTTCCTCTGCTGCGTAATTACTGTAATTGGAGCAAGTATTGTATTTCACCCAAAAATTCAATAAAGAGATTCACCGGATATACACGTTTTGAGCCTTCCTGAATCCAAAAAAAAACATTTTTAATTTCTCTGCTACGTAGCTACAGGAGGTAGAGAAAGCATTGTATTCCACCCAAAAACTGAATAACAACATTTACTGAATATACACGTTTTGGGACTCCCTGAATCCAAAGAACCATGTTTCTTTCTCTACTCCGTGGTTACCGTAATTAGAGCAAGTATTGTATTCCACCCAAAAATTGAATAACAAGGTTCATACCCGGAACGGAAATACTCGTTTTCGGGCTCCCTGAAACCAAAGAAAGGGTTATTACTTTCTCTACTACGTAGTTACAGTAAGTAGAGCAAGTATTTTATTTCACCCAAAAATTGTATAAGAAGATTCATACTCACAACGAAAATTCTCGTTTTCGAACCCCCTGAAACCAAAGAAAAAATTTTTGCTTTCTCTACTACGTAGTTACAGTAAGTAGAGAAATCGTTTTGTTCCACCCAAGAATTCAATAAAGAGATTCATTGGAAATACACGTTTTGAAACTTCCTGAATCCAAAGAAAGCATTTTTACTTTCTCTACTACGTAGCTACAGGAAGTAGAGAAAATATTGTGCTCCAGTCAATTAATTCAACAAAGAGCTTCACAAAAATACACGTTTTGAGTCTCCCTGAAACCAAAGAAAGCGTTTTTATTTCTCTACTACGTAGCTGCAGGAGGCAGAGCAGGTATTGTATTCCATCACTAAATTCAATAAAGAGATTCGCCGGAAATAGACGTTATGAGACTCCTTGAATCCGAAAAGTATGTTTACCTTATCTACTAATTAGTTACAGGTTAATATAGCAAGTTTTGTGTTCCATCCAAATATTGAATAACGAGATTCACTGGAAATATACACGTTTTGAGGCTCCCAGAATTCAATGAATTTATTTTTAGAATAAGGTCCAAGTGTGTGTGTGTGTGTCCACGAACAACATAAATAAAAAGCAAAAAGTTGGTTAAAACCGAACTTAGTGTGTAAGTTCAGCTTCTTCCAAGAATGCGACATTGAGATTTTAAAGAAAATCACCCACGCCAAACTACACTTTATATAGGACATTTTTCGAAATTTGTTATTCTTTAAAAATGGCTCTAAGTATTTTGATTAACCTACATACGTTTAAGCTATTTTCAAGATTAATACAATGTATATCTTTATTTTCTAAGAATAGTCCGTAAATTGGTCATTATTGAGAATGACTTTTGATAATTGGTAAATCGTAAGAGAGAGACAAGATGTTACTGCACAACTGTAGATCTTGTTGAAGCGCAAACTTTATATGAAATAACATTTTTATTTTATGTCAAATAATTTTGATATTTTACCAATTCGTAATATTCTTTGTTATTAGTTTGAATTTTCATTCCTTATACTTCTCGCAACTGCAAAAAGCTATTGTTTTCTTTCTTTTTTTTTCTTTCTTTCTTTCTTTCTTTCTCGTATTCATACAAAGAGAAGAGAATTTCAAAGCTATCACGGCTGTGGCTCGCATTCAGGAGGTCGTGGGTTCGATTCTTCTGGCCGATCTTCTGAACCATGGGCTTCTTCGGGGGTTTTCCCGGGTCGCTAGGCGAATGGTGGGAAGGATTCTCACATCCCCAAATTTCCTGAAACCCATTTCATCTCCATTATCATTTCCCTTCATCTTTAATCCGTTGGTCTGTTTCAGAGTTGGAAATGTCAGCGATGATGTTTCGGTGCAGTGTGGCAGGGAAAATGAATGCTTTTGGTGACTCTCTGCCCCTCGGATTTCGGCTGGCTGTCTGTCGGGTGTATCCTAAATTCCTTGAGGGGCGTTGGATTCCCTCTGTGCTGAGTGGGGTCCCCGGTCTGCCTGTCTGTCTGACGGGGAGTCTCTATCTGAAAACTTAGGGAACCTGCCATTCCTGTGCCGTCATTCCTGGTTCCAGGCATCCGGCGTCTGCTCTCGCCTCATCTTTCTTCCCGGAGACGCTCCCTTGTGGAACGTAGGCACAATATCCACCATGGGGATCAATGCCGAGTCCCATCCGTACCCAACCAATCCAAGGCTATCACATAGCGATCAGCTATGAGGGATTTGGCTATCGCTTTAGCTTAATGTGTTCTGGTAATACCTACAACGAATTGTGTAAATGCGTGATGAAGGTTTATCGGTATTAACATGACATAGATGAAAAATAAACTTTGCAAGAATAGCTTTTAGACGAGTGAGTAGAGAAAGTCGTGTGAATGGAACATATCGTATTTTATAGCAAAAGCTGAATATGCCTATGTGTGTGTGAACAACATAAATCAAAAGCGAAAAGTCGGTTAAATACCAAACTTGAAATTGAAGTTCAGCATTTTTCAAAGATGTTACAGAAGGATTTTCAAGAAAATCTCACCCATTCTGAACAACCCTTTACATGGAACATTTTTCGAAAATTGTTGTTTTCTCAAAATGGCTCCAATGATTTTGATTAAAATGCTCTCTATTTAAAACATTTTCATGGCAAACGAAATGTATATTTTGAACTTACTGAGAAGTGCCTCTCAAGCCTTCTTCAGTCTGTATGTCTTTTGTATAACTGGTAAACTCTAAAAGATTGGACAAAGCTTTGCTACACAAGAAATGGAGACCCCGTTAAAGCGTGTAGTTTGTTATACATATATTTTATGGGATTAACCATTTCCCATATATTTTTTGTTATTGTTTTGAATACCTTTTGTAACTGAGAAGTCGCTATTCGTTTTGTTTTTGTCGCGGTCATACAAACAGCATGGAATTTCAAAGCATCGCGTAGCGACATGCTTTTTGAAAATGTGACTAACGCTTTATACTACAACGAAATGTATAAATGTGAACTTCTTCTTTAGGTATTTAATAAAAGTCCTTTAACCGGGTAAGCCATTACGGACGGTGAATGAACGAAATGGTTCACAGGATACTCAAATGTGCCCGAGGTCCCTAGAAATTAGAAGCTGACATTTATTTTCTCATGATAAGAGGAAACCCTGGAAAAAGCTTTATCCAGGTAATTCACTCTAACCGAGATTCAAACTCGGGAACTTTTGAATGTGAGGCAGACCCCCACACCACAGAGGTGAGCTAATCTGATTTGCAAGTTTATCTGGATTATAAATATTAGACAAAAAAATGAGATTTAGAAAAAAGAATTTGTGTAATGGTGAGAAGAGAAAGTTATGTGAATGCACCACGTTAGATTGTTCTCGTGGTAATGTAAAGAGCGTGGAGTTTCAAACACACCAGATCAAAATCTGACTATCGTTTGAGCTACTGCAATCTTCTTATACTTACAACGAAGTTTGTAATGGCAGTTCATCTCAATTAACAAGAAGACTCTCACGCAATCCGTGTAGGACAAGGTTGGAAAGATAGTATCAGATTGAAAAATTCAATGTCATAGCCGAGATTTGAACTACCGATGTTCCAGTTTACGTCCAGGTGGCGATGCGGTAACGCGTGCGGCTCGTATTCGGGATATCCCTAGTTCGCTTCCCGGTGACCGCCCAATGTGATCCACAAGTTTTTTTCGGAAGTTTTCCCGGGTCGTCAGGCAAATGCTGATATAATTTCTCTCAGCCCCCGAATATCGTTCAATTCCTCATTTTGTTTATCATTAACCCCGTTAGGTCTGTTTCAGGGTTAGAAGTGTCGGCGATGGTGTTCTAGTGTGACGTGGTTAGAGAAAAGATGCTCTCTGTGGAACCATATCCGTCTCTCGGTCTTCGGCTGGTTGCCAGAGTATACAGACCACCTTTGGAAGGCGTTGGAACCTCTGTGTGGGGTGGGGTCCCCGGTTTTCTAGCCCGGCTGTCAGGGTCTCTCAACCTGGAAACTTTAGGAACCTTGTCATTGCTATGCCGTCACTCCTGGTTCCGGCCGCCCGGTGTCTCTCACCTCGTCCCTCCCTCCTGGGGGCGTCCATCGAGGGACACAAGTACAATATCCTCATTCACTGAATCGGGGCCGAGTCCCTCTGTTACACATCCCATTCCATTCCAGATCAAGGAAGAGAAGCGTTTTAAGAATTTAGAACGTGAATCGCAATACAAAGTACCTAAGTCTTTCTTTTGGGCCATCTTCAGATTTGTAACTTGAAAGCAATTTAATTTTCAGAATAGAGCGCATTCAAATGAACCAATTGCAACAAAGGTACTAAAACCTGTCTGCATTAACAATTTCCGGTCACTATATTTAAAATTTAGCTTATATGTTATCCTAACTGAACAAAACAGCTATACAGAAACTGCATATTTTGCGCCAAACGTTGTTTCCTTGTATCGATTAAGATTTCCTTCTTTTGGATACAATACCTACATAGGTGTTTTAACTCCACATCCACTATACGACTGGCACGATTTTTTTCTCTTTCTCTTGTGAGTGTGTGTAAGCGGAATTATGTTTCAAATAAAACAATCTTTATTCGTTTTTCAGTAACAAACGCAAAATATATCTCATTTTGAAGAAAATTTAATGTTGCACTTAATTGTGCCCAAGCCGCTTCACCAGTTTGACAATAATATTACTTTTGCTTCCACGTTTTTAAAACATTACATGAATGTTATGAGAACTGAGTATGCCAACTGTATGGAACTACACACTTAGCGCTAAACGTTGTAATCAATATCTATGAAAATTAAAAACAAAACGAACTTATATTCAAGGTAATAAATACCCCCTGCTTCAGAGTACACGTAGAGCGTTCCATTGGTGATTATTTACATATTATTATTATTATTATTACTTATTACTAGCAATAAACGTTAAAAACATGATGTACAATATGCGAACTTTGTTTCTCAAGAAAATGTTCTGAATCTTAAACTTCAGTAGCACCCCTATAAAGAGTGCAATATTTGACTTTTAAATAACATTATACAAAGAAAATGTTAATTTCTTTCGCTTGAATAAATCTGGTAAACAGTAAGGTATTTACTTTCATCTTCTTTCGTCTTAAATTCAAGTCGCTGAATTATACGAGCATGCACAGAAGTAAATGTGACATTTGAGAAGATACCGGCACTTACTGCTGGCTATAGCCAGGTATGACATTTCTTCCCTCTGTTCCTCCACACCCCTTGATCCATCCGAAAGCATTTGAGCCTTCTGTACACACGCATTCATACGCATAAACATACATGCAATCTCACTCTCACGCCCGAACACATACACACCGCACTTACAACACACGCACCCACATGGCAGACGCTCACACACAGCAGAGACATGCACACGCACGCACACACAGACATGCATGGAAACATACAATTTCTTTCTTTCATTATTGTGTTCTGTCTTTCTTTCTTCTTTTTGATCCGCGGACACCTAAACACATAGATACGCATGCAAAACACATTCTAACACTTCATTCAAGCACATTAAAATGCATGAACATCTACGGGCACGTCCGAACATATGCGTAAACACCTGTTGAAATATAAGACATATCAACACAGAAGCATCCAAAAATCCTCCACACCCAACACGTATACACGCATAAACACACACATAAACACCTCCGAGCACATCTTTAAACACATTGACATGCATCAAGACATACGAGCACCTCCGAACACATAGAAACAAATGCACAACAGATTCTCAGATTTCTTCCAAACACCCAAACCCGCATGAAGACTTACGGACACACCCGAATCCATATACAACACATATTGAAAGAGTTTGTACGCATAACCATCGTTTATTATTAAATTCAGTGCTTGATTGAACCGAAAGGTTCGTGACCTCTCTATAAATAGGGTGACCTTGGGCACTGGACTTCATTGTGCTAATTAGTCTTGAGGTGTAAACATCGTGTTCTCTCCAAGAATAATCAGCTTTCGAGAGTGGATAAACGTTATCAAGTAGAGGAAGTCTGCATCAAGAGTAAGGATGAATAACTCTGCATATAAGGATATCATTTTCAGCGTTACGGGATACGTTGTAGTAAATGTAGAAAGAAATCCTCCCAGGTTATGACAATAAAAGGCATGAGAAGAGCTTCAAGTGGCTCTTCAAGTGTAAGCATTGCAATGTACCCTTCAACGATGGTTATAAGGCACGGCGGGATGAAGATGTATGTGAATTAAGCAGTTATGAGAAGAAAAGCAGATTGAAGCCCACTAAACATCAGTTATTATCAACAATGGATCACTGTGACTTGAAAGTATACAAGACAGCGTTTGAAGGACGATTTAAATCGTAATTTATGCGATGCGATTCATCTAAGGACCTGAATATGTACCTACATGAGTCAAAACAATGAATAATTCAGGCAGTGCATAAACTTTAATATTCACATAAGAGTGACAAATAATCTGCTGGTTGAGTGCCGATTTGTGAATAGTATCGGAGAAACCTGTGACAGAACATTTAAACATGGAATCAGCCTGTGTTTTAGAAACGGATCTGGACTCAGCGTTGGAAGCGAAATTCAAGAAGTTGGCCACTGAAATGTGGGAGTCGCAGCTTAAGGGAAGCAACTGGGTTTACTTGCTGTGGAAGGAGTTTGACTCCGTATCAACAACTACAATCTGATACGTGGGAGTAGCTACATACCACTACCTCCGTCTGTTGAAGCAAGAAAAGTCTGCTTAAACATCTAGAACTACAGGGACCAGAATTGCTCCATGTATTATGTGCTATCCAAATTCATAGGGAAGAATGCACAACATGTGAGCAAATACAATCAACTTCAAGAAAAGTAAGACTTCAGCTGTGTTCACTACCCTACTCCACTTTCTCAGAAGCTTAACAGTATGTCCATCAACTTTTCGGGCTGGATGAGAAGCATGAAGTGTATACAATAAAGGGTACTGATACTGAACTACCTGAGCAACGTGACCTGTTGCTATTGAGTGACAGTCATGGAAAACATCACTACGTGTATATCACGCATTTTGAGAAGCTGGTTTGACGTCAGATAAAGAACGTGATTATACATGCAAGCGCTGCTTTACAGATTTTGATGATCTGTGTCGAAGTGGACTGGAAAAACTACAAGAATATGCAACCATCTATAACCAACATGGTGTTGCAAGGGTAGTAATGCCTACCAAAGAGATATCAATTTTATAGCTTAAAAATGTTGAGAGGATGCTGAACATACCTTATGTCATCTATGCGGACTTTGAGAGTCTTCTCACTCAGTGTCATACCTGTACACCCAATCCTGAATCTTCCTATACAACCCCTTATCAAGGCACATACCAATGAGCTTCTGTGTTTACGTCAAGCCGTCATCCGCCGTTAAACATCTCCAAACTGGTCTTCCTAAGCAACCCTACGTATACCGTGGTTATGATGCTGCTCAGAAATTTATGGAATACCTGTCATCCCTTGCAAAGATTGATAATACATACAAATCTACCAAGCCTCTCAAAATTACGGATCAACAGCAAAAAAATTTTGAGTCTTCTATAATATGCTACTTTTGTGAAAATCCCCTTATAGAAGAGAACTATGACGTTCGCGATCATAATCACATCAACGTTGAATACCGTGGAGGTCTTCATAATAGATGCAATTTAGCCTGCAAAATACCTAAATATATTCCTATCCTCATACATAACCTTAGCGGACATGACTCTCATTTCATTATTAAGGAGTTGGGATGTACAAGTGAACGTGTGGATGTAATTCCTAACTCTGAAGAAAGCTAGAGCTCATTCTCCAAGTATGCCGGAGATATAAAGCTCCGGTTTATGGATAGCTTTCGGTTCCTGAGTACAAGCTTGTATAAGTTGGTAAAACCTCTAACGTCATATCCTGAGACATTGAAGTAGTTTGGTCCTGAGAAGTCGTTATTGATAACACGGAAGGGCGCATTTTCCTATGATTATGTCACGTCATTGGAAGTTTTGAATGAGATCTACCTGCACCCTAAGGACTGCTTCTACAATAGATTAAATGAAGAAGAAATTAGTGCTGCTGGTTACGATCATGCTGGAAATGTATGGAGTTTGATGTGAGAAACCTGGGATAATACAGGCAATCTCTGCTTAACCTCAGATGTTCTTCTTCTAGGTGATGTCTTTGAGATATTTAGAGATCAGACCCTGAAAACTCGTAAAGTAGACCCCACCAATCATTTCACCTCTCCAGGACTTACCTGGGACGTTATGTTACTGTATACTGGAATTAAGCTGGAACTGCTACAAGATTATGATCAACTACTCATGGTGGAATCCGGCATCAGAGCAGGAATGCAGTAGCTAATAATGCCAACATGGAGAAGTTTGATCCGTCAATACCTACCCAATTTATCACATACGATGATGCTAATAATCGATATGGTTGGGCAATGTGCCACGCCCTTCCTTATGATGGATTTCAGTGGGTTTCTCCTAATGAAATCAACTTACAAAGACTACAAGAAGATGATCGTTAGGGATACATATTAGAAGTTGACGTTCAGTAACTTGCTGAACTTCTCGTATATTCACCACCATCTAACTTTCCTGCCTTAGTGTATGAATCCTAAGTACTGGACTACAAAGAAACTAATACCCCACCTTGGACCTCGGAAGAAGTATGTAGTACATTACACGACTTTGAAGCAGGCTCTTAGTCATAGATTACGGCTAACAAATATGCATCGTGTGCTACAATTCCAACAGTCTCAGTGGTTAAAACCTTATATGGAATTTAACAACAGACTACAACAACAGGCTGCAAATGATTTCAGGAAGGATCTCTATAAACTGTTCCATAATGCCATGTTTGGAAAAACAATGGAGAACCTGCGTAATCGTATGGATATACGACTGGTTCCATTCGAGAAGATTCTGGAAATGTTAACAGCCAAGCCTACGTTTATCGACCGAACAATATGTGCAACATATCTAGCTGGCATGCATATGGCCCCCCGACATATCGTGTTCAAATGACTTATATATTTTGGAATGAGTTTTTTTGGACATCTCCAAGGCATTAATGTACCAGTATCATTATGACGTGTTTTTACTGTGTAATGGAGTTGAAAACTTGAAGCCTATGTATATGGACACTGATTGATTCATTCATCGGGTGACAACTGAATATGTGTACCAGGACAAGCTACTTTTCTTGAGCATCTGGATACAGTTGATTATACTCCAAGATATATACGTTATACAGCTCTAAACAAAAAGGTACTTGGAAACTTTAAGGATGAGGCTAATGGTAGATTCGTCCATCGTTTTGTCGTACTACGACCTTAGATGCATGCACTAGATATGTATGACTCAATGACAGAAAAGATTAAGACATAAAACGTAGCGCTATTAAGCAGTACATTACATTCGACAGGCTATACAGACTGTCTTAAAACCAGAGAAATAATAAGAACGCCCATGAATCTGAACCTGTCACGAGAGCATGCTGTCACCTCAGTGTAAGTGAATAAAATTACATTAAATCCATTCGACGATAAAACAGTCATTGCAGAGAACGGAATAACGATATATGCATATGGACATTACAGCATTGCAAACGGTGCTTAAAAGAATGTGACTTGAAAACGAGAATTGCCTCAGTGAGTCTACAATTTCAAAAAATTGAAGCTTACTCAAGTGCTGTGTATACACGTAGCAGACACCTGACGAATATAGAAGAATAAGAAGATGGAAGACGAGGCCTAGCATTATCCTAGCGCTGGTCTCCAGCCCAGAAAAAAAGAGAGGCGCCTACCCTCACAATCCTGACCTAATAAAGCATCAGTTAGCTGGTAAAGTCAATAGCCTAGCCAAAGGTTATCATAGTTACATAGTTTATCACATGTTAACATTAGATTGTTGAGAATTCTTTAAAAGGAGCCGATATAACTGTAAAAACGGTAGAGATGGTTATAGATCACCACACGCTCTGTATAAATCAAGAGAAACATTTTATAAACATGAGAAAATGCCGCAAAACCTAGTGCCAATGCTATGAAAGTACCTGGTGCTATTTTGTAAAAACCATCAGAATACTCTAAAGATCTGTATCAATATCATGAACATACCACCTCCTCCTTATAAAACCGATCATAATATTCCAGAACTCTGTGCCCATAAAGCCCATAAACGCACATTAAATGCTCTACAGTTCCTATTCCAGTGGCTAAAATACCCGCGAAAATGTTCTAAAATGCACAACTCCTAGTACACTAGCTAAAATACCTTCTAAATGCTTACACCAGCACTCTAGAATACTTGTGTGTGTCCAAAAATGTCGTAAATCCAGTATGAGGATGCCCAATACCTGCTCCACTGCACCAAAACACAATCAAATTAGCCGCAAAAGCCAGCTAAATATGTACCCCAATAAAGGCTTCTAAGGTTCCGAAACAGTTATATTGTGCCCGTGCTTGAAATACCCCTGAAACTGTTATTCTACCCTTCTGTTAAACACCACTATATACCTTTAGACCATGTTTTCCCTAGCATTTCTCTCCGTATTGCATGTCTCTTCCCATATAAACGCATTTTCTAGTCCTCAACACCCTCCTAGTCTAGCATCTCTACCGTAGAAACCCATATTCCGTCCTTAAACATCTGTCTAACCTGGCATCTCTCCTTGTAATACCTATTTCAGCCATATAAACGTATATTCTAGCTACAACACTCTCCTAGTCTAGCATTTCTCCACGTTGTACCTATCTCTCGCGTATAAACCCATATTCCGTCCTTCAATCCCTGTCTAGCTTGACATCTCACCTCGTATTCCCTATCTCTGCTGTGTAAATGTCTTTTCTAGTCTCCTACCCCGCCGAGCCTAGCACCTTTCCACGGTTTCCTATCTCTTTCATATAATGCGCGTATTCTACCCTTCAACGTTATATTTTCCCATAAAGCGTATATTCTACACTTTCAACACTTATGTAGCTGGTATCTCTCCTCGTAATCCCTATATTTTCCCATATAACCGCGTGTTCTACCCATCAAGCCCTTTCTATCCTAGCATCACTCCTCATATTCCCTATCTCCCCGTTACAAACGCATATTCTACCCTTCAAGCACTGTCTATCCTAGCATCTCCCTTCGTTTTCCATATCTTTTCCTTAATAAACGAAAAAACGTGCGACAGCTTCCCCTTTAGTATCTTACTTCGATCAAAGCGTGTTGTTTGGATAATTCCTGGGCGCTAAACGAAACGTGCAGTTATTATCACATTGATCTGTGGCCAAAATTCTCTATTAACATAAAACTGCAAAGCATTAATTCAATGCTGTGAGATGGCTCACTTCTTTGGCTTTTGATTAATTAAAAGCTTTCAAACATCACCTAATTTGGGTTCCGCTGATTTCATTCCTTTTACTTATTCTTTTAGTAGTACTTAATGTCCGCTCTTGCAGCGTACTGCACTACAGGTGGTGGTCACTAGCAATAAATTAAATTTAATGATATTTGGGGAAGGAAATTTGTGGAGGAAATGTTCCAGGCCTAAGTTTAGGGTACTTCCCCGGCAGTTGGTAGTTATCAGGACTGGAAAATAAAACCTGCCCTTGTTCGGTCCTGGCGGGGTCGGAACGTAATCCTCCAGTTCACGAGTTCATGTCATAACGACCTCGGCCACTGGTGTCGGTATGATGATTTTATTTCCCAACCCCATTTATGTAGTAATACCGTACCAAAATTAGTAACGATAGCCGAAATGTAGACATGTTCTGCTTTACACAGCGGTATCTCTCCTTAAAGTTACGATATTCATAAAAAGGTCATCTCAATTGATAGCATACTGAGTTTTTTTTAGAGACGTCAATTAAGATGTAGGATATGAAACGCTCATAACTTCCTCACTTTTAGTCACAGCTTTATGAAATTCAGATGTATTTCACACTCCTATATGATATACATGTGTTGTAAATTTCAATAAAATTGAAGAAGTATGATTGCACCCCACATCATCAGCGACTTGCATCAACAGTTGGCAAAGACTCTGCGGTTGAAACTTCGTCGTTGTGGGTGATGTTGGAAGTCCCACCCATGAACAGTTACGTCGAGACTTGGTGCAGTGCAGTGTAGTGGGTGTAATAGTGGCAGCAATGTATATTGTGCGTGTGCGGGGATCGCTCAAACAGACCGGTAATAGGTATCATCGGTGGCACTCGAGACTCCATTCTTTTTGTATTAGTTTCACACACATGTTAATAGGCATTTCAATATTTAACTTCTTCTTTGAAAGACATTTCTGCTCCTTCTTACCTTTGTGAATATCCAGATATTGTTTTTTTGTAATAAGTTTGTGAAATATGTCATTATGTCATTTCCTTTTCTGTAATTTTGTTTAAAAAGTCCTTCTTGCTTCGACGGGGACGTCGATTTGGGTAGCTAGGGGGAGATGTGGCATTTGGTTGTGGTAATACTATTGTAACATTTGTGGATGGCAACATTGTTTGGTCTATTTTAAAACTGGCAACACAGTCCGGTAATGATGTAAGAAGGGTGGGAGATAAACCGGTTCTTCTGAGTAAGCGTCTGATGCTAAGTCTGTCTTCCAACGTAACGACCAGTGCAGACATGTGAATGAGGACGCTCCGTCAGCGGAAGGTAACATGTATCTTCTTTTGTTGTATTATAGATTGTACATCCAAATTCCTGGCATGTGAATTATTTATGTAGATTGATCCTTCCTTCCACACAATGATTTACATATATTTTAGGAAGTTTTAGGTGTTCTAGGAGCTTTGTTGAGCTCGCCCCGTCGGACCTCGTGTAGTTTGTGATGTTTTAAACTCCGGTACCATTCTCTACCCCCCGTGAGTTTTGAAAATGTAAGAGGTTACGACAGTATTTTGAACAAACCAGATAGGTATTTTTTTAAAAATTGGAATTCCTTTATGCACAGATTGGTGTAATCAAATGTGTCGAATTAATGGGCTGTATGTGAAATTGGTAAGGAGTTAGCAAAGCAGCTCCTCGAGCAACCATAGCTCCTCCACGCATTTCATAACCCTTGCCTGATTCCCGCAAGCCATGTTCACTGGCAGTTTTCGCATGGCTCGTTTTTTATGGTGGCCATGGTTGATGTCCACTAGAGGCTAGGATGCAAGGCAGTTTTAGACTTGTTGACAAAATCAACTCAGTTTTAGTAATTCTTCTTCCGTAGGTAGGAAAGGTAGAACCAGAATGAAATGCAATGTAAGTCGACATTGGGGTAGGTTATCTTAAGAGATGTTGGGAATACCTGTGATTTACCTGGAAAATTTGAGTCACATGGAGAATTTCGAGATCTTTTGTCATACTGATATTGTAGCTCAGATAGCGTAGCAGCGGCATGCTAAGCCGAAGATAGCTGGTGCGAATTTCAACCATGGCACTAGATGCTTGCCATAAGCAATTCGGAATTGAGGGATCTAAAATAAATTTTATGGACAGTTTTGTAAGAAAAGGAATAGAAAAAGGGTTGCCAACCCCTTTTAAGTAATGCAATGTTTTGCGACCTTTTTGTAGTGCTTTTTCGTTTTATATGCTTAATTTGTGTATAATTCACTTCCTTGCCGTGACTTTTACTTTTGTTTGTAAAGCCAAACTTTTTTGTGACATGTCACTTAATCAATATATCTATTGCTCTTACCGTTTTACAGGCCAATATTAGCAAGGGAATAATAATAATGATTATAATGGTAATAATAATAAGCTGATCCCATACCGCCCAAATCTACACTGCCGTTTGTATAAATTGCAACGCTAAAAAAGAATTCCCCGAATAACTCCAAACTTGGTGGAAGTGTAGAAGAGTGTGCAAGCAATAAGTGATTAGGTTTGCAGAGAGATGGGATACAGGTAGGCCGAGCAGAGCCCTCTCGTGTCGGTCCGACAAGGTCAGTGTTGCGCCCAGTGTAGTCAGTGCAGAGCTGTCAAACAAGGTGGAAACAATAAATAAAGTGTCAGTATGCCTCGTCGACGTCAAAGGGAGCCATATCGGTATGTGAGTGAGTTCGAATGAGGCATATCGGTCTCCGGGAAGCGGGTTTGTCATACCGTGACATATCGGCTCGTACAGGGCATGATGCTACGACAGTGATGTGAGTGTGGAAGCAGTGGATAGATGAAGGTCGTGCGCACGAAGAGGGGGTACTGGACCACGGAACATGACCACAGCACGGGATGACCGTCATCTTGTCCGCATGGCCATAACGGACCGTACAGCTTCATCCACAGTGTTGGCTGGACGCTGGAGCACTGCAACAAGTGTGAACTTGTCTGCATCAATGGCTCGTCACCGTCTGCTGCAGGTTGGACTGGTTTTATGCATGCAATTACGTCGGCTTCCATTGTCCAGAAACCACAAGCTCCTCCGACTGCAATGGGCACATGAATACCGGCCCGGGTGCTGAGTGGCAAAATGTAGTCTTTTCGGACGAGTCCCGCTTCAACGTGTCCTACAGTGATGGCCGTATACGCATCCGGCGGTACCGTAGTAAGCGCAACCTGGAGGGCTGCATTGTTGAGCGGCATAGCGGACAAATACCAGGTGTGATGGTTTGGACCGCCATTGGTTACTACAACCGATCTCGCCTCCTACGAATTGAGCGCACTTTGAACAACAACCGGTACCTAAGGGTGGTTGTGGAGCCTGAGGTACTCCCCTGCTTCAGGCATCTCCACAGGCCACATTTCAACAGGACAATACTCGGCTACATATCACGAGGAATGTACAAGCCTTCCTCGAAGAGCGGGGAGTACCATTGCTTCCCTGGCCTGCACATTCGCCTGACATTTCGCCCATCGAACATGTCAGGGATATGGTTAGCCGTCAACTGGTGTGTCATGGTCCTCCACTAACCAGTGTCTCGGATTTGTGGGCTCGAATACAAACTGCATGGAGGGAAATCCATCAGGAACATATTCAGAACCTTTTTGATTCAATGCCATCGCGTATAGCACCTCTAAATGCAGCGCATGGAGGCCATACCGAATACTGAATATTAGGACTCAAAGGTCATGTACAGATTTGAAAATTTTATCGTTTGTTACTTGTCATGTGCCTAACCTGTGGTATTAAATTCATTGAATTCATGCGTTTCCTTCTTGGTGTTGTAATTTTCAGAAACGGCAGTGTATTAAATGGGCTATTCAAAGTAAGGCACTATTTTATTTCTCCTGAAAACCTTATTTATTAAACTGTTTTTTTTCTTCGCGTCCTTTAATTTGTGCTGATTTGCTTGGATCTATACTTTTATTGAACGGCCAGTCACTCAGAATAGCCTGTCATGACGTCTATGTTGCTATCTCCGGTACTAGATTTTGTTTTTGTATGGTTTGTCGCCTTGCCCTGAAGGGGTTGGTGCCTGCCTGCCTGCCTCGTGGCCGGTCGAGTGAGTCTGTGGGTTTCGGTAACGTGGAATGATTTACTTACCGCTGTACTCGTGGTGGCAGTTGGGAGAGCAAGTGACGGAGTGGAAACGCCTTTAAATTTGTTTGCTTGTCAGTACTTCTGAGATTCTTTTCAAAATTCTGTAAGATGGTTTAGCATTTATTAGCGAATGTGCTAGTTTAAATTGTTCTAAATTCCTTGGCTAACTGCGTTACACTTCCGTGCGTTTTCCCGACGGGAGTTTCGACTTTGCGACACAAAGGTAAGGTTTGCTTTCACCTCGTGTATTCTAGTTTGATGGAAGTGGGGATGTTGAAGTCATATTTAAAGTCATTATATTTGTAGTAATTATTCTAAGTGACTGGCCCTCTTATTTAGTTGCTTTAAAGTGTTTACTTGTTCTAGTAAATTTTCACTACATTCGTGTAAGAGTTATATTGGCCACGCGTTATTGAGCTGTTCCATGTGACCTGGACGTGTTCCTTTTGTCATTACATTTGTAGCAATTATGCTAAGTGACTAGCCCACACATTTAGCTGTTTTAAAGTGTGTAGTTAATCTGTAAATTTTCACTTCATTCTCGTAAGAATTGAATTGGCCGTGTGTTATGCAGCCGTTCCATTTTACATGTACGTGCCTCTTGGTAGTTACGCACTATGGTTATAAATTGTAATTCCTAAAAAGGTTTCCATTAAGCAAGGTATTTGTATAAAATATTTTTGAAACTAGTGGAGTTTGGTCATTGATTAAAGTTAGAGAAGTTTAAGGGCTTGCGAGCACTACTGGACAAATTGTTTCGTGTGGTAGCTATCGGTTGACCGTTTCGGGCTTAATTTTTATCAAGGTTTGGCTATTTTATCATTTGCCTCTTTCTGTTTCACTGTTTAGTGCTTGGCTTAAAATTTCACTGGTTTACATTACGTGAGAACGTTCGTTTTGGCATTGCTAAGCTATTTGCCCTTTTAGTGCATGTGATTAAGGCTTCTTTCGTTTAACCTTGACTTAGGTTTAATCTTTTTTCTTTCAGCAACAGTTTTATTAATAGTTGTTTAAGGTATTTTGTGGTTAAAAACTCGGATTAACGCACGAGTTGGATGTTTTCGGCCTCTTTGACATGTATATGTAGTGGCCGATTATTATGACAGTTAATTAGGAATTTAAATTTACATGGGCATGGTTTCCAGATGTCTGTATAAACTTTAATACATGCCACATTAACGTTATATAGCGTTTGCAAAGATTGAGTTCTTTGATTCCGGTCCTGAACAACTATTTCCTTGGCTGGTTATTTCGATTATTGTTTAAGGGTTCAGTTAATGTTTTCGAGTATGATTGTTGTTTGATTTTTAATATTAAAGTAATTTTCCAAATTCAACTCTAGGACATTTGTAAAACTTTGTTTTCATTTAATGAGCATTTTGGGTTCTTTTTCATTCTCGTTTGTTCTATTGTTTGTCATTGTTTCTAATGGGGCATTTACAGTGTGGCATATCTGGATAAAATAAAGCCAGTTAAAATTATAGTGTTTTGTAATTAATTTATTTTGGGTGGATATTTCCTTCCTCAGCGTTTTTTTTCCTTTTGGGGGGACTTGTGCTTGTATTACATTGTTTCTTTTTCAGCTTAGGTCTTTAATTTCCCTACGGCACTCGTTAGGGCTTCCCTCTTCGTTTTGCCGGGGTTCCTAGTCTCAGACAAATTTCGGATACTTTTGCTCGATTTCGGTGGCCTCCCAAGGCTTTGTCTGAGGTCGGCGAAATCATTGCAAATTTTACTTTGTATCCCATTGCTATATGTTTTTGAGGGCGATTGTAGATAACACTGAAGGTCTCAATCCACTAAGTGTACTGCATTTGAAATCGTTAGTTTTGCATGTAAATAGCACTGGTTAATTTTGTACTTACTGTGTAGGCGTCACTGGAATATGAGGAGTTCGGGATGTAGATTGCACTGCGAAAGCGTGTTGAATGTTTTTGCACTGACTGTACGGACCATATTGCACTTCAATTAGTTTTCATTACACTGCACTTTCATAAATATGCAATAAAAATGTCGTAGAAATGCCCATAGAATTCATTTTGTTTATCCTTTTTACTTCGCTTAGAAAAATACCATGTGCTATTGACTAAAGAATGCTATAGAAAAATGTGTACAATTAATGTTTATCTTTTTAACTCACTTTGGAAAATATCAGTTGTTCCTGACGAATGCTGAGCGACCAATTTGACCCTATTCATACATACTGATTTGCTTCTGAATGTATTGTTAGTAATTTATTCTAAAAGAATCTTTTCCGTGTGTGGAGTTTCGGTGCTACTTATTTTGACATAGACGTCTGATCAGACTTGAATTCTTCCACGAAAATATATAAAGAGTGATGACAGGAATTAAACTATTATTGAAATGTGAATGAAGACATTCGCATGCTTTCGTAGTGCGGCCATTGTCTTACTGATTTGACTGCGCACATACGGGAGGGAAAACTGGCGCTTTCGTCGATATAATTTGTAACCAAGTAAGAAGAAAGTTTTGCATTGTTGTCACTTTCGGGTTGTACTGGCATCAAATCACGAACAAATGAGTCACCTACTTCAGATGGTTCCAGCTTATCTTAGTACTCGCCTGCCAGCTCTAAAGCCTGCATTTCTTCCACCGTGCGTTAGTTAAGTGCAATCAGTGTAGAATGACTTCAATAATCGGACACGATTTGCGCGGCATTATAAATAGCCATTTCTAAGATCCAAAATTATAGCATTGGGATCAAACTCTTTATTTAGCTGCGCATCACACGCGCGACAGACAATGCGAACTATTCTTTCTATGACCTTCTGTTTTAATTTGAAAGCAAACAGAATACCAAAGGCACATGGTGACCATTCTTAAAGTCGTGAAGTGTAATTTTTTGAGAAAAGAATTTAACGCAATACTCAAATGTATCGCCAAGATACACCAATGGGCACGTTACTAAAAACGTTCAAATTCTTGCTACAGGTGAAAATTACAATCACGCTGTCTTTGTCTTTGTGAATTACAAATTGTTAATACAAGTTTGTTTTAATTATCTTGAGTCAGAATCTTGCTAGGTGTTTCATTTCGGTCAACGAGAAATTTCTTTCTGCGCGAATTATAAACGTGTTTCTTAATTGGAGTTAAACCATTAATATAGAACTATATAATTGTAAACAGGCAATTCTTTCAGTACAGATCGAGCAACTTTGCTTGGGTGTGCAGATATATCTTGGTAACCTTTCGTTATGTACATCTTTGTTATGATTATGAACCAAATCGTTTCTATCAACATTACTATTATTTCCTATAGTATAAGTTTTAGCGTTGAGTTTTCCAAAAGTACACCTCCATTTCACTTCACCCATTTTCATTTCACTGTCGTAATAAAATTTAAAAGCATCTATAATGATTAAATATTTGCCTCACTCACCCTCACAGCGTACAACTCATGACATTACTTATAGGTACTGATACAGGATGCAGTTCAATTGGGAACACAGACTCAATGACAACGACTGACATTATTGATACAGTTCAGTAGAGAAAGATGTGTTGGAAATGGTAACTAACCTGTGCGGTGGGACTGCTTGTTTATACTGTCAGCGATTATTCAATGAAACTGGTGACATTGAGCCTACCATGGATTGAGCAACGCGGTAGTCTTGACATTACTTTTCACAAAATACACCAAAGTACTAAACAGTGCTATTTACATTACATAATTACAACGATACAGTGCAGTTTCCTTTTTGAAACCGAGGCCTTTGTTGCAATTCAGAGTTTCCTTCATCTTCAGTAGCATTTACCGTGGTGCAATTCTTCATTTTTCAGTGCAATTTACTACCACCCATTTTTTATGCTTCTGGTGCCACGCAGACTGCATTACACGTTTATAACTAAATACGATATTTGGTTTGCGTGTCCAGTAATCCCGTTCCTGTTGTTTCTTCCACCAGTTTAATGCTGTTCTTGGAGATACTCAATATAGTTCCGCAGTCTTCGCAACACTATTACTTTGCTCACTAAGGGCAATAATTTTGGGTCTGTTGCCAATGTCCTTTCTTCCCTATAAATGGCATATAATAAAAAGGATAATGTTTACAGGACAATTTTATCCAACCACTCCACATAATGCTAGCCTTTCGTCCCCCTTTCCTTCACTCCTGAGCTTTTAAGTCTGGACTTTGACATCCAAACAATAGGAGAGGGATACATCTGTCAAGGATCTTCCAGC
This sequence comes from Deroplatys truncata, assembly GCA_030765065.1. NCBI lineage: Eukaryota > Metazoa > Arthropoda > Insecta > Mantodea > Mantidae > Deroplatys > Deroplatys truncata. Next base: position 342,872,748 of record CM060990.1, on the reverse strand, counting down.
CATTCAGGAAACATGCTTCAGTCCATAGCCCCTATCACCGCTCACTCAGTTAAAGCCAATAAAAGATTAGCAGCGTCGATGAGGTGTGGAACACAGCTGATAAGAGGACTCGGCCAACTTTAAATAAAGAAAAATGCTATGGGAAACTAATAACTTCGGCACTTTTTTGCACCCGGCTGTACTAAACCGGTTACACAGTAAGATTTCGATCTCATAACAAGCATGAGCAACATGTACAGCTTTGTACACTGGTATACGTTTAATTGGTGTTTTAGTTGTATTAATATTCCAGAAAAACAGTTTTAAATCCGATTTTCAAAACACATTAAATCTATGTTGCACATAGAGAAGAGATAAGGCGAGGGTAAAGGAGGGAAAGAGTGGGAAGTGAGAGAGAGAGAGAGAGGAATACAGAATGAAAAGAGAGGGGTCAGAACAGTGGGAGAGGAGTTAGTAAGAGAAAGAGAAAGTGATGGAAGGGAGGAATTTCTGCCAGAATGTGAACAAGGTTCCCCTCGAAGTGAAGGGTTAACGTTAGAGACCAGGAAGTGGGTGAGCGTAAATGTAGATTGTAGCCTGACTAGTGTGCAGCAGTGAAGATCGGTCGTATGGATTTACTAGTGTTCCCTATGAATGACGAAGCAAGCAGACAACGATTTGTATCAGTGTTGCTATAATATGATGTGTGCGGCGAGTGCTCTGTTTATGGCGGTGTATACCTGAAGTAGCTGAAGTCTGTTTTTTATGATGACATGAATTCTGAAGAAGAATCAGTTCCGACTAACTCAAGCAGAAGCACAAACACCGAATCCGCATGTGTTAGGAGTTTGCAATTCCCATTATTAAAGCAGATGCAGAAATTAAAATTTAAAACTCAGAATTTTTTGCTGTCGACAAAACCCCAAAGTCAGTTATTAATCCTACCTGGATGAAACTTGGAGAAGTAAGAGGCAAGAACGCATTTAAATTCACACGGTTTTCCAGTGCTTCCCGCATAAAACTGTGAACGCCAATGGGCGCTCAGTTTCAGTACCATATGAATGCTTCTAGGCTAGTTCTCGCAGCGGTAACTCACGTAACTTGAGAATGAGTGTGTTGAAGTTGTTGCGTACACTAACGTGCATAAAATGTGGCGCATTTCCCTAAATCGCAATAGTTTTTTTCCATCCGTAAGGTTTGCATCTTCAGGTAGCCAAGCTTTGATTCCACCCAGCCGTATTACTTTTCTGTATTACTGGACTGAAAAACAACCCAGAGACACAAAAACCAACCACTGAACGATGTTATAAATGAAGTGAAATGGTGTGTTTCTATGCCGCTTCTGTGAAAGAGTTTCGCTACAATTGTTACAAAAGGAAATTGCATACCAATACTATATAATTCGGTATTCTAGAGGAAGAGTGAAGAATTATTTGCATGTGTCGTTAAACTGAACAACACCTACGCCATTTATATAAGAGCTTCCATAAGCGATATGAATAAGAAGACAGAGCAGTGTTTTTTCATGTTTATTTCCACGTTTTTACCACATATTTTATTTTTGGCCTAAATTCAACGAAGCATTGCCTTAACGGTACTACGCCAGTGAGAATATGTAGCAGTGTAGTGTTACCCTTTGGTATTTCGACCATATTTTGGAGGAGTGAAAGGGCGCTAATGACTTTTCTGGTTTTGCGCTCTTAAACCTCACTTCATTCATTTGGGGGAGTGAAAGTCCCCTGCAAATTCGGTGGTTAGAAGATATGGTCGAGGAACATAGCAGCTGACATTGGAAGAGGGAAGAGCTACAGTTGTCATTGCCAAAATTATCAGCTGCGTTCCACTATGGACTGCTTTTTGTGCACGTTCAGTATACATGCGGCCATTTAATATCTTTAGCAGGCCATACTTCGCGTTCTTAGTTCAAATAGCTGTTGATTTTGGAGCTGTGCGCAATTTAGTGCTGCTAAGTGACCCTATGTGCTTTGAGATCCAAGTTACTGTAGTGTTGGAGGGAATAATGCTAGAAATCTTAGAATTGACATAAAATTATATTATTCCTATCTGCTGCTACTCACTTCTGGACAGAAAATAACTACACGATTTTCCATAAAATGTTTGGAAAGAAACCTGAGGACCTTTTCCATGCGCCAAGGAGATTAATATCGGCAATTCATATTAATGATTGATTATATTGATGGAAACATGAATGCCAATTTTAATTACGTAAGCTAATTGAGAGTTAACGCAGCTCTTCAGAAACCACTGACTTTGCCTTTTCCTCGAATCGACAGTCACATGTTTCCATATGCTCACTTTTGAAAATTTGTTTATATTTGCGGCCCTAAATAAGGCGAGTTTCTTTTTTGTAAACTTTTTCTTTTTGCTTTTCCTTCGTTTTTAAATTTTTCCCTGTTTCTGATTGTTTATAACTTATTTATAACTTTTTACGTTATAAAGTCATTCAGGGAAGGACAGAACACTGGCTAAAAACGGAAAATTGTATTAGTATGCTAGTTTTATCTTATATTCGGAATATCCAAGCCTTGAATGACTGTTCTGTGTTGCTGGATCATCTTCCATGTCTCGGCACGTAAAAGTTGTAGATGAGGCAGCATACACTCAGCTGGATTGTCCAACGTTTGCCGCCGAGTAAAATTACCCATTATCAGCCAGAGAAAAGAAAATTATGCAATGGCGTGCTTACCTTAGGTAGATTCAAATGTAAAACATCGGAGTACTGAACATTCCATCCGGTAGGTATTAAAGTACGACAATGTCCTAAAACCCAAGTCCAGACCGTTACTTTACCGGAACGTTCCATCATTCAATGTGGAAGTGAATCTCTGGTGTTGCAAGGTGGGCAGCTGTGGGAAATAGTCATCCGGTGGCGAAAGAGTTTGTCTGCCGTTGGAGGAATTTCATTTACAATCTCATAGGTTACTGCAATCCAGTCGGAGTTAAACTGTAGAAGCTAAAATATCTCCAAAGGCGCTTCCAGGGCAGTTGTGGGTATTTCAACAGTACATTAGTGGTAACAGTAGCAGCTCGAGCAAAAAAGGCGTTAATATTCTTTACAGTGCGAAATTCACCATTCTCAACTTTCTCCGGTGGTAACTGGCCCAAAACCTGACAAACTTCACGTAACATCCGGGGAAACTTGTCATTTTCACCCTGATTACAAATGTGCATTTTCGTTGCAGTGCGATGTTGATGGGGTCACCCTGACTATTCATGGCAAGCAGATGCATTTTAAGCATTAAGGCTTGAGACTGACGAGCCACCTCTAGTAATCTCTAGCCGCCTTGGACCTCAGGGAGACGTAGTTGAGTACGCGCAATGCAATAGAGGTTTCCTGTCCAGATAAGATAACCTAACACCTGTTCTGTTCTCTGGCAATGGCGTTTTGTGGGCTGGAGAACAAGCAGGGAACCAAATTCTGCTTGGCACAATGCTATTACAGAACCACACGTTTTACCAAATTCAGCATTCTGAATGTTACATCCACGTAGGATATTAATACGAGACGTCCAGTTGCATTCCTTCATGTCCGCTTCCTTAGTACTGAAGTAGATCCCCAGAAGCTTTGTACGCTATACAATGGGTATGCCTAAAGTTGATGTATCCGGCGGCTGTAATCCAATTGGTAATATCTCGGACTTCCTCATGATAATTCCGGTCCTCTCCTCATATTGCTGTAAACCATCTCTTAGGCGCATAGCAACGTGGGGTGTGGTAACCATTACAGTAATATCGTCAGCGTAGTCTCCTACCGTAATTCTCTGTCCATACACATCGATTCGAGTAAGAGTGGACTGCAGGCGTCAAAGCAAGGGATCAGCATACAAAGCTAATAATATCATGGACGTGGGACTACCTTGTCAGACCGAGCGTTTAACCGATATAGCAGCTGTGAGATACCCATTGCAAAGGCTTTTAGACGAAGCAATATCATACAGGGCTCCGATAAGATTACTGATCATGTCGGGCACTTTCAAGGCAGCCAGAACGTTTCCATTGTGCCTTGTGAACGACACTGTTGAAGTCTTTCTCAAGGTCTAAATTAATTGCTGCAGCAGACTTTTATTCCTGTGCACAGTGCAATATAAAATATCTGAAGACAAAGAGTGTATGGTGAATCGCCGCTCCTTTATGTATGGCACCTCCTCGCTAATATTATAGGTAGTGTTTCGTGCATACGCGCAATAATTATTTTAACAAACAACTTGTAATCACAGTTCAGTAATATGATTGGTAGATAATCCTGTGGTTTGTTTGACTGAGCACACTTCGGAAGTTGGACTACTATCCCATCTGCAAATTTAGGTGTCAATAGCTCTGCAGACTACATTTCCTGGAAGACTTCAACCAATTCTTTTTGGATATAGCGTCAACAGTGCTTGTAAAATTAATATTGCAGGTCAGCAGATTCTGGAGGAGCATCCAACACATCCATTAACTCTACTGTCAAAACGGGTTGCTTATCCTGCCGCAACTCCTCCGGTACAACCGGAGCAAATTCAGAAATATACGCCTCTACAATATTGCACAATTCTGCGGATACGGAGAATCGTTGGACGTAAAATGATTGCACTTAACGAAGAATTCCGGCTGTAGTGGAATTTTCTGTCCATCGACCTCCAGTCAAGTGAGGAGCTTTTGCCGTCCATGTATACGTTCGTTTGCCAGATGTTGAAAGCTCGCCTTTTCCCCGTCCACCACTTCAGCCGAGTGTACTCTGGCCAAACCCGTTGTAGCTCGCTAGCTTTTCGAGCCCCTATGTGTTCCTTGATCACGCTCACATGATGCTGGACATCTTCACGTTGCTGCTGGCGTATGTGTAGTTTCTGAAGGACTTTAAGATATTAGTTCATGGTTCCTCTCCTAGCTAGAGCTCGACGGCAGGCTGCAGCTCGAAAGAAGTACCGAAGTGCAGGCTTGGCCTTACACATCCACCAGAACGCTTTAGTTGGTGCTAGCAGAAATATTCCTGCAACCGTGACCAAACATCCTAGAAATCCCTGAGAAATTCCTTCTCCATAAGCAACGAGCAGTTGAATTTCCATTAACCTCTACCTCTAATGTAGATCGCTGTCCTACCTTCAATGATATGTAGAAGAGCGTCATAACATTGAATGCTAAAGGCGCTATTTCCGTACGATGAAGGTGTGGTGAGAGTTTAGCAGAATATACATGCGGTCCAGTCTCGAAGCTGATTGGCCTCAAAAAGGTAAACTGGACTGTGTAACCATACCTATGCTTCCAGTTATCCTTTAAGCGCACTTGCTCCACCAGCTACTGCAAAGTAATACACCCATTAAAGGCTCCGCTTTGATCTTTGGCCGCCAGCATACAATTAAAATCAGTGACAAGCACGAAGATAACACTTTGGGCCATGGGTCAGGCGATCTTATTGAAGAAACTCTTCTCGATGTTTCCGTTTATTACTACACCAGCAGGGACGTAGATGTTCACGAAAGTAACATCATAACCTGCCGAAAGAACCCTACTGGAATCTTTGTACACAAAACGTTGTAACCGTAAGCCTTGTCTGTAACCAATCACCGTGCCGGAACCCTCAGGAGCAAGATTAGTGTCGTAATCGAAGCCATAAAAATCCAGATTGCAAATATTCATCTCCTGTAGAAAACAAGTGTCTATATCGTTACTATCAAGAAGTCCCATAAAAGTTGTTTAACCACCTTTCACATTGCGACGGTCGATGCTTGTTTACGTAATATGTTTTTGTGTATTTGTAGCCCCACGTTGTGGGCCAATTTGTAAGAGAACAAATTGTATATGTTTAGAGCACCACGTTGTGGAAGCCAATTTGCGAGTGAATAATGTTTCTCACGTAATGTTGTTTACATCAGTATTGAAGCCATCTTGTGACGTCACTCCTTTGTCTGGTTTGTAGCTCCATCTGGCGTAGCAATTTGCATCAATTAGTTTCCGAAAGAATTTAATTTTCGTATATTGCCCTCCGGCTAGCTATCATCTTATCTTGGTGGGACATGTATCTCTATGCAAGGTTGTGAATCGGAAAGGAATCTTTTATCCAGAAATTATACTTAATGAAGAAAATTGGTTTTATAATTTTTATTGTCGAAACACGTTCACTAACACTTTTACAAATTGATTTAGATACTCGCCAAACTGAAACTGTTTGTAATAACTTCTTACTTATCACTTTTAACTCGCATACTTCAACTTTGTGTATATTTAACTGTATAATACTTTAGATTCTCGCAATTCTGCTGCGCGTAACTTATGACGAACTGACTGACTGAAGACAACGTGTAACGTGCTAGAAATTTTGATGAACTGGGCGACCGACGTGTAATGTGTTGAGGATTTTGTTGAACTGCGGGGCGATCTACCTCGGACCTGGCTTATATACTCCCACTCCTCGACATGCCTAAAGATTATAAATGAACTGTTATTGGCTAATAAAACGCGCCAACATTAGCGTCTATTTTAATATCCAATGAAAACCACGAATACATATTGCTTTTAGGGAAACATTCTAGAAGCTTCTACCGAAACCGCGCGAAACATTACGTAACTTCCTTGTTCCCGGTAATGATAAACAACTCACCCCATCGCTGCATTATTGCGTTATTATTGACAGTTTCAGTAAAGCCGTATATTATTATTTACCAATAATAATTACAATTAATAAACCTCTGAAATCAATGTCACATAAAAATACATATTCATATTACAATCATTATTTACCTTTAAGTAATTTGTGATACAAATTACCGTATCAACATAAGGTTAACGTTGAGCGTTTCATCACATAAAGGTATTTAAAGGGCAATGATCATATCTTCAATGTTGGCAGGCTGAGAACAACCAGGTAGCACTCAGGAACCAAAATAATCTCATTTACCATTGTCCGGGTTCGGGTCATCCTTCGATAAGTTTAGGGGAACATAGGTAATTCTCATGCTCATCGCTGTCATCTACTGCTGTCCGCTTGCCTGAGTCTACCGCTTTCGTTTGGAACGAGCCAGAGGGTTACATGACAACGGCTGCACATTTTGGTTTTTCTGCCCCATGTAGGTCTCTAGTCATTGGTGTATTTATAGTGCACTTGGTTAATTGACTGAATTTTAGTAGTATGCATACGCTTATAAACCATCATGGTTACCAAATAGGACTTTAGAAAAAATGATTAACGTATACCCAATTAAACGTTCGTGTACCTGGTGACACTGAACTATGTATACACCAGCATACAAAAAACTCACCCATGCCGGCCGTTTACACTCGCACACAGCGGACAGACAACCTCACAGTACGCCTGCCACTGCACGACTGATGCTTCATGTTTGCAGAATTTTACTATGATAAAATGCCTGAAAATTTCTAACCGTGTATTTCACACGGGCAAACCTGCGTGGAGTATTACACATGGGAGCATCGCATATGTTTGTTACAATATACATGTACGTTAGATTTAGTATGTCGGTGATATCTGCTATTTTATTGCTTATTAAGCCGACTGCTACAAAAATGTACTATGTACAGTGCGTCTTCTATGTAAAACGAAGGCAAAGAGGATGATAATCATGATGACAATAATAATAATAATAATAATAATAGAAATCCGCAAGGGTGTATTTATATAAAAATGATGTAAAACATCTGAAAAGTACTGGTGGCCGGGAAGGCTATGAGGCGATCAACATAAATATATACACACCGTCGTGCATAAAGCGCGGCCCATTCCCCTAGATCAACAGTGTATTTCCCTACGTAAGGTTTCCACCTTCAGGTACCCAGCTTTAGACTTCATCCAACATGCATCAGTTCTCGAATTGACGGGGCTGAAAAACGATACAGGGACATACAGCCTAGCCAATGAACCTCGCTTATAATCCACATAAAATTGAGCGGAGGTTAGGGTAGCATATATGTGAAAGATTCGCTACGATTGTACACAGAAAAGGCTAAAACATTAGAACATTTTTCGGCCTTCTAGATGAAGGGGTGAAGAATTGTTTGCATGTGTCGTTAAACTGAACGACAGCTACGACATTTACTGTATGGGACCCTTCATCAGCGACATGGAGATGAAGTTTAAGTTGTTGCCGCTATTAAACTGCATTAAGAAAACGGTAATGTAGCATCAAATACATAATTTAAGTTGTAACGTTACCCTTCGGCAGTTCGGCCATGCTTTGGGGGAGATAAATAACCCTGCCAATCTAGTGCCTAGAATTATGCCCGAAAGCCAGAGGTTTTCATCCTTATAGAGGCGATGCTCTCATGTGTAATACTCCACGCAGGTTTGCCCGCGTGAAATACGCGGTTAGAAATTTTCAGGCATTTTATCATATTAAAATTCTGCAAACATGAAGCATTAGTCGTGCAGTGGCAGGCGTACTGTGAGGTTGTCTGTCCGCTGTGTGCGAGTGTAAACGGCCGGCATGGGTGAGTTTTTTTGTATGGTGGTGTATACATAGTTCTCAGCGTCACCAAGTACACGCAAGTTTAATTCGGTATACTTTAATCATTTTTTCGAAAGTCCTATATGGTAACCATGATGGTTTATAAGCGTGTGCATACTATTAAAATTCAGTCAATTAAAACAGTGCACTAGAAATCCACCAGTGAGTAGAGACCTACATGGGGCTGCAAGCAGATCAAGTAGACACTGTCCAGCTTCACACTAGAGAAAGAGCTATCTATGTGAAGTTGCTATCGGCGGTATTGTATGACGATCTTGTAGCTCGTTATAAAGAAGAGCAAAATTTTACATACGCATCTGGTGAAATAACAAGAGCGAATATTACACCGGGTGATCAGCAAACAGTACATGTTCAAGTGTTCAACCTCTCTTCTGCAGTGCTATCACAGGACCTGAGTGAATATGGTATAGTATATGGCATCCGAAAGGAACTTAGGGCTCTCAGTTCCTTCTTTCGTCTAACAACGGCGTGTACGAAGTGGAAATGGGGCTGAAATGCCATATACTGGCCAGTTTAGTTATCGATAGGTATTTGGTTGCCATGCTTACATCGGCTAACCACAAGCTCGTCGTTTGCGTCATGACACTACCACTTGAAGGCAATCTCTCCTCTTCGTGGTACGAAGCTACATATAACTCCAAGGAATCGACCGGTGACTTTCATTGAGGCGGCGAGTGCTAACATTTTCTCCGATGCGGTTGTCCAAGAGCAGGCATCCATTACGTGAATAACGTCCGTGACAGAACCGTCGTCTGTGAACGCTTTAGGGTAAACTTCAAATCCGGAATGTGTCGGTCCTGCAGCGGCGGAAACACAATGTCTGCAGCTACGAACATGCAGTTGTGGACGGATCTATCATTCATTTTGTTGAGCAGAGGCTGTGTTCGAAATGCCTGCTGTAAATCGCCCAATTTTCTAATTCTCAAGACGTAGACATTGAGCTCTTAAGTGATGAGAATGTAGAGGCATCGGCGGGTGAGATAGCCCTTTTAAGACAGAAGATTGTACTTCCTTGTCTAGTCGAGATCCTCAACTACGAAACCAGAATAGGCGGATGGATGTAGAAGCTGCCTCAAAACGACAGAAAAACCAAAATGTGCAGCCGTTGTCATGTAACACTCCAGCTCGTTCCAAAAGGAAGAAGTAAACTCATGCAAGCGGACAGCAGTAGATGACAGCGATGAGCATGAGAATCACCTATGTTCCCTTAAACTTACGGAGGATGACCTGAACCCGGACAGTGGTAAATGAGATTGTTTTGGTTTTTGAGTGCTACCTGGTTGTTTTCAGCCTGCCAACATTGAAGATATGATCATTGCCCTTTAAATACCTTTAGGTGATCAAACGCTCAACGTTAACCTCATGTGAAAGGTAGTTAAACAACCTCTATTGGACTTCTTGATAAGTAAAGATATAGATACTTGTTTTCGACAGGAGATGAATATTTGCAATCTGGATTTTTATGGCTTCGATTACGAGACTACTCTTGCTCCTGAAGGTTCCGTCACGGCGATTGTTTACAGACAAGGCTTACGGTTATAAAGTTTTGTGTACCAACATTCCAGTAGGGTTCTTTCGGCAGATTATGATGTTACTTTCGTGAACATGTACGTCCCTGCTGGTGTAGTAATAAATGGAAACGAGAAGAGTTTCTTCGGTAGGATATCCTGACCCATGCCCCAAAGTGATACCTTCGTGCTTGTCACTGATTTTAATTGTACGCTGGCGGTCAAAGATCTAAGCGGAACCTTTAATGGGTGTATTACGTTGCAGCAGCTGTTGGAACAAGTGCGCTTGAAGGATAACAGGAAGCATAGGTATGGTTACACAGTCTAGTTTACCTTTGTGAGGCCAATCAGCTTCGAGGCTGGGCCGCATGTATATTCGGCTAACTCTCATCACACCTTCATCGTACGGAAATAGTGCTTTTAGCATTCAATGTTCATGACGCACTCCTACATGTCATTGAAAGTAGGACAGCGTTCTACATTAGAGGTAGAGGTTAATGGAAATTCAACTGCTCGTTGCTTATGGAGGAGGAATTTCTCAGGGATTTCCAGGATGTTTGGTCACGGTTGCAGGAATATTTCTGCTAGCACCAACTAAAGCGTTCTGGTGGATGTGTAAAGCCAAGCCTGCACTTCGGTAATTCTTTCGAGCTGCAGCCTTCCGTCAAGCTCTAGCTAGGAGAGGAACCATGAAATATTATCTTAACGTTCTTCAGGAACTACACATACGCCAGCAGCAACGCGAAGATCTCCAGCATCATGTGAGCGGGATCAAGGAACACATAAGGGCTCGAAAAGCTAACGAGCTACAGGGGAGTTTGACCAGAGTACACTCGGCGGAAATGGATGGGGAAAAAGCTTCACGCGCGCAGAATTTTAGGCATACTGTGTACGACTTCCATCAGTTAAAGCTTTACCTGACAGATAAGCCAACCACCCCAACAACTGAAAGGTCTAAACAGACAGTACATGCTATATGTTCTCACTGGCGGAGTGCCGTTAGGGCAATGCTTCGTTCAATTTAGACGCAAAAGAATACAGTAGAATAAAAACGTAGATATAGCACAAAAAAAAACTTTGGTCTTCCTCTCCGTGTCATTGATGAAAGCTCTCACATAAATTTCGTGGCTGTCGTTCAGTTTAACCACACACGCAATTAATCCTTCACGTCTTCCTCTAGATTGCCGAAAAATGCCGTATTCTAGTTTTCTTTCGCACCAAACGTAGCGAAACGTTTTCAGAGGCGGTATCCGAACCACCGTTCATTACACATCGATTATAACATCGTTTATTGGTTCGGTTGTGTTTCTGAATTTTTTTCATGCCAGTCATATAGAGAACGCGTACTGGTTGGGTGGAGTCAAAGTTTAAGTTCACTGATGGTGCACACCTTCGGAGCGTAATACTTTATTCGATTTAACTGAATTTTTATGTGTGAATTTAAACCTATTTAAATCTGCAGAAATACAATTTGCATGTCCCTGTTGGTTATGTGTATGCTTATGCAAATTCACGACATAAAATAAATCGAACTGCTTTTATAACACACCATGTTGCTTCCCATAACCCAATTCCATACTGTTAAGCAAATTACATACAATATTACCGACATCTCTGGCGACTTAGCGTGCCAGCAAGTGGTGTCATCGTACAGTAGTATCCTAGCTACCTGAGTGGTAGTGAACTCAAGGAAGTAAACTTGAACTTTGCTACAACTTAAGTTTACCCTTTTATTTTATTATTTTCGTTTCATTTCTAAATCTAGGGGGTGAAGATACTTTACAACAAGAGACGCATTTCCTCTCACTTGCAGTTTTACGTGACTGATTGCCAATGTTCATCACGTACCACATTACCTACTGATAAATATAGTGAACGTTTAACACCCTTCCTTATCCTGCAAGCAATATTCATATTTTAAGAAACAATCCTAAAATATGCAAGACTGTCCATAAAACAGTCCCTATTTTTCTATTGATTTTAGCCTGTGTGAAAAATAATGTACACATCTTGTTTTGACTTCCTTGTATATGAATTTCAGTTCACCACTTAAATCCAGCTTGTGTGCACAAGAATACTTATCTTAGAGGGGTTACCACTTGAAGTAATTTATGCCCCGTTTGAATTAAATGTGAATGATTCAGACAAATTTTATTCAGATTCTAACATTAAATTTTAACAAGGTATACAGCCCTGCATAAAATGTGGTCCATAATAGAACGGAGCTGTAATGTTCGTACTGGCAAAATCCTGACACAACGTCTATAAGGCTGAAAACCTCTGGCTTTCGGGCATAATTCTAGGCACTAGATTGGCAGGGTTATTTATCTCCCCCAAAGCATGGCCGAACTGCCGAAGGGTAACGTTACAACTTAAATTATGTATTTGATGCTACATTACCGTTTTCTTAATGCAGTTTAATAGCGGCAACAACTTAAACTTCATCTCCATGTCGCTGATGAAGGGTCCCATACAGTAAATGTCGTAGCTGTCGTTCAGTTTAACGACACATGCAAACAATTCTTCACCCCTTCATCTAGAAGGCCGAAAAATGTAATGTTTTAGCCTTTTCTGTGTACAATCGTAGCGAATCTTTCACATATATGCTACCCTAACCTCCGCTCAATTTTATGTGGTTTATAAGCGAAGTTCACTGGCTAGGTTGTATGTCCCTGTATCGTTTTTCAGCCCCGTCAATTCGAGAACTGATGCATGTTGGATGAAGTCTAAAGCTGGGTACCTGAAGGTGGAAACCTTATGGAGGGAAATGCACTATGTTGATCTAAGGGAATGGGCCGCGTTTTATGCACGACAGTGTGTATATATTTATGTTGATCGCCTCATAGTCTTCCCGGCCACCAGTACTTTTCAGATGTTTTACATCATTTTTATATAAATACACCCTTGCGGATTTCTATTATTATTATTATTATTATTATTATTATTATTATTATTATTATTATTATTATTATTGTCATCATGATTATCATCCTCTTTGCCTTCGTTTTACATAGAAGACGCACTGTACATAGTACATTTTTGTAGCAGTCGGCTTAATAAGCAATAAAATAGCAGATATCACCGACATACTAAATCTAACGTACATGTATATTGTAACAAACATATGCGATGCTCCCATGTGTAATACTCCACGCAGGTTTGCCCGTGTGAAATACGCGGTTAGAAATTTTCAGGCATTTTATCATAGTAAAATTCTGCAAACATGAAGCATCAGTCGTGCAGTGGCAGGCGTACTGTGAGGTTGTCTGTCCGCAGTGTGCGAGTGTAAACGGCCGGCATGGGTGAGTTTTTTGTATGCTGATGTATACATAGTTCAGTGTCACCAGGTACACGAACGTTTAATTGGGTATACGTTAATCATTTTTTCTAAAGTCCTATTTGGTAACCATGATGGTTTATAAGCGTATGCATACTACTAAAATTCAGTCAATTAACCAAGTGCACTATAAATCCACCAATGACTAGAGACCTACACGGGGCAGAAAAACCAAAATGTGCAGCCGTTGTCATGTAACCCTCTGGCTCGTTCCAAAAGAAAGCGGTAGACTCGGGCAAGCGGACAGCAGTAGATGACAGCGATGAGCATGAGAATTACCTATGTTCCCCTAAACTTAACGAAGGATGACCCGAACCCGGACAGTGGTAAATGAGATTATTTTGGTTCCTGAGTGCTACCTGGTTGTTCTCAGCCTGCCAACATTGAAGATATGATCATTGCCCTTTAAATACCTTTATGTGATGAAACGCTCAACGTTAACCTTATGTGAAAGGTGGTTAAACAACTTTTATGGGACTTCTTGATAAGTAACGATATAGACACTTGTTTTCTACAGGAGATGAATATTTGCAATCTGGATTTTTATGGCTTCGACTACGACACTAATCTTGCTCCTGAGGGTTCCGGCACGGTGATTGGTTACAGACAAGGCTTACGGTTACAACGTTTTGTGTACAAAGATTCCAGTAGGGTTCTTTCGGCAGGTTATGATGTTACTTTCGTGAACATCTACGTCCCTGCTGGTGTAGTAATAAACGGAAACATCGAGAAGAGTTTCTTCAATACGATCTCCTGACCCATGGCCCAAAGTGTTATCTTCGTGCTTGTCACTGATTTTAATTGTATGCTGGCGGCCAAAGATCAAAGCGGAGCCTTTAATGGGTGTATTACTTTGCAGCAGCTGGTGGAGCAAGTGCGCTTAAAGGATAACTGGAAGCATAGGTATGGTTACACAGTCCAGTTTACCTTTTTGAGGCCAATCAGCTTCGAGACTGGACCGCATGTATATTCTGCTAAACTCTCACCACACCTTCATCGTACGGAAATAGCGCCTTTAGCATTCAATGTTATGACGCTCTTCTACATATCATTGAAGGTAGGACAGCGATCTACATTAGAGGTAGAGGTTAATGGAAATTCAACTGCTCGTTGCTTATGGAGAAGGAATTTCTCAGGGATTTCTAGGATGTTTGGTCACGGTTGCAGGAATATTTCTGCTAGCACCAACTAAAGCGTTCTGGTGGATGTGTAAGGCCAAGCCTGCACTTCGATACTTCTTTCGAGCTGCAGCCTGCCGTCGAGCTCTAGCTAGGAGAGGAACCATGAACTAATATCTTAAAGTCCTTCAGAAACTACACATACGCCAGCAGCAACGTGAAGATGTCCAGCATCATGTGAGCGTGATCAAGGGACACATAGGGGCTCGAAAAGCTAGCGAGCTACAACGGGTTTGGCCAGAGTACACTCGGCTGAAGTGGTGGACGGGGAAAAGGCGAGCTTTCAACATCTGGCAAACGAACGTATACATGGACGGCAAAAGCTCCTCACTTGACTCATTATTATTATTATTATTATTATTATTATTATTATTATTATTATTATTATTATTATTATTATTATTATTATTATTATTATTATTATTAATATTAATATTAATATTATTCATATTCTCTTGTGCTAATATTTGTTTGCAAAGCAGCAACAGCAATAACCATATTAATTTTGTGTTATAAATTATCACAAATAAGTTTGTTATTATAAAGAAGTAAAAACGTATGGTAAGGAACTGAGTTATACTCAAATGAACCACATAAAATAAAAAAAGCATTACAAAAATAGTCGAAAAATATAGCATTTTCACATTATTTGAAAAGGGTTGGCGTCTGCCTTGTATTCCTTTCCTTGAAGTACTCTGACAATAAAATTTATTGAAGATGTTAATTATTAATTAATTATGGAAAGGTAGAATAAGAATAAAAAATTCCATGTTATGGTTCGTATTCGAATAAACAATCTTCGATTTTTCGTGCCGCTGCTCCTTCATCGGAGCTGTTCATATGTTGCCACGTTATGAAATTCTCCATGTACTGAAATTTCCCCGGGAAAAATAAACAAGCCGGTCTTTGCTTCTCTTGACACAACATACCCCAATGCCAACTTACCTACTTTTCATTCTGATTCTACCTTTCAAGCCTACGGAAGAACAATTAATAAAGCTGTATTTATTTTGTTTTCTAAACGAACTACCTTGTATCCTAGTCTCTGGTTCACATCCGAACTTGAAAAAAAAACGAAAGAAAGAAAAAAAGGTTATGCGAAAACCGCCAGTCGACTTGCGAGAACCAGATAAGGTTTGGGAACTGCATGGTGGAGCCACATCTGTGGGAGCGGCTGCTTTACTAATTCCTTCCAACTTAACACACGGCTGATTACATCGGCAGGTTTTTTTTTTACCAGTTGTGCAAGTAGGTAGAGAAAGTATTCTGTTGCATCGAAGATTTCGATATCAACATTTCATTGAAAATATGTTTTGTGATCCCCTGAATCCAAAACGTACTTTTAGAAATATGTCTGTGTGTGGTCTTTGTGTGTGTCTGTGAACAGAGTAACTCAAAAACGAAAAGTCGGATAAATACCAAACTTGGTACTTAATTTCAGTATCCTCCAAAAACGTGACATGAAAATTATCAAGAAAATCTCTCGCTCCAAGTCATCCTTTACATGGATCACTTTTGAAATCTTTTATTTTCTCAAACTGACTAAAAAGTTTGATTAAAACACCATATATTATCCATATTTACATGCGAAATGAAATATATATCTTTAATTTTGTGGGAATGGTCAGTGAAGTCTTATTCATTCGCAAGGAATTGTGTATAATCTTGTATAACTGGTAAACGTTAAGCAATAGACGAAAACGTAGTGCACAAAAAACTCAAATCTCTTTAAAACATACAATTTGTTTTGAATATCTGTTTGCGGCGTAAGCCATTCCGAAGATATATGTTAATGATAGTTCGAACTATTCAACAGTTTGGTGTTCTTTTAAAATATTGTTGAGTTTTAGTTGTTTCTCGTGATTGCATGGGTAAAATATGGAATTTCGAGAGCAACATTTAGCGTCCAGTTCTTGAAGATTTCATTGTCGCTATCCGCTTTATATCTATAATGGAATGTGAAATGTAACTAAGATTTCTCTCGATTAAAATAAATTAAATAGAAAAGTAAGCTTTCGTAAGAATAGTTTCTATACCCACTAATATACGATAGAGAGTAAGAGATACCATGTGAATGTAACATATCGGATTGTTTTTTCCTTTGAGCGCTAGACTCCTGTAGAAAAAGTATCTTGTGTTAGAAATTCAGCACATCTTTATGTTGTGATGCCTTTGATTATCAAAATTCATTACAGGGAAACAACTTAGAAGAAATTAATAGAATTTCCCTCTTAACTTATTTGTAAAATAAGTTAGTTTCGCACAATTTGCAGTTGAAGTTTGCAACCAACAATAATTTCGTGGTGTAGTAAGTCTAGTAACAGCACACATTTGCTGGTTCCCCTCGCTTTGTGTCACAATTCAAACCCTTCTTAAGCGAATCGACTGTAGACGAGTCAAGCTGATAAGATCACTACGCAAAGAAGCTTTTGTGAAGTGACAACAAATTAGTGTCCAGCCGCATAATGAAGTCAATTATAGAAGTGTTCGACATCGGAAAAAGTCAAAATGATTTTAAACCAGGATATTGACTAGAAACTAACATGCAAAGTTGGAAATGCAATTGAAAGTGAATCATGTTAAATCTCATATAAATGACCCCATCTTTGGATGGCTTTTGTTCAGCGAAGTTGACCATGTAATCCGTTACATCAAGCTTGAGATCCCAGAATACACCCAAAATTCCCGAAGCAGAACGTATTCTGTAGTCAATGGATAATGACATGAAAAGGAGTGGCATAAAAACGCACCTAAGTGAAAGAATTGGAGTTTCTCACTGAGTGGTTTTAAGGACATTAACAATACAGATTATAAATAGCATATATAGGGGGCAGCGAGGCCACTTTTTGCGTTTACAGCGAAAAGATAGGGAAAACGAGGGTAGATGCGATGGTTCAAAGAGGAAAATGCGTTTATATGGGAGAGATATCGACTACGGGGGTCGATGCTAGGCTAGACAGGGGTTGAAGGAGTGGAACGTCCTTTATATGAGAGGTGGGGAATACGAGAGGGGTGCTAGGCTCAACAGAGTTTGAGGTGTGGAGTATACGTTTATATGGGAAAGAGGGAAAACGTGAACAGATAAAAGGCTAGACAGATGCTGAAGGAGAGAGGGATACGCTTTATACGGGAGAGATAGGGAATAAGAGCAGAGATGCTGGACTAGACAGGGCTTGAAGGGTAGAATGACTTTTATATGGGAAACGTATTTGGCTAGGGGGGTTTGAATGGCAGAGTATGCGTTTATATGGAGAGACAAAGAAAACGATGGGAGTAGCTAGGTTGGAGGAGCGTTCAAGAAGGAAAATGCGTTTATATGGGAGAGATAGGGAAAACTAGGAGATATCCAAGGTAGAGCAGGGCTAAAGGAGGGGAACGCCCTTCATATGATAGAGGAGGAATAGAGGAATACGAGGAGAGGTAGTAGGTTATACAGCGGTTGAGGAGTAGGATATACGTTTATGTGGGGGAAGATATGGGGAAAAACGGAGAGATCCTATGCTAGGAGAGGGTTGTAAGAGGGCAATGCGCTTTATATGGGGGAGGTGGGGAATACGAGGAGAGATGCTAGTCTAGACAGAGGTTGAGGAGAACAGTATGCGTTTATATGTGGAATATATGGGAAACGGGGAGAGATAAGCTAGACAGATACTGAATGAGGGGGAATTTAGGTTTATGCAGGTGAGGTAGGAAATCCAAGGAGAGATGCTAGGCTAGACAGATGCTGAAGGAGGGATTGATACGCTTTATACGGGAGAGAGAGGGGAAACTTGGAGAGATGCTAGGATAGACAGAGTTAAAGGAGGAAGAGGTTTAGCTCACAAAGACACCGCCAATTAAAGTTTACAAATGTTTTTGCCCCCTCTGGCGGTATTTTCCGACACTGAGGGTGAAGTCCCCGGTGCTAAAGTTCTAAATATAATCAATCAGGTAATTTTCGTCCATGTAAAACATCTAACGTTATTGAAAAAAAGTCAGGGATTTATACTGCTAACAAAGTCTATATTGCATTCTAACGTCCCGGTATCACGATTCTGATGGGCTGGATGCAGGCCTTAGATCGAAGTACTCTACCACATGTATTTTGATTGATTAATGTAAAGAGTAATTCGGATAGTATCGTATATATGTAAGGTAAACCGGTTAGTATCACAAGTGTTCATGGCGATTTAGAGCAGCTATTCGTACCAGAGCTGTTTAAAGTAATTTCGCATGATACGGGTAGTATGTGAGGTATTTAAGTCATTTTAACAGGTAATTCAGATAGCGCCATTGTATTCATGGCAATATAGACTAATTGGTTTATAAACATTTCTTATCCAATGCTACTTTTGTATACCTTTTTCTAAATCTTACAAACTTTTTATATGTTAAACAGTTAGTGTGCGAGACGGAGAGGGATAAACTGCATACTGGTTTACAGTGAAGGTATTTAGAGGTATTCTAAACTAACCCCACACTGAACGTTCTAACCTATTCCTACCATGACTTCTCATTGTCTATTCAATCCTATGATCTAACCTAACCAGCGTAAAAGGACGTAACACCTCGTAACATAACCACGTAACAAGACGTAACACAGCGTAACATAACCACGTAACCATTAACGTAACCTCGTAACAAGACGTAACACCATAAAATAGCCACGTAACACAACGTAACATAAGCACGTAACCACGTAACAAAATGTAACACCGCGTGACATAATCACGTAACAAGACGTCACACTACGTAACATAAGCACGTAACCAAGTGACAAGACGTAAAACCACGTATCATCACGTAACAAGACGTAGCACCACGTAACCAGTAAACGTAACAAGACGTAACACCACGTAAACTAAGCACGTAACATGGCGTAACCAGAAACGTAACCACGTAAAAAAAGTTAGAACACGTAACCAACCCATTGCTAAGACAATCTAAGCTAACACATCCTTCATAGCTTAGACAATCAGTATGCGAGCCTAGCCTAGCCTAGCCTAACCTAACCTAACCTAACCTAACCTAACCTAACCTAACCAAACCAATCCCAGGCGATCCTCTCATCTATTCTACTCAGTTATCGTCTAACCTAATGTGCCTAACCAGAGATAACCTCGATTTTCTTTTAGTGAAATTGCGACGTTTTATTCCGGTTTCATTATTTGAGAGACTTAATTAACACGTTTTACGTCAACATATGTTTATTTTAGTTCGTTGTAGGCGCCTCTTCCCTTTGTCTAGGCTTGAGACTAGCACTAGGTTTGCTCCTAATGCCAGGGTTAACGTCTCACCTTTCTTCTTTTTTATTCATCAGGTGTCTGCTAGATTTATACACATCACATGGACAAGCTTCCATTTTTTAAATTGTAGACTCACTGAGAAATCTTCGACTTCCATTCTCTTATGCGCTGTTTGTAATGCTGTAATGCCCATATGCATATGTCGTTATTCCATCCTCGGCAATAACTCTTTTGTTATCAAGCCGAGTCAATGTGATTTTATTCACTTGTGCTGTGCTAACAGCATGCTCCCGGGATAGTATCAGATTCATGGGCATTCTGATGATTTCACGGGTGTTAAGACAGTCTGTGTATCGGTCAAATGTAATGTACTGCTTAATAGCACTACGTTTTATGCCCTTAATAATTTATCATCGAGCCTTATATATCCAAGGCGTACATCTTAGGTCGTAATCCAACAAAGCGTAAAATGATTTTGCTATTAGCCTCATCTTTAAATTCCCCAACAACTTTTTGTTCTGAGTGGAGTGACATATATGGTTAACAGGGTAATCAGCTCTGTCCAGGTGTTCGAGAAAACGTAGCTTCTCCTGGTACACATCTTCAGTTGTCACATGATGAATCAATGAATCAGTGTCCATATACATACGCTTCAGGTTTTCATCCCCATAATATAGCAACAACACATTATAATGATAGTGATACATTAATGTCCTGAAGATGTCCAACACACTCATACCGTTGTATACAGGTTTGTGAACACGAGCCGTCGCGAGGCCATATGTACAGCAGCTAGATTAGCAGCATATATCGTCCTATCGTTAAACGTGGGCTTAGCGATCAGCTTTTTCAGTGTCTTCTCATTTTTAACCAGTCGTATATCTATAAGATTACGCACCTTCTCCATAGTTTTTCCAAACATATCGTTGTTAAGGAGTTTGTAGAGGTCCTTCTCAAAGTCATTTGCAGCCTGTTGTCGTAGCCTATTGTTAAATTCCACATAAGGTTTTAACCTCTGTGATTGTAGGAATTGTAGCACACGATGGATTTTTGTTACCCCTAGTCCATGATTAAGAGCTTCCTTCAAAGTCATGTAATGTGCTACATACTTCTTTCGAGGTACAAGATGGTGTATCAGTTTCTTTGTAGTAGAGTCCTCAGGCAGGAAAGGTATATCGTTGTGTAGATTGTGAGGTTCTGCAGGGTATTCGATGTCGACTTCTAATATGTATCCATGAGGATCATCTTGTAGTCTTTCTAAGTCGATTTTTTCAGGTGGCGCCCACTCAAATCCAACATAAGGGAGGGCGTGGCACATTACTCAACCATATTTGTTATTGGCGTCCTCATATTTGGGTTGCTCATATTCTCCATGTAGGCGTTGCTTCTTCGGCATACTTGTGGGAAGCTTGACATAAACCTCCTCTTATTCCAGGTTCTGTCATGAGTAATTGGTCATAATCCTCTAGTAATTCCAGCTGAATTCCAGTATACAGCATCATGGCGAACCATGTAAGTCCTGGAGAGGTAAATTAATGAGCAGGATCGACTTTCTATTTTTTAAGGGTTTGATCTCTAAATGTCTCAAAGACATCAGCTAGAAGAAGCACGTCAGAGGCTAAGTAGAGGTCGCTGTATACGCCCATGTTTCTCACATTAAATAGCTCCATGCATTTCTAGCATGATTGAAGTCAGTATCACTAATTTCTTCTTCATTTAACCTATTGTAGGAGTCCTTAGGAGGCAAGCAGGTTTCGTTCAAAACATCCCATGACGTGACTTAATCATAGGGAAATACTCCCTTACGAGTCATCAACTTCAACCTGTCTTCTCCGAAGTGCTTCAGTGTTTCAGAATACGATGTCAGATTTTTCACCAGCTTATCCAAGCATGTACTCAGGAACCGAAAGCTATCCACAATAGAAGCTTTATATTTCCTACATAGAAAATAATGTATAGCTTCCTTCAGGGCTAGGAATTACCTCCACCCACTCACTTGTACATCCCAACTCCTTAACAATGAAGTGCGAGTCATGCCCACTAAGGTTGCGCATGAAGACGGGAATATGTTTAGGCGTTTTGCGGGCCAAATTACATTCATTATGTAAACTTCCGCGATATTCACCACTGATGTGATCATGGTCACGTACTTTGTAGTTCTCTTCAGTAAAGGCTTTTCCACACAATTAGCATACTGTAGAAGAGTTGAAATCCTGCTGCTGTTGATCTGTAGGTTTCAAAAGCATGGTAGATTTGTGTATATTATCAATATTCTTTGCAAGGGATGTGAGGTATTCCATAAACTTCTGAGCAGCATCAACACCACGATATACACAGGGATGCTTAGGAAGACTAGTTTCTAGATGTTCAACGTCGGATGGCGGTTTAACGTAAACGGAGAAACTCATGGGCACATGCTGCTGATAAGAGGCTGTATATGAAGTTTCAGTATTGGGGAGGCATGTATGACATGGTGCGAAACTGCTTTCAAAGTCTGCGTAGATGACGTAAGGTTTGTTTCAATATCCTTTCAAAAGTTTTAAATTGTACAATTGATTTCTCCATGGTAGGCATAACTATCCTTGCAACATCATGTTGATTACAGATGGCAGCATGTTCTTGTAGTTTTTTCCCGTCCACCTCGTCCACATCGATCATCAAAATGAGTAAAACAACGCTTACAGGTATAAACACGTTCTTTATGCTTAGATTTCTGACGTCGAATATTTTTTTCAAAATTATTTATATACACGTAGTTTTCTACTACTGTCACTCAGTAGTGGGAGGTCACCGTGTTCAGATAGTTCAGCCTCAGCGACCTTTATTGGATACACTTCATGCTTCTCATCCAGGCCAAAGACGTTGATACACATACTGTTAAGCTTCTCAAAGTTAGATATTTGAGAAAGTGCAGTGGGGTAGGAAACACAGCTGAAGTCATATTTATTTTGAAGTTGCTTCTATTTGCTAACGCGTTGAGGGTTGATGCTGACGAATTTGGCTAATACAGAATACATAAAGCATTTCTTATCAGTATAATTCTGGATGTTAAATGCAGGCTTCTTTAGCTCCAATAGATGGAGGCAGTGGTATGTAGCTACTTCCTCGTAACGAATTGTACTTGTTAATAGGTAGGCAAACCCCTACCACAGTGAGCAGGGCCCAGTTGCTAATCTTAAGTTCCGATTCCTCTATTTCAGTAACCATCTTCATTTTAGTTTCCGGTATAGATTCCAGATCCGTTCCTAGGAAAATAGCTTGATTGGGGGTTTAAATGCTTTGTCGAAGGTTTCTCCGATACAGTTAACAAATCGACAATCAGCCAGCAGATTAATTTTCACACTCTTGTGAATACCAAGCTCTTTATGCACAGCCCGGATTATCCGTTGTCTTGCCTCATGCAGGTACATATTCGGATGCGTAGTTGATTTACAGTGTGTAAAATATGATTTCAAGCGTCCATCAAATGAAGTTTCATATTATTTCATGTCACAGTCATCTACTGTAAAAAATAGCTCTTGTTTAGTGGTTTGTAATCTACGCTTCTTCTCAGGCATGCTTATTTCACGGTCATCTACGTGTCGCCGACCCTTATAACTGTCTTTAAAGGTTACATTACAATATTTACATTTGAAGAGCTTCTTACAACGTAGCTCATGCCTTCTTTTATAATACCCGCGTAGAAATGTCTTTCCACATTTACCATAAGAATATCCTGATGCACTGGGAGTGATATCGCTATATGAGGACTTATTTATCTTTACTTTGAAGTAATAACGTATTAATCCTTTTTCAAGGAAATGTGCAGCTCTTCAACTTAATAACACTTTAGAAAGCCGATTATTTTCTGAGAGAACAAGCATGATGACACCTCGGAGATAATTAGCAGAATGAAGTCCAATGCCTGAGATCGCCCTATGTATAGAAAAGGCACGAACCTTTCTAGATCAATTATATAACGCGTTAGTCCTTCAAGGAAATGTAGACCTCTTCACTTTGATAACACTTTAGAAAGCCGGATATTTTCTGAGAGAACGATGTTGACACTTCGGAGATAATTAGCAGAATGAAGTCCAATGCCCGAGATCACCCTATTTATAGAGGACGCACGAACCTTTATAAATCAATTATATTAAGTTATTAATCCTTCTTCAAGGAATTGTAGACCTCATCACCCTGATAATACTTCAGAAACCCGATTATTTTCTGAGAGAACGATGTTGACATCTCGGAGTTAATTAGCAGAATGAAGTCCAATGTCCGATATCGCACTATTTATAGAGGAGACACGAACCTTTTTTTAGATCAATTATATACTGAATTTTAATACTAAAACGGTGATTAAGCATCTAAGCTTTAAATATTTCAATACGTGTTACACAGATGTTCGGGTTATCCGTAGGTCTTCGCGCATGTTCATGTATTTAGGGAGGCGCTCAGAGATGTTTGTGATTGTACGTATTGGTAGGTCTTTGTATAGCTTCGGGTGCTTGGGGCCAGTGAACGCGTGTATGTATGTCTTCGTTGGTCTTTGTGCAGGTTCGGATGCTTAGTGAGCGAGTGAAGTATAGTGAGATCGCATGTATTTTTCGGAGATAAACGTACGTCTTCGTACAGGTTCGAGTGCTTGGTGGAAATAAACGCGCGTATCTATGCATTCGTTGACCTTCGTGCAGGTTCGGGTGCTTAGAGTGAGCGAGTTATTGTGAGGATGCATATTTTGTTCGGTGATGATCGTAGGTATTCGTGCTGGTTCGGGTGCTTGGTGGAAGTGTGTGAAGTATTGTAGGCGTATGTATGTGTTCGTTGGTCTTCGTGTAGTTTCGGGTGCTTAGAGCGTTGATCAGAGGTATTTGCCTGTTTATGCATGATTGGGGTGTGAGTGCGCGCGTATGTGTGAGGAGACACGGACTAGCTAGTAAGGGTGATAAACGATCCGTCAACCGAGCAAGAGACAAGTATCCTTTAAGCAAGCTCGTGGTAGCATTCGCCTGCAGATCAGCGAAAACCACGAAAAATCCGAGGCCAGAGTGAGTGACCGACGGAAATCAAACCCCGAACCCTACAAGCACACGTAAAGGATGCAAATGAAATAGAATGAAAGGGAAAGGAAATCGTGGTAGCATACACCACTCCGACATTCGCTTGCAGACCAACGAAAACCACGAAAAATCCGAGGCCAGAGTGAGCGTCCGACGGGAATAGAACGCCGAGCCCTAGAAGCACACGTGAAATATGCAAATGAAATAGAATGAAACGGAAAGGCAATCGCGGTAGACGAGAAACTACTAGCATTCGCCTACAGACCAGCGAAAACCACGAAACATCCGAGGCCAGATTGAGCGACAGACGTGAATCGAACCCCGAACCCTAGAACCACACGTGAAAGATGCAAATGAAATAGAATGAAAGAGAAAGGAAATAGTTGTAGATGAGGAACTAGCATTCGGCTGTCGATTCGTGAAAACCCGAGAAACCTAAGGTCAGAATGACCGGCCCTACCGGAAATGAACCCGGGACCTCCGATTGCAAACCACAGACGTTATCGCCTGAACCAACCGTAAAAGCAGGTTTACCCTATACCACTCCCGGTAATGCGTTACATGCATTAGCTTTCACCATATAACGTCACACTCGGAGACAGACTGTCTAGTCACACTCCGACATGTATAAGCACGCTTCATTACTACCTGTCACACCAAAAGAGAAGTATACTCACACGATCATTCAGACAGATGTCTGCATTCAATGCCTACCACCGTAGCAGTCGCTACTACCGCCCATTACACAAAAGTTGACGCCATTTGTATTACATAATACTTTAGAAATAGCGTAGAAGTTTTTCTCACCTTATTTAATTAAATTCATGTACATACCCTATTATTTCATGTTTCCAATCCTATATCAATAGCTTCTTTCCCTCTTCCCCTCATTCTCCATAGAAGCAGTACACAATATGAAATTTCTATACGCTTAACACCCATTTATCACAGAAAACCGCGCTTAATACGCAGTTATCACAGAAAACCTCTACATTTGACCACAATCAGCAGCAAAGTAATTTTTGCAGAGTTATACAGATTTTAAGCTTCTAGAATCGTATTAGGAAATACTTTAATAAATTTACTGTATTTTTAGCTCAAGTGTTTACACATTTTAAAGTCTCCGATCCGTGCTATTTGCATTTAGTCTAAGGATTGTCATATTTCATTTTTACGGCTGCCTTTGTTAAAGATCATCTCTTGCAATCCATGCTTCAAAGGCAGTCAAATACCCCCTCCGTCTAAACCTGTATAATTAACACATTTTAAAGTACTTTAAAATTCAAGACAAGCGCGCGTTTAAGACCTATCATGGCCGCCTTCGCGTGTTAAAAACCATCATGGCGACTTCCGGCTTTTATCTCATAGACAGGAAAAACACTAACGAGTTGTGAAGCAAGCAGAAGGCAGTGACAGACCGTGGAAAGCACAGGAGTGGGGAGGTAGAAGCGATTGTGGGGTGGGGGAGGGTACCTCAACGACAGACCAGCTTGCAGATTCGAGGTATATCACTCCGCGGGAGACCGCCACCTAGGGCGGAGCTATACGTCACGCGTCCCAAAAATGCCGATTTAAAATGCGTTAGTGTCTTGCATATTTTTTGTGTTAGCTACTTACGCTATCTCCGCCTTTTACTCACGCATTTTTAATTCATCTAAGAGATGTAATATTCTTTTCTGAGATATTTGAGTTTTACAAATTAAGGATCGGTGTCAGGACGACAGTACCCAAATATACATTACAAAGAAACTAGCTTATGATGTAAATGTAATGACGTATCGACGCCAGGACGAATGGTACCCAAATATACATTACAAAGAAACTAGTTAATGATATAAATGTAATAGTGTTTATTCGATGTTTTTAGCTTAATTACTTTTGATGTTATCGGAAGATGAATTTGTATTCATGTCACTGGATTTAACCCAGGACCTCCAAGTCAACTTGGAGCAATACGTCAAATACGCGCAGCATTCCAAGGATATAATTACCTGTTACCGCATAGCGCTTTCTGTTTTCATTCAGGAGATATAAGCATTTAACGGTAGTAATAATAGATTCTTTTTGTGACAGACCGCCAGTTAAAAAGGTCTGTTATGGAATTAAATAATTAATTAATTCACAGTAGAGAGAAGATATCGGAACCAGCAACATAGATCGCCGGTTAATAACACTGTGATACGATCAATGTATATGAGCACTGAGAATGGAGCTTCCGCAACAGGTCGCAATTTACGTATAGGGCTTTCACAAACACTTTCTATGGGACGCAATGCACACTAAGGCTTACGCAACTGTTTGGAGGAGCGGAGGTAGTTTTTGGTGGGATGTGAAGTCGTATCGGCACTTTCGGCCACGTGTTCATATTAAGTGCAATAAATAACTATCTGACATAGGTTTCCAATACAGGTTCAAGGTCACGGTATCTTTCTTGGAGAAGTGGGGAGGACTTCTGGTGTCACTTTTATGTCACGTGTTGGCTTTTAATGTAGGAAAGTGCAATAGGAAGTTTGTCATTTCCGACCACGTGATGACTTTAGGACAAAGGGGACCTGTATACACTGAGGCGTCCAACACAAATTCAAGGTTACGTTATATTTTTTCGTGAAGGGAGTGGGATTCTTAGCGTCAGTTTCATGTCACGTGATGTGCCTTAATGTATGCAAAGGGGACCTAAATAACACCTTCCTTCCAACACGGATTCAACATCATGTGTGGGGAGGTAATAAAATCACTGTTAGCATTTCCAGAACACTATGGATAGGGGCGTTTTGGTGGGATGGGAAATCTTATCGGCATTCCCATACCACTTGATGACTTGTGCAAGTGAGCGATCTGTTATCACAGAAAAGGGGCGTTTTTTCTGCGATAGAAAGTCTTAGCGTCACTTTCATGTCACGTGTTCGCTTTTAATGTAAAAGTGGAATGTGAAATTTAAGAGGCGTTTCCGAACACGTAATGGCTATTAGAGTAAAGGGGACCTAAATGCACTGAGGCTCCCAACACAGAATCAAAGACATTTGTGAGGAGATAATAAAAACAACCAATTCTTCCAAACATTTGAAAAAACAGATGCGGACTTTTGCTTGAGAAACAGCGGTAATTATATTTAAACTCCTACTCTCGGAAACAAAATAAAAATAAAAACGATGGCAGTAAAGATAACACTAATCATACACACCCGCACACACGTACACATACGGACATACACGACTAAATACGGGCACACATCCGAACATACATACACACTCACGTGTCCATGCATGCATACATATAGACATACAATCATGCATATTTACACGTAATACATTGAGGCGAAGTAACGCGTTATAATCACACCACACTGTACCCAAACCCTCGAAACATAGTAGAAACAAAGAAACAGCAGGCTGCCTCTCAAGAAAGCGAGAGGGTTCTCCAGCCAACACCTACGGATGGCGACTATCTACAAATTCGGTACCTACATACACACTGGTTAAAGAAAAGTCCCAAGATCAAGCCGGGAATCGTAACCTACGACCATTTATGATGACTAGTATAAGGCATCCGCAAGCTTCCTAGAGCTTGGAAAATTCCAACAAGACATGATCCTAGACACAGTGACTAAATAAAAATCTGCCGGGAATCGAACCCGTGACATTTATGAAGACCAGTATAAAGCACCAGCACGCTTCCTAGGACGTGGAAAATTCCAGCAGTACATGACGCTAGACACACTGACTAAAGAAAGAATCCCCAGCTCCAGCCGAGAATGGAACCCGTGGCATTTAAGAAGACCAACTTAAAGCACCCGCATGCTTCCTAGAGCTTGGAGAATTCCAGCAAGGCATGATCCTAGACACACTGATTAAAGACAACATCCCCAGCTCCAGCTGCAAATCGAACCCGAAAATCCCGATCACTACCCGGGAATCGAACCCGCGACATTTAAGAAGACTAACATAAAGCACCCACTCGCTTCCTTAGGAGTTGGAAAACTGTTTAAAAAGGCATGACTCTAGACACAGAGACTAAAAGAAAAGCTCACGATAAACAATCGGGAATCGAACCCGTAACATTTAAGACCAGCATAAAGCATCCGCCCGCTTCATAGAACTTGAAAAAATAATTTCAAGAACACATGATTCTTTACACAATGACTAAAGAAAAAATCCACAGATCCACCTGGTAATCAAACCAACAATCATTTAGAATCACTAGCATAAAACATAAGCATGCTTTCCTAGAATTTGGAAGGTTCCAACAATACATGTCTCTAGACACGCTGGCTAAAAGAAAAAAAATCCTAAACTCCAAACGGGAATGGAACCCGCGACATTTAAGAAGACTAGCATAAAGCACTCGGTCGCTTTCTAGAACATAAAAAAAATCCAAAATACATGACTCTAGTCGAAGTGACTAAATGAAAATCCAGATCACCAGCCGGGAATCGAACGCTAGACATTCAGGAAGACTAGCATAATACAACCCCCTCGATACATAACACCGAAAAAACATAAATACGAACTTTAATAGCAGTAAGCTAAACCATGAAATTAACGATAAATAGGATAGATAATAACCGAATTACTCACAAAATTACCTCCGAAACAACACTACAAGAATATGAAAAATACATTGTACTCGGTAACTACTTCTGTAACCTGTTTAAAGCTAGCAAAAAATAAACTTAAATACAAAGCTTACATCAGAGATGAAAGGGGGCGTTTTCTTCAGTGTAATGGAGACTTAAAAGAGGCATCTCCAGACCGCGTGATGGTTTGGCTGCAAAGGGGAATAAAATAACATCTTCCTTAGAAAAACTAATTTAACGTTACGTCACCTTTTAGAGGACCAACACGCGCGCGCGCACACACACACACACACCACGTACCTATAAGTTCAAGTGCCTATCTCTATTGGAGAACACTAATACAGATAGGCCCTTGAACTTATAGGTACGTGGCTCTGTTATAATATAGTTTCAGATACGAGATGCTGTATTTTATGGCGGGTTGTACTTTGATTAATGTAGCAGTGATGGTGGGAAATTGCGTGATTAAGGAGTTATGGTGTTAACGGAGTTACGCGGTGGCTGTGGCCAGAGTGTAGAGTTAGTGTTATTGGAGACATGCGGCAGTGGTGGCAATATAAGGTTATGTTGTAAATGGAAGTGGGGGTGTTTGTAATGGTGATGGTGAGAGGTGGTTCTTTTTATATATATAGAAGGGCACACATACATTAAGAAGAAATATACGAACACTGTAAGACATAGTGAATTGCTGTGAGTAGCAAAAAATGTATTTTATCAGTGTACAAAATTTTTTCACCGTTCTTAAAGATCCTGTAGCTCAATGATTATAAATGATGGGAAAATCACTCTGAATATGAGAAATATGGTTACAGAAAGTATCGAGTACTTGTAAAAGCATCCAAAGTTCTTGATTTAAGGAAACATTTGTGATGTATGGATCCGATGAGGCTAGGATAGGCTCTCCATTGAGTAGACAAGAAGGTTCTTCTAGGTTACGCTAGGGCGGGCAATGACAAGATAGCGTAGCTTGTGTAAATCCAGTTTAGGCTAGACTGGGAGATGTTATGGTATGGTGTCATAAATAATTAGAGAATGGGCTAGTCTATAGTTTGAAGTTATGACTGGTTGAATAGACGATGAGAGGACTGTTGGCTAAGATTGGTATAGGTTAACATGCATGTAATCAAGCTAGATTAGGCAATAGCAGGCTAGACGTGAAGTCTGTTTATAGTATCTTAGGCCAGGTTAGGATGTTCAGTGCAAACTTAGGGCTGGTTTGTGGGACAGATAAGCGATGGTATGAGATTAGACTAGAGGATTAATGGATAGAATACATAATGATAGGATAGCCTGGGAATAGGTTAGACTTGCATGATGATTGTCTGACTTGTGAAGGATGGGTTAGTATAGGTTGTCTTAGCAATGGTTTGGTCATGTTTGTTAAGTTTTGCGGTTATGTTACGTTTGTGCTTACGTTTGTTACACTTGGTTACGTTAATTACGATTTGTGGCTATGTTCTGTTTCGCTACGTTTTTGTTAGATTAGACGATTACAGGATAGATGAGAGGATGCTTCAGAGCAGGTAAGATGGGAAAATATTAGGCTAGGACGTCGTCCTCTGTGGTTTAGAGGTACCATGTTACATCCAGTTTGCGAAGACGCTGGTTAAAACTCGGCGGAGGGAGATGGATTTTTTCGGTTGCAAAAATCCCTAGCATGACCTCGTTCGGAACAGAAGTAAAGCTGGTAGTCCCGTATCGCAGATTTACGACACGTAAAAAATCCTCAAACCTGGTAAAAAGACCTCTGAACAAACTTTACGGTCTTTCACGTCCAATATAGAATGCGGCGCTAAGTATCATAGCAGTTAAAGAGCGTACATAAATAAAAACACAATTTAATTTAGTTAGGCTAGATGCTCGACGTGGGAGTAGTTTAGACTACTTCTATGTACTCTAAAGCTGTAAACCAATACATATACGGTTTTTCCCTGTGGGTTCTCACACGTTAACTGCTTAACACTTTGAAGTTTACAAAATTTAAAAAATGGACTTATAAAGTATATATAAAGTGTTCTAGCGTTGAATAAGAAATGCCCATAGAGTATAAAAAACAGTAAAAGAACACACAAAATCCTGAAATTAGGCTAATACGCATTTTATCACCTGATTTACTCGTAATACTAACCAAATACCAACAATAGCTGAATTATCTATGAAATTTACCCAGAAAACCAGTGTTAATGCATGTATTAGCTATGAAACTACCTTAAATGTGTCGTGCCACGTGGTGTGCCTCTGGTTAGCGTGGTCGCGGGTTCAACCCCACGCTTCATCGTAACGTAGGAGGGTTGTCATAAAACTCCTCTTATACCAGATTCCCATGAATAGTTGAACGTAATCCAGAAGAAATTAAAGCTGAAATGCACTGTACAGAAGCATGGCATCCCATGTAAGTCCTGGCGAGGTGAAATAATGAGCAGGGCCATCTTTCTGTGCTTTCAGGCTCTGGTCTCTGACTCAGACATCAGCTAGATAGACCACATAGGGCAGTTTCAGCAGTCATTTGGGATTGAACCCTGGACCTCTCGAATATGAATCACAATCGATAGCACTATGGCCTCATACCTCGTTTTAGATGCATCTGCTTATATTTGGTGATATTATGTTTATAGCCCAGAGTCACTAATGTCATTTTCATTCATTTGATTGATGAATGCTTCCTTAGGAGAACCATTCGCATAGCCCTTATGCTATCATTCATAGATTTAGATGTGAGTGGATGCATCCGCTGAATATTGTTTGTTTTTGCAAGTTTAGGATAAGTTTTTCAGGATAGAATAAACTATACTTGTTACCCTGCTGAAGAATTCAATGAATCGAGTAGGGTTAATGATTGGGAAAGGGTTTTTGCATACTAGAGAAGGATGATAAGTATTGATTAGTACAGATAATTTTGCTAGTACATGATTGGCCTGGGTGCCATTTGGCGGTCAAATACGATAGTGTATGAGTACCCTTGCATCTTCACGTGGTGAAATGTGCGTCTATGTTTTGGAATTTGAGTGATTGCGTCTGGAAATGTTGGGGACTTCTTACGCATCTCCATGGGCTTCAAATTTGTAAACTGTAGCGTCCAGCATTGAGAATCTTAATTCTTCGTATATTACCCAAAGGAAGAATCGTTCTGTCAAGTGGTGTATATGCATCAGGATTTTTAAAACAGCACTATTTCAAGACTCAACGCAGGCAGAGATGCAATAATGAAACACTTATTTTTGTAGTAAATGGATCTCACGTAAGTGAACCTGAAATCTATTCAGACCTGGGTTGTTAGATCCAGGATGTGAAGCATTTGGAACACTCGTAAGTGCTCCTGAAATCTCTTCAAGATTTGGTAAGCAAGATGCAAGAAGAGGGGTGCCTTTGGATGTTCAAACTCTGAATAAACACCCGAATGAAAATAAAAATTTTAGTGTCAACACGCCAAGTCAGGATATATACCCCAAAGCGCATATTGGGGGGATTTTATATATCTGGGCAGATCCTAATGACCTAGTACACAAGCTAACCCTGCTAGTGATGTCCTTTGAAGTTTGTAAAATGACTTCTCTATTGAGTTTAGAAATATTGTTCAGGAATGGAAGAGGGGCGGGACTACAGCATTATTAAGACTGAACCCTGCATAAAAAGCCTTAACATTTAAATGTGCCTGTGTTAGAATTTTTTTATCGCTGTTCAGTGTTCTAATGGTTTTCTTAATATATTTATAATAATAATGATAATTCTCAATAAATCTTTTTATTTTCCCTCCCTCCCTATTGCCTGATAGCAAAAATCGGATGCTTTGATCACTCAGGTTCGCGGTATCTGTGGATGAGTCCGTATTCATGTATATCAGCTTCAAATCTTGAATACTAGTATATTAAGGTGACAACTCCTCTGCAGTTAACTGGGATTGAACCCTCTAGCCCTCAAATATGAGTCACAATTGTTGTCCCTATGAGGTTGGGATGGTTGTCAGTATATAGCAAAGAAATTTGACACTATGATAAAATGTAGTGTGTCGCAAAGTGTTAATGATTAGCTTCTATGTTTACGGGTTAGAAATGATGATAAATATTGATTAGTGCAGTTAAGTAATTAGTAGCATTATTTTTCGTTGCATTGGTGCAGGGCTTTAAGATTTTTAACAGCAGTTTGAATGTATTTTATGTTGGTTTTTTAATACTTTTTAACACTTATGCAGGTATTTGGGATGTTGGTGTAGGTATATAGTAAGTATTTCAGACCCTAGAGCATGTATTGTAATGCACTTTTATATCATTTTCGAGGGCATTTTAGGCGTTGTAGTGGGTGATTGAGCCTGGAAATGTTAGCCAGGGGCTCATTTTCAGTTTAATGGTTTGTAGATAGTTGCAGAACATTCAATTCAAAAGTCACTATTAGCGGACCACTATTCATTATGAACGATAATGCAATACCTGTCAATAAATGGCACTGTTCTTTTATTTCATGTAATTTCATTATGCAAATCAAATTGTTACCGTATTCAACAGTTCAGTCTGATGAAAGTCTATTTGTTTTATTTCCGTACTTCAACAATATTATGAGAATAAATGAGACCATTACGTAATTGGGGTTCTTTAAAGGGTTTAAGGCTATGGAATTAGTCATGGTCACAGGCTTTTAGGACATAGTAGTACACTATGAGGAGAATTTCAGGTGTTTCAAAGGCCGCTTTGGAAA
Source organism: Deroplatys truncata (assembly GCA_030765065.1). Classification (NCBI taxonomy): domain Eukaryota; kingdom Metazoa; phylum Arthropoda; class Insecta; order Mantodea; family Mantidae; genus Deroplatys; species Deroplatys truncata. The sequence goes on along the minus strand of CM060990.1, from coordinate 342,838,737 downwards.
CAAACAGAAGCAGGTATTTCAAGGTATTGGTATAGGTTTTTTATGAAGAGATGTAAAACAATGGTCAGAGATGGGGAAAGCGAGAGATGCTAGGGAAGGCAGGAATTGATGGTGTTTAGTAAATGTTTTCTAGAGGGGTGGAATGGGTCAAGCAGTATTTTCAACACTGGTGCAAGTATGATATTTCGGGAGAACCTAATAACTTATAGGCCAGTTTTGGAGACACGTTTAGCTTAACTTACAAGTATTCTGGTGGTATTTTGTGGTATTGGGATAGGTATTTAGCATTCTCTGACAGGCTTTAGGACATAGAGGTGCACTGTTAGCAGAATTTCAGCCGTTTCAAAGGTATTTTAAGCGCTAGAATAGAAAATGTGAAGCATTTAACGTCCATCTATGGTCATTTTAGTCAGTCACAGGTATTTATCATGGGCGTTTAGGGTAATTTAGTAGATAATTCAGGTGTTATCACCAGCATTTAGGGTAGTTTTATAGCTAATACATGTATTAACACTGGTATACTGGGTAAATTTAATAGATAATTCAGCCGTTGTTGATATTTATCTAATATGAGTAAATCAGGTGATAATATGCGTATTAGACTAATTTCAGGATTTGGTGTGTTCTTTTACTGTTTTTTATACTTTATAAGCATTTCTTATTCAGTGTTAGAACACTTTTTATATAATTTAAGTCCATTTTTTTAAATCTTGTAAACTTCAAAGTGTAAGCAGTTAACGTGCGAGACCCCAGAGGGATAAACTGTGTATGTATTAGTTTACAGCTTGAGTATATAGAAGTAGTCTAAACTAACCACACGTCGAGCATCTAGCCTAACTAAATTAAATTGAGTATTTATGTACGCTCTTTTACTGCTATAATACTTAGCGCCCCATTGTATATTGGACGTGAAAGACCATAAATTTTGCTCTTAGACCTTTTTATCAGGCTTGAGGTTTCTTTACGTGTCGTAAATCTGCGATACGGGACCACCAGCTTTACTTCTGTTCCGAAAGAAGTCATGCTAGGGATTTTTGCAACCGAAAAAATCCATCTCCCTCCGCCGTGTTTTAACCAGCGTCTTCGGAAACTTGATGTAACATGGTACCTCTAAATCAGAGGACGACACCCTAGGCGAACATATTCCCGCCTTACATGCTCTGAAGCATCCTCTCATTTATCCTGTCATCGTCTAATCTAACCAAAACGTAGCGAAACAGAACATGGCCACAAAACGTAACCACAAAACGTAATTAACGTAACCAAGTGTAACAAACGTAAGCACGAAACGTAACAAACGTAACCACAAACGTGACAAACATAACCGCAAAACTTAAACATGACCAACCCATTGCTAAGATAACCTATACTAATCCATCCTTCATAACTCAATGATTATGCGAGTCTAACCTATTCCCAGACTATCCTAATAATATGTGTTCTATCCAGTAATCATCTAGTCTAATCTCATACCATCGCTTATCTGTCCTACAAACCAGCCCTAAGCTTGCACGGAACATCCTAGCCTGGCCTAAGATACTATAAACAGACTTCACGTCGAGCCTGCTATTACCTAATCTAGCTTGATTACATGCATGTTAACCTATACCAATCTTAGCCAACAGTCCTCTCATCGTCTATTCAACCAGTCATAACTTCAAACTATAGACTAGCCCATTCTCTAATTATCTACGACACCATACTATAATATCTCCCAGGTTAGCCTAAACTGGATTTACACAAGCTACGCTATCTTGCCATTGCCCGCCCTAGCGTAACCTAGAAGAACCTTCTTATCCACTCAATGGAGAGCCTATCCTAGCCTCATCGGAACCATACATAACATAAATGTTTCCTTAAATCAAGAACTCCGAATGCTGTTACAGGTATTCGATACATTCTGCAACCATATTTCTCATGTTGACAGTGATTTTCCATCATTTATAACCATCCTGTTATAGGATTATTAAGAACGATGAGAAAATTTTGTACACTGACAAAATACATTTTTTCTACTCACAGCAATTCACTGTGTGTTACAGTGTTCGTGTATTTCTTCGTAATGTATGTGTGCCCTTCTTTACAGATAAAAAGAACCACCTCTCTCATTACCTCCATTACAAACACCCTCACTTCCATTTACAACATAACCTTATATTGCCACCACTGCCGCATGTCTCCATTAACAACATAACTCTAAACTCTGGCCACAGCCACCACGCAACTCCGTTAACACCGTAACTTCTTAATCGCGCAATTTCCCACCATCACTGCTACATTAATCAAAATACAACCAGCCATAAAATAGAGCATCTCGTATATGAAGCTATATTATAACAGAGCCACGTACCTATACGTTCCAGTGCCTGTATCTATTAGTGTTTTTGTATGTTTCTGTGTGTATATGTGTGTATGCATGTGAGTGTGCATGTGTATGTGTGTGCGTGCTAGTCCTCTAAAGGTGACGTGGCCTTAAATCTGTTTTTCGAAGGAAGATGTTATTTTAGTCCCCTTTGCAGTCAAACCATCACGCGGTCTGCAAATGCCTCTTTGAAGTCTCTATTGCACTGAAGAAGAAAACGCCCCCTATCATCGCTGATGTAAGCTTTGTATTTAAGTTTATTTTTTGCTAGCTTTAAACATGCTATAGAGGTAGTTACCGAGAACAGCGCATTTGTTCAAATTTTCGTGGTATCTTGGAGGTAATTGTTTGAGTAACTCAGTTATTATCGATGTTATTTATTGTCGATTTCATTGTTTAGCATATACTTTAGTATCCATTCTGAATCTGATGTTGAGCTCGTATTTGTTTTTTCAGTGCTATGAATCGCGGGGGTTGCTATATACTAGTCTTCATAAATGTCTTGGGTTTGATTCTCGACTGGTGATCCGGGATTTTGTTTTAGTCTCTGTGGCTAGAGTCATGTCTTTTGGAAACTTTTTTTTTCAAATTCTAGGAAGCGAACGGGTGCTTTATGCTATTCTTCTTAAATGTCGCGGGTTCAATTCCCGTTTGGAGTTGGGGATTTTCTTCTTTTAGCCAGAGTGTCTAAAGTCATGCTCTGTAGGAATTTCCAAGTTCTAGGACGCTTGCGGGTGCTTTATAATAGTTATCATAATGGTCGCGGGTTCGATTCCCGGCTGGAGTTTGGGATTTTTCTTTAACTAGTGCGTATGTAGGTACCAAATTTGTAGATCGTCGCCATATATAGGTGTTGGCTGGAGAACGGTCTGGCTTTCTTGAGAGACAACCTGCTGTTTCTTTTGTTTCCGCTATGTCTGGAGGATTTGAGTACAGTGTATTGTGATTATAACGCGTTATTCCGCCTCACTGTATACGTGTAACTATGCATGATTGTATATTGATATGTATGTAGGGGCACGTGAGAGTGTGTATGTTGTATGTTATGTGCCCATATGTACACGTGTATGTGTGTGTGTGTGTGTGTGTGTGTGTGTGTGTGTGTGTGTGTGTGTGTGTGTGGTTAGCGTTATATTTCCTAACATCCTTTTACTTTTATTTTATTAGAGAGCAGAAGGAGTGTACATATGAGTACTCCTATTTCTTAAGCAAAAGTGCTCATCTGATTTTCCAGATGTTTGGAAAAATTGCCTGTTTTTATTACCCCCCCACTAGTGACTTCATTTCTGTTTTGGAAGCCTCAGGGTATTTAGGTCCACTTTGTTCTAATAGCCATCACGTGGTTGGAAATGCATCTTAAACTTTACACTCCACAGTTTTGTATTAAATGCCAACACGTGACATGAAAATGACGCTAAGAATCCTACTCAGTCCACCGAAAAGGAATGTCATGAAAGTGACGCTAGGACTTCCAATCGCCGGAAAAACGCCCCCTTTCTATGATAACAGACCGCTCACTTGCACTTAAAGCCATCAGGCGGTCTGGAAATGCCGATAAGATATCCCATCCCACAAAAACGCCCCTATCCATAGCGGTCTGGAAATGCTAACATTGATTTTATTACCTTCCCCGCACATGATGTTGAATCTGTGTTGGAAGCTAGTAGATGTAGTATGTATGTTTGGAAACAAAGGAGATGCCGACAACTGATTAGATATAATCGACACATGTAAACACGTGTAACCCGCTAATGACCGCCGCTAATGTCACGGCTAATGGATATGTGTGGTAATACATGTGTAAACATATGTAACCCGCTAATGACCGCCGGAGATGCCGACAGGTGATTAGATACAATCGACATCGTTTGTTCTGTGTTGTCGCCTCCCACCGGCTCCCTTTGAGGTCTTAGATACCGCCTGGTCTCGTGTCGCTAGGCCCCGCCACCTCTCTCTTTGTGATCTACCTAATTGTCTTGAGATGTGCGGTAGGGAATGATTTTCTCGATGCCTGCCGCCCCTCGACAAATCAATTAGGTAATATTCGTCAAACATTATTGAAAAAAAGAATTGTCATTTTTATGACTACTAATGCCCTTGATTAATTAATTGTATATGAATTGACTCGAGCGCAAGTGGTAGCGTGTGTATAAGTAGCACGCTCACGAGAACAGTCTGTCATGTAATGAAAAACCTGCAACTGCTGTCTGAGGATAACGGTAATGTCCATTAGCTGACAATGTTAGACGCTTTCACCACATTAATAGACTTTAAGATTGCATCCCGGATCTGTATACAGTCATTAGCGAACAATGTCAGTAATTGTTTTCCTAAGTGCTCTGAAAAACCCGCAGACACTCAATGTAAATACCTTTTAGCTCATAGAATTTCCATCACAAACTGTGGAAAAACCCTAGTCTAGACAATTTTTTCCCTTATAATTAATGATTAAGTTTCATAGCTCTTATTTCTTTCAATAAAATATTGCGAATAAAGTATTCAGAATTCAGATTGGCGGAAAGAAATATTACATACGGTATTAAAAATAAATAAGCGTGGTGAATACTACATATGTTATTAAAAATAAAATAAATACGGATAACATAGTTAAATATTATAAATGTTATTAAAAAATAAATGATTCGGTTAACATTATAGTTGAATACTATATATGTTATTAAAAATAAATACGGTTAACATTATAGGTGAATATTACATACGTTATTAAAAATAAAAAATGGCCTCGCTGATCAATGAATACAATTAAATATTTTTTATTAATTAATTGTATATGAATTGACTTGCGCATTTTGGTTATTGCGCTGTGTCTCCCTAACGTTTCCAGATCCAGGATCGTTCCAGCTAGTTGCGCGCTTCTGCCATCTACCTTCTAAAGTAAAGTTGCGCGCTTCTACCATCTTCATTCTAAAGTAGAACAATGACATAAAAACTAATCAATTCTTTGGAATGCGCAGCGTCATTAGGGTATTGTTCCAAGTTATCCGGGATGCCTGGGGTCGAATCCTAGGAGTGATTACAAATTCAGCTTCTAATAACTCAGAGACTAATTACGATAAAGACGTCAAATAAAGTTTATTACATTAATGTCATTAGGTAGTTTCTTGTGAATGTATATTTGGGTACCTGGTGTTCTGGGTTCAATCCTTAATTTTTTAAATCGTCATTATCTCGGAAACTAAGAAAGCTAGAGGGATGGACCAAAGCATGATTGATAGCTCCTGTGATGGGTAATTAATACTGTATATAATTTTCAATCAGTTGTCCTTATTTCGAATCCCGATCTTTCAATCACTTACTGAATTTTTCTCTATACTCTAGAATATATCACTTAGATTGATGCTGTAACTGCATACAGCACCTTTAAGCATATCAAACTAATATTGTAAATAATTTTGTTGCTGGTGTCCAGGGTTCGAATACCGATAAAATGTAATTTAATTATAAATTTCCTAAACTAATTAAGATAAAGACGCCAAATAAATTTTATTGCGTTTATGCTATTAGGTAGTATCTTGTGGATGTGTAATTAGATACCTGACATCCTGGGTTCGATCCTTAATTTTTAAATCACCATTATCTCAAACTAAGAGAGGTAGAGGAGTGGACCAAAGCATGATTGATAAGTTCTATACTGGGTGATTAATGCTGTATATAATTGCGAATCAGTTGTGCTTGATTCGATTCCCCATCTTTTAATGACTTCCTTAATTTTCCTCTGTACACTAGAATATATCACTTAGATCGATGATGTACCTGCATACAGCTTTGTTTAACATGTTGAGCTAATATCATAAATTATTTTGTTCCTGGTGTTCTGGGTTCGAATACCGATTCAATGAAATTTACTTACAAATTTAATAACTCCTAATCTAATTTAGATAGACATGTCAAGGTAAACGCAAACAGAGTATCTAGTCCTTAAATATCGTTATCATGACAAATATTACTTTAAAGTACTCAGATCGAATCCCTAAGGGATGATTTCATATATCTTCAAGCCTATGGATCATATCAGGTTCTAATAAAGATTAAATGCTTGATGCTGATGTGGGGGAGCTAAAATACATGTACTAAAAGTATTACTGGGTTCGATTTAGAAGCTTAGAATCTGTGTAACTATGGAAAAAATGCTTTTCTCGTGATTTTAGTGAAATGTAATGGGCTTTCTGTGAGAAGATGGAAAGGAAGAATTGAAAAGGGAATGAAAACATGAGATAATGTAGTATATACATACATATAACTAAATAAGGAGGAAAATCTTCTACGTTACCTTTTAAGCTTTTACTTAATGTATTGTGATAATACAGCTGGAATTAACCTTGGTGGTGGTGGTGGTGGTGGTGGTGGTGGTGGTGGTGGTGGTGGTGGTAGGATTTGAATTTGAAATATATGTCTGAATGAGCGTGTGAGAATGCTTCTCTTGCTGGTGTGACAGCATAAGCAGGTAGTTATGAGACGAGTTTAAACGTGTTTGATGGTGTCAGACATCCTGTCTCTACGTGTGACGTCATAAACATCCTGCTTCTGGGCGTGAGGTTATATGGCTGAGATTAATACACGTTGAGCGATCATATACAGCTGGTTATGGAGCGAGTTTATGATTGATCTAAAAGGTTCGTGTTCCCTCTATAAATATGTTATAGGGGAAAGGATGCTCTCCTGAAACATTAGGCATCTAGACAGAAATTGTTCACAGGGCCGGAGACGTCAGGACGGATTGGACAGACTCCAAGTTCAAATCTTTAAACGGTCGGGCCGCCCCCTTTTTGCCTATCATGTCTCCTGAACCATCCTTACAGCTTAACATTACGTTACAATGCCACGTAACCAGATTAACGACGGTCAATCGCTCAGATCTTTTCTTTTTTTGTGGTTTCCCCTGGTCTGCAGGCGAATGCCTGAGCACCGTATGCTACCACGTTTTTCATGTTATATCATTCTATCTTAACCTACGTGCTTCTAAGGCACTCTGACTGGATTACCGTCGGCCACTCGCTCAGACCTTTGATTTTTTCGTAGTTTTCTCTGGTCTGCATGCGAATGTCTGCTCAAAAAGATACTTGTCCCTTCCTCGGTTGGCGGTTAAGGAGTACGGTATAGGATTATATGAGGAATATATGGAAAACGGAGACAGACGGTATTATAGACAGAAGCTGGTCCACTTTTGCGTTTATATGGGAAAGGATAGGGAAAACGAGGGTAGATGCGACGGTTCAAGGAGGAAAATGCATTTATAGGGGAGCGATAGGGAATACCAGGGCTGATGCTAGGCTAGTCAGATGCTAAAGGAGGGAGGGATATGCTTTATACGAGAGAGATAGGGAATACAAGGAAAGATGCTATACTAAACAGGACTTGAAGGGTAGAATATGAGTGATATAGCGAACCGAGGAGAGGTATTAGGATAGGAGTTTTGAATGATAGAGTAGGCGTTTATATGCGAGAGATAGGGAATACGAGGGTCGATGCTAGGCTAGACGGTGTTGAAGGAGGGAATGCATCTTATATATGAGAGAGGTAGGAGAATATGAGGAGAAGTGCTAGGCTAGTCAGGAAGGTCTGAGTGACAGAGTATACGTCTATATGGGAAAAGATAGGGAAAACGAAGGTAGGTGCTAGGTTGAGAGAGTCTTCAAGGAGGAAAATGCATTTATATGAGCGGTAGGGCATAGAGGAGAGGTGCTAGTCTAGACATGGTTTGAGGAGTAGAGTATACGTTTATATGGGAGAAATATGGAAAACGGGAGAGATACAAGGATAGACAGGGTTGAAGGAGGAGGGATGTAGGTTTATACGGTATGTAGAGAGTAATTCGATTATAAAACTTTTCTCATCCAGCGTTAGAACACTTTTATATACTTATTTTCTAAACCTTACAAACTTTATATATGTTAAACAGTAGTGCGCGAGACGGAGAGGGACAAACTGTATATCGGTTTACAGTGAAGTATACGTCCTAACCTATTCCCACCTTGTTTGTTCTGGATCTTCTCATTCCTATCATCATCTAACGTAACCACGTAACACGACGTAACACAACGTAACATAACAGCATGACTAGACGTCATACTAAGTAACATAACCACGCAACATCACGTGACATCTCGTAACCAGAAACGTCACACGACGTAACAACACGTAGCAACTATGTAACCAAGTAACAAAACGTAAGAACTACTCTATGTGAAGAGTCGCTCACTTTGTAGGACTACAGGCGATTATGAACATGAAGACGATATAACACAGAAATACCATAAATGTCAAGTTCTTAAATTCTGCAAGTGTAATAAAACTACTTCCAAGTGCACTGTTTGTAAGAAAATGCACAAAGAAATGTTAGGGACAATCCGTTGTGCGGATGACTAGTGTTTCCAGAGAGCATCCTTTTCCACGAATGTTCCCAGAGAGCATCCTTTTTCCATGCTCGCACTCGCCATGTTCTGGTTACGTGGCGTTGTAACGTAATGTTACGCTGTTAGGATGGTTTAGGAGACATGACAGGCAAAAGGCGGGGGTCCGTACCCCTTAAAGATTTGAACCTGAGGTCTGTCCCATTCAACCTGACGTCTACTGGCTCCGTGAACAATAGTTGTCTAGATGACTAATGTTTCAAGAGAGTATCCTTTCCCACTGCTATGCATAGATCGCGATTCCCTCCGTCGTCCTCATCCGGAATATATACATAGTTGCGTGTTATGAATTCATTCATTCGCTTTTAATTCCTTCGAGCGTTAGCATTCACGTATTCATTTAATTTCTTTTAGTTTAAGCATGAGCTACTGACGGAGAAAATCTGTGCAACTAACGAATGAGAAACTCAATTTTTCATACATTACACATGTAGTATTCACCACGCTTATTTATTTTTAATACCGTATGTAATATTTCTTTCCGCCAATCTGAATTCTGAATACTTTATTCGCAATATTTTATTGAAAGAAATAAGAGCTATGAAACTTAATCATTAATTATCAGGGAAAAAATTGTCTGGACTAGGGTTTTTCCACAGTTTGTGATGGAAATTCTATGAGCTAAAAGGTATTTACATTGAGTGTCTGCGGGTTTTTCAGAGCACTTAGGAAAACAATTACTGACATTGTTCGCTAATGACTGTATACAGATCCGGGATGCAATCTTAAAGTCTATTAATGTGGTGAAAGCGTCTAACATTGTCAGCTAATGGACATTACCGTTATCCTCAGACAGCAGTAGGTTGCAGGTTTTTCATTACATGGCAGACTGTTCTCGTGAGCGTGCTACTTATACACACGCTACCACTTGCGCTCGAGTCAATTCATATACAATTAATTAATCAAGGGAATTAGTAGTCATAAAAATGACAATTCTTTTTTTCAATAATGTTTGACGAATATTACCTAATTGATTTGCCGAGGGGCGGCAGGCATCGAGAAAATCATTCCCTACCGCACATCTCAAGACAATTAGGTAAGATCACAAAGAGAGAGGTGGCGGGGCCTAGCGACACGAGACCAGGCGGTATCTAAGACCTCAAAGGGAGCCGGTGGGAGGCGACAACACAGAACAAACGATGTCGATTATATCTTATCACCTGTCGGCATCTCCGGCGGTCATTAGCGGGTTACATATGTTTACATATGTATTACCACACATATCCATTAGACGTGACATTAGCGGCGGTCATTAGCGGGTTACACGTGTTTACATGTGTTTATATGTGTCGATTATATCTAATCAGTTGTCGGCATCTTCCTTCTTTTCCAAACATACATACTATATCTACTGAAGCTGTTGTTTGGGTCCCCTTTGACCACATTAAAGTCCATCACGTGACATTAAAGTGACGCCAATATTCCTACTCACTCCACCAAAAAATTGACATGAATGTGACGCTTGTACTTACCATCCCACCAAAAACTTCCCCTATCCATAGCGGTTTGGAAATGCTGCCATTATTTTTATTACCTCTCCCACACATGACGTTCAATCTGTTGGAAGGAAGGTGTTATTGAGTTCCTCTTTGCACGCATTAAAGCCCATCACGTGACATGAAGGTGACGCTAAGAATCCTACACTCCACCCAAAAAGATGACTTAACCTTGAATCTGTGTAGGAAGCCTCGGTGTATATAGGTCCCCTGTATCCTAAAGCCGTCACGTGGCCGGAAATAACACATAAACTTCCCACTCCAATTTCTTATATTGAAAGCCAACACGTGAAATGAAAATGACACTAAGAATCCTCCCCATTTTTCCAAGAAAGATGCCGTGACCTTGAATCTGTTTTGGAAACCCCATGCCAGATAGGTATTTCTTGCGCTAAACATGAACACGTGGTCAGAAATACCGATAAGACTGCGCATCCCACCAAAAACTACCCCCACTACTCCAAGCTGTTGCGTAATCCCCAGTGTGTGTTGCGTCCCACGAGGAATGCTTGTTGCGGAATCCCCATACGTAAATTGCGGCCCGTTGCGGAAGCACCATTCTCTGCATACTCACGTTGTAGTGTACTGTGTTATATTAACTTTACTGTTTCGTGTATTTTAGATAGTTTTGCATAACGTGATTTTGTTATTGTAAAATCTAAGGTCACGTGACCGTATACAGTAACACACAATAACGACTTTTGCAATTAAAGAAGTACCCGGTAGTGAAGAGCCATACACTAACGTTATAAATGGAAGATTTGCTTTAAGTCAGGAAATGTTGAGGTACTGAGTACAGTTTACTTGAGTATGTGTTTTATAGCATCCTCTTTAAGAGAAATGCAAATTTTGTCACCATTCAAAATAGAAAGGGGACTACAGAGATTGGCAGATTCCTTAAAATTGCCAGAAAGCGTTACAACAGAACAGGGGATTTATTCTATAGGTAAATATAACATAGAAAGATGTATGAATATGTGCAATAAGTATGCATAGAGATAATAGATCTATACTTTGAGGTTACAGGTACTCGTTGTTACTCTTTATGCATACAGTGAAATTTTAGATTTCAAGTGTGGAAAAGTTTACGTAAACCAGGATTGTACATTTTTTATTAATATCATTGAAGCATTACTGTTTATTATTAAAGTTATAATGCAGCCCTGAAATAAGAAAAGATCAAACGAATAGGTAAATCTTTTATCGGAAAGTGATGCATTGTTTACTGCTAACATGAGCAAGCGACAGCCTAATGTTTGATGTAATTTGAACTTGCTATAGTCAGCATTTAAAACAGTACAGAATACGAAAAGTAACTACTTTAACTTGATAAGTTATATTTTTTAACAATATTGTATTAACAAGCATGAATTTTTTAAGTAATACAGTTTACGGTAAGTAAATATTTTTTCAATGTTGAACTGTCACCATTCGGGATTGAGAACAATAAAATATAACACTATTCATTAAAATAGTTTGTGTCTACTTACTTTCTTAGGTTTGTGGTGCTAGATTTCCGCCACAGTTACTTAAGATGATTTATATTAACCTTATTTTTACCAGCTGCAAAACTTTCCTCCACTTATTCATATTTTTATAACGTTTAATTCTAATTACGTCTCGCATTTGTCATTAGTAAAACGTATCCCCTCGCGGGATTTTCGTTTGCGGCAAAGATCTACCTTAAAAGTAGGTATTTTACATAGCAAGTTCCGTACCAGTTGTCTGTTTACGGCAATGTGGCACATACGTAGAACAAGTAATGTAAATGTAAGCATTTAGTAACTATAAGTAACCTGGGCTCATCCACCCGATATGTGACTACATCGCCCCAGACACGACGGCTCTAGTTACCGTAGCTCACACGCCTTTAAGTGAAGTGAACTTAATTGGTTTAGAGAATGTAAGCAGTAGTGGCAGATAGCGGAACAAGTTTTACAGGAGGAAGCTCAGAATGTATATCGGTATCCCTTCTCTGTATTATTGCCTCAGTTTACATTCGTTCATACGTCTGTTAGTTGTGCTGAAAGTTGACGTAGCTCCTATTCACCGCCGAATGCTGCATTAACGCAAAATTATACCGGTGGCGAATTCTGATGAGAGTATAGTTGAGTCTAAGCTTTTCAAAAAGAAAGACAAAAAGGGTAAAATACTTAGGAAGTACCTGCTTTGTGCATCTACGTAAGTGCAAGTGAGGATTTTCCATATTTATTGTCAAACTCTTCAGCAAATCTAGGCGCTCCGGATTTCCGCAGTCGTTTGCGCGCTCATTCTACGAAAAAACATTCAAAACCTCTATAAACATTATTACAAAGATAGGTGAGACAAACCAAATAGGAAATTCTAACGTATTTTCAGTAACTTAATCGCAGTATACTAGAGTATTTGAACACACAAAGCATCAATGCCGTCATTTAACACAGCGTGACAAGTAGATTTTTTGTGTGCTTACGATAGCCCTAACAAGAGAAAAACTGCTAAGTTAGGAAAGCACCGCATTATTGGTGGTGGTTGTGTTATTTGGGTTTTAAGCCGTGTAACCTTGTAATGAATTCCTTTAGAGGAGTTGATGCAGAAGCAAATAATTGGTCCAGCTTGCTTGTGCCTTAGCCGTGGTTAAAGATTTACTCTCAGCCTCGACTTACTGCGTTTTCGAGGTTTGGAAAACAAGTTATTGCTTAATCGCAACAGCCTAATGAGCTGCTCAAAAGAAACCTGGGCCATATCTATTTACAACCTGAAGACAGTAATTCTTCCGGTCATCACACGCCGCAGAAGCTTGTTTATCTCAATGTCAAGGATAGCTAAGGAAAAATTGCAGCGTAAGTAGGGTATGTAAGACAGACCTGGCACACTAAAATTGTGATAATTGGGAAAAGATAGTGAAAACGAGGTGAAATGCTAGGCTAAGCAGGGGTTGAGAGGCAGAAAATAGTGATACATGGGAGAGATAGGGAATACGAGGGGAGGTGCTAAGGAGGGTAGGGGGTTGAATGTGTTCGAAAGTTGCTTCTGGCGGGTGATTTAGGGTTAAATGCGCGTGGATAGCAGTACGTACGCGCATGCACGTTCCTTGTAGGGCATGCTGTACGAGTATAACTCGAGAGCTTTCTATGATGAGTATATCTAAGCTAATGCAATCGTTCCTAACAAAGCTGACCTAACCTGGAAGAAGTCTCGCATGGTCTCTTAAACAACCTTAAATATAAATGTTTAATTTTGGAAGGCCCTTTTATAAACATTTCCACATATTTGAAGGTATTTTGACTCCCTCGAAGACATTGTGCGCAATTTACAGGTTTTCTAGACACTAGAGCAGGTGCTTTGGTGCATATCGGGATCCTTTGGAGACATTTTAGGACAGTTTTACTGACATTTTGGACGCCGAAGCAGGTATTTCACGGTGGTGGTACAGATATTTTGAGGGTATTTTACAGTCGAGCAGGAATTAGAGAATATTTTGAGGGTGTTTTACCAACTGTGTGGCTATTTTGGGATATCAGCATAGGCTTCTAGGACGTTTTGGAACACTGACAATCATTTCAGGTATTTTAACCACTGGAGCTGCAATTGCAGCGCATTTAGGACATTTCAAAGGTATTTTAATCATTAGCAAAGCAATTTTCGGGCGTGGCATAGGCTTTTTGTAAATTTCAGAACAGTAGCAGGACTATTTCAGACATTTCAAGCCATTTGGAAGGCATTTGAGCCGTTGGAGCAGGTATTTCTAGGTATTGGTGCGGTGTTAAGGGCATTTACGAACATTTTTAAGGTATTTCAGGGTCTTTTAAGGCACCTTATACGGTTTTCCAGAATGTTTAGAGCATTTGGAAGTTATTTTAGCCACTGATGCGTTTATTTTGGATACTGTCAAGCCTTTAGTACATTTTGGAGCAGAGGCAGCGCTATTTCAGACATTTGAACAATTTCGAGGGTATTTCACCACTGGTGCAACTATTTTCGAGTACTGACCTAAGATTTAGCATATTTTTGAACAGTAGTAAGAACATTTAGGGTTACTTTGATTATATTTTAGACAATGAAGTAGGTATTTTCAGGATGTCGGTAGGGATGTTTAGGACATTTCAAAGATTTTGAAGGTATTGCATGCTGTTTAAGGTATTTTGTTTTATAGAGTTTTTCAACCATTTGAGCAATTACGAGGGTATTTTAGACACTGGAACGGGTATTCTCGGGAATTTCAGAGCATTTCGAGGGTATCTTACCACTGACACAGCTATTTTCGTGTACTCATAAGTTTATAGTATACTTTGGAACATTAGTACGAACATTTAGGGGTACTTTAATGGTATTTTAGGCGATGAAGTGGGTATTTTCAGGATATTGGTCCAGGATTTTAGGACATTTCGAGTCATTTTGAAGGTATTCCACGCTGTTTGGTGTATTTTTACACAGTTTTCCAATCATTCCGAAAGTGTTTTGGGCACTGGAGTGGATACATTAATATAGTGTGGGGACATTTTGAAGCAATTTCGTAACACTTTATGCCCATTTTACACACTTTGAAGACATTTTGAAATATTTAACATAGGAACGGTATTTGGAGCATTGGTAAAGGTATTCGCAGCACTACAGCCAGGGTTTTGACTCTTTTATAAATATTTTGACCGCTTGAAACATTTCTAATAAATTTCAAAAGGAAATTCACACGTTTTGTAGTAGCTTGATTCTGTTTTAATGTTCATTTACCATGTTTTACAAACATTTGATGGTATTTTTAGAATTTTTCACCCTTTTGCAGTATTTGCGGCATTTTCGCTAATTAATGGTTGCATAATAAGCATTTCGTGTACTGTCATAGTACTTCTCATATACGTTTAAAGCGGTTTTCTTATATCGCTTATAAACATAAGAATGGCGCGCTGCAAGCATGTGAGTGGAGGAAGGGATGAAATGTGTACGGTTTACAGTCTTACTGATGCATATTCAACTATCCTAACCTAACCTGGCCTAGACAAACTCCTCGTCATTCATTCTATCCCGCCATCGTCCAACCTAACATTACATCGAACATCTATACCAGCCATATCTACACTGGAACATACTTTCATTATCTATTTTAATCTTCCATTGTCCAACCTAACCAAAACGTAACAAAACGTCGCCTAACATAACCTCAAAACGTAACAAAATTAACCAAATGTAACCAGAAAACGTAACCAAACATAGCAAGACGCAACCACAAAACTCCGCGAGCCGTCACTGTATCAAGACGACGTCAAACGTAACAAAAATTAACAAAACGTTGCCAAACGTAACAAGACACAAGCACAAAAAGTAACGAAACGTGGCCAACCCATTGCTAAGTTAGTTTAAGGTAACCCATCCTTCATGACTTAATCATTATGAGGGTCGAACACAACCTATCCCAGACTATCATTTCAGCATGTATTCTATTCAATTGTCCTCTAATCTAATCTTATACCATCCTAACCTAATACTCAGTATTCGAACCCAAATAACTCCCTTATCTATCCCGTAATCATCTATCCTAACCTGGAATTGAGCATAGAAGCAATTCACCTAATCATTCTAATGCATACTAATACTTAACAATGCTGACCTTGATTTAATTTAACGAAATCCCAGCGTTTTACTTAGGTGTTATTATTTGAGGGTCTTAATTAGAAGGGTTTATGTTAACGTAGGTTTATTTCGAGATTTGTTTTAGTTCACCGCTTGGCGCCTCTCCACTTCAATCTGGACTTGGGACTAGCACTAGAGGTTACTCCTAGTGGTCGAGTTACCGCCTTCTACTTCCATTCGTCCTTTCCTCCTTTTTGTTCATGTTTATGCAGGTATATGTAAGTGATAGTTGAGTAAACATGCATTTTGTGTAAGCAGGCTGACGGAGAAAATCCACATATTGGTATATTCATCACAGCTTCTTATGCATGGCTCTCAATGCTGTAATGACCATAAACATGTGTGAATATTTCGTCATCTGCAATCCCTCTTTTATATCGTCGTGTGATAATAGGGTTGAGTTGGAAGACCAGTTTCTAGATGTTCAACACTGGATGACGGCTTGACGTAAATATAAAAGCTCATCGGAGGATGTTTCTGACATGGGCTTTGTATAGGATGTTTCAGGATTAGCGGCCCGTGTATTATATGGCATGAGAATGCTCTCAAATTCTGCATAGATGACATAGGGTAGTTTTAGCATCCTCTCCTTCTGAATTACACGACAGAGTTATCCTTTGTAGGCATAACTATCCTAGCGATATCATGCTGTCTACAGATAGTGGAATGTTCTTGTACTTTCTCCAGCCCGCTTCGTCCATACTGTTTATCAAAATGTGTGAAGTAACGCTTATATGTGAATATCACACCATGATGTTTGGTTTTCTGATCTCGAATAAGTTTCTCAAAATTCTTTATATAAACATAATGTTGTAGCCCAGTAGCACCACTTAGTAGAAGGTCACGATGGTCAGACAGTTCTTCATTAATAACTTTTTAGGAAACACTTCCTATTTCTCATTTAGTCCAAACACATTTACAGACATGTTATTTCTTTTCCGAAATTTAGGGATTTGAGCCAATGTCGTAGGAAACGAAACACATGCGAGGATATGCATACATGGAACATTCTTATTACGATAATTCTGCGGGTTTATGCACACTTTTCTCGCTTCAACAGATGCTGGAGAGGAATATAGCTGCTTTCTCGAAGGGGATTGTATTTGTTAATACGGAGCCGAACCCCCTCAACGGCAAGCAAGGCCCAGCTGCTGCCCTTAAGTTGTGCCTCCTCCATTTCAGTATCTGATTTCTTGAATTTCACATCTAACATGGAGTTCAGATCAATTTGCAGAAATATAGGATGTTTATGGCTGCTAGAGGTTTTAAGTTATTTCTCCAACAGCGTTTACAAATCGGCATTCAATCAGTATATTAATTTTCAGAGATTTGTGAAGCTCTTTCTGATCTGCTTGAATGATGTACTGCTTTGCCTCCTGCCGATAAACATTCATGTCCTTGGATGAATCATAGCGAAAGAAATAAGATTTCAAGACGCCCTTCAAAGGCTGTTTCGTACTCTCATATGACAACCCTAATCCATTATAGACAACAGCTGATGTTTATTAGGTCTTGATTTTCTTGCAAAGGGTAGTCAATCTAAACACCTCTTCATGACGTTCCTCCTCGTAGCTATTCTTGAAGAATTTATCACAATGCCTACTCTTGAACAGCTGCTTGCATCACATTTCATGTCGCCTCTTGTGATAGGTTTGTAGAAAGCTCTTTCCACATTTACCACATTTCTTAGCAGACCTTATATTTGGAAATAATTCCTGGAATGTAGCTCTCTTCATCTGTACACACTACTAAACACCACAAAACTTCTGATAAATACTGATCAATATTTCCTTGACTGACTTATTTAAAGTAGCACACTTCTTCACCTTGACAACTCCTAGACGCACTAGACAGCTGATTTCGTTTAGAGAGGACGATGTTCTCGACTCGAAGTAATCTAGTACAATGAAGATCTAAGTTTTTTACCGAGGAGGTAAATTCAACCGCATGATGCATTGCTGCATTCAACCGCCAGCTGATGTGCAATGGCTGGGGGTATGTGGGCCTCGCAGCTCAGTCGCGGAATACCTACTAAAACCCCTCCACGTGTTAATTGTATATTGCTGTGTTTAGCGTGCAATTCGTGGTTGGCCGGTTCCCGCATAGCACCCCGGTTAGTATGTTTATAGTTAAGTTGCTGGCATGCAGTGCATGCGAGCGCGACAATTGTTAACTACTGGGATGGTTCATGGAACCTGAAGAATACCAGTGGGAAGAATATATAAGCTCAAGGAACCCCTAATTATACAGAAGGCATGGACCTCTCAAAAAAAGATGCCATTTCAAATGCGACGCTGCAACGTTTTTATTACTTTCCTGTTAAATGTTTACATCCATATTTTATATATTTAGTGGTTTGAAGAAGGTAACTTGTATATTAAGTATCATTTATTTTTATACTCTATACATTGTCTCGTTTATATATACTTTGAAACCAATCGTGCGATGATTTGAGCAATTAAATGCTGATGAAGTGGCTAAAACTCTGGTATTTAACATAGAAATGCTTTTCAATGATACAACACGATGATAGCTACTATGATGTACAATTAATACTATATATAATTGTGAATCAGTTGTCCTTAGTTCGAATCTCAATCTTTCAATAACTTCCTTAATTTTCCTCTTTACTCCAGGATATATAATTTAGATTAATTGTGTAAAGTGTGTATTAAGGCGTCTAATATGCTGAATTATTAATATAAATATGTTTGATCCTAGTGTCCTGGGTTCGAATACTGATTCAATGTAATTTACTTCTAAAGTTAATAGCTGTAGAACTAATTTAGATAAAGACTTTAATTAAAATGTAGTAAATGCATACTACTAGGTACCTTATTTTTCTATATATAGCAGTGTCCATGAACATGGATTCAATTCTTAGATTTTAAAAAACGCAAATATCTTCAAACGTGTCTGCGCTAAGGAACTGAAGCAAAACACGATTTGTAGCTGCTATTACCTGCAATCAATATCTTAAATATTTGTAGATCAGTTGTCCTTAGTTCGAATCCGATCTTTCAATGACTTCTTTAATTTTCCTATATACTCTAGGATATATCACTTAAGGTCATGTGGTAAACTGCACACACCTCTAAGCCAAACTAATATTATAAATGATTTTTATTCCTAGTGTTCTGGGTTCGAATACTGATTCAATGAAATTTACTTATAAATTTAATAGCTCATGAACTAATTTAGATAGGCTTGCTAAATAAAAATTAAACAGAGGACACAGTCTAGAAATATCGTTATCATGATAAAAATTACTTTAAAGTACTCAGATCGAATCCCGAATTGTGATTGCATATCTTTAATACTATGCACGTTAGCTGGTTCAAATACAAATTATATGGTAGATGCTGATGCGTGGAGCTAAATTAATAAAATACATTTATTAAAACAACCGGTTCGATTCTAGAGGCTAAAAATCTAACTTTGGAAAAATTACCTTTCTCGTGATTGTAGTGAAAAGTAATGGTTTTCTGCGATAACTGAGTATTAAGCGTATAGAGCTCTCATATTGTATACTGATTCTTTTGAATGGAAGACGGAAAGGAAGAATTTAAAAATTAACGAAAACGTGAAATAACACAGTATAGGCATGGGTTTAATTAAATAAGGGGAGAAAATATTCTACTTCGCCTTTTAAACGTCTACTTCTAAAGCATTGTGGTAATAGAGATGGTGTTAACTTTAGTGCAATGGGTGGTAGTGGTGGTGGTAGTGATAGGCTTTGAATGGAAACATCTGTCGGAATGAGCGTGAGAATATTTAACTCTTTTTGGCGTGACACCATATACAGGTAGTTATGAGACGAGTTTAAACGTGTTTGACAGAGTTAGACATACTGCCTCTGATTGTGACGTCATAAAGCGGAGGTTAATACGCGCAGAGCGCTAAAACGAGCGGTATACAGCAAACCTGTTTTTATTCCGTGGTTTATAGTTGAATTAAATGTTTGATCAGCGATTGTGGTTATATCATTAAAATGCATTGCTATGTTAGAGAAATATCAGTTTTAGCCACTTAAACAGCATTTTATGCTCAAAGCATTGCACGATTGGTTTGAAAGTGCATAAAAACGAGACAACGTATAGAGTATAAGGAACAAATGAACTTTAATATGCAAATTATCATCTTAGAACCTCTAAATACATAAAATATGGGTGTTCACGTCGAACAGGAAAGTAATAAAGTTGCAGCGTCGCATCTGAAATGTAATGTTTTCTGGGAGGTCCGCCTTATGCATAATTAGGGGTTCCTTGAGCTTAGAACTTAATTTATTTCCATACAACTTTTTGCTCTAACATAGATTAGACATACAAGAATAACGATTGCACTAATCTGCAAGAAAACTCTAGTAATACCATAGAATGTATCCAAGTAGTATAACATCACAATTACCTAGTATAATGCACGATTAATCACCCGGGGTTACTCAGGGCATATGTCATGTGTAATTCCGGGTAACTAACTATTGACGCGCTCGCATGCATTGCATGCCAGCTACACACCTTTCATTGACTAACCGGGGTGCTATGCGGGACCCGACTAAAATTGCACGAAATTACTACTAGCTTTCATATATTAACACGTGGTGGGGTTTTTAGTGGGTATTCCGCGCTTCGAGCGGCGAGCCCCACATATCCTCTCAGCCATTGCACAAGGGCTGGGGGTCGAATGCAGCAATGCATTTTTCCCCCCACGGAAAAAAAAGAACTTAATTGTGCTAGTTTACATCGAGTCGAGAACATCGTCTCCTCTAAGTGAAATCAGCTCTCTAGTGTGTCTAGGAGTTGTTAAGGTTAAAAAGTGTGCTGCTTTAAATAAGTCGGTCAAGGATATATTGCGCAGTATTTATAAGGGGTTTTGTGCTATTTATCAGGCTGTAGAGATTGAGAGCGTTAGATTCCAGGACGTATTTCCAAATACAAAGTCTGCAAACAAATGTGCTAAATGCGGAAACGGATTACTCCAAACCTATCACAAGAAGCGACATGAAATGGAGTGCAAGCAGCTGTTCAGGTGTAAGCATTGTGAAAGATTATTCAAGAATAGCTGTGAGGGAGAACGTCATGAAGAGGTGTATAGATTGACTACCCCTTGCAAGAAAATGAGGACTGAGCCTACAACACATCAGCTGTTGTCAATATTGGATTAGGGTTGCGATATGAGAGTACGAAACAGCTCAAAAGGGAGTCTGAAATAATATTTCGTTCGCTGTGGTTCCTTCAAGGACATGCATGTCTATCTGCAGGAGGCCAAGCGGCGTATAATACAAGCGGTTCAGAAAGAGCTCAGAGTTCATAAATATGTGAAAATGAATGTACTGGTTGAATGTACTGGTTGTACACGCTATTGGAGAAACAACTCAAAAAACCTTTAAAACCCGTAATCATTCTATATTTCTGCCAACTCCATGTTAGAAGTGAAATTCAAGAAACTAGGTACTGAAATGGAGGTGTCACAACTTATGGGAAGCAACTGGGCTTTGCTTGTCGTTGAGAGGGTTCGGCTCCGTATTAAATACATTCCCCTTCTAGGAAGCAGTATATTCCTCTCCAACATCTGTTGAAGCCAGAAAAGCGTGCATAAACCACAGAACTATCGTGATGAAAAATGTTCTTTTATGCCATCCTCGCAAAATGAATACAAAAGAATCCACAACGTGTGAGCAAATGCCTCCAACTTGAAGATAAGTATGATTTCCCATGTGTTTCGTTTCTTACGACATTGGCTCAAATCCCCAAGTTTGAGAAAAAGAACATGTCTATAAATGTATTTGTACTAAACATGAAACAAGAAATGTTTTCTACAAAGGTAATTGATGAACTGTCTGACGATCCTGATCTTCTGTTGAGTGATGCTAATGGGCCACAACACCACGTTTATATAAAGAAATTTGAGAAACTTTTTCGAGATCAGAAAACCAATCATCATGGTGTGATACACACAAATAAGAGTTGCTTCACACATTTTGATAATTAGTATGGACGAAGCGGGCTGGAGAAACTACAGGAACATTCCACTATCTGTAGACAGCCTGATATCGCTAGGATAGTTATGCCTACAAAGAATAACTCTATCGTGTAATTCAAAAGGAGCGGATGCTAAAATTAACGTATGCCATCTATGCAGAATTTGAGAGTATTCTCATGCCATATAATACATGCTCCGCTAATCCTGAAACTTCCTATACAAACCTAATTTCAGAAACACCCTTTGATGAGCTTTTGTATTTACGTCAAGCGTCTTCCAGTGTTGAACGTCTAGAAACTGGCCTTCCTACTCAATCCTATGTATATCGTGGTTGTAATATTGATGAGAAGTTTATGGAATACCTAACATTCCTTGCGAGGAAGATTGACAGCATATACAAATCTGCTAAGCCTCTGAAACCTACAGATGAAGAGCAAAAGGATTTTGAGTCTTCTACAGAGTGCTGCTTATGTGCTAAGGTATTTACAGAAGAGAACTACAAAGTGCGGTATCATGACCACATCAGCGGAGAATACCGTGGAGGTCTGCATAATTAGTGCAATTTATCCTGCAAAACGCCTAAATATAATCCAGTCTTCCTTCATAACCTGAGCGGCTATGATTCAAATTTCATCGTTAGGAAGTTGGGATGTACAAGCTAGAAGGTAGAGGTGATTCCTAACTCTGAACAAAGCTACATCTCATTCTCTAAGTATTTTGCGATATAACGCTACAGTTTGTGGATACTTATCGCTTCCTGAGTACAAGTCCGGATAACCTAGTAAAAAACGTAACAGCATATCCCGAAACAGAAAAGTACTTTGGCCTGGAGAACTCGAGTTTGATGACTCGTAAGATCGTATTTCCATACGGTTATGTCAGTTCGTGGGATGTCTTGAATGTGAGCAATTGCATTCAAAGGAAGTATTCTACAGCAAAATAAATAAAGAAAAATTAGCGTCGATGACCACGATCATGCTAAAAACGTTTGCGAGCATTTTAGCATAAGACATTTAGGCGAGTACAGCGACCTCTACTTAACCTCAGATGTTCTTCTCTTGACTGATGTCTTTGAGACATTCAGGGAGCAGATGCTCAAAACACACAGTTGACCCTGCTCATTGTTTTACTTCTCCAGGACTTACATGGAATGCTATGCTTCTATTTACTGGAATCGAGCTGGAATTGCTGCAAAATTACGACCAGCTTCGCATGGTGGAATCTGGTATAAGGGGAGGTTTATCACAAGTTTCCACGGATATGCACAGTCTAATAATAATTACATGGAGAAGTTTGATCCTCTGAAGCCCTCTCAATTTATCACATACGAGGACGCTAATAACCAATATAGTTGGTCAATGTGCCACGCCCTTATGCAGGATTTGAGTGGGTTTCCGCTGACGATATCGATCTAAACAGTTTGAAAGAAGATGACCCTCACGGATATATTTTAGAAGTGAATATCGAATATCCTGCTGAGCTGCATGACCTACATAAGGATTTACCATTCCTACCCGAGTGTTTGAAAACAAAGGATTCTTCTACAAAGAAGCTAATTCCTCACCTTGGACCGCGACGAAAGTATGTTCATTATAGGACCTTGAAACAGGAACTCTCTCATGGGCTACAGCTGACGAAAATTTATCCCGCACTACGATTTCGACAATCATGATAGTGAAAACCTTACGCCGAATTTAATGACAAGCAACGGTAAGTTGCCAAAAACGATTTTGAGAAGAATATTTACTAGCTGTTCAACAAAGTTATGTTCGGGAGGGCAACGGTAAACATTTGGAATTGGATGGATATACGACTTGTGACATCGTAAAAGGTTGGAAAAGCCTCTAGCAAAATCTACATTCATTGATAGAACTATATATGAAGATAACTTGGCCACCGTACATATCGCTTGAAGCCGAAATTATGAAGTCAATTATCATAATTTGAGAAGGATAGTGATATAAAATAAATAATAAAATATTTAATTTCAGTGTATGTATAAAAAGGAGAAGCATTGTGAAAATTGTTGACTGTAAAAGCGACAGAAATACAATACAGGCACAGGTTAGCTAATTAGGGACCAGCCCCAGGTATAAAGGGTAACATAGCTGAAGCCAGTTTCTCTTGGAATTGAGTGCATCTGCACTTAGCCTGGTGAAGGTCACTCTAAGCTTCATGACGCTAAGTTTGAGGAGAATGTTTAAGGGGTGAGAGGGGAAGTTAGAAGTTTTTTCCTCTTTGTAGTGTGGTAGTGAAAGTCATTCTGTCCTGAGCGATCGGTGAGTGTGGGACGACATTCTCGTAGAGTTGTGAAGAATGGTGGCGAACATGTTAGAGGGTAGAACGCTTAGCTGTAGTTAATATTCTTCGGTCTTGGTAAAGACAAAGTATCATCGTATGCATTTACAAGTGATCGGCAAACCGCAGTATTATTTTAAATAGTGAATAAATGTGTTCAAAGAAGGCGTTCGTGTTTCTCTGTACATACACTCACGCATACCCAGTGATTAAGACCTCATGCTGGAGGAGCCGTGGCAAAAGAACCAACTGGGAGGAGACAAGCAGCAACCGTGAGGCAAAGGTAGTGCTTCATTGTTGGAGGACGTAGCGTGGCTGCGTCATATGGCGTCCTAAGCGTGGGGCCCGAACAACGGAGAAGCTGAACGATGGAGACATCAAGGAGTCCCGAACAACGGAGAAGCTAAACGACGGAGACATCAAGGAGGCCCGAACAACGTGGAAGCTGTACAATGGAGAAATCAAGGAGAACGAGGCAACGCGGAGGACAACAGGAATAACATCGAAGCAGGAGTTGCAGGCAGCAGATATAAAAAGGTACTGAGTAAATTTATTTATGCGTTCCAGTAGTAAATGCAGTTAAGGAACGGTAAAATATTTGAACAAGCAGATACAAACATGGAAATTCTGGACGGTGATAGTAGAACTGTGCAGAACGCAAATAGTAGTGTAAATAAGGTAGTAGAAACAGTAGATGACAAAAGCAGGTAGAACTGCCAGGGGGAAGTACGGAAACTAACGAGATGTTAAAGTCAATCATGTCAATGATACAAAATGGTAATCAAAGTTTAAGAGAAGATTTAACCGGAAAAATAGAACAGAGTCAGAAAGATTTAACAGGAAAAATGAAAGTGTCGGAAAGAATTAAGGGGTTTAGCAGAAAACTTGAGAGAAGATTTAACAGGAAAAATAGAATTAAGGGATCAGATAAAAGCTAATAATCAAAGCTTAAGGGAGGACTTAACAAGCAACTTAACTGAAATTGGAAAGAAAATTGAGAACAAGCAGAAAGTCTTAGAAAATTTCCAGGAGGAGGCTAGAAATGAAATAGAAAACGTGAGAATTGCGGTTGGGAGAATCAAGAACAGGTTAGAGAAGAAACTGAAATTGTAAGGCAAGAGATTAGTGAAAGAGTAGAAAAAGAAAACAGAAAATTGAGGGAAGAATTAAGTCAAGAATTAGTTAGAGAAAGGGAAGCTACTAGCAAAGAACTAGAAATATACAGAAACAGGTTAGAACAGTCTGAAAGAGAAAGCAGGAGACTTGCTGTAGGAATAGATGATGTAAATGATAGACTTATGGAAGGATTAGAAAAAGTGTGTATATCTGACAATATTGGTAGCTCAGCATGTAGCAATGTGAGCAGTGCAACAGTAAGGAACGATTCATCGCAGAATGCGTCAGCTGACCTTCAAATGCCCAATTTAGGTCCAAGTACCTCCAATAACGGTAATAGTACAAATGAAAATAGAAATGGCGGCCCACCTTTTCAATGGCCGATCCATGTTCTCAGTGAAATTTCACCACCGATTTTTGAAGACGAAGAATCAGATAATCCGAAAGCATTCATTAGTAGCATGCAGGAATATTTAAATGTTAAGGGTATACCTGAGGAATACAAGATGACTGTAGTACGAAGATGTTTTAAAGGTAATGCTCTCAATTGGCTGGAATTATCTATAGGGCTAGATAACAATTACGGTGCTTTTAAAGAGCTATTTCTGAACAGATATTGGGGTGCAAGCAGGCAAGTGAATATACGATTAGAACTCAGTAATGGCAAGTACGATTCCCGTAAGGACCAATCTATGGTGAATTATTTTATGGTAGTGGCAAGGAAATCTAAGATGCTAGATCCACTGATGGGAGAAAATGAATTAATAAATCTAGTAACCGCACACTTTGCGGAAACAATAAAAAATTATATAATTATTGCAAAACCGGTTACGAAGGCAGCCATGATAGATTTGTTGATCGCTTTGGAAAGGAAGAGAAATCAAGATGGCGTGCTTAAGGATAGGAATTTCACACAGAAAGAAAGAAGTCCTACAAACATTTTCGGGCAAGGGGCATATCCAGGAAATGATAGAAATTTTGATGTGAGAGATAGATACCATGGGCCTGTACCGAAAAATAATTACAATTATAACAGGAGAAATAACTTTGAAAATAATTAAAGGGGAAGAGGCGAAAACTACCGAAGACGGAACGCACAAATAAATTAAGTACATACTCACAGATGTAATTATGATAGAATGGAAAGGTATCCTAGAAACAGACGCTATTCTGGAGATGATTGTAGCAATAACTATGACCATAGGTATAGACCAAGTTCACCAAGACAGGATGCGAGAAGTAGAAGTTGGAGGAATTCACCAGTTCAAGAAGATAGGATTGACGCAATAAACTCTACAAGACAAATAATGGGAAATAATTACCGTCATGAAACGAAAACAGGACATTCGCATACCAATATTGGGACAGGAGCAATTAGTAAAGTGTCGGAAAACTCCAAACCCAATCAACTTCGCCTTCAGTGAAGATTGGGAACAACAATTCCTATAATGAGCGGTACACGAAAAGTAAGAATAATGGAAGGCAACTAATGATAGAGAAACATCAGCAAGGGAGAGATAGGCCAGAAGAAAGCAAAATTTTAACTGATCCACCAAGGATAAATATTGGCATTAATGGCAAACAATTTCGTGCAATAATAGACACCGGCGCCAACACTGCAGTTTGTTCACAAAATTGTTATGAAGAATTAATAAACAGTGGTTTAAAATTAATGTCTTTACCAGTACATGGGATATAATGTTCAGTAGCATTGGGCAAGAGAAAAGAAAGAGTAGGATTTCAGGTTATGATGAATATTGAAATTGGAGAGCAAATTATTGAGATGTTATTTTTAATAGTACCTAGGCTTGTAACAGACATAATAGGTTGTGATAGTCTATACGCATGGAAATCCATTATAGATTTTGAAAAAAAAATTTGAAGCTCGAAACAGAACAAGACACCATAATCGTACCATTGTTGGAAGACAGTAGTTCAGGAATAATTGCCCGGGATCAGGTAAAGGAAGAAATTAAAGGGGAAACATTCTTTGTGGAAGTTATAAACATTGGAGCTACGAAATTAGCCGAAGTAAGGTTAGAGGATTCCCTTGAAATTAATGAAGAAAATATAATCTACGGAGAACATGAGAAATGTTGTATTAATAACGGCGAAGAGAACCCCCAAGAAAATCCCAGATTAGGCTTGAATGATCAGAATGCAACTAAGTACGATAAACTGGATGACTGTGTCGAAATAGAAAATTTGTTGAAAAATAAGGTGAATCAAGCTAGTGGGCTGAATGAGAAACAAAAGATGGAATTATGGGAAATTTTAATGGAGAATAAGGAAGTGTTTTCAGAAAAGCCGGGAAGGTGCATAAATTACTCATTCTTTTGAAATGACTGACATTAAACCATATGCTCATAAGGCTAGACCAATTCCATATGCTATTAGGGAAGAAGTAGACAAAGTTATGCAATCAATATTAAAAGACGGCGTGAGTGAAGTTTCAACATGTGAACTTTGCCAAAAAGCTAAACCATTTAATGTAAAATACAATACGGAACCGCAAGCCGTTATCAGGGAAAGAAAGAATGCCTTAGTTACTGCAGATGCACACGGAGAAATGTCTCAAGGACAATATGGATGCAGACATATTTTTGTGTTGTACGATGTATTTTCTAAATTTGTGAAAATATACCCAGTAAGAAATATCACAAGCAAAACTTGCGTGGGCAAAATTTTTAATGATTATGTTCCAAAATATGGAAACATAGAAGCGGTTTTGACTGATAATGCTACTACACATCGCAGTAAGATCTTCAGGGAAACTTTAAAGAATCAGAATATAAAACTCTATCATTGTTCCTCTTATTTTCCATCTGGGAATCCAGTAGAACTCACATTGAAGGACATTGGAATCTATTTTCGTGTACTGACTCATAATAATCACAGAAATTGGGTAAGGTGTTGTAATGTGATAGAAAAGATAATAAATAACACCATCAATACAACGACAGAATTTGCACCAATACAGCTAATGCAAGGAATTGAACCTGAACCTATTTTTAAAGGAATACCCAAAACGATTAAAGGAAACCAATCACCATTATCCGAAGAACAAAGGGCTAAAATTGTTGTTGACAGGTTAAAACAAAAAGCAGAAAAAAGGAAATCTAAAGTGAAGAAGCGAAAGCATAAGTGGGAACCGAAAATAGGAGACCTTGTGCTTGCCAGAGATCATAAATTATCCAGCGCATCAAAAGGAAGAAATCGTAGGTTAGAGCTCTTATATAAAGGTCCGGTAATTATTAGTGCTAAATTTGGGGAACATACTTTTGAGTTAGTAGATGTAAAAACTAATAAATCTATTGGTAAACGACACAAACAACTTGAGATCTTATAGGAAATCATTGAATGTTCCTGATAAAATACAAACGGTGTGAATTTTCTGAGAAACGTTAACATGAATATAGAAATGTCATTAGGTTATGAAAATTGTAAAATAAATATAAGAGAAACAGTGAAGTGAAAGTGAACAGTGAACAATGTGAAAGTGAAGTGAGAAAGAGAATAATAATCTCAAAGAAACAAAAACAAAACCAAAACAGATACTCCAATCAGAATAACAGAAAACAAAATATAATAATTGTTTAAATTCGAAGACTAAGTTATTGAGTGTAAATTCTGTATAATAATGTTTAATTTACATGATGTTGGTGAATGTAAATTTTGAATAATAATGGTTAAGGTGAATCATCTGAAGGGTAAGTCATATGTATGACCAACATATTTGTAGAAGGAATATAATTGTAAACAGTGTAAAAAAACTTATATATTGACTAATTGTAAAAGAATCATGTAATCAATTCAAGGTTTGCCGATCGATCACGAAATTACTGAGAGGAAATTGTTTCGGGCAAGGCATACACATTTTAATATTATTGTATAATGTGAAATGTATATGGGGGCATTTGAAGCCGAAATTATGAAGTGAATAATTATCATAATTTGAGAAGGATAGTGATATAAAATAAATAATAAAATATTTAATTTCAGTGTATGTATAAAAAGGAGAAGCATTGTGAAAATTTTTGACTGTAAAAGCGACAGAAAGACAAGACAGGCACAGGTTAGCTAATTAGGGATCAGCCCCAGGTATAAAGGGTAACATAGCTGAAGCCAGTTTCTCTTGGAATTATTGGGTGCATCTGCACTTAGCCTGGTGAAGGCCACTCTAAGCTTCATGACGCTAAGTTTGAGGAGAATGTTTAAGGGGTGAGAGGGGAAGTTAGAAGTTTTTTCCTCTTTGTAGTGTGGTAGTGAAAGTCATTCTGTCCTGAGCGATCGGTGAGTGTGGGACGACATTCTCGTAGAGTTGTGAAGAATGGTGGTGAACATGCTAGAGGGTAGAACGCTTAGCTGTAGTTAATATTCTTCGGTCTTGGTAAAGACAAAGTATCATCGTATGCATTTACAAGTGATCGGCAAACCGCAGTATTATTTTATATAGTGAATAAATGTGTTCTAAGAAAGCGTTCGTGTTTTTCTGTACATACACTCACGCCTACCCAGTGATTAAGATCTCGTGCTGGAGCAGCCGTGGCAAAAGAAGAACCAACTGGGAGGAGACAAGCAGCAACCGTGAGGCAAAGGTAGTGCTTCATTGTTGGAGGACGGAGCGTGGCTGCGTCAGGCTTCACGACAGATGTTTAGCAAACCAATATACATAGGCATGAGTGTAGATATGTGCTAGACATGTAGGCTAGATATTTAAAAAACGCTCATGTACTCGTAGTAGTGTGATGCCTTACTGCGGTATTATGGAGCTGAAAACCTTAAACGCTTGTTTGTGGATACTGACTCCATCTATCGAGCGACTACAACATATGTATACCAGGATAAACTACAGATGCTCAAGAACCTAGATACCGCTGATTGTCTGACAGACCATATATGCTATTCAACACTAAACAAAAAGATGTTGGGAAAATTTAAAGATGAAGCCAACGGAAAAAATTATTCGACGCCTTGTAGGTCTTGGGCTTAAAATGTGTGCGATCGATATAAATGTAATTAGAACGGTTAAGGGTGTTAGACTTAGTGCTATTAACCACTATATTACTTTCAATATTTATTTGAATCTTCTAAAAGTAGTGATATCATAAGAACTACGATGAATTTAATTAAATCTCATCATACTATTTCAACCGTTAAAGCCAATATAATCGCTCTATTATCTCATGACGATAAAAGACGGATTGCAGATGATGGATTATCTACACACTTTTATGGTCATTACAGCATTGTGAGTCATACATCAGAAGATGTGATGTATATACTAATATGTTGATTTTCTCCGTGAGCCTGCCTACACAAAATGCATGTTTACTCATCACTTACATATACCTGCATAAGCGTGAACAAAAAAGAGGAAAAGACGAACGGAAGTAGAAGGCGGTAACAATACCACTAGGAGTAACCTCTAGTGCTGGTCCCAAGCCCAGATAAAAGGGGAGAGACGCCAAGCGATGAACTAAAACAAATCCCGAAATAAACCTACGTCAACATAAACCTTTCTAATTGAGACCCCCAATAATAAAACCCGAATAAAACGCTGGGATTTCGTTAAAATAAAGTCAAGGTCAGCTTTGTTTAGTATTGATATGCATTAGAAGGATTGGGTGAAATGGCTCTGTTCAATTCTAGGTTAGGGTAGATTGCAGTATAGATGATAAGGAATTTGTAATTTGGGTTAGAATACTGAGTATTAGGTTAGAATGGTATAAGATTAGTTAGACTACGATTGAATAGAATACACGATGAGAGCATAGTCTGGGATAGGTTGGCTTCGACCCTCAATGATTAAGTCATGAAGAATGGGTTAACTTAAGCTAACTTAGCAACGGGTTGGTCACGTTTTGCTACGTTTTGTGCTTGCGTCTTGTTACGTTTGGCAACGTTTTGTTAATTTTTGTTACGTTTGGCTACGTCTTGATACGATGTGACGGCTCGCTCTCTTTTGTGGTTACGTCTTGTTATGTTTGGTTACGTTTGCTGGTTACATTTGTTTAATTTAGTTATGTTTTCTGGTTACATTTGGTTAATTGTGTTACGTTTTGGTTAGGTTAGACGATGGAAGGTTAGAATATGTAATGAAAGGATGTTCCAGAGCATATAAGGCTGGGATAGATGTTCCGTGTGAGCTTAGGTTAGATGATGCCGGGACAGAATGGATGATGAGGTTGTCTAGGTCAGGTTAGGTTAGAATAGTTGAATATGCATCAGCAAGACTGTAAACCGTACAAATTTCATCCCTTCTCCCACTCACATGCTAGCAGCGCGATATTGTCATGTTTATAAGCAGAAAGGAAAAACGCTTTAAAAGTATATAAGAAGTACTGTGACAGTACACAAAATGGTTATTATGCAACCATCAATTGGTGAAAATGCCGCAAATACTGCAAAAGGGTAAAGAACTCTAAAAATACTATCAAATTTTTGTAAAACACAGTAAATGAACATTAAAACAGAATCAAGCTAATATAAAACGTGTAAATTTCCTTTTGAACTGTAGTAGAAATTTTCAAGCGGTCAAAATATTTAGCAAAGTCTAAAGCCTTGCGTGTAGTGCTGGGAATACCTTTACCAATGCTCCAAATACCGTTCCTACGTTAAAAATTTCAAAATGTCTTCAAGGTGTGTGAAATGGGCATAAAGTGCTACGAAATTGCTTCAAAATACCCCCAACCTATACTAAAGTATCCGTTCCAAAGCCTAAAATACCTTAAAAAATTATTTGAAAACTGTGTAAAAATACATCAAACAGCATGCAATACCTTTAAAATGACTCCAAATGTCCTAAAATCCTGGACCAATATCCTGAAAATACCCGCCTTCAAAAATTATTTGAAAACTGTAAAAATACATCAAACAGCATGCAATACCTTTAAAATGACTCCAAATGTCCTAAAATCCTGGACCAATATCCTGAAAATACCCGCCTTCAAACATTATTTCAAAACTGTGTAAAAATACATCAAACAGCATGCAATACCTTTAAAATGACTCTAAATGTCCTAAAATCCTGGACCAATATCCTGAAAATAAGCGCTCCATCGCCTAAAATACCATGAAGGTACCCCTAAGTGTTCGTACCAAAGTATGCTATAAACTTATGAGTACACGAAAATAACAGTACCAGTGGTAAAATATCCTCAAAATTGCTCAAATGGTTGAAAAACTCTATAAAAATACCTTAAACCGCATACAATACATTCAAAATATTTGAAATGTCCTAAACATTCCTACTGATATCTGAAAATACCTACTCCATTGTCTAAAATACCATGAAAGTACCCCTAAATGTTCGTACTACTGTTCCAGAATATGCTAAAATCTTATGTCAGTACTCGAAAATAGCTGCACCAGTGGTGAAATACCCTGGAAATTGTTCAAAGGCCTGAAATAGCGCTGCCTCTGCTCCAAAATGTGGTAAAGGCTTCACGGTATCAAAATACACGCATCAGTAGCTAAAATACCTTCGAAATGCTCTAAATGTTCTGGAAAGCCGTATAAGGTGCCTTAAAAGAGCCTGAAATATCTTCAAAATGTTCGTAAATACCCTTAACACCGCACCGATGCCTAGAAATACCTACTCCAATGGCTGAAATGCCTTCCAAATGGCTTGAAATGTTTGAAATGGTCCTGCTAGTGTTCTGAAATGTACAAAAAGCCTATGCCATGGCCGAAAATTGCTGTGCCAATGGTTAAAACCCCTTCGACATGTCCTAAATGCGCTGCAATTGCGGCTACATTGGTTAAAATACCTGAAATGATTGTCAGTGTTCCAAAATATCCTAGAAGGCTATGCCGATATCCCAAAATAGCCGCACAGTTGGTAAAGTACCCTCAATGTTCTAAAATTGCTACTCGACTGTCTAAAATACCCTCAAAATACCACCACCCTGAAATACCTGCTTCGGCGTCTAAAATGTCCGTAAAAGGGTCCTAAAATGTCTCCAAAGGATCCCGATATGCACCAAAGCTCCTGCTCTAGTGTCTAGAAAGTCTGTAAATTGTGAACAATATCCTCGAAGGAGTCAATATACCTTCAAATACGTGGAAATGTTTATAAAAGCGCCTTCCAAAATTAAAATATATATTTAAAGTTGTTTAAGAGACCATGAGAGACTTCTTCCAGGTTAGGTCAGCTTTGTTAAGAACGATTGCATTAGGTTAGATATACTCATCATAGAAAGCTTTTGGGTTCTACTCATACAGCATGCCCTACAAGGAACGTGCATGCGCGTACACACTCCTATCCACCCGCATTTTACTCTAAATTACCCGCCAGAAGCACCTCTCGAACACATTAAACCCAGATTTTCTGCTTCTCAACCCCTGCCTAGCGTAGCATTTCACCTCGTTTTCCCTCTGTCTTCCCACGTATCACCATTGTAGTATGCCAGGTCTGTCTTACATACCGTACTAGTGTATTCAAAGAAACGTCCAAACATTTGTTAAAGCCTACAGAACAGTTCCAATGAAGTCCTCCAAGGAGTAACGTCCATCGATCAACATCTGCAAATGCACGAAAATCTAAGAGCAATCCCAAATACCTAATCTACGAACACAGTCATAGCTGAACTACTGAAGGTAGAAATCCTCAAAAGAACAAAATGAATTTATACGAAGGACAATTGTATAAGTATAGACTTTACTTCAGTAGAAATTGGCATTTACACAGACGGTTCGGAAACGGAGAATCACGTTGGGGCAGCAAAGGTCGCTATGGAAAACAGAGACATACACATTCGGTGAAAAGGTTATACAAAGACTGTACCTATTTCAAGTGCGACTCAGCGGAATTAAAATGTCAATGGACTGGATAGAGTACCAAAACAAGAGTATGTCATCCTACGCAATCAATGTAAATTAAAAAAAGCATTACTACTGACAATAGCGGATAAATACACAGACAGTAGCTGTTGACATTAGGACGAAAACAACAAACTTTCAGGTTCAAAGGACATACTTGACTACAAGGAAATGAAAGTTTTGCTTACCTAGCCAAAACAGTCGCAAGCTATAGAACCACCATGGACTACAGCCAAATTCCATTAAGCATGGGAAACCGGTTACTGAAGAATCACTATACATCAATCTCGAATTCAACATATATTAACTCCGAAGTTGCAGCCCACACCAAACTGTTCATACCCACTACTTTCTACAGATTCTTCCTACGGCTCTGGCCAAACTATATGCTTACGCAGTTGTTAACGAATCCTGGAAGTTTTCAACTCTACCGCCACAGAATTCACAAGGCTCTCTCGCCAACTTGAGACTGCCCTGAAGAAAAAGAAAACAGTAAAAACGACACGTCATCTTATGACGGAATGTACACCATTTTCCAGAGAAAGGCCTGCAGTATTAAGTATTACACTATATCAGGTGCTAAAATATCACACCAATACGACCAACCGTACGCGCTACCTGAAATCCCGCTTCGACATTCGCAAAAATTGTGTTCTTCCTCGGGTGAAAATACTATCGCTATGGAACCGTTATTGACTGCACATTTTGAACCTCTTACGTATGAAAGAAATCAAAACACTCGACACACTCATATGATTTAACGACATTAACAATTTACTAATAATAATGTCGGAAGATAACCAGTTTACCCAATAAATGCTCATCTCCAAGGTTGTTTCTGGAGGTCATCTTCGTAATTTCGAAGTTCGCCTGCAGTAGTTTGTACAGATAAACGTTTTGGGGATTTTATCTTAATCTTACAAGACAAAGGTAACTCTCAGCTCTTGACCCCGGATATTTTTGAACGATCACCAAGTATCTATCATTTATAGTCTCTCGAGGTCTGTGATATTAATACTACAAGGTATACTGACGCGCAGAAAATGTGGCCCATAATAGAACGCAGCTATTTATGTTGGTACTCACCAATCTCGCCCCACCCTCTGCCAGCGTGACCACCTCTGTTCCTTGAGTATAATTATGGACACTGAATTGGCAGAGTACTTTACCTCCCCAAAATATAGCCGAACTGCCGAAGGGTAGCATTATAAGCTAGTTCTCTATGTTCTGACTAGCAGAAAGCCATTAAGAAATTGCTTAATTGAATTTTGGAGCAGAAATAATACATTCACACAAATGAGAACAGCAGCTTATAATTTTACAAGTATGTACAAATAATGTCGCTGATGAGAGCTGTAACTAAATATCGTAGCTGTCGTCCAGCTTAATCATAAGTGCAAATCATTCTTTACCCTTTCCTCTTTAAGCTTACATTAAGTTGAACTAAACCTTTCTTTGTGTGCCAATAGTAGTGAAGCTCTTTCATACCGTCATTTCACATCGATTATAACATTGCTCATTGTTTTTTATGTTACTGAATTGTTTATCAGGCCAGTCACAGAGAAGTGATACCGGAGGAGTGCAGTTAAAGATTGATTGCATGAAGCTGGAAACATTACGGAGGGAAAAACACTATTGCGATCTAGATCGATCTTCGATTGGGAATGGTCCAAGTTTTATGCCCGTCAATGTACGTTAAGCACTGTCTCAATAATAAAGCCACTAATATTATGCAGTTAAATCACATTATTCTTTCTGATTAATCTCATTGCAAGAAATATTGTCACCGCAAAAAAGTTCAAGAAAGTGGTAGGAGTATGCACATAGTAGTAGGCTACCGCAAATACACTAAATTAGACGTGTGACAAGCAAGGTAGCATTGTGTGGCCCTGTCATCGGGCATCACCACGGAAATCATTAATTGTTGAAGCTGTAATTTTTGTCATAATTTTAAGTTCTATTTCCTGTTGTTGAAAATTAGATGCCACCATAATAGATATAATAGTTATTCTTGGCATATTTTGATTAATGATACTCGCTTTTCTGAACATAAGCCTCCTTCGTTGTGGGATACTGAAATCATGATAGGCCTTGCGCTTTTAATGACTTTTGTCACTTATACTGGTCTTATACAAGAGAGTCAGCTGTCTCTAATCAAGTGTTCTGTCGAATTCGCTATGAAATCAAGTAATTCATTTAATAATTCATTTTGCTTCCAAGGCCATTCTCAGATTTTAGTTTTAGTTTAAGTAGAGAATGTCATAAAACAATGGCATACTGGAAGTCGGAAGAGCTTTACTGCGTGTTATGAAGCTAACTAGGCTACCACTGCAGAGTTTTCTTTGTTTCCCTTAGTCCCCATTGGGTTCAGGGATTGTAACATTGATTAAATATTTGTACAGAGACCTGAAAGACATCACTCTCTATGCGCTGAATAGGATAGTTAATGAACTAGAAGCTCGTTGAAATGTTACAAAGCACTGGTGAAACTGTTTCAGGCTCAAAAGCTACATACAATTTAGGTATATAGCTAAAAAAGTTATTAAAGCGATCTAAGTCATGGTCACAGAATGTTAGTAAGCCTGAATATAGATGAATGTGCGCAAGTCAATAAAAGCAGGCACCTTCGATTCCCTTACATTCCTCCGAATGCAGATTTTTCCGAAAGGCTGTTATCCTTTTTGTTAGTGACGGAGAATTCCGAAAGTAATCTTTTGGAACGGTAATTATTCATACAAGGTTTTTTTGATAAAAATTTAATGGGAATAACAGTAGGTGGATATGCAGTGTCTAACAAAGACCAACCTAAGTACAGTGATACCGATTTACGTAATAACTACATTAATGTATCCTGCCGACAAAGTCACTTTCTCTAGATGGTGAGGGCGGCAGGATGCTGTATACCTTTGGACCTATTGAAGGTATGAAGACAGAAAAAACTACAAAAAAGTTATACTACTGGAAAAGGTCACTTTCAGCTCTACCATAGGGATAATGTGGGACTGTGATGGTAAGAGGTTCGATCCCAGTGAAGAGTAAAAGCGTAACATTTATAACTAATAAATGAATTACAACTATCCGGGCTTGTAGGCCGTGGTCTAAAAGGCATCGTAGATACCAACGTTTCGCCATTCTACCGGCAGACAAAGTCAACGCCACGGTTGTCATGGAAACGGCAGAATATAAAGAAAAGATCTAACTTGCTATCCTCTGAAACCTCCAGGAAGCTGACGAAGGACCGGACTACACGTTTTCTCAGACAAACTAACAGTCTCATAAAAGCTTCATCTCTACCAGACAATGTAAAGAAAGAGACCTGTAAAAGCGAAGCTTTGCCGCCAAGATTATATTGGCTCCCGAAAATTCAAAAGGACAATATACCGCTACGTCCCATTGTGAGCAGCATAGGTTCGCCTACCTACCGTATCGCCAAACACCTTTCCACCCTGCTACAACCACACATCGGTACCACAGACACACACATTAGGAACTCGGACCACTTCATAGAGAAACTTGGGCGCATTCAACTAGAAGCTGGGGATCGCTTAGTGAGCTATGACGTTATCTCATTATTTACCAAAGTACCGATAAAAGACGCCTTAAGTCACATTCAAGAACTGTTCCCTAAGGATATCACAGAGCTGTTTCGTCACTGCCTTACAGCTAATTACTTTCAATGGGACCACAATTTTTATGAACAGATCGAGGTAGTCGCAATGGGCAGTCCCCTGAGCCCGGGTATTGCCAACCTTTTTATGAAAACGTTTGAGCAGTCAGCACTCGCCATCACTCCTCTCAAACCTAAGACCTGGTTACGTTATGTTGATACGTTTGTGGTGTGGAACCACGGGGAAGACACCTTAGATCAATTTCTGCTGCATCTAAACAGCCTAAATCCCAATATCCAGTTTACAATGGAGAAAGAAAAAGACAATACTTTGGCCTTCTTAGATGCAATGGTCATGAGAACACCAAACCTCGGCCTAGAATGCAGTATATACAGGAAGCCCACCCACACAGATCGATACATAAACAAAACATCAAACCACCACCCCAGGCAGAAACAAGGAGTGATAAAAACTCTCACAGAACGGGCAACAAGGATCTGCAACGAAAAATATCTGAAAGATGATCTCGAACATCTAAATTCGGCCGTCCAGGCCAATGGCTACACGCGGAAAGAGATCCGGCGCGCGCTTCATTCCAGGCGCCCTACAAAAAAGAATCACCGCACAACAAGCACGGCCTTCCTCCCCTACATTAAGAATGTTTCCGATCGAATAGGCAAGCTTCTGCGCTCATACGGGATTGACACGGTCTATAGACCAACACAAAAATTCAAGGACTTGCTGAGATCAGCCAAAGATAAGCGTCACCCGCGTACATCTGCAGGTGTTTACAAAGTGCCCTGTAGCTGCAGCAAGGTTTACATAGGCACTACTATGCGCAGCGTGGCCACGAGACTGAAAGAACACGAGCGTCACAGCAGATTGGGACAAACAGAAAAATCATCCGTGGCGGACGTCTCGCTATTATTCGGCCATGACATCAGCTTCAAAGAAACCAAAGTTTTATCTACAACTACAAACTACCATGCTCGACTACAGAGGGAGGCCATTGAAATATATAAACACAAAAACAATTTTAACCGGAAAGAAGCAGCTCTCCGTGTGCATAAAGCCTGGACACCTATCTTGGAGAAACACGTACACAAAAATAGCAGACATAATAATACCTCGCCAAACCAACCCAATCCCAGAGACGCGAGCCAATCACTGCACAGGACCTCACAGTAAGCCCCGCCCACCACCACTATATATGACCGCCATCCTCCGGTCTCCGCATTCAGACTCCGACCACCGCAGACACTGAATCACTTCACCCTGAAGATGCCAAGCGCTGTACTTGGCGAAACGTCGGTATCTACGATGCCTTCTAGACCACGGCCTACAAGCCCAGATGGTTGTAATTCATTTATTAGTTATGACGCCGGCCGTGAAAGCCTTAGTATGTACATCGTAACATTTATATTTACATACTTAGGACAGTGAAAGAAAAGCTGTTATATATATATATATATATATATATATATATATATATATATAAAACGGATGAATGCACCATGGGCCATTGCAGGAGTGTGCTGTACCGTGCGACGGACATGGGTTCGAATCCTAGAGAATATTAAAACGCAACTTTTATTTTTACAGCCGTAGAACAATGAAGCAAAGGCTGGAATTAAAATCTGAGCAATATCCGACATAATATAGCCATCGATGATACAGGAATGTTGTGAATCTATGAAGGACAGAGGTTTGAAGCCCAGTGAAGGCTAAAGCTTAACTTTTATGTTTACATCCTTAGGACAATAAAATGAACACACATACCCACACACACACACACACACACACATATATATGTGTGTGTGTGGGTGTGTGTAAAATAAACTAATGCAGCACAGACAGTTGCAGGAGGATGCTGTGCGACCGCGAGGAACATAGGATCGAATCCCAGTGAAGGCTAAAAACGTAAGTTTTATAATTACAGCCGTAGAACAGCGAACGAAAACTAGAAATATGAGTAAAATGGATGAATGCAGCATCAATCCTTGCAGGAAGATGCTGTGTCACAGCGAGGAACATAGGATCGAATCCCAGCGAAGGCTAAAAATGTAACTTTTATATTTTCAGCCGTAGAGGAATGAACGAAAACTGGAGTATATATCTGAGCAATATCCGAAAGAAGATGAGGGACAGAAGCAGGGATGCTATGAATCCACGACAGCCATAAGTTCGAAGCTTTATGAACGCTAAAACTGTAGTATTCGTAGATATATCCACTGCCACATGTCAAAAGATGCTGTATAACTTTGGACATACTGAACACAGTAAGACGGAAAAAATGTTCACATACACGTAAGAAAGGAAGTCTGTACCATGGTGTAACGCTGCGTGCATTGTAGACCTGGCTCTGAAGCCAGGGAAAGAATAAATTGTATCTCGGAATTATTTATCGTGGAATGACGCTGAAAACGCATGACATACATATGAGAAGGGAAATATAGCATAGTGATGCTTTTATCCCACGAGGTGCTCCTTCGAGATCCAGAATAGGGGATTGAAAGAACGAAAAGTTACGTGATACAAAAAAAAGAATGGGATGTATAATCCAGCCATATAATACCGACGACGATGGAGACGCTAGAAACATAATGACCTCACTAGACAGATTCATTACCGGAACAAACACATTCTCTCCCTCCAATAGGTTTTCCCTGACCTCAAGACAAACAGATATAACCCACCCCTCTGTTTCACCATACATGCAAAACGAAAGTGGGAACCGATGCTAAGGACTATCCTTTATAGAATGATGATAGTAATAATAATAGAATATTGTAAGGAGAAACCTCATGGGTCATTCTGGTAAGACCAGAACTTAAATATATACTGAGTATGTTAATAAATGGACTTTGTGCCTCTTAGATACAATACACGCACACAAGCACGCACTCAATAATATTTATTATTATTATTATTATTATTATTATTATTATTATTATTATTATTATTATTACTCTCCAATTGTAACAAGATGGATTTCTCGATTAACATACACAAGACAAACAAAATATTTATTACATGCTGACTATGAAGATTTGTTTGAATAGTAAATAAGTACACGCAGAACCTGAATAGATATCGAGTATGTTAATAAACGGACTTTGCGTCTTTGAGATGTAATGTTCACACACGCTCAGACGCACACAAATTATTATTATTATTATTATTATTATTATTATTATTATTATTATTATTATTATTATTGAATGCTTACGCTTGGAACTTTGACTCTCTAGCGGTAATGTGACGGAATTCCCGCTTGACATACACAAGCCAAACAAATCATTATTTGCATTGTCTACCAAGAAATATATAAATCCTTATTTATATATGGTACTTACAGACATTCAGCCAAAACACTCACGTTCACAAACTATATGCATTCACTACACAGCCGTCAGGATGGTCTGAAATTACAGACAAACTGGTAATATCCCAGATTGTTTCAGTTAATGAGTCAGACTGGCAGGCGCCGCTAATGATGGACACACCACAAGAGAGATAGTTAGAATGAATGCTACACTGAAAGCCCTCCAGATAGCAGGAGCATCCAGTAACATCCATGCAAAGAGAAAGTAATCTGTTTCATGCTATACGTGGTGAAAGCGAATCTCTTTGACCTGAAAAACCCGTATAAGATTGTTAAATAAATCGGCAAAGGCACTCGCTGTCACGCTTCTGTCTGCACCCAATGCAAGGAGCTAAATACATTGAAGGAATTAAAGAATATTCTACTTTAGAATTGAACGGCAGGTAGTTATGTATTTTATAAATAATTCTTACACAAAACATTTACATGCATGCTTACTTTGAAGTCCTAAGTTATGATACTAATCAAAACACATCCATTGCACTGTAAAGATGGATGCGCATGACTTTCAGCCATAGAGAATAGTACATGGCAGAAGGAGAACAATGAGTTTCATGTGAAGCAGTAGTGATAAAACATAAATTCCGAAACCTTGCATCCTAAGTTAAAGTATTTCCCAAGGATTTTTAGCACTAAATATACAGGAACTTCAACCATTAAGAATAAGTGAATAAGAACATACAACGAATTTGGATACTGTATACAGTCTACATATAATGTAAAGAAACAATTTGGACATATGTACTTAAATACTAATATTATTTACAGGAAACATGGTCGTAAACACTGTTGGACCTCAAATAATGGAACACAGTAAACCGGGATCTTGCCCAGATGGTCACCGTACGGCAAGACCATACTTGGCAACACGGCTCAGAGGAGTCTACAGTGCGCGCCCCCAAGTGAATTCAACATCAGGACAGGGCACGACCCATGTATACAGGAGACCGCACGGAAAATACGACGCAGGGACATCGCATCAAATGGACCAGCTGGGACCATCACATCGGTTGGAAGAGTCAAAACCTTCTACTTATTCAACACCATGAACACAATAAAAAATAATGTATCAAAATTATTACGAAGCTTTATAATGTAAGGTTATAGAATTTGCATTCAAAAACGGAATTTACAATATGTAAAGTGAAAATACGATTGGAATGCTCGACCCCAGTGAGTGTCAATGCATGCAAAGATCTAGTAATCAAAGAGTTGGTTGGTTTCCACATTGAATAAAGCATATCGGGCTAAAGATGAGTTGTTCTTTGAACATTTCATATTTAATACAGACTCCTGATACGGAGCAAGTGGAAACCTTTCACTTTAACTCTATGACGAAGGGAATCCAGCACACATTGAAGCTTCGCAATATCTCCTATGCAATGAAAGATGAAACCTTAGAAAACATATTGGGCTTCTAGCCAAACCCAGTTCCAAAATATTGTTTACAGGTCATTCGTTGGTGAATAGTGCCACAGAGTACAATCCCCTTAGCGCTTCAGGCTATATAGAGTTGCCCACATACATCAAACTTAAGAGACAATTCTCTAGTCAACATTAGGAGCAAAGATGACTTCTGTTTCTTGTGGTGCATGTTAACATTCCGTACCCTGCAGAGACGAATAATACAAAGCCTGGTTCATACCCTAGAGAACTGCTTCTTAAAGAATTTATTTACGAGGAGATTACGTTCCCGTTCTGCATCATTCAGCTTGAACTCTTTGAGAAACCAAAGTAGAATGTATCTATAGCTATATTTGTTTTGAATGACAACTCTGTAGAGTGTATATGCAAGCCATCAGAGAGGAAGGGACAGTATATGAATCTGCTAATGATTGGAGAGACCAATCACACCACTCTCTCATAGCAAACCTGTCCGGACTCGTCAGAAGTCGGATAACTGAACACAATTGAAAAAAGTGTGAAAATCTTAGGGAACCGATATTGTTAGAAGACCGGATGCGAAAGATTCATCCGATCGGATGCATCCTCGAGATAGATGCTCGGAAAAGTGCGTGTACATTTCCAAAATTCATGCAGTTTATATAGGGTTTTATATATTACGGTGCTATACATTGAAACGGACCTCGAGAAGTTGGTGTGGATGACATTAGACAGGGAGATAAGCAAAATAGGCTTAATGTAGTCGAAACGTATCTGAAGGCGAAAAAGTATCAATGCATCGAATATAGTGAAAATAGTGTCTTCGTCAGTATGAAAAATGAGAGAAGTGGACTTTCGAACACTTGTCTAAATTAGAGTGAAAGAAGTTTATGAACGGATGAAATAAGGAGTCTAAAAGGACTATAGCCATATATTAATTATCATCTATGTAACATAACCATTATAAACAAAGTGGCATATGTAGGTACAATAAGCTTCGGAAGGAGAACATTGGAAGTAAATGATAAATAAAAACTATGAATATTTGCTATATACGTTTATTTATTCAGAAAATGCCTTAAATTCCCATATATTCCTCATATATCTATTACA
Source organism: Deroplatys truncata (assembly GCA_030765065.1). Classification (NCBI taxonomy): domain Eukaryota; kingdom Metazoa; phylum Arthropoda; class Insecta; order Mantodea; family Mantidae; genus Deroplatys; species Deroplatys truncata. The sequence goes on along the minus strand of CM060990.1, from coordinate 342,795,133 downwards.
GTATGTAAATTCGTTAAATCAACGACTGCATAACAGGCGTTAGAGGCTTGTAGGAGAATACCTTGTCATAATGATTAAACTAAAGAAAGATGTTTGGAGTGGTATATTAGCACTTGTTTGAACTTCAAACCTAATACTGACAGCTCCATTTATGTCTTCAGGTTGATGGAAACTGCCCATGAGTAATATCGGAGCACCTAAACTCAAGCAGAGGAAAATAGGGTATTGAATCTAAGTTCAAACACATATAGATGAATATGAAGGTCACTTACGTGATCAAACAGGATGTCATTCATTACACATGAGAGTTGCAGAGGAGAGAAATACGACAATGAATGATACAGTAGCAATGTTGGAAGCAACATTACAGGCTGCAGCATCTTTCTCGTTGTTATCCTAGAAGAGAGAGAAACATTTGTCACTGGTCACAGAGATGAAATGCAGATGTCTAAAATTAGGCTCTACTTTGTAATCGGTGTGCGGAACATACATAGGTGCTATGATGTTATGGTGAAGGATATCTCCCGCTGGATATGAGCTGGATGAAGTTGTAATGTTGTCCATAGAAGGTAATTTGTTACCTTCCAGGTAGACGGCGAATCTCGTATCGGTATCGAAGGACGATATTTTGTTTGGCAAAAAGCTGACGTTGGCGATGGGGGTGTCTCCGGAAGACGCCTGGATGGTTACAATCCTCTGGTCGCCAAAGTTGGTGATTTCTTGTGAGACTATAAGATATTCTATGGCGTAACAGCCGTCAGCATTAATAGTAGTGTTGCCATCGAAGAGAATCCTGGTTGTGAGATGGGGATGAATGTCTATGGGATCTGTCTTATAAGACATGTTGTACGCTAGAGGATAGGGCATAGACTGTTAGTTAGTAGTATATTACTCAGACTCAGAGTTTTAAATAGAACGGACAGGGTCACTAGGAGAAGAGAATTTGACGATGCGTGGCGTAACCGCTCTTTAGCATTTCGTCCCCGGTGTAAGTTATGCACACATACGCATCGAGTTGAGCTCCTTAATACCCTCCTGAAACATGAGTCAAAATTGCTTGAGAGAATGAGATTGTGCTTACTGATAACAATTTTGCGCCCATACATGATAGCAATGGCTCGGGCACACTAAATCCTATAAGGCCGACCTTTCTGTAACTCCCCCAAAGGATATGCATGGCAGCAATTCAGCGAATCGATTGTGGCCACGAAGGACGTTTATGGTAGACATTATTGAAAATGTCATGGGTTCAGACTGTGCTAGAAGAGATCAATGTTGAAATATATAAGAGTTGAAGGAACGGAAATACCAGCGAAAGTTACATACACTACCATGTGATTGTTCATTCATGGTCCGACTACAATCAAACTTTGACTTTCTCCTTTTAATGTAATGGTCTCCAGGCCTTGACGCACATAGCAAGTGCAATATAACGTTGACTGTACAGTCCATAATGAACAATGCTTCACAATACAAATGAGATACAGGAGATTAAAAAGTTAGGCATGTATTTAAAAAGCAGATTGCAGTATGCAAGCTTCGCAATGTTATACTCTTTAAATTACTGCTCAAGAAACAAATGAAGGATGATTTAGCTCCTCAAACATTAAATTATATGGCATTTAGAAATGCAATTCAATTCAATAACAAGCGGCATATGAGTAATGTTTACTGAACCGTTTTATTTGACATAAATTCGTGTTTATCAAGGAATCTTCTAATTATTCTCTCCATATTTATAAGTCATATAAAAATGTGCGAAGTTAGTCTATTAAAGAGAGCCTCACAGACAGTGTCTAAAATAATTCGTTATGTCCTAAATACTTGGTGCCGCCACAGCCTGCGGAGTGCGAAATGTCTATCAAGGAATCTTCTGATTCTTCGCATTTATAAGTCATATAAAGTGTTGCAAAGTCACGTCTGTTAAAGAGAACTTCACAGTCTGTCTAAAATATAGCCGTGCCTTCGCCCACAGGATAGCCTCACAGGCGCGTCGCTGCTGTATTCTTATTGCGTTTGTGTGTATGTGCGTGTGTGTGTGTTCGTCTGTGAACATTGTATCTCAGATATGCAAAGCACGTTTATTAACATTCTCGGTATATATTTAATTTCTGCGTCTTACGAATGCCCGACGAGATTTGGTCCTTGTAGCATTCAATTATTACTGCTATTATTATTATTATTATTATTATTATTAATAATAATAATAATCAAAAGGCTAGCACTTAGCATCGGTTCCCGCTTTCGCTTTGTATGTATGGTGAAACAGACAAATTATATTGGTTTGAGGTCAGGGAAAACGTATTGTTGTAAGTTAAGGTCTTTGTTCCGGTAATGAATCAGTCTATTGAGGACATTATACTTCTAGGGCCTTCATCGTCAGCGTGTATTCTATGGTTACATTATATATTTCTTCAATCCTTTTTGAATCACGTGGTTTTTCGTTGTTTCAATTCCCTATACACGGTCTCAAACGAGCCCATCGCGGAGTAAAAGCATCACTATGGTACAGACTTCGTTTTTTACGTGTATGTTATGCACTTTTCAGCGTCATTCCACTATAAATAATTCCGAGATATGAAATTTTACTCCTCCCTGGCTTCAATCCCTCGTCCATAGTGCATGTAGCATTCCTATGGTACAAACTTCCTTTTCTACGTGTATTTCCTTCGTTTTTCCGTCTTAGGTTGTTCAGTAGGTCCAGAGTTATACAGCATCCTTTGACATGGTGTGGCAGTTGATATATTTATGAATTTTACACTTGTGGCCTTCATAGGACTTTGAAGCTATGACCGTTGTGGGTTAATGCCATTCCTGAATCGGTCCATCGTCATCTGATATCGGACATTATATAGATATATTTTCCAGTCTCTGTTTGTTCTATGGCTGTAAATATAAAAGTTCTATGGCTGTAAATATAAGTTATGCTGTTAGCCTTAATGGGATTGGAACCTATGTCCGTCGCGGTCACACAGCATCCTTCTGCAAGTGTGTGTGCTGCGTTCATCCATCATACTTAGATACATATCACAGATTTTGTGTCATTGTCCTTAAAGTTTCGTTTTTACTCTTCACTGGCATCGAGCCTCTCACCGTCGCGGTCCTATAACATCCCCATGGTACACCTTGCAATGATCTCTTCCTCCAGTATTATCTTTTGCATTTTTTTTCGGTCTCCATATGTTCATTAGGTCCAAAGATATTCAGCATCCTCGCCATCCAGGGAAAATCCAGAGGAATCACCGGCTTCTTCCTTGTGCTCTGTGCCCTGAAATATAATACAAATTGAAGTAATCCGTTATCGGTAATAATTCGTGACAGGCCTCATTCAAGGCCGTGTATCTACAGGCCTGGATGCGGGATTCGCGACGTCACAATTCGAGGTCCACATACCAAACAATTCCAATACATAATGTTATGTTTTACAAGCATTTTTGTCATTTTTGGGCTGAAATAAGCACGCAATCATTTGTATTCTTACGTTTAGATAGTAAAGCTTAATGTGTCTGAGCAAATAAATGGAAAACATGCTTTCGATAGTTTGTTGTAGACCATTTTCTAACCTTCTCAGTGTGAATAAGTTTGCAACTTTCGGTTTTATTTTGCCTTCAACTAATAGCAAACTATCTTGTTTAATAATACAGTAGCTTTATTATGATAATGTTGGATATTACTTGTATTATTTTCCTCACCAAAGCAACACTCGACAATTCGCAATCACTAGCGATGAACTCAGTGCCAGTATTATAAATATCTCACGTCTAGGTACCTAAATGTGGAATTAGATTTCTCTGATTTTCTACTTTAAGAAAATCTTGTTCATTTGCTTCAGAAATTAAAGACTAAAATATACTGAAATTGCGTGTCATGTAATACGTGAACTGCGATTGCCACTTCAGGCCTCCCCCATCAGTGACGCTTAAGTAAGCATTAACTTAGCTATTTTGAAACTCGAAATCCATTCTGGGTTCACAATATAAGGTTTTCTTGCAATTTACACTTTTAGATTACGCATAAGACTGTTAGCTGCATTACCTGCAATATAAATTCCTGGATGTAGTTGTTATTCTTCTCCTTTATATACACGTTCCTATATTCCGAAACTATATTTTCAAATGTGTCATTGAAATTCGTGAAGTTTCTCGAAATCTTTGTAATAATTTTATTGTTATCTGACATGAAAGTTAACATATTATATCCGCATTAACTCAAAGCTTTAATTATGACCAGAATCATATTCATGCAATTTTTGTGCAGCTAAGCTTTTTACTAGATACAGGGCAAACAACTCTATTCTGGGATGTTAAGGTGTTACCATGCAAGTAGTCATATCATAGCGACTTGGAGCCACAGACAGATGCCGACAGCTGATAAGGGAAATTACATGTGTTTTAACACATGTAAACACATGTAAACATATGTAACCCGCTAATGACACGTCTAATGGATATGTGTGGTAATACATATGTAAACATATGTAACCCGCTAATGACCGCCGGAGATGCCGACAGGTGATAAGATACAATCGACATCGTTTGTTCTGTGTTGCCGCCTCCCACCGGCTCCCTTTGAGGTCTTAGATACCGCCTGGTCTCGTGTCGCTAGGCCCCGCCACCTCTCTCTTTGTGATCTTACCTAATTGTCTTGAGATGTGCGGTAGGGAATGATTTTCTCGATGCCTGCCGCCCCTTGGCAAATCAATTAGGTAATATTCGTCAAACATTATTGAAAAAAAAGAATTGTCATTTTTATGACTACTAATGCCCTTGATTAATTAATTGTATATGAATTGACTCGAGCGCAAGTGGTAGCGTGTGCATAAGTAGCACGCTCACGAGAACAGTCTGTCATGTAATGAAAACCCTGCAACCTACTGCTGTCTGAGGATAACGGTAATGTCCATTAGCTGACAATGTTAGACGCTTTCACCACATTAATAGACTTTAAGATTGCATCCCGGATCTGTATACAGTCATTAGCGAACAATGTCAGTAATTGTTTTCCTAAGTGCTCTGAAAAACCCGCAGACACTCAATGTAAATACCTTTTAGCTCGTAGAATTTCCATCACAAACTGTGGAAAAACCCTAGTCTAGACAAATTTTTCCCTGATAATTAATATTAAGTTTCATAGCTCTTATTTCTTTCAATAAAATATTGCGAATAAAGTATTCAGAATTCAGATTGGCGGAAAGAAATATTACATACGGTATTAAAAATAAATACTACATGTTATTAAAAATAAAATAAATACGGATAACATTATAGTTAAATATTATAAATGTTATTAAAAATAAATGATTCGGTTAACATTATAGTTGAAAACTATATATGTTATTAAAAATAAATACGGTTAACATTATAGGTGAATACTACATACGTTATTAAAAATAAAAAATGGCATCGCTGATCAATGAATACAATTAAATATGTTTAATTAATTAATTGTATATGAATTGACTTGCGCATTTTGGTTATTGCGCTGTGTCTCCCTAACGTTTCCAGATCCAGGATCGTTCCAGCTAGTTGCGCGCTTCTGCCATCTACCTTCTAAAGTAAAGTTGCGCGCTTCTACCATCTTCATTCTAAAGTAGAACAATGAGATAAAAACTAATAAATTCTTTCGAATGCGCAGCCTCATTAGGGTATTGTTCCAAGTTATCCGGGATGCCTGGGGTCGAATCCTAGGAGTGATTACAAATTCAGATTCTAATAACTCAGAGACTAATTACGATAAAGACGTCAAATAAAGTTTATTACATTAATGTCATTAGGTAGTTTCTTGTGAATGTATATTTAGGTACCTGGTGTCCTGGGTTCGAATACCGATAAAATGTAATTTAATTATAAATTTAATAACTCCTAAACTAATTATGATAAAGACGCCAAATAAACTTTATTGCGTTTATGTTATTAGGTAGTATCTTGTGGATGTGTAATTAGATACCTGACGTTCTGCGTTCGATCCTTAATTTTTAAATCACCATTATCTCAGAAACTAAGAGAGGTAGAGGGGTGAAACAAAGCATGATTGATAGCTCCTGTGATGGGTAATTAATACTGTATATAATTTTTAATCAGTTGTCCTTATTTTCGAATCCCGATCTTTCAAACACTTACTTAATTATTCTCTATACTCTAGATTATATCACTTAGATTGATTACCGATAAAATGTAATTTAATTATAAATTTAATAACTACTAAACTAATTAAGATAAAGACGCCAAATAAACTTTATTGCGTTTATGTTATTAGGTAGTATCTTGTGGATGTGTAATTAGATACCTGACGTTCTGGGTTCGATCCTTCATTTTTAAATCACCATTATCTCAGAAACTAAGAGAGGTAGAGGAGTGGACCAAAGCATGATTGATAACCTCTATACTGGGTGATTAATGCTGTATATAATTGCCAATCAGTTGTGCTTGATTCAATTCCCTATCTTTTAATGACTTCCTTAATTTTCCTCTGTACACTAGAATATATCACTTAGATCGATGATGTACCTGCATACAGCTTTGTTTAACATGTTGAGCTAATATCATAAATTATTTTGTTCCTGGTGTTCTGGGTTCGAATACCGATTCAATGAAATTTACTTACAAATTTAATAACTCGTAATCTAATTTAGATAGACATGTCAAGGTAAACGCATAAAGAGTATCTAGTCCTTAAATATCGTTATCATGACAAATATTACTTTAAAGTACTCAGATCGAATCCCTAAGGGATGATTTCATATAACTTCAAGCCTATGGATCATATCAGGTTCTAATAAAGATTAAATCCTTGATGCTGATGTGGGGGAGCTAAAATACATTTATTAAAAGTATTACTGGGTTCGATTTAGAAGCTTAGAATCTGTGTAACTATGGAAAAAATGCTTTTCTCGTGATTGTAGTGAAATGTAATGGGCTTTCTGTGAGAAGATGGAAAGGAAGAATTGAAAAGGGAATGAAAACATGAGATAATGTAGTATATACATACATTTAACTAAATAAGGAGGAAAATCTTCTACGTTACATTTTAAGCTTTTACTTTAAGTATTGTGATAATACAGTTGGAATTAACCTTAGTACAATAGGTGGTGGTGATGGTGGTAGGCTTTGAATTTGAAATATATGTCTGAATGAGCGTGTGAGAATGCTTCTCTTGCTGGTGTGACAGCATAAGCAGGTAGTTATGAGACGAGTTTAAACGTGTTTGATGGTGTCAGACATCCTGTCTCTAGGTGTGACGTCATAAACATCCTGCTTCTGGGCGTGAGGTTATATGGCTGAGATTAATACACGTTGAGCGATCGTATACAGCTGGTTATGGAACGAGTTTATGATTGATCTAAAAGGTTCGTGCTCCCTCTATAAATATGTTATAGGGGAAAGGATGCTCTTCTGAAACATTAGGCATCTAGACAGAAATTGTTCACAGAGCCGGAGACGTCAGGACGGATGGGACAGACCCCAAGTTCAAATCTTTAAACGGTAGGGCTGCCCCCTTTTTGCCTATCATGTCTCCTGAACCACCCTTACAGCTTAACATTACGTTACAATGCCACGTAACCAGATTAACGACGGTCAGTCGCTCAAATCTTTGATTTTTTTGTGGTTTCCCCTGGTCTGTAGGCGAATGCCTGAGCACCGTATGCTACCACGTTTTTCATGTTATATCATTCTATCTTAACCTACGTGCTTCTAAGGCACTCTGACTGGATTACCGTCGGCCACTCGCTCAGACCTTTGATTTTTTTCGTAGTTTTCCCTGGTCTGCACGCGAATGTCTGCTCAAAAAGATACTTGTCCCTTCCTCGGTTGGCGGTTAATGAGTACGGTATAGGATTATATGAGGAATATATGGAAAACGGAGACAGACGGTATTATAGACAGAAGCTGGTCCACTTTTGCGTTTATATGGGAAAGGATAGGGAAAACGAGGGTAGATGCGACGGTTCAAGGAGGAAAATGCATTTATAGGGGAGAGATAGGGAATACTAGGGCTGATGCTAGGCTAGTGAGATGCTAAAGGAGGGAGGGATATGCTTTATACGAGAGAGATAGGGAATACAAGGAAAGATGCTATACTAAACAGGACTTGAAGGGTAGAATATGAGTGATATAGCGAACCGAGGAGAGGTATTAGGATAGGAGTTTTGAATGATAGAGTAGGCGTTTATATGCGAGAAATAGGGAATACGAGGGTTGATGCAGGGCTAGACGGTGTTGAAGGAGGGAATGCATCTTATATATGAGAGAGGTAGGGGAATATGAGAAGTGCTAGGCTAGTCAGAAAGGTCTGAATGACAGAGTATACGTCTATATGGGAAAGGATAGGGAAAACGAAGGTAGGTGCTAGGTTGAGAGAGTCTTCAAGGAGGAAAATGCATTTATATGAGAGCGGTAGGGCATACGAGGAGAGGTGCTAGTCTAGACATGGTTTGAGGAGTAGAGTATACGTTTATATGGGAGAAATATGGAAAACGGGAGAGATACAAGGATAGACAGGATTGAAGGAGGAGGAATGTAGGTTTATACGGTAATATAGAGAGTAATTCGATTATAAAACTTTTCTCATCCAGCGTTAAAACACTTTTATATACTTATTTTCTAAACGTTACAAACTTTATATATGTTAAACAGTAGTGCGCGAGACGGAGAAGGACAAACTGTATATCGGTTTACAGTGAAGTATTCGTCCTAACCTATTCCCACCTTGTTTGTTCTGGATCTTCTCATTCCTATCATCATCTAACGTAACCACGTAACAAGACGTAACACAACGTAACATAACAGCATGACAAGACGTCATACTAAGTAACATAACCACGCAACATCACGTGACATCTCGTAACCAGAAACGTTACATGACGTAACAACACGTAGCAACTATGTAACCAAGTAACAAAACGTAAGAACTACACTCTATGTGAAGAGTCGCTCACTTTGTAGGACTACAGGCGATTATGAAAATGAAGACAATGTAACACAGAAATACCATAAATGTCAAGTTCTTAAATTCTGCAAGTGTAATAAAACTACTTCCAAGTGCACTGTTTGTAAGAAAATGCACAAAGAAACCTGATTATAAATGTGTCAATTGTGTAGTGTATGAACTGGGCTAAAATTGCTGTAAACATGAATAATTCAATTTTTCTATGCAATTAAAACTAAGTAAACTCCCTCATTTGCTTACTCTTGTTTGGGTTTTATGGGTTTCAATGAAATTTATTTATTTTTTAATAATTGATATTATTTGTGTTTTGTTGCAGAATTCACATTTCAGCATTTTAACTGGCATATAAATCATGTAAAACATTAAAATATACTAATTGAATACAAATATAAATTTGAAATAATGATGCAGAATGTTAATGTTATACGGTAGGGGTCAAAATGATCCTCTGGATGTTAGAGAGGGCAGGGAAAGGTCGGACTGTCCTAGCGTTAATTGATAAATTAGAAAACTAGCAGTTCAGGGATTAACAAAGACTTGGATCAATTCATATCTAAGAAACAGAACACAATGACTGATAGCTCTGCTAAGCGTAAGGAAGAGATATGGAAATAAATTGCAAATGAGTACAATTCTAGGAAGATCATCCAGTGTGAATGAAATTCCCTGAAATGATATTATGAGAACATAAAGAAAAGAATGAAGCAAGCAAATGCCATTGACAAGGTACGATTGTACAAAACTGGAGGCGTATGTATGTACCGCCTTTCTTAGACAATAGTAGCCAAATAACAATTGTTGCTCTTCTATTCAATCGCCAATGTGTTTGATGATGAAGTTGGATTCCATTCAGAAGTAATCACCACAGTGAAGGACATTGAAATAGTAAATCCAGATCCAACATGTCCTTCAGCAATTTTAAGAACAGGTGAGGAATTTGAAGAAAGAGAAAGTGTAAAGGTGGCGTCTGCAGTTCCCATACAGAACTTTCAACTCCATTGCCTGAAAAGAACAAAGATGGCATAAGGGAGGGTTTTTATGAGAGGAGGCTTGAGTGTTTGGAAGAAGAGTACACAGTGAAAATGAAGATCTTGAAATTGGAACTAGAAATGAAAGAATCTCAGAAAAATTAAGTGTTGTTAATAACTTATACAACCATAAATATATTACAAAAAATGTAATGAAACAGGCAAGGAATAATATGGATAAAGAAACTGTTAAGCAGATCTACTACGCTTTCATTTATTTGCACATACTCAAAGTATCGGATCTTCGAGTGTAGGAGAGAGAGTCGATTCAGTATAACATGTTGCTCTATGAAGCTTAAATCTTAACAAATAACGATTCTTAAGAATCCGCCCGCATATACAGCATCTAATAACGCGTTTTCCTCCATGTGTAATGTATGAAAAATTGAGTTTCTCATTCGTTAGTTGCACAGATTTTCTCCGGCAGTAGCTCATGCTAAAACTAAAAGAAATTAAATGAATACGTGAATGCTAACGCTCGAAGGAATTAAAAGCGAATGAATGAATTCATAACACGCAACTATGTATATATCCCGGATGAGGACGACGGAGGAAATCGCGATCTATGCATAGCAGTGGGAAAGGATACTCTCTTGAAACATTAGTAATCTAGACAACTATTGTTCACGGAGCCAGTAGACGTCAGGTTGAATGGGACAGACCTCAGGTTCAAATCTTTAAGGGGTACGGACCCCCGCCTTTTGCCTGTCATGTCTCCTAAACCATCCTAACAGCGTAACATTACGTTACAACGCCACGTAACCAGAACACGGCGAGTGCGAGCATGGAAAAAAGGATGCTCTCTGGGAACATTCGTGGAAAAGGATGCTCTCTGGAAACACTAGTCATCCGCACAACGGATTGTCCCTAACATTTCCAGATTTCGGACCGTTCAACATCGTGACGCGTCCCTGTCATCTACATTTCGACGAAATTTTACCTCGTGAATTAAAGTTTGGTGCTCTGTCTAGAACTGCACAACTTGCATTACGCTGTGTGTCCCTAGCGTTTCCAGCTCCTGAATCGTTCCAGTTAGTGGACTGCCTCTACCATCTTCATGTCAACGATCTGTTACTCTCAATTAAAGTTTGGTGGTCTGTATAGCTCTGTACAACTTGCATTACGCTCTGTAACAGCCTCATCACGCTAAGTAACAACCTGATCACGCTATGTAACAACCTGATCACGCTATGTAACAACCTGATCACGCTATGTAACAACCTGATCACGCTATGTAACAACCTGATCACGCAATGTAACAACCTGATCACGCTATATAACAACCTGATCACACAATGTAACAACCAGATCACACAATGTAACAACCAGATCACACAATGTAACAGCCTGATCACACAATGTAACAACCAGATCACACAATGTAACAGCCTGATCACGCTATGTAACAACCTGATCACGCTATGTAACAACCTGATCACGCTATGTAACAACCTGATCACGCTATGTAAGAGTCTCATCACGATATTTAACAACCTGATCACGGTATGTAAGAACCTGATCACGGTATGTAAGAACCTGATCACGCTATGTAACAAACTGATCACGCTATGTAACAAACTGATCACGCTATGTAACAAACTGATCACGCTATGTAACAAACTGATCACGTTATGTAAGAAACTGATCACGCTATGTAACAACCTGATCACGCTATGTAACAACCTGATCACGCTATGTAACAACCTGATCACGCTATGTAACAACCTGATCACGCTATGTAACAACCTGATCACGGTATGTAACAACCTGATCACTCTATGTAACAGCCTCATCACGCTATGTAACATCCTGATCACGCTATGTAACATCCTGATCACGCTATGTAACATCCTGATCACGCTATGTAACATCCTGATCACGCTATGTAACATCCTGATCACGCTATGTAACAACCTGATCACGCTATGTAACAACCTGGTCACGCTATGTAACAACCTGGTCACGCTATGTAACAACCTGGTCACGCTATGTAACAACCTGGTCACGCTATGTAACAACCTGATCACGCTATGTAACAACCTGGTCACGCTATGTAACAACCTGGTCACGCGTTGTAACAACCTGGTCACGCTTTGTAACAACCTCATCACGCTATGTAACAACCTGATCACGCTATGTAACAACCTGATCACGCTATGTAACAACCTGATCACGCTATGTAACAACCTGATCACGCTATGTAACAACCTGATCACGCTATGTAACAACCTGATCACGCTATGTAACAACCTGATCACGCTATGTAACAACCTGATCACGCTATGTAACAACCTGATCACGCTATGTAACAACCTGATCACAGTATGTAACAACCTGATCACAGTATGTAACAACCTGATCACAGTATGTAACAACCTGATCACAGTATGTAACAACCTGATCACAGTATGTAACAGCCAGATCACAGTATGTAACAGCCTCATCACGCTATGTAACAGCCTCATCACGCTATGTAACAGCCTCATCACGCTATGTAACAGCCTCATCACGCTATTTAACAGCCTCATCACGCTATGTAACAGCCTCATCACGCTATGTAACAGCCTCATCACGCTATGTAACAACCTGATCACGCTATGTAACAACCTGATCACGCTATGTAACAACCTGATCACGCTATGTAACAAACTGATCACGCTATGTAACAACCTGATCACGCTATGTAACAACCTGATCACGCTATGTAGCAGCCTGATCAGGCTATGTAGCAGCCTGATCACGCTATTTAACAGCCTGATCACGCTATTTAACAACCTGATCACGCTATGTAACAACCTGATCACGCTATGTAACAACCTGATCACGCTATGTAACAACCTCATCACGCTATGTAACAGCCTGATCACGCTATGTAGCAGCCTGATCACGCTATGTAACAGCCTTATCACGCTATGTAACAACCTGATCACGCTATGTAACAACCTGATCACGCTATGTAATAATAAATTTTTAGGGTATGGTCTTTTAAGCATTCAAAATAATGGCTGAAATCGATTTTATCCATACCTGCCCTGGTGATGCCCTTAGCTTTCTTAATTGTCTGCCCTACGTATCTGTATGCATATAACTTTGCTCGTATACAGACATACTCCTCCATAACCAAACCGCCCTATTCATCCTTGAACAACCCAAACTTTTTCCTGTTGGCTTGCTTAATACCGTTTGTGGGTCACCTTTTTCCCTGAGCAGTCACCTTTTTCCCCTGAACGAGTCACCTTTTCCCTGAGTAGGTTACGTGATGGGTATGTCTAGAACATTGACGTGAAACATATTTTCATGAAGTTCTCGCTTAAAGTCGCTTTCAAGGTTTAGTATCTCCCTCCTATTACATATCTCTCCTGTATTTCTCAAAAATAGCTCTAACGATTTTGAGTAAAATATCATATGTTTACAACACCAACGGCCTTCAGTGAATGTGACTAGTAGTTGGTGGTGGTGGCACTGGCGGTTACATAGCGTGATCAGGTTGTTACATGGCGTGATGAGGTTATTACATAGCGTGATGAGGTTGTTACATAGAGTGTTGAGGTTGTTACATAGAGTGATGAGGTTGTTACATAGAGTGATGAGGTTGTTACATAGCGTGATGAGGTTGTTACATAGCGTGATGAGGTTGTTACATAGCGTGATGAGGTTGTTACATAGCGTGATGAGGTTGTTACATAGCGTGATGAGGTTGTTACATAGCGTGATGAGGTTGTTACATAGCGTGATCAGGTTGTTACATAGCGTGATCAGGTTGTTACATAGCGTGATCAGGTTGTTACATAGCGTGATCAGGTTGTTACATAGCGTGATCTGATTGTTACATAGCGTGATCAGTTTGTTACATAGCGTGATGAGGTTGTTACATAGCGTGACCAGGTTGTTACATAGCCTGACCAGGTTGTTACATAGCCTGATCAGGTTGTTACATAGCGTGATCAGTTTGTTACATAGCGTGATCAGTTTGTTACATAGCGTGATCAGGTTGTTACATAGCGTGATCTGGTTGTTACATAGCGTGATCAGTTTGTTACATAGCGTGATCAGGTTGTTACATAGCGTGATCAGGTTGTTACATAGCGTGATCAGGTTGTTACATAGCGTGATCAGGTTGTTACATAGCGTGATCAGGTTGTTACATAGCGTGACCAGGTTGTTACATAGCGTGACCAGGTTGTTACATAGCGTGATCAGGTTGTTACATAGCGTGACCAGGTTGTTACATAGCGTGACCAGGTTGCTACATAGCGTGACCAGGTTGCTACATAGCGTGACCAGGTTGCTACATAGCGTGACCAGGTTGCTACATAGCGTGACCAGGTTGCTACATAGCGTGACCAGGTTGTAAACATAGCGTGACCAGGTTGTAAACATAGCGTGACCAGGTTGTAAACATAGCGTGACCAGGTTGTAAACATAGCGTGACCAGGTTGTTACATAGCGTGATCAGGTTGTTACATAGCGTGATCAGGTTGTTACATAGCGTGATCAGGTTGTTACATAGCGTGATCAGGTTGTTACATAGCGTGATCAGGTTGTTACATAGCGTGATCAGGTTGTTACATAGCGTGATCAGGTTTTTACATAGCGTGATGAGGCTGTTATATAGCGTAATGCAAGTTGTACAGATCTATACAGACCACCAAACTTTAATTCAGAGTAACAGATCTTTGACATGAAGATGGTAGAGGCAGTCCACTAGCTGGAACAATTCAGGAGCTGGAAACGCTAGGGACACACAGCGTAATGCAAGTTGTGCAGTTCTAGACAGAGCACCAAACTTTAATTCACGAGGTAAAATTTCGTCGAAATGTAGATGACAGGGACGCGTCACGAAGTTGAACGGTCCGAAATCTGGAAATGTTAGGGACAATCCGTTGTGCGGATGACTAGTGTGTCCTGAGAGCATCCTTTTCCACGAATGTTCCCAGAGAGTATCCTTTTTTCCATGCTCGCACTCGCCGTGTTCTGGTTACGTGGTGTTGTAACGTAATGTTACGCTGTTAGGATGGTTTAGGAGTCATGACAGGCAAAACGCGGGGGCCCGTACCCCTTAAAGATTTGAACCTGTGGTCTGTCCCATTCAACCTGACGTCTACTGGCTCCGTGAACAATAGTTGTCTAGATGACTAATGTTTCAAGAGAGTATCCTTTCCCACTGCTATGCATAGATCGCGATTTCCTCCGTCGTCCTCATCCGGGATATATACATAGTTGCGTGTTATGAATTGATTCATTCGCTTTTAATTCCTTCGAGCGTTAGCATTCACGTATTCATTTAATTTCTTTTAGTTTTAGCATGAGCTAGTGCCGGAGAAAATCTGTGCAACTAACGAATGAGAAACTCAATTTTTCATACATTACACATGGCGGAAAACGCGTTATTAGATGCTGTATATGCGGGCGGATTCTTAAGAATCGTTCTTTGTCAAGATTTAAGCTTCATAGAGCAACATGTTATACTGAATCGACTCTCTCTCCTACACTCGAAGATCCGATACTTTGAGTATGTGCAAATAAATGAAAGCGTAGTAGATCTGCTTAACAGTTTCTTTATCCATATTATTCCTTGCCTGTTTCATTACATTTTTTTGTAATATATTTATGGTTGTATAAGTTATTAACAACACTTAATTTTTCTGAGATTCTTTCATTTCTAGTTCCAATTTCAAGATCTTCATTTTCACTGTGTACTCTTCTTCCAAACACTCAAGCCTCCTCTCATAAAAACCCTCCCTTATGCCATCTTTGTTCTTTTCAGGCAATGGAGTTGAAAGTTCTGTATGGGAACTGCAGACGCCACCTTTACACTTTCTCTTTCTTCAATTTCCTCACCTGTTCTTAAAATTGCTGAAGGACATGTTGGATCTGGATTTACTATTTCAATGTCCTTCACTGTGGTGATTACTTCTGAATGGAATCCAACTTCATCATCAAACTCATTGGCGATTGAATAGAAGAGCAACAACTGTTATTTGGCTACTATTGTCTAAGAAAGGCGGTACATACATACGCCTCCAGTTTTGTACAATCGTACCTTGTCAATAGCATTTGCTTGCTTCATTCTTTTCTTTATGTTCTCATAATATCATTTCAGGGAATTTCATTCACACTGGATGATCTTCCTAGAATTGTACTCATTTGCAATTTATTTCCATATCTCTTCCTTACGCTTAGCAGAGCTATCAGTCATTGTGTTCTGTTTCTTAGATATGAATTGATCCAAGTCTTTGTTAATCCCTGAACTGCTAGTTTTCTAATTTATCAATTAACGCTAGGACAGTCCGACCTTTCCCTGCCCTCTCTAACATCCAGAGGATCATTTTGACCCCTACCATATAACATTAACATTCTGCATCATTATTTCAAATTTATATTTGTATTCAATTAGTATATTTTAATGTTTTTACATGATTTATATGCCAGTTAAAATGCTGAATTGTGAATTCTGCAACAAAACACAAATAATATCAATTATTAAAAAATAAATAAATTTCATTGAAACCCATAATACCCAAACAAGAGTAAGCATATGAGGGAGTTTACTTAGTTTTAATTGCATAGAAAAATTGAGTTATTCATGTTTACAGCAATTTTAGCTAGTTCATACACTACACAATTGACACATTTATAATCAGGTTTCTTTGTGCATTTTCTTACAATGCACTTGGAAGTAGTTTTATTACACTTGCAGAATTTAAGAACTTGACATTTATGGTATTTCTGTGTTACATCGTCTTCACTTTCATAATCGCCTGTAGTCCTACAAAGTGAGCGACTCTTCACATAGTGTAGTTCTTACGTTTTGGTACTTGGTTACATAGTTGCTACGTGTTGTTACGTCATGTAACGTTCCTGGTTACGAGATGTCACGTGATGTTGCGTGGTTATGTTACTTAGTATGACGTCTTGTCATGCTGTTATGTTACGTTGTGTTACGTCTTGTTACGTGGTTACGTTAGATGATGATAGGAATGAGAAGATCCAGAACAAACAAGGTGGGAATAGGTTAGGACGAATACTTCACTGTAAACCGATATACAGTTTGTCCCTCTCCGTCTCGCGCACTACTGTTTAACATATATAAAGTTTGTAACGATTAGAAAATAAGTGTATAAAAGTGTTGTAACGCTGGATGAGAAAAGTTTTATAATCGAATTACTCTATATTACCGTATAAACCTACATTCCTCCTCCTTCAACCCTGTCTATCCTTGTATCTCTCCCGTTTTCCATATTTCTCCCATATAAACGAATACTCTACTCCTCAAACCATGTCTAGACTAGCACCTCTCCTCGTATGCCCTACCGCTCTCATATAAATGTATTTTCCTTCTTGAAGACACTCTCAACCTAGCATCTACCTTCGTTTTCCCTATCTTTTCCCATACAGACGTATACTCTGTCATTCAGACCTTCCTGACTAGCCTAGCACTTCTCCTCATATTCCCCTACCTCTCTCATATATAAGATGCATTCCCTCCAACACTGTCTAGCCTAGCATCGACCCTCGTATTCCCTATTTCGCGCATATAAACACCTACTCTATCATTCAACACTCCTATCATAATACCTCTCCTCGGTTCGCTATATCGCTCATATTCTACCCTTCAAGTCCTGTTTAGTATAGCATCTTTCCTTGTATTCCCTATCTCTCTCGTATAAAGCATATCCCTCCCACCTTTAGCATCTGACTAGCCTAGCATCAGCCCTGGTATTCCCTATCTCTCCCCTATAAATGCATTTTCCTCCTTGAACCGTTGCATCTACCCTCGTTTTCCCTATCCTTTCCCATATAAACGCAAAAGTGGACCAGCCTCTGTCTATAATACCGTCTGTCTCCGTTTTCCATATATTCCTCATATAATCGTATAGCGTACTCCTTAACCGCCAACCGAGGAAGGGACAAGTATCTTTTTGAGCAGACATTCGCGTGCAGACCAGGGAAAACTACGAAAAAAATCAAAGTTCTGAGCGAGTGGCCGACGGTAATCCAGTCAGAGTGCCTTAGAAGCACGTAGGTTAAGATAGAATGATATAACATGAAAAACGTGGTAGCATACGGTGCTCAGGCATTCGCCTGCAGACCAGGGGAAACCACAAAATATCAAAGATTTGAGCGACTGACCGTCGTTAATCTGGTTACGTGGCATTGTAACGTAATGTTAAGCTGTAAGGGTGGTTCAGGAGACATGATAGGCAAAAAGGGGGCAGCCCTACCGTTTAAAGATTTGAACTTGGGGTCTGTCCCATCCGTCCTGACGTCTCCGGCTCTGTGAACAATTTCTGTCTAGATGCCTAATGTTTCAGGAGAGCATCCTTTCCCCTATAACATATTTATAGAGGGAGCACGAACCTTTTAGGTCAATCATAAACTCGTTCCATAACCAGCTGTATATGATCGCTCAACGTGTGTTAATCTCAGCCATATAACCTCACGCCCAGAAGCAGGATGTTTATGACGTCACACCTAGAGACAGGATGTCTGACACCATCAAACACGTTTAAACTCGTCTCATAACTACCTGCTCATGCTGTCACACCAGCAAGAGAAGCATTCTCACACGCTCATTCAGACATGTATTTCAAATTCAAAGCCTACCACCACCACCACCACCACCTATTGTACCAAGGTTAATTCCAACTGTATTATCACAATACTTAAAGTAAAAGCTTAAAATGTAACGTAGAAGATTTTCCTCCTTATTTAGTTAAATGTATGTATATACTACATTATCTCATGTTTTCATTCCCTTTTCAATTCTTCCTTTCCATCTTCTCACAGAAAGCCCATTACATTTCACTACAATCACGAGAAAAGCATTTTTTCCATAGTTATAAACAGATTCTAAGCTTCTAAATCGAACCCAGTAATACTTTTACTAAATGTATTTTTGCTCCCCCACATCAGCATCAAGCATTTAATCTTTATTAGAACCTGATATGATCCATAGGCTTGAAGATATATGAAATCATCCCTTAGGGATTCGATCTGAGTACTTTAAAGTAATATTTGTCATGACAACGATATTTAAGGACTAGATACTCTTTTTGCGTTTACCTTGACATGTCTATCTAAATTAGATTACGAGTTATTAAATTTGTAAGTAAATTTCATTGAATCGGTATTGGAACCCAGAACACCAGGAACAAAATAATTTATATTAGCTCAACATGTTAAACAAAGCTGTATGCAGGTACATCATCGATCTAAGTGATATATTCTAGTGTACAGAGGAAAATTAAGGAAGTCATTAAAAGATAAGGAATTGAATCAAGCACAACTGATTGGCAATTATATACAGCATTAATCACCCGGTATAGAAGTTATCAATCATGCTTTGGTCCACTCCTCTACCTCTCTTAGTTTCTGAGATAATGGTGATTTAAAAATGAAGGATCGAACCCAGAACGTCAGGTATCTAATTACACATCCACAAGATACTACCTAATAACATAAACGCAATAAAGTTTATTTGGCGTCTTTATCTGAATTAGTTTAGGAGTTATTAAATTTATAATTAAATTACATTTTATCGGTAATCAATCTAAGTGATATAATCTAGAGTATAGAGAAAAATTAAGTAAGTGATTGAAAGATCGGGATTCGAAAATAAGGACAACTTATTCAAAATTATATACAGTATTAATTACCCATCACTGGAGCTATCAATCGTGCTTTGGTTCACCCCTCTACCTCTCTTAGTTTCTGAGATAATGGTGATTTAAAAATTAAGGATCGAACGCAGAACGTCAGGTATCTAATTACACATCCACAAGATACTACCTAATAACATAAACGCAATAAAGTTTATTTGGCGTCTTTATCATAATTAGTTTAGGAGGTATTAAATTTATAATTAAATTACATTTTATCGGTATTCGAACCCAGGACACCAGGTACCCAAATATACATTCACAAGAAACTACCTAATGACATTAATGTAATAAACTTTA